>CM028134.1:1019487500-1021887500 GCA_016271365.2 Neoceratodus forsteri
ATTGGACCTAAGATTAGACCCCTGGGGAACCCCAACATTAACAGGAGTAGGTTCAGAAAAAGTTCTGTTATACTTAACAAGCTGTTGTCTGCCATCAAGGTAGTTAGAGAACCATGTTAGGGCTGGATCAGACATGCCAAGTGGGTGAAGCTTTGCACACAGAAGGGTATGATCTACTAAATCGAAGGCCTTGGCAAGGTCTACAAAGATTGTCCCAGACAGCATGCCATGATCCATTGTCGTCCTAATTTCAGGCATAACCTTAGCCAGTACTGTGACCCTTGAGAAATCCGTAACACCGTCTGAAGAGCTGTGTGTACCAGCACTTGCAGTCTGGGCAGCAGAATTGCAGACTTACAGGCCACCATGGCAGAAGCTGACCTGGACTTTGTAGCTACTACAGAAACCTGGTTTAATGAATACAATAACTGGGATGTGGCTATACCAGGATATAATCTGTTTAGGAAAGACAGGGTAGAAAGCAAACTGGGAGGAGTGGCTCTTTATGTAAGAAACAGCATAAAGGCAACAAAAATACAGGCAGGGAAAGAGGGTGCAGAAGAGCTGTGGGTCACCCTGGAAAAGAGGAAAGGGGCAGATCTTCCTGGACTTAAGTCTTAACCATTTATTCTAACTGCTGGGTTGAAGACGGAAGTGCCGGGACCCTGAGGGATCCAGAAATCTTCAGGAGGGCCAGCACCAAGGTAGGACTGCGCATGCGTGGCAGTGGGAGGCTGGCTTATGCCATGTAGGCTATCTTGGCGTCCACCCTCCAGCCACCTCAATTACTTTTTTCCCCACCATCAAGTGCGCTTCAGTGACATCACTCGCCCTCTGGGAATCAGATCTTCATGTCTATACGACAACAGCATTTAGTTTCATTCAGTGTTTAGCTTATTTGTTATTTTCTGTAGTAAAAAAATAAAAGTTTTGTTGTTTTTTTCTACAGCCCTACTGACTGAAGGAGCTGGCCATGGACGATGACGGTGACAGTAGGTAGTCTCCTTTGGAAGGCTGTTCTGGCAGCTGGGCTGTGTCCGGTCCGCCACCCTTTCCAGTTGAGAAGGGGTCCAACCACGGGTAGTCCGGTGTTCAGGAGGGAGAACAGTCTTCCCAAAAACACAAAAAGAAGTGTGGCCATTCCGGGTCCAGGTCCAGGACCTGGCACCGTTCTGCTTTGAATTCTTCTTCTTCCCATTGGAAGGGGAAGAAACCGTACCACTTGAGGTCACCCTCTGGTATGTCGGCCTAGCGGTACTTGGCGTCCGTGGGTGAGAGGTATTCCCCAGCTCTGTCCGGCTCGCCAATGGCCTCTGCCCGCGGCCGCTCAGAATCTCTGCACTGGAGCCCTTCTCTGTCCTCTTGTGGGGTTTCTAGTGGGCAATTTCACCACTGGGCTACTCTTCTGAAGCAGTAGGTACAGCGTCTGGGCTGTTTGCCTCTTCCTGCAAATCTGGTGCCAGGGTCTTTTGGCCTAGGTGCCTCAGACTAGCAGCTGGGGTCTTCTGGTCAAATAGAGCGTTTGCTCCAGCAACACTTTTCCTACCTTGCCGGTGACCATGCTGCCAATGCCAGTTCCACGTGCCTACACCCCCTCTTTCTGTTTCCTTGCAGGGACTGGCACAGGTACCATCCCCTGCCCCTTCTTCGTCGTCTAGGCCTGGATTGGGTCCTAGAGTGGTCCCATTCCCAGTGTCGACTCTTTCTTGGTTGGTGCCTTTTCCGGCTCCGGGTCCAGCGTCACCTGTTTTTCCTTTTCCTAGGCCTGCTCTCAGCCTTTTGGGCTCCACACCGCTTCCTTCCCCTCTGAGGGGGATATGGAGCAGGATGAGTCTGACCCCAACCTTATCATTTCTGAGGAAGGGGGATAAAGACATTTTCTGCAGCCTGGACAATAAGCCGGTAGTTCTGACTACTGTCCCTCAAGAGGACCTTTCCTTTCAATCCCTTTTAAGGAATATGCAGGCAATCCTGGCTCTATAGACCTCTTTTCTAGACCCAGGAGTGCTCATGCGTCTGGAATGGCTTCATGTTACCAATATTCCAGTGACCCTTATGCCTCCTTTTCCTCCAGCCTTCAAGACTTTGTCTGAAGCTGTGTGGACTAGGCCTGCCTCTTTCCCTTCTATTTGCAAGTCCATAGATCGGAAATATGTCCCTCCGAAAGAAAGACCCATTATAGCTTTGCAACCAGTTGTGGATGCACTGGTTATTCTTGCAGAGAACGACAAAGCTGTCTTATCAACAAGGAATGTTGCAAGATAGATACTATGGGAAAGAGGGCTTTTGCAGCTGCTACTCTGGCCATGCATATAGCCAGCTATCAAGGACACTTCTCGCAGTATAAGTATGCCCTCTGGACCTCGCTTAAGTCTCTTGCGGAGAATCTACCAGAGTTTGACTCCAAGCTTAAGATTCTTCAGACTGTCACCCGCAGAATAGAATCCAATAGCCTTCAGCTGAAAGCAACTATGGATGCTTACGATACCACTTCCAAAGTGACTGCTGTTGGACTCTGTATTAGAAGACATTCCTGACTGTGGACATCTGGCTTTTCCTCAGGTTCCCAACAGCAGGTTATGAATGTCCCCTTTGATGGTACCTATCTGTAAAGCCAACAGGCTGAACAAGATCTGGAAGCCTCTCAGAAAAACCATGACTGCCATCAAGACAGCCAGACTGGCTTCTCCAGCCCTTCAGAGAGGTAAGAACCGACAGTTCTTTCCTTAACAGGCAGCTCTTTCAAGGAAGAGGCAGAGGTGCTCCAAAAAACACCAGTCTCCTCAGCTGCAAAAGAAAATGGAGCAGAAGACATATTGCCCAAAAGCACCCAGTGCCTCCCTCTGAGAATCTGGCCCTGGATCTGCCTCAGCTGCCCGAGGTTGGACTCTCCTCGGCAGTGAGAGGACATCTGACTCAATTTTAATGCCAGTGGAAGTCTTATCATCACAGACAAGTGGGTCCTCAGGATAGTTTAGGAGGGGTACTCACTCAACTTTACAGAGACACCCCCCTCCCAGGCCTTCCACCCAAGCAGCAACATACTCTACTCAGTCAGACCTTCTCACCTTCTCAAAAACAGGGCAGTGGAAGCAGTTTCCTGAGCACAGTGAAACACAGGTTTCTACTCCCATTACATTCTGGTTCCGGAAAAGGCTGGGCATGTGCCCCATTCTTGATCTCAGAAAGTTGAACAAGTTCTTGTACCACGAGAAGTTCAAGATGGTCTCCCTGGTGACACTTCTACCACATCTCAAACAGCATGACTGTCTAGCATCCTTGCACATGCAAGATGCCTACCAGCATATTCCAGTGCACCCAAACTACTACAAGTTCCTTCGCTTTGTGACCTTGGGTCAGTGCCACCAATTCAGAGTCCTGCCCTTTGGACTCTCCTCAGCGCCTTGAATCTTTACAAGGTATTTACAGTTCTTGCAGTGCACCTTTGAAAGCTCAGCATTCAGCTCTTTCCCTACCTGGATGATTGGCTCTTAGCAAGCCCGTCAAGACAGGAGATGGAGAAAGTGGTGTCCACAGCATCTCAGTTCCTTACTTCCATGGGGGTTCTGCTGAACCTAGAAAAGTCACAGCTTCAACCTTGACAGCAGCACCTCTTCATAGGGGCCCTCTAAGACACCACAAAGGCGAGGGCCTTTCTCCTGGAGGACAGGAGGAACAACATCCTTCAGATGGCACGCTTCATCGTGGAAGACAACCCTGGCCAGGCCTGCTCCATGTAATGAATGTTAGGCTTCATGGCCTCTTCTGTCTTCACAGTGCCTCTGGCTCAGCTGCACATGAGGACCACTCAGTGGATGCACCACACACAGTGGTACCCAACAACACATCCTCAGTCTTACCCCATCAAAGTATTGGAGCCCCTAAATTGGCCACTTGCATGGTGGTCACAAGAAGGGCAATGTGCTTAAATGACTTCCCTTTGCTCTGCTGGAATCTCAGATAACCATCACTATAGATGCATCTCTCCTCAACTGGGGAGCCCACTGCCAGGGCCATCGTACTCAGAGTCTTTGGACCCAGCTGAGTCACACCTCCATATCAACGTTCTGGAGATGAGGGCAGTCCTGTATGCCCTCCAAGTCCTGAAAGATGTCAGTCACAAGGTAATCCTTCAGATGGACAACAAGCAGTGATGTATTACAGCAACAAGCAAGGGGAAGCGGGGCATGGCTAGGCAGCCGACTAGAGCAGATGGGTTTGCTTCAGCTCCCGAGAAGGGCTGTCTTACTGAACTAAATCAGTGCTAAATTTCAACTTTTCTTTGTGGAATTTACCACATTACGAACTGGGACAACAGGGTGTTTGACAGTATGGGTTGTCCGAAAGGATCTACTATGCAGTCTGACTTTTTTTACGCCAAAGAGCTCTCAGCCTTCTCAATCAATCAAATCTTTATTTATTCAGGTGAACACCGTTGAGCATAGCTCATTTACAAGATGGACCTGGTTAGCACAGGAAGACAGGATATACAATATATGAACAATCACAACATAACACCTCAGTAATATTATACAATACAGAGATACAATAGTTAAACGTAGTCATAAGTGGAGAACAGTTTGGAAACAGTGGTTCAATTCCTTCATGGTGTATAATGAGTCTAGTAACAGTAGATGGAAGTACTAACGAGGACAATTGTTAGGTAATGGTATATTACATACAATGCCATAAGAAACAAGACAGACAGTGAATTAAAAAAGAAAAAAACAGTAACAGGGTAGAAGGGGGGTATGGTAGGCGAGGCAAGATAGGGTACAGGCAGGGTGGTAGGGATAGGCGAGGGACAGATGAAGCCTCTGAGAGGACACAGGACAGGAGGGCGGGGAGCACAATTAGATATTAGAGAAATGTGAAGGAGAGGCTACAAAGTCAGGTGTAGCGGAGAGGACAGTGCCATCATGGTGCGCTATAAGTGCAGGAAAGTTTAGGATCGGGGGAAGCAGTTGCAAATTTCCTTGACCGAATGGTCATATAGTGTCTTGAAGGCAAGAAGGCCGTAGAACAGCCACTGAAGCCGCAGTCCCAACCGCATGGTGAGGCAACACTTGGCACAGTAAACCACACAGTTTCCCAGCTATGTTGCACAGTTAGCAACATGAATAAAAAGTTGGATGGACGTACAGGAAAAGTAGCTACACTGGAACAAAGAGTGAATATGGTGCAAACAATTATTGAAAAGGTGGATGTTAATGCTGCGAAAGCCCAAAACGCTGTGGCTAAACTCATCCAAGAAAATCGGTTACTACAGCAGCGACTTGAGTCAGTTGAAAATATGTCTCGATCTTGTCAACTCCATCTGGTCGGCCTGCCGGAGGGTGATGACCCTAAACGATTTATCGAAGTATGGCTGGGTACAGCTCTAAATCTCAGTGAACCGCTTAGCTTTGAAAAAGCTTATGGGATCAATCCACGGAGAGCAGCGGGGTCGCAGAGCTTACGAACTCTGTTGGCAGTGTGTACCAGGACACCATTCTAAAAGCAGCACGTTAACAACAGGGCGCAAAGTGAGAAGACACGAAAGTTTTGATCTACCCAGACCTGTCCTATAGCATGAGGAAGCACCGCAAACAGTTTGATCCTATCAGGCAAGACCTCCAGGAATTAAAAGTTCACCACTAACTTTTTCTACCTGCTAAGTTACTAGTCACTGAGGAAGACCGTACATACATTTTCTCGGACCCTAAAGATGCCACCAAATCCGTTCTCAGAATCCATCTGGGGAGAGAGAGGGTCGTGAGGATGGAGCAATGGGACTTGATGAAGACGAGTGAACTTTATCATGAATATTCTCAATCTGGAGAAATGCAGAGGGCAGGGGGAAGATGGAGGGCATTTGGTGAGATTTGCTGTGACTTTAGGTGCAAAAATTAGAACACTTGGATTAATATTACCCTAACTTTTGAACTGAGACATATTAAAATGGTGTCTTGCAGAGCTCATCGAGCTGGATATAACCTTTGTTCCCTCCACGTGGAAGCCCTCTGTCTTGTTGCCACCTGCAGGACTTTAGCAGACTGCTTGTTATGACAGCATTACTATAAATGTGGTTGTTTCCCTATATTTAGATCACCTGTATATTGGTGTCTCGTTAAACGGTTTCTTTATTCATGTTTCTGCCTGAAATAAGTGTTTTAATTATAGCACAGGAGTGGTATAGTGTACAATTATTAATAGTACAGTTTTGTCACTACATTCTTGTTTGTAAGAGGTATAGGTCACTTACTACTGTCTGTGATGTTACAACTATAATTAACACCTCTGATATTGTTACTCTGATGAATAAATGTAACATTAATCTCAGTTGATGTGACCAGTCTCGGGAGGAGATTAATATGGTTTTTAGCTTAACTGCTGCTGTTGGTGCTTGTTTTGACCAGGAGGTCATATAGTTTAATATAATTCCTTTAACAATTCCTGAACCGCTCAGGCACTTAGGGCTCTATGGTTGCTTTTAGCAATATGTGTAATGTAAAAGGTACATTTCAAATCCTTTATTTCCCTCCATGATGTAACACTAAGGAAGGGTCTTTTCATATGCCTTATTATGAGACTGCCTGTATTTAACTGTTGCAAACTTCCTGTGTTAATGATTTGTATGTTATTATGCATAAAATCAATAAAGTAAGTTGGGGGAGGGGGGGAAGCAAGGGGAAGCACACTCATATCCTCTCTGCAGGGAAGCCATGAGGGTATGGGAGTAGTGCCTCGACCACAATGCCCTGATTCAAGCAGTTTACCTGCCAGGGACTCAGAACGATCTGGCGGACCAACTCAGCAGGACAGAAGCGGATCCTCACACGTGGTGGTTAGCTCCAGACATCGCACAGTCGCTCTTCAGCAAGTGGGGTACTCCAGACCTGGACCTTTTTGCATCCTCACTCAACACAAAACTGCCTCAATTCTGCTCCAAAAATCCAGAACTTGATGTTTTCTGTCAGGATGCATTCAGGCTGCAGTGGACAAATCGCTTTCTTTACGCATTTCCTCCTCTTCCATTAGTTCAGAGGGTGCTGCTCAGACTGGAGGCACACAAGGGCAACATGATTCTCATTGCACCTTACTGTCCTCGACAGATTTGGTTTCCTTTGATCAACAAGTTGTCAGTGGCCCCTCCGAAGCAACTGCTGTTACGGACGGATCTTCTGATGCAGGGATCCCTGCACCATCCCAACCTGTGCTCCTTTCATCTCCACATCTGGCTCCTGAGGAGGTAGAAGTGGGTAGGTTTAAGGAGTCTCTGAGAATCTCAGAGATCCTTCTGGTTGCACATAAGCCATCCACTATGAAAACTTACACAGCCAAATGGAAACATTTCTCAGACTGGTGTGCTAACATCTCCATAGACCCATTCCAGTGTCCCCCTGAAAAAGTGCTGGAGTACTTGCTAGACCTTTCAGATGCAGGACTTCAATACTTATCTGTAAAGGTACATACATCTCTGTGCACTTTCCCCTGTCATAAGCCAGTCCAAAATATGATTCTGACTCAAGTACCTCTGTTCAAGAGATTCCTCAAGGGCATTCTACATACAAGGCCCCCAGTCAAGAAGCCGGTTGCACCCTGGGATATTAACCTCGTACTAGACATGCTCACTTGTAAACCCTTTGAGCCTCTAGCTACATGTGATCTCAAGTTTCTGACCTGGAAACCTGCCTTTCTGGTGGCTGTCACTTCTGCATGTAGGGTCTCTGAGATACATTCTTTGGTCACAGACCCTCCGTATACCGTCTTTCACAAAGACAAGGGTGGTGCTCCGTACATACCCTAAGTTCCTACTGAAAGTGGTTTCAGAGTTCCACCACAACCAACCTTTGGTATTGCCTGCTTATTTTCCTAACAGCCAGACTAAAGGAGAGCGCACCCTTCACTCTCTGGATGTTTAAAGAGCCCTTCGGTTCTGCATCGATAGAAGCAAGGACATCCATAAATCCAGGCAGCTCTTTGTGTCCTTCAGTGCTGTTCAACTTGGTCAGCCAATTTCCATTAAGTGTATTTCTGCTTGGATATTTTTTTTTTCCCCCCAGTTGTTTAACCAGGTGAGACACTAAGCTGAAAGCTTGTTTACAGGTGCAACCTGGGAGCACAGGGAAGTTAAGTGATTTGCTCAGGGTCACACAGTATGCAATTGGGGGCTGTGGTATTCAAACCCAGATCTCCAGATTTGCAGCTCAGAGCCTTAAACCACTGCGCTATACTGCCTCCCATGTCTTTGTCAGTGTTACTCTATGGCATAGGTCAAGTTGGAGGGCCAAGTGCATGCCCACTCTACCAGAGCTGTTGCTAGAGATCTGCTCAGTTCCCATTGCTGACATTTGCAAAGTGGCTACTTGGAGCTCAGTGCATACTTTCGTTAAGCACTGTGCTCTGGATGTCCATGCCAGACAGCATGCTTCCTTTGGCAGGACAATCCTTAATGAACTTCTGTCCTGAGTGAGCTCTGTTTCTTACCGTCCTGTTCAGGGGATTTGGTTTTATCTTGGTACTCTACCCAGCAGTATGACTAAATGGTGAAGATTTAAGTCCAGGAAGATATGCAAATTACGTACTCGTCATAATTCTTGATCTTCTTGGACAAGTCTTCACCATTTATTCATATGCCTACCTGCCAACCCTGAGCACGCATAGTCTGTTCTGGTCTTCACCTGCCTCGTTTCAGTTTGGGATGTGAAGACATTGTTCTAGTTGGCCCTTCTTATACAGGTCAGAAGGCTTTCTTGTGCCCTTGTTAGTTTAGATGTATTTTAGTTAGCATACACTGCACCTCCTCTGTAATAAAAAAAAAATAAATAAAAAAAGGTACTGAGATGGTTGGAGTGTGGACACCGAGATAGCCTACCCGGTGTGAGTCAGCCTCGCGATGCCGTGCTTGCGCGATCCTATCTCTGGGCTGGCCCTCCTGAAGATTTTTGGCTCCCGCAGGGTCTTAACACCTCAGGCTTGAATCCAGCAGTATGAATGAATGGTGAAAACTTGTCCAAGAAGATCAAAAATTATGGTGAGTACGTAATTTCCATTTCTTTGCACAGGGGTGGTCTACAGGCCTCCATCACAAGGGGGAGAAATGGATGAGGGAATGTTAGAAGCAGTCCATAAGATGGCTCGCAAGGGAGAGGTCTTAACAGAAGGGACTTCAGTCTGCCAGACGTGGATTGGAGCCTCCCCACTGCAGCAATAACCAGGAGTAGGGACATCCTGGACTCCCTTCGGGGGCATTCCTCAGACAACTGGTTAAGGAACCCACTCATGAGGTGGCATTGCTGGACCTAGTAGTGACAAACATGGACAGCATTGCTAATGTCACAGTGGGGGACCACTTGGGGACCAGTGATCACTGGACGGGGTGGTTTAACATAAGAACAGGGCCAGAATTAAGCCACACGAGGATGAGAGTCCTGGACTTCAGGAGGGCCAATTTTAAGAAACTGGGAGAATGCCTCAGGGACTCCCTGGTAGGGATAGGGAAACTAGGGGGAGCAGAAGAACAGTAGGCTACAATAAGAGAGGAAATTGAAAAGCTACTTAAGTCTGGGTCAGGCAGGTCAGCAAGAGAAAGAAGAGACCGCTGTGGTTAGGGAGGTAGCGGAAAAGGAAAGAGCAAAAAAAAACTAGCCTTCAGAAACCATGAAAGAACACAGGAGGAGGAGGAGGATAGGGAGAGTTATCAGGAGAAACAAAGGGAGGCAGGAAAGGCAGTTAGGAGTGAAAACAGAGGAAACTATAGCCAAGTAAGTAAAAAAGGGGCTGAAACATTTTTTAGATACATTAGTGAAAAGAGGGATGTCCAAGGTAGGGAGAACAGTAAGGCCCTGTTCACACTATGGTGTTTAAACAGTTTAAGGAGCTTAAACCATTTTAAAATCACCGTAACATGCTTTGTGTCTGCACCTATCATGGATTGTAACACGTTTTTTAACACCATGCTTAAACCCTGATAAGACCTAGGCTTAAACACGGTTTTAAAAACGTTACAACAGCTAAACTGGACTTAGGTGCATTGCGGATGCTAAGGCATGGTTCTCTTTCATGTCAGTGCATGGGAACCGGTTCCCAGTTAAATTGATCTGGAGGCAGTAGTGCGGATGCTGTAAATAATTTTTAAAGGAAACCAGTCAAAATATAGCATTCTCCACCCCCCAAAGGCTTAGCCACCGATTAAGCCTTTCGGAAAGAAAATGCATTTTTCCCTCCAATCTAACTTACTTTATTCAGTTTGTCAAAAGTCCGGGAGTTATGGCGACTACTGTGCAGCTCCATTTAATGTAAAAGGGCGGCACCACTCGCTTCAGTGCATTTGCATTGAAGCGAGCAGTGCAGCACTGTACTTTTACACTAAGTGGAGCCTCACAGCAGTCGCCATATTCCCCCACTCCTGTACTTTTGACATATTAAATAAAGTATGTTCCACTGGGGGGAAAAGCATTTTCTTTCTGAAAAGCTTAATTGGGGCTAAGGCTTTGGGGGTTGGGCACGCTGTATTTTGACTGCTTTCCTTTAAGAACAGTTTACAACACACTGGCGCTAGTGCAGATGCTGCAACACGGACACTACGGCATGGTAATGAATCCGTTTTTTAAAACCTTTTTAGTTACTGTGCTGTAGTGTGGACAGGGCCTCAGACTGAAGTGGGGGAAGGGATTCTGCAGAAGAGGACCACCAAAGAGCGACCATATTTAACAAATACTTCTGTTCAGCATTCACGGAGGGGGGAGTAGGAAAGAGGCCTTTGTTACAAGATAAGGACATAAAGGGTCAGGAGGTGGACACTAGCCCTTTCTCATGGGAAAGAATCCTAAGGGAGTGGTCACAGTTAAATGTAGACAGGGAAATGTGTCCATGTGCAGTGCACCCCAGGTTGCTGAGGGAGCTCGGGGAGGAACTGACTGCACCTCAGACACCCCTGTTCAACTGGTCACTAGAAACAGGGGAGGTACCAGGGGACTGGATAAGGGCAGATGTAGTCCCACTCCACAAAAGTGGAAATAGGGAGGAGGTGGGAAATTACAGGCTGGTCAGCCTGACTTCAGCAGTGGGCAAAGTAATGGAATGGAAACATAGAAACATAGAATTTGACGGCAGATAAGGACCGCTTGGCCCACCCAGTCTGCCCGTTTCCCTGCCTACTGGATAAGCTGCAGATCCTAGTTAACCAGCAGCCTACTTCTTCCTACCCCCACCCCCTAGAATTGCCTTATGACTGTCCCATGCATGCTTGAATTCCACCACTGTTTTTGACTCCGACCTCCTCCGAAGGCCGTCTCCATGTATCCACAACCCTCTCTGTAAAAATACTCCTTAAATTACCTCTGAGCCACCCCCCAATCTTCAAATTCAGCCCCTTGTTCTTGCACACCTCTTTTTGAAAGATACTACCCTTTGGACTTTGTTGATTCCTTGAGGTACTTGAAAGTTTCTGTCATGTCCCCCCCTTCCTTCTTTCCTCGAGGCTATACATATTAAGCTCCTTAAGTCTCTCTTCATATGTCTTCCAGTGCAGACCCTGCACCATTTTAGTTGCCCTCCTCTGGACAGCTTCCATCCTGTCTACGTCTTTGAGAAGACTGGGTCTCCAGAACTGCACGCAGTACTCCAGATGGGGTCTGACCAGCTCTGGAAGGCCGTTCCATGCATCCACAACCCTCTCTGTCAAAATCACTACTGAAGGAAAGTATTGGAGAATACCTTGTTACCAAAGGTCTACAGGATGCAAGGCAACATGGATTTACAGAGGGGAGGTCCTGCCAGACAAACATGATTGAGTTCTTCTGGGTAACAGAGGAAATGGACCAGGGAGGCGCAATTGCCATGGCCTATCTGAAATTCAGCAAGGCCTTCGACGCCGTTTCACATAGAAGGCTAGAAAACAAACTGAGTAGCCTAGGAGTAGGTCCCAAAATAGTAAAATGGATGTAGAGTTGGCTTATTGATAGGAGCCAAAGAGTGGTGGTAAATGGGGTACACTCTAGGGAGGGCAAGGTGACTAGCGGGGTGCCGCAGGGGTCAGTATTGGGCCAGGTCCTCTTCAGTGTCTTTTATTAGCGACATTGCAGAAGGACTGGAGGGAAAGGTATAACTATTCGCAGATTACACAAAAATTTGCAATAGAGTAGACACACAGGTTGGAAGAATGAGGGAGGGGTCAAAAGAAGTTAGAAGAATCACAAGTTTGGCAGCTAAGATTCAGTGCAAAAAAATGCACAATCATGCACTTAAGGCACAAAAACCCAGGGGCAATGTACCAGCTTGGGAGTATTAGCAGTCATAAAACAGGAAAGAGACCTGGGGTTTATCATTTCTGATGATCCGGAGGTAGCTAAACAGTGTGACAAGGCAGTGGGAAAGTCTTAACGGAATGCTCGGATGCATAGGCAGGGGTATCATCAGCAGAAAGAGGGAGGTGATAATTCCCCTGTATAGATCGCTGGTGAGACCCCGCCTCGAATACTGTGTGCAGTGCTGGTGGCCCCATCTCCGAAAGGATATAAATAGGGTGGAGGTGGTGCAAAGGAGGGCAACCAGAATGGCACAGGGTCTGCATCAGAAGTCCTGCGAAGAAAGGCTTAAGGATTCAAATATGTACTCCCTAGAAGACAGGAGGAAATGGGGGGCATGATAGACATTCAGGTACCTCACAGGAATAAACAAGGTACAAGAAGGGAGCATTTTCCAAAGGAAAAGATGTTCAAGGACAAGGGGTCACAGTATGAAACTTGGGGGGCGGGCTGAGAGGAAACGTGAGGAAGTATTCACAGAAAGGTGGTGGATGTTTGAACAGCCTCCCAAAGGAAGTGGTGGGGGCTAGAATGGTCATAGTATTTTTTTTTTATTATTTATTTTATTGGAGAGATCAGTTTTACAACCTTTGAGTCATGGACTCGTTTACAAAGGTACCTCGTCATTTGGGGGGACAACAATTAAGTGAGGTTAGGACAAGGATGACGTACGGGTGAGCTACAGAAATACACACTGGAGATTACAGGCAGCAATTATACTGGTACAAACTTGTGTAAAGTTACACGCATTGTTATATAGCAAGAGATACATCATTCAAATAAACATCCAGTCACAGTCGATTATGAAGTACCAAAACCGGTAGTCAGGGGGCCTGATGGGCTAAAGCGGGACCGGTTTAGGGCAGCTACAAGCATTTACAACATCGGCTGTCGATATTATGTTGGATGAGGGTATTTTGAAGCGGCAACCCTTGGATCTTGGAGATAGTTTCAGGAAGGAGTTAAACCAAGGCGGAGCTAAGGATGGAAGGACCTTTGGCAGCGAGAGGTCCTTGCTCTGGGAACATTGAAGGTGACAGTGGTGGAGTTTCGGTAGGCAGGGACCGGGCAGCCAGCTGCAGGGGTCCAGAGACCCCAGGAGGCAGAGACCTGACATGGATTTTTGGCCAGCAGGCAGGTTTGATATTTCAGTCTTTCCTCAAGAGTGAGTATTTTTGTATGGAGTATAGCAGACAGGTGTGGGTTCTGCTGGGCACTGTAAGGAGCCTACAGGCTTTGTTTATAGAGGTCTGGACTTTAGATAAGGCGGAGGCCGGCAGCAGCGTAAATTGGGAGTCCGTAGTCAGCCAGCGATAATACCGGTGAGGTGATGGCTAATGGCATGTGGTTCGGGAGGCAGTCTTAGGAGTGTAGAGAAGCCCAATCCTGGAGTTCATGGCAGATGACAGGGCTTAAGGTGGGCGGGAAAGTAAGGCCGAGTCAAAGGTGATGCCCAGGTACTTATAGGATGTTACCTGTTCAAGTGGGAGGGGCATGCTGGTGGTGATGTGGAGGGGAGAGTCCTTGGCGCTGTTTTGCCGATGTGAAAATAGCATGGACTTTGTTTTCTTTAGATTCAGGACTAGACGATGATTATTGAGCCATTTTTCGTTTGGAGGAAGGCGCTTGCAGCATGACTTGGAGTGAGTGGGTCAGGGTGTGATGCTAGGATTACAGCGTCATCAGCATAGAGTAATATTTTGCTGGAACAGGAGCTGGGGAGGGTGTTCAGGAATAGGCTGAAAAGGGTCGGTCCAAGGATGGAGCCTTGAGGGACCCCAGAGAGTACCGGTAGGTTGGAGGAGAGGGTCCCATTCAGCTTGACTCTTTGGGACCTGTTGTGTAGGTAGCTTGTGAACCACTTCAGGGGGTCGGATGAGAAACCCAGTTTGCTTAGGGAGTTTAATAGCAGGGGGTGGCACACCGTGTCGAAGGCCTTGGATAGGTCTATGAAAACCGCCCCTGCAAGCTGACCTTTGTCAAGTGCAGAGTGTATGTGGTGGGAGAATTCCAGAAGGGCAGTGGATGTGCTATAGCCAGGACGAAACCCATGTTGCTCCGGACATAGAAGGTTGTATTTAGTAAGGTATTCCGTGAGCTGTGTGTTTACTATTTAAGAATGCATGGGACCGACATAGGGGACTCTTAGAAGCAAGAGGAGGGTGTAAGCCCGGAGTCCAAGTAGGGTCTCTGGTAGCACTATAGGTAGGGAATTTAGGGTTGACTAGGTGGGCCAAGTGGTCCTTATCTGCTGACAACTTCTGTTTTTCTATGTTGCTTAAAGGGGCTCTGTCAGTTATTTTTACACCATATTATTTCTAGTTGAAAACCCCCATTTTATGATTGCTTACCTTCTCTAAAATTGATTGATGTGGCTTTTTGTTTTATCTGCTTCCTTTTTTTACTAGCACCTGCATGCATGCTAATGGTGTAGTTATACCCAGCCTTGTTTTGTTTCAAATTCTTTATCTACTCTTACAGCATACTTCCTGAACATTAGGAACAGTCCAGCCACTCATGATGCAATAGCCTCCCTCCTCCCACTGCATCGTGAGTGGCTAGACCATGTTTTGGGGGGTCCCAAGTCCAGGAAAGATGCAGCTGAAGTTGATCAGGAAAACAAACATGTTTTGTGTGGTAACATTATAGTGGGAACTCTTGTTTTTACCTCACCCCCAATAGGAGTTTTTCTTTCACTGATGGCAGAGAGGGCTGTTCAGCCCTGTCCCCCCTCCCTCCCAGCTAGCGTCTGTTGCACCAGGGGCCTGCCTAGTTGGAGAGTCCCCCCATCAGCTTGTCCCTATGGTAGGGCCAGCCCCAAAGTTGAAGTAGCAAGATTGAACCAGGCGTCCCAGTTAGCAGGTTGGAGGTAGGTGGCAGGGCTTCATTAAGCACCTGCCATCACTTTTTCTCAACCCTTCCGCAAGGCGTGCTTGTGTGAGGGTGGAGGCACCCATGCAGCATGCACTTGTGGACTCTTACTTTGTGACACTTGAGCTGCACTGCCACGAGGTCTGCACTTAATGGCAGTCTATGGCTGGGCCCACATGCCTCACTCAGCCTGGGAGAGGAGAACAGTCCATTGGATGCTCGTTCCTCTTACCCCTGGTAACCTGAACTCATTCCCGAACTTGGGTCACTGGCATGGCAAGAGGTAAAGTGCCCAGTGCCTCAGCCCTCTGCACCACCAGGCCTGCTGTGTTTCTCACTTTAAAAAAAAAAAAAAAAAAACTCTGATTCAGACTACCAGCTACATCAGCAATCTCTATCAAATGTGACCAGTTATGTGAAAACTAGAGACACTTTCAGGCCTAAGGGGATTGACAGTGTCTCTTTAAATACACTACCAGTATCGGTCTGGAGCTTAGATGGCAACACTTTTGTCACTGAGCTAGCAAGATCAGATGGCTGTGGGTTGTACCCAACACTGACATTGCAGTGCTGCCCTATGGAGAAGCTGCACTGTTGAGGTGTCGTCCATTGAATGAGTCATGAAAACTAAGGTCCCTCCTGCCCACATCTGGTGGCTATGCAAGGAGGGTGATAGTTAAAATTTCTGTTGCACTTATAAAATGAATAGGGCAAGTTGTTATTCAGAATCAGTTTTTTTCTAACAAAACTCGAAAAATTACATAGGTAAGCCCAACAACTTTGCAGAATACTACACATATCATTCTCAGAAGACCTCCTTTCAAAGAACCCCTGAAGCTCTTACCCCAATTTCCTTTCTTATCTCACTTATCTAGGAGGCACAGCAAGGAAATACAGGACAGCACCTATTAGATTTGAAAGTTAAGGCTACTAAGTGCTTTGATTCAAGGTGTAGCCACACATTCTCCACAGCATCCAGAATCTGATCTGGCTCGTCTCCTCCTTTTCCTTAAACAAAAACAACTAAAAATGGTTCTCAGAAAAGTCACAAATTATTGTTTACTTCTATTGATGAAGCCTCTGTTTAATGAACACTTGACATCTTGTGTGCTATACATGGGGGATGTGACATTATCATTTTTATCTTAGTGAGCGAGTATTTTTCTGTTGATATCACACAAGTGGCAAAGCCATGAGTGAGACACCAGTAGATCAGTAGCCTCTGATGAAGATAAAAATGATATCTTAAGTCAGGCCACGTCATATTTGACCTATACAACAGGAATTTAGGTGGTTTTGTGACTGAAATGGTAAAACCTTACAAAACAAAAACGTACAAAATGTAAATTGTGCCATCTGTTCAGTGGCTCAGCATTGGGGGGGGGGTGCATGCTTCAGGAGCATCAAAAAATATATGACATCTCACAAGTGAGAACAAACTTCCGAGCATGCTCAGTGTGGCCAAAATGAGTGAGATCAATTTCTGAACAAGTTCAATGACCAGCTTCATTTATCTTGCTGCTGTATGTTGGGTCAAGAGAACACTTTTTATCTTGCTCTTTATCAGTACAGACATGTTGTATAAAAACATGTCAGCAAGGAAGGCCGGATCAGTGTCGTGGAGGGCTGAAGTGCCTTACCTCCTGCAATGCCGGCAACCAGAGTTCAGGAATGAGCTTGGGCTACTGTGGGTCTGCTGGGGTGGGAGACGATAGAGCATCCGGAGGACTGCTGTCTTCACTCGGGGAAGGGGAATGAGATGTGGTGCTCTTAGGCTGCCACCATGTGGGGTATGGTGGCCTGGCAGTCGGCATATCTCCATGGGGACCATCTAGCGGCAGGCTCAGGGTGCATGCGTGTCTCAACACGCATGCACATCCCCGTCATTGCTTTCCACCAGGATGAGGATGAAAGAAAAAAGAAATGCCTGGCTCCGGATCATGAAGCTCGACCCACTGCCTGGCCTGTGCTGCTGCTCAGGATCACCTCTACTGTATCGTGCTCTGGGGTGGGAGAGGATGGCCATCCATCTCCTGGCTCCATTGCGGGGTGGGGTTCCACGAGAGTATCTGAGGTAGGTCCTTGTGAAGGAAGATACCGGTAGGGGTAGGGGCTGATAGCCTTGCTGGAGCCAGGGCTGAGCAAAAGCTATATGAAAATAAATTTCAGTACTTCATGCAGATTGCTATTATGGTATTTTTTGAAGGCCTGAGGGGAAACACCCATATACCATACCATGTATAATGGGTTTCTAAGGGGACTCATCTTTAGAGTCTGGGAAACTTTCCTCAAAATTGTTTGTACAAGGACATTCCAGATATAGAGTAGGAGAATTATTCCCTGTGTCCCAGCCACCATTGCCCTTTTCAGTAAAGGGGGTTCCAGTGCAATACTGCTGTTGGAAGATATTGGTCAGGGGATAGGCAACAGAGGGTGGTGGTAAAAGGAGTTCACTCCAAGGAAGGGAGGGTGACCAGCGCTAGGACCAGTCCTCTTTAATGTCTTTATAACTGACATTGCAGAGGAGTTGGAGGGGAAGGTGTACCTCTTTGTGGATGACACTAAAATCTGCAGTAAGGTGGACACTCCGTGGGGGTGGGAGGTGTGGCAAGGATGAGCAGAGATCTGAGAAAACTAGAGGCGTAGTCAACGGTCTTGCATCTGGGTTTCATTGTGAAAAAGTGCAAAATAATGTACTTCCAGATACTCAGGGTCGGAGTACAAAATGGGTGGAGTGGTATTGACAACCACCAGGCAGGAAAGAGACCTGGGGGTAATCATATCAGATGACCTGACGGTGGCCAGGTAGTGCAACAAGGCAGTTGAGCGGGCTAGTGGGATGGTGGGGTGCATAAGAAGGGGTATCACCACAGAAATAGGGAGAGGATGTTGCCTCCTTATAGATCGCTGGTAACTAGAGTACCGTGTCCATTTCCAAAGGCCACATCACCGGAAGGACAGTGTGGAGGCAGTTCAGAGGAGGGCAGCGGAAATGGTGCAGGGTCTGCATCAAAAGCCCTACGAGGAGAGACTAAAGGACCTTGCTGTATACACCCTGGAATTGGGAGGGGGATATGATAGCGACCTCTACTGTAAATACCTCACAGGGGTAAATAAAATACAGGAGGGAAGTATTTTTCAGAAGAAAAGGTGCTCCAGAACAAGGGGACATGCTATGAAGCTGGAGGTGGGTATAGTCAGTAGGGATATGAGGAAGTACTTCTTCACAGAAAGAGTGTTGGATTCCTGAAACAGCCTTCCAGCAGAGGGGGTGGGGTGAAAAAAGTGGTGGGGATCAAGAATGAATGAAATAAGCACGAGGGCACAAAAGCCCTGGAACAGCATATCAGTTGGGGGGGGGGGGGGTGAGGATACAGCATGCGCTAAACAGGAAAGGGACCTTGGGGTTATCTCTGATGACCTCAAGGTAGGGGAAACAGTGCGACAAGGCAGCAGGTAAAGCAAATAGAATGCTGGGATGCATAGGCAGGGGCCTCACCAGAAGGAAAATGGAGGTCATAATTGCACTATACAAGACACTAGCGAGGCCCCACCTGGAGTACAGTGTCCAGTTCTGGAGACCTTACCTAAATAAGGACATAGACATGGTGGAGAAGGTTTAGAGGAGGGCAACAAAGATGGTACAGGGATTGCATCACAAGACATATGAGGACAGTCTGAAGGACCTGAATATGTACTCCCTGGAGGAGAGAAGGGAGAATGGGGATACGATAGAGAAATACAGGTGGCTTACGGGAAGGAACAGGGTGCAGGATAACACTATTTTCCAGTGAAAAAGATGTTCCAGGACTAGAGGGCGTGGGATGAAGTTACAGGGAGGGCAATTCAGAGGAAATGCGAGGAAGAATTTCTTCACAGAAAGGGTGGTGGACAAGTGGAACACCCTGTCGGAGGAAGTGGTGGGAGCTGAAACAATCACGAGATTTGAGAGTGTATTGGATTAAACATAAGGGAATCCTGGAGGTCAGGGGTAAGGGCAAGCAGACTTCTAGAAAAACATAGTGATCTTACGAGCTCAGATAGGCCCTTATATGCCAACAGTATCAATGTATCTATGAGGGATCACAGTGGAAAGGAAGGGGGGGGGGAAGAGCTGTAGATCAGGTGTGATCTGCAGTAATAGTGTAGGTAGGGAGGAACGGGTAGGCTGGATGGGCCAAGCGGTCCTTATCTGCCATCAAATTCTGTTTTTTTATGTTTCTATGTATGTATGTTTATCTGCATATTTCACTCCCTTTACTAACCAGTATCAAACTCATGGCTTTGAAAAGTGCTTTGGGACGTAGTGTGCATGAAAGACACTGTGTAAAACCAAATTTTCTTTCACGCTGAACAGGTATATTTTAATCAGCAAGCCGACAGTGTGGACAGAGAAGCTGCAGATGGCATTTCTGGACGGTTTCAGGTCCTTCCTGGGACTGCTGATGTGCATGCAGGTAATTCAGCTTTGCGTTTGCTGTGCAGGCAGTTTCGGAATGTGGAAATGTAATCAGTAGATGCCTGTCAGTACTCCTGTCATACAGCTTTACCTGTGTTCTTGCTAGGATAGTGTAATTTGTTAGCCACTGTGTCTACCACACTGTAAAACATATTAAGGTTAGATTAACCAATCCGAAATTCTTCTGGGGTGCTAGCCTAGGGTAGTCACTGTCGTGATACAACAGATGCTCATTATTTGGTGAGTGGCACAGTCTCTGGTTAGAAATTCTTTTAGCCACTTAGGAAATCTCTTAGCATTTGACTACATGAGTAGAGACATGGGGCCCAATTCCATCAGCACCCCTACACATGTCGCAAATTGCAACATGTGAGGGGTGCAGTTGTGCCATGGACCCTCGCCCAATTCTGCAAGGGGCAGGGTCCCGTGGCTAAGTCCAGCGACTTGCGACAAACCCACAGGTACGCCAAACAAAGGGCATACCTGAAGGGTTTGCCATAAGCTGCAACCCTGGGTGCGAAGAGTACAGGTGCCTCCACCATGCCCAGATCCCCTCTTTCTGCTGCATGCCCCCGACCCCCAGTACATGACAAATAACCCCACAGGGCTGCCGCATGCCCCGACCCTCAGTACGTGACAAATAGCCCCACAGGGCTGCCACATGCACCCGACCCCCAGTACATATACATCAAAAATAGCCCCACAGGGCTGCCGCATGGCCATGACCCCATGTACCATAAAGGACACCCACACCCCGCAAGCTGCGAACCCCCCCCATCCCCTAAATTGCGTCCATTCACCAAGTCCCGAGTATCCCTGGTAGTCTAGTGGCCTAACCTTCCCACGCGATCACTTGTCCCCCCATGACCCATTTTAGGCCGGCAACTGGCACAGCCCACCACGTTGCAGCCAGTCACACTGAATACTGCAGGAGCACGATATACATGCATGTGGCATGTGGCAGCATACGCTCCTTGCAGTGTTCAGCTGGCAGCTGGCCACGGTGATGAGAGGTGGGCTGTCAGTCTCCAGCCTAAAACTGGCTGGGGCGAGGTCGGTGCTGCCGGGCTGGGAGGTGGGCCACTAGATTACCAGGGATACTCGGGATTTGGTGAATAGACACAATTTGGGGTTGGGGGTGGATTTTCCTGTAGTGCTGGTGTCCTTTATGGTACTTGAGGTCGGGGTCATGCGGCATCCCTGTGGGACTATTATTCATGTACTGGAGGGTCAGGGGCATGCGGCAGCACTGTGGTGCTATTTTTCATGTACTGAGGGTTCGGGCATGCAGCAGCCCTGTGGGGCTATATTACATGTACCGGGGATTGGGACATGCTCCAACCCTATGGGGCTTTTTTGTATGGGTGGGGTATGGATAGCCCTATGGGGCATTACCATGATGTTTCTGGGTCAGGGTATTGGGGGGGGGACAGATTTAGCCCTCATGAGCTGTTGTTTTGGGTCAGGGCAGTGTTTGGGGGGCATACTATCGGGGTGATGGGCGGGCTGCACTTGCAGGCAACCTCCGGGGGCATAAGTACAGTTAAGCCAACTATATGCTGGTGTAACTTATGTTGATAGAGTTCCCCCGGGGGTTGTTGGAGAATAGTGCCCTGGAGGACTTTGTTGCTGCCCTTCCAGAATAGGGCACAGCTGCTGCCGTAAATCCTCCTAGCGCCATGTCGCAGGAGGTTTAAGGTGTAACTGTTGGCATAAGTCCACTTTGGCGCAAGCAGCCTGCGGCATGTCGCAGGCTGCTTTGCAGAATACCATATGTCACAACTGCTGGCGTAACTTGCTACTTGCACCATTTAGGTGCAAGTCAAGCTTAGGTGCAAGTCAAGTTATGCCAGATGTAACCTTTTGAGAATTGGGACCACAGTATGATTACGGTATGCAGTTGGTGGTGTATTTATTGCTAAAGTAGCCTTGGATGTCTGGTTGCACTCCATTGAGACAGCCAGGAGATGTGTTGAGTAGAGCACTAATCTGTTTGGTACCTGGGCCGGTGGATGGATGTTTTTGTGTAGCCCTCTGATATGCCATTCAGGACCCCTCACAATACACATACATTCAATCACATATAAAAAACAGATTAAAATACCAATAGCACTGCAACTAGTGCTTCAGCCTTCCACATCCAGGTTTGAAAATATCTCGTAGAGAAAGGAGTTCATTAGCCTGCTTTTTTTTTTTTTTTAAACTTCCTTTTATCCTTCCTAAACTGCCCTCATCGTTCCACTCCTTCGGGCCTCTCATACCGTCCATGCCCCAGTCCTGGAGTCTGCCCCTAGAATGGAATGCCCCGGCTACTCCACTGGTCCCTTCAAACACCCAGATAACCCTCCAGGTGGAGTGAGGAAGGACCTACCATCCTCTACCTCAGTGGAGCGCCTACACAGTTGGGTTCTGCCCATGGATCAGTGGCTGGATGGGCCGAAGTGGCCGTCATCTTGGACCTGCAAGGGGGTGTTTCCTCTTTTCTTGTGGTCCCTTTCCATCCCTGAGGGCCGCCCGGCTGGCGAACTCGTGCTGATACGCCGCCTCAAGTGCCTAACAGTGCCCTCCCTCCCGACTCCCAGCCATAGGAGCTGCAACTTCCGGAAGTCTGTGCTCCCACCGACCCTCAAGGATGTTGAGTGCGTGAAGCACTCCTGGTAACCCACCCCCGGAGGAGGAGAGCATCCATTGGGATGCTCAATCCTCCTTCCTCTTGCCGACCCCCATGACCTGGGCTCGTTCCTGAACCTGGGTCGCCGGCGTGGAGCGAGGTATGGCATCCGGCGCCTCAACGCCACCAGACCAGCTATCAGCCTGCTTTTTAAAGTTGCATCAGCCAGGGTGAATCTAGTTTGCTTTGAAAGTTTATTCCACATCACAGGGGCCACAGTCGAAAAGGTTGGATCTCTGACCATGTGGACCCCAGTGATCTTGAATGGGTCAGTGGTGTCTGGAGGGTCTAACATGTCGGTGGGCACCACTCTGTATGTGCATTACAGTGTTCGAGCCTTATAAAATGGGCCAGAGAAACCCTGCATTGTGATTGGTGGAATCTAGTCACATGACCGTGCAGGTCTTACAGCAGAACCATACAAGTCAGTTAAAATATATTTTGGTTTGAGATTTTGGAGCTTTTTCACCATTTTATAAGCACTCGTGGTGTGCAGTTTATGTTGTAATAACCACACTTTCTTACCCAGGAGTCCTTTAGCATCAGTAACTTTAGCAGTTAGCTGGCTATGTGCAGCTACCCTTGAGGTGTGCCTTTAAGAGAAATTTAAATGAGCTTAGGGCCATAGCCAGTCAGAAAAAAAGAAGGGTAGTGAGCTGAGTGAGAGCTACTGAAGGCTTCAGAATGTTTTCTCTGCTGGACTGAGCAACATTGCCCCTGAGGTGTTTCTCAGCTTTCTTTGTTGACAGCCTTCTAGTGCTCATCTGGGTAAAGTTTTCCCTCATATTTCTGTTTTAATAGTGCGCTGAGTGAAAGTATTACAACTTTGTTAGCGCCACACTAATTTTATTTATTTTTAGCGCAACCACACTATTCTGACTTTATTTTTACTGCGACTGTTCATTTTAAATGTTACATTTATCATGGGTGCTTAATTTTGACGGTTTCTCTCTTTTCTGACCAAATGCTTGTGGGAACTGTCAAATTGGGGACAATTTACTTGTTTTTTTACCTCGGACCTTGCGGGTTTACCGCGAGGAACTCCATTGGAATATAAATCTTAACAG
The DNA here is from genome assembly GCA_016271365.2 of Neoceratodus forsteri. Lineage (NCBI taxonomy): Eukaryota > Metazoa > Chordata > Ceratodontiformes > Ceratodontidae > Neoceratodus > Neoceratodus forsteri. The sequence goes on from CM028134.1 coordinate 1,019,510,859, forward strand.
TGCCTGGGGGTTTCTCTCAGGATTGGCATTTTAAGTAAACCCATCTATATACATATATATGTGTATATATATGTATGTGTATGTATATGTGTATATGTATGTATATGTGTGTGTATATATATATAATATATACACTGTATATATAGGAACTGGACCTAGGTATCATCTGTTGCAGGACTGCCCGTAAGGGTTCAGCAGCCACCGGTGGCAGTTTACAGGTATTGCTGGGTTTTTTATTACGATTGGCTCTGGTATAGATCCCAGTTCTACAACCATGAAAAAAAGGCACTGGCAACAGACAGAGCTAATTAACCAGGGTAGGACTGGCCGGTGGCGTTTCACAGAAACCTGCACTCAGTTCATAAGGCCCAGGACTGGTTTGCTTTGCTTAAAATTGGCAAAACATAGCAGACAAACCTTTGATTATTAGGGCTAAGGACATATCAAAGGTTTACGACTAGGGCCATTCAAAAGTACTAAAATGTAAGGAGATGCTGAGGAACCCTCCAGATCCCTGTCAAATATTTAAGCTCCCAAATTATGAAGTTTCTCACATTTTAAAAAATAGAAGTGACGAAGGAAGGAAGCTTGGTTAAGCTGCTAATGAATTGGCTTAAAAGAAGCTCTGCCTAGACATAGATGCTCCCGTCGCTCCTGGGAAAGCCAATAGCGAGACAACAGGCAGCTTAAAGGACAGAAAATCTGCGCAGTACTCCATCTGTGCTTAATATGGAAAAAGCATGGCAAATGTTTCAGACCCTACAAAAAATGAGTCCTTTCTTTACTGGGGCTGGCAAACACTCTTCCACAGTTCTCTTTCACATAGACTGTGAGGGTGATTCAGTTGATGATAAATAGTGTTATTATGTCCCTGCCTACAGAGGCTGCTAATACTCTTCCACAGTTCTTTTCCCAGAGACTGTGAGGGTGGTGCAGATGATATGAGAATTTTTATGAGGTGGAGCCCTATGTATCCAAGGAGGTTCTCCCTCTGTGCCTTCATTCATCCAAAACATATTGGACACCCTGGACCCCCCTTCTCTGGAGTCCTTCCAATGTGAGGATAGGGATAAGAAAAGAAAAGATTATAGGAAAATGAAAGGTTCCACCTCCTAAAAGCCCTGCCTATAATAAATAACAATACCACGAAACTGCGTCAAATACCCACTTCTATGGCAGAGGTTTACAAGACGTCTGGAAGTATGAATAAATAAATTCATAAATATATTCATTTTTTAACAATCCTGAGTGCATGTCTGTACATCCCAACCCTGTGAGTACAGTGCATCAGGCAGCTTGCGAGAAAGCTGAGGTCTCCTTGTCCTCCTTTCCTGTTACCTGCAGATGCTCGTCAAAATTGTTGCCTACTTGGCTTTTTGGCCAAGTATATTAAAAAAAAAAACTGCGGAACTTTGTTCTGGTTTTCAGTGCAGGAGCCAGTGCATACTGCTAACCTGCTCTGGAAGCTATGTAATACCATTTCCACAGGACGACGACAAGGATGCTGCCTCCAGAGTCACAACCTATGCCATCTCTCTGAGGTGCTTTGTCTGGCTTAGAACTACTGGTCTACCCTCAGACTTGCAGTTTAAAGCCATGGACTTTCTGGTGATCAAAACACACTATTAGATTCCAGAACATCTCAAACAAGGCCCCCTGTCCCACGCAGCTTCCTCCCGAGGGCATTGGGGCAGAGTTTTTTCCCCAGCCTTCTCTCAGTACAAGGGGTGTTTTTGCAGTCTAGAGCCTGATGTTTGTGTGGGCAGACCTCATGTGTACCCAGGTGTCTAAGCCTCTCCCCAACACAGACGTTTCTGTTGGAGTGGGAGGCAAAAAACATTCTAACTTTGCGAATGGTGGAGAGGGTCCCTGGCCATGAAAAGAAGAAAGAGCCTCTACTCTTCAGAATTCATGACATAAAAGACAACTAGGGATTGGCTCCCATCTTGCTGTTAAAAGCCAAGTTCAAGATGGTCACTCTGTTACTATTCATACAGCCCTTACAGTCGGGAGACAGGCTAGCCTCCCTGGCCAAAAAGGGACCCCTTTTTTCCATAAACCCTTAATGAGGTTGCACACAAGGGCGGGCTCTCTGCGGCCCTTCGACCTTCCTTAGCCCAAGAGTTGTACAAAGTGCTGGGCAGTGGTAGCAGCACGCCTCAGGAATCTGGGCGTCTCTAGCTACACCTAAGTTGCCGGTTAGCCTACCTAAGTCTCCTTGTCAGGTTAAGGAGTCCCCTTTTTCCCCTTACAGGGCTCTGTCTCTAGTCTTGGGGTTCTCTGGTAAATCTAAACAAAATCTCACCTGGAACCCTCCCAGCATCCAGGAAGGATATACCTTCCTTCCGCAGGCAAGAATTCAAGATGTCCCTCATTGGCAGTTTTCTTCATCCGGGGACAGCAAGACCAGCCAGCAAGTGCTTGACTTGGTTCGAATCTTTAACCCTCACTGGTTCAGTATATGATGCGGTCCTGAGCAAATCACGTAACTGACATTTCCTCAGGGTATTGGGAAGCATGGCTTCAGTGCCTGCTGTGGTCCCAAGGTTCAGATACAGGATGCGTCACCTGCAAGTCTCCTTGTAGCTTGCTGGTCTCAGAAACCAACAATTTTCAAAGCTCAAATCTCAGACGGAGCAGTTCCACAGATGCCTTCCCCCTGTGGTGGGAAGCGCATCTGGACAGTGCCTCAGGAAATGGCACCTAGACTCTCCAAGAGTCGCAGTTAATCTTATTTCTTTTTCGAACTTAGAGAAATCTTTCTAGTTCAACGCATTTGCTCCTGTCATAAAAGGACAGTCTTGAAGAGTCGAACAGACACTACTGCAATGGCCAGATCAGGATTATTCTGTGTGCAGGTGCTATAAAAATTGGTCTTTCGCCTTCTACCTGGGAAGTCAGCCTTTCAACGATTCATCTCCCAGGCAAACGCAGTACTCTGGCAGAGGCTCTAGTCACATCAGTCAGGGCCAGAGTTAATGGACTCTGAACAAACAAGTACTAGCCACGGTATTCAGGCGGTTGGGCACCCAGAAGTAAATCTGTTTGCCTCTCCCCTCAGCTTCCAGTTTCCTCATTTCTGTTGCAGGCTCCAGTCCTGGGATTGCCTCCTCTGGATACTTTGATCCTGGTCTAGTCAGGGAGGTTCTTATATGCATTCCCTCCTTTTCCCTCGATTCTCAGGTTATTTCTGAAACTCTTACAACAGCCTGCATCTAGGATTCTGGTAGCTCCGGATTGGCCCAAGCAAGCCTGGTACCCCCTCCTCCTCTCAGTGGCCTGCGGCAGTCCATTAGCCTGCCTCCAACTCACTCCCTCCTGACCCTTCCTCAGACAGGAGTGCAGTATCCAGGCATATACTCCTTCCAACTCAAGGCCGGGTTCTGGAACAGTTAGAGTCTGCATCCTCACAGTACTCTTGACAGATCCTTAAGATACTGAGGGTGGTTAAAAAAATCACTAAGAAAACTTATGCAGCCAGTTGTAAAGGTTTTCCCTCTGGTGCAAGAGCAAAAAGTTGAATCCCATTCAGTCTCAGACCCTCAGCTGCTAGATTGCCTGGTACTCTTACAGGTGTCTGGCTTGAAACCATCTTCCCTCCAGTGGCGGCAGTTTCAGACCACCTTTCGGTGGGAAAGAAAAAAATGATTTTTTTCCAACGTGATATTTAAACAGTTTTTCAGAGGCCTCTTGCACCCCCAGACTCCAATCAGGGAGCCTGTTCCTCCTCGGAGCCCTAACCTTTGCACAGACAGGCTCATGAAGCCACCCTTCGAGCCTGTGTCCACGGCCCACATCAGGTTTGTAACGTGGAAGACGGGCTTCTTGGTAACCATTTCCTCTGCCAGGAGGTTTCAGAGCTACAGGCCCGGTGCACTGAGATACTTTACATCCTTCCTCACAACGATAAAATTGGGCTCAGGACAAATAGGAATTTCTGCAAAGGTGGTTTCAGAGTTCCCTTGGACCAGTCCATTACTCTGCCTGTCTTCTTGACTGAGAAATCCGCTCCTGGTGAGCAAAAGCTCCACAACTTTGATGTCAAGAGCCATTTTCTACTACCTAGAGCACACTAGACAATCCAGAGGCTCTTCCTCTCAGTTGTTTCCCACCTATGGCTATGCAGGCAGGGGAAGACCAGCTACCAAGAGAATTTGTCCTGTGGTAGGTCTCTTGTATTAGATTCTACTACAAAAAAAGCTGGTCACCAACCTCCAGTGGGTCTCAGGGCCCACTATACCAGAGGCATGGCAGCCTCGCTTTCAGCAGCAGTGGACATTCCTCTACTGAATGTCTGAAAAGCAGCTACCTGGAAATCTGTACACACCTTTGTGAATCACTACAGTTTGGATGTGCAGACCAGATCTGATGCCAAATTTGGCAGGACGGTTCTGCAGAGCCTCTTTCCTAGTAGGTTCTCTGCCCACCTCCCATTTGGTACTGCTAGGTACTCTGCTAAAGATACTGATGCTAAAGGACTGCTGGGGTAAGAAGAAAAAATTACTCAATGCAGTGATGATCTTTCTTCCAAGGGGTCCTTTAGCATTAGTAAGCTCCCACCCTTCCTCCCCGGTTCACCTGTTGGAGAAAGGTTCTTTATCATATCTCTTACCAAATTTGGGGTTTCTTATTGATGAGTTTTTAACTAGTGGTGGTGGTGTTTCTGTGTTTTTTTGAAGCCTGTCAATTCTTTTCGGGGCATGTGCCCTCGTTTTTCCTTCGAAGACATTTTATTTATTTATTTTTTTATCTGTTATCTCCTCCCGAGCTGCCAGCCACCAGTAACCTCTGCCTGGTCATGGACCATGGACTTCCACCCCCCACAACGGCCACAACCCTCTGATACCCCTGGATTACTCCCCCGGGGTGGGGCTGTGGCCAGCGCCACAGACAGGATAGGTCAGAGGGCTGGCCTGGGGGGCTAATTGAAGCTGTGGTGGGCATCATCTACGGCGGCTAGCAGCTACACCATTTTCCTGGTTTTCTGGGGGGTGGGGACATGCAATGTCGTCCTGCGTCCGCCCCCCCCCCGGGCTTTGCTAGGCTCCAGTAGCTGCGGTGCCCCCGGCCTCTGCCAGGGGTCCGTCGAGTGCCAGATGGACTCCCCACCCTCCCCCCGGAGAAAGAGAGCAGTCCACAGGATGCTCTATCCTTCTCCTCCTGCGACCTGGGTCCATTCCTGAACCCGGGTCGCTGGCGTCGCAAGTGGAAATCCGACTGCTGCACTGACGGGCCTGCTTCGTTCGAAAAAAATTCTGAAGCCTTCAGCAGCTCTCACTCAGCTCACTACCCTTCCTGTTTTCTGATTGTCTATGGCTCTAAGCTCATTTAAATTTCTCTTAAAGGCACACCTCCGGGGCAGTTGCACCAAGCCAGCTAACCGCTAAAGTTACTGATGCTGAAGGACCCCTTGGAAGAAAGATTACTGCAGTGAGTAACTTTTTCTCCTGGGTGGTTGGTAGCACTGGGCTGCACCTTGTGCCTCAGTCCACCCTGACCCGAACATTTACTGCAATATAACTACACTGTCACCGGGCTTGGGTTTAGGATAACACAGTTTCAGGCAGACCACAAATCAGGTGCATAAAATACGCATGGTTGCGTTTTATCATTTTATTTTGATCAAGTAAACTATACAGAAAGCAAAATGGTAAGGCAGACAACTGCTTAGCTTCAGCAGTTTCTATGGCTTTTCTTCAGCCTAGCATGAATCAAACAGTGTGAAATTACACACTACTAGAGGAGGTCTTCCACCTTCCTTAGTCAGTGTCCAACTGACCTCCCTATCTGTCCTCTCTCAGCACTGAGGTAGGGCTTTTAATAAGCTCTCTAGAAGTTGGAAAAACAGTTTCCCCTGCCACTAGGGGCCACTGTTACACCCCAGAGAACAGCTATTTGGCACCTGGAGTACATTACATAACATATTTCCAACTTTGTTAAAGGTCAGACCTGAGTTCAGAACATTCTATGCTCTCTTAACCTCTCCTGCAGGGTCATATTGCCTCATGCTGTCTGCTGTAAAATTTGTCTCAGAAGGGGGCTGCTAACATCTAGAAAAAGCAGACATAAGTTTTTGTTATTCTTATATTAAGACTGCCCTCTCATTTTGTAACTGTACTCTTAGTTTTGTTTTTAGGTTAATATGCACAGAAAGCTTTATACGCACTTAATTTAGAACCAGCATGTTGGACATTATACAAAATATAAACTGCCTAGCGAAGGGGTTTCGGTTTATCCCAGCGGTGTCCACTATGACAGGGGTCACCCTGTCACATACACTAACATGTATTATCACTTAATTGATGTGAAATAAACCAGTTTGGATGAATCCACAGCTGAAAGTAAGTGCGGCAGTTAAAAGGGAACAGTCAGCACTAACAGCCCCATGCCCAGATGTGGGTCTGTTCCCAGTTTGTCTTGGGCCTAAGTACAGTCTTCTGTGACTGTAATTAGCCCTGGGAGGACAGCAGGATCATCAAACAAAAGAGCAATGCTTCCAAAAACTCTTAGGTGAGTCTCCCACTGCTATAGCCCTGCTGTGATGTCAGGCACAGAGGTTCTGAAAGTTATAGTTACAGCAGATGTCAGCTTGTAAGTCAGCAGAATCAGTCTGATACACTCTAGTATACTGCAGTAAACAGTAATTTAAAAACCAAAATGTTTTTCCACACAAAATGCAAATTGGGACCAGCCCCACACTTGGGTGTGAGGCTCTTAGTGCTGGCTGTTCCCCTTCTAGTAATGTTTCTGTGGTAGTTGAACTTACTCTTTACTGCCGTGAACTCCTGGGTCTCAGTAGTCAGGCTGCAGTTGAGCAATACTCCCAGATTCATTACTGAGCCAGATGGCCTCAAAATCTCCCCTTCAAGAATAAGACTAATGAGAGTACCTTCCTACACCTGTAGCAGTCTATGGCAACCTACACCACAAGTACCTCTCTTACCCTCGTTGAGCTGGAGCCAATTTTCTGACATCCGTCCAGGATGCCAGTCAAGCAGTAATTCACAAAGAGGGCCTGACAGCCATCTATGGAAGAGAAAGAACTATACAGCTGGGTGTTATTTGCATAAAAATGATACTCCATGCAAGTAATGAGCTCTGCCAGATTGAGCAGTGATGCTGGATGAAGCCCTGCGGTAGCCCAAAATTGTTCACTCCTGGATGAGAAGAGTGCTCTCATCATTACAGACGGGGACCACTGGAACAGATAAGACCTGAGCCATTCAAGTCTGAGCCCAGATATCCTTGGATAATCCGACAGCACCACGTAGTTCAGTGTTGAATGCTACTAATGTAGTCATATCAGTATGGACTTCTCTATCGGTAGGCGCAGATCTTTCATCACACTGACAAGTGTGGTGTCCATACTGTGAACTTGCCCTGAAGCCCAGTTGTGCACGTCAAAGGTGTGGAAACTGTTAAGGTCCAACATAAACATATCACCTCTGGAATCTATCCACAAATTTCATTATAGAGCGAGGGAGCGCTCCCGACCTATCGGCACGCTCCTTTCCTCTGTGCGTGAGACAGTGTTATTTTGTGAAGTGTTTGACGCATAACTGCCCTGGAAAAGGGCATGTTTGGAGCCATTTTATTAAATTTTAATAAATTATTGCTCTATCTCGATCAATAATATAGAAACATAGACTTTGACGGCAGATAAGGACCACTTGGCCCACCCAGTCTGCCCATTTCCCTACTTACTGGATAAGCTGCGGATTCTAGTTAACCAACAGCCTATTTCCTGCAACCCCCCACTATAATTGCCTTATGTCTGTCCCATGCATGTTTGAATTCCTCCACTGTTTTAGACCCCACAACCTCTCCAGGAAGGCGGTTCCATGCATCCACCACTCTCTCCGTGAAAAGAATTTCCTCACATTACCCCTGAGCCGTCCCCCCTCTAACTTTAAATTGTGCCCCTTGTTCTTACACATCTCTTTTTCTGAAAGATGCTACCCTCCTGGACTTTGTTGATTCCCTTGAGGTACTTAAAAGTTTCTATCATGTCCCCCTGTCCCTCCTTTCATCAAGGGTATACATATTAAGCTCTCTCAGTGTCTCTTCATATGGTTTCTGATGTAGACCCTGCACCATTTTAGTTGCCCTCCTCTGGACTGCTTCCATCCTGTCTATGTCCTTGTGTAGATGAGGTCTCCAAAACTGCACGCAGTACTCCAGATGGGGTCTCACCAACTGTCTGTATAAAGGGATAACCACTTCCCTTTTTCTACTTGTGATGCCCCTCCCTATGCATCCCAGTATCCCCCTGGCTTTTCCTACTGACTTCTCACATTGCATACCCACCTTTAGGTCATCTGATATGACTACACCCAGATCCCTTTCCATTATTGTTGTTAGTACCTCCCCTGCTATTGTGTACTCTTCTCCTGGATTTTTATTTCCCAGGTGCATTACTTTGCACTTCTTTGCATTGAATCTAAGTTGCCATATGTCTGACCATTCCTCCAACCTTGCCAAGTCCCTTCTCATCCTTTCTAGTCCAGAGGAGGGCAACTAAAATGGTGCAGGGTCTGCAAGAGAAGCCGTATGAGGAGAGACTAAAGGAGCTTAATATGTATACCCTTGAGGAAAGAAGGGAGAGGGGGGACATGATAGAAACTTTCAAGTACCACAAGGAACCAACAAAGTCCAAGAGGGTAGCATCTTTCAGAAAAAGAGACTTGCAAGAACAAGGACACAATTTAAAGATAGGAGGGCAGTTCAGGGCAATGTGAGGAAGTATTTTTCACAGAGAGGGTAGTGGATGCATGGAACAGCCTTCCTGAGAGAAGTTGTGGGGTCTAAAACTGAGGGAGAATTCAAGAATGCATGGGACAGACATAAGGCAATTCTTGTGGGGGGCAGGAAGGTATAGGCTGTTGGTTAACTAGGATCTGCCGCCTATCCTGTAGGTAGGGAAATGGGCAGACTAGATGGGCCTAGCGGTCCTTATCTGCCGTCAAAGTCTATGTTTCTGTGTTTCTATGTTTCTACCCCCCCTTGTGTATCAACTCTGTTACAGATCTTTGTGTCATCCGCAAAGAGGCATACCTTTCCTTCCAGAGCCTCTGCAATGTCACCTATAAAGACGTTAAAGAGGACTGGACCCAGTACTGAGCCCTGAGGTACTTCACTAGTAACCCCTTTCTTCAGAATGTGTTCCATTCACTATTACCTTCTGTGTCCTGTTGTGCAGCCAGTTTCTGAAGCTACCACCCTGGGACCCACTCCCAGGCTGGCTAACTTGATTATTAATCTTTGTGCGAGACTGTGTCAAATGCCTTGCTAAAGTCTAGGTGGGCCATATCCACAGCCCCTCCCTGGTCTATTACTTTGGTCACCCAGTCAAAGAAATCGATTAGATCTGTCTGACATGACCTTCCTGCTGTGAATCCATGCTGCTTTGGGTCCAGTGCCCCGCTGGCCTCTAGGTACTCAACAATTCTTTCTTTCAGAAGTGATTCCATCATTTTCCCCACCACTGAGGTCAAACTAACAGGTCTGTAGTTTCCTGCTTCTTTCTGCCTTGCTCCCACTTTTGTGAAGGGGAATCACATCTGCCCTCCTCCAGTCCTCAGGTACCACCCCATCTTCCCATGATTTGTTAAAAAGTGTGGTTAGTGGTGTCACTAGGTCCTCCCTTAGCTCTTTTAGGATTCTAGGGTGAATCCCGTCAGGCCCCATTGCTTTGTCCACCTTGAGTTTTAGAAGTTCTTTCAGTACTCTTTCTTCTTTAAATGGACTGGTATCAACCCCAATATCCAGAGTGCTTCTACTGTTTGGTTTAGGTAACTCTTTCTCTTCTTTTGTGAATACTGAGCAAAAGTATTCATTCATTATCTCTGCCTTTTCACTGTCTCCCTCTGCCCACCTCCCCTCTCCTTTATTAATCTTCCCTATCCCTCCCTTAACCTTTCTATGTTCCCTAATGTACCTATAAAGGTTTATCCCCTTCTTAACTGAGTTGGCTATCCTTTCCTCGGTTTGGGCCTTTGGTTTTCTGACTGCCTTCCCCACTTCTTTCTGCTTTAATTGATACAGTTCCCTGTCGTGCTCTGTCTGTGATTCCTTATACTTTTTGAATGCAGCCTTTTTCTCCTTAACCTTCCCTGACACTTCTTTTGAGAGCCATAGTGGTTTTTATTCCGCTTTGTTTTCTTTATTTGTTTCACACAAAGGCTTGTTGCCTCCATGATGGCAGTTTTGATTTTTCTCCATTGTTCTTCCACCCCTCCTTTCTGGCCATTTGCTAATGCATTCCTCAGGTATTCACCCGTTTTGCCAAAGTCAGCCCTTCTAAAGTCCAGTATCCTTGTATTTGTATGGCTTGTCTCCATGGTTGTTTATTGTGAAGCACACTGTGCAGTGGTCACTTGTTCCCAGGTGTCTGCTGACTTCTAAGTTTGTGATCCTCTCACCATTTGAGAGTACCAGGTCTAATATTGCTCCCTCCCGAGTGGGTTCCACCACTAGCTGTCTAAGGCATGCTCCCTGTAGGGCATCGAGAATGACCCTGTTCTTGGATGTGGCTGCAGTCCATGTTCCCCAGTTAACATCTGGCATATTCAGGTCCCCCATCAACAGTATCTCCCCTTTTCGCCATTTTGAGAATATATTGGCCACTGCGACCACTACTATGGTTGTAAGATTGGTCTCACATCCTTAGGGTATCAGAACTGCTCACCTTTGGTTTGGAGTTCTTATACTCTAAGAATGCACGAGATCATTCTTATCATAAGAGTGGTCTGTGTGGCTGTATTAACATATGTTAGCCCACTGTAACTCCCAATCCTGTTTTTTCCCTAAACGCAGAGCAGCACACTCTGCCACAAAGCCATTAGGCTGGTTTCATTTCCCAGATTTAAAGGGGAACATTTATAAGCGGTATCTCTCATAATGGGAAGTCCTATGAAAAGCTCTTTTATGTGAGGGTAATGAGTACACCTCTAGCTGACAGTAGACTAGAGATACCCTTGACTAAATCTGCCCTAAATTGTTGCTACAGTGCCACCATTTTGTTTGAACCTTGTGATATCATGCCGGGGGAGGTTGCTTTGACCAAGCATGACATCACAAGGTGGCAGCCTTATAGTATATCCGCAAAATATTGACATAGTGATATTTCTAGACTTCTACCAAGTACAGGAAAGCCCAGTACCTCCCTTAACCAAGGTTTTCATGGGCTTTCAAAGTATGAGAGCTACAGTTCTCCCATCATTCCGACGTAAGAATACATACATAATGTCATACCCAGTCCTGCATGTGACTGATAGCAACAAAAGTAACAATAGCACTTAATAGTAACTACATAGAAACATAGAATTTGACGGCAGATAAGGACCGCTTGGCCCACCCAGTCTGCCCATTTCCCTACCTAATGGATAAGCTGCAGATCCTAGTTAACCAGCAGCCTACTTCTTTCTGCCCCCACCCCCTAGAATTGCCTTACGACTGTCCCATGCATGCTTGAATTCCACCACTGTTTTTGACTCCACAACCTTCCTCCGAAGGCCGCCACACATCCACAACCCTCTCAGAAAAATTCTTAAATTACCTCTGAGCCGACCTCTATCTTCAAATTGTGCCCTTGTTCTTGCACACCTCTTGTTTTGAAAGATGCTACCCTCTTGGACTTTGTTGATTCCTTTGAGGTACTTGAAAGTTTCTATCATGTCCCCCCTCTCCCTCCTTTCCTCGAGGCTATACATATTAAGCTGCTTAAGTCTCTCTTTATATGTCTTCCGGTGCAGACCCTGCACCATTTTAGTTGCCCTCCTCCGGAACTATTTTTCTTCTGATTTTTTTTTTAAAGGAGAACTATTGGCTAGGCTGAAGCTATGACCGCTGCAGAAATCGGGACTTCACCTTCAAACCCCCCCCCCAACCCCGTTGTTTCCAAAATAAATCTATTTTTTTATCCGATCGCTCATAAAAATCAAGCAGCCCTGGTGCAGCCTGCACATATTTAAATATGGTGGTGGCCTCCGCAGTCTGTCTGCAGATACCGCAGAGGAGATGACGCCACTGCCCTTCCTCACTGGTCCGTCTGTGTGTGAAATTTAATGTTTTTTCTCTGATGCCCGATTTTATTTTTATAGAATATGCCTATATGCCATGTGAACATGGCATATATACACATGGCATTAGGCATATTCTGTAAAAAAAAAAAAAAAAAAAAAAAAATCGGGCATCAGAGATAAAAACATTATTAAATCTTTGTACATAGATGGACCAGTGAGGAAGGGGCAGTGGCACGTCATCCTCCCGTGGTATTAACAGTGAGATCGCAGAAGGTGACCACCACCATATTTAAACATTCTAGCTGCACCGGGGTGGCCCATATTTTTAGGAATGATCAAGTAAAAAAATAACAGATTTGGTTTAGGAACGACGGGGGATTTTGAAGGTGACGCCCCGATCTCTGCTGCAGTTGGGGCTTCAGCTTAGCCAATAGATCGTACTTCAAGAGGGTTCCTGCAGTAGGTCATAAGATGTAGGATTGTGCCCTCTGGCATCGGGACCGCACGGCAAACTTTTGCTAGCACTGTCTGGTGGGGAACCGCACACCTGACATCATGTGACTGATGTCAGCGTGACCCTGTAAGTGTGTGGTCCCTGTGACTGCCTTCCAGTTCTTCCCCGCCGTTGACCTGCGCAAGGACCTCACAGTGAACATTGCTCCAGTTGATCGCCATTTTGCTAAATATTTTTCTTTTCTCCTATAACAGTTCGTTTTTTATTTTATGTCTTCTGCAAATACTCTGAAGATCAAGAAAAAGTGCGAGAAGTGTGGCACACAGATCCCTCACAAAGATAGCCATAAGCTCTGCCTCTTCTGCCTAGGCCCGGCCCACAATATCGAGGCCTGTTTGGATTGCAAGCCCTTCAGTCAAGCCACATGGAAATGCAGGCAGCAGGCCCTGCAAGCCTCTCTTTTCTTTTTTTTTTAATATTCTCCGTTTATTCCCCCTTACTCACTGCTCCGGACCCTCTCTTTGGGGATCCCCAGGCTGGTGCGCTCCCGTAGGTCCTCCCCAGGTATCTCCTTCTCTGGTCCTGTTTGCACATCCCCCATCCAGTCGCGGTTTATCCTTCCTCACGGATGGGGAGGAGAGGGACCCCCCCCCCAGTAGTCCCCTTCAGTCTGAGTCCTCGTCACGAGTGCCGCACAGACCCCATCTGGAGCCCCAGTTGTGGATTTTCTCGGGCAGCTGAGTCCCATCTTCAGGCATCCGTCGAGGGGTCTTTCCACTTTTCATTGCCATCCCTCGGGACAACGGCATGCTAGGGAAGCCTGGGGGGTGGAGCACGTCGAGATGTCCTAGCGCTCCGGCTCCCAGCCGATGTCCTCCCTCCCCAGATGCTGTCTTCGCTGCACCTCCACCTGGGGTCACCCACGTGGCGGTATTGCAGCGGGACAAGCATTCCACCCCCTCCTGAAGAAGGAGAGCTGCCACTGGGCACTCAGTCTTCCTCCCCGTGGCCGGCCCTCCAACCTCCTGAGTCCATTCCCGAAGAAGCCCATCTTTTGAAGTCCAGGATGGCCACCTTAGAGCAAGAGATTCAGAAGCTGAGGGACTCCACTTCTTCCCCTTCTTTGGTGCACAAAAAGAAGATGAAAGAAAAAGAGAAGCACCGGGAGTGCCTGGAGGACCGAGAGCGGCCATGGAGCAGTAAGGCCACCAGGCTCAAGCCTGTAGACAATACCACTCTGCCGCCTCTCCTGGTGACTGTCCAGGCCTCTTCGTCCGGTTCTCCTGGTACCACCTCTTCTCTAAAGCCCATTAAGATGGACTCCAAGCAGGTATCCTCCACCAATAAGCTTCCCGCCGGGACCTCCGGCGGACGCCCGATGACCCAGTCCTTGGTAAGTCGGGTTCTCGCCCAGTGGGAACCTGCCTGACAGCCGATAAGCCGGTTGGAGGCTCCTCCCCACCACCCACCTAGCTCCTTCTCCTCCGACTGATAAGTCGGATGCAGGGGAGTCTGCGTCCGCCCAGTCAAAGCTTGCACATCGGGGGGCTAACGCCAACACACCCGATGTCCGGCTGAGTTTTTTGACCTCCCAAGGCCAGCCCTCCCGTCCGGCTTCTCCTGACCGAGAGCCTTCCCCTCCACCTTTGCTTGATGTACCTCCTGTGCCCAACCCTCTACCTGGGACAGAAGGGGAAGTGGGTCTCCGGGATGTGGTCCTTTCTTCACCCACTCCAGCACTGATAACCATCCAGAACCCCGCGGATGACTCTTCTGGGGCTCCTACATTGGAGTCTGTTTCTCCACTGTCTCCCAGGGACCTTACTATCCCATCAGGCCCTTCCTCTACCCCAACGCTAGGGGTCCCTGTGCCGGCTCCGGACCTCTGACCTCAGGTGCCCCATATGACTCCTTAGGCCACCTCCTGTTGGAGCCTCCATCAGGCCGCCTGTACCTGATGCCATCTTTCCTGAGAGCTACCTACTACTCTGTAGATGCCGTGGATTGCTCTTTGGCAACAGCAGTCTGTCAGAGGTGCCACGCTTGACTCCGTATTTCTGGGCTGTCTCAGGATGTTCAGGCAGCTATACAGGACACCCCATTCCGAGGCTCCGTCCTGTTTGGAGGTGATACCAAGGACATCATCACAGGCCTTCAGGACAGCGGGCAGGCCCTGAAATCAGTCAAGTCCATGTACAAGATGGGCTTCAAGCCTAAGCAGCCCTTTCGGCGCCAACAAAAATGCCTAGGCAAATAGCCTTTTAACAGGTGTCAAACCAAAAGGAGAGCATCAGGACCTGCCATCACCTCTCCCCCACCTTCAAGACCCAGCGAGCCGTGGGCAGTGCCTTCCCCGTCCAAACCTCTACCTCCTGACTCCTTTAGTCCTCCTCCGCCTCCACCTACAAACGGTGGAGCCAGTGGGGGAAGATTTGCCCTCCACCTAGCAGAGTGGCAGGGCATCACTTCGGATTCCTGGTTCATTCAGCTCATAGCAAGAGGGCATATCATCAAGTTTCTGGAGAAACCTCCAGACTCTCCTCCAAGATGGTCTCATTATCCCTCAGACCATGTAACACTGGTGAGGGACAAGATCCAGACTCTACTCCAAAAATCTGCAATAGAGCCAGTTCCCTGTGCACAGAGGGGAAAGGGTATTACTCCGATTTCTTCCTCATTCCCAAAAAGATGGGTGATCTCAGGCCTGTCTTGGACCTTAACCAGTTGAACCTTTATGTAGCGTACAAAAGGTTCTGCATTTTGACTCTCCAAGGACTCCTGCCCTTGCTCCAGACAAACCATTGGCTCTTTGCACTGGATATGCAGGATACGTACCTGCACATTCCGGTTTTCCCGGGCCACTGCCGCTTCCTGCGGTTTTCCTTCCGGGGGGAACACTTCAAACAACATGAAGTCTTGCTATATTATGACATATGCAGTGAGTCCCAACCTTCGAACTGCTCCGGAGGTGAGAGTTAACTTTCCATGCCAGGCATGGAACTTTGAGCGCGAGCTCGGTTGAAAACTCTGTCTGTTGTTAATCAAACTCAAACTGTCAGATTCTTTACTCTGCCTCACTGAACAGTCGCTCCGGAGATTTCTCCTTCTGCTCGGTTCATTTTGTCGGTTAAAGTGTTATTTTATCGTTTTTTTGACCGAAATTAAACCGCAACCGGTCGGTTCAAGCTCTGTCTGTGGTATTGTAAGTAATAGATAGGCTTACATTTATTTTATTCTGTGTGGAACTTGTAAACGTCTTTCGGTTCGGTTTGAACCGATCAGATTGTTCTAAAACTTTACTAGTCCTTATTTAGAGTGCGGTTCCGGTTCTTATCGGTTCTAAAAAATGGATTTCATTCGTTTTTTTCACTACCGTGTTGCGGTTGGGAACCCGATAAAGGAGTCTTGCTTGGGGATTGCCATAACGGGCAAGTTGGTTAGGTTGGCACTATGTCTGAGAAACCCAAAAGAAAAACCAGGCCCACTGAGTTTCAGCACTGTGGTGTTTGTGGGGAAGCCTTTGTTAAGGCTGACCCACACACCACCTGTGTGTATTGTCTGGGGTTTTACCACCTCAATGCAGACTGCCAGATATGTAGTAATTTTCCTGCTGCCACCATTGAGAAGAGAGTTGGTAGGCTCAGGGAAAGGGAGGCCAAAAAGTCCGCTGACCCGGATGGCCAGCCCGGTTCGGTTCCAACCGAACCGGAGGGAGTGCCCTCTGACCAGGGCGATACTTCCTCGGGCAAACGAAGAGCCAACTCTGAGGAGCCGGTTCCAACTAAAAGGACTAGAAAGTCAGCTAGTGTGCCAAAAGTGTTTTCTCCAACTGCTGAGGAAATAGCTAAAGCAATTCAAATTGTCCAGTCACTTTCCCCGGTTCCGACCGAACCGATACCATCAGGGAAGAGCTCGGTTCGGATGGTTCCACTGGTTCAAGATTATGATTTTGAGGATTTTTATGAACCAGAGGAGGGGGAAGAGGAGTATGAGGAGAGTGAATGTGGGTTTGAAGGTCTGGATGTGCCCATTGAACCGGACATCTCTCCAGACAGACCGTCAGGGGTTTCTCCTCCTAGGCTATCTGAGTCCCCTTCTCATTTTATGTTCTATAAGAAAGTTGCTGAAACTCTCCAGCTCCCTGTTGAGGAAGCTGTTGATGACCAAGAGGAGCCTGATTATGTAGAAATGATGGATATTCCAGAGTCTAGGAGACTGTCTATTCCTCTGCATAAATCTTTTAGGAAACAGACAGTAAAAATTCTAAAAAACTCCTCACACTATACCTCCTGTTGATAAAAGGATGGACAAGAGGTATACATTATCAGGCTCTGATACGGAGTTCCTCATACAGCAATGCAGCCATGTGGGGGTAGTGCAGGCTGCAGCCTGTGACAAGGCAAATATTCCTCTAGCTTCGCACCCCCCTGAAAAGGACTCCAGGAGGGTTGATGCCATGGAAAAGAAACAGTACATGGCAGCATCCTTGGAACTCAGACAGGCAAATTATATGGCTTATGCTGCTAGGTACCAGAAATCCAGATGGGATACTGTGCTGGCTCTAGCAAAACAGGTCCCTGACCAGCTTGCCAGGGAGCTGGAACAAGTGACTGGCGGATGGTATTGAGGCATCTAAGGTGCAATTTCATGCTGCAGTAGACTCTAATGATGTGTCATCAAGGGTCATGGCTACATCTGTGGCACTTCACAGAATGGCTTGGCTCAGATGTACTACCCTGTCACAGGATACCCAGTCTAAGGCCATGGATTTTCCTGTTGTGGGCAATTCTCTGTTTGGGGAGCAGACAGAGAATTACATGAAGAAAATGGATGAATATAGGACCACCTAAAGGAGTGCACAGGCCAAGGAAAGGCAGGCCACTCCTCAAAGGCAGCATCCCAGGGGCAGGGGCAGGCCTTTTCATAGGCCTTTTTACCAAGTCCAGGCCTCTTCTGCTTATGCCCAGACGGGGTGCAAGCAAGCCTGCTTCCACCCTCAGCTCAAAGCCCTGCCAAGCAGGCACCCTGATGGGGTAGCCAGGCCGATTCTCCTCTACCTGTAGGGGCGGGCTGGCTTACTTTGTCCAGGACTGGAAGTCTCTAACATCAGACAAGTGGGTCCTGGAAGTAGTAGGGGACTGGTTCTCAGCTCAAAAATTTCTGAAGATGAGAACCAGATCCTTCCACCTGCAAATCCATCAGAGGCACTTGCCCTAGAAACAGAAGTTTCTACCTCCTGGCTCTCAGAGCTGTGGAAAGGGTTCCACCCCTACACCAGGGCAAAGGGTTGTACTCCAGGTACTTCCTTACCCCAAAAAAGACAGGAGAATGGCGGCCCATCCTGGATCTCAGATACCTAAACAAGCACCTTTTAAAACCAAAATTCAAAATGGTGACTCTGGGAGTTATTTTACCTCTCTAAGGCCAGGGGACTGGCTAGCGTCCCTGGACCTCAAGGATGCCTACTTCCATGTTCTTATCAGAAGCTCCCATCGAAAGTACCTCAGATTCGAACTGCCCTCAGGCCATTACCAGTTCAGAGCAATGCCCTTCGGCCTCACCTCTGCCCCAAGGGTATTCACAGAATGCCTGGCAGTAGCAGTTGCCCACTTAGGAAGGCAAAAGATTGCCATTTTTTCCTTACCTGGACGACTGGCTTATAGTAGGCCAATCTCCAGAACAAGTCAGACTACACCTTCAGGTAACTCAGCAACTGCTCACATCTCTAGGTTTCCTTCTCAATCTTCCGAAGTCAGTTCTAGAGCCTGTCCAGCTCTCTTCATAGGTGTAGAAATGAACACAAAAGAGGCCAGAGCCTTCCTTCCTCTGGAAAGAACAAGGACCTTCGTCTCTCTGGCCTCCTCTTTCACCCTGCAGGTCTCTCGACCAGCAAGGCATTTTCTGCAGCTCCTGGGGCACATGGCTGCCTCTACAGCAGTAGTGCAGGGAGCAAGATTTCAGATGAAGGACATCCAGTTCCATTTGAGAGCCTTTTGGTCTCAAAGGAGAGACCCTCTGACCAGATTGATCCCAGTGACTCGAACCCTGATCCAAGCCCTTCAGTGGTGGCAGGACCAGAGCAATCTGAGATGGGGGTTCCCTTCATCACTTAGTCTCACTCCCTAATCCTTACTACAGATGCATCCCTCTTGGGCTGGGGAGCTCACATGGGCGATCTCACTACCCAGGGATTGTGGTCCCCTCAGGAATCTCTGCTCCACATCAATCTGTTGGAACTCAGAGCAGTTTTTCTAGCACTTCAAGTTTTTTCCACCTCTGTTCAGAACAAAGTTGTACAGATCAAAACAGACAACACCACTACAATGTGGTACATCAACAAGCAAGGAGGCACTTGGTCTATGGCCTTGTGCACCGAAGCAATGAAGTTGTGGTCTCTGGCCTATTCCCTGAACACCTCCCTTATGGCAGTTCACCTCCCAGGCAAGGACAATGTCCTGTCAGATGCTCTCAGCAGGATTTCCCAGGGCCATCACGAATGGTCACTGGATCCCCTAGTATTGGAGGTAGTATTTGCCAGATGGGGCACCCCGCAGATAGATCTTTTTGCAGCCCCAGACAATCACCAACTTCCCCTTTTTTGCTGCAGGCCCCAGTGTTGGGCTCAGTCCCTCTGGATGCCTTCCTTCTCAGTTGGGAAGGGAAGTTTCTCTATGCCTTCCTCCCCTTCCCTCTTCTGTTCAAGGTGCTAGTCAAAATCAGATCTCAACCCTGCAAGGTGATCCTGATTGCACCAGATTGGGCCAGACAGCTCTGGTACCCACTCCTTTTGTCCTTAGCAGTCCACCTTCCCCTGTGTCTTCCCAGGAATCACAACCTGTTAACCTGTGCTCAGGGCAGGGTTTGGTACCCGAATCTCAAATCTCTCAATCTCAAGGCTTAGTTCTTGAAGAGTTAGAGTTTGCTGACCTACACCTCTCCCAAGGTGTATTGGATATATTGAAGGCTTCTAGGAAGCCATCCACCAGGGTTATTTATAACTCCAAATGGAAGAGATTTTCCATTTGGTGCTCTGGCAAGCATATTTCCCAGAATCTGCTGACTTAACCACAGTCCTGGATTATATGGTGCATTTGAATACTTTAGCTGAGGCCAGCTACCCTGAAAGTGCACCTGGCAGCCGTGTCTGCTTTCTTGTCAGCAGGTAAACCTCTCTCTTCGCTCATCCTGTATTCTCCTTTTTCAAGGTTGCTTCACACAACCTCCATTCAGGGACCCTGCCCCTGCCTGGGATCTTAATATTTGCATTGCTCAGCTTATGCAACCCCTTTTGAGCCCTTGTCTTCAGCAAAGCTTAAGTACTTGACTTGGAAAACTGTGTTTTTGTAGCCATCACTTCTGCCAGGCGATAAGTGAGTTACAAGCATTGTCAGTGGAACCTGATTTTATCTCCTTTCATAGAGATAAGGTGGTCCTCAGGACTAACAGAAAGTTCTTGCCTAAGGTGGTTTCAGACTTCCACCTTAATCAATCTGTGTCTCTCCCTGTGTACTTCACTGACCATTCCTCCTCTGGCAAGAGGAGACTACACAGTTTAGATGTCAAAAGAGCCCTTAGTTACTACATAGAACGTACCAAGGGTCACAGATTTGACTCCCTCCAACTGTTCCTCACTTATGGTGAGGTTGGTAAAGGGAAACCTGCCACTAAAAGATCCATTGCCAGGTGGATTGTCTCTTGTATCCAATTTTGCTGTGAAAACTGGGTAAGGTTCCTCCCTCAGGCCTGAGGGCTCACTCTACCAGAGGTACAGCTGCGTCTCTGGCTGCTGCCAGGGACATCCCTATCCTAGAGATATGTCAAGCAGCTACCTGGAAGACAGTTCACACTTTTACCAAGCATTACTCCCTGGACATCCAGACTAGTAGTGATGCTCGGTTTGGCACAGCTGTGCTTTAGAGCCTATTTCCAAAGTAGGTTCTGTCCCTCCTCCATGGAGGTACTGCTGTGTAGTCTGCATATGTCATAATATAGCAAGACTTCATGTTGTTTGAAGAAAAAATTACTCACCTTAGTAATGTTGTTTCTTCTAATGGAGTCTTGCTATATTATGACCTCCTGCCTGCACCTCTCAGAACCTCTACTTTTGGGATGTGGGCAGTGCAGTGTTGGCACTTAGTAGATGCCCACCTTATTTTTTTCACCCCTCCTTTTGGGGGTTTGGGTGTTATGTTTTTAATTTTTTGGATCCCCTGACTTGAGTCTTTGTTTTGGGACCAAGAAAAATGTGTTCGTATATTTAGTAGCCAGTTGGCTAGTGTAGGTTTACGGCTTCCACACAGAACCTTAGTGAGTTTTGCTCGTAAAGATCTGACAGTTTGAGTTTGATTAACAACAGACAGAGTTTTCAACCGAGCTCGCGCTCAAAGTTCCATGCGTGGCATGGAAAGTTAACTCTTTCACCTCTGGAGCAGTTTGAAGGTTGGGACTCACTGCATATGTCATAATATAGCAAGACTCCATTAGAAGAAATAACATTACTAAGGTGAGTAATTTTTTCTTCCAGTTCAGAGCCCTCCCCTTCAGCCTTTCCTTGGCACCCAGACTCTTCACCAAGTGCCTAGTGGTGGTGGCAGCGGCACTTCATCGCCAGGGAATTTGTGATCTTACTTCGAGATACAGCTCTTGCAGCAGGTTACACCATTAGGACTGAAGCCGGCAGGCGCCAGGACCCCATGGAAACTTTATAGCTAGCAGTCTTCAACGGGGACCGCCTCTGACGTCGGTCCCGCCCCCGACGTCGGGCGTAGTACATAAGGAGGCGGTCCCCCATAATCCCCAGTTTTTTTCCCGCCGTCGACATCGCCAGTATCGGCCTCTCGGTCTCTCTTTCTAGTGTGCAACGACCTTTAGAACTATGACGATTTTCGTCTTTCTTCCGACTTTGGAATCAACTTATGTCCTCTCCAACTACTTCTGTTGAGGGTCACCATTCGAAGTGTACCTGCGGCAAACAGATCCCCTTCAGGGATCCACATTCGGCCTGGGTGCGCTGCCTAGGCCCGGAACACGACACCATGGCCTGCTCCTTCTGCCAGGGCTACAACAGTTGCTCCAGGATCCGCCGCCAGAAGGCCCTTCAAGCGTTTCTCTTGGAGGAGAAGCTGTAAACCATGGATAAAGAACCTTCCTCCCGGGAGGAGTCGTCGAGTAAAACCCACAAGCACCGGGACAAACACCAGGAAAAGGAAAGGTCCAGGTCCCCTGTGAGGGCCTCGGACTCCTCTCCCTCCAGGGATCGGTCGTAACCTCCCCCGGTTCAGGTCAGATCTTCCAGCGGCTCCTCTTCTCTGCAGCCCCTGAAGACTTCCAGGCCGTCGGCCTCTTGGGAAGCGCCATAAATCTTCTTCCTGCCGGCGGGACACCAACGTCAGGTCAGTTTCCCAGCCTCCGTGTGGATCGGATCCGGTCCTCGTAAGACCAAGGACCTGACGTCCCTCAAACGGACGTCAGAGCCAATGTCGGCCCACCCGACGTCGGCCAAGCATCACCGGCGCTCCCAGGAGCCGGCGACACCTAAACATCCGTCACCGGCCAGGCGTTCGCCTCCGAGGGCATCAGCCAGGGGACCGATGTTGGCTACTCCAGAGAAGAGGACGGCACCACCATCGCCAGCGGACGCCGGTCAGAAGGACTCGTTGGAGGAGGATGCCACACAGCCCGAGGACCAGGCGGGCGACCGAGATGCGGGCTCCCACAGGAATCTTTCCCAGAGCGGAGACCCCGGGGACCCGACACCCGACCCGGTGACAGGCCACCGGCACCAGGCCCATCGTCTGGGCATGAATTTGCAGGTAAAGGAACTTTTACCTTCAGGTGGGACACCATCAAAAGATGTGGTCACCACACGTCCCTACCCTACTCCGACTCCACCTCCACCCTACTCCTTCACCGCCCACGCCCCCCCCCGGGGCCGAGGACGGTCGCCAACCCCAAGGAGCAGACACCACCTCCTCGGGGCAGATCCTCGAAGGAGAAGACCTCCCTCTAGATCCCCCTCATGGTGACCCAGTCCCAAGAGACCCAGATGACGCTGGTACACTCCGTGTGGGGAGGATTCCAGATCTGACACCTCAGGGCGCTCCAGATCTCCTTCTCCCATCAGCATTCCCTCTTTGGACCCAGACGACCTACCCAGGTCTCCTCCGGATGATCCCTCTGTCGCGGAGATCATGAGGCACATCCAGGAGAATATGGGGTGGGCTGCTGAAGAACTCGACCCTGAGAGACAACGCCCAGCTCGCTACTTTCGGCTGAAAGATCTGAAGCCTGTGGTAGTGCCGCCCCTTGGTGGATACCTTTGCGGACATCACCAAGGCTGCCTGGAAACGTCCGCACTCCACTCCAGCAGTGTCGAAGAAGGCTGACCGCCTATACAAGGCCCCTAGGGAGGACCAGTATCTGGCGAACCATCCTCTGGCTGACTCCCTGGTCATCACTGCTTCGCATGACCAGTCTGAGACCTCAGCATTTGAACACACAGCCACCGGACCAGGAATCCAAGCAGTTGGATGTCCTAGGTAGGCGCACATATGCGGCCGCGTCTTGCGCCATAAGGTCACTGAATTACCTCACCCACATGGTTCAATTCCAGAACGCACTGTGGGAACAGGGACAGGACCTGGTCGAGAAGATGCCCGATGGCGACCACAAGGAGGAGCTTTTGAACCTCCTTCGCACTGGTTCGGATATGGGGACCCAGGTGCTCAGAGCTGCATATGATTCTGCGGACTCTTCAGCCAGAGCTGCAGCCTCAGGCGTGTGTCTCCGGAGACGCTTTTGGCTCAGTGTCTCCATCTTTACCCCGGACGTCCAGAAGAACATCTTAGACGTCCCTTATAATGGCAAGATCCTATTTGGTGAAGCCTCCGAGAGAGTAATCACCAAACTTCAGGACGCAGGGAAGGCAGTCCGATCTGTACAAGCTATGTATAGGTCTCGGCCTAGTTCCTTTCGTAGGAACCAGAGCCGTTTTCATGTCTGGCTACAAAGGCAACAGCCACGTTCTGGCCAACAGCAGAGGGACACTTTCACCCTCAAGGCCCAGGCCAAGTCATCCCCAGGCAGAGGCCAATGATTTGCAAAGTCGGCCCAGCCTGCCGGATCAAATGCTGCCACAGCATGACTCCTTCCCGGCCCCCGGCCCTTCTCAGGATCAACGGGAAAAGAAAGCTGGGGGTCGCATCGAATGCCAGTTGCCAGAGTGGCAATCGATGACCACCTACAGGTGGGTTCTGCAGCTGGTCAAAAAAGGCCACTCTATAGAATTTGTACGCAGTCCACCTAGAAGACCTTCCTTACTTTCCCGATATTCAGGTCAGCATGCCCTGCTCATACAGCAGGAAGTGCTCGTGCTTCTAGAAAAGGAAGCCTTATAGCATGTCCCAGGGAACCAGAGAGGACTAGGGTACTATTCTCACTTCTTCGTGGTTCCAAAGAAAACAGGGGACCTCCATCCAATACTGGACCTCAGCAATCTCAACCTTTCCGTGGTTTATAAATGCTTCTGCATGATGACCCTTCCGGGCCTAATTCCCATGCTGAAGCAGGATGCTCTCTGGCGTTTTTGGACATACAGGACACCTACCTGCATATTCCGATTGCTTAAGTGCACCAGAGGTTCCTACGCTTCCAATTTCAGAGCCGCCATTATCAGTTCCGAGCTCTTTCCTTCGGGCTGTCATCGGCACCTCGCGTATTCACGAAGTGCATGGCGGTCGTAGCGGCGTCTCTCAGGAGACAAGGCCACTACGTGTTCCCATACCTGGACGACTGGCTTCTCATGGCGCCCTCCAGGGAGGCACTGATGACGGCTATTCACTGCACCCAGTCCCTTTTTTAATCACTGGGTATTCTCATCAACTACGAGAAGTCACTCCTGGTACCGTCCCAGAAACTGCAGTTTATAGGAGCAGTTCTGGACAGCGTCGGAGGAAAAGCTTGTCTTCCCTCGGGCAGAGTGGAACACATTGCAACAGTCCCGCTGGCACGTCTCCACATGCAGGTAACCCAGTGGATGCTACGGGTGCAGTGGGACCAAAGGCAAGACCATCTGCAGCATCCAATCTGAATCACGAATGCCGTAATTTGGGATTAGCAATGGTGGCTAAACCCAGGGAACCTCTCTGCGGGGGTTCCCTTCACAGCGCCGTCTCCGACTGTGACCCTCTCCACAGACGCCTCAGGGCTCGGGTGGGGAGCACACCTGGACGGTATTCGGTCTCAGGGCCTGTGGACAGCCCAGGAGTCTCATCTCCACATCAGCATCTTGGAAATGAGGGCAGTCCTTTACGCTCTGCAAGCCTTCCAGTTGGAGATTCCACCGGGCACACTTCTGTTACAAACAGACAATACTGCAGTGATGTATTACCTCAACAAACAAGGAGGCACTCACTCCTACCCACTTTGAAGGGAGGCCATGAGTGTGTGAGTGGGTATTGCAACACGGCGCAAACCTATTTGCAGTACATGTCCCAGGAGTGGACAACACCATCGCAGACAGTCTGAGCCGCTCTAAGGCCAGAGTCCACGAATGGGAACTTCTGCAGGAGATGGCAGAGGATCTGTTTCACAGATGGGGTACTCCAGAGTTAGACCTTTTCACGTCCCCATACAACGCAAAACTGCACAATTTTTGCTCGCTAGATCCAGGGCCTGGTGTTTTCTGGCGAGACTCGTTGTCCCTCTCCTGGGCGGGCAGATTCCTCTATGCCTTCCCTCCTTTCCCGTTGATCCAGAGAGTTCTCTTAAAACTTTGCAGGGAGCAAGCGACGCTCAATTTAATCGCACCCTTCTGGCCCAGACAGATTTGGTTACCTCTTCTGCACCAGCTATCCCGGGAACCTCCAGTTCCCTTGCCAATCAGCTCCCATCTGTTGTCTCAGGAGGCGGGTTTATTGGTCCACCCGGACTTATTGAATCTGCACACTTGGCTCCTAGAAACATAGCCATGATGCGATACGGGGTCTCGCAAGAGGTAGCAGACATACTCTCTGCCCGTCAAGGCACCCAGCAACGTACGCCATGAAATGGTGTAGATTCTGTTTGTGGGCTCAAGCACGTGGCTTTCCACCGCTAGACTGTCCCGAAAAGCTGGTTCTGGACTACCTGCTTTCCCTCTTCCACTCCTGACTGGCTTACTCCTCCATTAAAGTGCACCTCTGTGCAATCTCTGCTTATCATGCCCCCGTAGGCCATCTGACGGTGGCCCAGCTGGACACTACTCGTGCCTTCTTAAGGGGTGTCCTTCACCTTAGGCCACCCATCAAGGATCCAGTCCCTCCGTGGGACTTACCCTTTTTCCTGGAGCAGCTCACGCTGCCACCCTTTGAACCAGCCGTGGAGTGCGAGCTACGTTTTCTCTCTTGGAAAACTTTATTTTTAGTTGCTGTTACTTTGGCTAGAAGGATCTCGGAATTGCATGCTCTTATGTGCAAAGAGCCTTATTTGGTTTTCCACCAGGACAGGGTATCCCTAAGGACAAACCCAAAGTTTTTGCCTAAGGTGGTTTCAGCCCTCACACTAAACCAGGATATTGATCTACCAGTGTATTTCCCAAGGTACTCTAATCGAGGAGAAGCCCTTCTGCACACCCTTGATGTGCATCGCTGCCTCAGATACTACCTGACCAGAACCAAACAGCTCCGAAAGTCAGACCAACTTTTCATCTCCTTTGCTCACAGGATGAAAGGCGCTCCTGTCTCCAAACAGTCACTCTCTAGGTGGCTCATCCACTGCATCACTTTCTGTAACGACAAGCACAATAAACCCTTACCGGATGCGGTCAAGGGTCATTCCACAAGAGGGGTGGCTACTTCATTTGCAGCATTGAAGAACATCTCCACCTCAGCTATTTGCGCTGCAGCTACTTGGAGCTCTGTGCATACTTTTATCAGGCATTACAGTCTGGACATTGCATCGAGGCGAAGAGCGGGGTTCGGTCTAGCCATCCTTCAGGGACTTCTGTCCTAGGCTCGAGTAATATCGAGGTCTCTACCTTTCCTCCTCCCAGTGGTGCATGATTGCCACTATTGCTTGGAAATCAGTCCTAATGGTGTAACCTGCTGCAAGAGCTGTATCTCGAAGTAAGATAGTACAGTTATGTAAGAATTTACCGTAACAGTAGATCTTCGATAACAGTTCTTGCAGCAGATACCTTCCCGCCCACCATCCCCCTTTTTGGAGGAAGGTCGTAATCAAGCACCCTTCTTATGGGAGGGAACATTCCTATTCAGTAATCTTTGCCATCTGGTGATGGATCCTCGGTCTCCTCTTCTGATGTCATCCAGCAGCCGGGAGTCTCCGGCAGGAGAACTGAGGATTATGGGGGGACCACCTCCTTATGTACTACGCCCGACGTCTAGGGCGGGACCGACATCGGAGGTGGTCCCTGCTGAAGACTACTAGCTAGAAAATTTCCATGGGGTCCTGGCGCCTGCCGGCTTCAGTCCTAATGGTGTATCCTACTGCAAGAGCTGTTCTCGAAGATCTACTGTTATGGTAAGTTCGTACGTAACTGTACTTTCCGGTACCTGGATGATTGGCTCATAGCAGCCCCATCCAGGAGCAGTCTGGAAGTTTCCCTGTCCTCTACCCTAGACCTTTATGCATGACTGGGTAATGCTGTCAATTACCCCAAGTCGTCTCTGGTCCCATCCCAGTGCCTCCAGTTCATTGGGGTTATACTGGACATGGTCCAGGGCAAGGCCTTCCTCCCATCGGACAGAGCGGATACTTTGCAGGAGCAAGCCAAGCTGGTAGCCTCCTCCAGGCATGCCACCAGCCAGGGTGTTTATATGCCTCCTTGGCTTGATGGCTACGGCCATTCCGACCGTCCCTCTGGCCAGGCTGCATATGAGGGTCACCCAGTGGACTTTACGGGTCCAGTGGGATCAGGGTACAGACGACCTGGATCATCCTATTCTGGTGTCCAGTGCACCCAAGAAGGACTTCTCGTTGTGGCAGGACCCTCTGAACAGATCTCGAGGTACACCGTCCAGGCCCTTCCCGCCCTCTTGGACCCTCACCACAGACATGTTGGAGAGCTCACCTGGGGGACCACCAAACCCAGGATAAGTGGTCCCAGTTGGAATCTTTGCTCCACATAAACATTCTGGAGATGAGGGTGGTCCTGTATTCCCTTCAGGCCTTCCAGTCTCTTCTGACAGCAGGAACACTGTTAGTACAGACAGACAGACAATATGTGCGTGGTCTGGTACATCAACAGGCAAGGAGGTACCCGATCATATCTCCTGTGCAGGGAAGCGATGCAGGTCTGGTGCTGGGCAGTCAAGCACGGTCTACATCTCACGGTTATGCACGTTCCAGGCATGCATACATCCTGGTGGACAGCCTCAGCCATACCTTTAGCCTTGGCTCACGAATGGGAACTACACCAGGAAGTGGCAGAAAATCTGTTCTGCCACTGGGGGCTTCCAGAGGTAGACCTGTTCGCCTCCCCATCCAAAGCAAAACTTCCCAAGCTTTACTCACTCATTCAAGGGCCTGATGTTATCTGGCTAGATGCGTTATCGCTCTGTTGGACAGGGAGATACTTGTACGCCTTCCCTCCCTTTCCCATTCTGCAGAAGATTCTGTTGAAACTTCAGGCAGATGGGGCGCAACAGTTGCTGATCGCCCAACAGTTGGCTGTGGAACCCCCAGTACCTCTGCCTCTTCAGTACGACTTGTTGATGCAGGATCAGGGCAGACTGGTGCATCTGGGCCTCAGGTCCCTACACCTCCATGCTGGTTTCTTCAGACATAATCATGAACTGTTCTGGAGTCTCCGACAGGGTCGCCAAGTGATAGAGGCCAGAAAGCCTTCCACTAGAGCTACTTACACTATGAAATGGAAACGGTTTTCCATTTGGGTGGCCTCAAAAGGGCATGACCCTCTTTCTTGCCCGGTGCCCCAGGTGATGGGAGTACCTCTTGCACCTGTCTGACTCAGGATTCGGTTACTCTTCGTTAAAGGTCCATTTATATGCTATCTCTGCCTACCACTCCTTGGTGGATGGGAAGACGATTGCTCAGTTGGAGGTATCCAAAACATTTCTGAGAGGGATCCTCCATCTGAAACCCCCTATACGTAACCCCGCCCCCCCACCTCTTGGGATTTGAATTTTATTTGGGAAACGCTTACTTTACCTCCCTTTGAACCAGCAGTAAACTGTGAGATGCACTATCTGTCTTGGAAGGTGCTCTTTCTAGTTGCCTTTACTTCTACTCGAAGGATCGCTATGCTTCAGGCCCTGATCTGTAAGGAGCCTTATCTGATTTTCCACAGAGACCAGGTGGCTCTGCTTACATTTCCTAAGTTTCTTTCCAGGGTAGTTTCTGAGTTCACTCTGAATCAAACTGTTGAACTACCAGTCTGTTATCTGGCTTACGCTAATAGGGGTGAGGCGCTCCTGTACACTTTGGTTGTGCACAGCATATTGCGCTACTACATTAGCAGGACTAAGGATGTCCGTGAAGATGACCAGCTTTTTGTTTCCTTTGCCCCCAACACTCTGGGGTTGGCAGTCTCTGAGCAGTGCTTGTCCAAATGGTTGGCTAACTGCATTCATTTCTGTTACCAGAAGTACAGCAGGCCTCTTCCAGGAGAGGTCAAAGGTTATTCCGCCAGTGGTGTGGCTACATCTGCTTTTTTCGGAAATGTGTGTGCAGCAGAGATTTGTGCAGCTGCAACTTGGAGTTCAGTCCATACCTTCACTAAACATTATAGTCTGGTCATTGCCTCTAGGAGTAGGGCGAGTTGAGGCATAGCTATCCTGCAAGGCGTTCTGTCCTAGATCTGCTCTGGGCTTTCTGCAGACCTTCTTCCCATGCTTCAGTTTGTCCTGATCAGTTGACTGCTTGGGACTCTGTCCTGTATGTTGTGACCTACTGCAGGAACCCTCTTGAAGTAAGATAGTACAGTTACGCGTAAGAACTTACCGTAACAGTAGATCTTTGAGAGAGGTTCCTGCAGTAGGTCATCTTTTTCCCTCCCTCCTTCCCCCAGTCTTTTGTTTGCTCTTGCTGGCCTGTCTGTCGCACTGTCTTGGATCTCTGGCGGGAGAACTGGGAGACGGGCGCAGGGACCGCCCACTTACAGGGTCATACTGTTGTCAGTGGGCGGTCCCCGCCAGACATTGCTAGAGCCAGTTGCTGTCGTCCTGATGCCAAAGGGCACAGTCTCACATCTTATGACCTACTGCAGGAATCTCTTTTGAAGATCTGTTACGGTAAGTTCTTACGTAACGTACATTCTCCTCGAATTGGTGACCAAGTAACCAACCCACATTTACAGTAACTTCATGAGACTCCTTGGCTGGGTGGAGAGCTTAACAGGAATTATGCAATGGCAAGAACATTTCTTACTGTCTGATTGGTCAGTGGGTGCCTGGAGCAGTGATGTTATCCTAGCATAGCATCACTGTATGACATCGAGGGACACACTTGACAAACCCTGTTAGAAATCACTACACACAATTCTGTTTCCTCCGCTCTGTCCCACATGCTGTTCCACAACCTTCCAGTTTCTGCCTTCACTTTTTTGGCCACACATAGCTCTCATCAGTGTTCTGTCTGCCCCTGACATAATTCAGAAGTAGAACATTTAAAATAAAGTTTTGAAAAAAGTCTTGTGTGGAATCTGCTTTCTCCCTGCTCGTCAGTGCATGACTGTCGCTTCTCAGTGATTTGATTCCTCCCCCAAATGCAAGGCAGCGCTTCATGTAAACAAGCTCTTCCCCCAAGGTTCCCCCGGTTCTGATCCATAACAACTAATACAAAATAAAATATTGAAATCGGCCTCTGCCATCAGCGCCGACATCATGTACCTGACTGGCACATGATAAACCTCCAGTTTCCGTTCCTCTATTTGCAGTAATATTCATGCCTGCGATCGTGAAATGACAACATGTTTTCTGGTCCCAGGTAGGCTGCGTGACCTGAGCATTTGTGTTTAAAAAAAACAAAACAAAAAAAAAACAAACATATAACTGGCCCCAAGGAAATGGACCGATCGGGTGGGGGTGGCAGTGTCAGACAACCAACTGAGAAACTTGTATCAAAGAGGAGAAATGCTTTACGGGGGATGCAGCTGCATGTACTGCTAGCACCTAATGACAAACCCAGTAAGTGTGGATTTTTTTTTTTAATATGTACACATAAGAAAATAAAAAAACTATTATAAATTGATTTAATCTTTTTTTAACGTAAAGGAGACATTGTATAATAGCAATAAGGCACTCCAGGGATGTGTATTATTGTGTAATAATTAATGGGTTGCATTTTTCCCCTTGAAAAAGCTGTGTATTAAATGCCGTAATACCCAGCTCTTTGTGTCAGACTGTTGGCGGTACCTCAGAAGAGCGAGTGGTTCGGATCCCTGCTGTGTGCTAAGGTTTCCCAATTTTTTTATTTTAAATAACTGATCCTCATCAATGTTTGAAACCATATCATACGCAATCTTGCATTCTCTGTCAGGCTGGATGAGATAGGGCGTCGAGAGCAGCAAGGCCCCAAAGTCATCCCTCCTACTGGCTGTCTCCAGCACCCCTTGCCAGCCAGCATCCCTTGCCTCCTCCTCCTCCTCTAACTTCACCCCGGGCTGGGGCGGTAAGTAGGCAGTAGCACCACTGGCCAGGTGCTGACTGCGTGGATCAAAATAAATAAACTTTTCATTTTTGCACTGCAGTCAGTGAAAAAAATGCAACTCCTTAAATTAATATAAAACAAAATATGGGGTGCAGTGTTTGCACTCTAATTTAACACACACCCTTGTTGTTGGATGGCTACCATTTTATGTGCCATCCAACAACTCGGGTGTGTATTAAATTCTTGCAACACACCGCACCCCATACTTTATCCTATATGTAACGTCACTTCTCGGGTGTTGCATGCACTTGGCCTGTGGCTTTGTACTTTAACCACCTGAGGCGTAATGTTGTTATACAATAGCACAGTCCTGTCATAGCTTATTGCTTAAATATTTGCCCTAATTGTGTGCTGATGATATGGAGTTGATACTTTAGAACCGTTTGAAAGCGTCTGTTCTTTTGTTTTGACTACTGACAGTAGGTGTGTGTGTTTCAGGGTATGGAGGAGGTGAAAAGGCAATTTGGACAGCACATTGAAGAGGAGCCTCAGTGGGAAGCAGCCTTCATTATCCAGCTGCAGCTCAAATACATCTTGTCTATGTTCCAGGAGTGGTGTGCCTCCGACGTAAGTTAGCTCTTGACATGTTTTTATTTCAATAACAACTGTAATTTGCGCGAATTAATGTACTGGACAGCAAGTCACATGATAACAAACATGCTGTACAAATTATTTACGACATACTAAAGAACCGAAGGAAACCCTTAGAGTAACTAAAAATGGACATCAAGCAGCAAGTTACTAAATTAAAATCACTGATGCAAAAAATGACAACTTTTTGTTGCACTGCAGCTTTAAATTTGGTTCGGTGTGAGAGATGGGTTGGCAGCGTGGGGCCTGTGACAAGGTACGTACATCATCTTGCCTCGGCTAGGAGTTTTTTCCCCACTTGTTACTGTCCCAGCCTCTAGGACGTTGACAGAGAGAACTGTGTGGGCATGCGTATGCATGCTGTGTGTGTGAACACGCGCCACGGCCCTCTCTTCCTGCTCACCAGTTCCTACTGCGCTGCCGTCTGTGGTCAGCGAGGTGGCAGTAGTGCAGCAGAGACTCTGTGCCCTCAATCCTGGAAGAGGAGAGAGCAGCTTGTGGGATGCTCAGTCTTCCCCTGGCCGGCACTCCAATGACACAGGCTCATTTCCGAAGCCTATCAACGTTGCGAGTGGTTGCGCTACTGCTGAGGCAGCAGCCCATCCTCTTGCCATGCTTTTAAACCTGGAGCAGTGTTGAGGGGTGCAGACTGTTGTACCTCTCAGCCCTGTGAATGGTGTGGGGGTAACGTATAGCCAGTATGGAGTTTAGCAATCATATACTGGCATTCGCACTCACTCACTCACTGTCACCATGGTTGACCAAGCATTGCTGAACTGGGAGACGGACTAGTGATTAAGCGTTTTTCGACAACAATTGGGCACAATGGCAGCACACTCATGAAAGCTGCTGTCAACTCAGTTTTATCAACTAGAAGGAGATTTGGAGAACTAATGATTTAAACTCAAACCTTTTACTGAAGGATCTTTGCAAAACCTATGTCTGCTAACCTTAAATGAAAATATAAGTTAAAGAAACTTTAATGTAATGTGTAGTTTTTTTTTCCACTTCTTCGCATTATTAGTCTAATTTCACATAAGCTACTGTTGTTTTTTTCCTCTGTTTGTTTACAAAACTCACTTCAGAGTTGTTTGGGAAACCACTGTCTCTTGTCTTGGAAATGGCTTGCAGCTTCACTTTCTGTGGCACATTTCTGTTTCCAGTGTATCCTTGTAGACTGAGAAAGACCAGACTGTGAGTAATAGCAAGTGTTTCAGACCCATTTGTTGGCTGCCTAGCAGGGTTCATTTGTGACCCTGCTTTTCGGGTGCTTTTGTACTGGGTCAGCAGACAGAATTGAAGAACAGTCTGTGGTGTTTTGTGGCTCTGTGGTCAGAAAAAGTAATCCTTTATTCTTTTGCTCAGGTACAGTATGTATGTACGTACTTGACGCTGGAGTCCCCCTGCCTTTGCAAACAGACGCACAGACATATTTTCAGCTGTTAGACCTTTTACTGTGTCCTGTACACTTTGAAGAATATATCACTCCCATGTGGACAACCCTTCCCTATCCACTGTAAGCTGCATTTGTAGTGATTCTGCTATGCCCTATCCCTGCTTTATCCTCCATCACTCTGATACCTTACTTAAATCGTAGTGTAACCACCTACACCCTCCCCTGATATTCCAAGAATCATTCTTCTCCATAGAGTCCCACAAATCAGACTTAAGGCCAGAGGCGCTGGGAGTCTGTGAAAGCAAATCTTTTTAGCGAGGGGACTGGCAGTGCATGCATGACATCACATAGTGGCGCATGTGTACCAGTCACCATTGCTGATGCTGTAACTTACCTCAGTCCTGTTTTTCCAGTCGTCGAATACACATTGTGGGAGTGTTATAACTCAGTTCGACAACCTTTTTGGGGTTTTATTATTTTACCATCTAAATGCTAGAGTTTTCTTCCAAAAAAGACTAGGGAAAAAGGCCCTCTTTTCTGGCATTGCCCATGCAGGAAGAACAATGCCCGCACTGACCAGCATTCCTTATGCATGGTCTGCCTTGGGACTGAACATGATATGAATTCCTGCAATGCTTGCTTCTCGTTTGACCACCAGACGCTCAAGAATAGATGTCTGAAACTGGGTCACCCTATATCCACCTTTGGCGACAGGCATTGAACCTGAAAATCCCAAGGTAGGTCTCTGGACTATTCTCCAGATCCCCTCAACATTCTTCAGAATTGGCTTGCACACAGAGCTATCCCTGCTCCCACTGTGCTGGGGTCATGACAGTGTGTGGTGGTGACATCTGTCGGATCCCTGGCTCCTTCTGGGTGGCCTGGGGAGAATCCAAAGTTTATAGAGTTCTCTGGGTACCCTCGTAAAGTTAAGTCAAGTTATTCAAGGTTAGGTCATGGGCTGGTGTAGGCACCTCAGTGGTCAGTCAAACAGCTAAAGAATCTGGCAACTCCAAAATGTTCAGAAATATTCTTTCCAGTTTTATTTCAATTTTTTCACCAAGCTTTAGCCACGTCTTATGGCACCCACTGTTTAACCCTCTTTTAAAGCAGCAGTACTTTCTATCCAGGAAGTTATCAATTTCCATATTCTGTAGATCCACAGAAAATACGGCACCTGCCTGTCTGCCGATCTTTTACTGCTGCTGTCAACATGGCGGGAGGCAGAAATGTAAACAAAAACAAAGGACAACTGAGCAGATTACGAGGTGACAGTACAATGCCAGTGGGAAAGAGTACCGGGGACATGCTCAACAGAGCACAGGGAATAAACTGTCGAAAAAGCACTTTTTGGTTTTTTTACATAGTACTGCTGTTTTAAGGACCTCGTCAGGGAGAATTGAGGGCCACCTGTTATATTTTTAACAAAAATTAAAGTATTGAGTACAGATTGTCAAATGTTAGCACTCTGGAGTGGAGTGCATTTAACATTTTAAAATATATTTTTTTTAAATATTAAGCTGTGGTGTTTTTAAAACAGAAGTGTACACAGTTCAGACCAAAAAAAAATGTGCTTATTTTTTCTATATCTGAAGTGAAATCGCTTGTCAGAGTCCTATATACAGTATCTTATCATTACCTTTACAGAAACCACATAGATTACATTGTAACAATAAGTCAAATATTAGACAGAACATTTGCATCATGAATTTTGACTGGAAAACGCTCTGGTTACAGCTGCTTTAACTATGTAATCACTGGCCACCAACATGCATATTCCAGTTTGTGAGTAAAATTTATACAACATCTGAAGTTTAACCCTAATATATTTTATGTAATGAAGTTCTCTGTGGATAGAATAAGGATCTTGCTTCCTTCTAAAGTTAATTTAGTGTAAGGTCATTTTTTGCCCAGTTTTGCTCTGCACTGTAGTCAAGAAAAATATACCTGCTCATTATTTTTATCCATGTGTTTTCAACAATGTCACCTTTGTGTACAAAACTAAAGTGCTGTCACACCCCCACCTAAGTTATACTCACTAAGTACTTTCCATGGCTTAATGCCTACATTTGGGATATTTTATTTCCATTTTAGTTTATGGCTATCCCAATTGTTTTGTTAATTAAGATTTCACCAATTCTTTCATTAGTTGAGATTTTGCTACTATGTGGAGTGTTTTTATGCCTTCAGCAAAGGCATTACCTACTCAGTAGTCCCCATTGTATATTGCCTACATTCAAGCGGCTGAAAAGAAGTATTGCTTTTATTTTTCTAGTTTTCATTTGTATTAAATGCTTTGTTAAAAATCAAAAAGGTTTCCTTGAAGGGAAGCAATTTTAGTCACTTCAGGCAGCGTGTCCTGTCCAGTGCATTCATCATGGCTGTTACTAGAGCGCTGAGCCTCTGGTCTGTGGGGTTTTTATAGTTGTGTTGGTGGGGGAGGAGTTAAGCAGGGGACAAACTGTCATATGATGTCGCAACATCCAGCCACATCACTGCCTGCTTAGCATGCTGTTACTAAGCAACGATGTGTGATATATCTTCCAGTGTTTACTGCTTACGGTGTTGGCATTCACAACTTGCTGACATCACTTTCTGCCCTATTTCCAGCACTATGTTTTAACAACACTTACATTTGTTTCATTCAGATCCGGTGTCCTTCAAAAACAGTAGTTGACACCACCATGGATGTGGGGAGACTGTGGCTTGCCAGCCTGAGACAGTTTGCAGAGTGGTATTGACCTTCCAGACCTCCACATCTCACAATCTGGAAGTGTTTTTGCATTTCAAGACCTTGTGTCAACAGCGCAGACTGTCACAGTTTGCAAAGTTGGACTGACCTTGCTGACCCTCCACATCTCACAGTGTGGATGTGGTTTTACGTTTCAAAACCTTCTGTAACCAGAGCAGGCTCTCACACAGGTTTAAATGGGGATGTCTAAAAGTTCTCTTAAAGATGTTGGCTAAAAATGGGGAGATGGAGGATTTTATTGGAAAGTTTAAATGACAGTTCTCTCTGTGAAACATTTTACCAACATGAATGCCACTCTTCCTCCTCATTAAGGCCCATATCATTGTTTCAGGCTGCCAAGTTATATATGCAGAACATTCCCCTTTCATTTACGATTCTTTCCCACTCTACTTGCCTTCTTGGTTTGTCGACTGCCTCTGTGCCCCAGAATTTTAGTGGTGCAACACTGTGTCCCTGTGTATTACAGTGTGTTGCTGCTGTAGCAGCACAGTTTAATGTGCAGGGACACCAGGCAGCATCATTAAAATTGTAGAAGCTTCAAACAAGGACGTGCTCCTTGATGAGGAGGAAGAGTGGAACTCACGTTGGTAACCAGTTTCATGTAGAGAACTGTGATTTGAAATTTACTGTAAAATCCCTTGTCCCCCCTTTTTTATCCATCATCTTAAAGAGAACTTTTAGACATGCCCCATTTAAACCTGTGTGAGATCCTGCTCTGGTCACAGAAGGTTTTGAAATGTAAAACCACATCCACACTGTGAGATGTGAGGTCAGGAAGGTCAGTCCAACTTTGCAAACTGTGACAGTCTGCTCTGGTGACACAGGGTTTTGAAATGTAAAAACACTTCCCGATTGTGAGATGTGGAGGTCTGGAGGGTCAATACCACTCTGCAAAGTGACTCTGACTGGCAAGCCACCGCATCCCCCAGACATCCTTGAGGGTGTCAACTGCTGTTTTTGACAGACACTGGTTTTGAAATGAAGCAAATATGGTATTGTATTTCACTGAATAGAAGCCGCCCTCAAATATAAGCCACAGTAATAATGAATACTTTTAATAAGTCACCCGCAGATAGAAACCTGTGCTTCTAATCAGGGTTACAGTCATGTCAGATAAAGCTCTGTAGGTGGGAGACTCTGATTTTTATCTCTGTGAATATGATTATGACATTTCTTTTTAAAATATTTGATCTTTGTTCATGTTTGTTGTGCTTACTTTACTATATAGTAGACCAGTAACAATATATGGGATCATATCATATTCAGGATGTGTATTATTTTCTTTTTCACACTTAAAATAGGATTTTGCAATACAATCTGCCCTCAAATACAAGTCACCCTCAAGTACAAGGTGCAGGTCAAAATAGAAAAAAACTCTAATAGAAGGTGTGTGAAAAATGCTCATAAAACAAACTTTGCACAGGCATTTTTTTATAATGACTGGTGCAAGGTGTCAGAGAGAAAAACTGTGACCTGTATTTGTGCCAGTGAGCGTGTCTCTCAGTGGAGGCTGTACTTGCACAAATATAGTGTGCTTTCTTTTGCACTTCAGTGAAGTGAGAGCATGGGAAAGAAAATGCTGTAATAACCTCCTATCGAGTTATTGAGGAATTCAGTGGGTTATTACGGCGTTTCATCAGGACTGGATATTTAGTCATTATAGGGGGTCACCAGTTATCATAATGCAAATGAAATCTTTCTCTTTAGTGTCCCAAATGTGGGCAGTAAGCCATGGAAATCGAGTATAATTTAGGTGGGGGTGTGAAAGCACTTTACTTCTGTACACAATGGTGATGTAGTTGAGAACATGTGGATAAAAATAATGAGCAGATGTGTAATATTTTTCTTGGCTACAGTGCAGAGCAAAGCTAGGCAAAACATTACCGTACACAAAATGAACTTTAGATGGAAGCAAGATTCACATTCTCTCCATAGAGAACGTCACTAAAGAAAATGTATAGGTGTTAAACTTGGGATGTTTTGGAGAATTATACTCACAAAATGGAATTTATGTTGGTGGCACATGATTAAAGTATAAGGTTATATAAAGTTAAAGCAGCTGCTAACCAGGCTGTTTTCCGGTCAAAGTTCATGTGTTTGATGTAAATATTGTAACTGTCTATAATGTTTTACTTACTGTTTCAGTGTGACTTGTGTGGTTTTGTATAGGGAACGGTAAGATATACAGGACCTGACGAGAGATTTCATGTCAGAGATAGGAAACAAAATAAGCAACTATCTTCTTCGGGGGTATCTCAGCCATTGGGTCACACCGTAGGAACTTCACCGTTAGTGAAGCAGGATCCACACAGAAGATTTTCCAGCAGTACAACTGGGGCCGTCCACACCAGCGTCACCTGCTGATGTCATCAACCCTATAAATCATGAGCGGCTCCGCTCCCTCCTTAGCTCTTTCCTGCCATCAGCTCCTCTCACATGGCTCTTGCAGAAGCTCCATCGCAGTTCGCGGCATTTTTGCCTAGGCTTTTCTTTATTTTATGTCTTCGGAATCTCTTTTTTATAGAGAGATTCTTTTACCATGTTTAGTTGAGTCACTCCTTCCACATCTCTCTTTCATTGCTGCCACTGTGGAAAGAAGATTGCTTCTTCAGATGACCACAGCCTCTGCGTCTGCTGTCTTGGGCCTAATCACGACATTTCAGACTGTGAGCTCTGTCAAAAATTTAACCTTACAACCCTAAGGCATCAAAAAAGGGTTTGAAGAAATTCCTTATGGAGCAGCAGATAGCCATTTCAGGGCAGGGTGTCCTCTCGGGTGCCTCCTTCCCAATTACCAGTTGGTTCATTGAGTTCCCAAGAAAAGTCCTCGGGGTGGGGGGGGGAGAGTCACAAGAAAGACCGGGACCGCTCCCCACCCC
Source organism: Neoceratodus forsteri (assembly GCA_016271365.2). Taxonomy (NCBI): domain Eukaryota; kingdom Metazoa; phylum Chordata; order Ceratodontiformes; family Ceratodontidae; genus Neoceratodus; species Neoceratodus forsteri. Next base: position 1,019,549,620 of record CM028134.1, read on the forward strand.
AGCGGCGCTCCTGTTCTCAGACTGCTTCTTCCTCTTCTTCTGCGGGTACTCCTTCAGCTGTGGCTGCACAGAAGTCCTCTGCTGTCCAGGCTTCTGCCTCTACCAGGCCCACACCGACAGTGCCTCCTCCTCCCATTTCTCAGGGAGGTCGGCCGTTGACCCTCGGATTGTTGGCCCCTCGGTTGTCAACGTCAGCCCCTCCGTTGAGGACTGAAGCTTCTCCAGGTCCGCAGACACCGGGGCCGTCGGGCTCTCAAGACCTAACAGGTGGTTCCTTGTACTCTGTTCCGACAACCCGTCTGCCTTCAATGCAGCCTTTGCCTGCCGTCGCCTCAGTTCCATTTTAACTCATTTGACAACGACTCTTGTGCACCAGTTGGGTACCCATATACCGGTATCCCCAGTGCCATCGGGCAATCTGTCATCGACACCAGTTTGACCTTATTGGCCTGCACCCTTTAGGACGCCATAGATCCCTCGTTTGTTGGACTCCCGAGTTAGAGATGGTCGACGTCGAGGAGAAGTACCACCCTGACTTTACCCTCCCTGAAGAGGAGGAGGAGGAGGAACCTCTTTCCTTGGACAGATTTACAGTCTCTTCAGTGAGCGAGGACTGTCACGCATACTGCCACGTCACCTCCTGAAGACCCTACTTTCTTTAACATTATGAAGCAGCTGTCTACTGCTATGGGCTTCCTCACCGAGGAAGAGATGCCGCTAGAAGAGACCTGGTGGACTTTTTGAAGATTCCAGAATCTCCTCTGAAGAAGGTCATTAATCCCTTCTTACCAGCTCTGAGGAATGTCACCACTGCAGCATGGCACTGCCCTGACATGGGCCTTGCCATGCCTAGGAGGGTAGTTAAGCTCTATCATGCCCCCCCAGGGCATGCTGTATTATGCTGTCCAACCTGAAACTGACTCTGTGGTTATCAGAGCAGCGTATGACAGGTCCAAGGTGCCAAAGCACCTTAGCTCCCTCCTCCCTGACGGAATCCAGAAAGATCGACCCTTGGGGTAAATGGGTTTATGCCTCGTCTACTCTGGGACTCCGGATTGCAAACTGCTTATCCCATATGGTCAAGTATCAAAATACCATATCGGAGACTGGCAGGGTGGCTGCTCAGGCCCTCCCGGATTCCCAGAAGTAGGAGGTCCTTAAGTCCCTCCAGGCCGCCGAGGATATTAACAAACTTCGACTCAGGACCTTGTACGATATGTCTGACACTGGTGCCAAGGCTGCTGCTACAGGCATTTGCCTTCTTAGGCATACCTGGCTGAGGGTATCTGGTTTTGCAACAGATGTCCAGCAAAAGGTGCCTGATGCCCCTGTTAATGGCTCAAAGCTTTTCGGGCCCAGTGTCCAGGACATTATCAGTGATTTACAGGCCTCCGGTAAGGCCATTAAATCTGTCCACTCGCTCTACCATACTCAGCCTAGGAGCAGACAGAGTCCTCCCTTTCATAAGGTGTCACACAAGTGTGGGCTCCAGACTCCAGGGTAAAAGGAAGGCCAATTCAGCCTTGCCTATCCCCTCTTCCTTCTTGGGTCTTGCCGCAAAGCAGCCCAGAGGCAACAGATCAGTCCCAGTGGCCGGATTCATCTTCATCTGACTCCTTACCAGACAACCCCCCCCTTCTGGTCCCCGACCAAGAGGTGGTGGTTGGAGGTTGGTTCTCCTTCCATTAAGTGGAGAACCATAACTTCAGATGTTTGGATTCTTCAGATCATAGAGAGGGGTCACACTCTGGAGGTTTTGCAACAACTCCTGAAGATTCTTCAGAGACCCTCCACCTACCCTCCAGACCATGCAGCGGTCCTTCAGGAGGAGGTACACTCCCTTCTGCTGAAAAGGGCGATCAAGCCAGTGCCCAGGCTGCAGAAGAACAGAGGGTTCTATTCTAGATTCTTCATGGTCTCCAAAAGAACCAGAGACCTGAGGCCTATTCTAGATCTCAAGGACCTCAACTTTTACATTCAGTACAAAAGTTTCGCATGGTCACTCTGTCAGGCCTGTTGCCCCTGCTCAAATAGGGCAACTGGTTGTGCTCCCTGGATATGCAGGATGCTTACCTGCATATTTCAGTATGCCCACCGCACAGGCAGTTCCTCTGGTTTCTTTTTCAAGGTGAACATTACCAGTTCTTGCCCTTTATTTATTTATTTATTTGTACACCCAGATTTACAACCTTTGAGCCAGAGACTCGTTTGCAAAGGATCCTCATCACATAGAGGACAAAACAGTGATACAGGTTACAGATAAGCCTTTGGCTTATCTTCTGCACTGGGGGTTTGTACAAAATGTTTAACAGGCTGCCTTTAGTGAGAAGGCCTGTACATCTTCCCTTACCTGGATGACTGGCTTCCTCAAGGCCTCATTCAGGGCTCGGCTTCTCTGAACTCTGGAGAGGACCCTCCAGTTATTCCACTCCCTGGCCATCACTGTCAACCTGCCAGAGTCCATTCTGACCCCATCCCAGAGGCTGCAGTATATAGGGGTGGTCCTGGATTCAGCACAGGGCAAGGCCTTCCTGCCACCAGACAGACTGGAGTGCCTTGTAACACAGGCTCAGGAGGTAGCTCAGAGCTGTTACGTTTCCGTGAGGGTTTACTGGAGGCTCCTGGGCCTCATGGCTGCTGCCATTGCCACTGTCCCCATGTCCAGTCTGCACATGTGGGTATTCCAGTGGACCCTCTGGGTGCATTAGGATCAGTGCACAGATGACTAGGAAAGCACAGTTACGTAAGAACTTACCGTAACAGTAGATTTTTGAGAGGAGCATTTGCAGCAGGCTATTACCATTAGGACTAACGCTACAGGCATTAGGACCCACTGGAAAACTTCTCAGCCAGCGTTACCCAGCAGGGACTGCCCCCCAACGTCGGCTCCACTCCGACATTAGCCCTGGTACAAAAAGGGGCGGACCCAGCTCCACCCCAGTTCCCCCGCCGAGACCCACGAACGGGCCCTGACAAGAGAAGGAGGTGAAGCCTGAAGATGATGATCTGTACACCTTATCCGGGGGATGGAGGGCGGGAAAGCAGTGCCTGCCACAAGAGCTCCTCTCGAAGATCTACTCTTACGGTAAGTTCTTACTTAATTGTACTATCTTACTTCGAGTGGGAGCTCTTGCAGCAGGCTATAATCATTAGGACTGAATCCCAAGTAGTCCTGCGCCAAGGAGGTGTCGAATCCCGGGAGGTGGAAGATGATAAAGGCTGGAAACAGCAAGTTAAGACACAAGGACTGCCAGGCCAAAGCCGGCACGGCATCTGGACGCTATGTCCAAGCTATAGTGCTTTACGAAAGTGTGCACAGAGTTCCAGGTAGCAGCCACACATAGAAACATAGAATTTGACGGCAGATAAGGACTGCTTGGCCCACCTAGTCTGCCCATTTCCCTACCTGATGGATAAGCTGCAGATTCTAGTTAATCAACAGCTTACTTCCTCCTACCCCCCGCTAGAATTGCCTTTTGCCTGTCCCATGCATTCTTGAATTCTCCCATTGTTCCTGACTCCACAACCTCCTCAGGAAGACTGTTCCATGCATCCATAACCCTTTCTGTGAAAAAATACTTTCCAACATTACCTCTGAGCCGTCCCCCCTCTATCTTCAAATTGTGCCCCCTTGTTCTTGCACATCTCTTCTTCTGAAAGATGCTACCCTCTTGTACTTTAATTCCCTTGAGATAAAGTTTCTATCATGTCCCCCCTTCCTCCTTTCCTCAAGGGTATACATATTAAGCTGCTTTAGTCTCTCCTTGTATGTCTTCTGGTGCAGGCCCTGCACCATTTTGGTTGCCCTCCTCTGAGCAGCCTCCACTCTGTCTGTGCGGAGATGGGGTCTCCAGAATTGCACACAGTACTCCAGATGGGGTCTCGCCAACTGTCTGTACAGAGGGATAACAACTTCCTGTTTTCTGCTGTTGATGCCTTTCCTTCTGCATTCCAGTATCCCTCCAGCCCTCCTCACTGCCTTCTCACATTGCTTGCCCACCTTTAGGTCATCTGATGCAATTACTCCTAGGTATCTTTCGATTTTTGTTGTTATTAACTCAACCCCATTGTGTACTCTTCCCCTGGTTTTTTTTTCCCTGATGCATTACCTTGCACTTCTTTGCATTGAATCTGAGCTTCCACATATGTCCCTCATGGAGACAGTCCGCAGAGCGGCAAAGGAAGCAGAGATTCCGTTAGTGTAGTGACCCGTAACTGGTCCCGGAAGGGGTTTATTGTGCTTCTCCTAGCAAAATACAATGCAGTGGACAAGCCACTTGGAGATAGTCTGCTTGGACACCGGTTTACCCAAGAGTTGTGGCGCAAAGGCCACAAACAGTTGCTCCGATTTATGGTGAGTAGCCATGTGCTTAAGGTAATACCTCAGCGCCCTATGAATGTCCAGAGTGTGAAGGAGAGGTTCTCCCCTATTAGAGGGAGAAGAGAAATAAACTGGAAGGTCTACCGACTGGTTGAGGGTCAACTCCGAGACCACTTTAGGAAGGAACTCAGGATTTGTTCTGAGGGAAACCCTTTCCCTATGAAAAATTAAATACGGCTCTTTACACATCAGAGCCTGGAGCTCGGGAACTCTTTGAGCTGAAGTAACAGCAACTGAAAAAACAAACCTTCCAGGAAAGGTAACGCAGATCACATTCAGCTGCGGGTTCAAACGGAGGAAGAGTAAGTTTCTCCAACACAAACAGGAGGTCCCAGGGTGGGATAGGATCCTGAATGGGAGGTCTTGTGTAAAATCCCCCGTAAAAAGGTGCGGGCCACATCCAGTTGGGCCAAGGTTTTGTCTCCCAAAAGGGTGTGATAAGCAGAAATGGCCCACGTGTGCACCTTTATGGAGGAGTAGATCCAGCCTTGTTGACATAAGGAGAGGAGATACTGCAACACTGAGTTCACCGGACAGGTAAGGGAGTCCAGATGGTGAGACAACGCCCATAAGCAGAAACGCTTCCACTTCATAGCATAAGTGGAGCGAGTAGAGGGCTTTCTCGCTGATATGAGTACGTCCGCCACCTTTTGGGATACCCCATACCTGGACTTTGCTACGTCCGAAGGAGCCAAGCATGACAGTGCAAAGACTTGAGATCGGGATGGACCAGCGAGCCCTGATCCTGGGACAGCAACTGTGAGCATATTGGCAGTGGGATTGGAGGTTCCGTGGACAACCGCTGAAGTAATGGGAACCAAATCTGCCGAGGCCACAGAGGGGCGATTAGAATCATCCGAGCCCCTTCGGTCTGTAACTTCAAGAGAACCCTCTGTACGAGAGGAAAGGCGTAAAGAAACCTCCCTGGCCAACAAAGGGACAATGCGTCTGGCCAGAAAACACCAGGCGTGGGCTCTCGCGAACAGAAAACTGGCAGTTGGCATTGCGTAGTGACGCAAAGAGGTCCAGCTCTGGACGACCCCATGTGTCGAAGAGCTGGTCTGCTACTGAATGCAGTAGCTCCCACTCATGCGCCTTGGACTGAGACCTGCTTAGGCTGTCGGCCAAGTCACTTAGGAGGCCTGGAACATGCACTGCGGACAGAGAGATGTGCCCCTCCAGTGCCCAGTACCAGACTCTCATCATCTCCCTGCACAGGGGCTAAGAGTGAGCACCCCTTTGCTTGTTGATATAGAAGATGACCGCCATGTTGTCCATCTGAACAAGGAGAGAGCCTGGAACGAGGTCCTCTTGAAAGGCATGTAGTGCATTGAGGACTGCTCGCATCTCCAAGACATTGATGTGGAGTTCGCGCTCCATGGGGGTCCAGGTACCCTGCGTTTGGTGGGCCCCCAGGTGCACCCTCAAATCCGAGGCATCTGTTGTTAGTCTGATTCGGGGGCTCCAGATGGAAAGGGACCCCTTTTTCCAAATTTGTCGGGTTCAACCACCAAAGAAGCGTCCTCTTTACTGGCTCTGTGACTCTGACCATGTGGTCTAGGTCGTCTGAGCATTGATCCCACTGCACCCTGAGCATCCATTGTGGGATTCTCATCTGGAGGAGGGCCAGAGTAGTGACGGGAATGGCTGCCGCCATGTGCCCCAGAAGCCTGAGGAAGGTCCTGGCCTGGACCTGCGGAGTTACTGGGACTGATCCGGCAATCTCCCGAAAGCGATCGCCCCTCTCTGCGGGTAGAAAAGCCATGCCCTGGTCCGAATCCAGGACCGCCCCATGAAGACGAGCCTTTGGCTGGGCTCTGGGGAAGTCTTTGGAAGATTCAGGGTGATCCCCAGATCTTGGACTAGAGTACAGGTGTCTCCAAGAGCTTGAAGAAGACGTGACCTTGACTGGGCCGCAAGCAGCCAGTCGTCTAGGTAAGGGAAGACATAATGCCCCTGGCGCCTTAGAGCCTCAGCCAGCCACTACTGCCAAGCATTTTGTGAAGACTTGAGGAGCAGTGGAGAGGTCGGATAAGATAACCCAAAACTGATAATGCGCCCCTTGGAAGTGGAACCTCAGGTACTTCCGGTCTGTGGGGGGGAAGGGAAGACCCCTATGTGCATGTACGCATCTTGCATGTCTAGGGAGCACAGCCAGTTTGCCTGATGCAGCAGAGGAAGCAGTCCTGGAAGAGTCACCATCCGGAACCTTCTGTACTCTATATAATAGTTTAAAGAGCTGAGGTCCAGAATGCGATGAAGGTCTTGTGTCTTCTTTGGAACCAGGAAGAAATGGGACTAATACCATTTCCCCCGCTGATGCAGAGGGACTGGCTGTGTTGCCCTTTTCCGCAAGAGGGCCTGAATCTCTCCTTCTATGAGCGGATTGTGAGGAGGAGGACATCTTGAGGATCTTGGTGGAGTGTCTGGGGGGGAGCTCGGTGAACTCCAGCGTATGTCCCCTCCTGATGATATCGAGGACCCACTAGTCCACAGTGATAGAGCTCCAGCCCTTCAGATGAAGGGAGAAGCAACCCCACTGCCTCCTGGAAGCCTCCTCTGGGGGGTGGAGGAGTCATTTTGTGGAGCCGGGATTAGGCAGAGAGGCCTGGGAGGACTTTGGGCCATGAAAAGGAGTGCTCCAGGCTGCTGGCTGCCAGCCTTTTTAAAGCCACCTCTGGCCTTGTTGGTTGCACTGGCCGCAGCCTGAGCGCCTCGAGATGGCCGCTTCTTTGCTTTCCTCTGGTCTCCTCTGTACATCTGACGGACAGACCAGATGGATTTCCCTGACTCCTGGAGATGAGAGATGAGCGATTCGGTCTCCTGCCCAAATAAGACAGAACCCTGGAACGGGAGGTCCCGAATCCTGGACTGTAGGTCTTGGTGAAAACCTGAGACTCTCAACCAAGCGTGGCACTGGAGACGGACCCCTGACGCTGCCGCTCTGGCTGTCGCATCTGCAGTGTCGTACGAGGCACAAGAGAACATGCATGCCTACGTCCAAGCCCAACTTAAGGACATCCAGAAACTGTCTTCTGCGCGGAGTCTGGCAAGGCATTCACAAGCTTTTGTCCCAGTTCCCAGAGCGCATTCTGGTACTGAACCATATGTGTCAGGAAATTAAGGGACCTAATGGAGCAGGTGGAGGCAGAATAGACCTTCTTGCCCACCTGGTCCAAATAGCGAGACTCTGGGTCAGGAGGCTGGGAGCTAAGGTGCTTCAGCTGTTTGGACTTATCGTGGGCAGCCGTAATCACAGAAGAGTCCACCTGAGGGTGCTCTGCCAGGAAAGGCTCATCCCTCAGGGCTCTGTACAGCCTATCTGACTTTTTAGGAACTGCTGGAACCGAAGCTGGATGCTTCCAGGTAATCCTGGTGAGATCCTGGAAGGTGTCCATTAAAGGAGGCACCTGGAGAGGTTTGGGCTCCTTTTGCCTCAGGTACTTTGCTAGTGGATGGCGTTTCAGGCCTGGATATGCCTCATGATGTCCATAAAGTTTGGATCATCAGGAGGCGAGTGGGGCTGGTCCTTTTCTCCTGGGGAACCCCCGATCCCTGAGAGGGAAGAGGAGGAGGAAGAGGGCGACCGACTACTAGGTGACAAGTAGCCGGACCTGCCCCTATGACTAGCCTTGCTCGAACGTTGGTGGCTCACCGACCGACGTTGGTCTGGGGACTGACCTCAGTCACGAGACCGACGGAGCGATGACCGACGCCGGTCCGGGGACCGACGTCGGGAGCGGGCCCGCAAATCAGAGCAGGAACAGCTCCTATTATGAGACCTGAACCGGCATCAGCTACCTGACCTCGGTGAACGTCGGTGTCTGTCTGCAGACCGAGATCGAGAACGGGCCCTGGAGAGTGAGTGAGGCAGCAGCCTCTCGGGGTCTTCTTCTGTGAAGGAACACCCTCCAGTTGAGGTTTACCGATGGTTCCGTGATGGGACCAGCTTCGGGGAGTTCTGTTTTTGGACTTGGCCCCACCAAAAGGAAAAAAGTTCCTGGAGCTCCTCCTTGGAAAACTCTGAGGCCGCTGTCCCCAGAAAGGGGACCTCTGAAGTGTCCGGCCCTGAGGGGGAGCCTCCTGGAGAGCTCTGAGGGGAGGAGGACTTGGGAGATACAGATGCTGTCCCTTCACCAGTAACGTCAGGATCCTTCGCCCCCTACCAGCGTCGGTACCGGGACCGACAACAATTTCTCGTGGGGGGGCGCTGGAGTGTCCTCAGACTCCAGGAGCTTGCCCTTATCGGGCAATTCCGGGACCTTGGCGGGCAGGGCCATGGCTTGTGCCTCCGAGGTCTTAGGGGTGACTCTGAGCGGCGTCACCTTGGACCTAGCAGGTTTCTCCCCAGATGTACCTGCTTTGGCCTGTGCTTTTTTTGCAGGAGCGGAATCCTTCTTGGAGTGCTGCTCTCCAGAGCCCGAGGAAGAACTGGGCTTCTTAGGGGAGGACTGAGACTGGGACCTGGACCGGTGGCGGTACCGACTACGGTCCTGGTCTCGGGACCGTTTGGATTTCTGCTTATGCTTGGCCTTCTCCCCGGAGATGTGCAGGTCCATCTTCTGCTCCAGAAGGAACGTCTTGAGAGCCTTCAAATGGCGGATTCTGGTCTTACTTGTGAAGCCTTGGCAGGTGGAACAGGCCACGGTGTCGTGGTTAGGCCCCAGGAAAAACGCACTTAGTGTGGATGTCCTTGGATGGAATCTGACAGCTGCAGCTGCACTTGTTGCGATGGGGTCCCGAGGAGGAGGAGACCGATGACTGGGACAACATGCGTCAGTACTGGAAAACCATCTAAGTAGAGTGAAAAAACAAAGAAAAAGGTGAAAAACTAAGTTTTTTTGCTGGTAGCTGGCACGCTAAGATCTTTCCAACATGCGCGGGTTGAGGCGAGAAAAGAACTGGGGTGGAGCTGGTTCTGCCCCTTTTTGTACCTGGGCTGACGGGGTGGAGCCGATGGGGGCGGTCCCTGCTGGGTACAGCTGGGTGAGAAGTTTTCCGGTGGGTCCTAATGCTTGCGGTGTTAGTCCTAATTGTTATAGCCTGCTGCAAGAGCTCCCACTCGAAGTAAGATCAGCTGGCACAGGTCTCCTCGCTGGTCTGCAAGGTCATCCCGTTGTGGATGGAACCCCGAAATCTCGAAAGGGGGTCCCTTTCCTGATCTCATCTCCCCATCAGATTCTCACTCTGGATGCCTCTGGCTTGGGTTGGGGGGGGGCGCACCTGGGTCCCTTCCAGACTTGGGGTACTTGGTCCCAGATCGAGATGACCCTCCATATAAACATCCTCAAGATGAGGGCAGTTCTGTACACCATGCAGGCATTCCAGAACCACCTGTCTCTGGGCCAGTTGTTGATTCAGTCAAACAATCTCAGTGTGGTCTACTATATCAACAAACGTGGGGGACGCAGCTGTACCTTCTTTGCAGGGAAGCAATGAGTCTCTTGTACTGGGCACTGGACCACGGCCTGAGCTCTCAGCAGTCCTATGCCCCAGGTTTGCTGAACACTCTGGCGGACTGCCTCAGCTGGACACAGTCTCCCAGATGCATGAATGGGAGCTCTTGTCTGTTGCAGAAAATCTGTTCAGCAGATGGGGGTCGTCCAGAGTTGGTCATTTTTTGCATCTCCAGTCAATGGAAAACTGCCCAATTTCTACTTGCTAGATTCAGAGCCTGGAGTTTTCTGGTGAGACATGTTGTCACTTTCTTGGAGTGGGAGGTTCCTTTATGCCTTCCCTCCATTTCCTCTGATTCAGAGGGTGCTAATCAAGTTGCAGATAGAGGGGGCCAGCATGATCCTGGTGGCACCCTACTGGCCATGGCAGATTTGGTTTCCATTACTGCAACAGTTAGCAGCGGAAGCTCCGGTGCCTCTGCCCCTCTTCAGGGATCTGCTGTCACAGACTTGGAGTACCCTGGTCCATCCACACTTCAAGTCCCTTCGTCTGCATGCCTGGCTCCTGAGGACTCAGCTGTTGACTGGTTTGTGGCTTCCTAAAAGGTGGGTGAGGAAGCCCTCCACTAGGGCAGCCTGTGCCACGAAGTAGGAAAGGTTTGCCATATGGACTGCCAAAGCACCACCTAGGCTGGCCGGTGGCGCTGAGGATTGAGGCGCTGGACATCATGCCATGCTGGTGACCTGGGTTCGGGAATGGATTGGGCCACCGGGGGTCGGCAGAGGAGGGAATGGATTGATTGTCCTGAGGACTACCCTCCCTTCCCGAGGAAGGATCCGGGGTTAGCACCATTCCTTGTCAGCCCCTGGTGGAGACCAGGGGCATTGCCAGGAATACACGGTGCAGAGACGAGAGGGTGGAGCAGTGGCAGATGTTGGCACATCAGTGCCCGGACATCATTGCATGTACGTGCTCCAGGGGCAACCATTACAGAAAACCCACAGTGGACCAGGGAGGTGACGAGGGCTCCAGGGACCTTGCCTACATCCCCAGTGCTGGACCATCTTTCCTCCGAACCTCCTGGGCTCTCAAACAGGACCAACCCTCTAATCGTAGAAAGGCTGCCAGCTAGATGGGAAGGCCGTCTCCTGGAGGGGGGAGGGCGATCCTTGGGGGCTGGAAGGTCCTGGGAGAGGGTCTCAGAGAGAGGGAGGTCTCAGGTGAGGAGTAGTAGCAACGGTTGAGTGGGCACCTCTGAGAGATGCCTTGGCCAACCGAGTGCACAATTAGAATATACAAAAAAAAAAAGGCACCATCTGGACCCTTTCACCTGCTGGTGAGTGAGATTCTGGACTACTGGATATCTTTGATTGACTCCGGCCTTCAGTGTTCCTCCCTCAAGGTGCACCTTTTAGCTATTTCTGCATTCAGTGAGCTAGTGGATGGTTGCACTGTGGCTCAGCTAGATTTTATTTATTTATTTAGCTTTTGTTGACCGGGGAAGTGCACTAGACAAATCCTGCCTATTTTCAGGCACGACCCGGGGGTGGGGGATACAGATGAATGCCAACTGACCTTGAACCAGATTAAGCTGTTGGTGGTATTTATAGTTTATAGTAGATAAGACCTGCACATTTCTCAGGGGTATCCTGCATCTGAAGCCCCCAATCTGTAGTCCTATCCCGGCTTGAGATTTCAATTTTGTTTTAGAAAAGTTGACCCTGTCTCCGTTTGAGGCAGCTATGTCTTGTGAGCTATGCTTCCTTTCTTGTAAAGTTTTATTTTTGGTTGCTGTCACCTCTTCTTGAAGGATTTCCGAGCTTCAGGCTCTCTGATGAGGAGCCTTATTTGATTTTTCACAAAGGCAGGGTGTTTTTGTGCACAAATTCTAATTTTATTCCCAATGTGTTGTCTGAGTTTACTCTGAATTAATCTTGCCACTACCCCGTTTATTTTCCAGAGCGTGCCAATCCAGGGGAAGCACTGCTCCATATTTCAGATGTGCACAGAATTCTGAAGTATTATTTCCTCTGAACTAAGGACTGCAGAAAGTCAAAGCAGCTTTTTGTTTCCAAGGGTGTTCAGGTTTCCAGATAATGTGTGTTCAAATGGTTGGCCAGTTGTACTGAGTTTTGCTACAACAAACATGGCAAGGAGTTGTCACAGGTGGTGAAAGCCACTCCATGAGGGGGGTGTAGCTACCTCTGTGGCTTGTTTCAAAGGGGTCTCAGCAGCTGAAATCTGTGCTGCTGCCACCTGGAGTACCATCCATACTTGCACCAAGCTCCACAGTCAGGACATTGCCTCCAGAGACCGAGCAGGCTTTGGCCAGGTTGTTCTTCAGGGCCCTTCTGCCTTAGGTCTCAGTTTGCCTACCTCCCAGACTGTTCTGTTGTACTTGCAACTGCTTGGGGCTCGTTACTATGGTGTGACCAGATGACTGAGATACCTCTCAAAGAAGATAGAACAGTTACACAAGAACTTACCATAACAGAAGATCTTTGAGGGGATCTCGGTCATCAGGTCAGCCCCCCCCCCCACCATCCCCCTCTTTGGGGTCCTCTTTTCAGACTGGCTATCTGGTGTAGCCAGCCTTTTATTTTGGCCTGGGCACCTCTCTCTCCTTGGTCCCCTGTGGCACGAACTTGCTTCCTTGGTCTCCGGGGAGAGAACTGAGGAGGGAGCGGGGCTGCTCATGCCTTTATAGGGTTGATGACATTGCCAAGTAATGCCGGCATGGGCAGCCCCAGTTGTACTGCTGGAAAATCTTCCATGTGGATCCTGCTTCACCAACGGTGTAGTTCCTACTGTGTGACCTGACTGAGATCCCCTCGAAGTTCTACTGTTACAGTAAGTTCTTGCGTAACTGTTTTTTTTTTTTTTACAGTCCGAACTGTGTACACGTCTAACCCCAGTAATACTCAGGTATTCATAACTTCTGCAGTGTCGCTTTAAGACTGAACTGCCTGGAGAGAATATGGAATGCTATGCAAATGATGGAATCTTTGCACGTGCAGGGATACTTCAGAGGCAGGGGTAGAAGGGGTTCCAGGCATGGTTCCCAATCCCAAGCTCAGCCTCAAGCAAAGCAGGCACCCTGACGTGTCTGTACGGGTCACCCCCCCCCCCCCTTGCTGCCTGTAGGAGGCAGACTGACTCAACATTTTTCATACTTGGAAAAACATCACCACAGACAAGTGGGTCCTGGAAGTAGTGAGTCAGAGATTGCCTCTTACTTTCAAATCCCTCCCACCTTTAAGAACCAGAGTTTTCAAGCCATCCTCAAATGCAGAGAGAGAACTCCTGGAAACAGAGGTTCGAAAACTGCTTCTGAGTCAAGCAGTGGAACCAGTACCAATCCACTTAAAGGGAAAGGGATTTTACTCAAGATAACTTTCTTACCACAAAGAAGAATGGGGAGTGGCGGTCCATATTAGACCTCAGGGTCTTAAACAGATACCTAACAAAACCAAAGTTCAGAATGGTAACTCTGGCACTGATCCTGCCAACTCTCCAAAAAGGAGACTGGTTGGCTTCGTTGGACCTAAAAGATGCCTATTTCCATATCCCCATAAGGGAGTCTCACAGAAAATACCCCGGGTTCAGACTCCTTTCAGGTCACTTATCAGTTCTCATCCCCTCCATTCGGTCTCACTTCAGCACCAAAGATGTTCACAAAGTGTCTGGCAGTGGTAGTGGCACTCCTTCGAAAGCAAGGTGTCAGTCTTCCCATACCTAGACGACTGGTTGGTGGTAGGAAACTCACCCCAGCATGTCAGGGAGCAGCTGCAACTCATCCATGAACTCTTGGAGTCTCTAGGATTCCTGATCAATCTAAAAAAGTCCGTCCTCCAGCCTGCTCGGGTATTGCTTCATAGGAGCCGAATTAAATACCCTACAGGGCAAGGCATACCTGCCTCTGGACAGGGTAAGGAGCATCCAGATAGCAGGTTCATTCATTCTGAACAAACCAAAAACTGCAAGACAGTTTCTTCAGCTGCTGGGCCACATGGCAGCTGCCACTGGCACAGTGCTGGGATCCATATTCCAAATGAGGGACATCCAGTTTCACCTAAGGGCTCACTGGTACCAGAGAAGAGACCCTCTTTCAAAATTGATTCCAGTAACAGGAACTCTGTTACAAACTCTCGAATGATGGAAAGAGGAAACCAATCTGAGAGAAGGGGTTTCTTTTCAACAAGAGCCCCCATCAGTAATTTTCACAACAGATGCATCACTTTTTGGGTGGGGTGCCCACCTGGGAGATCACACCACCCAAGGCACATGGTCTGGTGCAGAGTCACTCCTGCACATAAACCTGCTGGAGCTCAGAGCAGTATTGCTGGCACTAAAGGCCTTCACGCCAGTGCTACAGGGAAAGGTGGTACAAATCAGATCAGACAATACCACCACTATGTACTACATAAACAAGCAGGGAGGGACAAGGTCAAACCCTCTCTGCACAGAACCCATGAAAATACGCAGTCTGGCATACTCCTTGGGAGTTTCTTTTTTTTTCACGGAGAGAGTGGTGGATGCATGGAACCGCCTTCCTGGGGAGGTTGCGGGGTCTAAAACAGTGGGGGAATTCAAACATGCATGGGTCAGACATAAGGCAATTATGGTGGGGGGGTAGGAGGAAGTAGGCTGTTGGTTAACTAGAATCTGCAGCTTATCCAGTAGGTAGGGAAATGGGCAGACTGGGTGGGCCAAGCGGTCCTTATCTGCCATCAAAGTGTCTGTTTCTATGTTTCTCTACAGGCCATTCATCTACCTGGCAAGGACAATATCTTGGCAGATATATTGAGTCGGATCAATCAGGCTCATCACTAATGTACTCTGAACAGGCAAGTGGTGGAAGTGATTTTCAGAAGGTGGGGCACTCCAGAGGTAGACTTGTTCATGTCCCACCAGAACCACCACCTGACAAAATATTGTTGCAGACCACCAGAGTGGGGAACAGTTCCCCTGGATGCTCTAATTCTGGATTGGTCAGGGAAACATCTGTATGTTTTTCCTCCCTTCTCCTTGGTGTACAGGGTTTTACTCAAGCTCAGATCCCAGTCAGCATCCATGATCTTGATAGGTCCAGATTGGCCCAGGCAGCCATGGTACTCTCTACTGCTCTCCATGTCTGTAGCTGAACCGATACACCTTCCCAGGAGGCATAGCCTGTTAACTTCCAATCAGGGGAAGCTCCTGTATCCGAACCTCAGATCCCTCAGGCTCAATGCCTGGCTCTTGACCTAGAATATGCAGGGCTAAACCTTTCTGAAGGTGTTCTGGAAATTTTGAGGGGTTACAGGAAGCCCTCCACTAAGAAAACCCATGCTGCAAAATGGAAAAGGTTTTCTATTTGGCGTTCCACCCAGAATATTGTGTCAACACAGGCTGGGGTACCAGCCATGCTGGATTATTTTTCTTACTTGCATTCTTTGGGCCTTCAGCCCAGTACCCTGAAGGTACATTTGGCTGCAGCATCAGCATCAGCCTCAGACCATATCTTTAAAAGGTTCTTTAAAGGTCTTTCTCATTTGCTACCCCCTTACAGGGAGCCAGTGCCAGCATGGGACCTCAGTGTATGTATAACCAAACTCATGGGTGCTCCTTTTGAGCCCACGTCTTTAGCTCATCTAAAGTATGTCACATTGAAAACAGTTTTCTTAGTGGCAATGACTTCTGCCAGAAGAATCAGCAAGCTCCAGGCTCTCTGCATAGACCAGGACTGTATTTCCTTCCACAAGGACAAAGTGGTCCTGAGAACAAACAGGATAGTTCTCCCTAGAGTTATTCTAAGGTGGGAAAGGGACACCCCAACAGGATTGAGGGCCCATTCCACAAGGTGCACAGCTGCTACCATAGTAGCTGCCAGAAATGTCCTGTTAGTGGATATCTGTAAAGCAGCTACCTGGAAAACCGTACACACCTTTACAAAGCATTACAGTTTGGATAACCTGTCCAGGAGTGATGCCAGGTTTGGCACAGCAGTCCTGCAGAGCCTGTTTCCAAAGTAGGTTCTATGCCCACCTCCAAAGGTACTGCTTCTTAGTCTGCAGAAGTTATGAATACCTGAGTATTACTGGGGTTAGAAGAAAAAACTACTTACCATAGTAATCTTGTTTCTTCCCAGTGATACTCTGGTATTTAGAACTTCCCACCCTGCCTCCCCTTCAGGAACCAGTAGCCTCTGCATTTCTGGGAATGTTTTTGTGACATACTATATAGATGCCACAATCAGGCACTATTGTTTGTGATTTGGGTTCATTTTGTTGTTTGCCCCCTTCGGGTGATTTCTGACATTCAGGGGTGTTACAGTTTGACCTCCAGTTTTGGAGTTTTTCCCCACTCTTGGGGGCATTTGGGTGTAATTCCTTTACTATTATGTTTCTAATTATTAAGGTTTTTATATATAGATGTTTAGTTTTTTGAGGCCTGTCTTTCCAGGCTCCAAGGAAATCTGAGGGTTTAGAACCTAGGCAGTTAGTTCAAGGCAGCATTTGAAAATAGCACGCCCAAAGATTCCATCATTTGCGTAGCATTCCAGATTCTCTCTGGGCAGTTCAGTCTTAAAGGGACACTGCAGAAATTCTCAATACCTGAGTATCACTGGGAAGAAACAAGATTACTATGGTAATTAATTTTTGCTTTAAGAGCACTATAGCTTAATACTTTTAAAGACAATAATATAAAATTTTAAATGCAATCGGCTCTGAGCAGAGTGCTGAGAAAAGACAATATGTACTCAAGACTTTAATTTTCTTAAAAATACAGCAGGCGGCTATCCGGTGGTGGCACTTTATTTACACTAGAGTGCGCATCCGCATCTGCAAAATCGTGGAAAAGGGATATTTTTACGATTGTGGAGATTAGGGTGTGTGTCCAGAGAACAAATGTGACTGTAGCCCCGTTGTAGCCCCCTTCTTCGGTTTTTTAGCGCCCTACTCGGGCTTCCCAGTGGGTGCATCTTGTGCCTGAACTTGTGTGCATGTGCAACTTGGGGGGGTGTCACTTGACCCTTGCCTCACATCCCGCTGACGTCATCCCAGTCAATTTTTCCCTTTGATTGTCTTTCTTTCCTGAACTAAGATACATGATTTTGACATTTTTTGAAAGCACTTGCTCCATTGTGATGCCAACAATGAAAAAAAATATTAAACTTCATTGCATTATTAGTTACCATTAAAAATATGCACAGCTTATAGCACCATCATAATGCATCCACAATATAAATCTGGTATTTACATCAACAGATACCCTCAACGGAAGAGATTTCTAAATACAGTGATGACCAGTGGTGTGTTATGTTCTCTGAGCACCCTGCCCTGCATATCATTGCACAAATCCTCATCATGCAATCAGTAGACCAAAATGACCTACCTCAGAGGTTGCCAAGAAAGAGGAGTGGCTGGACCAGGGTGGGCTCAAGGAGGGAGAGGGTGGTGGAACAGAGTTGCATCCCTCCAGCTGTACCTCTTCACAATTCATTCACTCTTCTGGTGGATAGTGGTTCCTCTATGGAGGCACCTGCAGTGGAGACCAAGGAGGATGCTGGGAACCTTCACAAAGGAGACCCAAAGGAGGGTGGCATGGGACCCCACAGGGAAGGAAACAACTTCTGGTGGGGGACTCGATCATTGGGGGAGAGAGTGGGGAGGGATGGGAGAGGGAGGTAGGTGCCTTCCTGGCGCCTCGGCTTGGAGGGACAGGAGGCGAATCCTCAGGATAGTGGGAGGAGCCTGCGAGGGAGGGAGCCGGATGTCATTGTCCACCTGGGGACAAATGACCTGGCTAGGAATGGGATCAGAGCACTGCAAGAGGAGTTTGTAGAGTTGGGAAGGGACCTTAGACAAGTAGCGCATACGGTAATCTTCTCGGAGGTGCTGCCTGTCTATGGCAAGGGAGATGCTAGGGCACTTCTCACCAGGGAATTCAATGAGTGGTTGAAAAACTGGTGTGGAACTCAGGGTTTTGGCTTCATTGGGGACTGGGGAGCCACCTGGAGGAATGCAGACCTATACTGGTGCGATGGTCTGCATCTGTCCAGGGGGGAACCAGGATCCTAGGTGAGAGGTTTGAATGCTTCATTGGCAAGCATTTAAACTAGCCAAGGGGGGAGGCACTGAAAAGGAGCTGGGAAATCCGAGCCTCCCCCCACAAAACATGGTGATTAGTGAGGTAAACACCAAGGTACAGAAGTTATTAGGGAGCAGAACAGATTTAAATGTAAAAAAAGGCAAAGGCAGTAAGGACAGAAATGGGGCTAAAAGGGGTAAAGATATCGAAAAGTGGAGGGTGATGAGTACCAATGCCCACAGTCTGTGTAACAAGCTCCCTGAACTAGTGGCCTTGATGGAAGAGGGTTGCCTGGATATTGTGGCAGTCACAGAAACATGGTACACAGAGAAACATGACTGGGATGTCAACATACCAGGATACACAATCTACAGGAGGGACAGGGAGGGTAAAAGAGGAGGAGGAGTAGCTCTCTATGTAAAGGAAGGGATCAAAGCAACAGAACTAAAGAGTAAACAGGGAGCAGATGAGGCACTTTGGGTCACCCTGGAGACAGGAAATGGCACCACAATCCGCATGGGGGTTGTATACAGACCCCCATCTCAGGGGGAGGGAATGGACAAGGAAATGATAGGCTTTCTTAGAATGGCAGAAAAAGGGGAGATATTGTTGATGGGGGACCTGAATATGCCAGATGTTAACTGGAGCACCTTTGCTGCAGGCACATCCAAGAGCAGGGTCATTCTTGATGCCCTACAGGGGGCATGTCTCAGACAGCAAGTATTGGAACCGACTCCGGGAGGGAGCAATCTTAGACCTGGTACTTTCAAATGGGGATAGAGAAAGAATCTCAGATTTAGAAGTGGGTAGCCATCTGGGAACAAGTGACCACCAAACAGTGTGGTTCACGATAAACACAGCCATACAATCAAGCCATACAAAAGCAAGAGTACTAGACTTTAGGAGGGCTGACTTTGGGAAAATGAGAGAGTGCCTCAGAAAAACACTAGCAAACAGGCAAGAAGGAGGGGTGGAGGAACAATGGGAGTGATCAAAACAGCCATCACAGAGGCAACAAGCCTTTGCGTAAAAAAAAAAAAATCAATAAAACACAACGAAGGAAAAAACCGCTATGGTTCACAAAAGAGGTGGCAGGGAAGGTTAAGGAGAAAAGGGCAGCATTCAGGAAATATAAGGAAACACAGAAGGAGCAGGACAGAGAACTTTATCAGTTAAAGCAGAAAGAGGCTGGAAAGTAGTCAGAATAGCAAAGGCCCAAACCGAAGAAAGGATAGCCAATTCTGTTAAGAAGGGGATAAGACTTTTATAGGTACATTAGGGAGCGAAGAAAGACCAAAGGAGGGATACTGAAGCTTAATAAAGGGAGGAATGTGGGTAGAGGGTGACAGTGAAAAGCAGGGTTACTGACACGAATATTTCTGCTCAGTATTCACAAAGGAAGAGGAGGGAGAGTTACCTAAACCAAACAAGAGAAACACTCTGAAGACGGGGTCGATACCAGTCCATTTACAGAAGAAAGGGTTCTGAAAGAACTAATAAAATTGAAGGTGGACAAAGCAATGGGGCTGATGGGATTCACCCAAGAATTCTAAAGAACTAAGGGTAGAACTAGTGACATCGCTGACTACTCTCTTTAACAAATCATGGGAGGATGGGGTGGTACCCAAGGACTGGAGGAGGGCAGATGTAATTCCTCTTCACAAAAGTGGGAGCAGGACAGAGGCAGAAACTACAGACCAGTTAGTTTGACCTCAGTGGTAGGGAAAATGATGGAATCACTTCTGAAGGAAAGAATTGTTGAGTACCTAGAGGCCATTGGGGCACAGGACCCGAGGCAACATGGATTCACGATGGGAAGGTCGTGTCAGACAGAATCTAATAGATTTCTTTGACTGGGTAACCAAGTAGTAGATCAGGGAGGGGCTGTGGACATGGCCTACCTAGATTTTAACAAGGCATTTGATACAGTCCCCCACAAAGATTAATACACAAGATAGCCAGCCTTGGAATGGGTCCCAAGGTGGTAGCCTGGATAAAAATTGGCTAGACAACAGGACGCAAAGGGTAGTAGTAAACAGGAGTACACGGTGGAAGAAAGGAGGGTTACTAGTGGGGCACCGAGAGGTTCAGACTGGGACCGGTCCTTTTTAATGTCTTTATAAGTGACATTGCAGAGGAACTGGAAGGAAAAGTATGTCTCTTTGCAGATGACACAAAGATCTGCAACAGGGTTGAACACAGGCTGGAGTGGAAAGGATGAGAAGGGACTTGGCAAGGTTGGAGGAATGGTCAAATGTATGGCAGCTCAGATTTAATGCAAAGAAGTGCAAGATAATGCACATGGGAAACAAAAACCCAGGGGAAGTGTACACAATGGGGGGGTGAGATACTGACAACAGTAAAAATAGAAAAGGGACCTGGGGTAATTATATCAGATGACCTAAAGGTGGGCAAGCAATGTGAGAAGGCAGTAAGGAAGGCTGGGGGATACTGGGATGCATAGGAAGAGGCATCAATAGTAGAAAACAGGAAGTTGTTATCCCTCTGTACAGACAGTTGGTGAGACCCCATCTGGAGTACTGTGTGCAGTTCTGGAGACCCCATCTCCGCAAAGACAGACAGAGGGAGGCTGTCCAGAGGAGGGCAACCAAAATGGTGCAGGGTCTGCACAGATCATCTGAAGAAAGACTAAAGGAGCTTAATATGTATACTCTTGAGGAAAGAAGGAGAGAGAGGGGCATGATAGAAACTTTCAAGTACCTCAAGGGAATTAACAAAGTCCAAGAGGGTAGCATCTTCCAGAAAAGAGATGTGCAAGAACAAGGGGCACAATTTGAAGATAGAGGGGACGGCTCAGGGGTAATGTGAGAAGTATTTTTCACTGAGAGGGTTGTGGATGCATGGAACAGCCTCCCTGAGGAGGTTGTGGAGTCAAGAACGGTGGGGACTTCAAGAATGCATGGGACAGGCATAAGGCAGTCCTAGTGGGGGGGTAGGAGGAAGTAAGCTGTTGATTAACTAGGATCTGCAGCTTATCTGTTAGGTAGGAAAATGGGCAGACTAGGTGGGCCAAGCGGTCCTTATCTGCCGTCAAATTCTGTTTCTATGACTGTTTTCCTTTTCTTCTATAGATTGATTGATGGGTCACCTATGACATGATCTGCTAACTGACCCTGAGACAGACCATGACCCATCTCTTGCCTTATCTGCATTGTGAACAGTGGTCATCTTTAATGACTTGAGACAGTAATTACATAAGTTGTTATAAAATTGTAGTATAAATACCTGAGAAAATAGAATACTGATTATAAATTGAAGGATGTCAGAAATACACTTCTGCCAAGAAAACTATATGATTAAAGTTTCTGCAGACTAACGAATAATGCTGCTTTAAGGCATTCTAGTAAATTATCCATCTGGAGAGCCATGGGGGGTGATGTATCTTCTCCCAGAACTGAGCTATTGTCTTCCTTGCATTAACCAGTGCAAGACTCCAGAGTGCTCCATCATCTTCTCCTGTTTTACACCCCTCTTCTCCCAAGTAATTCCTGGGGGGAACGAGGGAGCACATACCCTGTTACTGTTTCCATAGATCTTCGAGGATGTTTTATTTATTTATTTATGTATTTATGTATGTAGGTAGGTATGTATGTATTTGTTTACCGGATAAGTACACTGGTCCAGTGGACCTTTTTCAGGCGTGATCCGGGCCATCAAGATGACAGGTGCACAGTACAAAAACGAGATATAAGCATTGGTAACACCACATAATAGAATACGGTAGAAATTTCGATGCAACACTGTACAGACATAAAGAGCACAGATAAGTAACAATCAAATATCTCTCATCAGGCCGCACTGTTGGAACTAAATCCATATCAGCGATAGGACTGAATGGAAACTTTAGCAAGCCGGGGGCCGCCCACGACGACAACATGCACCCCTACTCCCCTCAGTTCTTTTCCCACCATCGATCAGACTCGTCGGACCCGCCATTAGAAACACTGCTTCACAAAGCTGCCATGTATTATTTTTTCCTGTTACAGATGGTAATCAGTGTCTTAGTGATTTTCGGCAACCTGTATGCCACTGAAAGAACCATTGAAGCTATTTCGTACTGCAGGTGCAGAGAAAACATCTGTAAGGACGACGCACACCAAGTGTGTATCTGCTGCCTAGGTCTCACAATGTGATAGCTTATGAGATCTGCCAGGGATTCAGCTCTGCTACCAGGCAATGCATATGCTGGAAAAGTTCCTCCTGCAGAAGGCTTGGCCGTAACGGAGCACCAACTGCAAGGAAAATCCGCGTCACCCGCCCAGTCGACTGACTCGCGGTCGTCGAAGTCGAGGGACAAATCCTCCTAAGGGAGCCACAGATGAGACAAGGAAAGGCCTCCCTGATGAGATCCAGGTTGCCACTGCAGCCTACAGGTACATCTCGTACTTTGTCGCTGTCTGTCTTGTTGTCTGTGACTATAGCCTCCCTGACCATTGACCAGACACCAAGTTCGGGGCTTGGCTTAGGCGCTACCAGGCCTAATATGGATGGTATGTCAGCGTTGTCGATGGGGATTCAAAACCCGCTGTCTAGTGTAATCACGGCCCCTGACTCGGTTGTTGTCAATGCACAGGCAGTGCTACTATCATCAGACATGATACAGTGACTCTTGCCAGGCCTGCCTCCACTTACTGTCATCCCATTAACTGGGACAACCGTATTGACGACGCAGTCAAATGTATTGCAAACCAGACCTTCTCAGTTGTTGCCAGCATCACTGGCATGGGCTCCCATTCCCTTCGCCAATAGAGACGAGAATGAATACAATCCTGACCTCATAATGCAGGAGGAATATGAGCAGGAGGGTTATGCTGAGTACAGCCAGGATTTGCCTGGCACCAGCTCAGCAGTGTCTTACTGCAGTGAGGATTCTGTGGTGCATACCCCAAGGTCACCTCCAGAGGATCCCTCCTTTTTTTTTTTTTTAACCAATTATTTTACCAGGTGAGACACACTAAGCTGCAAGCTTGTTTGCAGGTGCGACCTGGGAGCACGAGGAAGTTAAGTGACTTGCTCAGGGTCACACAGTATGCAAGTGGGGGCTGTGGGATTCAAACTCAGGTCTCCAGATTTGCAGCTCAGAGCCTTTTACTCCATGATGCAGCAAATTCAGGCTGCCATGGGGTTTACCTTTAGAGGAACAAGATTCCACTAAAAGGAACCTAATGGAGTTTTTAGAAATGCCAGAATCTCCTGCTGCTAGCATTCCTCCCCTATGTCCAGCATTGGAGGATGCCACCTGTGCAGCCTGGTATAAGCCAAATACTATACAAGCTATGCCTAGAAAGGCTGATAAGATGTACCCTGCTCCATCTAACAAGCCTTACTATGCCAGCCAGCCTGGGACTGATTCAGTGGTGATAACAGCTGTCCATGAGAGATCTAGGGCACCTAGACACCTGAGAGTCCAGGAGTTTGGATGTAATGGGCAGACATACCTATGCCTCCGCATCTCTGGGCCTCGCATTGCCATTTACCAGGCTCATATGATAAAAATACCAGAATACCCTATGGAGAAGTGCAAAGGCTGCTTGCTGCACAAGCTTTACCTGAAGGTACTGCCAAACAACAGTTAATGAAAAATTTGACTGCAGGCGCTGAAGTGGGTAAACATTTACTCCACTCAGCAGATTATATTTATGTTGCTTCTATTAGGGCTGTGGCCTGTGGCATGTGTTTGAGGCGTTACTGCTGGCTAAGGGTGACAGAGTTTGCCAGTGATGTGCAACACACAGTTCCAAGTGCCCCTGTTAGAGGCCAGAAGCTGTGCAGCCATGATGAGGAGGCTTTGAAAAACCTTCAATAATCTGGCAAGATTTTGAGGTCAGTAAAATCTCTTTACCTTATACTAAGTAGAGATAAAGGCAGGGGTTATTTTCCTCAGCCTGCTGTCAGAGAGCTGCCAGGCCTACAAGCAGCAAGGAAGCAGTAAGGATACTACAGTCTTGTGAGACCCCGCTGAGGTGCCCATACAAAAAGCACCTAGAGGCAGCAGAGGTGGTGTTCTGCACACACTGGCTCAGCATGACTCGCAGTACGACCCCCAACCACCGTTAACCCCACGGGTAGTTGTAGGGGGTCATCTCTCCCTTCATTTGAGTCAGTGGAGGGAGGTTACAGCAGACGAATGGGTACTGGAGATTAAAGAGGAAGGTCATTCTCTGGAGCTTTTTTGGCACTCCTCCAGATTGTCATCACCTGTTACAACATATCCACTTGGACACAAGTCCCTGTTGAAAGAGGAAAGACAGGCCTTATTTCACAAACAAGCTATAGAACCTGTTCTTCAAGACAACGGAACAAAGGGTTTTACTCCAGATACTTCCTGGTCCCCTGAGTGTACAGGGAATCTAAGGCCTGCTCTAGATCTTGGGGACCTTAACTTCTTCATTGAGTACAGGAAGTTTCAAATGGTCTCTCTGCAGTGTGTCCTTCCCCTGTTGCAAACAGGGACTGGATGTGCCTCCTGGATATGAAAAGATGCTAAACTTAGGAAACCTCACAGAAAATATTTGAGGCTTATGCTTGAGGGGGGTCATTACCAGTTCGAAATTTTACCCTTTGGCTTATCTTCTGCACCACGGGTCTTTATTAAATGCTTGGCAATAGTAGCACCAGCCTTCTTCAGGGAAGGCCTGTATGTCTTTCCTTACCCTGACTACTGGCTGTTAAACGTCCATTCCAAGGAACAACTGATACTGACCCTAGATCATACTAGACAGATGTTCAATGCCTTAAGGGTAACAGTCAGCATACCACAGTGGACTTGGAAAGTCCAGTGGGACTAATTGACAGATGACTTAGACCAAAAGGTACTAGTAACGTCTCCCTTACATAAAGCACAGGCATTTCAGGAGCACTTGCCTCCGTGTCTTATGTTAGTACAGACAGACAACATCAGTGTGATGCATTACCTCAACAAAGGGGAACTCATTCATACCCGCTGTTAATGGAAGCAATGAGATTTTAGTATTGGGCTCTGCAACAGGGTCTAGAACTATCAGCAGTGAATGTTCCAGGTGTCCAAACCATCTTGGCAGACAAGCTAAGCAGGTCACAGTCCCGAGTGCACAAGTGGAAACTGCCAGTCTCTGTGGTTCTCCCATTATTTCCTTTTACCAAAGAAGCTGGGGACATGTGCCCCATTTTCGACCTCAAGAACTTGGAACAAGTTCATGGAATGAGAAAAGTTCAAATTGATCTTTCTGAGATCCTTGCTTCCCTCCTAAAGCCCAGGGACTGGTTAGCCTCTCTGGATATGCGGGATGCTTACCATCATATCCTAGTGCACCCCAGCCACCACAGATTTCTGCACTTCATTGTTCTGGGGCAGCATTATCAGTTCAGGGTCCTGCACTTTGGGTTATCCTCAGTGCCTTGAGTCTTTACAAAGTACTTTGTTGTGCTTGCCACGCACCTGAGAAAGCTAGGGCCCCCGAGTCTTTCCTTACGTGTATGACTGGCTGATAGTCAGTCCACCCAAGCAGGAAACAGAACATACAGTGGCCACAGCCTCTAAGTTCCTTGTGTCCATGGGAGTTCTGTTCAACCTGGAGAAGTCATAGTTGCAACCCTCTCAACTGTTCCTGTTCATCAAAGCCCTACTGGATACCACCAGAGCCTGGGCCTTCAGGAGGAGGAGAGAAGGAAGGAAGGAAGTTAGTTAGTTCTGCAGATGGCACACTGCAGAATGCAGTGCAAATCAGTACAAGCCCACTCCATGCAGCACATGTTGGGTGTTGGGCTTGATAGCCTCCTCAGTGTTCAGTGCTCCTGGCATGTCTGCACATGAGAACAACTCAGTGTATGTTCAGCGTACAGTGGTCGCAGGCATCACAGCCTCAGTCTTACCCCATCAGCATGACTAAGCCTCTGGTTTGGTCACTTGCATAGTAGACAGTGGAGGAACACATCCTCCAGGGCTTCCCTTTGTCCCAACCAAAGCCTCAGGTGACTCTCACCACGTATGCCTTCCTGTTGAGGTGGGGAGCCCACTGCCATGGTCTCCACTCACAAGGTGTCTCAGACCCTTCAGAGATTTATCTCCACATCAATGTGTTGGAAATGAGCTGTGTTGTGTGGCCTATGAGCTTTTGTGCATCTGATCAACCACAAAATAGTTCTCCTCCAGACAGACTACAGATCTGTGATGTGCTACATCAACAAATGGTGGAGCACACTCTTACCCCTTTGCAGAGAGTTGGTGAGAGTGTTGGAGTGGTGTCTGGGTCAGGGGATCCTGATCCAGGCAGTCTGTGTACCAGGGGTGCAGAATGCTGTTTTGGCGAGACACATTGTCCCTCTCCTGAAAAGGGAAATTCCTGTATGCATTCCTCTAATACAGTGGGTTCTGCTCAAACTGCGGATGGAGTGCGCCAATCACATCTTCATTGCTCTGTTCTGGCCTTCACCAGATATGGTTTTCGCTCCTTCCCCATCTGGCAGTGGAGCCTCTTGTTCCCTTTACCTATGTGTCGGGGTCCGCTGTCCCAGGACAAGGGATCTCTGGTCCATCCATCCAGACCTGAAGTCCCTACCTCTGCATACATGGCTTCTGAAAACATAGCCATTGCACATTTTGTGGTATCCCATAAGGTTGCTGATGTCCTGCTTGTGGCTCCCAGACATACTTATTCCCTGAAATGGAAGCGTTTCACTTTGTGGGCTGCCTCCCAGAATATGGACCCTTTTACACGTCCTGTGAATGCTGTGTTGGAATATTTGCTTTCCTTGTCTGATTCTGGCCTGCAGTATTCCTTTATTAAGATGCATTTACCTGTTTTATCAGCTTTCCATGCCCCTGTTGATGGTCATATGGTTTCCCAATTAGAGGTGTCCCGTACTTTTCTGAGTATTCTCCACATGAAACTTCCTATCTGTAATCCAGTCCCTACTTGGGACTTGAACTTTGTGCTTCAGAAACTGATGTTTGCTCCCTTTGAGCCTCCTGTGAGTTGTGGCTTATGTCTCCTGTCATGGAAAACGTTGATGTGACTTTGAGGGTATCTCTTGCAGCAGGCCACACCTGTAGAACTATAGCCATTGGGCACTAGGACCACACAGAAACTTTTCTAGCTAGCAGTCTACCAGGGGGCAGCCCACTCCGACATCGCCACATGGTATAAGAGTGGGTGGCCTATGTGCCCTGCTCAGTTCTTTTCCTGCCATCGACCAATGCACGTCGGACCTTTCAGAATACGACAGCTTCAGTCACCTGCCATTCTGTACTAAAACTTTGTATTTTTTTTTGGTTTCTCATTTCAGTGTTATCCAACTGTTTGACCACGTGTGCCTGTGGAAAGCAACCCCCGGAGAAAGACCAGTGTCACTGCTGCTGTGCCAGCACCACAGCCAAATTCTGGGCCCAGTCCCTACCCCCGTATCTTGCCTCTGCCACCCCAGCGTACTCATTTAGGAAGTTTGACTCTCGTCTCCTGGCTGTTCCACTCATGTCCATCAAGGCAAGCCAGACTGCATTCTCTCACCGCGTGCCTAAACTATGGAACTCCCTCCCAGCAGTCATTTGGCACACCTCCCCCAGTCAGCACCTCACCTTCCTCCTCAAAGCCCGCTACTCATCCACCTGTGCATGCGCCAATGATAGCCCTACACTATGGGTCCTAGCCTTTGTCACCACAATGACTGCAATTAAAAGATGTATGTATATGTCCGCATATTATTGTGTATTCTGAATGTAGTGCCAGATGCCTTACACACCTTCCTAAAGTATTGTACTGCTCGATGGCGTGATCTCACTCTGTGGTCTCCTGGAATTGTATTTATGTATGTGTTTCCTATCCCCTCCTCCCCCCAGGTCACACCTGGAATTGAGCAGTACTCTGCTCAGTGTGCCTTTCTGGTAAAACTTTTAAATAAATAACTGCCACTCTGCCTGTGTTCTCTGTCTAGGCCCAGACCACGACATCAGTGCCTGCTCCATCTGCCATGGTTTCAACCAGGCAACCGCTGCCGTCGCCAGCGGACCTTGGAAAACTTTCTGCTCCAGGAAAAGGTCGCCAGTATGGAGAAGGAGTTACAGGCCAGGGGATCCTCTTGTCTCTCCAGCCTCTTCATTGGGCTCACAGACATCAAAACCCCAGGATAAATCCTCGGGCAAACACAAACAGAGGGACAAGGACTGTGCCAAATCAGAGTCCCCTCCCTCCTGTTCCTGTTCTTGTTCCCCGCTTCGCCTGGTGACTGATGGGGTCATCCCCCACTGCGGGGGCGGCAACACCTGCCTTGCACACCCTGTTTTCTACAGACCTACCAAAGGCAGCGCCTCTGGTCAACCTTACTTTGGTAGGCAGAGGTCCTTCGAGGCTGGGCACCATCCCGGCCCCCCAGCCCCTACTGTTCTGATCCTTATTTTCACAATCAGGAAGCTCTGCCGGTTCTGTCTTCAACCGGCATGGGCTTTTCAGCCTCGGGGTCTTCTGTGCCTACCCGACCATTGCCCACTACTGCAAAGTTGACCCCTCCAGCCTTGGAGCCGCCACCTTCCCCAGTGTTGCCCCAGGCCACTTCCCGGCCTCTTCACCATCCCATAGGGGGCCACAGGCTGAGGACTCCCCTTCAGAGTCTATGCCTCTTCAGCCTCCGGCTCCACCTCCGATGCCTACTCTGGCCCCTCCTCAGCTGGCGCTACTTGGTTACTCGATGCCTGTTACAGTATACTTTCCTTCTCTACTCTCTCCTCTATGGGATTTTATGCAGGCCCATCTGCCCCCCCAGAGCCCACCCCAAGGAACCCCTGACATCGTCCCCGCACCTACGCCTCCAGCAGGCCCACGTTGCTCCCCACATGGCCGAACCCCCACGCTTTCACGGGAAAGGGGATGAATATCACCCAGACCTTCAACTCCCCGATGACAATGAAGATGGGGATGAAGGCCATGAGCGTGGTTCTACCCCCTCCCACTCTTACCTCCACAGTCTCGTTGGACGGGGAGGAGACCCCTAAATATATCCCATGGTCCCCCCGGAGGACCTGTCGTTCACGGGTTCTCTGCTAGATGCAGGCAACAATGGGGTTTGACATGGAGGAGCAAGACCCCAGCAGATGTCAGTTAGCAACATACCTCTGTCTGCTTGACTCCACTCCCTTAGTTGTTCCCTCTCTGATTGAACCCTTTGAGGACACCACCATGGCAGCCTGGCACAGCCCTAACCTGGTCCCTGCTATGCCCATGAAGGCAAACAAGCTTTACCACACCTCAGAGGGTAAACCATTCTTTGCTGAGCAGGCGCAGGCTGACTCAGTAGTCATTAACGCAGTCCATGACCAAACCAAGAGGCTAAAACACTCAAGTTCACGCCCCCCTGGACAAGGAATCCTGGAGGCTGGACTTACTGATCAAGCGTACCTTTGCCTCTGCCACCCTTGCCATCATGGTCCTGAACTGTATGGCCCGTAAGGTCCAGTACCTCAGCCTTCACTTGGACCAAGACCAGGAATTGGTCAGTTTCCTTCCCGACAACCAAAAGAAGCAGCAGCTCTTGCAGTCCCTTCAGTCGGGAGCCGATGGTGGTCTGCATCTTCTACGCTCTGCTTATGATGCTGTCAATGCTGCAGCCAGGGCTTGCATCTGCCTAAGCTGGCACTC
Organism: Neoceratodus forsteri; assembly: GCA_016271365.2. Classification (NCBI taxonomy): domain Eukaryota; kingdom Metazoa; phylum Chordata; order Ceratodontiformes; family Ceratodontidae; genus Neoceratodus; species Neoceratodus forsteri. The sequence goes on from CM028134.1 coordinate 1,019,579,098, forward strand.
TTGGCTTCAGGTGTCTGGGTTTGCCCAGGACATTCAGTTATCTATCTGGAACACTCCCTTTCTGGGATACAAATTGTTTGGGGCAGATGTGCGGCAGATCCTGGATGCCCTTCAGGCCTCTGGACGTATGCTCAGATCAGGCCACTCTATGCATCACACTCAAGCTAAGAGTGGACAATGTGTGCCCTTTCGGAGGGCCACCAACAAGTCCAGACCCTCCGCCAGACTTCAGAGCAAGTGTTGAGGGTCTGCCTCTCTGCCTTCCCCTGCTGCCGCAGCCAGCAAGGCCCCCAGAGACAGTAGTGCAGCTGCTACTGCAGCCCTCTCTTCCTCTGCCTGAATCCTTGCCAGACCCCCTGTGACAGAGAGATCCTGCCACTCTTAAGCACCGACCTTTTCTTAAGCAATTCATGAGCAAAAAATCTTCAGGAGGGTCGGCGCCGGGATAGGACCGCACATACGCGGTGCCACGACACTAGCTCCTGCTGTAAAGGCTGTCTCTGCGCGACCCTCCAACCGCCTCAGTTCCTTTTTTACCCGTCATTGAGTGTGCTTTGATGACGTTGCTCGCCTGCCTGGAGTCAAATCTTTGTTTATACAACAGCAGCTTTAGGCGTTCAGTATTCGATTAACTTACGACTTTTAGTGTTCTTATTTAAAAAAAATTAATTCTCAGCCTGCCATCAACGGAGTCGACCTTAGATGGTAGCAGTGACTGTAGGGAGACTTCGTTTGAAAGCTGTGATGGCAGTGGGGCTGTGTCCGATCCGTCGTCCTTTGCAGGGGGGGGGTCCCGACCACTGGCAGCCCAGTGCTTGTGGGGAGGACAGTCCGCCATAAGCACAAAAGTAGAGAGCCCATTCCCGACATCGACTGGGGACCTGGCTCCGCTTGACCTCTTCTTCCTCCTGTTGGAAGAAGAAACAGTACTGCTAGAGGTCGCCCTCTGGTATGTCTGTGTGAGAATTGTCAGTGGTGGGGAGCAGTAGGCCCGACCCGACTCTGATGGGGTCCTCTGTGACTCCGTTCTTAACAGCTGCTGCCTTTGACACCGGATCCTGTCTCTGTCCTCGATGGGGCTCTAGTAATCAGTTTAATCTCTGGGCTGCTCTTTTAGAGCAGGGGGTATGGCGTCTGCCCAGTTGACCCGGTTCTGGGGCCTTCAGAACTGCTGGGCCGTGGCTGCTTCGGTTGGGCCAAGATGTGTGCGCAATGCCCTCTCTGGTCCCAGCGCCATTGACTCCATTTGCCTACCCCCTCACCTTTTTCCCTGCAGGTCCCGGCATGGGTAGTGCTTTCCTTCCCCCCCTCCTTTCTTCAGGTCTAGGGCCAGCAGTGGTACAGGCGCCATGTGTGGTGCCCATGCCGCGAATGGCACTGAATTCCTCAGTGTCGATCTGGTGGTGGTATTTCCCGTGATCCTGGCCTAGACCTGCGTTTTGGAGGTTCTTCTGGGGAGAAATGGATCATGAATGAGTCTCACCCTGTCCTGCTTTGTCGAAGACGCAGCAGGTGACTCATTTTATGAGCTTGAATCCAAGCCTTCTGTATCAGCAGAGCCTGTGATGGAAGATCTGTCTTTCTACTCTTTCCTTAGGGATATAGGGTCCCCTATATCATTTCAGACTTCATCTGTGGATAAAAGCAGACTTCTATGTCTGGGCTTCCTACATTCCTCTGTATGAGTGCACCCTGTGGAACACACTCAAATCAATGGTCAAGAGCCTCCCGGAATCTAACACTCCATTACCAGGGGCATATAGTCCAATAAACAGCTGAAAGCTTTTATGGACACCAGGACACTGCCTCTAGGGCAGCTACTGCTGGCATTTGTAGAAGGCGACTCTCCTGGTCCAGAACATAACGTTTCTCACCCGATGCTCAGCAGGTGATTAACGTGTCTTGACGTTGCTTATGAGTCAGTTCATGAAAAAGGACTACCAAATTGTGACATTGGTGATTATTTTATAAAATGCCTCACTCATCAAAAAGTTTTTTTGGTTTTGTATGCTGGTATTTACCTAATGAAAATTTTATTATGTTGCGGGATAAATCACTTTCCGTGTTCAGAGAAAAAATGTTTTTAAAAATGCCCATGTAACAGGGACATAAAACTGGAGATGTGCATGTAACAGGGGACATAAAAGTCTGGATGTGCATGTAACTGGGGACATAAATTCTGGATATGAATGTAACTGGGGACATGAAACTCTAAAAGTGCATGCATAGCTTGTTAGTTCCAAACAAAGAAACAGTGCCCCCCCCAAACAAAAACATCAGGCCACATGGCATGTGTCTTTGTTTGGAAGCCTGCTGTGGTGTGTTGGCCTCGAGGAGACCATTTGGAACCCAAAAGTGAATCTTTAGGATTCCAAATTGTGCGATCGAGGCTGACAGACCACAGCAGGCTTCCAAATAAAGGCCCAGGCCATGCAGCATACCCCTCCTCCCCAATAACAAAAGAAATGCAGCATAATTTAAAATACATTCTGATCCTCAAACATGTGGAAACATAATGTTTGCTACAGCTTGTATCGAGTTAGATCCCAGAAACACCAGGCCGCATGGTGTGTGCCTTTATTTGGTAGTCTGCTGTCATGTGTAGGCCTCGATCAGACCATTTGGTTTCCAAATGGTGTGATTGAGGCCGAAACACCACAGCAGGCTTCCAAACAAAGGCCCAGGCCATGCAGCATGCCCCACTCCCGCCCCAACAACAAAAGATACACTTACCCTGCCAAAGACCTGGCATCGGACAACTATGCACTGGATCAGGTCCCAAAACCAAAAAAGCACCAAGAAACCTGACATGCTATTCAAACTTTAAACAAAAATGACTGACACAAGCCATGCAGCCTTGCGGAGATCAGGGCCATGGACCTGGAGCATGTGACCAATGCAGAAAATGCCCCCAAACATTTTAATGTGCATCATTTAACTGCCACAATCTGTAGTCCAGGCCATACGCCCCAACACAGATCATGCTGTTGGTCAAACAAATTACCAGTTTGTGGGCTGTGTTCATGGACATCAACATTAACCCATTCTATCTGTTGCCACCATTTTGTGTCGGGTTAAGCAATGGATGGTTCTGACGCAATATGGCGCTAATGGGTATAATAAGTTTTAACCATGTCCCCCAGGTTGAAATGGAACCAAGCACATAATGCTGTGCACCGAATGAATTAAGCTTCCCTTTGCAAGCACACTTTTTGGCTCCATGAGCATGAACAGTTTTGGCCCCCACCCCCCTTTACATCTGGGTGAAAAATAAAGAAATCAGGCCATGCATAAAGACTCAAGTCACTGTGGCTGTGCATGTTGCCAGGAAAAGGTTTCGGGAGTTCACTTGGTGAACAGATGATATACTGTACTGCATGCATTTCTGGCCCGATGTTCACCGCTCCAAATACACCAAATTATTAAAGAGTACTGGCCCCCCCCCTCACAAAAGCAGCAACCACACAAAGGGCAAACAGTACTTTCTGCCCTACCCAATTGCCGAGCCCACCAAAAATCAAGATCCTGAACTGGAGCCTAACATCCTAAACAGGAGCCAAACGTTCTAAACGGGAGCAAAAAAAATAAAACCTAAAGTCCCCTGCTTCTATATAGCGGCCACGGTGAAAGAAAGGAGTTGTGTGGCTTACCCAGTGATGAAGGTAATCCGCCATGTACTGTAACTCTCTGGATGAAGGATCGCCATGTAACCAGGGCTGTGCAGGGGACAAAAAATCTTCCACTAATGCTGGCTGAAAAAGAAAGGGGCTTACAATTGCGGGATTGCTCATTTTTAAGCATCCGCAAGTCCAGTCCACTTTTAGCAACTTCACAGGAACACGCTGCTATTAGAGGCCGCTCCCATCCCCGAGACTCTTATGAGCGTCCCAGGGGTTGGACATAAGGAGGTCATGAGTGTTAACTGATGATGATATGAGCGTGGCGTGGGAAAGGGAGGAACTCTGAGGGGAGTGTGGGTTCTGGAAGAAATGAAACAAGGCTGCCAGACAGCAAAATTTTACAAGAAAACAGTAATTGCCAGTTTAAAGGGGGATATCTGAATGTAACATAGCTGGACATAATGGATTACATTCAAGTCCAAATGTTTGGGGCTACCGGTGGGTGGGGGTGGTTGCTATAGCACACAAAAAATGCTTATAAAATAAAACCAGGAAACTGTGTATAACAACTGTTTATTCAAGGACACATCACAATTCAGTCACAATAAACACAGTTTTGTGCAACCTCCCTTACCATATCACAACATGGCCAACCAAAATGGTGGATTTTGTCCAGAAAAAGTGAAGTTTCCATGACACACCAAGCATGTACTGCCATCATTTTTTTTTTGTTCATCAGCTTTCATGGGGCATAATAACACAATACATCACCCACTGCAGAGCAGCAATTTTCCTGTGTTTGTCATGCTTTGGAAGTTGGTCAGTCCAGTGGTAGCCCCTTTTCATGCAGTGGCTCTTATCTGTTCGGCCCTCAGGTTGGGCTCTGGAGGCCCCTTAGAACATCAGGCCTGCCATTTAAAAAGCCAGGCTGGCTTCTGCTGCCCCTCAGAGGGAAGGGAACTGTCAACATTTTCGTAACAGGCAGTCCTTTCAAGGTAGAGGCCGAGGAGCGTTTATCGGAACCAACTCCTCAGCTGGGAAGAAAACACAGCAGAGGGCACAGGGCTCGAAAGCGCCCTGTTCCAACATCAGTGGATCTGGCCAAGGTCCCACCTCAGCTGTCTGAGGTGGACACCTCTCGGAGGTAGGTAGGGTGTCTGACTCGGTTTTACAACCAGTAGAAGTCCATTACAGCAAATGTATGAGTCATCAGGATTGTCAGAGAGGGATGCTCTCCCAATTTTGCAGAGATTTTCCCAGACCTTCCACCCAGACGGCAGCTTAGTCTGTCTGCCTCTCAGTCAGACCTTCTTCTGAGATATGGGGCTCTGCAGGAACAGGGCAATAGAAGTTGTTCCATGGCAGAACGGAACACAGGTTCCTATGTCCATTGCTTTTGGTTCCAAGATAAAGGTGGCATGTGCCCAGTTCTCGACCTTGGAAGGTTAAACAAGTACCTGTTCAGGGAAGCGTTCACTAAAAACATGGCACTCAAGTCTTTACTACCTGGACAGTTGGCTCCTAGCCAGCCCATCTAGGCAGGAGACACAGGAAGCAGTCATCAGAGCTTCTCAGTTGCTCACATTCGGTGTGTGTGTGTGTGTTCTGATTCGGGGAAGGTGAGCCAGATTGACCATCCCAACAGCTCCTCTTCATAGGAGCCCTCCTGGATACCTCCAGGGCGAGGGTTTTCCTTCTAGAGGATGGGTGAAACGACATTTTCAGATGGCTCGTTGCATAACAGAAAATTACTCTGTTGTGCCCCTTTTGATGCAGCGGATGCTGGGACTCATGGCATCATCCGCAGCAAGCAGTGGTCTCTGACTATGCACCCGCAATCCTCTACATAAAGTGACAGAGCCACGGACAAAATCACTCGCATGGTAGACGCAGTTGGGCAAGCTTCTGAAAGGTCTACCTCTTACCCTCTGAAATCTCAGATCGCCATCACCACAGTTGCACTCCTGATCGGTTGGGGAGCTCACTGTCAAGACCTCACACTCAGGTGTGGAGCCAGGAGGAGCCTCATCTTCTTATAAATATTTTAGAGATGAGAGCTGTCTTGTATGTTATCCAAGTCCTGAAGGATGCCTTTTGCCATAAAGTTATCCTCCTTTGGATGGACGATAAAGCTGTGATGTATTACATCAACAATCAGGGTGGAACGCTCTCCTACCCTCCGTGCAGGAAGGCCATAAGGATGTAAGAGTGGTGCCTTGAGCACGATGTGTCAGTTCAGATGTCATGCAGTTGCTAGTCTATGTGTGGGGTAGTCCGGACCTGGTCCTTTTTGTGTCCCCTCTCAAAGCTAAAGTGCCTCTATCCTGCTTCAGAAATTCAGAACTTGGTGTTTTCTGTCAGGATGCATTCAGACTGCAGTGGACACGACGCTTCTTGTACGATTTCCTCCTCTTCCCTTAGTTCAGAGAGTGCTGCTCAAGTTGGAGGCACGGGGGCAGAATGATTCTCATCGCCCCATGCTGGCCTCAACAGATCTGATTTCCATTGATCAACAGACTGTCAGAAGTTCCCCGGGGCAACTCCCTCTACAAGCGAACCTTCTGACAGTGACCTGTGGTCCATTCCAACCTGCGCTCCCTTCAGCCCCATGTCAGGCTACTGAAAAGATAGAAGTGGGCAGGTTTTAGGTATCCCAGACAGTCACAGAAAGGCTTACGCAGCTAAATGGAAACGCTTCTCCATCTGGTATGCAAAGTCCCATCTGGACCCTTTCGGTTGCCCACCAAGTAAGGTGTTGGAGTGCCTCTTGGGCCTGTTGAATGCAGGTCTGCAGTACTCGGCCGCATGGGATATTAACCTGGTGCTAGATTGCTCAGTCATAAATACTTTGAGCCGTTTGCTACCTGTAAATTGAAATTTATGACCTGCAAGACAGTCTTCTTAGTGGCTGTCACTTTCACTCGCAGGGTCCCCGAAATCCATGCTTCAGTCTCAGACCCTCTTACACCATCTTTCACGAGGACAGGGTGGTACTCCGTATTCATCCTAAATTCCTACCCAGAGTGGTTTCGGACTTTCACCTCAACCAGCCTTTGCATCTCCCTACTTACTTCACTAATTTCCCGAATGAAGGAGAGCATTCCCTTCATTCTCTGCATGTTAACGAGGGTTCTGCGATTCTCATCGACAGAACAAAAGGGATACGCAATCCAAACAACTCTTGTATCTTTCAGCATGCCTCGGCTGGGTCAGCCTGTTACCATTAGATGTATTTCTGCATGGTTAGTAGCATGTCTTTGACACTGCTAATCCATAGCGCAGGTCGGGTTGAAAGCCCGGGTTCACATCCACTCTGCCAGAGCGGTCGCGGCTTCCCTGGTGGAGATTTGTAATGTACCCATTGCAGACATCTGTAAGGCGGTGACTTGGAGCTCAGTGCATACCTCTGTGAAGCACTGTGCTTTGGATGTCCATGTTAGACAGCTCACTTTCTTCGGCAGGACAGTCCTTATGGACCTCTGTTCTGAGTGAGCTCTGTCTCCTGCCGCCCTTCTCGAGGGATTGAATTTTAGCTTGGCACTCTCCCATTAGCCTGAATGAGTGATAGAGACTTTTAGTCCAGGAAGATATGGAAAGTACGTACCTACCGTAATTCTTGATCTTCTTGGACGAAGTCTCCACCACTCATTCACATGGCCGAGCACCATCCCTCAAGCTCACTCATTCTATTTTTGGCCTTCACTACCTTGTTGTTCAGGCTATGAAGACATAGTTGAATTGACCCTTCCTACATTGATCATCCGGGCCATCTTATGCCCAGAAGTTGGGGTTAGGTTTTCTTAAGTTGGTTTATGCTGCCCCTCCATTGTCAAAAAGGTACTGATGCAGTTGGAGGGTTGACACCGGTCTCGCAGTGCTGTGTATGCGTGGTCCTATCCTGGCGCCGGCCCTCTTGAAGATTTTTGGCTCCCACGGGGTCCTAGCACCTCTGGCATACTCCCGTTAGTGTGAATGAGTGGTGGAGACTTCGACCAAGAAGATCAAGAATTACGGTAGGTACGTAATTTCCATGTCTTTGCCTAATCTATCCTTTACAATTTCTAGTTCATAAGCTTGGCCACCTATGGGTAATCCCTCCCCTTTCTTGACTATGCTATAGTGTCCTCTTTAATTTTCCTTTTCCCCTCTCATGTCCTTGTACATGGAGGTTATTGTGGTGATCTCCAAGCTGATGTAAAACAGGCTGTGTTCTTGTTGGATTTAGTATGCAATGGCACAATGTCATACCTTGATGTATGTGCTGTATGTGTATGAAACCTGTAAATGTTGAAAATACCATGGCACTAGGTGTTTTTGATAAAGGTAAAAAGTTACTAGGGGACTATATTACAAATTTTTTTACTGGGGTAGAAATATCAGAAAACCCACATTGTGTTATTTAAAATGCATGTAAATTACAGATTGTTTGAGAGGCCCTTTGGCAACCATGCAATCTTCCCTTGTCAGTCTTCACCATTCATTACTGCTTGGGTTAAGCGGAGTGCGCTTTTCGCCTCACGGAGTGTTTTTTTTTGGAGTCGGCTCCAGCAAGCGCTGCCCTCGGGACAACGTGCCGCGTGCTGGCGCGCGCGAGGGGCAGCCAGCAGGTGCCTGAGACTCCTCCTCCATCTCAGTTCTGTTTCTCCCGCCATCGAGGCTGCACCTGCTGCGCGGTAGCGTATAGTTTCTCGTTTTTTTCCACAACTCAAGACTCCTCGTTTTTCTCAGACCATCCACTTGACGCTGTATACCGGTAAGACCGTTCCTTTTTATTTCTATACTGCGGCGCCGAGTGCTTTATTGCTTTTTTTCCTTGTTTAGTTTGCATCATGTCCGGTTCGGGAGCAAAGGCGTAAGTCGGCCAGCGCGCCCCTATGCGTCGGTGCTCCTGTGGCCGGCATTTTTCTGTCTCGGACCGGCATGATGTCTGTCTCCGTTGCCTGGGACCCAACCACGACATGGATGCATGCGACGTTTGTTTCTCCATGGACCGTCGTGTCCTCAAAGTCCGCGCGTTCTCCCAGGTAAGGTCTCTAGGCCCTTCCCCCGGGTCCCCTCCCGGGCCTATACGGTCCACGGAGGAGGAAGCTTCCTCCTCTTCTCTTGCCGAAGAGGAAGCTTCTCTCGCGGTGTCGGGGGAACGTCGTGGTCCCTCCCGGGGCCGTGACGAGGACACCGCCTCGACAGTCACCTCCTCGGAGGTGCAGGCTCCCCCAGTGTCGAGGCCCACGATTTCTGGGCCTGGCACGGGTGGACCCTCGACGCCGCCCTCCGGCGCCGTTTTGGATCCCGGCACCATAGGCGGCGCCGGTCGCCTGGTCTGAGCTCCCGGCGGCGCTGGGTTGGGTTCCGACGCTGGGAGCGGCGCTGTGGGCCTAACTGGTGCTACAGGGGAGCCAGGACCGGGCCTGGCTGTCACGAGTGGGCTGGGGTCGTCCGGCGCCGTCCCTGGCACCGGCGCCGGTTGCAGCGCCATTGCTCCGGGGATCCCTGGGGTTGCCAGCATTGAGGTTCTCGTCCTCTTCGGAGGCCGATGACTCAGATGTGGACCCATCCTGGCACCCTGACTCTTCGGGGTCAGGGTCCCCGGCGGCACAGTGGGCCCCTTCCACTGTCCCCACTCCCGTCCTCCCCTGAGGGCCCTCTGGCTAGGGGTGGCCCTGGGTCCCAGGGGGGTGATGTGGTGGGGACTGAGGAGGGGGCTCCCCCTTCTAGGGGGCCTGTGACAGCTGCCCTCCCGGGTGCTGTTGCCTCCTCTCGGGGTGGGGGAACGCTGTAGTTGAGGAGGCTCTCTCTGAGTCCGAGGGGTCGAGGCGCAGGGGACGGGTGCCCCTGTCTCCGCCGGCCACCCCCTCGTGGGGTGGCTAGGAGCCGTAGCGCCGAACCCCATCCTTTCCTCTTGCTCATCTTTCTTCCGACGCTGATTTCACTGAATATCAGCGATTCCTCTCGAGGATGGTGAGGGATCTTCGAATCTCTTACGTTAGGCGAGACAATACTGAACGGGAGACGCATGAATTCCTTGGAGAATTCAGTGCCCAGCACCTGGTGGTACCTTCCTGGCCTATCCCCTTCCAGGAGGCGTCTATCCGTTCCTGGCAGTCGCCAGCCGCCCTTTCTCCAGCCCCGGCAGACTGTCGTCGAAGGTATTGTGCCCCCTCGGAATCCCTGGGTACCCTTCCCAACCCGTCCTCGGGTTTGGTGTACCTAGAGACTGCTTCCGGGCGCCGCCGTATGACGCATGACCGCCCACCAGATTGGATTCACTACGACCTGGTGCGGCTAAGAGGTTGTCTTCTTCGCATGTAGCTTGTACTGCATCACATCAGGCTCACCACGCTGCCTATAATCGGCATCTGTGGTCGATGCTCTCCCAGCTCGTAGCATCAATGCCTGATACGGAGCAAACCAGACAGGCTATTGCCCTCTCCGCTATAGGCCTGGAGCTGGCAAGACACCAAGCAAGGGCATCTTATGACGCCAATGAGGTGGCTTCCAGGCTTGCGGGGACAGCGATCTGCATTAGGCGGACGGCATGGCTCCGTCTATCAAGGTTGTCACCCCTGGCCCGGCGTAGGGTGATGCGCTCCGCTTTTCGGGGGACCCGTCTTTTTTCCTCCAGAGCTAGGAGACTTTTGCAGGGGCTTCCTCAGTCTCCCCGTCCTCGGGGGGCACCTCCTAGCTCTTCTCCCACTTAGGCTTCTCTTTGTGTCAGCCAGGGTCTTCCCCTTCTGTTCCTCACCAACAGGAGGCTGGGGGTCTTGTTCCCTCAGGGTTCCCCCCCTTTTTTCAAGGGGAGGGCTTAGTACTCACAACAGTAATGAATGGTGAAGATTGACAAGGGAAGATTTGAAAATTACGTACCTACTAATTCTTGATCTCTCTTGTATCTTCACCATTCATTACTGACCTACCCACTTCCCTCAGTGACCTCCTTCTTTGGCGTCTCCTCTCCCGTCTAGTTCCTCTCCCCCTTGGCCTTTATGCCAAAAAAAAATCTGTTTTTCCCCATTCTTGTGAATGGACTCTCTTTTTTCCTCAAGGTAGGGAGGAATGAGTACGGTTGCAAATTCTTTAATTCTGAGGAACTCTTTCTGACTGCCCTATGGTGCGATTCCTTACCTTCTTCAGGTCATGTAGTTTCACAGCCTGGTGGCCATGCCCTGTCTTGGCCTCCTCAAAGTTTGGAATCCCCCTGGCAGGCATTATTTTTCAAGCTTTTCCAGCTGCTGACTGAACTTGTCAGCTTCAAGCCTTTGTCTGCCTTGTCCTAGCAAGTCTGATTGAGTTCCTCTCTATTTTTCTTACAAACTGCCTTCGAGAAGGCATAGTCTTTCCCATACTTTTCTCTAGTAGCACTTAACAAGGTGCTAAGGAACTTAGTCGTCTTCCTGGATGGGCACTCTTCCGGAACAGGTTCTGCTCGGACAGTCTAGGAGCCCTCAACTAGTATGAAGGGACTTGACACGTTGAGAGTTCAGAGAGTCTGCCCTCTCTTGGGTCTGTTCAGGAGGTTCGGTGGAACCTCTCCTCAGTCCTAGCAACTGGGATTCTTGCTCCCTTATTAGTTTCGAGCCTATAAGCCTCTCAACCAACAATGCTCGATGGGCACTGTTCTCCTTCTCAACATGCCTCTCTCTTTCTTTCTTTCTTCTTCTTCTTCTTCTACTTCTTCTCCCTCTCTCTGTTTCTCCACTAGAGCCGCCCCGGAAAGGAGGCCCTGCGGTCCCTTAGGGTAGGAATTCTCTCTCTCTGTCTATTCTCCATCGGCTTATTCCTTTTCAGTTTATTTCCTTTCCTTTTCTATCCTCGGCTCTCTTGCCTCACTTTCTTTTTCTTGCACTTTATTTTAGCCTCTCAGCTAACAGAACTGAGATGGAGGAGGAGTCTGCTGACACCTAACGGCCGCCCGTCATGACGGGCATCGTCAGTTCCTCGAGGCAGCCGCTGGAGCCGACTCAAAAAACTCCTCGAGGCAGGCCCCGCTTAACCTGCAAGCAGTAATGAATGGTGAAGATACAAGAGAAGATCAAGAATTACAGTAGGTATGTAATTTTCATTTCCTGCTTTAAGCTGAACCAGTCTAAAATTTCATGGTGATTTGCATATACATCCCATGATGCTTTGCATTATGGGGGCATGTGTGATGTTGCGTTTCTTTGAAACTTGACTTTATTGCCAGTGCCCTTTGGGGTAACCCTTGCTTCAGTGCTTCTGCACTGAGGTGCTTTGTCTTTAGCTTGTTTTGGGGTTTTTCTTTTTTTGAGCTCCCCATCACTCCAATACACAAGACCAACATAGGGATGAAATAATTTTCACTAAAGAGATCTGTGGGTGCTAAGTGCAGAGGAAGGACATGCATAGTCTGTTGATGCAAACCGATGTATTGAAGAAGGGATATGTCATTGCTTAAGGTTATCCCCTGTGTTTTAAATAAACCTCACACAGAGATTGTGTGTTGAACCTGAAGTTCTGTGTCTGGTCCATCTGTTATCCCACAACCCCCCCCCCCAAAAAAATAATTCAGGAGATGGTCCTAGGGGGTTGCTTCTCCTTACACCTGGACAGGTGGCAGAAGATAGCCAATGATGTTTGGGTGCTGCAGCTTATAGAGCATGGCCATACTCTGGAGCTTCTAGAGTGGCCTCCAGAAAAACCTCCGATCTGACTTCGAGGGTGGAGCTCTTGCAGCAGGTAATACCATTAGGACTGAAGCCATCAGCTGTCAGGACCCCACGGAACACTTGTAGCTAGCAGTCTGAGGCAGGGGACCGGCCCTGATGTCGGCTACGCCCGACGTCAGACGTGGTATATAGGGGGAGGTCCCCTGGCGCCACCCCAATTCATTTCCCGCTGTCGACCCATGTAGTTCAGCTCCTCGGACGCCTTCATTAGCAGTCGACAGCCAAAGAAAGAAGTCTTTATTTTTTTCATTCTAATCAACATTTTCATATCTCATATGTCGTCGCCCTCTCCACTGTGGCGAAAAGCAAAGTGTGCGTGCGGGAAGCAGATTCTGGCCAAAGACGGCCATGCAGCCTGCCTCATCTGCTTAGACCGAGAACACTGATCTGATGCCTGCACACATTGCCAGAAGTTCAGTCAGAAGACACGTGCCAGGAGGGCCTACGTATTCAAGACCTTTCTGCTCGAGAAGAAGCTTGCGGCCATGCAGCAGGGATCAGGAGCCAGCTCATCTTCTCCCGCCAGGGATTCCCCACCGAAAAATAAGTCCTCAAGGGGGAAGCATCACCACAGGGATAGGGATCGGGCCAGGTCTGAGTCCTGCCCGATGTCACCAGCTAAGCAGGCCTCATCTTCCTCGGCCTCCAGCTGGAGGTCTGATTCGGTTCCGGCCCAGTTGTCCGCACCTTCCTGTTCGTCTGAGTCCACTCCCGCCTCCTCTCAGGGCAAACACTGGGAGTCTGCCCCATCGGGACACCACACTTCCCTGGTCCATCGACCTCCCAGATCTTCAGGGTCGATCCAGGAAAGCCTGTCCAAGGCTCTGGACAGGCCCGGTTCTTCGGACAAGCACAACCGCTCAGAAGAACCCTCAGGTAGGCTGGAGGCCGCCCAGGCTCAGATGCCTCCCCCTTCTCTGGCTAAGGTGCGCCCTTCCCCAGATCAGCGAAAGCATAGCCGGTCGCCTACTCTGTCGTCCCACTCCCAGACTCCTGATACAGGGTGGTCGCTGGATGAAGACCAGCCGGACGCCTGACAGGGCCACACCAGATGCCGGACCACAAGACAAAGGCACTACCAGACATCGGCCCACCAACTCCGGGATCCCGGACCAGACGCCTGCCACCAAGGAGCCTGAGGCCCAGACGCCCGTGCCTATAGACCAGACGCCTGGTCCCTCTAACCTGGCGCAGGGCCTGGCAGTCATCCCAGTAGCAGATATCGAGAATCTCTTTTCTACATGGTGGAATACAGTTAAAGGGGATCTCCTGTATAGACCCCCAGACACTGTCCCTACTCCACCACCCATGGGCCCCCCTCCCACCCCAGGACCTCAAGGGGGTGAGGGTGAGCACCCCTGTTCTGACCCTAAGGGGAAGAGAAGGAAACACCCTTCATCTCCATCTCCTTCTTCCCCTCCTGTTATGTTCTCCTCAGACAAGGACGCCACCGAATCAGAGCCTGACTCAGATGGGGAATTTTGTCCTCCCTCCCCGGAACCTAAAGATTCCCCATGGTCACCTCCGGATGACCCCTCCTTTCTGGACATTATGAGGCACATCCAGGCTACATACGAGTGGGACATAGAGGACTTGGATCCAGAGCGCAAACACCTGGCCAAGTTCCTCTGAGAGAAGGAACCCAAACTTTGATTCCTTCTCCCCGTTCATGGAACTGTTCCAGGATGTGACCCGCCTGACCTGGAGTATCCCGTCCTCTTTTCTTGCAGTCCGTAGAAAGGTGGACAGACTTTAAAAACCTCCGAGGTTCGATCTCTTTCTAGCCGAACAACTGAAGGCCAACTCTTTGGTCCTCATGGCTGCTCACGGCAGAGGTTTCCAGCCAAAGCATTTGAGCTCCCAATCTCCGGACCCCGTCTCAAAAAAGTTAGATGGTTGGGGCCGAAAAGTCTTCTCCTCAGCCACTGTGGCCATCAGGTCCTTGAACTTCATGGTCCACATGATTACCTACCAGCAGTTGCTGTGACAAAATACAGTGAACCTCGTCAACGCAATGCCAGACTCCGACTGAAAGCAAGAAGCATTGGCATGTGCCCAGTCGAGATTGGACGTCAACAAACATGCCTGATGTTGTTCTTATGATGCCGTAGATATGGCCTCCAGAGCAGCCGCCTCAGGGGTCTGCATGAGGTGGCAGTCATGGCTTAGGCTCACGGGCTTACAGACTGACTTACAAGAGTCCATCCTGGATTCCCCCTTTCAGGGTCCCATTTTGTTCAGCCCGGAAGTTGAAGGGATGGTCAAGCAACTTCAGGAGTCGGGGCGGTGGCAGATGTGCACCGGATGTATAAATCCCAGCCTCAGGAACCCTGCTGACGCCTTTTGTAAAGGACAAGAGTAGGGACGGGAGTAAACAGTCCCAAGGTAAAGGGTTCAAGAGGCGGGGTCACCCTGCCCCTCAAGGTTCCCAGGATCTCAAGCAGCCCAAAGCTACCAGTGCCCAGGCCCCCACCACCCCATCAGCCTGACTAACTTTGCTCCCCTCCTCCCTTCAGGCAGACCGAGCAGGTAGGAGGGCGATTTGCGCTTTACCCACTCGAATGGTCAAGTATCACGACAGAGCAATGGGTGCTGGACACCATTCGAAAAGGGTACACAATAGAGTTTATCTCTATCCCGCTGGACACCCCCCCCACTCCGGCCTGTTGTCCATCAGCACACAGTCCCCTTCTAGAAGCAGGGATCCATCAACTCCTAGAAAAAAGGGCCATCCAAATGGTCCCACAGACCCAGAAGGGAAAGGGTTATTACTCCCACTTCTTCCTTTTTTTAATAGAGGAGAACTTTGGTTTCAGAGCAAGAAGCTGCTGTTTTTAACAGAGGAGAAAGTACAGTTACGTAAGAACTTACCGTAACAGTAGATCTTCGAGAACAGCTCTTGCAGCAGGTTACACCATTAGGACTGAAGCCGGCAGGCGTCAGGACCCCACGGAAAAATTCTAGCTAGCTATCTTCAGCGGGGACCGCCGTCGACGTCGGTCCTGCCTCCGATGTCAGGCGTAGTACATAAGGGCGCTCCCCGATTCCCCAGTTCTCCTACTGAGACTTCCGGCCACGAGGCTGACATCGAAATGGGAGACCGAGATCCACCTCAGAAGTCAAAGGAAAACCCTGATAGTAAGGCGAAAGCCCTGCCTCCTCAAGGGGGAAGGTGGGCAGGAAGGTACTTGCTGCAAGAGCTGTTCTCGAAGATCTGCTGTTACTGTAAGTTCTTACGTAACTGTACTATCTTACTTCGAGACACAGCTCTTGCAGCAGGTTACACCATTAGGACTGATTCCCAAGCAGTAACGCTGCAAACATTCTGGGAGGAGGAAACTAGGAAATACATTCCAGGTCCTGAATCTAGGACAGGAGACCCTGTAGTACCGCCAGGCCGAAGCCGGCTCTTCGCCGAGAGGCGATGTCCAGGCTATAATGCCTGATAAATGTATGCACAGAGCTCCAAGTAGCTGCAGCACATATGGCAGAAGTGGAGACGTTTCGGAGTGCTGCAAAGGAGGTGGCCACACCCCTAGTAGAATGACCCCGGACTGTACCCGGGAGGGGCTTTTGTTTGATATCATAACAGAATGAAATACACTGGACAAGCCAGCGAGACAGGGACTGTTTGGATACAGGTTGGCCCACCATCCTTTTAGAAAAGGACACGAAAAGTTGCTCAGAACTACGAAGTAGTTTAGTTCTGTTGAGGTAATACCTCAAGCTGCGGTGAACATCCAGGGTGTGGAGCAGAGCCTCTCCTCTATTGGAGTAGTTCGGGAAGTAGACTGGCAGGTCAATATCCTGATTGAGAGTGAGGGTAGAGACCACCTTAGGCAAAAATTTTGGATTCGTTCTCAGGGATACTCTGACCCGGTGGAAAACTAAATAAGGCTCTTTGCACATGAGAGCGTGAAGCTCGGAAATTCTTCTTGCTGAGGTAACAGCAACCAAAAATAGCGTTTTCCATGACACAAAACGCCGCTCGCAATCCGCGGCAGGCTCGAAGGGGGGGAAGCGTGAGTTGTTCCAGGACAAAGAGCAAATCCCATGGAGGCACTGGGTCCTTAATGGGTGGCCTAAGGTGTAACACCCCTCTCAAAAATTCCCGAGAGGCATCTAATTGTGCCACTGTGCGATGTCCCACCGGAAGGTGGTAGGCAGAGATGGCACAGAGGTGCACCTTGATAGAGGAGTAGGCTAGACCCGAACGGAAAAGGGAGAGCAGGTAGTCCAACACCACTCACCGGCAACCTAGGGGAAAAATCGCGTACCGCCGTAACCATGAACAAAAACGGCGCCATTTCATGGCGTACGTCGCATACGTTGCTGGCTTTCTGGCTGCAGAAAGAACTTGTGCAACCTCTTGCGAGACCCCGTGACGCAAGATGGCTATGTCTGTAGGAGCCATGCATGCAGGTTCGGTGAGCGTAAGTCCGGGTGGACCAATGAACCTTCCTCCTGAGACAAGAGATGGGAGCTGAACAGCAACGGGAGCGGAGGTTCCAGGATAGCTGAATTAGCAAAGGGAACCAGATTTGTCTGGGCCAGAAAGGGGCCACTAGGATCATTGTTGCATGCTCCCTGCGCAGTTTGAGAAGAACTCTCTGGATCAACGGGAAGGGAGGGAAAGCGTAGAGGAATCTGTCCGCCCAGGAGAGGGACAACGCGTCTTGCCAGAAAACACCAGGCCCTGGATCTAGCGAGCAGAAATTGGGCAGTTTTGCGTTGGATGGGGATGTGAACAAGTTCAACTCTGGAGTTCCCCATCGAAGAAACAGATCCTCTGCTACCTCTTGATGAAGTTCCCACTCGTGGACTCTGACCTGGGAGCGACTCAGGCCGTCTGCAATCGTGTTGTCCACCCCAGGAACATGTACAGTGATCAGATTCGCGCCGTGTCAGATTACCCAATCCCACACCCTCATGGCCTCCCTGCAAAGGGGGTAAGAGTGTGCGCCTCCTTGTTTTTTTGAGGTAATACATCACTGCTGTGTTGTCTCTCTGAAGCAGGAGAGTACTCAGCGGGATTTCTGACTGAAAGGCCTGCAGGGCATAAAGGACTGCCCTCATCTCTAGGACGTTGATATGGAGATGAGCCTCCAGAGGGGTCCACGTACCCTGGGACTTCATCCCGTCCAGGTGTGCCCCCCACCCTAGACCTGAGGCATCTGTGGTGAGGATTACCTCCGGGGACGGCGCTACAAACGGGACGCCCATGGAGAGCGACCCTGGGTCTAGCCACCACTGCCAGTCTCGAATCACGGTGTTCGTGATTCTGACCGGATGCTGCATGTGGTCTTGCCTTTGATCTCATTGCACTTTGAGCATCCACTGAGTTACCCGCATGTGGAGCCTTGCGAAAGGGATGGTAGGAATGGCCGCAGCCATGTGTCCGAGCAAGTGAAGGACCGACCTGGCAGGGACGATCTTGTTCGACGATAACTCCCTGATGAGGGATCTGATGCGCTCCTCTCTGTCGTCTGGAAGAAAAGCTCTTCCCTGAACGGTGTCCAGTACTGCGCCTATAAATTGCAGCTTCTGCGACGGTACCAGGAGAGACTTCTCGTGGTTGATTAAGATGCCCAGAGATCGAACAGGACCTGGGTGCTCTGGATGCATAGTAACAACGCCTCTCTGGAGGGCCATGAGAAGCCAATCGTCCAGTGCAGGGAACACATAATGGCCCTGTCTCCTTAGAGACGCTGCCACGACTGCCATGCATTTGGTAAAGACCCTGGATGCGGATGACAGTCCGAACGGAAAGGCTCGGAATTGAAGGTGGTGGTCGAGAAACTCGAAGCGCAGGAACCTCTTGTGCGCCTGAGCTATAGGTATGTGCAGGTATGCGTCCTGCATGTCTAGAGGCGCTAAAAAGGTGTCTTGCTTCAGCATGGGAATAAGACCCGGAAGAGTCACCATGCGGAATCTCTTGTAGGCGACCGACACGTTGAGGTCCAGAATCAGACGGAGGTCCCCTGTTTTCTTTGGAACCGGGAAGAAGTGGGAATAGTATCCTTGTCCTCTCTGGTTCTCCGGGACGTACTCTATCGCTCCCTTTTGCAAGCGCGCGAGTACTTCTTGCCAGATCAGAGACTTGTGCTGACCCGGATACCGGGAGAGCAAAGGAGGCCTCGAGGGTGGCTTCTCTGCGAATTCTATATAGTGGCCTCTTCCGACCAACTGCAGAACCCACCTGTTGGTGGTTATAGCCTGCCATCCTGGCAGGAAGTTCGCAATGCAACCCCAACCATGATTTCCCGTTGATCCTGAGGGGCCGGGGCTGGAAAGGAGTCAGGCTGTGGCAGCTGAGGTCCCGCTGGCTGGGCAGCTTGAAGTATGCTGGCTTTGGCCTGCGGCTGTTTCCCTGGGCTCTGCAGCCAGAGCCCTCTCTGTTAATGGAGCGGGGTGGGACTGTGCCTCTGCGTCCGTCCACGAAATCGGCTTTGGTTCCTGCGAAAGGAACTAAGCTTGGGTCGGTACATGGCCTGAACCAACCTCACCGCCTTCCCGGCCTCTTGAAGTTTGGTAATAATCTTCTCTGAGGGCTTACGAAACACGACTTCTCCCTCGAGTGGAGCGTCCATGATATTCTTCTGGACGTCCAGGGTAAAGCCGGAGACGCGCAACTAGGAGTGTCTCCGGAGGCATACGCCTGAAGCTACTGCTCGGGTCGAGGAGTCCGCGGAGTCATATGCGGCTCGTAGCACTTGGGTTCCCACGTCCGAACCCATACGGAGGAGCTGAAGCATCTCCTCCTTCTGCTCACCTTCCGGCAGTTTTTCAGCTCCATCCAGACCCTGTTCCCACAAGGCATTTTGGAACTGCACCATGTGGGTCAAGTAATTCAGGGATCTGATGGCGTAGGTAGCGGAAGTGTACATACGCCTACCCATAGAGTCCAACTGTTTGGACTCTGGGTCCGGTGGCAGGGTGCTCAGATGTTGCGGTCTCTGGGACCGGTCATGTGAGGCTGTAATGACCAGAGAGTCGGCCTGAGGCTGCTGAGTCAAGTACTGGTCTTCTCTAGGAGCCTTGTACAAGCGATCGGCTTTCTTCGACATGCAGGAGCGAAGTGGGCGCTTCCACGCTCTTCGTGATGTCCCACGAAGTATCTACCAAGGGTGGCACCACCACAGACCCCAGGGGTCCTTCTGCCGAAGATGCTTGGCAAGGCTGCGCTGGGTCTAGCTCTTCCGCATCCCATCCCATGTTCTCTTGGATGTCTCTCATAATATCCGAGAGCGAAGGGTCATCCGGAGGAGACTTGCATCTCGCGTGGATCCAGAAGGGATGGAGAGGGAGATGGGGATCTGGATGTTGAGAACTCTGATCCCGTGTCCTCCGTCGAAAGCGATCGTCTGCGTCTTCTGATCTCTTGGGCTGGGTGACCTAGAAGAGGATTTGGACGGAGGTCTCAGTTTGTCTGTCTCCCCTGGGAGGTGTTCTGTGCTCCGGGAGGAGGTAATCAGCCTGTAACCCCGATGGCGAGGGGTGCAGGAACCGGAGGAATGATCGGTGGGAGGAAGAGGAGGAGGTGGAACCATGTCCTTCTTTATGGTGTCCACCAGTAAGTGAACAACTCCTTCACATCTACCATAGAAAGGCCCAATAGCGGTCCGGGCGCCAGTGGATGGTCGTCTGGTCAGCGTCCGGCTCCACAGGGCTCGGGTAGCAGCGAGGTTCCTGGGCGTCTCGACAGGACGGGGTCATCTGTCTGGTCCTCGGGCTGAGTCAATTCCTCCTCGGTTATGGTCTCCTGACCAACGTTGGTCGGGCGTCAGTTCTCTTCTCCATGGGGCGGGCATGGTCCCCACGGCGTCGATGATATGTTGGCCTGGCGGCGGCGGTTGTCTGGCCGGCGGCTCCAGGGATCTGTGGGCGAGGGCGGCAGCGGGCGCCCGACGTCGGGTCTCGGTCTCTTCAGGGAGGTAGCTCCAAGGTCTTGCGAGGAGGCAGGAAGCCGACCGGTCTGGTTCAGAAGAGGCGGAAACACGACTTATGATGATGGTGGCGATCCCAGACTTGACCAAGGCCCTGGAGGCGAGGGCGGCCTGGCAGTCTTGGCCTGAGAAGAGGAAGACTTCTTCACTGCAGCAGGGGGAGGCTGAGAGCTGGCCCTGGAGGGGGAGCGGTCGGACCTGGAACCGGAGCTGCGTGAGTCTTAGGCCCTGGAAGGGGCCTTCTCCCTTTGTTTTTCAGCGTGCTTGTGGGTCTTTTTTGAAGAGTCCCCCTTGGAAGACATGGTCTTTAGCTTTTCTTCCAGCAAAAAAGCCTGAAGGGCCTTCTGGCAATGGATCCGGGTTCTGCTGTTAAACCCCTGGCAGAAGGAGCAGGCCCGGGTATCGTGGTCTGGGCCTAGGCACTGGACGCAGGCCGCGTGAAGGTCTTTGAAGGGGATCTGTTTCCCCACAAGCACACTTGGAGGAGTGACTGGAGGTGGAGAGGGACATCAGAGAAAACTTGCTTGAAGAAATCCAAATTTCCCGTAGGAAAGAACTTAACCACCGTCGTAACAGAGCTGAACGAGAAGAGTCGAGACATGCAAGTGACGGCGAGGAAAGAACTGAGGAATCGGTAGGACACCCCTTATGTACTTTCGTCTGGCGTCGGAGGTGGGACCCGGCGTCAGAGCGATCCTGCCTGAAGATAGCTAGCTAGAATTTTTCCGTGGGGTCCTGGCGCCTGCCCGGCTTCAGTCTAATGGTGTAACCTGCTGCAGAACTGTGTCTCGAAGTAAGATCTTTGGTTTCACAGCAAGAAGCAGCAGTCTAGAGCTACAGATTTTTTACTGATAAATCACTTCTGTCTCAGCAGGAGTCAGTACCTGTTTGGATTAAGCAAACAGATACTTTATTGGAAGAAGGGGGAGTGTCATTTAAGTAAAAAAGTAAAAAAAAAAAGTCACTGTGTTTCTCTGAGGAAGGGGGCTGTATCAGCTTAATTTACTGAGTCAGTGCAGAGGGTTAATCTAATTGGGGTGTGGCTTAGCAGCTTAGGAGTACAAAAGCAGGTGGCTCCATTTACAGCTTCCTGCTGTTTTTAACAGAGGAGAACTTTGGTTTCAGAGCAAGAAGCAGCAGTCTAGATCTACAGATATTTTACTAATTGCCCTCCTTCCCACCCAAAGTCAGTTCTAGTTTTATAGCCACTGGATTTGACTGAGAACAGGAACTTCCTGTTTGGCAGTAGCAAGGGAAGGATCAGTGAGACACATTAGTTTCATCAACGTTGAAGGAACCTGAAAAATACCACCACCCCCCCGGCTGCTGGAGGTCTGAATCCAAGCATGGAAGAAGGAGACTACTGAAGATTACAGGAAGTTCCTGTCCCAGAACAGGAAGGGCGAGAGTTGTAAGGGCACATAGGCAGTAGGAAAGTAAGGGTAAAAATATATAGAGGGAAAAGACAGTAAGCATACAAAGCAACAGGAGAGGGGACACAAAATAAGTCAAGATGGGAGTGATGCAGTGCAGTGGCTGTGGGCAGCAGTGTTCCAGGAGACATTCTGGAGGCTGCGATGCTGCTCTGTTTGCAGGCACCTCTCTGATCTGAGGGAGGAGGTTGCCTGTCTCCAGGCTGAGCTGGCTAGGATTCGTGAAACCTCTTTCCCCACCCAGGGACCACCAGGGCCACCACCGTTGCCTCAGAGGTTGCCAAGAAAGAGGCGGTTGGACCAAAGTGGGCTCAGGAGGAGGGTGGTGGCACAGGCGCATCCCTCAAGATGTACCTCTCACAATTCATATGCTGTTCTGGCAAAGAGTGGTTCTCTATGGAGGCACCTGCAGTGGAGAGCAAGGAGGATGCTGGGAACCTCCACAAAGGAGACCTACAGGAGGGTGGCACGAGACCCCACAGGGGAAGGAAGCAACTCCTGGTGGGGGACTCGATCATTAAGGGAGTAGAAGTGGGGGAGGAAGGGGATAGGGAGGTAAGGTGCTTGCCAGGTGCAACGGCTCTGAGGGATAGGAAGCGAATCCTCAGGATCGCGAGAGCAGCTGCACGAGGGAGAGAGCTGGATGTCATTGTCCACCTAGTGACAAATTACCTGGCTGTGAATGGGATCAGAGCGGTGCAAGAGGAGTTTGTGGAATTGGGGAGGGGCCTTAGACAAGTAGCATGTACAGTAACCTTCTCGGAGGTGCTGCCTGTCTATGGCAAGGATGATGCTATGGTGTTCCGCACCATGGGATTCAATGAATGGTTGAAAAACTGGTGTTGAGCTCGGGGTTTTGGCTTCATTGGGGACAGGGGAGCCACCTGGATGGATGTAGGCTTATACTGGCGCAATGGTCTGCATCTGTCCAGGGGGAACCAGGATCCTAGGTGACTGGTTTAAATACTTCATTGGCAAGCATTTAAGCGCGGGGGGCACTGAAAGGACAGGGAAATCCTAGCGCCCCCACAAAACTACAGTAGTTAGAGGTAAAACACCAAGGTAAAAGAAGTCAGTAGGGAGCAGGACAGGGATAAATGCAGAAAAAGGCAGTAAGGACAGGGTGGGGCTAAAGGGGTAAGGCCATAAAAAATAAATGGAAGGTGATAAGTACCAATGCCCGCAGTCTGTGCAACAAGCTCCCTGAACTAGTGGTCTTGATGGAAGAGGGATGCCTGGATATTGTGGCAGTCACTGAAACATGGTACACAGAGAACCATGACTGGGATGTCAGGATACACAGTCTACAGGAGGGACCGGGTGGGTATAAGAGGAGGAGGAGTAGCTCTCTATATACGGGAAGGGATTAAAGCAACAGAACTAAAGAGTAAACAGGAAGTTGATGAGTCACTATGGGTCATCCTGGAGACAGGAAATGGCACCACAGTCCGCATGGGGGTTGTGTACAGACCCCCATCTCAGGAGGAAATGGACAAGAAATGATAGAAGGCATCCTTAAAATGGCAGAAAAGGAAGATATTGTTGATGGGGGACCTGAACATGCCAGATGTTAACTGGAGTACCTTTGCTGCAGGCACATCCAAGAGCAGGGTCATTCTTGATGCCCTACATGGGGACATGCCTCAGACAGCTAGTGTTGGAACCCACTCAGGAGGGAGCAGTCTTAGACCTGGTACTCTCAAATGGGGAAGGAGAAAGGATCTCAGATTTAGAAGTGGGTAGCCATCTGGGAACAAGTGACCACCCAACAGTGTGGTTCACAATAAACACAGCCATACAAAAACAAGAGTACTGGACTTCAGGAAGGCTGTCTTTGGGAAAATGAGTGTGCCTCAAAAAAGCACTAGCAAACAGGCAAGAAGGAAGGGTGGAGGAACAATGGGGAGTAATCAAAACAGCCATCACAGAGGCAACAAGCCTTTGTGTGAAGCAAATCAACAAAACGAAGGAAAAAAACACTATGGTTCTCAAAAGAGGTGGCAGGGATGGTTAAGGAGAAAAGGATAGCATTCAGGAAATATAAGGAAAAACACAGAAAGAGCAGGACAGAGAACTTTATTAGTTAAAGCAGAAGGAGGCAGAGAAGGCAGTCAGAAAAACAAAGGCACAAACTGAGGAAAAGATAGCCAACTCTGTTAAGAAGGGGGATAAAACCTTTTATAGGTACATTAGGGAGCGAAGAAAGACCAAGGGAGGTATACAGAGACTGACTTGAAGGGGAGGGAATGTGGGCAGGGGGTGACAGTGAAAAAGCAGGGATACTGAACGAATATTTCTGCTCAGTATTCGCAACAGAAGAGGGGGAGGTACCTAAACCAAACAAGAGAGAAACTCTGAATAGGAAGTCGATACCAGTCCATTCACAGAAGAAAGGGTTTTGAAAGAACTCTTGAAACTGAGGGTGGACAAAGCAATGGGGCCTGATGGGATTCACCCAAGAATTCTAAAAGAACTAAGGGTAGAACTAGTAACACCACTGACTACTCTCTTCAGCAAATCATGGGAGGATGGGGTGGTATCTGAGGACTGGAGGCGGGCAAATGTGATTCCACTTTAGAAAAGTGGGAGCAGGGCAGAGGCAGGAAACTACAGACCAGCTGGTTTGATTTCAGTGGTAGGGAAAATGATGGAATCACTTCTGAAGGAAAGAACTGTTCAGTACCTAGAGACCAGTGGGGCACAGGACTGAACGCAGCATTGTTTCACAGCAGGAAGGTCATGTCAGACGAACCTAATAGATTTCTTTGACTGGGTGACGAAAGTAGTAGACCAGGGAGGGGCTGTGGATATGGCCTACCTAGATTTTAGCAAGGCATTTGACACAGTCCCACACAAAGATTAATATACAAGTTAGCCAGCCTTGGAGTGGGTCCCAAGGTGGTAGCCTGGATAAAAAACTGGCTGGACAACAGAGCATAAAGGGTAATAGTAAACGGGGTCCACAGTGAAGAAAAGAGGGTAACTAGCGGGGTACCGCATGGTTTGGTACTGGGACCGGTCCTCTTTAATGTCTTTATAAGTGACATTGGAGAGCACCTGGAAGGAAAGGTATGTCTCTTTGCAGATGACACAAAGATCTGCAACAGGGTTGATACACAGGGTGGGGTGGAAAGAATGAAAAGGGTCTTGGCAAGGTTGGAGGAATGGTCAAATATGTGGCAGCTCAGATTCAATGCATAGAAGTGCAAGGTAATGCATCTGGGAAACAAAAACCCAGGGGAAGAGTACACAATGGGGGGTGAGTTAATAACAACAAAAATCGGAAGAGACCTAGGAGTAATTATATCAGATGACCTAAAGGTGGGCAAGCAATGTGAGAAGGCAGTAAGGAGGGCTGGGGGGATACTGGGATGCACAGGGAGAGGCATCAACAGTAGAAAACAGGAAGTTGTTATCCCTCTGTACAGACAGTTAGTGAGACCCCATCTGGAGTACTGCATGCAATTCTGGAGACCCATCTCCGCAAAGACATAGACAGAGTGGAGACTGTTCAGAGGAGGGCAACCAAAATGGTGCATGGTCTGCACCAGAAGACGTACGAGGAGAGACTAAAGCAGATTAATATGTATACCCTTGAGGAACGGAGGGAGAGGTGGGACATGATAGAAACTTCCAAGTATCTCAAGGGAATTAACGAAGTACAAGAGGGTAATATCTTTCAGAAGAAGAGATGTGCAAGAACAAGGGGGCACAATTTGAAGATAGAGGGGGAATGGCTCAGAGGTAACGTTAGAAACTATTTTTTCATAGAGAGGGTTGTGGATGCATGGAACAGCCTTCCTGAGGAGGTTGTGAAGTCAGGAACAGTGGGAGAATTCAAGAATGAATGGGACAGGCATAAGGGCGTTCTAGTGGGGGGGGGTAGGAGGAAGTAAGTTGTTGATTAACTGGAATCTGCAGCTTATCTATCAGGTAGGGAAATAGGCAGACTAGGTGGGCCAAGCGGTCCTTATCTGCCGTCAAATTCTATGTTTCAATGTTTCCTTGTCCTGAAGAAAACGGGAGACCTTCGTCTCATCCTGGATTTAAGCCAGCTCAATCTCTCGGTAAAGTACCAGAGATTTCAGATGGTCTCTCTGACAGGACTCTTCCCCTTGCTCCATCAAGGGGCCTGGCTGTGCTCCCTAGATATGCAAGATGCCTACATGCATATCAGAGTCCTGAAGCCTCACAGAAGGTTTCTGCGCTTCAGCTTCCAGGGTGAGCACTACCAATTCAGGGTACTCCCCTTCGGCCTTTCATCTGCTCCCAGGGTCTTCACCAAGTGGCTAGCGGTGGTAGTGGCGGCCCTCCGAAGGAGAGGCCTTTTCATCTACCCTTACCTGGACGATTGGCTCCTTTCCACTCAGTCGGAGGAGGAGCTTCTAATCACCTTACAAGAGACACGGGATCTATTTTCCTCCCTGGGGATCACAGTAAACTGGCCAAAATCACATCCTTGGCCCACACAAAGGCTGCAGTTCATAGGGGCTATTCTGGACACCGAGCAGGGGAGAGCTTTCCTGCCCCCAGACAGAGCAGACCGCCTTCAGGATCTGGCCAGCAGGCTCCAGAAGGCCTCCTCTTCCCCCGTCCGGGTTGTTCTCCAACTTCTAGGCCATATGGCAGCTGCCATAGCCACAGTACCCTTAGCCAGACTACACATGTGGACCCTCCAATGGCATCTTAGGGTCCAGTGGGACCAAACTGTGAACGATCTGGATCTTCGAATCCAGATTTCTCGTGCGGTACACCACTCCCTCGAATAGTGGCTCCATCACGACAGTCTAGCGTGCGTGGGGTCCCATTCCAGAGCCCCACTCCTCTTAAGACTTTAGCCACAGATGCCTCTCTGTCCAGTTGGGGGGCTGATTTAGGGGATCACAGGACCCAAGGGTCTTGATCTGCCACAGAGAGCTCTCTACATATTAATGTTATGGAAATCAGAGCTGTGCTGAATGTGCTTATCACTTTCAGATACCAGTTCTCAACGGGTCCTCTCCTGGTGCAGACAGACAATACACCAGTGGTGGTCTACGTCAGCAAGCAAGGGGGGGACTCATTCATACCCCCTTTGCAGAGAGGCCATGAGAGTGTGGGATTGGGCAGTAGAACACCGACTGGATCTCATCACTGTTCATCTGCCAGGAGTTCAGAACGTTCTCACCGACAGTCTCAGCCGCTCTGCCTCTTTGTATCATGAATGGGAACTGCTCCAAGAAGTTGCAGATGACCTGTTCGATCGCTGGGGCTGTCCAGAGTTGGACCTCCTTGCATCCCTGTACAAAGCCAAACTGCAAAATTTTTGCTCGCTCGCTCCAGGGCCTGGTATTTTCTGGTGAAACGCATTGTACCTCTCTTGGACAGGGAAGTTCCTGTACACCTTCCCTCCTTTTCCCCTCATTCAGAGAGTACTGCTCAAGTTGCAGTCAGAGGGGGCCAGAATGATTCTGGTGACCACTCTATGGCCCCACCATATTTGGTATCCTTTGCTCCAACAACTGTCTCTGGAACCTCCATTGCAGTTGCCACTCTCTACCCACTTGCTCTCACAAGAGCAGGGGACTCTCATCCATTCTGCTCTTCACTCTCTTCACCTGCAAGCATGGCTTCTGTAATCCTAGTGGAAGAGAGGCTAGGAGTGTCAAGCAGGGTCGGGGAGATCTTGGTGGCAGCGAGGAAGTCTTCCACCAGGGCCACATATGCTTTGAAATGGAAACGCTTCTGTCTTTGAGCTATGACCCGTGCCCTAGATCCCCTGGGTTGTCTGGCAAAGTTCGTGTTAGAATATCTCCATCATCTTCTGGACTTAGGACTGAGCTATTCATCCATTAAGGTGCACATGTGTTTGGTCTCCGCATATCATGAACCCTTTGGAATGCTGGCACAGTTCAGCATCTGTAAGACATTTCTAAGAGGGGTCTTACATATCAGACCTCCCGGGAGAGACATCGTTCCTCCTTGGGACTTACTTTTCGTCCTGGAGAAACTCAGTCTATGCCCTTCGAGCCAGCAGCTTCATGTGAGCTATGCTTCCTCTCATGGAAGACCCTTATTTTGGTAGCTATTACCTCCACTCGAAGGGTTTCAGAGCTCCAGGCCCTGATGTGTAAAGAACCTTACATAGTTTCCCACAGGGACAGGGTGACCCTGCTCACGAACCCTAAGTTCTTACCGAAGGCAGTGTCCATGCTGGCTCTTAATCAAGACATTAACCTTCCGGTTTACTATCCGTTTTTTGTCAACCAAGGCGAAGCGTGTCGCACACCTTGGACGTTCATAGGATTTTGAGGTATTACCTCCACAGGACTCGCTCCTCCTGACAGTCTGACCAGTTGTTCATCTCATTTGCCAAATGAATGCTAGGGGCTCCTGTTTCCAAACAGTCACTAGTCTGTTGGCTGGTACAGTGTATTACTTTCTGCTACCAGCATCATGATAAAACACTTCTGGGAACAGTTAAGGGCCACTCTACCAGAGCAGTGACTTCTTCCTTCGCAGCACTCAAAAAGGTTTCTTTGGCAGATATTTGTGCTGCAGCTACATGGAGTTCAGTCCACACTTTCATCAGGCATTACAGCCTGGACATTGCATCCAGAAGGAGAGCAGGTTTCGGACTAGCAGTCCTGCAGGGCCTACTCTTTTAAGTGCCTGTATCAGTCTGTGCTGTTTTCAGCATCTGTCCCTACCACCCTCTCAGACCTGGGTCTATCCTTGGGTACTGCTTGGGACTCTGTCCTAATGGTATTACCTGCTGCAGGAGCTCCACCCTCGAAGTCGTAGTACAGTTACATAAGAACTTACCATAACAGTAGACCTTGAGAGGAGCTCTGCACGCAGGTGACTTTCACCCGTTCATCCCCAGGATTGTTGTTTGGTTTTAGGTCACCAGCCATGGTGGGGACTTCCTGCTCGGTTCTCCAGTTTTGTTTCTAGCCAGGTCTTCGGCAGGAGAACCGAGATGGCGTCATGGGACCGCCCCTTATATACCACATCTTGACGTCGGGCGTAGCCGATGGGGGGGGCGGTCCCCTGCCTCAGATTGCTACCTACAAGTTTTCTGTCGGGTCCTGATGCCTGACTGCTTCAGTCCTAATGGTATTACCTGCTGCAAGAGCTCCTCTCGAAGATCTACTGTTATGGTAAGTTCTTAGTAACTGTACTGTTAAGTCGTTTTGCCCTCCACACCACATACCCATGCTTTGGGAGGAAATTCACACTCTGCTGGTCCGCCTTGGAGTCGTCACTTCATATCGGCATTCTGGAGAAGAGAGCGGTGCTTTGTGCCCTGCAGGCCTTCCTGACTCAGTTGCCCTGGGTCTTCTGCTACTGCAGACAGACATTAGTGTAGTCCACTGTATCAACAAATAGGTGGTATTCACTCCTACCCTCTTTGTTGCAAGGCCATGAGAGTCTGGTACTGGGCTCTGGAACACGGTCTGGAAGTGTCAGCTGTCTATGTTCCCGGCACCCAAAACGTCCTGGCAGACAGGCTAAGCTGATCACAGTCCTGGACATGAGTGGGAGCTGCTGACATCCATTGTAGAAGAACTGTTCGAAAAGTGGGGTCATACAGAGTTGGACCTTTTGGCATCTCCTTTCAACGCAAAACTGCCACCTTTTTTCATGCTTGATTCAGGGCCTGGAGTTTTATGGTGAGCTGCCTTGTCCCTCTCTTGGAAAGGGAGGTTGCTGTACACATTTCCTCCCTTTCCCCTGCTTCAGAGGGTGCTAATCAAGCTCCAAATGGAAGGGGCCACAATGATCCTCATAGCCCCATTCTGGCCTTGTCGGATCTGGTTCCCCTTACTGCAACAACTGTCAGTGGATCCTCCAGTTCATCTTCTGCTGTGCACCGGCTTGCTCTCCCAGAACTGGTGCACCCTGGTCCATCTGGACCTCAAGTGCCTGCATCTTCATTTCTGGCTCCTGAGGACGTAGCCATGGGTCAGTTCGGGTGTCACCTAGGGTTGCTGATGTCCTGGTAGTGGCTAGGATGCCTTCTACTAGGGCTGCTTTTTCTGTGAAGTGGAAGTGTTTTGCGCTGTGGGCTGCTTCACACCAGCTGGAGCTCTTCACTTGTCAAGTGAATCAGATTCTGAAGTACTTATTGATCTTCCTGTATGTATCTTCACCATTCATCACTGGTGGTTTACTGTACTTTTTCCCCACCGGCACCCCTAACCCAGTGAGTGGGCTTGCCCTGGGCTCAGCGACCCAAACCCTCAACCGGGGATCCCACCCAAATGGGGTCGCCTGAGGCGGAACTGAAGGTGGCTGGAGGGTCGGACACCGAGCCCTGGCTCATACGCGGGGACCAGCGGATTTTTGCAGTAAGTCCCCTTGGAGCTGGGAACATGCAATGAGACTGACGCCTTACAGCAAGCATCTGTCCCAGCTCCACCCATGTTGCGGTGCGGCACCATGCCCCTGGCCTCCACCAGGGGGCAAGCGACGCCGGAACCTGCTCCCTTATCCTCCTCGGAGAAGGAACAATTCTTCTCCTCCCTTGCCAACCCCTAGTGGTCCGTGTCCGTTTCCAAACACGGGTCATCGGCGTGGTGCGAGGTGTGGCGTCCAGCACCTCAACCCTCAGCACCACCAGGATGGCTTAGAAAAAATAGTTTCTAGTGGGAGGGGTTGGTGCTGGGGCAGCACCATCCACGAGAATGATGCACAGCTTGCTGCCCAAGCCATAGCCAATAACGACACCGACTCCTCCCTCACCTCAGTTCTGTTCTTCCCACTGTCGAAAGTGCACCTCGTGGGAGCTGGAGAGCCGAATTGCGTAGTCCATTTCTCAAAGGCACTGAAAGTTTTGATCTTCCTGGACATAAAGTCTCTACCACTCTCATTCACAATGGGACTACATGAAACACATAGATAGGCGGTGAAAATAGCGAGACTTTGCATGAAAACTGTGTTTCCACTTGGGCTGGGAGGGTCTGACTATGGGCAGTCCGATACTCGGAAGGAAGGGTGGGGTCCTCCCGTCGGCACAAAAAGATGCGAGCCCATTCTCGATCTTCGTCGAGAACCTGGCACCGCTCAACCACACGCTTTTCTTCATCCCAACGGTCGAAGAAGAAACTACCGCACGAGGTCGCCTTCTAGTATGTCTGCACATCTGCCGTCAGTAACGGGGGACAGAAGTCTGACTCTGTCGGGGTCACCTGCGGCCTCTGTTCCTCGTGGCCAACATCCTCGACTCCGTAGTCCCTCCCTTCCCGCTGGGATGGGGGGTCCTCCGGTGAGCAGTTTCATCATCGAGCCGCTCTTACAGAGCAGTGGGTTCGGCAGTTATCCTGACTTTCCGAGCCTGCAGAGTTGGCCCCGGGGCCTTCGGGCTTAGGGGCTTCGAACCGCGGGCAGGACGGTTGGGTCTGCCTAGTCGTGTGGCACCTTCTGTGCCATCAACACCGTGCCCTTGTGCTTTTCTCCCCTCACATGGCTGCAGCACAGGGGCCAGCACAGGTACCATTTTCTCCTACTCTTCTTTTCAGATCTTCATCCTTGGGGCTGCAGGAGTTGGTTTGGGGTCTCCGGGCGCTGGCGCCGGTGCCGCCTTCGACTCTGGTTTTGGCGGTGCCAGCGCTACCTTGGATTCTGGGATTCTCGACTCCAATTCAAGGAGCACCTCCTCCTGCTCTCTTTCCTCACTTTCCTTTATATACAATTCCTCCTGGGCTAGTGGGAGACTATATTGAACCTGATTCTGATCTGTAATTAGGCGACAACTTTGATGAGGATTCATCTCTAGTAGAAAGTGAGTCCTGTACATCAGCTGAGCTTCTGACTGAGGACCTGTCCTTTAAGTCCCTACTGAAGAATATGAATTCCACCCTTGCTTTCCGGACTTCGGAGGTTGATCCGGGGAAGTTGTTGCGCCTCCAGTATCTGCATGTTCCGGAGATCCCTGTGGAGTTAACTCCTTCGATACAGCCCTCTTTTGAGACTCTCTCACAAATGGTGTGGGACAATCCTGCACTTATTCCTTCTGTGGTTAAGTCCATAGACAGGAAGCAGGCCCCCGCCAAAGGATCGACAAATCCTGGCCTCTCAAACATTTGCTGACACCATAGTGGTCTTGGCAGAAAATGAGAAAGCTGTTCTCCCTCAGGAGTCTACAGCCTGTCCACTGAACAAGGAACCTCATAAGACTGATGCACTGGAGAAGTGAGTCTTTGCCGTTTCTACCTGAGGTATGCGTATTGTTAGCTACCAGGGCTATTTGTCACAATTTGAGTATACCCTCTGGCATTCATTAAAAGCTACTGTGAAGACTCTCCCAGAGAGAGATGTTTCCTCTGAGCTCCTCCAAATTATCACTAGAGGTATTGAGTCCAATAATCGGCAACTTAAGGCTGCTGTGGACGCCTTTGAAACTGCTGCTAGAGCAGCAGTGGCTGGGGTATGCACCCGATGCCACTTGTAGTTACGAACCTCGGGGTTCACAAATGATGCCCAGCAGAGTCATGAATTTACCATTTGATGGTGCTTATCTGTTTGGCCCACAGGTGGAGCAGGCACTCATGGCCACACACAAAACCAGGACTGCTATCAAAACGGCCAGACTGGCCCCTGCTGCCCCTCAACGGGGTGGGAACCCCCAGCAGTTTCATAAGTCAGTCCTTTTTGTGACAAAGGCAGAGAGGGTTTCAACAGAAACCAAGCCCCTCAGCCACAAAAGAAAATGCAGCAAAAGGCCCAGGGCCCGAAAGCACCTAGTGCCACCCTCTGAAATTCTGGCCCAGGTCCTCCCTCAGCTGTCGGGGGCTGACTCAGTTTACAGTCTGTGGAGTTAGTCACTTCAGGCAGAATGTGTTCTCAGGATAATTCTAGGAGGATTATTGTCTGAATTTTCAGATACCCTTCTGGATCATCCACCTAAACGACAGCCCAGACTGTCAGTTACTCAGTCAGACCTCCTTCTTTCCGAGATTCAAGGCCTTCTGAACAATAGAGCAGAAAACATAGTTCCACAGGAGCAGTGAAACACAGGCTTCTACTCCCACTACTTCTTAGTTCCAAAGAAAACAGGCGGTAAGTGCCCTATTCTAGACCTAAGGAGGTTGAACAAGTTCCTTTTCAAGGAAAAATTCAAGATGATGTCACTTGGTACCCTTTTACCTCTTGATTCATCAAGACGATTGTCTGACCTCCCTGGATATGCAGGATTCCTACTAACATGTTCCTGTTCACCCGAGCTACCACAAGTATCTTCAGTTTGTGGCCCTGGGTCAGCTCTATCAATTCAGAGTACTGCCCTTTGGGCTGTCCTTGGCGCCATGAGTTTTTACAAAGTGCTTTGCAGATCTTATCTGTGTCAGTCTTCACCATTCATCATCTTTGGGTGCTTGGCGCAGGGATACACAGAAAGATCAGAATTACGATAGGTACGTAATTTCCATATCTTACTTCGAGATACAGCTCTTGCAGCAGGTTACATCATTAGGACTGAAGCCATCAGGCATCAGGACCCCACGGAAATTTTCTAGCTAGCAGTCTTCAGCAGGGACCGCCTCCGATGTCGGTCCCACCCCCGACGTCAGACCACAATCCCCAGTTCTTTTCACGCCGTCGACATCGCAGCATCGGCCTCGTTGTCACTTTCTAGCGTGCGACGACTAGGAACTTCAACGTTCTGCTTCTCTTGTCACTGGATTCATCTGTTGTCCTCTCCAAACACCTCTTTGGAGGGTCATCCATCGAAGTGTGCCTGCGGCAAGCAGATCCTCTTCTAGGATCCTCATTCGGCCTGCGTGCGTTGCCTGGGCCCTGACCACGACACCCAGGCCTGCTCCTTCTGCCAGGGCTTCAACAGCCGCACCAGGATCTACTGCCAGAAGGCCCTACAGGCTTTTCTTCTCGAGGAAAAACTCAAGGCCATGGATAGAGAACCTTCCTCCAGAGGAGGAGTCATCTGAGAAGACCCATAGGTATCGTGAAAAACACAGGGAGAAGGCAAGACCCAGATCCCCTTCTAGGGCCTCGGACTCCTGCAGCTCCGGCTCCAGGTCTGACCGCTCTCCCTCCAGGGCTCGCTCTCAGCCTCCCTCGGTTCAGGTTAGATCGTCTAGAGGTTCCTCCTCCCTGCAGCCTATCAAGACCTCCAGGCCTACGGCTTCATCCAGTCCGTCCAAGGCCTCGTCCAGGTCTGGGGAGCGCCACAAGTCTTCCTCCCATTGCCCGGACTTCGACGTCCGGTCAGTCTCCCAGCTGCCGCTACCCCAGCGCAAGACTAAGGAACTGACTTCCCTGAAGTGGACGTCAGCCAAGCTCCATAGGCACCCCCAGGAACCGGCTACCGTACGACACCATCGCTGGTCAGGCATTCGCCCCAAGGACGTCGGCCGGGGGACCGGCATCTGCCATTGCAAAGGAGGACCGCACCACCGCCTACCGGCGTCTGGCCGGAAAGCACGTGTCGGAGGGCACTACTCAGCCCGAGACCAGGTGGGGATTCCGGTACCATCGAACTCCCACAGGAACCCTCCCCGGAGTGGGAAACCCCCCGGGACCCGACGTCTGACCCCAGTGACAGACCACCGGTCCCCAGGTCGTCGTCGGGCTTGAATCTGACAGAGGTGAAGGAGCTCTTCACCTTCTGGTGGGACACCATCAAGAAGGATGTGGTCACCGCACAACCTCCTCATACACCGGCTACTCCTTCAGCGTCTGCGCCCCCACTCCCACCCAGGGGGTCAGTAGGACGGTCATCGACCCCCAAAGAGCCAACACCCCCTCTTGGGGCAGATCTTCGGACAGGAGATGGCCTCCTTCAACATCTACTTCAGGGTCCCCCAGCCCCAAGAGACCCAGACGGCGTCAGTATTCCCCGTCCGAGGAGGACTCCAGATCTGACACCTCTGGGTGCTCCAGATCTCCTCCTCCCATCAGTGTCCCTTCTCCAGACCCACGTGACCATCCCAGGTCTCCTCCGGATGACCCCTTGTTCGCTGAGATCATGTGGCATATTCAGGAGAACATGGGGTGGGAATCTGAAGAACTAGACCCCGAGAGACAACGCCTTGCCCGCTACCTTCGGCAGAAAGACCCAAAGCCTGTGGTAGTGCCACCCTTGGTGGACACCTTCGCGGACGTCACCAAGGCTGCGTGGCAGCATCCGCATTAGACTCTGGCAGTGCCAAAGATGGCTGACCGCATGTACAAGGCCCCAAGGGAGGACCAGTACCTGGCGAACCATCCTCTGGCCGATTCCCTGGTCATCACGGCCTCACATGACCAGTCTCAAAGACCTCAGCACTTGAGCACACAGCCACTGGACCCAGAGTCCAAACAGTTGGATGTCCTGGGCAGGCGCACGTACGCGGCTGCGACTTGCACCATCAGGTCATTAAATTACCTCACCCACATGGTTCAATTCCAGAACGCATTGTGGGAGCAGGGACAGGACCTGGTTGAAAAAATGCCAGACGGTGGTCAAAAGGAGGAGCTGTTAAACCTCCTCCATACGGGTTCGGATGTGGGGACCCAGGTGCTCAGAGCCACGTACGAGAATGCGGACTCTTCGGCCAGAGCTGTAGCCTGGGGCGTGTGTCTCCGGAGACACTCCTGGCTCCGTGTCTCCAGTTTTACCCCGGACGTCCAGAAGAATATCATGGACGTCCCTTACCATGGCGAAGTTTTATTTGGCGAAGCCTCGGAGAAGGTGATCACCAAGCTTCAAGATGCTGGGAAGGCAGTGAGAACTGTGCAGGCTATGTACAGGTCTAGACTTAGTTCCTTTCGCAGGAACCAGAGTCGTTTTGTTGCTGGACACAAAGGCAACAACCACGTTCCGGCCAACAACAGAGGGGCTCCTTCACACGAAAAGCCCAGGCTAAGACATCCTCAGGCAGAGGCCAACGAGTTGCAAAGTTGGCCCAACCTGCGGGATCCAATGCTACCACAGCATGACTCCTTCCCGGCCCTCGCCCCTCCTCAGGATCAGCGGAAAGGAAGGTCGGGGTGATCGCATGCCACCTGCAAGGGTGGCGGTCGGTCACCACCAACAGGTGGGTGCTACAGTTAGTCGAAAAGGCCATTATATAGAATCTGTAGGCAACCCACCCACAAGGCCTCCTCTGCTTTCCGCTACTGGGTCAGCATGCCTGCTTATACAACAGGAGTGCTCACACTTCTGGAAAAGGAAGCTTTGGAGCACGTTCCAGAGAACCAGAGAGGTTAGGATACTATTCACACTTCTTCCTGGTTCCAAAGAAAACAGGGGACCTCCATCCAATTTTGGACCTCAGCGACCTCAATCTGTCGGTCGTCTACAAACGCTTCCGCATGGTGACCCTCCCGGGTCTCATCCCCATGCTGAAGAGGGACGCCTTCTTGGCGTCGTTGGACATGCAGGACACCTTCCTGCACATCCCTATTGCTCAGGCGCACAGGAGGTTCCTGCACTTCGAGTTTCAGAGCCGCCATTATCAGTTCCGAGCGCTTCCCTTCGGGCTGCCATCAGCAGCCCGCGTATTTACCAAGTGCATGGCAGTTGTGGCAGCGTCTCTGAGGAGACAGGGCCACTACGTGTTCCTGTACCTGGACGACTGGCTTCTCATGGCTCCCTTCAAGGAAGCATTGTTGATGGCCATTCATTGTATCCAGGCTCTTTTTCGGTCTCTGGGTATCCTCATCAACTACGAGAAGTCTCTTCTGGTACCATCCCAGAAACTGCAGTTTATAGGTGCGGTTCTGGACACCGTCAAGGGAAAAGCATTTCTTCCCGCGGACAGAGCGGAACACATTCGATCCCTCATAAGGGACCTGTCTGCGAAGAAGACCGTCCCGGCCAGACTGGTCCTTCGCCTGCTCGGACACATGGCTGCGGTCATTCCAACAGTCCCGATGGCAAGACTCCACATGTGGGCAACTCGGTGGATGTTGAGGGTGCAGTGGGACCAAAGGCAAGACCATCTGCAGCAGCCAGTTCAGATCACGAAGGCTGTGATTTGGGACTGGCAATGGTGGCTAGACCCGGGAAACCTCTCCGAAGGGGTTCCCTTCACAGCACCATCTCTGGCGGTAACTCTCTCCACAGATGCCTCAGGGCTGGGGTGGGGAGCGCACCTGAATGGGGTGAGGTCTCAGGGCACATGGACAATCCAGGAATCTCATCTCCACATCAACGTATTGGAGATGAGGGCGGTCCTTTATGCCCTACAAGCCTTCCAGTCAGAGATCCCACCGAGTACTCTTCTGTTGCAAACAGACAATACTGCAGTGATGTATTACCTCAATAAACGAGGCATGCACTCCTACCCCTTTGCAGGAGGCCATGAGAGTGTGGGAGTGGGTAATACGACACGGCGCTAACCTTATTGCAGTTCACGTCCCCAGGGTGGACAGTACCATTGCAGACAGCCTGAGTCACTCTCAGGCCAGAGTCCACGAGTGGGAGCTTCTACAGGAGGTGGCAGAGGATCTGTTCCACAGATGGGGCACTCCAGAATTAGACCTTTTCGCGTCCCCATCTAACGCAAAACTGCCCAATTCTTGCTCGCTAGATCCAGGGCCTGGTGTTTTCTGGTGAGACGCGTTGTCCCTCTCTTGGGCGGACAGATTCCTCTATGCCTTCCCTCCTTTCCCGTTGATCCAGAGAGTTCTTCTCAAACTTTGCAGGGAGCACGCAACGCTCATCTTGGTAGCGCCCTTCTGGCCTAGGTAAATCTGGTTCCCGCTTCTTCATCAGCTATCCCGGGAACCTCCGCTTCCTTTGCCAATCAGCTCCCATCTGTTATCTCAGGAGGAGGGTTCACTAGTCCATTCGGACTTACGTTCATTGAACCTACACGCCTGGCTCCTAGAGACATAGCCATGATGCGACACGGGGTCTCGCAAGAGGTGGCAGAGGTACTTTCTGCCGCAGGAAAACCGGCAACACACGCAACATACGCCATGAAGTGGCACAGGTTTTGCTTGTGGGCTCAAATGCGCGGTTTCTCGCCCTTAGACTGTCCTGAGAAGCTGGTTTTGGAATACCTGCTTTCACGTTTCCAATCTGGATTAGCTTACTCCTCGATTAAAGTGCATCTTTGTGCAATTTCGGCTTATCATGCCCTCATAGGCCATCGTATGGTGGCTCAACTGGACACTACTCGTGCCTTTTTAAGGGGGGGGGGTCCTCCACCTTAGGCCACCTATCAAGGATCCGGTTCCTCCTTGGGACTTGCCCTTTGTCCTGGAGCAGCTTATGCTGCCACCTTTCGAACCAGCTGCGGATTGTGAGCTTCGTTTTCTGTCGTGGAAAATGTTGTTTTTAGTTGCAGTTACTTCAGCGAGAAGAATCTCCGAATTGCATGCCCGTATGTGCAAAGAGCCCTATTTAATTTTCCATCAGGATAGGGTATCCCTGAGGACAAATCCTAAGTTTCTGCCTAAGGTGGTCTCAGCCCTCACCCTTAATCAGGACATCGACTTACCAGTGTACTTTCCCAGGTACACCAATCGAGGAGAAGCACTGCTTCACACCCTAGGTGTTCACAGGTGCCTCAGATATTATCTGACCAGAACCAAACGGTATCGAAAATCGAATCAACTGTTTGTCTCCTTTGCTGAGAAGATGAAAGGAGCTCCTGTTTCTAAACAGTCTCTTTCGCGTTGGCTCATCCAGTGTATCTCTTTCTGTTATGACAAGCGCAGCAAACCCTTGCCAGGGATCGTCAAGGGTCATTCTACCAGAGGAGTGGCTATCTCCTTTGCAGCGCTGAAGAATGTCTCCACTTCAGCTATGTGCACTGCGGCTACGTGGAGCTCGGTGCATTCCTTCATTAGGCATTACAGCCTGGATATCGCCTCAAGGCGGAGTGCAGGTTTCGGCCTAGCCGTCCTCCAGGGACTTCTGTCCTAGGTTCGGGCGGAGTTTTGATCCCTGTCTTTCCTCCTCCCGATGGCATAGGATTGCCGCTATTGCTTGGAAATCAGTCCTAATGGTGTAACCTGCTGCAAGAGCTGTATCTCGAAGTAAGATAGTACAGTTACGTAAGAACTTACCGTAACAGTAAATCTTCGAGAACAGCTCTTGCAGCAGGTACCTTCCCGCCCACCATCCCCCTTCTGGAGGAGGTAGGAATTAGTCTAACATCCATTTTACGAGATGGGACAATTTGTTTTTAGT
The DNA here is from genome assembly GCA_016271365.2 of Neoceratodus forsteri. Taxonomy (NCBI): domain Eukaryota; kingdom Metazoa; phylum Chordata; order Ceratodontiformes; family Ceratodontidae; genus Neoceratodus; species Neoceratodus forsteri. Next base: position 1,019,617,906 of record CM028134.1, read on the forward strand.
CTTGGCCATCTGATGGCGGATCCTCGGTCTCCTCTTCTGATGTTATCCAGCGGCCGGGTGTCCTCGGCGGGAGAACTGGGGATTGTGGCAGGACCGCCTCCTTATGTACTACGTCTGACGTCGGGGGCGGGACCAACGTCGGAGGCGGTCCCCGCTGAAGACTGGTAGCTAGAAAATTTCCGTGGGTCCTGACGCCTGACGGCTTCAGTCCTAATGGTGTAACCTGCTGCAAGAGCTGTTCTCGAAGATCTACTGTTACGGTAAGTTCTTACGTAACTGTACTTTCTCGCAGCACACCTAAGGAATCTCAGAATTCAAGTGTTCCTGTGTCTGGATGACTGTTTCGTAGCAAGCTTCTCCAGGCAAGGGACACAGGAGGCAGTGACCACAGCTTCCAGGTTCCTTACATCTGTGGGAGTTCAGTTCTGGAAAAATCACAGCTACAGCCCTTCTAGCAACTCCTCTTCATAGGAGCCTTCCTGGATACCTCCAGTGCAAGGGCCTCCCTCCCAGAGGACAGAAGGAACGATATTCTCCAGATGGCTCGCTTCATCAAAGAGAATGACTCAGCCCAAGCTGTCTTGATATGCAGCGGATGCTGGGTCCCATGGCGTCATCAGTGTTAACGGTGCCCTAGGCTCATCTTCACATGAGGACCACTTAGTGTATGCTCAGTACTCTGTGGTCCCCGACCACACATCCCCAGTCCTTTCACATCAAGGTGATGGAACCTGTAAAACAATCAGTCACCTGGTGGACTCAAGAGGAAAACCTTCTGAAAGGTTCTCTCTCTGCCCCACTGGAAGCACAAATCACCATCACCGCAAATGCACCTCTACTCGGATGAGGAGCTCACTGTCAAGATCTCTACACCCAAGGTCTATGGAGTCAGGATGAGTCTCAGTTCCACATAAATGTCCTGGAAATGAGAGCTGTCCTGTGCGCAGTCTGAGCCCTGAAGGACATCCTCTGTTGCAGAATAATTCTCCTTCAGACGGACAACAAAGCGGTGATGTACTTACATCAACAAGCAGGGCGGAGCACACTCTTTTATCTCCTGTGCAGAGAAGCGATGAGTGTGTGGGAATGGTGCCTAGAGCACAAAGCCCTGATACAAGCAGTCTACCTGCCTGGAGTCCAGAACGATTTAGCCGATCACCTTAGCATAATGGAGGTGGATCCTCACGAGTGGTCTCTCGATGTAAACGTGCAGTCTCTCTTCGAAGAGTGGGACACACTGGACCTGGACCTTTTTGAGCCCCCAGTCAAGGTAGAACTGCCTCTGTTCTGCTCCAGAAGTCCAGAACCTGGCGTTTTCTGTCAGGATGCATTCAGACTGTGGTGAACAAGGTGCTTTCTGTACCCATTTCCTCCTCTTCTCTTAGTTCAGAGGGTGCTGCTCAAGCTGGAGGCACAAGAGGAATACTGTGTACTGTTCTGGAGACTTCATCTTCGGAAAGACATAGACAGGGTGGAGTTGGTACAGAGGAAGGCAGCTAAAATAGTTTCAGGTCTTCATCAAAAGCCTTACAAGGAGAGACTAAGTGAACTCAATATGTACACCCTGGAAGAGAGGAGGGAGAAGGGAGATAGGATAGAGGCCTATAAATACCTAAAGGGGGTATAGGGGAGTATTTACAGGAAACAAAAATGTGCTGAAGAACAAGTGAACATGATATGTAGTTGGGGTTAATGTCAGGAGAGATGTGAGAAAGTACTTCTTCACAGACAGAGTGGTGGATTCCTGGAACAGTTTACCAGCCGTGGTGGTTGGGCAAAAACAGTGGATGGGTTCAAAAAGTCTTGGGACAGGCATAAGTGAATCTTGGTGGAAAGGAATGAGGGGCAGGAGAAAGAGCCAGAGTTCAAGTAGGGGTTGGTGGTGATACCGCAGATGGTGTGAAATGGGCAGACTGGGTGGGCGAAGCAGTCCTCATCTGCCAACAAATTCTGTGTTTCTTTGAGCACCTGCCCATGTAGCCTGTGCCCCCTCAGTAAATAAATTGTAAAAAGAAAACAGAACCAAACCACAGTCATGGTTTCTATATATTTAACATTTCAAAGCTCATTTTTTAGATGGCTCATGACAGGTTCATCTCAAAAGCTGGGGACTTCTTCACTGTTATCACCAAGACTGAGGGTAGGGAAGTAGCTTTCTCTGCATCTGCTGCCAGTGTTGCTGTTTGTTTACCAGCCTGCGCCCCCTCCCATCCTACTACAAAGACTGAATTGACACTGTTAGACAACATCAGTCCTCTACAGTCCAAAGGTCCACATTTCAGACCTGAGCCATTCAATTGGCAGTGCAAGACAAAGCACCGCCAGATCAGAAACAATTCACCAATTTACCACCAGGCAAATAAAAAACTAAATCTGTGACACTGGATGCAGTATCTAATTTTATTGAAGGCAGTATTTTTTGTTGCTGTGAAAGCCATTTAACATTAACGTCTGTATAAATGACAGCTTTAAAGTAAACTGTAATAAGAGCAGTAGCAATCACCTTTACGTTTTCTCCGGTGGAGGGGGGATCTAAACTTGTGTTGTGTGCTTCTCCAGCGGAGGGGCGGGGAGCTAGACAGGTTGAAAGGGTCCAGACTGTAATACGTGGAATACAGCCCTGCCAACTATTTTTAAATAAGAGATGTGCTCATCTGAAACTGCTCTGCTCAGCAGGGGACAAATTGCCAAGAATGTCAAGCTGCTAACTTCTAAAATCCAAAATCTCTTCTCAAGGTCTTGTCATTTGGATGCCCATTGTAAAACTGTCAATCAGAGAAGCATCTTTCGGTCACAAAGCAAACAGTGACACCTCACCTGAGTTATCACTGAAATTATATCAGTTATTTTTATGCCAGTGCCATTTCTGTGCTTTGAGCCGGCCCCACCCTACATTTGTTTTTACAGGCTGCCTGTTGTTCAGAGTGAGAGGCAGAGCAGGGTCTGCAGAACATTCCCCATGAATGATCCCATCATGGGTACAGTAACAGCTCCCTCCACACCTACCCACCCCAGCTCAGGCATCTCAATGGTCCCAGGCCAGCAGAGCCCTGCACAGTTGCCAGGAGCAGACCCAGGATACAACTTTCAGGGCTTCACTTATCATTGTATGGATTAAGGCGATTTTTTTTTTTTTCGGACTGTCATTAGTATTTCCATCCATCTGCCACCATAGTGGAGCCAAACCAGCAAAGCCAAGCACAGAATTCATATTATATAAATCAAATCTGTGGCTCGTTCCCATTCAGGGTGACGCTGCTATGGAGTCTGCAGCTCCTGTATCTGTTCTCCAGGGGGCTGGTGAGAATGAAAATAGGTTGAGTGTGAAAGGGGCTAGTAAAAGGGGAAGGAGCTAGTGAGGGGGCAGGGGCTAGTAAGAGGGGAAGCAGCTATTGAGAATGGAAAAGGGGCTAAAGAGAAAGGAAGGATGACCAAGGGATAAAGTGAAAGGGCTAGGAGCAAGAGAGGTTGGAGAAAAGGGACAACTAAATGGACTAGTGAAAAGGGGAGGAAGTTGAATTGTGACAGGGGAAGGAAGGGTTAGTGCCTAGTAAGGAGAAAAGGGGCTAGTGAGAGAAGAGAAGAGCAAGTGAATGGGAATGGGATATAAAGGGCAAAAATTCTCATCTGTGGTATGCTTGGGAACATTGGAGCTGCAGCAATTCCTGGTTGAGGGGAAGAGGCAGGGTGGTGTAATAGGATATACAGAGGGAGAAGGTGTGTGAGGGAGGGACAGAGAGTATATCCCTGGAAGGAGGCATCATGCAAAGAAGCATTTAGAGGGATAAAATCTAAATCTCTCGGGGGCTGGGGACATGTCCTCTGTGAAAAATTGTAAACATTGGAGCCAAATGGTGCATTCTGGTGGCTTTTAGCAGGCTGTGAAGCAGCTTGGCAGCCTGATAGCAGACTGTAGAGGCACAACTGACAGCTACACGTTTTGCTCACAAAGGAGTTTAAAAAAAATAAAGTAAAATGTGTGCCTTCTGCTGAATTTTAGTAGAATGTGAACCACAGTTTATGAAATGGCAGCAGAATGCTGAGGCATACCTTTTATTTCCCCAATAGTGTTTTTCTTTTGATGACATCTTATTTCTTGTATAAGCCCCACCCCTCCCAGTCCCAGCAGCATGACATAAAACATTTCAGAGATGAAAGAAAATTGAAATCTAACCCTCATTGTCTTAAATACTGAGCCCAGTCCTGAATCTCAGTATTTCTGACTGTGGAAGTTAGATTCAGATCTAGAAGTCAGCTCACAGCAACAACTAGGAGGCCAAACATGAATTAATGTACCCTCCCCACATTCGTTTTTCTACCAGCAGGGCTGCTCCTCTCACATCTAAGAACCACCATGAAGTGGGGGTAATCGCTACAAATGATCTTTTACAGAAACTCTGTGTGCCCATTAGTTCTACATCTGAGCCTGCCATCCTTCAGACAGGCAAACCAAGTGTGGCAACTACCTGGCTCACACCCGGGGGGGACCATTTAGCATGGCCATCAACCTGGGTCCCTGGGAGAAAACATTTGCCCAGCATTGTGCTAGGTTTGTATTTCTGATCAGTGGCACCCAAGTAAATCCGGACACTGGAAGCAATAACTGAAATGTCCAAACCAGGATGGGATTCTACAGTGTGGCTTTTATTCACATAACACAGAGAATAACAAAGCAAAGATGGACCCCCACAGGGCTACACTCGCTGTTAATGCAGATAACAGAGGTACAGAGCACACTTTTTCACTGTGAACCCTCAGGTTCTGAATGGATCTGGGCACACATGGCCCAAACTTGTACACTTCTCTTCTATTCCTTGACATGGCACCCTGGCCAGTACTAGGACACTTTTCCATATGGTATGGAGGTTGATGGTGGCTCCTTAAACCACCCATGAACACTTTTTAGCTCTCCGGGAAAATCCACAATCCCGCGTCTGGGTGCTTTCTTCAGACACTGGCCAAGTGCCTGAGAGAAAACCATAGGTGCCCAGGCTGAACATGGAGAGGTAACCCTGGTTACTCCAGATGGGGGGCTCCCACCTCTTGCTCCCAAATCTATACTCAGCCATTCATTTGGATACAACACCTTTCTTCGAAACACTATTTGTAGATGCTCTCTAGAAATGTTTTACACATTTAATATTCTACATTTCACTCTGGAGGTGTCCTGACTTTAAAAGTACTGTAAGTGGCTATGTCTTTAACCTAGACCTCCACTGTTGCAGCTGCTTCTAAGCCATACACAAATTAAAAGGTCTGTACTTGGCAAGTCTTCCTTTGACCCCACAGTAGGCAGACACTTTTACTCTAAACTCTATCTCAGTGAACATTGTCTCTATTTCAGAGTAGAACTCACCAAAGGTATGCAGGTGCCCCAGGGCTTCTTCCCACAAATGTCTCAGGTACTCACAAACAACTTGATTCTCAGGCAGCTTTTCAGTGTCCAGGCTGGTGCAGGGGATTGCCCCTGAATTCCTGGAATTTCTCCCCATCCCTCTAGGGATGGGGCACTGGAACAACACTAGGAACAGTCTCTACTACTTTACTCTGGTCTCTTCTGTGTTCCTTTCCAGGGTGAGAACACACAACCCCTTCTTTCTCTGGTAGCTTTATATCAGATCTAGGCTCTGAGGAGCTGCACACAGCAGCACTCCTCTCTCTCTCTCTCTCTTGAGTCTCCCTTGAAACTGTCTTTAATCTCCCAATGTTGTACTGCTAACCCCCTGCAGCTAGTATTCCATTGTGGCTTATGCTGCTGCGAGAATTCTATGGTGACATCATCACTCCAGCTCAGCTGAAACTGAGAACAGAGTGAGACAGTGTGAAACCCATTTAACTGGCATCTCACAAGCTGCCTTTCCCTGCCTGCCACTGGTTCTAAGTGGGATTCTAGTAACCCCTGGGAAGAAGGGGGTTACATTAAGAAATATGGTCATGCCACCACCAACGGGTTGAAATCTGGTACCTTGCTTGATACAGAAGTACAAATGGGCAAAGGTTGACCGTAAACACTGCCAGCATTTAGGGTCAGCTATGTTTTTTTACCTCTTGATGGGTTCGGTTGGTGCAGTCAGCTACCCAGATGCAGAGATGACATGGTTGGTGGCTGTGGTGAGGGCTGGACAAAGAGGATCGCAGCTAGTTGATGGAAGATCCTGTCAGGTTGTGCTCTAGTCTTCTGCTTGCCAGCATCTGCCACATCCAACTTCTTCTCCAAGCAGCATCAACAGCCAGGCCAGGCCACAAGGCACCTTCAGTGTGAAGAAACCTTGCCACAACCCACTGCCTGCTCTACTGCCCATCTCCCACATCTTCACTGAACTCACTGCACTCTCACCTTTTAAATTACCATTACATGTTTTTCTTCCAGAAATTTAATTGTTTTAAAACTAGAGTGAGGCCGGCCCAATGACACTGAGGGTTGAGGCGCTGGACACCACACCTCGCGCCATTCCAGCGACCTGGGCTCGGGGAACAAGCCCAGGCCATCAGGGTTCGTTGGCTAGGGAGAGGATTGAGCGTCTGGAAGGCAGCTCTCTTCTCCAGGGAGGGAGTGGGGTCTCGGCTCAGCACTTGACTGGCCTCTGGCAGAAGCTGGAGGCACAGCCAAGAGTAAGAGCATACAGAGAGGGTTGGGAGTGGTGAACATCGGTGGAAACAGCATGACATCAGGGTGCATGCTGTCCCCAAGAACAGGGAAAAAGACAACGGAGCACTGAGGGGAAGAAGCGCTGAGGATAGACTCAGATGACTGCTGCCTACCTGACCACCGGAGGGACCCGACGAAGTATTAATACTCGGGGTGTACAAGCCCCACCTCGTACCCTCCTGGGGGGTACAGTCATGGCTCTATGGGGGTCTCATGGGGATCCATGTAAGGCAGTAAGTGGGGTAATGCTCATGACTTCTTCCGACTGAGCGGGGCTGCAGTGTAGGGGAGAGAAAAACTATGACTTCAAAAAAAAACTAGAGTGAGTGAATGCTGACTTCAGTGAAAATACAAGGCAGAAACTGGAGAGTAAATCAGTGTAGGGCAGTGACAGCTGGTTTTCTGATTTTCACGCTGGCATTTGCACTTGCTTCTAAATGCACTCACCGACGCCTTGCCCATGTGCTTATTCTGCTGGAGTTGAATTCCCTTGGAGTCTAGACACAGAAATAAAAATAATAATTCCTGAAAAAATCAGGATATGGAATACACTGGGAAGGAGGTCTCAGATCTGGGCTTATTTTATTGATGTCACACTTCCATCTTGTCACAAACCCACTCTTGGGGGAGCTGGGTCCACTGAGCTCACAGTGCCCACCCCTAAGTGGAGTCCGTGACGGGGGGGGGGCACAGGAATACCCTCCACGTGTCCTTCTAGAGTGTTCGCTGAGGTCACAACTCAACACTCTCCACGAGGTCCCAGGGCTTCCTCTCTAATCTGGGTAAGGGTAAAATACAATCTCGAGTCTGTAGTCAGGAGAGAACCCTCCTTGGTTGCTGTACTGGGGAGAAGACCCAGGTGTTACGAGTTCTTCGGGGCTGTCCTCATAATCCTGATTGTGTCTTCTCCCATGGGTGATGCAGCAACCTAGTTCCCTCTTACAGACCCCTCCAGAGATCCATGTATCTCCCCTACTTGGCCCCCAGATTTTCTTCCAGGATCCTAGTCTTTGGTAGCGATGGTGGCACCTTGGCAATTAAACAGGCCATCACAGATTTAATAAACATTCCCAATGCCACAAATAAAATCTTTTCCAGGCAGTATTTTAAAAGCAAGTGCTTTTACTGATACTTAAATAATTATCATACAAGAGTTACAAACAAAAGATTCAGAAATTTGTCTACAGAATAACAAAAAAGTTGGATAAAGCATATAAAGAAAACGCACTGTAAAATTTAACTGTCTAATTTCTACCTTGTCGGTGGAGAATCAGAAGTCCAGAAAATAACTGAGTTTCTGCAAAAGATTTCCAAGTTCCAGTTCTTCTTGTAGCCCTGGTCTTCAGTGTGAGTCAGACAGTTTGGCTTCTCTGATGTGTCCGGAAAGATGTGTCATGAAAAAGTGTGCACCAAAAGGTTGTTTTGAGGGTCTCATATACCTTGATTCATGCAGTCTGTGACCTTATCTTTTTGGGCCAGCATGGGTCTCTCTTGCTGTTTCCTGAATTTTAAGTGAACCACAAAAAAAATAATCTCCTTTCTGCCACTTTAAATTGGAGATAAATATGACACTTGAAGCAATTTCACAGTAGTCTTCGAGTAGATAGTCCCCAAACCACTTCCTGGCTGGGCCTTTGATATCCCTATGCCTATCCTTCCTGCCACCTAAAAAAATGTAAATATACCATGACCGCTCCTATTGTATTCTTGACGTGTAAAGTTTATTACAGCAAGAGAGATCCTCCCATCTCCTGTCCTACTGGACTTGTCTCCCTTGATTAGTTTATCAGGTCACAGAATACCAATTTCCCCATGTGAAATGGAATTTCAGTTTCCTGTTAAGCAGCCTTTTCTCAGGTCACAGAGGAATGTCAGACAGTTGCAATATACATTCTTTCTTCCTGTGTGACCTTTTCAGTAACACTGGACATTCTTGTGGCATTTAAACATAAACAGAATCACAAAAGTATAACAAAAGTGTGTGTACAGTATTATAGCAGTGGCCAACTCACCACACATCTCACTGACATGGCCTAGTTCACCTAGCAACATTATGGCCTACTCTGGCTGCTGCACATTTTAGCCCTGTGTGTATAGCTGCTGTTACGTAAGGCTGTGGTGGGTGGTCTTTAACTGTAGGGTTTTTGTGAACAGAAATAAAAAATAAAGAAGCTTCAGATCTTATCTGTGTCAGTCTTCACCATTCATCACCTTTGGGTATATGGCTGGAGGTCACGACCCTGCGGGAGCTTTTTTTTGGTGGGTGGAGTTGCGCACCATTGGCGCCGCCCTTGAGGCTGACGCACTGCGTAGCGCTCGTGGGTTGGCTGTTAGGTGCTGTCGACCCCACCCTCCCGTCAGTTTTTCGTCTCCCATCGAGGTCACCTCGTGGGAAGTTTCTGAGCTGAATTTGAGGCCTACTTCTGCGCAGTTTGTTTCTAGCCATTCGACTCTGTCGACTCCGAGCCGCAGTTCGTCGACCCCTTCTCCTGCCGGTTCTGATAGCCTACTCATCGTCACCTGGTAAGATTGTTCCTTTATTTATTTTAATTTTGCGACGTCTAGTCTTCTTTTGGTGTTTCTTTTCATAGATCATGTCTCGGTTGGAGGGCAAGAAATCTTCTAAAGCGGGACGGCCTCCCATGCAACGGTGCCATTACGGCTGTAAGTTCTCCATCACCGACCAGCACGACCGTTGCCTTGCGTGTCTTGGCCTGCTTCATGACATTGATTAGTGCCACGCCTGCTTCTCCATGGACCGCCGGGTCATCGAACAACGTATGTGGAAAGGGGGCGAGCTCCGCCAACTTTCAGGGCTCTGGCGCACAGTCGTCGGGCCAAGACGCGTTCTCTCGGCCTTTCTTCCGGGTCCCCTTCCGGTTCTATATGGACCGAGAAGGAGGGAGCCTCAGCTTCTCGTAGCCTAGCCATGGCAGAGGCTCCTCCCGTGGTGCAGGAGGCCTATCTGTTCCCTCTGGGGGACTCGTGGGAGGCACCACATTGGCAGTCGCCCCTTCGGGGGCAAAGGCTCCCCTGGTGTCGGACCTGTGACTTGAAAGGCCTGGGTCAGCGCCGTCCTCGACGCCATCTGTCGGCCCCATTTTGGGCCTCTGCGCCGTTTGCGGCACCTTGGGCCCTGATGGCACCGTCATCAGCACCGGTACGTTGCTCGGTGCCATGGCTGCTGTCGGCGCCATTCACGGCACCATAGGAGGTACTGCAGCACCATCTCTAACTTTTCTCACCTCTGCGCCATCTGTGGTGCCGAGGTTGAGCATGGCGCCATGTCCAGCTCTGGAGCCGTTCGTGGTTCCAGGCATGGACATGGTGCCGTGAGTGTTCCAGATCTCAGCGCCAAGAGCGCTGTCAGAGTTGTTGGCGCCGTCTCTGTCCTCTGCGCCACTTGCGGCACTGTGGGGTGGGACAGTGCAGTGTCAGGCTCTGGCTCTGAGACTGCTGCCCTTGTTGGAGCTGTGTCCTCTTCTGCCACCGTTCGGAGTGCTGCGAGGAGCGCCGGTACTGACTCTGGTGTGGTCTCTGCTTCTGGTCCCCTATTTGGTCAGGATGGCAGTGAGCGTCCATGCACTGTCTGGCACAGGACTTCGGTCTCCACCTCTTCGGAGGTGGAGTCAGACTCTGAGTCGGACAGGTAGTCTGGCTGTCTGGAGTTAGCTGCCCATGTGGAACAGGTAGTGTCCTCGACAGGCCGTAGCCAGTTCCCCTCTGAGGAGCGGACAGGGACTTCTGAGGTCAGGGTCAATGGTGCTGACCAGCAGGCAGTGGTGCAGGCCACCATTGCTCTGCAGCCTGGCCTCGGAGGGTTCTCTGACCCTTCAGCGGTGATACCCCCTCAGGTTATGTGCCTAGATCGCCCAACTTTGGGGTTGATCGGAGCACCCACGGGAAGGGAGGGTGCTGCTCCCTGGATAGCCCCTTTGGGGACTGACCAGGGTTGCCAGCTGCCTAGGAGGGCACTCTCGGATTCCGTGGGGTCGAGGGGTTTGAGTTCTGTCCAGTGGCCTTTTTCCAGAACCCACCTGGTCTCTGGGAGGAGCTGTAGTGCGGATCTCCACTCTTCCCCTTCGGTTACCTCGAGAGGGTCCCATTCTTTAGAGGTAGGGGACCGTCCTTCTGGACCTACATGGCCCCGGTCACCTCACGGGGGATTCTTCCAGGTGCAGCCAAGGCAGTTCCGGTATGGTTGTTCAGCTGTCGGCTATGGAGTCTTCCGGAGCTCCTTCATCTTCCAGGGCTCCTGGTGCGCTCCCTAGCCCAGGCAGAGGTCAGTTGATTTCTCTTGTCGACTCTGTCCCTATCCCTCTGCCACATTCTCCTGCACTCCCAGGCATTCTTGGTCCTAGCAGGCCTCTCTCTTGGCAGCAGTTCAGGGCCTTGGCTGCTTGGTTCCCCGCTTACGTCAGGGCTATGGACAGACAGGTTTTTCAACCTCCCCCTGAGCAGCCACCCTCTGAACATTTGAGATCCTCTGACTCCTCATCCCCCTCTTCTGGGGGAAAGGAGACATTCTCCAGCTGCTGATCTTGTGGAGTATCATCAATTCCTCGTGAGGATGTTGGAGGACCTGCACATCACCCCTCCCACTCAAAGCAATCCAGAGCAGTTGGCGCACGCTTTTCTAGGCGATTTTTTTAACGAGGACACCCTTGTGGTGCCCCCCGGCCTGCTCCCTTTTGGGAGGCATCGTTGCGTTCCTGGCAAAGACCTTTTTCCGGAGTTCCTGCCCCTAGGGATCTCTGCCAGCAATATTGTGCGCCCCCCTCCTCCCCAGAGTCTCCAGGTTCTATGCCTCATCCTCAGTCAGGATTGATGCAACTGGACACTCCTGATGGGCTTTGCGCCCTTCACGTGACCGGCCCCCAGATCAAGATTCCTTAGATTTTGACTTCTGGGGGAGGAGGACATTCTACTCGTCACAGTTGCTGCTTTCTATCGCAGCACATCGGGCCCGCATCCTATGACAGGTTCCTGTGGTCCAGGCTGGGTCAGCTCCTAGCCTCATTGCCTGACACAAAGCTAACCAGACAAGCCATTGCACTCTCTGCATGTGGCCTGGAGTTAGCAAGGCACCAAGCAAGGGCATCATATAATGCCAGTGAGGTAGCTACCAGGGTCATAGGGACAGCGATCTGCACTAGGTGGACGGCATGGCTACGTCTTTCCCGGTTGTCACCCTTGGCCCGGCGTAGGGTGATTAGCTCCACTCACCAGAGAACCTGTCTCTTCTCACGAAGAGTGAGGCAGCGTCTGTCGGAGCAACTTCCTTCCCACTCCGGGGGGGTCCCCGTCTCACTCTCCCCACTCTCGGGCCTCTCCAGGCTCAAAGGTTCTCCCTCTTAGTGTGTCACCCACTGAGAGCTAAGGGACTCTGTCCCTTAGGGTTGAAAACTCCCTTCTGGGTGTCTCGGCACTCACCCAAAGGTGATGAACGGTGAAGATTGACCCAGATAAGATAAGAAAATTACGTACCTACCGTAATTATGATCTTTCTGTGTATCTTCACCATTCATCATAATCCCACCCACCTTCCCCCTGGGGCCTCAGTCTCTGGGTCCCCCTTCCTCTCTGTGCCCATCCTTGCCTCCCTCCTTTCTTCTAATCAGGGGCGGGGTAAACAGGGGCACATAGGGGGATGATGTTTCTAGGGAGAGCAATCAGGATGGGGACACTCCTTCTCCAGTGCTCTATGCTCCACTCCTGTGGGGTGGAAGTTGGCAGTTGCCCTCCATTCTCTCCTCCTCTCTTTTCTCCCGTCATTCCTCAGTTCCCTTGTCATTCGGACATATCCTTAACTATTTCAAGAAAATACCTTTATTACACCAAAGGTCTTTTCCCTTGAGAGGGGGGAGAATTCCCTGTATCTTGTCTCTCTTCCAGAATAGCCGACTCTGCTTAAATGGAGTTTTGCCAGTGATTCTGTGCCTTGAATTCTGGCAGTAAGCCTTTGGCCACTCCTTGCAGTTCCTGTACAATCTGGAGACAAGTCATGGTTCCAGGATATGGTCTTTACCTTTTCTCCCCCCCCAACACCTCTTTTCTTAATATCTGGAATCCCTAACATACCCTTCCTCATTCTTTCTACCTCCAGAGATTGGGGCCCCTACCCAATACCCTTAGTTTTCGTTTTCCTCTTCTTATTCTGTCCTCTCAGTCATTTCTTCTTTTAGTTTTTATATCTTTTCCTTCATCTGTCCCTTGGACTTCCTTGTCCCACCCTCCCAACCCTTGTCTCACCTCTCCGGCGACTCAGGACTGGCGGAAGAGTGAGTCGACAGCACCTAATAATGGCAATCCGTGAGTGCTACGCAGTGCCTCGGCCTCGAGGGCGGCGCTAACGGTGCATCAACTCCGCCACCAAAAAAAAAAAAAAAGCTCCTGTGGGGTCATGACCGCTGGCCATATACCCAAAGCTGATGAATGGTGAAGATACAAAGAAAGATTATAATTACGGTGGGTACGTAATTTTCATTTTTAAGTTATTTTCTTTTTTTGGCGGGCTCTACATGTCTCAAAGCTGGACCTGACTCATCTGCCTCATCAGTCAGCCCTCTATCATGGCTCATATCATGCTTTTCAAAATAAACAAGGTATAAAATGTGCAGTAGCAGTGGTGCACATTACAGCACAGTGTCTAGCTGGCCTGACAGCTTGCCTGCTGCTCTCTCCACTGCCAAATAGACAAACAGCTGCATAGCATTATATACCACTGAATTTAAAGAACCATTAGTTTAAGCACGCACAAGAAAGGGACAAACAGATGAATGTGATAGTCTGATTTCAGTCATGTTTACAAACACAGTAGAAATCTGATGATCAAATTCTTATATTTGTCCCTTTTTTGTGTGCAGTTAAACTAGTGGGTCTCAGCATTAAGTTTGTAACCTCTGCACTGTCTAGTGTCTGTACCCAACAACTGTGTGGTTTTGACTACTACCACAAGTTGGGCAGCTCATTGAGGGCAGTGGGTGTGCTGATGCTGACGGAAGATGAATAGACTCTAATCCCCCCCCCCCAACGCGCACACACACACAAAACGTGAACAGTCACAAAAAAAGGCGATGGCTTATTTGGCCAATGAAAAACTCAATAAGAAAAGAACAGTTTTTGGGGGGGAGGGGGAATTGCTCAGGCACTGAGATCACTCAGCTGCCCACCCCTCTGGGGATTCCTCCATAGTCGTTGGACCGTGATTGAAACAAGTATTGCGTTGGGGGTGTGTGTGTGTGTGTGTGTGTGTGTGTGTGTGTGTGTCTAGGGGTGGGGTTGATACACTTGTCATTGTTATCACTGTAGCAATGGTTTTAAGTTGTTTAACAAGAAAAATAAACAGGATTATTTACACTGAGCCAGGGCTCGTTTCCAGGTGTGACCCGATGCAGGGGAGCAAAGGGTAAAAACAGTTCATAGCTTAGATAAATACAGTGCAACAAGAAGAGTGCAAAATCAAAACACAATGACCATGGAAAGTGCATAATCAAACAAAAAAAGGTGGCAGTCAGTCATTACACCAGGTGTAAGGGGACTGTAAAGAGGAAGGAAAACGGGGGGGGGGGTAGTCTCAGTTGGTGTCAGAGAGAGGCTGTGAAACGTATGGAAGAGGGAAGTTGGTTCAAAAGTGAGGGAAGATGATATGCAACTAGGCTGATTAACCAGCTGAGATTCATGGACGTGGCAAAGCAAAGATGTGATGGTCCCTGGAGTGGAGGGAGCAAGAGGCAGGAGGAGCAATGGAGAGGAATGATGAGAGGTAGGAGGGAAGCGACCCAAAGCAGTATTTAGATATAAAGGAGAGAGAGAGTGCATCTGGTGAGGGGATGGATAGAGACGAGTAAAGTGAGCAGTGATGAGTTTGAGAGGGTGAGTTTGGTTGCAGAGCAAAAGAAGATTAATTATAGCAGTAAGAAGATACTGTCTTTTCTTAGCACGATTGTGATTTCTTCTTCAGGCTCAAACCAAGCCCCCCTCCAGTCAGTACTTGTGGCAAATAGCAAGAAGATTTTAGTTCATGCATAAACCTTTTATTTCAACTCTTAAAAAGGTGCTAGGAAAAAAGCACACTGCAGCACTTTCTGGGGTTTCCAGGTTTCGTTCGGACGTGGCCAAGAAAGAGAGAGTCCAAACGGTAAGAATGAACTGGCAAGTGTGAGGCTGCTCAGCTGCTTGCTGGGTGTCTTCTTGCAGATGAAATCATTGAGGGTTCTCTCATAGGAGCACTTCAGTCCTTTCAACTGTGAGAGGTTTCTGCCCAGAAAGCAATGGCTAGAGTCAGGAACAGAGTTACCTGGTCATTGGTCTGTCACTGCCAAGCCCAGTGCAGTTTCAGCTGCATTGAAGCTGACAGTGGCACACCTCTGAAAGGTGTTTTTTTGTAACAAAATGTTCACTGCTCGCAGATGGCAGTGAGGGTAGACATAGTGGCTTTGTTGCCCCATTGCATATATGTGCCACGCTTTCACAGCCAAGTATCTCAACAAAGGGAAGAAAACAGAACTTCCCTGCACAGACAGGATGATGCTGGCGCACTTGAGCTCCATGCCACCTACACAGCAAGAAGGAGCTCCAGAATTCACCAAGTTTGTAGAAGAACTGAGGGGGAGGAGGTGGCCTATCTTCTAAGGCCCTACCGTGAGAGAGAGAGAGAGAGAGAGAAAGAGAGATGACCATACAGCAGGTTAGGGGGCATTTCCTGTGGTCTGGGATGGTAGTGGAGTTTGGCAGTAGAGCTGAAAGGAACCAGGATGGGACAGGCAAGGAACAGAAAGACTAATTAAAAAAACAAAAAAAAACTTGGTAGCGACATCCTGTAATACGACGTCCTGAGAGTGTAAGGATCTTAGCAGTGCTGACGTACTCATGGGTGAGTTCTGGCTTGTAAATTACTGTGTGTTTAAAAAGTTAATCTTGGAACCAGGAGACCCAGATTTAGTTCCCGCCATTGTTTACTCACTGTGTGGTTCTGAGCAAGTCACTTGACTTCTTCCAGTTTATACTTTCTAAGTAAAGAGTAATCTACAGTCGGGTGTGTGGCAGTACTGAAAGAACTGTTTGCTCTTGGTGGATTGTAAGGCACAAGGCCTAGCCAATGGCCTTCTGTCACCCAGGAGGTGAGGGTTTTTTTCAGTGTGTTAGAGCATGCCCAGAGTGGATTATTCCAGTTGTAATATTCAGAAGAAGGTCAGAAGTGAATGTACATTGTGCTGTGGTGCATGCTTTGCATTTTATTCTCTAAAAGAAATGTCTGTTTTTTTAATTTGATCTTTGTATGTGTTCCTCACAGGAAGAAGTTCTGTTGAAAGCTTACAAGATGTGTCACAGTGTTTTGATGGAGTATAGCAGGGAAGCACACCTAAAGGACTCGGCGGTTTTGTACATGGCTGGCCATTTGCTTAACAGCAGACCCTACAAGGTGTCCAGCGAGCCAGTCAGCATACACTTGCCGCTGTCGAGATTGCTTGCAGGTTAGCTATGTTTTCCTTTTTTATTTTTACCTTTGCTAATTTTATTATGGACTCCATCAGTCAATTACCATACACATATTGAATTCCGGGGGGGGGGTTACTGACTCAGTAACACATGGGTTGATTAAGAAATACTGATGGTGCTTAGACCACCACTATACCAACATTGGCTGGCCTGCCATCCGGTCAGTGTCTGAAAAGACAGTCAAGTGCACAGGGAGCAAGCTACTGTGCAATACTTCATGCTAGTGGACCAGCTTCTTATCAGTCCACTGCATGGCAGTGTCCTTGGTACTGCTCCTTACCAGATCTCCATTATTTCCACTCACCCTCTGGAACACCATCATGGCGCACACAATCGTCAGCAGAGTCTTTCAGGAAGTAAAGAGTGGGGGGCCCACAGTGTAATGTGTTATCAAGTGTGCGTGTCACAGGATATCTAAAGAAGCCGTGTCCTTGATGAAGTGCAGCAACACAAACCACCCCAGTTGATAACGTACAGCGCTACGGAGCACCCTCACCAGTCGGCACATCCCCTGAAATCCCCCAAAAGCTTGCTGTTAAGCTGCGATAAGCAGTGATCAGTGGGGGGATATGTTACGGGAAGACTAAGCATTAAAAATGCTGACTCTGGTGCACTGCCACAGTTGACACATGTGAAAGGATTGCTGGAAACCCTACACAGGGAGCAATATTAGCTTCTAACAATGTGAATTCAGTTCATTAGCCATATTCTGGCAGTATTGCTGAGCAGTGTTTGCTTTCTAGGAGAAGTGTATCTGTGTGAAGGAGACAAGCTTCAATGTGAATGAGATGTTTCATCTTAACTGTGCAATCCTTTGCAAATAAATTCTAAATAAATACTGACTTGATTTTGCTTCAGTTCCTGTGATGAGAGCGTCATCCTAGGTTTTTGGGGGTGCTCATTTTCAAACAAAAATGTTATGTTGATAGTAATTTTGGTAGAGAAGAGCGGTATTGGGTGGGAGGCTTTTATATTTACTGTTTTTGTTTTCAGAAAGGGGTCACATGAGCAGCAGTGTATCTCCTTTTCCAGCCTTTTTAAGTTTATTAGCCACTTTAGGAGAGTCAGTGAGAGGGATCTGTGCAGCTGTATGTTTGCATAGATCATGTGTTGTCATTGGGTGTGACAGAGAGACCTGCATGTTGTTCATCAGAGAATTTTCCATGTGACTTGATTCCCATTGGTGGGAGGGTGCTGATGTAAAGCAAAAACCACTCTGGGGTGAACTGTTATGGTTCTTAAAAGATGGTGCCTTACTGATGCTGTCCTCTATAAATGGCATGGAATTAATTTCCTAGGGGTGTACCCACACTCTGGCAGTGTCCCTTTCCGTTTTATATTTTTTTTGTATTGCTTTTTTCCATTTTTCTCCCTGTACACACCCCTCCCCCTCGTGGCGTGAACATGTGTGTGTAGAGGCATGCGCACGTCATGTCTCCACACTTCTATGTCTCCTGACCTCCATCCTCCACTAGGCGGCAGCCAAGGAGTGGGATGACAACCCTCCCTTCCCCAGGAGAGGAGAGCAGTCCATTGGACGCTTAGTCCTCTCCCTCCCTTGTTGGGTGCAACCCGAGGTTGCTCTCGACTACGGGTCACCGGCGTGGCACGAGGTGTTGCGTCCAGTGCCTCAATTCTCGGTACTACTGGGCTGACTTTCCTTTCTGCTTTAAATCTGCTGGATGTCTTCAAGCTAAGCTTCCACCCACCTGGGTGGTACACTCCCCGGCTCTGCCCTTTGATGTCCGATCTTCCTTTCCGCTGTGCGCGGTGCAGGCCATTTCTTAGTGAGCCATTGGCAAACTTTACTTGTCGAATGTTTCAAACTCAGTGTGTATAATTCTCAGTTCTGCTTTCGCCGTTTTTCCTTTGCGATGAAATGTGAGGGTTCTAAGTTGGATCCTGGCTTCAAACATTGCGTCCAGTACAACCAGAGAATGTCTCAGACAGCCCCACACTCCTTGTGCATCTACTGCCTGGCAACAGAGCATGATGTCGCCACCTGCAGCCTTTGCAAAATCTTGATCCACTCATTCCTCGAAGACCAGTGCTCTCGTCTTTTCAGCTAGCTGGCCAAATGTGACCCTCTGGTATGGTCTAAGGTCGCCCATAAGGCATTTTCTGCAGCTGCAAGTTCAGCAGCCTACCTTGCGATGATGGAAGAGGCAGTAGCCAAAGCTGTGCCAGGTGCCTTGTTGATCTCAGCACTGCTCTGCCAGTGTCAGATCATTGTTTACTGGAGCTTCCTGTGAAATGTGCAAGTCCCTACAGACCTCCAGGTAGAGCCCCTCCTTCCACAGCAAGAGAAGAAATCAAAGAAGTCCTGCCATTGGTCATGGGACTGGGAAAGAGCTTGCTCTTCCTGCTGCTGGGACTCCCTTGACTGCTAAGCTGTTGTCGAGCTCTCTGCTTCAGTCAAGCGCTCAATTTCGGCTGAGACCTCTTTGGTGGATGGTTAGGTTGATAGCTCCGAGGTAACCCCGTCAGGCTTGTTTGCCTTGACAGGCGCCGACCAAGCGGCCAAGATCTTTCTCAACCCAGTCGCTCCATTGTCAGAAAAGATTGATGATGACTCAATCTCTTGGACCCGAATCCTTTAGGCCCTTGTTCAGGACGGTCAGGAGCAGTTGGTACACCTGGCTGTCTCCTCCCAGGAGCTGCCTCTCTCTGGGGTTGTACAGTAGGGGAAAGCCCACGTGATGTGTGTGGCTCCTCCACCTGCCTTCCCTCGCTATTGACGGCCGTGTTGTTGGTCAAGATTTTGGTTGAGGACTCCTCATACTCTCGATCTTGATCATCTGGGAGGCAGTACTGCAGGTGTTTCTCGTCCTCCTCATCTTCAGATGATGAGATGCTCCACTGCAGGTTACAGTGGTGCCACAAGGAGATGCTGTGGCAGCAGAGGGCCTTAGTTGGGCAGCATAGGGCTCTACCCTTGACCCCGTGCATCCTTGGTCACTTATGGTCCAGCCCATTCCAGTCTTATCAAAACAAGTGTCTTCACCCATCTCTCCATCTATTCTGGTGGAACCACTGCCAAGACAGCCCTTGGAGGGCGCTTCTACCAAGGACTCGCATCAGACTGCCAGCTTGCCAGACTGGTTGTCAGTGGAGATTACCCACTCAGATGAGTTGTGGGTGGCGCACGGCAAGAAACGGCTGAGGGCCGTCTTTGAAGAATCCTCCTGTGGGTCCTCCTTGCAGTCCTCAAGGACCCATGAGTTTGACCATGACTCGGTCGAAGAACTGACTACCACCATGGGCTGGTGTCTTTCAGGACTCTGCTCAGATTAATCTCTAAGCCCATGGAAGGCCCTCTGGAAGCAGTTCAAAAAAGGGCTAAGTACCACTTTACTGAGATACTGGACAGGGATGAATCCCCAGGAGTTGCCTTCCTGATGGCAGAAGCTGTCTGGGGACTGACTCTGGAGCTTTGGCAGTATCCAGCATTCTATGCAGCACCCTTAGCTCCTGTGGTCCACAAGTATGCAGTTGCCATGAGCACTTTGTCCAGTTTCTTGGACAACCCCTCAGCTGAGGGTCTGGTGGAAGACTTGAGTTTTCCAGAAAACTGGTAATGTTGGGGATGTGGGCAGGCCCCCAGTCTCAGGTGTGACACCCTAAGACCAAGTTCCCCAGTCAGGGTCCCAAGAAGGCCAGGGGTTGGGTAGTGGTGCCTCTCCTCCAAAACTGCTCGCTGATGGGTCGGGAGGGGGATATCTACCTCCTGCCCATCCACTCCCTGCCTCAGCTCGTCGTGGGGGTTCAGCTTTGCCATTTCTGACACAACTGGTCTGTTATTACTTCAAACAGATGGATGCTAGACATGGTGGGCAGAACGTTGCCTCTCAACTTCGAGGCTTTCCTGCCTTTCCAACCCCATGCACCAAGGGAGTCCATAGTGTGTCAGGGCATGCTGTCCACCCTCTGGGAGGACTTTGCTCAACTCCTTGAGAAAGAAGCTATAGACCCTGTTTTTGAGTAGCTTGTAAAGTTTTCAAGATATTTAGATTTATTTGGAATGTGTGCAGATGCGCTTATAAACAGCAGATGCTTTTTTTTCTCTCCGAGTGAACAGTTAAGTAGACATGCAAAACAAATGTAAATATCTTGAAAACCGTACAAGGTACACATGCACAAGCAGTGTCCGAATTGTTCACAACAAAATTATCTTTACAGTGAAGGTAGTCACCAAGCTGAACTCTGTATAGTTTTTAAAATATAACAATCTTTGCTGTTGTATTCTAAAGCAGTGCTTGTTGCTGAATCTCTGGACTCGACTACATCACTGTCACATGAGACAGGATGCATTGTAGGTACAAGAAAAGCAATAAACTTAGCTGAGATGGAAATCCCCAGGGGTCGTAAAACTGCCATAAAGCTAGCAGGCTAATTTTGGAAAAACTCCTGATAGCAGGGTAGGATACAACACTCTGCACAACATATGTTTTTACAAATTCTGGGTGTACTACTCCTAAGGGGAGGAGGGTGGGCAGAGGGTGACAGTGAAAAGACATTTGTTCAGTATTCATAAAAGAAGAGGAGGGTAACGTACCTAAACCAAACCATTGAAGCACCCTGGATGGGGGGGGGTCGATACCAGGCCATTCAGAGAAGAAAGGGTCCTGAAAACTCCTAAAACTCAAGATGGACAAGGCAATAGGCTTGATGATATTCACCCCAGAATTCTAAAAGAACTAAGGGGAGAACTAGTGACACCACTGACTACCCTTTTTAACAAATCATGGGAGGCTGGTGTTGTACCTGAGGACTGGAGGAAGGCGGTTGTGATTCCCCTTCACAAAAGTGAGAGCAAAGCAGAGGCCTTCTGAAAGAAAGAACTGTTGAGTACCTAGAGGCCATCGGGGCACAGGACTCAAGGCAACATGGATTCACAGTGGGAAGGTCATGTCAGATGAATCTAATAGATTTCTTTTACTGGGTGACCAAAGTAGTAGACCAGTGAGGGGCTGTGAACATGGCCTACCTAGACTTTAGCAAGGCATTTGACACAGTCCCACACAAAAGATTAATAAACACGTTAGCCAGCCTGGGAGTGGGTGCCAGGCAGCCTGAGTAAAAAATTGGTTGGACAATAGGACACAGAGGGTAATAGTAAACTGAGTCCCTTCCATAGAAAGGGGGTTACTAGTGGGGTACCACAGGGTTCGGTACTGGGGCCAGTCCTCTTTAATGTCTTTATAAGTGATATTGCAGAGGGACTGTAAGGAAAAGTATGCCTCTCTGCAGATGACACAAAGATCTGCAACACAGTTGCTACCGGGGAGGGGGGATGAGAAGGGACTTAGCAAAGTTGGAGGAATGGTCAAAAGTATGGCAGCTTAGATTCAATGCAAAGCAAAGAAGTGCAAAGTAATACACCTGGGAAACAAAAACCCAAGGGAAGAGTACACAGTGGGGCGGGGGAGGAGAGTTATTAACAACAAAAATGGAAAGGGACCTGGGGGTAGTCATATCAGATGACTTAAAGGTGGGTAAGCAATGTGAGAGGGCAATAAGGAGGGCTGGGGGGATACTGGGATGCATAGGGAGAGGCATCACCAGTAGAAAACAGGAAGTTATTATCCCTCTGTACAGACAGTTGGTGAGACCCCATCTTGAGTACTGCATGCAGTTCTGGAGACCACATCTGTGCAAGGACACAGACAGGATGGAGGCAGTTCAGAGGAGGGCAACTAAAATGGTGCAGGGTCTGCACCAGAAACCATCTGAAAGAGAAACTGAAGAAGCTAATATGTATACTTTCGAGAAAGGGGGAGAGGGAGGACATGATAGAAACTTTCAAGTACCTCAAGGGAATCAACAAAGTCCAAGAGGGTAGCATCTTTCAGAACAAGAGATGTGCAAGAACAAGGGGGCACAGTTTGAAGATGGAGGGGGGAACGGCACAGGGGCAACGTGAGAAAGTATTTTTTCACAGAGAGGGTGGTGGACGCATGGAACGGCCTTCCTGAGGAGATTATGGGGTCAAGAACAGTGGGGGAATTCAAGAAGACGTGGTACAGACATAAGGCAGTTATAGTGGGGTCTAGGAAGAAGTAGGCTGTTGGTTAACTAGGCTCTGCAGCTTATCCAGTAGGTAGGGAAATGAGCAGACTGGGTGGGCCAAGAGGTCCTTATCTGCCGTCAGAGTCTGTTTCTATGTTAGTCATCTAGCAAGAGCCTCCAACCAGCTAGTGGATGCTCTCAGCCAGGTGGGCAAGGTGTCTCACAAGTGGTCTCTGCATCAGGAGGTGGTGAATCACCTGATCTTCCTGGACATAGTCTCCACCACTCATTCACACTAATGGGATCTGCGCTGGAGGCACGAGGACCCAGCGGGAGCAAACTTCTTGCTAGAGGGTTGGTGCCGGAGATGGCACCGCGAGGAGCGGCACTGCGAGCCTCCGCTCGTGTGGTAATGACTCTCCTGGCATCGACCCTCCAACCGCCTCAGTTCCTTTTTTCCCGCCGTCGAGTGCACTTCAGTGACGACGTCGCTCGCCCGCCAGGAGTCAAACTTCGAACTAGCAGCTTAGTTTTTCAGTTTTATTTTTTAGTAGTAATATCTCGAATAAGTATCGCTTAGTTTATTTATTTTCAATTTAAGAAGTCTCAGCCTAAATTGACAGAGTCAGGTGATGGTAGGGAGACTTCGTATAAAAGCTGCTCAGTCAGCCGGGCTGGTTCTGGTCCTCCGCCTTCTCCAGAAGAGGGGTCTCACAACGGACAGTCCAGTGCCCGAGGGGGTGGGCGGTCCCCTCGAAAGCATAAAAGTAAATGGTCGCGCACTCGGCACCATTTGGCCTCGAGCTCTTCTTCGACCCGCAGGTCATGAAAGAGAAGGCATCACTTGAGGTCGCCCTCTGATATGTCTGCGCGTAAACGGTCGGTTATTGGGGCTAGGTCCCGGGTTCCTCCCTCGGAGTCGCCGGTTTCTATTTCTGGTAGCTGGCGTCTTAGACATCGGAGCCCTACCACACCTTCTGGTAGGTCTTCAGATGAGCAGTTTCATCAGCGGGCCACTCTTATGGAGCAATGGGCTCGGAGGTTGGTCCAGCTGCCTGGCCTGGTCACTCAGAGGCCTTCGGGCTTCTCGGGAGATCAGGTAGGGCGGTTGAGCCTCCCTAGTCACGCGGCGCCATCTTCGGTGCCATTGACTCAGTGCTTAGGTGTCCCATCCCCCCCCACAGCTGCGGCGCAGGGGGCCACACCGATGCCTTTATCTCCTGGTCTTCATCCTTCTTTCCCCTCAAATCCTGTTTTTCGGAGTCTTGGGATGTTTTTGACGCCCTCGGAGTCAATAGCTTGTTCGGCGCCGTCCTCGGCGCTGATGTGTCTGTCGGCGCTACCCTCGGCACCGTTGACTTTCTCAGCGCTCTGCGCTTCATCAGCACCTTGTGCTTCGGCGGCGGGGGTGCCGCGTGGCTTCTCTGCACCATCTTCGGTGCCGTGTGGCTCCACGGCTCCATGCATTTCTTCGGCACCGTGCATTTCTTCGGCGCCGAGGCCTGTTAGGATGTCATCCAGCCGTCAGGACTCCTTCTTCAACCCTTTTTCTTCCTCATTTCCTTCTGATTTTCACTCCTTTCCTGTCCATACAGTCCTTCCTGGACTGTCAGGAGATGACATTGAGCCTGACCCAGACCTTAGGCTGGGTGATGATGTGGAAGGAACAGGATCTATTCCAGCGGCAGAGCCTGTGGTCAAGGACCTGTCTTTTAAGTCTCTGCTGAGAAAGTTGATTTCCACTCTTTCTCTCCAAACTACAGATATTGATCTTGGAAAACTGTTACGATTACAATACCTTCATGTTCCGGAGATCCCTATGGATTTGACTCCTCCAGTGTAGCCCTCCTTTGAGACACTGTCTCAAATGGTATGGAATAATCCTGCTCTCATTCCTTCGGTGGCTAAGTCCGTAGATAGGAAATATGCTGCTCCTAAGGATTGACCCATTTTGGCATCCCAGGCCTTTGCGGATCCTATTGTAGTCTTGGCAGAGAATGATAAGGTTGTCCTTCCCCAGACTACTTCAGCCCGACCTATTAACAAAGAATCTCATAAGATAGACACTTTAGGTAAGAGAGTCTTTGCTGCTTCCACCCTAGGTATGTGTATTGCCAGCTACCAAGGCTATTTCTTTCAATATGAGTATATCCTTTGGTATTCACTCAAACAAATGGTAGAAGCTCTACCGGAGTTGGACGCAAATTCAGAGCTTCTTCAAACCATAACCTGGGGTGTCGAGTCCAACAACCAGCAGGTTAAAGCAGCAATGGACGCTTTCGATACTGCTTCCCGAGCAGCAGCGGCAGGCATTTGTACCCGACGTCACTCCTGGCTGCGCACTTCAGGTTTCACAAATGATGCACAGCAACAGATAATGGCGTTGCCTTTTGATGGTGTGTATCTCTTCAGCCCTCAAGTGGAACAAGCTCTAGAGGCTACACAAAGGACTAGGTCAGCCATTAAAATGGCTCAACCTCCTCCTCCTGTCACCTCTCGAGGGGGCGTTATAAACACCAGTTTCATAACCCTCAGTCTTTTTGAGGCAAAGGCAGGGGAAGTTTTAAGAAAAACCAAGCCCACCAGCCTCAAAAGAAAAATACAGCAGAAGGTGCAAGGACACAAAGTGCCCAGTGCCGCCTTCTGAGTTGTTGGCTCAAGTCCCACCTCAGCTGCCCAAGCTGGACTCTTTCTCAGCAGTGGGAGGTCATCTGACTCACTTCTA
Source organism: Neoceratodus forsteri (assembly GCA_016271365.2). Taxonomy (NCBI): domain Eukaryota; kingdom Metazoa; phylum Chordata; order Ceratodontiformes; family Ceratodontidae; genus Neoceratodus; species Neoceratodus forsteri. Next base: position 1,019,642,790 of record CM028134.1, read on the forward strand.
CAATCAGTGGAAGTCCATAACCTTGGACAAATGGGTCCTCCGGATAATCCGCAAAGGGCATTCACTCAATCTTTTGGAGACCCCTCCGGATCGTCCCCCCAGACGACAGCCCAGGCTGTCGGCTCTTCAGTCAGATCTTCTCGCCTCCGAGATACAGGGCCTTCTGAACAACAGGGCAGTGGAAGTAGTTCCGATGGATCAACGGAACACAGGGTTCTACTCCCATTACTTTCTGGTTCCAAAGAAAACCGGAGGCATACGCCCCATTTTAGACCTCAGAAAACTAAACAAATTCCTTCCCAAAGAGAAATTCAAAATAATATCACTAGGAATCCTGTTACCTTTGCTTCATCAACAGAACTGGTTAGCCTCCCTGGACATGCAGGATGCTTACCAGCACATTCCTATTCACCCGAAGCATCACAAATACCTAAGGTTCATGGCTTTTAGACAGCATTATCAGTTCAGAGTCCTGCCCTTTGGGCTATCCTCAGCGCCTCGAGTTTTTACAAAGTGTTGTGCAATTCTCGCAGCGCATCTCAGGAAAATCTGAATACAGGTGTAGCCATATCTGGACGATTGACTTCTAGCAAGCCCTTCCAGACAGGGAACTCTGGGTGCCGTAGCCATGGCTTCACACTTTCTTACGTCCATGGGAGTCCTGCTAAACCTCAAAATATCACAGCTGCAACCCTCCCAGAGGCTCCTTTTCATAGGAACTCTTCTGGACACCTCCTGTGCAAAAGCATTTCTTCCAGAGGACAGGAGGAGCGATATCCTTCAGATGGCCCGATACATCGGAGAGAGCAGCTCGGTTTCAGCTCTCTCGATGCAACTGATGCTAGGCCTCATGGCATCCTCGGTGTTCACTGTACCCCTAGCTCGCCTCCACATGAGAACCTCTCAATGGATGCTCAGTACTCAGTGGTCCCCAACCACTCACCCTCAGTCCTTTCTCATCAAGGTGACAGAGCCTCTGAAGAGATCACTCACCTGGTGGTCGCAAGAGGACAATCTTCTGGAAGGGTATCCCTTTGCTCCTCTGGATCATCAGATTTCCATTACCACAGACGCGTCCCTGATGGGGTTGGAGCTCACTGTTGGACTCTCCACACTCAAGGTATGTGGACTCGGGACGAGTCCCAGCTTCACATAAATGTCTTAGAGATGAGAGCCATCCTTTAGGCAGTTCGGGCCTTGAAGGACATTCTCTGTCACAAGAACATTCTCCTTCAAACGGACAACAAAGCAGTGATGTATTACATCAACAAGCAGGGTGGTGCTCACTCTTACCCCTTATGCAGAGAAGCGTTAAGAGTGGGGGAATGGTGTTTGGAACACAAGGCTCTAATTCAAGTGGTCTACCTGCCAGAAGTGCAAAACGAACTGGCCGACCGTCCCAGCAGAACAGAGGCAGATCCTCACGAATGGTCTCTCAACTCAACCATAGTTCAGTCACTATTCGCAGAGTGGGGAACTCCCAGACCTGGACCTTTTTGCATCCCCACTCAACACAAAACTGCCTCTCTTCTGCTCCAGAAATCCAGGACCTGGCATTTTGTCAGGATGCGTTCAGGCTGCGGTGGGCAAAACTCTTTCTATATACCTTTCTTCCTCTTCCACTCATTCAGAGAGTACTTCTCAAGTTTGAGTCCCAGGGGGACAAAATGATCCTCATTGCTCCCTTCTGGCCTCTACAGATATGGTTTCCACTACTCAACAGTATGTTACAAGCTCCTCCAAAACCACTTCCCCTTCAGATAAACCTTTTGACTCAGGGGCCTGTGGTCCATCCCAACCTGAGGTCGCTTCAATTTAACGCTTGGCTCCTGAAGAGATAGAAGTGAATAGGTTTAATGTCTCTCGCAGGGTTTCAGATATTCTTCTGGCTGCGCGCAAGCCAGCCACTAGGAAAACTTACACAGCCAAGTGGAAGCGTTTTTCCCTCTGGTGTGCCAAGTCCTCTTTAAATCCCTTTTCCTGCCCACAAGATAAAGTTCTAGAGTATCTCTTAGACCTCTCAAATTCAGGTCTGCAATACTCTACAGTTAAGGTTCACCTTTGTGCCATTTCAGCTTATCATGAGCCAGTACTTTCCTTGTCACTAGCTCAGTTACCTGTGGTTAAGAGGTTTCTTAAGAGAATTCTGCATACCAGACCTCCTATATGACTTCCAGTCGTAGCCTGGGACATTAATCTTGTCCTAGACATGCTCACTCAAAAACCTTTCGAGCCTCTAGCTACCTGTGAGTTAAAATTTCTCACTTGGAAAAACAGCCTTCTTAGTGGCCATTACCTCGGCCCGCAGAGTCTCTGAGATACATGCCTTGGTCACAGACCCTCCTTATACTGTGTTTCATAAAGACAAAGTAGTTCTTAGGACCCATCCTAAGTTTCTCCCTAAGGTTGTTTCAGAATTCCATCTAAACCAACCCTTGGTCCTTCCTACTTACTTTGTGAACTTCCAAAATGAAGGAGAGCATTCTCTTCATTCCTTGGACGTCAAAAGAGCTTTGCGTTTCTATCTAGATAGAACAAAAGATTTTCGCAAAGCTCAACAACTGTTTGTTTCCTTCATCGAGACCCCGGCTGGGTCAACCTGTCGCTATCAGATGTATCTCAACATGGCTGGTGGCATGCCTTCGCCACTGTTATTCTATGGCACAGGTTAAGCTGGAGGGCAGAGTGTACGTTCACTCTACTAGAGCGGTTGCGGCATCCCTAGTGGAAATCCGCAACGTGCCCATTGCAGATATTTGCAATGTGGCTACCTGGAGCTTATTGCATACTTTCGTTAAACACTTTGCCCTGGATGTCCGTGCCAAGACGACATCTTTCATTCGGCAGGACCATCCTTAATGGACCTCTGTCCTAAAATTGTGAGCGTTTGGTCTCTTCTGCCGCCCTCTCGGGGGATTATTAGCTCTGTACCCTCCCCATTAGTGTGAATGAGTGGTGGAGACTTTATGTCCAGGAAGATATGAAAATTACATACCTACCGTAATTCTTGATCTTCTTGGACAAGTCTCCACCACTCATTCACCCGCCCACCCATCGTCCCCCGAGCTCACCTGTTTTTGGTCTTCACTCTCTCAATCCTTAGGCTGTGAAGACTTCTTTGTTGACCCTTCTTATACGGGTCGTCCGTACTATCTTATGTCCGGTTTTTGTTAGGCTGTCCTTCTAGGTTAGTTACGCTGCACCAACTTGGAAACAAGGTACTGAGGCGGTTGGAGGGTCGACGCCAGGATAGTCTTTACCGCACGAGTGGAGGCTCGCGGTGCCACTCCTCGTGGTGCCATCTCTGGTGCCAACCCTCTAGCAAAAAGTTTGCTCCTGCTGGGTCCTAGTGCCTCCGGCGCAGATCCCATTAGTGTGAATGAGTGGTGGGGACTCGTCCAAGAAGATCAAGAATTACGGTAGGTACGTAATTTCCATTTCTCCATGTGGGGCACATCTCTGGTCAACTTCTTTGCCTCCTGGGAGAATGCAAAGCTGAAGCTGTTTGGTGCCCGCCCTCCACAGTGTGAGACACTGCTGAGGGATGCCTTCGCGAGGCCCTGGACCCCAGGCCTCTGTTATGTCTTCTTCCTTTCCCCTGATCCACAGAGTGTTGATAAAGATGCGGAGGGACAAGGTGCAGATGATCCTGGTAGCCCCGGACTTGACCCCTCTAGTATTGGTACCTGGATCTCTTTAGCCTCAGCAGCAGGACTCTAGTGCCATTGCCTCTGTCCCTGGATCTGCTGTCTTTTCACAGGGGGACGATCAGACACCCAGATCTTCAATCCCTGCACATCACAGTCTGTTTCCTGAGCGGCTAGAGTTCAAGGCCTTGGGTCTTTCGGAAGATGTGCTCCACATTGTGGAGGTTTCTTTAGAAGAATCAGCCCACCAATGCTACACATTTAAATGGAAAATGTTTTCTATTTGGTGCCAGGGCAGGGAGCTTGACCCCCTGGCCTGCTGTCTGGCTAGCATCCTGGACTAGTTGTGGTCCCTTGTCTCTTTCAGAACTGTGGTCAGTGATCCTCAGGGTGCACCTGGCAGCCATGTCAGCATACTAGGCACAGGCTGGTATGCCAAGGATAGTACTTTAGAAGGTGGTCGGGCTTTCCTTCAAAGGCCTTGACCCCCTGCCCCCGCCAGTGCATGAATTACTACCACCTTGGGACTTGTTGCTGGTATTGGCAGTGTTCATGGGTAAGCCATTTGAACAGATGCACAAGTCTGAGATGTCACACTTGTCATGGACGACTACCTGCATGATGGCTATCACTTCCATCAGAAGGATCAGTGAGATCCAGGCGCTCTCAGTGTAGTCTGCGTACCTTGTGTTCCAGAAGGACAGTCATCCTCCGCACCCACCTGAAGTTCCTGTCAAAGTTTGTGTCAGAATTCCACATTAATCAGGTGATAAACCTCCCAGTATACTTCACCAGTCCAACTTTGGAGACTGAGCACAGGGCTCCATATATTGGACCTGAGGAGTGTGCTTGCTTATTATAAGGACCATAGATCTGGAGTTCGGGGAGAGGTTCGCTAGCTAATAGTGACATATGCTGAAGCAGCACCTGGCAGACCAGCAGCAAAGTGGACGATTTTCAGGTAGATAGTCTTCTGCATTGACATCTGCTATAGGTTGGCTGGTAGGGAGCTTCTGTAGGGCTTGAGCCTCAGCTCACCAGACATATTGCTGCCTTGGTGGCTGCTTCCAGGGATGTCGCTATCCAGGAATTCTGCAGGCTGCTATCTGGAAGTTGGCACACATTAATTTCCCACTGTGACATTGACCTCGAGTCATGCTGGGATGCTGGTTTTGGGATGTTGATTCCCCAGTCCTTGTTTGCCAGATAGGGGAGTGCTCCTTGACTTCTTTATGCACCTGTAACCATAGATCTTCCATGGGGTGGTCTCTTACAGTAGGTAATACTTTTGGGTTACCAGCAGAGGCCATTGTGGCGCACAGCAACTCTTCTAGTAGTCTTTTTACCAGAGGCCACACATGACATCTTCTTCCTATATAAGTGTGGGTGGTCCCTGGTATCCTCATTTCTTTTTTTTTTTGCCATATTCATCTTGCATGCAGCAACCAGAACAACTTCAGAAAATAGCAGTCATCGACGAGAAACAACATCGAAGAGTTTAGGAACAAGGGGGCTCACCCAACAAGAGCTCCCTATCTACTGATCTAATTTCTGGACACACACAGAGCAGGAGTGCCCCATCTCACCCTCTGTGTTTCTCTTACTCATTGACGGCCACCAAACCATTGACGATGCATCTATAATTTCATTGATGGCCCATAACCATCAGCATCCTCATCGATGGCTAATCTGTATTCTCATTGATGGCCATAACAGTCAGTGTTCTCATCGACTGCTGCCACTGTCGACGATGCATCCATATTTTCATCGACTGCCATACCCGTCACTGTCCTCATCGATGGGTACCACTGTCGACAATGCATCTATAATTTCACTGACTGCCCATAACCGTCAACATCCTCATCGACAGCTACCACCGTCGACAAGCATCTCTGTTGTTATTGATGGCTACCACCATCGACGATGCATCTCTACTATCATTGATGCCCACCACTGTCAGTGATGCATCCATGTGCTCATCGATGGCCATACCCATTGACGATGCATCCATATTCTCATTGACAGACATCGCCATCAATGATGCATCCCTGTTTTCTCGTTGACAGCTGTCTCCCATCGACGGTGCATCGTTATTCTGCCTACTCATTGACAGGTCAGTTTTTCACTCCTTCGTCAACAGTGCTTCCAGCACTATAAAAAGGCAATATGTAAATAACCCTTTTCTGGGTTGCATTAGTGTCACTGAGCGGGAGAGATGCTCCTTGATGTCTGTACTTCATGCCTCGTTGACAGCCGCCGCTTCAGGTGTCCCTCCGTCGACAACATGCCCTCATATTCTTTCTTAGTAAATGGGACTTCATAAAAAAACAATAGCTTATGCCATGTTTCTATCCCTCCACCCTCTTAGGTGTACAATCACAGGGGTCTGGCAGACAAAGATCGGAACCCTGGACTTTACCACCCAAGGGCAAGACCTGCTCTGGCTAAACGTCCGCTACCCCTCCATCACCCCCCTTGTGTCTCAAACACTCTTCCCCACCCCCCTAGAAGGAACTGGACGTCTCCACTGTAGTACGGCACATCTTGCATGCCATTCGGCACTCCCAGCCCTCCAATCCAAGGGGGTTGGGCGACCCTCCATGATCTCCTACTCTTCTGCCTAAGAATTTTCATAATGACCAGGATCCATTCCCACCCTGGTCACTTCCTCCGTATATGGAAGACTTTTTCAGATGAACAAGTGCTCCCGGTTGACTTCACCAGTGACCTTGAACATGAAGATTTCCAGGAGCTGAAATTTCTTACTCAGTCTCCCTTTTTCAGAAATGTCGTCTTTGAAACAGGGCCTGTCCTAGAATCCATAGCAACCCTCCTGATGACCCTTCATTCCATGAAATGATGATACAAATATAGAAATTCATGGGATTCTCTACCACAGAAACATGACAAGATAAAGATGTGTCAGGATACCTTGATCTGCCAGAGGAGCCCATCTTGGTGGTTTCCCCACTAACTCAAACTTACCAGAATACCATGCTGGCTGCTTGACATCAACCTCCAGCTATCTCAGCTGTTATCTGTCAGGTGGATCATATTTATCAAGCTCCTTTGGTTCATCCCTTCCTTCAAGCTATCCCGGGAGTGAACTCTGTTCTGCCACTCATGATCACATGACCTTCTTACCACCTGATAAAGAATCCCAAAGACTTGTCTTTCTGGAGAAACGGATCTTTTTCTCCAGTGCCATGAATATCAGAATTCTAAATTATCTTCCTGGACATAAGTCTCCACCACTCATTCACACTAGTGGGATTAGCGCCGGAGGCACTAGGACCCATCGAGAGCAAACTTTTTGCTGGAGGGTCGGCGCGAGAGACGGCGCCGTGCGAGCAGCGGCTCGAGCGGCAATGACTATCTCGACGATGACCCTCCAACCGCCTCAGTTCCTTTTTTCCCGCCGTCGAGTGTGCTTCAGTGACGACGTCACTCGCCTGTCGGGAGTCAAACTTCAAACTAGCGCATAGTTTTCAGTTTATTTTTTTGTAACATTATCACGATAGTAGTTACGCTTAATTTATTCTATTTCGTTAAATTTTTCTAATATTTTAAATTTAACTTACTTGAAGAAGTCTCGGCCTACTGGAATGGTGCGACCAAGAGCAGGTCAGGTAGCGGTAGAGAGTCTTCATTAGAAAAGCTGTTCAGTCAGCCGGGCTGGGTCCGGTCAGCCTCCTTCTCCTCAGCGGGGTTCCGACAGCGGTCAGTCCGATGCCGGGGGATGGGCGGTCCCCACCGGCATAAAAATAAGCGGTCGCATTCTCGGCACCGTTGACCTCGGCTCTTCTTGACCCACAGGTCAAAAGAAAGGCATCACTCGAGGTAGCCCTCTGGTATGTCTGCGCATCGACGGTCGGTTATCGTTGCTAGTTGCTGTTCTCCTTCTTCGGAGTCGCCAACTGCCAGTGAACGTCGTCGTCGACATCGTAGCCCCTCCCTGCCTATAGGTAGGGCTCCAGATGAGCAGTTTCATCAGTGGGCCGCTCTTATGGAGCGATGGGCTCGGAGGTTGGTTCTCCTGCCTGGCTCGGTTGCCACGGAGCCCTCGGGCTCCTATGGCGATCAGGTAGGGTGGTTGGACCTTCGTAGTCGCGCGGCGCCTTCTTCGGTGCCGGCGACTCCGCGCTTAAGTGTTCCCCCCCTCACATGGCTGCGGCGCAGGGGGCCACACCGATGCCCTTATCTCCTGTTTTTTTTCCTTCTCTAGCCTTCCAGGTTACTGGGGCGTTTCTGGCGCCTTCTGCAGGGTCTGTCGGCTTATCGGCGACGTTTTCGGTGCTGCTGGGCCTCGCGGTGCCGTCCGCGGCGCTGCGTGGTCTTGCGGCGCCGTTGGGTCTGGCGGCACCGTCGGTGGTGCCGCTTGGTCCGGCGGCGCCGCGTGCCTCTTCGGCGCCGTGCCCTTCTGCGGTGCCGTTTTCAACCCGTTTTGCCTTCTCGGCGCCGGGGGCCCTCGGGGACTCTCCTTGATTCTCTGCTATTTCCTCCTCTCCTAATTTTCACTCCTTTCCTGTCCAAACAGTCCTTCCTGGACCATCAGGAGATGATGTTGAGCCTGACCCAGACCTTCGGTTGGGTGATGAAGTGGAGGAAATAGGATCTTTCTTTGCTACAGAGCCTGCGGTCGAGGACCTGTCCTTTAAGTCTCTGTTGAAGAACCTGAGATCCACTCTTTCTCTCCAGACTACAGACATCGATCCTGGGAAGATATTAAGACTCCAATACCTTCATGCCTCGGAAGTCCCTCACAGTTTGACTCCTCGATCCAGCCTTCCTTGAGGCAGCTGTCTCAAATGGTATGGAATAATCCTGCTCTTATTCCCTCAGTGGCTAAATCCATTGATAAAGTATTCAGCTCCCAAGGATCGTCCCATTTGGCATCCCAAGCCTTTGCGGATCCTATTGTAGTCCTGGTAGAGAATGATAAGTCGTTCTTCCTCAAACTTCTACAGCTCGACCTATTAACAAGAGTCTAGTAAGATTGATACATTAGGTAAGAGTCTTTGCTGCCTCCACTCTAAGTATGCGTATTGCCAGTTATCAAGGCTATTTTTCTCAGTATGAGTATATCCTGTGGCACTCTTTGAAAAGAATGGTTGAAGCTCTTCGGTTCGGACTCCAAGTCAGAGCTTCTTCTCACGTTACTAGAGGTATTGAGTCCAATAACCAACAGGTCAAAGCCGCTATGGACGCTTTCGACACTGCTTCTCGCTCAGCAGCCGCAAGTGTTTGTACTCGGCGCCATTCCTGGCTGCGTTCTTCTGGCTTCACGAATGATGCTCAGCAGCAGGTAATGGCGCTGCCCTTTGATGGCTCCTTTCTTTTCGGCCCTCAGGTGGAACAAGCCTTAGATGCCACTCAGAAGACTAGGTCGGCCATTAAGTTGGCCAGACCTCCGCCTGCTCCCTCTCGGGGGCATGTGAACAGACGTCAGTTTCATAGTTGTCCGTCCTTTCGAGGCAGAGGCAGGGGATGCTTCCATAAAAGCCAACCTGCCCAACCTCAAAAGAAAGCGCAGCAGAAAGCGCAGGGGCCTAAAGCCCCCAGCGCCACCTTATGAATTGCTGGCTCAAGTTCCATCCACATTGCCCGGGGTGGAGCGTTCTCCTCCGGTGGGAGGTCATCTGATGTACTTCTACAACCAGTGAAGTCCATAACCGGACAAATGGGTCCTCGGATAATTATCAAGGGTTATTCTCTCAATTTTTGGAAACCCCGAATTGTCCTCCCAGGCGACAACCCAGGTTGTCGGCCTCTCAATCAGATCTCCTCACCGCCGAGATCAGGGCCTTCTAAGCAGCAGGCAATAGAACTAGTGCCCCGCATCTCTCAGCTAGGGTTCTCTCCATTACTTCCTGGTTCCAAAGAAATCTGGGGAATGCCCCATTCTAGACCTCAGAAAGTTAAACAAATTTCTCCCCAGGGAGAAATTCAAAATAATTCCTAGGTACCCTGTTACCCTGCTGCATCAGCACGACTGGCTGGCCTCCTGGATATGCAGGACACTTACCAGCATATCCCCATCTACCCGACCACATCAGTTCCTCAGGTTTGTAGCTCTGGGTCGGCATTATCAGTTCAGAGTCCTGCCTTTTGGGCTATCCTCGGCGCCGTGAGTTTTACAAAGTGTTGTGCAGTTCTGGCGCATCTCAGGAAGATAGGACTCAGTGTTTCCCTACCTGGACGATTGGCTTCTGCAAGCCCTTCCAGCCAAGGGACTTTGGAAGCCGTGCAAGCGACTTCTCGTCTTCTTACGTCCATGGAATTCTGCTGAATTTGCAAAATCACAACTGCAGCCCTCCCAGAGGCTCCTTTTCATAGGGACGCTCCTAGACTCCTCTTCCGTGAAGGCTTTCCTTCCAGAGGACAGAAGACTCGACATCCTTCGGATGGCCCGTTACACCGGGGAGAACCAATCGGTTACAGCTGTCTCGATGCAACGCATGTTGGGTCTCATGGCATCCTCGGTGTTCACTGTACCCCTGGCCCGGTTGCACTGAGAACCACCCAATGGATGCTCTCCACTCAGTGGTCTCTGACCTCTCACCCTCAGTCTTATCCCATCAAGGTGACGGAGCCCCTTCGAAGGTCTCTCACCTGGTGGACTCAAGAGAGCAATCTCCTGGAAGGGTTCCCCTTTGCTCCCCCGGATCATCAGGTCTCCATCACCACAGACGCATCGCTAATGGGATGGGGAGCTCACTGTCGCTCCCTTCACACTCAAGGTGTATGGACTCAGTTCGAAACTCATCTCCACATAAATGTCCTGGAGATGAGAGCGGTCCTCTACGCGATCCGAGCTCTGAAGGATATCCTTTGTCACAAGAACATTCTCCTTCAAATGGACAACAAAGCTGTGATGTATTACATCAACAAGCAAGGCGGTGCTCATTCTTACCCCCTTTGCAGGGAAGCAATGAGGGTGTGGAAGTGGTGCTTGGAGCACAAGTCTCTGATTCAGGTGGTTTATCTGCCAGGTATACAAAACGATCTAGCAGACCACCTCAGCAGAACGGAGGCAGACCCTCACGAGTGGTCTCTCGATCCAGCCATAGCTCGGTCACTATTCGAAGAGTGGGGGACTCCAGACCTGGACCTTTTGCATCCCACTCAGCAAAAACTGCCTCTCTTCTGCTCCAGAAATCCAGGGCCTGGCATTTCTGTCAGGATGCGTTCAGGCTGCGGTGGACAAACGCTTTCTTTCAGCCTTTCCACGCTTCCTCTAATCCAGAGAGTTCTCCTCAAGTTCGAGTCTCAGGGGACCAAAATGATTCTCATTGCTCCTCCTGGCCTCGGCAACTATGGTTTCCTCTGCTCAACAGTATGTTGGCAGCCTCTCGAGACCACTTCCTTCAAATCAATCTTTTGACTCAGGGTTCGTTGGTCCATCCCAACCTGAAATCACTTCCCTTCATGCTTGGCTCCTGAAGAGGTAGAAGTGAATCAGTTCAACGTCTCGTGAAGTCTCGGACATCCTTCTGGCTGCTTGGAGAGCCAGCCACCCAAACGTACGCTTCCAAATGGAAACGCTTTTCTCTCTGGTGTGCAAAGTCCTCTTGGAATCCCTTTTCCTGTCCTCCTGACAAAGTTCTGGAGTATCTTTTGGACCTATCAAACTCAGGTCTCCAGTACTCCACAGTTAAAGTTCACCTTAGTGCCATCTCAGCTTCCATGAGCGGTTTCTTCCTTGACTCTGGCTCAGCTTCCTATAGTGAAGAGATTTCTTAAGGATTCTTCATACCAGACCCCTGTTAAGCATCCAGTTGCAGCCTGGGACATTAACCTGGTGCTGGACATGCTCACTCCGGAAGCCTTCGGCCCCTAGCTACCTGTGAGCTAAAACTTCTTACCTGGAAGACTGCCTTCCTGGTGGCCATTACCTCAGCCACGGGGTCTCGGAGATTCATGCCTTGGTGGACGGACCCTCCGTATACTGTATTCCATAAAGACAAAGTAGTTCTCCGTACTCATCCTAAATTTCTTCCCAAGGTTGTCAAGAATTCCATCTAAACCAACCTCTAGTACTTCCCTCTTACTTACGCTAATTTCCAAAATGAAGAGCGATCTCTTCATTCCTTGGATGTTAAGAGAGCCTTAGGTTCTATTTAGATAGAACCAAGAATTTTCATAAGACTCAGCAACTGTTTGTTTCTTTCAGCGACACCGGCTGGGTCAACCTGTCGCTATCAGATGCATCTCATCATGGTTAGTGGCATGCCTTCAACATTGCTACTCCATGGCTCAAGTTAAATTGGAGGGTAGAGTGTCGCTCACTCTACTAGGCGATCGCGGCATCTTTAGCGGAGATTCGCAATGTTCCAATGCGGATATCTGCAGCGCCGCCACCTGGAACTCAGTGCATACATTAGGTTAAGCATTATGCACTGGATGTTCATGCCAGGCGACATTCCGCGTCGGCAGAACTAGCATTCGCAGAACTATCCTTAATGAGCTTCTATCTTGGGCAGTGAGCTCTGGCTCTCCTGCCGCCCTTTTGGGGGATTATCAGCTTGGTACTCTCCCACTAGTGTGAATGAGTGGTGGAGACTTATGTCCAGGAAGATATGAAAATTACGTACCTACCGTAATTCTTGATCTTCTTGGACGAGTCTCCACCACTCATTCACACGCCCACCCTCCATCCCCCAAGCTCACCGCTGTGTTGGTCTTCACTCCCTCAAATCTTTAGGCCGTGAGGACTTCTTTGCTGACCCTTCTTACACGGGTCATACGGACTATCTTATGTCCGTTTTTAAGGTTAGATTTACTCTTTACGTTAGTTGCGCTGCACCTCCTTGGTAAAAAGGTACTGAGGCAGTTGGAGGTCGTCGTCGAGATAGTCATTGCCACTCAGCAGCTGCTCGCTCTCGCGCCGACCCTCCAGCAAAAAGTTTGCTCCCGATGGGTCCTAGTGCCTCCGGCGCTAATCCCACTAGTGTGAATGAGTGGTGGAGACTCGTCCAAGAAGATCAAGAATTACGGTAGGTACGTAATTTTCATATATGGGTCATATGATTAAATACCAACATACCCTTGGGTCAGCTGCCATTGAGACTGTCAGTCACCTCCCTCCTTCACCAGAACAGGAGAGATTATTGGCTACTATGTCAACTAGCAATGATCTTATCTGTGTCAGTCTTCACCATTCATCACAGATGGGGTACTGGCCGGAGATCAGGACCCCGCGGGAGCTTTTTAAAAGGATAAGTAGAGCCGACACAGCATCGGCGCCGCCCTCGAGGCCGACGTACTACGTGGCGCTCGATTAGCCATTAGGCTGCATCGACTCCGCCTGCCTACCAGTTCTTCGTCTCCCGCCATCGAGGTCGCCTCGTGGGAAGCTGTTAGAAGAAAAACTAGGCCTGTCAGCCTTTATTGCGACGTTTAAGTCCGTCGGTCTTATTAGTTCTGGGTTTGCCTCTACTCGACGTCGCCAGTAAGATCTTTCCTTTTTATTTAAAAGTTTGTGACGTTGAGTCTGTTTTGGTGTTTTTTTCCGTAGGTCATGTCTCGGTCGGAGGGCAAGAAGTTTTCCAAGGCGGGTCGGCCCCCTATGCGTCGGTGCCCGTGCGGCCGCAAGTATTCCATTACCGACCAACATGACGATTGTCTCGCGATGTCTTGGCCCACTTCACGACATGGATTTGTGCGGCACCTGCATGGACCGCGTGTCCTCGAACAGCGTAGCGTGGAAAGTGGGCTAGCTCACGAACTTTCGGGGTAGGGGTTCACACGCTGGGCCAAGCCGCACTCTCTCGGCCTTCCTCCGGGTCCCCTCCGGTTCTATACGAACCGAGGAGGAGGGAGCCTCGGCTACTAGTAGCCTGGCCTTGGTCGAGGCTCCTCCCGACGGCGCAGGGAGGCCGTCCCACTTCCTCCGGGAGCAGGCGGAGGCGCACGCAAGCAATCTCCCTTCGGGGTGAAGGCTCCCAGTGTCGCTCCGGTCTGGAAGGCCGGGTGCGATGCCGTCTCGATGCCGTCGGGGCCTTGGTGCTATTCGGCAGTGCCGTGGGCCCTGTTGGCGCGACTCGTCTCTTGGCGCCGTGGGCCCTGTTAGCACCGTTAAGTAGCACCGGCGGCTGCTCGCGGCGCCCGTGACCCTAGTTAGTATCGCCTTTCATCATGTCTACGCCTCCAGCGCGTCCAAGGACAACATGGCTGTGGGCCTTCCGGCGTCGTCGGTCGGTGCCGTTCTCGGCGCCGTTGGTGCTCTCAGTGCCGCTTCGGCGCCGAGGGACCTAAGCGGTGTCATGTTGGCACTGCTTGGGGCCTCGGTGCCGCCCGTGGCGCCGAGGGGCCTGGCGGTGTCGTCGGCGCCGTCTCTGTCCCTGGTACCGCCCCTGGTGCCAGTGGACTTGATGGCGCTGCGGATGGCCCCGGCTCTGGACCTTTGGCCTGAGCTGCCCTGGCGCCTTCTGTCAGCCCCGCTTGTGGGGCTGTGGAGGGCACGGGTGCCACCTCGGCCACTGCTCTGACTGCCGCGCCCTTTGGTAAGGTTGCCGTCCCCCGCCCTCCTACTGTTTGGCTTAGGGCCTCAGACTCTACCTCGTCGGAGTCGGGCTCTGAGTCGGACGGGCAGTCACACCCTTCGGGGTTGTCTGCGGAGGAGAGCGAGCCAGTAGTCTCGACGACGAGTCATAGCCAGCCCCCTTCTGAGGAGCGTCGGGTGGTTCCCGAGGTTAGGGTCAGTGGTACTGACCAGCAGGCTATGGTATGTGCCACCGTTGCCATGTAACCTGGCCTTGTGGGGTTCCTCGACCCCTCGGCGGTGGTACCCCCTCCAGTAGTGTGTCTCGATCGCCCAACTTTGGGGCCCATCGGGAAGCCTGCAGAGGGGAGGGTGCTGCTCCCTGGGTCTCCCCTTCGGGGGCAGCCCAGAGCTGCCAGCTACCTAGGCTGGCCCTCTCGAGGACCAGGACTCTGAGGGGTCGGCACGTCAGCCTTTCTCTGGGGTCCACCCGGGCCCTGGACGCAGCCGCAGTGCGGACTTCCGCCCTTCCCCTTCCGGTTCCTTGAGGGGGTCCCATTCTTTGGAGGCAGGGGACCGTCCTTCTGGACCTATACGGCCCCGGTCACCTCACTGGGGGGATTCTTCTGGGCACAGCCTTGGCAGTACCAACGTGGTTGTACAGCTGTTGGCTGTGGGGTCTTCCAGGACACCCTCTTCGGGTGTCCATGGTCTGCTCCCTAGCCCTGGCAGAGGTCAGCCAACTTCTTCTCTCGGCTCCGCCCCTATCCCTCTGCCACATTCTCCAGCGCTCCCAGGCATTCTTGGTCCTAGCGGCCCTCTCATCTGGGAGCAGTTCAGAGCGGTGGCTGCTCGGTTCCCGGCCTACGTTAGGGCTATGGACAGCCAGGTTTTCCAACCTCCCCCCGTGCAGCCACCCTCGGAACATTTGGTGACCTCCAGCTCCTCATCCCCCTCTTCTGGAGGAGAGGAACCCTCTGTCCATATCTCTCCGGCCGCTGATCTCTCTGAGTACCAGCGTTTCCTCGTGAGGATGATGGAGGACCTTCACCTTTCTCCCCTGTCTGTGAGCAATCCTGAGCATGCGGCGTACGCCTTTCTAGGCGATTTTGGTGCGGCCACCCTTGTGGTGCCGCCCTGGCCTACTCCCTTTCGGGAGGTGTCCATGCGTTTCTGGCAGAGGCCCTTCTCCGGAGTTCCTGCCCCTAGGGACCTCAGCCAGAGGTATTGCGCTCCCCCGGAGTCTCCAGGTTCTATGCCTCATCCACAGTCCGGATTGACGCACCTGGACATCCCTGACGGGCTTCGCGCCCTCCACCGTGACCGGCCCCCAGATCAAGACTCCTTGGATTTTGATTTCTGGGGGAGGAGGACCTTCTACTCGGCACGGTTGCTTCTCTCCATCTCTGCTCATCAGGCCCACTATGCAGCCTACAACAGGTTCTTGTGGTCTGCGCTAGGTCAGATCCTAGCTGCTTTGCCTGACTCTGAGCAAACCAGGCAAGCCATCGCACTGTCTGCACGTGGCCTGGAGCTAGCAAGGCACCAAGCAAGGGCATCTTACGACGCCAGTGAGGTAGCTACCAGGGTCATAGGGACAGCGATCTGCACCAGGAGATCGGTGTGGCTCCGTCTTTCCCGGTTGTCACCCTTGGCCCAGCGTAGGGTGATTTGCTCCGCTCAACAGGGAACCTGTCTCTTCTCCCGTAGGGTGAGACGACGTTTGTCGGGGGCAACTTCCTTCCCCCTCCGGGGGGACCCCATCTCGCTCTCCCCACTCTCGGGCCTCAACAGGCCCAGAAGTTTCCCCCCCTTAGTGTGTCACCCACTGAGGGTTAAGGGACGCTGTCCCTTAGGGTGCAATGAATCAACCCCCTTCGGGGGGGCTTGGTACTCACCCATCTGTGATGAATGGTGAAGATTGACACAGATAAGATATAAAAATTACGTACCTACCCTAATTATGATCTTTCTGTGTATCTTCACCATTCATCACAATCCCGCCCGCCATCCCCCTGGGGCCTCAGTCTCTGGGTCCTCCTCCCTCTGTGCCTACCCCTCTTCTTGAGCGGGGTACAGTTGGGACACACAGGAGGTATTTTCTCCCCAAGAATTTACAACTTCAGTGGCACTCCTTCTATATCTCCACCCCTACAGGGGTGGGAGCTGTTGCCCTCCTTCTGTTATCCATCTAACTGTTTAAAGAAAAAAAAAAAGATTTCCCCCTTTTTTTTCACCAAATAGCCGACTCTGGCTTGGGTGGTGCCAGTTATTCTGTGCCTTGAATTCTGGCAGAGAGCTTTGCTACTCCTTGCAGTTCCTATACAGTCTGGTGACGGACAAGGGTCTCGGATCCTTGTTACCTCTCACTCTCTCCTAAATTTTCTCCCCTCCCTTCCCTCCCTTCCGTTTCCAGATATTGGGGCCCCTACCCAATCCCCTTAGTCTTACTTCTTCTATACTGTCCTCTGTCGTTATTTCTCCTTTTAGTTCAGTTTTTCTCTTCCTTTTTCTGTCCCTTGGACTCTCTTGTCCCACCCTCCATCCCTTCCTCTTACCTCTCCGCGCTCAGAACTGGTAGGCAGGCGGAGTCGATGCCTAACGGCGGCTAATCCTCGGCGCCCCACGTGAGCACGTCAGCCTCGAGGGCGGCGCCATGTTGCGTCGGTTCTGCCTATCATTTTTAAAAAAAAAAAAAAAAGCTCCCGCGGGGTCTGATCTCCGGCCAGTACCCCATCTGTGATGAATGGTGAAGATACACAGAAAGATCATAATTACGGTAGGTAAGTAATTTTTATTTATTTCCTGTCACCTACCCAGGTCGGGATATGATGCCATAGAT
Organism: Neoceratodus forsteri; assembly: GCA_016271365.2. Lineage (NCBI taxonomy): Eukaryota > Metazoa > Chordata > Ceratodontiformes > Ceratodontidae > Neoceratodus > Neoceratodus forsteri. The sequence goes on from CM028134.1 coordinate 1,019,659,762, forward strand.
ACCTCGTCCCGACTGTCGGCTATTGGCATTTATTTGCGATGCCACATCTGACTCTGCTTTTCAGGCTTTACGCCTGATGTGCAACATAAAGTAGCTAATGCCCCTTTTAATGGGTCCAAGTTATTTTGGGCCAGGTACTCAAACGTTACTGGATGACTTACAGGCATTAGGCAGAACTCTACGTACGGTTCATGGCATGTACCATATGCCGCAAACAACCTACCATACTCGATCCTCTTCCTACTCTGAAAGAGTTGAAAAATACAGAGATATTAATTAATACAGGCAGCTATAGAGGTTGTACTTACCCCCCCAAGAGGCAACACGTTTGCCACCTGTGTATCCCACTCCCATCCTTCCAGGAGGGCTGGGCGGCCCAATACCCAGTGACCCACTAGGGTTTTTTCCCACCCCTCCTTGACATAGGCTGCATTGTAGTATGTATAAGACAAGGCCTCCCTGAGGCAGCTTACTATTAACTCATATCATGCATTGCTTTAGCTACCAATTGTATAGGCCTTAACCACTAATTAGGTAAATATGTCGATAGCTCTGCCCTGTTTTAGCTACCAAATGTATAGGCTTTAACCAGTGCTCATTGTACTTGTATGCTGTATGATTGCTCACCCACATTTATTCTATGTATGTACTGTATGAATGTCTATGTTTTATTCTTTTTTTTAATTCAGGTTTATTGACAACGTACAGGTACATTAATACATATGTCAGGTATAAAAATAAGATTATCACAGGAATAGACAAAAAAATCTATTGAGTTCCTTGCTTAGTTTACAAGGATGTAGGATGGTCCAGAAATTTTTATGCAGTCTCTGTAATTATACAGTAGAAGAAGGATTTCATTATCTCTTCAGAACTTTCCTATTTTTTATGTACAGTGCTTTAATTAATTTTGTTTTACAAAATCCCCCCCACCCCTTTTTATTTTTCTCTTTTCCCCGTCTTCCCTTATCATTTGGCTGCCCTCCAGATCTCCCATTTGGTCCATCTCTGGATATAAAGAGCAACTCGTTGGTTTATTTTAAATGTGAGTTCTTCTGGTTCGGAGATGTTCTGAACCACCTTTATCCAATCTTGCCTACCTGGGGGTAGGGGATTAAGCCATGATCTCGTGATGGCTTTGTGGGCTGCAGTTATAAGAACCGTCCAGAAGTACCTTGAATCGGCCCCTTTCACGCCCATTGGTGGGACTCCAAGTACAGCCTCATTCCACCCCAGAGAGTGGTCAAGAGATAAAATCTCTTTCAACGCGTTAGAGACCTCAATCCAAAATGTCTGGAGTTTTGAGCATGCACAAAAAATGTGAAGGTGATCCACCACCTCCTCCCCACAAGCCCTCCAGCACAGAGATGAGCAACCCGGGCTCCTTTTGTTTAGTGTTTTGGGGGTTAGAAAATATCAGACCCTTATCTTCCAGACAAACTCTTGCCAAAAGGGAGACCTGGTCTTCGTCTTGGCTGTACTGAAGATGGGGTCCCAGTCAAGGATTGGGGACTCCGAGTTAGCCTCCTCCCGCCGCCTGGTTTTGATCTTGGTTAGTGGATCACTCTTCACTGTGGCCAGAGACTTGTAAATATGAGAGATCAGGCCCTTTTGAGTAAGTGCCATTCTGCTCTTTTGGATAGGTAGCAAAAAGGGAGCAGCCTTGATCGGGTCTCTGTCTTTCTTTAATAATGAGGTAATGTAGGTTCTAACTTGTTGGAACCTAAAGTGGTCCGAGCTTCTCAGGCCAAACGTGTTCCTAAGGGTGACGAAATCTTAGGACCGCGTCCCCATGCAAAAACTGGCCGAGGTACCTTAAGCCAGCCCTATCCCATTGCCTGAAAGTGTGATCCAAGCGATTCAGGGAAAGTCACAGTCCCATGCCAGTCTTTTCAGAGGCCAAATTGAAATTTTTTATTTATACTTTTGCCATAGCCTATGGACTGGATAGTGAAAATATTTGTAGGGTCGCCTATAGGCAAGAAAGCAAAGCTGTTCTGCTTTGATTGGTCAGCTATCTAGATATGGGAAGATGAACGGATAGTGTCCCCAACTGTATTTAATTCGGGAAGGGGATGACTATGGGAAGACAAGGGTGTAACCAGGCGGTCCTCAAGGGGCAACCTTCCGTCCTCTTCTTCACCTTTCTCCATATCCCTCCATCCAGCAGTCGAGTTCAGATTAGCCCATTGCAATGCGTTTTTCAATTGTACTACAAGGAAGTAGTCCTCCAATTCAGGAAGGGACCTACCCCATGTGCTACTATGAGTTTGTAGAATTTTTAAGTTAATTCGCCGTCTTTTGTTGTTTCATATGAATTGTCTATGTTTTATTCTGACGTGGAGGCCTTGGAAACAAGTCTATGACGCAAAGGGTTGTAATTCCGATTTCCTAAATAAATAAACAGGCCTCGGAGGCTGTGGGTGGTTGTTCTGCCCTCCATTTAGAGGCTAGGCAAGCGATCACTTCAGGTGAATGATTACTCCAGATTATGTAGAGGGGTCATACTGTGGAATTTATCTCCAGCCCCCTCCGGTCCTCCGCGACTTATTCATTATCCATCAGATCATATACCTATCCTTCAGGAGGACTTGAAGGCTCTACTGGTGACACAGACCATTTCTCCAGTACCCACCCCCATAACATCAAAAGGGATTCCACTCTCACTTCTTTCAGGTACCCAAATGAACTGGAGACCTTAGTCCGATACTGGACCGCAGAAAACTGAACCTTTTCATCCAGTACAAATGGTTTTGCATGATAACCTTGACTTCCATCATGCCTATACTGAAACAGGGAGATTGGCTTTGTGCCCTAGATATGAAGGGTGCCTGCCTGCATCCATCCTGCTCATCGCAGATTTCTTCGTTTCTGCCTGCTAGGTTAACACTACCAGTTTTGAGCACTCCGATTTGGCCTCTCCTTGGCCCTGATTGAGTTCACCAAATACCTAGAGGTAGTTGCAGCAGCTTTAAGAAGGAAAGGGCACTTTATCTTCCCATATCTAGATAGCTGACCAATCAAAGCAGAACAGCTTTGCTTTCTTGCCTATAGGCGACCCTGCAAATATTTTCACACTCTAGGGATCACAGTCGATTGGCCAAACTCCAACCTGATCCCGACTCGGTCTCCAATACATTGGAGCTGTCCTAGATACAGTCCCAGCTAGAACTTACCATCTGGCAGGCCACACCCTTGTCTCTGGTGTCATGCATACAGATTCAGAAGGTAGTCACAGCTAGACAACTGCTATGCCTTATGGGTCACGTGGTTGCTGCCATCCCCACAGTAGCACTCGCCCACCTTCATATGAGACCTATTCAGTGAACCCTCCAGAATTGATGTTCTTACTTCGAGACACAGCTCTTGCAGCAGGTAACACCATTAGGACTGAAGCCGGCAGGCGTCAGGACCCCACGGAATTCTTCTAGCTAGCTATCTTCAGCAGGGACCGCCCCCGACGTTGGTCCCGCCTCCAACGTCAGGCGTAGTACATAAGGGGGCAGTCCCGCCAGATTCCCCAGTTCTTTCCCGCCGTCGACTTGCATGTCTTGACCCTTCGGCTCGTTTCTAGCGCGCGACGCTCGGTTAAGTTCTTCTTTCGGGAAACGTTCATTTTTTCGGCTCAGTTGCTGTCTGATGTCCTCTCCAACCTCCGTTGAAGGCCATCCCTCGAAGTGTGCCTGTGGGAAGCAAATCCCGTTTAAGGATCCGCATTCGGCCTGCATCCGGTGCCTAGGCCCAGACCACGACACCCGGTCCTGCACATTCTGCCAGGGGTTCAACAGCCGGACCCGGATCTGTCGCCAGAAGGCCCTGCAGGTGTTCCTGCTCGAGGAAAAGATCAAGGCCATGGACGCGTCCTCCAAGGGGGAATCAGCAGAGAAGGCCCGGAGACACTCTGAGAAGCACAGGGAGAGGGTTACTTCCAAGTCCCTGTCTAGGGCCTCTGACTCTCGTAGTTCTGGCTCCCGGTCCGACCGATCGCCTCCCGGCCGTCTCAGCCTCCCCGCTGCGGTGAAGAAACCTTCGGGCTCCTCTTCTGCCTCACAGGCCAAGACCTCCAGGCCCTCCTCGTCTTCTAAAGCCCTGGTTAGCTCTGGGGACCGTCATCACCACCACAAGTCGGATTCCCACCGTTCCCGAACCCGACGTCAGGTCTGCCTCCTTGCCTCCTCCTCCCCAGAGGAAGACCAAGGAGCTTACCTCTCTCAAGAAGTCGTCGGACCCGGCGTCGGCCCGCCTGACGCCGGTCACTCATCATAGGTCCCAGGAGCCGTCGACTGCCAGACGCCCGTCGCCAGTCAGGCCTACGCCCTCTCGGTCGTTGGCAGGGGGGCCGACGTCTGTACCCGTACTTGTCGAGAAGAGGACCCCCGACGCCTCCTACCGACGTCGGTCAGGAGACTTTCACAGAGTAGAAGGAGCTGACCCAGCCCGAGGACCAGACGGGCGAACCTGGTCCTGTCGTACCCCCCAGGGAACCCTCCCCGCAACCTGAGGCCCTTGAGGTACCGACGCCGGAACCAGACGACCGGCCATCGGCGCCCGGTCCATCGTCTGGCCTTTCCATATCTGAGGTCAAGGTGCTCTTTACTTACTGATGGGACACCATTAAAAGGGATATGGTTCCCACACCTCCTCCTCCTCCACCTGCGACTCCTCCGTCTCCTGCACCCCCTACTCCGTCCGGGGCTGCAGGCCGAGTACCTTTCCCCCAGGAGCCCACGGATCCTCCAAGGGGGAGACCAGACAAAAGGAGACCTCCGTCTAGATCTTCTTCAGGGTCACCCAGCCCCAAGAGACCCAGAAGACGCCGCCTTTCACCTTCGATGGAGGACACAGGATCGGAGTTTTCGGCAGGATCCAGATCCCCCTCTCCCATCCACATCCCCTCTCCGGACCCACGTGAGCTTCCTAGATCTCCTCCAGATGACCCATCGTTCTCAGAGATCATGCGACATATCCAAGAAAACACGGGCTGGGATGCGGCAGAGTTAGACCCCGAGAGACCACGCCTCCCCAAGTATCTTTGGCAGAAGGATCCTAAGCCTGTGGTGGTACCACCCTTGGTGGACACTTTTGTGGACGACACCAAGGCAGCGTGGAAGCGTCCACACTCGCTCCCGGCTATGCCGAAGAAAGCTGACCGCCTGTACAAGGCCCCTAAGGAGGACCAGTACTTGGCTCAACATCCTCTGGCCGACTCTCTCGTCATAACAGCCTCTCATGACCAGTCCCAGAGACTGCAACATTTGAGCACCCTGCCACCGGACCCGGGAGTCCAAACAGCTGGACGCTATGGGCAGGCACACGTACGCTTCCGCTACTTGCGCCATCAGATCCCTGAATTACTTGACCCACATGGTGCAGTTCCAAAATGCTTTGTGGGAACAGGGACTGGATCTGGCGGATAAATTGCCAGACGGTGAGCAGAAGGAGGAGATGTTGCAGCTCCTCCGTACGGGTTCGGACGTGGGAACCCAGGTGCTGCGAGCCACGTATGATTCCGCGGACTCCTCGGCCAGAGCGGCAGCTTCAGGTGTATGCCTCCGGAGACACTCATGGCTCTGTGTCTCCAGATTTACCCCGGACGTCCAGAAGAACATCATGGACGCCTCTTTCGATGGAGTTCTCTTTGGTGAACCCTCTGAGAAGGTCCTCACCAAGCTCCAAGAGGCTGGGAAGGCGGTGAGGTCGGTCCAGGCAATGTACCGACCGAGGCTTAGTTCCTTTCGTAGGAACCAAAGCCGTTTTCGTGGCCGGACGCACAAGGTGCAGTGGGACCAAAGGCAAGACCACATGCAGCAACCGGTCAGAATCACGAATGCCGTGATTCGGGACTGGCAGTGGTGGCTAGACCCAGGAACACTCTCTGCGGGTGTCCCTTTCACAGCGCCGTCCCCGGAGGTGATCCTTTCCACAGATGCCTCAGGGCTGGGGTGGGGAGCGCACCTGAATGGGGTGAGGTCCCAGGGAACTTGGACCCCTCAAGAGGCTCATCTCCACATCAGCATTCTGGAGATGAGGGCGGTCCTTTATGCCCTGCAGGCCTTTCAGTCAGAGATCCCACCGATTACTCTTATGATCCAAACGGACAGTACGGTGGTGATGTATTACCTCAACAAACAAGGAGGCGCACACTCTTACCCCTTTGCAGGGAAGCGATGAGAGTGTGGGATTGGGTAATCAACACGCGCGAGCCTGATTGCAGTTCACGCCTCCCGGAGTGGACAACACAACGCAGGACGGCCTGAGTCGCCTCCCAGGCCAGGGTCCACGAGTGGGAACTTCTTCAGGGGGTAGCAGAGGATCTGTTTCTTCGATGGGGCACTCCAGAACTGGATTTTTCGCTTCCCCATCCAACGCAAAACTGCCCAGTTTCTGCTCGCTAGATCCAGGGCCTGGTGTTTTCTGGCGAGACGCGTTGTCCCTCTCCTGCGCGAACAGATTCCTCTACGCCTTCCCGTTGATCCAGAGAGTTCTTCTCAAACTGCACAGGGAGCATGCAACAATGATCCTGGTAGCCCCTTTCTGGCCCAGGCAGATCTGGTTCCCCTTGCTAACGCAGCTGTCCCGTGAACCTCCGGTCCCGTTGCCTTTCAGCTCCCATCTCTTGTCTCAGGAGGAAGGTTCACTGGTCCACCCGTACTTATGCTCACTGAACCTGCATGCATGGCTCCTAGCGACATAGCCATCTTGCAACATGGGGTCTCACAGGAGGTGGCTGAAGTTCTTTCCGCAGCCAGAAAGCCGTCAACGCATGCGACGTACGCCATGAAATGGCACCGTTTCTGTTTATGGTCGCAAGCACGCGGCCTTTCCCCTCTAGGTTGTCCGGTGAAAGTGGTGTTGGAATACCTGCTTTCCCTATTCCATTCGGGTCTCGCCTACTCCTCTATTAAGGTGCACCTCTGCGCTATTTCTGCTTACCACTTTCCCGTGGGACAGCGCACAGTGGCACAGCTTGATGCCTGTCGAGACTTTCTGAGAGGGGTGTTGCACCTTAGGCCACCCATTAAGGACCCTGTTCCTCCGTGGGACTTACTCTTTGTCCTGGAACAACTCACGCTTCCCCCCTTTGAACCTGCCGCAGATTGTGAGCTGCGTCTTCTGTCATGGAAAACGTTATTTTTAGTTGCTGTCACGTCAGCAAGGAGAGTTTCCAAGCTTCACGCTCTCATGTGTAAGGAACCTTATTTAATTTTCCACCAGGACAGAGTGTCCCTGAGGACGAATCCTAAGTTCTTGCCTAAGGTGGTCTCCGCACTCACTCTCAATCAGGACATTGACCTGCCCGTATATTTTCCTAAATACTCTTAATAGAGGAGAAGCGCTGCTTCACACCCTGGATGTTCACCGCTGTCTAAGGTATTACCTGAACAGAACTAAACAGCTTCGCAAATCGGAGCAACTCTTCGTTTCCTTTGCTGAGAGGATGATGGACCAACCAGTAACAAAGCAGTCCCTTTCTCACTGGCTCGTCCAGTGTATATCTTACTGCTATGATAGAAAACAGAAGCCCCTCCCGGGTACAGTCCGAGGCCATTCCACAAGGGGGGTGGCTACCTCCTTTGCAGCACTCCGTAACGTCTCCACCTCTGCCATTTGTGCTGCAGCTACTTGGAGCTCTGTGCATACATTTATTAGGCATTATAGCCTGGACATTGCTTCACGGCGGAGAGCCAGTTTCGGCCTGGCCGTGCTACAGGGTCTCCTGTCCTAGAGTCAGGATTTGGTAAGGATATTTCCTAGTTCCTCCTCCCAGAATGCTTACAGGTGCTACTGCTTGGAAATCAGTCCTAATGGTGTTACCTGCTGCAAGAGCTGTATCTCGAAGTAAGATAGTACAGTTATGTAACAGGGTTTTAAATAATTGATTAGCAGTTTTTTTCTTGGGACTATACTAACTGTACAGAAAGTATTTATATTGATTTTCTAGAAGTGCTGTGATTGTTAAACACAATGAGGCAAGAGCTATGCATTTTCACAAAGATTTAACACTTTTATGAGCAAAACGCGAATCAATTTTTAGAGTTAAATAAATCCCTGTGTAAGAACTTACCATAACAGTAGATCTTCGAGAACAGCTCTTGCTGCAGGTGCCTTCCCGGCCACCTTCCCCCTTGGAGGAGGCATGGCTTTCCGAGCCTCGGGCAGGGGCTTACGCCCATTGTCTTCTGATGGTGGATCCTTGGTCTCCCATTCTGATGTCATCATGCGGCCGGAAGTCTCTGGCGGGAGAACTGGGGAATCTGGCGGGACCGCCCCCTTCAAACAACATGAAGTCTTGCTGTATTATGACATATGCAGTTTGTCCCAGCCTTAGAACTGCTCCAGAGGTGAAAGAGTTAACTTTCCATGCCAGGCATGGAATCTTGAGCGCAAGCTCGGTTGAAAACTCTGTCTGTTGTTCTTCAAACTCAAACTGTCAGATTCTTTACTCCGTCTCACTGAACAGTCGCTCCGGAGATTTCTCCTTCTGCTCAGTTCATTTTGTCAGTTAAAAAGTGTAATTTCTCGGTTTTTTAAACCGCATTTGTCTTATTTTTACCGCAACCAGTCGGTTCAAGCTCTGTCTGTGGTATCGTAAGTAATAGATAGGTTTTACATTTTCTCTGTGTGGAACTTGCAAATGTTATTATCGGTTCAGTTTGAACCGATCAGGTTGTTGTTAAACTTAATTAAATTGCATTTAGAGTGCAGTTCCCGGTTCTTATCGGTTCTAAAAAAAAACGGATTTCATTACGTTTTTTTCCATGACCCGTGACACGGTTGGGAACCGATAAGGGTGTCTTGCTTGGCGATTTGCCATAAAAGGGCAAATTTTTGGTTAGGCTGGCATTATGTCTGAGAAACCCAAAAGAAAAACCGGGCCCACTGGGTTACAGCACTGTAGTGTCTGTGGGGAAGCCTTTGCCAAGGCTGACCCACACACCACATGTGTTTATTGTCTGGGGTTTGACCACCTCAATGCAGACTGCCAGATTTGCAAGAATTTCCCTTCAGCTACCCTGGATAAGAGAGTTGGTAGGCTTAGGGAACGAGAGGCCAAAAAGTCCACTGACCCAGATGGCCAGCCCGGTTCGGTGCCAGCCGAACCGGAGGGAGTGCCCTCTGACCAGGGCGAGACTTCCTCGGGCAAACGAAGAGCTGACTCGGAGGAGCCTGTTCCAGCAAAGAGGACTAGAAAATCAGCAGGTGTGGAGCCAAAATTTCCTTCTCCAACCGCTGCAGAGATAGCCAAACGATCCAAATTGTCCAGTCGCTTTCCCCGGTTCCGACCGAACCGGCACCATCAGGTAAGCGGTCGGTTCGGTCGGTTCCACCGGTTCAAGAATATGATATAGTGGAATTTTATGAACCGGAGGAGGATTATGAAGAGAGTGAATGTGATTTTGAAAGTCTGGATGTGCCCATTGAACCGGACATCTCCCCAGACAGACCTTCAGGAGTGTCTCCCCCTAGGCTTTCTGAGTCCCCTTCTCATTTTATGTTTTATAAAAAAGTTGCTGAAACCCTCCAGCTCCCTTTGGAAGAAGCTGTGGATGAACAGGAGGAGCCTGACTGTGTGGAAATGATGGATATCCCAGAGTCCAGGAGATTGTCTATTCCTTTACATAAATATTTTAGGAAACAGACAATAAAAATTTTAAAAGCTCCTAACACTATACCTCCTGTGGATAAAAATGGACAAGAGGTACACATTGTCAGGCTCTGATATGGAGTTCCTTTCACAACAATGCAGCCATGTTAGTAGTGCAGGCTGCAGCCTGTGATAAAGCAAATATTCCCTTGGCTTCACACACCCCTGACAAGGACTCCAGGAGGATTGATGCCATGGCAAAGAAACAATACATGGCAGCATCCTTGGGACTCAGACAGGCAAATTATATGGCCTATGTTGCAAGATACCAGAAATCCAGGTGGGATACTGTTATGGCTTTAGCGAAACAGGTCCCTGGCCAGCTTGCCAAGGAGCTGGAGCAGGTGGCTGCTGATGATATTGAGGCATCCAAGATGCAATTCCATGCTGCAGTGGACTCTAATGATGTATCTTCAAGAGTCATGGCTACATCTGTGGCTTTTCGCAGAATGGCTTGGCTCAGGTGTACTAGCCTGTCACAGGATACCCAGGCTAAGGCCATGGATTTTCCTGTTGCGGGTAATTCTCTGTTTGGGGAGCAGACAGAGAATTACATGAAGAAAATGGATGAGTATAGGACCACTTATAGGAGTGCACAGGCCAAGGAGAGGCAAGCCACTCCTCAGAGGCAGCTTTCCGGGGGCAGGGGCAGGCCTTTTCACAGGCCTTTTTACCAAGCCCAGGCCTCCTCTTCAGCTTATGCCCAGAGGGGGTTCTTCAGAGGGAGAGGCAGACGGGGTACGAGCAGGCCTGCTCCCACCCCTTAGCCTAAAGCCCTGCCAAACAGGCACCCTGATGGGAATCCCAGGCCGATTCTCCATTACTAGTAGGCTGGCTACTCGCCCAGGACTGGGAGTCTATAACATCAGACAAGTGGGTCCTGAAGTAGTAGCTAGGGACTGGTTCTCAGCTTCAAAAAATTTCCAAAGATGAGAACCAGATCCTTTCCACCTGCAAATCCATTAGAGGCTCTTGCTTTGGAAACAGAAGTCTCAACCCTCCTGGCTCTCAGAGCTGCAGAAAGGGTTTCTCCCCTACACCAGGGCAAAGGACTGTACTCCAGGTACTTCCTTACCCCAAAAAAGACAGGAGAATGGCAGCCCATCCTGGATCTCAGATACCTAAACAAGCACCTTTAAACCAAAATTCAAAATGGTGACTTGGGAATTATTTTACCTCCTAAGGCCAGGGACTGGCTAGTGTCCCTGGACCTCAAGGATGCCTACTTCCATGTTCTCATCAGAAGCTCCCACCAAAAGTACCTCAGATTCAAACTGCCTCAGGCCATTACCAGTTCAGAGCAATGCCCTCGGCTTCACCTCTGCCCCAAGGGTATTCACAAAATACCTGGCAGTAGCAGTTGCTCACTTAAGAAGGCAAAGATTGCCATCTTCCTTACCTGGACGACTGGCTCATAGTGGGTCAGTCTCCAGACCAAGTCAGATTACACCTTCAGGTTACCCAGCAGCTGCTTACATCTCTAGGTTTTCTCTCAATCTTCCAAAGTCAGTTCTAGAGCCTGTTCAACTACTTACCTTCATAGGCGAGAACTGGACACAAAGCAGGCCAGAGCTTCCTTCCTCTAGAAAGAGTAAAGACCCTGGTTTCTCTGGCCTCCTCCTTCACTCTGCAGGTCTCTCGACCAGCAAGGCACTTTCACAGCTCCTAGGGCACATGGCTGCTTCCCACAGCTGTAGTGCAAGGAGCAAGATTTCAGATGAGGACATTCAGTTCCATTTGAGAGCCTTCTGGTCTCAAAGGAGAGATCCTCTAACCAAATTGATCCCAGTAACTCGAACCCTGATCCAGGCCCTGCAGTGGTGGCAGGATCAGAGCAATCTGAGACAGGGGGTTCCTTTCATCCCTCAATCTCACTCCTTGACCCTTATTACAGATGCGTCCCTCTTGGGATGGGGAGCTCACATGGGCGACCTCTCCACGCAGGGGTTGTGGTCCCCTCAGGAATCTCTGCTCCACATCAATCTGTTGGAATTCAGAGCTGTTTTTCTAGCACTTCAGGTTTTTTCTGCATCTGTTCAGAACAAAGTGGTACAGGTCAGAACAGACAACACCACTACAATGTGGTACATCAACAAGCAAGGGGGCACTCGGTCTTTGGCCTTGTGCACTGAAGCAATGAAGTTGTGGTCTCTGGCTTATTCCCTGAACACTTCCCTTATGGCAGTTCACCTCCCAGGCAAGGACAATGTCCTGGCAGATGCTCTCAGCAGGATTTCCCAGGGCCATCACGAATGGTCACTGGATCTCCTAATACTGGAGTTAGTATTTGCCAGGTGGGGCACCCCTCAGATAGATCTTTTTGCATTCCCAGACAATCACCAACTTCCGCTTTTTTGTTGCAGGCCCCCAGTGTTGAGCTCAGTCCCTCTGGATGCCTTCCTTCTCGACTGGGAAGGGAAGTTCCTCCATGCCTTCCCCTTCCTCTCTTGTTCATGCTAGTCAAAATCAGATCTCAACCTTGCAAGATGATTCTGATTGCTCCAGATTGGGCCAGACAGCCCTGGTATCCACTCCTTCTGTCCTTAGCAGTCCACCTTCCCTGTGTCTTCCCAGGAATCACAATCTGTTAACCTGTGCCCAGGGAGAGTTTGGTATCCAATCTCAAATCCCTCAACCTCAAGGCCTGGCTCTTGAAGAGTTAGAGTTTGCTGACCTACACCTTTCTCAAGGTGTACTCGATATCTTGAAAGGTTCTAGGAAGCCTTCCACCAGGGCTACTTATAATTCTAAATGGAAAAGGTTTTCCATATGGTATTCTGGAAAGCATATTTCCCCAGAATCTGCTGATTTGCCCACAGTCCTGGATTATATGGTCCATCTAAATACTTTGGGGCTGAGGCCAGCTACCCTGAAAGTGCATTTGGCAGCTGTCTCTGCTTTTATTTCAGCAGGAAAGCTCTTTCTGCTCACCCTGTATTCTCCAAGTTTTTCAAGGGATTGCTTCACACCAACCCTGCTCCTGCCTGGGATCTTAATGTTTGCATTGCTCAGCTAATGCAACCCCCCTTTGAGCCTTTGTCTTCAGCAGAGCTTAAGTACTTGACTTGGAAAACTGTGTTTCTAGTAGCCATCACTTCTGCCAGGTGCACAAGTGAATTACAAGCTTTGTCAGTGGAGCCTGATTTTATCTCCTTTCACAGAGATAAGGTAGTCCTCAGGACTAACAGGAAGTTCTTGCCTAAGGTGGTTTCAGATTTCCACCGTAATCAATCTATATCTCTTCCAGTGTACTTCACTGACCATTCCTCCTCTGGCGAGAGGAGGCTACACAGTTTAGATGTAAAGAGAGCCCTTAGTTACTACATAGAGTGTACCAAGGGTCACAGGTTTGACTCCCTCCAACTGTTCCTCACTTATGGTGAGGTTGGTAAAGGGAAACCTGCCACTAAAAGATCCATTGCCAGGTGGATTGTCTCTTGTATCCAATTTTGTTATCAAAACTGGTAAGGTTCCCCCTTCAGGCCTGAGGGCTCACTCTACCAGAGATACAGCTGCGTCCCTAGCTCGGCCAGGACATCCCTATCTTAGAGATATGTCAAGCAGCTACCTGGAAAACAGTGACACTTTCACCAAGCATTACTCCCTGGACATCCAGGCTAGGAGTGATGCTCGGTTTCAAGTACAGCTGTGCTCAGAGCCTATTTCCTAAGTAGTCCGGTCCCTCTCCGTGGAGGTACTGCTGTGTAGTTCAGATATGTCATAATATAGCAAGACTTCATGTTGTGTGAAGAAAAATTACTCACCTTAGTAATGTTGTTTCTTCTAATGGAGTATTGCTATATATGACCCCCGCCTGCCCCTCTCAGAACCTCTGCTTTGGGATGGGTGGGCAGTGCAGTGTTGGCACTTAGTGATGCCCACTTTTGTGTTTTCACCCTCCTTTTGGGGTGTTTGGCTAGATTTATTTATTTTTGGATCCCTGACTTGAGTCTTTGTTTTGGGACCAAAAATGTGTTAATATTTTAGTAGCCAGTTGGCTAGTGTAGGTTTACAGCTTCCACACAGAATCTTAGTGAGTTTTGCTCAGAAGATCTGACAGTTTGAGTTTGAAGAACAACAGACAGAGTTTTCAACTGAGCTCGCGCTCAAGATTCCATGCCTGGCATGGAAAGTTAACTCTTTCATCTCCGGAGCAGTTCTAAGGCCGGGACAAACTGCATATGTCATAATATAGCAAGATTCCATTAGAAGAAACAACATTACTAAGGTGAGTAATTTTTTCTTATGTACTACGCCTGACGTTGAAGGCGGGACCGACGGGGGCGGTCCCCGCTGAAGATAGCTAGCTAGAAGAATTCCGTCGGGTCCTGATGCCTGCCGGCTTCAGTCCTAATGGTGTTACCTGCTGCAAGAGCTGTTCTCGAAGATCTACTGTTACGGTAAGTTCTTACGTAACTGTACTGTCTCAAAGAACAAGAAAAATTTGAAGGCAAGATCAGAGTCACTCCCTCTCTGACGTCAGCTCTGACTTGATGGTCAGTCGAAACCAGTTTACGACAAGGAATGCCTCTTCAGTCCCTCCCTCCCACGCAGACGTTCACCACGGATGCTTCCCTGGCAGAATGGAGCACACACCTGGTTCCTTATCGGACACATGGCGAGTGGACCACTTCTCTCTCTCAGCCTCACATCAGTCTCCTAGAGCTGAGGGTATTCCGCTTAGCCCTTCCAACCTCTTTTGACTCTAGACCGTTGCTGATCCAAACAGACAACACTGCAGTGGTGTTCTGCCTCAACTAGCAAGGAGGTGCTCCAGTCCTTAACCTCTTGACTCAGAATTAAAGAACCTTGTTGCATCCCAACTTGAAGGCTCTACACCTTCACGCTTGGCTCCTGAGGATGCTTTCATGGCCAGATTACAAGTATCCTCTCCTCTTGCCAGTATTCTCTTGGCCTCACGTAAGCCAGCAACCAGGGAAATCTATATCTCCAAATAGAAACGCTTTTCCACATGGGCTGCTTCATGATCATTGGATCCCTATTCCTGCCCACTGACGAAAGTTCTAGACTTCTGGGCCTCGCTGTCAGAGTCCGGTTTGAGTCATTCTTCCATCAGAGTCCATTTGGCCGCTATTCTCAGTCTTCCATGGACTGCTGGATGACTGATTACTGTACCAACATCATCTAGCCAAAATATTTTTGAAAGGAATGTTACATATCAAGCTACTTATTAGACATCCCACTCTTCTGTGGGATCTCAGTTTCTGATAGAGAAATCAACTCTTGAGGCTTTGAACTGGTGGCCACTTGTGCCCTCCGTTTCCTTTCATGGAAAACCTCATTCCTAGTGGCTGTCACCTCAGCTCGCTGTATTTCCGAGCTTCATGCCCTCATGTGTAGGGAAGATTACTTAATTTTTCACAAGGATAGATGGCACTCCGTACGAACCCTTTCTTCCTTCCTTCCTAAAGTAGTTTCCAAACATACTTTGAACCAGTCCTTGGAGCTTCCAGTATGCTATCCTGAATACTTCAATCCTGGTGAACATCTACTACATACTTTAGATATCCTACGTATACTATGCTACTATACTAATCGGACACAGTCGATTAGAAAAACGTCTTAGCTGTTTGTTTCTTGTGCCTGGGGCCTAAACAGCCTCCCAGTTGCCAAGAGAACCCTTTCTGGCTGGTTGGCAAATTGTATTACATTTTGTTACAAAAAAATACAACAAGCCCTTACTAGGACCTGTCCAAGCCCATTCCACTAGAGCTATGGCCACTACTACAGCTAATTTTAAAGGAGCCTCCATTTCAGATATCTGCAATGTGGCTACCTGGTTCATGATTCATACATTCACAAGGCATTACAATCTGGATATATATTGCCTCACAACGTAGGGCAGCCTTCGGCCGTGCAGTTCTGCAAGGTCGTCTATCATGACTGTCCTCCCACATGGACGTAACTGCTTGGGATTGATCCCAAAAGTATTACCTACTGCAGGAGACCACTCCGTGGAAGATAGTACAGTTACATAAAAACTTACCGTAACAGTAGATCTTCGAGGAGCGTCTCTTGCAGTAGATCTGTTCCCACCCACCGTCCCCCTCCTTCTCTAAGAGAGCAAATTCTGGTCCAGTGACTATGGGTTGGGACTCCTTTGGTACCACTGGTTCTCCTCAGTCCTTGCTTTGTGAGATGAATCCAGCAGGGGAACTGAGGATACCAGGGACTGCCCACACTTATATAGGAAACAGGAAGATGATGTTCTGTGTGGGCGGCCCCTGGTAAAAGACTGCTAGAAGAGCTGCCGTGTGCCACTGCGGCCCCAGCAGGTAACGCAAAAGTATTACCTGCTGCAAGAGACACTCCTCGAAGATTTACTGTTACAGTAAGTTTTTACATAATTGTGCTTTCTAGGAGTGATTTATGGTACACATCCACACAGCCCACCCAATCTGCCCTAGCAAGTGGCACAAGGAACCCTGCTTCCAGCGTGCAAGATCTGACATCACAGGATGGAGCCAGCGAATATACCACCCAGTTGGGTGGAAGGAGCTTAGCTTGAAGACGTCCAGCAGATTTAAAGAGCAAAGGAAGACTGCCAGTGTGTGGCTAGGCACCATATACCACTCCTAGAACTAAAGTTACAGGTGAGTAACCCTCATTCAAACACCATGAAGTCTTGCTATATTATGACTTAAGGCAGTTAGCCACAGCACTTGAACTGCCCCGGAGAGGAAACAGTTAACTCCAGGGAGACTGGAGTTCTAAAGCGCGAGAGCACTATGCCAAAGCTCTATCTGGCAAGTTTCAAATGAAACTGTCAGATTCTTTACTCCGCTTCACTGAACAGTCGCTCTGGAGATCAGCTCCTTCAGCTCGGTTCATTTCTCGTTCAAGCGAGTATTTTCGTTTCATTTGAACCGGCCAAAAGTATTTATTTTACCGCATTTCGGTTCAAAGCTCTATCTGGTAAACCGTAAGTACAGGATTTAAAGTCTGTGTGGAAAATTAATTATCGGTTCGGTTTTGAACCGATCGGTTTGCTAAAATAAGCATTTCTATTCATATTTTGGGCTTTTTAGAGTGCGGTTCCCTGTTCTTATCGGTTCTAAAAAAACCTATACTTTGGGGTTTTTTTTCAAATACCCGTGACACGGTTAGGAACCGATAAGGGTGTCTTGCCTGGCACTGCCATCAAAAGGGCAAGTTTTTGGCTGGCATTATGTCTGAGAAACCCAAAAGAAAAACCGGGCCCACTGGCTTTCAACACTGTGATGTCTGTGGGGAAGCCTTTGCCAGGGCTGACCCACACACCACTTGTGTTTATTGTCTGGGGGCTGACCACCTCCTGTCAGACTGCCAGGTGTGTAAAATTTCCTGCAGCCACCCTGGAGAAGAGATTGGGCCGGCTCAGGGAACGAGAGGCCAAAAAGTCCGCTGACCCGGATGGCCAGCCCGGTCCAGCACCCACTGGACCAGAGGGAGTGCCCTCTGACCAGGGCTAGACTTCCTCGGGCAAAAGGAAGGCTGGTTCAGAGGAACCAGTCCCAAGGTCTGGAGTCCAAAATTGTCTCTCCAACTGCTGCGGAGATAGCTAAAGCCATACAGATTGTCCAGTCACTGTCTCAGGGACCTGTCGAACCACCAACAGCTAGCAAAAGGTTGGTTCGTTCAGTTCCAGTGGTTCAAGAGTATGATGTTGAGGAATTTTATGAACCACCGGAGGGGGAGGAGGAATTTGATCATTATGTATGTGGCTGGGAGGGTTTGGACGTGCCCATTGAACCGGACATTTCTCCAGGCAGACCTTTAGAATCTCCCCCTATGCTGTCTGAGTCCCCTTCTCATTTTATGTTTTATAAAAAAGTTGCAGAAACCCTCCAGCTTCATTTAGAAGAGGCTGTGGATGAGCAAGAGGAGCCTGATTATGTAGAAATGATGGATATACCAGAGTCTAGGAGGTTGTCTATTCCTTTGCATAAGTCATTTAGGAAGCAAACAACAAAGATTTTAAAAAATCCTCATTCTGTCCCTCCTGTAGGTAATAAAATGGACAGAAGGTATACTTTGTCAGGCCCTGATACAGACTTCCTCACTGAGCAGTGTAGTCATGTAGGTGTGGTACAAGCTGCAGCCTGTGACAAGGCTAATATTCCCCTGGCCTCACATCCTCCTGATAAGGATTCCAGGAATATTGATGCCATGGCGAAAAAACAATATATGGCAGCTTCTTTGGGACTCAGGCAGGCAAATTATATGGCTTATGTGGCTAGATATCAGAAATCTAGATGGGACACAGTATTGCAGTTAGCCAAGCAGGCCCATGGCCAGCTGGCTAGTGAGTTGGAACAGGTGGCTGCTGATGGCATTGAAGCCTCTAAAGTTCAATTTCATACTGCTGTTGATGTTAATGATGTTTCCTCTAGGGTCATGGCCACTTCTGTAGCTTTCCATTAGGTTGGCATGGCTCAGATGCACTAATCTGTCCCAAGATACTCAGTCAAAGGCTATGGATTTTCCTGTAGTGGGAAATTCTCTGTTTGGGAACAAACAGAAAATTATATGAAAAGATGGATGAATACAGAACTACCTACAAAAGTGCTCCAGGCCAAGGAGGGGCATGCCACCCACAAAGGCACGCCTCAGAGGTAGGGGCAGGCCTTTCCACAGTCCTTTTACCAATCTCAAGCCTCCTCTGCGCTTGCACAGAGGGGTTTCTTCAGAGGCAGAGGTAGACGGGGCACAAGTAAACCGTCCCCTCCCTCAGCCTAAGGCTGCTGCCAAGCAGGCACCCTGATGGGGTGCCCAGGGCCGATTCTCCTGTACCGGTGGGGGGGCAGGTTGGCTTATTTCAGCCAGAACTGGCTGTCCCTAACTTCGGACAGATGGGTTCTGGAGGTAGTAAGCCAGGGTCTGGTTCTCAGCTTCAAACAGTTTCCAAAGATGAGAGCCAGACATTTTCCACCTGCAAATCCTTCAGAAGCCCTTGCTTTGGAAGCAGAGGTTTCTTCTTCTAGACTGCAAAGCAGTGAAAGGGTCCCTCCTTGCCACCAGGGCAAGGGCTGTACTCAAGATACTTTCTTACCCCAAAGACAGGAGAATGGCGCCATTCTAGATTTAAGGTACCTGAACAAGCATCTTTGAAACCAAAGTTCAAAATGTTAACTCTGGCAATGATTTTGCCTTCCCTGAGGCCAGGGGACTGGCTAGCTTCCCTGGACCTCAAGGATGCCTATTTTCATGTCCTGATCAGGCCTTCTCACCGAAAGTACCTCAGGTTCGAACTGCCCTCAGGCCACTACCAGTTCAGAGCAATGCCCTTCGGCCTCACCTCTGCTCCAAGGGTATTCACAAAATGTCTAGCTGTGGTAGTGGCTCATTTAAGAAGGCAAGGGGTTGCTGTGTTTCCTTACCTGGACGACTGGCTCATAGTGGGTCAGTCTCCAGATCAGGTAAATCCCACTTGCAAGTCACCCAGCAGCTTCTCACTTCCCTGGGATTCCTGCTGAATTTACCAAAGTCAGTTCTGGAACCAGTTCAGGTACTAACTTTCATAGGTGCAGAATTGAACACAAAGTTAGCCAGGGCATTTCTCCTCAGAAAGGGTAGACAGACTCATTGCCCTGGCATCCTCCTTTACCCTGCGGGTCTCTCGACCAGCAAGGCATTTTCTGCAACTCCTAGGGCACATGGCTGCTTCACAGCTGTTGTGCAAGGAGCAAGATTCCAGATGAGGGACATTCAGTTCCATTTGAGGGCCTATTGGTCTCAAAGGAGGGACCCTCACCAAATTAGTCCTAGTGACTCAAACTTTGATCCTGGCTCTCCAGTGGTGGCAGGATCAAAGCACCAACACAAGAGGTTCCCTTCATTCCTGCTTTCCCACTCCCTCACCCTCACCACGGATGCCTCCCTGCTAGGGTGGGGCTCACTTGGCGACCTTTCCACTCAGGGAGTGTGGTCCCTCAGGAATCTCTGCTCCACATCAATCTTTTGGAACTCAGAGCTGTCTTTTAGCTCTTCAGGTTTTTTCAGCTTCTGTCCAGAACAAAGCAGTTCAAGTCAGGACAGACAACACCACAACAATGTGGTACATCAACAAGCAAGGGGCACTGTCATCAGCCCTGTGCACTCAAGCAATGAAGTTGTGGTCTCTGGCTTACCCTGAACACCTCCCTGATAGCAGTTCACCTTCCAGGAAAGGACAATGTCCTGGCGGATGCCCTCAGCAGGATTTCTCAGGGCCATTACGAGTGGGCTCTGAATCCTCAGGTGCTGGGGTCGGTCTTTGCCAGATAGGGCACCCCTCAGATAGATCTTTTCGCAGCCCCAGACAACCACCAACTTCCTCTATTTTGTTGCAGGCCTCCAGTGCTGGGCTCAGTCCCTCTGGGCGCCTTTCCGTTGGATTGGAAGGGGAAGTTCCTATATGCCTTTCCCCCCTTCCCTCTTCTCTTCAGGGTATTAGTAAAAATCAGATCTCAGCCCTGCGAAGTGATTCTGATTGCTCCAGATTGGGCCAGACAGCCCTGGTACCCTCTGCTTCTGTCCCTGACAGTCCACCCTGCCCTGAGCTTGCCCAGAGTCCACGACTTGCTGGCCTGTGCACAGGGAAGAGTGTGGTATCCGGACCTCAAATCCCTCCATCTCAAGGCTTGGCTCTTGAGGAGTTAGAATTTGCTGATTTACACCTTTCCCAAGGTGTCCTGGATATTTTAAAGGCTTCAAGGAAGCCTTCCACTAGGGCCACTTACAATTCTAAGTGGAAGAGGTTTTCCATCTGGTGTTCTGAGAAACAAATTGTCCCAGAATCTGCTGATATGCCCATTTTACTGGACTATTTGGTCCATTTAAATTCCTTAGGCCAGCTACCTTAAAGGTTCATCTGGCAGCTGTCTCTGCTTTTGGTTCAGCAGGGAAGCCTGCTTCTTTTTCCTCTCATCCTGTGTTTTTCAAGTTTTTTAAGGGGTTACTTCACACTAACCCTCCTTTTCGGGAACCAGCTCCTGCCTGGGACCTGAATGTTTGCATTGCTTAGTTAATGCAACCCCCCTTTGAGCCTCTGTCTTCAGCAGATCTCAAGTTTCTAACTTGGAAAACTGTTTTTCTAGTGGCTATCACTTCTGCCAGACGCATAAGTGAATTACAAGCCATGTCAGTGGAAAAAGATTTTATATCTTTTCACAGAGATAAGGTAGTCCTCAGGACTAACAGAAAGTTTTTGCCTAAAGTGGTTTCAGATTTCCATCTGAACCAATCCATCTCTCTTCCAGTATTTTTCACTGAGCATTCTTCCTCGGGTGAGAGGAGACTGCACAGTTTAGACGCCAAAAGAGCTTTAAGCTACTATTTGAACGCACCAAGGGTCACAGGTTCAATCCCCAACTCTTCCTTACCTATGGCGAGGTTGGCAAAGGAAACCTGCCACTAAGAGGACAATTGCAAGGTGGATTGTCTCTTGTATCCAATTTGGTTACCAAAACTAGGTAGAGAACCCCCCTCAGGACTGAGGGCTCACTGCACCAGGGTACAGCTGCATCTCTAGCGGCCGCTAGAGATATTCCCATTCTGGAAATCTGTCAAGCTGCTACTTGGAAAACAGTTCACACTTTTACCAAGCATTATTCCCTGGATGTCCAGTCCAGGAGAGATGCTCGTTTTGGCACAGCTGTGCTTCAGAGCCTGTTTCCTAAGTAGGTTCTGACCCTCCTCCATGGAGGTACCAGGGTTTGAAATAATTGATTAGCAGTTTTTTTCTTGGGACAATACTAACTGTACAGAACATATTTATATAGATTTTCTAGAAGTGTTATGTTTGTTAAACACAGTGAGGCAAGTGTTATGCATTTTCACAATGTTTTAGCACTTTTATGAGCAAAACGCTAATCAATTTTTAGAGTTAAATAAAACCCTGATGGAGGTACTGCTGTGTAATCTGCCTTAAGTCATAATATAGCAAGACGTCATGGTGTTTGAAGAAAAAATTACTCACCTTAGTAATTGCTTTTCTTCTCATGGAGTCTTGCTATATTATGACCACCCCCCAACCTGCCCCTCTCAGAACTTCTACTTGGGTAGGGGTTGGCAAATTAGTGCAAGCACTGTGTCATGCCATTTTAGTTCTTCCTTCCCTTTTATTTAGGGTTAGGGAACTAGGTATTTCTGTTTTTTAGTATTATATGGCCCCTTCCGGGACTTGAGTCTTTAGGAAAGGGGTCTAATAGTGCTTGTTAGGTGAAACTAATAATATTATTATCATTGTTATTATTATTATTGCTCTTGTTGTTGTTGTGTTTGCTGCTGTTATTCCTACTAGTAGGTAGCCACTTGGCTAGTGTAGAGTTTTCCACACAGACTTGCTGCTTAGTATTAGCTCAGAAAGATCTGACAGTTTCATTTGAAACTTGCCAGATAGAGCTTTTGGCATAGCGCCTCGAGCTTTAGAACTCCAGTCTCCCTTGAGTTAACTGTTTCCTCTCCGGGGCAGTTCAAGAACTGTGGCTAACTGCCTTAAGTCATAATATAGCAAGACTCCATGAGAAGAAAAGCAATTACTAAGGTGAGTAATTTTTTCTTTTGGGCCAATGAATACTTATTGTATTTTGCAACTTACATACACAGACGTACAGACAATACACATGTACACAAACATGAGGCATGCATGATAGTGTGGTATAGTGGTTAAAGCACTGAACGATAAAACAAGGTCCCCATGTTCAAATCCCTCCATATTCTCTGGCTCGCTGTAACCCTGAGCAAGATATTTGACCTCCTTATACATCAAATAATTTGTATCTCAGCTGGGCCATCCTGGGTTAACAAATTGTAATACTAAAGAACAAAAAACAAAACAGAAACAAAAATAAGCTGTCTGTGTATACCATATATAGTTGCCTGTAAATTGCCCTCTCATATAAGTTGACCCGTTTACCTTGTCAGTTTTAGCAAAATTGTAGGCATTACTTTGCTGCCCAAATTGGATGAAAAAATCTGTTTTGTGGCCAACATGTAGTAGTAACAGTACATTTATTTCTAAGGTGCCCTTCCACAGAGGCCCAGGGTGCCGTACCAGACAAACAGTATAATTGGAATGACAGTGATGGCAGAAGAGAACATAAACTGCATAACATAAGTATAAAAATACTCATCCTATTCAGACAAAGGATCGTCTGTAAATAAATATTTTTATACAGCATAAATATAAAAATAGCAGCATCCTTAGCTGGAAAAATTGTCATACAGAACCATCTTTGGTCTCCAAATGCCTGTTTGAAGAGGTATGCTTTCAACACCCATTTAAAGGCCTCCACTGAGTGGGGCCTGGGTAGAGTATTCTATAGTAGAGGGCTAGCAACCTCAAATGCTCGGTCTGCAGAGCATTTAAGACAGGCCCTAGGGACTAAAAGGAGACCTGCCTCTGTGGAGCTGAAAGGATGTGAGGATGATGTTGATTGACGAGTTCCAGCTTGTAGCCCATGCCCAACCCATGTTGGGCCTGATTGGTTAATGAACCAACATTGACGGTAATACACCACTTGAACAGCAGCCAGTGCAGACCAAACAGGACCAGGGTTACATGGCATGACCTCAGAAGGCCAGTCAGCAACCTGGCACTGCGTTCTGCACCAGCTGCAGGCATCGTAGGGCACCTCCATATACCCTGAGGTAGAGTCTGTTACAGTTATCAACCTGGATGTCACAAATGCATGTAACATTGTTAGCAGGTCCTCTTTTTTTTTTTTTGGGGGGGGGGGGGATGTAATCCGGCTGATGTTTTTAAGATGGTTAACAGCCATTCTGGACTATAGTTGACAGCTGAGCCTCAAATGTCAGCCTCTCGTCCAGAACGACTCTCAGATTTTTCACCTTTGCAGAGACCAGCAGCCTAGATGACCTGAGCCATAGCCCTGTTACTTCTTTGGCTACCTCCGCACCCCTCCCCCTCCTTACAACCTGACTGTCACCAGTACTGCAGTCTTGTCTGGGTTAAACCTCCACCAGCTAGACGCCATCCAATTGTGAATCTCGTCCAGACACAGATTTAGCACCTCGACAGTGCCGGGCGTCCTGTGTACAATTGACAAATACAGCTGGATATCATCCACATAGCACTTAAACCACAAGTTGTTGCCTGATGATCTTTCGTAGAGGTAGCATGTACACTGCAAACAACATAGGTGAGAGGACCAACCCTTGGTGCATGCCACAGAGCAGGGGCATTGGGGATGTTGAGAAAGTTCCCATCACTACCCTCTGCATCCTGTCCCTGAAGTAGGACACAGACCTGTAGATGACTGTGCTGGTGAGTTCCCCCATACTCCCTCAGACGATCCAGCAACATCTCATGGTCTACAGTGTTGAAAGCTGAAGAGAAATCGGGGAGAACAAGAAATAACTGTTCATTCCTATCTCTCACCCTGAAAAGATCATTCTGTATCCTGACCAGTGCTGTGCCTAGATCTGAAGCCAGATTGGAGGGACTCATAGCTGTCATAAGCTTTAAGGTGTGCCTCGTGTTGTGGTGCCTCAGCCTTCTCAGTAACATTTCCTAAAAAAGAGCAGGTTTGAGACAGGTGATAATTCATCAGGACGTCTCTGTCCAGAGATGTTTTTTTCAGTAGGGGCTGAAACAGTGCATCAGTGCAGCCGGGAAGACCCCTTCAGATAAGGAATCACCAAGCATTTCTCACGAACACTGAACCCAGTGACCTCAGGCAGTTCACTAGTAATCCGTCCTCTCTGATCCACCGACGAGGGGATTGCTAGAGATTCC
This sequence comes from Neoceratodus forsteri, assembly GCA_016271365.2. NCBI lineage: Eukaryota > Metazoa > Chordata > Ceratodontiformes > Ceratodontidae > Neoceratodus > Neoceratodus forsteri. Next base: position 1,019,684,148 of record CM028134.1, read on the forward strand.
CAGGGTGCGTCTGAAAACTTCCAGCACCCAAGCCTTTTCGCATGTGGTGCCTACCCTGTGGAATTCTCTACCTTGTCGGTTAAGAGAATGCCTGACCTTCGAAAGTTTTACAACTGAGTTAAAGACCTATCTCCTTCAACAAGCATTTTTTGATAGTTTTTAGTCGACTCTTTTTTTAGATTTTGATGATTTATAACGTACTTACTTATTTGATGTCATTTTACCTTCATTTCTATGTCTATTTGTGTGGTTGTATTGTACAGCGCCTTGGTATTTGAAAGGCACTTTATAAATAAAGCACACTTACTAATCATTTGGGGTCTGGGTCTCGTTCACAAAATGTGGGATAACCTCAGTCCTCTTCCATAATGATTTTCCCAAACTCTCCCCAAGACAGCTGACACATCTGAGATGCAGGCTCGACCCCTCTGGGTTGTAACAGCTCCTTTGGCGAGATCCCGCCCCAAAACATCAGGAACAAAATCTGCTTTTTTACCCAGAACTGGACAGAAAATCAGGTTGCATGATAGCATAAATGGTTTACCATTGCAAATCCTGCAGCTAGGCTGACCACGCTGATAAGTAGACTCCCCCTTTTGGGGGCCTGTTTTTAGCATAAAAAAAAACTAGTCTTATACTTAATTATATACAGTATATTTAAACAAAATGCAAAGCATCAAGAAGAATTGGAAACTTGGTGATGTGTGTTACAGATTCATGTTGCTGTCCTGGGGCAGTGTGGTGTACTGGTTAGAGCAAAGAAGAGACTGGTTGAAATTAACAAGAGGCTCTCCGTGAGACTTTAAGATCATTACTGGACCCTTTCTTTTTATGCTGTTTATTTTATTTTATAATTTTTGTCTGGGGAAATGCACACTGAGCCAAAGTTTATTTCCAGGTGCGACCCTGGAGCACAGGGAAGTTAAGAGGCTTTTTTGGGGTCATTTAATATGCAAGTAGCAGTTGGGGGATTCAGACCAGGTCTGCTGGGTCTTCAAGTTAACAGCTTGGTGCTCTAACCTCTAGGCTAGACTACCTTCCTGATTTTAGTATGATAATTTGCGTCAGTCCTCCAAGCTGCAGAGTTTGATGGCTGTGACGATGTAAACAGAAGTCAACTCTCAGTTGGGCTGTCCTGGGGCTGATTATGTGAAATACAGAAAATGACAAATGCCGTAAAAACACTGACTGCTAATGCAATGCAGACATTGCCTGTCCTTTGTTTCAGGTTTACACACACAGTTGAGCAGAACAGGAGCCATCAGCAAGCTATACGACTATGTGCCTCAAGTAAGTTAACGCTGTTCTACTCACTGTATAGTAATGCCTCCAAAGGGGTCGAAAAGGTTTCCAGCATTTCATACCTCACTGATTTGGTCCTAAAATATTAACTTCACAGTCTAGCAGGTGCTGGCTCTCAATACTGCCTGGGCAGGGAGCAGCAGGTCAAAGTAGTCCAGCAGGCTACAGTTCAGAACACTGCCTGGGCAGGAAGCAGTGGGTCAAAACTATCCCCAGTTCACAACACTGCCTGGGCAGTATTCAGGAAACAGTGGGTCAATGCAGGAGCGTAGCTACAAGGGTGGAGGGAGCGCAGTGGCACCCGGGCCCACGAGGTTTGAAGGGCCCAAATCATAATTTTTATGTTTATTCAAAACTGGGGAGGGGCCCTGTAACATCACCTTGCACCCAGGCCCTCTGGGAATTTGCTTCGATACTGGGTCAACGTTATCCCCAGTTCAGAACATTGCCTGGGCAGGAAGCAGCTAGTGAAATTTATCCCAGTGTACAACACTGCTTGATCAGGAAGCAGTGGGTCAGATTTAGCCCCAGTTCAGAACATTTACTGGGCAGGAAGCAGCGGATCACAGTTTTTTTTGTTTTTTTTTGTTAAAGTTTTATTTAAAGTCCAACAATTATTCATATAAATGTATTGATCCATAAAAGATTTAAATACAAGTCAAAACAGTACATATCTAAATTAATAATCAGTTCTTAGATGCTTAAGGAAAAGTTTTCAACAAGAGACATTAAAAGACGCAAAATAAAATACTAAATCTCTGTTGCCTATAATTGTAAAAAAGGAAAAAGTAAGACATGCATTTGTACTTCTTACCCTTTAGTCGAAACCATCAAGTTCCCCTGAAAAATAGATACAATTAAGGAGTTTTGTTATCAAACAACCTAGTTCAAAAGAAATGCTAAGAAGAAGGAAGTAAAAGCTATTTAGAAGAGTAGTAGACAGATAAAGAAATGGAGAATTAGAATGAGAGAGAAGGAGAGAGAGAGATGGAGTGTGGAAGGGTAACCTTAGGGTTACCACCTTTTAAGAAGCCCAAAGTGGGACATTTCCTACCGAAACATGATTTTTTGCGTGACAGAAAGTAACCTCGACCGATGCAAGAGACTTGTTTTCTCTATGTGATTAAAATTAAGGCTAAGTATTGTAGTTTCCTAGTTGCTTCTGTTGTTTCTTATCATTTTAAGGTGTTTTAGTTAAGGTACTGTAGTTTTCTACAACATTTAGTGGAAAGTTAGAAAATATTTTTTCTGCTATAAAATCAGGACATTTAGTATTTTTCGTGATCTTCCCTTGTCAGTCTTCACCATTCATTACTGCTTGGGTTAGTGCTGGAGGCGCACACCCGCTACGGGAGATTTTTTTTTTTTTTTTTGAGTCGGCTCCAACGGCGCTGCCCACGAGAGTGACGCGCTGCATCATGCGCGAGGGGCGGCCGTTAGGTGCCGCAGACTCCTCCTCCATCTGAGTTCTGTTTCTCCTGCCGTGAAGGCTGTACCTGCTGCGTGGTAGAATTTACAGTACGCCACTAGGCCTAGTTGTCGTTCGTCGACGCCATATTTCAAACTTCTCCTTCATCCTGCTTTTTTCTTGACGTCTTTGCTGGTAAGACCGCTTCTGTTTTTTTTCTATTATTCGACGCCGCCGAGAGCTGTGCTTTTTTTGCCTTAATTGTTTCGCATCATGTCAGGTTCGGGGGAAAAACGCAAGTCGAAGGTGGGCCGCGCCCCTATGCGTCGGTGTTCCTGTGGCCGGCATTTTTCCATCATGGACTGGAATGATGTTTGTCTCCGTTGCCTGGGACCCAACCATAATATGGATGCGTGCGACGCCTGTTTCTCAATGGACCGTCACGTCCTGGAAGTCAGTGCATTCAAGATCGGCATGGCTCCGTCGACTTTCGGGGGATAGCGCAGCTTCGGGGATTCCCAGGTAAGGTCTCTAGACCCTTCCTCCAGGTCCCCTCTCAGGCCTATACGGTGTGGAGAGGAGGAGGCATCCTCATCTTCTCTTGCCGAAGAGGAGGCCTTTTTCGTGGTGTTGGAGGAACACCGGGGTCCCTCCCGGGGCCCCGGTGGAGACACCGCCTCGGCAGTCACCTCCTCGGAGGTGCAGGCTCCCCCAGTGTCTAGGCCCAGGTCTGCTGGGCCCGGCATTGGTGGACCCTCGATGCCTCCTTTTGGTGCCGTGTTGCCAGTCGACTCTTCTAGTGGTGCTGAGTCAGGTTCCGGCACTGAAGGTGGTGCTGCGGGCCTGGCCGGCACTGTTGGGGAGTCAGGGCCGGGTTTCGGCATTGCGGGGGGATCCGGTGCTGGCACTGGCACTGTTCGAGGTGCCATTTCACTGGAGACCCCCTGGGGTGGCCAGTATTGTGGTCCAGCTGGTCTCTTCCTCCTCCTCGGAGGATGATTCAGATGTGGATCAATCCTGGTACCCTGACTCTTCGAAGTCAGGATCTCCGGTGAGACGAGGTGCTAGGCGGCCCACCGTGCCTATTCCTCTGTCTCCTCTGCTGTCCTCCCCTGAGGCCTCCCCGGCTGGGGGTGGTCTGGGGTCCCTGGACGGGGATGGCGTGGAGGCGGAGGGAAGGGCTTTCCCTCCTGAGGGGGTTGTGGCAGCTGCCGATCTCACTGCTGCTGCATCTCCTCGAGGTGGGGTGTCGCTGGGGTCGAGGAGGAGGGTGTTCTCGGAGTCTGGGCTGTCAAGAGACTGGGTTGAGGCACCTCGGTCTTCACCTGCCACCCCTCGGGAGTGGTAGGAGCCATGGCACTGGGCCCTGCCTTTCCCTCTCAAGCTCCAGGGACCTTTCTGGTGGTGTTGCTGTGGGCTGCCCTTCTGGACCCATGCAGCCCCAGGTTCTTCACAGGGGAGGATACCCTACTAGGCTCTTCCAGGCTTCGCATCCCCAGGGTTCCGTTCTGCGACCTGGTTTGTTGTCCGGGATCCCGCCAGCTCGGGCTCCATTTTCCAGATTTCAGAGCTTCAGCAGAGGACAGTTGCCTTGCCATAAGTGCCCCCTCTCCCATTCCTCTGCAGCCACCCCCTCTCTCCCAGGCCATGTTGGTCCTACGGGCCCGTTATACTGGGGGACGTTCAGAGGCTTCGCGGCAGCTTTCCCCTCATATGTTAGGTATATGCATGAGCGGGTGTTTCGCCTATCCCTACCACTGCAGGAGTTCTCTGGACATTTGAGCTCTCCTTCATCCTCCTCTCCCTCCTCTTCGGAGGGAGAGGAACCCACTGCTCATCTCTCTGACGATGCTGATTTCACCGAATATCAGCAATTCCTTTCGAGGACGGTGAGGGATCTTTGCATATCCTTTGTTAGGAGAGACAATACCGAACGACAGACGCGTGAATTCCTCAGTGAATTCAGTGCCCAGCATTTGGTGATAATGACCTGGCCTATTCCCTTCCAGGAGGCATCTGTCCGTTCCTGGCAGTCACCAGCCGCACTTTCTCCAGCCCCGGCAGACTGCAGAAGAAGGTATTGTGCCCTATTGGAGTCTCTAGGTACTCTCCCCAACCCGCCTTCAGGATTGGCATACCTAGAAACTCCCTCCGGGCGCCGCCCGTCCACCGGACTCGGATTCCCTACAATTTGACCGGTGGAGGCGAAGAGTGATGTTCCTGGACATAAAGTCTCCACCACTCATTCACACTAATGGAACTGCGCTGGAGGCACTAGGACCCAGCGGAGCAAACTTGTTTTGCTAGGAGGTCGGCGCCAGAGATGGAGCCGTGAGGAGCGGCACCGCGAGCCCCAGCTCGTGCGGTAATGACTATCTCGGCATCTACCCTCCAACTGCGTAAGTTCCTTTTTTCCTGCCGTCAAGTGTGCTTCAGTGACTACGTCGCTCGGCTGCCGGGAGTCAAACTTCAAACTAGCAGCTTAGTTTTTCAGTTTTATTGTTTAGTAGTATTATTTCAAATAAGTATCGCTTAGTTTATTTATTCTTGTTTAAAGAAGAAGTAACAGCCTACATTGATGGAGTCGACCATGAGCAGGTCAGGTGACGGTAGGGAGACTTCGTATGAAAGCTGTTCAGTCAGCCAGGCTGGGTCCGGTCCACCGCCTTCTCCTGAGGGGGAGGGTCTGACAACGGTCAGTCCAATGCCCGAGGGGATGGGCGGTCCCCTCAAAAGCATAAAAGTAAACGGTCACACTCTCGGCAGCGTTCGGCCTCGAGCTCTTCTTCGGCCCACAGGTCGAGAAAGAGAAGGCATCACTCGAGGTCACCCTCTGATATGTCTGCGCGTAGGTGGTCAGTTATTGGGACTAGTTGCCGGTCTCCTCCTTCGGAGTCGCTGGTTTCTGTTTCTGATAGCCGATGTCTTTGATATTGGAGCCCTACCCTGCCGCTGGTAGGTATTCAGATGAGCAGTTTCATCAGTGGGCTGCTGTTATGGAGCAGTGGGCTTGGAGGTTGGTCCAGCTGCCTGGCCCGGTCACTCAGGGGCCTTCAGGCTTTTTGGGAGATCAGGTAGGGCGGTTGAGCCTCCCTAGTCACGCGGTGCAGTCTTTGGTACCGTCGATTCCGCGCTTAGGTGTCCCCCCCCCACAGGAGTGCGGCACAGGGGGCCACACCGATGCCTCTGTCTCCTGGTATTCATTCTTCTTTCTCCTCGAATCCTGTTTTTCGGAGTCTTGGGATGTTTTCGACACCCTTGGCATCGATGGCACGCTCGCGCCATCTTCGGCGCCGACACATCTGTTGGCGCCGTCTTCAGCGCCGTTGATTTTCTCAGTGCCGTGCGGCCTCTCGGTGACGTCTGGCTTTTCGGTGTTGTGTGGCCTCTCAGCAACTTCCGGCCTCTCGGCGGCATCTTCGGCGCATTGTGGTCTTTGCACCATGCGGTTTCGGCATTTCTGCGCGCTGAGACCTGTTAGGGCTATCCAGCCTCCAGGACTCCTCTTTAATCCTTTTCCTTCCTCATTTCCTTCTGAATTTCACTCCTTTCCTGTCCATACAGTCCCTCTTGACTGTCAGGAGATGACATTGAGCCTGACCCAGACCTTAGGCTGGGTGATAATGTGGAAGGAACAGGATCTATTCCTGCTGCGGAGCCTGTGGTTGAGGACCTGTTTTTTAAGTCTCTGCTGAAAAACTTGAATTCCACTCTTTCTCTCCAAACTACAGATATCGGTCCTGGGAAATTATTAAGATTCCAATACTTCCATGTTCCAGAGTTCCCTATGGATTTGACTCCTCCGGTACAGCTCTCCTTTGAGACGCTGTCTCAAATGGTATGGAATAATCCTGCTCTCATTCCTTCGGTGGCTAAGTCCATAGATAGGAAATATGCTGCTCCCAAGGATCGACCCCTTTTGGCATCCCAAGCCTTTGCGGATCCTATTGTAGTCTTGGCAGAGAATAAAGTTGTCCTTCCCCAGACTACTACAGTTCGACCTATTAACAAAGAATCTCGTAAGATAGACACTTTGGGTAAGAGAGTCTTTGCTGCTTCCACCCTAGGTATGCGTATTGCCAGCTACCAAGGCTATTTCTCTCAATATGAGTATATCCTTTGGCATTCGCTTAAACAAATAGTTGAAGCTCTACCGGAGTCGGATACTAATTCAGAGCTTCTTCAGACCATAACCAGGGGTATAGAGTCCAACAACCAACAGGTTAAAGCAGCTATGGACGCCTTCGATACTGCCTCCTGAGTGGCAGCGGCGGGCATTTGTATCCGCCACCATTCCTGGCTGCACGCTTCAGGTTTCACGAATGATGCACAGCAGCAGGTAATGGCATTACCTTTCGATGATGTGTACCTCTTCGGCCCTCAAGTAGAACAAGCTCTAGAGGCCACACAAAAGACTAGGTCAGCCATTAAACTGGCTCGACCTCCTCCCGCTCCCTCTCGAGGGGGTGTTAACAAACGCCAGTTTCTTAACCGTCAGTCCTTTCAGTGCAAAAGCAGGAGAGGTTTTAATAAAAACCAAGCCCCTCAGCCTCAAAAGAAAATGCAGCAGAAGGCGCAAGGACCCAAAGTGCCCAGTGCCGCCATCTGAGTTGTTGGCCTGCGTCCCACCTCAGCTGCCCAAGGGGGGGGGAGACTCTTCCTCAGCGGTGGGAGGTTGTCTGACTCACTTATACAATCAACGGAAGTCCATAACCTTGGACAAATGGGTCCTCCGGATAATCCGCGAAGGGTATTCCCTCAATCTTTTGGACACCCCTCCGGATCGTCCCCCCAGATGACAGCCCAAGCTGTCAGTTCTTCAGTCAGAACTTCTCACCTCCGAGATACAAGGCCTTCTGAACAACAGGGCAGTGGAAGTAGTTCCGCTGGATCAACGGAACACAGGGCTCTACTCCCATTACTTTCTGGTTCTGAAGAAAATCGGGGGCATGCGCCCCATTTTGGACCTCAGAAAATGAAACAAATTCCTACCCAAAGAGAAATTCAAAATGATATCGCTAGGAACCCTGTTACCTTTGTTTCATCAGCACGACTGGTTAGCCTCCCTGGACATGCAGGATGCTTACCAGCACATTCCTGTTCACCCGAAGCATCACAAATACCTAAGGTTCGTGGCTTTGGGACTGCATTACCAGTTCAGAGTCCTCCCCTTTGGGCTATCCTTGGCGCCACGAGTTTTTACAAAGTGTTGTGCAATTCTCTCAGCGCATCTCAGAAAAATCGGAATACAAGTGTTCCCATATCTGGACAATTGGCTTCTAGCAAGTCCTTCCAGGCAAGGAACTCTGGACGCCATAGCCACGGCTTCTCACTTTCTCACATCCATGGAAGTTCTGCTAAACCTCAAAAAATCGCAGTTGCAGCCCTCCCAGAGGCTCCTTTTCATAGGAACTCTTCTGGACACCTTCTGTGCGAAAGCATTTCTTCCAGAGGACAGGAGGAGCGATATCCTTCAGATTGCCCAATACACTGGAGAGAGCAGCTCAGTGTCTGCTCTCTCAGTGCAATGGATGCTAGGTCTCATGGCATCCTCGGTGTTCACTGTACCCCTAGCTCGCCTCCACATGAGAACCTCTCAATGAGTGCTCAGTGGTCCCCGACCACGTACCCTCAGTCCTTTCTCATCAAAGTGACAGAACCTCTGAAGACGTCACTCACCTCGTGGTCGCAAGAGGACAATCTTCTGGAAGGATACCCCTTTGTTCCTCTGGATCATCAGATTTTCATTACCACGGATGCGTCGTGACGGGATGGGGAGCTCACTGTCAGACTCTCCGCACTCAAGGTACATGGACTCGGGACAAGTCCCAACTTCACATAAATGTCTTAGAAATGAGAGCCATCCTTTATGCAGTCCGGGCTTTGAAGGACATTCTGTGTCACAAGAACATTCTCCTTCAAATGGACAACAAAGCAGTGATGTATTACGTCAACAAGCAGGGCGGTGCTCATTCTTACCCCTTATGCAGGGAAGCGATGAGAGTGTGGGAATGGTGCTTGGAGCACAAGGCTCTAATTCAAGCGGTCTACCTACTGGGAATGCAGAACGAACTGGCAGACTGTCTCAGCAGAACAGAGACCGATCCTCATGAATGGTCTCTCGACTCAGCCATAGCTCAGTCACTATTCGCAGAGTGGGGAACTCCAGACCTGGACCTTTTTGCATCCCCACTCAACACAAAACTGCCTCTCTTCTGCTCCAGAAATCCAGGGCCTGGCATTTCCTGTCAGGATGCGCTCAGGCTGTGGTGGATAAAACTCTTTCTATACGCCTTTCCGCCTCTTCCTCTAATTCAGAAAGTACTTCTCAAATTTGAGTCCCAGGGGGACAAAATGATCCACATTGATCCCTTTCCACTACTCAACAGTATGTCGGAAACTCCTCCAAAACCGCTCCCCATTCAGACGAACCTTCTGACTCAGGGGCCTGTGGTCCATCCCAATCTGAGGTCACTTCACCTTCGCTCCTGAAGAGATAGAAGTGAAGAGGTTCAATGTCTCTCGTAGGGTTTCAGATATTCTGCTGGCTGCAAGCAAGCCAGTCACTAGGAAAACTTACACAGCCAAATGGAAGTGTTTTTCGCTCTGGTGTGCAAAATACTCTATGAATCCTTTTTCCTGCCCAGCAGAAAAAGTTCTAGAGTACCTTTTAGACCTCTCAAATTCAGGTCTGCAATACTTTACAGTTAAGGTTCACCTTTGTGCCATTTCAGCTTATCATGAGCCAGTACTTTCCTTGTTACTGGCTCAGTTATCTGTGGTTAAGAGGTTTCTTAAGGGAATTCTGCATACCAGACCTCCTGTAAGACGTCCAGTCGCAACCTGGGACATTAATCTTTTGCCAGACATGCTCACTCAAAAACCTTTCGAGCCTCTAGCTACCTGTGAGTTAAAATTTCTCACCTGGAAGACTGCCTTCCTAGTGGCCATTACCTCAGCCCACATGGTCTCTGAGATACATGCCTTGGTCACAGACCCTCCGTATACTGTGTTTCATAAAGACAAAGTAGTTCTTAGGACCCATCCTAAGTTCCTCCCTAAGGTTGTTTCAGAATTCCATCTAAACCAACCTTTGGTCCTTCCTTCCTACTTTGCGAACTTCCAGAATGAAGGCGAGCGTTCTCTTCATTCCTTGGATGTCAAAAGAGCTTTGCGTTTCTATCTAGATAGAACAAAAGACTTTCGCAAAACTCAACAACTGTTTGTTTCCTTCAGCGAAACCTGGCTGGGTCAACCGGTCGCTATCAGATGTATTTCAGCATGGCTGGTGGCATGCCTTCGCCACTGTTATTCCATGGCACAGGTTAAGCTGGAGGGCAGAGTGTACGCTCACTCTACTAGAGCAGTCGCGGCATCCCTAGCGGAAATCCGCAATGTGCCCATCGCAGATATTTACAATGCAGCTATCTGGAGCTCAGTACATACTTTCGACAAATACTATGGCCTGGATGTCCATGCCAGATGACATCTTTCTTTTGGCAGAACCATCCTTATTGGACTCCTGTTCTAAAACTATGAGCTCTTGGTCTCTCCTGCCGCCCCTGGGGGATTATTAGCTTGGTACTCTCCCATTAATGTGAATGAGTGGTGAAGACTTTATGGCCAGGAAGATATGGAAATTACGTACTTACCGTAATTCTTGATCTTTTTGAACGAGTCTCCACCACTGATTCACATGCCCAACCTCCATCCCCCGAGCTCACCTTTGTTGTTGATCTTCACTCCCTCAGTCTTAGGCTGTGAAGACTTCTTTGTTGACCCTTCTTATACGGGTCGTCCGGACTATCTTATGTCCGTTTTTTTGGTTCGACTGTCCTTCTAGGTTAGTTATGCAGCACCTCCTCGGAAAAAGGTACTGAGGCAGTTGGAGGGTCGACGCCGAGATAGTCATTACCTCACAAGCTGGGGCTCGCAGTGCTGCTCCTCTCGGCTCCATCTCTGGCGCCGACCCTCTAGCAAAAAAAAGTTTGCTCCCGCTGAGTCCTAGTGCCTCCGGCACAGTTCTCATTAGTGTAAATGAGTGGTGGAGACTTGTCCAAGAAGATCAATAATTACAGTGGGTACGTAATTTCCATTTTTCTTCCTCTCGTGCGATGTTATTCATTGCATCACATCAGGCTCACCATGCTGCCTACAATAGGCATTTGTGGTTGATGCTCTTCCAAGTCTTAGCATTAATGCCTGATATGGAGCAATCCAGACAAGCTTTTGCCCTCTCTGCTGTAGGCCTGGAGCTGGCAAGACACCAAGCAAGGGCATCTTACAACGCCAATGAGGTGGCTTCCAGGCTTACAAGGACAGTGATCTGTATTAGACGGACGGCATAGCTTTGTCTGTCAAGGTTGTCACCCCTGGCCCGGCGTAGGGTGATTCGCTCCACTTTCCAGGGGACCCGTCCTTTTTCCTCCGGAGCTAGGAGACTTCTGCAGGGGCTTCCTCATTCTCCCCGTCCCTGGGGGACACCACCTAGCTCTCCCCCACCATAGGCTTCTCACCTGATTAGCCCAGGGTCTTCCCTCCTGTTTCCCACCAACAGGAGGCTGGGGGTGTTCCTCAAGGGGTTCCTATTATTCTCCCGGGGAGCTTGGTACTCACCCAAGCGGTAAAGAATGGTGAAGATTGACAAGGGAAGATATGAAAATTACGTACCTACCATAATTCTTGATCTTCTCTTGTATCTTCACCATTCATTACTGATACCCGCCCACCTTCCCCTCAGTGGCCTCCTACTGCGGCGTTTCCCCTTCCCTTCTCGTTCCTCTCCTTTCCTCCTTGACCTTTATGGTGGTTAAAAAAAAAAAAAATCTCCAGGTTTCCATTCTTCTATGGACGGATCCTTTTTCCTCAAGGTAAAGGGGAACGAGTAGGACTTTTTTCCTATCCTGAGGAAACTCTTTCTGACTGCCCCTAAGGGTGACCTCTTGGCTCCTTAGCCACGTTGTTCAGTTCACAGCTGAAGAGACCGTCTCTGTATGGCTTGGCCTCAAATTTCAGGTCCCCTCGGGCAAGAATCATTTAATTGTCAACTTCTTCTGGTTGGTGCTTCTGCACTTCTTAACCTTGAACTGTTGTCCTTGCCTTGCCTTCAGGGAGTCCGTTTGAGTTCCCACTCTATCCTTCATACAAAACTGCCCTTTGTAAGGCCTAACCTCTACCCACACACTCTGGTGTTGGCACTTAACAAGGTGCTAAGGGGCTTACCCCACCTCATAGTTGGGCGCTCTCTTTCTGGAACAGATTCTGCTTGGGCAGTCTGTGAGCTCTCAGCTAGAGTGTAGGGGGTTGGGATGATGAGAAGTTAGAGAGTCTGCCCTTTGTGTCCAATCAATAGAAACGGTTCAGTGGAACCTTCTTTCCCTCCTACCAGGAGGGATTCTTGCTCCCTTGTTTTTGCTTCCGAGCTTATAACCCTCTCAACTAATCTATCTATGGGCAGTGTTCTCCCCTCTCAGCATCCCTCCTTTTTCTTCTCTTTCTTTACTCTTTATCTGTTTCTCCCTTAGAGCCGCCCCAGAAGGGAGGCCCTGCGGTCCTTTAGGGTAGGTATTCCTCCTCTATCTGTCCTTTACTGGCTTATTCCTTATTCAGTTTATATCCTTTCCTTTTCCTGTCCCTCTGCTCTCTTGCCTCACTCTCCCTTTTTTCCTTTATTTCACCTCTCCGGCTACCAGAACTGAGATGGAGGAGGAGTCTGCGGCACCTAACGGCCGCATCTCGCGCATGATGCAATGCATCACTCTCGTGGGTGGCGCCATTGGAACCGACTAAAAAAAAAAAAAAATCTCCCGTAGCGGGTGCACGCCTCCGGCACTAACCCGAGCAGTAATGAATGGTGAAGATATAAGAGAAGATCAAGAATTACGGTAGGTACGTAATTTTCATTTCAGAACACAGCCTGAGCAGCCAGCAGTGGGTCAGAGTTATCCCCAGTTCACAATGCAGCCTGGTCAGGCAGCAGTGGGTCAGAGTTATCCCCAGTTCAGAACACAGCCTGGGCTGGCAGCAGTGGGTCAGAGTTATCCCCAGTTCAGAACACAGCCTGGGCTGGCAGCAGCGGGTCAGAGTTATCCCCAGTTCACAACACATCTTGGGCAGACAGCAGTGGGTCAGAGTTATACCCAGTTCAGAACACAGCCTGGGCAGGAAGGGGGGGTGGTCCGAGTTATCCCCAGTTCAGAACACAGCCTGGGCTGGCAGCAGTGGGTCAGAGTTATCCCCAGTTCACAACACAGCTTGGACGGACAGCAGTGGGTCAGAGTTATCCCCAGTTCACAACACAGCTTGGGCATACAGCAGTGGGTCAGAGTTATACCCAGTTCAGAACACAGCCTGGGAAGGGGGGGGTGGTCAGAGTTATCCCCAGTTCAGAACACAGCCTGGGCTGGCAGCAGCGGGTCAGAGTTATCCCCAGTTCACAACAGATCTTGGGCAGACAACAGTGGGTCAGAGTTATACCCAGTTCAGAACACAGCCTGGGCAGGAAGGGGGGGTGGTCAGAGTTATCCCCAGTTCAGAACACAGCCTGGGCTGGCAGCAGTGGGTCAGAGTTATCCCCAGTTCACAACACAGCTTGGACGGACAGCAGTGGGTCAGAGTTATCCCCAGTTCACAACACAGCTTGGGCAGACAGCAGTGGGTCAGAGTTATACCCAGTTCAGAACACAGCCTGGGAAGGAGGGGGGGGTGGTCAGAGTTATCCCCAGTTCAGAACACAGCTTGGACAGACAGCAGTGGGTCAGAGTTATCCCCAGTTCAGAACACAGCCTGGGCTGGCAGTAGCGGGTCAGAGTTATTCCCAGTTCACAACACAGCCTGGTCATTCAGCAGTCGGTCAGAGTTATCCCCAGTTCACAACATAGCTTGGGCAGACAGCAGTGGGTCAGAGTTATACCCAGTTCAGAACACAGCCTGGGCATGAAGGGGGGGTTGGGGTCAGAGTTATCCCCAGTTCAGAACACAGCCTGGGCTGGCAGCAGCGGGTCACAGTTATCCCCAGTTCACAACACAGCTTGGGCAGGAAGGAGCGGGTCAGTGTAATACCCAGTTCAGAACACATCCTGATCAGGAAGGAGCGGGTCCAATTTATCCCCAATTCACAACACAGCCTGGGCAGGAAGGAGTGGGTCAGAGTTATTCCCAGTTCACAACACAGCCTGGGCAGGAAGCAGCGGGTCAGAGTTGTTCCCTGTTCAGCACAGCCTGGACAGGAATCAGTGGTCAGTGTTATCCCCATTTCAAAACATTGCCTGAGCAGGAAGTGGTGGGTCAGAGTTTTCCCCTGTTGGAAACACTGCCTACACAAAAAGTAGTGGGTCAGAGCTATCCCCAGTGCAGAACATGGCCTAGGCAGGAAACAGCGGATCAGAGTTATTCCCAGTTCAGAACATGGCCTGGGCGAGAAGCAGCAGGTCAGAGTAATCCCCAGTTCACAACACAGCCTGGGTGGGAAGCAGCAGGGCAGAGTTACCCCCAGTTTAGAACTCGGCCTGGGAAGGAAGCAACAGGCCAGGGTTATTCCATTTTCACATCAGTGCCTGTGCAGGAGGTAGCAGGTCAAATTTATTCCAGTCCTGAACACTGTCTGGGCAGGAATCTGCGGCTTAGATTTATCACAGAAACATAGAACATAGAAACATAGACTATGACAGCAGAAAAAGACCAGAGGTCGATCCAGTCTGCTTAAGTTCCCTATAGTCCCTGAAACCTACTGTTCCTCCAGGGTACTAACCATTCTCGTCCTCTCTCAGTTCTCCTCTTTGGTCCTGTCACCCTCAGTAAACACTATTCCTTCATTATGTCCCAAGCAGCCCTGCTTGAATCGCTTGACTATTTTCGCACCCACCACTTCAGTTGACAGACTGTTCAAGGTTCCACCACCCTTTCTGTAAAGTAGTACTTCATCATAACTCTCCTGAACCTACCTCCTGTTAATTTCCATTCGTGTCCATGTGACAATTGGTGACAAAATGGTATTCAGGATCAATAGTTCACTTTAATTCCTTTAAAGAACTTGAACTGATCCCTAGTTCATGGCACTGCCTGGGCAGAAGCAGCAGGTCAAAGTTCAACACCTAGATCAGATTAATTGGCAGATACAGTTTGTGATCTTTTAAACAGAACTTCTCTCTCTCTCTCCCTCTCTTGTTTTAAATTAGGTGTAATCCTTAACCTCTGTTTCTGAAGTTAAAAATCCATGTATTATATTTTGCTGACTGGTAGATAATATACACAGGGTATGTTGTGTTTAGAGCCATCTGGTCTATTGGCAGTAGTTGTTAATTACTGTTCTGACAGAGGGACTAGATCGCCTTTCGATCTGGCTGTAAGATAATTAGTTGTTCTTGTCTGTAACATTCAGACTTGAAACATCAAGGCAGATTACTCCAAGCACGTGTGTCTCAATAATTGAGAAATCAGTAATGCGAAACCTTTAAGATAAGTGAAATACAATTACACAGCACATAAAAGATGTAACAAATAGATATTCTGTTTTTTATTTTCTGTCCTGCGCCTCCCCTGTCCAAATCCCCTGTCAGGGACCGTCTCTTTAGTCTGTATTTCCACCACTTTACCTCAGCCATGTGTGACATAAGCAAGTAGTCTCCTGTTCTGCCAGACCACTGTTAATTCTTTTGTGGTTCACAAATCTGCTTCAAGGGACAATATTAAAGTTGGCACTAGAGACTTGGGTTTGATGGGGGTATTGACAGTCCCAGTGGATGCTGTTCTCCCGGGGGGTGGTCACTGCCTCAGCTGTGACAGTATTGTCTGGATGACCACGAGTGAGACATCAACTGAGCTTGGCATCAGGATACTATGCATGAACTATGGCCTACAGCTCCCAGCATCTAGGAGGGAGAAATACAGAAAAAACCTGCCCTGCAAGGTGAAAACATATTACACTGTGGCCCCAAACCACCACCTGTTGCCTCCATGCACCAGATGCCCCTTGTTATATCTGGATATACAGGATAAAATCAAGAGTTTCAAAGCGTATTTTGTTTTGTTTGACTCTGTGCATCTTCTCTGCACATCATCTAGGACATCATTCAGCCATCACCAGTATCACCATCCCATCAGCCGAGACTTCCCCACCCAAGGTTCCTGGAGTTCTGGATGCCCTGCAACACACCAGTGCGTAGACAACCCCCGCCGACTTGCAGGCTTCAGGGCAGGGGCCACCTTCTACCTTTTGACTACACTCAACATAATCCATTCCGCCATGTTGGAGGTGAAGTCCAGAGCTGTTCCTGGATCCAGGGGGCAGGGGCCTGATAATGGACATGGAGGGCAGGCTGAGGCTTATCTGCCTAGTTGGGTGTCATTTTCCCTGCTTTTCTCTGTCACTGCTGGTGCAGTGACGCTCAGGAACGTCGGTGTATGCTTCCATGCGATGGTAGCACTTCCCCTAGAGTGAGACCCGGTGTGCATTACCATCTGGTCTCATCTAGATGGCAGTTATACACAGAGTTCCTGTAATCCCCTTCTCTGAAGAAGAGCAATCCCTGGACCACTTAGTCCTCCTCTCAAGCCAGCCCTCTGATGACTGTGGCTCGTCCCCGGGTTGCTGTGGTCGCATGTGATGGTGCTGCCGCTCTGCCAGCAGGATGGAAAAGCCTGAGTCCAAGTTTAAGAGCTGTTCATTAGTTTGTAATACATATTGTTCACTGAAGCTTCTTTAAAAGGGAACAGTCAGCCCCAAGAACTCTACACCCAAGTGTGGGGCAGGTCCAAGTCTGCTCTTTGTGTGCAAAATCTGTTTGGTGTACTTACTTTTTATTTTAGTATAATGTGTCAGACTCATTTTGCTTACTTCCAGGCAGGCATCTTCTGTAACTACAAATCTGAGAATCCCCTGTAGCCGACATCAGAGCAGCGTACTGTAGCTGTGGGAGAATCAGTAGCCTGCAGTGCATGGCAGAGTTTATATGAGCACTGATCTATTGTTCACTGGTCCCACTGTCATCCTGGGGGCAAAATACTGTCGCAGAGGACTGTACGTAGGCCCTGGAGAGAAACAGAACCAGGAAACATCTATCAGAGATTATGAAATCTCCAACATGCACTGCAAGCTATTGAATGTCCCACTGCTGCAGGGCACTGTTCTGATGTTGGCTGCAGGGGGGTTCTAGGATTTGTAGTTACAGAAGATGGCTGCCTAGAAGTAAGCAAAACTAGTCTGATATAATCTACTGTACTACAATAAAGAGTAAGTAAACCAGAATGTTTTTGCACACACAGTGCACATTTGGAACAGCCCCACACTTGAGTGTGGGTCCCTTTGTGCTGACTGTTTCCCTTTAACATGAGATTGTGCAGTACTGTATGCCTGAGTTGTGTTATGCTATGAAACTAAAATAAAACTTTGATTTATATTAAAAAAACTCTTCTGAGGGGAAGCTGCCCAACCTCCAACCCGACCCAACCCCCGTTGTGATACCAGCAACCAGAGTAGAGGAATAAGCCTTGGTTGCTGGAGAGCTGACCAGGGGGAGAGGAATCAAGCATCTTAGAGGAAAGTCTCCTCTCGGGTTGGGGGGTTGGGGGGCTATGCACCACTGCTGTTCTAGCGCCACCAGCTTTACCACAAATGGCATTACAGGGAGATGCGTCTTTGGAGGTAGAGGGGCGCTGGCTGGTGCACACAAACACACATTCTGTGTTATCTTGCGCGCATGATGTCACCAAGTCTGACATCCTAGAAGGATAGGATGGGAAAATTGCCCTCACACCTGTAGACGATGGACACTGGTATGTACCCTGACCTGCGTCTCTACAGCCTGGCGATGGACACTGTCGGGGATACATCCCTCATACCCAGAATTCAGACCCCACCTAAGAAGCATTCCAGGGCAGGCTTGGAGGTAGGTGAATGCAGGGCAGGAGAGGCATGTCCTGGGGCCGCTGAGGGAGGCAGGCGCTAGGAACACGATGGAGTAACAAACAGTCCTGATTTAAAAAAAAAAATAAAAAAAAATCCTGTTTTCATGCAAAATGTTTCAGTAATAAAAAATGAGGGAGAGAAATATTGTGCATTAATTGAATATAAGCTGAACTTTATGAGAATATTATATGGAAAAAGTATTCCTGGATGCTGGAAAATGGCTTTCAATATCTATTGGATAATTACTCGTTTAAGTGAGTTGTGGTTCTTCTGTTTTAACTGAGAAGACAAAGGGCGCCCTTGTGATGATAAGGCTATTCTGTGTGTTTCCTACCTCAGGAGGAGCTGAACATTGAGCTGCTAATTGAGTATCCGTTGCGCTGTTTGGTGCTGGTGGCCCAGGTCGCAGCCGAGATGTGGAGACGGAATGGCCTTTCGTTAGTGAGTCAGGTAAACAAAACCTTTTATTGTGTTATATAATAGTTTAGTTGATGTCTTCCTGTCAGTGTGAACCTACATCATCCCAGTGTTACAGCCGAGAGGACAGAACTGGGAGGTCTAATTGCTTGCAGAGGGTCACACAGTGAGCCAGTGTCTGTTCCTGGAATTCTTTGGTCAGCAGTAGGCATTGAGCGAATAGTCAAGTCTCCAACCGGGGTGGTAATATTTTGGATTTAGCAATCACTAACATCGATAATGGAATTTCAGAAGTTACAGTTAAAGAACCACTGGGGCCGGCCGGTGGCGCTGAGGGTTGGCGCTGGGCGCCACACTCGCACTGCACTTGGCGACCCGGGTCCGGGAGCGGACTCGGGTCCGCCGGTGGGTCGGCTGGGCGCGAAGGCTTGAGCGTCCGACGACAGCTCGCCTTCTCCGAGGAGGATTCGCCGATGCCCAACACTTGCATGACCCCGAGCGGAGGCTCGAGGAACTGCAAGCTCCACTTGGGGATGGGCGGCCATTGAGCAGCATGGATGTCGGCGCGTGCATCATGACATCGGGGGAGGTTATCTGCTGCTCAGGGAGGGAGAAAACGCAGAAACAAGCCTGCCTCAGCCGGGAAGATGGGAGGACCATGGCCGTGCCCACGATTTGCCTGTGCCCACCCAGCAGACCGCAGACCGACGAAACGTAAGTAACGGGGTTTGAGCCCCCCGCCTCGTCCCCACCCGGGGGGTAATCCGCGGATCCATGGGGCCAGGGGTCTGCTTGGGTAGGGTTCCGGGCAGTGGGATGTCCAGTTGTCCCCCCCCGAAGGGTCGGAGGTGGCAGGTTAGGGAGGAGGAATAAACAGAAATTTCAAAAAAAAGAACCACTGGGAAGCAGTAATCACTGCATGCTGACCTTTGCATACTCAGCAAGACGGAGTATAGGTAACAAACCAGTCTTCCACTGACCTGTGTATGTTTCGTATAGTATTTCAACTGTCTTCCACCATCATATTATGGAGTATTTCTTCTCATTCTACAGAATCCACTGTTTGCTGAATCTTATGATAATTAGCCCTGCTGTAGTTCCTAATGAATATTTTTTGGTTCCTAACAGATTAACAACCAAAGAGGAAAAACACCTTAGTGAATGACAAATAAATTAAGGAAACAAAACAGAAAGAAAAGGCTTATTCAGTTTACAAAAAGAGGCTGGCCAAGTGGCGCTGAGGGTCGAGGTGCTGGATGCTACATCTCCCACCACGCCGGTGACCCGGATTCAGAAGTGAGCTCAGGTCAGCGGGGAGGGCAGGATTGAGTGTCCGGAGGATGGCGCTCCTGTCCTGGGAGGGAGGGTGGGTCAGATCCTGGCTATGGTGGCTCCTTGTGGTGACGGTGGTCAGCGAGGGAGGGCAGGATTGAGTATCCGGAGGATGCGCTCCTGTCCTGGGAGGGAGGTGGGTCAGTTCCCTGCCTGTGGTGGCTCTGGTGGTGACCGGGGGCACAGCAGCTCGTGGGTCTCTCAGCCAGGGGATTGGCTGTGAACCTGTGGGCGTCCTCGGGAGCAAGCACATCCATGCTGGACACATTGCACATCCGAGCCATTGGGGGATGGGAAGAATAAGGAAAAAAAGGCCCTGGGACCTCGGTAGGCAAAGGTGGGTTGAGTGACAGACCACCACGCCCAACGCCGGATACTCCAGTCTGCCTCAGGATACTCCCTCCGCAGATCCTGGCCTGCTCACTAGATTTCAGAAAGGTTACCAGGAGGAGATGGTGGTTCCGCCCCAGGGCGCTTAGATCCACGTGGTCGGTGGACTGGGACGAGCGGAGTGGAGTCCCCTCCCCATCCTGAG
This sequence comes from Neoceratodus forsteri, assembly GCA_016271365.2. Lineage (NCBI taxonomy): Eukaryota > Metazoa > Chordata > Ceratodontiformes > Ceratodontidae > Neoceratodus > Neoceratodus forsteri. The sequence continues at coordinate 1,019,704,047 of CM028134.1, forward strand.
GGTAAGGCTGGGGGATTTCAGGTGGGCGGGATAAGGTCAGTCGGGTGTCCCACTGGAGAGAGTCAGAGGTTCCAGTGAAAAGAGCATAGAGTAAAAAAAAAAAAAATTTACAGAAAGAAAGAAACGGATTCTTCAGTACTGAAATACAGGACAGAACTAAGAAAAACGAAAGAACTAATATAGAAAAAAAGACGTAATCTTGAATTTAGGATAGCCTCAACAAAAGGCAATCATAAATCTTCTCGTATATTAACAATATGAGTAAAGATAGTAGTTCACTAGGCCCATTAGTTGTTAGTGATTTTCCGACTTAGCTGACAGCAGCTACCACTCACATATTGTGGTAGCTGCCCTCAGCGATCGTTATTCCTGCCTAGAAACATAGACTTTGATGGCAGATAAGGACCACATGGCCCACCTAGTCTGCCCATTTCCCTACCTACTGAATAAGCTGCAGAATCTAGTTAACTAACAGCCTATTTCTTCCTACCCCCACAAGAATTGCCTTATGTCTGTCCCATGCATTCTTGAATTCTCCCAGTTTTAGACCCCACAACCTCCTCAGGAAGGCTATTCCATGCGTCTACCACCATCTCTGTGAAAAAATACTTCCTCACATTGCCCCTGAGCCGTCCCCCTCTATCTTCAAATTGTCTCCCCTTGTTCTTGCACATCTCTTTTTCTGAAAGATGCTACCCTCTTGGACTTTGTTGATTCCACTGAGGTACTTAAAAGTTTCTATCATGTCCCCCCTCTCCCTCCTTTCCTCAAGGGTATACATATTGAGCTCCTTTAGTCTCTCCTCGTATGGTTTCTCTTGCAGACCCTGCTCCATTTTAGTTGCCCTCCTCTGGACTGCCTCCATCCTGTCAATGTCCTGGTGGAGATGGGGTCTCCAGAACTGGACTCAGTACTCCAGATGGGGTCTCACCAACTGTCTGTACAGAGGGTAATAGCTTCCTGCTTTCTGCTGATGATGACTCTCCCTATACATTCCAGTATCCCCCCAGCCCTCCCTGCTGCCTTCTCATGTTACTTGCCAACCTTAAGGTCATCTGATATGATTACCCCCAGGGTCCTTTTCCATTTTTGTTGTTACTACCCCCCACTGTGTACTCTTCCTCTGGGTTTTTGTTTCCCAGTTGCATTATTTTACACTGCTTAGCATTGAATCCAAGCTGCCATACTTCTGACCATTCCTCCAACCTTGCCCAAGTCCCTTCTCATCCTTTCCATTCCTCCTTGTGTATCAACCCTGTTTGCAGATCTTTGTGTCATCTGCAAAGAGGCATACTTTTTCTTCCAGTCCCTCTGCAATGTCACTTATGAAGACATTAAAAAGGACTGGACCCAGTACTGAACCCTGCGGTACCCCACTAGTAACCCACCTTTCTTCAGAGTGGACTCCGTTTACTATTACCTTCTGTGTCCTGTTGTCCAGCCAGTGTTGTACCCAGGCTACCACCCTGGGACCCACTCCCAGACTGGCTAATTTGTTTTATTCTTTTGTGTGGGACTGTGTCAAATGCCTTGCTAAAGTCTAGGTAGGCCATGTCCACAGCCCCTTCCTGGTCTACTGCTTTGGTCACCCAGTCAAAGAAATCGATTAGATTCATCTGACATGACCTTCCCGCTCTGAACCCCGTGCTGTCTTGGGTCCTCTGCCCCACTGACCTCTAGGTACTCAACAGTTCTTTCCTTCAGAAGTGATTCCATCACTTTCCCTACCACAGAGGTCAAACTGACAGGTCTGTAGTTTCCTGCCTCTGTCTTGCTCCCACTTCTGTGAAGGGGAATCACATCAGCCTTCTTCCAGTCCTCAGGTACCACACCATCCTCCCATGATTTGTTAAACAGGGTAGTCAGTGGTGTCACTAGATCTTCTTGGACATAAAATCTCCACCACTCATTCACACTGATGGTGCTCTACGCCGGAGGCGCTAGGACCCAGCGGGAGCAAACTTTTTGCAGAAGGGCCGGCGCCAGAGATGGAGCCGCGAGGGGTGGCGCCACAAGCCTTGGCTCATGCGGCAATGACTATCTCAGCATTGACCCTTCAACCACCTCAGTTCCTTTTTTCCCACCGACGAGTGCGCTTCAGTGATGACGTTGCTTGCCCGCCGGGAGTCAAAACTAACAGCATAGTTTTCAGTTTATTATTTTGTAGTATATCTCAAATAAGTACTGCTTACTGTAACTTATTAAAGAAAGAAGTCTCAGCCTACATTGATGGAGTTGACCATGAGCGTGTCAGGTGACGGTAGGGGGACTTCGTATGAAAGCTGTTCAGTCAGCTGGGCTGTTCAGTCAGCTGGGCTGGGTCCGGTCTGCCGCCCTCTCCGGGGGGGAGGGTCTGACAATGGACGGTCCAGTGCCCGAGGGGAAGGGCGGTCCCCCCGGAAGCATAAAAGAAAACGGTGGCATTCTTGGCACCGTTCGGCCTCGGGCTCTTTTTCGGCCCACAGGTCAAAAAAGAGAAGGCATCACTCGAGGTCACCCTCTGGTATGTCTGCGCGTCGACGGTCGGTCATTGGGGTCAGTTGCAGGTCTCCTCCTCTGGAGTCACTGGTTTCTGTTTCTGGTCACTGACCTCTTCGACATTGGAGCCCTTCCCCACCTTCTGGTAGGGCTTCAGATGAGCAGTTTCATCAGTGAGACGCTCTGATGGAGCAGTGTGCTTGGAGGTTGGTCCAGCTGCCTGGCCCAGTCACTCTGGGGCCCTCGGGCTGTTCGGGGGATCAGGTAGGGCGTGCCGTCGACTCCATGCTCAGGTGTTTTCCCCCCTCACATTGCTGCGGCGCAGGGGGCCACACCGATGCCTCTATCTCCTGGTATTCTTCCTTCTTTCTCCTCAAATCCCAGTTTTCAGAGCCCTGTGTTGGTTTCGGCACAGTTGGTGCCGATGGGTCGCTCGGCGCCGATGCATCTGTCGGCGCCGTCCTCAGCGCCGTGCAGCTTTTCGACACCGCTCTTGGTACCGTTGGGTTTGTCGGCGCCAAGGGGTCTGTCTGGGTCAGATGGCGCCGTGCTCTTTTCTGGCGCCAAGGCTTGGTGTGACGTCTTCCACTCTTCAGGGCTTCTCGACTCCGAACATTTTTCCTTCTGATTTTCACTCCTTTCCTGTCCATACAGTCCCTCCTGGGCTGTCAGGAGATGATATTGAGCCTGACCAGACCTTGGGCAGGGTGATGACGTGGAAGGAACAGGATCTAATCCTATTGCAGAGCCTGTGGTCGAGGACCTGTCGTTTAAGTCTCTGCTGAAAAATTTGAATTCCACTCTTTCCCTCCAGACTACAGATATCGATCCTGGGAAGCTTTTAAGGCTCCAATACCTTCATGTCCTGGAGATCCGTATGGATTTAACTCCTCCCGGTACAGCCTTCTTTTGAGACGCTTTCACAAATGGTATGGAATAATCCGGCTCTCATTCCTTCTGTTGCTAAGTCCATAGATAGAAAGTACGCTGCTCCCAAGGATCGACCCGTTTTGGCCTCTCAAGCCTTTGCGGACTCTATTGTAGTCTTGGCAGAGAATGATAAGGGCGTCTTCCCTCACGCTACTACAGCCCGACCTATAAACAAAGAATCTTGTAAGATAGATACTTTAGGTAAGAATGTCTTTGCTGCGTCCACCCTGGGTATGCGTATTGCCAGCTACCAGGATTATTTCTCTCAATATGATTATGTTCTTTGGCACTCACTCAAACAAATGGTAGATGCTCTACCGGAGTCATACACTAATTCAGAGCTTCTTCAAACCATAACCAGGGATATTGAGTCCAACAACCAGCAGGTTAAAGCAGCTATGGACGCTTTTGATACTGCCTCCCGAGCGGCAGCGGTGGGCATTTGTACCCGCCGTAACTCCTGGCTGTGCACTTCAGGCTTCATGAATGATGCCCAGCAACAGGTCATGGCGTTGCCCTTCGACGGTATGTATCTATTCGGTCCTCAAATAGAGCAAGCTCTAGAGGCCACACAAAAGACTAGGTCTGCCATTAAATTGGTGCGACCTGCTCCCACCCTTTCTCGGTGTTAATAAGTGTCAATTTCATAACAGTCAGTCCTTTCAAGGCAAGGGCAGGGGAGGTTTTAATAAAAACCAAGCCCCCCAGCCTCAAAAGAAACTGCAACAGGAGGCACAAGGGCCCAAAGCACCCAGTGCCGCCTTCTGAGTTTCTGACCCAAGTCCCACCTCAGCTTCCCGAGGGGGACACTTTCTCAGCGGTGGGAGGTCATCTGACTCAGTTCTATAACCGGTTGAAGTCCATAACATCGGACAAATGGGTCCTTTGAATAATCCACGAGGGGTATTCCCTCAATCTTTCAGAGACCCCTCCGGATCGTCCCCCCAAACGACAGCCCAGGCTGTCAGTATTTCAGTCAGAGTGTCTCGCTTCTGAGATACAAGGCCTTCTGAACAACAGGGCAGTAGAAATTGTTCCGCTGCATCAACGGAACACAGGGTTCTACTCCCATTACTTTCTAGTTCCAAAGAAAACCGGGGGCACGTGCCCCATTTCGGACCTCAGAAAATTGAACAAATTTCTTCACAAGGAAAAGTTCAAAATGATCTTGCTAGGAACCCTGTTACCTTTGCTTCATCAACACGACTGGCTAGCCTCCCTGGACATTCAGGATGCTTACCAGCATATTCCCATTCACTCACTCAAAGCATCACAAATACCTATGGTTTGTGGCTTTGAGCCAGCATTATCAGTTCAGAGTCCTGCCCTTTGGGCTGTCCTCGGCGCCGCGAGATTTTACAAAGTGTGCAATTCTCGCAGCGCACTTCAGAAACATCGGCATACAAGTGTTCCCATATCTGGACGACTGGCTTCTAGCAAGCCCTTCCAGGCAAGGAACTCTCGACGCTGTAGCCATGGCCTCAGACTTTCTCATGTCCATGGGAGTCCTGCTGAATCTCAAGAACTCGCAGTTGCAACCCTCCCAGAAGCTCCTTTTCATAGGAACTCTTCTGGACACCTCCTGTGCGAAAGCTTTTCTACCAGAGGACAGAAGGAGCGATATCCTACAGATGGCACAATACATCGGAGAGAGCAGCTCGGTTTCAGCTCTCTCGATGCAACGGATGCTAGGTTTCATGGCATCCTCGGTGTTCACTGTACCCCTAGCACGCCTCCACATGAGAACCTCTCAATGGATGCTCAATACTCAGTGGTCCCCAACCACTCACCCTCAGTCCTTTCTCATCAAGGCGACAGAACCTCTGAAGAGGTCACTCACCTGGTGGTCGCAAGAGGACAATCTTCTGGAAGGGTATCCTTTGCTCCCCTGGATCATCAGATTTCCATTACCATGGACGCGTCCTTGATGGGGCAGGGGGCTCACTGTTACAATCTCCACACTCAGGGTACGTGCACTCAGGATGAGTCCCAGCTTCACGTAAATGTCTTAGAAATGAGAGCTGTCCTTTATGCAGTCCGGGCTTTGAAGGACATTCTGTGTCACAAGAACATTCTCCTTCGAATGGACAACAAAGCAGTGATGTATTACATGAACAAGCAGGGCAGTGCACACTCTTACCCCTTATGCAGGAAGCGATGAGAGTGTGGGAATGGTGTCTAGAGTACAAGGCTCTAATTCAGGCAGTCTTCCTGCTGGGAGTGCAGAACGAACTGGCAGACAGTCTCAGCAGAACAGAGACAGATCCTCACAAGTGGTCTCTAGACTCAACCATAGTTCAGTCATTATTTGCAGAGTGGGTAACTCCAGATCTGGACCGTTCTGCATCCCTACTCAACACAAAACTGCCTCTCTTCTGCTCCAGAAATTCAGGGCCTGGCATTTTCTGTCAGGATGCGTTCAGGCTGCCGTGGACAAACCGCTTTCTATACGCCTTTCCTCCTCTTCCTCTAATTCTGAGGGTACTTCTGAAGTTCAAGTCCCAGGGGGACAAAATGATCCTCATTGCTCCCTTCTGGCCTTGACAGATAAGGTTTCCGTTATTCAACAGTATGTTGGAAACCTCTCCGAAAACTCTTCCCCTTCAGACGAACCTTCTGACATGGGCCTGTGGTACGTCCTAGTCTGAGGTCGCTTCACCTTCGGCTCCTGAAGAGGTGGAGGCGAGTAGGTTCAGTGTCCCTCGCAATCTCTCAGATATTCTTTTGGCTGCACGTAAGCCAGCCACTAGAAAAACTTACACAGCCAAATGGAAGTGTTTTTCTTTCTGGTGTGCAAGACCCTCTTTGTATCATTTTTCCTGCCCACCAAATAAAGTTCTCGAGTACGTTTTAGACCTCTCAAATTCAGGTCTACAATACTCTACAGTCAAAGTTCACCTTTGTGCCATTTCAGCTTATCATGAGCCAGTACTTTCCTTGCCACTGACTCAGTTACCAGTAGTTAAGAGGTTTCTTAAGGGTATTCTGGATACCAGACCTCCTATCAGATGTCCCGTCGCAGCATGGGGCATTAATCTTGTATTAGACATGCTCACTCGTAAGCCTTTCAAGCCTCTAGCTACCTGTGAGCTGAAATTTCTCACTTGGAAAACGGCCTTCCTGGTGGCCATTACCTCGGCCCGCAGGGTCTCTGAAATACATGCCTTGGTCACAGACCCTCTGTATACTGTGTTTCATATAGGACAAAGTAGTTCTTAGGACCCATCCTAAGTTTCTCCCTGAGGTTGTTTCAGAATTCTATCTAAACCAACCTTTGGTCCTACCTACTTACTTTGTGAACTTCCAAAATGAAAGAGGGTGTATCCTTCATTCTTTGGATGTCAAAAAAGCTCTGCGTTTCTATTTAGATAGAACAAAACAAATTCGCAAAGCTCAATGACTGTTTGTTTCCTTCAGCGAGACCCAGCTGGGTCAACCTGTTGCTATCAGATGCATTTCAGCATGACTGGTGGCATGCCTTCGCCACTATTGGCCATGGCACAGGTTAAGCTGGAGGGCAGAGTGTATGCTCACTCTACATGAGCAGTCATGGCATCCCTGGTGGAAATCCGAAATGTGCCCATTGCAGATATTTGCAATGTGGCCACCTGGAGCTCCGTGCATACTTTCATCAAGCACTATGCTCTGGATGTCCATGGCAAGCGACATTTTTAGTTTGGCAGAACCATCCTTAATGGACTTCTGTCCTAAATTTGTGAGCTCTTGGTCTCTCCTGCCGCCCTCTCGGGGGATTATTAGCTCGGTACTCTCACATCAGTGTGAGTTAGTGATGGAGACTTTATGTCCAGGAAGATATGGGAATTACGTACCTACCGTAATTCTTGATCTTCTTGGACGAAGTCTCCACCACTCATTCACACGCCCACCCACCATTCCCCCAAGCTCACCTCTGTTGTTGGTCTTCATTCCCTCAATCTTTAGGCTGTGAAGACTTCTTTGTTGACCCTTCTTATACGGGTCGTCTGGACTATCTTTTGTCCAGTCTTTGTTAGGCTAGCCTTCTAGGTTAGTTACGCTTCACCTCCTTGGAAAAAAAGGTACTGAGGTGGTTGGAGGGTCGACGCCGAGATAGTCATTGCTGCACGAGCCAAGGCTCGTTGCGACGCTCCTTGCGGCACCATCTGTGGTGCTGGCCCTTCTGCAGAAAGTTTGCTCCCGCTGGGTCCTAGTGCCTCCAGCGTAGATCCCCATCAGTGTGAATGATGGGTATGTAATTACCATTTCTTCCCTTAATTCTTTTAGAATTCTGGGGAGAATCCTGTCGGGCCCCATTGCTTTGTCCACCTTCAGTTTTAGGAGTTCTTTCAGAACCCTTTCTTCTGTGAAAGGACTGGGATTGACCCCCCTATCCAGAGTGCTTCTGTTAATTGGATTAGGTAGCTCTCCATCCTCCTCTTCTGTAAATACTGAGCAGAAGTATTCTTTCAGTATCCCTTCTTTTTCACTGTCCCTCTCTGCCCACCCACACTCCATTCTATTCAGCCTCACTATCCCTCCCTTTGTCTTTTTACGCTCCCTGATTTTACCTATAAAAGGTTTTATCCCCCTTCTTAACCAAGTTGGCTATCTTTTCCTCAGTTTGGGCCTTTGCTATTCTGACCGTTTTCCTGCTTCCTTCTGCCTTAACTGATGCAATGTTCTGTCCTGCTCTTTCTGTGTTTCCTTATACTTCCTAAATGCTGTCTTTTCTCTCTAACCTTCCCCACCACCTCGTTTGAGAACCATAGTGGCTTTCATTTTGATTTATTTGCTTCACACAAAGGCTTGTTGCCTCTGTAATGACAGTTTTGATGTTTCCCCATTGTTGCTCCACCCCTCCTGTTTGCTAGTGCTTTTCTGAGGTGCACTCACATCTTGCCAAAGTCAGCCCTCCTGAAGTCCAGTAACCTCACTTTTGTATGGCTTGACTCTGCAGCTGAGTTTATCGTGAGCCACACTGTTTGGTGGTCACTTGTTCCCAGATGGCTACCCACTTCTAGATCTGAGATCCTCTCACTGCCCCCATTTGAGAGTACGAGGTCTGAGATTGCTCCCTCCTGAGTGGGTTCCAACACTAGCTGTCTGAGGCATGCCCCCTGTAGGGCTTAGAGAATGGCCCTGCTCTTGGATGTGGCTGCAGCAAAGGTGCTCCAGTTAATATCTGGCATATTCAGGTCCCCCATCAACAGTATCTCCTCTTTACCTGCCATCCTAAGGATGCCTTGTATCATATCCTTGTTAATTCCCTCCCTCTGAGATGGGGGTCTGTATGCAACCCCTGTGCGGATTGTGGTGCCATTTCCAGTCTCTAAGGTGACCCACAGTGCCTCTTCTCCTCCCTGTTTACTCTTGTGTTCTGTTGTTTTTATCCCTTCCCTTACATAGAGAGCTACTCCTCCCCCTCTTCTACCCTCCCTGTCTCTCCTGTAGGTTGTGTACCCTGGTATGTTAACATCCCAGTCATGGTTCTCTGTGTACCATGTTTCTGTGACTGCCACGATATCCAGGCATCCCTCTTCCGTCAAGGTCACCAGTTCAGGGAGCTTGTTGCCCAGACTATGGGCATTGGTACTCAGTACCCTCCATTTCTTGATTCCCTTACCCCTTGTTGCCCCATCCCTGTCCTTATTGCCTTTTTCTCCATTTACCCCTGCCCTTCTCCCTATTGATGTCTCTTTGTTGGTGTTTACCTCTCTTACTACCCTGATTTTTTTATTTTTTATTTTGTGGGGGGGTGGGGGCTAGGATTTCCCTGCTCCTTTCCGGTGTCTCCCCCTTGGCTAGTTTAAATGCTTTCCAATGAAGCATTTAAACCGATCACCTGGGATCCTGGTTCCCCTCCTGGACAGATGCAGACCGTCACGCCAGTATAGGCCTACATCACTCCAGGTGGACCCCCAGTCCCCAGTGAAGCCAAACCCCTGAGCTCTGCACCAGTTTTTCAACCACTGATTAAATCCCATGGTGTGGAGCACCCTAGCCTCACCCATGCCATAGACAGTCAGCACCTCCGAGAAGGTTACTGTGTGTGCAACATATCTAAGACCCCTCCCCAACTCTACAAACTCTTCCTGCACTGCTCTGATCCCTTTCTCAGCCAGGTCATTTGTCCCTAGGTGGACAATGACATCCAGCTCCTTCCATTGTGCAGCTGCTCCCATGATCCTGAGGATTCGCTCCCTGTCCCTCCAAACCATGGCGCCAGGCAGGCACCTTACCTCCCTCTCCCCTTCCTTCCCCAGTTCTACCCTCCTAACAATGGAGTCCCCGACCAAAAGTTGTTTCCTTCCCCTGTGGGGTCCCATGCCACCCTCCTGTTGGTCTCCTTTGTGGAGGTTCCAAGCATCCTCCTTGGTCTCCACTGCGGGTGCCTCCATAGAGGAACCACTCTTTGCCAGAACGGCATATGGATTGTGGAGAGGTACAGCTGGAGGGATGCACCTCTGTTCCACCACCCTCACCCTCCCTGAGCCCACTGTGGTCCACGCGCTTCTCTTTCTTGGAAACCTCTGAGGCAGCAGCAGTGGCCCTGGTGGTCCCTGGGTGGGAGAGGAGGTCCCACAAATCCTGCCCAACTCAGCCTGGAGATGAGCAACCTCCTCCCTCAGCCCAGAGAGATGCCTGCAGATGAGACAACACCGCATCCTCCAGAACGTCTCCCGGAGGCTGCTGCTCCACAGCCACTGCACTGCACCACTCCCATCATGTCTTATTTCTGGCCCCTAACTGTTGTTTTGAATACTTACTCTTTCCTCTATTTATTTATTTTTATTAATTTTTTTTCTCCTTACTTACTTACTTACTGCCTCTGTGCCCTTTAAGCTCCTTATCTTCCTGTTCTGAGACAAGAAGTTCCTATATTTCTCAGTAGGCTCCTTACTTGCTCAGAGTCAGGCCTTCAGCAGTTGGGGGGGGACGGAGAGCTACTCTTTTCCTTCTAGGATGGCAAGACTTGAGACTGTGATCACTCCCTTCCTGCTCCCACACAGGAAGTTTCTGTTGTCAGTCAAATCCTGTGCCTGTAAAAGTAGAACTGGCTAAGGGTTGGGGGAGTGGAAGAGAAGGAAGGAGGTTAATATAGCCCCGAGAAAGTATAGTTATAAAGCAGCTCCTTCTTCTTGCTATTTCTCTGCTTGCCCATACCTTAGCTTTTTCTTTCGTAATTTCTGCATAGCGCTATGCAGCCCGAGAAATTCTGAAAGCCTCGGTAATGGTGACACTTCCCCGCGCTCAAGCATGTTATGACATGTGACCAGGGATGGTGCAGGGGCGTGCCCCACTGAAATGAGTGGGGTTCCATTTCTTTTCCGTTTCTAAACTAAAAAGTGGTCACTTTGAGATTAGTGAAGGTCACTGCTCGACTAACAAGGGCTTTGTTAGTCGAACGGTCACCTTCCTTAATCTCCTAAGTGACCATTCTTCAACATAGAAATGGAAGAGAAATCAAATCCCATTAATTTCAGTGGGGTGCGCCCCTGCGCTCTCCCTGGTTGTCACCATTACCAGGGCTTTCAGAATTGATTGGGCTTCATAGCACTATGAAGAAATTACGAGTGAAAAAACTAAGGTATGGGCAAGTATTTATTCTTTTAACCAGGCTGGAATAACTATCGCTGAGGGCAGCTACCACAATATGGGAGTAGCTGCCCTATAGTGGAGACTTCCTTTAATGGAATTACCATGAAAGATGCTATAGAACTAGCAAATGCCTTTAATGATTATTTTGGTCCTGTATTCAACAATAATGAAAATGATGTAGCATTATGGAATCTAAAGAAATCCAGTACAATTGGCTTCTCGAATGATCAAGTACTTAACTTACTAAAGGCACCTAAATCGAATTAATCCATGGGCATTGATGGGTTGCATCCAGGATTTCTTAAAAATCTTGCCAACAGTCTGTGTACACCACTAATAAGGTTACTGGTCAACAAGTCCCTAATAACAGGAACTGTACCATCTGAGTGGAAAAAAGCAGTAGGCACTCTCATACATAAAAAAGGTAGCAAGACATCGCCTGGAAACTACAGACCAATCATTCTGACATCTGTACCTGGCAAGCTGATGGAACAACAAATAAAAGCTGCATTTGAAAGTGAATCTACTTCATTCGGTCTACAGGACAGCACTCAACACGGCTTTAATAAAGGAAGATCATGCACTACAAACCTCATCACATTTTACGAATCAGTTAGTTCAAGTTTGGAAGGCCATCTGACGTATTCTTAGACTTCAAAAAGCCTTTGATACTGCCCCACGTTATGAATTACTTCGCCAACTCAAAAATAGGTAGGTAGGTAAAATGCTTTTTTTAATGCAGGATAAGATCTCATATTCACATCTTTAGGTCATGAGACCTATTTTCAAGATGGCCCTGAATAATACTTGTACAAAATTCTGAAAGTTTCCGAAAGTAAAAAAACAGTTCTAGGATCATGGATATGTTGTTCATCCACACTATTTGGCATGTCCCTTTCCCTTAAAGGATCGCTGGAAGGTCTTCACACCGGCTCCTCCCACCCACCCAGGTGGTATATCCCTCGGCTCCACCCCATGACACCAGATCTTCCTTTCCACTGGAAGATTCAGGTTGCCTTCCTCGTGCTACTGCATTTTGTAGGCCCTGGCTTCTATTCCTTTGGTTATTTCGAAAATCCGTCTAGCTCGCATTAGTGACCACAGCTCTTTATCTTCAATTATAGAAAACCAGTCTTCCCCTGGATTTCGCCGGTGTTTGTGCGGCCAGAAGATGTCACGCAGCAATCCCCACACCACGTGCGTCTATTACTTGGGTGTTGACCATGACCCCTCGAAGTTTGATTTTTGTCTAGCATTTCACCCTAACGTCCTCGACGACCGTCTGACATGCCTGAAGTTGGGGAGGCTGGGAAAATGGAACCCTCCGGTGAAATCAAAGGAGGCTCGGTGAGCGGTTTCCATAGCTGCGGGATGTGCCAAGCAATTGGAACGCATGCAAGCCTTCGAGGAGTAGGCGGCTCGTGTCGATGAATCGGCTTGTGTCGATGAATCTTCCTCTTGGAGCTTCTTCGTTCCGCTCAACCTGGGCTCCACTTTCTTGTGTTCTTTCCAAGAGTTGTGCCAGTCTCTCCCAACTAAGGGAGAGAGAGTCCTGCGGGCGTGCACGCCTCTCGGTCCTGTAAGTGGGAAAAGGACCCGGGATTGTCTTCGTCTCGGCTAAATTGTTCTTGGGATCGGGAGAGATCTTGGTCCCAGGAACTGGCAGCCTTGACTTTGGTCGAAATTGCCTCATCGGCTGCTGGCTTCTCGGCTTTGCCATCTGGCCAGCCGACTGAAGTGTCGATCGACAAGGTTGAAATAATTATCGACCCGATCGACCCATTGTCACAAACTCTGGTCGATGATTCTCTCAACTGGACTCTGGTCCTTTCTTTCCCCCGATGAGGAGACCCAGCCTGCTGGGGATCCCGTCAAGGAAGTGGTCCCTGACCCCGGGAAATCACTGGTCCAGCCAGTATCTCCCGAACGACAGAGTCGGCCTGTACGATCTCGATCTAAGTCCAGGACCCCCTCGACCGACAGGCCGAGGAAGAGCCACAAGCGCTCTAAAAAGAGGCGACTCCATCGGTTGTCCTCATCTTCCTCAGTTGAGGAGAACCTCCAGCAGAAACTCCGGCACTACGAGGACCTCGTGTGGCAACAGCTGATTTTGACGGGGCATAAGCCGACTCCGGCTTGTACCCCAGCCTTTACTTGGCTTTCGCCTCCCAGGTCAAAGCCTACTCCTTCGGAGCCGATTAAGGCGATTCCCCTGCCCACAGAGCTGGCGACACCTCCGGTCCAGCGTAAAGCTCTCTTTCTCCACCGATCGTGGTGGAACCACCACCCAAGCAACCTGTGAGAGGGGGCTGCTTCTAAGGAAGCTAGACCAGACACCGGGCATCCCTGGCATCTTTCAGTCACCGTCACCCCGGACTGCCCTTGGTGAGTCGAAGGTGACCTGGCCGGTCAACCGTTGTATCCGGATTCTTTGGATTCAGATGAGACCGGCCTACATTCTCATCTGGGGATGATGAATTGGAATGGTGGGATAGGGATGGGGGAAGGTCCTTCACCCTTTTAGGGTATTCTTTGCCTCCTCTCTGAGTCTACAGGGATGCCCCTGGATCCTATCCAGAAAAAGACAGTGTACCCTCTCACGGACATCCTCAAAAGAGGGGATACCCCCGACGGAAGGCTTTCCTATGGCCAAGGCCATAGTGGGCCCGGCCATAGAACTGTGGCAGCACCCTGCCTCTTGTCCAGCACCGTCTGCCCACATGGCCCGCAAGTATGTAGTGCCCATGGGGTCACTTGCGGGGTTCACAGAGCACCCTTCGGCCGAGGGCCTTGTGACCGCCTCTTTGTTCAGGCGTACTGGCAGTTCTGCCGACACTGATCGACCTCCTGAGAAGGAATCCAAAAACTTTGACCATTCGACTAGGAAGGTCTATGCGGCTTCGTCTTTAGGCCCCCGTCAGGCAAGTTCGGCCATCGTCATGGCACACTTCTCTCATGCCCTTTTGGGGTCTTTGGATGAAGTCCTCCCACATCTCCCTGCATACATGCAGACCATGGTCAAGCAAGTCCGGGACCAGGGCCAGGCTGTTGGCAGACAGCAACTCCAGACAGCCCTGGACATCGGGGACTCTTGTGCCCACGCGTTGGCAGCCGCAGTTGCCTCTTGACACAGGGCCTGGCTGAGACTCTCCTCTTTCCTGGCAGATACTCAGCACAAATTGGCTGATATGCCTTTCCTGGACACTGATCTCTTCGGTCCAGGTGTCGCTGGTCACCTTCAGCGTATTGAGCAGTCCAGTGCCACCTTGGATGCCACTTCTGCTAAAGGTTCTTCTGGTAAGAAGAAGCAGCAGCAGCAGAAGAAGAAGCTGCCTTTTTTGGCACTCTTCCCCTGCGGCCCAACAGCCCTCCTTCCAAGGGGGGCAGCAACAGTAGCAGCAGGCTCAAGCTTGGCGCCCTTGGCCCAAGCCCGGGCCCTCCTGGGTCTGTAAAGGAGGCCAAGTTTCAGGTCCTGGATCCTCCTCCTCCAAGCCTACTCAGTGACGGGGTTGGGGCTGCCACCCCCACTCCCATCACACCAGATTTGGGTCCTCCCATGGGGGACTGGCTCCGCCACTTACTTTCCGCCTGGTCTGTTATCACCATGGACAGGTGGGTCCTGGGAGTGGTCGGCCAGGGACTGCCTCTGGAATTCGAGCAGTACTCTCCAAGCCGAGCCCATGCCCCACGGGAGGAAAGGGTATCCACCTACACGCAGTCAGCTCTCCGAGACGACATTGCTCAGCTCCTCCTCAAGGAAGCAGTAGCCCGAGTGGTGGATCCTCCACCAGACCCAGGGTTTGTATCCAGGTACTTCCTGGTTCCGAAGCGGATGGTGGGCTGGCACCCCATTGTAGATCTGCATGACCTGAATCAATATCTCTGGTTACGCACATTTCGGATAGTCACTCTGTCCCAGATCATACCATCCTTGGAGTGAAACATGTGGTTCTGTTCACTGGCTCTCCAGGATGCATTCTTTCACATCCCAATCTGTCCGTCTCACCAGCGGTTCCTTTGCTTCAGAGCCGTGGGGACACTATACGAGTTCCAAGCCATGCCATTCGGCCTGTCACCAGCCCCACGGGTCTTCACCAAATGCATCGCAGTGGTGGGAGCCCATCTCGGGGGTCGTCAGAATTTACCTTTACGTCGACGATTGACTCTTAGCAGGTCCCACCCAACAGGAGGTGGAGAGGTCCAGGGACCTGGCTCTCCAGACCTGCTCCCAACTTGGTCTCTTGATCAACATGGCCAGGTTGGAACTCGTGCCATCCCAGTTCATGTGCTTCATTGGAGCAGAGCTCGACTCTCGTCAAGCCAGAGCTCGGCTCCAGGAGGACAGGGCGGAGGTTCTCTCCTCCTTTGCCCAATCATTTCTGTTTGGGCAATTGCGCCCTGCCCGGGACTTCGTGCACCTTCTGGGTTTCATGGTGGTGTGCACCTCCGTGGTCCACTGGGCACATGCGCCCACTCCTATGGGAGCTGGCCGCCCAGTGGACTCAGTGCCACGGTCATTTCTACCAGCTGATCACCGTAACCCAGAAGATGTGGGATGCTCTCCAAGTGTGGACCGCCCTATACTGGTTGCAGGAAGGGATCCCATTTGCCCGCCCCCAGCCAGTGGTCGTCCTTACGACCGGTGCATCTCTTATGGGCCGGGGAGCCCACATGGGGGACAGCAGGGCCCATGGGTTCTGGACCCCCGAGGAGTCCCATTACCACGTCAACCTGTTGGATGTCAGAGCAGTTAGGCCGGCACTGTCAGCTTTCGCTCCTCAGCTCCGGGGTCAAGTGATTCAAGTCCAGACGGACAATACCACGACCATGTACTACCTGAACAAACATGATGGCACGCACTCCCATCTGTTCTGCAGGGAAGCGCTCTGCATCTGGACACTAGCCTTTCATGTGGCAGGACCCTCAAGCCATCTGTGAAGACAGAACAGCCCCCCATGCGTCGGTGCCCATGCGGCCGTAAGTACTCAGTCACTGACCAGCATGAACGTTGCCTCTTGTGTCTTGGCCCACTACACGACATGGATTCCTGCGATGCCTGCTTCTCCTTGGACCACTGTGTCATCGAGCAATGCGCGTGGAAAGTGGGATGTTCTCTTGGCCTTTCCTCCGGGTTCCCTGCCGGTTCTATACGGACCGCGGAGAAGGGGGCCCTCTGCCTCTTGTAGCCTAGCCATGGCAGAGGCCCCTTCCTCTGTGCAGGAGGCCCAGTCTGTTCCTCCCTGGGGGACAGGCGGGAGGCACTGCTTTGACAATCACCCCTTCGGGGGTGAAGGCTCTCCCGGTGTCGTACCCGCGGCTCAGAAAGCCTGGGTCAGCGCCATCCTCTACGCCATTGGTCAGCGCCGTCTTGGGCCTCAGCATCATGGGCTCTGATGGCGCCATCGTCGGTGCTGGTTTGTTGCTCGACGCCGTTGCTGCTGTCAGCGCTGATGGTGCTGGTAACACCGTGGGAGGCTCTACGGCGACGTGGGAGGCTCTATGGCGCCATCCCTGACTGTCTCTCCCCCTGGCGCCATCCACTGCACCATGATAGAGCAGGGCGCCATGTCCATTTCGGAGCCGCTCGCAGCTCCGAGCATGGTCATGGTGCCGTGAGGGTTTCGGAACTCGGAAGTCATCTGCAGCACTGAGAGCATGGTCAGGGCCGTCGGTGGCACTGTCTCTGTCCTCAACGCTGCTTGCGGGCTGTGGGGCGGGTTGGCGCCATCCGCGGTGCCAAGAGCTTGGTCAGGGCCATCGTCTGCGCCGTCTCTGGTCTTGGTGCCGCTTGCAGCACCGTGGGCTGAGATGGAACCGTGACAGGCTTCGACTCCGAGGCTGCTGCCATTGTTGGAGCCGTGTCCTCTTCGGGCACCGTTCGTAGTGCTGTTGGGGATGTCGGTACCGACTCTGGTGCAGTCACGGTTTCTGGTGCCCTTTTCAGTCGGAATGGTAGCAGGCGTCCACGCATTGTTTGGCACAGAACTTCAGTCTCCACCTCTTCGGAGGAGGAGTTGGAGTCTGAGTCAGACAGGCAGTCTGACTCCTTGGAGTTGGTTGCTCACGTGGACACCTTGGTAGTGTCCTCGACAAACCGGGGCCAGCCTCCCTCTGAGGAGTGGGCAGTGACTCCTGGGACCAGGGTCAGGGGTGCTGACCAGTAGGCAGTGGTGCAAGCCTCCCTTGTTCTGCAGCCTGGTCTCGGAAGGTTCTCTGACTCCTCAGTGGTGGTACCCCCATGGGTGGTGTGCCTAGATCGCCCAACTTTGGGGCCAGTCGGAGCACCCACAGGAGGGGAGGGTGCTGTTCCCTGGATAGCTCCTTCGGGGGCCGACCAGGGCTGCCAGCTACCTAGGCTGGCTCTCTCGAGGAGGAGGGCACTTTCAGATTCCGAGGGGTCTAGAGGTATGAGATCTATGCGGCGGCCTTTTTCCAGAGCCCACCCTGGCTCTGGGAGAAGCTGTAGTGCAGATCTCCGCCTTTCCCTTTCGGTTTCTTCGAGAGGACCCCGTTCTTTGGAGGTAGGGGTCCGTCCTTCTGGATCTACACGGCCCCGGTCACCTCATAGGGGGATTCTTCAGGGCGCAGCCTAGGCAGTTCCAGTTTGGTTGATAAGCTGTTGGCTGTGGAGTTTTTTGGAGTTCCTTTTTTCCCTAGGGCTCCTGGTGTGCTCCCTAGCCCAGGTGGAGGTCAGACGATTTCTGTTGTCGGCTCTGCCCCCACTCCTTTGCCACATTCTCCTGCGCTTCCGGGTATTTTTGGTCCTAGCGGTCCTCTCTCCTGGGAGCATTTCAGAGCGGTGGCTGCTCAATTTACCACTTACGTCAGGGCTATGGAAAGACAGGTTTTTCAACCTCCCCAGAGCAGTCAGCTATTGAACTTCCAAGGTCCTCTAACCCCTCATTCCCCTCTTCTGGGGGAGAGGAGCTATTTGTCCACATCTCTCCAGCTGCTGATCTCGCAGAGTATCAGCGATTCCTCGTGAGGATGTTGGATGACCTGTGCATCACCCCACCCACCCAACACAATCTGGAGCACTCAACACATGCCTTTCTGGGCGATTTCAGTGCAGACACCGTTGTGGTGCCCCACTGGCCTGCTCCCTTTCGGGAGGTGTCGTTGCGCTCCTGGCAAAGACCCTTTTCCAGAGTCCCAGCCCCTAGGAATCTCTGCCAGTGGCATTGTGCCCTCCCAGAGTTTCTAGGTTCCATGCCTCATCCCTAGTCAGGATTGATGCATTTGGATACTCCTGATGGACTTTGCGCCCTGCACCATGACCGGCCCCCAGATCAAGATTCCTTGGATTTTTCTTCTGGGGAAGGAGGGCATTCCACTTGGCATGGTTGCCGCTTTCTATTGCAGCACATCAGGCCCACTGTGCATCCTATGACAGGTTCTTGTGGTCCAGGCTAGGTCAACTCCTAGCTTCGATGCCTGACACGGAGCAAACCAGACAAGCCATTGCACTCTGTATGTGGTCTGGAGCTAGCAAGGCACCAAGCAAGGGCATCATAAGACGCCAGTGAGGTAGCTACCAGGGTCGTAGGGACAGTGATCTGCAGTAGGCGGACGGCATGGCTGCATCTCTCCCGGTTGTCACCCTTAGCCCAGTGTAGGGTGATTAGCTCCGCTCACCAGAGAACCTATCTTTTCTCCCATTGGATGAGACTGCGTCCGTCAGGCAGTTCTCACCCCCCGAAGTCCCTGTCTTACTCTCCCGAATCTCGGGCCTCTCCAGACGCGTGAAGGTTCTCCCTCTTAGTGTGTCACCCACTGAGAGCTAAGGGACTCAGACCCTTAGGGTTAAAAGCCCCTTTCAGAGGGGCTTGGCACTCACCCAAAGGTGATGAGTGGTGAAGATTGACACAGATAAGATATGGAAATTACATACCTACCGTAATTCTGATCTTTCTGTGCATCTTCACCATTCATCACAATCCCACCCTCCATCCCCCTGGGGCCTCAGTCTCTGGGTCCCCCCTCTCTCTCTCTCTCTGCCCATCCTCGACCACCTCCTGTCTGTTAGTCAGGAGTGGGGTAAACTGAGGCACATAGGGGATAATTTTTCTTTAGGGCAGAGTGGTCAGGTTGGGGGGGGCACTCCTTCTTCAGTGCTTCGGCTCCACCCTTGTGGGGTGGGGATTAGCAGTTGCCCTCCTTTCATTCTCTCCTTCTCCCCGTCAGTCCTTGAATTTCCTTGTCCTTTGGACACAACCTCAATTAATGTAAGAAACTAGGTTTCTTACACCAAAATCTCCTTTTGAGAGGGGGGTATATCCCTGTATCCTGTCTTCTTCCAGAATAGCTGATTCTGCTTTGTGGGAGTTATTGTCAGTGATTCTGTGCCTTGTATTCTGGCAGTTAGCCTCTTGGCTACTCCTTTGCAGTTCCTATACAAACTGGAGACAGGTCAAGGTTACAGGGCATGTTTCTCTTGTTTTTCCCCCCTCTCACTCTTATCCTTACTTCTAAAAATTCTTAACCCTCCCTCCTCCTATTCTACTTCCAGAAATTGGGGCCCCTACCCAATCCTCTTAGTCTTCAAACTTGTTCTGTCCTCTCAGTCATTTATTTCTTTTAGTTTATATATCTTTTCCTTTGTCTGTCCCTTGGACTTCCTTGTCCCACCCTCCCAACCCTTTTCTCACCTCTACAGCGACTCAGAACTGGTGGGAGGGCAGAGTCGCTTGGCACCTAACGGCCAACCCATGGCGCCACACAGTGCATCGGCCTCTAGGAAGTGCCGGTGCGTGCACCCGCCCATCCCCAAAAACCTCCTCCCACGGGGTCATGACCTCCGGCCAAGTACCTAAAGGTGATGAATGATGAAGATACACAGAAAGATCAGAATTACAGTAGGTGCGTAATTTCCATTTCTCCCACTGGGGCAAACCGATGGTGAACTTGTTTGCCTACAGGGAAAACACCAAGCTGAGGCTGTTTCATGCCCGCCCCCCTCAGCAGGGGGATGCCTTCTTGAGGCCGTGGACCCCAGGCCTCTTCTACACCTTCCCTGCATTTCCTTTAAACATAGAAACATAGACTTTGACGGCAGATAAGGACCACTTAGCCCACCCAGTCTGCCCTTTTCCCTACCTACTGGATAAGCTGCAGATTCTAGTTAACCAACAGCCTGCTTTCTGCAACCCCCCACTGTAATTGCTTTGTGTCTGTCCCATGCATGTTTGAATTCCCCCCACTGTTTTAGACCCAATGACCTCCTCAGGAAGGCTGTTCCATGTATCCACCACTCTCTCCGTGAAAAAGAATTTCCTCACATTACCCCTGAGCCGTCCCCCTCTATCTTTAAACTGTGCCCCCTTGTTCTTACACATCTCTTTTTCTGAAAGATGCTACCCTCCTGAACGTTGTTGATTCCCTTGAGGTACTTGAACATTTCTATCATGTCCCCCCGTCCCTCCTTTCATCAAGGGTATACATATTTAGCTCTCTCAGTCTCTCTTCATATGGTTTCTGATGTAGACCCTGCACCATTTTAGTTGCCCTCCTCTGGACTGCATCCATCCTGTCTATGTCCTTCGTGAGATGAGGTCTCCAAAACTGCACACAGTACTCCAGATGGGGTCTCACCAACTGTCTGTATAGAGGGATAACCACTTCCCTTTTCTACTTGTGATGCCCTTCCTATGCATCCCAGTATCCCCTGCTCTCCTTACTGACTTTTCACATTGCTTACCCACCTTTAGGTCATCTGATATGACTACCCCCAGGTCCCTTTCCATTTTGTTGTTGTTAGTACCTCCCTGCTGTTGTGTACTCTTCTCCTGGGTTTTGTTTCCCAGGTGCATTACTTGCACTTCTTTGCATTGAATCTAAGTTGCCATATGTCTGACCATTCCTCCAACCTTGCCAAGTCCCTTCTCATCTTTTCTACCCCTCTTGTGTATCAACTCTGTTACAGATCTTTGTGTCATCTGCAAAGAGGCATACCTTTCCCTCCAGACCCTCTGCAATGTCACTTATAAAGATGTTAAAGAGGATTGGACCCAGTACTGAGCCCTGAGGTACTCTTCTAGTAACCCCCCTTTCTTCAGAATGTGTTCCATTCACTATTACCTTCTGTGTCCTGTTGTGCAGCCAGTTCACTACCCAGGCTACCACCCTGGGACCCACTCCCAGGCTGGCTAACTTGATTATTAATCTCTTGTGTGGGACTGTGTCAAATGCCTTGCTAAAGTCTAGGTAGGCCATATCCACAGCCCCTCCATGGTCTATTACTTTGGTCACCCAGTCAAAGAAATCAATTAGATTAGTCTGACATGACCTTCCTGCTGTAATAATAATAATAATAATAAAAACTTTTATTTTTTAACAGGATAATATCTTTAGGACCATGCTATTGTGTACTCTTCTCCTGGGTTTTTTGTTTCCCAGGTGCATTACTTTGCACTTCATGCTGCTTTGGGTCCTGTGCCCCGCTGGCCTCTAGGTACTCAACAATTCTTTCTTTCAGAAGTGATTCCATCATTTTCCCTACCACTGAGGTCAAACTTACAGGTCTGTAGTTTCCTGCTTCTGCCTTGCTCCCTCTTTTGTAAAGGGGAATCACATCTGCCCCTCCTCCAGTCCTCCGTACCACCCATCCTGCCATGATTTGTTAAAAGTGTGGTCAGTGGTGTCACTAGTCCCCTTAGTTCTTTTAGGATTCTGGGGTGAATCCGCCAGGCCCCATTGCTTTGTCCACCTTGACTTTTAGGAGTTCTTTCAGGACTCTTCTTCTGTGAATGGACTGGTGTCAACCCCCTACCCAGAGTGCTTCTATTGTCTGGTTTAGGTAACTGCTCTCATCTTCTTTTGTGAATACTGAGCAAATGTATTCATTCAGTATCTCTGCCTTTTCACTGTCTCCCTCTGCCCACCTCCCCTCTCCTTTATTAATCTTCACTATCCCTTCCTTAACCTTTCTATGCTCCCTAATGTACCTATAAAAGGTTTTATCCCCCTTTTTAACCTAGTTGGCTATTTTTTCCTCGGTTTGTGCCTTTGCTATTCTGACTGCCTTTCCTACTTCTTTCTGCTTTAATTGATACAGTTCCCTGTCGTGCTCCTTCTGTGATTCTTTATACTTTTTGAATGCAGCGTTTTTCTCCTTAACCTTCCCTGCCACCTCTTTTGAGAACCATAGTGTTTTTTTACTCCGCTTTGTTTTCTTTGTTTTACACAAAGACTTGTTGCCTCTATGATGGCAGTTTTGATTTTTCTCCATTGTTCTTCCACCCCTCCTATTTGGCCATTTGCTAGTGCATTCTTCAGGTGTTCACCCATTTTGCCAAAGTCAGCCCTTCCAAAGTCCAGTATCCTTGTTTTTGTATGGCTTATCTCCATGGTTGTGCTCATTGTGAAGCACACTGTGCAGTGGTCGCTTGTTCCCAGATGTCTACTGACTTCTAAATTTGTGATCCTCTCTCCATTTGAGAGTACCAGGTCTAGTATTGCTCCTCCCGAGGTGGGTTCCAGCACCTGACTGTCTAGGTCTGCCCTGCAGGCATCGAGAATGAACCCTGCTCTGGATGTGGCTGCAGTACATGTCCTCCAGTTAACATCTGGCATATTCAGGTCCCCCATCAACAGTATCTCCCTTTTTCAGCCATTTTGAGAATGTCCTCTATCATTTTCTTGTCCATTTCCTCCCTTTGAGACGGGGTCTCATACAACCCCTGTGGATTGCGATGCCATTCCCCATCTCCAAGGTGACCCAGAGTACCTCTTGTCCTCCCCCTTTACTTTTTAGTTCTGTAGCTTTGATCCCTTCCCTTATGTATAGAGCTACTCCACCTCCTCTTTTACCTTCCCTGTCCCTTCTGTAGATTGTGTACCCTGGTATGTTGACATCCCAGTCATGGTTCTCGGTGTACCATGTTTCTATGACTGCCACAATATCCAATTGTTGATCTTCCATCAAAGCTACTAGCTCAGAAAGCTTGTTTCCCAGACTACGGGCATTGGTAGTCATTGCCCTGCATTTAATGTTGGCTTTATCCTTTTTTCCCCCATCCCTGCTCTTATTGCTCTTATCTATTTTACCATTTACCCCCGTCCTGCCCTGTGTTGAGCTCTGTACCTCAGTGTTTACCCTACTACCTGCCATGTTTTGTGGGTGAAGGCTTGGCTTTTCCTGCCTTTTATCAGTACCTCCCCCCTTATCTAGTTTAAAAGCTTGCCAAGGAAGCATTTAAACCTGTCACCTAGGAGCTTGGTCCCCTATGTGGACAAATGCAGACCGTCATACCAGTATAGACCTTTATCTCTCCAGGTGGACCCCCAGTCCCCAATGAAGCCAAAGCCCTGTGCTCTACACCAGTTTTGCAACCATTCATTAAACTGCATGGTGTGCAGTACTCTAGTCTCACTCCTGCCATGGACTGGTAGCACCTCTGAGAAGGTTACTGTGCTTGCTACCTGTCTGAGGCCCCTCCCCAACTCCACAAATTCATTCTGCACTGCACTGATCCCATGCCTAGCTAGGTCATTTGTCCCAAGGTGGACAATGATATCTAGTTTTCTCTCCTGTGATGCTGCTTCTGCAATTGTGAGGATTCGCTTCTCTTGTCCCTCCAAGCCATGGCACCCTTGATCCACAAGGTGCTCCTCAAGTTGAGGAGGGATAAGGCAAAGGTGATTCTGGTAGCCCTAGACTGGCCATGCCAGTTCTGGTATCCAGATCTCCTCAACCTCAGCAACAGGCCCCCAGAGCGGCTTCCAGCATGCCCGGACCTGATCTCTCTCTCTCAATCAGGGGGAAGGTACACCATCTGGACCTTCAATCCTTGCACGTCACAGCCTGGTACCTGAGTGGCTAGAGTTCCAGGCTTTGGGTCTTTCTGCTGATGTCCTCACTGTGTTGGAGGCATCCAGAAGGGAATCGACCAGGAAATGTTATGCCTTCAGATAGAAAAGGTTTTCCATTTGGTGTCAGGGCAAGGGCCTGGACCCTCTGTCCTGTCCAGTGGCTAACATTCTGAACTACCTTTGGTCTTTGTCCAAAGGGAGTCTTTGGTCATCGACCCTTAGGGTGCACCTGGCAGCTATCTCTTACCGGGCCCAAGCTGGTATGCCGACGTTGGCGCAGGAGACCATGTTCGGGCACTTTTTCAAAGGCCTGTATCACATATCCCCTCCAGTGTGTGAACCTCCACCACCGTGGGATCTGTTGCTGGTACTGGCAAAGCTCATGGGCAAGCCATTTGAACCGATGCACAAGTGTGCGTTGTCACACTTGTCGTACAAGATTGCCTTCCTGGTGGCTGGCACGTCTGCCAGAAGGACAGAGGCGCTCCAGGTGCTCTCAGTGGACTCCCCTTATCTGGTCTTCCACAGGGACAAGGTTGTCCTGTGCCCCCACCCAAAATTCCTTCCGAAGGTGGTGTCAGAGTTTCACCTTAACCAGGTGTTAACTCTGCCAGTGTACTACCCCAGTTACATCTAGGAGGCCGAATACAGGCTCCATACCTTGGACCTCTCTTATTATAAGGCGAGGATGGCAGAAATTCGGGGAGAGGTTCGCCATCTGTTTGTCACCTACGCTGAAGCAGCTCCTGGCAGACCTGCAGGAAAATGGACTGTTGCAAGGTGGATTACATTTTGCATAAGTCTGTGCTATGAGTTGGTGGGCATGGAGCCTCACAGAGAGATAAGAGCTCATTCTACCAGTCATACCGCTGCATCGGTGGTTGCTTCCAGGGACATCCCTATCCAGGAAATCTGTCGGGCTGCTACCTGGAAGTCAGCAAACACCTTCATTACCCACTACCACATCGACCTTGAGTCATGCTGGGATGCTGGTTTTGGGGCCTCAGTTCTTCAATCTCTTTCCCCAAGTAAGTGTCAGTGGGGGTGTGCGCCTTGCCTCCCTCCTCCCAGAGAACTGCTAGGAGTCTGCCAAATAGTGTGGATGAACAACATATCCACGATCCTAGAAAACCAGGTAACTCACCTGTAACAGTAGTTCTAGAAGTGGTATATGTTGTTCATCCACACGGACCCACCCGACCTCCCTAGCTTCGATGCACACACCTAGCTTTCAACGGGCTAAGATCTGGCGTCATGGGGCAGAGCCGAGTGATATACCACCCAGGTGGGTGGGAGGAGCCAGCTTGTAGACCTTCCGGCAATCCTAAAGGGAAAGGGACATGCCAAGTAGTGTGGATGAACAACATATACCACTTCAAGAACTACTGTTACAGGTGAGCAATCTGTTTATTTTGTTGACATAACAATTATTAGACAGAATACATTAAACAATAACAAGCGACACCCAATACATTTATCCATACAGTCCTAGTCCCTCTAGTCAGTTCACAGGCATATATCTTAAAATGCTGTCTGTTTATCCATTGTACATACGTTTTGTTCTTAACTTATGTTTTAAAGATCTTGCAAAGAGATCTTCCCTTGTCAGTCTTCACCATTCATTACTGTTGGGTGATAGCCGGACGCACACCTGTGAAACTTTTTTTTTTGTGGGTCGGTAGCGGTGGCACCCCTGGCGCTCTCGTGAAGCAGCGAGGCCGTTGGGTGCCGCAGACTCCTCCTCCATCCCAGTTCTGTTTTTCCCGCCGTCGAGGCTGCACCTGCTGCGCGTGTTTGGTAGTTTACTGCGTCATAGGCTGCATTCAGAGTTTATTTCGACGCTCCTTCATCCCAGTATTTCTCGATGTTGTCCACCGGTAAGACCTTTCCATTATTAATTTTTCTTTCGACGACTCCGAATCTTTTCTGTGTTTTGCTTAATTATTTAGCATCCTGTCTGGCTTGGGGGCAAAGGGTAAGTCGGGCCGTGCCCCTATGCGTCGGTGCCCTTGTGGCCGGCAGTTTTCCGTCATGGACCGTCATGATGTTTGTCTCCGGTGCCTGGGACCCTACCATGATATGGACCATTGCGATGCCTGCTTCTCCATGGACCGGCGTGTTTTAGAAGTCTGCGCGTTGCGAGTCGGGCGAGCTCCGCTGACTTCGGAGGACGACGCTTGTCTTAGGGTTCCCAGGCCAGATCTCTCGACCTTTCCTCCGGGTCCCCTCCCGGGTCTATAGGGCCCGCCGAGGAGGAAACCTCCTCCGCTTCCAGCCTTGCTGAGGAGGAGGAGGTTTCTTCTTCGGTGCCGGAGGAATGGCGTGATCCCACCTGGGGTCGCGCTGATGGCGCCGTCCCGGCAGTCACCTCCTCGGAGGTGCAGTCTCCCCTGGTGTCACGGCCCATGGCTGTGGGCCCGGCACTGGTGGGCCCTCATTGCCGTCTTTCCTCGCCGTGGAGTCTTCCGCTTCTCATGGCGCCGGCAACTCGGTCGGGGCCATAGGTGGCGCCGTTCTGGGCCTCATTCGCGGTGCAGGGGGCTCTGGCGGCGCCATCAGCAGTGTCGCTCTGGGTCATGGCACCGTGGGTTTGGGCGTCGGCGGTGGTGGTGCCGCTCTGGGCCTCGGTGCCATTCACTGTGCTGGGGACTTGGGCAGCGCCATCGGCGGTGCCGCACTGGGCCTCTGCGCCATTTGCGGTGCCGTGGACACACGCGGTGCCGTTTGCGGTGCCACGCCGGATCTCGGCACCATTGCGGGTGTCGGGTACTCGGGCGGCACTGTTCATGGTGCGGCCCGGGAACCGGACACCGCCAGGGGGACGGATGACTTGGCGGACGTGTTGCTCGTCGCGGCCTATGGTGGTACCAGGCCTGGTGCCACCTCGGGGCAGGTTCCTGCTGCGGCTGGTTTGCAGTCTTCCCTTGTCGACCCCTCCTTGGAGGGAGACGACTCAGTTGAGGACATCTACCAGCAGCTAGAGTCCTCTGGCTCTGAACCTCCTATAGCCCGCAGGGCTAGACAGTCCAGTATTCCTCTCCTGAACTCCCCGGAGCTGGTTAGCCTGGATGGCTCCACAGCTAGGGGTGGCCTAGAGTCATCTGTGGTGGACCCTTCGGAGGTTCGAGAAAGGATTCCCTCTTCTGGTAGGTCCTAGGCAGCCGCCGTTTCTGGTGCTGCTCAGGTCCTTCAGCAGAGGGAGGAGGACCCTGCTTCAGTAGGCGCCCTTCGGGGCCTTGCTCAGCAGGGACCTCCACCACTGGTTTCGAGGAAGAGGGCTGCTTCGGAATCTGAGGGATTGAGGGGTAGGGGTCGAGAGCAGCGACGAGCCCCCACCGCCCTGTGGGGTGCGGGGAGGAGTCGTAGCACTGATCTTCACCTCTCTCTGAAGGTCTCTAAAGTGCCTTCTAGTGGCTGTTCTGAGGGTTGCCCTTCTGGACTCATGCAGTCCCAGGCGTGCCACAGGGGAGATTCCCCTTCAGGGCTCTTTCCGGAGTTGTCTCCTTTCTTCTCTTCTACGCAACCCGGCATGATCACAGGGTCCCCAGTTTTGGCGGCATCGCTACCTGGATCCCAGAGCCCTGGCAGAGGCCAGGCACGTGCTTTTAGGTGCCCTTCGCCCATCCCTCTGCAACCACCTCCCTCTCTCCCAGGCCATGTGGGGCCCACTGGGCCATTAACTTGGGAGACGTTCAGAGCTACTGCGGCGGCCTTCCCATCCTATGTTAGGGCCATGGACGAACAGGTTTTTCGCCTGTCCCCCCCCCGCCGCAGGAGTCTTCTGGGCATTCAAGCTCCACTTCCTCCTCATCGCCCTCAACTGAGAAAGAGGAACTTCCTGTCCACCTTTCCTCTGGACGCTGACTTCACTGACTGTCAGCGTTTCCTTTCGAGGATGGTCTTGGAGCTTCATATTTCCTACGTTCGCAGAGACAATACCGAGCGGCAGACGCGTTCTTTCCTCAGTGAATTCAGCACCTGCCATTTGGTGGTGCCTTCCTGGCCGATTCCTTTCCAGGAAGCGTCTATCCGCACCTGGCAGTCTCCAACCACTCCTTCTCCAGTCCCAGGAGACTGCCAGAGACGATATTGTGCCCCCCACGAGTCTCTAGGTTCTCCACCTCACCCACCTTCGGGTTTGAGGTCCCTATATCTCCTCCTGGGCTTCGCTGCCCAATGCACGACAGGCCTCCGGACTCGGATTCTACTGCGTTCGACCGGTGGGGATGAAGAGTTTTCTCTTCTGGTCATGCATTGCTGTGCATTTCCTCCCATCAGGCTCACCACGCTGCTTACAACAGGCATCTGTGGTCGATGCTGGCTCAGGTCTTAGCTTTGCTACCTGACTCAGAGCAGTCTAGACAAGCCATTGCCCTCTCTGCACAGGGTCTGGAGCTTGCAAGGCACCAAGCGAGGGCATCCTATGACGCCAACGAGGTGGCATCCAGGCTAGTAGGGACAGTGATCTGCATCAGGCGGACGGCATGGCTTCGTCTCTCCCAACTGTCACCCATATCCTGTCTTAAGGTGACTGGCTCTGCCGTCCGGGGGACCTGCCTATTTTCCCATAGGGCGAGGAGACGTCTTCAGGGGCAACCCCCTTCCCACAGCCCCTGGGGGGCCTTCCTCCTCACCCACCTTAGATTCTTGTCTGTTGGTTAGGTTTCCCTCTTTCTTCTCACCAGTAGGAGGCTGAGGGATCTGTTCCCTCAGGGTTTTCTCCCCCCCCTTCTTTGGGAGGGGGCTTGTACCACTAATAATGAATGGTGAAGATTGACAAGGAAGATATGAAAATTACGCACTACCGTAATTCTTGATCTCTCTTGTATCTTCACCATTCATTACTGAATCTCTCCCACCATCCCTCAAGGGCCTCCTTCTTCGTCTCCCTTCCTGCTCGTCTCCTCCTCTTCTCCCTTGGCCGTTAAGCCAAAAAAAAAAAAAGATTTCATGCTCTCCTTCCGTTCTTCTGAATGGATCTTCCCCTCTGAGAATAGGAGGAACGAGCTTCATTTATCTGTCCTGAGGGAACTCTTTCTGACTGCCCTTAATGGGCATCTCTTGGCTCTCCCCAGCCATTTTAGAGTGTGGCTCTTTGGAGACAATCTTTTTGAAGATTTGGAGTTACGGTAAGTAGCTTTTCTTTTTTATCAGCAGCAGCCCGCTGTGTCCAGACCGATGAGTGAGTGCCTTGCTTTTTGTATGAATGTGTTTGAGTTGCAGCAAAAAGCACCACGTTCCTGAGCTGCCCCTTTAGTTTTTCCAATGGCAGAGTGAAGAAACCGTGACTGGGATGTAGCAATACCAGGTTATACTTTGTTTAAGAGAGATTGGGGGGCTTTCATCGAGGGAGAGTATTAGAGTGACTGAGATACGGGAATGTGGGGGTGGAGGTACTGTGGGTCACCCTTGAAACTGCCAATGGCACAGCTGTTAGCACAGGCATGATATACAGACCTCCAGCACAGGGGAGGAGGAGGTGGACAGGGTTCTAGTGGAATCCATCCACATGATGGCAGTTAAAGGGGAGGTGCTGCTGGTAGGGAATTTCAGTCTGCCAGATGTGGATTGGAGCATCCCAGCTGCTGGCTTAGCCAGTAGCAGGTGTGTCCTGTACTACATGTAAGGAGCAGGCCTCAGGCAGCTAGTGCTAGAGCCCACCTGGGAGGGTGCAATTTTGGACCTGGTACACACAAACAGGGACAGAATTGCAGAAGTCAGGGTGTGTGGACACCTGAGGTCCAGTGATCGTGTGGTGTGGTTCAGTTTGAGTACAGTGACAATCAAACCACACAAAGGTGAGGGTCGTGGATTTCAAGAGGGTGGACTTTACTAAGAAGGGGATATGTTTAAAGAATGCCCCAGCAGGGAGGGACGAATGGGGGTGAGTTGAGGAGCAGTAAACCCATCTGAAAGGAGCCATAATGGAGGCAACAAACCTTTGCATTAGGCAAATAAACAAGGGCAAGAGAAAGACAAAACCATTATGGTCTGAAAGGAAGTGGCTGGGAAGGTAAGGGCGTAAAAGATGTCTTTCAGGAAATACAAGGAGATACAGGAGGAGGAGGACAGGGTAGTGTACCTGGATAAACAGAGGGAGGCAGGGAAAGCAGCCAGGAGCTCAAAGGCATAAACAGAGGGAAAAAATAGCACTGGGGGTAAAAAAAAAAAAAAAAAATTAAAAGGGCATGACTTTTTATAGGTACATTAGTGAAAGGAGAAAACCAGTAGTGGGATTGTAAGGCTTAAAGGGGAAGAAGGGGAGAGTGTGGAAGAGCAGCTGGAAAAAGCATCAGTACTTAACAAATATTTAGGGGAGGCGAAGAAGTGGCAAAAGTCATGGAGTGGAAAGGAGAGAACGGGTTACTATGAAGAGAGAGGAAGTGGGCATTTGTGAAGGGTCTTCAGAAAACAGCTGTGCACTGCTAGAGAGGAAGAAGGTGGAGGAGGGAAATGATGAAATTAGAGGAGTAATTGATAAATGCCTGGACCAAACTGGAGCGGGGGGAAGTTCTGCTGGGAGAGTTGCAACAGGGGTAAAAGGGCATAATAATGTGCAAGAGGAAGAAGAGGAGCTGGAAATGAGGGAGGGAGATGAAAGGAAGCAAGCAGGGAGTAAGAGGGGTGGAATCTTAGTGCTGGGGGACTCGATACTAAGAGGAGTTAGGTGGGGTAGCAAGGCGGAGAGGCATAGTTGCATTTGGGTGGAGGCCATGCCAGGAATGACAGCGGAAAGGGTGGGACAGTCTGTTCTGAAATATGCTAGAAGGGGTAGGGACAAGCCCCATTTAATTATACATCTTGGGACAAACGACCTGGCTGACAAGACAGTGGATATAGTCCAGAGGAGGTTTGAGGAACTAGCACAATTATGTGAGGGGGCAGGAAGATCAGTAACTTTTTCCGAGATACTTCCGGTGCCAAAGGCAAGCACAACAAGAAAGCTGAGAATAGAGGAATTTAACAGATGGCTGAGAACCTGGTGTTGTGCTAAAGGGTATGGGCTGTTGGGGGTGGGAGGGACCTGGGAGGACAGTAGTCTCTATGCCAAGGACAGACTACACTTGAGTGAGGAAGGAAAGAAAGTGTTGAAGCAGAGGATGGAAGAATATATAGAGGAAGTTGGGAGTTTAAACTAGGAGTGGGGGGTGGCAGTTGGGGAAGAGATATGCAGAGACCACAGGTTGGGAAATCATATGAGCTTACCCCCCATAACAGTGACAAAGGACAAATGGCAAGTACTGTTGGTGATGCTAGGAAAGGAGGGCAGGATGGGGGGAAGGGTGGAAGGTGGTTACCCTTAATGCTAGGAGCCTTGGGAGGAAAACTGCAGAGTTGCAGGTTCTCATGGCAGAGGGAGAGGTGGACATTGCAGCCATCACGGAAACATGGGCCACCCAATATAATGACTGGGACCTGTCTGTACCAGGGTACAGGTTATTTCGTAGGGACAGGGTGACTGGGAAAGGAGGGGGGGTGGCACTATATGTGAAGGAAGGACTGAAGTGTGTAAGGGAGGAAGGGGAGGAGGGTAGTACAGAGTCACTTTGGTGCAAATCCAGGATTCCAAGAATAGGAGTCTTAGAATGGGAGTGGTGTACAGGCCACCATCTCAGATGGAGGAGTTAGACAGGGAACTAGCGGGACAGATCAGGAGGACCCATGAGAAGGGTAGTGTGGTGATTGTGGGGACTTCAACATGCCAGGAGGGACTGGAGCACCCCAACAACCAGGAACAGAAGGGAGCAGGTACTGCTGGATGCCTTCCAGGACAGCTTCCCTGCTGCAAATGGTCAGTGAACCAACAGGTTAGGGAATACCCTTGACCTTGTGCTGGCAAATGGGGACTTTGTGAGAGAACTTACAGTGGAGGAACCGCTGTCAGGAGTGACCACCACTCAGTATACTCACATTGGATATGGGCAAGGAAGGAGTGGAATCTGGCACAAGAGTGCTGGACTTTAGGAGGGCTGACTTTGGGAGGATGGGGAAGTGGTAAAGGGTACCTGGCCAGAATTCAATCTAGTATGGATACTAACCAGAGATGGGAGCTCATAAAGTTGGGGATAGTGGAGGCAACCAAAACCTGCTGCAAAGCCCAGCAGCAAGAAGGCTAGGGCTAAGAAACTGAGCTGGTTGAGCAAGGAGGTCATGGAAAAGGTAAGGAGGAAAAGAGCTGCCTTTTAGGAAATACAAGAAAACAGGGAGGGGAGGACAGAGAGGAGTACTTGACAGAATCAAGGAGGTGACAAGGGCAGTAGTGAGCAAAGCATTTACGAACTCAGGCTGGCACAAGGCATTAAGAAGGGGAGAAGGACTTTAAGCACATCAGGGAGAAAAGGAGCTGTAAGGACCACATAGTAAGGATTAGGAAGGAGGGGGGTTGGGTGGAAGCAGAGTGCGATAAGGCAGAAGCACTAAATGAGTACTTCTGCTCAGTATTTACTAAAGAGAAGAGGGGGTGACACCCAAGATGGGAGAAATGGCAGACACAGGGGCGAAGTGACAGATGGGGAAATCATGGAGGGCAGAGTTCGAGAGGGTTTGAAGGCACTGAGGGTGGACAAGGCACCAGGCCCAGATGGCATCCACCCCAGGGTACTGAAGGAGCTGGCAGAGGTCCTTGCAGGACCTTTGGCAGACCTATTTAGTGCCTCACTACATTCGGGGTGTGTACCTCAGGACTGGAGGATGGCTCATGTGGTGCCCCTCCACAAGAGTGGCCCCAAGGATGAACCGGGAAACTACAGACCAGTGAGCCTCACATCCATCGTGGGTAAGCTAATGGAGACTATCCTGAAGGAGAGGCTGGTGGCCTCTTAGAGGCCAAAGGACTACAGGACAGCAGACAGCATG
This sequence comes from Neoceratodus forsteri, assembly GCA_016271365.2. Classification (NCBI taxonomy): domain Eukaryota; kingdom Metazoa; phylum Chordata; order Ceratodontiformes; family Ceratodontidae; genus Neoceratodus; species Neoceratodus forsteri. The sequence continues at coordinate 1,019,736,699 of CM028134.1, forward strand.
GCTTACACGTGGCCGATCCTGCCAAACCAACCTGGTCGAGTTCTGTGACTGGGTAACTAGGCAACTGGACGGGGACATGCAGTGGATGTCCTGTCTGGACTTCAGTAAGGCATTCGACTCAGTGCCACATGGAAGCTGGGAAGGAGGTTAGTAGGCACAGGGGCAGGTGCAATGCTGGTGAGATGGGTAGGAAACTGGCTGCAGGGAAGGCAACAGAGGTGGTGGTGGGTGGGAGCTCTCACACCAAGGGCAGTGACGGTGTCCCACAGGGCTCGGTGTTGGGACCAGTGTTGTTTGGGATATTCATTGCAGACATATCATGGGACATCAAGAGCAAGATCAGTCTGTTTGCTGATATACCAAGGTTGTGCGGTGGTGGATGACCTAGGGGATGGCAGGGGTTGCAGGATGATCTGGCAAAGCTTGAAGCCTGGTCAGACACCTGGCAACTGAGCTTTATGCCAAAAGTGCAAGGTGATGCATTTTGGGATGAAGAACCCAAGAGGATTTACCAGCTAGGGGGTGCAGCTAGCCCAGACAGAGGAGAGAAGGATCTGTGTGCTCATCACAGGGTCAATGAACAACTCGGCACAGTGTAGAAGGCAGCTGCAAAGGCCAACAAAATGCTGGGTTGTATTGCAAGGGTATATCCTCGAGGAGGGAGGAGGTGATTCTGCCACTGTATGGGTCATTAGTTAGACCACACCTGGAGTACTGCGTGCAGTTCTGGCGTCCATATCTGAAGAGGGACATTAGTTACTGGAGGGGTGCAGCGCAGGGCGACAAAGATGATCAAGGGTCTGGGGGACTTATCATATGAGGAGGTTGAAGGAGTTGAACATGTACTCACTGGAGGAGAGGAGACGGGGACATGATTGAAAACCTTTAAATACATGAAAGGAATAAACAAGACAGGTACAGAGGGGCTGTTCAAAGTAAGGAGAGGAGGGCCACCAGGGCCATGATATGAGACTGGAGCGAGAAGGTCAGGAGGAGATGAGGGACACTTTTTACAGAGAGGGTGGTGGCTGGGTGGAATCGTTACCTGCAGAAGTGGTATGCAGTAGAACAGTGGACTGCTTCAAACGAGGATGGGACAGGACAAGGGGGAGGGTTAATGAAGGGGAAGGGTGGAAGGGAGGGGCAGCTGCAGAATAAGGGGTGCTAGCTGCAAATTCGAGCAGACTTGATAGACCTCTAGGCCTTTATCTGCTGGCAAATTTCGTATGTTCGTATATTTGTGTTCTGTATTCACAGAAGAAGGAGAAGGTGAGGAACCGTAGTTAGGCAGCATGAGCAAATAAGGGAGCAAGGTGGACACCAGTCCATTTACAAAAGAGAGGGTCCTCGGAGTGGACAATGCAGTAGGACCGGATGGGATACATCCTAGAATATTAAGGGAACTATGGGAAGTGTTGGCAGCACCACTGGCAGCCCTGCGCAACGAGTCACTCAATATGGGAGTGGTTCCAGAGGACTGGAGGAGGGCAGATGTAGTCCCTCTTCACAAAAGTGGCAGTAGAGAGGAGGCTGATAACTATAGACCAGCCAGCCTCACCTCAATAGTGGGGAAGATTATGGAATCACTACTTAAACAGGAAACAGATTTGGGGGTAATCATATCTGATGACCTAAAGAGGGCCAAAAAGTGTGCCAGGGTTGTGGGGAGAGCCAGTGGGATGCTGAGGTGCACAGGGAGAGGTATCACCAGCAGAAGAAAAGCAGTGGTGATGCCACTGTGCAGATCATTGGTGAGGCCTCATTGGAGCACTGTGTCCAGTTCTGGAGGCCACATCTCCACAAGGACATAGACAGGGTGGAGGCAGTTCAGAGAAGGGCAACACAGATGAGGTAGTACCTGCACCAAAAGTCATATGAGGAGAGACTGGGAGACATCAATATGTATACTGTGGAGGAGAGGAGAGACTGGAGATATGATAGAAACCTGCAGATATCTAAAGGGCTAAATAGAGTACCAGATGGTTGCATGTTTCAGAAAAGGAGATGTTCAGTAACGAGGGGGCATGACATGAGGTTGGAAGGAGGTAGACTAAGGGGTAACATGAGGAAGTATTTCTTCATGGAAAGGGAGGTGGATGCATGGAATAGACTCCTAGCGGAGATGGTGGGGCAAAAGTGCATGGGACAGGTATAGGGGAACCCTAGCGATAGGAATGAAAAGGTAAAGCTGGAGATCAAGTAGGGTCTGTGGCTTTTGCAGTAGGTAGGGAAAATGGGCAGACTGGATGGGCCTAGCTGTCCTTGTCTGCCGTCAATTTCTGTGTAACTTTTTCCCTTCTGTTTTTTTTTTTTCTTTTAACAGGTGTACTATTACCAGGATGTGAAATGCAGACAAGAGATGTATGATAAGGACATCATTATGCTACAGGTACAGCCTTGCATTTTTAATTTTGTCGTCCCAAATTAATTACAGGAGGCACTTGTTTTTCTCATGTTTTTTTTTCCTCCATTCTTCTGACATATCTGTACTGATCAGTAAGTTTGCATCTGTAAGACTGATGATCTGCAGATGTGCCACAGTGGAAGAAGCAACATGATTCGTAGTGGCATTTGAGGTGTGTCCCTTTCAGATCCAACTGCAAAGTGCAATACGGGGAGGATGGTTGTGAGGGCCAGCGTTGGGGAGCCCTCCCGCCCATAACTCCAGAACTGCGTTTCTCATCACACGGACCCCCCCCCCACCACCACCCCACTGGGTGGATGGTCATGAGGGCCAGCTTTGGTGAGCTGTTCCACCCATAACTTCAGAACTGCATTCCACATCACATGGATGGACCCCTCCGGACTGTCGTGAGGGCTGCAGCAGGAAGCCCTCCTCCTCCCATAACTTCAGGTACGAAAGAAATGCCATGCAGCTTGCCACAGGGAACTACTGGTGTTTTGGTGCCATTTTAATTCAAACTTGGACTGCATTTGAATTTCCATCACCATACATGTGGAGATAGTCTCCTGGTAGTGTTATGGGCTGCTAAAAGCCTGATTACTGGTATTCCTGAAAGGTGCTTTAATTTATAATGGTAGCAGCTCCAGTCTATGTTTATTTTAAACACTACTGCAGGTCAGTAAAAGGTTTGCCTGCCAGGAGCTTTCTCTGTATCCCATAGCAGTTGTTATAAAGGTGCTTTATAGCTGCTTTATGTGTATTAATTACAGAGTAACTAGTATCCGCTCTACCAGAAAGTTAAAGTGTATCTCTGGGAGCTTTAAATGTGTGCTTTGAAATTAATTTAGCATTAGAGCTCGACACAACTAGTTTAACCACTAGTAAATCTGCCTCCTCGGCCTCCTTTTGCTCGATCAGAGCTGGCATCCTTGCTGGGAAAGAGGCCCCACTCAAAGCAGAAGCATAGTAAAAATATAATAAAAAAAAAAAATAGAAACTGAACTAATCAGGCATTATTGGTTTAAGTAAATATTCATCCCCACTGAATCCTCCACTCACGTCCCTATTGCCCTCCCTTTTCTGCTCACCCCCTTCCCTCTGAGAGCAAACAAAGGGCCTTTATCTTATGTAACTGTGCCTCTCTTTCTGCTTCTCGACAGAACTGCGTTCCTCATCACACAGAAAGGCCCCCCCACCCGACGGACAGTCGTGAGGGCCAGCATTGGTGAACCCTCCCTCCCATAACTTCAGGTACGGACGAAACGCCACGCAGCTTGCCACAGAGGTACTCTGCTGATGCTCTGTGTCGGCTGCCCCACCGCCCCCGCCACCACCCTTGGTGGGCACCGACTTAGATAGTGGTGATCACGCGCGTTAGAGCCTATCAGTTCACTTCTCCATTTGCAACTTATCAGTTACTGCCACTAGAGGCCGCCATCGTAGGACTGCCTGACCTGCTCCCTGCTACCACTTGCTCACTCTGAGATGCCCTCTCCAGATTAGGTGTTGGGCTGCAGTTACTTAGTGCAGGTCAAACAGTACACCCCGGGACTCTGGTCTGCAGTAGTCAGTCATAGACTGAGAGAGAGGGTTAGTGATCCTGTTTGCCCTCCATGGTATAAACACATGTTTAGCACAAGTCCAGCTGATTCCTTTAAAGTGAGGTAAAATCCTCAGCCTACTGCTCCTAAGGTAATTTCCCTGCACACGCAAAGGTACGGCATTGGGGCTTCCCTCTGACTGAGGGCAGGAACAGCCGGACACTGATAAACTGCATGCAGTTACAGTCTACCATGGAACTGAGGGCACAGAGTGCAAACAGTGCAAACCCTCTCCCTGATGCAGCTCAGCCATGTTATCAGGACCTCCGGTGCTTGTGGCATAACCCAAACCAAGCCCCATACAGGATACCTGTCTTGATCATCCTGTATATCATTGTGACAGTCTGGGTAGATTTATTAATTTTTTTTATTTAAAGTTTATTGAAATGTTCACATTAAACAATGGACAGGGTCAAAACATCTATAGTATAAAACTTATGACCACACAAGTTAACTGACCCCGTCCCCCTCCCCCCCGACACCCCCACTCCAACCCCCCACACAGTCCCAAAGGCATGACAGTCCATGACATCTGAGATATTAGGAGTTCAGTATTAAAAATTAGATGGTATATAACGTATGGAGTGAGGCCCAAATCCGTTCATATTTGGACTTCTTGTTATTAATACTCAATAGTCTTCTCCACTCGAAGATTAAATATTAACTCTTTTAGCCATTCAGAATAAGAGATGACTTCAGAGCTCCTCCAATACTTGAGCACTAGTTTCTTAACGGACATCGAGAACAAGGCAATATGAAACTTATGCTTATTAACAGAAATCTGTGAGTAATCCCCAAAGATGCAGACCTCTGGGATAAACAGGTCTCTCAGCCCAAGGAGTGGGTCAGCTTTGTCCCTTATAGTCTCCCAAAGGGGTGATATCTTAGGACAATCCCAGAAAATGTGAAGTAGGGAACCTTCTGCCTGAATACATCTAGTGTAAACATCAGAGGAAGATATTCCCCATTCAGCCAGTTTCTAAGGATAGTAGTAAAGATTATGAAGAATGCAAAACTGCATTAACCGTAACCTATCTTGTGTTACAAACCGATGGCAGTTGTTCCATATAGTTGTCCAGTCCCTATCCCAGTGTGGGAAGAGAGCAGACCAGAATTCTATTGGGCCAAACTGCACCGGAAAATGCTAATCGTACAAAATATTGTACAATTTGGAGATACTTCGGGGAGAATTAACCAGTGGGCCTAGTTCAGTAAGGAAGGCTAAATTATAAGATAAGGTGCCCTCCCCAAATTTTTTAATGAGGAGATGTCTGAGATGAAGTACCTTAAAATAGTCACTTTCCTTAAGCCTGAATTTCACCACAATATCCTCAGCTGATAACCAGGTACCATCCTCCTTAAGAAATGAGTGGACCCTGCCATCACCTAGACTAGGTAACCATTTGGGGGTAACACTTTATTATCTGTTTTAAAGGCAGGGGAGTTCCAAATCGACTGCTCCACATCTAGCCAGTTTTTATACTTTAGGAATCTACACAACTGTGAGTGAATCCTCATGGAAACTCCAATTGTGGTGCCTTTTAACTCTTTAGGTATAGAAGCGGTATTGAGAAATAATAATGCGGAAGGGGCTATATTAGCCGAGCGGATCATTTCCCTCTCTATTTTGAGCCATGCGGGCAAATAATCTGAGGGATTAGATACCATCCATTTTAGTTATTTGGCCACATTACAAGCCCAATAGTACATACACACATATGGAAATCGTAAACCACTCTTGGACTTGGGCGCCACAAGCTTGTAAAAAGCTAATCTAGGCTTCTTTTTAAACCAGATAAAGTCACTAATCAAACTTTGGGCCTTTTCAAGCCAGCTGCTTGGTAGACAAATGTCAAGTAGCTGAAGGGGGTATAAGAGACGCGGGAGAACATTCATCTTTATTTATTTAGCTTTTGTTTACTGGGTAAGTACACTAGACAAGTATTATGCCTATTTTCAGGAATGACCCAGGAGAGTACAACATAATGGTACAAAGTACAACATAATGTACAAAGACAACATATCAAACACAAGTTGACAGCATGGGCAATATAGGAGGAAAAATACTGAGGGCACAACTGCATAAAACAGCAAGACAAGATGAGGGAATACAGTTGGCACATATTACAAAGAAGTAAGAAGCAAGGTACAGTGGGCACATATTACAGGGCAGTAGAAACAATGGTGCAGCAGATGGTCAATTGGTTACGAGTAAGGTGAGTCAATAATATAAGGTAAGGATTTTGGTTTTTCAGGGCCAGGGGACTGCAGGCCAATGGTTCTATCCAGGACAGGTGGTGGTAGTGGAGTGGTGTGGGCGGCAGTAGAGTCTGGGCAGCCCTGTAAGAGACTAGGAGGCACTGGGGAGGCTGGAACAGTCACATGCTGAGGCTTGTTTCAAGAAGTCCCACATGGATTTTTGGAGGCAGTGATGGGAGGGGGTCAGGCGAACTGGTTCTGGGAGGGAGTTCCAGAGTTTAGGCGCACACACAATGAAGTCCCTAGCTCCCATGAGGGTTCTTGTGGCAGGGACTTTGAGCAACCCCTGGGCTTGAGACTTTAGCGAGTAGGGGGAAAAGTCAGCTGGTGGAAGGAGCTGGGCCAGTCCCGATGGAGTACCCGTACTGATCACCCTAGGCAGCCTATCCCAAAGTCCAGGTATCTGGCTGGGGAGAGCCACCGGAGTTTATTATAGAGGTCACAGCGATGGGTGAGTTGGGGAGCCGCTAGGGCAAAATGACAGATATTGTTGTATGCCGTATGCCACCTGGAGAGATGAGCCTTCATGGAGCAAGCAAAGATATGCAGACCATAGCCAAGAGAGGGAAGAAGGACTCCTCTCGCTAGGGCAAGCCTGGCCGAGGGGATGTGTACTTGCCCTGTAGGCCAGTCCCAGCTTGCAGTTTACTGTTTTGCAGGCTTTAGCGATGTGATTTCCCATATCAAGTTGAGGGTCTAGGGTGACCCCTAAGTACTTGATCAAGTTCACCACTGGGAGGGAGGAGCCGTCCGGATTGATAATGTTCAGGGGGGATGTTGAGGCTTTGATTTTGGCAGTAGAGCCAAATAGCATAGCCTGGGTTTTGTTTAGGTTCAAGACCAGTTTATGGTCAGTCACCCAGGTCAGGACCTTTAGTGAAGTCCTCGGACAGGCTCTTGGTGAGAGTGGCCGTGTCACTGGAGTGGGCCAGTATCACCAGGTCATCAGCATATAGGACGGTTCTACAATGTGTAGTCACTGTAGGCAGTTGGTTGATGTAGAGAGAGAAGAGAAGGGGACCAAGGACCGAGCCCTGGGGGACCCCTGTTGTGACCGGAAGGGGTGTGGACAGGACTTTATTGAAGCAGGTCCATTGCGTTCTGCCATGCAGGTAGCCCAAAAACTATTTCATAGCAGTAAGGGAAAAACCAAGTGACCCCAGCTGTTGGCGGAGCAGTGCATGGTCAGCAAGGTCAAAGGCTTTAGATAGGTCAATAAATATAGCTCCAGAGAGCTTGCCTTGGTCCATGGCAGATCTGATGCCAGTAGTGACCTCGATTAGGGCTGTGGAGGTGCTGTGCCCCCTACGAAAGCCATGCTGGGTCGGGGATAGCAGCTCATGATGCTGAACATACTCTGAGAGCTGCTCAGCCACTACTTTTTCGAGGAGCTTGCTAAGGGATGAAAGGATAGCAATCGGACGATAGTTGTCCGGTATTTTAGGGTTACCCTGCTTCAGGACAGGAACTATCCTTGCTTCCTTCCATATATCGGGGATGGTCCCCAATGACAGGGTTTAGATTAAAGATATGGGCTACTGGGGAGGCAATAAGGGGGGCCCCAAGTTTTAGAAGCTTGGGCTCCATGTTATCCAGGCCGGGGCTTGACTACTGGGAGAGTCCAGCTAGGTGTCTCTGTGTGTCAGAGATTGTCACCGCCCTGATGTGAAATAATTGACGTGAGTGGAGTTCCTCCTCCCAGTTAGAGGGAGGGGGGGAGGTCATCCCCACGCTAGGAGGGAAAAGAGCAATGAGGGCCGAGAGGTCGGAGAAGTGCGTGTTTAGAGGGTTGGCAATGGTGAGGGGATTGTTGCAGGAGGCGCCTTTTAAGATCATGTCAGTTACCCCTGGGTGGGAGGAGCCGCTGACTAGGGTTTTTATATTTCTCCAAAACCTCCTGGGGTCATTGGCAGAGTTAGTGAGAGCAGACTTACAGAAGTCGCTTTTTGCACTCCTGATAGCCTTTTTGTACTCGTTCCTGAGGCGTCTGTATCGCTGTAGCATAGCAGGGTCACGAGACAATCTGGAGTTAGCCCAGCACTTGTCTCTGGCCCGCATTTGGGCTAGGAGACTCCCGTGCAACCAGTGGGTGGCTGTCCCCCTCACCCTACGTGTGATCATTGGGGCATGCTTGTCTTGAAAGGCCCCAAAGATGGTTAGGAAACGGGAGGCTGCCACCGAGGGGTCATTAGCTCTTAACACATCAGACCAGTCAGTGAGTCTTAAGTCCTCAAGGAACTCTCCAGGATCAAACCTGGTGGAAGTTCCTGACATGCATGATCTTGTGTGGGATTTTAGGGGAGGGGACTTTCCACACACAGTAGACCGGAGAGTGGTCGGAGATTGCATCAGAAAGTGTTCCCACAGAGGCGATCCTGTCTGGACGGTTTGTCAGGATCCAGTCCAGGAGGGAGCTGGAGGAACCATTGGCCGCGCACCTGGTTGGCTCCTGGATGAGCTGGGTCAGGGCGAGATTAGCAAGTAGGCCTGCCTTCCAATCTCACCGGTCCAGTTTAGGTTGACGTCTCCCATGATTATGAGTTCATTGTCACCAATGCTGGAATCAACTGAGTCCAGAAGATGGGTCAGCCCTGGGAGCCCACCTTTGGGGGGATTGTACGTGCAGACCAGATGAAGTTTCTTGGCATCCCCTAGTAGGAGGAGCACATGTAGCACCTCACAGGAGGACACATTTGATTTCTGGGGGACTATTGGGGAGACCTAGAGGTGACACCGGTAGTAGATCAGGATACCACCCCCTCTCTTTGTCCCTGTGCGGTCCTGCTGAATAAAGTCATAGCCTGGGAGAGCACATGCTGAGTCAGGGATCTTCGGTTTAAGCCAGGTCTCTGTCACGCCGAGGATATCAGGTTTATGGAGTGTCGTCCATGAGACAAGCTCATCCCGGTTAGGTATCAGGCTCCTGATATTTAGATGTGCCACTTTTAGACCCTTGGCCATCTCCCAACCTGGGGGGATTGAAGGGGCTGGAGTGTTTGGACCAGGGTTAGTTTCAGTGTCCCCCGATAGTAGTGTCAGCACAAGGAGGAGCCAGAACGGATGCCACCTCATAAAAGATTGGCCGGGGTACGGGCACAAAGTCGTTTTACCCTGACAGTGTGCATTAACCTCCTAAGGTTAAGGCAGAAGGAGGGGCAGGGAAGGGTGTTGGGGGTCCCGAGGATGTTGGAGAAGGTGAAATCGGACACCCCAGGGAAGGGAGAATTCTCCCGGTGTCCCCCCGGGATGGACAGGGGAGTGGTGGCCACATAGAGCAGGGTGAGCCATAGTACCAGACCCACTAGGGCCAGTCCCCTAAAGATGACAGGCAGAACGCCCTGGTCCATCTCATGGGGGGTGCGCCCACCCTCCCAGAGTGAGAAGGAAGGGAGCTTGAGCCACATCTGGGCAGGAGACGTTTGTTGGGCTAGGATGTTAACCTAGCGGCAGTGGGGGATGAGGAGCAGCTGACGGGAGGGGGGATGGAATAGAACCTGGGGACTGATGGAATATCAGGCAACAGTAACAGGCCTAGGGATTGCTAGAGAAGCCTAAATTAGTCCACTGAGTGGCACACATATGATATACACTGTAATTAGCCCGATTAATCCCCTCTGGGAACATCAAGCTACAGTATGGGCCAGGTAAACAGTATAATGATAGCCTACGGTTAGGAATAAGCGTTAGCCTCACTTAATCAGTACAGGTTACACTCAGTAGACACAATATCTAGTAATAGTATAGAACAGCAATAGTGATGACACCAAATAATCAAACTGTCTGCATACAATTTCAGTCTTGAGCTAGAGCCCAACAATGGGGACCGAAGATTTAAAGTGCAGACTAAACAACGATAAATTTATCCGTTCTGTACACAGGAGGCTTGCCTATCCACTGCAGTGTCTGACAGTCTGGCAGCTGGGACAGGGAAGAGATCACTGGGAGGAAATTAAACAGTGCTGGGCCCAAGCTGCACTGTCAGACCTGCCCCCCCCACCACCACCGCTGATAGGGCGGGATGGATCCAGGGGCGGAGCTAATGGGGATATAATTACACTAGTGAAGTGGGAGGGCGGGTGGACAAAAAAAATCCTGTGCAGGGCCAGGAACTCAACTGTGTTCTCGAGACAGCCGCCGAGGAGGCCAGGCTGCAGACGACCTGCACCTCAGGACTCGGCTTTTGGTTACGGGAAGTGCCCGGGGAACCTTCCTGGAGCAGGTCACCCTCGCCTCCCCTCACACACACAAGTCAGGCTTATTTCTGAGCTTTGGTGGGACTGGCCTCTCCTATGTAGGAGACACAGGGGCGTCACCTACATAGCATAACCAATCTGAGAGGCGCTTTTGCCAAAAGTTCAAACTGAAACAAGGGTCTCTTTTGTTCTTCCCAGAGACATGGAGAAAGAAATGTCAGTCAGCCACCCTCCTTGAGAAGCTCAGCAGCACGATGTCGTCCTTGCGGTGAGTTCAGCTTCGCAGAAATGGAGGTCCAGTGGTAGACAAAAAATCCTGCACCTGTGCAGGGGCCGAAACTTCAACTGTGTTCCTCAAGACAGCTGCTGAGGGAGGCCTGCTGGCCGAGGACGCACTCCGCACCTCAGGACTCAGCTTTGTTACGGTGGAAGTGCCCGAAATTTTCCTGGAGCAGGTCACCCTCGCCTCCCCTCACACACACAAGTCAGGCTTATTTCTTAACCAGACTGATTCTTCCCCAAAAAGAAATGGGTAGTGCCGACCATCTAGCCAAGTCTAGCGCCACTGTGGACAGTAGGGCTTCCAAGTTGTATTTAAAGGTACTCTGCAGGTCTCTAGTTAACACAGTGCCCAGATACTGTAACGAGTCTTTAGACCAGGCTAGACCCAGGGCGGTAATATCATTCTTAAAAACTTTGTGATTTAGGGGAAGCACAGTCGACTTCACTACATTTAATTTGTAATTGGATAGTTTACTAAATTGCCCAATTATATCCAACATGGCGGGAAAAGAAGTCTCTGGAAAAGAGAGGTATAAAATCAGGTCATCCGCATATGCAGCGACTTTAAGCTCATTGCCGAGAATGGTAATCCCCTGGACCTTCGAGCATGAAATTAGTTTACAGATTAAAGGCTCCAGGTAGAGATTAAAAAGTAGGGGAGAAAGGGGACAACCCTGCCTGGTTCCGGAATGCAGAGTGAAGGTCCTGGAGAACACCCCATTCCCAGAGATCTTAGCCGTCGGATGCTGATATAAGGCTTTTATCCAAGATTGAAATTAAGGGAATCCAAAAGAGTTTAGCGTTTGAAGTAAAAAAAAACTCCAATTGACTCTGTCAAAAGCCTTCTCGGCGTCCAGGGAGACCAGTGCCACTGGAAAGGAGGCATCCCTGGACGCCGAGAAGACATGCGAGAGAGTACGGAGATAGTCTGCGGAGAATCTGCCTTTCATAAATCCCACTTGATGTGAGCCAATTAAATCGTGAAGAGCCAAACTGAGTCTGTCCGCTAAGATCTTTGTTAGAATTTTTATGTCTTGGTTCAACAATGATATGGGTCTATAACTCTCAATAGATTCTCAGTCTTTATCCGGTTTTGGGAGAAGCACAATGAGTGCCTCGAATAGAGAGGAGTCAACTTGCACACCTGATGATATGTAATGCAAGAGAGAAGATGGGGGGTAATTTGCTCCTTAAAACACTTATAAAAGTTAGCCGAAAAACCATCTAGTCCTGGTGATTTATCTAAAGGTAAGCCCTTTATCACTTCCAGGATTTCCGACTCCGTGATGGGGGCTACTAACATCCTACCCTGGGACTCTGAGAGACGAGGCAATTGGGCCTCCACCAGGTAGGAGGAAAGAGTATGTGCTGAAGGGGGGGTTAGGCATTTCGCCATATAGGTGTTCAAAATAACTGACGAACTCCAAAACAATCTCCTGGGGATTAGATTTGAGAGTTCCGTCCATTTTGGAGCAGATCGGGGGGGATAAACCGAGCAGACTCCAGTTGCTTAATTCTCTGGGCTAGTAACTTGCCCGTTTTTTCCCCTGATCTATGTATGAGGCTTTAGTACATAAAATAGCAAACTGCTTTCTCGTTGAGCATATTTATATAGGAGTCCCTCAATTTTACCAGCTCGTGTTTAGAGTCGTCAGAAGGGCTTGATTGTAGGATAATTTCTAAAGCTCTTATCTGGGTTAACACCTCCCTCAGCCTGGCCTCCCATCCCCTTTTCCTTGTCAAGGCCATCCCAATTAGGATGCCCCGGAGATATGCTTTGAAGGCACACCATAACACATCTGGCCTAGTGTCCTGTGTAGCATTCAACTCGAAAAATTGTGCGATATGCTCCTTAATTTAGTTTCTGCACTTGGGATCCTTGAGCAACTGGCCATTCAGTTTCCACCTGGTTTGCTGCTTAGGCAGGGAAGTGAGGGCCAATTTGCAGAGCACCAGTGAGTGGTTGGAGGGCGGACCTGAGTGAATAGTAGAGCTTGTCACCCCTGGTAACAGGGCTTGAGAGACCAAAAGGTAGTCAATACGGGAAAAAGACCTGTGAGCAGGGGACACACAAGTGTATTCCCTGTTCGCAGGGTGTAAAACCCTCCAAATGTCACAAAGTCCCAATCTGTCTATTAACTCATGTAATGCACGCTGTGCTAGGGAAAAAGAAGTTGGGAGTGAGCTAATGCGGTCTTTACCCGAATCTATCACTAGGTTCCAGTCCCTCCTAAAATTATGATGGAAGGTAACAGGGAAAGAACATTATTAAGTAGTCTCGCAAAAAATAAGGGGTCATCTTTGTTAGGGCCGTAAATGCTTCCTAATACAAAATCTACTGAATACAACGCGCCATAGACCAGAATAAATCTGCTATGGGGGTCCTTAATTTCCTGGACAACCTGAAAAGGAATACTTCTGTTAATAAGAATTAAGACCCCACAACAGTTTGAGGTTCCTTGGGCTGAGAAGACCTGACCAATCTGCATCCGTCTCATCTGAATGGCTTCCGAGTCAAGCAGCTGCGATTCCTGGATAAAAACAACATTAGCACATAAAATGTCTAAGTGCTTCAGTATCTTATATTGCTTAGTTCAAGTTCAAGTTTATTGCAGGAAAACTCCATTGAGCAAGCTCATTCACAAGGAGGTCCTGTGACAAACACTTAAAGTACAAACACAGATAGGTAATAACAGTATATACATGAAATGCAAATATATTGCTTAGTTTTTTTACGGGCCCCTTTAACATTCCAGGTTGAGAAACAGAGCTCCTTAGCCATTGTGCAAGTATGATAGATAATTGCAGTAACTAAAGTCATAGACTACCTTAAAGACAGACCTCAACCAACCTAAAACAGACTGTGTCCCAACCAATAATACCTCCCCACCCCCAAAACCTGCCCCCTCCCCCCTACTGAGAACATCCCCCAAACTATCCAACAGAAACACAAACCACAAACACCCTGCCCTTCGTCCCCCCGCCCTAACCCACCCAAATCTCCTATGCATCGCTAAGCAGCACTCCTCCAAAATGCCCTCCTGGGGTCTGTGGACCCTGCAGCTGGCTACCCGTCCCTGCCTACCCGCAACTCCTCCACTGCCACCTTCATTGTTCCCAGGGCCAGGACCTCCGCTGCCAAAGATCCTTCCATCACTTGGCCCCGCATTGGTTCAACTCCTTCCTGAATCTATCCCCAAGATCCGGGATTGGCAGCTTCAAAACCACCCTCCGTAAGCATATTATTGACAGCGATGCTGTAAATGCTTGTAACTACCTAAACCCGGTCCCGCCTAGCCCTCCCAGCCCCCTGGCACTGCTTTTTTGGTACTACGAATTGTCTAAGACTAATTGTTAGTTGTGTGATGTATCTATTGCTTTGTAACAATGCGTGTAACTTTACACATGTTTGTACCAGTATAGCTGCTGCCTGTAATCTTCAAGTGTGTTTATGTATCTCACCCGTATGTTCATCCCTGTCCCAAACTCACTTAATTGTTGTCTCCCCCCCCAAATGACGAGGTACCTTTGTAAACGAGTCCATGACTCAAAGGTTGTAAAACTGATTTCTCCAATAAATAAAATAAATAAATAAATAAAATAAATAAAATAAAAACAGCCACTCCCATCCTCCCGCCCACCCCTGTCCAGAATCTCATCATAGTAACCATCCATAACAAAATTAAAGAATAAAGCAAATTCAAAACACTTGTGAGGCCCACAGACATCAGAACTACATGTGAGAACCTCTTATAAAACCAAAGGAATACAATTAGCTGGTCTCGAAAAACTTGCCCTTAATCCTGCTACTACAAAAATGGTTATCACCCCTAATACAGAATAACATGGGACAAAAATATCTTCCATCCAACGCCTCGCCTCGAGGCTGTTGTACAAAATGAGGGTAAAATCGCTACCCCCAGATTCAAGCAAAAATGGGTCTCCTCTCTACTATCTAGCAGAGAAGGGAGTGAGAATGAGAGTGGAGAAAGGGCAATCTACTAAAGTAGGCTAAGCTCAAATTCAGGAAGCTCCCCCTGAAAAAAAGGGAGATTAGAAACCTCCAAATGAGCCAAGTGCCGGTTCCGCTCCAAAACAATGACTGCGCCACTGAACCCGACCTATATCTCTTTTGCCACTAAATCTGCCTTAGCACTTCTTCACTACTGCGAGGAATGGAAGCAATCCAGAGAAATACTCCCCTCTAGTGGCTGCCACTGAGAACTGGCAACCATCCTCCCCGTAAATGATCCCTGTATCCCTTTGTAAAGCTGCGGTAGGCAAAAAGAACCTGAGAGGACTCCTACCTCGCCAATATCTCCTAAAATTCTCTGAGTCCTGCCAAAACTCCCATGAGCCAGTCACCCGAACTCCCATCATAAGGGCTATTAAACTGAGAAAGAAGTCCCTTACCCCAATCATAAAGAAAAGGGAGGGGACAGGATTGATCCCACTCAATTGGGAAACGGTACGAACACTACCTACCCTGAAGCTTTGTTTCAGCAATCCGGATCTCCATAATGGGCGGTTCAGCAGAAAAATGCCCCCTTACACCCTAAAGACCTTCACGGTCCCCCAATAGAAGTCCATGAGCGCAAACAGGCATTGTCCTCTCATAACTGTAGCCAGGAATGTCCCCACTGTTCACCAAACCTTCCCCCGAGGAGATCTAAAGTGTACCTAGTTAACCGAGAAGTTTAAAGGTACAGCAACTTTTCATTTTTTAAACCCCAACTAGAGAAATAACCAGAAATAGATGAATGTAAACCAGAAAATAAAACACCGCACATTTCCATGTGTTCTGTTACATCTTAAACTTCAAAAATTATCCCTTCTAATAGCCCTCGTGATAATTAAGAGCCTTTAAAGAGATCAGGTATAGCATTTTTTAGTCCATCCATTGCAGAGTCCGAGTCTTCATAAGAATGCCACTGTCCGGATATCTGGACCTGCAGCTTCGAGGGATATCGCATTCTGAATTGGAGACCAGCTGCCAATAGCTTTTTAACCACTGGGTGAAAGGCAGCTCTATGTTGCCTAACGGATAGTGGCAGATCCTGGGTAATTCTGAATCTTATCTGTGTCAGTCTTCACCATTCATCACAGATGGGTACTGGCGGAGATCAGGACCCCTTGAGATTTTTTTTTTTTTTTAAGAAGATGGGGCCGATGCAGCATCGGCGCCCGTCCTCGAGCGACGTACTCGTGGCCTCGAGATTAGCTTTAGGGCTGGCATCGACTCGAGCCTGCCTACCAGTTCTTCGTCTCCCGCCGAGGTAGCCTCCGCGGGAAGCCTGAAGAAGCGTTATTCTAAATTTTAGGCCTTGAAGCCGCGTCTCTAGTCGTCTGTCTACTAGTTCTGTGTTTGCCTCCACTCAACGTCCGCCGTAAGATCTTTCCTTTTATTACATTTAAAGCGACGCCGAGTCTGTTTTTGGTGTTTTTCTCCGTGAGGTCATGTTGCGGTCGGAGGCAAAAAATTGAGAAAGGCAGGCGGCCCCTATGCGTCGGTGCCTGTGCGGCCGCAAGTACTCCGTCACCGACCAACATGACCAGTGCCTTGCGTGCCTTGGCCCGCTACGACAGGGATTAAATGCAGCGCCACTTCCGATGGACCGCCGGTTTTGGAACAGCGCGTTTAAGGTCAGGCGAGCTCCAACAACTTTCGAGGTAGGGCTGTCTGTCGGGCCAAGCCGCGTTCTCTTGGCCTCTCCTCGGGTCCTCTAGTTCTATCCGGAGCATGGAGGAGGGAGCCTCGGCCTCTTCTAGCCTAGCCATGGCCGAGGCTCCTTCATGATGCAGGGAGGCCCGTCCCGCTTCCCCAGGGAGGAGCAGGCGGGCGCCCGCTCCGGCAATCACTCCTTCAGGGGTGAAGGCCCCCAGTGTCGCCATCGCGATCCGCTGGGCCCAGGTCGATGCCATCTCGGACCGTCGGGCGCCTTTGGTGCCGTTCGCGGTGCGGGGCTCTGTCTGTGTCGGCGTGGGAGGCGGCGCCGACACTACTTTCGCGGTGCCGTGAAACCGCCTTGATGTAGTCGCCCGTCATGTCTCGGCGCCGAGTTGAAGCACGGCACGTGGGGCTCGTGTCGTCCGTCCGGCGCCCGGCCGCCGGTGCTGCTGGGGACTTCCGACGCCACTCGCGCGCCGAGCTGTCTCCACGGGCGCCGTGGTCGGAGCTGCCTGTTCGAGGTTGTCGACGCCGCTTGGTCTCCTGCCGCAGGCTGCATCGAGCGCCTGGCCGCGCTGCCCGAGGCCAGGGGTTGCTGATGGCGCCTCCGCCCGGGTGCCT
Source organism: Neoceratodus forsteri (assembly GCA_016271365.2). Lineage (NCBI taxonomy): Eukaryota > Metazoa > Chordata > Ceratodontiformes > Ceratodontidae > Neoceratodus > Neoceratodus forsteri. The sequence continues at coordinate 1,019,753,727 of CM028134.1, forward strand.
CCTGGCACCGTGGACCTGATGGTGCCGCAGCTGGCCCTGGCCTAGGGACTTTGGCCCAAGCTGCCCTGCCACCTTCTGCTGGCACCGCGCATGGTGCTGTGGACAGGCGGGATTGCCTTGGCTCCTGGGCCCTCGGAAGGTGTCCTCCTCGACCCCCTACTGTTTAGCTTAGGCCTCGGACTCTTCCTCTCGGAGTCGGAGTCCAGCTCGAATCGAATGGGCAGTCACACCCTTCGGGTTGTCTGCAAGGGGAGGACGAGCTGGTGGTTTCCTCTTGGTCTCGCCAGTCCACCTCCAAGGTGAGTCGGGTTTCTCTAGGGCTAGGGTCAGTGGTGCTGACCAGCGGGCTGTGGTGCGTGCCACCATCTCCTTGCAGCCTAGCCTTGGGGGTTCCTGACCCCTCTACGGTGGTACCCCCTACTGTGACATCTCTCGGTCGCCCAACTTTGGGGCCTATCGAGAGGGCCACGGGAGGGGAAGGTGCTCCTTCTGGGATTGCCCCTTCGGGAGCAGCCCTGGGTACGGAGCTGCCTAGACTGGCCACTTCGAGGGCTAGGACCCTTTCGGACTCCGAAGGGTCGAGGGGTATAGGTTCGGCATGCCGGCCCTTCTCTGGGACCTACCCGGGTCCTGGACGGAGCCGGAGTGCGGACTTCCGCCCTTCCCCTTCGGGTTCCTTGAGAGGGTCCCATTCTTTCGAGGCAGGGGACCGTCCTTCTGGACCTTCACGGCCCCGGTCGCCTCACTTGGGGGATTCTTTTGGGCGCAGTCTAGGCAGTAGCGGTTGGCAGTGTTGTCGATCATGTGAGTCTTCCAGGACTCCCCGGTGGAGTCCGTGTCCGCTCCTTAGCCCTGGCAGAGGTCAGCCGACTTTCTCTCGGCTCTGTCCACTCCCTCTGCCGCCTTCTCTCCTGCTCCCAGGTATCTTTGGTCCTAAGCGGCCTCTCACCTGGGAACAGTTCAGAGCGGTGGCTGCTCGGTTCCCTGCTTACGTTAGGGCTTTGGACAGCCAGGTTTTTCAACCTCCCCCCGAGCAGCCACCCTCCGAGCCTATGGTGACCTCCAGCTCCTCATCCCCCTCTTCTGGGGGAGAGGAACCTTCTGTCCACATCTCTCCTGCTGCTGATCTCTCTGAGTATCAGCGTTTCCTGAGGATGATGGAGGACCTTCGCCTTTCTCCTTCTTCTGTGAGCAATCCGGAGCATGCGGCGACGCCTTTCTAGGCGATTTTGGGACAGCCACCTCGTGGTGCCGCCTTGGCCCGCTCCCTTTCGGGAGGCGTCCATGCGTTTCTGGCAGAGGCCCTTCTCCGGAGTTCCTGCCCCTAGGGACCTCTGCCAGAGGTATTGCGCTCCCCCGGAGTCTCCAGGCTCCTTGCCTCATCCGCAGTCCGGATTGACGCACCTGGGCAGTCCTGATGGGCTTCGTGCCCTCCGCCATGACCGCCCCCAGATCAGGACCTCGGATTTTGATTTCTGGGGAGGAGGACTTTTATTCGCACTGCTGCTTTCTCCATTTCTCATGCATCAGGCCCACTACGCTGCCTATAACAGGTACTTGTGGTCAGCGCTAGGTCAGTTCCTAGCCGCTCTGCCTGACTCGGAGCAAACCAGGCAAGCCATTGCTCTCTCTGCACATGGCCTGGAGCTAGCAAGGCACCAAGCAAGGGCATCTTACGATGCCAGTGAGGTAGCTACCAGGGTTGTAGGGACAGCGATCTGCACCAGAAGATCGTCATGGCTTCGCCTTTCCCGGTTGTCACCCTTGGCCCGGCGTAGGGTGATTTGCTCCGCTCACCAGGGAACCTACCTCTTTTCCTGTAGGGCGAGACGGCGTTTGTCAGGGCAAATTCCTTCCCCCTCCGGGGGAACCCCGTCTCGCTCTCCCCACTCTAGGGCCTTCTCAGGCCCAGAAGGTTCCCCCCCCTTAGTTTGTCACCCACTGAGGGCTAAGGGACACTGTCCCTTAGGGTGCAATCACTCAACCCCCTTCGGGGGGCTTGGTACTGCCCATTCAGATGAATGGTGAAGATTGACACAGATAAGATATTCAAATTACGCATTTCACTGTAATTATGATCTTTCTGTGTATCTTCACCATTCATCACAATCCCTCCCACCATCCCCCTTGGGGCTCCAGTCTCTGGAATCCTCCTCCCTCTGTGCCTTCCCTCTCTTCACTGCATAGGTGCTGGAACCTCTGGGGCTAAAGGGGCGGTAGCCCCTCCACTTGTTATTCCTGTGTGGTTAAAACCAGTATAGGGAAAGTGCCCTTTCTTCCTTAGCCCCCCTCAACTGTTGCCATCTTCCGGCACCCTTGCTTGAGTGAGATTGAGTTGAGACACACGGGGGCGGTCTTCCCTAAGGGGTACAGTTTGAGTGGCACTCCTCTTCTACATATCTTCCCTACGGGTAGTGAGCTGGTGGTTGCCCTCCTTCTGTTATCCATCTAATTAAAAAAAAAAAAAATTTTTCCTTTTTCTTTTTTTCACCAAATATCTCTTTAGAGAGAGAGTACTGAGTCCCTGTACCCTGTCCTTCTCCAGAATAGCCGACTCTGCTTTTGGGTATTGCCAGTTATTCTGTGCCTTGAATTCTGGCAAAGAGCTTTGCTAACTCCTTGCAGTTCCTATACAGTCTGGTGACGGACAAGGGTCCTGGATCCCTGTTACCTCTCACTCTCTCCTGAAATTCTCTCCCCCCTTCCCTCCCTTCTTCCGTTTCCAGAGACTGGGGCCCCTTCCCAATCCCCCTTAGTCTTACTTCTTCTATGCTGTCCTCTCAGTCGTTATTTCTCCTTTTAGTTCAGTTTTCTCTCCTTTTTCTGTCCCTTGGACTCTTATCCCACCCTCCATCCCTTCCTCTTACCTCTCCGACGACTCAGATCTGGTAGGCAGGCGGAGTCTATGCAGCCTAACGGCTAATCCTTGAGCGCCACGTAGTACGTCGGCCTCGAGGACGGCGCCGATGCTGCATCGGCTCCGCCTATCTTTTTAAAAAAAAAAAAAAAAAGGCTCCCGCGGGGTCCTGATCTCCGGCCAGTACCCATCTGTGATGAATGGTGAAGATACACAGAAAGATCATAATTACGGTAAGTACGTAATTTGAATTTCTCACTCCTTTCCACTGCAGTTCTTGTATGGCTTTTAGTTTGAGAAAGAAATGCTGCTTCTCTAAAAAGTTGAGAAAATGAAAAATTAACGGTTTGGGAGAGGCCTCCCTCGGAGGCATAGAACGCAACGCTCTATGAGCCCTCTTTATAATATAGTGGGGGCCATAGGGCGAAGGTCCTATAAGTTTCTCGATGAACTTCTGCACAAACAAGACCGCGTCATTCCCTTCTTCCATCTCGGGTAATCCAATAATGACCACGTTGTTCCTGCGGCTACGACCTTCGAGGTCTTCGAGCATTTGCTCCATCCTGTTAATTTTTTGCCGAAGCGTAACCACCTCAGGATTCTGCTTATCCACCTTCCTCTCTAAAGAATTGAGTCAAATCTCGACAACTGAGGTTCTCAATGCTATGTCCTCGATAGCGTGGGAGAGGGTTTTGAATTCAGAAGTGAAGTTTCTTAACTCTTCCTTGAACGGCTGAAATTCGGTCAGGAATCCAGTGAGGGTTAATGGCTCCTGTTCTGAGCTTGGAGGTGCCATTGCCTGTGTTTCCAGCCCTTGGTTTCTTAGGGGCCTTCTCTAGGGTAACCGGGGGTGTATGTTTAGGCGGAGGCTTCTTCATCTCGGCTTCCATTGTGCATCAAACACATGGATTGCACACTCGAGAACTTCCCCCACCAAATAATAGCAAGAATCAGGCTCACGATGTTGAAAAGCTCAATAAAAGTAAGAAAATTTAACGGCAGTGGGCAGGAGAGAACGGGAAAGCGTCTTCTCAGGCCTGCTGCATCACGTGATCCCTCTGTATAGATTTAAAAATGAGCACATGTCATGACCCCAACCTGCTTAGGAGTGCACAGGACCATCACCTCCTGCACCTTACAGTCAGTCCCTCTCCTCCAGCTATAGGTACCCTAATTCTGATGCATGGGCTAGCTCGTAAGGGAGCTTGCTACCTCATCTTCGCAGGGTGGACTGATAGACATAAAAATCTGTCACTTCTTATACGGCAGGGGGTCCTCTGCTTTATTGCACTAGGCCTGATAATGCGCTCTGGCTATGTCTAACCTAATATTGGACCCCCACCTACCAACATTACCCTGGTGTCCCCCAGTGACACCACATGGTGTCATGCCAAAGGCTTGAGAGTCGCACACATGAATGTCTGCAGTCTGCGACCAGAAATGCATGAAGTACAAGCCTGGGTTGAATTGTACATTCCAGATGTGCTTGCGTCTCTGAATCCTGGTTGAAGCCTCACATTCTCCCTCATGAAGTGGAGCTTGCCAACTGTGACTCCTTCCAAAAGGACAGAGGGGGTTAAAATGGAGGGGGTGTCCTAATTTATGTGAGCTCCACTCTGGAGGCTTCCTTGTCCCCCTCCTGCCTGCCCAGCTCCACGGACTTGAATCACTATTTATCAGAATCATCCTGGGCTGTGCAAAACACCTAACCATAGGCTGCACATACAACCCCCTTGCTGTGGCAACTCAGCGCATCAAAACTTAACTTACTCCCTGGCGGGGACCGCTCCCTCTGAGCTGCTGGTCCTTGGGGATTTCAACCTCAGGTGGGAAACGGCTACCGAGCAAGTCCACAAGGCCTCGTTCCTTGAAGCAAAGCTGACCCAGGTCATTAGAGATCACCAGGCAAAACCTAAAAACTGGGAACCATTCCACCCTTGACTGGATTTTAGCCTGTAACGTAGCAAATATACAGGCAGCCAGCGTGATGTCCGATGCCCTAAGTGATCATTCCCCCACTTTCTGCATCTTGAAAAACAGGCCAGTTACTATTCCCCCTCAGGCTCATAGTAGCAAGGGAACTTCTCTAGCTTCTCTGCTGAGGCCTTCCAGAGCTGCTTGAGAAATGTTTACTGAACACCCATTAGACTACTTGACAGTATTGAGGACGCCACCCTGTTCTTCCAGTGTACATTCTCTGCTGTGGCCAGTCTCCACGCGTCGGTAAGGAAAAGACATGCTAAAGGCCTATACCACAGATGGATTTCTCGCGAGCTGAAATCCCTAATGAAAGCCAGAGACAAGGCCTGGAAAAAGGCAAGGTGCTTTGCTAGCCCAATAGACCTAGCTGATTATAGGTCCTTGCAGAACCAGTACAAGAAAGCCTCCAAACAGCTCAAAGGGACTACCTCAAAACCCTCCAGCGGCAAACTCTGACTGACCCTAAGTCCTTATGGACTAGCGTCAGTTCCTTGGTAAAAGGTCCCAGCAAACCTCAGCAGTGCAACATAACCTGCAGCGGTCAAACCTTAACTGATGGAGGCGAGGCCGCGGTGACCTCCAACAGCTTCTTCACTGATCAGGGCTCGTATAGAACCTACCCTCCGCATCATGATCAGGGCCCCCTGGTCACTGAAATTCAAGATTCTTCTACCCCCTACTTCCATCTAAGGACTGTATGCGCCAAAGAAGTGCTGCCCCTCCTACTATCCTTAAAGTCCACTGGCTCACTAGGACTAGATGGTTTGGATCCACGGCTGTTCAAGGCTGCCGCCCCCGCCATAGCCCTACCTGTCACCCTGCTCAGAAACCGATCCCTGCAGGATGGAGTAGTCCCTAAAATATGGAAACGGGCCCATGTGGTCCCAGTCCATACGGGTGGAGCTAGAGAAACTGTAGGTCACTACAGACCATCTCTGTCCTCTGCCCCTTTGCAAAGATCCAGGAGCGGCTCATGTACTGCCAACTAAGAGATTGCCTGGAAGCTAACAGACTTCTGGCACCCTCCCAACATGGTTTCTTGCAAAAGCATGGAACCGACACTGCCCTGATCAGGTTTACCTCTGACGTCCTAGCCGCCTTGGACAAGGGTACCCCCACATGAGCAGTCTTCATTGACCTAACCAAGGCCTTTGACCTGGTAGACCACCCCCTCCTACTAACAAAACTGAGTAAATTTGGACTGACCAACCCTCCTGAACTGGTTCCACAATTACCTGTCTGGCTGCTCCCAACAGGTCAAGTGGAGAGGTGCAATCTCTGGAATACATTTTAAAGGAATCAGAGAACGAAAGTATTTTCCTCAGCCTCATAGTACTGCTTCCTTTATTTGACAAAGCGATTTTTAGATCAAGTTGTTTATTTTGTAACGTTCTAGGAACTCGGTGTTGGGGTTTCCATGGTTAGTGGTTAGCTGCCTCGGCCGCTTGTATTGAAGCGAGTAGAGCAACACCGCGACTTATTACATTTAATGGAGCCCCAGCACCGCCATACTTCTGGTTCATGTATGTTTACAAAATAAACTTAACTCTTTTGAGGTGCAAGAAAAATGCCGCTTTTGGGGGCTAAAGCTAAACCGGAGGGTCAGCTTTACGGGGTAAGGAGGTACTCATTTGCTACGATTCTCCTTTAAATGAGGGGGCACCACAAGGGTCTATACTGGGCCCACTCCTGTTCTCCCTGTTTGTCAATGACCTCTGTCGCCACTGTGGGAGCAGCTCCATGGTGCAGTATGCTGATGATGCTGTACTCTACAGAACTGCGCAGCACCTAGGTGACCAAGGGCCCCTGCTCCAGTCAGACTTTACCAAGGCCGAAGCTTGACTAGTAGAAAACTGTATGGTCCTTAATCCTAACAAGACCAAAGTGCTCCTGTTTGGTCCGAAATCCCTAGGTCCTTCCCAGGCCCACCTTCTCTCACTTGTTACTGTACCTGGCTCCACTATCAAAGTGGTCCAATCCTTCAGATACCTAGGCCTTATACTAGATTAGGGGCTCACCCTGAAACCACACGTGGACTTGGTAACAAAAAAGTTGCACCAAAAACTTGGCCTGCTCTATAGACTAAGTGCTAACATGATACCAGAGACTAGAGTGGCAATAGCACAGAATATCCTCCTCCCTACTCTTACCTATGCTGCCCTACCCCTACTAGGCATAGGAAAACTTAACCTGTCTAGACTATAAACTTTGTGCCACAAAATTGCATGATTTGCCGCGGAAGCTCACACAAGGACCCACCATTGTGTAGCCCTCACCTCTCTCAACTGGCCCTCCCTGATCCATAGGCCCCAGTACCCCCTGTTAAGCTGAACATATAAGCTTCTTGATGTCGACCCTCCTAACTGGACTGCTTGCTCCCAAGCGGTCCATCAGACTACTCAGGACCTCGGGCAAAAAACACTTGGGAACTGCCCAGGGTCTGCTCCTCCGCTAGCAGTAAATTCTTTGCCAATATAGCCCCTGCTCATTGGAACAAAGTCCCCCGGCACCTTCAGGAAGCCCCTTCCCTACATTCCCGAAAAGACTGCGTGCACACCTCGTAATCCATAGTCCCTGCTCCTGTCCTGAAAGTTAGCCAATCTAGGGCCCTGTGGTTTGGCCGCAAAAATTCTAATGCCCCAAGTCTGTCAGCTGCCACTGTTAAACTGTTTAATTTGTGCTGTATGTATTGTGCTGTCCTTTATAATAACTGAAAACTGTATACTGCCATTGTATTCCTGTACAATACGTCTTGCACTGTATCACTTGTATGTATCAACACTGCTTTATATAACTTGTACAATATGTCCTGCACGGTATCACTTTTATTTATCTGCACTGCTTTATGTAACTAATTCCGGGTCACTCCTGAAAAAGGGACCTTCGGGGCCCAGTGGGCTTACCCGGTTAACAAAATTTAATAAATAAATAAATTGTCAGTGTCCTGTAACCTGCACACCATGCACCTTTAAAAGAGAACTGTGCTGAACCTGTATATTGTTCTTCGCTGTAGAAATTGTATTTTTAAAATCATGGTTCCAATTCTGTTACCATTCCAGCTCTACAGTCTTTTTACTTGTCCTAGTGTGCGTTTCTCATATATACACCGGTAGTAAGTACCATTTTGGACCTGTATGTCGTAGTGTATTCTCCTTGATCGTATATTCTATTGTTAGCGCAGTGCATCTATATTCTGCTATAAAACTCAAAAACTACAGTACATAATACATGTCTAAAGTGGTACTTAACACAAGCATGTAAATTGGAAACATCCATTGGGGTTACTGATAGGCCCATATAGACAGAATAATAGAATTAGATCCAGTAGTTAAAAAAAGCTTCTATTGGGAAAATGGCTTTCGGATTCAGAGCGGTCCTTCTTTAAAGCTGGGAGCATGGCAGGGCCTATTAAAAAAAAAAAAAAAAAAAAAAGAATGATACCTTGTGGCATTTGAGGTGACACACCCCTGAATAAAAATACAAAAGCCTGATCTTATCTGTGTCAATCTTCACCATTCATCACAGATGGGGGTACTGGCCGGAGATCAGGACCCCGAGGGAGCCTTTTTTTTATTTTAAGGATAAGTGAACCCGGCCTTGTATCGGCGCCGCCCTCGAGACCGACGTACTACGTGGCGCTCGAGGATTAGCCGTTAAGCTGTGTCGACTCCGCCTGCCTACCAGTTCTTCGTCTCCCGCCGCCGAGGTCACCGCGGAAGCCTCAGAAGAAATTTTCAAAGTTTTAGGCCTTAGCCTTTTGTTGTCGCTGCCTCAGTTCCTGCTAGTTCTAGTCTGCCCTACTCGGCGTTGCTGGTAAGATCTTTCCATTTATTTTACAGTTTAGCGACGTCGAGTCTGTTTTGGTGTTTTTTTCCCGTAGGTCATGTCGCGGTCGGAGGGCAAGAAGTCGTCTAAGGCAGGGCAGCCCCCCATGCGTCGGTGCCCGTACGGCCGCCAAGTACTCCGTTACCGACCAGCATGACGGTGTCTCTTGTGTCTTGGCCCACTTCACGACATGGATTTGTGCGGCGCCTGCTTCTCCATGGACATGGCGTCCTCGAACAGCCAGCGTTTAAAGTAGGGTGAGCTCCATCCGACTTTCGGGGTAGGCCTACTTTCATCGGGCCAAGCACGCTGTCTCGGCCTTTCCCCGGGTCCCCTCCGGTTCTATACGGACCGAGGAGGAGGAGCCTCGGCCTTTCGTAGCCTAGCCTTGGCCAAGGCTCCTTCTGCGGCGCAGGAGGCCCATCCCGCTTCCTCCCGGGAGCGGGCGGGAGGCGACGCTATGGCAATCACCCCTTCAGGGGTGAAGGCTCCCCCAGTGTCGCTCCCACGGTCCGGAGGGCCCGGGTCGACGCCGACTCGTTTTTCGGCGCCGTGGGCCTTGTCGGCGCTGTTCGCGGTGCCGACCCTGCTCGCGGTGCTGTGACCCTGGAATCGGCGTCGCCTTTGCCATGTCTCGCCTCGGCGCCGAGGTTGAGCACGGCGCCGTGGGGCCTTCGGAGTTGTCCGTCGGTGCTGTCCTCTCGCCTTGGTGCTCGGTGCGCTATGGCGCCGAGGGTTCTGGCAGTAACAGTTCCGCGCCGAGTCCGGCTCGGGTCAGCCGGGCGCTGGCGTCCTCGTGCCGCTCGCGGCGCCGAGGCGGTGGCTGGGGTTTCTGTCAGCGCCGTCTCTGTTACTGGTACCGCCCCTGGTGCCGGTGGGCTTGACGGTGCCGCAGCTGGCCATAGTTCAGGACCTTTGGCCAGTGCTGCCTTGCCGCCTTCTGCCAGCGCTGCTTGCGGGGTTGTGGAGGGTGCAGGTGCCGCCTTGGCCACTGCTTGGACTTCTGGGCCCTTGGGTGAAGTCGCCCTTCCTCGCCCTCCTACTGTCTGGCTTAGGGCCTCAGACTCTACCTCGTCGGAGTCGGGCTGTGAGTCCAGCGGGCAGTCACACCCTTCAGGGTTGTCTGCAGAGGAGGACGTGCCGGTGGTCTCCACGACGGGTCTCAGTCAGCCCCCTTCTGAGGTGCGTCTGGTCCCCTCCGAGGTTAGGGTCAGTGGTACTGACCAGCAGGCTGTGGTGCGTGCCACCATTGCCATGCAACCTGGCCTTGGGGGGTTCCTTGACCCCTCGGTGGTACCCCCTCCGGTGGTGTGTCTCGATCGCCCAACTTTGGGGCTCTCGAGAAGCCCACAGGAGGGAGGTGCTGCTCCTGGGTCTCCCTTCGGGGCAGCCCAGAGCTGCCAGCTTCCTAGGCTGGCCCTTTCGAGGACTAGGACTCTCTCGGACTCCGAGGGGTCGAGGGGTGTGGGCTCGGCGTGCAACCATTCTCTGGGACCCACCGGGCCCTGGGCTCAAGTCGAGCGTGACTTCCGCTCCCTTCTGGTTCCTTGAGGGGTCCCATTCTTTGGAGGCAGGGGACCGTCCTTCTGGATCTATACTGCCCCAGTCGCCTCGCGTGATTCTTCTGGAGGCAGCCTAGGCAGTACCGGTTTGGTTGTACAGCTGTCGGCTGGAGTCTTCAGGACACCCTCGGGGGGTCTTGGTCCGCTCCCTGGCCCTGGCAGAGGTCAGCCGACTTCTCTCTCAGCTCTGTCCCTCCCTCTGCCGCCTTCTCCAGTGTTCCCAGGTATTCTTGGTCCTAGCGGTCCTCTCACCTGGGAACAGTTCAGAGCAGTGGCTGCTTGGTTCCCTGCCTATGTTAGGGCCATGGGCAGCCAGGTTTTTCAACCTCCCCCCGAGCAGCCACTCTCAGAGCGCATGGTGACCTCCAGCTCCTCATCCCCCTCTTCAGGGGGAGAGGAACCGTCTGTCCATATCTCTCCTGCCGCTGATCTCTCCGAGTATCAGAGTTTCTTCGTGAGGATGCTGGAGGACCTTCACCTCTCTCTCCCTTCTCCATGAGCAATCCTGAGCATGCGGCACATGCCTTTCTAGGCGATTTCGGTGCGGCCACCCTTGTGGTGCCGCCCTGGCCTGCTCCCTTTCGGGAGGTGTCCATGAGTTTCTGGCAGAGGCCCTTCTCCAGAGTTCCTGCCCCTAGGGACCTCAGCCAGAGGTATTGCGCTCCCCCAGAGTCTCCAGGTTCTATGCCTCATCCACAGTCCGGATTGATGCACCTGGACACTCCTGATGGGCTTTGCGCCCTCCACCGTGACCAGCCCCCAGATCAGGACTCTTCGGATTTTGATTTCTGGGGGAGGAGGACTTTCTACTCTGCACGGTTGCTTCTCTCCATCTCCGCTCATCAGGCCCACTATGCAGCCTACAACAGGTTCTTGTGGTCAGCGCTGGGTCAGATCCTAGCTGCTTTGCCTGACTCGGAGCAAACCAGGCAAGCCATCGCTCTCTCTCTCTCTGCACATGGCCTGGAGCTAGCAAGGCACCATGCAAGGGCATCTTACGACGCCAATGAGGTAGCTACCAGGGTAGTAGGGACAGTGATCTGCACCAGGAGATCGGCGTGGCTTCGCCTTTCCTGGTTGTCACCCTTGGCCCGCGTGGGGTGATTTGCTCGACTCACCAGGGAACCTATTCTTTTCCCATAGGGGCGAGACAGCGTTTGTCGGGCAAATTCCTTCCCCCTCCGGGGACCCGTCTCGCTCTCCCCACTCTCGGGCCTCCTCAGGCCCAGAAGTCCCCTTAGTGTGTCACCCACTGAGGGCTAAGGGACACTGTCCCTTAGGGTACAATTAATCAGCCCCCTTCGGGGGGCTTGGTACTCACCCATCTGTGATGACTGGTGAAGATTGACACAGATAAGATATAGAAATTACGTACCTACCGTAATTATGATCTTTCTGTGTATCTTCACCATTCATCATAATCCCGCCTGCCATCCCCCTGGGGCTCCAGTCTCTGGATCCTCCTCCCTCTGTGCCTACCCTGTTTTGAGAGGGGTAAAGTTGGGACACACAGGGGGGTAATTTTCTTCCCAAAGGGGTACAGTTCGAGTGGCACTTCCTCTCTACTATTTATCCTCACCCCTACGGGGTGAGAACTGATGGTTGCCCTCCTTCTGTTATCCTTCTATTCTAAAAAAAAAAAAAAACCTTTTTTTCACCAAATATCTTTACAGAGAGAGTACTGAGTCCCTGTACCCTGTCCTTCTCCAGAATAGCCGACTCTGCTTTTGGGGTTTGCCAGTTATTCTGTGCCTTGAATTCTGGCAGGTGAGCTTTGCCACTCCTTGCAGTTCCTATACAGTCTGGTGACGGACAAGGGTCCTGGACTCTTGTTACCTCTCACTGTCTCCTAAATTCTCTCCCCCTCCCTCCTTCTTCCTTTTCCAGAGATTGGGGCCCCTGCCCAATCTCCTTAGTTTTTACTTCTTCTATGCTGTCCTCTCAGTCGTTATTTCTCCTTTTAGTTCAGTTTTCTCTTCCTTTTTCTGTCCCTTGGACTCTCTTGTCCCACCCTCCATCCCTTCCTCTTACCTCTCCGGCGACTCAGAACTGGTAGGCAGGCAGAGTCGACGCAGCCTAACTGCTAATCCTCGAGCGCCATGTAGTACGTCGGCCTCGAGGACGGCGCCGATGCCGCGCTGACTCCGCCTATCCTTTTAAAAAAAAAAAAAAAAAAGGCTCCCCGGGGTCCTGATCTCCGGCCAGTACCCATCTGTGATGAATGGTGAAGATACACAGAAAGATCATAATTACGGTAGGTACATAATTTCTATTTATAAGTCTGGTGCAGATAAGTACAGAAATAGGTGCAAGTGTGTAAAAAGTAGCACAGTTTAAGGTACAAGTGTAAGGAGGTAACCAAAAAGACATTTTTTGAATACCTGAACATTTTACTGAAAATTATACAAGGTGAAGTAGAGATTTGTTACCCGTATTGATCTGGACAGAATCCTTATCTCACTCTGCAGTTTGGGCCCATGCCCCATTCTTGATTGTAGTTCCCTGTCTTTTCATTCTGCTTGTATCCCTCTTGGTACTGGGCCATTGGATGCATCTCAGCAGTCCTGGCTGATGTTCTGAATTCATTATCTAGTAGTATTCTTAGAAGCCTGGGTATAGTACCTGCTGTTTACTTTGAGCCTCATGGTAGCAAGCCCCCGTCACTGGACTCTGTTTTACCTAATTTGTGAGGTAACTTTATAGAGGTGGCAAGGCTTGAGGGTGAATGACTGTAGCTGTTACCTATTTGTGTATTTCAGTTTGGCTGTTGGAGGGACCCACTTCCTGTAGAAATCATAAACTTCCATGGCTCCAACTTTGGAAGTCATTTTCATTTTTTTTAGGAAGTCAGAATACTTCCTGGGTCTCAAATTTTGAAACTCAAAGTTGTCATGACATAATGATTTAGAAGGCCGTGTAGAATATTACAAGTACCATAAACTTTTGTTCAGAAAAATCAACTATTCTAGAAGCATGGATATGTTGTTCATCCACAGTCATTGGCATGTCCCCTTCCACTTTAAGATCTACTGGAAGTCTTCAGGCTGGCTCCTCCCACTCACCCGGGTGGTATATACCTCGGTTCCACCCCATGACGCTAGATCTTCTTTCCACTGGAAGGTTCAGGTTGCCTCCCTCGTGCTCACACATCTTGTAAGCCCTGGCTTTCAAACCTTTGGTTATTCCGAAAATTCGCGTTAGCGATTGCAAGTTCACTACTTAGATTATGGAAGATAAGTCCCCCCCCCCGGATTTCGTCAGTGCCTTTGTGGCCAGAAAATTTCATGTACCAATCCCCACACCGCATGCGTCTATTGCCTCAGTGTCGACCATGACATCTCGAAATGCGATATGTGTCTTGCCTTTCATCCCAACATCATCGACGACCATCTCGCACACCTGAAACTGGGGAGGCCGGAGAAGAGTAATCCTCCAGTGAAATCCAAGGAGGCTCGGTGGGCGGTTTCCACGGCTGCTGGATCCGCCAAGCAATTGGAACACATGCAAGCATTTGAGGAGGAAGTGACTTGTACTGCTGAGACTTCTCGGAGCTTCTTCGTTCTGCTCAACCTGGGCTCCACCTTCTTGGGTTCCTTCCGAGAGTTGTACCAGTCTCTCCTTCCCAAGGGAGAAGCTCCTGTGGGCTCGCACTCCTCTCAATCCCATAAGCGGGAGAAGGATCCGGGATCATCTTCGTCTCGACTGACACTGTCTTCCTGGACTAAGTCTCCATCACTCATTCACACTAGTGGGATAGCTCTGGAGGCGCTAGGACCAAGTGGGAGCCTAAAGTTTTCAGAAGGATCGGCAGAGAGGACCATGCATCGCACTTCATAGGACTAGCTCGCGCCTGTGTAAACTAGCTTGGCCAACCCTCCAACTGCCTCAGTTCCTTTGTCCTACCGAGTGCGCGCTTGGATGTCACATTGCTTGTCTGCCAGAGTCGAAGTTTTCATCTATCGACAACGGCTCTTAATGTTTTAATATTTTAAAGTAGTAATTTATTTATTTTACTAACAAGAAGAAGATTATGAAGAAGAAAAATAAATTCTTTCCTGCCATCAACTGAGTCGTCCTTAGGCGGTGGCGGTGACGGTAGGAGGACTTCGTTTGAAAGTTTTTATGGCAGAGGGGCTGTGTCCAGTCCGCTGCCCTTAATTAACGGGGGGACAGTCTTCCAAAGCACAAATCTAACAGTTCCGGTGATCCGGCTCTGCTTGACCTCGAGCTCCTCCTCTTCCTTCTTCAGGGAAGAAGAATCTGTGCCGCTCGCGGTTGCCGTTGGTATGTCTGCACGAGGAATGTTCTTCGGGAGGGGCGATGGGCCCGAACCGACTTTGGTGGGTTCCTCTTGGCCCCGCTCCTAACGGCTGCTTTCTCGACTCTGAGCTCCATCTCTGTCCTCGCTGGAGCTCCGGTGGGCAGTTTCACCTCTGGGTCGCCCCTACGGAGCAGGGGGTTCGACTTTCCAGTTTTCCTGGCTCTGTTCCTGATCTCAGGACCTCTGGGCCTCGGAGCCATTGGACCGGAACCAGGTCGATTGGATCACGTGTGGCGAGGTGCCCTATGGGTGCCTTTGCCATCATGCCTACCCCCCTCTCCCTTTTCCATGCAGGGGCCGGCACGGGCACCACCTTTTTCCTTCTCCCCTTCTCAGGATTTCCATTGGCATTTTCCTTTGGCGCCATGATTCAGCGCCATGGCTTGGGGCCTTGGTCAGTGCCATGCCTTAGTCAGTGCCGTGGGTTGGCTCTGTCACTCTGTGCGGCGCCGTGGGTGCTGTCTTTGCTGCCACTGGTTGTTGGTACCGACAGTGGTGCCGTGCACCTGCAGGTGGCGCTGTTCACCTGTGGGTGGCACGGGTTCTTTGGGTGCCAGGGATCACAGGGGTGGCGCCAGGAGCACCCGTGGGTGCCACTGTCGGTGCCCATGGGTTCCATGGATGCTTCAGGTGCCATGGGTGCTAGGGATGACACCCGTGGATGCTGCGGGTGGCACTGCAGATGTCCATGGATGCCACTGGTGCCCTCGGGTGCCATTTTTTCTATTTGTGCCATTGGTGCCATGGGTGTTGGAGGTGCCCTTGTGTTCCATTGCTACATGGGTGCTGGGAGTATCTGCGGATCCTGCCGTGGCTGCCCCAGGTATCACCCAGGTTGGCATAGGCACTGCTTGGTGCCCTCCTGTGCCATGAGTGGTGCTGATGCCACACTGGTGCTAGTGGGTGCTGTATGGCAGAATTAGTGACACATTTTTCCTTTCAGACTCCTTTCCACAGAACTTGTGGCAGGATGTTAACCGCATAATGAACTCCGGTTCTGCAGATTATTTTTTTCCACACATTTTAGTGAGTGGTGGTCTATGTGGGATCTTGTCATCCAGCGGTTTTCTGCTATGGAACTCTGCTGTACCATTCTGCCAGCGGAATCTCATTCTGCTCAGCACCTTCTCTGCCCCCTACGTAGTACCAAGCTCCTCGACATCTTTCCTGATGGCGGAGTCTCTAGTGGCTCTGACCTAGACCTCTCTTGGAGGTCCTTCTGGGGTAGAAGTGCATCATGATGGGTCTTTCCCTGTCCTTCTGGTCAGTAATGCAGTGGACGGCTCATTTTATATACTGGAGGGCACGTCCTCTCTGTCATCAGAGTCCGTGATTGAAAATCCTTTCAGTAGTTCCTCAGTAATGGGGTCCAGTATAGTATTTTACACTGCGTCCGTGGACCATACTCTTCTGCGTCTAGAATTTTTCAATCAAGACAGTTATACTCTGTGGAACATTTTAATTTAATAGTCAGGGGCCGCTCTGACTCTTCCGCTCCTTTGATTGGGGTATATAGCCCCCTTGTGATATTGCCTCTTCGGTGGCTTCTTTGGCACAGGTGGTTAACTTCTCTCCAGCTGTGATTGTTAGACCGGTCATGATTTCAGTATGGACACTCAGGCTCTTTTCGCACTCAGAAGGAAAACATCTTGTCTTTGTATCAAGACAGTCCTCAAAATAGCAGCCTGAAGGCCTTGTTAGGCTCGGACTAAAAAAAAAAATCAATATAGTTTTTATCACAGCACAGGGCCTAGCCGAAATTACCCGGTACCATCCCTTTTTTTTTTTTTTTTTGGATCTGGTCAGATTCCTCCTCAGCCCCTGAGGTGCTCGTCTCCGGGATACGGTAAAGAGTACCTGAATCTTTCTTCCCTTACGGGGAGTCCAATCTGGCAATGATATGGGTCATCTCTTTCTCTGAGAGATTTCTCTCATTCAGAGACATTTCCTAGACCTAGGCGACTGCCCAGTCTGTTAATTCCTTTTTCTTTTTATCAGGCTTTCTTCTCATGAACAGAGCCTTACAGCAGCAGAAGCGAATCTCCACCGAGTCGGAACTCAGGTTCCTGCTTCCTTGCTTGCTTAATTCAGCAGGCGATTTTCTCCTCCTTGACGGATGGTCAAGTAGGTCACTTTTTCTGAGGAAACTTCTCAAATATTCACACCTTTGGTTCCTGCGCTCTGGTCCATGCCAGTCGCTCGTGAAGCTATCCTCTTCAAGTGCAACAGGGAGTGGTGATGTTTCTTTTTCAGCAAACAAACTAGAATCCTTTCCTACTCCTTTCAGGAAAGCCAGAGTGGCTAGAGCCTCACCGCATTGAGTCGCTGCCTCTTTCAGTCACTTCAGCAAATGGGTTAGCCCTATCTTGGTCCTGCTGTGTCCCTCCTCAACGCACATCTGCCTCTATTGACCTTAGAAATCCAGCCCGTTTTTTTTCTGTCGGAATTTTTTTTCCACAGTGGACACGTCCTCCTGTATGCCTGTATTCTTTCTTCCCTGAGTTCAGAGACTGCTGCTACAGTTGTACACACAGGGGCAGAATTATTCCTCTTGGAATATGCAGTGGGTAGGATCTGGTTTTACTAGACCACCATGAGACGCTTCTAAGTCATGCTTGACCTTCCATCAGGAAGATCCTGTGACTAAGTGGAGACCATTCTCCTTGATGGGCTAACCCCACCTGGACCCCCATGGTCACCAGGTAAGGGGTTCAAGTGCTTCTGGACCTGTTGTTTACAGGTCAACTGTTGTGGATAGTGGGGGTTTCCATCTGTACTTTCCGGTCTACCCTGAACCAGTAGACTTTACCTCTGACTCTTTCAGTTCCTGAGGTCCCTTTACGTTACATTAGTACATGTCTTTGACGCTATTAATTTTGGTCCTAGACCAAATTGTGAGGCCAGGTTCTTGCTGCTGTCCTAGAGTGGTTGCGGCTGCCTGGCAGACTTTCATTTTGTGCCCATTGCAGTCGTCGGCAAGGTGACGAGTTACATCTCGAGCACTTATCTTGTAGGCACTATGTTCTAGATGCTCTTACAAGACAGCCCTTGTTATTAACAGGACAGTCCTTGGCTGTTCTTTCTGAGTGGACCCTGTCTCCTACCACCCTACTCAGGGTTGTTGGTTTTAGCTTGGCACTCTTCCACTAGTGTGAATGAGTGATGGAGACTTAGTCCAGGAAGATATGGAAAATACATATTTACCGTAATTATTGATCTTCTTGGACAGTCTCCATCACTCATTCACACGCCCACTCGCCATCCCCTGGGTTCACTCCTTTTCTTTCCTGGTCTTCACGGTCATATGATTCAGACTGTGAGGACATTACACTTCGGCCTTTCTTGCAAAGGCCATCTGGGCCCTCTCAGGCCCAGAAATTCAGGATGAGCTAGTCTCATTAGTTACACTGCACCTCCTTGGTGAAAAGGTACTGGCGGATGGAGAGGAATTGTGCAGATAGCCTACACAGGTGTGCGACTAGTCTTGCAGTGCCATGCATGCGTCGGTCTCTCTCGGCTGACCCTTCTGAAACGTTAGGCTTCTCGCTTGGTCCTAGCGCCCGGTGCTATCCCACTAGTGCGAACGAATGATGGAGACTGTCCAAGAAGATCAGTAATTACGGTAAGTACGTAATTTCCATTTCTTGGGAGCGGGAGAGATCTCGATCCCAGGAACATGCGGTCTCAACTTTGGTTGAGATCACTCTTTCGGCCGCTGGCTTTTCGGCTTTGCCATCTGGTCAGTCGGCCGGATTATCGATCGATGATGTTGAAATCGTGATCGAGCCTATCAATCCGATTTCGCCGACTCCAGTCGGCAAATCCCTCGATTAAACCCCATATCTGGTCTTTCTAGATGACGAGACCCAGCCTGCTGGGTCTCCCATTCAAGAAGTGGTCCCTGATCCTGGGAAATCACCGGTTCTGCCGGTGTCTCCTGAGTGACCAAGTCAGCCTGTCCAATCTCGATCGAGGTCTTGGACCCCCCCAACTGACAGACCGAGGAAGAGCCATAAATGCTGTAAAAACTCTGGCAGCGCCCTGCCTCTTGTCCAGCTCAGTCTGCCTGCATGGCCCGCAAGTATGCGGTGCCCATGGGGTCCATTGCGGGGTTCATAGAGCACCCTTTGGCCGAGTGCCTGGGGACCGCCTCTGTGTTCAGGCGTACTGGCAGTTCTGCCGACACTGACCACCTCTTGATAGGGGTTCAAGCTTTTGGACCTTTCTTCCAGAAAGGTCTATGCAGCTTCCTCCTTGGGCCTTCGTCAGGCAAGTTCAGCCGTTATCATGGCACACTTCTCTCACGACCTTTTAGTGTCGCTGGATGAAGTCCTCCCACATCTCCCCACGGACATACAGACCATGGTCAAGCAGGTCCGGGATCAGGGCCGAGCTGTTGTCAAACAGCACCTTCAGATGGCCCTAGACATTGAGGATTCTTGTGCCCGCTCGATGGGTTCTGCGGTTGCCTCTTGTTGCAGGGCTTGGCTGAGGCTCTCCTCCTTTCCGGCGTATACCCAGCACAAACTAGATGACGTGCCCTTCCTAGGGACCGAGCTGTTCAGCCCAGGAGTGGCCGGTCACCTTCAGTGCATTGAGCAGTCCAGTGTCACCTTGGATGCTACTTCTGCCAAGGCTTTTTTGGGCAAGAACCAGCAGAAGAAGGAAAAGAAGCCTTTTTGGCCTTCTTCCCCTTGGGCTCAGCAGTCCCCCTTTCAAGGTGGACAGCAGCAGGCTCAAGCTTGGTGCCATCAGCCCAAGCCCAGACCCCAACAGGCCCGTAAAGGAGGCCGACATTCAGGCCCTGGAGCCTCCTCCTCCAAGCCTGCACAGTGACAGGGCGGGGGCTGCCGACCCCTCTCCTGTCACCACAGCTCTGGGTCCTCCTGTGGAAGAGGGGCGGCTACGCCACTTCCTTTCTGCCTGGTCCGTTGTCACTTTGGACAGGTGGGTTCTCGAAGTGGTTGGTCAGGGACTGCCTCTGGAATTTGAGCAGTACCCTCCAAGCTGAGCCCGCGCCACTCGGGAGGAAAGAGTATCCGCTCAGACTCAGTCGGCTCTTTGAGATGACATTGCTCAGCTCCTCCTCAAGGAGGCAGTAGCTCCAGTGGCAGATCCTCCAGCAGACCCAAGCTTTGTCTCCAGGTAGTTCCTGGTGCCCAAGTGGACAGGGGTCTGGCACCCCATTCTAGATCTGCATGACCTGAATTTAATATCTCTGGTCACGCACCTCTCGGATGGTCACTCTGTCCCAGATTATACCATCCTTGGAGTGAAACGTGGATCTGTTCACTGGATCTGCAGGACACGTTCTTTCATGTCCCAATCCGTCCGTCCCATCAGCGGTTCCTCTACTTCAGGGTCAAAGGGACCCTGTGCGAATTCCAAGCCATGCTGTTCAGCCTGTCATCGGCCCCACGGGTCTTCACCAAATGCATTGCAGTGGTGGTGACCCATGTCAGGCGTCAAGGGGTCAAGATTTATCCTTACCTCAACAATTGGCTCCTAGCAGGTTCCACCAACAGGAGGTGGAGAGGTCCAGGAACCTGGCCCTCCAGACCTGCTCCCAACTCAGTCAGGCCAAGTTGGAACTCGTGCCTTCTCAGGTGATGGGCTTCATCAGGACAGAGCTCGGTTTCTGGCGGACAGGGCAGAGGTTCTTTCCTCCTTTGCCCAGTCATTTCTGGTTGGGCAGTTGCGCCCTGCCCGAGACTTTCTGCGCCTTCTGGGTTACATGGCGGCGTGGATCTCAGTGGTCCATTGGGCCTGGTTGCACATGCGCCCCCTCTAGTGGGAGCTGGCTGCCCAGTGGACTCAGTGCCTTGGTCATTACGACCAGCTGATCACTGTAACCCAGAAGATGTGGGACACTTTCCAATGGTGGACCGCCCCAAACTGGTTGCAGGAAGGGATGCCGTTTGTCCGTCCCGAGCCAACTGTTGTCCTCATGACCGATGCCTCTCTCATGGGCTTGGGCCCCACATGGGGGACAAAAGGGCCCACGGGCTCTGGACTCCCTGAGGAGTCCCGATGCTACATCAACCTGTTGGAGCTCAGAGCAGTCTAGACTGACATTGTCAGCTTTCGCTCCTCAGCACCGGGGTCAAGTGGCATAAGTCCAGATAGACAATACCACGACCATGTACTACCTCAACAAACAGGGTGGCACGCACTCCCGTCTGCTGTGCAGGGAGGTGCTCCGCATCTGGACCCTCGTGAGCCGACTGGAGGCAGATCTCCCAGCCATCCATGTGGCAGGACCCTCAAACCATCTGGCAGATGCTCTCAGCCGCTTAGGCCAGACATCCCACAAGTGGTCTCTCCATCCAGAGGTAGCTTATAGCCTGTTCTCCCACTGGGGAAAACCAGTGGTGGACCTGTTTGCCTCCAGTGAAAACACCAAGCTGAGGCTGTTTCATGCCTGCCCCCCTTCAGCAGGGGGATGCTTTCTCGAGGCCGTGGACCCCAGGCCTTCTCTCGCCTTCCCTCCATTTCCCTTGATCCACAATGTGCTCCTCAAGGTGAGGAGGGACAAGGCGAAGGTAGATCCTGGTAGCCCCAGACTGGCCATGCCAGTTCTGATATCCAGACCTTCTCAGCCTCAGCTGCAGGCCCCCAAAGCGGCTTCCAGCACACCCTGACCTGATCTCTGTCAGTCAGGGGAAGGTATACCATCCGGACCTTCAATCCCTGCACCTCACAGCCTGGTACCAGAGTGGCTAGAGTTCCAGGCTTTGGGTCTTTTCGAAGATGTCTACACGGTGGTGGAGGCATCCAGAAAGGAATTGACCAAGAAATGTTATGCCTTCAAATGGAAAAGGTTTTCCGTTTGGTGTCACAACAAGGGTCTGGACCCTCTGTCCTGTCCAGTGGTTAACATTCTCGACTACCTTTGGTCTCTCTCCAAAGGGGGTCTACCGTCATCGACCCTTAGGGTGCATCTGGCAGCCATCTCTGCTTACTGGGCATGGGCTGGTCAGCCAACTGCACTGGAGACAGTGGTTGGGCGCTTTTTCAAAGGCCTGGATTACATATCCCCTCTAGTGCATGAACCTCCACCTCCATGGGATCTACTGCTAGTTCTGGCAAAGCTCATGGGCAAGCCATTTGAACCAATGCACAAGTGTGCGTTGTCACATTTGTTGTGGAAGACGGCCTTCCTGGTGGCTATCATGTCTGCCAGAAGGACAGGAGAGCTCCAGGTGCTTTCGGTGGAATCCCCTTATCTGATCTTCCACAGGGACGAGGTTGTCCTGAGCCCCCACCCAAAATTCATTCCGAAAGTGGTGTCAGAGTTTCACCTTAACCAGGTGTTAACTCTGACAGTATACTACCCTAATTACACCTCGGAGGCCGAGTACAGGCTCTATACTTTAGACCTGGGATGTGTTCTCTCCTACTATAAGGAGAGGACAGCAGAAATTTGGGGAGAGGTTCACCAGCTGTTTGTCACCTAAGCTGAAGCCGCTTCTAGCAGACCTGCAGCAAAGCGGACCATTGCAAAGTGGATTACATCGTGCATAGGTTTGTGCTACCAGTTGGCGGGCAAGGAGCCTCCCAGAGGGATAAGAGCTTATTCTACCCACCATACCACTGCATTGGTGGCTGCTTCCAGGCACATCCTTATCCAGGAAATCTGTTGGTCTGCTTCCTGGAAGTCAGCAAACACCTTCATCACCCACTACCACATCGACCTTGAGTCATGCCAGGATGCTGGTTTTGGGACCTCAGTTCTCCAATCTCTGTTTCCTAAGTATGGGGTGTGCGCCTTGCCTCCCTCCTCCCGGAGAACTGCTAGGAGTCTACCAGTGAGTGTGGATGAACAACATATCCATGCTCCTAGAAATACAGGTTACTCACCTGTAACAGTAGATCTTCCACGGAATGGTCTCTTGCAGTAAGTCATTACTTCTGGGAGTTCCCAGCAGGTGTCGCTATCACACGGCAGCTTCTTCCAGCAGTCTCCATACCAGGAACCACCCACATGACCTCACTTCCTGGGCTGTGCCTATAAAAGTGGGTGGTTCCTGGCAGTCTCCGTTCATTTTCCTGCCAGCTTCAGCTTGCACAGCAGCTAGAACAGTCTTATACATGCAAGTCTCCGAAGAGAACTGAACTTTCATCTTTACAGCTTGGGGTGCCTGGGCTATATACACAGCACCATTTTTTCTCCGTCTCACCAGAGACTTGGTAACCTGAAAACAAATGGTCACAAACATCATGGAGGATATAAGAAGCTTTCATATATTTCCCCGTCGATGGGACGATAATTCCTCATTGATGGAGGCTTCAGGGATAATTCCCATAGACGGGACTCCATTCCCCATCGACTGAGGCCTTCTACATTTTTCTCATTGACGGGACGTACATTTCTTGTCGACGGAGGCTTCCTACATCTATCTCGTCGATGGGACATTCATTCCCCATCGACGGAGGCCTCCTACATATTTCTTATTGGTGGGACGTCCATTCCCCTTCGACGGAGGCTTCCTACATCTGTCTCATTGACAGGACGTTCATTCCCTGTTGACGGAGGCCTCCTACATGTTTCTCATCAATGGTACATCCATTCCCTGTCGACGGAGACCTTCTACATATTGTCATTGATGGGATATACATTCCTTGTTGATGGAGGCTTCCTACATGTTTCCCGTCGATGAGACATTCATTCCCTGTCGACGGAGGCCTTCCACATATTTCTCTTTGAGGACAGCCTCTCCCGTCGATGGGCCTGCCTTCCCCATCAACGGAGCATCTGGATTTTACACTCACATCGATGGGGCATGCTCCCCCATTGATGGAGGCTCTTATAATGCCTCTCCCGTCGACGAGGCACATGGCTTTCATACTCTCCTCATCAACGGGCTAACTCCCCTCCTGTCAACGGAGACCTTATATTTCACTATGGGACTACTGTCCTCGTCAACAAAACCTGCATCATAATCCTCCTATTGATAGGGAGTACTTATGTCGTCGGCAGAGCATCTGTTTTATACTCCCCCATCAATGGGCCACATTCCAGTGTTGATGAGGCAGATTTTTTATCTTGAAAACATACCTTCAGAAGTTATTTCTCCATCAGCGGAGATTATTTCGACATCCACCACCGGGGCTCTGAACTAGATGACAAAGACGCCTTTATGTTCTATTGCATATACTCATGGGGACACTTCACTACATATTATGGGTCACACCTCATGAGAGAAGGAGGAAAACTAATATATTAAAAACAAAACAAAAAAAAACCTTACTAAAGGAGTGTATGATTATATTACTAGTAGGCATACATTCATAACGCGCACTACCATCAGGAACAACAATCATGATGGGCTCACTTATCGATCTACTATTGAGCACATTATTCATAACATTTCATGATATTTGGGCTTGACAATACATTGGAGCCACATAAATGTGATAAGGCTCAACTTTCCAGGGCTACCTAGTACCCCTGTCGATTCCAAAGTCATAGAGAACATTACCCAGATTCTCCAACTACTCGGATACTGAATTATTTGGACCATATGCTATATACCAGCATAATCGGGGCATTTTTCACCTCCTTCACCTGACAACGAACATATCATGCCTATACTGTGTCAGAGGCATTACTATTTGATATCAGACCTAACTCTAAAAAAAGGAGAACCAAGGAGGTGTATGTCCCTAATAATGGACAAATGTAAGCGGTGACCAAGCATGGGTCACTTAGACCATCCCGTCTGGATCCCACATGTGTCATATAATGCCTTTTCGGGGTGGACATTGTCTCCAACCTCAACCAGGGCTGACGACAAACATTAAATACAAATAACAGAGGCAACTTTTAAATGGGAACACTGAAAACCCAAATTTATTCACAAACTGCGTGGATCAACCCCACTGCACAATCTCATATTTAATCTTGCCTTGGATGTCGACATGCGGCTCATGCCTACCCGCCGTCCAGACCATTACTCTGATATCTGTTTTCCCAACAGAATAAATAAAGGGATCACCATACTAACTTTTCATGTAAAATACCTGAACTGTGGAAAATTCATTAAGACCACATCCTGACCCTGGACAAGACTCTCTTTATCAATCCTGTATCACTAAAGCTCAAGAATCTCTCAATGGACCAATGAGAGATTAGGCTCATATATAGCCTCAACAAACCTGGCATTACAGGCTATTACAGCACTTAATAGCCATTACAGACACATAAGTACTCAAATCAGACTTTCAAACGCAAAGGGAGAAACCTTAAAATACCACATCCTGAGAAGTCTGCATTCCCTAGCGTACCGCTTATGGACTCCCTAGTAAATGAGATTACTAATACAGGATAAAATAGCACAAACTCTCCTTACTGATTTTAACAGCTTTTAACCCCAAACTGGGTACATTTACATCATTTGACTACACAGCAGACATCTCTTGCTGACTCTACTAAGGGCTACTAAGTAACAATAGTAAATGGATACATTGTCTCATTTATGACTTTGTAGCAAACATCTCTTTGCTGTTCCCGATTCATAGATTCATAGAAGTGTGACGGCAGAAAAGGACCAAACTAGGTCCACCAAGTCTGCCCATTTGCCCAGCTATCTGCTTGGACCTGTGCCCCCCCCCCCTTAACACTCCCATGTGGTTGTCCCATGCTCTTTTGAATCCCTCCACTGTTTTCACTACTTAAGCAGCCTATACATTCCAAAACGGATACATTTACATCATTTATAACAATTCAGCAGACATTTCTTTGATGTTGCCCTGGTACACTACAAAGTAGCACTCCTAAATGGACACATTTGTATCATTTGGGGTTCCTTTTCAACTCTCCACTGATATTACTACCTACTTACAAGAACCCTATACAATTTCAACAAATTAATCACTGAATACCTCAGCAAATTGTTCATTTCTATCAGAAACTGGATAATCAGAATATTCCCCAGAGACATATTGTAATTATAACCTTTTACTCGGCTCTTATTTCACCATAGGTTCTGTCCTTTTCAACTTCCATATCTCAAACTACAAGCCACTGGGGCCTACCGGTCACTCCATTATATGGCTGAATCTGTCACATGAGTTATTACTATACTAGATACAATATACCCTGATTGGGCCTTCATCAGCCTAGATCCTCAGGAGAAAACTACCACAACCAATTTGGCTTGTTTCAGCAATGACTTTATCACCGACATTATAATGCGATTGCCTAACAACAAAGTCCGAACCTTTACCGGGCAATATACTGGGATACTGCCTTTAGAACATTACCGATCATCCGACCGCATCACTCTGTAAGGCACAATGCCATAGCTGGCCTCCCCACTTGCATATAACTGGTTGGGAATCTCCCAGAAGTAATGACTTACTGCAAGGGACCATTCCGTGGAAGATAGATCAGTTACGTAAGACCTTACCGTAACAGTAGATCTTCTAAGAATGTCTCTTGTAGTAAGTTGCTTCCCACCCTCCATCCCCCTGCCTTCTGCAACAGAGAAAACACTAAGGTTGGGATGCTCTGGTACCTTGGTTCTCCTCGGTCCCTCGCCATTACGAGCTGAAACCGGCGGGGAATGGAGACTGCCAGGAACCACCCACTTTTATAGGCGCAGCCCAGGAAGTGAGGTCATGTGGATGGTTCCTGGTATGGAGACTGCTGGAAGAAGCTGCCGTGTGATAGCGACACCTGCTGGGAACTCCCAGAAGTAATGACTTACTGCAAGAGACATTCCTAGAAGATCTGCTGTTCGGTGAGGTCTTACGTAATGGATCTTTCTAGGAGTGGTATATGTTGTTCATCCACATGGACCCTGACCTCCCCGGCTGCAGACACACAACACCTGGTTTCCAGCGGGCTACAATCTGGCGTCATGGGGCGGAACCGAGGTATATACCATCCGGGTGGGTGGGAGGAGCCAGCCTGAAGACTTCTGGTAGATCTTAAAGTGGAAGGGGACATGCCAGTGAGTGTGGATGAACAACATATACCACTCGTAGAACTACTGTTACAGGTGAGTAACCTTTTTTTTTTTTTTTTTTTTTAACTTTCATGCCTCCAGAATTGGAAGTCATCTAATTTTCTCGTTTCCCATTTGGAAGTCTAATACTTCTTCCCTTTAATTTGGAAATTTTTCCTTGCTTTTGGAAGTCAGATACTTCCAAAGTGGAGTTAACTGAAACCTAGAGTCAATGATTTTACGTCTTCAAAAATGGTCAGTTCCATTTGGCAAAATCTTAAAACCTTTTTTTTTTTTTTCATTTTCTCCCAAAACTGAAGGTAAATTAGCATGTTTTGTACAAAAACGGCTCAAAATGGAGGGTGTTGTCCAAAAAACTGGTGCAGAGGTGGGGTTTTCATGAAAAATTGTCTCCCAAGTTCTGGTTTAAAAATGACAAATTGTGTGTTTTTTTGTTGTTTTTTTTTTACTGGTGTTTTCCATTGAAAACAGAAATTCGGCTCCAAGTGAAATGGCTTTGAGGGTGCAGGTTACTATCACTGTGTTCCAGATCCATCCATCCTGCATACATTGTCTTCTCTGCTGTGGTTTGAGGCAGAAAGCTCTTTAGGAGCCTTAACTGTATTGTGATTGAGATTAAGGTTTACCAAAATTTAATAGAATCTCCTCGAGAGTCCAGACGTTGCACAAGAGTCTGGACTATGCTTGCACCACTGTTTTGGGCATGGAAGTTTTGAGGACTGAACAATGTTCCTTTTTGGAGGATTTTCAACTGTTTTAACTCTCCTGTTGTGTGATTTAGCATTTGGTATTTTTTTTTTCAGCCTTAGAGGCTTATTTTACTGTCTTGAGACATTCTTGAATGTTTACTATTGACATTTTTTCCCTTCACCTATTGGTGCCGGGCTCAGCGGAACATGCAGGATCAATATTTTCAAGCAGAACCCCCTGCTTGAGGAGTGTTAAGCATATCTAACCAAACGTTTCATTCTGAGATAGTGTTTTTAATTATTGAGGCCTGGGGTATACCTTGTACTCAGCAATTGTACAAGCGTATGAATTCAGAAAAGAATTAGCCCATCAGTGTATGTTTCTACAATGATATCTTGCATTTTGCCTGGGCTGTTGACTTTCCCCGCTGTCATAGTAACACAGAATTTGATGGCAGATAAGGACCACTTGGGCCACCCAAACTGCCCTTTCATCCCTGCCTATACTGTTAACTTTAGACCCTACCTGATCTCTGGCTGCCTCCATCCCCCGCTTCCCTACTAAGATTCCCTTGTGCTTATCCCACAGATGCTTGAAGCCCATGACTGTTTTCACCGCTGCTACTTCACTTTCAGTCTCCAGTATCGGGTTCTGGGACAAGACAAGGGTGAATCTGGTTACGGAGAAGGGGGAATTGTGTATGACTGAGCATCAGATAGAGATCCCAGCTTATCATGATAAGAGATTTGTCTGACCCTCAGGGTGGTCAAGGAACTTGAGTCCGCACTGTGTATCAGGGAACCAAACGCTTCAGCTCACCGGAAACGCAGAGCATTTTTTCTCCATTATTAAGGAAAATTCAAACTGAATAATCATGTGAAAGAAATACCACACAGTACAGTTACCCTTATAGTTTATGTAACAGATTTTATCCTTCGCCTAGGTCTGAGACTGACAAGTTGATTGTTTTCCCGGAGGGGGATACTGCTGTAGTAGCCATGTCTAGGAAAGCTGATTTCCAGTGAAGGGGAGAATTATTGAAATGCCTCCATGAAAAAGACATTGGACTCTGGGTCTCAAGAAGACTTAAGTTTAAGAGCCAACTCAAGCTGCATTGGCCTCAGCCTACTCATCTCAGGTTGTAGTCATATAGCTTGAAAATGTGAAGAGCCTGCTACCAAAGACATCAGATTTAAAAAGGATTATAGCAATGTTTTTTTTTCCTAATTATTCAAAGTATAGGTTTTGCCACATGCAGTACATATAAGTTCCCACGAAAGCTGACAGCATGCAATAAATACAGAATAGACTTCTCATATGCAAATTGCAATGCAAACATTTCTGGCCCCAGAAAATTGCCTTTGAGGAAGGAGATAGTATAATGGCTGACAAAAGCCCTAGAAGTCAGAAACATTTAAGATAATTAAATCCGAGTTAATCTGAACTCCAGAAACCCTAACCCTCTGGCACAGAAACACAGATTCAGAACATGCATTGAAATGAATGACTTCATGCCCCAACCAGTAACCGGGCACTGAAAACATTCATAGACATAAAACATAAACACATTAAAGAGCAAGTGAGTTTAAACAGGAAATACTGTAGTATCATGTAATGTTACTGTGACTGGCCAGTCTTATGGGTGACAGTCCATCAGGAAACAATAATGAGAAATGAAGGAAGTATTGAGCTTTAAATGTGGAGCCACAAAGTGCAGGGAAAACCCCTGCATCACAGCACTAGTTTGCGTCATATTAGCACAAGCTCTTAATTAAAGGTGCAATTTGAATGACTTTCAAATACATACAGTCACCATAACATAGAAACTCGAGACAGACCCAAAGAAATCCCATGTCTCATGGAACACGGCTTGTCTAGTTCGACCCCATAACACCATCAGGCCTACTGATCCAACTCCTGTTGCTGCCCCGCCTTGGTCTTCTGCGCCATTTTTTCTGCATTGACCAAGACAGTTTAAATCTGAATTCACCCTCCATACTTAACCCTGAGTTTCACTGGAACAAAAATGAGGTTGTGATATTCGGGCAAGGAAAACCTTCACTGCAGTCTCATATGCCTTCTTTTGTTGTCTCATGGCAAAATTTACATCAAGGAACATCCTAGTCATTGCTTCCTCAGACTGCAAAATTCCTCATGGCCAAGCACCATCCTGCTTCCTGTCCCATTTATCCAGATAAGCCAGCTCAATTCACACAGCTCTCTGTGGTGGGTTTGCACCAGTTGGTCGGTGTGGGGTAATGCTTAATTCCTTGACTATGTGGACTGGTTCCTCTGAAGTTTGTTCCCATAGATCTGCATTAACTCACTTGTGTAGAAAATTGTTCAGGTTGAGACCCTCTGGCAAGCCCATCAGTCCCAGATAATTTTTTCTGGCTTTGTTTTCAAGGTGCTCTAACCATAATTTATCCTTGGGCCCTGTCCGCCATACTCTATATTGTTGCAGTTTTTTTTTTTAATATACTGTTTCCTTATGTCCCTTCCTCGCTGCACTGAGCTCCTCTCTTCAGGGATCCCTAGGCTGCATTCTCCCATAGTCCCACCCCAGGTACCTCCCTCTGGGTACCAGTGAGCCTTCCCCATCCTGCCTCAATTTACCCCCCGGGTTGGGAGGAGGGAGACCCCCTCTAAATCCCCCTCTCAGTCTTGTAAGTGTGCATCGGGAGGCGTCACCAGTCCCATCTATGGAGCCCGGTTAAGGGTTGTCTCGGGACAACCGGGTCCTGTCTACAGGAGTTCGATGCAGGGCTTTCACTTTTTCTGGTTCCCAGCCCTCAGGACGTCCACACGCAAGGAGAGCCTAGAGGCAGCGCATGTCTCAACGTGCCAATGCACCGGCTCCTGGCAGATGTCCTCCCTCCCTACTGCATGCTGTCTCGCTGCACTTCTACCTGTGGTCACCCAGGTGGTGGTATTGCAGCGGGACCTGCATCCCTCCCCACCCCAGAGGAGGAGAGCAGCCTCTGGGTGCTCAATCATCCTCCCCTGGCTGGCCCTCCAGTCACCCGGGTCCATTCCCGAACCCAGGTTGTGCATTTTTTTTTGTTAAATGTCCTCAATTTTAGCTTCTAGGCATACCCCTCTGTTATTGAAGTTGCCTACCTTTTTATTAAGCCCTGCCACAGTTTTGCACAACTTAGTGACATTGTGGCTCAATGACATTAAAGTTGCTCAGACGTTTCTCCTGCACTTGTTCCTGTAGAGGACCCAGCTGCCTCCTGGTCTGATCCTTTAGCTCTAGACTTTGGCTTAAAAAATATTTTCCCCTGGATTTCTTTGAGACTTTACTCATTTTGTGGCCAGCACTGTGTTCTCTATCAAGCACTGTAAGAAAAAATATTTTTTTCACTGTGGAAATTATATTCATGCTAAAGAGACTGAGGTGCTTCCATTTTATGTTTTTGGTTTCTGGGTATGGGTAAAGTTTAATGGGACACACCTGTATATAATACTGTAAATATGTAAGTTACACATAAGATCGGCCTCCCTGAGGAAGCGTGCATGTGTGAAACCGGTCAGGGCATTTGAGTAGGCTTTGTACTTCTGATGCAGGCTTGATGTGTTGGACTCGCATTTGCTTGAATTAAACTCACTATGGAGAATGGTGGTGTCAGTGCCGCTTTTTTGATTACAGATCATTATGAAACAAGATTTTGGAGTGCTGTATCTGCGAGTACCAGTTGTTTGTTATTTTAACATTTAACCAGAGTCCCCCCCCTAAGCTGTACTCTTTGATGTAATCCATTTGGGGGGGGGTTGATGGAGTCAACATCTGTAGTGTAGAGTTAAGTAATGCTGGTAACTTGAAGTGTTTTGTGATATTTAATTTCAGAAACAATAATAATAAAAGTAAACCTTCTCAAAAGGTGAGGAGAGTCACCGCTTTTAAAACCTTTATCCAGTTGGGTTTTTCCTGCTGAGTGGGCTTTGTATGGTGGGAACAGCCCCAGCAAATGAATGACCGAGGTCTACAATTGGTTTTGCAGATTGGTGCCTCCATGATGGACCCCAACCTTTTTCTTATGCTGATCCTGCGAAGGTTTGAACTCTTTGATGTCTACAAGAAACCAATGCTTCACAAAGACAAGGTGAGTATAAGTTGATATTCCCTTGCAGATTCCTAAGAGCTATACAACATGCATTATAAATCACTTACACTTACTAAACTGGGCATGCGGGCATTTGCTATCCGGGCAGCCAACTGGTTAAATGAACTGCCTGATACACTGCTGAATCTCCCCAAGTTAACTGGTTGTAGAGATCTTTGCAGTCCATTGCAATTGTTACCATTAAATTGTTTTGTTTGGATCTTCCCTCTGTAAGTCGTCACCATTCATCACTGGTGGGTGTATCCCTCTTTTGCAGTGCTTGTAGGCCGGTCTGGTTCCACTCTGGGCCAGGCTGGGAGCATTGCTCTGGCAGTCACTTCCTCAGAGATATAGGCTTCCCTAGTGTTTGAGCCCACAGTTGCTGGGTCTGGCACGGGACGCTCCTCTGTGCCACCCGCCGGCGCTGTCTTGGATCCTGGGGCCGTTCACAGCTCCGGGGGTTGAGGCAGCACAGCAAGAGGCACTGGGTCTGCCCGTGGTGCCGAGGGTGGGAAAGCCCCCCGGGGTCGCCCATCTGGAGGTCTTTTGGATTTCCTCCTCTCTGGAGCCGGATGATCGAAAGGCTGATCTGGACTGGTGACCTGACTCCTTGGAGTTGGCAGACTGTCCGGGGCCTTTTTATATTTTTCTTTAAAGGACCAACCACATCCATTGCAATTCTCTCAAAAGGCACGTCTATTAAGGGTAGGGGCACCTTGTCTTTTCTAGTGACTTGGGCTACTTTCTGACACTCGGCACAGGAATTACAATAGGTGGCAACATCTTCATGAATTCTAAGCCAGTAAAATCTATACAGCAATCCGGCAAGGGTACAATCCCTTGCTGAGTGACCAGCCATAGGACTGTCATGTGTTATCTGTAACAACTCTGTTCTATACTTGTATGGTATAACCAATTGTTATTTCTGTTCCTGTGTCTGAGGTATAACCCAAACGCTGTACAGTAACCCATTACATTTTTTAAACATTGGTCCACCCTGTTTTGGTTTCACCCCCAGCTGCTTAAAATAACCCTGGAGAGAAACCTCGCTGGCTTGTTCTGAAAGAAAATCGCAGTCAGTTAACAATTTAGTTTAAGCATTTTCATATTTTGACTCTTTATGTCCATCAGTCATTTGCTGCCACAGTTTTTTCAAGCATTGCCTTTCTTTCTTGGATTTCTGGATCTTGGAGCTGTGCTCAAACAAGTCTGAATCAGAATCACTGAAAGGAAAAGTGTCCCCACCACTTGAGATTTTCTTTCCTTGAGCTCTTGTCACCACAGCTGCTGTAACATCAGGATTTACTCCTACTTTGATCAACTCAGTAAATCCTGGAAAGTCATTTCCAGTAATCACAGTTCTGGTAACTTAGGTACTGCCCCCACTTTTGTTTGGTGCACCACACCCATAACAGTCAGTCACTTGGGTGGTGGGATAGTATCGAGTGTCCCCATGGATGCAGATGACACCAGTACCTGGTCCTTTTGCACAGTGTTTTCCCAGCACTTTAACATGCACTAGGGTCTGTCTGCTTCCTGAATCAAGGAGTCCCTTTACATTCTTATCCCCCACCTTCACATCTGTTAAGTACTTGCCCCAATTTGCCCAGGACAAATCGGCTCCAGTGCCACTCTCCTTACTACGGCAGTTTCTTGCCATATGGCCTGGCTTATTACAGTGTAGAAGATAACGTCTTTGTCACAGATTTCTTAGCCCCCACCAGAGTTCTTATCAGGCTTGGAGATTAAATGGGTAAAAGAGTGTCTTAGCAGTGCTTGGCTGATCTTCCTGGACATAGTCTCCACCACTCATTCACACTGATGGGATCTACGCCGGAGGTGCTAGGACCCAGCAGGAGCAAACTTTTTGAAGGAGGGTCAGCGCCAGAGATGGAACCACGAGGAGTGGCGCTGCGAGCCTCGGCTTGTGCGGCAGTGACTATCTCGGCATTGACCCTCCTACTGCCTCATTGTCTTTTTTCTCCGACGTTGAGTGCGCTACAGTGACTACGTCGCTCGCCCACTGGGAGTTAAACTTCAAACTAGCAGCTTAGTTTTCAGTTTTTTAATTTGTAGTATTTCTTGAAATAAAGTACCGCTTACTATAATTTATTATAAGAAAGAAGTCTCAGCCTACATTGATGGAGTCGTCCATGATCGGGTCAGGTGACGGTAGGGAGACTTCATGTGAAAGTTGTTCAGTCAGCTGGGCTGGGTCTGATCCGCTGCTCTCTCTCTCCGGAGGGAGGGTCTGACAATGGACAGTCCAATGCCCAGGGGGGAGGGGCGGTCCCCCCGGAAGCATAAAAGAAAACGGTCGCACTCTTGGCACCGTTCAGCCTCGAGCTCTTCTTCGACCAGTAGGTCCAGAAAGAGAAGGCATCACTCGAGGTTGTCTTCTGGTATGTCTGCGCATCGACGGTTGGTCATTGGGGTGAGTCGCCGGTTTCTGTCTGTGGTCTCCAACTTCTTCGACATCAGAGCCCTTCCCTGCCTTCTGGTAGGGCTTCAGATGAGCAGTTTCGTCAGTGGGCTGCTCTGATGGAGCAGTGGGCTCGGAGGTTGGTCCAGCTGCCTGGCCTGGTCACTCAGGGACCCTCAGACACTTAGGGTGATCGGTTAGGGTGGTTGAGCCTCCCTAGTCGCGCGGTGCCTTCTTCGGTGCCGTCGACTCCACGCTCAGGTGTCCCCCCCATCACATCGCTGCGGCGCAGGGGGCCACACCAATGTCTTTCTCCTGCTTCTTTTCCTTCTTTTGCCTCAAATCTTGGTTTTTGGGACCCTGCGTTGGTTTCTGCGCCATCAGCGTCATTGGGTCGCTCGGCGCCATCCTCGGCATTGATGTATCTGTTGGCGCCGTCCTTGGCACCGCTGAGGTTGTCGGTGCCTTCTGTCTTTTTGGCACCATCCTCTGCGCCATGCGGCTTGTCGGGTTTGTCGGCACCGGGAGCTCTGTCGGCGCCGTGTGCTGTTCTGGGCCAGGCGGTGCCGTGGTCGTCTTCAGCGCCGAGACTTGGTGTGACATCTCCCAGTCTCCAGGACTCCTTGACTACGAACCCCTTTGCCTCCTATTTTCCTCTTCTGATTTTCACTCCTTTCCTGTCCATACCGTCCCTCCTGGGCTGTCAGATGATATTGAGCCTGACCCAGACCTTAGGCTGAGTGATGGTGTGGAAGGAACAGGATCTAATCCTGCTGCAGAGCCTGTGGTCGAAACCTGTCATTTAAGTCTCTGCTGAAAAATTAGAATTCCACTCTTTCTCTCCAGACTATGGATCTCGATCCTGGGAAGCTTTTAAGACTCCAGTACCTTCATGTTCCAGACATCCCTATGGATTTAACTCCCCCGGTACAACCCTCCTTTGAGATGCTTTCTCAAATGGTATGGAATAATCCTGCTCTCATTCATTCCGTGGTGAAGTCCATAGATAGGAAGTATGCTGCTCCCAAGGATCGAACGATTTTGGCCTCTCAAGCCTTTGCGGACCCTATTGTAGTCTTGGCAGAGAATAAGGTCATTCTTTCTCAGATTAGTAAGGCTCGACCTATAAACAAAGAATCTCGTATGATAGATACTTTAAGTAAGAGAGTCTTTGCTGCATCCACCTTGGGTATGCGTATTGCCAGCTACCAGGGCTATTTCTCTCAATATGAGTATATTCTTTGGCATTCACTCAAACAGATGGTTGAAGCTCTACCGGAGTCTGATGCTAATTCAGAGCTTCTTCAAACCATTACCAGGGGTATCGAGTCCAACAACCAACAGGTTAAAGCAGCTATGCATGCTTTCGATACTGCCTTCTGAGCGGCGGCGGCGGACATTTGTACTCGCCGTCATTCCTGGCTGCGCACTTCTGGCTTCACAAATGATGCCCAGCAACAGGTCATGGCGTTGCCTTTTGACGGTGTGTATCTCTTCGGTCCTCAAGTACAGCAAGCTCTAGAGGTGACACTAAAGACCAGATCGGCCATTAAATTGGCTCGACCTGCTCCTGCCCCTTCTCTGGGAATGTTAATAAGCGCCAGTTTGACAACCATTAGTCCTTTCGAGTCAAAGGCAGAGGAGGTTTTAATAAAAGTCAAGCCCCTCAGCCTCAAAAGAAAATGCAACAGAAAGTTCAGGGACCCAAAAGCGCCCAGTGGGGGGACTCCTCCTTAGCAGTGGGAGGTCGTCTGACTCAATTCTACAACCAGTGAAAGTCTATAACATCGGACAAATGGGTCCTCTGGATAATCTGCAAGGGATATTCTCTCAATCTTTCAGAGAACCCTCCGGATTGTCCCCCCAAATGGCAGCCAAAACTGTCAACTCTTCAGTCAGAACTTCTCACCTCCGAGATACAAGGTTTTCTGAACAGGGCAGTAGAAGTAGTTCCGCTGGGTCAACGGAACACATTGTTCTACTCCCATTACTTTCCAGTTCCAAAGAAAACTGGGGGCATGTGCCCCATTTTGAACTTCAGAAAATTGAACAAATTTTTTCCCAAAGAGAAATTCAAAATGATATCTCTAGGAAACCTGTTACCTTTGCTTCATCAACATGACTGGTTAGCCTCCCTTGACATGCAGGATGCTTACCAACATATTCCTATTCACCCAAGGCATCACAAATACCCAAGGTTCGTGGCTTTGGGACAGCATTATCAGTTCAGAGTCCTGCCCTTTGGGCTATCCTCTGTGTCGTAAGTTTTTACAAGATGTGCAGTTCTTGTAGCGCACCTCAGAAAGATCGGAATACAAGTGTTCCCATATCTGGACGGCTGGCTTCTAGCAGCCCTTCCAGGCAAGGAACTCTCGATGCCGTTGCCACGGCCTCAGACTTTATGTCCATGGGAGTCCTGCTAAATCTCAAGAAGTCTCAGTTGCAGCCCTCCCAGAAGCTCCTTTTCATAGGAACTCTTCTGGACACCTCCTCTGCGAAAGCTTTTCTATCAGAGGACAGAAGGAGTGAGATCCTACAAATGGCCCGATACATCAGGGAGAATAGCTCGGTTCGAGCTATCTCGATGCAACGGATGCTGGGTCTCATGGCATCCTCGGTGTTCACTGTACCCCTAGCACGCCTCCACATGAGAACCCCTCAATGGATGCTCAGTACTCAGTGGTCCCCAACCATTCACCCTCAGTCCTTTCTCATCAAGGTGACAGAACCTCTGAAGAGGTCAGTCATCTGGTGGTCACAAGATGACAATCTTCTGGAAGGGTATCCCTTTGGTCCCCTGGATCATCAGATTTCCATTACCATGGACGCATCCCAGATTGGGGGGGGGGGGGCTTACTGTCAGAATCTCCATATCCAAGGTACGTGGACTCAGGACGAGTCCCAGCTTCACATAAATGTCTTAGAAATGAGAGCCATCCTTTATGCAGTCCGGGCTTTGAAGGACATTCTCTGTCACAAGAACATTCTCTTTCAAACGGACAACAAAGCAGTGATGTATTACGTCAACAAGCAGGGCGGTGCTCACTCTTACCCTTTATGCAGGGAAGCGATGAGAGTGTGGGAATGGTGCTTGGAGCACAAGGCTCTAATTCAAACGGTCTACCTTCCGGGAATACAGAACGAACTGGCAGACTGTCTCAGCAGAACAGAGACAGAGCGTCACGAATGGTCTCTCAACTCAACCGTAGTTCAGTCACTATTCGCAGAGTGGGGAACTCCAAACCTGGACCTTTTTGCATCCCCACTCAACACAAAACTGCCTCTCTTCTGCTCCAGAAATCCAGGGCCTGGCATTTTCTGTCAGGATGCTCAGGCTGCAGTGGACAAAACGCTTATACACCTTTCCACCTCTTCCTCTAATTCAGAGGGTATTTCTGTTAGAGTCCCAGGGGACAAAATGATCCTCATTGTTCCCTTCTGGCCTCGACAAATATGGTTTCACACTCAACAGTATGTCGAAACCCTCCAAAGCGCTTCCTCTTCAGACGAACCTTCTGACTCGGGCCGGTGGTCCATCCCAATCTGAAATCGTTTCACCTTCATGCTTGGCTCCTGAAGAGATAGAGGTGAACAGGTTCAGTGTCTCTCGCAGAGTTTGATATTCTTCTGGCTGCATGCAAGCCAGCTACTAGAAAAACTTACACAGCCAAATGGAAGCGTTTTTCTCTCTGGTGTGCAAAATCCTCTGAATCCTTTTTCCTGCTCACCCAACAAAGTTCTAGAGTATCTTTTCAGACCTCTCAAATTCAGGTCTGCAATACTCTACAGTTAAAGTTCACCTTTGTGCATTTCAGCTTATCATGAGCCAATACTTTCCTTGTCACTGGCTCAGTTACCTGTGGTTGAGTTTTCTTAAGGGAATTCTGCATACCAGACCTCCTATCAGATGTCCAGTCGCAGCCTGGGACATTAATCTTGTACTAGACATGCTCACTCGAAAGCCTTTCGAGTCTCTAGCTACCTGTGAGCTGAAATTTCTCACTTGGAAAACGGCTTTCCTGGTGCCCATTATCTTGTCCTGCAGGATCTCTGAGATACATGCCTTGGTCACAGATCCTCCGTATACTGTATTTCATAGAGACAAAAGTAGTTCTTAGGACCCATCCTAAGTTTCTCCCTAAAGTTGTTTCAGAATTTCATCTAAACCAACCTTTGGTCCTTCTACCTACTTCGCGAACTTCCAAAATGAAGAACATGCCCTTCATTCTTTGGACATCAAAAGAGCTCTGCGTTTCTATTTAGATAGAACAAAAGAAATCTGCAAAGCTCAACAACTGTTTGTTTCCTTCAGCAAGACCTGGCTGGGTCAGTCTGTCACTATCAGATGCATTTCAGCATGGCTGGTAGCATGCCTTCGCCACTGTTATTCCATGGCATAGGTTAAGCTGGAGGGCAGAGTGTACGCTCACTCTGCTAGAGCGGTCGCGGCATCCCTGGTGGAAATCCACAACGTGCCCATTGCAGATATTTGCAGTGTGGCTACCTGGAGCTCAGTGCATACCTTCGTCATGCACTATGCCCTGGATGTCCATGCCAGGCGACATATTTTGTTTGGCAGAACCATCCTTAATGGACTTCTGTCCTAAATCTGTGAGCCCTTGGTCTCCTGCTGCCCTCTCAGGGGATTATTAGCTCGGTACTCTCCCATCAGTGTCAATGAGTGGTGGAGACTCTGTCCAGGAAGATATGGAAATTATGTACCTACCGTAATTCTTGATCTTCTTGGACGAAGTCTCCACCACTCATCACACGCCCACCCACCATCCCCTGAGCTCACCTCTGTTGTTGGTCTTCACTCCCTCAGTCTTTAGGCTGTGAAGACTTCTTTCTTGACCCTTCTTATACAGGTCTTCCGGACTATTTTATGTCCAGTTTTTTTGGGGCTGTCCTTCTAGGTTAGTTACACTGCACCTCCTTGGAAAAAAGGTACTGAGGCTGTTGGGGGGTCGACACTGAGATAGTCATTGCCACGCGAGCGGAGGCTCGCAGCGCCGCTCCTCGCAGCTCCATCTCTGGCGTCGACCCTCCTGCAAAAGGTTTGCTTCCACTGGGTCCTAGTCCCTCCGGCGTAGATCCCATCAGTGTGAATGAGTGGTGGAGACTTTGTCCAAGAAGATCAAGAATTACGGTAGGTACGTAATTTCCATTTACCTCACTGCTGTAGTGCCTGTCTGGCCTTTTGGTAGTCCTCAGGCAAAAAAACAGCCTTTTCCCCACTCTCTGGTTGGTGTTCCTTTATCCAGAGCTGCACATCCGTAGGCAAGAAGTTGATGAATTGCTCCATGGCAAATGTGTCAATGATCTGTTGAACTGTGTTCCTCTCTGGTTGGAGAATCATTTTTTCAGTAGTTCTCAGAGTTGGGTGAAGGCTTCTTGAGAATTGTCGACTGAGTTGTACCTCAGAGATCGAAATCTCTGCCTGTAGGTCTCTCTGGAGATGTCATACCTTTCAGGATTTCGCCACCAGGTCATAGTTTTCCGACTGTGTAGTGTCCTTACTGCTGTAGGCAAGTTGGACTTTCCTGTCGGGTAGGGTACCAGTCTGATTGTCTGTTGCTGCTTTGGTCATTGGCAGGCTGTGGCAACTCTTTAAAAAGTTGTCAGGTAAGCTTCAATATCATCTGAGGGTCACAACTTTGTAAGTTTAATGGCTTTTAAGTTAATTGCATTTTGTTGCTCATCTGGATCTGTGCCAGAGCCTCTGCCTTTGATAGCTTGCAAGTCATCCAGCCATCACTGCTCCTGTCACTGCATCTCTTCTCTCATCTGCTGCTGCTGTCACTGCATCTCTTTTTTTCTCCTCTTCTCACCATTTGAAAAAGTCCATCAGGCTTTTAGGTTCTATCACTGCCTGTTCTTTTTCCATAACTTGTGCTAGCTGTACAATCTCAGACTGGACTTCTGTCTCTGCTAGTTTGGCTGCCATTCTCCTGGTAACCACTCCTGGACTTGCTGCTGCAGAATCCATACCTTCCTTTGTGCTTCCTTGGTACTAGATCCAGTACCCACACACAAAACTCGTGTCTTTGGGCATGTACGGCGTAAATCCCACTTAGGCTGAGCTATCTGTCGTCGAGGCACAGGTCAGGGAAGCATAGGAAAACCAGGAGCAGTTGTAGAAGTTGCTAAAAAAAAAATGTATTTACAGTAGCAGTTACATAAAAAGAATAAACTTGTTCAGTATAACTATGTACAAAGGCAAAATAAAAATAAAGACCCATCAGAGTTTTCCTTCAGTCTTTTTCTCCTTTTTCTGCAATTGCAGCTCAACTCTTATAAGTCTTTTCAACCCCATTACGTAACAAGTATCCTGTTTCTTGTAAATATCAGGCAAGAGCTACTAGAACACATTGTGCTTGTTGAGGCCCATTTTTAGGCTTTTGTAAAAGGCTTGAAGATTTGCACTTAAGCAACCTTTTAGTGTTTCCAATAGCTTTTGCAGTCATCTCAAAATATAATTATATATATTTCAACGGTAACACCATATATTTTCTAAACAAATGTGATCCCATTATCAGTTACGCTTACACAGTGATTTGCACATACTTTTATATTAGCATATATGGAAGGGAAAAACATACAGACAGCAAGAGAGAACTGGGAAGACAGCTAGAGGCAAATGATTGCAACATTCTTGGGTGATCAAACCAAGTCTCTCAGGACAATTTGTTGTGTAACCAGAGAAGAGACAGAAAATGACAGGTCCTTGATTTAAACACTTTCTCCATAACAAATGGGACAGGGTCCTATTCTACCCTGTCACAACCACCTCTTCTCTTGGCTGGTTTCAAGTCAATGCATTTATTTATTTAGCTTTTGTTTACCGGGTAAGTACACTAGACAAGTATTATGCCTATTTTCAGAACGACCCGGGGAATACAACATGAGGAACAACAGTCAAGGAGACATGGCTAAGAAAGTACAGTTTTTTGTCACAGTAAACAAACGTGGGAAATGCATCATTTGACGCTAGGGGAAACATACAGTAGTAAGCACATTTCAGATTATACACTCTAGACTAGCTAGTTCAACTGACAGATATATACAGGTCATCATACACAGGAGTGGAGCATAGCTCAAGGACTGGATTGGTCATAATATAACTTATAACATTGTCGTATACACCCCCTAGGCTAGTTGGATCATGGACAGGTATATACAGCTCATCACATTTTTCTAAATATGCACATGTTAGACAGAAACACTTGGTAGTACAAGTTTCTACCAAGTGACCAAGGTGCAATATGTCATGGTTAGCCTATAACCGTGGAGCAATAATGGGTGTAAAAATACCCAAGGCTTTTTAGGCAGTAGTAGTCAGGATCATTGATACAGTGGGGAAAATATCTCCAGGAATTCAATGGAGACACCTGGGAGGTTCAGACAAAACAATTTGACACTTTACTAGGGAGGTTTGGGGCAGTCACACTCTGATGCTAGTTTTAGGAAACCCCACAGGGAATTTTGAAAACTCAGATAGGAGGGAGCAGCGAATTCCAGAGTCTGGGCGCACTTATGGCAAAGTCACGATTCCCCCATGAGAGTCCAGGTAGGAGGGACTTTGAGCATCCCTGATGTGAGAGACCTAAGTTGGTAGGGGGTTGGATTCAGTTTAGGCAGAAGCCGGGCCAGCCTCTGGGGGGGTGCTAGTTCTGTTCACTTTCCCAGAGAGGCATCCCAAACCAAAATCAAGGTATCTAGCTGGTGAGAGCCAGCAGAGTTTCTCATATAGCTCACAACAGTGGGTGAGTCGAGGGGGCAGCCAAGGCAAAATGACAAATGTTATTGTAAGCAGTGTACGCACCGGGTGAGATGTGTCTTGGAGCGAGCAAATAGGTGCAGCCCATAGCTGAGGGAGGGAAGGAGCACACCTTCGCTAGGGCAAGCCTGGCTGCCGGTGTAAGGTTATACTTGGCCCTATAGGTCAGACCCAGTTTGCAGTTTGCGCCTGCAGATGTTAGGGATATGATTACCCATGTCAGTTGGTGGTCAGGTGTTACCCCAGATATTTGATGGAGCTTACTATGGGTAGTGAGGATCCATCTGCGCTGGTGACGTGTAAGCAGGCCGATGAGGCTTTGATTTTAGCCATTGAGCCAAAGAGCATAGCCTGTGTCTTTTTCAAATTCAGGACCAGCTTGTGACTAGTAACCCATGACAGTACCCTGTTAAAGTCATCGATCAGGTTCTGGTTTAGGGTAGTGGCATTCTGGGAGTGAGCCAGGATTACCAGATCATCTGCATACATGATGGCACTACAGCTGGTAGTAACCATGGGTAGTTGATTGATGAAGAGGGAGAAGAGGAGGGGAACCAGTACCGAGCCTTGAGGCACTCCGGAGGTCACCGGTAGGGGCTCGGAGAGGACTTTATTGAAGCAGGTACGCTGCTTTCACCCATGTAGATAACCCATTAGCCATTTCATGGCATGGGGGGAGAGGCTAATTGACCACAACTGTGCAAGCAGTTTGTGGTCAACGAGGTCAAAGGCTTTGGACAGGTAGATAAATATTGCACCAGAGAGTTTGCCCTGGTCCATGGCTGTCCGGATACCTGATGTTGCCAAGTTCTAGGGACATGGATATGTTGTTCATCCACACTTATTGGCAGGTTCCTTGCCGCTTTAAATCTTGCCGGAAGGTCTTCAAGCTAGCTCCTCCCACCCACCCGGGTGGTAAAACTCTCGGCTCCGCCCCATGACGCCAGATCTTCCTTACCGCTTGGAAGCTCAGGTTCCCTCCTTAACGCTCTGCGATTAAGCTTTGGGGCCTAATTCTTCGACTTTAAAAAAAATTTTCAAAAACTTTTACCACTTCGGTCTTCTTCCCTCGCGGCTGCGATGGACAATCGACTCCGGTTTTCGGAGATGCCATTGCGGGCAGAAGATGTCTGACGGATCCAGACTCCACGCAAGCGCTTACTGCCTAGGCCAGGTGCAGACCCGCAGGCTCAGAACTGTGCTCATCTTTTCTCGTCTATGTCTCTGAGGATCGCTACGTCTGCCTCCAACTTGGGCGCCTGAAGGAGATTTCCGTCAAATCCAAGGAGGCCCGACTGGTGGTGTCATGCTGCGGGCTCGCAGAACAACTTGAGCAGATGATCGCCCGAGGAGGAGGCGGCTCGGTGCCGTTACATCTTCGGCTGCGGTATTCGCTCCGGCCTCGGCTTGGGTCCTCCTATTCGCTTCTTTATGAGCTTTGCTTGACCCTCTCGACCAAATGCGAGGGTCCAACTTCTCTGGA
This sequence comes from Neoceratodus forsteri, assembly GCA_016271365.2. Lineage (NCBI taxonomy): Eukaryota > Metazoa > Chordata > Ceratodontiformes > Ceratodontidae > Neoceratodus > Neoceratodus forsteri. The sequence goes on from CM028134.1 coordinate 1,019,796,725, forward strand.
CCGCTTCATCGTCAAGAAAAGTAAGTGTGTCCACTGCCGACGCCTTGGGAGCGGAAAGATCTCCTCCTTGTCGACAGTCGATCACTTCGGGTCGGCGCTCGCCGCCACTGGCTGACGGTGCCCCGCCAGGCCAGGTGACCGAGACTCACGACGCGGTCGAGATTTTCTTGACCCGTTAGACGGGTTGTCGGCTGAGAAGCCGAATTCCTCCTCCCGTTCCCCGGCGAGATTGTGGATACCGTCGGCTCATCTGTTCCTCTGGTTCCTGAGCCGTCGGATTTGTCAACTCAACCGAGGGGATTGCCGATCTCGCCCCCGCCGCACCGACCTCGGCCTTGCTGAGATTCTCGGTTCGACATTCATGGGTTCAGCCGATCCCGCCGACACAGGCGGTCTCGGTCTCGGCATCATGGGTAGCTGCGTCATTTTCCTCATCTTCCTCCTCCTCGGATTAGGGGAGGTCAGCGCAGTTACCGAAAATATGAGGATCTTATGTGGCAACAACTAATTTGGCTGGGAACAAGTCGGCTCAGGCCTCTTCTCCGCCATAAATGGTTGTCACCAGGACGCCAAACAACCCTCGCTGGTGGTCAAGGAGCCTGTTTCCAGGCCGGTTGTTCGGTCTACTCCTGCTGCCCCACCACTGTGGAACCGCCTCAACCGACAGTCGGGGCCCCGGACAAAAGTTCGCGGGTCGCTCATGGCCTTCCCATAGGTTGTCGGTCACCCCACTCCCGATAAGCCTCGGCACGTGGAGGGTGGCGGGCTCTAGGCAGCTATTCAACGATTGCCTGAGTCGGACGACGACTCCTCCTGTTTCCAAGCGCCTAGACTTGGAATCCTCTGGGGCAGTCGATGGACGATAGCCCTTCGTCCTTCCTTGACTACTCAGGCTCATCTCAGAATCCACTGGGATGAAGTTTCAACCCGTGTCCAAATGGGCTAGATATCCCTCACTGAGATTCTGGACCGAGGGATTCTCCCACGGAGGCCTTTCCAGTGGCTGAAGCCATTGTTGGCTCGCCCTGAATTGTGGCAGTCTCTGCTTCCTGTCCTGCGCCCGGTCAGGATGGCCAGAAAGTATGCGGTTCCTACAGGCTCTTCTGTCCGTTTCTTCCAACACCCTTTGCTGAGGTTGGTCAGTACAGTGTTTTCCGCGAGCCGGAAATGCCAGGACGTGGGACAAACCGCTCGACAAAGAGTCCAAGAAACTGGACTATACTGGGCTGGAAAGTGTATGCTGCTTCCTCCTCGGCCTTTGTCAGGCAGTCTCGCCGTCTTGATGGCAATATTTTCCCATGCCCTGTTGGGCTCCCTGGATGAGGTCGCCCTCATCTTCCTGCGGACCTGCAGACCACAGTTACAGGTGCGGACCAGGGCAGGGCAGTAGCTAAGCAGCAGCTCAGACTGCGCTGGATATTGGAGATTCTTGTGCCGGTCAGTCGGCCGTAGTGGTTATGTGCCGGCGGGCGTGGCTGAGGATATCCACTTCACCTCGGATACCCAGCACAAGCTCACGGATGTTCCTTTCCTGGGAACTGACCTCTTCAGCCCTGGAGTGGAAGGTCACCTCAGAGGATCGAAAAGTCCAATGCTACCTTGGACTCTGGAATCGTCGCGCAAGAGGGACAAGGGCCGTAAGCCCCAGCCTAAGCCCTTTCGCCCTTCTGCTCCGGCTCGCCCGGCCCAACAACGGCCAGGGCCAGCAGTCTAGACTTGGTATTCCAAGCCCAAGCCAGCCAGCTTCCTCTAATAGGAAGCAAGGAGGAAGAGGCCTGGTGGTCCCTCGGCCGGTCCTTCCTCCAAGCCTGCACAGTGACGGGCTGAGGGTGTCGCCTCATCCCGCTCCTCGCCCCTGGTTCCCTCGGGGACGGCTCGCACTTCCTTTCACCTGGTCCGCTGTTACCACGGACAGGTGGGTTCTGAGGTGGTGGGAGGGCCTGCCTCTGAATTCGAACGGGTTCCACCTTCAGAGCCGCCGCCCCCAAGGGGGCTTCGGTCCCCAGATCTCTGAAGGCTCGTCGAGCCGACATCGCCTCTTCTCCTTCAGAAAGGGGTGATAAAAGAGATAGAGGACCCCCATCAGAACCGGGTTCGTGTCCAGGTACTTCCTGGTCCCGAACGGACGGGGCTGGCGCCCATTCTCGACCTACATGACCTGAACAAGTTCCTAAGGTCTCGAACCTTCAGAATGGTCACTCTGGCTCAGATAATACCATCTCTGGAACACGGCGTGTGGTTTTGTTCTCTGGACTTTCAGGACGCGTTCTTTCACGTCCCTATCCGTCCGTCTCATCAGAGATTCCTCCGCTTCAGGGCGGAGGGATCCCTTTTCGAGTTCCAGGCCATGCCCTTCGGTCTCTCTCCAGCTCCCAGGGTCTTCACCAAGTGCATGGCAGTGGTGACAGCATTCCTGCGGCGCCGAGGGGTCCGGGTGTACCCTTACCTGGACGATTGGCTGATAGCAGCCCCCTCCAGGTCGGAGGTGGAGCGGTCCAGGGATCTGGCCCTCCAGGTTTGCTCTCAACTCGGCCTCCTGGTCAACGAGGCCAAGTCGGAACTCGAGCCGAAGCAGGTGATAATTTTCATCGGGGCAGAGCTCGACTCTCTTCGAGCCAGAGCACGGCTCCCGGCGGACAGGGCCGAGGTTCTTACCTCCTTTGCCCAATCATTTCTGGTTGGGCAATCGCGCCCTGCCCGGGACTTCCTGCGACTCCTGGGTCTCATGGCGGCCTGTACCAGCGTAGTCCGTTGGGCACACTGGCACATGCGCCCCCTCCAGTGGGGACTGGCCAGCCAGTGGTCACAGTGCTGCGATCCTCTGGACCAGCATGTGTGGACGACCCAGGAGATGTGGAACGCTCTCCAGTGGTGGACCGTTCCGTCCCATCTGCAGGAGGGTATCCCGTTTGTCCGCCCCGAGCCGACGGTCTCTCTAACGACCGACGCCTCTTTGATGGGTTGGGGTGCCCATCTGGGGGAACATCGAGTGCACGGCCTCTGGTCCCCGCGGAGTCCGATGCCATATCAACCTGCTGGAGCTCCGCAGGTCCGCCTTTGCTCTGTTTCTCCGGGGTCAAGTGGTCCGGGTCCAGACGGACAATACCACGACCATGTACTATCTAAACCGCCAGGGCGGGACGCGCTCCATGCTCTTATGCAAGGAAGCTCTCCGCATCTGGTCACTAGTGCGCAGCCTGGAGGCGGATCTCCTGGCCATTCATGTGGCAGGAGCCTCCAACACCCTGGCCGATGCCCTGAGCCGGATAGGGGCTGCATCGCACGAGTGGTCTCTCCTGCCGGAGATAGTACAGGACCTGTTCTCCCGTTGAGGCACACCTCTGGTGGATCTGTTTGCCTCCAGGGAGAACGCGAAGCTGAGGCTGTTTCATGCCCGCCCCCCTCAGCAGGGCTCGCTGCAGGGGGATGCCTTCTCGAGGCCGTGGACCCCGGGCCTCTTTTACGCCTTTCCCCCCGGTCCCCTGATTCACAGGGTCCTGCTGAAAGTGAGGAGGGACAAGGCGCAGGTGATTCTGATAGCCCCAGACTGGCCTCGCCAGTTCTGGTACCCAGATCTCCTCAGTCTCAGCTCCAGGACTCAGCGCAGCTTCCAGCTCGCCTGACCTGCTCTCAGCCAATCAGGGAAGGTGTTCCATCCGACCTTCAATCCCTGCACCTGACGGCCTGGTTCCTGAGCTGCCAGAGTTCCAGGCTTTGGGTCTTTCCGACGAGGTCCTCAACGTCGTTGAGGCGTCCCGTAAGGAGTCGACCAGAAAATGCTATGCCTTCAAATGGAAGAGGTTCTCCATTTGGTGTCGGGAAAAAGGGTTGGACCCTTTCTGGTGTCCTGTGGCAAGCATTTTGGACTATTTATGGTCCCTTTCTAGTCAAGGGCTTAGGTCGACGACCCTTAAGGTGCACCTGGCAGCCATCTCTGCTTACCGGGCGCGGGCCGGTCAGCAGTCAGTGGCGCAGGAAAAAGTGGTCGGGCGCTTCTTTAAAGGCCTTGATCACATTTCCCCTCCAGTGCGGGAACCCCCACCTCCGTGGGATTTACTGCTGGTACTGGCAAAGCTCATGGGCAAGCCATTCGAACCAATGCACAGGTGTGGTCTCCCCCACCTGTCGTGGAAGACCGCCTTCTTGGTGGCTATCACGTCAGCCAGAAGGATGGGAGAACTCCAGGTGCTTAGCATCGAGTCTCCTTACCTGGTCTTCCACAGGGACAAGGTTGTCCTACGCCCCCACCCGAAATTCCTTCCGAAGGTGGTGTCGGAGTTTCACCTTAATCAGGTGTTGACTCTGCCGGTGTTCTACCCCAATCACACCTCGGAGGCCGAATATAGGCTCCATACTCTGGACCCTAGAAGGGCGCTTGCTTATTATAAGGAGCGCACGGCTGAAATTCGGGGAGAGGTTCGCCAGCTGTTTGTCACCTACGCTGAAGCCGCACCTGGCAGACCTGCAGCCAAGCGGACGATAGGCAGATGGGTCACCTCCTGCATAAATCTGCTATGAGTTGGCGGGCATGGAGCCTCCCAGAGGGATAAGAGCTCATTCTACCCGCCATACTGCTGCATCGGTGGCTGCTTCCAGGGATGTCCCTATCCAGGAAATCTGCAGGGCTGCTACCTGGAAGTCAGCACACACCTTTATTACCCATTACCACATCGACCTTGAGTCACGTTGGGATGCTGGTTTTGGGGCCTCGGTTCTCCAATCTCTGTTCCCAAGTAAGTATGTAGGTGTGCGCTTGCCTCCTCCTCCCGGAGAACTGCTAGGAGTCTGCCAATAAGTGTGGATGAACAACATATCCATGTCCCTAGAAATACAGGTTACTCACCTGTAACAGGAGTTCTAGGAATGGTATATGTTGTTCATCCACACGAACTCCACCCGACCTCCCCGGCTTCAACGCACAACCTGAGCTTCCAGCGGGCCAGATCTGGCGTCATGGGGCGGAGCCGAGAGTTTTACCACCCGGGTGGGTGGGAGGAGCTAGCTTGAAGACCTTCCGGCAAGATTTAAAGCGGCAAGAAACCTGCCAATAAGTGTGGATGAACAACATATACCATTCCTAGAACTCCTGTTACAGGTGAGTAACCTGTATATCAAGGCTGTGGTGGTGCTGTGTCCCTTACGAAAGCCGTGCTGGGCTGGGGACAGAAGTTCATCAGAGTGGATATATTCCGAAAGCTGCTCAGCCACTACCTTTTCAAGGAGCTTGCTAAGGGTTGGGAGAATGTCAATCGGTCGATAATTGTCAGGCAGTTTGGGATTTCCTTGCTTCAGTACAGGGACAACCCTCGCCTCTTTCCAGATATCTGGGATGGTCCCCAGACCAAGGGATAGGTTGAAGATAAAGGCTACTGGTGAGGCAATGTGTGCAGCACCAAGCTTAAGGAGTTCAGGCTCCAGGTTGTCTAGGCCAGGACTGGAGTACTGGGAGAGGCCAGCTAGGCGTTTCTGCAAGTCCTGAACTGATACAGCCCTGAGGTGGAACATTTGATGAGGAGGGTGACCCTCCAGCAGAGTGGAGGGAAGGGGGTGGGACAGAGCCTCATCAGGTGAGAAGAGGGTTGTGAAGGCAGAGAGGTCAGAGAAGTGATTATTTAGGGAGTTGGCAATAGTATGGGGATTATTGCAGGAGACTCCATTTATAGCCATGTCCATAACCCCCGGATGGGAGGATGTGCTGACAAGGGATTTAATATTTCTCCAGAACCTCCTGGGATTACTGGCAGAGCTTAGTAGGGCGGACTTGCAAAAGTCATTCTTTGCTGCCCTGATGGCCTTTTTGCACTTGTTCCTGAGGTGTCTGTACCTTTGAATAATCACGGGATCACTGGTACCTTTGGAACGAGCCCAACACTTATCTTTCTCCCATCTGGGCTAGGAGATTCCCATTTAACCAGAGGGTAGCGGATCCCTCACTCCCACGGGTGACCTTGGGAGCATGCTTGTCTCTGTAAGGCCCCAAAGGTGGAGAGGAAGTAAGAGGTTGCTGCCGAGGGTCAGTGGCACCACACACCCAGACCAGTCAGTAACTCTAAGTCCTCCAGGAACTCCCTGTATCGAATCTAGAGTAGTTTCTGACATGCATAATTTTGTGTGGAATTTTGGGGGTTGGAATTTTCCATACACAGAAAACCGGAGAGTGGTCAGAGATGGAGTCAGATAATGTACCTGCTGATGAGATCCTGTCAGGACGGTTAGACGTGATCCAGTCCAGTAAGGTGCTGGAGGATCCATTTGCTGTCCGCCTAGTTGGTTCTTGGATGAGCTGGGTCAGGGCAAGGTTAGCAAGCAGAGGCTCAAACTGCTTAACATTACCACTATCCCAGTTAAGGTTTACATCCCTCAGGATTATGAGTTCGTTATCCCCGACTCTGGGACCAGTTTTGTCCATGAGGTGAGTTAATCCAGGTAGCCCACCTCTTGGAGGATTATAGGTGCACACCAGGTGCAGTTTCTTTGCGTCCCCAAGTAGCAGTAGCATATGTAGCAACTCACAGGGGAACACGTTTGAATCCTGGTGGGCAATTTGGGAGATTTTTAAGTGGCTCTTATGGTAGATTAATATGCCACCCTCCCTCTTGCCCCCAGCTCTGTCCAGTTGGGTGAATTCATGCCCAGTGAGTTCACAGTCAGAGTCAGGGACAGAGGTTTTCAGCCAGGCCTCCGTCACTCATAGGATGTTGGGTTTGTAGAGTGCAACCCATGCTAATAGCTCATCACGATTAGGTAGCAGACTCCTAATGTTAAGATGAGCTATTTTTAGCCCCTTACCCATGCCCGATACGGGAGGGATTTTGTGGGTCAGATTTAATGGGCCAGGGTTGGTTTCAATATCACCGGCCAGTAGTAGTGCAAGTAGGAGGAGCCAGGGGAGATACCACATCCTACGCGCTTGACAACCTGGGAGTTTTTTAGCACGGGTACGCTTTACCCTGCTTGTATACATAAGGCACCGAAGATCTAGACAGCAAGTAACACTGCAATGCGCTTCGGAGATCTCAGGGATATTGGAGAAGGTGTAGTCTGGGACCTTGTAGGTGGACGACCATCCCCAGTTGTAACCCAGTGTTACTGGGGGGGAGGTGACCATATGCAAGAAGGAGAGTCCCACTATAAGACCTACAAGGCCTATATCCCTGCGGATGACAGCTAGCACCCTCTTTACCTTTAATATGTGAGTATCCCTATCCTCACTAGATGGATGGGAGGGGAACCACGTCCACATCTTGGCTGGAGGCATAGCACTAGCCTGTGAGATAATTATCAGCCAGCTAACAAGAACTGCTGTGAAGGAAGGAGAGATGGGTGTACTAAGGCTGGAAGGAAGTTAGTGAGATTTGTTATTGGTATGTGCCAAGTAAATAAAATAAGGCCTGCACAGTGCAATTCAAGGCTACCAGCTATGGGCTGGGGCTGAGGTTTATTTCTGGGAAGGAGTTCCTGCCCTCGCCTTTGTAAGCACACTACCACCTGTCGACAGTTATCCGAGGACAGAGTTTAGACAGCCAACAACCAAGCAGTGCAAGTGGGGTTAGGATTGGTATAATAGTAAATACTAGCAAGGTTGTTTTGAGCAGACAGTGTAGCAGGACTGATAGTTGGGCCCTCACACCTTTTGTCGGGAGTCTGGTATAATGAGGCCCTACTGTTTTGTTAAGGTCTCTATTAGCAGGGGCTGAGACAGGAGAGCCAGCAGGATGAGCAACAGCTGTACAGGACTTAGGTTCTGACACAAGACAGAGCAGGGCAGTTTAGCAGACAGTGGTCAGAGAAGTAGGCCATCAGGATAATGTTGACAGGCAGTAGACAGTAAGTGCGGTCAGTAGGTATACCAGCATAAAAATTTATTTGACTCTATTTAGCATATACCAACATGTAAAAAAATTTCATTGACTCTATTTAGTATCAGAGAGTAGGAAGGGCAATTAACCAGGGTAGGAGAAACAAACTAATTACCACTGATAATTGAGCAGATACTTCCTCTGTTGGCCGTTTGGGTGATACTGGCTTCACAAAATAGAAATCAAGCTAGTTACCACTAACAATGAAACATATACCTCCTATTAGCCAATTGGGTGAGACAGTACATTAGGGGCAGAGCCAGTGAGCATTTAATGGAGGAGGAAGCGATGGGTGGGTGGGCGAGAACCTGTTCAGCTTTCTCCTGCACGGGGCAGGGGCCGGGGAGCTTGTGCGATGCAAAGTCGTCAGCGAGGAGGCCTGCCGGAGCAGCAGTAGCCACAGTACCTCCCTTCGGCAATTCTACGGCCCTCTGGGTGGCGAGAGGGGGACTTTGGGCAGGTCAAGCCTCGCCTCCCTCCGCAGTGCCAGCTGTGTTGCCGGTCGGTGGGTCAGTTATCCTTTTCAGGAGCAAAGTGAGTGTGTCACACTCACCAGTAGCCAATGGGGTATTGCTGGAGCGTAGGTGAGAACAGGGTGCTCAGAGTCTTATCTGATTTGAGTCTGAAGGGTGGATGGCAGACACTGAGGGTTTCCTGTTTTCAACTGCAGAGCTGTCGCACAGGCAGTTTTAAGGAAGTTGTCAACCTGTTCAGTGAAGCTTAGGAGACCTTAAACTACAACCTCCCTGTAGCAGACCGGGAAGAATAGAATGATAATGCAGGCCATATTGCCCTCGACTGAGTACAGTGATTTGTGTAGAAATACCAAGAATCCTCTAGTGGCAGGTCTGTATAACCTGCTAATGGAAAACTATCACAAAAAAAACAAACTTCTATTACACAGTTGAAATGTGCTTAGTTCTATCGAAAATCTACTTGTAAAAAGTGCCAGATGGCTGAAGCAGGGTAAAAGTCCTGGCCAATCAGAGCGGGTTTCCTGGAAGCACCCATGTTTCAATTGGCTGCGCTGTCCCGTACCTTCCAAGAAGCTGCAGGCAGGCGTCCTGGTCTCGGTCGGTGGCTGGCTGGGTGCCGGACGACCATGGGGGAGCTGAAGCAGGCCTGTTCAAGGGCAGGCAGCTTCCAAGGAGCTGCAGGCGGGCATCCTGGTCTCGGTCGGTGGCTGGCTGGGTGCCGGCCGACCGTGGGAGAGCTGAAGCAGCCCTGTTCGAGGGCAGACAGCTTCCAAGGAGCTGCAGGCGGGCATCCTGGTCTCGGTCGGTGGCTGGCTGGGTGCCGGCCGACTGCGGGGAGCTGTAGCAGCCCTGTTCAAGGGCAGGCAGCTTCCAAGGAGCTGCAGGCGGGTGTCCTGGTCTCGATCGGTGGCTGGCTGGCTGCTGGCCAACCGTGGGGGAGCTGAAGCAGCCCTGTTCAAGGGCAGACAGCTTCCAAGGAGCTGCAGGCGGTCGTCCTGGTCTCGGTCGTTGGCTGGCTGGGTGCTGGCTGACCATGGGAGAGCTGAAGCAGCCCTGTTCAAGGGCAGGCAGCTTCCAAGGAGCTGCAGGCGGGCATCCTGGTCTCAGTCGGTGGCTGCTGGGTGCCGGCTGACAGTGGGGGAGCTGAAGCAGCCCTGTTCAAGGGCAGGCAGCTTCCAAGGAGCTGCAGGCGGGCATCCTGGTCTCGGTCGGTGGCTGGCTGACCGTGGGGGAGCTGAAGCAGCCCTGTTCAAGGGCAGGCATGTTCAGCACCTCCTCATAGATCTGCCTTCCGGGCCCTAAATCATCTTGGTCATCCTACGTTTTACCTTCTCTAGCCTGTCCCTGTCCTTTTTTGGGTTGGGACTCCAGAACTGGGCACAGTACTCCAGATGTGGCCTTTACAGAGGTAACAGTACCTCCTGCTTTCTGCTGTCGAACCCTGTTCCAGTGCACTCCAGCAACCTGTTAGTCATGCTGCAGGCCTTGTTACACTGGCCTCCTGGGTACCTTCAATGTTTTTGTCCAGCTGAAGCCCTCCTATCCAGTACTCTGTTCTGGGGTTTCTGTTTCCAAGTGCATCTCTTTTCACTTCTTGGCATTAAATTTCAGTTGCCAGACTTTAGACTAATTTTCCAGCCTTTCAGATCTCACTGCAGTTCCCTTTATCCCCTCCACCTTGTCAGCTGTACCATAGAGTTTGGTGCATCTGCAAATAGACATGGCCTGCCCTGAATTCCCTCTTCTGTGTTGCTTATGAACATATTTGATTCACCGGGAGCTTGTTACAGATTGTGGAGAGGTCCAGGGATCTGGCATTCAGACATTCTGGTATCTCTGCCTGCTAGTCAGTCTGGCCAAATCTGAGCTCAGGCTGAATTCAGGTGACCCTCTCATTAGTGCGGAGCTAGACTTTCTTCAAGCCAGAGCTCATCTGCTCCCAACAGAATAGATGACCTAGACTTTAGCAAGGCATTTGACATAGTCCAACACAAAAGATTAATAGTCAAATTAACCAGCCTGGGAGTGGGTCCCAGGGTGGTAGCCTGGGTAAAACATTGGCTACACAATAGGATACACAAGGTAATTGTAAATGGAGTCAACTCTGGAGAAAGAGGGGTTACTAGTGGGGTACCGCAGGGTTCAGTATTGGGTCCAGTCCTTTTTAATGTCTTCATCAGTGACATTGTAGAGGGACTGGAAGGAAAAGTATGCCTTTTTGCAGATGACACAAAGATCTGGAACAGGGTTGATACACAAGGAGGCGTGGAAAGGATGAGAAGGGACTTGGCAAGGTTGGAGGAATGGTCAGAAGTATGGCAGCTAGGATTCAATGCAAAGAAGTGCAAAATAATGCACCTGGGAAACAAGAACCCAGGGGAAGAATACACAATGGGGGAGGTAGTAACAACAACAAAAAAGGAAAGGGACCTGGGGTAATCATATCAGATGACCTTAAGGTTAGCAAGCAATGTGAGAAGGCAGTAGGGAGGGCTGGGGGTATACTGGGATGCATAGGGAGAGGCATCAGCAGCAGAAAACAGGAAGTTGTTATCCCTCTGTACAGACAGTTGGTTAGACCCCATCTGGAGTACTGTGTCCAGTTCTGGAGACCCCATCTCCGCAAGGACATAAACAGGATAGAGGCAGTCCAGAGGAGGACAACTAAAATGGTGCAGGGTCTGCAAGAGAAGCCGTATGAGGAGAGACTAAAGGAGCTTAATATGTATACCCTTGGGGAAAGAAGGGAGAGGGGGGAAATGATGGAAACTTTTAAGTACCTCAAGGGAATCAACAAAGTCCAAGAGGGTAGCATCTTTCAGAAAAAGAGACGTGCAAGAACAAGGGGACACAATTTAAACATAGAAGGGGTGGCGGTTCAGGGGCAATGTGAGGAAGTATTATTTCACAGAGAGGGTAGTGGATGCATGGAACAGCCTTCCTGAGGAGGTTGTGGAGTCTAAAACTGTGGGAGAATTCAAGAATGCATGGGACAGACATAAGGCAATTCTTGTGGGGGTGGGGGGGTTAGGAAGAAATAGGCTGTTGGTTAACTAGGATCTGCGGCCTATCCTGTAGGTAGGGAAATCGGCAGACTAGATGGGCCAAGCAGTCCTTATCTGCCTTCAGAGTCTATGTTTCTGTTTCCTCTTTTGCCTGATCATTTTGGGTTGAGCAATTGGGCCTGGCCCAGGATTTTTTCCAGCTTCTGGGCTTCATGGCCTCTACTATGGTGAATTGGGACTGTTGGTGCATGCAGCCCATTCTATCAGAAACTGGAACACCTCTGGTCTCCGTTATGTGCAGCCCTGAGCCACCCAGTACAGGTGATTCAGCTGATGCTGCACGCCATCAGTTGTTGACTGTCCCTCTCTAACCTTTCGGAGGAAATCTCATTTGTCAGTCTGGAGCTCTCTGTTTCTTGATGACAGACTCATCACTGGTGGGCTGGGGAGTGCATCTGCTACACTGCAGAGCAGGTAAGAGCTTCCTTTGTCAGTCTTCACCATTCATTACTGCTGGGATGTGACTGTGAGCCAGGGGCGCGCACCTGTATGGGAGCTTTTTTTTTTCTTGGTGGTGGGGGGAGACGGCACCACCCACAAGACCGATGCATTGCATGGGGCATGAGGGTTGGCTGTTAGACTCCTTCTCCACCCCAGTTCTGTTTCTCCCGACATCGAGGTCGCACCTGCTGTGCGAGTTTTCAGAAAAGTTTCTTCTGTGTCACTAGGCCTTCACCATTCGACACAGTTTCCTGCCTTTTCATTCCGGTTCTGAATCAACCGATGCCGTTGGGAACTGGCGAGCCCATTCCTTTTATTTCTACCAGCGGCACGGGTCCTTTTTCTGTGAAGTTTTGTAAATTTATTTTGCGTCATGTCTGGTTCAGGGCTAAGAAAATCCAGTGGGCCATGCCCCTATGTGTCTGTGCCCCTGTGGCTGGCATTTTCCATTACAGACCGGCATGATATTTGTCTTGTGTTGCCTGGGTTCCCAACCACGATATGGACAACTATGATGCCTGTTTCTCCAGGGACTGCTCACGATCTTCCTGGACCTAAGTCTCCACCACTCATTCACACTAGTGGGATTAGGGCGAGGCACTAGGACCCATCGGGGAGCAAACTTTTGCTGGAGGATTGTGAAGATGGCGCCCTTGAACCTGTATGAGCTGCGGCTCAGCCCGGTAACGACCTTCTCGGCCAATCCTCCAACCGCTTGTTCCTTTTTTCCTCACTGCCGAAAGTGCGCTTCAGTATACGACGCCGCCGTCTGTCGGGAGTCAAACTTCAAACTACGCTTAGTTTTCAGTTTGTTTTTTGTAACATTATCACTTAGTAGTATCGCTAATTTTATTCTATTTCAAATTTTTTCTAATATCTTAAATTTAATCTTACATTTGAAGAAGTCTCGCCTACTTGACGGAGTCAACCATGAGCAGGTCAGGTGACGGTAGGAGACTTCGATGAAAGCTGTTCAGTCAGCCGGGCTGGGTCCGGTCAACCTCCTCTCAAGAAACTCAGCGGGTTCCGACAACGGTCAGTCCGATGCCTGGGGATGGGCGGTCCTCGTCAGGCATAAAATAAACGGTCGCTTTCACGGCACGCTCGCCTCGAGCTCTCTTCTTCGCCCACAGGTCAAAAAGAGAAGGCATCTCGAGGTCGCCTCTGGTATGTCTCGCGCCCGACGGTCGGTTATCATTGCTAGTTGCCGGTCTCTTCTTCGAGTCGCCAACTTCTGGTAATCGCCGCCCCGACATCGGAGCCCTCCCGCCTATAGGTAGGGCTCCAGATGAGCAGTTTCATCAGTGGGCCGCTTCATGGAGCGATGGGCTCGGAGGTTGGTTCTTCTGCCTGGCTCGGTTGCCTCGGAGCCCTCGGCCCCTCCGCGATCAGGTAGGGCGGTTGACCTTCCTAGTCGCCGGCGCCTTCTTCGGTGCCTGCGACCTGCTTAGGTGTTTCTCACATGGCTGCGCGCAGGGGCCACACCGATGCCCTTATCTCCTGGTTTTGTTTCCTCCTTGCTTTCCAGGTTCCTGGGCTTTTCCGCGCCTTTCTGCGGAGTCTGTTGGCTTGTCGGCGCCATTTTTGGTGCCGGTGGGTCTTGGCGAGCCGCCCGCGGGGCGCTGTTGATCTGGCGGCGCTATCGGCGGCGCCGGTGGTCGGGCGGCGCTGTGGCGGCGCTGTCTGCTTGGCGGCGCTGTGCGGCGCTGCTGCTGGTTGGCGGCGCTGCAGGCGCTGCTGCTTCGGGCGGCGCTGCGTGTGGCGCTGCTGGCGCTGGTGGCGCCAGCGGCGCTGCCGGCTTGGTGGCGCTGTGCGGGCGCCATCGGGCTTCGGAAGGCTGATGCGGCGCCTGCTCATGGGCGCCGCTTGGGGTTTTATGGTGCCGCTATGGGCCGCGGCTCTTGGCGCCTGTGCCTCCTGGTGCCGCCTTCGCCCGCTTTGCCGCCTCGGCGCCGGGGTCCTCGGGACCTCCTTGTTTTTCTGATATTTCCTCCTCTCCTAATTTTCATTCCTTTCCTGTCCAAACAGTCCTTTCTGGACCATCAGGAGATGATGTTGAGCCTGACCCAGACCTTCGGTTGGGTGATGAAGTGGAGGAAACAGGATCTTTCTTTGCTACAGAGCCTGTGGTCGAGGACCTGTCCTTTAAGTCTCTGTTGAAGAACCTGAGATCCACTCTTTCTCTCCAGACTACAGACATCGATCCTGGGAAGATATTAAGACTCCAGTACCTTCATGCTTCGAGATCCCTACGGATTTGACTCCTCCGATCCAGTTTCCTTCTAGACGCTGTCTCAAATGGTATGGAATAATCCTGCTCTTAATCATTCAGTGGCTAAATCCATTGATAAGAAGTATTCAGCTCCCAAGGATCGCCCTATTTTTGGCATCCCAAGCATTTATGATCCTATTGTAGTCCTGGCAGAGAATGACAAGGTCGTTCTTCCTCAAACTACTTCAGCTCGACCTATTAACAAAGAGTCTCGTAAGATTGATACATTAGGTAAGAGAGTCTTTGCTGCCTCCACCTAAGTATGTGACACAGTTATCAAGGCTATTTTTCTCAATATGAGTATATCCTGTGGCACTCTATGAAAAGAATGGTTGAAGCTCTTCCAGATTCGGACTCCAAGTCAGAGCTTCTATTGACCGTTACTAGAGGTATTGAATCCAATAACCAACAAGTCAAAGCCGCCATGGACGCTTTCGACACTGCTTCTCGTTCAGCTGCTGCAGGGATTTGTACTCGACGCCATTCCTGGCTGCGTTCTTCGGGCTTCACGAAGGATGCTCAGCAGCAGGTAATGGCGCTGCCTTTTGATGGCACCTATCTTTTCGGCCCTCAGGTGGAGCAAGCCTTAGAAGCCTCCTAAAAGACTAGATCGGCCATTAAATTGGCCAGAACCTCCGCCTGCCCCCTCTCGCGGGCATACGAACAGACGTCAGTTTCTTAGTCGTCAGTCCTTTCGAGGCAGAAGCAGGGGAAGCTTCCATAAAAGCCAACCTGCCCAACCTCAGAAGAAGACGCAGCAGAGAGCGCAGGGGCCTAAAGCCCCCAGCGCCACCTTATGAGTTGTTGGCCCAAGTTCCATCCACACTGCCCGAGATGGAACTTTCTCCTCCGGTTGGAGGTCGTCTGATGTACTTCTACAACCAGTGGAAGTCCATAACTTCAGACAAATGGGTCCTTCGGATAATCCGCGAGGGTTACTCTCTCAATTCCCCCCCCCAAATTGTCCTCCCAGACGACAACCCAGGTTGTCGGCTTCTCAGTCAGACCTCCTCACCACCGAGATCGAGGGCCTTCTGAACAACAGGGCAATAGAACTGGTGCCCCGCATTTAGGAACACAGGTTCTACTCCCATTTCTTTCTGGTTCCAAAGAAAACTGGGGAATGCCCCATTCTAGACCTCAGAAAGCTGAACAAATTCCTCCCAGGAGAAATTCAAAATGATTTCCTATGTACCCTGTTACCCTTGCTGCATCAGGACGACTGGCTGGCCTCTCTGGATATGCAGGATGCGACCAGCATATCCCGCCCACCCGACCCACCTGAAGTTCCTCAGGTTTGTAGCTTTGGGTCAGCATTATCAGTTCAGAGTCCTGCCTTTTGGGCTATCCTCGGCGCACGTGAGTTTTACAAAGTGTTGTGCAGTTCGTGGCGCATCTCAGGAAGCGGACTCGAGTCTTTCCCTACCTGGACGATTGGCTTCTAGCAAGCCCGTCCAGCCAAGGGACTTTGGAAGCCGTGCAACTCTGCCTTCTCACGTCCATGGGAGCTCTGCTGAATCTGAAAAATCCCAACTGCAGCCCTCCCAGAGGCTCCTTTTCTTAGGGACGCTCTAGTCACCTCTTCCGCAAGGCTTTCCTTCCAGAGGACAGAAGACTCGACATCCTTCGGATGGCCCGTTACATCGGGAGAACCAATCGGTTACAGCTCTCGATGCAACACATGTTGGGTCTCATGGCGCCCTCGGTGTTCACTGTACCCCGGCCCGGTTGCACATGAGAACCACCCAATGGATGCTCTCCACTCAGTGGTCTCCGACCTCTCCACCCCAGTCTTATCCCTTCAAGGTGACGCAACCCCTTCGAAGGTCTCTCACCTGGTGGTCTCAAGAGAGCAATCTCCTCAAAGGGTTCCCCTTGCTCTTCCGGACCATCAGATCTCCATCACCACAGACGATCGCTAATGGGATGGGGAGCTCACTGTCTCCCTCCACACTCAAGGTGTATGGACTCTGCTCAATCTCATCTCCACATAAATGTCTTGGAGGTGAGAGCGTCCTCATGCGATCCAAGCTCTGAAGGATGTCCTTTGTCACAAGAACATTCTCCTTCAAACGGACAGCAAAGCTGTGATGTATTACATCAACAAGCAAGGCGGTGTTTCACTCTTATCCCTTTGCAGGAAGCAATGAGGGTATGGGAGTGGTGCTTGAGCACAAGTCCACTTCCTTGCAAGTCAGTCTCTTGACCCAGGGTTCGTGGTCCATCCCAACCTGAAATCACTTCACCTTCATGCTTGGCTCCTGAAGAGATAGAAGTGAATCGGTTCAACGCCTCGAGAGTCTCGAGCATCCTTCTGGCTGCTCGGAGCCAGCCACACGGAAAACATACGCATCCAAATGGAAGCTGTTTTCTCTGGTGTGCAAAGTCCTCTTGGAACCCCTTTCCTGTCCTCCTGACAAGGTTCTGGAGTATCTTTGGACCCATCTAACTCAGGTCTTCAGTACTCCACAGTTAAAGTTCACCTTAGTGCCATCTCAGCGCTCCATGAGCTGGTTTCATCCCTGACTCTGGCTCAGTTACCTATGGTGAAGAGATTTCTTAAGGGATTCTTCATACCAGACCCCTGTTAAGCGTCCAGTTGCAGCCTGGGACATTAACCTGGTGCTGGACATGCTCACCAGAAGCCTTTGAACCCTAGCTACCTGTGAGCTAAAATTTCTTACCTGGAAGACTGCCTTCCTGGGGCCATTACCTCACCGCAGAGTCTCTGAGATACATGCCCTGGTTACAGACCCTCCAGATACTGTCTTCCATAAAGACAAAGTAGTTCTCCGACTCATCCAAAATTCTTCCCAAGGTTGTGTCAGAATTCCATCTAAACCAACCTCTGGTACTTCCCGCTTACTTCGCTAATTTCCAAATGAAGGGAACGAGCTCTTCATTCCTTGATGTTAAGAGAGCCTTGCGGTTCTATTTGGACAGAACCCAGGATGTTCGTAAGACTCAACAACTCTTTGTTTCTTTCAGCGACACCGGCTGGGTCAACCTGTCGCTATCAGATGCATCTCCTCATGGTTAGTGGCATGCCTTCGACATTGCTACTCCATGGCTCAGGTTAAATTAGAAGGTAGAGTGTACCACTCTACTAGGGCGGTCAGCGCATCCCTGGCGGAAATTGCAATGTTCCAATTGCAGATATCTGCAACGCCGCCACCTGGAGCTCAGTGCATACCTTCGATAAGCACTATGCACTGGATGTTCATGCCAGGCGACATTCCGCATTCAGCAGAACCATCCTTAATGGGCTTCTACCTTGAACATGTGAGCTCTGGCTCTCTGCACGCCCTTTTGGGGGTTATCAGCTTGGTACTCTCCACTAGTGTGAATGAGTGGTGGAGACTTAGGTCCAGGAAGATAGGAAAATTACGCACTCACCGTAATTCTTGATCTTCTTGGACGAGTCTCCACCACTCATTCACACGCCCACCCTCCATCCCCCGAGCTCACCGCTGTGTTGGTCTTCACTGCCTCAAATCTTTAGGCTGTGAGGACTTCTTTACTGACCCTTCTTACACGGGTCGTACGGACTATCTTATGTCCGTGTTTTTAATGTTACAGTTACTCTTTACGTTAGTTGCGCTGCACCTCCTTGGTAAAAAAGGTACTGAGGCGGTTGGAGGGTCGGCGCCGAGAAGGTCGTTACCGCTCGAGCCGCAGCTCGCGGCGCCGTGTCTCGCGGCGCCATCTCTCGCGCCGACCCTCCAGCAAAAAAGTTTGCTCCCGATGGGTCCTAGTGCCTCCGGCCCTAATCCCACTAGTGTGAATGAGTGGTGGAGACTCGTCCAAGAAGATCAAGAATTACGGTAGGTAATTTTCCTTTCTTGAGATCTGCACATTTAAAGTCGGCAGGGCCCCACTGACTTTTGGAAGACGCGTCGTTCTAGGTGTATGCCATGGCAGAAGATCTTGACCCTGTCTCTAGGTCCCCTCCCATGTCTATACGGCCGGCGAGAGAAACCTCCTCAGATTTCAGCCTTGCTGTTGAAGAGATTTCTTTCGCGGTGCCGGAGGATCGGCTCAGTTCCCTGCAGTGCTGGGTCGAGGGCACTGCTATGGCAGTCACCTCAGAGGTACAGGCTCCTCCAATGTTGCAGCCTGATGTTGTGGCGCATGGCTGTTGAGCCCAGCACTGGTGGCCTAGTGTTTACCTCCCGGGCTCCCCGGAGTCTGTGGTCTCTTCAGCCCCCCACGCCAACTCCGGTGTTGGGGGCAATGTGGTGGATAGCGGTCCCGGGGGATCTGGGGTGGTGGTCTCGACCATGGGGACCAGGACAGATGCCATTCCTGGTGCTGCCAAGGCCTCCTTGGTGGGGACGGAAACACCCTTTTCTGCGGCCTCCCTTTGGGGGGGGGGGTCTGCAGGTTTGGGGGACATCTTGTCACTGGGTTTGAGAAAGAGGGAGGCCTCGGAGTCCGAGGGGTTGAGAGGCTGGGGTGAGGTGTGGAGACCTTCTTCCACTACACTTTGGGGGTGGGAGGAGCCACAGTGCTGAGCCCCACTTCTCCTCCTGTGAGACTTCAGTGGTGCCCTTAGTGGGCAGCGCTGAGGGTTGCCCTTCTGGAACCATGCAACCTCAGTCGCACCACAGGGAGATTCTCCTCAGGGCTCATCCAGGATTTGTGTTCAGATTTGCACTCAGCAGAACAGAGACAGAGCGCCACGAATGGTCTCTCAACTCAACCGTAGTTCAGTCACTATTGCAGAGTGGGGAACCCAAACCTGGACCTTTTGCATCCCCACTCAACACAAAACTGCTCTCTTCTGCTCCAGAAATCCAGGGCCTGGCATTTTCTGTCAGGATGCGTTCAGGCTGCAGTGGACAAAACGCTTTCTATACACCTTTCCACCTCTTCCTCTAATTCAGAGGGTACTTCTCAAGTTAGAGTCCCAGGGGGACAAAATGATCCTCATTGTTCCCTTCTGGCCTCGACAAATATGGTTTCCGTTACTCAACAGTATGTCGAAAACCCCTCCGAAAGCGCTTCCTCTTCAGACGAACCTTCTGACTCGGGCCGGTGGTCCATCCCAATCTGAAATCGTTTCACCTTCATGCTTGGCTCCTGAAGAGATAGAGGTGAACAGGTTCAGTGTCTCTAGCAGAGTTTGATATTCTTCTGGCTGCATGCAAGCCAGCTACTAGAAAAACTTACACAGCCAAATGGGCGTTTTCTCTCTGGTGTGCAAAATCCTCTGAATCCTTTCCTGCTCACCAACAAAGTTCTAGAGTATCTTTTCAGACCTCTCAAATTCAGGTCTGCAATACTCTACAGTTAAAGTTCACCTTTGTGCATTTCAGCTTATCATGAGCCAATACTTTCCTTGTCACTGGCTCAGTTACCTGTGGTTGAGTTTTCTTAAAGGAATTCTGCATACCAGACCTCCTATCAGATGTCCAGTTGAGCCTGGGACATTAATCTTATACTAGACATGCTCACTCGAAAGCCTTCGGTCTCTAGCTACCTGTGAGCTGAAATTTCTCACTTGGAAAACGGCTTTCCTGGTGCCCATTATCTTGTCCTGCAGGATCTCTGAGATACATGCCTTGGTCACAGATCCTCCGTATACTGTATTTCATAGAGACAAAAGTAGTTCTTAGGACCCATCCTAAGTTTCTCCCTAAAGTTGTTTCAGAATTTCATCTAAACCAACCTTTGGTCCTTCTACCTACTTCGCGAACTTCCAAAATGAAGAACATGCCCTTCATTCTTTGACATCAAAAGAGCTCTACGTTTCTATTTAGATAGAACAAAAGAAATCTGCAAAGCTCAACAACTGTTTGTTTCCTTCAGCAAGACCTGGCTGGGTCAGTCTGTCACTATCAGATGCATTTCAGCATGGCTGGTAGCATGCCTTCGCCACTGTTATTCCATGGCATAGGTTAAGCTGGAGGGCAGAGTGTACGCTCACTCTGCTAGAGCGGTCGCGGCATCCCTGGTGGAAATCCACAACGTGCCCATTGCAGATATTTGCAGTGTGGCTACCTGGAGCTCAGTGCATACCTTCGTCAAGCACTATGCCCTGGATGTCCATGCCAGGCGACATATTTTGTTTGGCAGAACCATCCTTAATGGACTTCTGTCCTAAATCTGTGAGCCCTTGGTCTCTCCTGCTGCCCTCTCAGGGGATTATTAGCTCGGTACTCTCCCATCAGTGTCAATGAGTGGTGGAGACTCTGTCCAGGAAGATATGGAAATTATGTACCTACCGTAATTCTTGATCTTCTTGGACGAAGTCTCCACCACTCATCACATGCCCACCCACCATCCCCTGAGCTCACCTCTGTTGTTGGTCTTCACTCCCTCAGTCTTTAGGCTGTGAAGACTTCTTTCTTGACCCTTCTTATACAGGTCTTCCGGACTATTTTATGTCCAGTTTTTGGGGCTGTCCTTCTAGGTTAGTTACACTGCACCTCCTTGGAAAAAGGTACTGAGGCTGTTGGGGTCGACACTGAGATAGATTGCACTGCCCGAGCGGAGGCTCTCAGACACCGCCTCCCCGCAGCTCCATCTCTGGCGCCGACCCTCCTGCAAAAGGTTTGCTTCCACTGGGTCCTAGTCCCTCCGCGAGATCCCATCAGTGTGAATGAGTGGTGGAGACTTTGTCAAGAAGATCAAGAATTACGGTAGGTACGTAATTTCCATTTACCTCACTGCTGTAGTGCCTGTCTGGCCTTTTGGTAGTCCTCAGGCAAAAACAGCCTTTTCCCCACTCTCTGGTTGGTGTTCCTTTATCCAGAGCTGCACATCCGTAGGCAAGAAGTTGATGAATTGCTCCATGGCAAATGTGTCAATGATCTGTTGAACTGTGTTCCTCTCTGGTTGGAGAATCATTTTTTCAGTAGTTCTCAGAGTTGGGTGAAGGCTTCTTGAGAATTGTCGACTGAGTTGTACCTCAGAGATCGAAATCTCTGCCTGTAGGTCTCTCTGGAGATGTCATACCTTTTCAGGATTTCGCTTTTCACCAGGTCATAGTTTTCCGACTGTGTAGTGTCCTTACTGCTGTAGGCAAGTTGGACTTTCCCTGTCGGGTAGGGTACCAGTCTGATTGTCTGTTGCTGCTTTGGTCATTGGCAGGCTGTGGCAACTCTTTAAAAAGTTGTCAGGTAAGCTTCAATATCATCTGAGGGTCACAACTTTGTAAGTTTAATGGCTTTTAAGTTAATTGCATTTTGTTGCTCATCTGGATCTGTGCCAGAGCCTCTGCCTTTGATAGCTTGCAAGTCATCCAGCCATCACTGCTCCTGTCACTGCATCTCTTCTCTCATCTGCTGCTGCTGTCACTGCATCTCTTTTTTCTCCTCTTCTCACCATTTGAAAAGTCCATCAGGCTTTAGGTTCTATCACTGCCTGTTCTTTTTCCATAACTTGTGCTAGCTGTACAATCTCAGACTGGACTTCTGTCTCTGCTAGTTTGGCTGCCATTCTCCTGGTAACCACTCCTGGACTTGCTGCTGCAGAATCCATACCTTCCTTTGTGCTTCCTTGGTACTGATCCAGTACCCACACACAAAACTCGTGTCTTTGGGCATGTCAGGTAAATCCCATTGGGCTGAGCTATCTGTGGTGAGGCACAGTAGGGAAGCATAGGAAAACCAGGAGCAGTTGTAGAAGTTGCTAAAAAAAATGTATTTACAGTAGCAGTTACAAAAAAGAATAAACTTGTTCAGTATAACTATGTACAAAGGCAAAATAAAAATAAAGACCCATCAGAGTTTTCCTTCAGTCTTTTTCTCCTTTTTCTGCAATTGCAGCTCAACTCTCTTATAAGTCTTTTCAACCCCCATTCGTAACAAGTATCCTGTTTCTTGTAAATATCAGGCAAGAGCTACTAGAACACATTGTGCTTGCTGAGGCCCATTTTGCAGCTTTTGCAAAAGGCTGGAAGATTTGCACTTAAGCAACCTTTAGTGTTTCCAATAGCTTTTTGCAGTCATCTCAAAATATAATTATATATATTTCAACGGTAACACCATATATTTTCTAAACAAATGTGATCCCATTATCAGTTACGTTTTCATACAGTGATTTGCACATACTTTTATATTAGCATATATGGAAGGGGAAAAAAAAAACATACAGACAGCAAGAGAGAACTGGGAAGACAGCGAGAGGCAAATGATTGCAACATTCTTGGGTGATCAAATCCGAAGTCTCTCAGGACAATTTGGTTGTGTAACCAGAGAAGAGACAGAAAATGACAGGTCCTTGCATTTAAACACTTTCTCCATAACAAATGGGACAGGGTCCTATTCTACCCTGTCACAACCACCTCTTCTCTTGGCTGGTTTCAAGTCAATGCATTTATTTATTTAGCTTTTGTTTACCGGGTAAGTACACTAGACAAGTATTATGCCTATTTTCAGAACGACCCGGGGAATACAACATGAGGAACAACAGTCAAGGAGACATGGCTAAGAAAGTACAGTTTTTGTCACAGTAAACAAGCGTGGGAAATGCATCATTTGCCTAGGAAACATACAGTAGTAAGCACATTTCAGATTATACACTCTAGACTAGCTAGTTCAACTGACAGATATATACAGGTCATCATACACAGGAGTGGAGCATAGCTCAAGGACTGGATTGGTCATAATATAACTTATAACATTGTCGTATACACCCCTAGGCTAGTTGGATCATGGACAGGTATATACAGCTCATCACATTTTCTAAATATGCACATGTTAGACAGAAACACTTGGTAGTACAAGTTTCTACAAGTGACCAAGGTGCAATATGTCATGGTTAGCCTATAACCGTGGAGCAATAATGGGTGTAAAAATACCCAAGGCTTTTTAGGCAGTAGTAGTCAGGATCATTGATACAGTGGGGAAAATATCTCCAGGAATTCAATGGAGACACCCTGGGGAGGTTCAGACAAAACAATTTGACACTTTACTCTAGGGAGGTTTGGGGCAGTCACACTCTGATGCTAGTTTTAGGAAACCCCACAGGGAATTTTGAAAACTCAGATAGGAGGGAGCAGCGAATTCCAGAGTCTGGGCGCACTTATGGCAAAGTCACGATTCCCCCATGAGAGTCCAGGTAGGAGGGACTTTGAGCATCCCTGATGTGAGAGACCTAAGTTGGTAGGGGGTGGGATTCAGTTTAGGCAGAAGCCGGGCCAGCCTCTGGGGGGGTGCTAGTTCTGTTCACTTTCCCAGAGAGGCATCCCAAACCAAAATCAAGGTATCTAGCTGGTGAGAGCCAGCAGAGTTTCTCATATAGCTCACAACAGTGGGTGAGTCGAGGGGGCAGCCAAGGCAAAATGACAAATGTTATTGTAAGGTGTACGCACGGGTGAGATGTGTCTTTGGAGAGCGAGCAAATAGGTGCAGCCCATAGCTGAGGGGGAAGGAGGCACACCCTTCGCTAGGGCAAGCCTGGCTGCGGTGTAAGGTTATACTTGGCCCTATAGGTCAGACCCAGTTTGCAGTTTGCCGCTCTGCAGATGTTAAGGATATGATTACCCATGTCAAGTTGGTGGTCAGGTGTTACCCCCAGATATTTGATGGAGCTTACTATGGGTAGTGAGGATCCATCTGCGCTGGTGACGTGTAAGCAGGCCGATGAGGCTTTGATTTTAGCCATTGAGCCAAAGAGCATAGCCTGTGTCTTTTTCAAATTCAGGACCAGCTTGTGACTAGTAACCCATGACAGTACCCTGTTAAAGTCATCGATCAGGTTCTGGTTTAGGGTAGTGGCATTCTGGGAGTGAGCCAGGATTACCAGATCATCTGCATACATGATGGCACTACAGCTGGTAGTAACCATGGGTAGTTGATTGATGAAGAGGAGAAGAGGAGGGACCCAGTACCGAGCCTTGAGGCACCCGGAGGTCACCGTAGGGGCTCTCGAGAGGACTTTATTGAAGCAGGTACGCTGCTTTCACCCATGTAGATAACCCATTAGCCATTTCATGGCATGGGGAAGACAATTGACCACAACTGTGCAAGCAGTTTGTGGTCACCCAGGTCAAGGCTTTGGACAGGTAGATAAATATTGCACCAGAGAGTTTGCCCTGGTCCATGGCTGTCCGGATACCTGATGTTGCCAAGTTCTAGGGACATGGATATGTTGTTCATCCACACTTATTGGCAGGTTCCTTGCGTTTAAATCTTGCGGAAGGTCTTCAAGCTAGCTCCTCCCACCCACCGGTGGTAAAACTCGTCCGCCCATGGCGCCAGATCTTCCTTGCAGCTTGGAAGCTCAGTTTCCCTCATAACGCTCTGCGATTAAGCTTTGGGCCCTAATTCTTCGACTTTAAAAAATTTTCAAAAACTTTTACCACTTCGGTCTTCTTCCCTCGCGGCTGCGATGGACAAATCGACTCCCGGTTTTCGGAGATGCCCTTGCGGGCAGAAGATGTCTCGGACGGATCCGCACTCCACGTGCGTTTACTGCCTAGGCCAGGTGCACGACCCGCAGGCCTGCGAACTGTGCTCATCTTTCTCGGTCTATGTCCTTGAGGATCGCGCTGCCCGTCTCCAACTTGGGCGCCCCGAAAGGAGATTTCCCCCGGTCAAATCCAAGGAGGCCCGACTGGTGGTGTCCGAGGCTGCGGGCTCCGCAGAACAACCTGAGCAGATGATCGCCCTCGAGGAGGAGGCGGCTCATGCCGTTACATCTTCGGCTGCGGCATTCGTTCCGCTCTCGCTTGGGTCCTCCTATTCGGCTTCTTTTAAGGAGCTTTGCTGACCCTCTCGACCAAATCGAGGTCCAACTTCTTCTGGACGTTTCGTCGGTCGAGAAGAAAATAAGAGTAGAATCCCATCGTCGGCCTCTTGGGAGGCGGAAGATCTCCCTCCCTTGTCGACAGTGAAGCTTGGGTCCGGATTTAACCCGACCACTGGCTCACGGTGCCCCCGTCAGGCCAGGTGACCGAGACTCCCGCCGACGTGGTCGAGATTTTTCTCGACCCGTTAGACGGGTTGTCGGCTGGAGAAGCCGAAATTCCCTCCTCCCCGGTTCCCCCGGCGAGGATTGTGGATACCGTCGGCTCATCTGTTCCTCTGGTTCCCGAGCCGTCGGATTTGTCAACCGAACCGAGGGGATTGCCGATCCTCGGCTCCCCGCCGCGCCGACCTCGGCCTTGCCGAGATTCTCGGTCTCGGACATCTTCGCGGTCTAGCCGATCCCGTCGACACAGGCGGTCGGTCTCGCACACGGTAAAAGCGTCGCCAGCTCTTCCTCATCTTCCTCCTCCTCGGTTCAGGGGAGGCTGCGCAAAGTTGCCGAAAATATGAGGATCTTATGTGGCAACAACTAATTTGGCTGGGAACAAGTCGGCTCAGGCCTCTTCTCCGGCCATAAATGGTTGTCACAGGGCCGAAACAACCCTCGCGGTGGTCAAGGAGCCTGTTTCCAGGCCGGTTGTTCGGTCTACTCCTGCTGCCCCACCAATCCCGGTGGAACCGCTCCGCCTCAACCGACAGTCGGGGCCCGACAAAAG
This sequence comes from Neoceratodus forsteri, assembly GCA_016271365.2. NCBI lineage: Eukaryota > Metazoa > Chordata > Ceratodontiformes > Ceratodontidae > Neoceratodus > Neoceratodus forsteri. The sequence goes on from CM028134.1 coordinate 1,019,822,311, forward strand.
TTCGCGGACGGCTCATGGCCTTCCCATAGGCTGTGGGTCACCCTCACTCCGATAAGCCTCGGCGTGGAGGTGGCGCGGGCTCTAGGCAGCTATTCAGCGATTCGTCTGAGTGGGACGGCGACTCCTCCCTGTTTTCCAAGCGCCTAGACTTGGAATCCTCTGGGGGCAGTCGATGGACGATAACCCTTCGTCCCTTCCTTGGACTACTCAGGCTCATCTCAGAATCCACTGGGATGATTTCAGACCCGTGTCCAAATGGGCTAGATATCCCTCACTGAGATTCTGGACCAGGATTCTCCCACGGAGCCTTTCCAGTGGCTGAAGCCATTGTTGGCCCGCCCTGGAATTGTGGCGTCCGGCTTCCTGTCCTGCGCCCGGTCAGGATGGCCAGAAAGTATCCGTTCCCACAGGCTCTCTGTCCGGCTTTTCGAACACCCTTTGGTTGAGGGTTGGTCACGGACAGTGTTTTCCGCGAGCGAAATGCAGGGACGTGGACAAACCGCCCGACAAAGAGTCCAAGAAACTGGACTATACTGGGCGGAAAGTGTATGCTGCTTCCTCCTCGGCCTTTGTCAGGCCAGTTCGGCCGTCTTGATGGCAATTTTCCCATGCCCTGTTGGGCTCCCTGGATGAGGTCGTCCCTCATCTTCCCGCGGACCTGCAGACCACAGTTAAGCAGGTGCGGGACCAGGGCAGGGCAGTAGCTAAGCAGCAGCTCCAGACTGCGCTGGATATTGGAGATTCTTGTGCCCGGTCAGTGGCGGCCGCAGTGGCTATGTGCCGGCGGGCGTGGCTGAGGATATCCACTTTCACCTCGGATACCCAGCACAAGCTCACGGATGTTCCTTTCCTGGGAACTGACCTCTTCAGCCCTGGAGTGGAAGGTCACCTCCAGAGGATCGAAAAGTCCAATGCTACCTTGGACTCTGTATCGTCCGCGCAGAGGGACAAGGGCCGTAAGCCCCAGCCTAAGCCCTTTCGCCCCTCTGCTCCCGCTCCGCCCGGCCCAACAACGCCAGGGCCAGCAGTCTAGACTTAGTATTCCAAGCCCAACCCAGTCAGCTTCCTCTAATAGGAAGCAGGAGGAAGAGCCCTGGTGGTCCCTCGGCGGTCCTTCCTCAAGCCTGCACAGTGACGGGCTGAGGGTGTCGCCCTCATCCCGTCACCTGCCCCTGGTTCCCCAGGAGACGGCTCCGGCACTTCCTTTCGCCTGGTCGCTGTTACCCACGGACAGGTGGGTTCTGGAGGTGGTGGGAAGAGGCCTGCCTCTGAATTGAACGGGTTCCACCCTTCAGAGCCGCCGCCCCAAGGGGGCCTGGGTCCCCAGACTCTCTGAAGGCTCGTCGAGCCGACATCGCCCTTCTCCTTCAGAAAGGGGTGATAAAAGAGATAGAGGACCCCCCATCAGAACCGGGGTTCGTGTCCAGGTACTTCCTGGTCCCGAAACGGACGGGGGGCTGGCGCCCCATTCTCGACCTACATGACCTGAACAAGTTCCTAAGGTCTCGAACCTTCAGAATGGTCACTCTGGCTCAGATAATACCATCTCTGGAACACGGCGTGTGGTTTTGTTCTCTGGACTTTCAGGACGCGTTCTTTCACGTCCCTATCCGTCCGTCTCATCAGAGATTCCTCCGCTTCAGGGCGGAGGGATCCCTTTTCGAGTTCCAGGCCATGCCCTTCGGTCTCTCTCCAGCTCCCAGGGTCTTCACCAAGTGCATGGCAGTGGTGACAGCATTCCTGCGGCGCCGAGGGGTCCGGGTGTACCCTTACCTGGACGATTGGCTGATAGCAGCCCCCTCCAGGTCGGAGGTGGAGCGGTCCAGGGATCTGGCCCTCCAGGTTTGCTCTCAACTCGGCCTCCTGGTCAACGAGGCCAAGTCGGAACTCAAGCCGAAGCAGGTGATAATTTTCATCGGGCAGAGCTCGACTCTCTTGAGCCAGACACGCCCGGCGGACAGGGCCGAGGTTCTACCTCCTTTGCCCAATCATTTCTGGTTGGGCAATCGCGCCTGCCCGGGACTTCCCACACTTGGGTCTCATGGCGGCCTGTACCAGCGTAGTCCGTTGGGCACACTGGCACATGCCCCCTCCAGTGGGACTGGCCAGCCAGTGGTCACAGTGCTGCGATCCTCTGGACCAGCAGTGTGGGCGACCCAGGAGATGTGGAACGCTCTCCAGTGGTGGACCGTTCCGTCCCATCTGCAGGAGGGTATCCCGTTTGTCGCCCCGAGCCGACGGTCTCTCTAACGACCGACGCCTCTTTGATGGGTTGGGGTGCCCATCTGGGGGAACACCGAGTGCACGGCCTCTGGTCCCCGCGGGAGTCCCGATGCCATATCAACCTGCTGGAGCTCCGTGCGGTCCGCCTTTGCTCTGTTTCTCCGGGGTCAAGTGGTCCGGGTCCAGACGGACAATACCACGACCATGTACTATCTAAACCGCCAGGGCGGGACGCGCTCCATGCTCTTATGCAAGGAAGCTCTCCGCATCTGGTCACTGATCTTGCCAGCCTGGAGGCGGATCTCTGGCCATTCATGTGGCAGGAGCCTCCACACCCCTGGCCGATGCCTGAGGCCGGATAGGGGCTGCATCGCACGAGTGGTCTCTCCTGCCGGAGATAGTACAGGACCTGTTCTCCCGTTGGGGCACACCTCTGGTGGATCTGTTTGCCTCCAGGGAGAACGCGAAGCTGAGGCTGTTTCATGCCCGCCCCCCTCAGCAGGGCTCGCTGCAGGGGGATGCCTTCTCGAGGCCGTGGACCCCGGGCCTCTTTTACGCCTTTCCCCCCGTTCCCCTGATTCACAGGGTCCTGCTGAAAGTGAGGAGGGACAAGGCGCAGGTGATTCTGATAGCCCCAGACTGGCCTCGCCAGTTCTGGTACCCAGATCTCCTCAGTCTCAGCTCCAGGACTCCGCGGCAGCTTCCAGCTCGCCCGGACCTGCTCTCAGCCAATCAGGGGAAGGTGTTCCATCCGGACCTTCAATCCCTGCACCTGACGGCCTGGTTCCTGAGCGGCTAGAGTTCCAGGCTTTGGGTCTTTCCGGCAGGTCCTCAGCGTCGTTGAGAGCGTCCGTAGGAGTCGACCAGAAAATGCTATGCCTTCAAATGGAAGAGGTTCTCCATTTGGTGTCGGGAAAAAGGGTTGGACCCTTTCTCGTGTCCTGTGGCAAGCATTTTGGACTATTTATGGTCCCTTTCTAGTCAAGGGCTTAGGTCGACGACCCTTAAGGTGCACCTGGCAGCCATCTCTGCTTACCGGGCGGGGGCCGGTCAGCAGTCAGTGGCGCAGGAAAAAGTGGTCGGGCGCTTCTTTAAAGGCCTTGATCACATTTCCCCTCCAGTGCGGGAACCCCCACCTCCGTGGGATTTACTGCTGGTACTGGCAAAGCTCATGGGCAAGCCATTCGAACCAATGCACAGGTGTGGTCTCCCCCACCTGTCGTGGAAGACCGCCTTCTTGGTGGCTATCACGTCAGCCAGAAGGATGGGAGAACTCCAGGTGCTTAGCATCGAGTCTCCTTACCTGGTCTTCCACAGGGACAAGGTTGTCCTACGCCCCCACCCGAAATTCCTTCCGAAGGTGGTGTCGGAGTTTCACCTTAATCAGGTGTTGACTCTGCCGGTGTTCTACCCCAATCACACCTCGGAGGCCGAATATAGGCTCCATACTCTGGACCCTAGAAGGGCGCTTGCTTATTATAAGGAGCGCACGGCTGAAATTCGGGGAGAGGTTCGCCAGCTGTTTGTCACCTACGCTGAAGCCGCACCTGGCAGACCTGCAGCCAAGCGGACGATAGGCAGATGGGTCACCTCCTGCATAAATCTCTGCTATGAGTTGGCGGGCATGGAGCCTCCCAGAGGGATAAGAGCTCATTCTACCCGCCATACTGCTGCATCGGTGGCTGCTTCCAGGGATGTCCCTATCCAGGAAATCTGCAGGGCTGCTACCTGGAAGTCAGCACACACCTTTATTACCCATTACCACATCGACCTTGAGTCACGTTGGGATGCTGGTTTTGGGGCCTCGGTTCTCCAATCTCTGTTCCCCAAGTAAGTATGTAGGGGGTGTGCGCCTTGCCTCCCTCCTCCCGGAGAACTGCTAGGAGTCTGCCAATAAGTGTGGATGAACAACATATCCATGTCCTAGAAATACAGGTTACTCACCTGTAACAGGAGTTCTAGGAATGGTATATATTGTTCATCCTACGAATCCTCCGACCTCCCGGCTGGCACAGCCTGAGCTTCCAGCGGGCCAGATCTGGCGTCATGGGCGGGCCGAGAGTTTACCACCGGGTGGGTGGGAGGAGCTAACGAAGACCTTCGGCAAGATTTAAAGCGGCAAGAAACCTGCCAATAAGTGTGGATGAACAACATATACCATTCCTAGAACTCCTGTTACAGGTGAGTAACCTGTATATCAAGGCTGTGGTGGTGCTGTGTCCCTTACGAAAGCCGTGCTGGGCTGGGGACAGAAGTTCATCAGAGTGGATATATTCCGAAAGCTGCTCAGCCACTACCTTTTCAAGGAGCTTGCTAAGGGTTGGGAGAATGTCAATCGGTCGATAATTGTCAGGCAGTTTGGGATTTCCTTGCTTCAGTACAGGGACAACCCTCGCCTCTTTCCAGATATCTGGGATGGTCCCCAGACCAAGGGATAGGTTGAAGATAAAGGCTACTGGTGAGGCAATGTGTGCAGCACCAAGCTTAAGGAGTTCAGGCTCCAGGTTGTCTAGGCCAGGACTGGAGTACTGGGAGAGGCCAGCTAGGCGTTTCTGCAAGTCCTGAACTGATACAGCCCTGAGGTGGAACATTTGATGAGGAGGGTGACCCTCCAGCAGAGTGGAGGGAAGGGGTGGGACAGAGCCTCATCAGGTGAGAAGAGGGTTGTGAAGGCAGAGAGGTCAGAGAAGTGATTATTTAGGGAGTTGGCAATAGTATGGGGATTATTGCAGGAGACTCCATTTATAGCCATGTCCATAACCCCCGGATGGGAGGATGTGCTGACAAGGGATTTAATATTTCTCCAGAACCTCCTGGGATTACTGGCAGAGCTTAGTAGGGCGGACTTGCAAAAGTCATTCTTTGCTGCCCTGATGGCCTTTTTGCACTTGTTCCTGAGGTGTCTGTACCTTTGAATAATCACGGATCACTGGTACCTTTGGAACGAGCCCAACACTTATCTTTCTCCCGCATCTGGGCTAGGAGATTCCCATTTAACCAGAGGGTAGCGGATCCCCTCACCCTACGGGTGACCTTGGGAGCATGCTTGTCTTGCAAGGCCCCAAAGGTGGAGAGGAAGTAAGAGGTTGCTGCCGAGGGGTCAGTGGCACCACACACCCCAGACCAGTCAGTAACTCTTAAGTCCTCCAGGAACTCCTCAGTATCGAATCTAGAGTAGTTTCTGACATGCATAATTTTGTGTGGAATTTTGGGGGTGGGAATTTTCCATACACAGAAAACCGGAGAGTGGTCAGAGATGGAGTCAGATAATGTACCTGCTGATGAGATCCTGTCAGGACGGTTAGGCGTGATCCAGTCAGTAAGGTGCTGGAGGATCCATTTGCTGTCCGCCTAGTTGGTTCTTGGATGAGCTGGGTCAGGGCAAGGTTAGCAAGCAGAGGCTCAAACTGCTTAACATTACCACTATCCCAGTTAAGGTTTACATCCCTCAGGATTATGAGTTCGTTATCCCCGACTCTGGGACCAGTTTTGTCCATGAGGTGAGTTAATCCAGGTAGCCCACCTCTTGGAGGATTATAGGTGCACACCAGGTGCAGTTTCTTTGCGTCCCCAAGTAGCAGTAGCATATGTAGCAACTCACAGGGGAACACGTTTGAATCCTGGTGGGCAATTTGGGAGATTTTTAAGTGGCTCTTATGGTAGATTAATATGCCACCCTCCCTCTTGCCCCCAGCTCTGTCCAGTTGGGTGAATTCATGCCCAGTGAGTTCACAGTCAGAGTCAGGGACAGAGGTTTTCAGCCAGGCCTCCGTCACTCATAGGATGTTGGGTTTGTAGAGTGCAACCCATGCTAATAGCTCATCACGATTAGGTAGCAGACTCCTAATGTTAAGATGAGCTATTTTATGCTACCCATGCCCGATCGGGAGGGATTTTGTGGGTCAGATTTAATGGGCCAGGGTTGGTTTCAATATCACCGCCAGTAGTAGTCCATAGGAGGAGCCAGGGAGATACCACATCCTACGGCTTGACAGCCTGGGAGTTTTTAGCAGTGCGCTTTACCCTGCTTGTATACATAAGGCACCGAAGATCTAGACAGCAAGTAACACTGCAATGCGCCGGAGATCTCAGGATATTGGAGAAGGTGTAGTCTGGGACCTTGTGGGTGGGCGACCATCCCCAGTTGTAACCCAGTGTTACTGGGGGAGGTGACCATATGCAAGAAGGAGAGTCCACTATAAGACCTCACAAGGCCTATATCCTACGGGATGACAGCTAGCACCCTCTTTACCTTTAATATGGAGTATCCCTATCCTCACTAGATGGATGGGAGGAACCACGTCCACATCTTGGCTGGAGGCATAGCACTAGCCTGTGAGATAATTATCAGCCAGCTAACAAGAACTGCTGTGAAGGAAGGAGAGATGGGTGTACTAAGGCTGGAAGGAAGTTAGTGAGATTTGTTATTGGTATGTGCCAAGTAAATAAAATAAGGCCTGCACAGTGCAATTCAAGGCTACCAGCTATGGGCCTTGGGGCTGAGGTTTATTTCTGGGAAGGAGTTCCTGCCCTCGCCCTTTGTAAGCACGCTTACCACCTGTCGACAGTTATACGAGGACAGAGTTTAGACAGCCAACAACCAAGCAGTGCAAGTGGGGTTAGGATTGGTATAATAGTAAATACTAGCAAGGTTGTTTTGAGCAGACAGTGTAGCAGGACTGGGATAGTTGGGCCCTACACCTTTTGTCGGGAGTCTGGTATAATGAGGCCCTACTCGTTTTGTTAAGGTCTCTATTAGCAGGGGCTGAGACAGGAGAGCCAGCAGGATGAGCAACAGCTGTACAGGACTTAGGTTCTGACACAAGACAGAGCAGGGCAGTTTAGCAGACAGTGGTCGCAGAGAAGTAGGCCATCAGGATAATGTTGACAGGCAGTAGACAGTAGTGCGGTCAGTAGGCATATACCAGCATAAAAAATTTATTTGACTCTATTTAGCATATACCAACATGTAAAAAAAAATTTCATTGACTCTATTTAGTATCAGAGAGTAGGAAGGGCAATTAACCAGGGTAGGAGAAACAAACTAATTACCACTGATAATTGAGCAGATACTTCCTCTGTTGGCCGTTTGGGTGATACTGGCTTCCACAAAATAGAAATCAAGCTAGTTACCACTAACAATGAAACATATACCTCTCCTATTAGCCAATTGGGTGAGACAGTACATTAGGGGCAGAGCCAGTGAGCATTTAATGGGAGGAGGAAACGCGATGGGTGGGTGGGCCGAGAAACCTGTTCAGCTTTCTCCTGCACCGGGGCAGGGGCCGGGAGCTTGTGCGATGCAAAGTCGTCAGCCGAGGAGGCCTGCCGGAGCAGCAGTAGCCCACGGTACCTCCACTTGGCAATTCTGCGGCCCTCTGGGTGGCGAGAGGGGGGGACTTTTTGGAGCAGGTCAACCCTCGCCTCCCCTCCGCACGGTGCCAGCTGTGTTGCCGGTCGGTGGGTCAGTTATCCTTTTCAGGAGCAAAGTGAGTGTGTCACACTCGACCAGTAGCCAATGGGGTATTGCGCGTAGCGTAGGTGAGAACAGGGTGCTCAGAGTCTTATCTGATTTGAGTCTGAAGGGTGGATGGCAGACACTGAGGGTTTCCTGTTTTCAACTGCAGAGCTGTCGCACAGGCAGTTTTAAGGAAGTTGTCAGCCTGTTCAGTGAAGCTTAGGGGAACCTTAAACTACAACCTCCCCTTGTAGCAGCACCGGGAAAGAAATAGAATGATAATGCAGGCCATATTGCCCACGACTGAGTACAGTGATTTGTGTAGAAATACCAAGAATCCCTCTAGTGGCAGGTCTGTATAACCTGCTAATGGAAAACTATCCACAAAAAAAAACAAACTTCTATTACACAGTTGAAATGTGCTTAGTTCTATCGAAAATCTACTTGTAAAAAGTGCCAGATGGCTGAAGCAGGGTAAAAGTCCTGGCCAATCAGAGCGGGTTTCCTGGAAGCACCCATGTTTCAATTGGCTGCGCTGTCCCGTACCTTCCAAGAAGCTGCAGGCAGGCGTCCTGGTCTCGGTCGGTGGCTGGCTGGGTGCCGGACGACCATGGGGGAGCTGAAGCAGGCCTGTTCAAGGGCAGGCAGCTTCCAAGGAGCTGCAGGCGGGCATCCTGGTCTCGGTCGGTGGCTGGCTGGGTGCCGGCCGACCGTGGGAGAGCTGAAGCAGCCCTGTTCGAGGGCAGACAGCTTCCAAGGAGCTGCAGGCGGGCATCCTGGTCTCGGTCGGTGGCTGCTGGGTGCCGGCCGACCGTCGGGGAGCTGTAGCAGCCCTGTTCAAGGGCAGGCAGCTTCCAAGGAGCTGCAGGCGGGTGTCCTGGTCTCGATCGGTGGCTGGCTGGCTGCTGGCCAACCGTGGGGGAGCTGAAGCAGCCCTGTTCAAGGGCAGACAGCTTCCAAGGAGCTGCAGGCGGTCGTCCTGGTCTCGGTCGTTGGCTGGCTGGGTGCTGGCTGACCATGGGAGAGCTGAAGCAGCCCTGTTCAAGGGCAGGCAGCTTCCAAGGAGCTGCAGGCGGGCATCCTGGTCTCAGTCGGTGGCTGCTGGGTGCCGGCTGACAGTGGGGGCTGAAGCAGCCCTGTTCAGGGCAGGCAGCTTCAGGAGCTGCAGGCGGGCATCCTGGTCTCGGTCGGTGGCTGGCTGACCGTGGGGGCTGAAGCAGCCCTGTTCAAGGGCAGGCATGTTCAGCACCTCCTCATAGATCTGCCTTCCGGGCCCTAAATCATCTTGGTCATCCTCGTTTTACCTTCTCTAGCCTGTCCCTGTCCTTTTTTGGGTTGGGACTCCAGAACTGGGCACAGTACTCCAGATGTGGCCTTTACAGAGGTAACAGTACCTCCTGCTTTCTGCTGTCGAACCCTGTTCCAGTGCACTCCAGCAACCTGTTAGTCATGCTGCAGGCCTTGTTACACTGGCCTCCTGGGTACCTTCAATGTTTTTGTCCAGCTGAAGCCCTCCTATCCAGTACTCTGTTCTGGGGTTTCTGTTTCCAAGTGCATCTCTTTTCACTTCTTGGCATTAAATTTCAGTTGCCAGACTTTAGACTAATTTTCCAGCCTTTCAGATCTCACTGCAGTTCCCTTTATCCCCTCCACCTTGTCAGCTGTACCATAGAGTTTGGTGCATCTGCAAATAGACATGGCCTGCCCTGAATTCCCTCTTCTGTGTTGCTTATGAACATATTTGATTCACCGGGAGCTTGTTACAGATTGTGGAGAGGTCCAGGGATCTGGCATTCAGACATTCTGGTATCTCTGCCTGCTAGTCAGTCTGGCCAAATCTGAGCTCAGGCTGAATTCAGGTGACCCCTCTCATTAGTGCGGAGCTAGACTTTCTTCAAGCCAGAGCTCATCTGCTCCCAACAGAATAGATGACCTAGACTTTAGCAAGGCATTTGACATAGTCCAACACAAAAGATTAATAGTCAAATTAACCAGCCTGGGAGTGGGTCCCAGGGTGGTAGCCTGGGTAAAACATTGGCTACACAATAGGATACACAAGGTAATTGTAAATGGAGTCAACTCTGGAGAAAGAGGGGTTACTAGTGGGGTACCGCAGGGTTCAGTATTGGGTCCAGTCCTTTTTAATGTCTTCATCAGTGACATTGTAGAGGGACTGGAAGGAAAAGTATGCCTTTTTGCAGATGACACAAAGATCTGGAACAGGGTTGATACACAAGGAGTGGGAAAGGATGAGAAGGGACTTGGCAAGGTTGGAGGAATGGTCAGAAGTATGGCAGCTAGGATTCAATGCAAAGAAGTGCAAAATAATGCACCTGGGAAACAAGAACCCAGGGGAAGAATACACAATGGGGGAGGTAGTAACAACAACAAAAAGGAAAGGGACCTGGGGTAATCATATCAGATGACCTTAAGGTTAGTCAAGCAATGTGAGAAGAGGCAGTAGGGAGGGCTGGGGGTATACTGGGATGCATAGGGAGAGGCATCAGCAGCAGAAAACAGGAAGTTGTTATCCCTCTGTACAGACAGTTGGTTAGACCCCATCTGGAGTACTGTGTCCAGTTCTGGAGACCCCATCTCCATGAAGGACATAAACAGGATAGAGGCAGTCCAGAGGAGGACAACTAAAATGGTGCAGGGTCTGCAAGAGAAGCCTGTGAGGAGAGACTAAAGGAGCTTATGTATACCCTTGGGGAAAGAAGGAGAGGGGGACATGATGGAAACTTTAAGTACCTCAAGGAATCAACAAAGTCCAAGAGGGTAGCATCTTTCAGAAAAGAGACGTGCAAGAACAAGGGGACACAATTTAAACATAGAAGGGTGGCGGTTCAGGGGCAATGTGAGAAGTATTATTTCACAGAGAGGGTAGTGGATGCATGGAACAGCCTTCCTGAGGAGGTTGTGGAGTCTAAAACTGTGGGAGAATTCAAGAATGCATGGGACAGACATAAGGCAATTCTTGTGGGGTTGGGGGGGTTAGGAAGAAATAGGCTGTTGGTTAACTAGGATCTGCGGCCTATCCTGTAGGTAGGGAAATCGGCAGACTAGATGGGCCAAGCAGTCCTTATCTGCCTTCAGAGTCTATGTTTCTGTTTCCTCTTTTGCCTGATCATTTTGGGTTGAGCAATTGGGCCTGGCCCAGGATTTTTTCCAGCTTCTGGGCTTCATGGCCTCTACTATGGTGAATTGGGACTGTTGGTGCATGCAGCCCATTCTATCAGAAACTGGAACACCTCTGGTCTCCGTTATGTGCAGCCCTGAGCCACCCAGTACAGGTGATTCAGCTGATGCTGCACGCCATCAGTTGTTGACTGTCCCTCTCTAACCTTTCGGAGGAAATCTCATTTGTCAGTCTGGAGCTCTCTGTTTCTTGATGACAGACTCATCACTGGTGGGCTGGGGAGTGCATCTGCTACACTGCAGAGCAGGTAAGAGCTTCCTTTGTCAGTCTTCACCATTCATTACTGCTGGGATGTGACTGTGAGCCAGGCGCGCACCTGTATGGGAGCTTTTTTTTTCTTGGTGGTGGGGAGGCGGCACCACCCACAAGACCGATGCATTGCATGGGGCATGAGGTTGGCTGTTAGACTCCTTCTCCACCCCAGTTCTGTTTCTCCGCCATGAGAGTCGCACCTGCTGTCACAGTTTTCAGAAAAGTTTCTTCTGTGTCACTAGGCCTTCACCATTCGACACAGTTTCCTGCCTTTTCATTCCGGTTCTGAATCAACCGATGCCGTTGGGAACTGGCGAGCCCATTCCTTTTATTTCTACCAACGGCACCGGGTCCTTTTTCTGTGAAGTTTTGTAAATTTATTTTGCGTCATGTCTGGTTCAGGGGCTAAGAGAAAATCCAAAGTGGGCCATGCCCCTATGTGTCTGTGCCCCTGTGGCTGGCATTTTTCCATTACAGACCGGCATGATATTTGTCTTGTGTTGCCTGGGTTCCCAACCACGATATGGACAACTATGATGCCTGTTTCTCCAGGGACTGCTACGATCTTCCTGGACCTAAGTCTCCACCACTCATTCACACTAGTGGGATTAGGGCCGGAGGCACTAGGACCCATCGGGAGCAAACTTTTTTGCTGGAGGGTCGGCGCGAGAGATGGCGCCCGTGACACGCGCATGAGCTGCGGCTCGACCGGTAACGACCTTCTCGGCCGATCCTCCAACTGCCTCAGTTCCTTTTTTCCCACTGCCGAAAGTGCGCTTCAGTATACGACGCCGCCGTCTGTCGGGAGTCAAACTTCAAACTACGCTTAGTTTTCAGTTTGTTTTTGTAACATTATCACGATAGTAGTATACGCTAATTTTATTCTATTTGAAATTTTTTCTAATATCTTAAATTTAACTTACTTGAAGAAGTCTCGGCCTACTTGACGGAGTCAACCATGAGCAGGTCAGGTGACGGTAGGGAGACTTCGTATGAAAGCTGTTCAGTCAGCCGGGCTGGGTCCGGTCAACCTCCTTCTCAAGAAACTCAGCGGGGTTCCGACAACGGTCAGTCCGATGCCCGGGGGGATGGGCGGTCCCCCCGTCAGGCATAAAAATAAGCGGTCGCTTTCACGGCACCGTTCGATTCGAGAACTCTTCTTGACCCACAGGTCAAAAGAAGGCATCTCTCGGGGTAGCCCTCTGAGGCTATGTCTCGGCGTCGACGGTCGGTTATCATTGCTAGTTGCCGGTCTCCTTCTTCGGAGTCGCCAACTTCTGGTAATCGTCGTCCTCGACATCGGAGCCCTTCCCCGCCTATAGGTAGGGCTCCAGATGAGCAGTTTCATCAGTGGGCCGCTCTTATGGAGCGATGGGCTCGGAGGTTGGTTCTTCTGCCTGGCTCGGTTGCCTCGGAGCCCTCGGGCCCCTCCGGCGATCAGGTAGGGCGGTTGGACCTTCCTAGTCGCTCGGCGCCTTCTTCGGTGCCTGCGACTCCGTGCTTAGGTGTTTCCCCCCCTCACATGGCTGCGGCGCAGGGGGCCACACCGATGCCCTTATCTCCTGGTTTTGTTTCCTCCTCTTGCTTTCCAGGTTCCTGGGGCTTTTCCGGCGCCTTCTGCGGAGTCTGTTGGCTTGTCGGCGCCATTTTTGGTGCCGGTGGGTCTTGCGGAGCCGTCCGCGGCGCTGTTGGATCTGGCGGCGCCATCGAGCGCCGCTCGTCGAGCGGCGCGTGTGTGCAGCGCCGGCGTCGGCGCGCGGCCCGGCGCAGTGCAGCGTCGGGTTCAAGCGGCGCCGTGTGCGGGCGCCGTCGGCTTCAGCGGCGCGTGTGTGGCGCCGTCCGGCTTCGATGGCGCCGTTCATGAGCGCCGTCGGCTTGAGTGGCGCCGGTAATGGCGCCGCCGGCTGATGGTGCCATTATCTTGGCGCCGTTATAGCGCCGCCTGAGGTTTCTTGCCGGTGCGCTTGCGAGCGGCGTGCCTCTGGCGCCGTGTGCCTCCTTGGTGCCGTCTTGACCCGCTTTGCCGTCTGGCGCGGGGGTCTCGGGGACTCTCCTTGTTTTCTGATATTTCCTCTCTCTAATTTTCATTCCTTTCCTGTCCAAACAGTCCTTTCTGGACCATCAGGAGATGATGTTGAGCCTGACCCAGACCTTGGTTGGGTGATGAAGTGGAGAAACAGGATCTTTCTTTGCTACAGAGCCTGTAGTCGAGGACCTGTCCTTTAAGTCTCTGTTGAAGAACCTGAGATCCACTCTTTCTCTCAGACTACAGACATCGATCCTGGGAAGATATTAAGACTCCAGTACCTTCATGCTTGGAGATCCCTCAGTTTGACTCCTCCGATCCAGCCTTCCTTGAGCGCTGTCTCAAATGGTATGGAATAATCCTGCTCTTAATCATTCAGTGGCTAAATCCATTGATAAGAAGTATTCAGCTCCCAAGGATCGTCCTATTTTTGGCATCCCAAGCATTTGCGGATCCTATTGTAGTCCTGGCAGAGAATGACAAGGTCGTTCTTCCTCAAACTACTTCAGCTCGACCTATTAACAAAGAGTCTCGTAAGATTGATACATTAGGTAAGAGAGTCTTTGCTGCCTCCACTCTAAGTATGCGTATTGCCAGTTATCAAGGCTATTTTTCTCAATATGAGTATATCCTGTGGCACTCTATGAAAAGAATGGTTGAAGCTCTTCCAGATTCGGACTCCAAGTCAGAGCTTCTATTGACCGTTACTAGAGGTATTGAATCCAATAACCAACAAGTCAAAGCCGCCATGGACGCTTTCGACACTGCTTCTCGTTCAGCTGCTGCAGGGATTTGTACTCGACGCCATTCCTGGCTGCGTTCTTCGGGCTTCACGAAGGATGCTCAGCAGCAGGTAATGGCGCTGCCTTTTGATGGCACCTATCTTTTCGGCCCTCAGGTGGAGCAAGCCTTAGAAGCCTCCTAAAAGACTAGATCGGCCATTAAATTGGCCAGAACCTCCGCCTGCCCCCTCTCGCGGGCATACGAACAGGCGTCAGTTTCTTAGTCGTCCAGTCCTTTCGAGGCAGAAGCAGGAAGCTTCCAAAAAGCCAACCTGCCCAACCTCAGAAGAAGGCAGCAGAAAGCGCGGGGCCTAAAGCCCCAGCGCCACCTATGAGTTGTTGGCCCAAGTTCCATCCACACTGCCGAGATGGAACTTTCTCCTCCGGTGGGAGGTCGTCTGATGTACTTCTACAACGAGTGGAAGTCCATAACTTCAGACAAATGGGTCCTTCGGATAATTCGCGAGGGTTACTCTCTCAATTCCCCCCCCCAAATTGTCCTCCCAGGCGACAACCCAGGTTGTCGGCTTCTCAATCAGACCTCCTCACCACGAGATCGAGGCCTTCTGAACAACAGGGCAATAGAACTGGTGCCCCCGCATTTGCGGAACACAGGGTTCTACTCCCATTTCTTTCTGGTTCCAAAGAAAACTGGGGAGATGCGCCCCATTCTAGACCTCAGAAAGCTGAACAAATTCCTCCCCAGGGAGAAATTCAAAATGATTTCCCTATGTACCCTGTTACCCTTGCTGCATCAGGACGACTGGCTGGCCTCTCTGGATATGCAGGATGCGTACCAGCATATCCCCGTCCACCCGACCCACCGCAAGTTCCTCAGGTTTGTAGCTTTGGGTCAGCATTATCAGTTCAGAGTCCTGCCTTTTGGGCTATCCTCGGCGCCGCGTTTTTACAAAGTGTTGTGCAGTTCTCGCGGCGCATCTCAGGAAAGCGGACTCGAGTCTTTCCCTACCTGGACGATTGGCTTCTGCAAGCCCGTCAGCAGAGAGACTTTGGAAGCCGTGCAAGCGACTTCTCGTCTTCTCACGTCCATGGGAGCTCTGCTGAATCTGAAAAAATCCCAACTGCAGCCCTCCCAGAGGCTCCTTTTCTTAGGGCCTTCTAGTCACCTCTTCATGAAGGCTTTCCTTCCAGAGGACAGAAGACTCGACATCCTCGGATGGCCCGTTACATCGGGAGAACCAATCGGTTACAGCTCTCTCGATGCAACACATGTTGGGTCTCATGGCGTCCTCGGTGTTCACTGTACCCGGGCCGGTTGCACATGAGAACCACCCAATGGATGCTCTCCACTCAGTGGTCTCCGACCTCTCACCCCCAGTCTTATCCCTTCAAGGTGACGCAACCCCTTCGAAGGTCTCTCACCTGGTGGTCTCAAGAGAGCAATCTCCTCAAAGGGTTCCCCTTTGCTCTTCCGGACCATCAGATCTCCATCACCACAGGCGCATCGCTAATGGGATGGGAGCTCACTGTCTCTCCCTCCACACTCAAGGTGTATGGACTCGTTGAATCTCATCTCCACATAAATGTCTTGGAGGTGAGGCGGTCCTCTATGCGATCCAAGCTCTGAAGGATGTCCTTTGTCACAAGAACATTCTCCTTCAAACGGACAGCAAAGCTGTGATGTATTACATCAACAAGCAAGGCGGTGCTCACTCTTATCCCCTTTGCAGGGAAGCAATGAGGGTATGGGAGTGGTGCTTGGAGCACAAGTCCACTTCCTTGCAAGTCAGTCTCTTGACCCAGGGTTCGTTGGTCCATCCCAACCTGAAATCACTTCACCTTCATGCTTGGCTCCTGAAGAGATAGAAGTGGATAGGTTCCAACGTCTCCCGTGGGAGTCTCGAGCATCCTTCTGGCTGCTCGGGAGCCAGCCACCACAGAAAACATCACGCATCCAAATGGGCGTTTTCTCTCTGGTGTGCAAGTCCTCTTGGAACCCCTTTTCCTGTCCTCCTGACAAGGTTCTGGAGTATTTTTGGACCTATCTAACTCAGGTCTTCAGTACTCCACAGTTAAAGTTCACCTTAGTGCCATCTCGCGTTCCATGAGCTGGTTTCATCCCTGACTCTGGCTCAGTTACCTATGGTGAAGAGATTTCTTAAGGGATTCTTCATACCAGACCCTCTGTTAAGCGTCCAGTTGCAGCCTGGGACATTAACCTGGTGCTGGACATGCTCACTCAGAAGCCTTCGAACCTAGCTACCTGTGAGCTAAAATTTCTTACCTGGAAGACTGCCTTCCTGGGGCCATTACCTCACCCATAGAGTCTCTGAGATACATGCCCTGGTTACAGACCCTCAGTATACTGTCTTCCATAAGACAAAGTAGTTCTCCGTACTCATCCAAAATTTCTTCCAAGGTTGTGTCAGAATTCCATCTAAACCAACCTCTGGTACTTCCGCTTACTTAGCTAATTTCCAAAATGAGAGGGAGAGCTCTTCATTCCTTGGATGTTAAGAGAGCCTTGCGGTTCTATTTGGACAGAACCCAGGATGTTCGCGTAAGACTCAACAACTCTTTGTTTCTTTCAGCGACACCGGCTGGGTCAACCTGTCGCTATCAGATGCATCTCCTCATGGTTAGTGTGCATCCGACATTGCTACTCCATGGCTCAGGTTAAATTAGAAGGTAGAGTGTCGCTCACTCTACTAGGGGCGGTCGCGGCATCCCTGGCGGAAGTCGCAATGTTCCAATTGCAGATATCTGCAACGCCGCCACCTGGAGCTCAGTGCATACCGTTATAAGCACTATGCACTGGATGTTCATGCCAGGCGACATTCCGCATTCAGCAGAACCATCCTTAATGGGCTTCTACCTTGAACATGTGGCTCTGGCTCTCCTGCACGCCCTTTTTGGGGATTATCAGCTTGGTACTCTCCACTAGGTGTGAATGAGTGGTGGAGACTTAGGTCCAGGAAGATAGGAAAATTACGTACCTACCGTAATTCTTGATCTTCTTGGACGAGTCTCCACCACTCATTCTACCCCACTCCATCCCCCGAGCTCACCGCTGTGTTGGTCTTCACTGCCTCAAATCTTTAGGCTGTGAGGACTTCTTTACTGACCCTTCTTACACGGGTCGTACGGACTATCTTATGTCCGTGTTTTTAATGTTACAGTTACTCTTTACGTTAGTTGCGCTGCACCTCCTTGGTAAAAAAGGTACTGAGGCGGTTGGAGGGTCGGCGCCGAGAAGGTCGTTACCGCTCGAGCCGCAGCTCGCGGCGCCGTGTCTCGCGGCGCCATCTCTCGCGCCGACCCTCCAGCAAAAAAGTTTGCTCCCGATGGGTCCTAGTGCCTCCGGCCCTAATCCCACTAGTGTGAATGAGTGGTGGAGACTCGTCCAAGAAGATCAAGAATTACGGTAGGTACGTAATTTTCCTTTCTTGAGATCTGCACATTTAAAGTCGGCAGGGCCCCACTGACTTTTGGAAGACGGCGTCGTTCTAGGTATGCCATGGCAAGATCTCTTGACCCTGTCTCTAGGTCCCCTCCCATGTCTATACGGCCCGGCGAGGAGGAAACCTCCTCAGATTTCAGCCTTGCTGTTGAAGAGATTTCTTTCGCGGTGCCGGAGGATCGGCTCAGTTCCCTGCAGTGCTGGGTCGAGGGCACTGCTATGGCAGTCACCTCAGAGGTACAGGCTCCTCCAATGTTGCAGCCTGATGTTGTGGCGCATGGCTGTTGAGCCCAGCACTGGTGGCCTAGTGTTTACCTCCGGGCTCCCCGGAGTCTGTGGTCTCTTCAGCCCCCACGCCAACTCCGGTGTTGGGGGCAATGTGGTGGATAGCGGTCCCGGGGATCTGGGGTGGTGGTCTCGACCATGGGGACCAGGACAGATGCCATTCCTGGTGCTGCCAAGGCCTCCTTGGTGGGGGAAACACCCTTTTCTGCGGCCTCCCTTGGGGGTCTGCAGGTTTGGGGACATCTTGTCACTGGGTTTGAGAAAGAGGGAGGCCTCGAGTCCGAGGGGTTGGAGAGGCTGGGGTGAGGTGTGGAGACCTTCTTCCACTACACTTTGGGGGTGGGAGGAGCCACAGTGCTGAGCCCCACTTCTCCTCCTGTGAGACTTCAGTGGTGCCCTTAGTGGGCAGCGCTGAGGGTTGCCCTTCTGGAACCATGCAACCTCAGTCGCACCACAGGGGAGATTCTCCCTCAGGGCTCATCCAGGATTTGTGTTCAGATTTGCAGCGTCCACTGACTGGATAGACCCCAGATCCCCCCGTGGGAGGATCTACTGTGGGGTCTCAAGAACCCTGGCAGAGGCCAGACACTTTCGGTGAGGTGCCCTTCCCCAGTCTCTCTGCAGGCACCTCCCCTTCTCCCAGACCATGTGGGCCCTTCAGGACCTTTAACCTGGGAGATGTTCAGGGCCACTGCGGCGGTCTTACCTGGGTATGCTAGATGCTAGAGCTATGGACGAGCAGGTCTTTCACCTGTCTCTCCTGCCGCAGGAGGACTCTGAACATCTGAGCTCCTCTACTTCCTTGGCTTCCTCATCTGAAGAAGAGGAACATTCTGTCCACCTTTCCTCCAACGCTGATTTCACCTAATATCAGCGATTCCTTTTGAGGTTAGTTCAGGAGCTCCACATCTCCCATGTGGTAAGATGCAGTACCGAGCGGGAGATGTGCTCTTTTCTGAGCAATTTCATTGCCAACCACCTGGTGGTGTCTTCCTGGCCTATTCCTTTCCAGGAAGCATCTGTCTGCTCCTGGCAGTCTCCAGCTGC
This sequence comes from Neoceratodus forsteri, assembly GCA_016271365.2. NCBI lineage: Eukaryota > Metazoa > Chordata > Ceratodontiformes > Ceratodontidae > Neoceratodus > Neoceratodus forsteri. Next base: position 1,019,841,004 of record CM028134.1, read on the forward strand.
CTCATCACCAGCCCCAGTGTACTGCAGGAGGAGGTATTGCGCTCCTCAGTAGTCTCTGGGTTCTTTGCCTCACCCACCCACGGGGCTGCCGGCTTTAAACTCTCCATCCAGGCTTCAGCACCCGGCGCATGACCGACGACCGCATCCGGATTTTGCGGAATTCGACTGGTGAGGTAGAAGTTTGTTTTTTTTTCAGCTCGTGCATTTCTTTGCATCAGCTCACATCAGGTTCACCACGCTGCCTACAGCAGGCACCTGTGGTTGATGCTGGGGCAGGTTCTAGCATCCTTGCCTAATTTGGAGGAATCTAGGCAAGCCATTGCCCTCTCTGCACAGGGTCTGGAGCCTGCAAGGCACCAAGCAAGGGCATTGTACGATGCCAATGAGGTGGCTTCCAGATTAGCAGGGACAGCGATCTGCATCAGGCGGACAGCATGGCTTCGCCTGTCTAGGTTGTTGCCCATTGCCCGGCGTAGGGTGATTTCCTCTGCTTTCTGGGGACCCGTCTTTTCTCTTGCAGAGTGAGGAGGAATCTTTAATGACATCTCCTGTCCCCCAGCCATGGGGGATACCACCTCTGCCTGACCAGCCTTGGGCCATGTTGACCTAGTATGGCAGAAGGATCTCTTCCCTCCTGCATCTCCCCCACAGGAGGCTGAGGGAGTCTGTTCCCTCAGGGCAGTGCCAGATCCCCTCCTGGGGGCTTGGTACTCACTCAGCAGTAATGAATGGTGAAGCTTGACAAGGAAAGATATGAAAATTCAAACAACATGAAGTCTTGCTATATTATGACTATTGCAGTTTGTCCCACCATTAGAACTGCTCCGGAGGTGAAAGAGTTAACTCCATTCTAAGAATGGAACTTAGAACTCGAGCTCTATTAGAGAAGCTCTGTCTTGGTTATTTCAAACTCAAACTGTCAGATTCTTTACTCCGCCTCACTGAACAGTCGCTCCGGAGATTTCTCCTACTGCTGGTTCATTTCTCGGTTTAAACAGTATTTTCTCGGTTAAATTCAACATGAGTATTATTATTTTAACATAAACCGGTTGGTTCAAGCTCTGTCTGTGGTATTGTAAGTAATAGACAGGTTTTATTTCTGTGTGGAACTTGTAAATGTTTATCGGTTCGGTTCGAACCGATCAGGTTGGTTAAAACTTTAAAGAGTAAGCATTTTAAAGCTTTTAGAGTGCGGTTCCCGGTTCTTATCGGTTCTAAAAAAATCGGATTTCATTACGTTTTTTTCCATGACCCGTGACACGGTTGGGAACCGATAAGGGTGTCTTGCCTGGCACTGCCGTTAAAAGGGCAAGTTTCTTGGTTAGGCTGGCATCATGTCTGAGAAACCCAAAAGAAAAACCGGCCCACTGGGTTTCAACACTGTAGTGTCTGTGGGGAAGCCTTTGCCAAGGCTGACCCACACACTACATGTGTTTATTGTCTGGGGTTGACCACCTCAATTCAGACTGCCAGATTTGTAAAAATTTCCCTGCAGCCACCCTGGATAAGAGAGTGGGCAGGCTCAGGGAACGAGAGGCCAAAAAGTCCGCTGACCCGGATGGCCAGCCCGGTTCGGTGCCAACCGAACCTGAGGGAGTGCCCTCTGACCAGGGCGAGACTTCCTCGGCCAAACATAAAGCTGGCTCTGAGGAGCCAGTTCCAGCTAAAGAAAATAAAAAATCAGCAGGTAGGGAGTCCAAAATTCCTTCCCCAGCTGCTGCAGAATTGGCAAAAGCTTTACAAATTGTACAGTCACTTTCTCCGGTTCCGTCCGAACCGCCAGTGTCTGGTAAAAGGTTGGTTCGGCCGGTTCCACCGGTTCAAGAATATGATATTGGAGATTTTTATGAACCAGAGGAGGGGGAGGAGGATTATGAACAGTGTGAATGTGACTTTGAGAGTCTGGATGTGCCCATTGAACCGGACATCTCCCCAGACTGACCCTTAGAATCTCCCCCTATGCTTTCTGAGTCCCCTTCTCATTTTCTGTTTTATAAAAAGGTTGCTGAATCCCTCCAGCTCCCATTGGAGGAAGCTGTGGATGAGCAAGAGGAACCTGATTTTGTAGAAAGGATGGATATTCCAGAGTCTAGGAGATTGTCTGTTCCCTTGCATAATTCATTTAGGAAACAAACAATAAAAATTTTAATAGTTCCTAATTCTGTGCCTCCTGTGGACAAAAAGATGGACAGGAGGTACACTCTGTCAGGTCCTGATACAGAATTCCTTTCACAGCATTGCAGTCATGTTGGTGTGGTTCAGGCTGCAGTCTGTGATAAAGCTAATATTCCCTTGGCTTCACATCCTCCTGACAAGGTTTCCAGGAAGAGTGATGCCATGGAAAAAAAAAAAAAATACATGGCAGCGTCCTTGGGACTCAGGCAAGCAAATTACATGGCTTATGTAGCAAGGTTTCAAAAATCTAGATGGGACACTGTCATGGCTGTGGACAAACAGGCCTCTGGCCAGCTTGCTAATGAGCTGGAGCAGGTGGCTGCTGATGGCATTGAGGCATCCAATGCTGCTGTGGATTTTAATGATGTATCCTCTAGAGTCATGGCTACATCTGTAGCTTTTGCAGGTTGGCCTGGCTCAGGTGTACTAGCTTGTCACAGGATACCCAGACTAAGGCTATGGATTTTCCTGTGGTAGGGAATTCTTTGTTTGGGGAGCAGACAGAGAATTATATGAAGGAAATGGATGAATATAGGACTACCTATAAGAGTGCTCAGGCCAAGGAGCGGCAAGCCACTCCTCAGAGGCAGACCCCCAGGGGTAGGGGTAGGCCTTTTCACAGGCCTTTTTACCAAACCCAGGTCTCCTCTGCTTATGTTCAGAGGGGGTTCTTCAGAGGGAGAGGCAGACGGGGTGTGAGCAGGCCTGCTCCCACCCCTCAGCCTAAAGCACCTGCCAAACACGCACCCTGTTGGGGTACCCAAGGCCGATTCTCCTTTACCTGTAGGGGGCAGGTTGGCTTACTTCGTTTGGAACTGGGAAGTCTCTAACTTCAGACAAGTGGGTCCTGGAAGTAGTAAGTCAGGGTCTGGTTCTCAGCTTCAAAAATTTCCGAAGATGAGAATCAGATCTTTCCCACCTGCAAACCCTTTAGAGACCTTTTTCTTTAGAAACAGATGTCTCATTCCTCCTGGCTCTCAGAGCTGTAGAAAGGGTTTCTCCCCTACATCAGGGCAAGGGTCTGTACTCCAGATATTTCCTTACCCAAAAAGACAGGAGAATGGCGGCCCATTTTAGACCTGAGATATCTGAACAAGCACCTTTTGAAACCAAAGTTCAAAATGGTAACTCTGGCAATGTTTTACCTCTCTAGGCCAGGACTGGCTAGCCTCCCTGGACCTCAAGGATGCCTATTTTTCACGTCCTAATCAGAAGCTCCCACCGAAAGTACCTCAGATTCGAACTGCCCTCAGGTCACTACCAGTTCAGAGCAATGCCCTTCGGCCTCACCTCTGCCTCAAGGGTATTCACAAAATGTGTGGCAGTAGCAGTTGCTCATTTAAGAAGGCAAAGGATTGCTGTCTTTCCCTACCTGGACGGCTGGCTTATTGTAGGCCAGTCCCCAGAACAGGTCAAATCTCACTTGCAAGTTACCCAGCAGCTGCTCACCTCTCTTGGCTTATTGCTCAATCTTCCAAAGTCAGTACTGGAACCTGTTCAGGTGCTCACCTTCATAGGTGCAGAATTGGACACAAAGCAGGCCAGAGCCTTCCTACCCTTAGAGAGGGTAAGGAACCTGGTGGCTCTGGCCTCCTCCTTCACTCTGCAGGTCTCTCTTGACCAACAAGATACTTCTTGCAGCTCCTGGGGCACATGGCTGCGTCCACAGCTGTAGTGCAAGGAGCAAGATTTCAGATGAGGACATTCGGTTCACTTGAGAGCCTTTTGGTCTCAGAGAAGAGACCCCTTCCAAGTTGGTCCCAGTGACTGAACCCTGATCCAGGCCCTCCAGTGGTGGCAGGATCAGAGCACTTAAGGCTGGGGTCCCTTTCATTCCTCTGTCTCACTCCTTGACCCTCACTACAGATGCATCCCTCCTGGGGTGGAGCCCACATGGGCGACCTCTCCACTCAGGGAGTGTGGTCCCCTCAGGAATCTCTGCTCCACATCAATTTGCTGGAGCTCAGAGCTGTCTTTCTAGCACTTCAAGTGTTTTTTGCGTCCGTTCAGAACAAAGTGGTACAAGTCAGAACAGACAACACCACAACAATGTGGTACATCAACAAGCAAGGGGGCACTCGGTCTTCGGCCTTGTGCACCGAGGCAATGAAGTTGTGGTCTCTGGCCTATTCCCTGAACACTTCCCGCATAGCAGTTCACCTTCCAGGAAAGGACAATGTCCTGGCAGATGCTCTCAGCAGGATTTCCCAGGGCCATCATGAATGGTCTCTGGATCCTCAAATACTGGGGATAGTTTTTGCCAGATGGGGCACCCCTCAGATAGATCTTTTTGCAGCCCCAGACAATCACCAACTTCCACTGTTCTGTTGCAGGCCCCCAGTGTTGGGCTTAGTCCCCCTGGATGCCTTTCTCCTAGATTGGGAAGGAAGTTTCTTTCGCCTTTCCCCTTCCCTCTCCTATTCAAGGTGCTAGTCAAAATCAGATCCCAGCCTTGCAGGGTGATTCTGATTGCCCCAGATTGGGCCAGGCAGCCCTGGTACCCACTCCTTCTGTCCTAGCAGTCCATCTTCCCTGTGTCTCCCCAGGAATCACTACCTGTTAACCTGTGCCCAGGGAGAGTTTGGTATCCGAACCTCAAATCCCTCAACCTCAAGGCCCGGCTCTTGAGAGCTAGAATTGCTGACCTACACCTTTCTCAAGGTGTTCTTGAAATCTAAAGGCTTCTAGGAAGCCTTCCACTAGGGCTACTTATAATTCTAAGTGGAAAAGTTTTTCCATCTGGTGTTCTGGGAAACATATTTCCCGAATCTGCTGATTTGCCCATTGTTTTGGACTATATGGTCCATCTTAATTCTTTGGGCCTGAGACCAGCTACCCTGAAAGTACATTTGGCAGCTGTCTCTGTTTTTGTTTCAGCAGGAAAGCCCTCCTCTCTTTCCGCTCACCCTGTATTTTCCAAGTTTTTTAAAGGATTACTTCATACTAATCCACCTTTTAGGGATCCGGCCCCTGCCTGGGATCTTAATGTTTGCATTGCTCAGTTAATGCAACCCCCTTTTGAACCTCTGTCTTCTGCAGAGCTTAAGTACTTAACTTGGAAAACTGTTTTCCTAGTGGCTATCACTTCTGCCAGGCGCATAAGTGAGTTACAAGCCTTGTCAGTAGAAACTGACTTTATTTCTTTCCACAAGGGTAAGGTAGTCCTCAGGGTTAACAGGAAGTTTTTGCCTAAGGTGGTTTGATTTCCATCTTAATCAATCTGTCTCCCTTCCAGTGTTTTTCACTGATCACTTCTCTTCTGGCGAGAGGAGATTGCACAGTTTAGATGTTAAGAGGGCCCTAAGTTACTATATAGAACGTACCAAGGGTCACAGGTTTGAATCACTCCAACTTTTTCTCACTTATGGTGAGGTCGGAAAAGGGAGACCTGCCACTAAGAGATCAGTTGCCAGGTGGATTGTCTCTTGTATCCAATTTTGTTATCAAAAACTGGGGAAGGTTCCCACTTCAGGCCTGAGGGCTCACTCTACCAGAGGTATAGCGGCATCTATAGCTGCTGCTAGAGACATCCCTATTTTAGAAATATGTCAAGCAGCTACCAGGAAAACGGTACACACTTTCACCAAGCATTACTCCCTGGATGTCCAGGCCAGGAGAGATGCTCGGTTTGGCACAGCTGTGCTTCAGAGCCTATTCCCTAAGTCGGTTCTGTCCCTCCTCACAGGAGGTACTGCTGTGTAGTCTGCAATAGTCATAATATAGCAAGACTTCATGTTGTTTGAAGAAAAAATTACTCACCTTAGTAATGTTGTTTCTTCTCATGGAGTCTTGCTATATTATGACCTCCCCCCCAGCCTGCCCCTCTCAGAACTTCTACTTGGGTATGGGGTGGGCAGTCTAGTGTGGGCACTAGTTATGCCCATTATATATTTTCCACCCCTTCTTGGGGTTTTGGGGTGTGGTGTTTTTATTTTATCTTCTATTACTTCTCATATTATTATATTATACTATTGCTTTTGGTCCCTTGACTTGAGTCTTTGTGTTGGGACCAGCATTGGGTGTTAATATTTAGGTAGCCAGTTGGCTAGTGTAGGTTACAGCTTCCACACAGACCTTAGTGAGTTTTTGCTCGTAAAGATCTGACGGTTTGAGTTTGAAATAACCAAGACAGAGCTTCTCTAATAGAGCTCGAGTTCTAAGTTCCATTCTTAGAATGGAGTTAACTCTTTCACCTCCGGAGCAGTCCTAATGGTGGGACAAACTGCAATAGTCATAATATAGCAAGACTGCATTAGAAGAAACAACATTACTAAGGTGAGTAATTTTTTCTTATGTACCTACCATAATTCTTGATCTCCTCATGTATCTTCATCATTCATTACTGATTCCTACCCACCCTCTCCTCTTGGGCCTTAGCTCTTGGGCGCCACCTCCTCCCTGCTCGCCTTCCCCCTCATCGAGGCCAGTTGGGGGCAGAGTCCCCTTGGTACCTCAGGGTCCTCTGTTTCCTGCTCTAAAAAGTCACAGAGCGCCCATCCTAGGAGGGTGGCGAGTAGGGTCTTCTCCCTGGCCTTTGAGGGAATACTCTGGGATTCTCAGTGGGGTGCTCTGTGGTATCGTATTTAATCTGGCACAGATGTCCACCTGTTTTTTATCTTCTTGAAGTGGGGGCTGCGTCAGTGTATTTGGTGGGAGAACCCATAGGGATTTTCCTCCCCATTTCTCCTTTATCTCTTCCCCTCTACCTTTAGAGGTCATTCTGGGCAGACTCCTTTCCTGTTTAAGGGTCCACCCACCCCTCCCCTTGACTAAGATGTCAGGTGATGAACTGTGGAGGGCCATGTTCCAGAATTTTCATCCCGAATGTGGATTAGGGGTGGGGAGAGGGGGCTGACTCCACAATATTTTATATTCTCCAAGACCATTTCAAATTCTTTTGTTCTGGACCTTCATCCACTGGTCCCTGAAGTTGACAGGGATCCTTGCTCTTGTGTTTTCACACCTTTCAGATTTTTGAGGTTAAAATTAGCCAGTGGTCTTCCAGAGACCCCCGTGTATATTCAATTTTTCTCTCTTCTCTTCTCTCTCTTTCTCCTTTCTCCTGTGCTGCTGCCCAAAGGTTGGGACCCAATGGCCATGTAGGGAAAAAGTCCAATCCCTCTGTCCTGTGGTCAGCTTATTCCTTTTTTAGTTTATATCCTTTCCTTTCCCCATCCCTCGGCTCTCTTGCCTCACCTTGGTTTTCTTTATTCCCTCTTTGTTTCATCCTCTGTGGCAGAACTGGAGTGGTGGAGGAGTCTGCGGCGCCTAACAGCCAACCTTCATGTGCCACGCAATGCGTCAGCTTCATGGGTGGCGCCATCAGCACCGACCCCCCCCCCAAAAAAAAAGCTCCTGTACAGGTGTGCGCCTCCGGCTTACACCCCATCTGTAATAAATGGTGAAGATACAAGAGAAGATCAAGAATTATGGTAGGTATGTAATTTTCATTCTAGGAGTGTGGATATGTTGTTCATCCACAGTTCTTGGCATGTCCCCTTCCACTTTAAATCTTGCCGGAAGTCTTCAAGCTGGCTCCTCCCACCCACCCCGATGGTATATACCTCGGCTGCACCCCATGATGCCAGATCTTCCTTTCCGCTGGAAGATGCAGGTTCCATCGTGCTCTTACAGCAATTCATAGGCCCTGGATTCAAAGCGTCAGTTGTTACCGAAAATGGTTTTGAAACTCTTTCGAGTTAGCGATTGTGATTTTACCTCATCTGCTGTGGAGGAAAAATCTTCCCCGGAACTTCGCTGGTGCCCCTGTGGCCAGAAGATGTTGTGTACCGATTCCCACTTAACGTGCGTCTACTGTCTAGGTGTCTGATATGACACCTCGTCATGTGGTTTTTGCTTGGCCTTCCATCCCAACATCCTGGATGACCGCAAGGCGCGTTTAAAGCTGGGGAGACCATAGAAAAGGAACCCGCTGGTGAAATCGAAGGAGGCGAGGTGAGCGGTTTCCATGGCTGCGGAATCCACCGAACAGTTGAAACAAATGAAAGCATTTGAGGAAGAAGCAGCTCGAGCTTCGGCCAATCGAAGCTTCTTTGTCCCGCTTAACCTTGGCTCCTTCGAGGAGTTGTGCCAGTCTCTCCCCACTTGGAAGTGAGGCGCCCTTGGGCTCGCACTCCTCCCACCCTCGGAAGAGGGATGATGACCCCGGGTCTTCGTCCAAGTGAGGACGTTCTTGGGACCGAGAGATGTCTGAGTCCCAGGAGCATGCAGTCTCGACTTCGGTCAAGATCACTTCCTCGGCCGCCAGTGTTTTACAGATCTTTAGTTGGGCCAGGAGACCGAGAAAGTGGCCGAGGTCGAGATTGTTCTCGACCCAGTTGACCCTTTGTTGCCAGTTCAACCCGATGACTCTTTGGAAAGGACTCCGGTCCTTGTCTTCCCTGATAAGGAGACCCAGCCTGCTGGTGTCCCCATTGAGGACCCAGTTCCGGATCCTAGGTTTTCACCGATCCCCAGTGTCTCCCTATCGACAGAGTTGGCCTCCCCGATCTTGGTCGAGGTCCAGAACCCGGAAAAAGAGTCATAAGCACTCTAAAAAGAAGCGACACCACAGGTCCTCATCCTCCTCGGACTAAGAGAGGCTTTGGTGGAAACTCTGTCGATGCTGTGAAGACCTCATGTGGCAACAGCTGATTTTGACCAGACAGAAGCAGGCTCTGCCACCTACCCCGGCCATCACATGGCCTTCGCCTCCCAGGCCGAAGCCAACCCCTCCGGAACCGAAGTCTTCAGTTCCTCCGCCCATGGGGCCGGCCCGTATCCTGGTTTGGCCTATTCTGGTTTCTCCACCAATTCTATTGGAGCCACTGCCTAAGCAGCCTCAGGGAGGGGCTCCCTCGAAAGAGGACTGAACAGACACCAGGCTTCCCTGACGTTTGTCGATGAGTCACCCCCAATCGCCCTCAGCGCATCGAGGTGGACTTAGGAGGGAGACCGTTGTATCCCGACTCTTTGGACTCTGATGTCACCGGACTGCACTCACATCCCGGGTATGATGAGTCGTCCATGGCAGGGTTGGAGGAAGGCCCTTCCTCCTTCCAGGGCATTCTCCGCCTCATTTCCAAATCTACCGAAATGTCCCTGGAGTCCATCCAGAAAAAGGTGGAGTACCCCCTTACTGATATTCTCAAAAGGGGGGACACCCTGACAGAGGCCTTTCCAGTGACTGAAACCATTGTTGGCCTGCCCCTTGAGCTTTGGCAGCATCCTGCTTCCTGCCTAGCACATCTGCTCGCAAGTACGCGATACCCATGGGGTCCCTCGCGGGAGTCACAAAGCACACTTCGGCCGAGAGCCTGGTGACTGCCTCTGTATTTAGGCGTACTAGTAGCTCAGCTGACTCTGACTGACCCCCAAACAAGGAGTCCAAAAATATGGACCACTCTGCCTGTAAGGTCTATGCGGCCTCTTCCTTAGGCCTTCGTCTGGCCAGCTCGGTCATCGTTATGGCACACTTCTCTCATGCCCTTCTGGGGTCATTAGGCAAGGTCCTCCCTCATCTCCCAGCGGATATGCAGACCACGGTAAAGCAAGTCCATGACCAGGGACGTGCTGTCGCAAAACAGCAACTCCAGATGGCTCTTGTCATTGGGGATTCTTGTGCCCGCTCACTGGCAGCCTCAGTGGCCACCCGGCGGATACTCAGCATAAGCTTGCTGACGTGCCCTTCCTAGGCACTGACTTGTTCGGTTCAGGAGTGGCCGGTCACCTTCAGCGTATAGAGCAGTCCAGTGCCACCTTGGATGCCACTTCTGCTAAGGGCTCTTCAGGCAAGAACCAGCAGATAAGAAAGAAGCCATTTCGGCATTCGTCCCCTGTGGTCAGGCAGCCCTCCTATCAAGGAGGTCAGCAACAACAGCAGCAGTTTCTGGCTTGGTGCCTGCGGCCCAAGTAGAGTCCTCAATAGCCCCATAAAGGAGTCCAAGGTGCTGGTCCAGGAGCCTCCTCCTCCTCTAAGCCTGCTCAGTGACGGGTTGGGGTTGCCATCCCTACAACCATGGGTCCTCCTGTGAGGGGACGGCTCCGCCACTTCCTTTCCACCTGGTCCGATATCACTTTGGACAGATGGGTTCTCGAGGTGGTCGGTCAGGGACTGCCTCTAGAATTTGAGCAGTACCCTCCTAGCCGAGCCCGTGCCCCTCGGGAGGAAAGGATCTCAGCTTGCACCCAGTTGGCTCTTAGAGACGACGTAGCTCATATTCTCCGCAAGGAGGCCATAGCCCCAGTGCCGGTTCCTCCAACAGACCCAGGCTTCATTTCCAGGTACTTTTTGGTGCCCAAATGGACAGTGGGTTGGCCCATCCTAGATCTCCATGACCTGAATCAATATATCAGGTCTCGCACCTTTCAGATGGTAACTCTGAACCAGATCATACCATCTCTGGAGCGAAACATGTGGTTCTATTCACTGGATCTTCAGGACACGTTCTTTCGTGTCCCAATCCATCCATCCCATCAGCGGTTCCTCTGCTTCAGGGTCGAAGGGACCCTGTACGAGTTCCAAGCCATGCCGTTCGGCTTGTCATCAGCCCCACGGGTCTTCACCAAATGAATTGCAGTGGTGGCGGCCAATCTTCGGCATCGAGGAGTCAGAATCTGTCCTTATCTTTAAGGAGGCAGTATAGTGCAGTGGTCTAAGACTCTGAGCTGCCAGTCTGGTGACATCCAGCAGACCAGGCCTGGGTTTGAATACCACAGCTTCCACTTGCATACTGTGTGACCCTGAGCAAGTCACTTAACTTCCTTGTGCTCCCAGGTCGCACCTGAAAACAAGCTGCAGGTTAGTGTGCCTTTCCTGGTTAAACAATTCCCCTTTCCCTTATTTCGATGACTGGCTCTTGACAGGTTCCACCCATCAGGAGGTGGAGAGGTCCAGGGATCTTGCCCTCTAAACCTGCTCCCAACTCAGCCTCCTGATCAATGAGACCAAGTTGGAACTCGTGCCTTCTCAGATGATGGGCTTCATCGGGGCAGAGCTCAGTTCTTGTCAAGCCAGAGCTCTTTTACACTAGGACTTTATCTCTCAAAATCAATGCTTTACCTAGATTCTTATACTTATTCCAATGTGTCCCGTGTACCCTAACTCCAAAGGAGCTTCTCTTCTGGCAAAAGATACTGAATGCGTATCAATGGACTAAAGGAAAACCAAGGATAGGCTTTCGTAAGTTAACCCTACCTAAGGAATTGGGTGGGATAACTCTGCCCTCACTCCAGAACTACTGGATAGCAGCACAGATTTGGCTGGCACTGTTGTGGGGAACTAAGACATACCAGGCAAAGTGGAAACAAATAGATCTTGTAAGGCCTACCCCACTACCACTCCTGGCTTGCTTATTTACTAAGCCCCTCTTGAAAAAGGCTATCCAAATAGTTCCTAGGGCGACTGTGGCCATCCTGAAAGGGTGGCAATTAGGAACAAAGAGTAAACTTTGCACACAACACTTGTGGAAATACGAATGGTTTGCCCAGACCCTGCTAAATGATAATGAATGGTATAAAAAACAAATTAAGAATGGACTAGAAGCACCCTGGCAAGTTTTAAAAACCGGGGTGATCCTGAGCTTTGAGGAAATCCAGAGGGCTTTTGGATGGTCCGAGGGTGATAGGTTACATTACTATCAGATAAAAGATTATATTTTATCTCAAACTAGGACCAATGCGAGAGGCTTTAGTTTAGAAGAGGATAATACCCCCCTATAGACAAATATGGACCTCACTCCATGGTGAAAAAGTGATATCTATAATATACAGGTCATTAATACTATTAAATTCTCAGGTAATGTTGCCGGTCCAGTCTAGATGGGAACAAGAACTGGCATACCCAATGACCCCCAGGGATTGGATTAAGATATGGAGGGGAACATGGACTGCCACTTCCTCCCCTATCTGGAGAGAATTCACCTGAAAGGTGAGGGCGAGATTCTTTCTGGTACCCTCAGTAATGGCTCAGAGAAATCCCAGAAATACATCGCAATGTTGAAGAGAGTGTGGGGAACCAAGGGCTTCTCATAAAGGTGTTTTTATAGGGTGTCCAAGGATACAAAGTTTTTGGCAGCAGGTAATAAATCATATTAAAATCTTATTAAACATTTAAAGCCCGCTGAAGGAGATTAATTTGATAATGGGAACTCCCCCTCAAGAAGTAAATGATAAAACAAAGAAATATTTATGGTCAATACTCTTAACCTCGGCCTACAAATCTATAACTAAAAAGTGACTACGGAAGACTTCCCCTAAGATTTCTGAGTGGAAAACACTTGTACAAAAATCCAACATAATGAACAGATGTCCCTAAACCTCCAGGAAAAGACTGAGGTGTATATTAAAAATTGGACTAGGTGGGAACTATATCAAGATCAAGTAATATAGCTACAAAAGGGGAAGCTAACCGAAAGGAGAATTAGTCTGTAGATCTAATTGCAATAGTAACTGAATAAAGAACCTAGTCAGTTTGAAATTGGATTGCTGGGTTGTGGGGAAGTAGTCATAACTTCCTGGTAAACTGGTTTGTTTTATCCAAAATGCAAGTATCTATATAGACTAAATTACATGATAATTGTATACATAGATATGGAAGTGATGCTCTTTATCTGATGAAATTATCCTGCTCAATATGCCAAAGTTACAAAGTTCTTGGTTACAGTTTTTGTATGAATGGGCTGCTTAGAATAGTAGCCTATTCTACTGTATGAATTTGTATTAAAACTGTGCTACTGAATAAAGGAAGTATAAAAAAAAAAGCCAGAGCTCTGCTCCTGGTGGACAGGGCGGAGGTTCTCTCCTTCTTTGCCCGATCATTTCTGGTTGGGCACTTGCGCCCTGCCCGGGACTTTCTACGCCTTCTGGGTTACATGGCGGTGTGCACCTTGGTGATCTGGTGGGCCCAGTTCCACATGCGCCCCCTTCAATGGGAGCTGGCCACCCAGTGGACTCGGCGCCATGGTCATTTCGACCAACTGATCACTGTAACCCAGAAGATGTGGGGCGCTCTCCAGTGGTGGACCACCCCAGACTGGTTGCAGGAAGGGATCCGATTTGTCCGCCCCGAGCGGATGGTCATCCTTATGATCGGTGCCTCTCTCATGGGGAGCCCATATGGGGGACAACAGGGCCCACAGGTTCTGGACCCCTGAGGAATCCCGATGCCACATCAACCTGTTGGAGCTCAGAGCAGTCAGACTGGCACTGTCAGCTTTCGGTCCTTAGCTCCGGGGTCAAGTGGTTCCAGACGGACAATACCACGACCATGTACTACCTCAACAAACAGGGCAACACGCACTCCTGTCTGCTGTGCAAGGAGGCGCTCCGGATCTGGACCCTTGTAAGCTGGTTGGAGGTGGATCACCTAGCCATCCATGTGGCAGGAGCCTTTAACCAGCTGGCGGATGCTCTCAGCCGTTCAGGCCAGACATCTCACGAGTGGTCTCTCCATCCAGAGGTAGCTTACAACCTGTTTTCCCTTTGGGGCAAACTGATGGTGGACCTGTTTGCTTCCAGGGAAAACAACAAGCTGAGGCTGTATCATGCCCAACCCCCTCAGCAGGGCTCACTGCAGGGGGATGCCTTCTCGAGACCGTGGACCCCAGGCCTCCTCTACGCCTTCCCTCCATTTCCCTTGATCCACAAGGTGTTACTGAAGGTGAGGAGGGGCAAGGCGAAGGTGACTATGGTAGCCCCAGACTGGCAGCACCAGATCTTCCTGGACATAAGTCTCCACCACTCATTCACACTATTGGGATCTGCGCCGGAGGCACTAGGACCCATCGGGAGCAAACTTTTTGCTGGGGGTCAACGCCAGAGATTGCACCGCAAGGAATGGCGCTGCGAGCCCTAGCTCGTGTGGCAATGACTATCCTGGCGTCGACTCCCCCAACCGCCTCAGTTCCTTTTTTTCCCGTCAGTGCGCTTCAGTGACGACGCCGTCATTGTCGGGAGTCAAACTTCAAACTAGCAGCATAGTTTTAAGTTTTTATTATTTTGTAGTATTATCTTGATACAGTATCGCTTAAGTTCTTCTTATTTTTAAATAAAAACGATAAAGAAGTCTCAGCCTACACTGACGGAGTCGACCATGAGCAGGTCAGGTGACGGTAGGGAGACTTCGTATGAAAGCTGTTCAGCCAGTCGGGCTGGGTCCGGTCCGCCGCCTTCTCCGGAAGGGGGTCTGACAACGGTCAGTCCAGTGCCCGGGGGGATGGGCGGTCCCCGCGGAAGCATAAAGCCAAATGGTCGCATTCTCGGCACCGTTCGGCCTCGAGCTCTTCTTCGGCCTGCAGGTCTAAAAAGAGAAGGCATCACTCGAGGTCGCCCTCTGATACGTCTGCGCGTAGACGTTCGGTTATCGGGGCTAGTTGCCGGTCTCCTCCTTCGGAGTCGCCAACAGCGGCTTCTGGTAGCCCACGTCTTCAACATCGGAGTCCTACCCCGCCCGCAGGTAGGTCTTCAGATGAGCAGTTTCATCAGTGGGCCGCTCTTATGGAGCAATGGGCTCGGAGGTTGGTTCGGCTACCTGGCTTGGTCGTTCGTGGGCCTTCGGGCTCTCTGGGCGACCAGGTAGGGCAGTTGGACTTTCCTGGTCGCGGGGTACCTTCTTGGTGCCGTCGACTCCGTGCTTTGGTGTCCCCCCCACATGGCTTCGGCGCAGGGGGCCACACTGATGCCCTTATCTCCTGCTCTTTTCCTTCAAAATCTGTTTTTCGGTCTCTGGGAGCACCTTTGGCGCCGTGCGGCTCGCAGCGCGGCTGCGCCCCACGCGGCGTCACAAGCTCGGGTGGCGCCGCTTGAGGCGCCTTTGTGCCGTCCTCGGCGCTGTGCAGCTTCAAACGGTGCCACGTGGTTCCTCTGCGTCGTTCTTGGCGCCGTGCGCCTCCTTGGCGCTGGGGGCTCTAGGAGACTTTCCTTTTGTCTCTTTTCCTCGTTCCTCTTCTGGCTTTCATCCCTTTCCTGTCCATACAGTCCCTCCTGGACTGTCAGGAGATGATGTTGAGCCTGACCCAGACCTTCGGCTGGGCGATGAGGTGGACGAAGCAGGATTTTTTACTGCTGCAGAGCCTGTGGTCGAGGACCTGTCATTTAAGTCTCTGCTGAAGAATATGATTTCCACTTTCTCTCCAGACTACAGACATCGATCCTGGAAATTGCTAAGACTCCAATACCTTCACGCCTCGGAGATCCCTACGGATTTGACTCCTCCGATTCAGCCTTCCTTCAAGACGCTGTCTCAAATGGTATGGAATAATCCTGCTCTCTCTTCATCGGTGGCTAAATCCATTGATAGAAAATATTCAGCCCCCAAAGATCGTCCCATTTTGGCATCCCAAGCCTTTGCGGATCCTATTGTAGTCCTGGCAGAGAATGATAAGGTCGTTCTTCCTCAAACCACTACAGCTCGACCTATTAACAAGGAATCTCGTAAGATAGACACCTTAGGTAAGAGAGTCTTTGCTGCTTCTACCCTAAGTATGCGTATTGCAGTTACCAGGGCTATTTTTCTCAGTACGAGTATATTCTGTGGCACCTCTCAAGCAAATGGTTGAAGTTCTTCCGAGTCGGATTCAAAACCAGAGCTTCTCCAAACCATTAGCAGGGTATTGAATCTAACAACCAACAGGTTAAAGCAGCCATGGACGCTTGACTCGGCTTCCTGCTCAGCAGCTGCTGGTATTTGCACCCGCCGCCATTCCTGGCTGCGCACTTCAGGCTTCACCAATGATGCGCAACAGCAGGTAATGGCATTGCCCTTTGATGGTGCATATCTTTTTGGTCCTCAGGTCGAGCAAGCTCTAGAAGCTACACAAAAGACTAGGTCAGCCATTGTTGGCTAGACCCTCCCTGCCCCTCTAGAGGGCATGCCAGTAAACATCAGTTTCATAACCGTCAGTCCTTTCGAGGCAGAGGTAGTTCCATAAGAACCAACCTGCTTAATCCTCAAAAGAAGGCGTAGCAAAAGCGCAGGCCCAAACGCCCAGCGCTACTTTTATGAATTGTTGGCTCAAGTCCCACCTAACTGCCCGAGGTGGACTTTTCCTCTCCGTGGAGGTCGGCTGATGCACTTCTACAGCCAATGGAAGTCCATAACTCAGACAAATGGGTCCTTCGATAATCCACGAGGGTACTCACCAATTTGTGGAAACTCCTCCGGGTGTCCTCCCAAACGAGCCCAGGCTGTCTGCCCTTCAGTCAGACCTTCACCGCCAAGATTCAGGGCCTTCTAAACAACAGGGCAGTAGAACTTGTGCCGCTGCATCAACGAAATATGGGTTCTACCCTCATTACTTTCTGGTTCCAAAGAAGTCTGGGAAATGCGTCATTCTAGATCTCAGAAAGCTAAACAAATTCTCCCCAAGGAGAAATTCAAAATGATTCTAGGAACCCTGTTACCCTTTGCTTCATCAGCACGACTGGTTAGCTTCCCTAGACATGCAGGATGCTTACCAGCACATTCCCATTCACCCGAGACATCACAAATTCCTGAGGTTTGTGGCTCTGGGACAACATTATCAGTTCAGAGTCCTGCCTTTGGCTATCCTCGGCGCGGCGTGTTTTACAAAGTGTTGTGCAGTTCTCGCGCGCACCTCAGAAAACTGGAATACAGGTGTTCCTTATCTGGACGATTGGCTTCGGCAAGTCCTTCCAGGCAAGGGACCTGGATGTCGAGAGACAGCTCTCTCACCTCCTTACGCCCATGGAGTCCTGCTGAACCTCAAGAAATCACAGCTGCAGCCCTCCCAGAGGCTCCTTTTCATAGGGACCCTTCTGGACACATCCTGTGCGAAGGCTTTTCTCCAGAGGACAGAAGGAACAATATCCTTCTGATGGCCCACTACATCGGAGAGAACAGGTCAGTTACAGCGCTGTCGATGCAATGGATGCTGGGCCTCATGGCATCCTCAGTGTTCACTGTACCTCTGGCCCGTCTGCACATGAGAACCACCCAGTGGATGCTCAGTACTCAGTGGTCTCCAACCACTCACCTGCAGTCCTGTCTCATCAAGGTGACAGAACCCTCACGGAGGTCTCTCACCTGGTGGTCTCAAGAGGACAATCTCCTGCAAGGATACTCCTTTGCCCCTCTGGACCATCAGATCTCCATTACCACAGACGCCTCACTAATGGGGTGGAGCTCACTGTCAGGCTCTCTCCACTCAAGGTGTGTGACTCAACTTGAGTCCCAGCTTCACATAATGTCCTAGAAATGAGAGCCGCCCTTTATGCGTCCGAGCTGAAGGACATTCTGTCACAAGAATATTCTCCTCCAAACGAACAACAAAGCAGTGATGTATTACATCAACAAGCAGGGCGGTGCTCATTCTTACCCCTTATGCAGAGAAGCTGATGAGGTCTCGGAACGTGCTTGGAGCACAAGGCCTCACTCAAGCAATCTACCCGCCAGGTGTACAGAACGACTTGGCAGACCGTCTCAGCAGAACAGAGACAGATCCTCACGAGTGGTTCTCGACTCAACCATAGTTCAGTCACTATTCAAGAGTGTGGAACTCCGACCTGGACCTTTTATGCCCCCACTCAACGCAAACTGCTCTCTTCTGCTCCAGAAACCAGGGCCTGGCATTTTTGTCAGGATGCTCCAGGCTGCTGTGGACAAAACGCTTTACGCCTCTTCCGCCTTCTTCCTCTAATTCAGAGAGTACTCTGAAGTTCGAGTCTCAGGGAGACAAGATGATTCTCATTGCTCCCTTTTAGCCTCGATAACTGTGGTTTCCACTTCTCAACAGTATGTTGGCAGTTCCTCCAAGACCACTTCCCTGCAGATGAACCTTTAACTCAGGGACCGGTGGTCCATCCCAATCTGAGATCTTTCACCTTATGCTTGGCTCCTGAAGAGGTAGAAGTAAATCGGTTCAATGTCTCAAGAGTTTCGATATCCTCTGGCTGCGCTGAAGCCAGCCACCGAAAAACTTACACGCTAAGTGGAAGTTAGCCTCTGGTGCAAAGTCCTTTGAATCCCTTTTCCTGCCCTCCGGATAAAGTTTTAGAGTACCTTTGACCTCTCAAATTCAGGTCTCCAGTACTCTACAGTTAAGGTTCACCTTAGTGCCATTTCAGCGTATCATGAGCCGGTTTTTTTCTTCACTGGCTAAGTTACCTATGGTTAAGAGATTTCAGGGCATTCTGCAAACCAGACCCCTCACAAGACGTCCGTTGCAGCCTGGGACATTAATCTTGTGCTAGACATGCTCACCCGAAACCCTTTGAGCCTCTAGCTACCTGTGAACTAAAGTTCCTCACCTGGAAGACTGCCTTCTAGTGGCCATTACTTCAGCCCATAGGGTCTCTGAGATACATGCCCTGGTCACAGACCCTCCGTATACTGTGTTCCATAAGGACAAAGTAGTCCTTCGTACTCATCCTAAATTTCTTCCTAAGGTTGTGTCAGAATTTCATCTTAACCAACCTTTGGTCCTATCCTCTTATTTTGCGGACTTCCAAAATGAAGAATGCTCTTCATTCTCTGATGTTAAGAGGGCCTTGCATTTCTACTTAGATAGAACCAAGGATTTTCGTAGAAGCCCAGCAACTGTTCATTTCCTTCAGTGAGGCCTGGCTGGTCAACCTGTCGCTATTAGATGGATCTCAACATGGCTAGTGGCGTGCCTTCGTCACTGCTATTCCATGGCGCAGGTTAAGTTGGAGAGTAGAGTTTATGCTCACTCTACCAGAGCGGTAGCGGCATCCCTAGCGGAAATCCGCAATGTGCCCATTGCAGACATCTGCAATGCAGCCACCTGGAGCTCATTGCATACTTTCGTTAAGCATTATGCATTCATGTCCATGCCAGACGACATTCTTCCTTTGGCAGAGCCATTCTTAATGGACTTCTGTCTTAAGAAACGTGAGCTCTGGTTTTCCTCCTGCCGCCTCGGGGATTATTAGTCTCGGTATTCTCAATAGTGTGACGAGTAGTGGAGACTTATGTCCAGGAAGATATGAAAATTACGTACCTACCGTAATTCTTGATCTTCTTGGACGAGTCTCCACCACTAATTCACACGCCCACCCTCCATCCCCTGAGCTCACCTCTCTTGTTGGTCTTCACTCCCTCAAATCTTTAGGCCTTGAAGACTTCTTTGTTGACCCTTCTTACACGGGTCGTCCGGACTATCTTATGTCCGGTTTTTAGGTTAGGCTACCCTTCTAGGTTAGTTACGCTGCACCTCCTTGGTAAAAAAGGTACTGAGGCGGTTGGGAGTCGGCGCAATGGTCATTGTCCATGAGAGCTAGGGCTCAAGGGCGCCATCTCTGGCGCCGACCCCCAGCAAAAGTTTGCTCCTGATGGGTCCTAGTGCTTCCGGCGCAGATCCCAATAGTGTGAATGAGTGGTGGAGACTCGTCCAAGAAGATCAAGAATTACGGTAGGTACGTAATTTTCATTTCTGGTACCCAGATCTCCTCAGCCTCAGCTGCAGGCCCCCGGAGCGGCTTTGTAGGCTTTGTACACACCCGGACCTGATATCTCTGAATCGGGAAGGTATTTCATCCGGACCTTCAATCCCTGCACCTGACAGCCTGGTACCTGAGTGGCTAGAGTTCCAGGCTTTTGTCTTTCCGAAGATGTCTACACTGTGGTGGAGGCATCCAGAAAGGAATCAACCAGGAACGCCTTCAAATGGAAAAGATTTTCCATTTGGTGTCAGGGTAAGAGTCTGGACCCCTTATCCTGTTCTGTGGCTAACATTCTCATCTACCTTTGGTCTCTCTCTCCAAAGGGGGTCTACGGTCAACGACCCTTAGGGTGCACCTGGCAGCCATTTCTGCTTACCGGGCATGGGCTGGTCAGCCGACATTGACGCAGGAGACAGTGGTCGGGCGCTTCTTCAAAGGCCTGGATCACATATCCCCTCCGGTGCGTGAACCTCCACCTCCATGGGATCTGTTGCTGGTTTTGGCAAAGCTCATGGGCAAGCCATTCGAACCCATGCACAAGTGTGAGCTCTTACACTTGTCGTGGAAGACGGCCTTCCTGTTGGCTATCACGTCAGCCAGAAGGACGGGGGAGCTCCAGGCACTTTCGGTGGACTCCCCTTATCTGGTCTTTCACAGGAGCAAAGTTGTTCTGTGCCCCCACCCGAAATTCATTCCGAAGGTGGTGTCAGAGTTTCACCCTAACCAGGTGTTGACTCTGCTGGTATACTACCCTAATTACACCTTGGACGGTGAGTATAGGCTTCATACTTTGGACCTGAGATGTGCTCTCTCTTATTATAAGGAAAGAACGGCAGAAATTTGTGGAGAGGTTCACCAGCTGTTTGTCACCTACACTGATGCCGTTTCTGGCAGACCTGCAGCCAAATGGACCATAGCAAAGTGGATTACATTATGCATAGGTCTGTGCTATGAGTTTGCGGGCAAGGAGCCTCCCAGAGGGATAAGAGCTCATTCTACCCACAATACTACTCCATCAGTGGCTGCTTCCAGGGACATCCCTATCCAGGAAATCTGTTGGGCTGCTACATGGAAGTCAGCAAACACCTTCATTACCCTCTACCACATCGACCTTGAGTTACACCGGGATGCTGGTTTTGGGGTCTCGGTTCTCCAATCTTTATTTCCTAAGTAGGGGGCGTGCACCTTGCCTCCCTTCTCCCGGAGAACTGCTTAGAGTCTGCCAAGAAGTGTGGATGAACAACATATACACGCTCCTAGAAGAACAGGTTACTCACCTGTAACAGTAGTTCTAGGAGTGGTATATGTTGTTCAACCACACACACCCTCCCGATCTCCCCGGCTTTAGGCACACAACCTTGCTTCCAGCGGGCTAAGATCTAGCCTCATGGGACGGAGCCAAGGTTTATACCACCCGGGTGGGTGGGAGGAGCCATCTAGAAGACTTCCGGCAAGATTTAAAGTGGAAGGGGACATGTCAAGAAGTGTGGATGAACATATACCACTCCTAGAACTACTGTTACAGGTGAATAACCTGATCTTCCTGGACATAAGTCTCCACCACTCATTCACACTATTGGGATCTGCGCCGGAGGCACTAGGACCCATCAGGAGCAAACTTTTTGCCGGAGGGTCTGCGCCAGAGATGGAGCCGCGAGGAACGGCACCGCGAGCTTCAGCTCGCGCAGTAATGACTATCTCGGCCAACCCTCCAACCGCCTCGGTTCCTTTTTTCCCGTCGCGCGCTTCAGTGACGACGTCAGTCAGCTCATTAGAGTCAAACTCAAACTAGCAGCATAGTTTCAGTTTTCTTATTTGTAGTAATATCTCGATAAGTATCGCTTAAGTCTATTCTTATTTTAAAATAAAAGAAGTCTCAGCCTACTTTGACGGAGTTCACCATGAGCAGGTCAGGTGATGGTAGGACTTCGATGAAAGCTGTTCAGTCAGTAGGGCTGGGTCCGGGTCCGCCTTCTGAAGGGGGAGTCTGACAATGGTCAGTCCAATGCCTGGGGATGGGCGTGTCCCGGAAGCATAAAATAAACGACAGCATTCTCGGCATCGCTCAGCCTCGAGCCTTCTTCGCCCACAGGTCAAAAAGAGAAGGCATCACTCGAGGTCGCCCTCTGATATGTCTGCGCCTAGACGTTCAGTTATTGGGGCTAGTTGCCTGGTCTCCTCCTTCGGAGTCGCCAACCTCTGCATCTGGTAGCCAACGGCTTCGACATCGGAGCCCTACCCCGCCTGCAGATAGGTCTTCAGATGAGCAGTTTCATCAGTGGGCCGCTCTTATGGAGCAGTGGGCTCGGAGGTTGGTTCAGCTACCTGGCTCGGTCACTCGGGGGCCTTCGGGCTTCTTGGGAGACCAGGTAGGGTGGTTGGACTTCCCTGGTCGCACGGCACCTTCTTCGGTGCAGTTGACTCCGCGCTTAGATGTCCCCCCCACATGGCTACGGCGCAGGGGGCCACACCGATGCCCTTATCTCCTGCTCTTCTTCCTTCAAAGCTTGTTTTTCGGAGTCTTGGAGTGTTTTCGGCACCCTCTGCATCGCTGGCACGCTCGGCACTGTCCTTGGCGTTGCAGCGGCTTCTCGGCGCTGTCTCGGCTCAGTGTGGCCTCTCGGCACCGCTCCTCGGCTCGTGTGGGTCCTCGGTGCTGCTCGCACCGTGTGGGTCCTCTGTGCCGGGTCCTGGCGTCGTCTCGGTGCCCGTCGGCTCGCGCGCCTGGGCTCTTGTGGGCGTGCTTCTCTTTTCACACTTTTCCTTCTTCCCTTCTCTGACTTTCATTCCTTTCCTGTCCATACAGTCCCTTCTGGACTGTGAGGAGATGACATTGAGCCTGACCCAGACCTTCGGCTGGGTGATGACGTGGAGGAAGCAGGATCTAGTACTGCTACAGAGCCTGTGGTCAAGGACCTATCCTTTAAGTCTCTGCTGAAAAATTTGATCTCCACTCTTTCTCTCCAGACTACAGACATTGATCCTGGGAAATTAAGACTCCAATACCTTCATGCCCTGGAGATCCTACGGATTTGACTTCTCCGGTTCAGCCTTCCTTCGAGACGCTGTCTCAAATGGTATGGAATAATCCTGCTCTCACCCCTTCTGGGTGGCTAAATCCATAGATAGGAAATATTCAGCCCCCAAGGATCGACCCATTTTGGCATCTCAAGCCTTTGCGGATCCTATTGTAGTCCTGGCAGAGAATGATAAGGTTGTTCTTCCCCAAACTACTACAGCTCGACCTATTAACAAAGAATCTGTAAGATAGACACCTTAGGTAAGAGAGAGTCTTTGCTGCTTCTACCTTAAGTATGCAGATTGTCACCAGGCTATTTCTCCCAGTATGAGTGTATCCTGTGGCATTCTATCAAGCAAGATGGTTGTAGCCTACCGAATCGGATACAAAGCCAGAGCTTCTTCAAACCATTACCAGAGGTATCGAATCTAAAACCAGCAGGTTAAAGCAGCTATGGATGCTTTCACTGCTTCCCGTTCGTGACTGCTGGTATTTGTACCGCTTGCATTCCTGGTCACACTCGGGCTTCACGAATGACGCGCAGCAGCAGGTAATGGCGTTGCCCTTTGATGGTGCATATCTTTTCGGTCCTCAGGTAGAACAAGCTCTAGAAGCTACACAAAAGACTAGGTCAGCCATTAAATTAGCTCAACCTCCTCCTGTCCCCTCTTGAGGGAGTGTCAATAAACGTCAGTTTCATAACAGTCAGTCCTTTCGAGGCAGAGGAAGCTTCCATAAAAACCAACCTGCCCAACCTCAAAAGAAGACACAACAGAAGGCGCAAGGGCCCAAAGCGCCCAGCGCCACCTTATGAGTTGCTGGCCCAAGTCCCATCTCAGCTGCCCGAGGTGGACTTTTCCTCTCCGGTGGGGGGTCGTCTGATGCACTTCTACAACCAATGGAAGTCCATAACCTCAGACAAATGGGTCCGGATAATTCGCGAGGGGTATTCACTCAGTTTTGTGGAGACCCCTCCGGATCGTCCTCCCAAACGACAGCGCAGGCTGTCAACCCTTCAGTCAGACCTTCTCGCCGCCGAGATTCAGGGCCTTCTGAACAACAGGGCAGTAGAAGTAGTGCCGCTGCATCAACGGAACACAGGGTTCTACTCCCATTACTTTCTAGTTCCAAAGAAGTCCGGGAGCATGCGCGCCCCATCCTGGATCTCAGAAAGGTAAACAAATTTCTCCTCAAGGAGAAATTCAAAATGATTTCTCTGGGAACCTTGTTACCTTTGCTTCATCAACACGACTGGCTAGCCTCCCTGGACATGCAGGATGCTTACCAGCACATTTCTGTTCACCTGAGGCATCACAAATTCCTGAGGTTTGTGGCTCTGGGACAACATTATCAGTTCAGCGTCCTGCCCTTTGGGCTATCCTCTAAGGCGTGGGTTTTACAAAGTGTTGTGCAGTTCTCTTAGCCACCTCAGAAGGTCGAATTCAGGTGTTCCCTTATCTGGACGATTGGCTTCTGGCAAGCCCTTCCAGGCAGGGAACTCTGGACGCCGTAGAGATGACCTCTCGCTTCCTTACGTCCATGGGAGTTCTGCTGAACTTCAAGAAATCGCAGTTGCAGCCCTCCCAGAGGCTCCTTTTTATAGGGACTCTTCTGGATACCTCCTGTGCAAAGGCTTTTCTTCCAGAAGACAGAAGGAACGATATCCTTCAAATGGCCCGTCACATCGGGGAAAACAACTCAGTCCCAGCTCGCTCGATGCAATGGATGCTAGGCCTCATGGCATCCTCAGTGTTCACTGTACCCCTAGCATGTCTGCACATGAGAACCACTCAGTGGATGCTCAGTACTCAGTGGTCCCCAACCACTCACCCACAGTCCTATCCCATCAAAGTGACAGAACCTTTAAAGAGATCACTCACCTGGTGGTCTCAAGAGAGCAATCTCCTGGAAGAGTATCCCTTTGCTCCTCTGGACCATCAGATCTCCATTACCACAGACACGTCCCTAATGGGGTGGGGAGCTCACTGTCAGGCTCTCCACACTCCAAGGTGCGTGGACTCTGGTCGAGTCCCAGCTTCACATAAATGTCCTAGAAATGAGAGCCGTCCTTTATGCAGTCCGAGCCTTGAAGGACATTCTCGGTCACAAGAACATTCTCCTTCAAACGGACAACAAAGCAGTGATGTACTACATCAACAAGCAGGGCAGTGCTCCTTCTTACCCCTTATGCAGGGAAGCGATGAAGGTATGGGAATGGTGCTTGGAGCACAAGGCTCTAATTCAAGCGGTCTACCTACCGGGGAATACAAAACGAGCTGGCAGACCGTCTCAGCAGAACAGAGACAGATCCTCACGAGTGGTCTCTCGACTCAACCATAGTTCAGTCACTATTCAAAGAGTGGGGAACTCCAGACCTGGACCTTTTTGCATCCCCACTCAATGCAAAACTGCCTCTCTTCTGCTCCATAAATCCAGGGCCTGGCATTTTCTGTCAGGATGCGTTCAGGCTGCAGTGGACAAAACGCTTTCTTTACGCCTTTCCACCTCTTCCTCTAATTCAGAGGGTACTCCTCAAGTTCGAATCCCAGGGGGACAAGATGATACTCATTGCTCCCTTCTGGCCTCAGCAGCTGTGGTTTCCACTACTCAACAATATGTTGGTAGTTCCTCCGAGACCACTTCCCCCTGCAGATGAACCTTTTGACTCAGGGGCCGGTGGTCCATCCTAACCTGAGATCGCTTCACCTTCACGCTTGGCTCCTGAAGAGGTAGAAGTAAGCCGGTTCAATGTCTCTTGAAGGGTTTCAGATATTCTTCTGGCTGCGCAGAAGCCAGCCACTCAGAAAACTTACATAGCCAAGTGGAAGGGTTTTTGGCTCTGGTGTGCAAAGTCCTCTTTGAATCCCTTTTCCTGCCCACCAGATAAGGTTTTGGAGTACCTCTTGGACCTCTCAAATTCAGGTCTGCAGTACTCTACAGTCTAAGTCCACCTTAGTGCCATTTCAGCGTATCATGAGCCGTTTTTTTTCCTTGACACTGGCTCAGTTACCTGTGGTTAAGAGATTTCTTAAAGGAATTCTGCAGACCAGACCTCCTTCAAGACGTCCAGTTGCAGCCTGGGACATTAATCTTGTGCTAGACATGCTCACTCGGAAACCTTTCGAACCTCTGGCAACCTGTGAGCTAAAATTCCTCACCTGGAAGACTGCCTTCCTAGTGGCCATTACCTCAGCCCGCAGGGTCTCTGAGATGCATGCCCTGGTCACAGACCCTCCGTATACTATGTTCCATAAGGACAAAGTAGTCCTTCGGACTCATCCTAAATTTCTTCCTAAGGTTGTGTCAGAATTTCATCTAAACCAACCTTTGGTCCTTCCCTCTTACTTTGCGGACTTCTAAAATGAAGGAGAACGATCTCTTCATTCTTTGGATGTTAAGAGAGCTTTCTGTTTATATCTAGATAGAACCAAGGACTTTTGCAAATCCCGGAAACTGTTTGTTTCCCTCAGCGAGACCCGGCTGGGTCAACCTGTCGCTATCAGATGTATCTCAGCATAGCTAGTGGCATGCCTTCACCACTGCTATTCCATGGCGCAGGTTAAGTTGGAGGGTAGGGTTTACGCTCACTCTACTAGAGCGGTCGCGGCATCCCTAGTGGAAATTCGCAACGTGCCCATTACAGATATTTGCAGCGCCACCTGGAGCCTCAGTGCATACTACAACATTATGCACTGGATGTCCATGCCAGACGACATTCTTCCTTTGGCAGAGCCATCCTCAATGGACTTTCTGTCGTGAAAGCGTGAGCTCTTGGTCTCTCCTGCCGCCCTCTCGGGGGATTATTAGCTCGGTACTCTCCCAATAGTGTGAATGAGTGGTGGAGACTTATGTCCAGGAAGATATGAAAATTACGTACCTACCGTAATTCTTGATCTTCTTGGACGAGTCTCCACCACTCATTCACACACCCACCCTCCATCCCCTGAGCTCACCTCTGTTGTTGGTCTTCACTCCCTCAAATCTTTAGGCTATGAAGACTTCTTTGTTGACCCTGCTTTTATGGGTCGTCCGGACTATCTTATGTCCGGTTTTAGGTTAGGCTATCCTTCTAGGTTAGTTACTCTGCACCTCCTTGGTAAAAAAGGTACTGAGGCGGTTGGAGTGTCGACACCGAGATAGTCATTACCATGAGCTGAGCTAGGTGCCATTCCCTGCGGCTCCATCTCTGGCTGACCCTCCGGCAAAGGTTGCTGCTCCTATGGGTCCTAGTGCCTCCGGTGCAGATCCCAATAGTGTGAATGAGTGGTGGAGACTCGTCCAAGAAGATCAAGAATTATGGTAGGTATGTAATTTTCATTTGGGCTGTTTTGATTGGCCTACAGGCCTTTGCCACCCTCCGTCCGGGTTATCAGCTATTGATACATACGGAGATCTCCGTAAAGTGCTAGATAAATGGATAAGGTTGTGTCCACAGGTGGAGATGCAGAGAGAGTCTGGCACTGGGCTGTGAAACACAATATGTTCCTAATGGCAGTCTTCCTTGTCTGGTACCCTCAATGTTCTTTTAGATCTTCACAGCCAGTCCCAGGCACTGTTCCATGAATGGAGGTTATTTGGAATTTATCGTGGATGACTTCTTTCTAAAGGTGGGGCGACCAGACATCGACCTTTTTGCATTTCCATACAGTGCAAAACTGTTGTGTTTCTGCTTTCTGACTCCAGGGCCTAGAGTTTTTTGGCGAGACTTGTCTCTTTCTTGGAAAGGGAGGTTCATGTATGCCTTTCCCTCATTCCCTCTCATACAGAGGGTTCTGGTCAAGTTGAGGGCCGAGTCAGCCACCCTTATTCTAGGGGCCCCACATGTGCCCAGAACAAATCTGGTTCCCTTTGCTACAGCAGTTGGCAGTGAAAACCACCTTCAAACAACATGAAGTCTTGCTGTATTCTGACAATCTGCAGTTAGCTCCAGCCTTTGAACTGCCCCGTAGAGTATAGGGTTAATTTTCTATGCTTTGCATAGAATGTTGAGCTCGAGCTCGGTTGAGGTCTCTGTCTGCAGCACTTTGAAACCCAACCATCAGATTCTTTACTCCACCTCACTGAAGTCGCTCCGGAGATTTCTCTTACTCGGTTCAAAGTCGGTTAAAGTGTCGGTTTTTCCACTCAACTTCTGTGGTATTATGGTTCAGGGCTCTGTCTGCAGTACAGTAAGTACTTTAGGTAGTAGTTCTGGGTTATTTGTGGAAATTGTAAAAACTTTTCTCGAGCGGTTCGGCTGAACAGATCCA
Organism: Neoceratodus forsteri; assembly: GCA_016271365.2. Classification (NCBI taxonomy): domain Eukaryota; kingdom Metazoa; phylum Chordata; order Ceratodontiformes; family Ceratodontidae; genus Neoceratodus; species Neoceratodus forsteri. The sequence goes on from CM028134.1 coordinate 1,019,868,868, forward strand.
ACATCTTTGAAATCTGTGTGTTTTCCTTTAGTGTGTGGTTACCGGTCCTTATCGGTTTAAAAAAAAAAACACGTCTTTTAACGTTTTATCTTACTTCGAGTGGGAGCTCTTGCAGCAGGCTATTACATTTAGGACTATGCCGCAGGCACTAGGACCACCCGGTGAAAAACTTATGCCAGCAATGCCAGTGGGGACTGCCCCCGATGCGACCCTGCCCGCCGCGGTCAGGGTACAAGAAGCGGACCCAGCTTCATCTCGTTCTTTCCGCTTCGTATACCGCACGTGAAGCTTGCTTCTGTCTGCGATTATCAGCGAGAAGAAGAACTTCTATCAAGACTTTGTCGCTTTTTTCTACGGTTATCCTTTGTTTTACCGACACCGGCGTCAGTTTCGCTGCCGCCGTTTCGTCTGGTTTTCCTGCTTTTGTGCTGTGCTTTTTGCTCGGTTTTTGTCGCTTCCAGTACCGACGTCAGCCCTCTTCCTCCCTGGCCGGGTTCGATGTCTTTCCGGGCTTTGGTGTCCCCTGAACACTTGAATAAGTGTGACTGCGGGTGGCAGATTCCCGCTAAGGACAGGCACCAGCGCTGCGTCTTCTGTCTCGGTCCCGACCACGACACCGCCAATTGTGCTGACTGCCAGGCCTTCACCAGCCGGACCTGCATCCGCCGCCTGAAAGCCCTTAAGGCCTACCTTCTAGAGCAGAAAATGAATCTGAACTCTTCGGAGGGGAAGAGGAAAGAAAAAAAGCGGCACAGCAAGGAGCGTAGTCTGTCCCGACACTGGTTCCGGTCTCGATCCAGATCGCATTCGTAGCCTTCTCCAAAAAAGGCCCGTCCTTCGGGGTCTGGAGAATCGCCGAAGACTCCACAGGCTAAGGCCGGCCCGTCGGGGGAGAAGCCGGCCAAGCCGAAGGTGACTCCGCTAATCATCATTGCCAGGTCCTTGGAGGTACCTGCTTCGGCCCTACCTGGCTAAGGCACCGCGCCGCCAGCAAAGCGTGCTTCTGGAGACTAGGACTCTCCGCACCTCCTGGCGTCACCCCATCATCGGTCCCTTCACCGACGCCGGACAAAGGTGCAAAGGACCCGGGGTCGGTCGTAGAGATACCAACGTCCCCATCGCCCAAGTCCTCCTCCCCTTTGGGCCCTCAGGATAGCTCTCCTTCGCATCCTGCCATTCCGGAGGCTTCTTTTCCACAGCGTGCGGCTGAGATTTTTTCCAAGGATGAGCTCAAGGAGCTTTTCTCCTTTTGGTGGGGGCAGGTCCACAAGCGGACCTCCCCGTCGCTGGCCCAGACACCGGTTCCGGATCCCGTGGGAGAACCACAGCCGGAGGGTGAGACTTCTCCGTTGAGGTCACCGGAGTGCCGTCCTTCGCCCCCTTCCAGGGCTCGTTCCCGTTCTAGATCCGAGGACCACCGACGTCGCTTTAGGCTTTCTGGTGACCAACGTCAGTCTAGGTCTCGTTCCAGGAGCCCTTCTTGCACTAAGTGGGACTGCTCCCGACGTTGGTCATTGCTCCATCGCCGGTCCAGGGACTGGAGTCGGTCTTCAGACTGTTGGTCCCCTAGTCACTGACGTCAGCGCAGGCATGGTCATGGGGTAGAATCAGATATTCCAAATCGGATAGTCGATCCTTCTCTTCTTCATTGACCTCTTCCACTTCTCTCAGTCTCAAGCGCTCCCCTGAAGAGAAGAACCAGCCTCGCTCGCCTACGGACGATCCTGCCTTTATGGACATCATGAGGCACATCAGGCTTCCAACGAGTGGGACACGGAAGACCTGGATCTGGAACACCGGAGATTGGCTAAATACCTGAGGCAGAAGGAGCCGAAGCCCCTGGTTATTCCTCCTTTGGTGGATACTTTCCAGGATCTTACAAGATCCACCTGGATGCATCTGGCCTCCATCGCGGCAGTTCCGAAGAAGTTGTATAGGCTCTATAAGGCCCCGAGGGCAGAACCCTTCCTGGCAGAACACCCTCAGGCCGACTCATCGGTGATCACGGCTGCCCATGATAAATCTCGGCAGCCGAAGCACCTCAGCTCCCTGCCTCCCGACCTGGAGTCCCGATACCTGGATCAGGTGGACAAAAAAGTTTACGCGGCCTCCACCTGTTCCGTTCGCTCCCTAAATTTCCTCACGCATATGGTACAGTATCAGAATGCGTTATGGGAACGGGGACTTGAGCTGACACAGGCCATGCCAGACTCTGATAAGAAGACTGAGCTCCTGGCCCTTTTGCAGTCGGGCTCAGACGTAGGCTCTCATGTGCTGAGAGCCTCGTATGACGCGGCCGCCTCTGGGGTATGCCTTCGGCACCATGCCTGGTTGAGAGTCTCGGGCTTTCACCAGGATCTGTAGTCCAGTATCCGGGATTTGCCCTTCCAGGGTACCGTCTTGGTTGGGCAGGAGACGGAGGCTTTGATCTCCCGTCTCCAGGAGTCTGGTAAGTCGATCTTGTCAGTCTGCCAGATGTACCGTGGCGACCAGCGACGTCCACACTGCCGGCAGCCTTTTTGTAAGTCCTCAGGCAACCAAGTTTCAGCCTGTGGAAACCAGCAGGGACAGAGAGGTGGCTTCCGTAGAAGATCCGGAAACCAGCAGTCTGGTGGACCTTCTGCCTGTGGGCCCAAGTCCCCCCAGGCCTCTCTTCCAACTCCCGGTTCTGCCCAGTGACTCCCTTCTGCCCCCCCCTTCTGACCGAAGTTCAAGGGGAGCCCTTTGGGGGCAGCTTCTCCCTTCATCTCGAAGGGTGGAAGTCTATTTCCACGGACCAGTGGGTCTTAGACGTTGTACGGAGAGGACACACTTTGGAGTTCACAGAGTTTCCTCCACATACTCCACCAAAGCTCTCCCGTTATCCTTCTTCTCACATCCCACTATAAGAAGGAGAAATACAGACCCTCCTGCAGAAGAGAGCTATAGAGAGAGAGTCCCCTGGGGGCAGCAGGGCCAGGGGTTCTACTCCCACTTTTTTCTGGTCCCAAAAAAGACTGGGGACCTTCGTCCCATTCTAGATCTCAGTCCACTAAACCTCTTTATCGAGTACAAAAGGTTCAGAATGGTGACTCTTCCAGGTCTCCTTCCCTTGCTGCACCAAGGGGACTGGCTCTGTTCTCTCGACATGCAGGATGCATACTTGCATATTGGGATCTTTCCTCATCACAGGAAGTTTTTGAGGTTCCACTTCCAAGGGGAGCATTTTCAGTTTCGGGTGCTGCCGTTCGACCTCTCTTCCACTCCTCGAGTCTTCACCAAATGCCTCGCAGTGGTGGCTGCGGCTCTGAGGTGAATGGGTTACTATGTGTTTCCCTATCTCGACGATTGGCTTCTTATGGCCCCGTTAAGGGACAGCCTCTTACGCTCTCTCGGAGACACTTATACGCTATTCCGAGAGCTGGGGATCACCCTGAACTTAAAAAAGTCTTCCCCGGAGCCCAGCCAAAAGCTCGCCTTCATAGGAGCAATCCTGGATTCTGTCTAGGGCGTGGCCTTTCTCCCCCAGGACAGGGGGATTCGCTTGCGAGAGTTGGCAGAATGGATCTCTATGGCACCTCGGGTTCCAGCTCAGAACTTCCTCAGCTTATTGGGGCATATGGCGGTGGCCATTCCAGTCACGCCCTTGGCCTGCCTCCACATGAGATCCTACAATGGATGCTCAGGGTGCAGTGGGACCAATGCTGTGATGACCTGGACACTCTAGTCCGGGTCTCGGAGCCAGTCAGGAGAACATTGCTTTGGTGGTTGGACCCCAGCAATCTGGAGAAAGGGGTCAGTTTTCGTCCGGAGCCACCAGGTCAGACTCTAACGACAGACGCCTTGGACCTGGGCTGGGGGGCGCACCTGGGTGTTCATCAAACGCAGGGGGTTTGGTCACCCGAGGAACGTTCCCTTCACATCAATGTGCTGGAAATGCGAGCGGTCCTCTACGCTCTTCGGGCGTTCGAGAGGATCTGGTACCGGCCTCTTCTAATTCAGACAGACAACATGGCAGTCGTCTTTTACATCAACAGGCAAGTAGGCATTCATTCATATCCTCTTTGCAGGGAGGCGATGAGAGTCTGGTACTGGGCACTGGAACGGGGCATTCTGCTGTCCGCACTGCATGTTCCAGGCAGCCTAAACGATCTGGCCAACAACCTCAGCAGGTCGCGGGCCAGAGCACATGAGTGGGAATTGCTACAGTCCATAGCGGACCAGCTCTTCGTCAGGTGGGGTCTTCCCGAGCTGGACCTCTTTGCGTCACCATGGAACGCCAAACTACCAATGTTTTGCTCGCGAGAGCACGTGCCTGGAGTTTTTTGGCCAGACGCGTTATCCCTTTGTTGGGCAGGGAGGTTTCTTTATGCCTTTCCGCCCTTCCCTCTCATTCAGAGGGTTCTGCTCAAGTTACTGGCCGAAGGGGCCCAGATGATCCTTGTGGCCCCCAACTGGCCTCGACAGATTTGGTTTCCACTCCTGCAGCGGTTATCCAGGGAACTGCCAATTCCGCTGCCCATATGCTCGCAATTGCTGTCCCAGGACCAGGGGTCTCTGGGCCATCTGGATCTCAGATCCCTGCACCTTCATGCTTGGCTCCTTCAGACATAGCTCAAAACAGATACGGGGATTCCCCAGAAGTGGCAGAGGTCTTAGCGTCTGCAAGAAAGCCCTCTACTCGCTCCACTTATGCTATGAAGTGGAAGCGTTTCTGTCTTTGGGCCTTGTCGCAACGTTTGGATCCCGTCACCTGCCCTGTGAACTCCACTTTGCAGTACCGCCTCTCCTTGTACGAGAAAGGCCTGAGTTATTCCTCTATCAACGTGCACATGTGGGCAATTTTCGCCTACTATGCCCTCGTGGGAGAGAGAACATTGGCGCAATTAGATGTGGCCCGCACCTTCCTTAGGGGAATTCTACACATGAGACCTCCCATTAGGGACCCTGTCCCACCCTGGGACCTCCTTTTTGTGTTGGAGAAACTCACCCTCCTTCCTTTTGAGCCTGCAGCGAGTTGTGAGCTGCGTTACCTTTCTTGGAAAGTTTGTTTTTTGGTTGCTGTTACTTCAGCTCGAAGGGTTTCTGAGCTTCAGGCTCTGATGTGTAAAGAGCCCTATTTGGTTTTGCATAGGGAAAGGGTTTCCCTCAGAACTAATTCTAAGTTTCTTCCCAAGGTGGTATCAGAATTGACCCTCAACCAGTCGGTTGATCTTCCTGTTTATTTTCCTTCCCCTTCCAATAGAGGGGAGACTCTCCTCCACACATTGGATGTCCACAGGACCCTGAGGTATTACCTCAACAGAACGGTTCAGCACCGTAAATCGGAGCAGCTCTCTGTGGCTTTTGCACCACATCGCTTGGGTCAACCGGTGTCCAAGCAAACTATCTCTAAATGGATAGTCCGCTGCATCTCGTTTTGCTACGAGCATCACAATAAACCCCTGCCGGGCCCGGTTAGGGTTCACTCCACCAGAGGAGTGTCAGCTTCTTTCGCCGCTATGCGAAATGTCGCTATCCAGGACATTTGTGTGGCCGCAACCTGGAACTCGGTGCATACTTTTATCAAGCATCACAGCTTGGATATCGTTTCCAGACGCTGTGCTGACTTCGGCCTAGCGGTTTTACAAGGGCTTTTGTCCTAGGGCCTCTGGAGTCAGCATATTCCACCTTCCGGGGTCGGTTACCTCCTTGCTGTGGGACTGCTTGGGATTCAGTCCTAAATGTAATAGCCTGCTGCAAGAGCTCCCTCTCGAAGTAAGATAGTACAGTTACGTAAGAACTTACCGTAACAGTAAATCTTCAAGAGGAGCTCTTGCAGCAGGCGCTGCTTCCCTAACGCCTTCCCCCTCAAGATGTGCAAATCTATTTTCTTTTCCTTCTTTCCTTTCTGGATGGTGGACTTCGCCTCCTTCTCTTGTTAGGCCTTCTGCTGGGTACTGGCGGGAGAACTGAGGTGGAGCTGGGTCCGCCCCCTCTTGTACCCTGACCGCCGTCAGGGGCGGTCCCCGCTGGTATTGCTGGCAGAAGTTTTTCACCGGGTGGTCCTAAATGTAATAGCCTGCTGCAAGAGCTCCTCTCGAAGATCTACTGTTACGGTAAGTTCTTACGTAACTGTACTTTTCCAATACCTGTAACACGGTTAGAAATCGATAAGGGAGTCTTGCCTGGCAGTTGCTGAAAAAAGGGTAAGTTTGGTTAGGTTGGCCATGTCTGAGAAACCCAAGAAAAAAAACGGGCCCACTGGGTTTCAACACTGCAGTGAGTGTGGGGTGGTCTTTGCTAATGCCGATCCCCACACCACCTGTGTTTATTATCTGAGGTTTGACCACCTTGATACAGACTGCCAAATATGTAAAAACTTTCCTAAGTCTACCCTGGAAAAAAGATTAGGTAGATGTAGGGAAAAGGAGGCCGAGAAGTCCACTGACCCAGATGGCCAGCCTGGTTCGGTTCCGACCGAACCAGAAGGAGTACCCTCTGACCAGGGCGCTACTTCTTTGGGCAAGAGGAGAGCCGATCCTGAGGGATCGGTTCCTACAAAAAGAAAACGTAAGGAAAAATCAGCCGGTTCGGATCCGGAGGTTCATGTTCCGACCGCTGATGAGATTGCCCGAACGATTTGGATTGTTGAATCGCTTCGCCCTGTTCCTTCCGATCCGGCTCCGTTAGCTAGGGGTTCGGTTCGGTCGGTTCCTCCGGCTCAGGAGTATGCTCTTGAAGATTTTTATGAACCAGAATTTGAAGAGGAGGGGCATTATGAGCAAGATGATGAGTATGATGGAGCAGAAAGTCTGGATGTGCCCATTGAATCGGACATCTCCCCAGGCAGACCTGCTGGTGTTTCCCCTCCTAGGCTCTCTGAGTCCCCTCACCACTATCTGTTCTACATTAAAGTGGCTGAAACCCACCAGCTCCCTATGGAGGAGGCTACAGAGGATCAAGAGGAGCCTGCTTTTGTTGAAATGATGGACATCCCAGAGTCCAGGAGGCTGTTTATTCCCCTACACAAATCTTTTGGGAAACAGGCACAAAAAATTTTAAAGTCTCCAAATTCTGTACCTCCTGTTGATAAGAGAATGGACAAGAGGTATACCTCATCAGGCTCATACACGGGAGTTTTTCTGTCAACACTGCAGCCATGTTGGGGTCGTGCATGCTGCAGCCTGTGACAGGGCTAATGTTCCCTTGGCTTCACACCCCCCCAGGTAAAGACTCCAGGAAGATGGATGCCTTGGCAAAGAAACAGTACATGGCATCCTCTTTGGGACTCAGGGAGGCTAACTATATGGCCTATACAGCCAGGTACCAGAAGTCCAGGTGGGACACTGTACTGGCACTGGCAAAACAGGCTTCCCCTCAGCTGGCCAAGGAGCTGGAGGAGGTAGCTGCTGACACGATTGAGGCATCTAAGGTACAATTTCATGCTGCTGTGGACTCCAGTGATGTGTCATCAAGAGTCATGGCTACATCTGTGGCTCTTTGGAGAATGTCTTGGCTCAAATGTGCTAGCCTCTCACAGGACACCCAGGCTAAGTCCTTGGATTTCCCTGTGGAAGGTAATTCTCTGTTTGGGGAGCAGACAGAGAATTACATGAAAAAGATGGAGGAATATAGGACCACTTATAGGAGTGCACAGGCCAAGGAGAGGCAGACAACTCCTCAAAGGCAGCAATATAGGGGCAGGCCTTTTCATAGGCCTTTCTACCAAGCACGGGCCTCTTCTCCCTTTTCACAGAGGGGGTTCTTTAGAGGGACAAGAAGGAGGAGGAGGATGAGCAGGCTGCATCCACTCCTCAGCCTAAGGCCCCTGCCAAGCAGACACCCTGATGGGTCTGCCTGGGTCAACTCTCCTATCCCTGTAGTGGGCAGGCTGGCTTACTTTGTCCAGGACTGGATGTCTGTTACTTCAGACAAGTGGGTCCTGGAAGTAGTAAGCCAGGGACTGGTTCTCAGCTTCAAAAAATTTCCGAAGATGAGAGCCAGATCTTTTCCACCTGCAAGTCTCTCTGAAACCCTTGCCCTAGAGGCAGAGGTGTCATCTCTTCTGGCCTTAAGAGCCATAGAGAGAGTTTCTACCATACACCAGGGCAAAGGTCTGTACTCCAGGTACTTCCTTACCCCAAAAAAGACGGGAGTGGCGGCCCATCCTAGGCCTATGATACCTGAACAAACATCTTTTAAAACCAAGGTTCAAGATGGTGACTCGGGGAATAATTCTTCCCTCCCTAAGGCCAGGGGACTGGCTAGCCTCCCTGGACCTCAAAGATGCCTACTTTCACATCCCCATCAGGTGCTCCCACATAAAGTACCTCAGGTTCATCTTGCCCTTAGGCCATTATCAGTTCAAGGCAATGACCTTTGGTCTAACATCAGCTCCAAGAAGTTTTCACAAAGTGCCTGGCAGTAGTAGTTGCCTTTTTAAGAAGGCAAAAGATTTCCTTTTTTCTATATCTGGACGACTGGCTCATAGTGGGTCAGTCTCCAGACCAAGTCAAGTCAGACCTGCAAGTGACTCAGCAAGTGCTCACTTCCCTGGGATTTCTTCTCTGCCTCCCCAAGTCAGTTCTCGAACCAGTGCAGCTTCTTACCTTTATAGGGGCAGAGCTAGATACTGTCAAAGCAAGAGCCTTTCTTCCCCTGGAAAGGGCAAGAGTTCTTACAGAACTGGCTTCTTCCTTCAGCCTTCTGGTGTCCCGACCAGCAAGGCACTTCCTTCAGCTCTTGGGCCACATGGCAGCTTCTACTGCGGTGGTCCAAGGGACAAGATTTCAGATGAGGGACATTCAGTTTCTTTTGAGGGCCTTTTGGTCCCAAAGGAAGGATCCACTTACCAAACTGATTCCAGTGACTCTGACACTGATCCAAGCTCTTCAGTGGTGGCAGGATCAGGACAATTTAAGTCAAGTGGTCCCATTTGTCACTCGGTCTCATTCGGTGGTCCTTACCACAGATGCTTCCCTTTTGGGGTGGGGAGCCCATCTGGGGGCTCTCACAACCCAGGGACTGTGGTCACCTCAGGAATCCCTTCTTCATATCAATCTTCTGGAGCTCAGGGCAGTTTTTCCTGGCCCTGCAAGCTTTCTCTGTCAGTGCAGAACAAGGTGGTTCAAGTCAAAACAGACAACACCACCACCAGGTCCACGGCCTTGTGCACGGAAGCTATGAAATTGTGGTCCCTGGCTTATTTCTCTGCAGACCTCTCTGATAGCAGTCCACCTTCCAGGGAAGGACAATGTGCTAGCAAATGCACTGAGCAGGATCTCTCAGGGCCGTCACGAATGGTCCCTGGACCCTCTGGTCTTGAAAGTGATTTTTTCTAGGAGGGGCACTCCAGAGATAGATCTCTTTGCAGGCCCAGACAATCACCAATTTCCTCTGTTTTGTTTGCAGACCCCTAGTCTTGGGCTCAGTCCCTCTGGATGCTCTGATGTTGAATTAGAAAGGGAAATTTCTCTATGCCTTCCCTCCCTTTCCTCTGCTGTTCAAGGTTCTAGTCAAGGTAAGGTCTCAACCCTACAAAGTGATTCTGATTGCTCCAGATTGGGCCAGGCAGCCCTGGTACCCCCTCTTACTGTCCCTAGCAGTCCATCTTCCCCTGTCTCTTCCCACGAATTACAACCTGTTCACCTCCTCTCGGGGGGGAGGATTTGGTACCCCAATCTTTGGTCTCTGAATCTCAAGGCATGGCTCTTGAAGAGTTAAGAGTATGCAGATTTGCCTTTGTCCCAAGGGGTTCTGGATATTCTCAAAGCCTCTCGAAAGCCTGCCACCAGAAAGACTTATGACTCCAAATAGAAAAGATTCAGCATTTGGTGTTCTTAGAAGCATATATCTCCAGACACTGCTGAATTGCCTACAGTTCTGGATTATATGGTCCATCTTAATGGCCTAGGCCTCAGACCAGCTACTCTCAAGGTACACTTGGCAGCTGTTTCTGCTTTTCTGTCAGTGGGTAAGCCTTCTTCACTGTCATCTCACCCTGTATTCTGTAAGTTTTTCAAGGGATTGCTTCATACCAATCCTCCCTTTAGGGATCCTGCCCCTGCCTGGGACTTAAATGTTTGCACTGCTCAACTTATGCAACCCCCATTTGAGCCTATGTCCTCAACAGAGCTTAAGTACTTGACTTGGAAAACTGTGTTTTTGGTAGCCATTACCTCTGCCAGATGTATCCGTGAATTGCAAGCCCTGTCAGTGGAACCTGATTTTATCTCATTCTGTAGAGATAAAGTGGTCCGTAGAACCAGTAGGAGGTTCTTGCCCAAAGTGGTTTCAGACTTCCATTTGAATCAGTCCATGTCTCTCCCTGTTTTCTTCACTGATCATTCTTCCTTAGGTGAGAGTAGGCTACACAGTTTAGATGTTAAAAGAGCCCTTAGCTACTGTATAGATCGTACAAAGGATCACAGGTTTGATTCCCTCCAGTTGTTCCTCACTTATGGGGAAGTGTAAATCTGCCACCAAGAGAACAATTGCCAGGTGGATTGTTTCTTGTATACAATTCTGCTATGAGAAACTGGGAAAAATTTCCACCTTCAGGCCTGAGGGCTCGTTCTACAAGAGGTACAGCTGCTTCTCTGGCTGCTGCCAGGGATATCCCTCTGTTAGAAATTTGCCAAGCAGCCACCTGGAACACAGTCCATACCTTTACCAAGCATTACTCTCTGGATATCCAGGCTAGGAGTGATGCTCGGTTTGGCACAGCAGTACTTCAGAGCCTATTCCCAAAGTAGGTTCTGTCCCTCCTCCATGGAGGTACTGCTTGGTAGTCTGCAGATTGTCAGAATACAGCAAGACTTCATGTTGTTTGAAGAAAAAATTACTCACCTTAGTAATTGTGTTTCTTCTAATAGAGTCTTGCTGTATTCTGACACCCCCCCCCCCCACACACACACACGCCTTCCCTCTCAGAACCTGTTTTTGGGAAGTGGGTGGGCAGGCACAGTGTTGCACCCCAGGGGTGCTTCAAGCACACCCTCCACTTTATCTGGGTGCTTTGTATTATAATCTTTTATTTTTGGATAGGTTTTGGTTTTGGGTTCCCTGACTTTAGTCTTCTTTTGGGAATCCAAAACTTTCTGATGCCAGTTGGCTAGTTGAAAAATGTTACAATTTCCACATAGTTAGTCAGTGAGTCTTTGCTCGTAAGAATCTTGACGGTTGGGTTTCAAAGTGCTACTGACAGAGACCTCAACTGAGCTTGAGCTCAACGTTCTATGCACTGCATAGAAAATTAACCCTATACTCTCCGGGGCAGTTCAAAGGCTGGAGCTAACTGCAGATTGTCAGAATACAGCAAGACTCCATTAGAAGAAACACAATTACTGGGGTGAGTAATTGTTTTATCATGCTCCCTCTATGAATGGGACTTCTGTAACTGGAGCAGAGTGCTGTGGTACAGCCAGATATTCGAACTCTGCTCTTTTATGCCTCACTCCTCAGGATGTAGAGCTCTCCCACTTTGGGATATTCCTAGCGGTTGCAGCTATTCTGTTGGTGGCCCAGATGCTGTGTGCCTGGTACACCTGCTTGCAGAAATGGAAACATTTTATGGTATGGTGTGCTGCCTGACAGCTGGCCCTCTTAAGTGTCCAGTTTGGTGATGGACTATCTCCTGTCCCTTCAAACAACATGAAGTCTTGCTGTATTCTGACATATGCAGTGATCTCCAACCCTTGAACTGCCCCGGAGAACAGAGAGTTAACTTTCCATGCAGGGCATGGAACGCTGAGCTCGAGCTCGGTTGAAGCCTCTGTCTGCTGTTGTTTGAACTCCAACCATCAGATTCTTTACTCCACCTCACTGATCAATCGCTTCGGAGATTTCTCCTTCGCTCAGTTCAAAAAAGTCGGTTAAAGTGTTGTTTTTTTGCTCGGTTTCCAACCGAATTTCTGCTTCTAACCTGTCGGTTTAAGTCTCTGTCTGTGGTACCGTGAGTACTAGATAAGTTTTTCTATATTTGTTTCTGTGTGGAACTTGTAAACATCGGATCGGTTCGGTTTGAACCGATCAGGTTTGTGTAAAAAAAAACAAAACAAAAAAAAAAAAAAAAACTTCTGTCGTTATTAGAGTGTGGTAACCGGTCCATATCGGTTCTAAAAAAAAAATGGATTTCATTACGTTTTTTTCCAAGACCCGTAACACGGTCAGGAACTGATACGGGTGTCTTGCCTGTCGGATTGCTGAAAAAAGGGTAAGTTTTGGTTAGGATTGGAAATGTCTGAGAAACTCAAGAAAAAAACTGGGCCCACTGGGTTTCAACACTGTAGTGTGTGTGGGGAAGCCTTTTCTAAGGCTGATCCCCACACCACCTGTGTTTATTGTCTGGGGTTTGACCACCTCAATTCAGACTGCCAAATTTGTAAAAGTTTTCCCCAAAGCTACCCTGGATAAGAGAGTAGGTAGACTGAGGGAAAGGGAGGCCGAGAAGTCCGCTGACCCGGATGGCCAGCCCGGTTCAGTTCCGATTGAACCAGAAGGAGTGCCCTCTGACCAGGGCGAAACTTCTTCGGGCAAAAGGAGAACCGATTCTGAGGAGTCGGTTCCAGTTAAAAGAAAAAGAAGGGATAAATCATCTGGTTCGGATCCACAAGTTCTTTCTCTGACCGCTGATGAGATAGCCAAAGCGATAAGGATAGTTCAATCGCTAACTTCGGTTCCGGCCGAACCGGCACCATCGGTTAGGGGCTTGGTTCGGTCGGTTCCCCTGGTTCCGGATTATACTTTAGAAGAATTTTATGAACCAGAGGAGAAGGAGGGAGAGTATGAAGATGATGATGGTGATTATGAAAGTCTGGATGTGCATATTGACCCGGACATCTCCCCAGACAGACCTTCAGGTATTTCTCCTCCTAGGCTTTCCGAGTCCCCTTCCCACTTTATGTTTTACAAAAAAGTGACTGAAACCCTCCAGCCTCCTATGGAAGAAGCAGTAGAGGATCAGGAGGAGCCTGATTTTGTTGAGATGATGGACATCCTAGAGTCCAGGAGATTATCTATTCCCCTCCATAAGTCTTTTGGGAAACAGACATTTAAAATTCTAAAAACTCCTAATTCCATACCTCCTGTGGACAGAAGAATGGACAAGAGGTATACTCTTTCAGGCTCAGACACGGAGTTCCTTTCCCAGAAGTGCAGCCATTTTGGGGTAGTGCAGGCTGCTGCCTGTGATAAGGCAAATATTCACTTGGCTTCATACCCCCCAGATAAGGACTCCAGGAGGATTGATGCCATGGCAAAGAAACAGTACATGGCAGCATCTTTGGGACTCAGGCAGGCTAACTATATGGCCTACACAGCTAGATACCAGAAGTCCAGGTGGGACACTGTCGTGGCTCTAGCTAAACAGGCCCCTGACCAGCTTGCCAAGGAGCTGGAACGGGTGGCTGCGGATGGGATTGAGGCATCCAAGGTGCAATTTCATGCTGCTGTGGACTCCAATGATGTTTCATCTAGAGTTATGGCTACATCTGTGGCCCTTCGGAGGATGGCTTGGCTCAGATGTACTAGCCTATCACAGGATACCCGGGCTAAGGCTATGGATTTTCCTGTCATTGGTAATTCTCTGTTTGGGGAGCAGACAGAGAACTACATGAAGAAGATGGACGAGTACAGGACCACCTACAGGAGTGCTCAGGCCAAAGAAAGGCAAGCCACTCCTCAGAGGCAGCATTCCAGGGGCAGGGGCAGGCCCTTTCATAGGCCTTTTTACCAAGCCCAGGCCTCCTCTTCTGCTTTTGCTCAGAGGGGGTTCTTTAGAGGGAGAGGCAGATGGGGTATGAGCAGGCCTGCTTCCACCCCTCAGCCTAAAGCCCCTGCCAAGCAGACACCCTGATGGGTCTGCCCGGGCCGATTCTCCATTACCTGTGCAGGCTGGCTTACTTTATCCAGGACTGGAAGTCTTTAACATCAGACAAGTGGGTCCTGGAAATAGTAAGCCAGGACTGGTTCTCAGCTTCAAAAATTTCCCAAGATGAGAACCAGATCCTTTCCACCTGCAAATCCTTCAGAGGCCCTGCCCTAGAGGCAGAGGTTTCTTCCTCTTGGCTCTCAGAGCCATAGAAAGGGTTCCTCCCACACAGGGCAAAGGATTGTACTCTAGGTACTTCTTAACCCCAAAAGACAGGAGAATGGCGCCCATCCTGGATCTGAGATATCTAAGCAAGCACCTTTAAAGCCAAAGTTCAAAATGGTGACTCTGGGAATAAGTCTGCCCTCTCTAAAGCCAGGGGACTGGCTAGCCTCCCTGGACCTCAAAGATGACTATTTTCACATTCCCATCAGGTGCTCCCACAGAAAGTACCTCAGGTTCGAGTTGCCCTCAGGCCACTATCAATTCAGAGCAATGCTCTTTGGTCTAACATCAGCCCCAAGGGTGTTCACAAAGTGCCTGGCAGTAGTAGTTGCTTTCCTAAGGAGAAAAAAGATCTCCATCTTTCCATACCTGGATGACTGGGTCATAGTGGGTCAGTCGCCAGACCAGGTGAAGCCACATCTTCAGATAACTCAGCAACTGCTCACTTCCTTAGGATTCCTCCTAAACCTTCCAAAGTCGGTTCTAGAGCCAGTGCAGCTCCTCACCTTCATAGGGTCGGAGCTGGATATACAGTAAAAGCAAAGGCCTTCCTTCTCCTAGACAGGGCAAGGACACTAATAGAACTGGCCTCTTCTTTCACCCTTCAGGTGTCTCGACCAGCAAGGCACTTCTTGCAGCTTTTGGGCCACATGGTAGCCTCTACAGCAGTGGTCCAGGGCACAAGATTTCAGATGGGGGACATTCAGTTCCACTTGAGAGCCTTCTGGTCCCAGAAAAAGGATTCCCTTGCCAAACTAGTCCCAGTGACTCGTACCCTGATCCAGGCTTTGCAGTGGTGGCAGGATCAGGACAATTTAAGGCAGGGAGTTCCTTGTGTCACTCAGTCTCATTCTCTAATCCTCACCACAGACACCTCTCTCTTGGGGGATCTCACCACCCAAGGGCTGTGGTCACCTCAAGAATCACTACTTCACATCATCTCTTGGAACTCAGAGCAGTGTTTCTGGCACTACCAACTTTTTCCAAGTCTGTTCAGAACAAAGTAGTCCAGAACAGAACAGACAATACCACCACAATGTGGTACATCATTAACCAAGGGGGCACTCTGTGTACGGCCTTGTGCACAGAAGCAATGAAGCTGTGGTCTCTGGCCTATTCCCTGCAAACTTCTCTGACAGCAGTTCACCTCCCATGGAAGGACAATGTCCTAGCAAATGCTCTCAGCAGGATATCTCAGGGCCACCACGAATGGTCCCTAGATCCCCTAATTTTGAAGGTGATTTTCTCCAGATGGGGCACTCCACAGATAGATCTTTTTGCAGCCCCAGACAGTCACCAACTTCCTCTATTTTGCTGAAGACCCTCAGTATTGGGCTCAGTCCCCCTGGATGCTCTGGTTCTCAATTGGGAAGGGAAGTTCCTGTATGCTTTACCCCCCTTCGCTCTCCTGTTCAAGGTGCTAGTCAAGATCAGATCTCAGCCGGCCCGGTGGCGCTGAGGGTTGAGGCGCTAGACGCCACACCTCGTACCACGCCGGCGACCCGGTTCGGAACGGACTCGGTCGCCGGGGTCGGCTGGAGGAGGATTGAGCATCCCAACGGATGCCTCCTCCTCAGGGGTGGTTACCAAGAGCGATCGCGCTCTGCACTCCTTCCAGCCGGTGGAAGCACCGCAGAGGGAAGGGGTGAGGCGGCCCGCTTGTCGGAGTCGGGAGGGGGACGCCTCAAGATGAGGGTCTGGCGCGGCGAGCACGCCACCACTGGGACGTACGCCCCTAGCGCAAGGCGCCCTGAGGAGCGGGACGCCAGGGGAGAAAACTAGAAATACCCTCCGCAGCTCTAGATGAAGTCCGCTAAGTCCGCCCGGACCACCGATAGGACAGACCCCAATGTGCAAAGGAGAGGAGGTTGGGCACTCTAGGGGGCAGATCCCTGAAGGTAGGTACCGGGGGGACATGAGCGGACGGAAGGAGGGGGCACCGGAGGCAGTAAGGAGGGATAAAGATGAAAATAAAAAAAAAAAAAATCAGATCTCAACCCTGCAAAGTGATTCTGATCGCTCCAGACTGGGCCAGACAGCCCTGGTATCCACTGTTGCTGTCCTTAGCAGTCCACCTTCCCCTGTCTCTTCCCAGGAATTGCAACCTGTTGACATCCACTCAGGGAAGAGTTTGGTATCCGAATCTCAAATGTCTAAATCTCAAGGCCTGGCTCTTGAAGAGTTAGTTTGCTGATCTGCACCTCTCTCAAGGTGTTCTGGATATACTAAAGGCTTCTCGAAAGCCTTCCACCAGAAAGACTTATGACTCCAAATGGAAAAGGTTCACTATTTGGTGCTCTGGTAAGCATATTTCTCCAGAATCTGCTGGGTCGCCTACAGTCCTGGACTATATGGTTCATCTCAAAGGCTTGGGACTCAGACCAGCTACACTCAAAGTACATTTAGCAGCTGTTTCTGCTTTTTTGTCAGCAGGCAAGCCCTCTTCTCTTTCAGCCCATCCTGTATTTTGCAAATTCTTCAAGGGATTGTTGCACACCAATCCCCCCTTCAGGAACCCTGCTCCTGCTTGGGACCTTAATGTTTGCATTGCTCAGCTTATGCAACCACCCTTTGAGCCTTTGTCCTCTGCAGAGCTTAAGTACTTGACTTGGAAAACTGTGTTTTTGGTAGCCATCACCTCTGCCAGGCTCATCAGTGAATTGCAAGCCCTGTCAGTGGAGCCTGATTTCATCTCTTTCCATAGAGATAAAGTGGTCCTAAGAACTAACAGGAAGTTTTTGCCTAAGGTGGCTTCAGATTTCCACCTAAATCAGCCTATGTCTCTCCCTGTTTTCTTCCCTGGCCATTCCTCCTCTGGAGAGAGGAGGCTGCACAGCTTGGATTTAAAAGGGCCCTCAGCTACTACATAGAGCGCACCAAGGGTCACAGGTTTGAGTACCTCCAGTTGTTCCTCACTTATGGAGAGGTCGGAAAGGGAAAACCTGCCACTAAAAGATCCATTGCCAGGTGGATTGTCTCTTGTATACAATTCTGCTATGAAAAATTAGGTAGAACCCCACCCTCAGTCCTGAGGGCTCACTGTACTAGAGGTACAGCTGCTTCCCTGGCTGCTGCCGGGGATATTCCTATCTTAGAAATCTGTCAAGCAGCCACCTGGAAAACACTTCATACATTCACCAAGCATTACTCTGGATATCCAGGCTAGGAGTGATGCTCGTTTGCACAGCAGTGCTTCAGAGCCAATTCCAAAGTAGGTTCTGTCCTCCTCTTGAGGTACTGTTTGGAGTTTATACATCAGAATACAGCAAGACTTCATGTTGTTTGAAGAAAAATTACTCACCTTAGTAATGTTGTTTCTTCTAGTGGAGTCTTGCTGTATTCTGACCTCCCCCCCGCTTCCCCTCTCAGAACCTGGTTTTTGGGATGTGGGTGGGCAGGAGCAGTGTTGGCACCTAGAGGTGCCCTCTTTTTTCTTCACCCTCCTTGTTTTTGGGTGTGTGTTGTGTTTTGTTTTTTGGGTTTCCTGACTTGAGTCTTTGCTTTGAAACCAAAGAACCCTTCTTGTTTTATCAAATTTAGTTGCCAGTTGGCTAGTGTGAGTTTACAGTTTCCACACAGAACGCCCAGTGAGTATAGCTCGTAAAGATCTGACGGTTGGAGTTCAAACAGCAGACAGAGGCTTCAACTGAGTTTGAGCTCAGCGTTCCATGTCCTGCATGGAAAGTTAACTCTCTGTTCTCTGGGGCAGTTCAAGGGTTGGAGATCACTGCATATGTCAGAACACAGCAAGACTTCACTAGAAGAAACATTACTAAGGTGTGTAATTTTTTCTTATAGACTCAAGCCTCGGGTACTTTTCCATTGGGGTCCACTTGGCCGCGTTTCTCACAGTTTCCACAGAGGTATTCTGCTTCTGCACCCCCCTCCCCCGATCCACAGTTCAGTTCCAGGTTGGGACTTTAATTTGGTTTTGGAGACCCTTACTGTGCTTCCCTTTGTGCCTGCTGTGGCATGTGAGCTGCATTTTCTCTTTTGGAAGACACTGTTTCATGGGCTATAACGTCTGCTCGACATTATCGAACTACAGGCTCTGGTTGCAGAGCCTCCTTTTCTTATTTTCCACAAGGATAAGGTTACATTGTGTACCAGTCCTTGTTTTCTGCCGAAGATCATTTCTGATTGAACACTAAATTAGAGTATTGACCTTCTGGTTTATTTCTCTGCTCCCACGGTTAGTGGCGAACATCATCTGCATATGGTGGACACGCGTTGAACTTTCCGTTAGTACCTTGATTGTAACTAAGGATTGTAGAAAATAATTTCAGCAGTTTGTGGCTTTAGCCCCCATGATGATGGGCTCCCCTTTTTTGAAGCAGGGCTTTCCAAATGGTTGGCCTGCTGTATTTCTTTCTGTTACTAGAAGCGCAGGTGGCAGCTTCTTGGTCCTGTCCATACTCACTCCACCCACGTGGTGGCTTCTTTCATGGCTTGTTTTCAGTGTGTCCACTGCTGACATGCGCTACTACATGGAGTACCATTCAAACATTTACCAAATATTACATTCGGGACATCGTCTCTTGTAGACGTGCCTGATTTGGCCATATTGTCCTGCAAGACCTCCTGACTTGGGGTCCTTTGACCCTTCCTTTCTCCCTCAGTGCTTTGGTAATTCTTGGAAATCATTCCATGATGTGGCTTAGTAGAGGGAGATCTCATCAAAGGAGATTGTTACCTGTTGTAACACTAGATCTTCGAGAATCTCCTCCATTGAGCCACAGCACTCCCTTCCTACTTTACCCCTTTTTGGTGACGCATGGGTGTCCTGCCTGCTCTTGCATACTCGTTCTTCTCTTTTATGCCTGAATTTGGGATATTAACACAAGTTTCCATAATCCTCTCCTGTGTGACTGGTTTGGTTCTGGTTGCTTCAGTCTCTGCTGGTCCGATGACCCTCTGAGTTCACTCTGGTGGGATACTGAGGCATAATGAGGCCGCCCATGTAACATAGGTGGCGGTGATGTACGTTGATGTGGGCAGTCCCAGCTAGCAAAATTTTCCTGGTAGTCCTGACGTAGGTGGCTTACAGTCCCATGATGTGGCTCAACAGAGGAGATTCTTTCGAAGATGTACTGTGACAGTAACTGTTCTTTCTTCTAATATTCAGTTCACACCCTCATGACCCACCCTACCTCCCTTGTAAAGCTTGTTCAGACTCCTTTTCCCGCATGCAGATCTGATAACAAATGGCCGGTTTGGAGGAGGGGGCCTTGGAGGATGACACCATGGGTAGTGGGAGATGGAGCATGCTCTGCAGAAGCTGTCCAGGTTTGGCTGTGAACTGTATACTAGTAGTTGAACTACAGATGTGCTTTTCCGGTTGAGGACTCCTCGGTGCAGTGCAGTACAGGGTCAGTCCCAGAGCTCCTCTTGCAAACTGCCTCAGAGTTTATTAAATACCTGCTTTGCTCTGTGGATAGCATTAAATTATGGGTAAGTGCTGCATTTTATTCCTCAGATTAACACATTTGTTTATGTTGTATCTTAAGATATTTTTTGTTTCCTGCAGGATGTGATTAAGCAGCTGAGCAGGCTGACAGAAGAAATGCTGCACCTGTTGATCATTATTGTCGGTAAGGCCTCAGCCATGTAGTAACAGAAAAAGCTTTCTTTTTATCACAGGATGGCCATGTTAGGACCCACGGGGCCCTGTTTTCAAATAAGCAAATACTTCAACAATAACAAAATACCAGACAGAGCAATACTATTCCCACAAAAGTGGTACCAAATTATGGAAATTTTGAAGAGCATAGTAGATAGGGGTGGCTAAAGCAAAGGTCTTTTGTTTGAAAGATTGAATACAAGTACATTTAACCATTTCTCGAGTAAGAGCTTTGAAATATACGTAATGTTGCAACATTTCTTTATTGAGGTGTCCACAAGTTCCATGTCTTGGATACTCTAGATTGCAGTATTATTTATTCAGATTTACATTTCACCCTGGGCACAGTTAGACCTCGGAGGCACACATCCCTTATAAAGTAATTTCGAGTTCCGAATTGAGTGCATTTGTTAAATCTTCCTGGATAAGGGAGGGAGACAGTCTTTCCACTCCCACAACATCCACTGTGGTCATGGGCCATGGCACATACAGTCCTGTCCTATCCAGTCCACGGGGTTCACTGTAGATCTTCCACTGAGATAATCTCTTGCAGCAGGTAATACACTTGGGTAATTGCCAGAGGGCGCTGTAGTGCACAACAGCTCTTTTCCAGCAGTCTTTTCTCCACGGGCCACCCACACATGACATCATCATCATCCTGCTTCCTACATAAGAGTGGGCGGTCCCTGGTATCCTCAGTTCATTTTCCCGCCGTCTTCAGCTCACACGCAGCAGCTATAGCTAGTGTAGCAGTCATCGATGAGAAGCTGAGCTAGGGAATGGATTTCTCAATATCCATTCTTTATCGACAATTGTCAGAAGGATCTACGACCAAATCACAGCTGTTTTGCTTGTCATTGTGGTAGGAAGATCTACCGCTATGATGATTACACCGTTTGTGTTTGGTGTCTGGGATCTACACATGACACCATCTCCTGCACGCTTTGCCAGGAATTCAGCCAGGCAACTCATCGATGATGGCTGCAGGAGATTCAAACACATCTCATGGAGCAGAAAATGTCTCTCTTGGAAGAGCAGGGGGCCCGTCCCAAGGATTCTCCTTCTACAGCTTCACATAAGAAGCATAAATGCGATCAGGACAATCATCCTCATCATTGGTGGATAAGCCCTAGTCTACAGCGACCATTCCTGGTCACACACCGTCGATGATGCTTTCTAGAACTGCTTCATCATCGATGGGAGTTTACTCCCTCTCATTGACTGTGCTTTCCAGTGCTCTTTCAGCAGTTTCTACAGAACCCTATGCTACTTTCATTGGTGCCCCATAGACGGTGACTCATCTCCCGTTGACGACGATGGCTCTTAAGCATTCTGTTGCTTCCCCATTTACTGCCTCGTTGACGAGCCAGGGGCTCATGGGGACTGCCATGGATTTTCCTTTTTCAACTGCCCCTCCTTCTTCCAGGTCATTCACTCAGAGGCCAGTCTGATAGGGACTGGAACCCCAGGTTATATCACCCAGGGACCAGACCTGTTTTTGCCTCACATCCAGTTCCTTCGACTATACCCCTGGTTTCCCAGGTACCCTCTACCCCTCCCTCCTCAATAGATGTAGCCACAGTGGTACAACAGGTTGTGGAAGTGAAGAGATATTCTCAACCTCCCACTGAAGGTGCTGTTGGGAGACCTTCGTGGTCTCCTACCCCTCTGCCTAAACCCTTTTTTGTCGATAGGGCTATTTCTCCACCCGATTCCCCCCTCACTATGAGGAAGACCTCTTTTCAGAGGACATAGATTTCCCAGACAGTTATCTGAGTGATCTGGAGGATATAGATTTTCAGGACCTGGAGTCTCGTCCTCCATCTTCTCTTTCCACCATTTCTTCCCTGCATGAAGATGTGTCCCACCATGCAGCTGCTTCGCCTCCAGACGACCCATCCTTTCATGAGATGATGGTCCAAATACAAAAAAATCATGGGGTTTTCAACCACAGAACATGATAAACCGAGAAAGGATATGGCAGATTATCTCGAATTGCCCGAGGACCCGGTAGTAGTGGTACCCCCACTTATACAAACCTACCAAAATACAGTACTGGCGGCTTGGAACCAACCTTCTGCTGTTCTGGCCATACCTCCGAAGGTGGATCACCTTCACTAAGCTCCCGTTGACCATCCCTTTTTCTCCTCTTACCCTGAAGCCAATTCAGTGGTTATTACTGCAGTTCATGATTGCACAAAGCACCTGAAACACATGAGCTCCTTGCCTCCTGATAAGGAATCCTGCCATTTGGACTACCTTGGGAAGGAGGTGTTTCAGGCAGGCACAATGAATCTCAGAATTCTAAACTATATGGGACACATTGTTAAATACCAGCGTACCCTCTGGCCCTCTGCTTTGGAGTTAGTCAAATTCCCTCCATCTCAGGAGAAAATCAATTACTGGGTACGATTTCCACTGGTAACTCTATCTCTCGGCATCTTCTCCACTCGGGATATGATGCGGTGGATACCTCTGCTTGCATGACTGCCACTGGTGTCACCCTCCAGCGTCACTTCTGGCTCCGTGTATCAGGTTTTACACCAGATATACAACATAAAGTAGTCAATGCCCCATTTAATGGATCTAAAACTCTTTGGCCCTGATACCCAAACACTCTTGGACGATCTCTAAGCATCGGGCTGGACATTGCCTACTGTGTATTGGCATGTGCCATACCTCACAGCCCTCCTATCAGTACCATTATCAGACTTTTCAATTGAAAAGGTGAGGCAAATACTGAGGAACCTACAGAGGCAGTTCTCGGGGATACTCCCAACCCTTCCTCCTGGACCACCACTGTGACCTCCAAGGGCTCCTGCTCTCACCCCCACGGTGGGATCGGTCAACCCTCCGCCCATTGACCTTTTAGGGCATTCCCCTGCTTCCTCCACCAGGCCTTGGAAGCCATGGGTGGTCGCGTTGCCCTTCATCTAGAGGCCTGGCAAGCGATTACATTGGACAAGTGGGTACTTCAAATCATAAGATTGGGGCACACTCTGGAACTCACGTCTATGCCCCTCTTCCCCTTCCCTGCTCTGTCCATCACCTGCCCGAGCATCTCCCCATCCTTCAAGAGGAGCTTCAGGCACTGTTAAACAAAGATGCCGTTTCTCCTGTTCCTGCTTTGGAGTTCCATCAAGGGTTTTACTGCCCAAACGCACGGGAGACCTCAGACCTATACTAGACCTCGGATAACTGAATTTACACATTTAGTACAAAAGGTTCCGGATGATCACCTAACATCCATTTTGCCGATGTTAAGACAAGGGGATCGGCTATGCGTATTAGTGATGAAAGGCGCATACCTGCATATCCCTATCCACCCCGCTCACCACCGGTTCCTACGCTTTTACCTGCTAGGACAACATTACCACTTCCAGGCACTTCCATTCGGCTTTTTCTCCACTCCGAGGGTCTTCACCAAGTGCCAGGCCATAGTGGCAGCGACCCTGAGAAGGAACAGACATTTTGTCTTCCCATACTTAAGACAACTGGCTCAGAAAAGCAGACTCTGAAGCTTCTCTGCTTCTGTCCCTCCAGGCCACCCTTACCCTCTTCCAGTCTCTAGGCATTACCATTAACTGGCCCATATCCCATCCAACTCCTACCCAGTCACTCCAGTACATAGGAGCAGTTTTGGATACTACCTATGCCAGGGATCATCTCCCTACTGACAGGCAAAACAAACTTCTTTCTCTGATTTTCCAGATACGAAACCAGCAGTTCATTTTACAGTCAGACGTTTCTTATGCCTCCTGAGTCATATGGCCATAGCCATTCCCACAGTGTCCTTTGCCCATGTCCGTATGAGACCAGTGCAATGGACTCTTCAGAATCAATGGCATCAAAAGTCAGGGGACTTCGATGACCAAATTAGTCACTCCCTCCCTCCCTCTGTTCTGCATTGGACTGGTGGACGCATCGGGAAAATCTGTCTCAAGGCGTATCCTTCCAGTCCCCCCCCCCCCGCAGGAGTTGACAATGAATGCTTCCCTCGACAGCTGGGGGGCACACTGGGTCCCTACAGGACACAGGGCAGGTGGCCTCAATTCTCCGTGCTGCCCCACATAAATCTATAGAAGATGAGAACGGTTCGCCTTGCCATTCAGGCATTTCACCTCCACATTTGTTCAGAACCTCTACTGATCCAGTCAGACAACACCTCTGTGGTGTTCTTCCTGAACAGACATGGAGGTACCAAGTCATGCATTCTCTGCAGGGAGGCGCTGACGGTTTGGCAGGAAGCCATACTTCAACACTTATCGTTGATAGCTGTCCATCTACCGGGACGCCACAATACCCTGGCAGACATTCTCAGTCGCCACTCCCCCACGCACAAGTGGACTCTTCATCACAAAGTTCTTCAGACAATCTTTTGCTTGTGGGGGAGCCCGCAACTAGACCTGTTTCCATCCCCCAACAATCACTGACTTCCCAATTACTATTCAGTTATCCCGAACAGAAGGGGACAGTCTACAGGTTCCCTGTCCGAACCGTGGACAGGACTCTTCTTATATGCTTTTCCCCGTCCCACTCCTGCAACGGGCTCTATTGAAACTACAACTCGAACCTACCACAATGATCCTCATAGCCCTCTTGTGGCCCCGGCAGGTGTGGTTTCCCCTACTTCAACAGTTCGCCGTAGACGATCCTATTTTGTTGCCAGTCCGACTGGACCTTTTAACTCAAGATCTGGGAACCCTTCTTCACCCCATCCTGAAGTCTCTACACCTTCACGTTTGGCTCCTGAGGACACTTTTGTAGCCCGTCTACAAGTCTCCTCCCCAGTGGCCAATATTCTGTTGGCCTCACATAAACCATCTACTAAGGAAACATACCGTATAATGCTAAATGGAACTGCTTTTCCATCTGGGCTTCTTCCCAGTCAGTAAACCCTTTTTCTTGTCCTTTAACCAAGGTGTTAGACTACCTGGCCTCACTTGGCAAGTTTGGCCTGAGTTATTCCTCTGTCAAAGTTCATCTGGCCTCTATTTCGGCCTTTCATGAGCCTTTCACAGGTAGACTGCTGTATCAACATCATCTTGCCAAGATGTTCCTAAGAGGAATGTTACTCCTCAAACCTCCCATCAAATGGCCCACCCCTCCTTGGGATCTGAGTTTCCTATTGGAAAAACTCACCTTTGACCCTTTTGAACCAGTGGCTACCGTCAAACTTTGCTTCCTTTTTTGGAAGACAGTGTTTCTAGTTGCTGTCACTTCCACTTGACGTATTTCCGAGCTTCACACCCTGATGTGTCAGGAATCTTAATTAATCTTTCACAAGGATAGAGTTGCTCTACATACCAGTCCCTCCTTTTTGCCCAAGGTGGTATCAGAACACACCTTAAATCAGACCATAGAACTGCCGGCCTATTACCCGAAGCATTCTAATCCAGGAGATATCTCCTACACACTTTAGATGTTCATCGTATCCTGAGATACTACACAGATCGTACCAAATCTATCAGAAAAGTTTCTGAGCTTTTTGTGACCTTCACCTCAACGAGAGAAGGTTCCCCAGTTGCTAAACAAACCCTCTCCAGCTGGACAGCACATTGCATCACGTTCTGTTATTCAAAGTATAACAAACCATTACCAGGACCTGCCCAAACCCATTCCATTAGAGTCATGGCCACTACTGCTGCCTGCTTCAAAGGGGCTTCGATGTCGGATATCTGCAATGCAGCCACATGGTCCACAATACATACATTCATGAAGCATTATAAGTTGGATATTGCTTCTTGGCCACGCTGTCCTACAAGGCCCTCTATCATAATGTTTTCCGCCCTTCATGGGTTAACTGCTTGGGATTCATTCCAAGTGTAATACCTGCTGCAAGAGATTATCCCCGTGGAAGATAGTACAGTTGCATACTTACTGTAACAGTAGTTCTTCTAGGGTATCTCTTGTAGTAGGTATGATCCCTCCCTCCATCCCTCTCTTTCTCTAAGAGAGCAATTTCTAGATCCAGATGAATATGGGAAGGGATACCTATGGTGCCTCGGATCCCCTTGGTCCTTGCTTAGCGAGCTGAATCCGGCGGGAACTGAGGATACCAGGGACCGCCCACTCTTGTATAGGAAGCAGGATGGTGATGTCATGTATGGGCGGCCCCTGGAGAAAGACTGCTAGAAAAGAGCTGCCGTGCACTACAGCACCCTCTGATGATTACCCAAGTGTATTACCTGCTGCAAGAGATACCCCTAGAAGATCTTCTGTTACGGTAAGTACTCAACTGTACTTTCCATGGGCAGGTCACGGCATCTGTAGAAGGAAGGGAGGGAACAGAAGAAAATGGGAGTGTCATCGAAGAACAGGTCAGGAAGCATAGGTAAATCAGAAGTCATACAATTCAAACTGCTTTCTGCCGTTCATTCCAACAATAGAACTATATACATTTGTAAACTAAGGGATCTCAGTTTTACAGAAAGATTCACATACCGGTGTTCACTGCAGAGGAAGAAGGGAAGGAAGGAAGGAATTGTGGGACCATCAGAGTGGCCAGTTCTGAGGTTCCACAAGGAAAGAGATAGACAAGTGACAAAATAGGAGAGGACAGAAAAATAGAACCTTACTTTTAAAGAGCTAGTGTGCTGCCTGAAACCAATATCAGATCTTCATCAAGGGCATCTCTTGCAGCAGGTACTATTTTTGGGAGTCCACCAGAGGACACTGTTGTGGACGGTAGCTTTCACCAGCAGTGCTTACTTTGGGCTGCCCACTGTGATGTCATTACACCGTGCAGTATAAATAAGTGGACGGTCCCCAGTATCCTCAGTTCTATTCCCACCATCTGTCAGCTCGCTGCATAGTTAGCTTGCTCTCCAGTGCTTGGACGAAGACGTCAATGAGAAAAACAGAACATGGAGAAGACTTTGGAATGGTTGGCCGTTCTCTTCACTTCAACCTTTACCCCGAATGTCTCATTCAGACTTTTTTTTTTTTTTTTTGAAAGTGTCTTTGTGGCAGGAAGATCTGTCGATATGACGAACACCCAGTGTGTGTTAAGTGCTTAGGGGGTTGCCCACAACGTGATTGACTGCTCTGTTAGCAGAGAATTTAACCAGACCACCCATCGACGACAACTGCAGGAAATAGAAACTCACCTCATGGAACAATAAATTGCTGTCTTGGAGAAGTGGACCCATCCCCACTCCCAGTCATCATCCTCACAGTCCTCCCAGCTCTCCCACAAACATGGGTCCAAGCACAAGGACAAGATTCTTCATCGAAAGGCAAAAGGGCCCACTCGTCGATGACCACCTCTTTGGGTGGCTCCTCATGAATGGTAGTGAAAAATGTTATGGAGAAACCAAGGTCCTCATCGATGATGACCTTGCCGGTCCTCTCGTCGACGACGCTGTCTACAAAATTGACCATCGTAACCTCACCTACCTCTACAGCAGCCCACAGCCACTCATCGATGGTGACCTGGTCCTCCTGTAGGAACAGGGCAGATTCGTCGGCAACAACTTTTCATCATAGGGGTACTTCACCTTTTCAGTCTCTGTTGACGAGACCATCGATGGAGCAGGGTTATGTCATTAAGGAAAAAGGTTTCTCCCTCACGGTCCTGCCTAAGTTACTGTACCACCACCTATGCAAGTAGCCACCCATAGGAGACCATATACAGACTCCAGGGCTACGGTGCCTCATGCTTCTGCTCCACAGTTGCATCCTCGGCCACGTCCTATCTCCTCCGTATTGCCTCTAAGCAGCTCACAGACAGGTTCTTTGTCAGTCTTTACTGCTACAGCTCAAGCCACCTCCTCCTCAGTGGATGTAGCTGCGGTGGTCCTGACGGTGCTACAAGTTATGGAAGGCTTGCAGCCCACCCAGCAAACTTAAGGCAGTCAGGCCTGCACCGTCATCCTCCCCTTCGCCTCCCCCTCCAAAGAGTCCTAAGGTAGAATCTACATATAGCCATTGGCTGCAGGAGGCGCACCTCTGTCCTGGAGGCGCCCCCACCCGGCGACCCTGAGCTGCCCCGTCCAAGCCGTGGCTACAGGAGGCGCACCTCTGCTCTGGGCGCCCCACCGATGACCTAGAGCCGCCCGTCCGAAGCCGTGGCTACAGGAGGCGCACCTCTGCCCTGGGTGCCCCACCGGCGACCCTGAGCCACCCGTCCAGCTGTGGCTACAGGAGGCGCAACTCTGCCCTGGAGCGCCCCCACCGACGACGCTGAGCCACCCCATCCGAAAGGTAAACCCTACTGCAATGAAAACAACGCACAGACTGTGTTCCTTTGTTCTGCATTTTGAACTTGGCACCTTTTACTGCCCGGTATCCTAAAATTCCCTGCACGTATATGTATTAGGTGGTACCTCGCTAATAGTGAAACAGAGATCTCTGCAACTTTTCCTGAATTGTACTTAGGTTTTATTTCTGTATGTTTTGCTCCAAAACAATAGATTACTGTGGACTGGACACTCAACTAAATTTCTAGGGCTGGATATTTGAAAGTGGCACCAAAACCTCCTTTTTAAAATCCTCCCTCAGGCTGCCCAGTTAACCTTATCCAGTTCGAAAGGCTGCTCCCAATTTCAGTAACCTGGACTGGATTTCTCTTTGGCTGTACTGACATGCCTAGTAACCGAACTGTCTCCCTCGCTCTGCTGTAATTCTGAGCTGAGGTTGAGACTACAGCCTTAAAGCAAAGCGTTGCCCCCTGATACAGGGACTTTTCCCTGGAGCGTTCAGTTGGTAATCGGCTGCTCAGCGGGGAGTGGGAGTCTGAAACACTTTTTTGCAGCAGCTCCTAGGCTTGCAACGGTCAGCTCGGCAGCGCCTTTTCACAAGAGCGGGAGATATAGAGAAGCCACAAGTGCTGCTTTCAGCCGGGAAGGCAGACCTGTCTGGTGCTTTTCTCTCCGCCACAGGCGACTGCTGGGCCGGGCCACTGCTCGGAAAACACGGAGCGCTTACTCTACGGAGGGCCAATCCTAAACCTGATGTTTTTGTAAAACAATGTAATGAAATAGAGTGCAAAGCAAATGCGGCAATAATTATTATTTCACAGCCTGCCTGTTCACTGTAAAAGCTTATTTGTTTCAATTGTCATTGCTGCCAATGCATGTTTAGTTTGTTTGAAACTGCATTCCTTTCCTGAACTCTAGTGAAACATAGTCATTTAAATTTCAGTGTATTCCTGATTACCATATTTATCTCCTCCGCCTACATCTCTGTCCCTCTCCTCCCCTCCCAAAAGCTCCTCCAATCTACTCTCTCCTGCTACTTTAGCCTCCCTGTATCTGAAGACCACTCACCCTCTCTCTTTCTCCTTAGCCGTGGATACAGGAGGGCGCGCCTCTGCCCTCGAGCGCCCCCACCGACGACCCTGAGCTGCCCCATCCGAAAGGTAAACCCTGCTGCAATGAAAACAACGCACAGACTGTGTTCCTTTGTTCTGCATTTTGAACTTGGCGCCTTTTACTGCCCGGAATCCTAAAATTCCCTGCACGTATATGTATTAGGTGGTACCTCGCTAATAGTGAAACGGAGCTCTCTGCAACTTTTCCTGAATTGTACTTAGGTTTTATTTCTGTATGTTTTGCTCCAAAACAGTCGATTACTGTGGACTGGACACTCAAATAAATTTCTAGGGCTGGATATTTGAAAGTGGTGCCAAAACCTCCTTTTTAAAATCCTCCCTCAGGCTGCCCAGTTAACCTTATCCAGTTCGAAAGGCTGCTTCCAATTTCAGTAACCTGGACTGGATTTCTCTTTGGCTATACTGACGTGCTTAGTAACCGAACTGTCTCCCTCGCTCTGCTGTAATTCCGAGCTGAGGTTGAGACTACAGCCCTGAAGCAAAAGTTGCCCCTGATACAGGGACTTTTCCTGAGACATTCAGTTGTAATCGACTGCTCAGAGGGAGAGTCCTAGGCTTGCACATTTTGCAGCAGCTCCTAGGCTTGCAATGGTCAGCTCGACAATGCCTTTTCACAGGCGGGAGATATAGAAGCCCCAAAGCGCTGCTCGCTGGGGAAGGAGACCTGTCCGGTGCTCTTCTCTCCGCACAGGCGACTGCTGAGCGGCCACTGCTCGGGAAAACATGAGCGCTAACCCGCAGTTAGCCGCTTCTCCCCACCCGCCCCACCACACCCACCCTTGGCGGGCTCTAGCTTTATAGCATTAAGCCACTCCCTACTCGCCCTTTCATGCCCTGAGGTGGATGAAAATTACTATCTCCTCAGATTACCATTTGCAGGTTATATTTTACAACAGCTAGAGGGCGTACACATTTTTTTTCAAAACCTTAAATAACACTAAAACCAACGTGTTAGCTACACTAAACCTTCTCCTCTCCCCTGAGGCACTGTTTTTTCTCTTTAAAAATCAGTTATAAGGACACCTTTTATATACTCAATATGGCAATTAAAACGTGTGCAACACTTCTTCTAGTGTCCATTTTCCTTAACCTCTTACTAGTCCAAATCCTAACCAACCTCCAAAGAAATCCTTTCGGCTGTACACTAACTCCCAACCCTAAGTGCCCCCTGATGCAAACGTCTTTGCAACATCCCTGTAACACCTTCCTACTTATTATACCACAAAAGCTTATACACCACTTAGCCTACTCTCTTCATAAATCCTCGGTGATCAAAGTTCCTCTGCCAACTCCTTTCGCCCACCGTAAACTGTGGCACTTTCTTCTCTAGTGTTACTGTTAGCAGGAGACATTGAGCTTAACCCTGGACCCGTTACTACAAACCTGACACCAAATAATGCAACATGGCTAGACTCCAAGGGACTACGTATTGCGCACATGAATATTAGGAGCCTCCTTCACAACCTAACCGAACTCCAGGCATGGGTTGCACAGAACCACCCTGACATCCTCTGCTTGTCAGAGACCTGGTTAAAACCCTCTACTGCCGACCCGCTATGTGCTCTACCTAACTACAATCTAATGAGGCAAGGCAGGTCTGTCCCTAAGCGTAGGGGTGGAGTTGCCATCTACTACAAACAACACCTGCAGCTAGTCCAAAATGCACTACCTACCCTATCTCTCTGTGAAGTACTCCACGCAACACGATTACTAGGCTCAAAGAAATTAAAAAATTATCTGTGCCTACAACCCTCCTGCAGGAGGGATAAAAAGCCTAGAAGACCTCCTACTACTAGTAGACAGCAGCATCGGCCGAAATGAGGTCCTCATACTAGGTGACCTAAACCTAAACTGGGCTAGCAAATCAAATCAAGCCTCCCACACCTTAGTACAAGGCCACAATCTTCACCAGCTGATCTCTGACCCTACCAGGGTTATGGCTCCCCCTAGGTCTAGCACGCTTATTGATTGGGTCCTTACAAACCGCTCTGACAGCATCAGTTGCGCTGGTACCCTTCCAGATGTAATCAGTGATCACTACCCGATCTGCTGCTTCTGGCACTTGAATAATAGACCATCCCGGCCCCCTAAACTTATCATGTTCCGCAATCTCGCCAGCTTCAATCCTACTCATTTTACACACGACCTCTCAACGATTGACTGGACCTCCATTCACACTGCATCCAATGTCCAGACTGCCCTTGATAGTTTCCTTGACAAATTCGGTCAGCTCCAAGACACCCATGCCCCACAGATTACCAGGCAATTTCACGGTACCCAGACTGAATGGCTAACAAAAGATCTGCTAACCCAAATAAGGGCCAGAGACCAGGCCTGGCGTTGTTTTAAATCCACAGGGATGCAATCTGACTACTGCCACTACCGCTCTCTAAGAAACAGTTGTAAAAGAAACATCCGTCTATCCAAAAGCTCTTTCTGTAAGGACCTTTTAACAAAAGCCTCTGGGGACTCCAAGAAATTCTGGTCCACTATAAAAACCCTCCTGGGTTCTAATCTCAGGGCCCATACAAATGACATGCTGGTAAACGGCATACATTGCAATAACCCGTTAACCATAGCTAATACCTTCAATAAGCATTTCTCAGATTTAACCAACTACCTGACCTCCTTCCCTACTGGTCACACCGTTCAGCCCCGATGTGACACCAAACATCCACCTCCGAACCCCCACTTCAGGTTCCGGAGCATTCAAAAAAGAGAAGTTCTACAACTGCTACTCTCCGTTCCTGACAATACCAGCCCAGGATCAGATGATCTTGAACCTAGGCTCCTGAAGGTTGCTGCCCCCTTCATAGTTTCCCCATGCTGCGGTTCAGTCCCAAATATATGAAAAATTGCTAAAGTTACCCCATTCCTAAAAAAGGAGACCCCAAGGAAATCAAAAACTATTGTCCCATCGCCGTACTCTCTGTACTAAGCAGAATCCTTGAAAAACTATATCTTCCTAGACTAAGTCTCCATCACTCATTCACACTAGTGGGATAGCGCCAGAGGCGCTAGGATCAAGCGGGAGCCAAAAATTTTCTGAAGGGCGGCGCGGTAGGACCAAGAAGAATCGGTGCAGCTCGAGGTTGCCCGTTGGTATGTCTGCAGTTGTTTCATTGGTAGGCGATAGGCTGAACCGACTTCGATGAGTTCCCCTTGGCCCGCTCTAATGGCTGCATTCTCGACTCGGACTCCATCTCTGTCCTCGTTGGAGTTCCGGTGAGCAGTTCACCTCTGGGCGCTCCTGTGGAGCAGGGGTTTGACTCCTTTTTCCTGGTTGTGTTCCTGGTTTCTGGGCCTCCAGGCCTTGGAGCCGTTGGACGGGCGGGTCAGTGGATCTGAATGAAGCGCGGTGCCCCTCTTGGTGCCTTGCCATCGTGTCAGCCTGGTGCCTACCCCCTCTTCCTTTTCCATGCAGGGCTGCGCACGGGCACCACCTTTCTCTTCTTTTCCAGGTGTTTTCCTGGCGTTGTGCCCAACACCTTGGTGGCGCCGCAGATCTGGTGCCATGCCCCTGGTTTGGCATGGGTGCCATAGGCGGCACTGCTGGTGTTTGGGTCGGCGCCGGGACTCGGTGCCGTGCTTGGCACCATTCATGGTGCTGCAGTCGGCGCCGTGCTCAGCTCCATGGCTCGACACCGTGCTCTGTGCTGCAGTCGGCGCCGTGGCTTGTTCGGCGCCGTGCTCGGTGCCGTGCTGTGTGCTGCAGTCGGCGCCGTGCTTGGCGCTGTGGGTGCTTCTTTGTCGGCGCCGCTATCAGTGCTGTGGGTGTCTCACGGTGCCACTGATGCCAGCGGGTGGCGCTGTGGGTGAGTGCTGTGCACCCGCGGGTGCTCGCAGGGTTGCGCCCGTGCCGCAGCGGGTGCCAGCGTGCTGAGCACCGCAGGTGCCATGGTGCCATGGGCGTCGGGGGGTGCCCTTGCATGCCATTGCTGCTATTGGTACCAAGGATACCTGCGGGTTCTGCCGTGGGTGCCCTCTGGTGTCTC
Source organism: Neoceratodus forsteri (assembly GCA_016271365.2). Classification (NCBI taxonomy): domain Eukaryota; kingdom Metazoa; phylum Chordata; order Ceratodontiformes; family Ceratodontidae; genus Neoceratodus; species Neoceratodus forsteri. The sequence goes on from CM028134.1 coordinate 1,019,901,873, forward strand.
TCAGGTTGGCATGGTTACTGTTTGGTGCCTTCCTGTGCCAGGAGTGATGCTAGTGCCTCAGGGGTGCCAGTTGGTGCTGTCTGACAGAACTAGGGAAAGATCTGTGTTTGCAGACCTCTCTTCCGCAGGACTTGTGTTGGGATGTTTCCATGGAATTAATTCCTATTCTGCGGATTATTTCCACACATTTTAGTGGGTGGCAGTCTGCATCAGATCTCCTCATCCAGCGATTTTCCGCTGATGGGACTCTTCTGTTCTGTTTCTGTCAGCGGAATCTCTCATTCCGCTTAGCACTTTCTCAGCCCCTTACGTGGTGCCAAGCTCCTCGACACCCTTCCTGGTGGCGGAGTCTCTAGTGGCTCTAACAGAGACCTCTTTTGGGGTCCTTCTGTGGTAGAAAGGCATCTGGATGAGTCTTTCCCTGTCCTTCTGGTCAGTGGATGACTCATTTTATATACTGAACGCCCTCTCTATCATCAGAGTCTGTGATGCAAGCTCTTTTAGTAGTTCCTCATTTATGGGGTCCACCATAGTGTTCAGACTGGATCTGTGGACTATATACCTCTGCGTCTAGACTTTTTCAGTGGTCAAGACAATTACACTCTTTGGAACATTTTAATTCTGTGGTCGGGAGCTGCACAGACTGTCCTGCTCCTTTGATAGGGGTATACAGCCCGATCTTCCCTTGTCAATCTTCACCATTCATTACTGCTTGGGTTAAGCTGGAGGCGCGCACCCACTACGGGAGTTTTTTTTTTATGAGTCGGCTCCAGCGGCGCCACCCTCGGGGCGATGTACGCGTCATGCGGGCGCCGTTAGGTGCGCAGAACTCCTCCTCTCAGTTCTGTTTCTCCCGCCGTCGAGGCTGCACCTGCTGCGGTAGCATATAGTTTCTCAGTTTTTTTCCACAACTGAAGACTCCTCGTTTTTCTCAGACCATCCACTCGACGCCGTATACCGGTAAGACCGTTCCTTGTTATTTCTATACTGCGGCGCCGAGTGCTTTATTACTTTTTTTCCTTGTTTAGTTCGCATCATGTCGGTTGAGGAGCAGAAGTAAGTTGAAGCGGGCGCGTCCCTATCGTCGGTGCTCCTGTGGCGGCATTTTTCCGTCTTGGACCAGGCATGATATCTGTCTCCGTTGCCTGGGACCCAACCACGACATGGGCGTGTGCGGCGCTTGTTTCTCCATGGACCGTCGTGTCCTCCGAAGTCCCGCGTTCAAGCTCGGCAAGGCCCGCCGACCTTCAGGGGCAGCGTCCTCCAGGGATTCCCAAGTAAGGTCTCTAGGCCCTTCCCGGGTCCCTCCGGACCTATATAGTCAGCGAGAGGAAGCTTCCTCCTCTTCTCTTGCTGAAGAAGCTTCTCTCGTGGTGTCGGGGGCGTCGTGGTCCCTCCGGGGCTGCGGCAGGGGACACCGCCTCGGCAGTCACCTCCTCGGGTGCAGGCTCCCAGTGTCGAGGCCCATGATTTCTGGGCCTGGCACCGGTGGACCCTCGGCGCGCCCTCCGCGCGCGTTTTGGCGCCGGTGATCGAGCCAGCGCCGCCCTGCGCCCGGTGTGCGCTTTCGCGGCGCCAGGTTAGATTCCGACGCCAGAGCAGCGCCGTGGGCTAACTGAGTGCGGCAGGGGACCAGGACCGGGCCTGGCTGTCGCGGTGGGCGGGGGTCATCCAGCGCCGTCCCTGGCACCAGCGCCATTGCTCTGGGGATCCCTGGGGTTGCCAGCATTGAGGTTCTGCTGGTCTCGTCCTCTTCGGAGGCCGATGACACAGATGTGGACCTATCCTGGCACCCTGACTCTTCGGGGTCAGGGTCCCCGGTGGCACAGGGTGCTAGGCGGCGCAGCGGGCCCCTTCCACTGTCCCCACTCCCGTCCTCCCCTGAGGGTCCTCGGGCTAGGTGTGGCCCTGGGTCCCAGGGGGGTGATGTGAGGACTGAGGAGCTCCCCCTCCTAGGGGCCTGTGACAGCTCCTCCTGGGTGCTGTTGCCTCCTCTCGGGGTGGGGAACACTGCAGTCAGGAGGAGGGCTCTCTCGAGTCCGAGGGTCGAGGGGCAGGGGCCAGGTGTCCGGTCTCCGCCCGGCCACTCCGCGTGGGTGGCTAGGAGCCGGCGCTGAACCCGCCCTTTCCTCTTGGGCCCGGGGTTCCCTCCGTGCGCGTTGCTGTGGACTGCCCTTTTGGATCCATGCAGTCCCGGGTTCGTCACAGGGAGGTTCCTCCCGGGCTCTTCCAGGCATTGCATCCTCAGGGTCCGTCTTGCGGCCTGGTTTGTTGTCTGGGATCCGCCAGCTCAGGCTCCGTTCCCGATTTTTAGAGCCCTGGCGAGAGGTCAGTTGCCTCTTCGTAGGTGCCCTTCTCCAGTACCTCTGCATCCACCTCGCTCTTCCAGGCCATGTCGGTCCCTACGGGTCCGTTATCCTGGGAGCAGTTCAGAGAGGTTCTCTGTGGCCTTCCCTCATACGTTAGATACATGCATGGCGGATCTTCGACTCTCCCTACCGCCAGGAATCTTCTGGACATTCAGCTCTCCATCATCCTCGTCTTCCTCCTCTGAGGAGAGGAACCCTGCTCATCTTTCTTCCGCGCTGATTTCACTGAATATCAGCGATTCCTCTCGAGGATGGTGAGGATCTTGAATCTCTTCGTTAGGTGAGACAATACTGAGCAGGAGGCCGTGAATTCCTTGGAGAATTCAGTGCCCAGCACCTGGTGGTACCTTCCTGGCCTATCCCCTTCCAGGAGGCGTCTATCCATTCCTGGCAGTCGCCAGCCGCCCTTTCTCCAGCCCCGGCAGACTGTCGTCGGAGGTATTGTGCCCCCTTGGAATCCCTGGGTACCCTTCCCAACCCGTCCTCCGGTTTGGTGTACCTAGAGACTCCTTCCGGTGCCGCCCGCCTGGCGCTGCGACCGCCACCGATCGGTTCACTACAGGTTGACTGGTGAGGCGATATTCTCTTCTTCTCGTCGCGGTGGCTTGCATTGCATCATCAGGCTCACCATGCGCCTACAATCGGCATCTGTGGTGATGCTCTCCCAGCTCCTAGCATCAATGCCTGATACGGAGCAAACCAGACAGGCTATTGCCCTCTCCGCTATAGGCCTAGAGCTGGCAAGACACCAAGCAAGGGCATCTTATGACGCCAATGAGGTGGCTTCCAGGCTTGCGGGGACAGCGATCTGCATTAGGCGGACGGCATGGCTCCGTCTATCAAGGATGTCACCCCTGGCCCGGCGTAGGGTGATGCGCTCCGCTTTCCGGGGGACCCATCTTTTTCCTCCAGAGCTGAAGACTTTGCAGGGCTTCCTCCGTCTCCCCGTCCTCGGGCACCTCTAGCTCTTCTCCCACTTAAGCTTCTCTTGTGTTGTCAGGGTCTTCCCTTCTGTTCCTCACCAACAGGAGGCTGGGGTCTTGTTCCCTCAGGTTCTACCCCCTTTTTCAGGGGAGGCATGCGTACTCACCCAAGCAGTAATGAATGGTGAAGATTGACAAGGGAAGATATGAAAATTACGTACCTACCGTAATTCTTGATCTTCTCTTGTATCTTCACCATTCATACTAATCTACCTACCTTCCCTCAGTGGCCTCCTTCTGTGCGTCTCCCCTCCCATCTCGTTCCTCTCTCCCCCTTGGCCTTTATGCCAAAAAAATAAAAAATCTGTTTTTCCCCATTCTTGTGAATGGATTCTCTTTTTCCTCAAGGTAGGAAGGCAGTGCAGTTGCAAATTTCTTTAATTCTGAGGGAACTCTTTCTGACTGCCCTATGGTGCGATTCCTTACCTTCTTCAGGTCATGTAGTTTCACAGCCTGGTGGCCATGCCCTGTCTTGGCCTCCTCAAAGTTTGGAATCCCCCTGGCAGGCATTATTTTTCAAGCTTTTCCAGCTGCTGACTGAACTTGTCAGCTTCAAGCCTCTGTCTGCCTTGTCCTAGCAAGTCTGATTGAGTTCCTCTCTATTTTTCTTACAAACTGCCTTCGAGAAGGCATAGTCTTTCCCATACTCTTCTGTGGTAGCACTTAACAAGGTGCTAAGGAACTTAGTCCTCTTCCTGGATGGGCGCTCTTCAGGAACAGGTTCTGCTTGGACAGTCTAGGAGCCCTCAACTAGGATGAAGGGACTTGGCATGTTGAGAGTTCAGAGAGTCTGCCCTCTCTTGGGTCTGTTCAGGAGGTTCGGTGGAACCTCTCCTCAGTCCTAGCAACTGGGATTCTTGCTCCCTTATTCGTTTCGAGCCTATGAGCCTATAAGCCTCTCAACCAACAATGCTCGATGGGCACTGTTCTCCTTCTCAACATGCCTCTTTCTTTCTTCTTCTTCTCCTACTTCCTCTCCCTTTCTCTGTTCCTCCCCTAGAGCCTCCCCGGAAAGGAGGCCCTGCGGTCCCTTAGGGTAGGAATTCTCTCTCCTCTGTCTATTCTCCATCGGCTTATTCCTTTTTCAGTTTATTTCCTTTCCTTTTTCTATCCCTCGGCTCTCTTGCCTCACTTTCTTTTTTCTTACACTTTATTTTCGCCTCTCCGGCTAACAGAACTGAGATGGAGGAGGAGTCTGCGGCACCTAACGGCCGCCCCTCGCGCATGACGCGGTACGTCGTCCTCGAGGGCGGCGCCGTTGGAGCCGACTCCAAAAAAAAACCTCCCGTAGCGGGTGCGCACCTCCGGCTTAACCCAAGCAGTAATGAATGGTGAAGATACAAGAGAAGATCAAGAATTACGGTAGGTACGTAATTTTCATTTTTTTGATGCTGCCCCTCTGGTGGCTGCTTCGCCAAAGGTAGTTAACATCTGTCTAGCTATTATTAGTCCAGTCAGGGGTTCAGTTATGGATCTTCAGGCTCCTCCTGCTCCTCAGAGGGATGACATCCTTGTCATTTCTGTATCAGGCAGTACTTGCCAAATAGCAGCCAGCAACCTTGTCAGGCTCGGACTAATGATATTTAAAAAAAAAAAAAAAAAAAGGGGCGGGTCAGAATTATCACAGCACAGGGCCTAGTTGGAATTTCCTGATACCACGCTGGATCTGATCAGGTTCCCTCAACCCTGAGGCGGTCGTCTCTAAACCTCAGTAAAGAGTACCTGTTTTCTTCTACCCTAGGGCAGTCCGATCCAGCGGTGGTATAGCTCACCTTTTTCCTCTAAGAATTTCTCTTATTCGAGATATTTCCAAAACCTAGGCATCTAACAGTCTGTTAGTCCTTTTTGTTTTAATCAGGCTTTCTTCTCTCCTGATCGAGACCTTGCAGCAACAGAAGTGACTCTTCAGCAAGTGGAACTTAGATTCCTACTTCCATGTTTGCTCCAGCTTAACAGATGGCGCTTCTTTCTTGACCATTGGTCAAGTAGGTTCTTTCTAAGGTACCTGCAAATATTCACATACAGTCATACTACCTGAACCTGTACACTTTACCTCCGGCTCTTGCAGTTCCTGAGGTCTTTTACATTAGATTAGTGCATGTCTTTGACACTGTTAATTTTGGTCCTAGATCAAATTGTGAGGCCAGGTTCTTGGCGCTCTCCTAGAATAGTTGGGCTGCCTGGCAGACTTTAATTTTTGCCCATTGTAGTTGTCGGCAGGTGACGAGTTACAATTGACGTTTATCTTGTAGGCACTATGTTATAGATGCTCTTACAAGACAGCTCTTTTATTAACAGGACAGTCTTGGCTGTCCTTTCCGAGTGAACCTATCTCTACCACCCTACTCAGGGTTGTTGATTTTAACGGTACTCTCCACTAGTGTGAATGAGTGATGGAGACTTAGTCCAGGAAGATATGGAATGTACGTGCTACCGTAATTGTTGATCTTCTTGGACAGTCTCCATCACTCATTCCTACTCCTACCATCCCCTGGGTTCACTCGTTTTTCTTTCCTGGTCTTCATGGCCTGCGGTTCGGACTGTGAAGACATTGTTCTTCGACCTTTCTTACAAAGGCCATCTGGGCCCTCTCAGGCCCAGACACTCAGAATGAGTTATTCTCATTAGTTCTGCTGCACCTCCTTGAGCGAAAAGGTACTGAGGCGGTTGGAGGGTTGACGCCGAGATAACCTATACAGGCGCGAGTCAGTCTCGCGGTGCCGTGCGTGCGTGGTCCTACCTCGGCGCCGGCCCTTCAGAAAATTTTTGGCTCCTGCTTGTTCCTGAGACTGTCCAAGAAGATCAATAATTACGGTAAGTACGTAATTTCCAATCTTCCTGGACATAAGTCTCCACCACTCATTCACACTAGTGGGGATTGGCGCGAGGCACTAAGACCATCGGGAGCAAACTTTGCTGGAGGGTCGTGGCGAGGCGGCGCCCGCGAGACGCGGCGCGCGAGCAGCGGCTTCCGGCGGTAATGACCATCTCGGCGACGGCCGCGGCACGCCTCAGTCTTTTCCGCCGTCGATGCGCTTCGTGACGACGTCGCTCGCCTAATGAAGTCAAACTTCAAACTAAGCGATAGTTTTCAGTTTGTTTTGTAACATTATCCGCGATAGTAGTATCGGCAGTTTTATTCTATTTTTAGTAAAATTTTTCTAATATTTAAATTGCTTACTTGAAGAAGTCTGGCCTGCTGGGCCAGTCGACCATGAGCAGGTCAGGTGGCCCGGTAGGAGACCGTGTAAGCTGTTCAGTCAGCGGGCTGGGTCGGTCAGCCTCCTTCTCCTCAGCGGGTTCCGACTACGGTCAGTCCGATGCCGGGGATGGGCGGTCCCCGCCCGGCATAAAATAAGCGGTCGCATTCTCGGCCCGTTCGACCTCGACTCTTCTTGACCCACAGGTCAAAAGAAGGCATCACTCGGTGCGCCCTCTGGTATGTCTGCGGCGTCGGCGGTCGGTTGCTCGTTGCTGGTGCGGTCTCCTTCTTCGGAGTCGCCAGCTTCCGATAATCGTCGTCCTCGACATCGGAGCCCCTCCCCGCCTATAGGTAGGGCTCCAGATGAGCAGTTTCATCAGTGGGCGCTCTTATGGAGCGATGGGCCGGAGGTTGGTTCTTCTGCCTGGCTCGGTTACCTCGGGCCCTCGGGCTCCTCCGGCGATCAGGTAGAAGCGGTTGGACCCTTCCTAGTCATGCGGCGCCTTCTTGGTGCTAGCGACTCCGTGCTTAAGTGTTTCCCCCTCACATGGCTGCGGCGCGAGGCCTCACCGATGCCCTTATCTCCTGGTATTTTCCTTCTCTTGTTTTCCAGGTTCCCGAGGGCTTTCCGGCGCCTTCTGCAGGGTCTGTGGCGTGTCGGCGCCGTTTGAAACCGCGGAGCTTGCGGCGCCGTTAAGCGGCGCCCGCGTGGTCTCGGCGCCGTTGGTGGCGCCAGCGTTATCTCAGCGGCGCCGCCCGATGATACCCGTTAGATCGGGCGGCGCCGTTAGCTGGCGTCGTCTGCGATACCGTTCGCGGCGTCGTCCGTGGCGCCCGTTGGCGGGCGTGATCGTCAAGCGCCGTTAGCTGCGCCGTGCGCGCGATAAATCGCTGGCGCCGCCCGGGCGTTGCGGGGGTGCCGTGCCTCTTCCGGGCCCGTGCGCCTCCTGATGCCGTCTTCAGCCCGTTTGCGTTCTCGGCGCCGCACCTAGGGACTCTCCTTGTTTTCTGCCATTCCTCCTCTCCTAATTTCCTCCTTTCCTGTCAAACAGTCCTTTCTGGACCATCAGGAGATGATGTTGAGCCTGACCAGACCTTGGTTGGGTGATGAAGTGGAAAACAGGATCTTTCTTTGCTACAGAGCCTGTGGTGAGGACCTGTCCTTTAAGTCTCTGTTGAAGAACCTGGGATCCTCTTTCTCTCAGACTACAGACATCGATCCTGGGAGATATTAAGACTCCAGTATCTTCGTGCGGAGATCCCTGCGTTTGACTCCTCGATTCAGCCTTCCTTGAGGCGCTGTCTCAAATGGTATGGAATAACCCTGCTCTTATTCCCTCAGTGGCTAAATCCATTGATAAAGTATTCAGCTCCCAAGGATCGTCCCATTTTGGCATCCCAAGCCTTTGCGGATCTATTGTAGTCCTGGCAGAGAATGACAAAGGTCGTTCTTCCTCAAACTACTACAGCTCGACCTATTAACAAAGAGTCTCGTAAGATTGATACATTAGGTAAGAGTCTTTGCTGCCTCCACTCTAAGTATCGTATTGCCAGTTATCAAGGCTATTTTTCTCAGTATGAGTATATCCTGTAGCACTCTATGAAAAGAATGGTTGAGCTCTTCCAGATTGATTCCAAGTCAGAGCTTCTTCTGACCGTTATTAAGGTATTGAGTCCAATAACCAACAGGTCAAAGCTGCCATGGATGCTTTCGACACTGCTTCTCGCTCAGCAGCCGCGGTTTGTACTGGCGCCATTCCTGGCTGCGTGCTTCTGGCTTCCGAATGATGCTCAGCAGCAGGTGATGGCTGCCTTTGATGGCTCCTTTCTTTTGGCCCTCAGGTGGAGCAAGCCTTAGAGGCCACTCAGAAGACTAGATCGGCCATTAAGTTGGCCCAGACCTCCGCCTGCCCCTCTCAGGGCATGTGAACAGACGTCAGTTTCATAGTCGTCAGTCCTTTGAGGCAGAGGCAGGGAAGCTTCCATAAAAGCCAACCTGCCCAACCTCAAAGAAGGCGCAGAAAGCGCAGGGACCTAAAGCTCCCAGCGCTACCTTATGAGTCGTTGGCCCAAGTTCCATCACTCTGCCAGGTGGAACTTTCTCCTCCGGTGGAGGTGCGTCTGATGTACTTCTACAACCAGTGGAAGTCCATAACCTCAGACAAATGGGTTCTTCGGATAATCAGCGAGGTTACTCTCTCAATTTCTTGGAGACCCCCGAGTGTCCTCCATACGACAACCCAGGTTGTCGGCCTCTCAATCAGATCTCCTCACGCGGAGATCCAGGGCCTTCTGAACAACAGGGCAATAGAACTGGTGCCCCGCATCTCACGAAACACAGGGCTACTCCCATTACTTTCTGGTTCCAAAGAAATCTGGGGATGCCCATTCTAGACCTCAGAAAGTTAAACAAATTCCTCCCAGGAGAAATTCAAGATGATTTCCCTAGGTACCCTGTTACCCTTGCTGCATCAACACGACTGGCTGGCCTCTCTGGATATGCAGGATGCTACCAGCATATCCCGTCCACCGACCCACCGCAAATTCCTCAGGTTTGTAGCTTTGGGTCAGCATTATCAGTTCAGAGTCCTGCCCTTTGGGCTATCCTCGGCGCCGCGAGTTTTTACAAAGTGTTGTGCAGTTCTCGCGGCGCATCTCAGGAAAGTCGGACTCCGAGTGTTTCCCTACCTGGACGATTGGCTTCTAGCAAGCCCTTCCGGCCAAGGGACTTTGGAAGCCGTGCAAACGACTTCTCGTCTTCTCACGTCCATGGGAGTTCTGCTGAATTTGAAAAACTCAGCTGCAACCTCCCAGAGTCCTTTTCATAGGGGCGCTTCTAGACACCTCTTCAGCTGAGGCTTTCCTTCCAGAGGACAGAAGACCGACATCCTTAGATAGCCCGTTACATCAGGGAGAACCAATCGGTTACAGCTCTCTCGATAAAACGCATGTTGGGTCTCATGGATACTCGGCTCTTCACTGTCCCTCTGGCCCGACTGCACATGAGAACCACCCAGTGGATGCTCTCCACTCAGTGGTCCCGACCTCTCACCCCCAGTCTTATCCATCAAGGTGGCGGGCCCTTGAAAGGTCTCTCACTGGTGGTCTCGAAAAGCAATCTCCTGGAAGGATTCCCCTTTGCTCCCCGGATCATCAGATCTCCATCACCACAGATGCATCGCTAATGGGATGGGAGCTCACTGTCTCCCTCCACACTCAAGGTGTATGGACTCAGTTGAAACTCATCTCCACATAAATGTCCTGGAGATGGGAGGCGGTCCTCTATGCAATCCGAGCTCTGAAGGATGTCCTTTGTCACAAGAACATTCTCCGTCAAGCGGACAACAAAGCAGTGATGTATTACATCAACAAGCAAGGCGGTGCTCATTCTTATCCCTTTGCAGGGAAGCAATGAGGGTGTGGGAGTGGTGCTTGGAGCACAAGTCTCTGATTCAAGCGGTTTATCTGCCAGGTATACAAAGCGACCTAGCAGATCACCTCAGCAGAAACGGCAGACCCTCGCGAGTGGTCTCTCGATCCAGCCGTAGCTCGGTCCCTGTTCAAGAGTGGGGGACTCCAGACCTGGACCTTTTTGCATCCCCACTCAACGCAAAACTGCCTCTCTTCTGCTCCAGAAATCCAGGGCCTGGCATTTTCTGTCAGGATGCGTTCAGGCTGCGGTGGACAAAAGCGCTTTCTTCGCCTTTCCACCACTTCCTCTAATCCAGAGAGTACTCCTCAAGTTCGGTCTCAGGGACCAAGATGATTCTCATTGCTCCTTCCTGGCCTCAGCAACTATGGTTTCCTCTACTCAACAGTATGTTGGCAGCCTCTCGAGACCACTTCCTTGCAAATCAGTCTTCTGACTCAGGTTCGTTGGTCCATCCAACCTGAAATCACTTCACCTTCATGCTTGGCTCCTGAAGAGATAAAGTGAATCGGTTCAACGTCTCTCGTAGAGTCTCAGACATCCTTCTGGCTGCTGGAAGCCAGCCACCCAAACGTACGCTTCCAAATGGAAACGTTTTTCTCTCTGGTGTGCAAAATCCTCTTGGAATCCCTTTTCCTGTCCTCCTGGCAAGGTTCTGGAGTATCTTTTGGACCTATCAAACTTAGGTCTTCAATACTCCACAGTTAAAGTTCACCTTAGTGCCATCTCAGCGTTCCATGAGCGGTTTCTTCCTTAACTCTGGCTCAGTTACCTATGGTGAAGAGATTTCTTAAAGGGATTCTCCATACCAGACCCCTGTTAGCGTCCAGTTGCAGCCTGGGACATTAACCTGGTGCTGACATGCTCACTGGAGCCTTCGAACCCTTAGCTACCTGTGAGCTAAAATTTCTTACCTGGAAGACTGCCTTCCTGGTGGCCAGTACCTCAGCCACGGGGGTCTCTGAGATACATGCACTGGTTACTGGACCCTCCGTATACTGTATTCCATAAGGACAAGGTAGTTCTCCGTGCTCATCCTAATTTCTTCCCAAGGTTGTGTCAGAATTCCATCTGAACCAACCTCTGGTACTCCACCTTGCCCTGCTAATTTCCAAAATGAAGGGAGCAGGCTCTTCATTCCTTGGATGTTAAGAGAGCCTTGCAGTTCTATTTAGATAGAACCAGGATGTTCATGAAGACTCAGCAACTGTTCGTTTCTTTCAAGCGACACCGGCTGGGTCAACCTGTCGCTATTAGATGTATCTCTTCATGGTTAGTGGCATGCCTTCGTCATTGCTATTCCATGGCTCAAGTTAAATTAGAAGGTAGAGTGTCACGCTCACTCTACTAGAGTGGTCGCAGCATCCCAGCGGAGTCGCAATGTTCCAATTGCAGATATATCAGCGCCGCTACCTGGAGCTCAGTGCATACTTCGTTAAGCACTATGCACTGGATGTTCATGCCAGGCGGCATTCCGCGTTCGGCAGAACTATCCTTAATGGGCTTCTATCTTGACGGCGTGAGCTCTGGCTTTCCTGCGCCCCTTTGGGGATTATCAGCTTGGTACTCTCCACTAGTGTGAATGAGTGGTGGAGACTATGTCCAGGAAGATAGGAAAAGTGCGTACCTACCGTAATTCTTGATCTTCTTGGGCGAGGTCTCCACTCATTCATCCCACCCTCCATCCCCGGCTCACGCTGTATTGGTCTTCACTCCCTCAAATCTTTAGGCGTGAGGACTTCTTTGCTGACCCTTCTTACACGGGTCATACGGACTATCTTATGTCCGTTTTTTAGTAATGAGTTTACCCTTTTAGTTAGTTGCGCTGCACCTCCTTGGTAAAAGGTACTGAGGCGGTTGGAGGTCGTCGCCGAGATGGTCATTACCGCTCGGAGCCGCTGCTTTGCACGGCGCCGTGTCTCATGTGTACCTCTGTCCGCCGACCCTCCAGCAAAAAGTTTGCTCCCGATGGGTCTTAGTGCCTCCGGCGCCAATCCCCACTAGTGTGAATGAGTGGTGGAGACTCGTCCAAGAAGATCAAGAATTACGGTAGGTACGTAATTTTCCTTTTTCCACCCAATCTATAGAATACCTCCAAAAATACAACCTCCTGTCAAGCTCTCAACACGGATTTCGCAAAGGTCACAGCACCACCGCCCTGCTAAAACTGACAAGTGATATTTATTCCCCCATGGACTCAGGCCTTTTGACAGGTGCAGTTTTCATTGACCTAACTTAAGCTTTTGACCTGGTCAACCACACACTTTTTCTTGCGAAACTACAGTCATTTGGTTTCTCATCAGACACCATTACCTGGTTCAAAAGCTATCTGACTGATAGACAACATTCAGCCATCTCGGATCCTGCTCCATTCCAAGTTGGAGTACCCCAGGGCTCCATACTTGGCCCTCTACTTTTCACAATTTTCATCAACGACATCCCTCTAACTGCACCTAACTGCTCATCTCTGCTCTATGCTGATGACTTGGTTATCTACCACAGTGCAAAAACTGCTACTACCCTAAACCATACCCTTGCCGTGGACTATGTGAGTATACAAACCTGGCTCACTAATAACAAACTTGTCCTCAACTCCAGTAAATCCTACTCAGTGGTGTTTGGCTCACTGGCCAGGCTCAAATCAAATCCCAATCCCCTTATCTCATGCGCAGACAGCTCCCCTCTACCTTCTGCCAAATCCTTCAAATATCTTGGTGTTACCCTTGACGATTCTCTTGACCTCGACCAACACATCTCCACTATCTGTAAGTCTGTAAACGCCAAGATATAGGAAGTGCCTATTGCACTAGCTACACCCTTACCCCCCACCCCCAGCCAGACTAGCAGTGGCTCAAGGCTTCCTTCTGCCAGCTCTAGCATATGGCTCTGCACTCTATCTATCTGCAGCTAAATCCTCCCTCCACAAATGGGACACCACTTACAATAACACCTGCCGCTATGCCTCTGCATCACCGTGTTTCAAGCACCACTGCCAACTCTATATGGACCTAAAATGGCTTAGCCCCTCCGCCTATCATCTCCAGTCCTTTGGGTCACTAATTGACTGTGTCACCAGAACAGGCCTCCCCCTATCCCTTTCCTCGGCTCTGGAGTTACAACCTCTCACCTATGAGCTACGATCAAATGAAAAAGCCCTTCTGCACATTCCAAGATGTAGATCTAATATGGGCACACGCGCCTTCTCTAATACAGCTCCTAAATACTGGAACTCTATACTCTCCTCTATCCATCAAGCGTCCACCCATGCTACCTTTAAAAAACTACACCGTGAACACTTACACACTATAAACCCCTGTACTTGCTTTAACCCACCTTGAACCTACACCCCCCACTCTCTTCTTCATCTTAAGATTATCCACCTACTTGATACCTCTTCCCCTTCCTCTCTTACTTCCTAGCTTGTCCACTCTCTTACCCTCTCCCTCGCCTCTCTCCCTACCTTTTTTCTCCCCCCCCCCCTAGCCACAAAACCTTATAGTTTGGCACTTATTGAACTGTATTGCTCTACCTATCTCCTTTTGAATGTTCTCCTGTTACCCATTCCAAACTATAGTTTGTTCTCACAGTACTTTTACTTGCATTATTCATTTTGTCAAAGTGCTTGTATCAAATATCCAAACATTGTTTCTCACTCTGATTGTATTGCTTTCATGTACTGTGTCACATGTCTGTAAACTGTCTTCTCCCGGGTCGTGCCTGAAAATAGGCATTGTTTGCTTAGTGCACTCACCCGGTTACCAAAAGCAAAATAAAATAATAAAATAAATATATCCCACCATGGGAGACCTCGTCAGCTCCCTCATATCAGTCACTTGAGGTAGAATTCCTCCCTGACTATAAGGAGGGATATGAAGAGGATTTTGATGCAGGGGATGGGCTTTGACCTCCCTCTACAAATTCTACAATATCCTCCCTTGAGGAAGACCCAGACCGACTTACACCTGTGTCCCCCCCACCGTATGACCCCTTGTTCCTGGACATTGACTCAAATCCTGAAGGTGATGGAGTTCACCCCTAAGGAGCCAGACAAACAAAGACAAAATGTGGCTGACTACTTGGACCTCCCCAAAGACCCGGCAGTAATAGTCCCTCCTCTTAATCATGCCTATCAGGATGCAGTCCTCACGGCACAGCAATAACTGCGGTTCCTAGGAAGGCAGACCACCTTTAACAGGCCCCCATAGACCATCCATTCTTCACGACGGCTCCACAGTCTGATTCTGTTGTGATTAATGCAGCCCATGACGGAATTAAGAAGCCAAAAAAAGGGTTACTCACCTGTAACAGTAGATCTTCCTGGACTGCAGTCTCCACCACTCCTTCACACTAATGGGATAGCGCCGGAGGCGCTAGGATCAAGCGGGAGCCAAACATTTTAGAAGGGTTGGCGCGAGACAGACAATGCATGGGCGGCACCACGAGACTAGCTTGCGCCTGTGTAGGCTATCTCGGTGTCGACCCTCCAACTGCCTCAATTCCTTTTCTCCTACCGTTGAGTGCGCTTGGATGTCGACAAAGCTCATCTGCCGGAGTCAAAGTTTTCGTCTATTCGACAGCAGCATTAAGCCATTCAGTATTCATTTAACACTTTAGTATTATTTTCTTATTTTAAGAAGAAATGAAAGAAGATTATGAAGAAGAAGAAAAAGAAATTCTTCAAACACCATGAAGTCTTGCTATATTATAACAATAGCAGTCAGCCACTGCAGCTGAACTGCCCCGGAGAGGAAGGAGTTAACTCCAGAGGATCTGAAGTTCTACATCGCGAGGGCGCTGTGCCCAAAGCTCTATCTGGCAGTTTCAAATGAAACTGTCAGATTCTTTACTCCGCTTCACTGAACAGTCGCTCCGGAGATCAGCTCCTTCAGCTCGGTTCATTCTCGGTTCAAGCGAGTATTTTTCGGTTCATTTGAACCGACAAAAGTCATTATTTTTACCGCATTTCGGTTTTAAAGCTCTATCTGGTAACCGTAAGTACTAAAATTTAAGTCTGTGTGGAAAATTAATTATCGGTTCGGTTTTGAACCGATCGGTTGTTTTTTTCTGCATTTTAAAAGTGTACAGTGGGTTTTAGAGTGCGGTTCCCGGTTCTTATCGGTTCTAAAACCGGAATTATAATGGTTTTTCAAATACCGTGACACGGTTAGGAACCGATAAAGGGTGTCTTGCTTGGCACTGCCATCAAAGGGCAAGTTTGGGTTAGGCTGGCATTATGTCTGAGAAACCCAAAGGAAAAACCGGGCCCACTGGGTTTCAACACTGTGATGTCTGTGGGGACGCCTTTGCCAAGGCTGACCCACACACCGCTTGTGTTTATTGTCTGGGGGCTGACCACCTCCTGTCAGACTGCCAGGTGTGTAAAGATTTCCCTGCAGCCACCCTGGAGAAGAGATTGGGCCGGCTCAGGGAACAAGAGGCCTGAAAGTCCGCTGACCCGGATGGCCAGCCCGGTCCAGTACCCACTGGACCAGAGGGAGTGCCCTCTGACCAGGGCGAGACTTCCTCAGGCAAAAGGAAGGCTGGTTCAGGGGAACCAGTCCCAAGTAAAAAGGCAAGGAAATCAGTAGGTCTGGAGTCCAAAATTGTGTCTCCAACTGCTGCAGAGATAGCTAAAGCCATTAAGATTGTCCAGTCACTGTCTCAGGGATCTGTAGAACCACCAACAGTTGGTAAAGGTTGGTTCTGCTCAGTCCCAGTGGTTCAGGATTTTGAAGTTGAGGATTTTTATGAACCACAGGAGGGGAGGAGAATTTGATCAATATATGTGTGGCTGGGAGGGTCTGGACGTGCCCATTGAACCGGACATTTCTCCAGACAGACCTTTAGAATCTCCTCCTATTCTGTCTGAGTCCCCTTCTTTCTTTATTTTTTACAGAAAGGTTGCAGAAACCCTCCAGCTTCCTTTAGAGGAGGCTGTGGATGAGCAAGAGGAGCCTGATTATGTGGAAATGATGGATATTCCAGAGTCTAGGAGGTTGTCTATTCCTTTGCATAAGTCATTTAGGAAGCAAACAACAAAGATTTTAAAAAATCCTCATTCTGTCCCTCCTGTAGATAAATAAATGGACAGAAGGTATACTTTGTCAGGCTCGGATACAGACTTCCTTACTGAGCAGTGTAGTCATGTAGGTGTGGTACAAGCTGCAGCCTGTGACAAGGCTAATATTCCTCTGGCCTCACATCCTCCTGATAAGGATTCCAGGAAGATTGATGCCATGGCGAAGAAACAGTATATGGCAGCTTCTTTGGGACTCAGGCAGGCAAATTATATGGCTTATGTGGCTAGATATCAGAAATCTAGGTGGGACACAGTATTGCAGTTAGCCAAGCAGGCCCATGGCCAGCTGGCTAGTGAGTTGGAACAGGTGGCTGCTGATGGCATTGAAGCCTCTAAAGTTCAATTTCATACTGCTGTTGATGTTAATGATGTTTCCTCTAGGGTCATGGCCACTTCTGTAGCTTTCCGTAGGTTGGCATGGCTCAGATGCACTAATCTGTCCCTAGATACCCAGTCAAAGGCTATGGATTTTCCTGTAGTGGGAAATTCTCTGTTTGGGGAGCAAACAGAAAACTATATGAAAAAGATGGATGAATACAGAACTACCTACAAAAGTGCCCAGGCTAAGGAGAAGCATGCCATGCCACAAAGGCATGCTCCCAGAGGTAGGGGCAGGCCCTTTTCCAGGCCTTTTTACCAATTTCAAGCCTCCTCTGCTGTCTCGCAGGGAGAGCTTTCTTCAGAGGCAGGGGTAGGAGGCACAAGTGGGCCTCCCCTCCCTCAGCCTAAGGCTGCTGCTAAGCAGGCACCCTGATGGGTGCCCAGGGCCGATTCTCCTGTACCAGTGGGGGCAGGTTGGCCTATTTCAGCTGGAACTGGCTGTCCTAACTCTGGACAGATGGGTTCTGGAGGTATAGGCCAGGGTCTGGTTCTCAGCTTCAAACACTTTCCAAAGATGAGAGCCAGGCATTTTCCACCTGCAAATCCTTCAGAAGCCCTTGCTTTGGAAGCAGAGGTTTCTTCTCTTCTGGACTGCAAAGCAGTGGAAAGGGTTCCTCCTTGCCATCAGGGCAAGGGGCTTTATTCAAGATACTTTCTTACCCCAAAAAAGACAGGAGAATGGCGGCCCATTCTAGATTTAAGATTTTTGAACAAGCATCTGTTGAAACCAAAGTTCAAAATGTTGACTCTGGCAATGATATTGCCTTCCCTAAGGCCAGGGGACTGGCTAGCTTCCCTGGACCTCAAGGATGCCTATTTTCATGTTCTGATCAGGCCTTCTCACCGAAAGTACCTCAGGTTCGAACTGCCCTCAGGCCACTACCAGTTCAGGGCAATGCCCTTCGGCCTTACCTCTGCGCCAAGGGTATTCACAAAATGTCTCGCTGTAGTAGTGGCTCACTTAAGAAGGCAAGGGTTGCTGTGTTTCCCTACCTGGACGACTGGCTCATTGTGGGTCAGTCTCCAGGTCAGGTGAATCCCACTTGCAAGTCACCCAGCAGCTTCTCACTTCCTGGGATTCCTGCTAAACTTACCAAAGTCAGTTCTGGAACCAGTTCAGGTCCTAACTTTCATAGGTGCAGAATTGAACACAAGGTTAGCCAGGGCTTTTCTTCCCTCGGAAAGGGTGGACAGACTCATCGCCCTGGCATCCTCCTTTACCCTCGGTCTCTCGACCAGCAAGGCATTTTCTGCAACTCCTCGGGCACATGGCTGCTTCCACAGCTGTCGTGCAGGAGCAAGATTCCAGATGAGGGACATTCAGTTCCATTTGAGGGCCTATTGGTCTCAAAGGAAGGACCCCTACCAAGTTGGTCCCAGTTACTCAAACTCTGATCCTAGCCCTCCACTGGTGGCAGGTCCAGAGCAATTTAAGACAGGGGTTCCTTCATTCCATTCTCTCACCCTCACCTCACACGGATGCCTCCCTGTTAGGTGGGGCTCACCTAGGCGACCTTGCCACTCAGGGGTGTGGTCTCCTTAGGAATCTCTGCTCCACATCAATCTTTTGGAACTCAGAGCTGTCTTTTAGCTCTTGGTGTTTTCAGATTCTGTCCAGAACAAAGTGGTTCAAGTCAGGACAGACAATACCACCACAATGTGGTACATCAACAAGCAAGGGGCACTCGGTCTTCAGCCTTGTGCACCGAAGCAATGAAGTTGTGGTCTCTGGCTTACTCCTGAACACCTCCCTGATAGCGGTTCATCTCCCAGGAAGGACAATGTCCTGGCGGCGCCCTCAGCAGGATTTCTCAGGGCCATCACGAATGGGCTCTGAATCCACAAGTGCTGGGGTCTGTCTTTGCCAGATGGGGCACTCCTCAGATAGATCTTTTCGCAGCCCCAGACAACCACCAACTTCCTCTTTTCTGTTGCAGGCCTCCAGTGCTGGGCTCAGTCCCTCTGGATGCCTTTCTGTTGGACTGGAAAGGGAAGTTCCTGTATGCCTTTCCTCCCTTTCCTCTCCTTTTCAGGGTACTAGTAAAAATCAGATCTCAACCTTGCAGAATGATTCTGATTGCCCCAGATTGGGCCAGACAGCCCTGGTACCCTCTGCTCCTGTCCTTGGCAGTCCACCCTGCCCTAGGCCTGCCCAGAGTCCACGACTTACTGGCCTGTGCACAGGGAGAGTGTGGTATCCGGACCTCAAATCCTCCACCTCAAGGCTTGGGCTCTTGAGGAGCTAGAATTTGCTGACTTACACCTTTCTCAAGGTGTCATGGATATTTTAAAGGCTTCAAGGAAGCCTTCCACTAGGGCCACTTATAATTCTAAGTGGAACAGGTTTTCCTTCTGGTGCTCTGAGAGGCAGATTATCCCAGAATCTCTGATCTTCCCATTCTACTGGACTATTTGGTCCATCTGAATTCCCTAGGCCTTAGACCAGCTACCCTGAAGGTTCATCTGGCAGCTGTCTCTGCTTTTGTGTCAGCAGGAAACCTGCCTCCCTTTCTTCTCACCCTGTGTTCTCCAAGTTTTTAAAGGGTTACTTCATACTAACCTCCTTAGGAACCAGCTCCGCCTGGGACCTGAATATTTGCATTGCTCAGTTAATGCAACCCCCTTTGAGCCTCTGTCTTCAGCAGAGCTCAAGTATTTAACTGGAAAACCGTTTTCCTAGTAGCTATCCCTCTGCCAGGCGCATAAGTGAGTTACAGGCCCTGTCAGTGGAAGAAGATTTTATCTCTTTCCACAGAGATAAGGTAGTCTTTAGGACTAATAGAAAGTTTTGCCTAAGGTGGTTTCTGATTTCCACCTGAATCAATCTATCTCTCTCCCAGTATTTTCACTGAGCATTCTTCCTCAGGTGAGAGGAGACTGCACAGCTTGGATGTCAAAAGAGCTACTATTTAGAGCGTACCAGAGGTCATAGGTTCGAATCCCTCCAACTCTTTCTTACCTATGGCGAGGTTGGCAAAGGGAAACCTGCCACTAAGAGAACAATTGCAAGGTGGATTGTTTCTTGTATCCAATTCTGTTATCAGAAACTGGGTAGAGTATCCCCCTCAGGATTGAGGGCCCACTCCACCAGGGGTACAGCTGCGTCTCTAGCGGCTGCTAGAGACATTCCCATTCTGGAGATTTGTCAAGCTGCTACCTGGAAGACAGTTCACACCTTTACCAAGCATTATTCCCTGGATGTCCAGTCCAGGAGAGATGCTCGGTTTGGCACAGCTGTGCTTCAGAGCCTATTTCCTAAGTAGGTTCTGATCCTCCTCCATGGAGGTACTGCTGTGTAATCTGCTATTGTTATAATATAGCAAGACTTCATGGTGTTTGAAGAAAAAATTATTCACCTTAGTAATTGCTTTTCTTCTCATGGAGTCTTGCTATATTATAACCACCCTCCCTCCTGCCCCTCTCAGAACTTCTGCTTGGGTAGGGGTGGCGAATTGGTGCAAGCACTGTGTCATACCATTGTAGTTATCCCCTTACCCTCTTTTCCTTTGGGTGAGGATCTAGATTGTTTCATTTAGGTTATTTATATTGCCCCTTCCTGGACTTGAGTCTTGGGGAAGTGGGGGTTCATATGTGCTTTGTCAAGGGTGGTAAAGCGAACCATAATACCATCGATTTTGTTATTATGGCTCTGGGTGTTTCTTTGTTGTTTATATTGTTGTTACTACTAGCAGGTAGCCATGGGCTAGTGTAGTTTTTTTCCACACAGACTTTCCGTCCTTTGATGTTAGCTTAGAAAGATCTGACAGTTTCATTTGAAACTGCCAGATAGAGTTCTTTGGGCACAGCGCCTGCTGTAGTAGAACTCCAGACCTCTGAGTTAACTCCTTCCTCTCCGGGGCAGTTCAGCTGCAGTGGCTGACTGCTATTGTTATAATATAGCAAGACTCCATGAGAAGAAAAGCAATTACTAAGGTGAGTAATTTTTTCTTACCTGCCATCAACGGAGTCGTTCTTAGACTGTAGCGGTGACAGTAGGAAGACTTTGTTTGAAAGTTGTTATGGCGGAGGGACTGTGTCCGGTCCACTGCCCTTTTTGAAGCGGGGGGGGGTCCAACCACGGGCAGTCCTGTGCTGGGGGGACAGTCCGCCCAAGTGCAGATCTGACGGTTCCAGGGATCCGGCTCCACTTGACCTTGAACTCTTCTTCCTCCTTGGGGGAAGAAGAATTGGTACTGCTTGAGGTCGCTCTCTGGTATGTCTGCACGGGGATTGTCGGTGGTGAGGGGCGGTAGGCCTGAACCGACTTTGGTGGGTTCCCCTTGGCCCTGCTCCTAACGGCCACGTTCTTCGACACTGGATTCCATCTCTGTCCTCGATGGAGTTTCGGTGAGCAGTTTCACCTTTGGGCCACTGCTTTGGAGCAGGGGGTTTGACTTCTGTCCAGTTTTCCTGGCCAGTGTTCCCGGTTCTAGGGCCTCCGGGCCTCTGAGCCGCTGGACCGGGTTGATTGGGTCGGGATGTGCGCGGTGCCGTCTCTTGTGCCATCGACCCCTCGTGCCTACCCCCTTCACTTTTTCCATGCAGGGGTCGGCACGGGTACTGTTTTTCCTTCTCCCCTTTTCCTCAGGATCTTTGGGTGCCATTGGCTCTGCTGGCACTGTCTTTGGCGGCGCCACTGGGCCACACAGTGCTGTGGATGGCGTCGTTGGTGCTGTGCGGTGCTGTGGACGGCACCGTTGGTGCTGTGCGGTGCTGTGGACGGCGCCATTGGAGCCATCAGTGCTGCATGGCACCGTGGTTGGTGCTGCTGGTGCCGTGAATGGTGCCGTGCAGTACTGTGGATGGTGCCGTTGGTACCGTCGGTGCTGTTCATACTATGTGGTGCCATGGATGGCGCTGTTGGTGTCATGCAGCGCTGTGGATGGCACCGCTGGTGCTGCACACCGCCATTGGTTCTGTCGGTGCCACGCAGCACCATGGACGGGCTGCTTGAGCCAAGGCTGATGCTGCAGGTGTCACTGCTGGTGCCGTTGGCCCGCGTGGTGGTGCCACAGGCACCGGTGCGCGGGTGATGCCAGTTGGTGCTGTCCAGCAGGTGATGGAGTTTTCCTTCGGAGACCTCTTCCACGAAAGTTGTTGTGAGGAGTTTTCCACAGAATTATGTCCTGTTCTGCAGAATATTTCTGCAGATCCTAGTGAGTGGAGGTCTGTGTGGGATCCTGTGTCGTTCCACGGTTTTCTGCTGGTGGGACTCTTGTTCTGTGCTATTCTGTTGGCAGAATTCTGCATTCCGCTCAGCACTTGGTCGGCTTCTTAAGTGCATCGAGCTCCTCGATACCTTTCCTGGTGGTGGAGTCTCTAGTGATTCAGACCTAGACCTCCTTTTGGAGGTCCTTCTGGGATAGAAGTGCAGCTGGATGAATCTCTCCCTATTCTACTTGTCGGTGATACAGTGGATAACTCATTTTAGAAACTGGAGGGTAAGCCTTCTCTATCAGCAGAGTCTGTGATGGAAGTTCTTCTTTTTAGTTCTTCCTCAGGTATATGGGGTTCACCTTAACATCTCAGACTTCTTCCGTGGACCAAACACTTCTGTATCTGGACTCTTTTCAGTCGCCAGTACAATTACACCCTGTGGAACACACTAATTCAATGGTTGGGACTCTTCCGCACCTTTGAGAGGGGTATATAGCCCCCCTGTGATACTGCCTTTTTGGTGGCTTCATCGGAAAGGGTGAGTAACATCTCCTCAGCTGCGATTATTGGTCCGGACCCGGTTTCAAGGCTCCCCCTGCCCCTCAGATGGACGACATCTTCGTTATTCTTGTATCAGGCAGTCCTTTCAAGGGAGAAGCCTGAGAGCCTCATCAGGCTCTAACTACTAAGGAATCGGACTGGGCGGTGGGCGACAGCTCGCCTTGTCCCCTCGGCGCGGCAACCAGCTGGATTTCCCGGGTCGAGGGGCGCCGGCAGCTCAGCTAAGCTGGGCGGACCTCCCTGGACCTTCTGCCTGCTCTGAGCAAAGATCAAAGCGGAGGGAAGGTTTTGCCCTCTGCTGACTCTTCTGTTGAAATTCCCGCCCACCTCCTGTGGCTGTGGTTTACTAAATAGGCTGCAGTCGGACAAAGCCCAGCCCAGGCAGTCTCTCTCCCCTATCAAATCCAGTTCTCGCTACACAAGGAGGAGCTCAACTGCAACGTCATCAGCCCACTACTCCCCAAACTGCTGAGGAACCCCTAGTCTCTCTCCTATCCTGTTGCTGCCAGGCTCGTAGGAGGGAGTCCCCCTTTTTTTTCCCCGTGGGACCGATCCATTAAACCTGTGCATAGACAAGCCTCGAAGTTTCATTTCTCATCTCTGGACATTATTGCCTGTCTTTGTTCTTTAAAATCCTATGGCTGCGTTAACTATCTGACTCTCTCTGTTTTCCTACCGACACAGCCACTTAGGTCCTAGCTCATTTGCTAGCCATTTGTCTGAATGGTTACAGCTGCTTCATTTGTCTGAATAGTTACAGCCGCTTCATAAATAATCCTGTGCCTTTTATCTTTAACTGTCACTTAGCTAAAGCATCTTATAAGCGTTAGACTCTGATTTTCATGTTGTTGTTTTTTTCTTTTCTCCAGTTGCATCATATATAATCCTGTGCATTTCGTTTTAATCAGACACTTACCAAAGGCTGTAATAACGCTTGTCTAACTGCTGCATATAACTTAAGGTTTCTGTAAATGTGAGTATTAACTGTTAACCCATGCCACAGCAGGCTACATAACTATAGGCTGAACTGTGTTATTGGCTCTAATCCTGCACTCTGCTGCTACAAGTTAAGCTGTAGCTGCAGGATCTCCTGCAACCTTGCTGTAACCTAAGACTCCTTGCCACTTTCAGACAGGGAACCATCATGCGCCCCGGTAACTGGAACAAGGGTATTATCCTTGCTACAATCTACATTCTGGCTCAACTAGGGACCGATACCCTAGTCAGCAATGCCTACAGCCCCCACAATACTCGAGGGGGGACGGGAGAGGATATGGCAAGGCACTTCTTATGCCCTTCGCCAAGGATTAACATCCTTCCCCTAGCGGCACACGAATTCTCTAGGAAGGGGGTCCTCTACAGAGTCCTTCTCTGTACTACGAGCCCGACCCTATGTCAGGTTAAGCTGGCACTACTTCCTCCAACCCTCTCTCTCCTTAGTACACACGCTGCCCTACTCCTACTGGCAGTGGACATTCAACCCAACCCAGGCCCAGGGACTATTAATGTTTCTATCTCCTCTCCTATGGATAGGGCCTGGGATGGAGCCAAGGGTCTGAGGCTGGTTTACATGAATATCTGCAGCCTGAGACCAAAGATCCAGGAGGTACAAGCATGGATGGCTGTCTACAAACCTGACTTACTAGCGGTCTCTGAGACCTGGCTAAAACCCCACATTCTGGATCACGAGGTTGCAGTCTCCGGCTACGCCTTTTTCAGAAAGGACAGACCCTCGAAAAGAGGAGGTGGAGTGCTAATTTATGTTAAGGACACTATTACATCCTCCATAGTCAGGCTGCCCCTTGGACTCAACCCTGGACTCAGAAGCAGTCTTCTTAAAGCTCACAATAGGTGGGGCTAAGCACCTCACAATTGGCTGCGTATACAGCCCCCCGACCAATGCCCTTGGCTCTTTGAATACGCTCCTGAAGAGCTCTGTGGTGGGCTCAGCAGCTGAGATTATCCTATTGGGTGACTTCAACTTAAACTGGGCAAAAGAGGCAAAGTCCGCAATAAACGGAGTCCTACAAGACTCCCACCTCGATCAGATTATCTCCCTACCGACCAGAATGAACTACAAATCAGGTAGGCACTCTACAATAGATTGGGTCCTGACCTCATCCCCAAGTAACGTAAAGTTGGCTGGGACCCTGGCAGATGCTTTAAGCGACCACTCGCCGATATTTGCCATATGGAAGAAAAATAGGATAAAAGTCCCACCTCAAACCATCACTTCCAGGGATTTCTCCAACTTCCATCCTGACCAGTTCATAGGCTACCTAAATGGCATTGACTGGAATCCCATAAGACACCTACCTAACCTGGAGGAAGCTGTTAAATTTTTCCAAACCACCCTAACCGGTATCACCAACCTTGTAGCCCCCTGAAACCCACAGGGTTAAGGGGAACTGCTATAAGTGGATCTCACTACACCTAAAAGCCCTGATGTCTACCGGACAAAGCATGGAAAAGTTTAGGAAAACTAAACTTCCAGTGGACTTAGCCAGTTACAGGGCCCTCAGAAACCAATGCAAACAGACCATAAAGAAAGCTAAGAAAGAATATATCTCCAATCTCCAAAAAACTAACCTGGGAAACCCCAGGTTCTTCTGGTCACATATTAATGAACTCCTAAAAGGTCATAAAAAATCAACCTCCGGCCCTATCCAGGTGAACGGGCAAGTACTGGACGAGGGGCCTCGCATCGCAGAGGCCTTAAACGACTACTTCCCGAACCTGGATGCATACAAGGTGGGGCACTTAGATAACGGGATCAAGGCTCACGAGCATCTGCCCCACCAACTTGACCGCCCACAGTTTCATCTGCGGCTGGTTAAGGTAAAGGAAGTTCTGCTCATCCTTAAATCCATGCAGTCGAGAGGCACGGGAGGCTCTGACGGGATCCAGCCAAGAATCCTTAAGGAGGGTGCCCCAGCTCTAGTGAAGCCAATAGCCTGGCTGATAAACCGGTCCTTATTGGAGGGGTCGGTCCCTGAGCCATGGAAGCAGGCCCTAGTGATTCCCATTCACAAGGGAGGCCCTACCAAGCCTATAGGGAACTACAGGCCTATCTCTTTGCTGTGTGCAACAGTGAAAGTACAAGAGAAACTAGTCTACTCCCAACTTCGCGAATACCTGGAAACACACCAGGTAATCTCCTCGTCTCAGCACGGCTTCAGAGCCAAGCATGGGACAGATACGGCACTAACCAAATTCTCGGCAGAAGTCCTGAACAACAATGACTCTGGTCAGCACAGGCACGGTCTTCATTGACCTCTCTAAAGCTTTTGACTTGGTAAACCACAGCCTCCTCTTGCATAAAATGTGCTCTCTTGGCCTGGACACCCATGCACTGGGTTGGTTTGCGAATTACCTCTCCGGCCGTACCCAGAGGGTCAGGTGGAAGGACAATGTCTCCCAGTTTGCACCGCTCAAAGAAGGGGTACCACAGGGGTCTATACTTGGCCCCCTTCTCTTCACTCTGTTCATAAATGATCTGCACTTACACTGTGGGAGCAGCAGTGTCATCCAATATGCGGACGATGCTGTCATTTACCGAGCCTCCCCTAATGTAATAGAACTGGAGAAAGCCCTTCAAGAGGACATCCTTCAGATGGAGGATTGGCTTACTTTGAACAAAATGGTACTAAACACCAGCAAAACCAAGGCAATGCTGTTTGGACCCAGATCCCTGGGATCTGAGCGGTCGATGCTCCTTCAACTGCAGTCCAGAGGGGAGACAAACTCGAAGTCGTTACCTCTACAAAGTACCTCGGCCTAACACTTGATCAAAGCTTCACTTTATAAAATCATGTTGATCAACTAACCAAAGCCATCCATGTGAAACTCTGTATCCTCTCTAGATTAAAGGACCAGATTATCCCTGAAGCTAGGGTAGCCGTCGCAACCAGCGTCCTACTCCCTAAGCTCACCTACGCAGCCCCGGTTCTCCAAGGTGTGGCCTCTACGGAACTTGGCAGGCTAAAGACCTTATACAACAAAATTGCCCGGTTTGCTACTATGTCCCACCCTAGAACCCACCACTGTGAGGCCCTAACTATGCTCAGGTGGCCATCATAGGAAGCCCGCCTCATCTACCCGACTCTTTGCCTGACATTTAAGCTACTGGGCCCCTCTTCCCACCCCCCCCAGCCTCATAGGGCTAGTCAGGGTTAAAACCAATCAGAGGAGTCTCCGCACCTCAGAACAAACTCTCCTCGAGGTTCCTAAAACTAGGACCAAAGCCGGGTCCAGGTCCTTCGTGTCCACAGCCCCTTCCAACTGGAATAACCTCCCACTTGTGGTACGGGAGGCAGGATCTGGCTCCTGCTTCCGGTCCAAACTTAAAGCACACTTGCTCGAAAGGAGTACCTGCCAGTGCCTTAGGACCTGACCACATGTCTCCCCTTCTTAGGAAGGTGAGATTCATTGTTACCCATACCTCCATCCATCTAAACCCTCAGGAAGGTATCCTGACTCTAGGCAACTTAGCCACTATCGGGTGCACTCCTAAGATCTACATGATTTGTCCATGCAAAATGTTTGAATATATCCAACTCGAGATGTCCCACCGACTGTATTGTTCCCTCACCTCCTACCTGATTGTAACCCTACGGCATATTTAACTGTCTAACATTATGTCATTTTTCAATTTGTACTGTTCTGTTTACCTGTAGGTTACTTTTTACCCCCAGGTCACCCCTGAAAAAGGGGCCTTCGGGGCCCAGTGGGCTTACCCGGTCAACAAAATTCAATAAATAAATAAATTGTTAAAATACATATGTGTGTGTGTGTGTGTGTGTATATATATATATATATATATATACATATATATATACACACACACACGCACGCACACAAACACACACATACACTCACAGCAGAGGGCCTAGCCCGAACCTACCCGATACCATCCTTCTGGATCTGGCACATGTTCCGCCTCAGCTGCCTAAGGCGGTCGTCTCTAGACTACAGGAGAGCACCTGACTACTTCTACGTCTTGGAGAAGTCCATTCCAGCAGAGATATGGGTCATTGCTTTTCTTTGAGGGATATTTGCTCTTAATTTAGAGATGTTCCTGAGACCTAGGCAGCAGCCCAGTCTGTTGGTTTTGTTTCTTCAGACCCTCTTCTCTTGATCATAGCCTCAGAGCAACAGAAATAACTCCACAGCGAGTCGGAACACAGGTTTCTACTTCCTTGCTTGCTCCAAATTAACAGATGGCATGCTCCCATCTCGACCGTAAAGGTCAAGTAGGTCCTTATTCAAGAGATAGGTTCTCGGTATTCATACCTTCGCTTCCTGCACATTGATTCCGTGCTAGTCGCTCCGGACTAGACTCTTCGGAAACAATTGCTCAGCTCTCCTCTCCCTTTCCCAGGAAGTTTTTCCATTTAGGGGAAGGTGTTAGTTTCACCTTCCCAGCAGCTCCTTCTCTAAGGAGCTCCCCTAGTTACCTCCAGGGCAAAGTAGACTTTCTGACACGAAGTTTCCCACTTAGAGTGGGTGATGAAACTGTGTTGTTCGTTTTTCATCAGCAAGCAATTTAGAGCTTTTTTCCTACTCCCTTTTAGGAAGGCCGGAGCGAGTGATGCCTTACCACATTGAGTCAACAAATGGGTCAGCCCCAACTTGGTCCTTTCTGTGTTCCCTCTCGACGCAAATCTGGCCCTATCTTGCCTTGGAAATACAGACCCTGGTTTTTCCTGTCAGAATGCTTCTCCACAGTGGACACATCCTCCTGTACACTCTCCTTCTCTTTCCTTAGTTCAGAGACTGCTACTAGAGTTGTAGGCAAACTGGGGCAGAATGATTCCTCTTGGAATAAGAAGTGGGTAGGCTCTGGTTCTCCCAGACCGCCACAAGAGGCTTCTGAGTTGTGCTTCAGCCTTCCATCTGGAAGGCATAAGTGACTAAGTGGAAACATTTCTCCATTGATGGCTAACCCCACCTGAACCTCCAGTTGCAACATATACCACTCCTAGAACTACTGTTACAGGTAAGTAACCTGTATTTCTAGGATCGTGGATATGTTGTTCATCCACACTTCTTGGCAGACTACTAGCAGTTCTCTGGGAGGAGGGAGTCAAGGCGCACCTGCCACAGTACTTACTTGAGGAAATGAGATTGGAGAACTGAGGCCCCAAAACCAGCATCCTGGCGTGACTCAAGGTCGATGTGGTAATGGGTAATGAAGGTGTTTGCTGACTTCCAGGTAGCAGCCCGACAGATTTCTTGGATAGAGATGTCCCTGGAAGCAGCCACTGATGCAGCAGTATGGCAGGCAGAATGAGCTCTTATCCCTCTGGGAGGCTCCATGCCCGCCAACCATAGCACAGACCTATGCAAGATGTAATCCACCTTGCAATAGTTTGTTTAGCTGCAGGTCTGCCAGAAGCAGCTTCAGCGTAGGTGACAAACAGTTGGTGAACCTCTCCCTGAATTTCCACTGTCCTCTCCTTATAATAAGAGAGAGCTTGTCTAAGGTCTAAGGTATGGAGCCTGTATTCAGCCTCCAAGGTGTAGTTAGGGTAGTATCCTGGCAGAGTTAACACCTAGTTAAGGTGAAACTCTGACACCAGCTTCAGAAGGAATTTCAGGTGGGGGCATAGGACAGCCTTGTCCCTGTAGAAGAACAGATAAGGGGAGTCCACACGAAAGCGCCTGGAGATCCCATGTAGGTGGAGGTTCGCGCACCGGTCGGGATGTGTGATCCAGGCCTTTGAAAAAGTGCCCGAGCACTGTCTCCTGTGCCAACGTTGGCTGACTGGCCCATGCTGGTAAGCAGAGGTGGCTGCGAGGTGCACCCTAAGGGTAGATGACCGAAGACCCCCTCTGAACAGAGACCAAAGGTACTCGAGAATGTTAGACACTGGACAGGACAGGAGTCCAGGCCCTGGCCCTGACACCAAATGGAAAACCTTTTCCATTTGAAGGCATAACATTTCCTGGTTGATTCCATTCTGGATGCCTCCACCATGGTGAGGGCATCCTTGGAAAGACCCAAAGCCTGAAACTCTAGCCGCTCAAGTACCAGGCTGTAAGGTGCAGGGATTGAAGGTACAGATGGTGTACCTTCCCCTCATTGAGAGAGATTAGGTCCGGGAACGCTTCAAGCTGCTCCAGGGGCCTGCAGCTGAGGCTGAAGAGTTCTGGATACTAGAACTGGCACGGCCAGTCTGAGGCTACCAGAATCACCTTCGCCTTGTCCCTCCTCACCTTGAGGATCAAGGGAAATGGAGGGAAGGGGTAGAGATGGCCTGGGGTCCACGGCCTCAAGAAGTCATCCCCCTGCTGCGAGCCCTGCTGAGGGGGGCGGGCATGAAACAGCCTCAGCTTAGTGTTGTTTCTGGAGGCAAACCGGTCCACCATTGGTTTGCCCCAGTGGGAGAACATGCTGTAATCTACCTCTGGATGGAGAGACCACTCGTGGGCTGTCTTGCCTAGGTGGCTGAGAGCATCTGCCAGATGGTTCAAGGCTCCTGCCACATGAATTGCTAGGAGATCTGCCTCCAGACAGCTGATGAGGGTCCAGATGTGGAGCGCCTCCCTGCAAAGCAGACAGGAATGCATGCCACCCTGTTTGTTGAGGTAGTACATGGTTGTGGTATTGTCTGTCTGGACTTGAACCACGTGTCCCCGGAGCTGAGGCGCGAAAGCTGACAGTGCCAGTTTGACTGCTCTGAGTTCCAACAGGTTGATGTGGTGTCGGGACTCCACAGGGGTCCAGAACCTGTGGGCCCTTTTGTCCCCCATGTGGGCTCCCCAGCCCATGAGAGGCATCGGTTGTGATGACAGCCGTCTGCTTGGGGCGGAGAAACGGGATCCCTTCCGACAACTGGTCTGGGGCGGTACACCATTGGAGAGCGTCCCACATCCTCTGGGTTACAGTGATCAGCTGGTAAAAATGACCGTGGCACTGAGTCCACTGGGGTGGCCAGCTCCCATTGGAGGTGGTGCATGTGCCACTGGGCCCAGTGGACCACAGAGGTGCACGCTGCCATGTAACCCAGAAGGCGCAGAAAGTCCCAGGCAGGGCGCAGTTGCCCAACCAGAAATGATTGGGCAAAGGAGGAAAGAACCTCCGTCCTGTCCACCGGGAGCCAAGCTCTGGCTTGACGAGAGTCGAGCTCTGCCCTGATGGAGCACATCACCTGGGAAGGCACGAGTTCCGACTTTGCCTCATTGATCAGGAAGCCAAGTTGGGAGCAGGTCTGGAGGGCCAAGTCCCTGGACCTCTCCACCTCCTACTGAGTGGGACCTGCTAAGAGCCAATTATCGAGGTAGGAGTAAATTCTGACCCATCCACGCCTGAGATGGGCTGCCACCACAACAGTGCATTTGGTGAAGACTTGTGGGGCTGAGGACAGGCCGAACGGCATGGCTCGGAACTTGTATAAGGTCCCTTCGGCTCTGAAGCAGAGGAACCAGCAATGAGATGGGCGGATTGGGATGTGAAAGAACGCGTCCTGCAGATCCAGTGAACGAGAACCACATGATCTTATTTTCAGGAGAAGCTCTTGCAGCAGGTTTCACATTGAGGACTGGTGCCACCTGGCTGTGGTTCTGGCAACTTTTTCTCTAGTAGTACCAACATGGGAACGCCCCCCGCCGACGTCGGCTCCATCGCCGACGTCACCCTGCATAAGGGAGGAGTTCCCCACGTGCTCCAGTTTTTTCCCGCCGCACGATCAGGGTTAGTTCACTCGTTTCAGCTTAGTACCGATCGCTCTTTCTCCACCTACAATTTTGCTGTTTCTTTCGATTTTCTGAATCTGTGTCATCGCATCTTAATAAGTGCACTTTGTGGGTGACAGATACCTGCAAAAGGCGGACATTCGGCATGCCTTTACTGCCTGGGGCCCGACCACAGCACCCGACGCCTGCCCTCATTGTCAAGCCTTTAACTTGCGGATGCGAATCAGGCACTAAAAGTCCCTTGCGACCTTCCTCACCGAGACCAAATTAGCCGCCATGGAACGGGCCTCCTCTTCGGGAGAATCTGATCCTCCAGCCCACAAGCATCACAAGCACCAGGAGCAAGACAGGGGAAGGTCCCACTCTAAGCACAGATCTTCAGGATCAAAGTCTGGGTCATCGGGGTATGATTCCTGCCTCATGGCCCTAAAGCCTTTTTCTGCTGTTTCCAGACCTGCTTCTCTTCAGCCGCTTAAAGTTACTCCGCCCACCGAGAAATCGAAGGGTGCAGGTAAGGTCTCCTCCTGCGCGGCCTCCTTCTTGAAGGCCGACACCCAGGAGTCGAGCAAGACCTCTGGGTCTTTGGGCGGCAGGGCCTCCTCCTTGCTGCCTAAATGTCGGGACTCCGACTGACGCCAGCCTCCGGCTACTGACCGGTGTTCGGCCGAGAAGTCCTCCAGCCACAAGGGCGACCGTCATAAGGCTCACGCCGCTGAAGGACATCCGTCGGTCCATAAGGAGAAGCGGACGCCGGACCTCTATCCGCCCGTGGCTCCCTTGACCCCGGTCCTGACGCCGGATCTTTCACTGCTGGTTGTGGTTCGCCCGCCGACGGTCCTTTCACCTACACCCGTCAGCTCGGATACCCCCTCTCCACGGTCGCAGGTCCAGCTGACGCTGGACCCTGACGACGGTGGTGCTGACACCAGTCGACAAGGGTTCAGACCCGACGCCGGTCCCCCTGGATGGCGGGGCTGGCGCCGGTGCGGGCTCGGATGCTCCTCCACCTGGGTCCCTCAAATTACACCTGTCTCCGGTGAAGGAGCTTTTACCCGCTGGTGGATACAAGTAAAGAAAGATCTGCCAGCGGGTGCGCCGCCTCCAACTGCACTGCGTTCCAGACCCAGTTGAACCGTATGGTGGGGTGGACAAGATGCCCCCTCCGAAGAAACGCACCAAGAAGTCTAGGAAGGATAGGTCCAGTAACTCCTCCCGCTTCCCCTCTCTTCCTCCGGACAGGAGGCGCAAAAGGAAGAGGCATAGCCCTTCCCCCCTCTTCCACTCCAGACTCCTATGTGGACTCGGATTCTTCGTCCTCCTCCGACGTCTACTCGGAGCCAGACCTAGGGGGCACAGAAAGGCTACCTAAATCCCCTCCTGATGTCCACAGCTTCATGGAGGTGATGAGGCACATCCAGGCCAACATGGGTTGGGACACTGAGGCCCTGGACCCCGAGCGGCTGTGGCTGGCTAAATACCTCTGCCAAAAAGACCCAAAGCCGGTGGTCATCCCTCCCATGGTCGACACCTTCGAGGATGTCACCCGTGCGACCTGGAAGCGTCCTCACTCCTCTTCTGTTGTGCCCAAGAAGGCTCAACGGCTCTACCGGGCGCCTGCGGACCACCCATTTCCAGCCGAACCACCCGTTGCTGACTGACTGGTGATTTCGGTGACTCACGATTGTTTGCAGAGGCCCAAACATCTGAGCACCCAGCCGCCTGACATGGGCTGTAAGGTGTACTCTGCAGCCACCTGCAGCATCAGGAGTCTCAGCTTCCTGACACGTGGTTCAATTCCAGAATGCCCTCTGGGAACAGGGATTGGACATTGTGCAGAGCATGCCAGAGTGTCCTCAGCAGACAGAGCTTGCCAAGCTGTTGCAGACTGGCTCAGATGTGGGTACCCATGTTCTGCGGTCGGCTTATGACTCTGTGGACGCTTCCTCCAGGGCAGCCGCCACTGGCATTTGCCTCCAACGCCATCCGTGGCTTCGGGTTTCTGGATTCGATCCAGACATCCAAGCCAATCTTCTGGATGCTCCCTTTAAAGGCTTCGTGCTGTTTGGTGAGGACACTGAGCAGATTATCACCAGGCTGCAGGACTCCGGAAAGGCTGTCCGTTCTGTGCAGTCCTTGTACCACCTAAAACAGGGGCAAGCTCTCAAGCCTCATTTTTGTGGCTGTGAGGGACATCAGCCACAGCAACCTCATTTTCAGCAGCATGCACAGCGTGGGGGCTTAGGTCGTAGAGGCGGAGCCAGAGGCTGCCGCCCTCCCCCACCTCCACCCCCAAACGCCTGACTATCCAGGCGACCCCCCCCCCCGGTCTCTCAACCGAAGGAGCCGGTTGGAGGCCGCTTTTCACTGTATGTAGATGCGTGGGGTCAGGTGACCTCCGATCAGTGGGTACTAGAGCTCATGGAGTTCAGGCACTCCATAGAGTTTGGATCCATTCCACTGGACAGACCACGGCCCCCATCCTGATACCCAAGGAAGCACAGAGCTCTGATCCTGCGGGAGATCTCCTGCCTGCTGGACAAAAGGGCCATTGAGCTGGTTTTACCAGCTGAATCAGGGTAAGGGTTCTTTTCCCACTTCTTCTTTGTTCCGAAGAAGTCCGGGGATCTCAGACCCATTCTGGACCTCAGCAATCTAAACCTGTGGGTCTCCTACAAGAGATTCAGGATGGTTTCTGTCCCTACTCTCCTCTCTCTCATATCGGCAGGAGATTTGCTGGTGTCTCTAGACATGCAGGATGCTTACTTGCATATTCCCATTGCCAGAAGCCATCGAAGGTTCCTAAGGTTCAGGTTTGAAGTCGAGGACTATCATTTCCGAGTCCTCCCCTTCAGTCTTTCCTTGGCCCCCAGGGTCTTCACCAAGTGCCTGGCGGTCATGGCCGTGGCACTTCGAAGACGGGACCACATTGTGTTTCCTTACCTGGACGACTGGCTCCTCTTGGCCCCCTCCTGGTCTCGCCTGTCGGAAACTATCAAGGATTCCATCTCGCTTTTCCAGAGCCTCAGAATCACCATAAACAGGGACAAGTCTCATCTGTCCCCTACTCAGATTCTCCAGTTCATCAGCACCATTCTGGACACCACTCTCGGGAAGGTTTTTCTCCCCTTTGACAGAGCGGATCACATTTGGATCATCACACCCCAGATCTCGTCAGCCTCAAAGGTGCCGGCTCGGCTCCTCCTTGGCTGTTGGATCACATGGCCGCTGCCATAGTCTCAGTCCCTCTGGTGCGTTAGCGCATGAGGACCATTCAGTGGTCCCTGAGGGTCCAGTGGGATCAAACTTCAGACAGTCTGGATGCCTTGATCAGAATATCAGAGCCAGTCCGCTGAGAGCTTCGCTGGTGGATATCATCCGAAAATCTGCTCTGGGTATTCCCTTCCAATCCAGGGCACCATCTCAGTCTCTGACCACAGATGCCTCGTCCCTGGGATGGGGCGCACACTTGGTTAACCATCGCACCCAGGGTTCCTGGTCTCCCACGGAAGTGAACCTGCACATCATTGTCCTAGAAATGAGAGCTGTGCTCTACACTCTACAAGCCCTGGCCTCCGTCTTAGCGCTGGGCCATCTCTTGGTGTAGACAGACAACACCTCCATAATGTTCTACATCAACAGATAGGGCAACACACTCCTATCCCCTTTGCAGGGAAGCCATGAGGGTTTGGGATTGGGACCTGGAGCATCATCTGTTTTTGACAGCAGTGCATGTTCCCGGGCTGCAAAATGTGCTAGCCGACATGCTCAGCAGGACAAGGTAACAAGCCCATGAATGGGAATTGCTTCAGGAGGTCGCAGATTGCATCTTCCGTCTCTGGGGGACGCCAGAGGTGGACCTTTTTGTGTCACAATGCAAAACTGCCCAAGTTTTGCTCACTGGGTCCGGAGCCTGGAGCTTTTTGGCAAGACACGTTGTCCCTCTGTTAGAGCAGGAATTTCCTGTATGCCTTCCTTCCCTTCCCCTCCTTCAGAAGGTCCTTCTCAAGGCTCAGTCAGAACCTTCCACCATTGTTTTGATTGCTCTGTTATGGCCTCGTCAAATTTTGTTTCCATTACTACAGCATTTAGCGGCAGAGTCGCCAGTGCTTCTTCCTCTCTCCTCATATCTACTGTCTCAGGACAAGGGGTCCTTGCTACACCTGAACTTAAGTTTTCTTCACCTGCACACCTGGCTCCTCAGGACTTAGCTAAGGTTCGTTTCAGGGTGTCTGATCAGGTCGCTCAGGTGTTGGTTGAGGCACAGAAACCTGCCACCAGGGCCACTTATGCCATGAAGTGGAAACGCTTTTGCATTTCGGCCACAGCCAAGCGAGTGGATCCGATGGTCTGTCCAGTTAATTCTATCCTAGAATACTTGCTTTCTTTTTTCAAGAAAGTCTTCAGCTATTCCTCCATCAAGGTACACCTGGCCACCATCTCCGCTTACTATTTAGCAGTGTCGAGTAAGATGGTGGCTCAGATGGAGGTTTCCAAAGTGTTTTTGCACGGTATCCTCCACATCAGGCCTCCCATCAGGGACCCTCTTCCTCCTTGGGATCTCCTGTTTGTCCTGGAGAAGCTTTCTCTTCCCCCATTCGAGCTGGCCATGAAGTTGGAGCTCCGTTTCCTTTCCTGGAAAACTCTGCTTTTGGTAGCAATTACTTCGGCGAGGTGCATTTCAGAATTTCAAACACTTGTGTGTAAAGAACCCTACCTTGTCTTCCACAAGGACAGGGTCGATCTCCGCACCAATCCGAAGTTCTTACTGAAAGTGGTTTCGGAGCTCACTTTGAATCAGTCGGTTCAGCTCCCGGTCTGTTACCCAGAGCACTCCAACAGGGGAGAGGCCCTGCTTCATTTGTTGGATGTACACAGGACTTTTAGATGTTATCTAGCTAGAACCAAGGCGGACAGGAACTCTGATCAACTCTTTGTGTCCTTTGCCCAATGGTCCATGGGTCGCCCGGTTACCAAATGGACACTTTTGCGCTGGTTGGTCCACTGCATTTCCTACTGTTATGAGAAGCATAATAGGTTAACATCGGGGCCGATTAAAGCTCACTCTACCAGGGCTATCGCTGCTTCCTTCGCAGTACTGAAGAGGGTACCGACGGCAGATACCTGTGCTGCCGCTACCTGGAGTTCTGTCCAATCCTTCGTCAAGCATTATAGCCTTAACATCATTTTCAGATGCAGAGCAGGGTTTGGCCTCGTAGTTCTGCAAGGCCTGATTTCCTGAGGGATCTTCCCTTCTCTTGCTGTTCCTTTCCTTGCTGTTTCCTCCTCCTAGGGGTTGTTACAGTATAAGTTTATACTGCTTGGGACTCAGTCCTCAATGTGAAACGTGCTGCAAGAGCTTCTTCCCGAAGTAAGATAGTACAGTTACATGACAACTTACCATAACAGTAGATCTTCGAGAGAAGCTCTTGCAGCAGGTATATTTCCCTGCCCACCTTTCCCGAGGGATCAGGCCCTTTTCAGGCTGGTATTTTTTTGTCTTTGACGGGTTGTCCGTTGACAGCCAGTTCCTATACTGCCTGTTGTTTCCTTGCCTGACTGGTGAGGGCATTCAAGAACTGGAGCACGTGAGGAATGCCTCCCTTATGTAGGGCGACGTCTGGCATTCCCACATCGGTACTACTGGAGAAAAAGTTGCCGGAACCGCCGCCAGGTGGTGCCAGTCCTCAATGTGAAACCTGCTGCAAGAGCTTCTCTCGGAGATCTACTGTTACAGTAAGATCTTATCTGTGTCAGTCTTCACCATTCATCTCTGTTGGGTACATGGCCAAAGGTCATGACCCAACGGGAGCGCTTTCTTTTTTGGTAGGCGGGCCGGCCTTTCGTGGTGCCACAAGGCTGATGCTTGCGTGGCGCTCGCGGGTTGGCCGTTACGCGCTGTCGACTCCGCCTGCCTGCCAGTTCTTCATCTCCTGCCGTAGAGGTCACCTCGTGGGAAGCAGCTCTGGTTGAGGCCTACCGCCTATGCAGTAATTTCACCGCATTTTCCCATGCCGCAGTCCGTCTGTGCCGTGTCCTGCCAGTTCTAGTTGCTTACTCAACGTCGCTAGTAAGATCTTTCCATATAGTTTATTTCTTGGTGACGTCGAGTCTGTTTTTGGTGTGTTTTTTCTCTCCATACGTCATGTCTCTGTCGGAGGGCAAGAGAACTTCCAGGATGGGTCGGCCTCCCATGCGACGGTGCCCATGCGGCTGAAAATATTCCGTCACCGACCAGCATGACCGTTGCCTTTCGTGTCTTGGCCCGCTTCATGACATGGATTCGTGCGACGCCTGTTTATCCATGGACCGCCGGGTCATTGAGCAACGCTCGTGGAAAGTGGGGCAAGCTCCGCCGACTTTCGGGGGTCGGGCGTGCACTCGTCCGGCCAAGCCACGCACTCTCGGCCTTTCCTCCGGGTCCCCTCCTGGTTCTACACAGACCGAGGAGGAGGGATCCTAGTCTACTAGTAGCCTGGCGTTGCCGAGGCTCCTTCCCAGTGGTGCAGGCCCGTCCGCTCCTTCCGGGGAGCGGAGCGAGGCATCCACGGCAGTCGCCCTCGGTGTGAAGGCTCTCGTGGTGTCGGACCCACGTTCGCAAAGTCCGGGTTGGCGCCGCCCTCGACGTCAGAGGTCGGTGCCGTCATGGTGCTGTGGCCCTGACTGAGCCGTTGTTAGCGCCGGTTTGTTGCGCGGCGCCATGGCTAATGTCGGAGCCATTCGCATCGCCGATACTGCTAGCAGCACCGTGGAAGTTTCTATGGCGCCGTCTTTGTCTGTGTCTCGCCTCGGCGCTGAGGTTCAGCACGGCACCGTGTCCTCTGGACTCTGTGCCATGGGGCCAGCGGAAACTGCTGTCGGCACCGTCATCTGCGCCGCCTCTGCCCCGTTCACGGCGCTGTGGAGCCAGGCAGTGCTGTCCTCAGCGCCGATGGGGCCGTCGTCGGATGGCACTGTGGCTGCTCCCGAGTGTGGAGCTCCTGTTCGAGCTGGAGCTGTGCCCCCTGTGGATTCCGCTCCCGGTGCTGTAAGGGGCACTGGCACTGGCTCGGGCATGGTTGTGGTTTCTGGCACCCCTTTGGCAAAGATGGCAGTGGACGCCCTCCTACGGTCTAGCACAGGGCCTCTGCCTCTACATCTTCGGAGGCAGAGTCGGGCTTTGAGTGAGATGGACAGTCTGACTCTTTGGGGTTGACTGTTGGAGTGGGCAGCCCTGTGGTATCCTCGACAAGCCGGAGTCGGCCCCCTTCTGAGGTGGGGTCGGTGGCTACTGAGACTGGGGTCAGGGGTGCTGACCAGCGGGCAGTGGTGCAGGCCACCATTGCTCTGCAGCCCGGTCTTGGTGGGTTCAGTGACCCCTCAGCAGTGGTGTGCCTGGATCGCCCAACTTTGGGGCCGATCGGAGCTCCTCCGGGAGGGGAGAGTACTGTGCCCTGGATAGCTCCTTCGGGTGCTGCCCAGGGCTGTCAGCTACCTAGGCTGGCTCTCTCTCTCTCGAGGAGGAGGAGGAGGAGGGCTCTTTCGGACTCCGAGGTGCATGGGGTCGGCACGGCGGCCTTTTTCGGGGGCCCACCCGGGCTCTGGAAGAAGCCGTAGTGCGGATCTCCGCTCTTCCTTTTCGGTTTCTTTGAGAGAGACCCATTCTTTTGAAGTAGGGGACCGTCCTTCTGGACCTATACGGCCCTGGCCACCTCACAGGGGGGATTCTTCCGGGCGCAGCCAAGGCAGTACCGAAATGGTTGTTCAGCTGTCGGTTGTGGGGTCTTCCGGGGCACCTTCTTCCACGAGTGCTCCCAGTCCACTCTTTAGCCCAGGTGGAGGTCAGCCGACATCTCTTCTCGGCTCTGACCCCATTCCTCTGCCACATTCTCCTGTGCTCCCAGGCATCCATGGTCCTAGCGGGCCTGTCTCCTGGGAGCAGTTCAGGGCTGTGGCTGCTCGATTCCCAGCTTACGTTAGGGCAATGGACAGTCAGGTTTTTCAACCTCCCCCTGAGCAGCCGATGCCCTCCAGCTCTTCATCCCCTTCTTCTGGGGGAGAGGAACTTTCTGTCCATATCTCTCCAGCTGCTGATCTCGCTGAGTATCAGCGCTTCCTTGTGAGGATGCTGGAGAACTTGCACCTCACCCCTGCCACTGCTAGCAATCCAGACACTCGATGCATGCTTTTCTAGGCAATTTTGGCGAGGCCACCCTTGTGGCGCCCCCCCTGGCCTGCTCCCTTTTGGGAAGTGTCGTTACGCTCCTGGCAGAGGCCCTTCTCTGGAGTTCCTGCCCCAGAGGTATTGCGCCTCCCAGTCTCAGGTTCCATGCCTCATCCGTAGTCCGGATTGACGCAATTGGATACTCCTGATGGGCTTCACGCCCTTCACCGTGACCGGCCCCAGATAAAGATTCCTTGAATTTTGTGTTCTGAGGTAGGAGGACTTTCTACTCGGCACGGTTGTTACTTTCCATTTCTGCACATCAGGCCCACTATGCAGCCTATGACAGGTTCTTGTGGTCCAGGCTGGGTCAACTCCTAGCCTCGCTGCCTGATACGGAGCAAACCAGACAAGCCATTGCACTCTCTGGGCGTGGCCTGGAGCTAGCAAGGCACCAAGTGAGGGCATTCTATGATGCCAACGAGGTAGCCACCAGGGTCGTAGGGACAGCAATCTGCACTAGGCGGACGGCATGGCAGCGTCTTTCCCGGTTGTCACCCTTGGCCCGGTGTAGGGTGATTAACTCCGCTCACCAGTGAACCTGCCTTTTCTCCCGTAGAGCGAGACTGCATTTGTCTGGGCAACCTCCTTCCCCCTCCGGAGGGTCCCCGTCTCACTCTCCCCACTCTCGGGCTTCTCCAGGCCCTGAAAGTTCTCCCTCTTAGTGTATTACCCACTGAGGGCTAAGGGACTTTGTCCCTTAGGGTGCAAAGAAACCCCTTCAGCTTGGCACCGCTTGCTAACAGTGATGAATGGTGAAGATTGATACAGACAAGATACTAAGATGACGTACTCTACCGTAATTATGATCTTTCTGTGTATCTTCACCATTCATCACAGTCCCACCCTCCATCCCCTGGGGCCTCAGTCTCTGGGTCTCCTCCCTCTCTGTGCCACCCCCTCCCCCTTTCTTGTCAGGAGTGGGGTAAAACAGGGGCACATGGGGGATAATGGTCTGTGGAGAGTGGTCAGCGTTGGGGGCATTCCTTCTCCAGTGCATTAGCTCCACCCCTGTGGGGTGGGAGTTGCCCTCCATTCTCTCCTCCTCCTTGTTCCTGTCCAACTTATTTCTCCTTGGACTATCTTTTATTACCAAAAAAAAAATCCTTTTTCCTTTTTTCACCAATAATCTTTCCTTGAGAGAGTGTCAATTCTCTGTACCCTGTCCTTCTTCCAGAATAGCCGAGACTGCTCATCTGGGGTTTTTTTGCCAGCCATTCTGTGCCTTGAATTCTGGCAAGAAGCCTTTGGCTACTCCTTGCAGTTCCTATGCAATCTGGAGACGGACCAGGGTCAGGGATGTGTTTAACTACCCTCTCTCCTCCTAAATTCTCTATCCCACCCTACCTCCCCTCTTCTGTTTCTAGAGATTGGGGCCCCTTCCAATCCCCTTATTTTCTGTCTTCTCCCTCTTCTGTCCTCAGTCGTTATTTTCCTTTTAGTTCATATATCTTTTCCTTTTCCTATACCTTGGACTTCCTTGTCCCACCCTCCACTCCCTTCCTCTTACCTCTCCGTCGACTCAGAACTAGCAGGCAGGTGGAGTCAACAGTGCCTAACGGCCAACCCGCGAGCGCCACGCAATGCGTCAGCCTCGAGGGCGGCGCCGATGGTGCATCGGCTCCAACTACCAAAAAAAAAAGCTCCTGCGGGGTCTTGACCTCCGGCCATGTACCCAACAGTGATGAATGGTGAAGAAACACAGAAAGATCATAATTACAGTAGGTACGTAATTTTTATTTCTTGTGTAACTGTACTTTTCGCTCCAAGGATGGTATGATCTGGGACAGTGTGATCATCCGAAAGGTGCGTGACCTGAGAAACTGATTCAGGTCGTGCAGATCTAAAATGGGGCAACAGCCCCCCGTCCGCTTGTGCACGAGGAAGTACCTGGAGAGAAAGCCTGGGTCTGCTGGAGAATCTGCCACTGGAGCTACTGCCTCATTGAGAAGGAGCTGAGCGATGTCGTCTCAGTGAGCTGACTGAGTAAGGCGGAGACTCTTTCCTGCCGCGGGCTCGGCTTGGAGGGTACTGCTCGAATTCCAGAGGCAGACCCTGACCAACCACCTCCATGACCCACCTGTCCGTGGTGATACCGGACCAGGCAGAAAGGAAGTGGCGGAGCCAGCCCACCACGGGAGGACCCAGAGCTGGTGTGACGAGAGAGGAGGTGGCAGCCCTTGCCCTGTCATTGAGCAGGCTTGGAAGAGGTGGATCCAGGACCTGAACCTCTGCCTCCTTTACAGACCTGGGAGGGCCCGGGCTTGGGCCTGGGGTGCCAAGCTTGAGCCTGCTGCTGTTGCCGCCCTCCTTGAAAGGAGGGTTGCTGGGTCACGGGAAGAATGTCAAAAAGGCTTCTTCTTCTGCTGCTGCTTCTTTTTTTGAAATTGTATTTTTTATTAGTCATTTTCATTATTCATTTCTATACAGTACCATTTGACATTTTACAGTATAATGCATAGTCTCGGGAAACTCCGGACATGGAATACAGTCGTTCGTTATTATATTTTAAACTCATTTGTTATATCTCTAGCTTATCAGGTAAATTCATATGTATACATCTTTAATTAAAATAAATCTCAAACTCAAATCCGAGGTCCTAATCTTCCACTTCCCGATGTTATTACCTTATTTCAGTATGACTTCTGCTCCCCTGTCCCCACCTGTCCCTCTTTTTCCTTTACCATTACCATTATTTTTGGATGATCCTCCCCTTTCTCCTAAGGTAGAACAAAGGGAGTTTCTCCAACCCCTCTCGGGTCAGTCCTGAAACCTTCAGATGTCCTGTGGGTACTGCTCATCAGCCTACCATCTCTCCCCTAGGGTACAAAGTTCGGTTCTCTAGGCATAATGTACAGTATCTATCTACTCCATCTCTCTGTACAAAGTGCTGTTTTATTATTTAAGGAGTATGTAATCCTTTCTGCTTTATAAATACTGTTAACAATAGTCCTCCAAGTCTCTCTTGTGGGAATCCTAACAGTTAACCAGCATTTCGTTATTGCCTTCTTGGCACCAAGGAGCATAGTTCCCAACAGGGGACCAGAAGATGGACCCCTTAAATATCTGGGAAAAATATGCAATAGAAAAAATTCTCCCGACCATGGGAGCCCTGGACCCCAAATCAACTCCAGTTCTTCTAGAAGGGATCTTAAAAAGGGCTGTAATTTTGGGCATGTCCAAAAGATGTGTGTATGGTGAGCTGTTGTTTCACCGCGGTCCCGCCAGCAGGAGGCAGTTCTGCCCCTATCATAGTGTGATGTTATTACTGGTGTGCGGAAGTACCTTACTAAAAGTTGCCAAGAGAACAATCGCCACGCCAGAGAGTTAGTAAGTTTACAAGTCAGGTTACAGGCTACTTCCCATGTCTCTTCGGATAACTGCATGTCTAGTTCCCGTTCCCATTTCTGCCTGACCCGATAGGTGTCTCCCCCTATTGTCTGCGTTTTTGCTTTATATATGCAAGAGATTGCATGTGGTAAGTTTTTGATACGGTGGTTCTGAAGAAGCATTTTTATCAAAGGAGGGTGCTCCTCCTGACATCGTACCTCTGGGGTTAAGTTGTTAAAGAAGTGCCGAATTTGCAAGTACCTAAAAAAGTCCGAGGGTCTCAGTTTGAACTTTTGTTGAAGGGAGGTAAAGGTCCTCACCTGTGAGCCTGTCACCAATTGAGTTAGGCTAGTAAAGTGTTGGTGTTCCCAGTTTCTGAAGGTATGATCTAAACGCCCGGGAGGGAAGTTTTCCAGGTGCCCAATGGGGAGCAACCAGGTCAGGTATGAGGAGATTTTCGGGATTTACAATCCTATTCCAGGCTCTTACCTGATGGTTGGTCCAGGGTCGTGCATAGCTGCCCCGGTTGGGGGGTAGAGTAGAACAAGGCTCTTTCCCACTCCGTGTCTTAGAGTAAAAACTCCTCTATCTCCTTCCATCTAGCAGTATTATCGGGTGCTGCTCTCCTAATCACAAATGAAATATGTGAGGCCCAATTGTAAAATTTAAGATTAGGGAGGGCCAATCCTCCTTTGTCTTTTTGAAGCATTAGTGTGTTCAATCCCACTCTAGGCTTCTTTCCTGACCACAGAAACTTAGAGATTATTTTATTCCAGTCCCGAAATAGAGTTGGGGGTAAATGAAGGGGTATGTTTTGAAATAAATAAAGTGCTCTTGGTAAGATCACCATTAGTATCACCTCGACTCTCTGTTTCAGATTCAGGGGGAGAATATCCCACTTTTCCAGGTCGCTTTTTATCTGGGCCGAAAAGGGGCCATAATTAAATCACAGGGCGTCTTCTGATTTGTGAGATAGGAAAATTCCCAAATATTTAAGTTTATTTAACTTCCAGCGGAAAGGGTATCTATCTCTTAGCCATTCTGGCGGGTCAAAGTGAAAGACCATTGCCTCTGTTTTGTTAGTATTCAGTCGATAGCCCGAACATCTGCCGTATTCCTCTAGAATTTCGAAAATCTTGGGGATTGACCTAGTTGGATCCGACAGGAAGAGCAAGACATCGTCTGCGTGTAACGCTATACGGTGCTCTGAATCATCTATCCTAATTCCCTCTACTTCTGTGGATTGTCGTATAGCCTGGGCCAGGGGTTCTATAAATATAGCGAAGAGACCCGGTGATAGCGGACAGCCCTGCCTTGTGCCTCTGCCTAAGGGGAAATACTGAGAGTGGTGACCCGAAACCTTAATACAAGCTTGTGG
Source organism: Neoceratodus forsteri (assembly GCA_016271365.2). NCBI lineage: Eukaryota > Metazoa > Chordata > Ceratodontiformes > Ceratodontidae > Neoceratodus > Neoceratodus forsteri. The sequence continues at coordinate 1,019,945,640 of CM028134.1, forward strand.
TGAGGAATATAATTCTGTGAGGAGTGTGCTAAAAAGAGGAGGGCAGCTCATCTCCCTCATTGTAGTGAAAAGGAAAGGCCAGGACACCCGATCGAATGCCTTCTCGGCATCCAAGCCGAGAAGGACACTCTGCATCTTGCTGGCCTGCATCTCCTGTATTAGGTATAATGCCCGACGGGTATTGTCGGTAGTTGATCTGCCTCCTACAAAGTCTATTTGATCCAAATTAATCAGATTCGGGAGCACCGAATCTAATCTTTTAGCCAAAATGGCAGTGTAATATTTATAATCTACATTAAGGACTGACACTGGTCTGTACGAGCTGCATTGCAGGGGGTCCTTTTCGGGTTTAAGAATAAGGGAGATTGTAGCATATGACCAGCTAGGTGGGGGGGTATTACCCTGCATTATTTCATTCATGGCTTCTACTAGGGTAGGGCAAACTGTGTGGGCTATGTTTTTATAAAATTCGGCTCCGTACCCATCCGGGCCTGGAGATTTTTGTGTCTTTGATCTGGCAATTGCTGTGGTCAATTCCTGCAGAGTTATAGGGGCCACTAATATTGCTTGCTGTTCCTCAGTAAGTTTGGGGAGGATCAAGTCCCTGAGGAAAGCTTCCACTTGCTCCGGAGGAGTCTGTTGTTCAGAGTATATAATTCTTGGAAATATTGTACAAAAACCCGGGTAATATCCTCTAGCTTGGATTGTTGCGCTCCTGTTTTGGGGTTTTTAATTATTGCTATTGTGGACATTTTACGCTGTTTACGTAGTCTATATGCTAATAGGCGGGAGGCCCTCGGGCCTACTTTGCCATACCTCTGCTTTAGGCAAGCTAACGCCACTTCTGCTTGCTGCATGCATAGGTCTTCCAGATCTCTCTTTGCCCTTTGGAGCTGCGGCAGTACCGAGGCATCTCCCTGCTGATGCTTCTGTTGGAGATCCAGCAGGGTCTGCTCAAGGTGATTCCTCCTCTGCTCTCTGGCTTTAGCCAGTGTGGCTGTGTGTTTTATCAAGTGGCCTCTAAGGACCACTTTTAAAGTGTCCCACCTAATCGCCGCCAAGATGTTCGGATCGGCATTGTCCCTCTTAATTTCTTCTATTTTTGCCTTGAGGAACTCCTTAAACACCTCACTCTTAAGGTGCGCAGGGTTAAACCTCCACCTAGTAGTTCTTCTCACCTCTCCCATTGCCCAGACGGTAACTATTGGGGCATGATCCACGTGCGCAATGGCTCCCATTTTTACTTCTATCAGTTTATCTAAATTTTCTTTTTGTGTAAAACAGTAATCTATTCTAGAGTAGGTGCCATGTGGAGCTGAAAAAAATGAATATCCCCTTGTTCTCGGGTGTAGTGATCTCCAAGTGTCTAGCCATCCCACCTCCCGTGTGAAGCGTCGGAAAAATCTCTGCAGGGTGGGTTGTTTATTCTTAATTAGCTTGGTGGAGTCTAATGCAGGGTCCAGTGTGGCATTGAAGTCTCCTCCCAACAGCAGTATTCCCTTAGTTAGGGAAACCACTCTATCTAATAAGGTCCGAGTAGTGGGTATATTTGCCAGGGTTACCTCCCTATCCCATAGCCAGCCCTGTACTATTACTAGTCTGCCTTCTGGATCCTCCCATCTCTTTATCTCTCGAAAAGGAGTGCTTGAGGGAATCAATATGGCCACCCCTGGTCTTCTTCCCACTCCCCCCATTGCTGAAGCAAATACCTGGGAAAATCCTCCTCTTTTCAGTTTCTCATGTTCCTTTGGTGACGTGTGAGTTTCTTGTAGGAATGCAATATCTGAGCCAGACTTCTTTAGTAGTGTTAATATTCTAGTCCTTTTAATAGGGTTCCCTAAACCATTAACGTTTAGGGAATATAATGTTACATGTCTATTCATATCCAGTTAATTCCCTTTCCTCTCGATCCAGATCGGAAGTGGAAACCTCTTCCATCCAAGCCTTTGTTTGTTCTCTCAAAGGGTTGTAACATAATATAATTCTGCAAAATACCATGCCTGACTTTATCATAGTCCATACTTGTCGGGTACTGTATGCCGTGAATTTTAACTATAACTAAACTTAAACCTCCAACTCGGTAACTAACCGATATAAGTAAACATAAACTTAGGAGGTAATATCCCTCCTTAATTCGATGGTACCTATGACTAAAAGGGGCCAACTGGGCCAATTTCGATAACTTGGTAGAACATCGAGTTGTGGATCTTCCATCATTGTGATCCCACTCTGGGATCATGGTGTGTTGACCAATTACACACCTGAACTCTCGGTGTTTTGAGAGTTCTAGACACTTGTTGTGTCTGCTTTTTGGGGGAGGGAGACCGCTAGGCCAAGCCCGTGTAATAAGGCTATGGGCTAGTGGCAGTTAGGAAAGTAAATGGGTTGGGACGTCCCTCTACTCTCTTGGGCCGCCCCTTATATCTCATTGCCGTTTTTACACATGGGGATCTACTTTAGTAAAAAGGTCTCCCCTTATTTTGTTTAGTTAGAATTGGGGGAAAGCGTATAATCACGCTCTGCCTTCAGGGGTAATCTCTCTAGGACTCCGACTTACAAAACTATTCCCATCTGGAGTCATGAATAAGTGGAGAGGTGGGAGAGAACCCCCCATTCTCCCCCCTTCCCACCAGGTGTGACTAATCCCAGCGATTTGAGATCGAACAGCTTCCCTCCCCCTCCACCCCCCAACCCCCATCCCCCGGTACTGGGGGATAGCGAAAGAGAGGGCCAGAAGACCAGGGCTAGGGGTGTGCAGAGATGACTGAGGGTCTACCCCCCACCACCGAGAGCCTTCTTATTGTCGCATGACGGCCCCAAAATAACCCGGAAAGGGGTGGCAGATCTCAAAGCTTTGCATTAAGTGTTTTCCTTTGTACTGGTTACCCACTAAAGTACTTTATACATAGAAAGTTATGCATCTAGGCTAATCTGTAACTTATCTGGAGCAGTTCGTAAGTTTTCTGTTGATTTTTGATGTTTGAAAAGCGGAAGACTCAGACGGAAGGCTCGGATAGAACCCTGCTCCCCCGAGGTCCGATTCTAGGATTATCAGTCCTGCACAAATTGTTATGCAATCAGTAGCCCGCCCTCAGGCCACCTTCCGATGGAGTTCATCTAGGAGGGCTATCACTCTGCTTCCTCTCGGTGAGTTTGTCCGTGCTGCTACTCTGTGGTGGTTGCTGTAGAGTTTTAACGATCTGCTGAATGGCTTCTCTGCCTTGCTGTCTGCGTGCACCTCTATTTCCTTTGTTCCATACTTGCTGCGAAAGTTTCGACGCCAGGGAAAGTCTTTGGTTGGTGGGGGTCTTCGGGGTCTCAAAACCTCTCCTTTTTAGCTCAGCAATTGCCTCCCCTGCAGAATTGAAGGTGCGGGAACCCTCTGGAAATCCTATTACCAGCTTTACGGGGTACGGAATCGGAGGCCTGCTGCTTTTAGGATGCGCATGATTGGGATATACTGCCTTCTTCTAAACATTATCTCAGGAGCGTAGTCGTTTTCTAGAAATATTCTGTGGGATTGGAAGAGTACCTCGCCCTGTTTCCATGCCGAGTGCAGCACCGCTTCTTTTTCTTGGAATCGGAGAAATCTCACTAAAATAGCTCTCGGGCGTGCTCCCGTAGCCAGCTTTGGGCCCAGGGTGCGATGCACTCTCTCAGATTCGAGGGTTAAGTTCTCTGGTATCTTTATAGATTCCCTTAACAGCTGCTTCATAAACAAAACTATGTCTGGGCTTTCTGCTCCCTCCGGGATTCCCGAGATGCGGATATTATTCCGTCGGTTGCGGCTTTCTGCGTCCTCCGCTCTCGCTTGCAGGGCCTGCACCTCCTTAGATATCTGAGCTACTGCGTGCTCCGTATTATCCACCCTGCGGTCCGTTATTGTGGCTTGCTCCTCCAACTCATCCTGCCGCTTGTCCAATTTTGTGAGATTCGTGCGAAGGGCTGTTACCGTCACCCTCATTTCTTTACAAAGTCCCTTATTTCGGAGAGCATTGCTGACATCTGCTTCTGTATTGCTGACAGGGGAGGTTGTTGTGATCTCGCTCTTCTGCGTCGCGAGGTCCCCGATGCCTGTGACCCTTCGCTTTCCGAGTCTCCGTCCGAAAATCCTGTTCCATCTCGCTCTTCCCCAGGTTTAGGGATCGCACTTTCTCCTCTCTTTGGCATCCTTGCTTGTCTCTGATGGGTATTTCCTTTCCCTTTCAGTTCAAATCCCCTTATTTTAGCTTTTATTAATGGGGCGGCCCAGGAGCTCACTCATTAGGCTTCCATTCAGTAGGGTGACGTCACCGGAAGTCTGCTGCTGCTTTTTACTCGAAGAACCTTTAGCAGAAGTGGTGTCCAAGGTGGCACTGGACTGCTCAATACACTGAAGGTGACCAGCCACACCTGGGCCGAAAAAATTGGTGCCCAGGAAAGGCACACCAGCTAGTTGTGCTGAGTATCTGCCGGGAAAGAGGAGAGTCTCGGTCAAGCCCTACGGCAAGAGGCAACTGCGGCTGCCAACGAGCGGGAACAAGAATCCCCAATATCCAGGTGCATCTGAAGCTGCTGTTTGGCAACAGCCCCGCCCTGGTCCCGGACTTCCTTGACCATGGTCTGCATGTCCGAAGGGGGATGTGGGAGGACTTCATCCAAAGTCCCCAAGAGGGCATGGGAGAAGTGTGCCATGATGATGGCCGAACTTGCCTGACGGAGGCCTAAAGATGAGGCTGCATAGACCTTCCGTGCCGGAAGATCCAAGTTTTTGGATTCCTTCTCGGTAGGTCGATCAGTGTCAGCAGAACTGCTAGTATGCCTAAACACAGAGGCAATCACCTGGCTCTTGGCTGAAGGGTGCTCTGTGAACCCCGCAAGGGACACCATTGTCACTGCATACGTGCAGGCCATGCAGGCAGACGGAGCTGGACAGGAGGCAGGGCACTGCCAAAGTTCTGAGGCCGGGCCATCTATGGCCTTGGCACGGGAAAGGCCTCCGTCGGGGTATCGCCTCTCTTGAGGATGTCCGTGAGAGGGTACTCCGCCTTTTTCTGGATTGGATCCAGGGGCATCCCTGTAGACTCGGAGATGAGGTGAAGAATGCCCTGGAAAGACGAAGGACCTTCCTCCGTCTGAGTCCCACCGGCCGATTTGTCATCCTCTTGGTGAGCAAGTAGGCCAGTCTCATCCGAATCCGAGGAATCGGGATACAACGGTTGGCGGCCCAGGTCACCTTCAACCCGCTGAGGGCAGTCCAGCGTGACGGTGACCGAAAGACGCCGGGGAAGCTCGGTGTCTGGTCTAGCTTCCTTAGAAGGAGCCCTTCCCACAGGCTGCTTGGGCGGTGGTTCCACCACTATCGGTGAAGAGACCGGTTTAGGCCGAACCCGATGGTTTCGCTAGCTCCAGCGTTGGGGAGTACCGACTTAATCAGCTCTGAAGGAGTCCTTGACCTGGGAGGCGAAAGCCAAGTAATGGCTGGGGTACAAGCCGGAGTCGGCTTGTGAACGGTCAAAATCAGCTGTTGCCACATGAAGTCCTCATAGCGCCAACGGAGTTTCTGCTGGAGCGTCTCTTGATCCGAGGAAGATGACGACCGATGGTGTCTCCTCTTTTAAGAGTGCTTGTAGCTCTTCCTCGGCCTGTCAGTAGAGGGGGTCCTGGACCTCGACCGAGATCGGACAGGCCAATTCGGTCACTCGGGAGACACTGGCGGGACCAGTGATTTCTCATGATCGGGGACCACATCCTCAATGGGATGCCCAGCAGGCTGGGTCTCCTCTTCAGGGAAAGAAAGGACCGAAGTCCGATTGAGAGAATCATCGACTGGAGTCTGCGACAATGGGTCGATCGGATCGATGATTATTTCAATTTCGTCAATCGACACTTCGGTCGACTGACCGGACTGCAAAGCTGAGAAGCCAGCGGCTGAAGAAGCTATTTCGAGTGAAGTCGAGACTGCCAGTTCCTGGGACCGAGATCTGTCCTGATCCCAAGAACGTCTTAGTCGAAACTAAGACGATCCCGGTTCCTTTTTCCACTTACGGGACCGAGAGGAGTGCATGCCTGCAGGACTCTCTCCCTTAGTCGGGAGAGACTGGCACAGCTCTCGGAAGGAACTCTAAAAAGTGGAGCCCAGGTTGAGCGGAAAAAAGAAGCTCGGAGAAGATTCACTGGCACGAGCCACTTTCTTCTCGAAGGCTTGCATGCTTTCCAGTTGCTCAGCGGAACCTGCAGCCATGGAAACCGCCCACCGAGCCTCCTTTGATTTCATCAGAGGGTTCCATTTTTCCGGCCTCCCCAAGTTCAGGCATGCGAGATGGTCGTTGAGGACATTTGGGTGAAATGCAAGACAAAAATCGCACTTCGAGGTGTCATGGTCGACACCCAAGCAATAGACTCATGCGGTGTGGGGATCGGTGCGTGACATTTTCTCGCCGCACAAACACCGGCGAAATCCAGTGGAAGACTTGTCTTCCATAATTGAAGATAGAGTTGTGGTCACTAATGCGAACTAGACGGATTTTCGGAATACCCGATGGTATAGAAGCCAGGGCCTACAAAATGCGGTAGCACGAAGGAGGCAACCTGAATCTTCCAGTGGAAAGGGAAGATCTGGTGTCATGGGGCGGAGCCGAGGGATATACCACCCGGTTGGGTGGGAGGAGCCAGCTTGAAGACCTTCCGGCGATCCTTAAATGGAACAGGATATGCCAAAAAGTGTGGATGAACAACATATCCACGATCCTAGAACATTTAGGTTCTCTTACATCTGACAAGGAATCCAGGCATATAGACCTAATGGGGATAAAAGGTCTTATCAGGCGGCCACCCTAAATTTATGAATTAACTACATAGGAAACATACTGAAATACCATAAAACACTCTGGAATGCAACCTCAGACTTGATCAGCAAACTCCCCCCAATCGGAGGAGAAGGACCAACTACTTTCTACCTTCAGCGAGGGGACCAGCCTTTCCTGCCATGTGTTGCGGGCCAATTACGATATCGCCGACACTTTAGCAAGGACCACGACCATGGAGGTGGTCATGCTTGGCTCAGGGTTTCAGGTTTCACACCCGATGTTTCCACAAACAATTTTTAATGCTCCCTTCAATGAAGATACGCTGTTTCGCTCCACAACTCAGACTCTCTTAGACGACTTACAGGCCTCAGAACGTACCCTTCGCACGATACAAGGAATGTACCTTACCTTCCCAGCAAGGAGGACAGAAGAGATACCTCCCAGCCATACCAATTTCGTAAATCGGGTCGCCAAAGGGGCAACAATAGACAATCTTACCAGGGCCAGCAGCAGTCCCAACAGTCCAGTCTTGCCTCCTCTCCTGCCTTCCACGGAGGTCGCATCACCACTCCCTGTTGGGTCGGGTGCCTTCCTAACCATATGACTTCCCGCAGACCCTCCCCAGCCCTCTTCCGCCATCCTCGGAGTGTTGTGGGAGGACATTTTTTGAACCATCTGGATGCATGGGAACGAATAACACAAGACGAGTGAGTATTACAAATCATAAAGTTAGGGCATACACTGGAACTAGCATCCTATCCACCTGTACACCCACTTCCACATATTTCCTACCCAGCAGAACATATACCAATCCTGCAGGAAGAATTAGAATCTCTAAAACAAAAACAGGCAACCCAGCCAGTCCCTACTGATCAGCAGGACCAGGGACTCTATTCCCACTTCTTACCAATACCCAAACGTACAGGAGATCTGTGCCCAGTACTAGAACTCAGAAACCTTAACAAATTTATCCAGTACAAGAGGTTTCGTATGGTAACCTTAGCCACTGTCCTTCCTCTGTTACACCAAGGGGCCTGGCTGTGTGTCCTAGACATAAAGGATGCATACTTTCATATACTGATTCATTCAGCCCACCATAGATACCTACGCTTTCAGCTATTGGGCCACCAGTACCAATTCAGAGCACTACCATTTGGTCTGTCCTCCGCCACCAGGATATTCACAAAATGTCTGGCCATGGTGGCAGCTGCCTTGAGGAGGCAGGAGCGCTTCGTGTTCCCTTACCTGGATGACTGGCTTATAAAGGCATCCTCCAGGGACAAACTCATTCACTGTCTCCAGACCGCCCTCAATCTGTTTGCAGATCTAGGGATAACAATCAATCTACCGAAGTCCCAATTGAACCCATCTCAGCGATATCCTAGATACCACCTGCGGCAGAGCTTCCCTCCAGACAACAGGTGTCACATTCTAATGTCCATGGCTACCCAATACAGTACAAACAGAACCATAATGGCATACCAATTTCTAGCTCTATTATGCCAGATGGCTGCAGCCATTTCCACAGTACCCAATGCTCGGCTACATACGAGACCAGACGAGTGGGCATTACGAAGCCAATGGCTTCAACGTACTGGCCATTTGGAAGGCCAACTGGTGGTTACCACAGTGTTACACAAGTTTCTGCAGTGGTGGACAGTCAAGTCCAACCTAGACCAAGGTATGCCCTACCAAGCACCCATACCAACCCAAACACTAACTACAGATGCATCCTCCAAAGGATGGGGTGCCCACCTGGGACCCCATGAAACCCAGGGTTCATGGGAGACTCCACAGCCAGATTTCACATCAGTGTTTTAGAAATGCGGGCAGTGCAACTCATGCTCAAGGCATTCCAACCATTCCTAAACCCAGGTCCCCTTCTCGTGCAAACCGACAACACAGCCGTGGTCTTTTACATCAACAGACCAGGGGGCACAGAGTCCCGAAGCCTGTGTCGTGAAACGACCAAGTTCTGGACAACGGCCATAAGTCAACAGTTGACACTCATAGCTATTCACGTCCCAGGCGCACAGAATGTCCTGGTGGACCATCTCAGCCATCACACACCGGGCCACGAATGGACCGTGCAAGCCCATATCCTACAGAACATATTTCACCACTGGAGGACACCAGAGATAGACCTGTTTGCTTCCCTGACCAACAACAGTCTGTCTCATTTTTATTCCATTTTGCCAGATAAGAAGGGGCGTTCTATAGATGCTCTATCCCTTCCATGGATGGGACAATTTTTATATGTCTTTCTCCCATCCATCTCCTCCAAAGGGTCCTCCTGAAGCTTCAACAGGAACTGGCAACAATGATATTGATAGCGCCATTGTGGGCCAGACAGATATGTTTCCTACTTCTACAACAACTGGTGGTGATGGACCCCATTCCACTGCCACTCCGCCTGGACCTTCTGACCCAAAGTCAGGGATCTCCGTTGCACCCCAACCTCCGCTTATTGCATCTTCATGACTGGCTCCTGAAAATGTCTTCATAAACAGACATTCACGGCCTAAAGGACCTGTCCTGTGAGGAGAGACTATAGAATTTGAACATGTACTCCCTAAAGGAGAGGAGGGATAGGGGGAATATGATGGGAGATCTTTAAATATTTGAAGGGGATTAACTGGGCAGCCCTGACAGACTGCTCTAGTTGAGGAAGGATGGAGCCATAGCCTGAGATTGCTGGGGGGGGGGGGTATGCAGGAGACGAGGCATCACTACTTCACACTGAGAGGGTGGTGGCACACTGGAACTCTTTGCCATCAAAGTCGGTGGGGATAGGGACAGTGGGAGGCTTAAAGAGAGGGTGGGATAGACTCAAGGGTGTAGTAGAATGGTGGGGGAAGCAGGGTATGTAAAGGGTCCGCAGGGGGTCACAAAGGGGGAGGAGGTGCAGCCGCAGTGAGTCAACTGCAGGCTGGTACTCGAGCAGACTCTATAGATCACTGGGCCTAATCTGCTGGCAGCTTAGTATGTTAGTATAAAGTTTCCCGGAATGTGGCCCAGATTTTACTGGTCACTAGAAAACCATCCACAAGGAAGGCTTATCAAGACAGATTGAAATTATTTTCCCATTGGGCAGCCCTGAAGGAGAAGCCTGCTCCCAGACATCTTAGAGTACCTTATAACGCTCTCTACAAAGAACCTAGGGTACTCATCTATTAGTGTCCACTTAGCAGCCATCTCAGCATTCTGTGAACCTATAGGAGGTTGCACAATAGCCCAGGTAGACTTCTTAAAAATGTTTCTCAAGAGCATTCTTCACCTGAAGCCTCCTATACGTAGACCAGTCCCCTCCGGGACCTTAATTCATTATACAGCAACTCAAAGTGGCTCCCTTCGAACTTGCTGAACTCTGTGACATGCTTCCTAGCTTGGAAGACCCTGTTTCTAGTAGCCATAACTTCAGCCTGACGTATGTCAGAACTGCAGTGCTCCAAACCCAAATGGTATTCCATAAAGACGGTATCCTTACATACCAATCCAGCCTTCCTACCAAAAGTGGTATTGTAATTCACGTTAAACGAATCTATACACGGACTTCTGGTGATGTCACCTATCGGGATGCAGGGGTAAAACCTAGCTCCGATGATCCTGGTCTAAAAGCAGACTCTCCCACAACCAAAACACTAAAATAACTAAAAAAAGGAAATTTTGGGGAGAGCCACAGCATTGAATGGGAGGCAAAAAATGGACGGCACGTACCCCCAGAACTAAGGATTCAGCAGGATTCTCTCTCCCTCCATCAAGCCATGCAGCGGCCCTACTAGACATGGCAGCTTCAAACGGGACCTCATCTCAGCAACCCAGCAATGCTACTATTCTAAGGGAGTTGCAGGAGTTTAGAACAGAAGTTCATACTTTCTGAAATGGAATTAACCACAGAAATCAGGAAACTTTCTGCCCGAGTTACAGAAGTTGAAGCGCAGCACACTGAATTAGGCGATTGGACTGATAGGCTTGAACGCATAGTTGTACATCTACTAGACGAACAACACACCTTAAAGGAGAAATGCGAAGATCTGGAAAACAGTTTGCGCCAGAATAATCTGAGGATACATGGGGTCCCTGAGGATGAAGAGGGGAGAGATATTCTAAAATTTGTAGAAGAGCTCCTTCGCAACTCCCCCCAGTTAGGTCCAGCTTTTAAATTTGACATAGAGTGAGTACATCGGGCCCTCTCGCCGAAACCAGCCAAGGCAGACAGACGGTATCCTTACGTACCAATCCAGCCTTCCTACCAAAAGTGGTATTATAATTCACGTTAAACCAATCTATACACGGACTTCCGGTGATGTCACCGACCGGGATGCAGGGACATCATAATGAAGTTCTTAAACTATGCCACAAAACAGACTATCCTCACCAGAGCTTGGAGAATGCGGGATACCAAGTATAAAAAGAAGCTCATTTATTTTGATAATGATTATTCCCTATCTGTTTCAGTAAAACATAGGGCCTACGTGCCAATACTTCGTCTCTCAATGCAACAGCAACTCAAATTTACTACCTCATATCCTGCTTGATTAATTATCCTGTTTCCAGATGGCCCCCAATCCTTAGAGTCACCAGAAGAAGCTACGAAAGCACTCTAACTCAAGGGACTTGCTTAATCTATCCAGGAGGATTCCTCATTCAGGAAAACCCAGCAAGGCCTTCGTGATGCTGTCTGGGACACTGCACAAGACTCTAACTCCAGAAAGAGACAGAGCCAAGCAACTTTAGAGGATTTGAAAAAGCATTTACAAAGATTCCAATGACCTGCACCAGAATGACTGGTGAGAGGGACTCTGCAGAGACTTTAAAAATGGTATTTGGATGCGGAGGTGACTCTGCACAATGGGAGTGCGCAGTGTTATTCAGGGAAGTCTGTGTAGGGTGGGGACATTGGGAAACCGAGATCCTTGTACTATTCCCAGGTCTATAGATGGGAAGAAGGTTTTCAACCCGGAGAGATATTCTTAAAGTTTCCCTTATATTATCTCTCCCTACCCACCCTCCTCTGAAACTTGTCGATAGTCCTCCCAGTGTTACTGTTTAAACAAATTATAGCCCAGGAAAGGAGGCATGAATTAATGCATTTTTTAAAGCGATACATGCCCACCTGACCTTTACTGGGTCAGAACTACATCCCTTAACAGTTGACGTATCCACAAGGCCTTACTGGAGATAAGGTATCTGGGGACCATTTCCTGGGGGTTCCTCCTCATTTTTATTTCCAGTGTGACCTACTGTGCCACTAGGCTCCAGGGAAATAGTGGTGCTGGGGGCCCTTGGTGTTGCCTTGGCACTCCCCCACAGGGCGAATACATCTGCCCCTTTAAAGGAGAGGTATACTTCCTTTCCCTACCTTGGGAGCTGCTCAAATTCCTAGTCAGGTTTAGAGACCTGATGTACCAGGTACATTTCGCTGATATAAAAAAGTTTGATACTCTGTCGGCGGAGTCATGATTAGCGCTAATTCGCAAAAGACCTGCACATGGTTGAATATTTCTGGCATAGTGCCAAGTCTGTTAGGCCCTTGTGTAGTTGTAGATACTCGGACAAGTTTATGGTAATTAAGTAGCATGACAGGCAGCTATCATAAGTTGTTTAAGCTAGAGAATGTACACAAGGCAGTTAATAATATAATAATGTTGAACATAGGGGTGAGATGCCATGAGCATGATGGGAAGGGGTTGTGTTACACTATTTACAAGCAGGGAATTTTCACACAAGGACTGACCAGTAACAAACTTGGCTAGGTCATCTTTGATTTTATCTTTAAATGTAAATGGGATTGGCAACCCGATAAAGCGCTCTTGTCTATTTCAACTTTTCAGAAAAGAGAGACCGGGGATTATTTTATTACAGGAAACTCGCATGTCTTCGGACGAACATAAAAAATTTCAATGGTGTGGGTACTCCGTAATAGCTGAGTCAACCTATAGGGGTGGGAAAAGGAGAGGGGTGATGATATTGCTCTCCCAGGAAGTGCCTTTTGAAAAACAAAATGAGATCTGTGGCCCAGAGGAGCACTATGCCATGGCAACGTGCATGCTGTACTCAAGACCTGTTACCCTGGCATCAGTTTACTTCCCACCTAGGTCAAGGAAGTCTCTAGCAGTAAAATTCTTTGCGAATTTATTGTCCCTAATGGAGGGACAGCTGTTGCTGGGGGGAGACCTGAATATTACCTTAAATCCCTCTTTGGATGCTGCTGCTCCTCTGGCCCATAGAACAAATGCTCTCCAAAAATACACAAAACAAACCATCACTTCTCTGGGCCTAGTCGATACCTGGAGACATTTCTTTCCTAAGACAAGGGAGTACACCCATTAGGCCCCACACGCAGGGAGTGGGGCTCGACTGGATTACTTTATTACTACAGTAGAGCATTTAGACTCCATCTGTGATGTGTGGCGTGGGGCCATCTTCCTATCGGACCATGCTCCCTTATATCTTAAGGTGGACTTGGGGCACAATATAAGCAAACCAATTGATACCTGACCCTTGTTCACCGTAGGGACCCAGAGTTCCTTGAACTGGCCCAGGAGGCTGTACCCAGAATTAAGCAAGATAACACACAGCATGAAGTTGCCCCCACAATCCTGTGGGATACTTTAAAAGTAGTATTAAAGGGGGAGATTATACGATTTTCCACCAAAAAAAAAAATGACAAGAGGGAAAAAACATACAAAGCCCTGCAGGAGGAACTAATACATTTGCAGCATTGGCCAGATCAGAATGACTCCATAATATGACAGCGTTTAAGAATTGTAAAACAAAAGCTACAAAAAATAGTAGACCGGTCCATAGAACAGAAATAGTTTTATTTACAATTGACACCATGAAGGAGGGCCTAAGGCTTCAAGAAATTTAGCAAGAAAACTGAGAGAGCAGAGATCCAGAGCGAACATACCCAGTATGATAGACCCTAAAACAGGGAGATTAGCAAAGAGACCCCAGGAAATTAGACTTACTTTACAACAGTTTTTCCATAAGCTGTACCCCAAAGAGGAGGAAATTCCCCAGGACTCCATCAAAACTTATTTACAGAGTTTACCAATTCCATGTATCAGCGCACAACAGGCTGAGGCCTTGATGGCACCAATTTAAAGAGGGAGAATTACTCCAAGTACTTAAAAAAGTTCAGACCCTAAAGGCACCAGGCCCGGACAGATACCCCTCCGAATTTTATAACAAATTAAAAAAGTTGCTGCTACCCATACTACTTCCGGCCTTACATGCTGTCTAGGAGGGAGAACCCCCACCTCCCACATGGCAATATGCCACCATATCGGCCATCCCTAAACCCCATAAAGATATTAAATACCCTCCTCATACCACCCTATTTCAGTGCTAAACTATGATTACAAAATGTTTGTCGGCTATGTCCTCTAGAATACACTATTTAGTCCCAGCTATTATTGATGCATATCAGGTGAGCTTCATTAAGGGCAGACAGGCCCATGATGCCATAAGATGCACACATTTCCTAGTAGATCATGTCATAGAAAGAAAAACCCCCTTAGTGTTACTGGGATTAGACGCTGAAAAGACGTTTGACCGGGTCAGTTGGTCATTTTTATGGCAGACACTGGGACATTTTGGATTCCCGGAACAATTCATAAAACTACAGAATATCTGTGCCTTCCCTAAAGCAAATGTTAAGGTGGATGGGGCCCTTTCAGATGTATTCCAACTCTCCACGGGCACCCGCCAGGGATGCCCAATGTTATTTGCTTTATATCTCGAACCCCTGGCCATAAGCATTAGATCCTCACAGGGAATAGAGGGCCTCCCTCTGGGGGGTCGCTGGCAGAAGATATCACTCTTTGCAGACGACATCCTATTAGCACTTACGGAACCTGAACAATCCATCCCAGAGGTTTGGAAACAGCTACAAAAATTTGGTAAACTAGCAGGGTATAAAATTAATAAAGCAAAAACCAAGGTATTAACGTACAATTACTCCCCTCCCTCTTCAAAAAATACTTTCCCTTTAAGTGGCACAGACAGAGCTCACAAGAAACCCCCTTCACGCAGAACTCTTAAATCTGGAACCCCTAACCCTAATATTGACAGAAGACTTGTCCCGCTGGTCACGTCTCTCCTTAAGTTTTTTAAGTAAGATAGATAAAATCAAGCAGACTGTGTTCCCTCACATATTATTTTTTTCTTCAGACACTACCTTTTACTCCGACTAAAACATATTTCCAGGCATGGAACAGAATATCATCTCACTTTATTTGGAGTGGAACCCCCCCCCCAGAAATAGATATTCTGTTCTGCAACTGGCTAGAGAGAGTGGTGGGCTCAACCTCCCTGACCTCAGAAAATATACGATGGCAACACAGTTAAAGGTGGTTTTAAACTGGATAAACAAACAGTACAGTGCCCACTGGAAACAATTTGAATTAACATGGGGAGATCTATACAACACTCAGGAGCTCCTCTTTGGGACTCCCCACAAGTGTCAGAGTAATAAATTATCCGCAATTCACCAGGGAACCCTTAAAGGCATGGTTTATGGTCAGTAATGAATATTTAACATTTCCAGAAAAAATGCTCCTGGGATCATTGAAGTACAATGCAGACCTTACCGCAGGTCCCTCAGGCCCATATTTAGGTCAGTGGCAGAGATATGGCATTTCCTTCATTTTTCAGCTAATCGGTGGGACAGAATTTTTCCCTTTGTTTCCCTTCAGAGGGAATACCATCTACCTCATAAATACTTTATTTCTTATTTACATCTTAAATCACACCTTCAGCCTTATGAACGGTCACTTGTGGCACTAATTGAGGACCCCCCCTAAATAATACAGCTCCTGCAAGCACAAATCAGAGGAACCACCTCAGATCACCTAATTAGTAAAATATATAAGGCCTTAAATGAGAGACGGGGAGACTCGACTAACTCAGTCAGGCTTAGCTGGGAATAGAAATGGCAGGTATTAACAGAGCAGGCCTGGAATGAGTCTGCACTATCAGACTTCAAAACTTTTTCCTCACTATACTGACGGGAATACACGTGGAAACTTAGGACTCGTTTTTTTTGTACTCCAGCCCTCTTGGCTAGTATGGGAGAATTGGGGAAGGGAAAGTGTTGGAAGGATTGTGGGGATGATGGAGCAAATCAGAGCCATGTCCTTTGGTCATGTCCAAAGATGTCCAAGTTTTAGATGGAGATGCTCAAGGAGTTGAGAGCAATTTATGATGCCCCCGATTTATTCACCCCCACTTTTGTACTGACTTTTATTAAACCAGACGGTCTGCGAATTGACAAACTTACTAAAACAAAGTTCAAAATTTATAATAGCAGGCCACAAAATCATCACCAGACTGTGGTTCACAAATAAAATACCCACTAAAGAAGCCTGGCTCATCCTAGCCAGGGAGATATATGCCCTTGAGTGGCTCTCCGCCACGATGATGGATAAAGTCCAGAAATTTGATGTTCAGTGGCAAAAATGGATTTCCTACCAACTAGACCATTAAGATGATTTTGTTCCTTAAGTTATTTACTGGTCATGTAATTTTGTCTTCTCTTGTAAAGAAATTTCACTAGGGCTTTGACCAGAGGTGGTGGTAGAATTTTAAGATGATTAAAACTTAGGTTGTGGGGGGGTGGGGAGACCCACTGTGCCATGCCAGATCTGGTTTGATTAGATCAGAGACTGAGTTTTAAAATGCGTAATAATGATTCTCTGAAAATTGATGTAATAAGTAAATTTATTTTTCCCCGTCTTAACTGCTAAAGAATATATGTAATGCAATGTGATATAATCAACTGGTACTATTTTGTGATGTAATGCTGCCTGTAGAGTTGTCGAACTCATAAAATTAAATAGACTAAATTCTGGAAAAAAAAATCTTTATACCTTCCTGTGTACTTTCTCAACCATTCTAATCCAGGAGAACAGTTGTTCTAGGGACGTGGATATATTGTTCAATCCACACTTACTGGCAGGTTCCTTGCCGCTTTAAATCTTGCCGGAAGGTGTTCAAGCTGGCTTGTCCCACCCACCCAGGTGGTAAAACTCTCGGCTCTGCCCCATGACGCCAGATTTTCCTTACCGCTTGGAAGCTCAGCTTCCCTCCTTAGCGCTCAGCGTTTTAGGCCTGGATCCACACTCTTCGGTTAAACCAAAACTCATTCTAAAGTTTAAAAGACTTCGGTCTTTTTCCCTCGTGGCTGCGATGGACAAATCGACTCCCGGATTTCGTCGGTGCCCCCGTGGGCAGAAGATGTCCCGGACCGATCTGCACTCCACGTGCATTTATTGCCTTGGACTCGGCCATGACTCACAGGCTTGTGAGTTATGCAAATCCTTTTCAGCTTTGGTCTTGGAGGACTGTGCTGCCCGATTGCGCTTGGGGCGACCAGAAAAACGTTATCCTCCATTCAAGTCGAAGGAGGCCCGTTGGGCGGTGTCCATGGCGGCGAGCTCAGTAGAACAGCTAGAGCAGATGATCGCCCTCAAGGAGGAGGCAGCCCAGGCCGCATCATCATCCTCCTCCTTCTCGGTCATGGAATTTATCCCGCTCTCCTTGGGCTCTTCCTATACAGCTTCTCTTAAGGAGCTTTGCCAGTCCCTCTCCACCAAGGGAGAAGGGCCATTGGGACATTCCTCTCAGTCCAAAAAGGAGGACTCCAAAGGTAAGTCCCACCGTCGACGTTCATGGGAGCAGGAGAGGTCCCCTTTCCCGGATAGTCGACACTCGACTTCGTCAAGGTTGCAGCTAAGGCCACTGGCTTCGCAGTGTCCCTGTCAGGTCAGCCGGCCGAGACAACCATCGACGCGGTCAAGATTTTTCTCGACCCATCAGATGGTTTGTCGACTGGAGAAGCCGACAACCCTTCTTCACCGGTTCCCCCGGTGGAAACCGAGGACTTGCCTGTGCTTCCTGTGCCAAAGTCCCCGGTTAAGGTTCCTGACCCGAGGGAGGAGTGGGTTTCCCCCGCCCCCTCTCTGACCCACCCTTGGAATCCCTGATGGTCTTGGTCTCTGACCTCTTCCAGATCCAGCCGGTCCCGCTGATGTTGGCGGTCTCGGCTTCATGGAAGCAGCGGCTGCTCATCCTCATCGTCCTCTTCGGAGGATGGGCCTGAAGCCAAGCGTACGGCACTATGAGGATTTAATGTGGCAGCAGCTCTGTTGTCCGGGAATAAGCTGACTCACACCTGTGGCTGTCACCGAGCAGCAAACAACTCCTCGTAGTGGTCGAGGAGCCGAAGCCAGCACCGTTGTTCGGTTTAAACTGCCAAGGCGCTTAACACCCATTGTGGTGGAACCTCCGCCTATTAACTGAAGATCAGCACCCCGACCAAGGATTCTCGGCCGGGTCAGGGTTTGCCCATAGGTTGTCGGTAACCTCACTCCTGAGCGACTCTTGGCAGGTGGAGGGTGGCTCAGGCGCCGGCAGCTGTTCAGAGACTTTTCGGAGTCTGACGACGACGACTCCTTGTTCTCCAGGCCGCTTGACTTGGAGTCTACTGGGGGTCAGTCGGTGGACAAGAGCCCATCCTCGTTCCTTGGAATGCTTTGACCCATCTCAGAATCCACTGGGATGAAGCTTGAACCCGTTTCAAAATGGGCCAAGTATCACCTCACGGAGATACTGGACCGAGGGGATTCTCCTACGGAGGCCTTCCCGGTGGCCGAAGCCGTTATTGGCCTGGCCCTGGACCTGTGGCAGCGACCAGCTTCTTGTCCAGCACCTTCGGCTAGGATGGCTTGGAAGTATGCTGTCCCTACTGGTTCACTCTCCGGTTTCTCGGAGCACCCCTATGCGGAGGGGTTAGTGACTGACAGTGTATTCTGGCTGCCCGAACGCCAGGATGTGGACAAGCCACCCGATAAGGAGTCCAAGAAATTGGACTACTTTGGGGGGGGAAGTCTATGCTGCTTCCTCCCTAGGCCTTCGTCAGGCTAGCTCGGCCGTCCTGATGGCACACTTTTCACACGCCCTTTAGGGCTTCCTGGATGAGGTGATTCCTCATCTCCCGGCTGACCTTCAAACGACGGTCAAGCAGGTGCGGGATCAGGGAAGGGCAGTGGCCAAACAGCAGCTCCAAACTTCTTTGGACATGCCGACTCGTGTGCCCGGTCAGTAGCGGCCGCAGTGGCCATGCTCTGCAGAGCTTGGCTGCGGATCTCCACCTTTATGGCGGATACCCAACACAAACTGGCAGCCGTTCCCTTCCTGGGTACCGACTTGTTCGGTCCAAGGGTGGAAGGTCATCTTCAAAGGATCGAGAAGTCCAATGCCACCTTGGACTTGGTCACGTCTGCCCAGAAGGACAAAGGCTGCCAGCAGCAGCATAAGCCATTTCGTCCTTCATCCCCTGTGGCATGTCCGGCCCAGCAATATCAGCATCAGGGCCAGCAGGCTCGCACTTGGCACCCCAAAGCCAAGCTTGCTGCTTCTTCCAGCAGGAAGCTGGGAGGGAAAGGTCCAGGAGGCTCCTCAGCCGGTCCTTCCTCCAAGCCTTCGCCCAGTGACTGGTTGAGGGGTGTCGCCCCCAACCTAGTCACTCCTACCCGGGTTCCCTCCGTGGGGGGACTGCTCCGCCACTTCCTTTCCACCTGGTCCGTTATCACCACGGACCGCTGGGTGTTGAAAGTGGTAGGCAGGGGTCTGTCTCTGGAATTCGAGCAGTCCCCACTCTATCGAGCTGTCGCCTCGGGGGGGGGGCTATGGGTTCCGCAGCCTCTTGGTCTGCTCATCGAGTTGACATTGTCCTGCTCATCCAGAAGGAGGTGATCAGGAAGGTGGCAGACCCTCCTCCAGACCCAGGGTTTGTGTCCAGGTACCTCGTGGTCCCAAAACCATTCTCGACCTACACGACCTAAACAAGTTCCTAAGGTCTCGCACCTTCAGGATGGTCACTGTGGCTCAGATCATTCCATCCTTGGAACGAGGCGTGTGGTTCTGTTATCTGGACCTTCAGGACACGTTATTTCACGTCCTAATCCGTCCGTCTCACCAACAATTCCTCCGCTTCAGGGCAGAGGGATCCCTTTACGAGTTCCGGGCCATGCCCTTCGGCCTCTCTCCAGCTCCCAGAGTCTTCACCAAATGCATGGCAGTGGTGACAGCATTCCTGCGGTGCCGAAGGGTCCGGGACGTGTACCCTTACCTGCATGACTGGCTGATTGCAGCCCCCTCTAGGTTGGAGGTGGAGCGGTCCAGGGATCTGGCCCTCCAGGTCTGCTGTCAGATTGGCCTCCTCATCAATGGGGCCAAATCGGAACTCGTGCCATCGCAGGTGATTCAGTTCATCGGGGCAGAGCTCGACTCTCTTCAAGCCAGAGCACGGCTCCCGGCGGACAGGGCCAAGGTCCTTTCCTCCTTTGCCCAATCATTTCTGGTTGGGCAATTGCACCATGCCTGGGACTTCTGCGCCTTCTGGGCCTTATGACGGCCTGCACCAGCGTGGTCCATTGGGCCCGCTGGCATGTGCATCCCCTGCAGTGGGGGCTGGCCCGCCAATGGTCACAACGCTCCGGTCCTCTGGACCAGCCAGTGACAGTGGCCCAGGAGATGTGGAACGGCCTCCAGTGGTGGCTCGTTCCAACTCATCTGCAGGAGGGTATCCCTTTTGTCCGCCCCGAGCCGATGGTCACTCTGACGACCGATACCTCTCTGATGGGTTGGGGTGCCCATCTGGGGGAGCTCAGAGCTCACGGTCTCTGGTCCCCTCAGGAGTCTTGATGCCACATCAACCAGCTGGAGCTTTGAGCAGTCCGACTAGCCCTCACCACCTTCGCTCCGTTTGTATGGGGTCAAGTGGTCCGGGTCCAGATGGACAACACCACGACCATGTACTACATAAACCGTCAGGGCAGGACGCACTCCTTGCCTCTGTGCAAGGAGGCTCTCCGCACTTGGTCGCTCGTGATCAGCCTGGAGGTGGATCTCCTAGCCATCCATGTGGCAGGAGCCTCCAACACTCTGGCCGATGCCCTCAGCCGGATAGGTGCTGCATCTCACAAGTGGTCTCTCCTGCCCGAGGTAGTGCAAGATCTGTTCTCCCACTGGGGCACCCCTCAGGTGGACCTGTTTGCCTCCAAGGAGAATACAACGCTGAGGCTGTTTCATGCCTGCCCCCTCAGCAGGGCTCGCTGCAGGGGGATGCCTTCTTGAGGCTGTGGACTCCGGGTCTCTTCTACACCTTCCCTTCATTTTCCTTGATCCACAAGGTGCTTCTCAAGGCGAAGAAGGACAAGGCGCAGGTGATTCTGGTAGCCCCAGACTGACCCCGTCAGTTCTGGTATCCAGATCTCCTCAGCCTCAGCTCCAGGCTCCCGAGGCGGCTTCTAGCCCACCCAGACCTGATCTCAGTCAACAAGGGGAAGGTACTCCACCCGGACCTTCATTCCCTGCACTTGACGGCCTGGTTCCTGAGCGGCTAGAGTTCCAGGCCTTGGGTCTTTCCAACGAGGTCCTCAGTGTTGTTGAGGCATCCCGTAAGGAGTTGACCAGAAAATGCTATGCTTTCAAATGGAAGAGATTCTACATTTGGTGTTAGGATAAGGGGTTGGACCCTTCCTCCTGTACTTTGGCTAGCGTTCTGGACTACCTGTGGTCCCTTTCTCAGCTAGGGCTTCGGTCGACAACCCTTAAGGTGCACCTGGCAGCCATCTCTGCTTACCGGGTGCAGGCTGGAAAGCAGTCGGTGGCGCAGGAGAAGGTGGTCGGGCGCTTTTTCAAAGGCCTTGATCACATATCCCCTCTGGTGCGAGAACCTCCACCTCCGTGGGATCTACTACTGGTATTGGCTAAGCTCATGGGCAAACCATTCGAACCGATACACAGGTGTGACATCTCTCACCTGTCATGGAAGACCACCTTCTTGGTGGCTATCACGTCAGCCAGAAGGATGAGAGAGCTCCAGGCGCTTTCCATCGAGTCTCCTTATCTCGTCTTTCACAGGGACAAGGTTGTCCTTTGCCCCCACCCAAAATTCCTTCCGAAGGTGGTGTCTGAGTTTCACCTTAACCAGGTGTTGACTCTGCCGGTGTTCTACC
Organism: Neoceratodus forsteri; assembly: GCA_016271365.2. NCBI lineage: Eukaryota > Metazoa > Chordata > Ceratodontiformes > Ceratodontidae > Neoceratodus > Neoceratodus forsteri. The sequence continues at coordinate 1,019,967,457 of CM028134.1, forward strand.
CCAGTCACACCTCGGAGGCTGAATATAGGCAGCATACTCTGGACCCTAGAAGAACACTCTCTTATTATAAGGAGCGGACGGCTGAAGTTCGGGGAGAGGTTCGCCAGCTGTTTGTCACCTGTGTTGAAGCCGCACCTGGCAGACCTGCAGCCAAGTGGACGATAGGCAGGTGGGTCACCTCCTGCATAGATCTCTGCTATAGGTTGGCGGGAATGGAGCCTCCCAAAGGGATAAGAGCTCATTCTACCCGCCATACCGCTGCTTCAGTGGCTGCTTCAGGGACGTTCCTATCCAGGAAATCTGCAGGGCTGCTACCTGGAAGTCAGCACACACCTTCATTACCCACTACCACATTGACCTTGAGTCACGCCAGGATGCTGGTTTTGGGACCTCAGTTCTCCAGTCCTTATTTCCCAAGTAGGGGGTGCACGCCTTGCCTCCCTTCTCCCGGAGAACTGCTAGGAGTCTGCCAGTAAGTGTGGCTTGAACAACATATCCACGTTCCTAGAAATACAGGATCTTCCTGGACATAAAGTCTCCACCACGCATTCACACTAATGGCATCTTCGGGAGCAAACTTTTTTGCCGGAGTGTCTGTGCCGGAGATGGAGCTGCAAGGAGTGACACCGTGAGCCTCAGCTCATGCAGTAATGACTGTCTCAGCGTCGACCCTCCAACTGCCTCAGTTCCTTTTTTCCCTGCCAAGTGCACTTCAGTGACGCCGTCGCTCGCCCGGTGGGAGTCAAACTTCAAACTAGCAGCATAGTTTTTCAGTTTTATTGTTTTGTAATATCTCTGATAAGTATCGCTTAGTTTATTTATTCTTATTTAAAGAAAAAGTCTCAGCCTACATTGACGGAATCGACCATGAGCGGGTCAGGTGATGGTAGGGAGACTTCATATGAAAGCTGTTCAGTCAGCCGGGCTGGGTCCGGTCCGGGGGCTGACAACAGACAGTCCAATGCATAAAGGGGAGGGCGGTCCCTCAAAAGCATAAAAGTAAGCCAATGTGACTCGCAGGCACCGTTGGCCTCGAGCTCTTCTTGCCCATAGGTCAAGAAAGAGAAGGCATCACTCGAGGTCGCCCGCTGATATGTCTGCACATAGACGGTCAGTTATTGGGCATAGCTGCTGGTCTCCTCCTTCAGAGTCGCAGGTTTCTGTTTCTGATAGCCGACGTCTTTGACATCGGAGCCCTATCCCGCGCTCTGGTAGGTCTTCAGTTGAGCAGTTTCATCAGTGGGCTGCTCTTATGGAGCAGTGGGCTTGGAGGTTGGTCCAGCTGCCTGGCCCGGTCACTCGGGGTCCTTCGGGTTTTTTGGGAGGTCAGGTAGGGTGGTTGAGCCTCCCTAGTTGCATGGCGCCGTCTTCGGTGCCGTCGACTCCGCACTTAGGTGTTCTCCCCAACCCCCCACAGCTGCAGCGCAGGGGGCCACACTGATGCCTCTATCTCCTGGTATTCATCCTCCTTTCTCCTCAAATCCTGTTTTTCGGAGTCTTGCGATGTTTCGATGCCCTCGGCGATGGCATGCCTCGGCTCCATCTTGCGTGATGATGCATCTGTTGGCGCCATCCTCGGCGCTGCTGAGTTTCTGGTGCCGCGCTTTGTCGGCGCCATCCTGGTGCAGTGTGGATTCTGGTGCCATGCAGCCTCGGCACAGTCTTTGGCGCCGCCTGGCCTCTTGCCGTCCGGCCTCTAGCTATCTTCAGCGCCTGTGTGGCTCCACTACTGCCTGCCTTCGGGGCTGAGACCTGTTAGGATGTCATCCAATTTTCAGGACTCCTCTTTTAATCCTTTTCCTTCCTCATTTCCTTCTGATTTTCACTCCTTTCCTGTTCATACAGTCCCTCCTGGACTGTCAGGAGATGACATTGAGCCTGACCCATACCTTAGGCTGGGTGATGATGTGGAAGGAACAGGATCTATTCCTGCTGCAGAGCCTGTGGTCGAGGACCTGTCTTTTAAGTCTCTGCTGAAAAACTTGAATTCCACTCTTTCTCAACAAACTACAGATATTGATCCTGGGAAACTGTTAAGACTCCAATACCTCCATGTTCCGGAGATCCTTATGGATTTGACTCCTCCAGTACAGCCCTCGTTTGAGACACTTTCTCAAATGGTATGGAATAATCCTGCTCTCATTCCTGCTGTGGCTAAGTCCATTGATCGGAAATATGCTGCTCCCAAGGATCGACCCTTTTTGGCATCTCAAGCCTTTGCGGATCCTATTGTAGTCTTGGCAGAGAATGATAAGGTCATGCTTCCCCAGACTACTACAGCTCGACCTATTAACAAAGATTCTCATAAGATAGACACTTTAGGTAAGAGAGTCTTTGCTGCTTCCACCCTAGGTATGCGTATTGCCAGCTACCAAGGCTATTTCTCTCAATATGAGTATATCCTTTGGCATTCGCTCAAACAAATGGTTGAAGCTCTACCGGAGTCGGACACTAATTCAGAGCTTCTTCAAACCATAACCAAGGGTATTGAGTCCAACAACCAGCAGGTTAAAGCAGCTATGGACGCCTTAGATACTGCCTCCCGAGCAGCGGCGGCAGGCATTTGTACCCGCCGTCATTACTGGCTGTGCACTTCAGGTTTCACAAATGATGCACAGCAGCAGGTACTGGCATTGCCTTTCGATGGTGTGTACCTCTTCGGCCCTCAAGTAGAACAGGCTCTAGAGGCTACACAAAAGACTAGGCCAGCTATTAAATTGGCTTGACCTCCTCCTGCCCCCTCTTGAAGGGGTGTTAATAAACACCAATTTCATAACCGTCAGTCCTTTCGAGGCAAGGGCAGGGGAAGTTTTAATAAAAACCAAGCCCCCCAGCCTCAAAAGAAAACGCAGCAGAAGGCACAAGGACCCAAAGCGCCTTGTGCCGCCTTCTGAGTTGTTGGCCCAAGTCCCACCTCAGCTGCCCAAGGTGAACTCTTCCTCAGCGGTGGGAGGTCATCTAAATCACTTCTACAATCAATGGAAATCCATAACCTCAGACAAATGGGTCCTTCGGATAATCCACGAAGGGTATTCCCTCAATCTTTTGGAGACCCCTCCGGATCGTCCCCCCCCAGACGACAGCCCAGGCGGACAGCTTTTCAGTCAGGTCTTCTCGCCTCTTGAGATAGAGGGCCTTCTGAGCAACAGGGCAGTGAAAGTGGTTCCGCTGTATCAACGGAACACAGGGTTCTACTCCCATTACTTTCTGGTTCCAAAGAAAACTGGGGGCATGCGTCCCATTTTGGACCTCAGAAAACTAAACAAATTCCTTCCCAAAGAGAAATTCAAAATATTGCTAGGAACCCTGTTACCTTTGATTCATCAACACGACTGGTTAGCTTCCCTGGACATGCAGGATTCTTACCAGCACATTCCGATTCACCCAAAGCATCACAAATACCTAAGGTTCATGGCTTTGGGACAGCATTATCAGTTCAGAGTCCTACCCTTTGGGCTATCCTTGGCGCCACGAGTTTTTGCAAAGTGTTGTGCAATTCTCGGAGCGCATCTCAGAAAAATCGGAATACAGGTGTTCCCATATCTGGACAATTGGCTTCTAGCAAGTCCTTCCAGTCAGGAAACTCTAGATGGCGTAACCACAGCTTCACACTTTCTCACGTCCATGGGAGTCCTGCTAAACCTCAAAAAATCACAGCTGCAGCACTCCCAGAGGCTCTCTTTCATAGGAACTCTTCTGGAGATCTCCTGTGCAAAAGCATTTCTTCCAGAGGACAGGAGGAGCACAAGGAGCTAATTCATGCGGTCTGTGTGCTGGGGGGGGTGCAGAATGAACTGCAGACCGTCTCAGCAGAACAGAGACGGATCCTTGCGAATGGTCACTCGACTCAACCATAGCTCAGTGACTATTCAGAGTGGGGAACTCCAGACCTGGACCTTTTTGCATCCCCACTCAACACAAAACTGCCTCTCTTCTGCTCCAGAAATCCAGGGCCTGGCATTTTCTGTCAGGATGCGTTCAGGCTGCAGTGGACAAAACGCTTCCTATACGTCTTTCCGCCTCTTCTTCTAATTCAGAAGGTACTTCTCAAATTCGAGTCCCAGGGGGACAAAATGATCCTCATTGCTCCCTTCTGGCCTCGACAAATATGGTTTCCATTACTCAACAGTATGTCGAGAACCCTCCGAAAGCGCTTCCCCTTCAGATGAACCTTCTGACTCAGGGTCCTGTGGTCCATCCCAATCTGAGGTTGCTTCACCTTCATGCTTGACTTCCTGAAGAGATAGAAGTGAACAGATTCAGTGTCTCTCGCAGAGTTTCAGATATTCTTCTGGCTGCACACAAGCCAGCCACTAGGAAAACTTACACAGCCAAATGGAAGCGTTTTTCTTTCTTGTGTGCAAAATTCTCTTTGAATCCTTTTTCTTACCCACTCAATAAAGTTCTAGAGTGCCTTTTAGACCTCTCAAATTCAGGTCTGCAATACTCTACGGTCAAAGTTCACCTTTGTGCCATTTCAGCTTATCATGAGCCAGTACTTTCCTTGTCACTGGCTCAGTTACCTGTGGTTAAGAGGTTTCTTAAGGGAATTCTATGTACCAGACCTCCTATCAGATGTCCAGTCGCAGCCTGGGACATTAATCTTGTACTAGACCTGCTCACTTGAAAGACTTTCGAGTCTCTAGCTTCCTATGAGCTGAAATTTCTCACTTGGAAAATGGCCTTCCTGGTGGCCATTACCTTGGCCCGCAGGGTCTCTGAGATACATGCCTTGGTTGCAGACCCTCCGTATACTGTGTTTCATAAGGACAAAGTAGTTCTTAGAACCCATCCTAAGTTTCTCCCTAAGGTTGTTTCAGAATTCCATCTAAACCAACCTTTGGTCCTACCTACTTACTTTGTGAACTTCCAAAATGAAGGAGAGCATACCCTTCATTCTTTGAATGTCAAAAGAGCCCTGCGTTTCTGTTTAGATAGAACCAAAGAAATTTGCAAAGCTCAACAAATGTTTGTTCCCTTCAGCGAGACCCGGCTCGGGCAACCTGTACCTATCAGATACATTTCAGCATGGCTGGTGGCATGCCTTCGCCACTGTTATTCCATGGCGCAGGTTAAGCTGGAGGGCAGAGTGTACGCTCACTCTACTAGAGCAGTCGCAGCATCCCTAACGGAAATCCACAATGTGCCCATTGCAGATATTTGCAATGCGGCTACCTGGAGCTCAGTGCATACTTTTGTCAAGCACTATGCCCTGGATGTCCATGCCAGGCAACATCTTCCGTGTGGCAGAACCATCCTTAATGGACTTCTGTCCTAAATTTGTGAGCTCTTGGTCTCTCCTGCTGCCCTCTCGGGGGGATTATTAGCTCGGTACTCTCCCATCAGTGTGAATGAGTGGTGGAGACTTTATGTCCAGGAAGAGATGGAAACTACGTACCTACCGTAATTCTTGATCTTTTTGGATGAAGTCTCCACCACTCATTCACACGCCCACCCACCATCCCCCGAGCTCACCTCTGTTGTTGGTCTTCACTCCCTCAATCTTTAGGCTGTGAAGACTTCTTTCTTTGACTCTTTTTATATGGGTCTTCTGGGCAATCTTATGTCTGGTTTTTGTTAGGCTATTCTTCTAGGTTAGTTACGCTGCACCTCTTCGGAAAAAAAAGGTACTGAGGCGGTTGGAGGGTCAACACTGAGACAGTCATTGCCGCACGAGCCGAGGCTTGCAGCGCCGCTCCTCGTTTCTCCATCTCTGGCGCAGACCCTCCTGCAAAAAGTTGCTCCAGCTGGGTCCTAGCACCTCCAGCGTAGATCCCATCAGTGTGAATGAGTGGTGGAGACTTTGTCTAAGAAAATCAAGAATTACGGTAGGTACGTAATTTCCATTTATTTCTTCTTGAGTTGGAGCTTTCTGCATTTGTTAGTGGGTTACCACTCACGAACTTTGTGGCCTGGATTCCAGAACGAGCTCGGGTCACTGGGGTCAGCCGGGGAGGAGGACTGAGCATCCCAGAGGACACACTTCCCCAGGGAGGGAAGTGGTACTGCCCCCTGCATGCAGTGGAGGTACCGCTGAGGGAGGGATGGACGCCTGCAGTAATATGGGCTGCCACTTTGTTTTGATTGTTGGAGTATTCCTCAGGGCCTGAGATCACCGGATGTATGAAACATGCCATATAAAATACAATTTGTAAGATATTTGTAGTATATGGTTGTGTTGTCTATGGAAATCCATAGAGGCTAACAATCTGCTGTGCCATAGTTCTGACGTTACTGAGTTGTTGTTCCACAGTAGTGATGTCAATACAACAAGTTGATGCCAGAATCTCGACAGACTCTTATTCCTCTTGCCATTTAAATTTTTTTTCATTTTTCCTGTTTAATTATTGCTATGAAGAGTGCTGCTGCTGATTGTCTAAGGCCCTGGAGCGCATCGCCTCAGACCAATTAGTCAAGTACCTGGAAAAATACGACATCCAGTGTCCTGAGCAACATGGTTTCCGAAAAGGGCACAGTACCACCACTGCACTATTAGAATTCACGGGCTTCATCCATACCACACTTGATCAAGGAAACTGTGTAGGGGCAGTATTCATCGATCTTACGAAAGCCTTTGATACTGTGAACCACCCACTCCTACTCAAGCAATTATCAAACATTGGGTTGTCCAATGAAGCACTGCTGTGGTTTTCAAGCTACCTTGGGGAGAGGGTCCAGCGGGTTAGGATTGCCCGGTGTTACCTCGGAAGAAAAGCCAGTCCTTTCAGGGGTCCCACAGGGGTCCATCCTGGGGCCACTACTCTTCAGCCTCTTCCTCAACGACCTTCCCAGTGTCTGCCACCAGAAATTACTGCTCTACGCCGACGACGCAGTCTTGTTCACCAACCAACAAAACGCAGAGCTCCTCGAGAAACAATTACAGCTTGAATTCATGCGCATCGAAGAATGGTTCAAGTCACACAATCTGGTCATGAACTACAGCAAAACAAAGGTTATGACCTTCTAAAACGCCAGGAGCAAGTACAGATCCCATGATCTCACCATCTTAAACCAAACAGGGACCTTACTTGAACACGTTCCTGATTTTAAATACCTAGGTGTCACATTGGACAGCTCACTGTCCTACCATCGGCACATAGATTCTGTCGCCAAAGCCACAACATCCGTGATAGGCCTGCTCTACAGGCACAAACACTGCATGACTCCTGACACTCTCGGTTGGCTATCAACAGCTCTGTCACCTCCATCATCGATTACGGCTGCTAATTATGGTCTCTGCCTCCGCTCTGCCCTCCATTAGAATTACAGTTGCACTCAACAAAGCATGCTGGCTGCTAACTGGGGCTGATCGACTTACACACTTGTGACCTGTACACTCGGGCAGGATGGCTACCTCTCATCAGCCGGATACAGTATCAAACCTGCTTCTTAGCCAAAAAAGTCCTCCTTGGGGTCATGCCCCCGGGCATTGAAAAGCTACTCATTGACCACCACAGCACCCAGAGAACCAGAAGTTCACAACAACTAACCTTCCTTGTCCCCAGATGCCGGACTACCATGGGCCAGAGGACCTTTGCCCACAGAACACCACAGTGGTACAATCCTCTCAACAAAGAAACTCTTACTGCTGCTGCTGTTGGCCCTTTTAAGAGACAACTCCGACTTCATCTCATTTCAAGCAGTCATTGTGACTGCCTCGCCTAATCAGGGGCCCGCCGTTCACTGCCCTCTACTTCAGTCTTGACAGCTATCTCTCCCCGCCTTGCCCCCGTCTACCTGCCTACCCCCTTGCCCCCTCTCCCTTTCCTCCCCCAGGGCATTTCCTGACTTTTATCCTCCTCTCCCTCCCTTTAGAGCTCTACCTCACCCTCTACCCTCCGACAATGGCCTCCTGCCTGCATACCCCTTCCCTCTCTCCTGCAGTGCTTATTTCCAAGATTGCCCTTGACTGGTATGTCACGCTACCTAACATTTGGCACATTTTGAATTACTGGAATTTCCTAAGCCTCAGTCTCTTGCTTCTTGTTATTGTGTAACTATGTATTATTATGTTGACCTTTGTATGTATGTATACCCCCCATTCCTTCGACGTGGAACCTTTGTAAACGAGCCGGTCCTGCTCAAAGGTATTTGTAATCCTAAATTTCAACAAAATAAAAATAAAATAAAAAATTTTTCAATCAGCAACTCACTATTTCTGAACAAGCAAACAAGAGTTTTTGGTAACATTAAACACAGTTTTCAATAACTTTATTTCTAACTTGTTCAAGTTCAACAAGTCTTGTGTTTGTGTCTTGGGATTCTAATGACATAATAGACCAGTCGAGCTTTGCTCTTGTGGTTTATGATGTCATCAGAATCCCTTAATGGAAAATGGCCTTGTTGTACATGATTTGCATTCTGTTAGTCTTTGTGAAATTGTCTGAGATGTCCCCTGACTGTGCATTAAATATCTTTGTAAAATGGGTAGAACATTTCCTGCATTTTGATTGGCTTTATCAGGACATATACTGGCAGCTAGTACTACTTAGCCAATCAAAACACTTCACCTTGCCACAATGCCTGAAATGACTCTCTCCCTGTGCAACTCAACATGTATTGTCGCATGTGATGAAACCGCAACATCTACATGGGGTGAGCACTGCCACCAACAGAAGCAGTAATTTTATGCAAGCTCCAAATCCCCCTCCGCATCACAAGTAAAGTTTCAACCTAAGTATGTATTCTGTATTTTCCCACCGACCATTTTCCAGTACCACCTTCACAGCTCTTGAGCTCCCGCTGTTTAAATTCCACTGAGAACCGTGCTTCTGAAACCACGCCAAGAATAAAAAATTCAAAACAAGATTGAGCCATTCCCATATGCAGTGTGCAGTTCTCACTTCAATTTCACCCTCCTACTAGCCAGTAAACTGAAAATCTCAACAAGATAGGTCAGTATCAAAATAATGTGAATCCTGGGAAAGAGAAAACGCCAACCGCGATGGCCGCCGAGGGACACGCCCGCTCAGTCAAGTGGCCACTGGCTGTAAATAAAAATGTATTGCAGATTAAAAAACACAAGAAACTGTATGACATGATACCAAGCTAAAACAAAAAAAAAGTGTGTTTCTCTGTGGTTGGGGGAAGGGGAGGACCCGCTCTTCTCCAGCAGACCTTGTGATCGCTGGCATCTCTGAGACATGGCTACAGAAGTGTACAACAAAGATCTAAACAAAATGTAAAATTAAAAAAAATGAAGCCTGGGTGTGGAGAGAGAAACAGAATGTGGAAGGGGGGGGCGTAGAGAAATATAAATGCCCTCTATTAGCTACATTTTATATATGGTCTGCATATGCAAGGCCTATTTTGCCATGTTTACACCTTAATTAACCTAGAATTTTAACACGTTTATCAGACTTTTTAATTTACTTTTTTTTGGGGGTGGGGGTGCATTTTATCATGAATAAGACACTCCAGGTGTGGTTGTAGGTGATAAGAGCACTTCCCAGATGCTAAAGGCACTCTGCGCAAGCGTCTCCTGCCTCATTATGCACCTGGGGCGTCCTCTTATCAGCCCATAAACTACACCTTGTCATGTCTTATTCCTTACATAAAGGCATGGTCAGGTACTGAATCTCATTTTCCTTTCCAGAGAAAACCTAAGAACCATTTTATACTGTAGTAAGCCCCTCCAGGGTGTACATCATGGGATTTTAAAGCACTTCCTAAGGTTCTAAGGACACTCGACCTTCAGCCTCGTGCCTTACTACTCCCCCTGGAGCATGCATTAAAATCCTATAATGCACAACCTGTTGTAGCTTATTACTTACTTATAGTACATATATATGTATTGCACTGTGACCAGGAGCTCCTGCCACTGTTGAGGACCGACCTTTTCTTAAATCTGTTGCAACAGTTCTATTTCTAAGCCTCATCTATCCTTTACTATTTCTAGTCCTTAAGGTTGGCCACCTGTGGGCACCCCTTCTTCCTCTCTTGACTATGCTATAGTGTCCTCTTTGATTTTCCTTTTCCCTCTCATGTCCTCGTACAGGAAGGTTATTGTGGTGACTTCAGAGTATATGTAAAACAGGTTGTGTTTATTGTTGTTGGATTTAGTATGTAATAGCACTATGTTATAAAATACCTTAATGTACTGTATATACCTTATGTTTAGGAAACCTGTAAATGTTTAAAATACCATGACACTTGGTGTTTTGATAATGGTAAAAAGTACTAGGTGTCTATTACAGAAATTAAGCTAGTTGTGCTATTTAAAATGCATGTAAATTGTTGTAAACTGAAAAAGTCTAAATGTCATGGTGATTTGCATATATCCCATGATGCATTGCATTATGGAAGTATGTATGATGATGTATTTCTGGCGATACCGGATGATTAAGGATCCCTCATGCGTGAAATCAAAAACTCACACCATTACGGTACTGATGGCATTTTCAACGTTATGCACATGCCCCCTCACAGAAAACTAGTCTATAATGACACGCTCAACCACGATATGAGTGTTGTGCCTAACCCTCAGTTATATTGACTAATACATTGTGCATACATTTAAAATACAACGACTTGCATTACTGTGACCTTTTCAGCTATTACCTAAGATGCAGAGTGTATCTTAATAGCAATACCTTCTAAATCGTTATATTTTCTTTCTTCTGTGGGGGCGCTCCGCCCCCCCCACACCCCCCCGGGTCCTCAGTGGTTATTTAAAAAAACGGTTGTGTGCATAGTAAAAAAAATGTTGGCAATAGTAACCACTGAGGACCTGGGTTGAAATAGCATTTCAATTTCATTATTTTTACGGCAGCATTTCCCAGCTCTACGTTTTTGTTTTATACTTCTGTATTTGGGGGGCTCCGCTTCCCCTTTCATTGTCAGTATTCATATATCAGTCACAGTATCATGATTATTGTTTTATTCACCTTTAATCTACCTTTTTTGTCAAAATCTGTATGTTTTGTCACGGCAGTTGGCAGTACGACAACGGTATCTGTGGGCAAGCTACTGCCGTAATTATGTCTGTGCGCGGGAGGGGTCCTTAATCATCCAGTATCTCCGTATTTCTTTGAAACTTGATTTGTTGCCAATGTATTTTGGGGTAACTGTTCTTTCAGTGATTCTGCATTGAGGTTCTTTGTTTATAGCTTGCTTTTCTTCTTTTTGGGCCCCCACTATGCCAGCAAATGATGGCTTGCATAAGGGTTATGGGTACAGTTTAGTTAGTGGATTGGAACGGAGATTAATGTCAGTAGGTGCTGGCCTAGTGCAGGGAAAGGACATTTATAGTCTGTTGCTGCAAACTGATGTACAGAAGAAGAAATATGCCATTGCAAAAGGTTATTTTTTGTATTTTGAATAAATATCACACAGAGATTGTGCGTTGAACCTGAAGTTTGGTGTCTGGTCCATTTGTTATCCCACAGCCCCTCCAGATGCACTTATTACTTACTACTTACTTACAGTACGTACATATGTATTTCACTTATTACTTTCTACTTACACTGCATACATATGTATTTCACTTATTACTTTTTACTTACACTGCATACATATGTATTTCACTTATTACTTACTACTTACAGTACATATGTATTGCACTTAGATGTTTGAAAAAAGAAAGGTTTTCCTTTGAAATGAAAGAAAAGTGCAGGAGGTTTGTATATAAACATCATTATAATCACAGAGGGTGTGTATATGTATGGGTTCTGTTTTACAAAGGAGTCCCCCAACATAGAATTTATGAGGACATACTGTTAGTGGTCCCTCTTGCCAAAAAGAACTTCAGATTTTGTGTAAGCCTGTTTGAGTTTTGTTTCACCTGTGCCAGGAGAATTTGGTATAAGGTGCTAACCGTTATGAGGACGGGTAGTAAAAGTTGTGGGTGGGGATGTGATGAACATTTGGATATGTACATAAACCCATGAATAATGATCGATTTCCTCTACTCTTGCAGGTGAGAGGTATAACACTGGAGTAAGTCATGTGACCAAGGATGACATCACCATGCGGGAAGTCATCCACTTGTTGTGTATTGAGCCAAAGTCACACAGCGGGCTGGCAAAATCCCTACCTGAAGATGTAAGTACTTCCAGACTGGCCCCAGCAAAGGTTTCTAGAGACCTAAAAACATTCAGCAGTTACTGTGATAACTGTTGCCTACCATAGGTCAGCTAACTCCTTCTGCCCTTTTCCTTTATGTGCAACAGTCTTATATGACAACTTATTGGAAATAGGAGATCTTACTTCGAGAGAGGCACTTGCAGTAGGTAATTACATATAGGACTGACGCCGGCCGGCAGCAGGACCCCACGGAAAAATTTCTAGCTAGTAGTCCCTGGCCGCCCCCACGTCAGGTGACTGGTGTCATACGACGTCGGTATAAAGGGGCGGTCCCGGACGCCTGCCTTCCAGTTCTTTCCCGCCGTCAGCTCGTGCAGCGCCTCGCGGTTAAGTTCTTATCGTTCAGTCCTGTTACTGCGTCGGTTTTTCCGAAAAAGTTTTCAGTATGGAATTTTATTCTTCTTTCGTCAGGTGAACGTCGGTTTATGTCGTCCCCTTCAAAGAATAAGTGCGACTCGTGCGGCGCCCAACTGCCTCACAAAGACGGTCACTCCCTCTGCCTTTTCTGCTTAGGCACCGACCACGCGGTCGACAAGTGTCCGCACTGCCTTCGATTCAATGCAGCCACCCGCAGATGACGCCAGCAGTCCCTCGAAGCCCATCTCCTCAAAAAGAAGATGTCAGCGATGGAGAAGGAGTTGAAGAAACTTTGGCAGGCATCGACCTCCCCTGAAGGGCATAAGATGTGGGACAAGGAAAGGCACCGGGAGAAGGCCTGCTGCTCCGCGACTCCGGCCGGAGTCGGGCAGTAACACCTCCGGGATTGCCCGACAGCAGCCTCCAGGCTTTTGAGGAGAGGCCGCCCGCCCGGCGGGTTCAAGGTCAGCCCGCTGGCCTCTCCGGGCAAAAGGAGACTTAGCCCCAGTGTCGCCACAGGCCTGCGCCTACTGGTGCAGGCACCTCTTTAAGCCAGATGTCGGCCCTCTGACGTACGCCGGAGAAGGTCATAAGACGCTTCGACCTTTGGGGCGGGCGCACGGCATTGTCCCTCAGACCGGGCCTCCTCTCATCTCAGACCGCCTCTGACGAGGGACCCCCGAAGTCGGACGCCGGCTCCTCTGGCGTCCGCCGGGATTCGGCCCATTAGCCACACGTCGGCTCCTCCCACGTGCGCCGGGTCTCAGAGCATACGGCAGACCCTGCTGCGTCTGTCGTACCAGGCTCCCCACAGCCTTCGCTGCCATCAGGGGAGCCCCAGTCCCCCCTTGCCCAACCCTGGGGATTTTCTCCTCCGTCCCCGGACGAGGCTCGGGACCCTGGGCTACCATCCGATCCTCTTCATGAAGAGCTGGATCTGGCGCTGGCCCCGACACCGGCCCCGCCGACGCCGGTTCCGACACCAGCCCCTCCGACGCCGGCGGGGGATATTCCTCTTCCTTCGGGCCCTCCACCCCACAGGCCTATCCCGACTGATCCGCCCGTGGAGTACCCGGCTGGGCCATCTGCTCCGGCAGCTCCTCCAGTGCCTGGGCATCCACCGTCATATCCGACGCTGGTTTTCCCAGTTCCACAGTATCCTGCGCCGCAGTACCCGGTGCCGACTCCTTCGACGTGCAGTACCGACGTGGCAGTACCCGGCTCCGGTATACCCGCAGCCAGATCACGGATACTCCCCTACGGATTTCCTCCGCATAACCATCCCTTCCTCCTCCACCGCCTGTAGGCTGCCGGTGGATCTTCAGGAGACTCTGCTTCCTGGTGGGCTGGAGGCCAAGGCTCAGCTCACCAAGGAAGTCGAGAGCCGCTTTAACCGCGACGGTGCCACCCCTGCCTCAGACGCCCCAGACGGCACATCTCTCCTCCTCCGGATTCCCGGCTTTACTCGGGATCCAGAGAGGGTCAGGACACGCTGGCTTCTGGGATCCTCCCCTGGAACTGCTCCTCCCTGGATGAGTTAGGGAGTCTTACCTGCTTCAGATTCTTCCTCCCTTCTCTTGACCTCGGAGGCTTCCGATGGATGTTCCGAGAAAGACGATGAGCCACGCCTCCATCCAAGCCCCAGCCGAGGACTCCTCCGAAGTCTCCTCCGGAGGATCCTTCCTTCACGGAGTTGCTCAGGAAGATCCAGGAAGTCCATCAGTGGCACTCCTTAGAGCCAGATCCTCAACGGGTTAAACTCACCGAACATCTAGACTTGCCCCTTACGGCTCCTACCTTAGTGCCACCCTGGATCGAGCCTCACGCCCACCTTGTTTCCACGATTTGGAAGCAACTGTCGGCTTTAGCCCCGCTTCCCAGGAAGTCAAACAGGCTATACCAGGCTCCGGAGGGTGTAGACTTTTTAGACTCTCACCCCTGTGCAGACTCGGTTGTGATTAGCGCCGCTCACGGCCGGTCAGCACACCTGAAACACTTGAGTTTGCCTCCCCGGATAAGGAATCTCGCTTTCTGGATCAGTATGGAAGGAAGATCTACGCTTCTTCCACACTGGGGATTAGGGCCCTGAACTATGTAGCACATATGGGGATTACCAGAAGGCCGGCCTACACCAGGCGGAATCTAAGATCGACTTTGCCCGACTCCCAAGTCAAGCAGGAGTTAGCCGACCTGGTCTGTTCTGCTCTGCTCGGCCGGTCGTCATATTTTGAGGATGACCCACGACGCAGTGGACACCGCAGGACGGAGCCTCACGCTTGCCATGGAGTCTTCGGCCAGGCGTGCATGGCTCCGTGTGTCGGGTCTGGTCCCGGAGGTGCAGTCAGCGATCCAAGAAGCACCTTTCAGGGGTTCTGTGTTTTTCGGTGGTGATGTCAAGGACATCATCACTGATTTGCAGGAGAAGGGGACGGCCCTTAAATCTGTTGATTCAATGTACCGTCCCCATCCCCCACAGCGCCGTCCCTTTCGCAGACGCAGCCGGCCTCAAGCGAAACTCTCAGGATGCGGCTACCAAACGCCGGGCCCCCACAGCTGCCAGGCTCCTGCCGCCCAAAAGTAACGGGTGCCCCAGCTGCGGCGCTGCCTCACACCACCGGACTCCTTCCCTCTCCCACCGCCTCCGGTAGCCCCGGAGGAACTGGTAGGAGGGAGGTTCTCCCTCCACCTTCCGGGTTGGGAGAGGATAACATCGGATTCATGGGTGCTTCAGATCATAGCAGAGTGGCACTCCATAGAGTTTTTACAGAAACCTCCACGCCACCCCCCTGAACTCCGCTCACACTAAGGGACCATCTTCCTTTGGTCAGGGAAGAAATCTCGGCGCCTTGCAAACAGGTTATAGAACCCGCCCCTCACCTCTACGGGACGGGTTACTATTCTCACTTCTTCCTTGTACCAAAGAAGACGGGAGATCTCAGACCTATTCTCGATCTCAGCTCTCTGAACCTGTATGTGGAATACAAGAGGTTCAGGATGCTCTCCCTTCAAACCCTTTTGCCCCTGCTTCGGCCGGGCCAATGGCTTTGTGCACTAGATATGCAGGATGCGTACCTGCACATGCCTATTCACCCTTCGCACTGAAAGTACCTCAGGTTTGCGTTCCAGGGTGTCCACTACCAATTCCGGGCTTTCCCGTTTGGTCTCTCCTCGGCCCCCCAAGTCTTTACCAAATGCCTGGCGGTGGTAGCAGCCCACCTGCGTTCTTTGGGAGGTCAGGTTTTTCCCTACCTGGACGACTGGCTCCTGGCGGCCTCGTCCAGGGAGGAACTCCTGTATTTTCTCTCCCTCACCCAGCAGGTTTTCACTGGCCTGGGTATTACCATCAACCATTCCAAGTCTCACCGAGATCCTTCACAGAGGCTCCAGTTCATTGGGTCAATTCTAGACACATCACTGTGCAAGGCCTTTCTGCCTCTGGACAGGGGGGGCCCCCCTCCAGTCACAGATTTCCCTCCTGTCGGAACACAAGAGGGTCCTGGTGAGGTCAGTGCTCCGTCTACTGGGGCTTATGGTGGCAGCCATCCCGACGGTTCCGCGCGCCTCCACATGAGAATCTTTCAGTGGACTCTCCGATCTCAGTGGGATCAATGGGTAGACGACCTAGATCATCTGGTTCTGATCTCCTCTCCGATGGTAAGAGACTTGCAATGGTGGATGGTTCGAGAGAACCTATTCCGGGGGGTCCCCTTTTTTCATCCTCCCCTGATCAGACTCTGACCACGGACGCCTCAGGCGAAGGTTTGGGAGCCCATCTGGGTCCTCACGGAACCCAGGGCCTATGGTCAAAGTTGGAGATAGTTCTCCATATCAACATGCTCGAACTTCGAGCAGTGCTGTATGCTCTCCAGGCCCTTCACCAATTCATCCTTCCTGGTCACCTAGCTGTCCAAACGGAAAACATGTGCGTGGTGTGGTACATCAACAAGCAGGGAGGGACTCGGTCCTACCCGCTGTGCAGGGAAGCGATGAGGGTTTGGGATTGGGCAGCGCTTCACAACCTTCACCTCACGGCGATCCATGTTCCGGGAGTCGACAATGTCCTGGCAGACAGACTAAGTCGCTCGTCGGCTCTACCACACGAGTGGGAATTGGACGAAAAAGTTCTAAAAAGCATGTTCCAAATTTGGGGCACTCCTCAGATAGACCTGTTCGCGTCCTCCCAAAACGCAAAGCTTCCAATCTTTTGCTTGCTCGCTCCAGAGCGAGGCGCTTTCTGGAGCGACGCTCTATCTCTAAGCTGGAAGGACAGATTCGTCTATGCTTTTCCCCCCAATTCCTCTGGTCCCTTGTGTGCTACAGAAGCTTGCTTTAGAAGGAGCGAGAATGATCCTGATCGCTCCTTTCTGGCCCAGGCAAATCTGGTTCTCTCTTCTACAACAATACTCAGAGGTTCCGCCTCTTCCTCTTCCTTTATCTCCAGGATTGCTGACCCAGGATCAGGGGACCCTGGTCCATCCGGGACTCAAGTCCCTTCAACTTCATGCATGGCTCCTGCAGACCTAGCTCAATCTCATTTTGGCGCTTCTCCTAAGGTGGCCGAGATTCTGGTGGAGGCTAGAAAACCCTCCACTAGGTCCACCTGCACCATGAAATGGAAAAGATTTTCTATCTGGGCTGCGTCCAGGAACGTGGAGCCCTTTTCCTGCCCTGTGACCATTCTGCTTGAGTACATGCGTCATCTTTTTGACCTGGGTCTCAGTCACTCCTCTTTGAAAGTCCATATGGCGGCTATTTCAGCCTACCATGTCCAGGGCCCCTACTTTTCTGCGGCACAGTGAGACCAAGTTCTGAGGCAAGACTATCATTTGCCGCAGAACTTCTGCGGTGGTGGTTTGTAATTTCTGCGGAAGTTCTGCGGCACTAACAAATTACCACATCAGTGTCAGATTGTCATCCTGGCTTTAATTTCATGCCAGTGGTTATAGCAATCAGGATGGTGGAAAGAACAGTAACACTAGTTCAAAAAATAAACTTATAAAAATAATTTTACCTAAAAAAGCAAAACAAGTGTCTCTCCCTTAAGGTCCTAGCCTGTTGCATAAATGGCATATGCAGAGGGGATCTTATGTGATAAATAAGGTATTTCTATATGGATGCTATCTATCCCACTAATGATGTTTCCACTGTCTATCACTTATATATTTGTATGTGTTTTCAACACCACTCATGAGGTTCCCACTGTGTATCACTTGCATATTTATATGCAATCTGTAACATACATACAAATATGCATATGTGTGTGTGGTGAGAGAGACAGAGATATTTTGTGTGTGTGTGTGTGTGTGTGTGTATATATTTTTTTATTTCCATGAACTTGCATCCTCATTCATTCAGGTCCAATTAGAAATGGCATAGAAGAGTTATTGCAAACTCATTTTTCATGTCAACCTGCTTTCCCTGACACACTGCGTAACACCATCAGGCCATGACATGCATGTGAAGCAATTGTGAGATACAGCTCTCTGGCCCATCACAATGTGTCCACCATGTGACAGAACGCTGCACCATACCTTCCCAGGCTCCGAGCAGTGATGTGTTCCACCAATCCTTGTGCTGCCCAGCCAGCAACCAGAGCTAATCTCTGAACCTGAGTTGCCGGCACGGAAACGCAGCATGCTGTCCCTGCACACAGAATTTCTCAATAACTTTTAGGTGATTCTATCAACCAATGACAATATGTAATCAATAACCCTGGCAAAAATGCGTACAGTGCAATTATTTATTTAACAGCTCTATTCTTTCAACAGGTCTACACATTACTATATTTCACTTTTCTGGGCATAATTACTTTATTTTTCTTAAAAATTTAGACAGTAAAATTAATTTTTACCAGTTATTCATTTTAGATAGCATCTCTATACCTTAAAGGCACAAATAGGTTTGTTCAAAGTGAGGTATGCGCTTAGCAGGTCTGTGCTATTGACAAGGTTTTGTTTAAGTTGGCCATAGTGCAATAATGTAAGACTGAAAATTGTATTAGGCTGTAGTGCAGGTTGAGCTAATATCACCATTCATGATGTGCTGTGCCACCGTCTCTGGCAGTGGGAGCTGTGATAGATAAGTGACTGTTCATTTCTATTGCAGAATGCAGCCATTTCATTAGCTAATGTATGATGCTATAGCAATGATAACATCACATTCTGAACATATGGGGGGTTTTGGATATAAAAAGAGGGGAAGGGAACCACATTCTATGTATAAACAGAAATATTAATAAAAAATCACCAAGAAGAGTGAATTCTGCGGCACCGCAGAAGTTCTGCGGTAGATTGCAATCTCTGCACAAAATTCTGTGGCCGCAGAATTCTAGGGGCCTTGACCATGTCCCTTTCACTGATAAAGCATTTGCCCAGCTGGAGGTATCCAAAACTTTCCTCAGAGGGGTCCTTCATCTCAGGCTCCCTGTCCGGACTCCAGCTCCGCCTTGGGACTTAAACTTTGTCCTCGAAACTCACCCTTCCTTCCTCCCTCCCTTTGAGCCTGCGGCTTCCGCAGACTTGAAGTTTTTATCGTGGAAGACGCTCTTGGTGGCCACTACTTCTGCTTGCAGAATTTCCAAGCTCCTGGCCCTGATGTGCAAAATCCCTTATTTGATTTTTCACAAAGAACGAGTAGCTCTTCGCACGAATCCTAAGTTTCTTCCGAAGGTAGTAGTGGAATCTACCTTAAATCAGTCTATTGAATTACCTGCTTTCTTCACGCAGTACTCCAATCAGGAGAATACCTGCTCCATACCATGGATGTTCACAGGATTCTGAGATACTACACCGATAGGATGAAGGATCTCAGAAAGACTGATCAGTTGTTCGTCTCTTTCGCTCACAAAAGAGAAGGCAGTGCTGTCTCTTAGCAATGCCTATCAAAATGGTTGGCCCATTGCATCACTTTCTGTTATGACAAGTACAACAAGACCCTCCCGGGTCAAGTCAGAGGTCACTCCACTCGTGGAGTTGCCGCCTCTGCGGCTTGTTTCAAGAACGTGTTCGCGGCAGACATCTGTGCTGCCGCCACTTGGACTTCAGTCCCTACCTTAACTAAACATTACAGTTTGACATTGCCTCGCCAGAGAGCAGGCTTCGGTTAGTTGTCTTGCAAGGCCTCCTTTCTTGAGACCTGCTAGATTATTTAATACTTTTGGAGTAGTTCCTCCTCCCGTGCCTTTCATTTGTTCCAGACTGCTTGGGATTCTGTCCTGTATGTAATTATCACTGCAAGAGCCTCTCAGTAAGATAGTATGTTGTAAGAACTATCAGAACAGTAGATCTTCGAGAAGCTCTTGCAGTAGGTAATACCTTCCCGCCTCCATCCCCCTAGGCTTTTCAGCTCTTTTTCCATTGAGGGAAATGTCTACTTTCTCTCGTCCGGGCCTTCGGGCCTGTGGCGGAAAGAACTGGAAGGCGGGCAGTCCGACCGCTTCTTTATACCGACGTCGATGACGCCGGTCACCTGACGTGGGGGCACCAGGGACTGCTAGCTAGAAATTTTTCCGTGGGGTCCTGCCGCCGGCCAGCGTCAGTCCTATTTGTAATTACCCACTGCAAGAGCTTCTCTTGAAGATCTACTGTTACGGTAAGTTCTTACGTAACTGTACTTTGCTCAAGAACAGGAGGAAGGGGTCATTGTTAAACCAGGAAAGGCACACTAAGTTGAAGCTTATTTTCAGGTGCGACCTGGGAGCACAAGGAAGTTGTGACTTGCTCAGGGTCACGCAGTATGCAAGCAGGGGCTGATGGGATTCAAACCCAGGTCTCCAAGTTTGCAGCTCAGAGCCTTAACCACTGCGCTATACTGCCTCCAACTGGACTGGAGGAGGGCAGATTTAGTCCCATTTCAGGAGGAGGCTGGCAATTATAGGCCAGTCAGTGTGACATCGATGGTAGAAAAGTTAATGCAATCACTGCTGAGGATGGTGGAATATCTTAAACCCAGTGAGTTACAAGACCTGAAGCAGCATGAGTGGACACGGCCTACCTAGATTTCAGTAAGGCTTCCGACACTTTATGTATAGGAATCTAGTATGCAAGCTGGGGAACTTAGGAGTGGGTCCAAAGGTGGTGAACTGGATAAAAAAATTGGTCAGGAGGTAGGTGACAGTAAATGGACTTCACTCTGAGGAAGGAAGGGTGATCAGTTCTGGGACCGGTCTTGATAAATCACATTGCAGAGGAGCTGAAGGGGAAGGTCTTACACTGAAATATGCAGAAGGTCGGGGGGATGGTGCTGGAAATGATGAGCAGAGACCTGTGAAAAATAGAGCAGTGGTGAAGGGTATGGCAGCTGGGTTTCCATGGGAAAAGGTGCAGAATAATGCACTTAGGTCACAGAAACCGGGGGCGGAGTACAGAATGGGAGGAATGATACCGACAACTGCCAAGCAGGAAAGAGATGATCTGATGACCTAAAGGTGGCCAGGAAGTGTGACAAGGCAGTTGGAAAGGCTAGTGGGATAGTGGGGTGCATAGGGAGGGGTATCACCAGCAGAAAGAGGGGGATGGTGTTGCCTCTGTATAGATTGCTGGTAAGAACTCGCTTTGAGTACTGTTTCCAGTTCTGGAGACTACCTTTCCGGAAGGACGTAGACAGAGTGGAGCTGGTCCAGAGGAGGGTAACAAAAATGGTGCAGGGTCTGCATCAAAAGTGCTCTGAGGAGACACAGAAGGACCTCAATAATGTACACGCTGGATGGGGGAGGGATATGATCGAGACCTTTAAATACCTCTCTTGGGTAAATAAGGTACAGGAGGGGAGTATTTTTCAGAAGAAAAGGTGCCCAAGAACAAGGGGGCATGCTGTGAAGCTGTCGAGGACAGATTCAGGAGATATGTGAGGAAGTACTTCTTCACAGAAAGAGTGGTAGATTCCTGGAACAGCCTTCCAGCTGAGGTGATGGAGATGAAAACTGTGGCGGGGTTCAAGAATGCATGGGGTAGTCACAAGGGAATTGTGGTGGAAAGTAAGGGGTGGGAGCGGGAGAAAGAGCTGTAGATCGAGTAGGGTAGGGTGGGGGGAGACCTGTGAGGATAAGGAGCTGTATGCTAGAGATGGACTCCATCTCAATTTGAAGGGGAGGGGAATCCTTGTTGAAAATAGAGGGGTTCATTGGTGAAAAGTGGGGTTTAAACTTGTGAAGGGGGGAGGGATGGGAGAAAAGGCTGTCAAGGGGATGCCGATAAAGGAGGGACTCTGTCTCCACCCCCCCTGGGGAGCTGGAGGATTGCGGGAAAAGGCCTACTGGTAAAGTGCAGACCAGGGAAAACAGAATCCCCATGGGAACACGAGCAGGGGAAATGGAAGTATAGGGAAGGGGTGGAAGGTATTCCTGCTAAATGCCAGGAGCTTGGGAAATAAAATGCCTGAGCTCCAGGCAATGCTAACTGAGGGAGCAGTGGATGTGGCAGCGGTCACTGAGACCTGGGCCACCGCAGGACATGACTGGGACCTGAACCTGGAGGGTTACACTATGTTCAGGAAGGACAGGGGAGAGGGAAGGGGAGGAGGGGTATCAATGATAGTCAAAAACTGCATTGGCATAGGGGAAGTAGAGGAGGCGGAGGGAACCGTGGAAGCAATTTGGGTCACCTTGATAACAGGGGGGGCAAGAGAGTAAAAATAGGAGTGGTGTATAGACCACTTGCCCTGGCGGAGGAGCTGGAGGAGAGTCTGGTGGCAGATGTTGGGAGACACTGCAGACTGGGCAGAGGAACGGTGGTGGTGTTGGAAGACTTAAACATGCCATGAACAGACTGGGAGACTATGACATCTTCTGTGACCAGGGAACAGAAGTTGTTGGATGTCTTTCAAGACGCATTCCTAACTCGGTAGGTGGGGGAACTGACCAGGGAGGCACGGGTACTGGATGTGGTCCTGGCAGACAGTGACCAGATTAGGGGCCTGGAGGTAAGAGACCCGTTGGCGGGGAGTGACCATGCCACGGTCTGGTTCTGCCTGGACCTAGGAGGGCCAGAAGGCTGCACAAAGACGGAGGTAACTGACTTCAGGGGAATGGATTTTAAGGAAATGGGAAGGATCCTTAAGGAGCATTTGGATGTGATTGGGTCAGACATGGACGCTGATAGTAGGTGGGAAATCATCAGGAGAGGGGTGCAAGATGCTACCGGCACCTGTGCAAGAGTAAGACGAAAATGCGGTAGGGCCCGAAAACCCTGCTGGTGGACCAGGGAGGTCCAGGAGGTGGCGTGGGGAAAGAAGGCAGCCTATAGGCAATTCAAGTGCTCAAGGAGTGAAAGGGATCGAGGGGAGTATGAGCTGATGGCTAGAAGGGCCACTAGGGTGGTGAGGGTGGCTGAGGCAAGGAAGGAGCAGGACCTGGCCTCTTTAGATACATTGGGGAAAAACGAAGGGTGAAGGGGCAGATTAGCAGGATTAAATCAGGGGAGAGATGGGCACAAGACCCGGGGGAGCAGGCTGAGGTACTAAATGAGTACTTCACCTCAGTTTTCACCAAGGAAAATGGGGGTGCTGCATCATACATGGGAGGAGACAGAGATACTGAGGAGGGGGAGACCCTTACCAATTGGCGGGTCTGGGGAGAGAGGGAGGCATCACTGGCAGGAGGGGAGGGCTACGAGGGAGAAGAAGTACTGAAGTGGAAATCACAGCAGAGAGAGTGAGGGAAGCCCTCAGCTCCCTTAAGACGGAGAAAGCACCGGGCCGGATAAATTACATCCCAGAGTGCTGAAGGAACTTGCGGATGTCCTGGCGAAACCCCTGGCAGAGCTTTTCACCATCTCTCTGAGGACAGGGTGGGTGCCCCAGGACTGGAAGGTGGCGCATATAGTGCCTATCCACAAGGGGGATCAAGGGAGGTGGTAGGGAACTACAGGCCTGTCAGCCTGACATCGGTGGTGGGCAAGGTGATGGAGGGCATTGTCAAGGAGAGGCTAGGGGGACCTGAAAAGTCAGGGTGCCTGGACGATAGACAGCATGGATTTGTCCTGGGAAATCGTGGTCAGACAAACCTTGTGGATTTCTATGACTGGTGACGAGTGCTTTGGACCTGGGTAGACCAGTGGACGCCCTCTTTCTAGACTTCAGCAAGGCATTTGACTCTGTTCCTCACGTGGGCCTGTTGGATAAGCTGGAAGAAATGGGGTGGGGAACCAGATGATCAGATGGATAGGCAATTGGCTCCAGGACCGGACCCAGAGGGTCGTAGTTGGCGGATAGTCTCATCCCAAAGAGGGTCATTAGTGGATCCCACAGTGATCAGTCTCTGGGCCCCTCCTGTTCAACGCCACGCCTCTGACACATAAGGACAGGAATCAGGAGTGAGATGAGTCTCTTTGCGGATGACTCAAAACTGGGGGCGGTGGTGGATGGGGAGGAGGGGAGGGTGGTCCTACAGGGGTACCTGGAGGCTCTGGAAAGATGGTCTAGAAAGTGGAAGCTCAGTTCAATGCAGGAAAATGCAAGGTACTCCACCTGGGGGCCTGAAACCCTGGCCAAGTGTACACCCTGGGGGGGAATGCTACAAGTATCGATGGCTGAGAGGGACCTGGGGGTGGTGGTGGATGTCAAGATGAACAACTTGGAGACTTGTAGGAGGGCAGCAGCCAAGGCCAACAGGATGCTGGGATGCATCGCTAGGGGGATCACCTCCAGAAGGAGGGTGATACCCCTGTATAACTGCTTGGTGAGGCCGCACCTTGAGTACTGCGTGCAGTTTTGGAGGCCACACTTAGAGGGACATTAAACTCCTGGAGAGGGTCCAGAGGAAGGCAAACAAAATGATTTGGGGCTTGGGGGACAGGACCTATGAGGAGAGGCTCGAAGAGCTAAATATGTACACATTGGAAGAGAGAAGGGACCGGGGGGACATGATAGAGGTCTTCAAGTACATGAAGAGGGTAAATAGGGGAGGAACAGTCAGGTGCTTCAAGGAAGGAGGAGGGGCCACTAGAGGGCATGGGTGGAAGCTGGAGGAGGAAGATTCAGGGAGAAAGGAGGAGGTGCTACTTCACTGAGAGGGTGGTGGAGCCATGGAATGCACTGCCTAGGGGCTGGTGGAGGCAGAGACGGTGGAGGGGTTCAAGAGGGGCTGGGACAGGTACAGGGGAAGGGTTCTGGAAGCAAAATCCAATGCAGCAAGAATATCCGGAACTGGGAAGGGAGAAGCCAGAGAAGGCGAGGGGTGGCAGCAAGGTCAGCACCCAGGGTGGGGGCTGATCAATCGAGCAGACTCAAAAGACCGTTAGGCCTATTCTGCTGGCATTTTAGTGTGTTAGTATGTCTGTGGAGATAAGATAGGTAGGGGAAAAATGGATGCACTAGGTTGGCCAAGCTGTCTTTTATCTGCCATCAGATTCTGTTTCTGTGCAGTATTGAGCTTGAAAGTGTGTGTTCCCAGGGTTGGCCCACTGGCAACGTTGGCGGCCTAGCTTTAGGAACAAGTGCAGGCCAGCTAGGAGGAGAAGGATCGTTTTTCCCAGAGGATGCTGTCCTTTTCTGGGTATGGAGGGTTCTGCCCTCCATTGAAGTATTGCAGTCTGGGTGACCACTGGTGGTAGTGTGGTTGGAGGACTGGGGAATGGGCTGGGATGTCACAGATTTTCCAAGAATCAATCTTTGTCATTCAGTTGCACAGGTCTAAGCCAGAGGTGCTAGGACCCAGTGGGAGCAAAGACTTTTACATCATAGGAGGGGACCGACGTCAGTGCTGACATCGCCCATGAGGCAGGCGTAGTGATGTCGTCCATGTGGGTTGGCCAGTAATGAACACAGGCCCTCTGTCTTCCTCTGTTCTGTTTCTCCTGCCATCAAGTGCGCATCGTGGGAGCTTCAGTTGTCGAAACTACATCACAGCCTTCCTCAGTTTGATGCTGAATTCTCTCTGGCACAGTGTTTTTTTACTTGTTCGGTTTCTGTTGCTGATTAGTTGGGTGCTGAACCCTTTTCTTGCTGGTTTTTGTTATTTTTGCTCGGCATCATGCTGGATCCTAAATCTAAGACTAAGAAGAAGTCTGAGAAGGACAAGGGCAGCCCTTGTCCATGTGTCAGTGCTCTCATGTGGGTCCAGTTGCTGTCCAGGATTGGCACGACGAATGTTGTACCTGCCCTGGTGCTCACCATGACATGGATAGGTGTGACACCTGCTTCACCCTCGAGATGCACATGTGGATGTGGGGTTGCAAGCCCCCCCCCCCCAACCTTCGGAGGCGGACGTCACACCAGGGATGCCAAGGTAAGATGTTGGAAGTCCAGGGGTAGGGCTCTGATGGGTAGTGGACTTCCTTGGGAGGGGGCGGAGGGCAGCTGAGCACCCCTCCAGTCCATCAGCTCATTGGGGCAGCGGATGTCCCTGGTGGTGAGGCTGATGCTAAACACCCAGTCTACACCGGTGGGCACTTCCGCGTTATGGCCTGATAACGCCTGGACTCCTGCTACTAAGGCCAGTACTGGTGAGCAGGACGGCGTCAACCAGAAAGACTAGGCTGTCTTCTGGCACTGCTCGTGGTGCCAGAAGATGGATGGATTCTGAAATTGATGATGTTCCCAAGTCTGATGTGGTGATCATCTCCTTCCCACACACCCTGACAGCCTGGGAGAGGAGTATTACTCTGACCTTTGACCTCGAGACGGCACCGGTGATGATGGAAGCCATCTTGAGTCCTGTTCTGAGCCCGACTCTGGACCTGGAGTGTCTTCTGCGGTTGCCCCTTGGACTGGTGCTGTGAACTGCACCAGGACCCCTGCTTGCACCGTTCACGGTGTCAGTTTGGGTTCCGGTGCTTTCCTTGTGCTGGGTCTGGTATCTGTGCCAGGTCCAAGCCCGACAGTTGGGATGCCTCTGGCCTGGATGTTGGGTGTGGCCCAGAGGAAGGGTGGGCAGTGTCAGCTGTGGTGATAGGTTGGTGCATGGCACTAGGCCTGCAGCTGGCCCCTTGTCTAGTGCTTGTGGCAGCTCTGGTGGGTGCCCCAATGCTAGCCTGGTATGTAGCTTCTCTCGGAACCAGCTAGCCCTGTCACTGGTGGAGACCATGGCTGCCCTGTAGACCCCGTCCAGCTTTGCTGTCCCCACCTGGTGGTTCCCTTCCCCCGCCCCTTCCCCGAACACCATCTGGACTGATCCTCTGAGATTGGTCTGCTCCACATGGACGAGTTTGTCAGACCCTTCCTCTGGTCAAGGTCCCCTGATCATTCACCCCGACCTGGCAGAGGACCTGGGCCTGATAATCCACAACCTTCCTCCTCTGCCCCCCCTCTCCTGCATTATCACATATTTGGGTCCCCTGGGCCCATGACCTGGAAGCAGTTCAGGTCTACAGCTGGTGTGTTCCACCAGTACCACTTTAAGGCAGACCAGGTGCATTTCAGACCTGAAGTCCCTGCACCGTTGTTGTCTTGAATCCAGCTTCTTCTCTTCTACTTCCTCTTCTAAGGAAGAGGATTTTTCTGTCAACCTGTCCTCTGATGCGAAGTACTTCTGGTGCCAGCAGTTCCTGATGGAGTTGTTGCAGGGGCTGAAGGTAGGGTCATTTGTAGATCGCAATACTGCTACCCTGGCACTGAGATTTCTGGGGATTTCGGTGATGATTCCTTTATCATCCCTCCTTGTCCCCAGCCCTTTAGGGAGGCATCCAGGAATGTCTGGCTCCATTCCCATGCCCCTTTTGTTGCCACCAGGGATGTCCTGCGTAGATATTGTGCTTCCATGGGGTCTCTAGGTTTTTTACCTCAGTCCACCTTGAGGATTCCGGTGCTGCCAGTCCCTTCTAGGTCTAAGCGTCAGGTTCATGACTGCCCCCCCCCCCGATCCTGATTCTGCAAAGCTCGATGTTATGAGCAGAAGGATTTTTATAGAGGCACGCACTGTGATGTGCATTTCTTCACATCAGGCACATCAGACAGCTTACAAGTGTCTGTGGGTGATGCCAAGTCAGCTCTTAGCATCCATGCCAGGTTGCAAGTCAGCCAGGCAGGCCATTCGCCTTTCTGCCTGGGGCCTGGAGCTGGTGAGGCACTAAGTGAGGGCATTGTACATCACCATTGAGGTAGCTTCCAGGCTGGTGGGAACAGCAGTCTGCATTCGGTGGATGGCATGGCTTTGCCTCCCCTGGTTGGCATCCCTGGTGCAGCATAGGTTGCTAAACTTGCATTACTAGGGGATTCATTTTTTCTCCCATAGGTCAGGTGTATGAGTAGTCTGAGCTCCTTCCTGCTCCTAGGCCAAGGGCCTGCCATGTGGGTGCCTCTGACTAGGAACACATTACTGCACACAGAAAGGTCAGAGCCACAGCACTTCACAACCAACTAGAAAAATTTGTACCACGGTACTACAATTCTTCCCTTATCTTGGGGAAGCTTGGTACTGTGACTCATAAGTGGGACTGAATAGTGGATTCTTGGAAGATATGAAAATTACATATTCACCGTAATTCTTGATCTTCCAGAATATCTTAATTTGGTCACATGCCCTCCCACCATCACCAGCTTCGGCAAGATTCTGGGCCTGTTGACAGCTCACCTTGTTGTGCTAGTGCTATAGCACATCTTTCCTCTTCATCTGAGCTGCTTCTCTCTCCTGAGGCTTAGCTCTCCTTTCTGTTACCCTTAGGCAGGGCCCCTGGTGTTCTGCGGCAGAATTTTCTGATTTCTGCAGCAGGGCTTCTTGACTTCTGCGGCAGCATTTTCTGATTTCTGCGGCATGATTTATTCACTTCTCTGGCAGAATGCAGTCCTGTCATTGGCTAAATATGGTGTGATGTCATCGACATCATATGCTGAGCATAGAGGAGGGCCTTCAGGATAAACGAGATGGGGAAGAAAGCCTGACACTATGGAAAAACAGTATATTTATATGAAAATTTACCAAAAACAATTCTGCGGCACTGTATATATTCTGCGGCATGATGCAAATTCTGCGGCAAATTCCGCAACCGCAGAACCGGAGAATTCCAGGGGCCTTGCCCTTAGGATAGGCCCTTAGAGGGACTACAGCCAAAATGTCTGCCATTGATAAATTTCAGAATTTGGATCAGCATAGCCCCAAACAGCCTCATGCCAAAAATGAGATCTCTGTGTTACTTTGTTTAAAAGTTACAAGTCATTTTACAACTCTAAATTCACTGCCTGTTCAAAAAAGTCAGTTTCAGTGAAGAGCTGGTGATGTCATCTCCAGAACCAGATGTCTAGTCTTCTCTGTCAGCAAACCTATAGAACCTGTGTCTTCAAAGGTTGGAGTTCATGTGCAATAATTTTCACAAGTAAAACAGGCAGCAACACTAAAAAAACATTGCTATAAAAACTGTGTGTTTAAGGTTTTGTGTAAAAGTTGACAAATGTGTATTTATTTATTTATTTTGGTGTCTTTATGTTCTGGTCCTTTTCTCCAGGGTTGCTGAATGCTGAATCATAACACACTGCAGTGAAGCTTAGTTTGTTTGTTTAGTTTTTATACTGGAAAGGCATGTGAGCAAATTTTCCTGATCTTACTTCGAGTGGGAGCTCTTGCAGCAGGCTATATAACCATTAGGACTATGCCGCAGGCACTAGGACTCATTGTAAAAACTCTTACCTAGCAGCGTCCAGCAGAGGCTGCCCCTGACGGCTCTGCCCTGACGTTGGCCAGTGGTATAAAAGGAGCGGTCCCCAGACCCACCTCAGTTTCCCGCTGCAGACCCGCTCTCAGCGGTTGCCCTTAGATCGTTGTCTAGCAGTCAGCAAAGTTCTTTTTTCTCATTTTTTTTTTTCTTTCTTGAAGTCAAATTCTTCTCTTCAGAAGTTCCCATTCTGTGCTGTCTTCACCGTTGTCTGTGTCTTCTTTGGGACCTAAGAGCAAGTGCTGCTGAGGCTGCCAGATCCCTGCCAAGGATTCCCATGAGGCCTGTGTGTTCTGCCTTGGCCTGGACCATGACTCCCAGGGTTGCAAGATCTGCTGCTGCTTTACCAGCAGGACAAGGTTACGTCGCCTGAAGGCACTCAAGGCCCGTCTTCTAGAGAAGCAGGTCGCAGTGATGCAGAGATCTCCAGGGGAGAAGTCCTTGGCCAAGCATAAGGACAAGTCACCCCCTCCATATGTCCCGCGACAAGGACCAGAACCGGTCCCACCCGCGCTCTCCTGCTTGCACTCTCCCCACAAGAAGGCCTCTTCTTTGGGCTCAGATGGTACAGATCATTCCTACCGTTCAAAACACTCACAAGAATGACGTGAGTCTATTGGGCACACCCAGACTCCAGCATCAGCTGAAGGTTAGCAAGGGCTGGCCTCACAACCAGCGCCACCCTCCTCGAAGGTGAAGGTAATGCCCTTGCACACTTCCTCCACCTCGGGGTTTGGGTCCTTGGTGCATGCCTCAGCCCCGCCAAAGAAAGCCTCTGCATTGACTGTATCTGGGGCTCCGAGTAAGGCCTCCTCTAAGAAGCGGGAACCTTCTGTTAAGCTTGTTATGGTTTCCTGTCCCTACAAGTTGGGCTCAGAGCGTTTGCCAGGGAAGGCGGCGCTGGAGTCTGACTGGTCGCCGTTCCGAAAAGCCTCTGCCCCAGAGGATAGTTCGGACGGCTCTTCACCTCAGGATCTCCCTGACCTGCCTTCCTTTCCCATTCCTCTGGACCAGCCAGACAAGCCCAGCTTGCCATCTGGGTCCACGGCATCACAGTTTAACAAGGAGGAGCTCACTGAGCTGTTTCAATTCTGGTGAAGCAAGGTCAGGCAGGATGTTGTGTCACCATAGCCGAACCCTTCCCCGGTCCCTGCCAAGCTGGGGGACTGGAGTAAGGAGGGAAGCCCTTCAACTCCAGCAGCCAAGCCTCCCCTGTGGACCAGGCAGAACCTTCTGGGTCTCGCTGCCTGGCAGTTGGCCACAGCTGTTCCGGATCCAAGGACTGCCGACGCCATTCTAGGTCTACCAGCCACCTCCATTCCCCTAGCAGGAGGTGGTCTTTCAGCCAACACAGGTCTGGCAGTCATCACAGATGCTCGACCAGCCAGTGTCAGGCCTATAGCTGTTGTCAGTCTTTGAGCCTTCGCTGGTCCGACGTTGGTCTCACAGCCAACGTCGGTCCACCAGCAGGCAGCACTCTGTGGGTAGAAGCCCCTCCAGGTCTGGGTTGGCCTCTTCCTGTTCTGAGGGACACGGGTCTTACCACAACTCCATCGAGTCTGACCGGTCCCTCTCTATGGGGAGTGTGTCCCCCGAGGAGAAGGACACCTCACGATTGCCTCTAGAAAAGCCTACTTTTATGGACGTCATGAGGCACATCCAAGCCTCCAGTGCATGGGAGACAGAGGACTTGGATCCGGAGCACTGGAGGTTAGCGAAGTATCTGAGGCAGAAAGAACCAGAACCTCTAGTGGTTCCTCCTCTAGTGGATAATTTCCAGGACCTCGCCAGACTTACTTGGAAGCATCCCTCCTCCACTCCGATGGTCCCTAAGAAGTCGTATAGGCTCTATAGAGCTCCAAGGGAAGAACCATTTTTGGCAGAACACCCTCAGGTAGTCTCCATGGTCATTACGATGGCTCATGGTAACTCTAAGCAGCTGAAGCACCTTAGTTCCCACCTTCCCGACGCAGAGTCCAGATATCTGGACCAGGTGGGCAAGAAAGTCTACTCTGCCTCCACCTGCTCCCTCAGGTCCTTTAACTTCCTAATGCGCAGGGCCTTCGATACCGTTGACCACGCACTGCTCTTAGTTACTCTCCGCAACATTGGTCTGGATGCACCGTCCCTAAAATGGTTCTCATGCTACCTGGCAGAGCAGATGCAGCAAGTAAAAGCAGTAGGAGATCTCTCCACTCAAACAGATTAGCAGAGGCATACCTCAAGGCTCCATCTTGGGGCCCTTACTTTTCTCACTTTATAGCAACCAGAATGCGTTATGGGAGAATGCCTAGAAATGGCTCAAACATTGCCAGACTCTGTGCAGAAAACCGAGCTTCTGGAAATCCTGAAATTGGGTTCAGACATGGGCACTCACGTTTTGAGGGCCTCTGCATCTTACAGCAGATACGGGCTTAGGGCAGGTTGCTCAAGCAGTTGCCTTAGACGCCACATCTGGCTAAGAGTCTCAGGATTTTCCCAGGATCTGCAGTCCGGAATCAAGGATCTCCCATTCCAAGGTTCCGTCCTGTTTGGGGAAGAAACAGAGAAGCTGATTTCTGGTCTCCAGGAGTCCTGGAAGTCCATTTGGTCCGTCTGGAAGTTGTATAAGGGGGACCAAAAGCCATTTCATTAGTGCTAGTTTTTGGCAGACAGAAATCTTGCTTTCAGAGCAAGGAGCAGCTGACTACAAAACTATAACTTTTTTTTTTTTTACTAATAGAACACTTCTATCTCAGCAGGAGTCAGTGCCTGTTGGGATTAAGAAAACAATTACTTTGTTAGAAGTGGGGGATGCCATTTAGGGCAAAAAAATGTGTTTTGCAGTGTTAGGGAAAGGGAGTTTGCCAAGTCAGGAGGGGAGAGGTTAATTGGGGTGTGGCTTCAATCAGTCAGTCTATTTAGCCAGGTGAAACTCCAATCAGCAAGCTTATTTTGAAGGAGGGCCTGGTCTGTACAGAATAAATACTACAGTAGCACAACAGAACATATTTTTCTTTTGTAGTCTTCGGTAACCAGGTAAGGCCCACTAGGCACAAGTGCCTGTTTTCAGGGGCAACCTGGGAGCACTGGATGGTTAAGTGACATGCTCAGAGTCACCCAGTATGCAAGTGGAGGCTGTGAGAATCAAACCAAGGACTGTTCTGCTGGATATACCAAGCTTGTTATTCTAACCTCTAGGCTATACTGTCAGCCCTATGCCCATATAGCACAAATGGGCACAGTAATACAATACATAGCAATAGAAACAAGGTACAAGGATAATCAGTGAGGCCCGTTTGTAAGGTGAAGCCTCATCACAGTAAACAGTACAGTACAGAGGTAGAAGCAAGTCAGCACCAGTGTGCCAAACCAGTGATTTTAGACACTGATAGCCCTAGTAGAGCAGAGTTAATGCTAGTGGCAGTGCAAGCTGGGGACTCAGCAGCAAGTAGAAAGCAAGGATGAATCCAGGAACATGGCTTGGGGTAATTCTAGTGAGAGGATATAAAATATAGAGAGTTGACTATAAGAATAGCAATGT
The DNA here is from genome assembly GCA_016271365.2 of Neoceratodus forsteri. Classification (NCBI taxonomy): domain Eukaryota; kingdom Metazoa; phylum Chordata; order Ceratodontiformes; family Ceratodontidae; genus Neoceratodus; species Neoceratodus forsteri. The sequence continues at coordinate 1,020,000,001 of CM028134.1, forward strand.
ATGGCTACAGTTTACGACAAGGAAGGCATTGACAAAGTTCCGAGAAGTATCTCGAATAGAGTGACTTGAATTCCGCAAAACCAATAGGATGCACCAATTTTATGGATTTCTGGATGTTGTTCCACAGCTGGGGCAGCACATAGCTGAAGGAGGCTCTGCCAGAATGGGAAAAGACTTTAGGCACAGCTAGTGAGATGTACGAACGGCTTCTCAAGGTATAGTTTCGTAAGGTGCAGGAGGGCAGACAGTCAGAAATGTTAGGAGGGTAGCATCGTGGATAAAACAGTGGGGGAATTCAAACATGCATGGGACAGACATAAGGCAATTATAGTGGGGGGTTGCAGGAAGTAGGCTGTTGGTTAACTAGAATCTGCAGCTTATCCAATAGGTAGGGAAATGGGCAGACTGGGTGGGCCAAGTGGTTCTTATCTGCCGTCAAAGTCTATAGATCTGTAGGTCCATGGTTTAGCATTCCTTTGCCTCCTGGACATAAGTGAGGTCCATCCTACTGTGGAATAGAGTACAGAGTGATGGGTATTATATGCCGCACCTGAGATGAAATGCAGGGCCCTATGATAAAGGGTGTCAAGCTTAGATAGGGCGTTTTTTGGGACTTGGCCATACAGGAAGTCTGCATAGTCCAAGATAACTATGAACATGATTTGTACTAAGCTTTTTCTGGCCTCCTGGGTAAGCAGATGCTTGATTCTAAAAAAAAAAAAAAAAGTCCAAGCCTCTAAGTTGTTTTGACAGCGCGTCTATATGATCAGCAGAAGAAAGTCTGTTGTCAATCCACATACCTAGGTACTTGAACTTGGTCACATAGTCAAGTGACTCACCAAGCAGAGTGGTGATAGTAGGAATATTGTCGTACTTAAGAGAGTTTATGGACTTGGTCGTTGGGGATAACAGCATAGCCTTGGTCTTTTTGCCATTCAGTAGGAGCTTTTGACTCAGGAGGTTTTGTTGCAGCGTAAGGAAATCTGCTTGCAAGTCCGAGCAGGCACTTTCGGGAGTAGGCCTGGCAGTGTAAAGGACCGTGTTGTCCGCAAAGAGATGTACACTGGAAAACTTGATTCCACGGTCATTGTTGTTGCTATAAAGTGAGAAAAGTAAGGGCCCCATGATGGAGCCTTGAGGTATGCCTCTGCTAATCTCTTTGAGTGGAGAGATCTCCTGCTGCTTTTACTTGCTGCATCTGCTCTGCCAGGTAGCATGAGAACCATTTTAGGGACGATGCATCCAGACCAAAGTTGCGGAGAGTAACTTAAGAGCAGTGCGTGGTCGACGGTATTGAAGGCCTTGCTTAAGTCGAGGAATACCGCACATACGTGATTCTCAAAGTCAAGGGCTCTCTGTCAGTCATTTGTGACTTTAGCCAGAGCTGTGATTGTGCTATGGCATGGCCTAAAGCCTGATTGCACAGGGTTTAGCAGATTTGAGGCATCAGTGTAGTTTCTAAGTTGGCAATTCACTAATTTCTCTAGTAGTTTTGATAAGGTGGGGAGTAAGGAGATTGGCCTGTAGTTATTTGGGTCTCTGGGGTCTCCTAGTTTGAAAAGCGGTAAATCTTGGGCAGTCTTCCAGACAGAAGGGAGTTTACCCAAGCTGAGGGACATATTAAAGAGATGCGTTAATGGAGCTTCCATCACTTGGTGACCGAGCTTTAGGAAAAAGGGCCAATGAGGTCCACTCCTGCACTTTTTCTGGCATCCAGCTGAAGGGGCAGGTCATGCACTTCCTTGGAAGTTACCGGTTGGAAGGAGAAACCTGTGACTGGAGTACTGTGGACAGGGATGGACTTGTTGGTCCTTGTGATGAGAACTTGGTAAGTAGGATCTTCCTGGACATAAGTCTCCACCACTCATTCACACTATTGGGATCTGTGCCAGAGGCACCAGGACCCATCGGGAGCAAACTTTTGCTGGGAGTCGGCGCCAGAGATGGCGTCCATGAGCCCAGCTTGCGCCGAATGACTATCTTGGCGCCGACTCCCAACCGCCTTCAGTTCTTTTTTCCCCGCCGAAAAGCGCTTCAGTGACGATGTTGTTTCTTTGTCGGGAGTCAAACTTCAAACTAGCAGCATAGTTTTCAGTTTTATTATTTTGTAGTATTATCTCGATACAGTATCGCTTAAGTTATTCTTATTTTAAATAAAAGCGATAAAGAAGTCTCAGCCTACACTGACTGAGTCGACACATGAGCAGGTCAGGTGACGGTAGGGAGACTTCGTATGAAAGCTGTTCAGTCAGTGGGCTGGGTCCGACACGCCTTCTGGAAGGGGGTCTGACAACGGTCAGTCCAATGCCCGGGGATGGATGGTCCTCATGAAGCATAAAGCCAAACGGTGACATTTCTGCACTGCTCGCCTCGAGCTCTTCTTCGCCCACAGGTCTAAAAAGAGGAGGCATCACTCGAGGTCGCCCTCTGATACGTCTGCGCCTAGACGTTTGGTTATCGGGGCTTGTTGCTGGTCTCCTCCTTCGGAGTCGCCAACAGTGGCTTCTGGTAGCCGACGTCTTCGACATCGGAGTCCTACCCCGCCCGCAGGTAGGTCTTCAGATGAGCAGTTTCATCAGTGGGCCGCTCTTATGGAGCAATGGGCTCGGAGGTTGGTTCGGCTACCTGGCTCAGTCGTTCGTGGGCCTTTGGGCTCTCTGGGCGACCAGGTAGGGCGGTTGGACTTTCCTGGTCGCGCGGCACCTTCTTCGGTGCCGTCGACTCCGTGCTTAGGTGTCCCCCCAACATGGCTTCGGCGCAGGGGGCCACACCGATGCCCTTATCTCCTGCTCTTTTTCCTTCAAAACCTGTTTTCGGTCTCTGTGGCGCCTTTGGCCGTGACTCGTGGTAGCTGTCCCCTGCGCCGTCTTACGCCTGCGGCGACTCTCGGCGCAGTTTTCGGGCGCCACAGGTTCCTCGGCGCTGCGGCGCCTCGCACCGGGGCTCTCGGGATTGTTCTTTTGTCTCTTTCCTCCTTCCTCTTCTGGCTTTCATCCCTTTCCTGTCCATACAGTCCCTCCTGGACTGTCAGGAGATGACGTTGAGCCTGACCCAGACCTTCGGCTGGGCGATGAGGTGGACGAAGCAGGATCTTTTACTGCTGCAGAGCCTGTGGTCGAGGACCTGTCATTTAAGTCTCTGCTGAAGAATATGATTTCCACACTTTCTCTCCAGACTACAGACATCGATCCTAGGAAATTGCTAAGACTCCAATACCTTCACGCCTCGGAAATTCCTACGGATTTGACTCCTCCGATTCAGCCTTTCTTCGAGACGCTGTCTCAAATGGTATGGAATAATCCTGCTCTCTCTTCATCGGTGGCTAAATCCATTGATAGAAAATATTCAGCCCCCGAGGATCGTCCCATTTTGGCATCCCAAGCCTTTGCGGATCCTATTGTAGTCCTGGCAGAGAATAAGGTCGTCCTTCCTCAAACCACTACAGCTCGACCTATTAACAAGGAATCTCGTAAGATAGACACCTTAGGTAAGAGAGTCTTTGCTGCTTCTACCCTAAGTATGCGTATTGCCAGTCTATTTTTCTCAGTACGAGTATATCCTGTGGCACTCTCTCAAGCAAATGGTTGAAGCTCTTCTGGAGTCAGATTCAAAACCAGAGCTTCTCCAAACCATTACCAGGGGTATTGAATCTAACAACCAACAGGTTAAAGCAGCCATGGACGCTTTCGACTCCGCTTCCCGTTCAGCAGCTGCTGGTATTTGCACCCGCCGCCATTCCTGGCTGCGCACTTCAGGCTTCACCAGTGATGCGCAACAGCAGGTAATGGCATTGCCCTTTGATGGTGCATATCTTTTTGGTCCTCAGGTCGAGCAAGCTCTAGAAGCTACACAAAAGACTAGGTCAGCCATTAAGTTGGCTAGACCCCCTCTTGCCCCCTCTCGAGGGCATGCCAGTAAACGTCAGTTTCATAACCATCAGTCCTTTTGAGGCAGAGGAAGTTTCCATAAGAACCAACCTGCCCAACCTCAAAAGAAGGCGAGCAAGCGCAAGGGCCCAAAGCCCAGTGCTACCTTATGAATTGCTGGTCTCAAGTCCCACCTCAACTGCCCGAGGTGGACTTTTCCTCTCCGGCGGGAGGTCGGCTGATGCACTTCTACAGCCAGTGGAAGTCCATAACCTCAGACAAATGGGTCCTTCGGATAATCCGCGAGGGGTACTCACTCAATTTTGTGGAAACCCCTCTGGATTGCCCTCCCAAACGACAGCCCAGGCTGTCTGCCCTTCAGTTAGACCTTCTCACCGCCGAGATTCAGGACCTTCTAAACAACAGGCAGTAGAACTTGTGCCGCTGCATCAACGAAACACGGGGTTCTATTCTCATTACTTTCTGGTTCCAAAGAAGTCTGGGGGAATGCGCCCCATTCTAGATCTCAGAAAGCTAAACAAATTTCTCCCCAAGGAGAAATTCAAAATGATTTCTCTGGGAACCCTGTTACCCTTGCTTCATCAGCACGACTGGTTAGCCTCCGTGGACATGCAGGATGCTTACCAGCACATTCCCATTACCCGAGGCATCACAAATTCCTGAGGTTTGTGGCTCTGGGACAACATTATCAGTTCAGAGTCCTGCCTTTTGGGCTATCCTCGGTGCCACAAGTTTTTACAAAGTGTTGTGCAGTTCTCGCAGTGCACCTCAGAAAACTCGGAATTCAGGTGTTCCCTTATCTGGACAATTGGCTTCTGGCAAGTCCTTCCAGGCAGGGGACTCTAAATGCCATGGAGATGGCCTCTCACCTCCTTACGTCCATGGGAGTCCTGCTAAACCTCAAGAAATCACAGCTGCAGCCCTCCCAGAGGCTCCTTTTCATAGGGACCCTTCTGGACACATCCTGTGCGAAGGCTTTTCTCCCAGAGGACAGAAGGAACGATATCCTTCAGATGGCCCGTTACATCGGAGAGAACAGGTCAGTTACAGCGCTCTCGATGCAACGGATGCTGGGCCTCATGGCATCCTCAGTGTTCACTGTACCTCTGGCCCGTCTGCACATGAGAACCCCCAGTGGATGCTCAGTACTCAGTGGTCTCCAACCACTCACCCGCAGTCCTATCTCATCAAGGTGACAGAACCCTTACGGAGGTCTCTCACCTGGTGGTCTCAAGAGGACAATCTCCTGCAGGGATACCCCTTGGCCCCTCTGGACCATCAGATCTCCATTACCACAGACGCCTCACTAATGGGGTGGGAGCTCACTGTCAGGCTCTCCACACTCAGGGTGTGTGGACTCAACTCGAGTCCCAGCTTCACATAAATGTCCTGGAAATGAGAGCCGTCCTTTATGCGGTCCGAGCTTTGAAGGACATTCTCTGTCACAAGAATATCCTCCTCCAAACGGACAAAGCAGTGATGTATTACATCAACAAGCAGGGCGGTGCTCATTCTTACCCCTTATGCAGAGAAGCGATGAGAGTCTGGGAATGGTGCTTGGAGCACAAAGCTCTAATTCAAGCAATCTACCTGCCAGGTGTACAGAACGACTTGGCAGATCGTCTCAGCAGAACAGAGACAGATCCTCACGAGTGGTCTCTCAACTCAACCATAGTTCAGTCACTATTCGAAGAGTGGGGAACTCTGGACCTGGACCTTTTTGCGTCCCCACTCAACGCAAAACTGCCTCTCTTCTGCTCCAGAAATCCAGGGCCTGGCATTTTTTGTCAGGATGCATTCAGGCTGCGGTGGACAAAACGCTTTCTTTCCGCCTCTTCCTCTAATTCAGAGAGTACTCCTGAAGTTCGAGTCTCAGGGAGACAAGATGATTCTCATTGCTCCCTTTTGGCCTCGACAACTGTGGTTTCCACTTCTCAACAGTATGTTGGCAGTTCCTCCGAGACCACTTCCCCTGCAAATGAACCTTCTAACTCAGGGACTGGTGGTCCATCCCAATCTGACATCTCTTCACCTTCACGCTTGGCTCCTGAAGAGGTAGAAGTAAATCGGTTCAATGTCTCTCTAAGAGTTTCTGATATCCTTCTGGCTGCTCGGAAGCCAGCCACTCGGAAAACTTACATGGCTAAGTGGAAGCGTTTTTCCCTCTGGTGTGCAAAGTCCTCTTTGAATCCCTTTTCCTGCCCTCCAGATAAAGTTTTAGAGTACCTTTTGGACCTCTCAAATTCAGGTCTCCAGTACTCTACAGTTAAAGTTCACCTTAGTACCATTTCAGCGTATCATGAGCCGTTTTTTTCTCTTTCACTGGCTCAGTTACCTATGGTTAAGAGATTTCTTAAGGGCATTCTGCACACCAGACCCCCTACAAGACGTCCTGTTGCAGCCTGGGACATTAATCTTGTGCTAGACATGCTCACTCGGAAACCTTTTGAGCCTTTAGCTACCTGTGAGCTTAAGTTTCTCACCTGGAAGACTGCCTTCTTAGTGGCCATTACCTCAGCCCGTAGGGTCTCTGAGATACATGCCCTGGTCACAGACCCTCTGTATACTGTGTTCCATAAGGACAAAGTAGTCTTTCGTACTCATCCTAAATTTCTTCCTAAGGTTGTGTCAGAATTTCATCTTAACCAACCTTTGGTCCTTCCCTTTATTTTGCGGACTTCCAAAATGAAGGGAACGCTCTTCTTATTCTCTGGATGTTAAGAGGGCCTTCATGTTCTACTTAGAACCAAGGATTTTCGTAAAGCCCAGCAACTGTTCATTTCCTTCAGTGAGGCCCGGCTGGGTCAACCTTGTCGCTATTAGATGTGTCTCAGCATGGCTAGTGGCATGCCTTCGTCACTGCTATTCCATGGCGCAGGTTAAGTTGGAGAGTAGAGTTTACGCTCACTCTCTGCAGCGGTGGCAGCATCCCTGGAAATCCATAGCGGACCATTGCAGACATCTGCAATGCAGCCACCTGGGCTCAGTGCATACTTTCGTTAAGCATTATGCACTCGATGTCCATGCCAGACGACATTCTTCCTTTGGCAGAGCATTCTTAATGGACTTCTGTCTTAACAAGCGTGAGCTCTTGGGTTTTCCTGCCGCCCTCTTGGGGATTATTAGCTTCGGCTCTCCCAATAGGTGAATGATGGTGGAGACTTATGTCCAGGAAGATATGAAAATTACGTACCTACCGTAATTCTTGATCTTCTTGGACGAGTCTCCACCACTCATTCACACGCCCACCCTCCATCCCCTGAGCTCACCTCTCTTGTTGGTCTTCACTCCCTCAAATCTTTAGGCCTTGAAGACTTCTTTATTGACCCTTCTTACACGGGTCGTCCGGACTATTTTATGTCCGGTTTTTAGGTTAGGCTACCCTTCTAGGTTAGTTACGCTGCACCTCCTTGGTAAAAAGGTACTGAGGCGGGTTGGGGAGTCGACCGCTAGATGGTCATTGCTCGTGAGCTGGGGCTCAAGGGCACCGCCTCCTCAGGGTGCCATCTCTGGCGTCAACTCCACAGCAAAACGTTTGCTCCCGATGGGTCCTGGTGCCTCTGGCTCAGATCCCAATAGTGTGAATGAGTGGTGGAGACTCGTCCAAGAAGATCAAGAATTGCGGTAGGTACGTAATTTTCATTTATTCACAGGTGAAATGTCAAAGGCCATACTTACGGTAATAAAATGAGTATTAAAGCAGTCAAGGATTTCTGTCTTCTCAGTAATGAGGGATCCTTCATATAAGATCTTGGTAGAAAGAGAACCTGACTAAGCATGACCTTGAATATCTCTTAAGGGTTTGCCAGAATTTGGCAGAACCTTGGTGGAGGAGTCCAGAGTTGACTGGAAATATTAGCCTTAGTGTTTCTGACAAGCTTTGTGCAGAGGTTTCTGGCTGCCCTAAAATCAGCCCAATCCGACTGAAACTTTGATTTACGTGCTTTCTTCCAGATCTTGACCCTGTTGAACAACGCTGACTTCAGCTGACGTGTAAACCAAAGGAGAGTCTTTTCCTTTTTACGTGCTTTGATCAAGGGGGCATGTCTGTCAATAGCTCCACGGACAATAGTACGGAAGGTCTCGTGTGCTGTCTCTACTGTCTTGGCTAGGTAGAAGTCCTGCCATAGCAAGGGGTTTTGTAAGTCCGAAAGGAAGGCTTGTGGCACTAAATTACGTAAATATCCCGTGATTGTGAACCTGGAATTAGATATAGGCTTTGGTGCAGCTCTTATATAAGCAATAAAGCAGGGGTCACAGAGATCAGTGAGGAAGACTTCAGAATGTGAGAAGAGGTGCAGCTTGTTTACTAGAATAATGTCTAGTAGGGAACTTTTATTTAGGTCCTTTTTATTTGGATGGGTAACTTCTGAGACAATTTGAGTAAGTCCGAATGAGTCACATAGTGTTTAAGGGTTTGAAGGGGTCCGAAAGCCAATCCAGGTTACAGTCACCCAGGATTATGACTTCAGACTGCAGCACACTAGGAGAGGGGGAAGGTGGTTTAACAGGTGAAGTCCTGCAGAGGGAGGCCTGTAGCATCCTGTGATGTGCAAGGCCAAGGTGGTTGAGAGTTGGACTTTGATCGTGAGACTTTCAAACTCTTTTGGCAGTGAAGAGGTGTCTGTAATAGAAACGTATTTTTCCAGTATGTAGATGGCAACCCCCCCCGAGTCAGTCTGTCTGCATGAAAGATATTGTATTCAGGTAAGTTGACCTCAGAGTCCAGGGTAGTGGGCTTGAGCCAGGTCTCAGAGACCACCAGGATGTCAGGTTTCGTGTGTGTAATCCAAGCCTGAATGGCATCTAACTTACTTAGGAAGTTGTACACATTAATATGGAGGATACTTAGACCTTCAGGTTGATAAGGTCGCAAGTAGCAGAGATAGGTAGGGGGGGGGGCCTGGGTTCAGTTTGACGCTGCCAGAACAGAGCAGAAGCATGAATAGTATCATTTTAAGGGCTGTCAACACAAGCTTAACAGATTGTGCCCAAACCCATTTGTTCTGATGAGGTGTTCAAGGCATATCATTGTTTAAGCGGAAGCCAAGTGCTCCCAAGATTGCATGTAGAAGTATCCTGGTCTGGTGCCATGGGGGGGAAGGTGTAGCTGTCAGGATTTGCTAAGTCCAGTGCACATATTAAACATCTGTGATGAAGTCCCAGTATGCCATGGCAGCAGAAAAAGGAAGGTCAGCGATGAGGACATGAAAGAATCAGTAAAGGGGACATCATTATATGGTGGGGCATTCCCAAATAAAGGATGGGTCCCTATGCAGGGAGCTAGCGAAAAAGGCATAAAATTGGCCATAAGGCCTATGAGTAGTAAGGGCCACAGTCCTTCAGCGATGAGGTGTGTACTAGCAGAATCTACGTATACCTTTGAACAAGGCAACTTAAGGAGTATGAGGTGGAAGGGGAGGGAGGGCAGGAGTGAAAGTACACTAATTGAGGAGTACTGAGCAATGGGAGCCAACGAGAACTCTCTGGCTTGGCGCCGACCTGGGGCTAGCCTAAGGGAAAATCAAAGAAGCAGTGGTTAGGGTAAAATACTTGTTCAAAATAGTTGTGTAGAAAATCAAGGGGCGTGGGAAGGCGCTGTAACAAGGAGGATCAGAGTAGCAGTAAGGGAGAGGGGGGGTAGGCAGCTAGACAGACTATGGGGCCGATTTCAACAGGCGGCACTCAATCCAGGGTCAAGCTGAGAGCATGACCAGGGCAGGTACTTGGGAGATCACAAACAGTGTGAGCTAGGGCAGGTTCATGGAGACAGCGAATGTTGGTAGAAAGGAGGTGAAAAATCTGGATTCCAGAATGCAGGTCTAGGGCACTTTTGTGTGAGCAGTGCTGGGTAAGAGCAGCAGACCAGTGGGGAAGCTTTAAGAGACTTAAGAGAGAGAGGAAGATCAACAAAGGGGTTGGGGAGACAGATGGCTTTAAGCTCCTGAATTCTACTGGGAGCCAGTGGAGGCAGGACAGGGTAGGGAAGGGAGGAGCTTAAGTGTATTGGGAGAGGGGCTGGGTGAAAAATTTGGCAGCAGAAGCAGCAGCTGTGGAGGCCGGGGCTGTGTATAGGCCGTGTCTGATGCTTGTGTCCAGGGGGCCGGTGGCAGCATGCTTCTTGGCACCGAGAGAGGTGCAGAGTGGTGTCCAGGCGTGCAGGAGACGAACTGCAGATGGTGGTAGGTAGCCCAGTGGGCTACAAGGACGCCTGTTGAAAGAGGGACAGCAAAGGGATTAAATAGCACTCTGAAGTGGTGGGAGTGAAAATAAAATTGGCACACAAAAAGCTGCAATTTACTAAAAGAGGATAAAATCAGATGGCAGGAAGCAGACATCTAGGTGCCAGCTCAGTAACTGAGATTTGTAAAACAAGGAGGTAACAGTCCGGGGCGTGAAACAAAGGGAGAAATTAAATTGGTAGCTGCACTGGATTCAAATAAAACAAATCAGCTGGCTATGGAGACTTTCAGCAAAGAAATCCTGAAATTCTAAAGTCCTGTAAAACCTGGGCACGGGTCAGAATGTCGCATTGCTCGTTTCTTTAAATCTTTTGTTCTAGGGCCCCCTTAGGATTCTAACTCGGGGTCCAACATGGAGAGTGCACAGGTCCGGTTTGCACATAATGCCGTACGCTATTAAGCATACTACATTATGACCTGGTACATAAAAACCTGTACTCTAATAAACTTAGACACAGCAACAGAGATACCAAGTTAAACACAATACAAAAGATGACTGCAAACAGTGACACAGGGAGAACTCTGCAGAGCAGAAGCTGTGTGGAACAACTTGGCACGCTGAAGCTGAAAATCGGTGCTAGCTAGGAGACAGGATCCCCGTAAGTGCAGGGATGCAGCTGAGCTATAGGAGGGAGAATAAAAACAAATACACTTTTTTGCCAGTTCCAGATTGTTTGAACGAAGGCAGACCACATTAATTCACTAGCTTAATGTCTTAAGAGCTGAGTCCCATATTGGGAGAGTAAAATGCCAGTCCTTTGGGCAGTCAGTCAGGATGTTTCTGCTCAGGAGCAACCAAGGAGGACTTTTACATGGAAAGGTGCTGATTTTTGAAAAATGCAGCAGCTGTGGAGGCCGGGGGCTGTGTGTTGGCCATACCTGATGCTTTTGTCCAAGGGGCCGGTGGCAGCAGGCTTCTTGGCACCGAGAGAGCTGCAGAGTGGTGTCCAGGCATGTAAGAGGTGAACTGCAGATAGCTTAGTACAAAAGCAGGTGTCGCCAATTTCAGCTTCCTAGTACTAGTTTTTGGTAGACAGAAATCTTGCTTTCAGAGCAAGGAGCAACTGACTACAAAACTAGAACTTTTTTTTTTTTTAACTAATAGAACACTTCTGTCTCAGCAGGAGTCAGTGCCTGTTAGGATTAAGAGAACAGCTACTTTATTAGAAGTGGGGGGGGTGTCATGTAGGTTAAAAAAAAAAAAAAGAAAGTAGGTGTGTTTTTACGACTATGGGTGGAGCCTACAGGAGTATTGCTTGTACAAAAGGAGTGATGTCATGTTTTCTGTCCGTGGAACTGACTGAAGGTGTAACTAGTCTCCTCTGCCTTACCCTCCTCCAAGAAATGTTTTCTTCCGTCAAATAAATATGCTTTCATGTTAGTCAATGGTTGCAGGGTACTATTTTCTTTCTTAAATGGGTGGTGCAAAAACTGGAACCTGAGTAGTGGGAGGCAGCATTGTTTTTTGGGGGGAAGTAAGGTCCACCCCACCTCCAGGCAAGAAGCTCCAGAAGGTCCATCCCACCTTTTTTTTATTCATGTGGAAGGGGCATGGGGTGGATCTATCATCCTGAAAGAAGACTCACGTTTGGGATGTGGACCAAGGAACAGAAATCTTTGGAGTCCCTGCATTTTGTTAAGGACAAGAACAGAAGATACTTCAAATGCCTTCAAACTGACTTAAAAACCCTTGGAACAAATGATTATCAGTGTCATCTGGTGTCTCAAAAGGAAAGATTAAGACGTGTCTAAAAACTAAGGAAAATAGACAGCTTTCAGGTATTTCTTAAATATTTATATACTAAAAACAAAGTTCAGCTTTTGGGCTTAGCAATACTTGTTTACCATATTCTATCTGTCTATATATATATAGTTTGTCTTTTTAGAAGTTTCAAAATCTTGAGAGTATTGGTGTTACTAATGCATTTAGAAATAATTTTTTTTAATTGTCTTTACAGATAAATCATGCATGTTCATGTGAGGGCTCATTTTTGGGGGGATGGGTTCAAATTATTTTAATCATGAGCACAGTGCTTGGTAAACACAGTCTGTGTTGAAGTGTATTTTTCTTTTTAAGTTTGAGAGTGGAGTTGACTTGCACAAATGGATAATACGGACACCATAGAAAACATTCTATTAGAAGTAGAATGGGTTAAACACTTCCTGGAACTTTCTGCATAACAAGTTCCACATGGCACCTCACAGCATTTGACACTACCATCCTAAGAGCAGTCAGTGTGTTACTTTACAGGACATTGCACAGCAAGAGACCTAGCCTTCCCTTTTTCCAAATAATATACCAACTTCATTCCCAGGCAGGCAGTTCTGGGCTACTATTTATATTCTACTGAATCTTCTTAAAGGAAAACTGCATGTTAAAATCAGGAATATATGTATTACTACCAGTTTTGAGTTCTCACTTCAATCCAGTGTTTTGTTTCTGCCTAGGCTGTTAGAAGAGTTTTTCTAATTTTCCTTGGGTGTTTTATGATGTCTGGGGGCTGTCATTCAAGTTTGTTTTATTGCATCTTCTCCAAGTTAGTCTTCACAGCTTACCCTTTGGTTTGATGTCTGATAGCCCCTACAGCAGGCCAGTGTCTTGTTACAGTGTCTTGCTTAGCCACAGCAGAGAAAACACACTGCAGCCAGGATTCACAGTGCTATACAATATACTATAGAAAGTTATATGTTTAAACACATATACACACACACACCAAGCAGAACACAGCTGGATATGGTACCAGTATTTAGGAAACTTGTCATTCTTACTCAGAGTCTAGCAGTGTGAATCCTGGCTGTGACTATAGGTGTTTACAACTGAATGATAATAACCACATTTGCTTCACTTGCAGATAAGTAGGCATGTGTGTCTAATTTCTGTTTGACTTACTGTAGGTTACACATAGAATCTGAAAAATTCATAACATGCTGCATAACATGCTGTATTGTGATTCAATGAACTGAAAAATGGGGGTTTTGGTTTCTTTTACACATTCATTTTTCCTGACCATGGATATACTAAAACAAAAATTTTCTCAACAAAATGTTTTTAAATAAAGAGTTGAACTCACAGCAGCAGAAGAAGCATGTTGGCATCGATGTAGAGGCACCAGTATTTAAGCATGACTTTGGTAGAGGATTAATTGTGACTGGAGGGGAGAGGGAGGGAGTGAGTCTTGATATTTGTAGCATAATGGTTTTCTGAAACTTCAACCTTCAATCGGTTAGACTCTGCAGCCGTCTGTACAGTATATCATTAAGACATATGCAGTGTGGTATGGGTAAAACCCAGATCACCAGACCAGGACCAGTGCTGTAAAATCTGCACTGGGCACAGCTTGTGCAAATATTGCTGATCCAGTTGATCAAATAAATACATGCAAATAAATAATTACTCTGCTTTGCCTCGTGCTTCAGCCCACCCCAGGAGTGACATTATTACATGATACAACACACCCTGTCGTGCCTTATTGCTTAAATATGCCCTTTCTCAATGTACTATACTTTGATTCAGTTAGTGTATGCAACAGCCTTCATGTGAACGCTCTGGGCTTCTCTTTGACTCCTGATGTTTATTTGCTTTAGCTATGGTATATTGTTTGAACTACTTTGGTCTTCTTGATGTGGTGCCTGTGTGCCTAAACTATGTAATCTGTTTATCTACTGCTACCCATGTATCTCCAGTGAATGATTGTTATAACTGTCTGCTCTCCAAGCCATTGTTTTTGGACTTGTTAACAGTGCTGTCTTTGTATTAGTTTCGACGAGGTGCCTTTGTAAATGAGTCTCTGACTCAAAGGTTTGTAAATCTGATATTTTTTAAATAAATAAATGTTTATGTTTAAGCCCATGAAACACCCTTATCTAGTTAATGCATTCACAGTCGTAGTGGCTCTGCCAGAGCTTGTTCTGTGTTAGGGAAAAGGAGTTTGCAAGTCAGGAAGGGAGAAGTTAATTGTGGTTGTGGCTTAGGAGTACAAAAGCAGGTGTCTCCCAATTACAGTTTCCTAGTGCTAGTTTTTGGCAGATAAATCTTGCTTTCAGAGCAAGGAGCAGCTGACTACAAAACTAGAAATGTTTTCTACTAATCGCCCTCCTCCCCTCCACCCTCCCTCCCTTAGCCAGTTCTATTTTTATAGGGACTGGATTTGACTGACAACAGGAACTTCCTGTTTGGCAGCAGGAAGGGAAGGATCACTGAGATGCATAGGTTTCATCATCCTTGAAGGAAAAGAGTAGCTCTCCCTCTCCCCTTAGCTGCTGGAGGTCTGACTCTGAGCAAGGAAAGAGACTACAGAAGAATATAGGAAGATCTTCCTGGACATAGTCTCCACCACTCATTCACATTAATGGGATCTACACCGAAGGTGCTAGGACCCAACGGGAGCAAATGTTTTGCAGGAGGGCCGGCGCCAGAGATGGAGCCGCGAGCCTCTGCTCGTGCGGCAATGACTATCTCGGCGTCGACCCTCCAACCGCCTCAGTTCCTTTTTTCCCACCGTCGAGTGCGCTTCAGCGACGATGTCTCTTGCCCACCGGGAGTCAAACTTCAAACTAGCAGCATAGTTTTCAGTTTATTATTTTGTAGTATTTTTCAAATAAAGTTCCGCTTACAATAATTTATTCTTGTCAAAGAAAAAAGTCTCAGCATACTTTGATGGAGTCGACCATGAGCAGGTCAGGTGACGGTAGGGAGACTTCGAGTGAAAGCTGTTAAGTCAGCCGGGCTGGGTCCGGTCCGCTGCCTTCTCCGGGGGGGGGGGGGGTCTGACAACGGACGGTCCAATGCCCAAGGGGATGGGCGGTCCCCCCAGAAGCATAAAAGTAAACAGTTGCATTCTCAGCACCATTCGTCCTAGAGCTCTTCTTCGACCCATAGGTTAAAAAAGAGACGCAATCACTCGAGGTCGCCCTCTGATATGTCTGCATGTTGACGGTTGGTCATTGGGGTAAGTTGCTGGTCTCCTTGTTGGGAGTCGTCTGTTTCTGGTTCTGGTCACCGACCTCTTCGACATCGGAGCCCTTCCCCACCTTCTGGTAGGGCTTCTGATGAGCAGATTCATCAGTGGGCCGCTCTGATGGAGGAATGGGCTTGGAGGCTGGTCCAGCTGCCTGGCCCGGTCACTCTGGGGCCCTCAGGCTTTTTGGGGGATTGGGCAGGGCGATTGGGCCTCCCTAGTCGCGCGGCACCCTCTTAGGTGCCATTGACTCCACGCTCAGGTGTCTCTCCCCCCCCCCACATGACTGCGACGCACGGGGCCACACTGATGCCTCTATCTCCTGGTATTCTTCCTTCTTTTCCCTCAAATCCTAATTTTCGGGGCCCTGGGTTCGTTTCGGTGCCGTTGACGTCGGTGGGTCACTTGGCACCATTTCCGGCACCTGGGCGCCTCCCGGCGCCGACCTCAGTGCCAATGCAGCTTTCGGCGCTATTGAGTTTCTTGGCGTTGTGTGGCCTTTCGGCGCAGTCTTCGGCACCGTGCGCCTTTTCAGTGCTGTGTTCTTAGGCACCATCTCCTTTGTCGGTGTCGTGCTCTTCTTCGGTGCAGAGGCCTGGCTTTTCATCTGCCAATCTTCAGGGCTTCTCCTCTCCGAATTCTTTTCCTGCTGATTTTCATTCCTTTCCTGTCCATGCAATCCTTCCTGGACTGTCAGGAGATGATATTGAGCCTGACCCAGACCTTGGACTGGGTGATGATGTGGAAGGAGCAGGACCTAATCCTGTTGCAGAGCCTGTGTTCGATAACCTGTCATTTAAGTCTCTGCTGAAAACTTTGAATTCCACTCTTTCTCTCCAGACTATGGACATCGATCCTGGGAAGCTTTTAAGACTCCAATACCTTCATGTTCCAGACATCCCTATGGATTTTTCTCCCCCGGTACAACCCTCCTTTGAGACGCTTTCTCAAATGGTATGGAATAATCCTGCTCTCATTCCTTCTGTGGCTAAGTCCATAGATAGGAAGTATGCTGCTCCCAAGGATCGACCCATTTTGGCCTCCCAAGCCTTTGCGGATCCTATTGTAGTCTTGACAGAGAATGATAAGGTCGTCCTTCCTCAGGCTACTATAGCTCGACCTGTAAACAAAGAATCTCATAAGATAGATACTTTAGGTAAGAGAGTCTTTGCTGCATCCACCCTGGGTATGCGTATCGCCAGCTACCAGGGCTATTTCTCTCAATGTGAGTATATTCTGTGGCATTCGCTCAAACAAATGGTTGAAGCGCTACCGGAGTCGGACACTAATTCAGAGCTTCTTCAAACCATAACCAGGGGTATCGAGTCCAACAACCAGCAGAGTTAAAAGCAGCTATGGACCTTGATACTGTTCTCCAGTGGCGGCAGTAGCCATTTGTACCCACCGCCATTCCTGGCTGTGCACTTCAGGTTTCACGGATGATGCCCAGCAACAGGTCATGGCGTTGCCCTTCGATGGTGTGTATCTCTTTGGCCCTCAAGTAGAACAGGCTCTAGAGGCCACACAAAAGACTAGGTCAGCCATTAAACTGGCTCGACCTCCTCCCGCCTCCTCTCGAGGGGGTGTTAACAAATGCCAGTTTCATAACAGTCAGTCCTTTCGAGGCAAAGCCAGGGGTGGTTTTAATAAAAATCAAGTCCCTCAGCCTCAAAAGAAAACTCAACAGAAGACGCAAGGACCCAGAGCGCCCAGTGCTGCCTTCTGAGTTTCTGGCCCAAGTCCCACCTCAGCTGCCTGAGGGGGACTCTTTAGCGGTGGGAGGTCATCTGACTCAACTCTTCAACCAGTGGAAGTCCATAACTTCGGACAAATGGGTCCTCCGGATAATCCGTGAGGGATATTCCCTCAATTTTTCAGAGAACCCTCTGGATTGTCTCCCCAAACGGCAGCCAAGGCTGTCAATACTTCAGTGAGACCTTCTCGCCTCCGTGATACAAGGCCTTCTGAACAACAGGAAGTAGTTCTGCTGGATCAACGGAACATGGGTTCTACTCCCATTACTTTCTAGTTCCAAAGAAAACCGAGGGCATGCGCCCCATTTTGGACCTCAGAAAATTAAACAAATTTCTTCCCAAAGAGAAATTCAAAATTATATCGCTAGGAACCCTGTTACCTTCGCTTCATCAGCACGACTGGTTAGCCTCCCTGGCAATGCAGGATGCTTACCAGCATATTCCTATTCACCCAAGGCATCACAAATACCCAAGGTTCATGGCTTTGGGCCAGAATTATCAGTTCAGAGTCCTGCCCTTTGGGCTATCCTCGGCGCTGGCGAGTTTTTACAAAGTGTTGTGCAATCCTCGCAGCGCATCTCAGAAAAATCGGAATACAAGTGTTCCCATATCTGAACGACTGGCTTCTAGCAAGCCCTTCCAGGCAAGGAACTCTTGACGCCGTTGCCACGGCCTCAGACTTTCTCACGTCCATGGGAGTCCTGCTAAAACTCAAGAAATCGCAGCTGCAGCCCTCCCAGAGGCTCCTTTTCATAGGAACTCTTCTGGACACCTCCTGTGCGAAAGCTTTTCTACCAGAGGACAGAAGGAGCGATATCCTACAGATGGCCCAATACATCAGAGAGAACAGCTCGGTTCGAGCTATCTCGATGCAATGGATGCTAGGTCTCATGGCATCCTCTGTGTTCACTGTGCTTCTAGCACGCCTTCACATGTGAACCTCTCAATGGATGCTCAGTACTCAGTGGTCCCCAACCACTGACCCTCAGTCCTTTCTCATCAAATTGACAGAACCTCTGAAGAAGTCACTCACCTGGTGGTCGCAAGAGGGCAATCTTCTGGAAGAGTATCCCTTTGCCCTTCTGGATCATCAGATTTCCATTAGCATGGACGTGTCCCTGGTGGGGTGGGGAGCTCACTGTGAGACTCTCCACACTCAAGGTACGTGGACTCAGGACGCGTCCCAACTTCACATAAATGTCTTAGAAATGAGAGTCGTCCTTTATGCAGTCCGGGCTTTGAAGGACATTCTCTGTCACAAGAACATTCTCCTTCAAATGGACAACAAAGCAGTGATGTATTACATCAACAAGCAAGACAGTGCTCACTCTTATCCCTTATGCAGGGAAACGATGAGAGTGTGGGAATGGTGCTTGGAGCACAAGGCTCTAATTCCAGCGGTCTACCTGCCGGGAGTGCAGAACAAACTGGCAGACCATCTCAGCAGAACAGAGACAGATCCTCACGAATGGTCTCTCGACTCAGCCATAACTCAGTCACTATTTGCAGAGTGGGGAACTCCAGACCTGGACCTTTTTGCATCCCCACTCAACACAAAACTACCTCTCTTCTGTTCCAGAAATCCAGGGCCTGGCATTTTCTGTCAGGATGCGTTCAGGCTGCAGTGGACAAAATGCTTTCTATAAGCCTTTCCGCCTCTTCCTCTAATTCAGAGGGTACTTCTCAAGTTCGAGTCCCAGGGGAACAAAATGATCCTCATTGCTCCCTTCTGGCCTTGACAGATAAGGTTTCCGTTACTCACCAGTGTGTCGGAAACCCCTCTGAAACCGCTTCCCCTTCAGATGAACCTTCTGACTCGGGCCTGTGGTCCATCCCAATCTGAGATCGCTTCACCTTCGGCTCCTGAAGAGATAGAAGTGAACAGGTTCAATGTCTGTCACAGAGTTTCAGATATTCTTCTGGCTGCGTGCAAGCCAGCTACTAGGAAAACTTACACAGCCAAATGGAAGCATTTTTCGCTGTGGTGTGCAAAATCCTCTTTGAATCCTTTTTCCTGCCCACCAAATAAAGTTCTAGAATACCTTTTGGACCTCTCAAATTCAGGTCTGCAGTACTCTACAGTCAAGGTTCACCTTTGTGCCATTTTAGCTTATCATGAGCCAGTACTTTCCTTGTCACTGGCTCAGTTACCCATGGTTAAGAGGTTTCTTAAGGGAATTCTGCATACCAGACTTCCTATCAGACGTCCAGTCACAGCCTGGGACATTAATCTTGTGCTAGACATGCCCACTCGAAAACCTTTCGAGCCTCTAGCTACCTGTGAGTTAAAATTTCTCACTTGGAAAATGGCCTTCCTAGTGGCCATTACCTCAGCACACAGGGTCTCTGAGATACATGCCTTGGTCACAGACCATCCGTATACTGTGTATCATAAAGATAAAGTAGTTTTGAAGACCCATCCTAAGTTTCTCCCTAAGGTTGTTTCAGAATTCCACCTAAACCAACCTCTGGTCCTTCCATCTTACTTTGCGAACTTCCAAAATGAAGGAGAGCATTCTCTTCATTCCTAGGACGTCAAAAGAGCTTTGCGTTTCTGTTTAGATAGAACAAAAGACTTTCGTAAAGCTCGGCAACTGTTTGTTTCCTTCAGTGAGACCTGGGTGGGTCAACCTGTCGCTATCAGATGTATTTCTGCATGGCTGGTGGCATGCCTTCGCCACTGTTATTCCATGGCACATGTTAAGCTTGAAGGCAGAGTGTACTCTTACTCTACTAGAGCGGTTGTGGCATCCCTAGCGGAAATCTGCAACATGCCCACTGCGGATATTTGCAGTGCGGCCACCTGGCGCTCAGTGCATACTTTTGTCAAACACTATGCCCTGGATGTCCATGCCAGACGACATGTTTCGTTTGGCAGAACCATCCTTAATGGACTCCCTGTCCTAAAACTGTGAACTCTTGGTCTTTCTTGCCGCCCTCTCGGGGGATTATTAGCTCGGTACTATCCCATTAGTGTGAATGAGTGGTGGGGGCTTTATGTCCAGGAAGATATGGAAATTACGTACCTACTGTAATTCTTGATCTTCTTGGACAAGTCTCCACCACTCATTCACATGCCCACCCACCATCCCCCGAGCTCACCTGTGTTGTTGGTCTTCAGTCCCTCAATCTTTAGGCTGTGAGGACTTCCTTTTTGACCCTTCTTATACGGGTTGTTCGGACTATCTTATGTCCGGTTTTTGGTTAGGCTGTCCTAGGTTAGTTACGCTGCACCTCCTTGGAAAAAAAGGTACTGAGGCGGTTGGAGGGTCGACACCGCAATAGTCATGACTGCACGAGCTGGGGCTCGCAGTGCCGCTCCTCACGGCTCCATCTCTGGTGCTGACTCTCTAGCAAAAAAGTTTGCTCCCGCTGGGTCCTAGTGCCTCCGGCGCAGATCCCATTAGTGTGAATGAGTGGTGGAGACTCGTCCAAGAAGATCAAGAATGACTGTAGGTACATAATTTCCATTTTGCCATGTATAGAGCAGCAAAGTTGGCCATGGTTGTTCACACGCTGTGCACCCCTGGAATGGGAGCATCCTCCATGGCCCCCCCTCCCACCAGGAGTCATTGCAGTGGGATGCCATGTGCCATTAACCTCCTCAGACTGGGACATGCTTCCAGAGACAGGTTGTCCGCAACTGGAGCCCGATCATCTGCCTCCAGGGTCCACTTCCAAATCTGCACTGCAAGCGCTGCTGGTTCATGCAGCAGCCCTTCTCTGCATTGTTTGCATGAAAGTATGTTTATATTTACCAGCGTAGAGGTCAGCTTTGGGATTGTGTTGATTTATTTGTTTTGTCCTTTTTAACAGGAAAACCATGAAACAGGGTTAGAAAAAGTCATACACAAAGTGGCTACATTCAAGTGAGTATTACTGTGTGCACCATTTCTTTGCTTTCCTGTGAAACTCTTTGAGCAACCAAAAAATGCAACAGTGTGATGGCCTAGTGGTAAGCACGTCCACTCACCATTCAAGACCTGGCTTCATATCCTGAGCCCAAATATACTAGACAGGTCAGCGAAGGCCAAGAGCAGTTTCAAGGGACTCTGTGGTGCCACTACGAGGGCTTTGTTGCACCTGTTGCAGTGTGTCATCCGCTGGTAGAAAAAATGGCAGATTGACAGGGGAGTTGTACGCAGCAGAGCTGTCTGTTATGATGTTTCCACAAGAATTAGTAGGGGCATTGACCGCGTCTGTGCTCCAAGCTAATATCGTGCTAGGTTCGAGTTCCAGCTCCCTAGTGGCTGAATGCATTTTCCTTCCTGGGAGTCTTCTATCTAGGGAATCCCATCTCTGGGGGGACCTGTTTGACACAACAGGTGGAGAATGGTGCCCTCCCTTACAGCTTTTTTGTGTGGGCCTTCAGTCCAGACGTTCTCAGCCTGAACTGCTGCACCCTTCCCCACCCCCCCACTGTTGAGCCGGTGGGGGTCTGCATGGTGCTGGGCCTGAGAACGTCTGATGCTGTCATTCAGTGGCAGGGAGGCATGAATTTTCTGTGTCAGGGCACAGTCCTAGCATCCCCACGCATGCAGCAACACCCTACTAGGGAGACAAGCTCCCTTGGCTCACTGCAAGGGTCACTATGGCTGCGAAACCTGGGTGCTGCCGTCCCCTGGCTGGGAGTGCTGCCACTTTGCAGTGCTACTCCAGCTCCCCCGGCTGTCCAGTCCAACTCCTGAGTTCATTCCCAAACTTTGGTCATGAACGCGAGTGCGTAGCACTTCCGCTGACCCATCAGGTGGCATGAGAATGGTGTTTGACAGTGCATTTCTGCAGGAGACAATAAGGTAAGGGAGGGAGGGAGCTCAAGGGATGGTTGGTGGGACTAGGAAAGATATTGGGGGTGGGGTGGGGACAAAAAGAATAAAAAAGGAACAACCTGGCTGCCATTTTGAAATTTGTCTGACCATGTCAGGAAATCAGTTTTGTGTGCTGTTGAGGGAGTACCAGTGCTTCTGGTATAAATAATGTTGAGCCTCCCTCTTGGAGACAGATTTTGCCATATGATAACAGTGTGCTCTACGGCTTGTTAGTATTTCTAATGAAAATGGGAGTTGGAGAGCTTCTCCGTGAACGCTCTCCTTTTGGAGTGATGGGTTGTGATCCCCTCTGCAACAGTGCCATCTGAGTAGCAACTGGGGGAAGGGGAACGTTAGCCAGGCTCTGTGTAGCATGCTTGGAGTCTCTAGTGAGCGGACGTCCTGCAGGAGTGGGACGGAACACAGAAACACCCTGGAGCCAGCAGGATGATCCCTGGTGAGTTCAGACTCTGTCTCCCGCTACTTGCCACCCTCTGTAACCCCTCTTCTCCTGTGTCCACCACCCCGGCCCCCTTGGATGAGGTTTGAGTCCAGCACGTTTGGGCCCCACCACCAGCAGAGAACCCATTGGGTTGGCAGTAGACGGGGTAAGTGCCAGAGAAATGGAAGTGGTGGTCAGTGCCAGGTCCGACCCAGAGATTGGAGCCCCATCAGTGGAGAAGTATAAACAATGAATTAAAAAAAAAATGGAACCAGGATAATCATCAGACCTCAGACATGGCAGTTTAAACCACAGTAGACAGTCAAGCCCTCGCATATGGTGGCATTATATGCTGATATGTACTATGACTCTGAGTGACCAGTGCTTGAGCTTGTGCAGATCATCTGTAATTCAACACCAGTCACACAGCAACTTGTAACAGAAGTACTTCATTCTTACAGTCCCTCTGGGCCATATAGTCTGCGTTAGAGGCAGTCCATTGCACCAGGAGCACAAGTGCAGTAAAATCGTGAGGTGGGAAATGCTGGGGTCACACACCCGTGGTTCACATTTTGTGCAGTGCCAGCTTTTCCCAGATCCCATCATTTGTAGTTGGGCTACTGAAGCAGGATTCGTGGTTTGCTTTAATTTTAAGATGAAATGGAATGGTAGCCCACATTAATGTACTGGGACCAGAAGTTCCAGTTAGAAAAATCCGCCTCCCCTTTTGTTATTTCTTATTTTACCTGGCTGATTGGGAGCCCTCTTTACCCATCATTCCAATGAAAACACATTCCCAGGCACACCCCTTCGACTTGGCTGTGGGGACAGGCAAAGCACAGTAGTGTATTGTGGCTTGGGATGGGGGATATTGCGGCTGTTAAGGCTGCAAATAGTGCAAGTGTCCCTTCCCGGGTGCAAGATGCCAAAATGATCTTCCAAGAAACAGTCTTCACCATTCACTCCCACTTGGGGTCTAAGCCACAGGCGCTAGGGCACAGAGGGAACAAAGTCTTTTGGAGCCTAAGGGACCGACTACGCTGGCATCGCTCAAGAAGCAGACATAGTGATGTTGCACTCGTAAGTTTCCCAGCAACTGATGCTGGCCCACCTCCCTTCATCAGTTCTGTATTTCCCACCATCGATTGTGCATCATGGGAGTGTCTGAAGTCGCTGAAGTTGTGTCACAACCTTTCCCGGTTTGATGTCGTGTTACCTCTGCACCATGTTTTTCAATGTTGCTATTATTATTTTACAAATAGTTCGGTGCTGAACCCTTTCACTTTCTGTTTTCAGTTTTGTTTCTTCCTTATGCCAGGTCCTGGGGAGGGTAAGAAGAAAAAGGGCAGCAACCCCACCCCAACACCATGTGTCGGTGCTCCTGTGAGGGTATTATCATGGTCCAGAACTGACATGAGGACTGCTGGGCCTGCCTTGGCACTGACCATGACATGGATGGGTGTGACATATGCTTCTTCATGGACTACTGCACCCTCGAGAATCACATGTGAAGGTAGAGCCGAGATCCACCCACCTTCAAAGCCAGGCATTGCACCAGGAATGCCAGGGTAAGGACCCTGGGCTCCTCCCCGAACCCCTTCCCAGTACTGTACTTACTGTGGAAGACCAGGGCACTCAGCGCACTCACCTTGACGAGACGTCAATGGTTCAGGTGGTGGTCTCGTGGACAACCAGATCGTACTTCGAGACACAGCTCTTGCAGCAGGTTACACCATTAGGACTGAAGCCGGCAGGCGTCAGGACCCCACGGAAAAATTCTAGCTAACTATCTTCAGCGGGACCGTCCACATCGGTCCCACCTCCGACGCCAGACGAGTATATAAGGGGCGGTCCAACAGATTCTCAGTTCTTTCCCACCGTAGACTTGCATGTCTCGACCCTTCGGTTCAGTCTCTAGCGCGCGACGTGTGGTAAAGTTTTTTCCTACGGGAAATTCGTTCTCTACAATCAAGTTCTTCGCTGATGTCCGCTCCGACCTCCGGTCACTCCTCAAAGTGTGCTTGTGGAGCAGATCCTTCAAGGATCCGCACTGCCTGCGTCCGTGCCTAGGCCTAGACTACCTACACCCGGTCCTGCTCCTTTGCCAGGGTTTTAATAGCAGAACCGGATCCATCGCCAGAAGGCCCTCAGGCATTCCTGCTAGAAGAAGCTCAAGACCATGGCTTCCAAGGGGATTCTTCGTGAAGGCCCACAAGCATGCTGAGAAGCATAGGGGAAGGCCCTTCCAGGTCCCCTGCCTAGGGCCTCCCACTCACGCAGCTCTGGTTCCAGGTCCGACCGCCTCCTTCCTGGCCAGCTCTCAACCTCCCCGCTGTGCGGTGAGAAAGTCTTCATCCTCTTCCCAGGCCAAGACTTCCAGGCCTTCCTCATCCTCCAAGGCCCTGGCCAAGTCGGGGATCGCTACCATCACTATAAGTCGGGTTCCCTCCTTTCTGAACCCGGCGGGCAGGTCTGCTTCCTTGCCTCCTCGCAAGACCAAGGAGCTCACCTCTCTGAAGAGGCTGCAGGACCACGCCGTGCATCCGCCGCCGACCTCCTCGCCACAGGTCCCTCGGAGCTGCCGCCGCCAGAAGGCCGCCGCTGGCCAGGCTAACGCATCACCGGATCGCCTCGGTAGGGACCGCGCCCGCCCTATCGAGAAGACCCCAACGCCTGACCGACATACATCGGAATAGAGACCATCACTGAGGAGGAGTTGACTCAGCCCGGATCGGACAGGCGATCCTGGTCTTGTCGAGACGCCCAGGGAACCTCGCCACTACCAGAGCTCCTCAGAGCTCGACGACTGGACGACCATCCACCGAGCGCTGGATCGCTTGCCGGCTCTTCCTTTTCAGAAGTGAAGGAGCTGTTTACTTACTGGTGGGACACCATAAAGAAGGACATGGTCCCCACTCCACCTCCTCTTCCTCCTCCTCCTCCTCCTACACCGGTTGCTCCTCCGGTTCCTGCGCCCCCTCCATCGGGGTCGGCAGGCTGGTTACCTCCTCCCTGGGAGCACAGAACACCTCCAAGGGGGAGACCAGACAAACGGAGACCTCCGTCCAAATCCTCTTCCAGGTCACCCAGCCCTAAGAGACCCAGAAGACACCGATGATCACCTTCGACGGAGGACATGGGATCAGAGTTCTCAACATCCAGATCCCCATCTCCCCTCTCCATCCCTTCTCCGGATCCACGCGAGATGCCAAAGTCTCCTCCGATGACCTTTTGCTGGATATTATGAGAGACATCCAAGATTATATGGATGGGTTGCTGGAAGAGCTAACTCCTGAAAGCCTGGATGCCTGCAAAGCATCTTCGGCAGAAGGACCCCAAGTTGTGTGGAAAGCGCACCCTTAGACACTTGTGGATGTCATCAGGCATGGAAGCCCACATTCGGGTCCCGCGGTAGAAGAAAGCGATCGCTTGTCTGGGGTCCCCAGGAAGACCAGTACTTGACCCAGCATCCCAGGCCAACTCTGGTCATAACAGCTTTCATGACCGTCCAAGAGACCGCGTACTTGAGCACCCTGCCACCGGACCCAGAGTCCAAGCAGCTGGATCGCCACGGGTAGCGATGCTTCCGCCACCCGCGCCTATCAGATCCCTGAATTATTTGACCCATGGTAGTTCCAAATGCCCTGTGGGAGCAGGGGTCTGGATGCGGCTGAGAAACTCGCGGAAGGTGAGAGCAGAAAGAGGAGATGCTACAGCTCCTTCCGTGCAGGTTGGACGGTAGGGAACCCAAGTGCTACGGGCTGCGTGACTCCCTGACCTTCTGCCCGAGCAGCAGCTTCTAGTGATGCCTCAGGAGACACTGTTTAGTTCCTCTGAGGCACTCCTGGACGTCCAGAAGAATATCATGGACGCCATTCAGGGAGAAGTTTTGTTTGGTAAACCCTCAGAGAAGATAATTACCAGACTCCAAGAGGCCAGGAGATGTGGTGGGTCTGGTTCCAGTCTATACCGACCCAGAGCAGAGTTCCTTTCATAGGAACCAAAGCCACTGTGGACTGGCCAGAGACAACAGTCCCGCCCTCAGGCTTCCACAACAGAGGGGCTCCGCTTTCAAGAGAGCCTTAGGGAAACAACCCGCAGGGGCCAAGCCAGCGGCATTCTAAGCCAGGTCCAGCCAGCTGGACCTCAGCTGCCACAGCCTGATTCCTTCCGGCCCCCGCCTCAGGATCAACAACGTGGAAATCATGGTCGGGGTCGTGATTACAATCTTCCTGCTGGGATGGTAGGCTATAACCACCGACAGGTGGGTTCTTCAGTTGGTCGAAAGAGGCCATTTTGATAATCTGCAGAAAGCCAACCGAGGCCTCCTTTGCCTCCCGCACCCGGTCAGCACAAGTCACTGATCTGGCAAGAAGTACTCAAGGCCTTGCAAAAGGGGAGTTGAGAGTACGCCCGGAGAACCAGAGAGGACAAGGATACTATTCCCACTCTTCCTGGTTCCAAAGAAAACAGGGGACCTCCGTCCATTCTGGACCTCAGCGACCAAACTTGTCGGTCGCTTTAAGCAAGAGATTGCTCATGGTGACTCTTCCGGGTCTCATTCCCATGCTGAAGCAGACGCTTTAGTATCTGTAGACATGCAGGACGATACCTGCACATCCTATAGCTCCAGCGACAAGAGATTCCTGCGCTCGAGTTTCTCGGCCCACCTTCAATTCCGAGCCCTTCCATCTGGCTGTCATCAGCACCCAGGGTCTTTACCAAATGCATGGCAGTCGTGGGCATGCGTTCTAAGGAGACAGGGTCATTATGTGTTCCCTGCACCTGACGATTGGCTGGGCACTTCGAGAGGCGCTGCTACGGGCATGTCCAGAGTACCCAGGACCTGTTTCAATCTCTGGTATCCTAATCAACCACGAGAAGTCTCTCCTGGTAAATCACAGAAGCTGCAATTTATAGGCGCAGTACTGGACACCCACCGCTCAGGGAAGAGCATTTCTTCCATACGACAGAGCGGATCGCATCAGATCTCATCAGGAGCTTGGCCGAACAAGACCGTCCTAGTTAGGTCGGTCCTTCGGCTACCGACACACGGGTTGCGCTATTTTACCATCCTTTCGGCAAGGCTCCACATGCGTGGTAACTCAGTGGATGCTCTAAGGTGCAATGGGATACAAAGGCAAGACCACATGCAGCATCCGGGTCAGAATCACGAACACCGTGATCTCGAGACTGGCAGTGGTGGCATGACCGAGGACACCTCTATGGGCGTCCCATTTATAGCGCCCGACCGGAGGTAATCCTCTCACCACAGACGCCTCAGGTCTAGGGTGGGAAGCACCTGACGGGGTGAAGTCCAGGGATCGTGGACCTTGCAGGAGGCCACCTCCACCTATCAACGTCCCTAGAAATGAGGGGGTTCTTATGCCCTGCAGGCATTTCAGTCAGAGATCCCGCCAGTACTGTCCTGCTTCAGACAGACAACACGCGGTGATGTATTACCTCAACAAACAAGGAGGGCCACTCACCTCCTTGCAGGAGGCCATGAGGATGGGATTGGGTAATCCGACACGGCGTAAATCTGATCACAGTACATGTTCGGGTGGACAATACATTGCAGACGGCCTGAGTCGCCTCCCAGGCCAGAGTCCACAGTGTGGGAACTTCTTCAAGAGGTAGCAGAGGATCTGTTTCTTGGTGGGAACTCAGAGCTGGACTTGTTCGCCTTCTCCATCGCATAAATGCCCAATTTTGCTCACTAGATCCAGGGCCTGAGTGTTTTCTGGCAAGGCGCTGTCCCTCTCCTGGGCGGACAGATTCCTCTACGCTTTTCCTCCCTTCCCTGATCCAGAGGGTTCTTCAACTAAAAGAGGGAGCAGGCAACCATGATCCTAGGCCTCTTCTGGCCTGACAGATCTGGTCTCTTTACTGATTCAGCTATCCGGAACCTCCGCTCCCATTGCCACTCAGCTCCCATCTCTTGTCTCAGGAGGAAGGTTCACTGGTCCACCGGACTTCGCTCACTGAACCTGCACGCATGGCTCTAGAGACATAGCCATCTTAAATCACGGGGTCTCGCCAAGAAGGTGGCGGAAGTTCTTCTACAGCCAGAAAGCCGGTAAGCATCGGCGCCATGAAATGGCGCCTGCTTTTTGTTTATGGTCGCAAGCACGACCTTTCCGCTTTAGGTTGCCTGGGTGAAAGAAAGAGTACCTGCCTCCTTTTCCGCTCGGGTCTCGCCTATTCTCTATAAAGGTGCACCTCTGTGCCATTTCAGTTACCACCTCCGGTGGGACAGCTTTTTAGCGCAATTAGATGCCTCTCAGGAATGTGAGCCACCCTTGTGGGTGCCCCACTAGCCTGCTCCCTTTCGGGAGGCGTCCTTGCGTTTCTGGCAGAGGCCCTTCTCCAGAGTTCCTGCCCCTAGGGATCTCAGCCAGAGGTATTGCGCTCCCCCGGAGTCTCCAGGCTCTATGCCTCATCCTCAGTCCGGATTGACGCACCTGGACACTCTTGACGGGCTTCGCGCCCTCCACCGTGACCGGCCCCCAGATCAAGACTTCTTGGATTTTGACTTCTGGGGGAGGAGGATTTTCTACTCGGCACGGTTGCTTCTCTCCATCTCAGTTCATCAGGCCCACTATGCAGCCTACAACAGGTTCTTGTGGTCAGCGCTAGGTCAGATCCTAGCTGCTTTGCCTGACTCGGAGCAAAGCAGGCAAGCCATCGCACTCTCTGCACGTGGCCTGGAGCTAGCAAGGCACCAAGCAAGGGGCATCTTCACAGCGCCAATGAGGGGTAGCTACCAGGGGTGGTAGGGACAGCGATCTGCACCAGAGGAGATCGGCATGGCTTCGCGCCTTTCCGGTTGTCACCGCTAGCCCCAGCGTAGGGTGATTTGGTCCGCCAACAGGGAACCTATCTCTTCCCGTAGGGCGCAGCGTCTGCTCTGGCAACTTCCTTCCCCTCCAGGGGACCCATCTCGCCTCCCCACTCCGGCTCTCCAGGCCCAGAAGGTTCCCCTTGGTGTGTCACCCTCTGAGGGCTAAGAGACTCTGTCCCTTAGGGTGCAATGAATCAACCCCTTCGGGGGGCTTGGTACTCACCCATCTGTGATGAATGGTGAAGATTGACACAGATAAGATATAAAAATTCACGTACCTACGTAATTATGATCTTTCTGTGTATCTTCACCATTCATCTCAATCCTTCCCGCCATCCCCCTTGGGGCTTCAGTCTCTGGATCCTCCTCCCTCTGTGCCTACCCATCTCTTGAGCGGGGTAAAGTTGGTACACCCGGGGGGGTAGTTTCTTCCCTAAGGGGTACAGTTCGAGTGGCACTCCTTCTCTACTACATAGCTACACCCCTACGGGGTGAGAGCTGGTGGTTGCCCTCCTCCTGTTATCCATCTAACTGTTTAAAAAAAAAAAAAAGTTCCCTTTTTTTCACCAAATATCCTTTCAGAGAGAGAGTACTGAGTCCCTGTACCCTGTCCTTCTCCAGAATAGCCAACTCTGCTTTTGGAGTATTGCCAGTTATTCTGTGCCTTGAATTCTGGCAAGAGAGCTTTGCTACTCCTTGCAGTTCCTTTACAGTCTGGGTGACGGACAAGGGTCCTGGATCCTGTTACCTCTCCTCTCTCTCCTAAATTTCTCTCCCCCTTCCTTCCCTTCTTCCGTTTCCAGGGATTGGGCCCTACCCAATTCCCTTGGTCTTACTTCTTCTATGCTGTCCTCTCAGTCGTTATTTCTCCTTTTTAGTTCAGTTTTCTCTTCCTTTTCTGTCCCTGGACTCTCTTGTCCCACCCTCCATCCCTTCCTCTTACCTCTCCGGCGACTCAGAACTGGTAGGCAGGCGGGTCGGCCCCCCACCAGCGGCTAATCCTCGAGTGCCACGTATAGGCGTGGCTCGGCTGGCGGGTGCCGATGCTGCATCGGCTCCTTTATCCTTTAAAAAAAAAAAAGGTTCATGCGGGGTCCTGATCTCTGCCCAGTACCCATCTGTGATGAATGGTGAAGATATACAGAAAGATCATAATTATGGTAGGTACGTAATTTTTATTTTCCTTTCTTGGAAGGTTTCCTTTTTAATTGCTGTTACTTCAGCTCAAAGAGTTTCCAAGCTACAGGCCCTGATGTGTGAGGAGCCTTGTATAATTTTTCATTGGGAAAGAGTTTTCCTCAGAACAAATCCTAAGTTCTTACCTAAAGTGGTCTTGGAGTTGGCCCCCAACCAGTCGGTTGACCTTCCAGTTTATTTTCCTACCCCTACAAATTGAGGAGAGTCTCTCCTGCACACATTGGATGTCCACAGGGTGCTGAGGTATTACCTTAAGTGTACAGTGGCACACTGCATATTGGAGCAATTGTTTGTGGTCTTTGCACCTCAACACCTGAGCAAACCGGTGTCAAAACAGACCGTTTCCTGGTGGCTGGTACTGTACTCTGTATAACGTACTGTTATAACAAGTACAACAAACCTCTACCGGGCTCGGTCAGAGGTCATTCCACTAGAGGAATCTGTACCTCCTTCGCCTCCTTAAAAAATTTCTCCATTCGAGACATCTGTGCAGCTGCTATTTGGAATTCAGTGCACACCTTCGTGAGGCATTACAGTCTGGGCATTACTTCCAAGCGCCTAGCCGGTCTTGGCCTGGTAGTTCTTCAAGGTCTCCTATCCTAGTTAGCTGATTCCAGCCATAGGCTGTACCATCTTTTATCTGTCATCCTACCTCCCGGGACTCACCTCCTTGAAAGGGGCTGCTTGGGATTCTGACCTATTAGAGAGTTTGTTGCAAGAGCTCCCACTCGAAGTAAGTAGTACAGTTACATAAGAACTTACTGTAACAGTAGATCTTCGAGAGGAGCTCTTGCAGCAGGTGCTGCTTTCCCACCCTCCATCACCCAGAAGAGTTTTTCATCATGTTTAGGATGGGCTTTGCCCAGTTTTCTCACTGAGATCCGTTCGCGGGTCTTGTCGGAGGAACTGAAGGGGGAGCCGGGGTCTGTCTTTGTTTGTAGCATGACTGATGGGGGAAAGAGCCTACGTTGGGGGAGGGGGCAGGGGGGCAATCCCTGCTGGGTTCTGCTAGCTAAGTTTTTCTGGTGGGTCCTAAGGCCAGCGGCAGTAGTCCTAATAGTAATAGCCCGCTGCAAGAGCCCCTCTCGAAGATCTACTGTTACGGTAAGTTCTTACGTAACTGTACTTTACTAAAGAGCTGGGCAGCGCTAGCCACAAGGCCAGGCCTCTTTCTGGCTCTGCTCTTGGTGCCAGAAGAGGGAAGGGCTCCAGAGTTGGCTGTGTCTCTGACCCAGAGGTTATTGTTACCTCATTCCCTGAGTGCCCTAGTGGCATTGGGGGAAGGATGCCGACCTTATGCCTGGGAATGGAGCTGGTGAGGATGGAGGCCTTCTTGGGCCTAGTTCCAAGTCTGACTCAGGGTTGTTAGCCACTCCTGCAGTTGCCAGTCAGACTTGCTCCGGACCCTTTCTGACACTATTTGCGGTGCTTGTTCTCGGGCCATCTCTAGAGGTGTCTCTGGCCTAGAGACTGGTTTGTCCGGGGGCAGGGTCAGCCCTGGTGAGGAATTGAGGTAAGGCACTGGGCCTGCGGCTCACCCCTTGTCCAGAGATGGTGGCAACTCTGACAGTGGTCACAGCACTAGTCAGGACCAGGTGTCTTTCTGGAACCATTGGGCCCTGTCACTGGAGTCCCTACCACCGCCCCAAAGGGCACCGCCTATACCAGTCCACTGATATTGGTCATTCATAGATGGGCAAGTTTGCTAGACCTTCCCCTTAGGCGAGATTCCCTGAGCATTCTCACAGCCCTGGCAGAGGACCTGGCCTAGTTATCTGTGACCCCCCACCGTCTGTTCCCTTCCCCTACACTTCCAGGTATTGTGGGTCCCTTACGGCCCATGACTTGGGAGCAGTTCAGGTCAACGGCTGGTGTGTTCTACCAGTACCACCTCAGAGCAGATCAGGCTCTTTTTAGTCCTGAAAGTCCTGTACCACTGTTGCCTGAATCCAGCTCCTTCTCTCCTACTTCTTCCTTTGAGGAAGAGGATTTTTCAGTCTGTCTCTCCCCTGATGCTGAGTAGTCCTAGTACTGTACCTGCAGTTCCTCCCAGGGATGATGGAGGAGCCAAGTTTACGCCCCTTTGTAGGCTGCAATTCTTCAACTCTGGTGCTGTCGTTCCTTACAGAGTACAGTGATGACGCTTCGATCATCCCTCCATCGCCCTGTCCATTTATGGGGAGGCATCCAGGCATGTCTGGCTCCATCTCTCTGCCTTTTCTCCAGCCCCTAGTGATGTCACATGCAGATATTATGCTCACACAGGGTCTCCAGGTGCTACATCTGATTTCACCTTGGGGATTCTGGTGCTGCAGATCCCCTCTGGACCTAGGCACCTGCTGCATGACCGGCCCCCGACACCGACTGTGGAGAGTGATGCTTGGGGCAGGAGAGTTTTTGTGGTGGCACACACTGTGATGTGCATTTCTGCACATTAGGCACACCAGGCAGCTTATGGCAAGTGTCTGTAGGCGACACTAAGTCAGCTTATAGCGTTCATACCGGATTATGGGATAGTCAAGCAGGCCATTGCCTTTCCATCCAGGATCAGATGCTGGTGAGGCACCAAGCAAGGGTGTTTTATGACATCAGCAAGGTAGCTTCCAGGCTTGTGGGAACTGCAGTCTGCAATGGGCAGATGGCATGGCTTCACCTGTCCCGCTTGCCACCCCTGGCCCAGCATAGGGTGCTCAACTTGCATTTCCAGGGGACTCATTTGTTCTCCTGCGGGGTCGGGGTGAGTTTCCCAGATGCCTTCCTGTTGTCAAGGTGCCCTCCTGTTCCCAAGCCACAGGAGCCTCTTCCTGCCCCGGACCAGTCTTGGGTGCCACTGTACCTGTGAGGATTCCCTGCCCTCCTTTGGTTACCCCCCACCAGAGGGCTGAAGGATAATTATTTTCCCTCAGTGTGAGCTGACTCCTCCCCTATTTGGGGAACACTTGGTACTCTGACCCACAGGTTAGAATGAATAGTGAAGATTGATTTTTGGAAGATATGAAAATTACGTACTCATTGTAATTGTTGATCTTCCAGATTATCATAAGCATTCAATCACACACCCGTCCATCATCCCACCTCAGGTAAGAGTCAGGGCCTCTGAGCAGCTTACCCCGTGATGGTAGGCGCATAGCAACTTTCTTGCCACTCCCTCAAGGCTCTCTCCCCCTTGGAGGGTTAGTCTTGTTTGTCCCAATTGGAATTGGCCTTCTTGCTCCCTTGCACTCTCCTAGTTGTTAATTCTGTATTTAAAAACAGGATTTTTTAATTTTTTATTTTATTCAGTTGAAAATTGATAACCAGGAAAGGCACACATTGAGCCAAGGTTCATTTCCAGGTGCAACCTGGGGAAGAGGAGTACAGAAAGATGATGAATCAGAAAAACATTAACCAGCAGTTCCATAGATATCTTTACAACTGCAGCTGAACAAGCAGATAAACATCAACATTGCTCTTAGCAGATGAAATGTAGACAAGCGTTAGCTAATTATATAAAGTGTACAGTGCCTGTTGGGGAAGGTGACAGTGCATTGGGATATTAGCACAGACCGCAGGCTAAGCCACATTTAACCTGGCAAAAAAATAGTGGGAGGGCATTTAAAGATGGGAGGACAGGAGAGGGAGGAAGGAGATCCATGAGCGAGATTGACAGCAATAGGGGGAAGCAGGGAGATGTCTTAGCTGGAAGGTGAGGGGGAGAGGTGGATGAAAGAGGAAAGCAGATTCCAAAGGGAGTGGAGACTGTAGGAGAAGGCAGATTGCCCAGAAGGAGGCCTGTACACTCTTTCCTAAACAAAAAAAAAAAAAAAATGAAAGCTTTAAAAACCAAAAACTTAAGTTTTTGTATTTTTCCCTCTCCTGCGCTCCTCCTCTTCTACTAGGAAGCTTTTGGTGATACCCCTAGAGCTGCTGCTGCAACCTCAATCTCCTCCTCAAAAAGCAGCAAGTTTTCTCATCAGTGAGAATGCCAGACCTCCCCACAGCAACTGCACAATAACGATGCAGGTATTGTTCCACCTCTTAAATGTGTAGTTTTCTGTGGGGCTCTGCCTCCGGGACTATAGGATTCCAACCCAAGTCGGAGTTGGTCCAGAGGGGCGAACACGTGAAAGGGACCACACCGAATGTCGCCGTAATGGTCTTTTTCTGTGTTTCGCCGCCGGAGTGTTGATGAAAAGGGGTGATACGCCTCCTTGCGAATGTCTGCAGCCTCTGCCAACTGGCAGCACAGCCTTGCTACAAGGTGCAGCTTTCAAGTTCGGTGCCAGAGAGAGGCAGATGCTAGGGAGGTTTATTATTTTGTATGCTCAGCCTGTCAAGCTGTGTGCTGTCCCACACCTAGGGGCTGGGTCTCTTTCTCTTTCCTTATTCACGGTCTTGGAGTTGCAAGAGGATAGCAACTATGCTCTTGGACTTGTTCAATCACTTCTGTTTTTTTTATTTCTTGGTTCTTGTCCTCTTCGAGCACAAGACTCACCTAAATTGACATCTGCCATCCTAATCCCAAGAAGATTCCCCATGGTCTCTGCCAGGCTAGCCTGAGCTATATGCGAGGGCTGCTGCTCTCCCTTCACCTTCCTGCCCATGTAGCTGAGGTAGGCTCTGGCTCTTACACCCACCACCCTTGTGCCACTTAGGCCTGTCCCTTAGCTTCTCTAAGTTGGTAGTCAGATTTTATTATTTTTATGATTTTATATCCTATATGCCTTTTGGAATAGGAGTTTATAGCGTTTTTTTTTTTTTTTTCTCTCCCACTTATTTTCTCTCCTGGCAAACAGAACTGAAGAAGGGAGGGAGCTGGCGTTGGTTGCTGTCCAACCCATGAGTGCGGCGTCACTACGCCTGACGTAGGCAGTGTTGGCACCGACATTGCGTGTTCAGGGCTGCAAAAGACTTTACTCCCACTGCGTTCTGGCTCCTCTGACTTAGACCCGTAAGTGTGAGCGAATGGCGAAGATATTCTGGAAGATCAACAGTTAGAGTGAATAAGTAATTTTCATATCTTCTTCGAGTCAGTTTCTTGCAGCAGGTCATAAAACATGGGATATCCAGCCGTAAGCATCACTTCCACCAGGTGATTTCCCAGCACTCTCCCAGGGGCCCTCCCCTTCCTGTCACCTGATGTGCTCTTGCACGTATATAAAGGGGAGGCCCCTGATACTCCTCAGTTCTTTTCCAGCTGCGACTGAGTTCACATCAAGTTCTACTTCAAGAGTACCAGCTTTCTCCACTACCGTCGGTGACGAGTTCTACTAGTCACCTAAGAAGCTTCATCCACTGATGTCTTTGGAACCCTCATTTCAGAAGTGTTCCTGTGGCTGGAGAATCGCATCGGAGGACCTCTGCGACGTGTATGTTTTGTCCCTGGGTCCAGAGCACAACTCCAGGGAGTGCATCCTCGGTGGATGGTTCAACAAGGCCACTAAGTGCTGAAGGCTCCAGCAGCTAAGGGAATACCTCATGGAGCAGAAGGTAGCCCTTCTAACACCAGTAATACTCAGGTATTCATAAATTTATGCAGTAAGCCTTCTAGGTAGAACTGCCTGGAAGATGGAACATATGCAAATGATGGAATCTTTCGCATGAGCCACTTTTTCAAATGCTGCCTTCTACTAACTGCCTTAGTTCTAAACCCCTCAGATTTCTCTCTCCTCCTATCAAGACTAGACGCTCAGAGATCCTCTCCTCATCATCTTGTTCTGATGTGAGAAACCTTATAAAATATTCTGAGTATTCTTTACATTTCATTTGCTGCCTTTTACTTTTTGTAATTATAAGTAAACCCGTAGTTTTAGTGTTTAAATTGTAAGTTTTCTTTTTTTTTTTTTAACCAATTATTTTACCAGGTGAGACACACTAAGCTGAAAGCTTGTTTGCAGGTGCAACCTGGGAGCACAAGGAAGTCAAGTGACTTGCTCAGGGTCACACAGTATGCACCTGGGGGCTGTGGGATTCAAACCCAGGTCTCCAGATTTGTAGCTCAGAGCCTTAACCCACTGCGCCATACTGCCTCCTGTATCTCCTGGTTCGGTATAACCGGGGGTAAACCGAGGTTTGTTTTATATTTATCTGAGTTTTCTGACTAAAACACTTTTTGTTATGTTTAATTTTATTAAATTTAAATTGTTTAAAGAACCGCTAATACT
The DNA here is from genome assembly GCA_016271365.2 of Neoceratodus forsteri. NCBI lineage: Eukaryota > Metazoa > Chordata > Ceratodontiformes > Ceratodontidae > Neoceratodus > Neoceratodus forsteri. Next base: position 1,020,036,276 of record CM028134.1, read on the forward strand.
GGTTCCTGAACCGATAGCCTCTGTTCATTTTACCTCGGTTCCTAGTCGGTTCCAGAACTGACCGCAACTGCTAAATAAACTTTAAATTAAAACATTTTTTTAGCGGTTGCAACTTTTATTGGTTTTACATTGTAAATGTCAGAAAAACTGAGAAGAAAACTGATGATCCCAGTTTCAAACCATGTATTCAGTGTGGTGAAATTTTGCTAAGGCAGACATTCTTTGTTTTGCCCACCTGGAAATGAACATTTAAAAGCAGAGAGAAATCTGCAATACATGTCCTGAGAAAACTATTGAAAAATGTCTGGATAAGGCTAAAGAAAAAACTATTACCACGTAAGGTTCCCTCGAGCTCTGACCAGCTGACACTCTAAATTACTGTGGGTGAAACCACAACAATTGGTATAACTGCTACCCCTGAGATGGTTTTATACAAGCAGTTCCTAAGGTGCTTGCTGAACTGGCCGACTCCCCGGTTCCCTCAAATAAATGAAAGAAAAATAAGCACACAGAACCCCCCTGCTCGACAGCATTTCGAGACTTCTTTGCCTGCTATAAAGCTTGCCAACTCCTGCAGAAATTGCACAGGCCTTTAAGGTCATTCAGGCTTACAAAGGCCTTTGGCCTCTCAGCAGCAGACTCCTGCAAGGCAGTCTGTCTCCTCTGCTCAGTCTTCCTATTATTTAAGAGAAAGAATATGCGATTATGATGAAATAGAGGAAGGGGACCCTATTGAATCTGAGGTTTCCCCTGAACAGGAGTTTGGCTCTCCCCACAGAGCATCTGAGGATTATTCCACACTCTTCACATTTGTGAGAAATGATTGGGCTGAAACCCATTAAAAAGCTTCTCCTTCCTGTGAATAAATTCTTCAGGAAAGATACTTTATAAAGATTTTACAAACTCCGAGCTCTGTTCACCCTCTTGATAAAAGGCTGTATAAGAAATATCAGCTGGATAGGGAGGGAGCTGAATTTTTATTCTCCTACCCTGTCCACCAAGGAGTAGTACCAGTGGCATCCTATCCTCCTAACAAAGATTCCAGAAAAACTGACAACATGGCAAAAAAGGGATATTTATCAGCGTCCTTGGCCATCAGGCAGGCACTCTTTCAAGCCTATGCTGCTCAATACCAAAAGTCACTATGGCAGTGTGTCCTTGCTATGGCAGTCAAGGCCCAGACTCCCCTGTCAGATGATCTAGCTGAAACAGCTAAATTTGGTTTGGGAGCAGCCAAATACCAGTTCAGATGGCTGCTGACTCTAATGTCACTGCTGCCAGATGGATGGCAACTACAGTGGTTCAGAGGAGGTTTGCCTGGCTGCGAGTCACAAACCTCACTCAGGATACCCAAACCAAGGCCATGAATTTCCCAGTCGAGGGTAATTCCCTCTTTGGAGAAAGATAAAGGCTTAATAAAAAATGGTGTGTGTATACAAAACTACCTACAGTAGCAATTCTGCAAAAGAAAGCTTCCCCGTCCACTAAAACATAGGGAAGGGGAGGTAGAGGCAGATCATTTCACAGCAAGCCTTTTTTTATCAGGCCATGGCTGCGCCTCAGTATCAGCACTACCCACAGCAGGGGTACTTCAGGCACCACAGACAAGTGGTCCTGGATGTAGTGAGTCAGGGATTCTCTGAGTTGTTTCCTTCCAGTAGTAAAAACAAAAGTTTTCAAACCATCTACAGATGTAGAGAAAACTCATGGAAAAAGAAGTTCAAAACCTGTTACTGCCAAAGACAGTGGAGCCTGTCCTTGTACAGCAAAAGGTACCAGGATGCTTATTTCCTCATCCCCATAAGGAAGTCTCACAGAAAGTACCTCAGGTTCAGACTTCCATCAGGTCACTCTCCAAGAGTGTACACAAAGTACTTGGCAGTGGTTGTAGCACACCTTCGAAGACAAGGTGTCACAGTTTTCCCATACCTAGGTGACTGGCTGGTGGTTGTAAAATCACCCCAGCAAGTGGGAGCATCTGCAACTCACTCTGGGGCTCCTGGAGTCTTTAGGATTCCTGATAAATCTAAAGAAAGTCTGTCCTTCAGCCTGCTCAGGCACTACAGTTCATAGGAGCAGCGCTAAATACTCTGCAAGGCAGGGCCTATCTGCCTCTAGGCAGGGCAATAAGTCTTCCCCTGATAGCGGGCTCTTTCAGCCTGAACAAACCAAAAACTGCAAGACAGTTTCTTCAGCTACTGGCCACATGGCACCTGCCACTGGCACAGTCCTGGAATCCAGATTATAGATGAGAGATGTTCAGTTTCACCTCAGGGTTCACTGGTGTCAGAGAAAGGACCCTCTTTCAAAACTAATTCTAGTAACAAAAAACATTGTTACAGGCCCTCCAATGGTGGAAAGAGGAAACTAACCTAAGGGAAGTGGTTCCTTTTTCAGCGAGTCGCCATCAGTTGTTCTGACAACAGATGAATCTCTACTAGAGTAGGGCGCCCATGTGGGGGTTCACACCACCCAAGGCAGATGGTCAAGTGCAGAGTCACTCCTGCACATAAACCTGCTGGAGCTAAGAATAATGTTACTGACACTAAAGGCTTTCACACAACTAGTACAGGGAAAGTGGTACAGATCAGAACAGACAATACCACCACAATGTATTACATAAACAAGCAGGGAGGGACAAAGTCAAGCCCTCCCTGCACAGGACTCATGAAACTATGGAGTCTAGCATGCTTCATGGGCTGCTGCAGGCTATTCATCTGCCAGGCAAGTACAATGCCTTGGCAGATACCCTGACTCAAATCAACCAGTCCCATCGCGAATGGGCCTTGAACAGTCCGGTGGTGCAAGTGATCTTCAGGAGGTGGGGCACCCCAGAGGTAGACTTGTTCGTGAGAACCACCACCTGCCACAGTACTATGGCAGGCCACCAGATCTGAGAACAATTCCCCTGGATGCTCTGTCTGAGTTGGCCAGGGGAGCACCTGCATGCTTTTTCTACCTTCCCTCTGGCGTATAGAGCATTTCTCAAGCTCAGGTCCCAGTCAGCATCAGTGGTCTTGATATCCCCAGACTGGGCCAGGTAGCCATGGTACTCTCCATGTCTGGGTCCAAACCAATACACCTTCCTTGGAGGCACAGTCTGCTACCTCCAACCAGGGGAGGCTCCTGTACCCAAACTTCGGGTCACTCAGGCTCAAAGCATGGCTCTTGAGGGCCTACAATATGCAGGCTTGCATCTTTCTGAAAGTGTCTTGGACATTTTAAGTGGTTACAGGAAGCCCTCAACTTAAGAAAATCTACACTTCATAATGGAAAAGGTTTACTATTTGGTGTTCAACCAGGAAACTGGTACAGCACATGATGGGGTTCCAGCTGTGCTAGACTATCTTCTATTTACATTCATTGAACTTGAGTCCAGCACCCTCAAGGCCCACCTAGCTTCAGCATCTGCTTACATATCAGCTGGACAAAATGTTTCAGTGACTCCAGATCCTGTCTTCAAAGGGTTCTTTAAGGGCCTGGCCCATATCAACACAGGTTGGTGTCCCAGCTGTGCTGGACTATCTTAACCTATTTGCATTCACTGGACTTGCAGTCCAGTACCTTAAAGGTCCACCTGGCCGAAGCATCTGCTTACATTTCAGTTGGGCAGAATGTTTCTGGGGCCTCAGACCCTATCTTCAAAAGGTTGTTTAAAGGCCTGGCTTATTTGCACCCCTCTCACAGGGAACCAGTGCCAGCATGGGACCTAAATGTGTGTATAGTTAGGCTCATGGGTCCCCCTTTTGAGCCGGTGTCTTTAGCTTATTTGAAATATGTCACATGAAAAACTGTTTTCCTTACGGTAATGACTTCTACCAGAAGAATCAGTAAGCTCCAGGCCCTCTGCATTTAACAGGACTACATTTCATTCCACAGAGACAAAGTGGTCCTGAGAACAAACAGGACAATCTTCTTCGAGATACAGCTCTTGCAGCAGGTTACACCATTAGGACTGAAGCCGCCAGGTGTCAGGACCCCACGGAAATCTTCTAGATAGCAGTCTTCAGCGGGGACCGCCTCCGACGTCGGTCCCGCCCCCGACGTCAGGCATAGTACATAAGGAGGCTGTCCCGCCAGAATCCCCAGTTCTTTCCCGCTGTCGACTTTGCAAGTCTCGACCTCCCGGTTAGTCTAGCTCGCGACGACCAGGAAAACTTCCAAGCTTCACAAAATACAACTGTCTTCAGTCGTTTTTTCGTCTGATGTCCTTTCCAACGTCAGTGGAGGGCCATTCTTCGAAGTGTGCCTGTGGAAAGCAGATTCCTTTCAAAGACCCTCATTTGGCCTGCGTTTGTTGCCTGGGCCCAGACCACGACACCCAGGCTTGCTCCTTCTGTCAGGGCTTTTAACAGCCGTACGAGAATCCGCCGACAGAAGGCCCTCCAGACTTTCCTCCTGGAAGAAAAACTTAAGGCCATGGAACCAGGGGGAAATCTTCAGGGAAGTCACACAGGCACCATGAGAAGCACAGGGAGAAGGTGAGACCTAGATCCCCCCCTCCAGGGCCTCGGACTCCCGCAGCTCCGGCTCCAGGTCGGACCGCTCTCCGTCTAGGGCCCGCTCTCAGCCTCCCCTGGTTGTGGTCAAATCGGTCAGTGGTTCCTCTACTCTGTGGCCTGCCAAGACCTCCAGGCCCGCTTCCTCTGTTAAGGCCTCTGGCCCAGGTCTGGGAGTTCTACAAGTCGCCCTCCTGGCATTAGGGCCGACGTCCGTCAGTCTCACCGCCACCACCCCAGTGCAAGACCAAGGACGACTCTGACCCGACACGCCGCCAAGGCAATAAGCATCTAGGAACCGCGACTGCTTGTCACCGCCGCCGGGTCAGGCATTCGTCCCCCAGGACGCTGGCGGGGGGACCGGCGTCAGATACCGCAGTCAGGAGGACCACACCACCGCCTACCGACGTCGGTCAGGAGGCGCTGTCAGAGGAGGAGTCTACCCAGCCCGAGGACCAGGCGGGCAATCCCGGACCTGTCGAACTCCCATGGGAACCCTCTCTTCTTACCGGGGAGCCGACGCCCGGCCCCCACGACAGGCCACCGGCGCCCGGTCCGTCGTTGGGCCTAAGCTTGTCAGAAGTGAAAGAGATCTTCACCTTCTGGTGGGACACCATCAAAAAGGATGTGGTCACCACACAACCTCCTCCCGCGCCCGCTGCACCCCCTCCTTCACCCAGGGGGTCAGCAGGACAAGCACCTTCCCCCCCCCAGGAGCCAGCAGCACCTCCTAGGGGTAGATCTTTGGAGAAGAGAAGGCTTCCGTCAAGATACTCTTCAGGGCCACCCAGCCCCAAGAGACCCAGAAGACGTCTGTATTCACCGTCCATGGAAAGTTCCAGATCTGACATCTCTGAATGTTCCAGGTCTCCTTCACCAATCAGCATCCCCTCTCCGGACCCATGCGACCTCCCTAGGTCTCCTCCGGATGACCCCTCATTCTCTGAAATAATGAGGCATATTCAGGAGAACATGGGATGGGATGCCAAGGAGCTTGACCCTGAAAGACTACACCTTACCCGCTACCTATGGCAAAAAGACCCCAAGCCTGTGGTAGTGCAGCCCTTGGTGGACACCTTTGTGGACGTCACCAAGGCAGCGTGGAAGTGTCCACATTCGACCCCGGCAATGCTGGAGAAGGCTGACCGCCTGTACAAGGCCCCAAGGGAGGACCAGTACCTGGCTAACCATCCTCTGGCAGACTCCCTGGTCATTACAGCTTCTCATGACTGGTCTCGGAAACCGCAACATTTGAGCACGCAGCCATCAGACCCGAGTCCTAAGCAGTTGGACTGCTGGGGCAGGGCGTGACGGTGACGCGACTTGGCGCTTATAGATCATTGAATTACCTTACTCACATGGTTCAGTTCCAGAACGCATTGTGGGAACAGGAACAGGACCTGGCGGAGAAACTGCCAGATGGTGGCCAAAAGGAGGAACTCCTGCAACTCCTCCGTACGGGTTCAGACGTGGGGACCCAGGTGCTCAGAGCCGCATACAACTCTGCGGACTCTTCGGCTTGAGCGGCAGCCTCAGGCGTGTGTCTCCGAGTTTACCTCGAACGTCCAGAAAAATATCATGGACGCTCCTTACTATGGCGAAGTTCTGTTTGGTGAAGCCTTGGAAAAGGTGATCACCAAATTGCAAGAAGCCGGGAAGGCTGTTAGATCTGTCCATGCCATGTACAGATCTAGACTTAGTTCCTTTCATAGGAACCAGAGTCGCTTTCGCAGCCGGACCCAAAGGCAACAATCTCATTCCGGCCAGCATCAGAGGGGCTCCTTCTCTCGGGAAGCCCAGGCTAAGACATCCTCAGGCAGAGGCCAATGAGCCACCAAGTCGGCCCAACCTGCAGGATCCAATGCTTCCACAGCAAGACTCCGTCCCGGCCCCCGCCCCTCCTCAGGATCAATGGGAAACTAAGGTCGGGGGTCGCATCGTGGACCACCTGCCAGGGTGGCGGTCGATCACCACCGACAGGTGGGTGCTACAGTTGGTCGAAAAAGGCCATTATATGGAATTTGTAGACAACCCTCCCACAAAGCCTCCTCTGCTCTCCCGTTATTCAGGTCAGCGCGCCCTGCTCATGCAGCAGGAAGTGCTCACGCTTCTACAGAAAGAGGCTTTGGAGCATGTTCCAGGGAACCAGAGAGGAGCAGGATACTATTCACACTTCTTCCTAGTTCCAAAGAAAACAGGGGACCTCCGTCCAATCTTGGACCTCAGAGACCTCAGTATGTCAGCCATTTACAAGCACTTCCACATGGTGACCCTTCCGGGACTAATCCCCATGCTGAAAAAGGACGCTTTCTTGGCGTCCTTGGACATGCAGGACACTTACCTGCACATCCCTATTGCTCAAGCGCACAGGAAGTTCCTGTGCTTCGAGTTTCTCAGCCGCCATTATCAGTTCCGAGTGCTCCCTTTCGGGCTGTCATCAGCACCCAGGGTATTTACCAAGTGCGTGGCAGCGTCTCTGAGGAGACAGGGCCACTATGTGTTCCCGTACCTGGACGACTGGCTTCTCATGGCCTCCTCCAAGGAGGCATTGCTGATAGCCATTCAGCATACTCAGACCCTTTTTCAGTCTCTGGGCATCCTAATCAACTCGTAGTCTCTCCTGGTACCGTCCCAGAAACTGCAGTTCATAGGCAGTTCTGGACACCGGCTAAGGGAAAGCTTTTTCTTCCCGAAGACAGAGCGAACGTATCCGATCCTCATGGGACCTATCAGCGGAAGAAGACCGTCCCAGCCAGATTGGTCCTTCGCTTGCTCGGACACATGGCTGTGGCCATTCCAACAGTCCCGATGGCAAGACTCACATGCGGGTAACCCAGTGGATGTTAAAGAGTGTAGGGACCAAAGGCAAGACCATCTGCAGCATCCAGTCAGAATCACGAAGGCTGTGGTTCGGGACTGGCAATGGTGGCTAGATCCGGGAACCCTCTCCGTGGGGGTTCCCTTCACAGCGCTGTCCCCGGTGATAACACTCTCCACAGATGCCTCAGGGCTGGGATGGGGAGCGCACTTGAACAGGGTGAGGTCTCAGGGAACATGGACTACCCAGGAATCTCATCTCCATATCAACATGTTGGAGATGAGGGCGGTTCTTTATGCCCTGCAAGCCTTCCAGTCAGAGATTCCACCGTGTACTCTCTTGTTACAAACAGACAATACTGCGGTGATGTATTACCTCAACAAACAAGGAGGCACACACACCTACCCCCTTTGCAGGGAGGCCATGAGGGGGTGGGAATAGGTAATACAACATGGCGCAAACCTCATTGCAGTTCACGTTCCCGGGTTGGATAACACTGTAGCAGACAGCCTGAGTCATTCCCAGGCCAGAGTCCATGAGTGGGAACTTCTACAGGAGGTGGCAGAGGATCTGTTTCACAGATGGGGCACTCCAGAATTGGATCTATTCGCGTCCCCATCCAACGCAAAACTGCCCAATTTTTGCTCGCTAGATCCAGGGCTTGGTGTTTTCTGGCGAGACGCGTTGTCCCTCTCCTGGGCAGGAAGATTCCTCTATGCCTTCCCTCCTTTCCTGTTGATCCAGAGAGTCCTCCTCAAACTTCGCAGGGAGCATGCAATGCTTATTTTGATAGCGCCTTTTTGGACCAGGCAAATTTGGTTCCCGCTTCTGAATCAGTTTTCCTTGGAACCTCCGCTTCCCTTGCCAATCAGCTCCCACCTGTTGTCTCAGGAGGAGGGTTCACTAGTCCACCCGGACTTGCGTTCATTGAACCTACATGCCTGGCTCCTAGAGACATAGCTATGATGCGACACGGGGTCTCGCAGGAGGTGGCAGATGTGCTTTCTGACGCCAGAAAACCGGCAACACATGCAACATATGCCATGAAGTGGCGCAGGTTTTGCCTGTGGACTCAAACACGCGGTTTCTCGCCCTTTGACTGTCCTGAGAAGCTGGTTCTAGAGTACCTGTTTTCCCTTTTTCAATCCGGGCTAGCTTACTCCTCGATCAAAGTGCACCTTTGTGCAATCTCTGCTTATCATGCCCCCATAGGCCATTGCATGGTGGCCCAGTTGGATGCTACTTGTGCCTTTCTAAGGGGGGTCCTCCACCTTAGGCCACCCATTAAGGATCCTGTCCCTCCTTGGGACTTGCTCTTCATCCTGGAGCAGCTTACACTGCCACCCTTTGAACCAGCTGCGGATTGTGAGCTACGTTTTCTGTCGTGGAAAACGTTGTTTTTAGTTGCTGTTACTTCGGCAAGAAGAATCTCCAAATTGCATGCTCTCATGTGCAAAGAGCCTTATTTAATTTTCCACCAGGATAGGGTATCCCTGAGGACAAATCCTAAGTTCTTGCCTAAGGTGGTTTCAGCCCTTACCCTTAATCAGGACATCAATTTACCAGTGTACTTTCCCCGAGTACACCAATCGAGGAGAAGCACTGCTTCACATCCTGGATGTTCACAGGTGTCTCAGATGTTATCTGACCAGAACCAAACAGCTCCGGTAAGCGGAGCAGCTGTTCGTATGCTTCACTGAGAGGATGAAAGGGGCCCCCGTTTCGAAGCAGACCCTTTCACGCTGGCTCATTCAGTGTATCTCTTTCTGTTATGACAAACGCAGAAAACCTTTGCCAGGAGCAGTCAAGGGCTATTCCACCAGAGGAGTGGCTACTTCCTTCACAGCACTGAAGAATGTGTCCACTTCAGCTATCTGTGCTGCAGCCACCTGGAGCTCGGTGCATACTTTTATCAGACATTATAGCCTGGACATCGCCTCAAGGCGAAGGGCTGGTTTCGGCCTAGCCGTCCTCCAGGGACTTCTGTCTCAGGCTCAGAAGGGGTCTTAATCTGCGTCTTTCCTCCTCCCATTGGCTTTTCAATGTTGCCATTGCTTGGGAATCAGTCCTAATGGTGTAACCTGCTGCAAGAGCTGTATCTCAAAGAAGATAGTACAGTTATGTAAGAACTTACCGTAACAGTAGATCTTCGAGAACAGCTCTTGCATCAGGTACCTTCCAGCCCACCATTCCCCCTTGGAGGAAGTAGGTTCTAACCTAACACCCATCCTTCAGATTGGAAAGGTCTGTCCTTAGTCTTGGCCATCTGATGGCGGGTCCTCGGGCTCCTCTTCTGATGTCATCTAGCGGACGGAAGTCTCCGGTGGGAGAACTGGGGATTCTGGCAGGACCGCCTCCTGATGTACTACGCCTGACGGGGGTGGGACTGATGTCGGAGGTGGTCCCCGCTGAAGACTGCTAGCTAGAAGATTTCCGTGGGGTCCTGACGCCTGGCGGCTTCAGTCCTAATGGTGTAACCTGCTGCAAGAGCTATTCTCGAAGATCTACTGTTACGGTAAGTTCTTGCGTAACTGTACTTTTCTTCCTAAGATGGTTTCTGATTTCCATTTGAACCAAACCATTACCTTACCTGTCTTTTTCACTGAACACTTTAGTTCTGGTGAAAGGAATCTTCATAGTCTGGACGTCGAAAGAGCTTTTAGCTACTACTTGACAGCCACTAAATTCCACAGGCAGGACAGAAAACAGCTGTTCTAGGAGCGTGGATATGTTGTTCATCCACACTCTTTGGCATGTCCCTTTCCCCTTTATGGATTACCGTAAGTCTTCAAGCTGGCTCCTCCCACCCACCCGGGTGGTATATACCTCAGCTCCGCCCCATGATGTCAGATCTTCCTTTCTGCTGGAAGATTCAGGTTGCCTCCCTCGTGCTCATGTATTTTGTAGGCCCTGGCTTTCAAACCTTCGGTTTTGCCGAAAATTCGTATCTTTTGAGTTAGCAATCACCTTTTCACATCTTTGATTGTGGAAGAAAAATCTTCCCCCGGATTTCGGCGGTGCTCCTGCTGCCAAAAGATGTCGCATACCGATCCCTACTCTGCCTACATCTACTGCCTTGATGTCGGCCATGACACCTCGGCCTGCAGTTTCTGCTTGGCCTTCCATCCCAAAGTCCTTTACAACCATCTTCCACTCTTGCAGCTGGGGAGACTGGAGAAGAGGAATTCTCCGGTGAAATCTGAAGAGTCGAGGTGGGTGGTTTCCGTGGCTTCCACCGAGCAATTGAAACGCATGCAAGCGTTCGAGGAAGAAGTGTCTCGCTCTTCTCAGAGCTTCTTCTTCCGCTCAACCTGCGCACAACCTTCTTGGGTTCCTTCAGGGAATTGTGCCAGTCTCTCCCTACCAAGGGGGAGGCACCTGCAGGCCCACACTCTTCTCGATCCTGTAATCAGAGAAGGATGCTAGCAAGTCTTCATCCTGACGAGTGCTCTTGGGACTGAGAGAGGTCTCAGTCCCAGGAGCATGTGGTCTCGACCTCGGTGCGCTGCTCGGATCTTCTGTCAGGCCAGCTGACCGAGGATGTGGTCGATGAGTTCGAAATTCTTATCGATCCAATCGATCCCCTGTTGCTGACTCTTTAGAAAGGACTCCGGTCCTTGTCTTCCCCTGATGAGGAGACCCAGCCTGCTGGAGTCCCCATCGAGGATCTGGTCCCAGACTCCGGGAAATCACCGGCCCCGCCGGTGTCTCCCGACTGACCGAGTCGGCCTGCCCGATCTCGGTCAAGGTCTAGGAACCCCTCGTGCAACAGGCCAAGGAAGGGCCAGAAGCGCTCTAAGGATAGGAGATGCCATCGGTGGTCCTCTTCCTCCTTGGATGAGGAGAGGCTCTGGCGGAAACTCCGGTGCTACAAGGACCTCATGTGGCAGCAGCTGATTCTGTCCGGGCATAAGCCTACCTTGGCTTCCTCCCCGCCCATTACTTGGCTTTCGCATCCCAAGCCAAAGCCAACTCCCTTGGAATTGATCAGATCAGTCCTCCTGCCCGTGGAGCCGGCAAGACCACCTGTTCGGCCCATAATGGTCTCTTTACCTATTGTGGTGGAACCACCTCCCAAGCAGCCTGTGGAAGGGCTCCTTCCAAGGAAGACAGACCGGACACCAGGCTTGCCCGGCAATTGTTGGTCACGGTCACCCCAGACTGTCCCCGGCGAGTTGAAGGTGACATGGGCGGTAGGCCGTTGTATCCATATTCTTCGGATTCGGATGTCACCGGTCTTCATTCACATCCAGGGGATGATGATTGGACCTCCTAGTGATGGAGGAAGGTCTCTTGTCCTTTCAAGGGATCCTCTGCCTCATCTGAGTCTACAGGGATGCCCTTGGAGCCTTCCAGAAAAAGGCAGCATACCCTCTCACTGACATCCTCAAGAGAGGGGATACCCTGACGGAGGCCTTTCCTGTGGCCGAGGCCATTGTTGGACCGGCCTTAGAACTTTGGCAGTGTCCTGCCTCTTGTCCAGCTCAGTCTGCCATATGACCCTCAAGTATGCAGTGCCCATGGGGTCCCTTGCAGGGTTCATAGAGCACCCTTTGGCCGAGAGTCGGGTGACCGCCTCTGTGTTCAGGCATACTGGCAGTTCTGCCGACCCTGACTGACCTCCCGATAAAGAGTCCAAGCTCTTGGACCATTCAGCCAGGAAGGTCTATGCAGCTTCCTCCTTGGGCCTTCGTCAGGCAAGTTTGGCTGTCATCATGGCACACTTCTGTCACGCCCTTCTAGGGTCATTAGATGAGGTCCTCCCATGTCTCCCTGTGGACATGCAGACCACGGTCAAGCAGGTCCGGGATCAGGGCCCAGCTGTTGCCAAACAGCAGCTCCAGACGGCCCTAGACCTTGGGGATTCTTATGCCCGTTCGATGGCTGCCGCAGTTGCCTCTCATCGCAGGCCTTGACTGAGGCTTTCCTCCTTCCCGCCAGATACCCAGCATAAATTAGTTGACATGCCCTTCCTTGGGACCGACTTGCTCGGCCCAAGAGTAGCTGGTCACCTTCAGCGCATTGAGCAGTCCATTGCCACCTTGGACTCTTACCTCTGCCAAGAGTTCTTTGGGCAAGAACCAGCAGAGGAAAAGGAAAAAGCCTTTTTGGCAATCTGCCCCTGCGACTCAGCAGTCCTCCTTTCAAGGCAGACAGCAGCACCAGCACCAGCAGCAGGCTCAAGCTTGGCACCCTCTGCCCAAGCAGGGTCCCCAACAGGCCCGTAAAGGAGGCCAAGGTTCAGGTCCTGGATCCTCCTCCTCCAGGCCTGCTCAGTGACGGGCCGGGGGCTGCCATCCCCGCTCCCATCACGCGAGCTCTGGGTCCTCCCATGGGAGGCCAGCTCTGCCACTTTCTTTCCGCCTGATCCATTGTCACCACGGACAGGTGGGTTCTGGAAGTGGTTGGTCAGGGACTGCCTCTGGAATTTGAGCAGTACCCCCTCAAGCCGAGCCCGTGCACCTTGGGAGGAACGCGTATCTACTCAGACCCAGTCGGCTCTCAGAGACGACATCGCTCAGCTCCTCCTCAAGGAGGCAGTAGCTCCAATGGCGGATCTTCCAGCAGACCCAGGCTTGGTCTCCAGGTACTTCCTGGTGCCCAAGCGGATGGGGGACTGGAGCCCCATTCTAGATCTGCATAACCTGAATCAGTATCTCAGGTCACGCACCTTTCAGATGGTCATTCTGTCCCAGATCATACAATCCCTGGAGCGAAACGTGGATCTTCCTGGACACAAAGTCTCCACCACTCATTCACACTAATGGGATCTCTGCCAGAGGCACTAGGACCCAGCGGGAGCAAACTTTTTTGCCAGAGGGTCGGCGCCAGAGATGGTGCCGCGAGGAGCGGCACCACGAGCCTCAGCTTGTGCAGTAATGACTGTCTCGGTGTCGACCCTCCAACTGCCTCAGTTCCTTTTTTCTCGCCGTCAAGTGCACTTCAGTGATGACGTTGCTCGCCCCCCGGGAGACAAACTTCAAACTAGCAATGTAGTTTTTCAGTTTTATTGTTTTGTAGTAATATCTCAAATAAGTACCACTTAGTCTATTCTTATTTAAAGAAGAAGTCTCAGCCTACATTGACTGAGTCAACCATGAGCGGGTCAGGTGGCGGTAGGGAGATTTTGTATAAAAGATGTTCAGTCAGCCGGGCTGGGTCCAGTCTGCCACCTTCTCTGGAGGGGGGGGGGTCTGACAACGGACAGTCCAAAGCCCGAGGGTTGGGCGGTCCCCTCGAAAGCATAAAAACAAACGGTCGCACTCTCGGCACAGTTCGGCCTCGAGCTCTTCTTCGGCTCACAGGTCAAAAAAGAGAAGGCATCACTCAAGGTTGCCCTCTGGTATGTCTGCGCGTAGACTGTCAGTTATTTGGGCTAGTTGCCGGTCTCCTCCTTTGGAGTTGCCTGTTTCTGATAGTTGACGTCTTCGACATCGGAGTCCTACCCCGCCCTCTGGTAGGTCTTCAGATGAGCAGTTTCATCAGTGGGCTGCTCTTATGGAGCAGTGGGCTCGGAGGTTGGTCCAGCTGCCTGGCCCAGTCACTCAAGGGCCTTCGGACTTTTTGGGAGATCAGGTAGGGCGATTGGGCCTCCCTAGTGGCGCGACGCCATCTTTGGTGCTGTCGACTCCACGCTTAGGTGTCCCCCCCCCCCCCAAAAAACACGGCTGCAGCACAGGCGGCCACACCGACGCTTTTATCTCCTGGTATTCATCCTTCTTTCTCCTCAAATCCTGTTTTTCGGAGTCTTGGGATGTTTTTGACACTCTCGGCATCGGTGGCACGCTTGGTGCTGTCTTCTGCACCAATGCGTCTGTCCCGTTGAGTTTCACGGCGCCTTGCGCTGCGTCGGTGCCGTCCTTGGTGCCGTGCGCTTCGTCTGCACCGTGTGGCTTCTCAGTGCCGCGTGGCCTCTCGGCACTGTCTTTGGCGTATCCGGCTTCGGCGCCGTCTTCACGCGTCGCTCACGCTCTGTCGTGCTTGCGCAAGGCCAGGCTCTTCTTCGGCGCCGAGACCTGTTAGGACGTCATCTTCTCTTCAGGGCTCCTCCTCTTTTAATCCTTCCTCATTTCCTTCTGATTTTCACTCCTTTCCTGTTCATACAGTCCCTCCTGGACTGTCAGGAGATGACATTGAGCCTGACCCAGGCCTTAGACTGGGTGATGATGTGGAAGGAACAGGATCTATTCCTGCTGCAGAGCCTGTGGTCAAGGACCTGTCTTTTAAGTCTCTGCTGAAAAACTTGAATTCCACTCTTGCTCTCCAAACTACAAATATTGATCCTGGGAAACTGTTAAGACTCCAATACCTTCATGTTCCGGAGATCCCTGTGGATTTGACTCCTCCGGTACAGCCCTCCTTTGAGACGCTGTCTCTAATGGTATGGAATAATCCTGCTCTCATTCCTTTGGTGGCTAAGTCCATAGATAGGAAATACACTGCTCCCAGGGATTGACCCATTTTGGGATCCCAAGCCTTTGCGGATCCTATTGTAGTCTTGGCAGAGAATGATAAAGTCGTCCTTCCCCAGACTACTGCAGCTCGACCTATTAACAAAGAATCTTGTAAAATAGACACTTTAGGTAAGAGAGTCTTTGCTGCTTCCACTCTAAGCATGCATATTGCCAGCTACCAAGGCTATTTCTCTCAACATGAGTATATCCTTTGGCATTCACTCAAACAAATGGTTGAAGCTCTACCAGAGTCTGACACAAATTTAGAGCTTCTTCAAACCATAACCAGGGGTATCGAGTCCAATAACCAGCAGGTTAAAGCAGCTATGGACGCTTTTGATACTGCTTCCCGAGCAGTGGCGGGCATTTGTACCCGCCGTCATTCCTGGCTGTGCACTTCAGGTTTCACGAATGATGCACAGCAACAGGTAATGGCGTTGCCTTTTGACGGTGTGTATCTCTTCAGCGCTCAAGTAGAACAGGCTCTAGAGGCTACACAAAAGACTAGGTCAGCCATTAAATTGGCTCGACCTCTTCCTGTCCCCTCTTGAGGGAGTGTTAATAAACGCCAGTTTCATAACCGTCAGTCCTTTTGAGGCAAAGACGGGGAAGTTTTATTAAAAATCAAGCCCCCCAGCCTGAAAAGAAAATGCAGCAGAAGGCGCAGGAACCCAAAGCGCCCAGTGCTACCTTCTGAGTTGTTGGCCAAAGTCCCACCTCAGCTGCCCGAGGTGGACTCTTCCTCAGCGGTGGGAGGTCGTCAGACTCACTTCTACAATCAGTGGAAGTCCATGAGCTCTGACAAATGGGTCCTCCAGATAATCTGTGAAGGGTATTCCCTCAGTCTTTTGGAGACCCCTCCAGATTGTCCCCCCAGACGACAGCCCAGGCTGTCGGCTTTTCAGTCAAGTATTCTCGCCTCCGAGATACAGGGCCTTCTGAAGAACAGGGCAGTGGAAGTAGTTCCGCTGCATCAACGGAACACAGGGTTCTACTCCTATTATTACTTTCTGGTTCCAAAGAAAACCGGGTGCATGCACCCCATTTTGGACCTCAGAAAACTAAACAAATTCCTTCCCAAAGAGAAATTCAGAAATGTATCACTAGGAACCCTGTTACCTTTGCTTCATCAACATGACTGGTTAGCCTCCCCGGACATGCAGGACGCTTAACCAGCACATTCCTATTTACCCAAAGCATCACAAATACCTAAGGTTCCTGGCTTTGGGACAGCATTATCAGTTCAGAGTCCTGCCCTTTGGGCTATCCTCAGCACCGCAAGTTTTTACAGAGTGTTGTGCAATTCTTGCAGCGCATCTCAGAAAAATCAGAATACAGGCGTTCCCATATCTGGACAATTGGCTTCTAGCAAGCCCTTCCAGACAGGGAACTCTAGATGCCGTGGCCATGGCGTCACACTTTCTCACATCCATGGGAGTCCTGCTAAACCTCAAAAAATCACAGCTGCAGCCCTCCCAGACGCTCCTTTTCATAGGAACTCTTCTTGACACCTCTTGTGCGAAAGCATTTCTTCCAGAGGACAGGAGGAGCGATATCCTTCAGATGGCCCGTTACATCAGAGAAAGCAACTCTGTTTCAGCTCTCTTGATGCAATGGATGCTAGGTCTCATGGCATCCTCGGTGTTCACTGTGCCCCTAGCACACCTCCACATGAGAACCTCTCGGTGGATGCTCAGTACTCAGTGGTCCCCAACCACTCACCCTCAGTCCTTTCTCATCAAGGTGACAGAACCTCTGAAGAAGTCACTCACCTGGTGGTCGCAAGAGGACAATCTTCTGGAAGGGTATCCCTTTGCTCTTCTGGATCATCAGATTTCCATTACCACGGATGCGTCCCTGATGGGGTGGGGAGCTCACTGTCAGAATCTCCACACTCAAAGTACGTGGACTCAGGACGAGTCCCAGTTTCACATAAATGTCTTAGAAATGAGAGCCGTCTTTTATGCAGTCTGGGCTTTGAAGGACATTCTCTGTCAGAAGAACATTCTCCTTCAAACGGACAACAAAGCAGTGATGTATTACATCAACAAGCAAGGCAGTGCTCACTCTTATCCCTTATGCAGGGAAGCGATGAGAGTGTGGGAGTGGTGCTTGGAGCACAAGGCTCTAATTCAAGCGGTCTACCTGCCGGGAGTGCAGAACAAACTGGCAGACCGTCTCAGCAGAACAGAGACAGATCCTCACGAATGGTCTTTCGACTCAATAGTACTTCAGTCACTATTCGCAAAGTGGGGAACTCCAGACCTGGACCTTTTTGCATCCCCACGCAACACAAAACGTCCTCTCTTCTGCTTCAGAAATCCAGGGCCTGGTATTTTCTGTCAGGATGTGTTCAGGCTGCAGTGGACAAATCGCTTTCTATGCGCTTTTCCGCCTCTTCCTCTAATTCAGAGGGTTCTTCTCAAGTTCGAATCCCAGGGAAGCAAAATGATTCTCATTTCTCCCTTCTGGCCTCGGCAGATATGGTTTCCATTTCTCAACAGTATGTCGGAAACCCCTCCGAAACCGCTTCCCCTTCAGACGAACCTTCTGACTCAGGGGCCTGTGGTCCATCTCAGTCTGAGATCGCTTCACCTTCACACTTGTCTCCTGAAGAGATAGAAGTGAACAGGTTCAGTGACTCCTGCAGAGTTTCAGATATTCTTCTGGTTGCGCGCAAGCCAGCCAGTAGGAAAACTTACATAGCCAAATGGAAGCGTTTTTCGCTCTGGTGTGCAAAATCCTCTTTGAATCCTTTTTCCTGCCCACCAGATAAAGTTCTAGAGTACCTCTTAGACCTCTCAAATTCAGGTATCCAATACTCTACAATCAAGGTTCAGCTTTGTGCCATTTCAGCTTATCATGAGCCAGTACTTTCCTTGTCACTGGCCCAGTTACCCATGGTTAAGAGGTTCCTTAAGGGAATTCTGCATACCAGACCTCCTATCAGATGTCCAGTCACAGTCTGGGACATTAGTCTTGCGCTAGACATGCTCACTCGGAAACCTTTCGAGCCTCTAGCTACCTGTGAGTTGAAATTCCTCACTTGGAAAATGGCCTTCCTAGTGGCCATTACCTCGGCCCGCAGGGTCTCTGAGATGCATGCCTTTGTCACAGACCCTCCGTATACTGTGTTTCATAAAGACAGAGTAGTTCTTAGGACCCATCCTAAGTTTCTCCATAAGGTTGTTTCAGAATTCCATTTAAACCAACCTTTGATCCTTCCTACTTACTTTGCGAACTTCCAAAATGAAGGGGAGCATTGTCTTCTTTCTTTGGATGTCAAAAGAGCTTTGCGTTTCTATTTAGATAGGACAAAAGATTTTCGCAAAGCTCTACAACTGTTTGTTTCTTTCAGCGAGACCCAGCTTGGTCAACCTGTCGCTATCAGATGCATTTCGGCATGGCTGGTGGCATGCCTTCGCCACTGTTATTCTATGGCGCAAGTTAAGCTGGAAGGCAGAGTGTACGCTCACTCTACTAGAGTGGTCGTGGCATCCCTAGCGGAAATCGGCAACGTGCCCATTGCAGATATTTGCAATGCGGCCACCTGGAGCTCAGTGCATACTTTACTCAAACACTATGCCCTGGATGTCCATGCCAGAGGGCATGTTTCATTTGGCAGAACCATCCTTAATGGACTTCTGTCATAAATCTGTGAGCTCTTGGTCTCGCTTGCCGTCCTCTCTGGGGTTTATTATCTCGGTACTCTCCCATCAGTGTGAATGAGTAGTGGAGACTTTATGTCCAGAAAGATATGGAAATTATGTACCTACCGTAATTCTTTTTTTTTTTTTTCTTCATTTTTTCCTTCTGGCAGGACCCCGTCTTCCTCTTCAGTCCTGGTCAGGGCCCCGGAGACCTCTACCACCGTCTATGGTTGCCAAGGTCCCTCAGTCACCCCGGCTTACCCCGGTGGGGGCCTTGCCACCTTCTTGGTGGCCCCGGACTAATAGCTGGTCGGGGACCCGAGCGATCGGTGCGGGAGGCTTCATATGAACGCTGGTCCTTGCCAGCCTCACTTTTTCCGCCTATTTTGTTACGGAGGCGGGACGTGTAATGATGCCAGCTTCCGCCCGCCTCCAAGAACTGTACGCTGCCGGACACTTGAGCTCCCCGCCTCCGCCAGGAGTCCCCAGTGCCGCCGATCGCTGCCCCCACTCTACCCCGAGAAGGAGAGCAGTCCATGGGACGCCTATCCTTCTTCCTTCCCCAGCCGGCTCCTCCGACGATCCGGTCCATTCTCAACCTCGGGTCGCCGCGCCGCAAAGCGTGGAAATCCCACCACCTGCGCCAGCGGGCCGGCTCACCGTAATTCTTGATCTTCTTGGATGAAGTCTCCACCACTCATTCACACGCCCACCCACCATCCCCCGAGCTCACCTCTCTTGTTGGTCTTCACTCCCTCAATCTTTAGGCTGTGAAGACTTCTTTCTTGACCCTTCTTATACGGGTCTTCCGGACTATCTTATATCCGTTTTTTTGATTAGGCTATCCTTCTAGGTGAGTTATGCTGCACCTCCTCGGAAAAAAAAGGTACTGAGGCGGTTGGAGGTTCGACGCTGAGATAGTCATAACTGCACGAGCCAAGGCTCGCGGTGCTGCTCCTCGTGGCCCCATCTCTGGCGCCGACCCTCTAGCAAAAAGTTTGCTCCCGCTGGGTCCAAGTGCCTCCGGCGCAGTTCCCGTTAGTGTGAATGAGTGGTGGAGACTTCGTCCACAAAGATCAAGAATTATGGTAGGTACGTAATTTCCATTTACTCACCTGTAACAGGAGTTCTAGGAGTGCTATATGTTGTTCATCCACATGATCCACCCTACCTCCCTGGCTTCGACACGTAACCTGGCTTCCAGCGGGTTAGATCTGGCGTCATGGGGTGGAGCCGATGGTTTTACCACCCGGGTGGGTTGGAGGAGCCAGGTGGAAGACCTACCGGCAACATTTAAAGCGGCAAGGAACCTGCCAAAAAGTGTGGATGAACAACTTGTACCACTACTAGAACTACTGTTACAGGTGAGTGACCTGTATTTGGCTTCCTCTTTGGGACTCAGACGTGCTACTTATATGGCCTACACAGCCAGATACCAGAAATCCAGATGGGATACGGTTCTGGAACTGGCTAAACAGGCCTCTCCCCAGCTAGCCAAGGAGCTGGAGGAGGTGGAGGCTGCTGCCGGAATTGAGGCATCAAAAATGCAATTTCATGCTGCTGTGGACTCCAGTGATGCAACTAGAGTCATGACTACATCTGTGTCTCTCAGGAGACATGCTTGGCTCAGATGTACTAGCCTTTCACATGATACCCAAACTAAGGCTATGGATTTTCCTGTAGTGGGTAACTCTCTGTTTGGGGAGCAAACAGAGACTTACATGAAGAAAATGGATGAATACAGGACCACGTACAGGAGTGCACAGGCCAAGGAAAGGCAAGCCTCTCCTCAAAACCAGCAGTCTAGGGGTAGGGGCAGGCCCTTTCACAGGCCTTTTTACCAAGCCCAGGCCTCCTCTCCCTTCCCACAGTGGGGGTTCTTCAGAGGAAGGGGCAGGAGGGGGGTGAGCAGGGCTGCTCCCTCTTCCTCTCAGTCTAAGGCTCCTACCAAGCAGACACTCTGATGTGTCAGCCTGGGTCGACTCCCTATTTCCAGCAGGAAGCAGGCTGGCTTACTACTTCCAGGCCTGGAAGTCTGTGACTTCAGACAAGTGGGTCCTGGAAGTAGTAAGCCAGGGACTGGCCCTCAGCTTCAAAATGTTTCCATAAAGGAGGGCCAAGTGTTTTCCTCCTGCACCAGCCTTAGAAACCATTGCCCTAGAGGCAGAGATTTCCTCTCTTCTAGCTCTCAGAGCTGTAGAGGAGGTTCCCGCTCAGCACAGGAGGAAGACTGTACTCCAGGTACTTCCTTACCCCAAAGAAAACGGGGGAGTGGCGGCACATCCTAGACTTAAGGTATTTGAACAAACACATTTTAAAGCCAGAATTCAAAATGGTAACTCTGGGAATAATCCTTCCCTCTCTAAGGCCAGGAGATTGGCTAGCATCTCTGGACCTCAAGGATTCCTACTTCCATATTCCTGTCAGGTGCTCCCACAGAAAATACCTCAGGTTCGAGTTGCGTTCAGGCCATTACCAATTCAGAGCCATGCCATTCGGCTTAACATCAGCTCCAAGGGTGTTCACAAAGTGCCTTGCAGTAGTGGTGGCTTACCTCAGAAGACAGGGTATCACCATCTTCCCATATCTGGACGACTGTCTCATCGAGGGGCAATCATCTCTACAGGTCAAGTCAGCTCTACAGACCATCCAGGATATACTCAGTTCCCTGGGGTTTCTTCTCAATCTTCCAAAGTCTGTCCTCGAACCAGTTCAGCTTCTCACCGTTATAGGCATAAAGTTGGACACTGTACAAGCAAAAGCTTTCCTTCCCCTGGCAAGGGTGAAGGCCCTAGTGGATCTCGCTTCATCCTTTCAACCTCAGGTCTCCTGCCCAACAAGACACTTCCTCCAGCTTCTGGGTCATATGGCAGCTTCCACCGCAGCGGTGCAGGGAGCAAGGTTCCAGATGAGGGACATTTAGTTTCACCCAAGGTCCTTCTGGGCTCAAAAGAAGGATTCACTTACCAAACTAATTCCAGTGACTCAGACTCTGGTCCAAGCTCTCCAGTGGTGGCTAGATCAGGACAACCTCAGACAAGGGGTTCCATTTCTCCCTCAAGTCCCATCAGTTGTTCTAACTACGGATGCCTCCCTCCTAGGTTGGGGAGCCCACCTTGGAGCCCTGATGGCTCAAGGGCTGTGGTCTCCACAGGAGTCTCTCCTTCATATCAATCTCCTGGAGCTCAGGGCAGTCTTCCTAGCCCTTCAGAGCTTCTCAGATTCAGTCAGGGGCAGAGTGGTCCAAGTCAGAACAGACACCACCACCACAATGTGGTACATCAACAAGCAAGGAGGCACTCGGTCCTCGGCCTTGTGCACGGAAGCCATGAAACTGTGGTCTCTGGCCTATTCTCTTCAGACTTCCCTAGTAGCAGATCACCTTCCAGGGAAGGACAGTGGTCCCTGAATCCCCTCATACTGCAGATTATCTTCTCCAGATGGGGCATTCCAGAGATAGATTTTTTTGCAACCCTGGACAATCACTAACTCCCTCTGTTCTGTTGCAGACCTCCACTGTTGGGAACTGTACCCCAGGATGCCCAGATTTTGAATTTGAAGGGCAGGTTCCTCTATGCCTTCCTTCCATTCCCTCTGCTGTTCAGAGTCCTGATCAAGATCAGAACTCAGCCTTGCACAGTGATCCTAGTGGCTCCAGACTGGGCCAGACAACCTTGGTATCCTCTGCTCCTGTCCCTGACAGTGTCTCGTCCTCTGTCCCTTCCTAGGAGACACAATCTTTTGTCCTCTTCCCAGGGGAGGATCTGGTATCCCAATCTTCAGTCTCTCAATCTCAAGGCCTGGCTCTTGAGGAGCTAGAATATGCAGACCTACATCTTCCTCAGGCAGTCATGGATATCCTGAAGGTTTCCAGGAAACCATGTACTAGAATGACTTGTGATTCCAAATGGAAGAGGTTTACCATTTGTTGTTCTCAGGTAGGCATTGTCCCTGATTCTGCAGGCATCTCCACGGCCTTAGATTATCTGGTTCACCTCAATGGCCTAGGCCTTAGGCCTGCAACTCTAAAGGTTCACCTTGCAGCAGTTTCTGCTTTCCTTTCAGCAGGGAAGGGTTCTTCCCTGGCCTCTCATCATGTGTTTAAAAAGTTCTTCAAGGGTCTGGTTCATACAAACCCTCCATTTAGAGAACCGACCCCTGCTTGGGATCTTAATGTCTGCATTGCACAGCTCATGCAGCCCCCCTTTGAACCCATGGCTTCGGCTGAGCTGAAATACTTGATCTGGAAAACTGTGTTCCTGGTAGCCATTACTTCGGCCAGGAGGATTAGCGAATTACAGGCCTTGTTAGTAGAACCTGACTTCATATCTTTCCATAGGGATAAAGTGGTCCTAAGAACCAATAGGAGGTTCTTGCCCAAGGTGGTATCGGATTTTCATCTGAACAAATCTGTATCTCTCCCTGTGTTTTTCACTGACCATTCTTCTTCAGGAGAAAGAAGATTACACAGTTTGTTTAACAGGGCTCTTAGCTACTACATAGAGCATACTAAGGCACACATAAATGACTGTCCTCAATTGTTTCTCACTTATGGTGACGTGAGGAGGGGTAAGCCTGCCACTAAAAGAACTTTTGCCAGGTGGATTGTTTCTTGTATACAATTCTGTTATGACAAATTGGGTAGGACACCCCCTTCAGGCCTGAGGACTCACTCGATTAGGGGTACTGCTGCTTCTCTAGCTGTGGCTAGAGATATACCCTTGTTAGAGATCTGTAAAGCAGACACCTGGAAAACAGTACATACATTCACCAAAAATTACTCCTTGGACATCCAAGCTAGGAGTGATGCTAGGTTTGGCACAGCAGTACTGCAGAGCTTGTTCCCAAAGTAGGTTCTGCATTCCCTCCTCCATAGGGAACTGCTTGGTAGTCTGCATTATGTCAGAATACAGCAAGACTTCATGTTGATTGAAGAAGGAATTATTCACCATAGTAATGTTTCTTCTAATGGAGTCTTGATGTATTCTGACCTCCCCCCTGCCTCCCCTCTCAGAACCTAGTTTTTGGGAAGTGGGCTGGCAGGTACAGTGTTGCACCTCAGGGGTATACCTTGTACCCTCTCTCCAGGGTGGGGTAGCTGATCTTCCTGGACTAAGTCTCCATCACTCATTCACACTAGTGGGATAGTGCTGGAGGCGCTAGGACCAACCGGGAGCCTAACATTTTCTGAAGGATTTGCGCCGAGACAGGACCACGCCTGCGCAGCACTGCGAGACTAGCTTGCGTCTGTGTAGGCTATCTCAGTGTCGACCCTCCAACCTCCTCAGTTCCTTTTCTCCCACTGTCGAGTGCGCTTGGATGTCGACATCGCTCGTCTGCCGGAGTCTAAGTTTTCGTCTATATGACAACAGCTTTTAACGTTTAATATTTGAAGTAGTAATTTCTTATTTTACAAACAAGAAGAAGATTATGAAGAAGAAAAAGACATAATTTCCTGCCATCAACGGAGTCGTCCTTAGACAGTAGCGGTGACGGTAGGAGGACTTTGTTGAAAGTTTTATGGCAGAGGGGTTGTGTCCGGTCTGCATCTTAATTAATCGGGGGTCTGACTACAGACAGTCCTGTGCTTGGGGAGTCCTCCAAGCACAAATCTAGCGGTTCCAGGGATCCAGCTCTGCTTAATCTTGAGCTCCTCTTCTTCTTTGGGGGAAGAAGAATCGGTGCCACTCGAGGTTGCCTGTTGGTATGTCTGCACGAGGATTGTTCGTCGGGAGGGGCGATGGGCCTGAACCGACTTTGGTGGGTTCCTCTTGGCCCCACTCCTAATGGCTGCATTCTCGACTCCAAGCTCCATCTCTGTCCTCGTTGGAGCTCCAGTGGGCAGTTTCACCTTTGGACCGCTCCTATGGAGCAGAGGGTTTGACTTCCAGTTTTTCCTGGCTCTGTTCCTGATTTCGGGACCTCCAGGCCTCGGAGCCATTGAACCGGAGCTGGGTCAATTGGATCACGATGGGTGAGGTGCCCTCTTGGTGCCTTTGCCATCATGTCGACCCCTCATGCCTACCCCCCTCTCCCGTTTCCATGCAGGGGCCGGCATGGGCACCACCTGTTTCCTTCTCCCCTTCTCAGGATTTCCATTGGCATTTTCCTTTGGTGCCGTGGCTCAGTGCCTTGATCAGCGCCATGTCTCAGAGCTATGGCTTGGAGACTTGGTCGGTGCTGAGCCTCGGTGCCTTGGTCGGCACCGTGCCTTAGTTGGCGCCGTGGGCGCTATGCACCGTGGGTGGCGCTATGGGCACCTGCAGGTGGCATGGGGTGGCATGGGTGGTGCCATGAGCACCCGTGGGTGCCTTGGGTGGTGCCGGGAGCGTCCACGGCTGCCATGTGTGCCACAGGTGCCATGGGTGCCACTGGTGCCATGAGTACCATGGGTGCCACCGGGGGACAACCGTGGGTGGCACTGCAGGCGCCCATGGGTGCCACTGGTTCCCTCAGGTGCCATTTTTGCCATGGGTACCATGTGTGCTATGGTACCATGGGTGTCAGGGGTGTCCTCGGGTGCCATGGTACCATGGGTATCAGGGGTGCCCTCAAGTGCCATTGCTACATGGGTGTCAGGTGTGCCTGTGGGTACTGCCGTGGCTGCCCTCAGCTATCGCCCAGGTTGGTATAAACACTACTTGGTGCCCTCCTGTGCCATGAGTGATGCTGGTGCCGCACAGGTGGTAGTGGGTGCTGTATGGCAGAATTAGTGACACATTTTTCCTTTTTGGACTTCCTTTCCACAGAACTTGTGGCGGGATGTTTATCGCAGAATGAACTCCTGTTCTGCAGATTATTTTTTCCACACATCTTAGTGAGTGGCAGTCTATGTGGGATCTTGAGTCATCCAGCGGTTTTCTGCTGATGAAACTCTGCTGTACTGCTCTGCCAGAGGAGTCTCATTCTGCTCAGCACTTTCTCAGCTCTCTATGTGGTACCAAGCTCCTGGACATCCTTCCTAATGGCGGAGTCTCTAGTGGCTCTGACCCAGACCTCTTGGAGGTCCTTCTAGGGTAGAAGTGCATCTAGATGAGTCTTTCCCTGTCCTTCTGGTCAGTAATATAGCGGACGACTCATTTTATATACTGAAGGGCACGTCCTCTCTATCATCAGAGTCTGTGATGGAAAATCTTTTCAGTAGTTCCTCAGTAATGGGGTCCACTGTAGTATTTCACACTGCATCTGTGGACCATACACTTCTGCGTCTAGACTTTTTCAATCGTCAACATTCTAATTTAATGGTTGGGAGCTGCTCTGACTCTTCTGCTCCTTTGATAGGGGTGTATAGCCCCCTTGTGATATTACCCCTTAGGTGGCTTCTTCGGCACAGGTGGTTAACATCTCTCCAGCTGTGATTATTAGTCCAGTCATGATTTCAGTATGGACGCTCAGGCTCGTTCTGCACTCAGATGGAGAACATCTTCGTCATTTTGTGTCAAGACAATCCTTGCGAAATAGCAGTCTGAAGGCCTTGTTAGGCTCGGACTAAAAAAAAAAAAAATTTTTTTGTCACAGCACAGGGTCTAGCCGAAATTACCGGATACCCCCCTTTTTCTGATCTGGTCAGGTTTCGCCTCAGCCCCTGAGGTGCTTGTCTCCAGAATACGGTAGAGTACCTGACTTCTACTTCCCCTAGGGGGAGTCCGATCCGGCAGCGGTATGGGTCATCTCTTCCTCTGAGAGATTTCTCTCATTCAGAGACATTTCCTAGACCTAGGCGACTGCCCAGTCTGTTAATTCCCCTTTCTTTTTATCAGGCTTTCTTCTCTTGAGCAGAGCCTTGCAGCAGCAGAAGCGACTCTCCACCGAGTCGGACCTCAGGTTCCTGTTTCCTTGTTGCTTAACTTAACAGGCGAGTTTCTCCTTCTTGATGGAAGGTCAAGTAGGTCCTTTTTCTGAGGAAGCTTCTCAAATACTCACACCTTCGGTTCCTGCGCACTGGTCCACGCCAGTCGCTCACGAAGCTATCCTCTTCAAGTGCGTGATGAAGTTATGATGTTTGTTTTTCAGCAAACAAACTAGAATCCTTTCCTACTCCCTTCAGGGAGGCCAGAGTGGGTAGTGCCTCACCGCATTGAGTCACTGCCTCTTTCAGTCAGTTCAACAAATGGGTTAGCCCTAACTTGGTCCTGCTGTGTCCCTTCTCGACGCACATCTGCCTCTATTTGCCTTAGAAATCCAGCCCCTGTTTTTTTTCTTTTGGAATGTTTTTTACTGCAGTGGACATGTCCTCCTGTACACTTTTTCCTTTCTTCCCCGAGTTTAGAGACTGCTACTACAATTGTACACACAGGGGCAGGATGATTCCTTTGGAATATGCAGTGGGTAGGATCTGGTTCTACTAGACCACCACGAGAGGCTTCTAAGTCGTGCTTGGCCTTCCATCAGGAAGATTCCTGTGACTAAGAGACCATTCTCCTTGATGGGCTAACCCCACCGGGACCCCCTTGCTCACCAAGTAAGGGGTTCAAGTGCCCCTGGACCTGTTGTTTACAGGTCAGCCATACTTGATAGTGGGGGGTTCAATCTGCACTTTCCGGTATCCTGAACCAGTAGACTTTACCTCCGACTCTTTCAGTTCCTGAGGTCCCTTTACATTAGATTAGTACATGTCTTTGACACTATTAATTTTGGTCCTGGACCAAATTGTGAGGCCAGGTTTTTGCCGCTCTCCTAGAGTGGTTGTGGCTTCCTGTCAGACTTTCATTTTGTGTCCATTGCAGTCGTCTGCATAGTGGTGAGTTACAACTTGAGCGGTTATCTTGTAGGCTCTGTGTTCTAGTTGCTCTCTACAAGACAGCTCTTTTTATTAGCAGGACAGTCCTTAGCTGTCCTTTCTGAGTGAACCCTATCTCCTACCACCCTACTCAGGGTTGTTGGCAAAGCTCGGTACTCTCCCACTAGTGTGAATGAATGATGAAGACTTAGTCCAGGAAGTTATGGAAATTATGTACTTACCGTAATTATTGATCTTCTTGGACAGTCTCCATCACTCATTCACATGCCCACCCACCATTCCCTGGGTTCACTCATTTTCTTTCCTGGTCTTCATGGTCCTATGGTTCAGACTGTGAGGACATTATTCTTTGACCTTTCTTGCAATGGCTATCTGGGCCCTCTCAAGCCCAGAAACTCAGGATGAGTTATTCTCATTAGTTACGCTGCACCTCCTCAGTCGAAAAGGTACTGAGGCGGTTGGAGGGTCGACACCAAGATAGCCTACACAGGCGCGAGCTAGTATTGCGGTTCCGCGCATGCGTGGTCCTGTCTCGGTGCCAACCCTTCAGAAAATTTTAGGGTCTCGCTTGATCCTAGCGCCTCAGGCGCTACCCAACTAGTGTGAATGAATGATGGAGACTGTCCAAGAAGATCAATAATCACGGTAAGTATGTAATTTCCATTTCTTTTTTGTGTTTTATAGTTAAATATTGTCACTACCTTTCCTTCTTGGGTTCTCGACTTGAGTCTTTTTGGACCAAAAAATGTTTTGCCCTTTGGCTATATGTTTGAACGATTTCCGTACTATAGTATTCAGTTTGCTTGTAAGAATCTGATGGTTACACTGGGAAGTACCACAGACAGAGGTTTGAAAACCGAGCTCGAGCTCAACGTTCTATGCTTCTGCATAGAATTAACTCTTTCCTCTCTGGGGCAGTTCAAGTGCTGGGACTAACTGCATTATGTCAGAATACAGCAAGACTCCATTTGAAAAAAACATTACTATGGTGAGTAATTTTTTTCTTGCAGTAGTGGCAGCCCACCTCAGGTGTCGGGGGTGTATGTGTCAGAATTTACCCCTACCTCGACGATTGGCTCTTAGCAGGTTCCACCCTGTAGGAGGTGGAGAGGTCCAGGGACCTGGTTCTCTAGACCTGCACCCATCTCGGCATCCTGATAAACAAGGCCAAGTCCCAGCTCGTGCCTTCTCTGGTGATGTGCTTCATCGGGGCAGAGCTTGACTCTCATCAAGCCAGAGCTCGGCTCCCGGTGGACAGGGTGGAGGTTATCTCCTCCTTTGCCCAATCATTTCTGGTTGGGCAATTGAGCCCTGCCTGGAACTTTCTGTGCCTTCTGGGTTACATGGTGGTGTGCACCTCCGTGGTCCATTGGGTCCGGTGGTACATGCGCCCCCTCCAGTGGGTGCTGGCCGCCCAGTAGACTCAGCGCCATGGTCATTTCGACCAGCTGATCACTGTGACCCAGAAGGTGTGGGACGCTCTCCAATGGTGGACCGTCCCAGGCTGGTTGCAGGAAGGGATCCTTTTTGTCTGCCCTGAGCCGTCCTTACTAGCAGTGCCTCTCTCATGGGCTGGGGAGGCCACATGGGGAACAACAGGGCCTACGGGTTCTGGACCCCCTAGGAGTCCCGTTATCACATCAACCTGTTGCAGCTCAGAGCAGTCAGAATGGCACTGTCAGCTTTCACTCCTCAGCTCCGGGGTCAGGTGGTTCAAGTCCAGACGGACAATACCACGACCATGTACTACCTCAACAAACAGGGTGACGTGCATTCCCGTCTGCTATGCTGGAAAGCGCTCTGCATCTGAATACTCGTGAGCCGTCTGGAGGCAGAAGCCTCAAACCATCTGGCGGATGCTCTCAGCCGTATAGGTGAGACATCCCACAAGTGGTCTCTCCATCCAGAGGTAGCGTACAGTCTGTTCTCCCACTGGGGCAAACTGTTGGTGGACCTGTTTGCCTCCAGGGAAAACTGCAAGCTGAGGCTGTTTCATGCTTGCCTCCCTCTCAGGAGGGCTCGCTTCAGGGGGATGCTTTCTCAAGGCCGTGGACCCCAGGCCTCTTATACGCCTTCGCTTATTTCCCTTGATCCACAGGGTGCTCCTCAAGGTGAGGAGGGACAAGGTGCATTTGATTCTGGTAGCCCCAGACTGGCCACGCCAGTTCTGGTACCCAGATCTCCTCAGCCTCAGCAACAGGCCCCCAGAGTGACTTCCAGCACGCCTGGACCTGATCTCATTCAACCAGGGGGAAGGTATTCCATCTGGACCTTCAATCCCTGCACCTCACAGCCTGGTACCTGAGCGGCTAGAGTTCCAGGCTTTGGGTCTTTCCGAGGATGTCCTCACAGTGGTAGAGGCATCCAGAAAGGAATCGACCAGGAAATGTTATGCCTTCAGATGGAAAAGTTTTTCCATTTGGTGTCGGGGCAAGGGCCTGGACCCTCTGTCCTGTCTAGTGGCTAACATTCTCAACTACCTTTGGTCTCTGTCCAAAGGGGGTCTTTGGTCATCGACCCTTAGGGTGCAACTGGCAGCCATCTCTGTTTACCGGCGCAGGCCGGACAGCCGACGTTGGTGCAGGAGACAGTGACTGGGCACTTTTTCCAAGGCCTGGATCACATATCCCCTCTGGTGCGTGAACCTCCACCTCCATGGGATCTACTGCTGGTACTGGCAAAGCTCATGGGCAAGCCATTTGAACCGGTGCACAAGTGTGAGCTGTCAAACTTGTCCTGGAAGACAACCTTCCTGGTGGCTATCATGTCTGCCAGAAGGACAGGGGAGTGCCAGGTGTTCTTGGTGGACTCCCCTTATCTGGTCTTCCACAGGGACAAGGCTGTCCTTCGCCCCTACCCGAAATTCCTTCCGAAGGTGGTGTCAGAGTTTCACCTTAATCAGGTGTTGACTCTGCCAGTGTACTACCCCAGATCTTACTTCGAGTGGGAGCTCTTGCAGCAGGCTATTACAATCAGGATTATGCTGCAGGCACTAGGACACTCCGGTGAAACTTCTGCCTGCAATACACAGCAGGGACCGCCCCCGATGCCAGTCAGGGTACAAGATGGGGCGGACCCAGCTCCACCTCAGTTCTTTCCCGCCGCGTCCTGCACTTGAAGCCGAAAGGAACAGCTTCTGCTTGCAATTGCAGCTAAAAGATTGACTCTGCAATCAAGATTTCCCTCTTTTTTTCGACGGGTTTACCGTTTTCAGGTACCGACTTCAGTCCACTGCCTGTCAATTGCTTCCTTTTTCCCGCTTTCGAGCATTGTTTCCCTTGCTCTTTCCGCTACCTAGTACCGATGTCAGCTGTTCTTTTAACCCGGCCAGGTTAGATGTCTTCTTGGGCGTCGGCATCTCCAGAACACCTAAATAAGTGTGACTGCGGGAGGCAGTTCCCAGCTAAGGATGGCCATCGGCGGTGCATTTTCTGCCTGGGCCCGGACCATGACACTGCCAACTGCGCAGATTGCCAGGCCTTTACCAGCCGGACCCGCATCCGCTGCCTGAAGGCCCTTAAGGCCTACCTGCTGAAGCAGAAGATGGATCTGCACTCCTCGGAGGGGAAGAGGAAGGAGAAGAAGCGCCACAGCAAGGACCGTAGTCGATCCCGGTCACCCTCGCATTCGCTGCCATCTCCCAAAAACCCGTCCTCGGGTTCTGAGATCCTCCAGACTTCCCAGGCTAAGGCCGGGTCCGTTGGGGGAGAAGCCGGCCAAGCCAAAGGTGACTCCGCTAAGGGTCTTCACTAAGTCCTTAGAGGTGCCTGCTTCGGCCCCACCTGCTAAGGCACCAGCGCCGTCTGCTGAAGGCGCGCCTCCGGAGACCAAGGACTCTCCGGCACCCCCAGGTGTCACTCCATCATCGGTCCCTACACCGACGCCGGTTGAAGGGGCGAAGGCGTCGGGGTCGATCATGGAGGAACCGACGTCCCCGTCGCCCAAGTCCTCCTCCCCCCTGGGCCCTCGGGAGAGCTCTCCTTCGTGCCCCGACATTTCGGAGACTTCCTTCCCGAAACAAGCAGCTGAAATTGTCACTAAGGATGAGCTCAAGGATCTTTTCTTCTTTCGGTGGTGGCAGGTCCACAAGCGGTCCTCCCCATTGCCGGCCCAGACACCGGTACTGGACTCTTCGGGATAACCACAGCCGGGAGGTGAGTCTTCCACGCGGAAGTCACCGGAGTGCCAGCCTTCACCTCCCTCCAGGGCTTGTTCCCGCACCGGGTCCGAGGACCACCGTTGTCGCTCCAGGGACTCTGGTCACCGACGTCTGTGTAGGTCACGCTCCAGGAGCCCTTCAAACAACATGGAGTCTCGCTATATTATGACTATTGCAGTTTGTCCCAGCCTTAGAACTGCTCCGGAGGTGAAAGAGTTAACTTCCATGCAGAGCATGGAGCTTAGAGCGCGAGCTCGGTTCAGAAGCTCTGTTAGGCTGGTTTCAAACTGAAACCGTCAGATTCTTTACTCTGCCTCACTGAACAGTCGCTCCGGAGATTCCTCCTGTTGCTCGGTTCATTTCTTCGGTTTAAAGCGCTATTTCTCAGTTTAATTTAACCACGATTTAATTATTTTAACCGCAAAACCGATCGGTTCAGGCTCTGTCTATGTATGGTAATCGTAAGTAATAGATAGGGTTTTTTCTGTGTGGAACTTGTAAAGTGTTATCGGTTCGGTTGAACCGATCGAATTGTATTAAAATATAAGTTTAAAGCCTTTAAGGCTGCTTAGAGTCGTGATTCCGGTTCTTATCGGTTCTAAAAAAACAGATTTCATTACGTTTTTTCCACGACTCGTGACACGGTTTGGAACCGATAAGGTGTCTTCCTCGCACTGCCATTAAAAGGGCAAGTTTGTTGGTTAGGCTGGCACTATGTCTGAGAAACCCAAAAGAAAAACCGGCCCACTGGTTTCAACACTGTAGTGTCTGTGGGGAAGCCTTGCCAAGGCTGACCCACACACTACATGTGTCTATTGTCTGGGGTTTGACCACCTCAATTCAGACTGCCAGATTTGTAAAAATTTCCCTGCAGCCACCCTGGACAAGAGAGTGGGCAGGCTCAGGGAACGATAGGCCAAAAAGTCCGCTGACCCGGATGGCCAGCCCGGTTTGGTGCCAACCGAACTGGAGGGAGTGCCCTCTGACCAGGGCGAGACTTCCTCTGGCAAACGAAAAGCTGGCTCTGAGGAGCCAGTTCCAGCAAAGAAATCTAAAAAATCAGCAGGTTTGGAGTCCAAAATTCCTTCTCCAACTGCTGCAGAGATAGCCAGGGCAATACAGATTGTCCAGTCCCTGTCCCTGGTTCCTTCCGAACCGCCACTGTCTGGCAAAAGGTCGGTTCGGTCGGTTCCAGTGGTTCAGGATTATGATATAGAAGAGTTCTATGAACCAGAGGAGGGGGATGAGGATTATGATCAGTGTGAATGTGACTTTGAAAGTCTGGATGTGCCCATTGAACCGGACATCTCCCCAGACAGACCTTCAGGTAAGTCTCCCCCTAGGCTTTCTGAGTCCCCTTCTCATTTTTTGTTTTATAAAAAAGTTGCTGAGACTCTCCAGCTTCCCTTAGAGGAGGCTTTGGATGAGCAAGAGGAGCCTGACTATGTGGAGATGGTGGATATCCCAGAGTCCAGGAGGTTGTCCATCCCTTTACATAAATCTTTTAGAAAACAAACAATACAAATTTTAAAAGCTCCTAATTCTGTGCCTCCTGTGGATAAAAAGATGGACAGGAGGTACACTTTGTCAGGTCCTTATACAGATTTTCTTTCACAGCAATCCAGTCATGTTGGGGTAGTTCAGGCTGCAGCCTGTGATAAAGCTAATATTCCACTGGCTTCACATCCTCCTGACAAGGATTCCAGGAAGATTGATGCCATGGCAAAAAACAATACATGGCAGCATCCCTGGGGGCTCAGACAAGCTAACTATATGGCTTATGTTGCAAGATACCAGAAATCTAGATGGGATACTGTCATGGCCTTAGCCAAACAGGTCCCTGGCCAGCTCTCAAAGGAGCTGGAGCAGGTGGCTCTTGATGGTATTGAGGCATCTAAGGTGCAATTCCATGCTGTAGTGGATTCTAATGATGTATCCTCTAGAGTCATGGCTACATCTGTGGCTTTTCGGAGACTGGCCTAGCTCAGGTGTACTACCTTGTCACAGGATACCCAGTCTAAGGCTATGGATTTTCCTGTGGTGGGAAATTCTCTGTTTGGGGAGCAGACAGAGAATTATATGAAGAAAATGGATGAATATAGAACCACTTACAGGAGTGCACAAGCCAAGGAACGGCAAGCCACTCCTCAGAGGCAGCCTCCCAGGGGTAGGGGTAGGCCTTTTCACAGGCCTTTTTACCAGACCCAGGCCTCCGCCTCTTCAGCCTATGTACAGAGGGGGTTCTTCAGAGGGAGAGGCAGACAGGGTTCAAGCAGGCCTGCTCCCACCCCTCAGCCTAAAGCCCCTGCCAAACAGGCACCCTGATGGGATGCCCAGGGTCGGCTCTCCACTACCTGTAGGGGGCAGGTTGGCTCACTTCGTCCAGGACTGGCAGTCTTTAACTTCAGACAGGTGGGTCCTGGAAGTAGTGAGCCAGGGTCTGGTTCTCAGCTTCAGGAAATTTCCAAAGATAAGAGCCAGATCTTTTCCACCTACAAACCCTTTAGAGTCTCTTGCTTTGGAAACAGAAGTCTCAACCCTCTTGGCTCTCAGAGTTGTAGAAAAGGTTTCTCCCCTT
Source organism: Neoceratodus forsteri (assembly GCA_016271365.2). Taxonomy (NCBI): domain Eukaryota; kingdom Metazoa; phylum Chordata; order Ceratodontiformes; family Ceratodontidae; genus Neoceratodus; species Neoceratodus forsteri. The sequence goes on from CM028134.1 coordinate 1,020,070,174, forward strand.
CACCAGGGCAATGGTCTGTACTCCAGGTACTTCCTTACCCCAAAAAGGACAGGAGAGTGGCAGCCTATCCTGGATCTAAGATATCTAAACAAGCACCTTTTAAAGCCAAAGTTCAAAATGGTGACACTGGGAATAATTTTACCCTCCCTAAGGCCAGGGGACTGGCTAGCCTCCCTGGACCTCAAGGATGCCTACTTCCATGTTCTTATCAGAAGCTCCCATCAAAGTTCCTCAGATTCGAACTGCCCTCAGGCCATTATCAGTTCAGAGCAATGCCCTTCGGCCTCACTTCTGCCCCAGGGTGTTCACAGAATGTCTGGCAGTAGCAGTCGCTCACCTAAGAAGGCAAAGAGTGCCATTTTCCCTACCTGGACGACTGGCTCATTGTGGGTCAGTCTCCAGACCAGAGTCAAATCACACCTGCTGAGTTACCCAGCAGCTGCTTGCCTCTCTGGGATTTCTTCTCAATCTTCCAAAGTCAGTTTTGGAACCTGTCCAGGTACTCACCTTTAGCGCAGAACTGGACACAAAGCAGGCCAGAGCCTTCCTTCCTGGAAAGGGTAAGGACCTTAGTGGCCCTGGCCGCCTCCTTCACTCTGCAGGTCTCTAAACCAGCAAGGCATTTCCTGCAGCTCCTAGGGCACATGGCTGCCTCCACAGCTGTGGTGCAAGGAGCAAGAGTTCAAATGAGGGACATTCAGTTCCATTTGAGAGCTTTCTGGTCTCAAAGAAGAGATCCTCTATCCAAGTTAATCCCAGTGACTCGAACTCTGATCCAGGCCCTTCAGTGGTGGCAGGATCAGAGCAATCTGAGACAGGGGGTGCCTTTCATCCCTCTGTCCCATTCCTTGACCCTTACTACAGATGCATCCCTCTTGGGATGGGGAGCTCACATGGGCAACCTCTGCACCCAGGGTTTATGGTCCCCTCAGGAACTCTGCTCCACATCAATCTGTTGGAACTCAGAGCTGTTTTCTAGCACTTCAGGTTTCTCTGCATCTATTCAGAACAAGGTGGTACAGGTCAGAACAGACAACACCACTACAATGTGGTACATCAACAAACAAAGGCACTCGGTCTTGACCTTGTGCACGAGGCGATAATTTGTGGTCTCTGGCTTACTCCTGAACACTTCCCTCGTAGCAGTTCACCTCCCAGGCAAGGACAATGTCCTGGCAGATGCTCTCAGCAGGATTTCCCAGGGCCATTATGAATGGTCACTGGATCCCTAGTACTGGGCATAGTGTTTGCCAGATGGGGCACTCCTCAGATAGATCTTTTCGCGGCCCAGACAATCATCAACTTCCACTGTTTTGTTGCAGGCCCCAGTGTTGGGCTCAGTTCCCTGGATGCCTTTCTCCTCGATTAGGAAGGAAGTTTCTTTATGCCTTTCCCCTTCCTCTCCTGTTCAAAGTACTAGTCAAAATCAGGTCTCAGCCCTGCAAAATGATCCTGATTGCTCCAGACTGGGCCAGGCAGCCCTGGTACCCACTCCTTCTGTCCATAGCAGTCCATCTTCCCCTGTGTCTCCCCAGGAACCACAATCTGTTAACCTGTGCTCAGGGGAGAGTTTGGTATCCGAATCTCAAATTCCTCAACCTCAAGGCTTGGCTCTTGAGCAGTTATTGCTGATTTGCAACTTTCTCAAAGTGTTCTCGAAATCCTGAAGGCTGCTAGGAAGCCTTCCACCAGGGCTACCTATAACTCCAAGTGGAAAAGGTTTTCCATATGGTGTTCTGGGAAGCATGTTTCCCCAGAATCTGCTGATCTACCCACTGTATTGGACTACATGGTCCATCTTAATTCTTTGGGACTGAGACCAGCCACCCTGAAAGTGCACTTGGCTGCTGTCTCTGCCTTCATTTCAGCAGGAAGCCCTCTTCTCTTTCTGCTCATCCTGTATTTTCCAAGTTTTTTAAGAGTTGCTTCACACAATCCTCCATTCAGGGACCCTGCCCCGGCTTGGGATCTTAATGTATGCATTGCTCAGCTAATGCAACCCCCCTTTGAGCCTCTGTCTTCGGCAGAGCTTAAGTATTTGACTTGGAAAACTGTATTTCTGGTAGCCATCACTTCTGCCAGGTGTGTAAGTGAGTTACAGGCTTTATCAGTGGAAACTGACTTTATTTCCTTTCACAGGGATAAAGTAGTCCTCAGGACTAACAGGAAGTTTTTGCCTAAGGTGGTTTCAGATTTCCACCTTAACCAATCTATTTCACTTCCAGTGTTCTTCACTGACCATTCCTCCTCTGGTGAGAGGAGGCTGCACAACAGATGTTAAGAGGGCCCTAAGTTACTACATAGGCGTACCAAGGGTCACAGGTTTGACTCCTCAACTGTTTCTCACTTATGGTGAGGTTGGGAAAGGAGACCTGCCACTAAGAGATCCATTGCCAGGTAGATCATTTCTTGTATCCAATTTTGCGATCAAAAGCTGGGTAAGGTTCCCCCCTCAGGCCTGAGGGCTCACTCTACCAGAGGTACAGCTGCATCTCTGGCTGCTGCTAGAGACATCCCTATCTTGGAGATATGTCAGGCAGCTACTTGGAAGACAGTACACACTTTCACCAAGCATTACTCCCTGGATATTCAGGCCAGGAGGGATGCTCGGTTTGGCACAGCCGTGCTTCAGAGCCTATTCCTAAGTAGGTTCTATCCCTCCTCCATGGAGGTACTGCTGTGTAGTCTGCAATAGTCATAATATAGCAAGACTTCATGTTGTTTGAAGTAAAAATTACTCTCCTTAGTAATGTTGTTTCTTCTAATGGAGTCTTGCTATATTATGACCTCCCCCCCAGCCTGCCCCTCTCAGAACTCCTACTTTGGGTATGGGGTGGGTAGTCCTCTGTTGGCATTTATTGATGCCCTCTTTCATGTTTGGATGTTGTGTTTATTTATTTTATCTTATTTTTCTGGTCCACTGACTTGAGTCTTTGTGTTGGGGCCAGGAAAAATGTGTTAATATATTAGTGGCCAGTTGGCTAGTGTAGGTTACAACTTCCACACAGAACCTTAGTGAGTTTTTGCTCGTAAAGATCTGACGGTTTCGGTTTGAAACCAGCCTAACAGAGCTTCTGAACCGAGTTCGCGCTCTAAGCTCCATGCTCTGCATGGAAGTTAACTCTTTCACCTCTGGAGCAGTTCTAAGGCTGGGACAAACTGCAATAGTCATAGTATAGCAAGACTCCATTAGAAGAAACAACATTACTAAGTTGAGTAATTTTTTCTTCTCGCTCCAGGCAAGATCGCTGCGTCGGTTCTCTGACGGCGTCGGTCGATAACTCCGTCACCGGTCCAGGGACCGGAGTCGGTCTTCGGACCGACGTCGGTCCCCTAGCTACCGATGCCAGTGAAGGCATGGTCATAGGATGGGGTCAGACTATTCCAAGTCGGATAGTCGATCCTCCTCTTCATCGTCGACCTCTTCGTCCTCTCTCAGCCTCAAGCGCTCCCTGGGAGAGAAGGACCAGCCTCGCTCGCCTCCGGACGATCCTACTTTTATGGACATCATGAGGCATATCCAGGCCACCAACGAGTGGGACATGGAGGACCTGGATCCGGAACGCCTGAGGTTGGCCAAGTACCTAAGGCAAAAGGAGCCAAAGCCTCTGGTTATCCCTCCTTTGGTAGATGCATTCCAGGACCTTACCAGAACTACCTGGATGCATCCGGCCTCAATCCTGGCAGTTCCTAAAAAGTCGGATAGGCTGTTTAAGGCCCCGAGGGCAGAACCCTTTCTAGCAGAACACCCTCAGGCCAATTCTTCGGTGATCACGGCTGCCCATGACAAGTCTCGGCAACCAAAGCACCTCAGCTCCCAGCCTCCCGACTCGGAGTCCCGCTACCTGAACCAGGTGGGCGAGAAAGTATGTGCAGTCTCCACCTATTCCATCCGCTCCCTCAATTTCCTAACGCATATGGTACAGTACCAGAATGCAATGTGGGAAAGGGGACTGGAGCTGGCAAAGACCATGCCAGACTCCGACCAAAAGGCAGAGCTGCTGGTCCACCTCCAGTCGGGCTCAGACGTAGGCTCCCATGTACTGAGGGCCTCGTATGACACTGCAGACATGGCAGCCAGGGCAGCTGCTTCCGGGGTGTGCCTCCGGTGCCATGCCTGGTTGAGAGTCTCGGGCTTTCACCAGGATCTGCAGGCTGGTATCAAGGATCTGCCCTTCCAAGGTACCATGCTGTTTGGGCAGGAGATGGAGGCTTTGATCTCCCGCCTCCAAGAGTCGGGCAAGTTGATCTGGTTGGTCCGCCAGATGTACCGTGGTGACCAGCAACGACAGCACCATAGATGGCCCTTTTGTAAGTCCTCAGGCAGTCAAGGTCCAGCCCGTGGCAACCAACAGGGGCAGAGAGGAGGCTTCCGCAGGAGATCCGGGAGCCAGCATTCTGGTGGACCTCCTGCCCATGGGCCCAAGTCCTCCCAGGCCTCTCTCCCCACTTCGGCTCTGTAATGGCTCCCTTCTGCCCCCCCTATCCGCGGGAAGACCCAGGGGGGCCGGTTGGGGGCCGCTTCTCTCTTCATTTCGAAGGGTGGAAGTCTATTACTGCAGACCAGTGGGTCTTGGATATTGTACGGAGAGGACACACGCTAGAGTTCACAGACTTTCCTCCGCATGCTCCGTCAAAGCTCTCCCGTTATCCTCCTTCTCACATCCCACTAATAGAAGGAGAGATACAGACCCTCCTGCAGAAGAGAGCAATGGAGAGTGTCCCATTGCATCAGCAAGGATAGGGGTTCTATTCCCACTTCTTTCTGGTCCCAAAAAAGACTCAGGACCTTCGTCCTATTCTGGATCTCAGTCCTCTAAACCTCTTTATCGAGTACAAAAGGTTCAGGATGGTGACTCTTCAAGGACTCCTTCCCTTGCTGCACTAAGGGGACTGGCTATGTTCTCTCGACATACAGGATGCATATATGCATATCGGGGTCTTCCCTCCCCACAGGAAGTTTCTGAGGTTCCACTTCCAAGGGGAGCATTTTCAGTTTCGAGTGCTTCCGTTCGGCCTCTCTTCCGCTCCTCGAGTCTTCACTAAATGCCTAGCAGTTGTGGCTGTGGCTCTAAGGCATATGGGACACTATGTGTTCCCTACCTCGACAATTGACTGCTTATGGCCCCGTCAAGAGTAGGCCTCTTACAAGCTCTCAAAGACACTTATACTCTGTTTAGAGAGCTGGGGATCACCCTGAACTTACGAAAATCATCCCCGGAGCCCAGCCAAAGGCTCGCCTTCATAGGAGCGATCCTGGATTCCGTCCAGGGCATGGCTTTCCTCCCCCAGTACAGGGGAGTTCGCTTGCGAGAGTTGGCAGAACGGATCTCCATAACTCCTCGAGTTTCAGCTCGGAACTTCCTCAGTTTACTGGGGCACATGGCGGTGGCCATTCCTGTCACTCCTTTGACCCGCCTCCACGAGAGTCCTGCAGTGGATGCTCAGGGTGCAGTGGGACCAAAGCTACGACGATCTAGACTCCCCGGTCAAGATCTCAGAGCCAGTCAGGAGAACTCTGCTTTGGTGGATGGACCCCAACAATCTGGAGAAAGGGGTCAGCTTTCGTCCGGAGCCACCAGGTCAGACTCTGACAACAGATGCATCGGACCTGGGGTGGGGCGCACCTGGGTGCACATCGAGCACGTGGGGTTTGGTCACCCGAGGAGCAGTCCCTTCACATCAATGTGCTGGAATTGCGAGCGGTCCTCTACACCCTCCAGGCTTTTCGAGAGGATCTGGTATCAGGCTCTCTTCTAGTTCAGACAGACAACATGGTGGTCGTCTTTTACATCAGCAAACAAGGAGGCACTCATTCGTATCCTCTTTGCAGGGAGGCGATGAGAGTCTGGTACTGGGCGCTGGAGTGGGGCATCCTGCTGTCCGCGATGCACGTTCCAGGTGTCCTAAACAATCTGGCCGACAGCCTCAGCAGGTCGTGTTCCAGAGCGCACGAGTGGGACTGCTACAATCTGTAGCGGACCAGCTCTTCGACAGGTGGGGTCTTCTGGAGCTGGACCTCTTTGCGTCACCACGCAACACCAAACTGCCAACATTCTGCTCGCGAGAGCACGCGCCTGGAGTTTTTTGGCCAGACGTGTTATCCCTTTGCTGGGCAGGGAGGTTTGCCCTTCCCTCTCATTCAGAGAGTACTGCTCAAGTTACAGGCAGAAGGGGCCTGGATGATCCTAGTGGCCCCCAAATGGCCTCGGCAGATTTGGGTCCCACTACTGCAGTGCTTATCCACGGAACCTCCAGTTCCGCTGCCCGTATGCTCGCAGTTACTGTCCCAGGACCAAGGGTCGCTGGTCCATCCGGATCTTCGATCCTTACACCTACATGCTTGGCTCCTTCAGACGTAGCTCAACATAGATACGGGGTTTCCCCGGAAGTGGCGGCGGTCTTAGTGTCAGCAAGAAAGCCCTCTACTCACTCCACCTATGCTATGAAGTGGAAGCGTTTCTGTCTTTGGGCATTGCCGCAGTGTTTGGATCCTGTCACCTGCACTCTGAACTCAGCTTTACAGTATCTCCTCTCCTTGTATGATATGGGTCTGAGTTACTCCTATCAAGGTGCACATGTGGGCAATCTCCGCCTATCATGCTCTCGTGGGAGAGAGAGCATTAGCACAAGCAGATGTAGCCCGCACCTTTCTTAGGGGAATTCTACATATGAGACCTCCCATTTGGGACCCTGTCCCACCCTGGGACCTCCTTTTTGTGCTGGAGAAACTCTCCTTCCCTCCTTTTGAGCCAGCAGCGGATTGTGAGCTGCGTTACCTTTCTTGGAAGGTTTGCTTTTTGGTTGCTGTTACTTCAGCTCGAAGGGTTTCCAAGCTTCAGGCTCTGATGTGTAAAGAGCCCTATTTGGTTTTCCACAGGGAAAGGGTTTCCCTCAGAACAAATCCTAAGTTTCTTCCGAAAGTGGTCTCAGAATTGACCCTCAACCAGTCGGTTGATCTTCCTGTTCATTTTCCTTCCCCTTCCAATAGAGGGGAGGCTCTTTTCCACACATTGGATGTCCATAGGACTCTGAGGTATTACCACAAAAGGACGGTTCAGCACTGTAAATCGGAGCAGCTCTTTGTGGCTTTTGCACCACATTGCTTGGGTCAACCGGTGTCCAAGCAAATTATCTCTAAATGATAGTACGCTGTGTCTCGTTTTGCTACGAGCATCACAATAAACCCCTGCTGGGCCCGGTTAGGGGTCACTCCACCAGAGGAGTGTCAGCTTCTTTCGCCGCCCTGCAGAATGTCGCCATACAGGACATTTGTGCGGCCGCAACCTGGAACTTGGTGCATACCTTTATCAAGCATTACAGCTTGGATATCATCTCCAGATGCTGAGCTGGCTTCAGCTTAGCCGTTTTACAAGGGCTTTTGTCCTAAGGCCTCTGGAGTCAGCATATTCCACCTCCCGGGGTCATCTACCTCCTTGTTGTGGGACTGCTTGGGACTCAGTCCTGATTGTAATAGCCTGCTGCAAGAGCTTCCACTCGAAGTAAGATAGTACAGTTACGTAAGAACTTACCATAACAGTAGATCTTCGAGAGGAGCTATTGCAGCAGGCAGCTCTCCACCACCTTCCCCTCGAGGATGTGCAGATCCATTTCGTTTTCTTCTCCAACTCTCTTCATGGTAGGCGTCTCCTTCTCTTGTCAGGCCTTCTGCTGGGTCTTGGCAGGAGAACTGAGGTGGAGCTGGGTCCCCCCTCTTGTACTCTGACCGACGTCGGGGCGGGGCTGGCCCCTGCTGTGTATTGCTGGCAGAAGTTTCACCGGAGGGTCCTAGTGCCTGCGGTGTAGTCCTCATTGTAATAGCCTGCTGCAAGAGCTCCTCTGGAAGATCTACTGTTAGGGTAAGTTCTTATGTAACTGTACTTTACTTCTTGGAGGCTGAGTACAGGCTCCATACTTTGGACCTGAGACGAGCTCTCTCTTCTATTATAAGGAAAGGATGGCAGAGATTCGGGGAGAGGTTCACCAGCTGGTTGTCACACTGAGGCCGCTTCTGGAAGACCTGCAGCAAAGCGGACGATTGCTCGATGGATAACATCTTGCATTAGTCTGTGCTACGAGTTGGTGGGCAAGGAGCCTCCCAAAAGGATAAGAGCTCATTCTACCCACCATACTGCTACATCGGTGGCTGCTTCCAGGGACATCCCTATCCAGGAAATCTGTCAGGCTGCTACCTGGAAGACCACAAACGCCTTTATCACCCATTACCACACTGACCTTGAGTCATGCCGGAATGCTGGCTTTGGGGCCTCAGTTCTCCAATCTCTTGTTTCCCAAGTAGGGGTGTGCACCTTGCCTCCCTGCTCCTGGAGAACTACTAGGAGTCTGCCAATAAATGTGGATAAACAACATATCCACGATTCCAGAAAAACAGGTTACTCATCTGTAACAGTAGTTCTAGGAGTGGTATATGTTGTTCATCCACACATACCCACCCGACCTCCCCGGCTGCAGACGCACAACACCTGGCTTCCAGTGGGCTAAGATCTGGCGTCATGGGGCGGAGCCGAGGGATATACCACCCGGTTGGGTGGGATGAGCCAGCTTGAAGAACTTCCGACGATCCTTAAAGGGAAAAGGACATGCCAAAAAGTGTGGATGAACAACATATACCACTCCTAGAACAACTGTTACAGGTGAGTAACCTGTTTTTCTGTTGCCTCCTCCAAAGGTACTGTTTGGTAGTCTGCATAAAGTTATGAATACCTGAGTATTACTGGGGTTAGAAGGAAAAATTACTTACCATAGTCAGGGCCCCGGGTTTTCCGGGAAACCACGGATGCAGCAAACTGCGGAAATATCCGCGGAATTTGCCGTCACCCGTGGAATTCATGCCACTCATGGAACAACGTCTTTGCTGACGGGTGCCCAATCCCCCGTCGGCTTCACTGACCCCTACCCCAAATGCTTGTATGCCATGCTGGGAGCCCACCCTGGCGTGGCAAGCGGCCCTTGCCGGCGGGGTGCCCAATCCCGCCGGCTTCACTGTCTCTCTCCCCCAAAATGCTTGTATGCCACGCTGGGAGCCCACCCCAGCATGGCAAAAGTCCCCCTTGTGTGTTGTTAAAAGAACAAGCCTGAAACAAAAAACTTCCATCGTTGCTTCTTTTGCCCTCCCCAACCGCACCCATCCTCTGCATACCCACCCCCACCCCCACCTCAACCCTATACTTACTCCGGGCCAGGCGACAATCTTGATGGACCAGGAACACGTCTGCACTCTTCAAAGCCGACCGCGAACTGAAGAAATGCCGGTAAGCTGTATGGCATAAATGGATTTTTTTCAACTTTAGTGCATATCTCAGCCATTTCTGGGAATATTTTCACCAAATTTTCAGCATGGGGGTTTTGGGGCCCCACCTCATGAACTGTGACACTGTTATTTGGTTAATCGGTCCTGAAAGGTAGTTCTGCAGTCACTGCGCGGAACCACCTTTCCGGAATGATTAATGAAATGATAGTGTCACAGTTCATGAGTAAACTCTAAAAACCCTATGTTGAAATGTGGTGAAAATATTCCCCATAACATTGTTTTGGCCAGTGCGTTGCGCGGTTCCTCACACGGCGGCTCGTAACTTGAGCATTTTTAATATTTTCACTCCAGATTTTTCAGTATTGCTGCTTTTAATATTCTCTTATGAACAGCACAACTGTCATTTTCACATCTCATCCAAAATGTGTTTTCAAACATGTAGCGCATACAATGGCGCAGTCGGTGCGAAATCAATGTTCTGGACAGATTAATAAAATCACAGTGATACTGTTCATGAGCAGAGGTCTTAAACTGGCTTTGTTGAAAATTTGGTGACAAACACCCATAAAATGACTGTGTTGTGAGCGTGCATTGTGTCAGATATGGCAAAAAAGTAAAAATTAAGGGTAAATGTGCATAGAATTGCCGTAGAAATTGGTGTTGAGTGCCGCAGAAGTTCTGCGGCAAATGAGAACCATGCCACAGAACTTTGCTCCGATGTGCCCCAGAAAAATCGGGGCCCTGACCATAGTAGTCTTGTTTCTTCCCAGTGATACTCAGGTATTGATAACTTCCCACCCTGCCTCCTCTTCTGGAAACTTTAGCCTCTGCACTCCTGAAATCTGTGCTCTTAGGGGTATAAATGCCATTTCAGGCACACATGTTGTGATTGTGTTCACTATTGTTGTCCCCCTCCACTTTTTTGTTAGGTGATTTGGACATTCAGGGGTATTCTTTCATATGTTATGCCCTCCAGTTGGAGGCCTTTTTTGGGTGTTAAAGGAGTTCCCTCTATAATTATTATTATTATTATAATTAATATTGCTATTGTTCTCCCCAATTATTTTCCCTCCGGACACCGTCTGGGACCTCTCTGGGCATCCTCCGTTCTGCACTGCCTGAAGTCCTCCGACCTGTGCCTCCTCTCTCCTCTTCCTCATCCCACAGTCTGCACCCCCAGCTTAATCCCTCTGGGGTGGGGCCGCCCCTCCTCTTTGGGCGCTCTTTACAGTCAGTCTCCGGCTGTGGCAAGGACCTGGGGCGGAGGAACCTAGAAGGCCAGGCACGATGAACTCGGCCATGGGCATGGGGGCAGGTGCCTTTGCCTACCCTGCAGACCGGCCTTTTTCAGGTTGTGTTGTCCCCCCCCCCCCCAATGCAAACCTGCCCAGCGTCAGCCGCGCTGATGCGATGCTGCCGTGCGTGTTGCAGTGCCCCGGTCCTCACCAGGAGCTGCTGGCATGAGGCGATCCCAGGCCCCAGGGAGGAGAGCAGCCTAGCAGGCGCTTGATCCTCTACCCATGCCGACCCTTGGTGCCTGAGCTCGCTCCCAAACTCTGGCCGCCAACGTAGAGCGAGGTGTGGTGTCCAACGCCTCAACCCTCAGCACCACCGGGCCGGCCTATTGTTATTATTCTTATTACACTTAGTCCTCATGGGCCTGTCTTTCTAGGCTTCCAGGAAATCTGAGGGGTTTAGAACTAAGGCAGTTAGTGGAAGGCAGCATTTGAAAAAAAAAGTGGCTCATGCAAAAGATGCCACCATTTGCATATGTTCCGTCTCTCTAGGCAGTTCTACCTAGAAGGCTTATTGCATAAAGTTATGAATACCTGAATATCACTGGGAAGAAACAAGATTACTATTGTAAATTATTTTTTCTTTTGGAGCAGCAGTAGTACTCCTCTGCTGGGGAGTCTTCAGCCTCTTCCTTGGGGCCTCGGAGGGGTGAACTTTCACAGTCGACTGAGCATGGGGCCGGGCAGAAACCAAATGTGTTCTCCCCTCCTTCCCGCGCCGCTATCTTCGTCATTGAAGGCATCGGGCTCTTCAAAGATAAGTAGGAGGGCTCCCACTGATAACACTCTCTCGACGGTAGTGGGCCCCTCTAAGCCGTCGATGACTGCAGTTGTGCTGCAGCTTCTTCTGCTTCCTTCTGCCAACCTGCATTGTCAGCAATTATCCGTCGATGATGGCTGCATCTGCTGTGATGGTCCTTCTGTTGACTGAGCGTTCTCTGGTCCTCCCAGTGACGGAGCTTTCTAGCTGTTCCTTGGCTGCTCCATCAACGATGCTCCCGTTGATACATTCTGGCTGTCCCTCGTTGATGGTGGACCATGTGACTTCTGTTCAGTTCTCCCGCTGACGGGACCTTTTGGTCTGCCTCCCTCGTCGACGGCTTCCCCATCAGCGATCATGGCACCACCTCAGACAACATGGGGGATGTCTTCTTTAAGTGCTCCCCGACCTCTGTTTTGGGATCCTATGTCCACCCCACAGTACCATTGAGTGGGCCAGGTCCTTTACTGTTGGCTGTCTCCTCTGTGGTGCCCATCCAGTCCATGGCCCCTCCCTCTTCGGGGGGGGTCAGCTGGCCATGGTGGACGTCTAAGCTTTAGTTCACTCCATCATGGGCCTTACTAGACCTCCCCTCCTCCTTTGGGGGAGGCGCTGGTCCCTGCCTCAGTTCCCTCCACTCCTGCGGCCACTAGGACAAGGAGTTCCTGTCCTTCCTCCACAGGGTTCTATCCCAAACCTAAGGACCCCTCCCTCCCAGACTGGGATCTGGAGGATGAGGAAATGGAACAGGATTATGGCTCACAAATCTCTTCCTCAGAGACATCTTCCATGCCCGGGGATGCTCCTGAAGTGCTCCCCTGCTCTCCTCCTGATGACCCATCCTTTTCAGATATTATGGTGCATGTGCAGAAAACCTGTGGTTTCCAAACTATGGAACAGGATGTCTCCAGAAGCAAGTTGGCCAGGTATCTAGACCTTCCTGATGGACCCTCCCTGGTCATCCCTCCCCTGGTGGATGCTTTTGAGGAGGCCATGCTGCTTGCCTGGCAACAGCTCTCCCAGGTCCCCTCTCTTCCCCGCAAAGCAAACAGGCTTTATAGGGCCCCTACGGACCATCCTTATCTTTTTACGCCTCCACAGGCAGACTCTGGTTAAGAATGAGGCTAAGGATAAATCTGCTAGACCGCAACTCGAGTGTTCATCCCTCTGATAAAGAATCCCCAAAAATTGGATATCATGGGGAAGAGGGTCTATGCTTCGACCACTTTGTCCCTTTGCATTTTGAAATATATGGGCCACGTCTTCAAATATCAGGAGGAAATCCTTAAGGCTGCTCATCCTTCAGTCGAATCCCTTCTACCTGGCCAGACTAAGGAGTACGTTGATGCCAGACTTTCTACCGCTGGGGCTGTCTGTCGCCACTTACTTAGGGCCACCTGTGATGTCGTAAATACTTCGGCCTGGGCCTCAGACTCCATGCATGGCTGAGGATTTCAGGATTTTCGCAGTGTGTCCCAACAATCCATTCTGAATACTCCCTTTAAAGGAGACAAACTTTTTGAACCACAGACCCAAGACATTCTAAAAGATCTGCAAGACTCTGGTCATACCCTTCAGTCTGTTCGGACCCTATATTGCCCACAGGTGAAGCCTACTTATAAGGGTACCTTTTGGAACCATTCTTCGAAAGGTAAACCTACTATTCAGCGACAGCCTGCTCCCAAACGCAAGGCTCAGTCAGCTCTACCGGGCAGACCTGCCCCCAAAGAAGTCTCAATATGTCCTTGCTGTCCCTCAGCAGGGTTAGCCCTCGGCCTGAAGGCATGCCTTTGGCCGTGGAGGTGGAGACCCCCTCCTCGGTCGTCGAGGGCAGGATCTCCCTGCACCTCAGAGGTTGGCAAAGGATCACATCAGACCAGTGGATCCTTTAATTGATCCAGTACGGTCATACGTAGGACTTGACAAGTCTTCTCCTCCTTTACCTCCTCGGGTCTCTCACTACCCTCCGAGCCATGCTCTAGCACTACACGCAGAAATACATGCTTTGTTACAAAAACATGCCATAAAACCAGATCTTATCTGTGTCAGTCTTCGCCATTCATCGCCTTTGGGTATGGCGGAGATCATGACTCATGAGGCTTTTGGATTAGGTGAGTCAGCGCCCGCGATCGGCACCACCTCGAGAGCTGGCACGATGACGTGGTGCTTGTGGATTGGCTGCTAGGGTGCCGTCGACTCGGCCCTCCCGCCAGTTCTTTGTCTCCTGCTGTCGAGGTCACCTCATGGGACACTTGCTGAAGAATCTTCTGAGAGGCCTACCTCAAGCCTTGCGCAGTTCAAAATACTTAGAATTTCTCCTTTTATTCAACTCCGTGTTGACTCCATGCCGAAGTCCGTCTGCTCCCAGTTTCCTGCCGGTTCTGTTAGCCTACTCAGCGTCGCCTGGTAAGACTGTTCCTTATTTATTTTATTTTGCGACGTCAGGTCTTGTTTGGTGTTCTTTTCTTGTAGGTCATGTCTAGGTCGGAGGGCAAGAAGACTTCCAAGTTGGGATGGCCCCCCATGCGATGGTGCCCTTGCGTCTGTAAGTTTTCCATCACCGACCAGCACGACTGTTGCCTCACGTGTCTTGGCCTGCTTCACGACATGGATTTGTCAAGCGCCTGTTTCTCCATGGACTGCGGGTCATCGAGCAAGTAGACTTCGGGGGTTGGGCACGCACTCCTTCGAGCCAAGCCCGTTCTGGACCGAGGAGGAGGGCCTCTGCCTCTTGTAGCCTAGTCATGGCGGGGGTCCCTTCCAGCGTGCAGGAGGCCAGTCTGTCCCCCGAGGACAGACAGGAGAGCACCACTGGCAACGGTACGCCGAGTGAAGGCTCCCAGTGTCATACCTGTGGCTCGGAAGGCCTGGGTCGGTGCCGTCCTCGACGTCATCTGTCGGCGATGTTTTGGGTGGCACCGTGGGCTCTGATGGCACCGTTGTCGGCACCAGTCCGTTGCTCGGCACTGTTGCTACTGTTGGTGCCGTTCGCAGCACCAATGGTGCTAACGGCGCTGTGGGAGGCTCTACGGTGCCGTCCCTGACTGTTTTGTGCCCCCGAGCCATGGTTGAGCCCAGAACCGTGTCCAGTTCTGGAGCCGTTTGCGGCTCCGAGCATGAACATGGCGCCATGGGGGTTTTGGAGCTCGGTGCTGAGAGCGCTGTCGAGGCCGTCGGCGCTATCTCTGTCCTCGGTGCCGCGGGGCGAGTCAGCACTGTGGGGGTCTCCAACCTCGGCGCCGAGAGCATGGTTGGAGCCGTCGTCGACGCCGTTTCTGGTCTCGGCACCGCTTACAGCAGGACTGTACCGTGACAGGCTCTGGCTCCGAGGATGCTACCCTTGTTGGAGCAGTGTCCTCTTCTGGCACCATTCGCGGTATGGCGGGGGACGCCGGCACAAACTCTGGTGCAGTCTCTGGTTCTGGTGCCCTGTCCAGTCAGGATGGCAGCGGGTGTCCATGTACCGTTTGGCATAGGACTTTGGTCTCCACCTCTTCGGAGGAGGAGTTGGACTCTGAGTCAGACAGGTAGTCTGGCCTCCTGGAGTTAGCTGCCCACGTGGACACCCTGGTAGTGTCCTCGACAGGCCGGAGCCAGACCCACTCTGAGGAGTGGACAGTGACTGCTGGGGCCAGGGTCAGGGATGCTGACCAGCAGGCAGTGGTGCAGGCCACCATTGCTCTGCAACCCGGCCTTGGAGGGTTCTCTGACCCCTCAGTGGTGGTGCCCCCTCAGGTGGTGTGCCTGGATCGCCCAACTTTGGGGATGATCGGAGCACCCACAGGAGGGGAGGGTGCTGCTCCCTGGATAGCCTCCTCAGGGGCCAACCAAGGCTGCCAGCTGCCGAGGAGGAGACACTCGGATTCTGAGGGGTCGAGGGGCATGGGGTCTGTGCGGCGGCCTTTCTCCGGAACCCACTTGGGCTCTGGGAGGAGCGGTAGTACAGATCTCCACTCTTCCCCCTCATTTTCCTTGAGAGGGCCGCATTCTTTGGCAGTAGGGGACCGTCCTTCTGGATCTACATGGCCCCGGTCACCTCACAGGAGGGATTCTTCAGGGTGCAGCCTAGGCAGTTCCAGTTTGGTTGTTCAGCTGTCGGCTGTGGAGTCTTCCAGAGCTCCTTCATACCCTAGGGCTCGTGGTGCACTCCCTAGTCCAGGTGGAGGTCAGCCGATTCCTGTTGTCGGCTCTGTCCCCATTCCTCTGCCACATTCTCCTGCACTCCCTGGCATTCCTGGTCCTAGCGGGCCTCTCTCCTGGGATTAGTTCAGAGCCGTGGCTGCTCAGTTTCCCTCTTATGTTAGGGCTATGGACAGACAGGTTTTTCAACCTCCCCTTGAGCAGCCACCTTCTGAACCTTCGAGGTCCTCTGACTCCTCATTCTCCTCTTCTGGGGGAGAGGAGCCATCTGTCCACATCTCTCCAGCTGCTGATCTTGCTGAGTATCAGCGATTCCTTGTGAGGATGTTAGAGGACCTGCATATCACCCCTTCCACCCAACACAACCCAGAGCACTCGACACACACCTTTCTAGGTGATTTCAGTGAGAATACCCTTGTGGTGCCCCCCCCCCCGGCATGCTCCCTTTCGGGAGGCATCGTTGCCATCTTACTTCGAGAAACAGCTCTTGCAGCAGGTTACACCATTAGGACTGAAGCCGGCAGGCGCCAGGACCCCACGGAAAATTTCTAGCTAGCAGTATCCAGCAGGGACCACCCCCGACGTCGATCCCGCCCCCGACATCAGGCATCATATAAAAGGGGGAGGTCCCTCAGAATCCCCAGTTCTTTTCCGGCCGTCGACTCGCAAGCATCGGCCTCACGGTCCCACTCTAGCGTACGATGACTAGAACTTTAACAGTTTACCACGGTTAAGGGTAATTCCACAAGGGGGGGGTGGCTACCTCCTTTGTGGCTATGAAGAACGTGTCCACTTCAGCCATCTCGCAGCAGCTACTTGGAGCACGGTGCACACCTTTATCAGGCATTATAGCCTGGACATTGCATCACGGCGAAGAGCTGGTTTTGGTCTAGCAGTCCTTCAGGGATCCTATCCTAGGCTTCGGTCCAACTCGCGATCTCTACCTAGCCTCCTCCCACCTGCGAGGGATTTCCAGGATTGCTTGGGAATCAGTCCTAATGGTGTAACCTGCTGCAAGAGCTGTTTCTCGAAGTAAGATAGTACAGTTACGTAAGAACTTATCATAACAGTAGATCTTTGAGAACAGCTCTTGTAGCAGGTAGTTTCCCTCCCACCATCCCCTCTGGAAGTAGAGTTGTTCCGCTATCTCTTTTCTAGGATTAGGTGTTTCTAGCACCGTTCTGAATACCTTTTGATGGCGGATCCTCAGTCTCCACTTCTGATGTCATCTAGCGGCCGGGAGTCTCTGGCGGGAGAACTGGGGATTCTGGGGAACCGCCCCTTTTTATATGATGCCTGACGTCGGCGGGACCGACGGGGGCAGTCTCAGCTGGATACTGCTAGCTAGAAATTTTCCATGGGGTCCTGGCGCTGCCGGCTTCAGTCCTAATGATGTAACGTGCTGCAAGAGCTGTTCTCAAAGATCTACTGTTACAGTAAGTTCTTACATAACTTTGCTTTACTGGCAAAGACCCTTTTCTGAGTTCCTGCCCTAGGGATCTCTGCCAGTGTGTGTGCCCCAGTCTCCAGGTTCCATGCCTCATCCTCTCAGTCAGGATTGACGCAGCTGGACTCTCTAATGGGCTTGACCCTCACGTGGCCGGCCCCGGATCAAGACTCCTTGGTTTTGACTTCTGGGAGGGACGTTCTGTAGACGCGGTTGCTGCTCTCTATTGCAGCACATCAGGCCCACTACGCAACCTATGACAGGTTCTTGTGGTCCAGGCTGGGTCAGCTCCTAGCCTCAATGCCTGACACAGAGCAAACCAGACCAGCCATTGTACTGTCTGCACGTGGCCTGGAGCTAGCAAGGCACGAAGTAAGGGCATCATATGAGGTAGCTACCAGGGTCATAGGGACAGCAATCTGCACTAGGCAGACGGCATGGCTGCGTCTTTCCCGGTTGTCACCTTTGGCCTGGCGTAGGATGATTAACTCTGCTCACCAGAGAACCTATCTCTTCTTCTTTAGAGTGAGGTGGCATCTGTCGGGGCAACTTCCTACCCCCTCTGGGGGGTCCCTGTCTCACTCTCCCCAAACTCTGGCGCCTCCAGGCCCCGAAGGTTCTCCCTCTTAGTGTGTCACCCACTGTGACCTAAGGGCCTCAGTCCCTTAGGGTTAAAAACCCCCTTCAGGGGGCTCGGCACTCACCCAAAGGTGATGAATTGTGAAGATTGACACAGATAAGATATGAAAATTACATACCTACCGTAATTCTGATCTTTCTGTGTATCTTCACCATTCATCACAATCCCACCTTCCATCCCCCTGGGGCCTCAGTCTCTGGGTCCCCCTCCCTCTCTGTGCCCATTCTCGCCTCCTCCTTTCTGTTAGTCAGGAGCAGGGTAAACTGGGGCACATAGGGGGATAATTTTCTTAGAGATAGAGTGGTCAGCATAGGGGGCACTCCTTCTCCAGTGCTTTGGCTCCACCCGGTGGGGTGGGAGTTGGCAGTTTCCCTCCATTCTCTCCTCCTCCTCCTCTTCTCCCATCAATCCTTGGTTCCCTTGTCCTTTGGACATATCCTTAATTACTTTAAGAAACTACATGTCTTACACCATATTTTTCCCTCGGGGAGATTCCCTGTATCCTGTTTTTCGCCAGAATAGCCAATTCTGCTTAAGTGGGATTATTGCCAGTGATTCTGTGCCTTGAATTCTGGAAGTTAGCCTTTGGCTACTCCTTGCAGTTCCTATACAATCTGGAGACAGGTCAAGGTTCCAGGGTATGGTTTTACCCCCTGCCCAACTCTTATCCTAATGTCTAGAGTCCCTAACCCACCCACCTCCCTCCTCCTTTCTACTTCCAGAGATGGGGGCCCCTACCCAATCCCCTTAGTCTTCAATTTCTTCTGTCTTCTGTTGTTTATTTCTCCTTTAGTTTTTATATCTTATCTTTGTCTGTCCCTTGGACTTCCTTGTCCCACCCTCCAACCCTTTTCTCACCTCTACGCCGACTCAGAACTGGCGAGAGGGTGGAGTTGACAGCACCTAATGGCCAACCTCAGGCGCCCGCATTGTGTCGGCCTCGGGGTGGCGTCGATCGAGTCGCATCTACCATCCAAAAAAAGCTCCAGCGGGGTCATGACCTCCGGCCAAGTACCCAAAGGTGATGAATGGTGAAGATGCACAGAAAGATCAGAATTACGGTAGGTACGTAGTTTTCATTTCCCACCCATCAAAGTGGATCAGGGTGTTACTCCCATTTTTTTCTGGTTCCCAAATGGACGGGAGACTTGCGTCTCATTCTGGATCTCAGAGGCCTCAACCTCTATAAAAGGTACCAGAATTCAGGATGGTGAAGTTGCCTACACTTCTTCCCCTGCTAAGCACCGGAGAGTGGCTTTGTTCCTTGGACATGAAGGATGCATACCTTCATATCCTGATCTACCCTGCTCACAGGCGGTTCTTATGATTACGGTTTCAAAGCCATCATTTTCAGTTTGGTCCCTCTCTTTTGACCTTTCCTTGGCCCCAAGGTATTCACGAAATGCCTGCCGGCAGTAGCAGGAGCTTTTCGGCATGAGGGTGTGTGCTTCTTTCCATACCTGGACGACTGGCTCCTAAAGGCGTCTACTCGCCCCATGCTGGAATACACACTGACATGCAGCATGGCAATGTTCTGCATGGTGGGCATCACGGTCAGCTAAGCAAAGTCTATGCTGACTCCAGCACAGACTCTCCAGTATATCGGAGCAGTACTAGATACATCCTGAGGTATGGCATTTCTTCCTGAATCCAGGGCGGATGCCATCCTGACCCGCATTCTCCATTTGGAACCTTGTCATTATGTCTGCAAGGGACTGCTTTCGGCTCCTGGGACATTTGGCAGCTACCATCACTTTTGTCCCTCATGCCAGACTTCATATGAGGGTCCTTTAGTGCAACATCAGGGTCCAGTGGGATCAGAAATGGGACGACTTCAATGCCCCAGTCCTTCTATCTTCCCGGCACTTCATACCCTACAGTGGCAGCAGACCAGGGACAATCTCCTGCAGGGCATGTCATTCCATCCCCAGGTCCCAGACCTCATTCTAATAACGGACGCCTCCTTGATGGGCTGGGGTGCCCATCTTCCAGGAGTTCAATTCCCAGGGCCCTTGGACTGTGATGGAATATCGTCTTCACATCAACATCCTGGAATTGAGGGCTGTTCTCTACGCCCTACAGGCACTCGAGATGTTGCTCCCTCAGGGTTGCCTTCAAGTGCAATCAGATAGTTCCATGGTTATTCACTACCTGAACAAACAAGGTGGCACCCATTCATACCCTCTCTGCCGGGAATCCATGAGGATGTGGCATTGGGCAATCCAGAGAGGCATTCACCTTCTGGCGGTTCACATTCCAGGGGTTTAAAATACCCTGGTGGACACCCTGAGCAGAACTCATGCTCAGGCTCATGAATGGGAGCTCCACCCAGATGTTGCTCGGAATTAGACCTGTTTGCTTCTTTGCAAGACGCAATACTGCCTTTCTATTGCTCTCTAGAGCGAGGTCCTGGAACTTTATGGCTGTGCGCCTTATTACGTTCCTGGACAGGACCTTTCCTTTACGCTTTCCTACCGTTACTGGTCAGAGATGGGGCATCGATGATTCTCATAGCCCCCTACTGGCCGAGGCAGATTTGGTCCCCCTACTGGTGCAAATCTCAGATCAGGATCCTCTTCCTCTACCTATTTGTCCAGCCTTCCTCTCACAAGAGGACGGCTCCCTGCTGCACAGAGTCCTGCACCTACATGCCTGGCTCCTGAGAACGTAGTGCTCTCGTTATCATGTATACCCAGGGGTAGCAGAGATTCTGGGGTCAGCATGGAAGTCCTCTACTAGAGCCTCCTACTCTGTGAAATGGAACCATTTCTCCATTTGGGCCTCTTCCCAGGAACTGGAACCCTGACTGTTCCCCACAGAGAATTCTGGACTCTACTTCCTTTCTTTGTCGGAGGCTTGTCTGAAATATTCATCAATAAAAGTACACCTATCAGCTATTTCTGCTTTCCGTTTACCTGTGGACAGCAAACCATTGTTTCAGTTCCCTTTAATTAGAACCTTTCTGAAAGGTATCCTACATTTGCATCCCCCTGTTCGGGATCCTGTCCCAGTGTGGGATTTGAATTTTGTACTTGAAAAATTGACTGAAAGTCCTTTTGAGCCCGCTGAAACATGCACGCTCCAGTTTTTGTCATGGAAAACGATGGTTTTGATGGCGATTACATCAGGTAGACGTATCTCTGAATTACAGGCGCTTATGTGCAAGCCACCTTATTTACAGCTTCATGTAGATCGGGTGTCCTGATGTACTAACCCCTTCTTTCTACCTAAAGTTGTTTCTGAATTTACTTTGAATCAGTCCGTTCAGTTGCCAGTATATTGTGCGGAGCCTGAGAATCATGGGCAAACCCTGCTTCTTACTCTCAATGTGAAAAGAACATTGAGAATTTATCTTCTCCGCACTCAACAGTTGCATAAAACTGAGCAACTCTTTTGTTTCTTTCGCCCCAGGATGATTGGGCGATCGGGTTTCTAAGCAGTACTTGTCCAGTTGGTTTTCCAACTGCATTACTTGCTAATTACAGACCAATCTCTAACCTTCCCTTTGTGGAGAAGGTGATTGAGAAAGTAATGGCCACACAGCTGGAGGACCATTTGACCATCCATGCCATCTATGAACCCCTCCAGTCCGGATTTCGAAAGAAGCATAGTACCGAGACAGCACTGATTCGGGTGCTCACTGATCTGATGGCTAGAGATGGGAGGAACCATTCTATCTTGGTTCTCCTAGATCTCTCATCAGCGTTTGACACTGTGGACCATGGGGTACTGCTTGATTGCCTGAGGTTCATTTGTGGACTGTCTGGTACGGTCCTCAAGTGGTTTACATCGTTTCTCACGGGAAGATCTCAGAGGGTGGGTGGTGTCCGGGGTTTTTTCCTCGGACCCAGTCTCTTTATCATGTGGAGTTCCTCAGGGCTCAGTGCTGTCCCCCGTGTTGTTCACAGTGTATATGCTGCCCCTCGGAGACATTGTGAGAAGGTATGGGCTGAGGTTTCACTGCTATGCAGAGGATACCCAGCTCTACCTTTCTTTTGCCCCGACCAGGATAGAGCTGTCTTGGTCTTTAATAACTGCCTTGCTGAAATCCAGGAGTGGATGAATACCAGCTGGTTAAAGTTGAACTCTGATAAGACCGAGGTATTGGTTGTGGATCCAGGTCAGCGGATAGAGAGGATGGGTGGGGGTTCACCCTCTGGCTTATATCTTGGGGGTGAGCCATTCCCAACCGCTGAACAGGTGCAGAACTTGGGGTAATTTTTCAGGATGGGCTGACCCTGCATTCTCAGATGTCAGCTGTCGTCAAATCCTCATTTTACCGTCTGAGGAATATCGCCAGGATCTTGCACCTTGTTCCGTCCGGTGACCTCCCTAGTTTGATCCACGCCTTTGTGACCTCGCGCTTGAACTATTGCAACTCCCTCTACCTAGGGCTACCTCGGGTAGAAATCCACCACTTGCAGCTAGTGCAGAACGCTGCGATATGACTGTTGACGGGTTCCTTGTGGTCCTGTCATATTTCGCTGGTACTGCGTAGACTGCACTGGCTGCCTGTTCAGTGGCAGATCACCTTTAAGGTCATTCTTCTGACTTTTGAAGCCCTACATGGACTTGGCCCAGACTACCTGGAAGAGCTCCTGGTTCCTCACTGCCCCAGGCGATTGCTCTGCTCGGCCAACGAGGGGTTGCTAGAGATTCCGAGGGTACGTTTGAAATCTTCTGGGGCTAGAACATTTATGTATGCTACCCCTACCCTCTGAAATTCTCTACCCTGTTGGTTACGTGAGCACACAACCGTGGAGGGTTTCAAACAAGCACTTGAAACCTAGCTATGGAGTCAAGCTTATGGTATTTAACTGATGGAACGTTTTTAAGATGTTATGACTATTTGTTTTTTAAGATGTTTTGTTGATTATGTTGTGGTGAAATTTTACGATTATGTGGTTTTAATTTTGTTGGGCGCCTTTGTTTTGAAAGGCACCATAAAAATAAAGTTGATTATTATTATTATTACGTTCATATGTAACAAATATGAAGAACCTCTCACAGGATCTGTGAAACCCCACTCCACTAGAGGCATGGCTACCTCCACAGCATGTTTTCATGGTGGCTCTGCTTCAGAGATTTGCGAGGCTGCCACCTGGTCTACTGTACATACATTCACAAAACATTACAGTCTAGACATTGATTCTGAGAAGCGTGCCGCTTTTGGGCGGGCCATCCTTAACCGCCTCCTGTCCTAATTTGCTGCAGTTCGCTTCCTCCTCCCGTTGGTCTCATAACTGCTTGGGATTCTTCCCATGTATTATGGCCTGCTGCAAGAGATTGACTCAGAGAAAATAGTACAGTTGTGTAAGAACTCACCATTACAGTAGATCTTCGAGAGTATCTCTTGCAGCAGGCCATGCTGTCCTGCCCACCATATCCTTTGCTCCTGCTTCAGAAGGGTACCTTGCTCTATCCTCACGTGGAAGCCTTGAGCTACTGCCTTTTGTTACTCTCCTCGGGTTCCCATCGGAGACCTATGATTCACTTTTCATATCAGTTGTTAAGATGGAAAATAGAACTGAGGAGTATCTGGCCTCCCCTTTATATATGTGCAAGAGCACATTGGGTGACAGGAAGGGGAGGCCCCTGGGAGAGAGTGCTGGGAAATCATCCGGAGGAAGTGATGCCTACAACTGGATATCCCATGTGTTATGGCTTGCTGCAAGAGATACTCTTGAAGATCTACTGTTACGGTATGTTCTTACACAACTGTACTTTCTCAATCAAGATAAGAAAGTTACTGTTCGGTGGTGGTCTTCAGGAGTATCTGCTTGGTAGTGACGCACATAACCATACCCAGCCTACCCACTTCCAAGTTTTTCCTTTGGGAGATTATTTAATTTGTTGCATTAGGTTATATAGATTTTCCGGTACTGTTTAGTCAAATGACTCTGTGCCTTATTCTCCCAGAACCCTTCTGAGTCTGTTGATGTGGGAAGAGGTCTTTTCTGCAGAGGCCCATTAGCCTTGTTGCACCTGTTTCTTTGTTGATGGCGGTCTCTGCCCTAGGTAATTTCATGTTCATATGTGCTGAGCTTCACTGGCGGTGAGCAATTAAAAAAAAAAAAAAAAATCTGTCATATGCTGGCCCAGTGGAACAGTGGGTTTAGGGGCTGGACACCACTAGCCACGTTGGTGACCCAGGTTTGGAAGTGAACTTGGGTCAGCCAGAGGAGAAAGATTGAGCTTCCTGTGACTTCGCCCCACTCCTCTCCTGGGGAGGAGGGATTTGCTGTGCCACTCGTGTACTGCCACCACGTGCAGGCTCGGTGGAAGGGTAGCAGCTGTGACACAGGGGGACCGGTTGGCAGCAGGCACATAGTGTGTGTGCACTTCAACTCATACATGCAGCTGTGCCATTTCACTCCTCCATGGGGGACTTTGGACAAGTGGGTCTGGGGAGGGGAGGGAGATGGTGGCTGGTTGGAGTGGTGTGCAGGGCTGAGAGCTTCCAGATGAAAAACCTATTTGAAAGGAAAAAAGAGAAATCCGATGTCCATGTCCTTTATAGTCTGAGATGTTCAGCATCACATCGCTGAGTTCCTTGGACACTGACTTCCACAAACATGCAAGTTTCCCTAACCTGTTGGGTGTGAGTGCAAGACCACAAAAGTGGCTCTGTGAAGACAACACTCAAAGATTACCAGCAAAAGTAACACATTTCGGCTGGCCTGGTGGCGGTGAGGGTTGAGGCACTGGACGCCACACCTCACGCCACGACGGTGACCCGGGTTTAGGGACGGACTCGGGTGGCTGTGCATCGGCAGGGGAGGGAAGGAGAGGATAGAGCATCTGGAGGACTGCTCTCCTCTCCCTAGGGAGGGATCCAGGACTGCTCGGTGTCCTGGTGACCCCCGATGGAGGTCAGGGGTAACACAGGCACACCAGCCGACGTGAGGGGAGGAGAGTGGCAGACGCCAGCAGGAAAGCCGTGCGCGGGCATCACTGCATGTGTCTCTCTCCTAGGAGCAACCAGATATGCAAGGAAAAATCCCCTGCCAGTCAGGTGAGATAACAGCGAACCTACAGGGGGCAGACGCTACACATGCCCAACACCGGCCGTGATGCCGACTCTACCCTGGGGACCCCTGGCCTTCTCCTCTGGGGCCAGGTGAGGTGAGGATCCTGAAACCGATGTCCGGTCGGTGGGTCAGTTCAGGTGGGCGGTAGTAGCTGTCACCAAGCGAGCTAGCCCGAAGGATGCCCCGGTCTGGTAGGTGCAGAAAAATAATGTACCAAAAAAAAAAAAAAAAAAGTAACACATTTCTGTTGTTTTTTTTCTTAATAAACTCTAAAAGGAACATTATATATCTGTAAACTTGTTTTGGGAGTAAGATTTTTGTGCATTGATTTGTAGGAAACCAGGTGTATCAGGCCATGGTGTCTACGAACTGAAGAAAGACTGTCTGAAGGAATTCAACCCATTCTTTTACCACTACTCCAAGTCTCAGCATACCAAGGTATGGAATGTGTCTCACAGTAAGTAGCTTCCATCTAGCCAGGCTGGATTTAATTTGTGAGTTTGGAAGGCCTCATCATCGGGAGGGATAAAAAAAACTTTCAGGAGTGACAGCAGACAGCTTATACCCGTTGATTGGCCGAAGGAAAATCAGGTGTAGAAACTACAGTGCCGGCCCAGCACAGCATGATATTCCCGAAAATGCCCAGGACAAAAAAAAAATCAAACCGGGGAAAGAAAGAAGCGGTACATCTCGGTCTGTATTTGTCATTGCCTTAGCATAATTTTGGAATTTTCTTAGTTTGTATTACATGATATTTATGTGACTGCCAGTTATACCCAGGTAAATGAGCTAAAAAAAAAAAAATATTAATTTGATCTCCAGTTAGTACATTTATGAAGCTGGAAGTCGAGCTGCTTGTCCACATGGGCCATATTTTTTTTATTTTTTAGAATGTATTGATCTACGAAGAATCACTCTTCACCATAGATTCCTACTAATGGGTCTGAGCCCAAGACGCTAGGACCCAGCTGGTGTTTAAAACTAGAGTTTATTATTTTTGTCAGTTTAGGTTGTATCACTTTAAGTAACATAGGTTCTAGGGACGTGGATATGATGTTCTATCTACACGTTCTGAAAGTGTTCTTTCCCCTTTAAGAAGTGTTGGAAAGTCTTCAAGCTGGCTTCTCTCACCCACCAAGGAGGTAACTCCCACAGCACCGCCCCCTGACAACAGACCTTCCTTTCTGCTGGAAGAAGGTTCCCTCCTTATCGCTCTTGCACTACTGAGGCCTTTTGCTATTTTCTTTGCTCAAAATTAATAAATCTAACTTTGTCTTCGTTTCTACTTCTCACCGCCAGTATGGATGAAGCAAAGTCCACTCCGGGTTTCCAGAAATGCGGTTGTGAGCAACTCATGTCAGGATCGGATCCGCACTCTTCGTGCGTTTACTGCCTGGGCAATGAGCACAGTGTCCAGGCTTGCGGCCATTGGCGTTTGTTTTTACCAGCAACTTTAGAAGATCACCTTGCCCGTGTACTCCTTGAACATCCAGCCGATAGGGATCCACCCATTCATTTGAAGGATGCTTGTCGAGTTGTCTCTGTGGTCTTGGGGTCCACCGAGCAGCTTGCGGCTTCCTCGGAGGCCGCGGCCCAGGCCGCAGCGCAGTCTTCCTCTGCTTCGGCTTTTTTATGGCTCCTTTTGAGTGCTTCTTTTACAGGGGCTATAAGGACTTGTCAGTCCATACCCACACAAAGGCAGGGTCCAGAGGGCACCAAGTCAAAAAAAAAAAAAAAAAAGGACAAGGAGAAAGGTGATAAAAAGCGGTCTCGTAAACAATTGTGGGATCAGGAGCACTCTCGGGCCTCCAATTCCCACGCTTCACCAGAGCACCCAACTACAGCGAGTGCTTCAGATCTGGCTGCTGCCTCCACGGTCTCCCCGTTGGGACAGTTGGCCGAGATTCAGGTCGATGTCCTGGCCGAGATTTTTCTCGACCCTGTTGACACTTTGTCGGCTGAGGAGGGTGATGCCTCCTTATCCAGGACTCTGGTTCTAACTTTCTCTCATAGGGGGACGGGGCAGTCTGCTGTTCCGCTGCCCCCCCCCACTCTGGAGCCTCAGGACCTGGAGAATACCGGTCTTCATTGGCCCCCTCTGAGATGTGCCGACGGTCTCCCCAGTCGAGTTCCCACTCCAGATGCCTGGACTCAGGCAGCCCGCGTTGTTTGTGATGCCTGCACTCTAGGCACTTGGGCAAGTGGTGTCACCACTATGCTTCGTCTTCCGCGGGCGAGAAGAGGCATCGGCTTAAGCTGCATCGATGCTACAAGGATCTTATGTGGCAGCAGCTCTGTCTGACCCGGATCAGGCTGATCCTGGCCACCCCTGCCCTTCCTTAGGTGCCACTACCGGAGCCACAGCAGCCCCTGCCCTGGCCCTCCACCAATCTTCACGGAGACGGCATCTAAACAGCTGACGACTGGCACGCTGACTAAGGATACATGGCTGGCCAAAGGGTTACCCCATCTGCTGTCGGTCACCATCACCCCAGACAGCCCTCACCAGGTGAGTGGGGACTCAAGCGTTCGGCCACTTTTCCACGATTCTTTGGAATCAGAGGTGTCCTCCCTCCATTCCCACCAGCTGGACGTGGAGTCAGTGGGGGACTTGTCAATGGATCAAGGTTCCACGTCCCTTATGTGCCTGCTTTGCTTGATTTCTGCATCCACGGGTCTCCAGATGGAGCCCATTCAGAAGTGGGAGAGGTACCTGTTTGCCGAGATCCTAGACCAGGGTGACACCCCCATGGAGGCCTTCCCAGTGCAGGATGCTATTCTCGGTCCTGTCTTGGAGCTGTGGCAGCATCTGGCCTCCTGCCCTGTGCAGCCAGTCCTGATGGCCTGAAAGTACGCGGTCCCTACTGTATCCCTGTTGGGATGTACGGAGCACCACTCAGCTGAGGGGCTAGTTTTCTGGTGCATGGGCAATGTCGGGATGTGGACAGACCCCCCAACAAAGAGTCCAAGAAGTTTTACCACATTGCTAAAAAAGTGCATGCTGCCTCTTTGCTAGGCCTTCGGCAAGCGAGTTTGGCCCTGTTGATCCACTTTTCGCATGCCCTCTTGGAATCCCTGAATGAGGTGCTTTCCCACCTCCCCGTGGACCTGCAAACTACTGTCAAGCAGGTCCAGAATCAAGGCTGCGCTGTTGCAAAGTAACAGATCTTCCTGGATATAAAGTCTCCACCACTCATTCACACTGATGAGATCTACGCCGGAGGCGCTAGGATCCAACGGGAGCAAAATTTTTGGAAGGGGCGGCGCCCTGACCTCAGCTCATCGGCAGTGACTATCTGCGTTGACCCTCCAACTGCCTCAGTTCCTTTTTTCCCGCCGTCGAGTGCACTACAGTGACGATGTCACTCGCCCGCCCACCGGAAATCGAACTTCAAACTAGCAGCATAGTTTTCAGTTCTTTTTTATTTTGTAGTGCTTCTTAAATAAAGTACCGCTTACTTCTTCGACCTGTAGGTCCAGAAAGAGAAGGCATCACTCGAGGTCACCTTCTGGTATGTCTGCGTGTCGACGGTCGGTCATTAAGGTAAGTTGCCGGTCTCCTCCGGAGTTGCCGGTTTCTGTCTCCGGTCTCTGACCTCTTCAACATCTGAGCCCGTCCCCGCCTTCTGGTAGGGCTTCAGATGAGCAGTTTCATCAGTGGGCCACTCTGATGGAGCAGTGGGCTCAGAGGTTGGTCCAGCTGCCTGGCCATGTCACTCAAGGGCCCTCGGACCCTTCGGGAGATCTGGTAGGGTGGTTGGGCCTTCCTAGTCGCGCGGCGCCTTCTTTGGTGCCGTCGACTCCACGTGCAGGTGTTCTCCCCCCTCACATGGCTGCGGCGAAGGGGGAAACACTGATGCCTCTGTCTCCTGCTACCTTTCCTTCTTTTTCCTCAGATCTTAGTTTTCGGGGCCCTGCGTTGGTTTCGGCACCATCGGTGTCGATGGGTCGCTCGGCGCCGGCCCCAGCGTCAGTGCGTCTGGCATCGTCCTTGGCGCCATTGGGTTCGTCGAGGCCACCATCAGCGTCATGTGGTCTTTCGATGCCGCCCTCTGAGCCGCTGGGTTTGTCGGCGCTATCCTCGGCGCTGTTGGGCTTTTCGGTGCTGAGGGCTCTGTCGGCGCCATGCGTTGTGCTGAGCCAGATTTAGTGGGACATCTTCAGGGCTCCTCGACTCCAAACCCTTTCCCCTCTTATTTTCCTTCTGATTTTCACTCCTTTCCTATCCATACAGTTCCTCCTGGGCTGTCAGGAGATGATATTGAGCCTGATCCAGACCATAGGCTGGGTGATGATGTGGAAGGGACAGGATCTAATCCTGCTGCAGAGCCTGTGGTCGAGAACCTGTCATTTAAGTCTCTGTTGAAAAATCTGAATTCCACTCTTTCTCTCCAGACTATGGATATCGATCCTGGGAAGCTTTTAAGACTCCAATACCTTCACGTTCCGGACATCTCTGTGGATTTAACTCCCCTGGTACAGCCTTGCTTTGAGACGCTTTTTCAAATAGTATGGAATAATCCTGCTCTCATTCCTTCTGTGTCTAAGTCCATAGATAGGAAGTATGCTGCCCCCAAGGATCGACCGATTTTGGCCTCTCAAGCTTTTGCGGACCCTATTGTAGTCTTGGCAGAGAATGATAGGGTCGTCCTTCCTCAGACTACTACGGCTCGACCTATAAACAAAGAATCTCGTAAGATAGATACTTTAGGTAAGAGAGTCTTTGCTGCATCCATCCTAGGTATGCGTATCGCCAGCTACCAGGGCTATTTCTCTCAATAGGAGGATATTCTTTGGCATTCACTCAAATGGTTGAACCTCTACTGGAGTCGGACACTAATTCAGAGCTTCTTCAAACCATAACCAGGGGTATTGAGTCCAACAACCAACAGGTTAAAGCAGTTATGGACGCTTCGATACTGCCTCCGAGGCGGTGGTGTGAAGTGTATTTGTACTCGTCATTCCTGGCTGCGCACTTCGGGATTCACGAATCATGCCCAGCAACAGGTCATGGCATTGCCCTTCGGTGTGTATCTTTTTGATCCTCAAGTAGAACAAGCTCTAGAGGCCACACAAAAGACTAGGTCAGCCATTAAATTGGCTCGACTTGCTCCTGCCCCTTGTCAGGGCGGTGTTAACAAACGTCGGTTTCACAACAGTCCATCCTTTCGAGGCAAGGCAGATTAGGTTTCAATAAAAACCAAGCCCCTCAACCTCAAAAGAAAATGCAACAGAAAGCACAAGGGCCCAAAGCACCCAGTGCCGCTTTCTGAGTTTCTGGCCCAGGTCCCACTTCAGCTGCCCGAAGGGGACTCGTCCTTAGTGGTGGGAGGTCTTCTGACTCAATTCTGCAACCAGTGGAAGTCCATAACATCAGACAAATGGGTCCTCTGGATAATCCGCGAGGGATATTCCTTCAATCTTTCAGAGAACCCTCGGTTGTCCCCCATGGCAGCAGCCAAAACTGTCAATACTTCAGTCAGAACTTCTCGCCTCTGACATACAAGGCCTTCTGAACAACAGGGCAGTAGAAGTAGTTCCGCTGGATCAACGGAACACAGGGTTGTACTCCCATTACTTTCTAGTTCCAAAGAAAACTGGGGGCATGCGCCCCATTTTGGACATCAGAAAAATTGAACAAATTTCTTCCCAAGGAGAAATTCAAAATGATATCGCTAGGAACCCTGTTACCTTTGCTTCATCAACACGACTAGTTAGCCTCCCTGGACATGCAAGATGTTTACCAACATATTCCTGTTCACCCAAGGCATCACAAATACCTAAAGTTCGTGGCTTTGGGCCAGCATTATCAGTTCAGAGTCCTGCCCTTTGGGCCTATCCTCGGCACCTTGAGTTTTTACAAAGTGTTGTGAAATTCTCGTAGCGTACTCGTACCTCAGAAAGATCGAATACAAGTGTTCCATATCTGGATGACTGGCTTCTAGCAAGCCCTTCCAGGCAAGAAACTCTCGACGCCGTAGCCACGGCCTCGGGCTTTCTCACGGGCATGGGAGTCCTGCTAAATCTCAAGAAATCGCAGTTGCAGCCCTCCCAGAAGCTCCTTTTCATAGGAACTCTTCTGGACACCTCCTGTGCGAAAGCTTTTCTACCGGACGACAGAAGGAGCGATATACTACAGATGGCCCGATACATCAGAGAGAACAGCTCGGTTTGAGGTATCTCGATGCAGTGGATGCTGGGCCTCATGGCTTCCTCGGTGTTCACTGTACCCCTAGCACACCTCCACATGAGAACCTCTCAGTGGATGCTCAGTAGTCAGTGGTCCTCAACCACTCGCCCTCAGTCCTTTCTCATCAAGGTGACAGAACCTCTGAAGAGGTCACTCACCTGGTGGTCGCAAGAGGACAATCTTCTGGAACGGTATTCCTTTGCTCCCCTGGATCATCAGATTTCCATTACCACGGATGCGTCCCTGATGGGGTGGGGAGCTCACTGTCAGAATCTCCACACCCAAGGTATGTGGACTCTGGACGAGTTCCAGCTTCACATAAATGTCTTAGAAATGAGAGCCGTCCTTTATGCAATCCGGGCTTTTAAGGACATTCTCTGTCACAGGAACATTCTCCTTCAAACGGACAACAATGCAGTGATGTATTACATCAACAAGCAGGGTGGTGCTCACTCTTACCCTTTATGCAGGGAAGCGATGAGAGTGTGGGAATGGTGCTTGGAGCACAAGGCTCTTAATTCAAGCGGTCTACCTGCTGGAAGTGCAAAACGAACTGGCAGACTGTCTCAGCAGAACAGAGACAGATCCTCACAAATGGTCTCTCGACACAACTGTAGTTCAGTCACTATTTTCGGAGTGGTGAACTCCAGACCTGGACCTTTTTGCATCCCCACTCAACACAAAACTGCCTCTCTTCTGCTCCAGAAATCCAGGGCCTGGCATTTTCCGTCAGGATGCATTCAGGCTGCAGTGGACAAAACGCTTTCTGTACGCCTTTCCTCCTCTTCCTCTAAATAAGAGGGTACTTCTTAAGTTCAAGTCCCAGGGGGACAAAATGATCCTCATTGCTCCCTTCTGGCCTCGACAAATATGGTTTCCGTTACTCAACAGTATGTCGAAAACCCCTCCGAAAGTGCTTCCCCTTCAGACGAACCTTCTGACTCAGGGGCCTGTGGTCCATCCCAGTCTGAGATCACTTCACCTTCGGCTCCTGAGGAGATAGAGGTGAACAGGTTCAATGTCTCTCGGAGAGTTTCAGATATTCTTTTGGCTGCGTGCAAGCCAGCCATCAGAAATACTTACATAGTCAAATGGAAGCGTTTTTCTTTCTGGTGTGCGAAATCCTCTTTGAATCCTTTTTCCTGCCCACTAAATAAAGTTCTAGAGTACTTCTTAGACCTCTCAAATTAGGTCTACAATATTCTACAGTCAAAGTTCACCTTTGTGCCATTTCAGCTTATCATGAGCCAGTGCTTTCCGTGTCACTGGCTCAGTTAATTGTAGTTAAGATGTTTCTCAAGGGTATTCTGCATATCAGACCTCCTATCAGATGTCCTGTCGCAGCCTGGGATGTTAATCTTGTGCTAGACATGCTCACTGGAAAGCCTTTCAAGGCTCTAGCTACCTGTGAGCTGAAATTTCTCACTTGGAAAATGGCCTTCTTGGTGGCCATTACCTCGGCCCGCAGGGTTTCTGAAATGCATGCTTTGGTCACAAACCTCCATATACTGTATTTCATAAGGACAAAATAGTTCTTAGGACCCATCCTAAGTTTCTCCCTAAGGTTGTTTCAGAATTCCATCTAAACCAACCTTTGATCCTACCTACTTACTTTGCAAACTTCCAAAATGAAGGAGAGCGTACCCTTCATTCTTTAGATGTCAAAAGAGCTCTGCGTTTCTATTTGGATAGAACAAAAGAGATTCTCAAAGCTCAACAACTGTTTGTTTTCTTAAGCGAAACCTGGCTGGGTGAACCTGTCACTATCAGATGCATTTCGGCATGGCTTATGGCATGCCTTCGCCACTGTTATTCCATGGCACAAGTTAAGCTGGAGGGCAGAGTATATGCTCACTCTACTAGAGCAGTCGTGGCATCCCTGACGGAAATCTGCAACATGCCCATTGCAGACATTTGCAATGTGGCTACCTGGAGCTCAGTGCATACTGTCGTCAAGCATTATGCCCTGGATGTCCATGCCAGGCAGCATCTTTCATTTGGCAAGACTATCCTTAACGTACTTCTGTCCTAAATTTGTGAGCTCTTGGTTTCTCCTGCTGCCCTCTCGGGATTATTAGCTCGGTACTCTCCCATCAGTGTGTATGAGTGGTGGAGACTTTATGTCCAGGAAGATGTGGAAATTACGTACTTACCGTAATTCTTGATCTTCTTGGTCGAAGTCTCCACCACTCATTCACACGCCCACCCACCATCCCCCAAGCTCACCTCTCTGTTGTTGGTCTTCACTCCCTCAGTGTGTAGGCTGTGAAGACATCTTTGTTGACCCTTCTCATACGGGTCGTTCGGACTATCTTATGACCGTTTTTTGTTAGGCAAATTCTTCTAGGTTAGTTACACTGCACCTCCTCAGAAAAAAGGTACTGAGGCGGTTGGAGGGTCGATGCCAAGATAGTCATTGCCGCACGTCACGGTGCCAATCCTCACGGCTCCATCTCTGGCGCCGGCCCTCTTGCAAAAAGTTTGCTCCCGCTGGGTCCTAGCGCCTCTGGCGTAGATCCCATCAGTGTGAATGAGTGGTGGAGACTTCGCCCAAGAAGATCAAGAATTACGGTAGGTACGTCATTTCCATTTCCAGACGTCCATGGACCTTGGTGACGCATGCGCCCGGTCCGTGGCTGCAGCAGTTGCCATGTGCCACAGGATTTGGCTGTGCATCTCCACATTCACAGCTGATATGCAACACAAGTTGGCAGATGTGCCCTTCCTGGGGACCGACCTGTTCAGGTCCGGGGTGGAAGGGCACCTCACCAGGACTGAAAAGTCCAGTGCCACCTTGGACTCTGTAACTTCTGCCCTGAAGGACCCCAAGTTCTAAGCCTTCAAAGAAGAAGCACTTTCAGCCTGTCTCTGCCCCTGTGGCCAAACCTGCCATCCCCAGGCTGGTCAGCAGCAGGCCTGGTACCCATGGCCCAAGTCCATGACCACGGTCGCTAGGAAGCAGGGAGGTCATGGTCCCTCAGCCAGGCCCTCCTCTGCTGTCAAGCCTGCTCAGTGACTGGATGAGGGGGTGCCGCCTCCATTTCCGTCCTGAACCCTCTTCGTCCTCTTGGGGGGGGGGGGCGGTTTTGCCATTTCCTTTCTGCCTGGTCTGCTGTTACCATGGACAGGTGGGTTCTTGAGGTGGTCAACCAGGGTCTGCCTCTGGAATTCGAGGCTTACCCACGCAGCCGAGCTCGCGCCCCACGGGAGGACATGGTGTCCATCAACGTTCAGTCGGCCCTTTGGCACATCGCTCAGCTGCTCCACAAGGAGGTAGTGGCTGTTGTCCCGGATCCTCCACCTCACCCAGGGTTTGTCTCCAGGTACTTCCTGGTGCCAAAACTGATGGGGGGCTGGCCCCCATCTTAGATCTGCATGACCCGAACAAGTTCCTCGGGTCACGCATGTTCAGGATGGTAACTCTGTCTCAGATCATACCATCTCTGGAGCAAAACATGAAGTTTTGCTCTCTGTATCTCCAGGACGCATTCTTCCATGTTCCAGTCCATCCGTCTCACCAAAGGTTCATCTGCTTTCGAGCAGAAGGAACCCTTTACAAGTTACAGGCCTTGCCATTCAGCCTGTCCTTGACACCCATGTTGTTCAACAAGTCCGTAGCAGTGGTGGCAGTCCACCTGTAGCGCCAAGGAGTCCAGGTATACCCTTACCTGGATGACTAGCTCATCGCAGGTCCCTCCAGGCAGGAGGTGGAGTGGTCCAGTGTCCTGGCCCTCCAGACCTGTGTGTCTCTTGGTCAGTGAGGCCAAGTCAGAACTCGTGCCCTCGCAGGTGATCCACATCGGGGCGGAGCTCGACTATTGCAGAGCCAGGGCTCAGCTCCCAGCGGACAGGGCAGAGGTTCTTTCCTCCTTTGCCTGATCATTCCGGGTCGGGCAGTTGCACTGTACTTAGGCATTCCTGCACCTATTGGGATACATGGCGGCCTGCACCAGCGTGTTCCATTGGGCCCACTGGATAATGCACTCTCTGCAGTGGGCACTGGCCAGCCAGTGGTCTCAGCGCAGGGGTCACTTCGACCAGCTGGTCATGGTAACTCAATGGATGTGGGTCGCACTCCAGTGGTGGTTAGTCCCGGAGCATCTACAGGAAGGCATCCTGTTTGTCCACCCAGAGCCGACTGTCATCCTGACGACTGATGCCTCTCTCTTGGGCTGTGGAGCCCACCTGGGGGATCACAGGGTCCAGAGCTGTGGACCCCTGAGGAGTCCCGATGTCACATCTACCTGCTGGAGCTCAGAGCAGTTCAGCTGGTGCTAACCACCTTTGCTTCACATTTCAGGGGGCAGGTCATTCAGGTCCGGGCAGACAACACGACTGTGTACTACCTCAACAAGCAGGGTGGGATGCACTCCCTTTCCACTGTGCAGGGAAGCTCTCAGCATCTGGACCCTTGTGCGCATCCTGGAGGCCGATCTGGCCATCCATGTGGCCAGTGTCTCCAACCAGCTGGTGGACACACTCAGCTGTGTGGGTGAAGCATCTCATGAGTGGTCTCTTCATCCTGAGGTAGTGCAGAGTGTGTTCTCGTTCTGGGGCACCACTCTGGTGAACCTGTTTGCCTCCAGGGAGAATGCAAAGCTGAGGCTGTTCTGTGCGTGCCCCCCCCACCCACAGCAGGGAATGCTGCAGGGGGATGCCTTCTTGAGGCCCTGGACTCCGGGCCTCCTCTATGCCTTCCCTCCATTCCCCTTTATCCACAAGGTGTTGCTCAAAGTTAGGAGGGGCAAGGCCCTGGATGATCTTGGTGGCTCCGGACTAGCTGTGCCAGTTCTGGTAACCCAATCTCCTCGGCCTCAGCAGCAGGCTCCCAAAGCATCTTTCCCTATGCCCAGAGCTGCTTTCCATCCATCAGGGGAAGGTACTTCAGCCGGACCTTCAATCCCTGCACCTGACAGCCTGGTTCCTGAGCGGCTAGCATTCCAAACTTTGGATCTCTCCGAAGATGTCCTCACTTTAATCGAGGCATCTCGGAAGGAGTTGATCCAAAAATGTCACACCTTCAAATGGAAGAGATTCTCCGTTTGGTGCCAGGGCAAGGGGCTGGACCCATTATCTTGCCCTGTGGCTAACATTCTCAATTACCTTTGGTCCCCCTCTCAGTTGGACCTTCAGTCGACAACCTTTTAGGTGCACCTGGCAGCCATCTCTGCCTAGCGGGCATGGGCCGGTCAGCAGTGTGTGGCTCTGGAGAAGGTGGTCTGGCACTGTTTTAAAGACCTTGACTACATTTCCCCTCCGGTGCATGAACCACCACCTTGGGACTTGTTGCTGGTATTGGCAAAGCTCATGGGCAAACTATTCAAACCCGTGCACAGGTGTGATGTATCTCACCTGTCGTGGAAGACCGCCATCTTGGTGGCTGTCATGTCAGCCGGAAGGATCAGTGAACTCCAGATACTCTCAGTGGAGTCTCCTTATCTGGTCTTCCGCAGGACGAGGTTGTCCTTCGCCCCAACCCGAAATTCCTCCCAAAGGTTGTGTCAGATTTTCACCTCAAACAGATGCTTCATCTCCTGGTGTTCCTCACCGATCACACCTTGGAGGCGCTGAGCACAGGCTCCATACTCTGGGCCTGAGGCGAGCACTCACTTATTATAAGGAGCGCACAGCTGGAGTTTGGGGAGAAGTTTGCCAGCTGTTTGTCACCTACGCTGAAGCCGTACCTAGCAGGCAGCTAACTAAGCGGACAGTTGGTAGGTGGATAGTCTTCTGCATCTACCTCTGCTGTAGGTTGGTGTTTAGGGATCCTCTCGTAGGTCTTAGGGCTCATTCCACCTGACATACCACTGCCTCGGTGGCTGCTTCCAGGGACATCTCCATCCAGGAAATCTGTCAGGCTGCTACCTGGAAGTCGGTACACACCTTTATTTCCCACTACCACATCGACCTTGAGTCACACTGGGATGCTGGTTTGGGGGCCTCAGTTCTCCAATCTCTGTTCCCTAAATAGGGAGTGTGCACCTTGCCCTCTCTTCCCAGGAGAACTGCTAGGAGTCTGTCAGAACTTGTGGATAGAACATCATATCCCGGTCCCTAGAAACAAAGGTTGCTTACCTGTAACAGATCTTACTTCAGGTAGGAGCTCTTGCAGCAGGCAGTAACCATTAGTACTAAGCCGCCAGGTGCTAGGACCCCATGGAAACCTAGCTAGGAGTCTTCAGTGGGGCACCGCGCCCGACATCAGCCCACCTCGATGTCTGCTAATGGTATAGAGGGGTGGTCCTCGGCCCCTCCTCAGTTCCTTTCCCGCCGTCGACCCTCAAGCATAGTCTCTTCGGAGGCCAGCTAGCATCAGTTCAACTGCCAGTTTTCATGTTTACAGTGTTTATTCTTTATTTTCCTTTCAAAATTATCTTTTTTGTTTTCTGCATGTTGTCTTCTCCGTCTTCATCCGCTTCTTCAATGCAAAGGAGAAAATCAAAGTGTGCCTGCGGCAAACAGCTGCTGTCAAAAGACGGCCATGAGGCCTGCCTTTTTTGCCTAGGTCTGAACCACAACACTGCTGCCTGCGAACATTGTCGGGTGTTCAACTCCCAGACTCAGATCTGCCTCCAGAAGGCCCTTAAGGCGCTCCTCATCGAGCAGCAGCTTGCCGCCGTGCAAGCCCAGCCAGTGGGGAAAAGCCCTCTTCCTCTTTGACGGTCTCCTCGGCTTCCACCTCGTAGACCCACAAAGATAAGAAGGGGGGGCATTGACCTCATGACAAGGATCAAGAAAAGTCCTAGGGATGCTCCCACTTCAGGTCCCCGCTTCATAAAAAGTCCTCCTTCAGCGCTACTTCTCATGGGGGATTGAACTATTTTTCCAGGCCTACCCTCCCTCATTAGGGCAGGCTCCAGCTAAACTCTCCGCATCGGGTAGAGGTATGTCGGGGGGGGGGGGGCGCTTTGGCCTCCATCCCAGAAGGTGCAGGCAAAAATCTTATTTCTATGATTGTGGATATGTTGTTCATCTACACTTTTTGGCATGTCACTTTCCTTTTAAGGATCGCCGGAAGGTCTTCAAGCTGGCTCCTCCGATCCACCTGGGTGGTATATCCTTCAGCTCTGCCCCATGATGCCGGATCTTCCTTTCCGCTGGAAGATTCAGGTTGCCTCCCTCGTGCTACCACACTTTGTAGGCCCTGGCTTCTATACCTCTGGTTATTCTGAAAATCTGTCTTAATTCACATTAGCAACCACGATTCTTTATCTTTGATTATGGAAGACAAGTCTTCCCCTGGATTTTGCCGGTGTTTGTGTGGCCAGAAGATGCCACACACTGATCCCCACACTGTGTGCGTCTATTGCTTTGGTGTTGACCATGACACCTTGAAGTGCGATATTTGTCTTGCATTTCACCCTAACGTCCTCGACGACCGTCTCGCACGCCTAAAGTTGGGGAGGCCGGAAAAACGGAACCCTCCGGTGAAATCGAAGGAGGATCAGTGGGCAGTTTCTCTGGCTGCAGGATCCACTGAGCAATTGGAACGCATGCAAGCCTTCAAGGAGGAAGCGGCTCATGCCAGTGAATCTTCCTCTCGGAGCTTCTTCGTTCCGCTCAACCTGGCTCCACTTTCTTGGGTTCTTTCAGAGGGTTGTGCCAGTCTCTCCCGACTAAGGGAGAGAGTCCTGTGGGTACGCACTTCTCTTGGTCCTGTAAGCGGAACAAGGACCTGGGGATTGTCTTTGTCTTGGCGAAGACGTTTTTTGGTTTGGGAGAGATCTCTGTCCTAGGAACCAGCAGTCTCGACTTCGTTCGATATTGCTTCTTTGGCCGCTAGCTTCTTGGCTCTGCCGTCCGGCCAGTCAACCGCAGTGTCAGTCAGCGAGGTTGAAATAATCATCGATCCGATTGACCCATTGTCACCGACTCCGGTCAACAAGACTCTCAGTCGAACTCCGGTCCTTTCTTTCCACAATGAAGAGACCCAGCCTGCTGGGAATCCCGTAGAGGATGTGGTCCCCGACCCTGGGAAATCACTGGTCCCGCCGGTGTCTCCCGGGCGACTGAATTGGCCTGTCTGATCTCGATCGAGGTCCAGGACCCACTTGACCGAAAGGCCGAAGAAGGCCACAAGCACTGTAAAAGAGCGGGCGCCATCGGTGTCCTCCTCGGATGAGGAGAGCTCAGTGAACTCTGTTGGCGCCAAGAGGACCTCATGTGGCAACAGCTGATTTTGACTGGGCACAAGCCGACTCTGGCTTCCACCCCGACCGTTACTTGGCTTTCGCCTCCCAGGCTGAAGCCAACTCCTTTGGAACCAATTAAGTCGGTTCCCCCGCCTGTGGAGCCGGCGAAACCTCCAGTTCGGCCTAAACCGATGTCTCCACCGATAGTGGTGGAACCACCACCCAAGCAGCCTGTGGGAGGACTTCTTTCGAAGGAAGCTAGACCATACACTGGGCTTACCCCGCGTCTTTTGGTCACCGTCAGCCCGGACTGCCCCCGGCGGGTCAAAGTTGACCTGGGCGGCCGACCGTTGTATCTGGATTCCTTGGATTTGGATGAGACCAGCCTACATTCTCACCCAGGAGATAATGAATTGGCCAGTGGGATTGAGATGGAGGAAGGTCTTCTATCTTTCCAGGGCATTCTTCGCCTCATGTCTGAGTCTACAGGGATGCCCCTGGAGCCCATCCAGAAAAAGGCGGTGTACCCTCTCACGGACATCCTTAAGAGAGGGGATACCCTGACGGAGGCCTTTCCTGTGGCCGAGGCCATAGTTGGCCCAGCCTTAGAACTTTGGCAGCGCCCTGCCTCTTGTCCAGCTCAGTCTGCCTGCATGGCCTGCAAGTATGCGGTGCCCATGGGGTCCCTTGCAGGGTTCATAGAGCACCCTTTGGCCGAGAGCCTGGTGACCACCTCTGTGTTCAGGTGTACTGGCAGTTCTGCCGATACTGATCGCCCCCCAGAGAAGGATTCCATAAACTTGGATCATTCGGCTCTGAAGGTCTATGCGGCCTCGTCTTTAGGCCTCCGTCAGGCAAGTTTGGTCATCATCATGGCACACTTCTCCCATGCCCTCTTGGGGTCTTTGGATGAAGTCCTCCCACATCTTCCCACGGACATGCAGACCACGGTCAAGGAATTTCGGGACCAGGACCGGGCTGTTGCCAAACAGCAGCTTGAGATGGCCCTGGACACTGGGGAGTCTTGTGCCCTCTCGTTGGCAGCTGCAGTTTCCTCTCCCCGCAGGGCTTGGCTGAGACTCTCCTCTTTCCTGGCAGATACTCAGCACAAACTAGCCTGCGTGCCTTTGCTGGGCACCAATCTTTTTGACCCAGGTGTGGCTGGTCACCTTCAGCCTATTGAGCAGTCCAGTGCCACCTTGGACGCCACTTCTGCTAAAAGTTCTTCAAGTAAGAAGCAGCAGCAGAAAAAGAAGAAGCCTTTTTGGCATTCTTCCCCTGCGGCCCAGCAACCCTCCTTTCAAGGAGGGTAACAGCAGCAGGCTCAAGCTTGGCACCCCCTGCCTGGGCCCTCCCAGGTCCGTAAAGGAGGCCAAGGTTCAGGTCCTGGATCTTCCTCCTCCAAGCCTACTCAGTGACAGGGCAGAGGCTGTCACCGCCTCTCCCTTCACACCAGCTCTAGGTCCTCGTTTGTGGGGCCGGCTCCACCACATCCTTTCCATGTGGTCCTTTATCACCATGGACAGGTGGGTCTTGGAGGTGGTCGGTCAGGGTCTGCCTCTGGAATTCGAGCAGTACCCTCCAGGCCGAGCCTGCACCCCACGGGGGGAAAGAGTATCGGCCCCTACTCAGTTGGCTATTTGAGATGATATCGCTCAGCTCCTCCTCAAGGAGGCAGTAGTTCCAGTGGCGGATTCTCCAGCAGACTCAGGCTTTGTCTCCAGGTACTTCCTGGTGCCCAAGCAGACGGGGAGCAGGCGCCCCATTCTAGATATGCATGACCTGAATCAGTCTCTCGGGTCACGCACCTTTCAGATGGTCACTCTGTTCCAGATCATACCATTCTTGGAGTGAAACATGTGGTTCTCTTCACTGGATCTACAGCACGCATTCTTTCATGTCCCAATCAGTCCATCTCATTGGCAGTTCTTCCACTTCAGAGCCGAAGGGACCCTATACGAGTTCCAAGCCATGCCGTTCGGCCTGTCATTGGCCCCACGGGTCTTCACCAAATACATTGCAGTGGTGGCAGACCATCTCAGGCATGGGGGGGGGGTCAGAATTTACCCCTACCTCGACGATTGGCTCTTAGCTGGTCCCACCCAGCAGGAGGTGGAGAGGTCCAGGGTTCTGGCCCTCCAGGCCTGCTCCCAACTCGGCCTCCTGATCAACGGGACAGGAAGCGCATCCTTAGGATCACGAGAACAGTTGCACGGGAGTCTGAGCTGGACGTCATTGTCCACCTAGGGACAAATGACCTGGCTCATCATGAGATTAGAGCAGTGCAGAAGGACTTTGTAGAGTTGGGGAGAGGCCTAAGACAAGTAGCGCACAGTATCCTTCTCAGAGGTGCTGTCTGTCAGTCGCATGGGTGAGGCGAGGGTACTTTGCACCATGCAGTTTAACGAATGGTTGAAAAAATGGTGTGGAGCACAGGGGTTTGGCTTCATTGGGGACTGGAGTTCCACCTGGAGGGACACCAGCCTGTACTGGCAGGATGGTCTGCATCTGTCCAGGAAGGGAACAAGTCCTTTGGGCAGTTGGTTTAAATGCTTCATTGGCAAGCTTTTAAACTAGTCAAGGGGGGAGGCACTGATAAGCAGCAGGAAAATCCCAGCCTCCCCCTACAAAACAGGGTACTAAATGAGAAAAAGACCAAGGTAGAAAGGTCAGTGGGGGATGCTGCTACAGAAGGTAAAGCCATCAAAAAATGGAGAGCAATGAGTACCAATGCCCGTAATCTGGGTAACAAGCTTCCTGAATTAGTGGCCTTGATGGAGGAGGAACATCTGGATATCGTGGCAGTCACAGAAACATGGTACACACAAAACCATGACTGGGATGTAAACATACCAGGATACACTATCTATAGGCGGGACAGGAAGGGTAAAAGAGGAGGAGTAGCTCTCTACATAAGAGAAGGGATCAAAGCAACAGAACAAAAGGGTAAACAGGGAGGAGAAGAAGCACTGTGGGTCAATTTGGAGGCAGGCAATGGCACCACAATCCGCACAGGGGTTGTATACAGACCCCCGTCCCCCAAGGGAGGAAATGGACAAGGAAATGGTAAAAAGTATACTTAGAATGGCAGATAAAGGGGAGATATTGCTGATGGGTGATCTGAATATGCCAGATGTTAACTGGAGTGCAGTTGTAGCAGCCACTTCTAAGAGTGGGGTTGTTCTAGATACCCTACAGGGGGCATGCCTTAGACAACTAGTATTGGAACCCAGTCGAGAGGGAGCAATCTTAGACCTGGTTCTCTCAAATGGAGATGGAGGGAGGATTACAGATGTAGAAGTGGGTAAGCCATCTGGGAACTAGCGACCATCGAACAGTATGGTTCACAATAAACACAGCAATAGAGTCAAGCCATACAAAGGCCAAAGTACTGGACTTCAGGAGGGCTGACTTTGCCAAAATGGGTGAGTGCCTAAGGAATGCACTAGTAAATGGGCAGGAAGGAGGGGTGGAAGAACAATGGGGAATAATAAAAACTGCCATCACAGAGGTAACGAGCCTTTGTGTGAAGCAAATAAACAAAACGATGTAAGAAACCACTATGGTTCTCAAAGGAGGTGGCAGTGAAGGTTCAAGAGAAAATTAAGCATTCAGAAAGTACAAGGAATCACAGAAGGAGCAGGACAGAGAATTGCATCAGTTAAAGCAAAGGAAGCTGGGAAGGCAGTCAGAACAGCAAAGGCCCAAACCGAGGAAAAGATAGCCAACTCAGTTAGAAGGGGATAAAACCTTTTAGGTACATCAGGAGCGAAGGAAGACTAAGGGAGGATAGTGAGGCTTAATAAAGGGGAGGGAGTGGGCAGAGGGTGATGGTGAAAAGGCAGAGATACTAAACAAATATTTTTGCTCAGTATTTACAAATGAAGAGGGGGAGGTACCTAAAACAAACAATAGAAACACTCTGGATACAGAAGTTGATACCAGACCATTTACAGAAGAAAGGGTTCTAGAAACATAGAATTTGACGGCAGATAAGGACCGCTTGGCCCACCCAGTCTGCCCATTTCCCTACCTGATGGATAAGCTGCAGATCCTAGTTAACCAGCAGCCTACTTCTTCCTACCCCAACCCCCTAGAATTGCCTTATGACTGTCCCATGCATGCTTGAATTCCACCACTGTTTTTGAGTCCACTACCTCCTCTGGAAGGCTGTTCCATACATCCACAACCCTCTCTGTGAAAAAATACTTCCTTAAATTACCTCTGAGCCGCCCCCCTTCTATCTTCAAATAGTGTCCCCTTGTTCTTGCACACCTCTTTTTTTGAAAGCACTCTTAAAACTGAAGGTGGACAAGGTAATGGGGCCTGATGTGATTCATCCCAGAATTCTAAAAGAACTAAGGGTAGAACTAGTGACACCACTGACTACCCTCTTTAACAAATCATGGGAGGATGGGGTGGTACCCGAGGACTGGAGGAGGGCAAATGTGATTCCCCTTCACAAAAGTGGGAGCAAGGCAGAAGCAGGAAACTACAGACCTGTTAGTTTAACCTCATTGATCGGGAAAATGATGGAATCACTTCTGAAGGAAAGAATTGTCGAGTACCTAGAGGCCAGAGGGGCACAGGACCCAAGGCAGCATGGATTCACAGCGGGAAGGTCATGCCAGACAAATCTGATAGATTTCTTTGACTGGGTGACCAAAGTAGTAGATCAAGGAGGGGCTGTGGACATGGCCTACCTAGACTTTAGCAAGGCATTTGACTCAGTCCCACACAAAAGATTAATATACAAGTTAGCCAGCCTGGGAGTGGGTCCCAAGATGATAGCCTGGGTAAAGAATTTGCTGGAGAATAGGACACAGGGGTATTAGTAAATGGGTCCACTGTGAAGAAAGTGGGGTTACTAATGTCAGGGTACATGAGTTCAGTATTAGGACGGTCCTCTTCAATTGTCTTTATAGCGACATTGCAGAGGACTGGAAGGAAAAGTATGCTCTCTTTGCAGATGACACAAAGATCTGCAACAGAGTTGATGCACAAGGTGGGGTGGAAAGGATGAGAAGGGACTTGGCAAGGAGTTAGAGGAATGGTCAAATGTGTAGCAGCTTAGATTCAGTGCTAAGAAGTGCAAGGTAATGCACCTGGGAAACAAAAACCCAGGGGAAGAGTACACAGTGGGGGGTGAGATACTAACAACAACAAAAATGGAAA
Organism: Neoceratodus forsteri; assembly: GCA_016271365.2. Lineage (NCBI taxonomy): Eukaryota > Metazoa > Chordata > Ceratodontiformes > Ceratodontidae > Neoceratodus > Neoceratodus forsteri. The sequence continues at coordinate 1,020,114,255 of CM028134.1, forward strand.
GGGACCTGGGGGTAGTCATATCAGATGACTTAAAGGTGGGCAAGCAATGTGAGAGGGCAGTAAGGTGGGCTGGGGTGATACTGGGATGCATAGGGAGAGGCATCACCAGTAGAAAACAGGAAGTTGTTATCCCTCTGTACAGACAGCTGGTGAGACCCCATCTGGAGTACTGTGTGCAGTTCTGGAGACCCAGTCTCCACAAGGACATAGACAGGATGGAAGCTGTCCAGAGGAGGGCAACTAAAATGGTGCAGGGTCTGCACCAGAAGACATATGAAGAGAGACTAAAGGAGCTTAATATGTGTAGCTTTGAGGAAAGGAGGGAGCGGGGGACATGATAGAAACTTTCAAGTACCTCAAGAAACTTTCAAGTACCTCAAGGGAATCAACAAAGTCCAAGAGGGTAGCATCTTTCAAAAAAAAGAGGTGTGCAAGAACAAGGGGGCACAATTTGAAGATAGAAGGGGGGTGGCTCAGAGGTAATGTAAGGAAGTATTTTTTCACAGAGTGGGTTGTGGATGCATGGAACAGCCTTCTGGAGGAGGTTGTGGAGTCAAAAACAGTGGTTGAATTCAAGCATGCATGGGACAGTCATAAGGCAATTCTAGGGGTTGGGGGTAGAAAGAAGTAGGCTGCTGGTTAACTAGGATCTGCAGCTTATCCATTAGGTAGGGAAATGGGCAGACTGGGTGGGCCAAGTGGTCCTTATCTGCCGTCAAATTCTATGTTTCTATAACGAGGCCAAGTCAGAACTTGTGCCTTCCCAGGTGATGTGCTTCATCGGGGCAGAGCTCGACTCTCATCAAGCCAGAACACAGCTCCCAGTGGACAGGGCGGATGTTCTCTCCTCCTTTGCCCAATCATTTCTGGTTGGGCAGTTGCACCCTGCCTGGGACTTTCTGCGCCTTCTGGGTTACATGGCGGCGTGCACATCTGTGGTCCATTTGGCCAGGTGGCACATGCGCCCCTTCAATGGGAGTTGGCCACCCAGTAGACTCAGCGCCACGGTCATTTCGACCACCTGATCACTGTAACCCAGAAGATGTGGGACGCTCTCCAATGGTGGACCGCCCCAAACCGGCTGCAGGAAGAGATCCCATTTGTCCTCCCTGAGCTGACAGCTGTCCTCATGACCGATATCTCTCTCATGGGCTGGGGAGCCCACATGGGGGACAAAAGGGCTCACGGGTTCTGGACCCCCAAGGAGTCACACATCAACCTGTTGGAGCTCAGAGCAGTCAGACTGGCACTGTCATCTTTCGCTCCTCTGCTCCGGGGTCAAGTGGTTCAAATCCAGATGGACAATACCACGACCATGTACTACCACAGCAAAGAGGGTGGCACGCATTCCCGTCTGCTTAGCATGGAGGCGCTTCGCATCTGGACCCTCGTCAGCCATCTGGAGGCAGATCTCCTAGCCATTCATGTGGCAGGAGCCTTAAACCATCTGGCGGATGCTCTCAGCCATATAGGCGAGATATCCCACGAGTGGTCTCTCCATCCAAAGGTAGCTTACAGCCTGTTCTACCACTGGGGCAAACCGATGGTGGACCTGTTTGCCTCCAAGGACAACACCAAGCTGAGGCTGTTTCATGCCCGCCCCCCTCAGCAGGGCTTGCTGTAGGGGGATGCCTTCTTGAGGCCGAGGACCCCAGGCCTCTTCTACGCCTTCCCTCCATTTCCTTTGATCCACAAGGTGCTCCTCAAGGTGAGGCGTGACAAGGCAAAGGTGATTCTAGTAGCCCCAGACTGGCCACGCCAGTTCTGGTATCCAGATCTCCTCAGCCTCAGCTGTAGGCCCTCAGAGCGGCTTCCAGCATGCCTGGACCTCATATCTCTCAATCAGGGGAAGGTATACCATCCAGACCTTCAGTCCCTGCACCTCACAGCCTGGTGCCTGAGCGGCTAGAGTTCCAGGCTTTAGGTCTTTCCGAGGATGTCCTCACCATGGTGGAGGCATCCAGAAAAGAATCGACCAGGAAATGTTATGCCTTCAAATGGAAAAGGTTTTCCATTTGGTGTCAGGGCAAGGGTCTGGACCCTCTGTCCTGTCCAGTGGCTAACATTCTCAACTAACTTTGGTCTCTGTCCAAAGGGGGTCTTCGGTCATTGACCCTTAGGGTGCACCTGGCAGTCATCTCTGCTTACCGGGCACAGGCCGGTCAGCCGACGTTGGCACAGGAGACAGTGGTCAGGCCCTTTTCCAAAGGCCTGGATCACATATCCCCTCTGGTGGGTGTGCCTCCACCTCCATGGGATCTACTGCTGGTACTGGCAAAGCTCATGGGCAAGCCATTCGAACCAGTGCACAAGTGTGCATTGTCACACTTGTCTTGGAAGACGGCCTTCCTGGTTGCTATCACATCTGCCAGAAGGACGGGAGCTCCAGGCGCTTTCAGTGGATTCCCTTATCTGGTCTTCCACAGGGACAAGGTTGTCCTTTGCCCCCACCCGAAATTCCTTCCGAAGGTTGTGTCAGAGTTTCACCTTAATCAGGTGTTAACTCTGCCAGTATACTACTCTAACGTCACCTTGGAGGCTGAATACAGGCTCCATACCTTGGACCTTAGACGAGCTGTCTCTTATTATAAGGAGAGGACTGCAGAAATTCGTGGAGAGGTTCACCAGCTGTTTGTCACCTTCGCTGAAGCCACTTCTGGCAGACCTGCAGCTAAATGGACTATCGCAAGGTGGATTACATCTTGCATAGGTCTGTGCTATGATTGGTGGGCATGGAGCCTCCCAGAGGGATAAGAGCTCATTTTGCCTGCCATACTGCTGCATCGGTGGCTGCTTCCAGGGACATCCCTATCCAGGAAATCTGCCGGTCTGCTACCTGGAAGTCAGCAAACATCTTCATTACCCATTACCACATCGACCTTGAGTCACGCCGGGATGCTGGTTTTGGGGCCTCGGTTCTCTAATCTCTTTTCCCCAAGTAAGTATTGGGGGGTGTGCGCCTTGCCTCGTCCCGGAGAACTTCCAAGAGTCTGCCAAAAAGTGTGGATGAACAACATATCCATGATCCTAGAAAAACAGGTTACTCACCTGTAACAGTAGTTCTAGGAGTGGTATATATTCATCCATACAGACCAACCTGACCTCCCTGGCTGCAGACGTACAACACCTGCCTTCCAGTGGACTAAGATCTGGCGTCATGGGGCGGAGCTGAGGGATATACCACCCAGGTGGGTGGAAAGAGCCAGCTTGAAGACCTTTCGTCGATCCTTAAAGGGAAAGGGACATGCCAAAAAGTGTGGATGAATAACATATACCACTCCTAGAACTACTGTTACAGGTGAGTAACCTGTTTGTGTCATCCTCCACTGCAGGGACTGGGACCAGTGACAAACAGGGCAGTGATGCTTCGACTCCTGTCCGTTCCGTCCAGATGTCAGTGGCATCCAAAGCCTTGGACCAGTCCTGTCGTCTGGGCAGTCAGGCCCGCTCAAACACCCAACACCTTCACCCCAGTCTGTGGCTACTTCGCCCCAGACACTTCTTAGGCTCATGGCCTCCTCCTCTTCATTGAAGCCGCCGCCAGCTGCAGGAACGCCCACTCAGACATCGGGCCAGGAGTCACCGTCCTCGTTGCCAGCTCATACCATGTCCCCTATAGAGGTGGACTCCCTTCAAGGGAGATCTCTGCCAACTGACCGCAGACATCAGGCAACCCCCTCTTGTCTGGCCCGGTCTCCTACTGTTCTACCACACCAGTCACCCTGACCACGGCTATTCCGATGCCAGTTAAGCCGACGCCGGACTCTCAGCCCACGGCTAGTCTGTTGGCTCCACAAGTTACTAAAGATGAAATACAGGAACTGTTCTCGTTCTGGTAGAGTCAGGTCAAACAGGACCTGCTCACATTGAAAGAACCGGTTACGGTGGTGCTGGGTCTGACCCACAGAGAAGGGAATCTGGAACTCAAACCACTGACTCCACCACTGAAAGATCGTACGCCCAGCATAGAGGATACCCGTGGCAGACCCCCCCCCCCCAACAGAAGCTGGCATCACCTTAGGTCTTGGAGCCACCACCGTCATCGGTCCTCTAGCCAGTGTCAGTCTATGGGTCGTCAGTCGCATGACCAACGTCACTCTTGCTCTTCCTCATTGGCCTCTTCGGTGGACTCTGCTGAGAGCTCAGATTCCTCGAGCTCGGTCCTTTCAGACCTTAGTCGTTGCCCTACTTCACTGGACAACAAGGACACCCCAGGTCGCTCCCTTACGATCCCACATTCATGAACATCATGAGGCACATCCAGGCCTCCAATGGATGGGAGACGGAGGACTTCGATCCCAAGCGACAGAGGCTGGCTAAATACTGGAGGCAAAAAGAGCCAAAGCCTCTAGTGGTCCCTCCTTTGGTGGACACATTCCAGGACCTAATAAGGCTCTTCTGGAAAAATATGTCCTCCACCTCTGCCATCTTGAAAAAATTGGACAGGCTGTATAGAGCCCCTAGAGAGGTTCCTTTTTTGGTGGAACACCCTACTGTGGACTCTATGGTCATTACAGCAGCTCATGATAAATCAAAGAAGCCATAACACCTTAGTACAAATCCTTCTGTTCAGGAGTCCAGATACATTGACCAGATGGGCAAGAAAGTCTGTTCTTTGTCTACTTGCTCCATCCTGTCGCCTAACTTTCTCACACATATGGTTCAGTACCAGAACACTTTGTGGGAGAAAGGGATGGAAATAGCCCAGGCCCTTCCAGACTTGGCACAGAAGTCCGAGTTCCTGGGCCTTTTGAAATCGAGGTCAGATTTTGAGGGCCTCATACGACACTGCAGATACTGCAGCCAGAGCAATGGCTTCTGCCATTTGCCTCAGGTGCCATGCCTGGCTTAGAGTTTCAGGATTCTCCCACGATCTGCAGCCTGACATCTTTGACCTCCATTTTAAGGGTTCAGTTCTCTTCGGAGACTAGACTGAAAAGCTCATTACTTGTCTCCAAGAATCTGGGAAGTCCATTTGGTCCCTCCAAAAAATTTATAAAGTGGACCAAAAGCCCTTTAGGAAACAGCCCTTTCGGAAGACCTCAGGTCAGCAGCCCCGAAATCAACCTCAGCAGAGGGAGGCTATAAAAGAAAGGCAACCTCCCAAACTCCTGGAAGCTCTACCTCTCCCATCACTAAGTCCTCCCAAGCCCCTCTGCCCACTCGCAAATCCACACAATGACTCCTTGCCTGCCCCCCCCATCCGGTGGAGTCAGTGGGGCAGTCAGTAGGGGGTCGCTTCTTCCTCCCTAGTGGGATGGAGAAGATAACGTCAGACCTTTGGGTGTTACAACTCATAAAGAGAGGCTATACTCTGGAGTTTGTGCAGATGCCTCTGGACACTTCACTGGTGTCCTCCCATTATCCTTCTCACATTCCCCTGATCGAAGGGGGAAGTTCAGGCCCTCTTTCAGAAACAAGCTATAGAGCCTGTCCCCCATCTCAGCACAGAAGAGGATACTATTCATACTTTTTTCTAGTGCCAAAAAAGATAGAAGGTCATCGTCCCATGATGGACCTCAGCTCTCTGAACCAGTTTATAGAATACAAGAGGTTCAGGATGGTGATGCTTCCAGGTCTCATCCCTCTCCTACATCGAGGGGACTGGCTCTGCTTCTTAGACGTACAGGAAGCATACCTACACATTCTAGTCTTTCCACCCCCACAGGAGGTTCCTGCGCTTCCTCTTTCAGTGTCAGCACTACCAGTTTCGATTCCTGCATTTTGGCCTGTCCTCTGCTCCCAGAGTCTTCACCAAGTACCTTGCAGTGGTGGCTGCAGCTCTACAATGCAGGGGCTATTACGTCTTTCCCTACCTAGACGACTAGCTTCTGATGGTTCCCACAACTGATCAGCTGGTTTGCAGTCTTGGAGACACCTTTACACTGTTCCGAGAGTTGGGGATTACCCTGAACCTTCCTAAGTTGTCCCCGGAGCCCAGTCAGAGATTCCAGTTCATAGGCGCGGTCCTGGATACCGTTCAGGGCAAGGCCTTCCTACCCTCGGACAGGGCGGATCACCTTCAAGATCAGGCTCGTCTGGTGTCTTCAGCTCCTCAGGTTCCAACTCAGATCCTCCGTAGACTCCTTGGCCACATGGCAGCTGCCATCCCTGTGGTTCGCCTCCACATGACGGTCCCTCAGTGGACGCTCAGGGTACAATGAGACCAGAGGTCCGATGACCTCGACCAGCCAGTTTGAGTGTCGGACCCAGTTCACAGGACACTTTCCTGGTGGCTCAACCCCTCCAATCTCTTGGCAGGGGTTTATTTCTGTCAGGAGCTTCTGAGGCGGGTTCTCACCACGGATGCCTCAGGTTTAGGATGGGGGACTCATCTGGAGAACAGGCAGACCCAGGGGGTCTGGTCTACAGAAGAGCAATCCTCTATATCGATGTCCTGGAGATGCGGGTGGTCCTGAGTGCCTTTCAGGTGGACTTCCTTCATTCCTGGCTCTTTTGATCCAGTCAGACAATATGTCGGTAGTGTTTTATATCAACAAGTAGGGGGATCTCATTTGTACCTTCTCTGCAGGGAGGGTCTAGTACTGGGTGCAGGAACACCACCTAGAACTCATGTAACAGGCATCCAAAACATCTTGGTCGACAACCTAAGCCAGTCTCGGACCAATGCTCACGAGTGGGAGCTTCTTCAGTCAGTCGCAGAACAGCTCTTCGACAGTTAGGGCCATCCAGAGTTAGACCTTTTTGCGTCCATACTCAATGCCACTGCCCAATTTTTGCTCACTAGATTCAGGGCCTGGAGTTTTCTGGCAAGATGCATTGTCTCTCTGTTGGACAGGGAGGTTCCTTTACGCCTTCCCTCCCTTTCCTGTTCTGCAGAGGGTTCTTTTGAAGCTTCAGGCGGAGGGGGCAGAGATGAGTCTCATTGCCCCTCTTTGGCCACAGTAGATTTGGTTCTCACTACTGCAGCAGTTGGCAGTGGAGCCTCCGCTTCCTCTGTCTCTTCACTTCCTTTGCCTCTCAGCTCACACTTGCTCTCCCAGGATCAGGCACACTGGTCCATCCGGACCTCCAGTCCCTGCATCTTCATGCGTGGCTCTCTGCAGACTGAGCTATGGATATGTATTGGGTTTCTCAAAAGGTAGCCAATGTCCTAGTGGCCGCCAGAAAGCCCTCCACTAAGAAACATAGAATCTGTTGGCAGATAAGGACTATACAGACCACCTAGTCTGCCCATTTCCCTACTTGGTTTGGCAATCCCTACTCTTATCTGAACTGCCTTTCCCCTGCTCCACTGCACAGCAGGGTGCCTTTATGCTTATCCCATGCACTTTTGAATCCCTGTACTGTTTTTGCTTCCACCACCTCCGCTGGTAGGTTGTTCCACGGATCCACCACCCTCTCTGTGAAACAATACTTCCTAGCATTCCCCTAAGCCTCCCTCCCTTCCTTCAGCCTCATGTTATGCCCTCTTGTCCTTTTGCACTTTTGTCTCTGAAATAAGCTCCCCTCCTATACTCTGTTTATTCCTCTAAGGTATTTGAAAGTCTCTATCATATTCCCTCTCTCCCTTCTCTCTTCCAGTGAATAGCTGTTTAGTTCCTTGAGTCTTTCCTCATAAGGTTTGTGGTGCAGTCCATGTATCATTGTTGTTGCTGTTCTCTGGACTACTTCCATTCTGCCTATGTCCTTCCTGAGATGCGGTCTCCAGAATTGGACACAGTATTCCAGCTGAGGCCTCACCAGCGATCTACACAGTGGCATCACCACTTCACTCCTCCTGCTGGTTATGCCCCTTCCTGTGCACCCCAGCATTCTGTTTGCCTTCCCCACTGCTTTTTCGCATTGTTTAGCTGACTTCAGGTCATCAGATGTGATAACCCCCAGGTCTCTCTCCTGACTTGTGGTGGCTAGAACCTGCCCCCCCATCCTGTATTCCTCTCTTGGGTTTCTGTGTCCCAGGTGCATTACCTTGCACTTCTTAGCGTTGAAACCCAACTGCCAAATCCTTGACCATTCCTCAAGTAGTCTTAGGTCATTTCTCATTTTATCTAGCCCCTCCTGTGTGTCGACTCTGTTACAGATCTTGGTGTCATCTGCGAACAAGCATACTTTTCCTTCCAGTCCCTCTGTAATGTCACTTATGAAGACATTGAATAGAACTGGACTCGGCACCGATCCCTGTGGAACCCCGCTGGTCACCTCCCCCCTCTTCTGATTTTATGCCGTTTACTACCACCCTCTGGGTTCTGCCTTTTAGCCAGTTACCCACCCATTTTACCACTTTAGAGCCCACACCCAGACTCCCCAATTTAAGTAACCTTCTATGAGGAACGGTGTTGAAGGCCTTACTAAAATCCAGGTAGGTCACATCCACTGCCCCTCCCTGATCCACCACCCTGGTCACCCACTCAAAGAAATTGATAAGATTAGTCTGACAGGACCTACCCTGAGTGAATCCATGCTGCCGTGGGTCTTTTGCACCGCTTGACTCCATCAGCTTCCCCACCACTGAGGTCAGGCTTACAGGTCTGTAATTGCCTGCCTCCTCCCTACTTCCAGTCTTGTGCAGGGGGACCACCTCTGCCCTCCTCCAGTCCCCAGGTACCTTCCCGGTCTCTAGTGATTGGTTGAATAGGGTTGTCAGCGGACCTGCTAAGACTCCCCTGAGTTCCTTCAGCACTCCAGGGTGAATCCTGTCTGGCCCCATTGCCTTGTCTGTCTTTACTTTTACTAGTTCCTTCAAGATTCTATCCACCGTAAATGGGCTGGTGTTTGTTCACCTCTCCCCCTGTACATCTTTCCTCGTGAGTCTTGGCCCCTCCCGTCTCTTCCTTGCTAAATACTGAGCAAAAATATTTGTTCAGTACCTCAGATTTTTCAAGGTCATCTTCCACCCACCCACCTCTCCTTCTTTAGCCTAACAATGTCATTTCTGGTGGTCTTCCTTTCGCTAATATAATGGAAGAAGGTCTTGTCCCTCTTCTTAATAGCCTGTGCTGTTCCTTCCTCCGTTCTTGTCTTAGCCCCTCAGACAGCTTTTCAAGCTTTTCTGTGCTTCTCCAGATATTTGTCTTCTTCTTTCTGTGTCTCTTTGTATTTTCTGAATGCCTTACTTTTTTCTCACACTTTCTCGGCTACTGATTTAGAGAACCACAGTGTCCGCTTCTTTCTTTTGCTTTTGCTAAGCAATCTGGCACATTGGCTTATCACTCCTGTTGTGGATTTCTTGATACTAAGCCACTGTTCTTCTACCCCATCCCCTGTATCTACTGCTGCCAGGGCAATTTTGAGCTATTCCCCCATCTCCACGAAGTTGGCCTTCCGGAAATCTAGGATCTTAATCTTTGAATGCCTTTCTTCTGCCAACGTGTTGACTCTAAACCACACAGTTCTGTGGTCACTGGTACCAAGGGGACTGCCCACCTCAACATCCATGATTCTGTTCCCTTTTATCAGCACCAAGTCCAGTACACCCCCCTCCCTGGTGGGCTCAACCACCAGCTGCCTTAGGTTTGCCCCATACATGGCAGACATGAGGTCTCTGCTCCTTGATGTACTTGCAGTCTGGGTATTCCAGTCTGCATCTGGCATGTTGAAGTCACCCATTAGTAGTACTTCCCCTTTGGCTGCCATATTATGGTTGGCTTCCACTAATACTAGATCTATACCCCCCCCCCGTGCAGGAGGCCTGTAGACTACTCCAGCATGGATGGTTGTTTTGCTCCCCGACTCCAGAGTGACCCACAATGCCTCTGCTTCTTCCCTGGATCCCTGAGCCTCTGTAGCTTTAATCCCTTCCTTTACATACATAACAATCCCTCCTCCCCTTTTCCCCTCTCTATCCTTTCTAAAAAGTGTATAGCCTGGTATTTCTGCATCCCAGTCATGGTTCCCTGCGTACCATGTCTCCATAATAGCCACAGTGTCCAGGTGTGTGTGTGTGTGCCATCAATGCCGTTAGGTCCGGGATTTTGTTTCCCAGGCTGCGGGCATTTGTGCACATGACATTCCACTCTGTGTACCCCCTTAATGTTCCTTGTTTATTGGTCTTTGCCCTGCGCTGCATTAGTGATGTACCTTCTGTTCTCTCCGCCATTGTAACCATGGTAGTTTTACGGTTAGATACTGTGCTAGTTATTGGGTCCTCACTGCTTTCAGTTATGTCCTGTGGGGGGGGCGCTATGATAATCCTCTTGACTGTCTATGCCTCCCCCCTTGGCAAGTTTAAATGATCACTAAGGATGCACTTAAACTTCTCAGAGAGTATACCTTTGCTTCCCCTGGATAGATGCAGGCCATCTGGAGAATATAGTCCTTCATCCCTCCAGGTGAGGTTCCAGTCCCCAGTGAAGCCATACCCCGCCTCATTTCTTCAGCCATTTGTTGAATTCAGTGATGCAGATGTCCCTTGTTTCCCCCTTGCTGTGGACAGGTAGCACCTTTGAGAAGGTGACAGTGTGTGCTACTTGCCCAAGACTCCTCCCCAGCTCCCTGAACTCTTGCTGTGCTCTTCCTACATCTGCCCCCTCTCTAGCCAGGTCATTGATCTCCAAGTGAATAATGACGTCCAGCTCCCCCCTCCTTGCTACCGCCCTTGCAATCCTAAGGATTTGTTTGCCCTCCTTCTGAACTGTGCCTCCAGGTAGGCATATTACCTCCCTCTCACCATTGCTACCTGACCCCAGCTCAATCCCCTCACAGTGGAGTCCCAGCCAGGATTTGCTTCCTCCTCCTGTGTGTTCTCCTTGCATCTGCCCTTGGGGTTCTATCCTGGATGACCCCCTCAACCCCCCATGGTGTTCACTTCCGGAGATGCTGCGCAATCTCTATGCTCTGTCAGATGGCTTACAAGTTGTGAAGTGCCTCCGTGCTGCCTCCTGCACCCTCCCTGAGCCCACCATTAGTCCATCCTTCCCTCCATCTTATCAACCTCTGAGAGAGTGGTGGTGGACATGGTGGTCTCTGTATGGGGGGAAGGTCACCTGTATCCTTGCCAACTCTGCTCGGAGTCCAGCTACCTCCTCCCTCAATACAGAGAAGTGCCTGCAGATAGGGCAGCACTGCAGTGTCCAGAAGGTCTTTCTGAACACTGCTGCCCCACATCTGCTGCAAAGCACCACACCCATCATCTTCCCTCCACTATCTTTGCCCTAACTGCCCCTTATTGCCCTGTGTGTGCAGACCCTCTGCTGCTCTTTCCTTCTATACCGTGTCCAGTGCCCAGCTATATATATATTTGTACTGTCAATATTCTTTAGTGGTATAATGTATCGAGGACTGTAGAGTTATGTCAGGGTGTGGTGTGTGCCTGTGTTGTATACTAAATAAGATGGTTAACAGTGTGTGTATGCAGTCAGCTGATAGCGTATGATGGCACAGGTTAATGCTATAAAGGAAGTGATGCGCTGGGTTGGTCCCCTTCTGACCTCCAGAGACAATCACCCACACCAGCAAACCCCCACAGAAACACTCAGCTGAACCTACAAACTCCCCCAAACAAATAACTTTCCAGATGAATCCAGAAAGCAACCTGGTACCAACTGAAAGCAACAATAAACTGCAAAAGAAACGATAATAGCAAAAATGCAGCAAAATTCAACAGTCACTTGCCTGAAATGAACTGCTGCTTTTTTCTTCTAGCCTCTTAAGTCTGCTTCTGCACTACTGCTGTGTGAGAGAAGCAACTAGTATTTACGCCACAATGAGCTGTAAATTGATCCTAGCTGAGGGGACGAGAACAGAACCTTCCAGAAAGCTGCTGCCAATGCCTGTTGAAAAGATCAATGAATCTGCAGCTCCCACTATAGGTCCCACACACAAAAAACACACTGTATTAAACAAGTCAGCACTCCTAGAGGCCAAAGGACTACAGGACAGCAGACAGCATGGCTTCATACGTGGCAGATCCTGCCAAACCAACCTGGTCGAGTTCTATGACTGGGTAACTAGGTAACTGGACAGGGGCCATGCAGTGGATGTCCTGTATCTGGACTTCAGTAAGGCATTCGACTCCAGTGCCACATGGAAGGCTGGGAAGGAAGTTAGTAGGCACAGGGTGGGTGCAAAGCTGGTGAGATGGATAGGAGACTGGCTGCAGGGAAGGCAACAGAGGGTGGTGGTGGGTGGGGAGCTCTCACACCCAAGGGCAGTGACGAGTGGTGTTCCACAGGGCTCGGTGTTGGGACCAGTGTTGTTCGGGATATTCATTGCAGACATATCATGGGACATCAAGAGCAAGATCAGTCTGTTTGCTGATGATACCAAGGTAGGCGTGGTGGTGGATGACCTAGGGGGATGGCAGGGGTTGCAGGATGATCTGGCAAAGCTTGAAACCTGGTCAGACACCTGGCAACTGGGCTTTAATGCCAAAAAGTGCAGGGTGCTGCATTTTGGGATGAATCAATCAATCAAGTCTTTATTTAACCAGGCGTTCATCGTTGAGCAGAAGCTCATTTGCAAGATGGACCTGGGTGGAGCATGAACAATTGTATATACAGGTCAACACAGGTATTTACAAAGCAATACAGATAATACTCTTTACAGAGAGGAAGAAAAAGAAGATCATATGTACATAGAATTATACAGATATTGTACAGATTACACGGTATTTACATACATAGAAGTGTCTATAGGAAGATAAAGCAGGTTATCTAAGGTTGCAGGAGGAAGTAACGAAGAAAAATAAAATAAAAATATACACCAGGTAGAGGTGAAGGTAGGGGGAGAGAGGAGGGAGTAGGGGAGAAAGGCTAGGAGGGCACGGTGCACAGAAAGGAGTTGGTAAAGCTGGATGTAGAGAAGGTGGATGGAGAAAAGGAGTATGTGTGAGCCCCGGGATTGAATGCTATAAAGTATGGGGCATGGTAGGATGTCACAACCCAGGGTAGTGAGCTCCCATCCGAGGTTGGGAAAGGAAGAATAAGGGGATGGATGGGCCTAGTGTTGATAAGACCGGGGGATGAGAGAGAGAGAACAATTAGGCTGGTGAGGAGCAAGCTGGGGGGTCAGTACTTAAAATTGGGTCTAGGCGTGGCTATATACCAGTACTGGGTCTGAGGGTAAGCAGTTACATACTTCTCTGATTGTAATGGAAATAAAGCATCTTAAAAGCATTTATACCGATTAGAGTGCTTAATTTGAGGGTTTTTGTAGATCGCTCCATAAGGTAGGTATACCTAGCTTATGGCTGCCCTGTCAAGCGGATTTTGCTTTGGGTACTTTAAGTGTAATAGCTGAGTAACTTCTAACGTATTTCCAATTATACTCAGGGAAGACAGCAGGAGATATAGTAAGGCAGCTTATTAGAGATGGCTTTATAGGTCCAGAGAGCGTGTTTCTGTGCGCCTGAACTTTAGTGATGTCCATCCCACTGCCGCATATAGGGTGCAGTGATGTGTCAAAGGAGTCCCATTATAAACCTCAGTGCTCGATGGGTAGAGTGTGTCCAGTTTAGCCATGTAAGAGTTGGGGCATTGGCTGTAGAGGAAGTCAGGTAATCAACCAATGATAGGAAAATGGATTGGACCAGTTGTTTCTTGGCATCTCTGGTGAGAAATTGGCTTGATTCTAAAAACAGTCCAAGCTTTTGTCAAGTCGTTTTAGCAAGTCCTCGATATGTTCAATGAAGGAGAGTCTTTGGTCTATCCAAACTCCCAGATACTTGAATTTTGTAACAAATTCTAGTTTTTCACCTAGAACTGTGGTAATTTGGGGAACTGTCCCACTGGACACAGGGTTAGCTGTACGGATAAAAGGAGAGAGGACCATCGCTTTAGTTTTTTGGGCATTAAGGAGTAGCTTTTTTTGGAGGAGTTGGCTTTGCAAAAGGTTGAATTCTGACTGTAGGTCATTGCAGGCAGCTTCAGGAAGAACCCACGGAGGAGTTACCAGCTAGGGGGAGTGCAGCTAGCCCAGACAGAGGAGGAGAAGAAGGATCTGGGTGTGCTCATTACAGCATCAATGAACAACTCGGCACAATGTAGGAAGGCAGCTGCAAAGGCCAAGAAAATGCTGGGTTGTATTGCAAGGGGTATATCCTCGAGGAGGGAGGAGGTGATTCTGCCACTGTGTAGGTCATTAGTTAGACCACACCTGGAGTACTGCGTGCAGTACTAGCGTCCCGTATCTGAAGAGGGACATTAAGTTACTGGAGGGGGTGAAGCGCAGAGCGATAAAGATGATCAAGGGGCTGGGCGACTTATCATACGAGAGGAGGTTGAAGGAGTTGAACATGTACTCACTGGAGGAGAGGAGAGACAGGGGTGACATGATTGAAACCTTTAAATACATGAAAGGAATAAACAAGACAAGTACAGAGGGGCTGTTCAAAGTAAGGGAGGGGAGGGACACCAGGGGCCATGATATGAGACTGGAGCGAGGAAGGTTCAGGAGGGAGATGAGGAGACACTTTTTTACAGAAAGGGTGGTGGCTGGGTGGAATGCGTTACCTGCTGAAGTGGTATGCAGTAGAACAGTGGACTGCTTCAAACGAGGATGGGACAGGACAAGGGGGAGGGTTAGTGAAGGGGAAGGGTGGAAGGGAGGGGCAGCTGCAGAATAAGGGGTGCTAGCTGCACATTCGAGCAGACTTGGTAGACCTCTAGGCCTTTATCTGCTGGCAAATTTCGTATGTTCGTACTGCACTAGATCCACTTATGCTATGAAGTGGAAGAGATTTTGCTTCTGGGCTTCCGCATGCCAGCTTAATCCTCTTTCCTGCCCTCTGAACTCCGTGCTTGAGTATCTCCCCTCTCGTTACGAGCAGGGCCTGAGCTATTCCTCTGCCAAGGTGCATTTATCTGCCATTTCAGCATATCATGCTTCAACAGAGGGCAGAACCATCACTCAGCTGGACGTGTCCCATATTTTCCTACGGGGCATTCTACACATAAGGCCTCCCATCAGAGATCCGGTTCCCCCTTGGGATCTCCTTTTTATGTTGGAGAAACTCACGCTGTCTCTCACCCCAACCCCCATTTGAACCAGCCGCGGATTGTGAACTCCACTTTCTGTTGTGAAAAGTGGTATTTTTAGTTGCCATTACTTCCGCTTGAAGAATTTCAGAGCTCCAGGCTCTAATGTGTAGAAAACCTTATTTGTTTTTTTATAAGGACAGGGTGCCCTTATGCACAAATCCTAAGTTCTTGCCCAAGGTGGTGTCCGAGTTCACTCTTAACCAGGACATCAACCTCCCAGTTTATTATCCGGAATATTCCAATCGGGGGGGAGCATTGTTGCATAACCTTGACATGCACAGAATGTTTAGTTATTACTTGACCCTTGCAGCTCCTTTTGGATCTACGGATCAGTTATTTGTCTCATTTGCCAGGAAGTACTCTGTCCTTGTCGGTTCTTTGCCCGGTTTCTCGGAGCACCCCTCGGCTGAGGGGTTAGTTACCGATAATGTTTTCCAGTGTTCTGGGAACGCTCCGGATGTGGATAGGCCCCCTGACAAAGAGTCCAAAAGGATGGACTATGTCGGGCTCAAGGTTTACGCTGCATCCTCCCTAGGCCTCAGACAGGCCAGCTCAGTTGCACTGATGGCACATTTCTCCCACACCCTTTTGGGCTCCCTGGACGAGGTGCTCCCTCATCTCCCGGCCGACCTGTGGACCATGGTCTGGCTGGTGCAGGACCAGGGTAGGGCGGTGGTGAAGCAGCAGCTTCAGACTGCTCTGGACTTAGGTGATTCCCGTGCCAGGTCGGTGGCGGCCGCAGTGGCCATGCGACGAGGGCGTGGCTGAGGTTATCCTCTTTCTCAACGGAAACCCAGCACAAGTTGGCGGACATCTTCTTCTTGGGGACTGATCTCTTCTGCCCTGGGTGGAGGGACACCTCCAGGGGGTCGAAAGAATCAATGCTACTCGGTTCGGTCACCCGCCCGGAGGGACAAAAGAGACGCTGGCAGCCTAAGTAGCCCTTGGCCGCCCGGCCCCTCACGCTCGATCGGCCCATCAGCTCCATGAGGGCCAGCAGGCTTGGGCTGGGCGTCCTGACCCCAAACCAGCGGCTTCCCTTAAAGGGAAACAGGGAGGTAAAGGCCCAGGAGCTCCCTCGGCCAATCCCTCCTCCAAGCCTGCTCAGTGACTGGCTGCGGGGCACTGTCCCCGGCCCCGTCACCCCTACCCGGGTTCCCCTGTGGGGAGACGGCTCCGCCCCTCCTCCGCCTGGTCCGCCTTCCCGGACCTCTGGGTGTCGGAGGTGCTAGGGGAAGGTCCTGCCTCAGGATTCCGAGCAGGCCCCACACTTTCGAGCCATTGCCCCACGGGGGTCTTGGGGTCCGCAGCCTCGTTGTCGGCCCGCCGAGCCGGCTCCTTGGCCTCCTAAATAGGTGTTCGCAGTCAGATCCTCCTCTAGACCCTGGGTTCGTGTCCAGGTATCTCCTGGTCCCAATGGACGGGGGCTTGCGCCTATTCTTGATCCAGCACGCCGGGATGGTCTCTCTGTCTCAGATATCCCATCCTCAGAACGAGGTGTGTGGCTCTTTCCTGACCTCCAGGACGATTTCACACTGCCCCGTCCGTTTCTTGGGAGACTCCTCCATTTCTTAAGCGAGGGATCTCTTTACGAGTTCCAGGCCAGGCCCTTGGTCTCTGCTCAGCAGCATTCCTGCGGCACTGAGAGGTCGCGTAACCCCACCGGATGGCAGCCTGACTGCAACCTCAGGCGAGGAGGGGCGGTCCAGAGTTCTGGCCCTCTAGGTTGCTCTCAGACTGGTCTCCTTTTGTTTGGAGCCCGCGTTGGAACTTCGTGTCTTAGCGGGTGATCGTTCTAGCCCGGAATGACTTTCGACTCTTGAGTCCGAGCTCGGCTCCTGGCGGACAGGGCCGAGGTTCTTCCTCCCTTACCTAGTCAGGTCTGACTAAACAATTGCGCCCTGCCCGGGACTTCCTGCACCAGCGTGGTCTGTTTGGATCCACCGATTCATGCGTCCCCCTAATGGGGGCTGGCCAGCCAGCGGTCACAGCGCTGCGTTCCTTTGGACCAGTCCGTGACAACAGCCCAGGGGTTAGGGAACGCTCTCCTTCGGACTGTTCCAGCTCATTTGCAAGAGAACATCCTGCTCGGTCCGCCTCTGCGCGAGCTCTCTCCTTTCCTCCGACCGATGCATCTCGGATGGTTGGGGTGCCCATCAAGGGGAATGCAGAGTGCTCTGCCTCTGGTCCTCTCGGGAGTCCCGATGTCTTTCCTACCTTCTGGAGCTCCAGGCTTAGCTTGCACCGCTCGCTCCATCTGTGCGGGGTTTAGTGGTTTAGGTCCAGGCGGACAACACCACAACCATGTGCTACTCATCCTGCCAGGATCGGATGAGCCCCTTGCCTCTGCCTAAGGAGGCTCTCCGCATTGGGTGTTTCGCGTAGCCAGGAGGCGGTTCCTAGCCATTTCATGGCAGGAGCCTCCATCACCCTGGCCTATGCCCTAAGCCGGATAAAGGCTACGCCTCACTAGTGGTTTCCCTGCCGGAGGTAGCACAAGATCTTCTCCCTCTAGGTCACACCTCGGGTGGACCTTTGTTTTTCCCTCCAGGGAGAGCTCAAGGCCGAGACTGTTTCATGACCGCCCCCTCAGCACGGCTCGCTGTTGGGGATGCCTTTGAGGCCGTGGACCCCGGGCCTCTTCTACGCCTCTCCCCCATTTCCCTTGACCCTCAGACAAGGTGAGGAGGGACTAGGCGCAGGTGATTCTGGTAGCCCCAGACTGGTTTTGCCAGCTCTGGTATCCAGCTCTCCTCAGTCTCAGCCCCAGGCTCCCGAGGCGGCTCCCAGCCCACCCGGTCCTGTTCTCTGTTTTTAGGAAGTGCTCCTCCGGACCTTCAATCCCTGCACCTGGCGCCTGGTCCCTGTGTGGCTAGTGGCCAGGCCTTGGTCTTCCGGCAAGGTCCTCGACGTTTTTGAAGCATCCTGCCAGGAGTCGACCAGATATGCTCGCCTTCAAATGGAAGAGTCCTCCATTTGGTGTTGGGATAGGGCCTGGTCCCCTCTCCTGTTCCTCGGCGAGCATTCCGGACTATCTGCAGTCCGTTCTTTTCTTGAACAAAGGCTTCGGTCAGCGACCCTCTAGGTGCTTCTGTTAGCCACTCCTGTCTTCCTGGCGCGGGCCGGAAGGTAGTCGGTGGCGCAGGAAAGGTGGTCTGGTGCCTTCCAGGGCCTTGATCACACCTCCCCTCTGGGGAGAGTATCCCCATTTTGGTGGGATCTTACGCTGGTATGGGCTTAGCTCACGGGCAAGCCGTTCGAACCTTTGCACAGGTGTGAGTTCCCACCTGTTGTGGAAGAACACCTTCTTGGGGCTTCCATGCCAATTAGAAGGACGGGAGAGTTCCAGCGCCTCTTGAATCTCCCTATCTGGTCTTCCGCAGGGACAAGGTTGTCCTGCACCCACCGAAGTTCCTTCCGTGGCGGTGGCAAGTCCTTTTCCCTAACGGGTATTGTCTCTGCGGGTTCAGCCCCATTCACGCCTCGGGGGCGTATATAGGATCCGTGGGACCTATTTAACGCTCGCCTTCCCAGGGAGCGTAGGGCTGAAGTTCGGGAGAGGTTCGCCAGCTGTTTGTCATCTACGCTGAAGCCGCACCTGGCAGATCTGCAGCCAAGCGGACAATGAGCGGGTGGATCACCTCCTGCATTGATCTCTGCTATAGGTGGGCGGGCATGGAACCTCCCAGTGGGATAAGTGCTCATTTTACCCACCCTTCCGCTGCATCGGTGGCTGCTTCCAAGGATACCCCTGTCCAGGATATCCGTAGGACTCCTACCCGGAAGCAGGCTTATACCGGTTCCCCCTTCTACATTGACATTGGGTCACACCGGGATGTTGGTCAGGGCCTTGGTTCTCCAGTCTTTATACCTAAGTAGGGGGTGTGCACCTTGCCTCCCTCCTTCCGGAGAACTGCTAGGAGTCTGCCAATAAGTGTGGATGAACAACATATCCATGTCCCTAGAAATACAGGTTACTCACCTGTAACGGAGTTCTAGGAATGGTATATGTTGTTCATCCACACGACCCACCCGGCCTCCCTGGCTTCGACGCACAACCTTCCGGCAAGATTTAAAGCGGCAAGGAACCTGCCAATAAGTGTGGATGAACAGCATATACCATTCCTAGAACTCCTGTTACAGGTGAGTAACCTGTATTTACGGTACGTTCTTACATAACTGTACTGTCCCTGCTGCACTTACTCTCTCTGTCCCCCACTCCTGCTCAGTTGTTCTGGTCATCCTTTCGCCACTACAAAGACCTTCCTCTCAGCCCTCTCCTCTCCTCTTCTGTTTACTTACTACCTTACTATATTCTATATCTTTTTGTCTATCCCTTGGGTTCCCTCGCCTCAACCCTTCTTTTTTCTTGCCCTTTGTTTCCTCTCCTGGTTAACAGAAATGAGGAGGGAAGAGGGCTGGTATTGGTTGCTGGCCAGCCAGCCCATAAGCGCCATATCATACGTTGGCCAGGTGGTGCCGTCCCCTAACTTCGAAGCTTTTAAAGGCATATGCTCCTGCAGTGTCCTCATGCCTCTGGCATAGACCAACCAGTAGTGAATAGTGAAAACATTCCTGAAGATCAAGAATTATGGTGAGTACGTAATTTTCATTTTCCTTTCACCCCAATCGACTGGGTCAGCTGATTACAATCAAATGCATTTTTGCATGTATTATCAGTTGCCTCCGTTACTGCTGTTCTATGGTGCAGGTCAAACTGGAGGGCCAGGTTCATGCCCACTCTGCCAGAGTGTTTGCTACATCTTTGGCAGAGATTTGCTCTGTTTCTGTCTCTGAAATCTGCAGAGCTGCCACCTTGAGCATAGTGCACGCCTTTATCAAGCACTATGCCCTGAACGTCCATGCCAAACAGCATGCCTCTTTTGGTAGGACAATCCGTAATGGACTTCTGTCCTGAGTGAGCTCTGGCTCTTGCCGCCCTGCCCGGGGGACTTTTGTCTCAGCTTGGTAGTCTAACCCATTGGTGTGAATCAATGGTGAAGACTGGTTCCTGGAAGGTATTAAAATTACCTAATCACTGTAAATCTTCCTGGACATAAGTCTCTACCACTCATTCACACTAATGGGAACTGTGCCAGAGGCACTAGGACCCAGCGGGAGCAAACTTTTTGCTAGAGGGTCGGCGCCAGAGATGGAGCCGCGAAGAGCGGCACCATGAGCCTAAGCTCGAGTGGTAATGACTATCCTAGGCCGACACTCCAACCTCCCCAGTTCCTTTTTTCCCGCCCGCCGAAGTGCACTTCAGTGACGACATCGCTGTTCTCCTGGAGTCAAACTTCAGACGAAAGCAGCATAGTTTTTCACTTTATTGTTTTGTAGTAATATCTCGAATGAAGTATCTCTTAGTTTATTTATTCTCATTTAGCAAGAACTCTCAGCCTACATTGACGGAGTTGACCATGAGCGGGTCAGGTGACGGTAGGGAGACTGTGATGAAAGCTGTTCAGTCAGCCAGGCTGGGTCCGTCTGCCGCCTTCTCCGGGGTGCTGACAACGGACAGTCCAATGCCTGAGGGGGTGGGCGGTCCCCTCCAAAGCATAAAAGTAAATGGTTACATTCTTGGCACCATTTGACCTCGAGCTCTTGTTCAGCCCACAGGTCAAAAAAGAGAAGGCATCACTCGAGGTCGCCCTCTGATATGTCTGCATGTAGACAGTCAGTTGTTGGGGCTAGTTGCCGGTCTCCTCCTTCGGAGTTGCCGGCTTCTGCTTCTGGTAGCTGACGTCTTCGACATCGGAGCCCTACCCCACCCTCTGGTAGGTCTTCAGATGAGCAGTTTCATCAGTGGGCTGCTCTTATGGAGCAATGGGCTCGGAGCTTGGTCCAGCTGCCTGGCCCGGTCACTCAGAGGCCTTCGGGTTTTCTGGGAGATCAGGCAGGGTGGTTGGGCCTCCCTAGTCATGCAGCACCGCCTTCGGTGACGCCGACTCTGTGCTAGGTGTTCCCCAACATAGCTGCAAGGCGCAGGGGGCCTCACCGATGCCTCTATCTCCTGGTCTTCATCCTTCTTTCCTCAAATCCAGTTTTTCAGAGTCTTGGGATGTTTTGATGCACTGGTCAATGGCACGCCGGGCGCGTCCCTCGGCACCGTGTGGCTTCTCAGCCATGTGGCCTCTGGCGCCATCTGGCTTCGGGTGCTGTGGCCTCCTGGCGCCTGCCCAGCCTCTCAGCACCATCTTTGCGCTGCATGTGTTTTCGACGTCATAGTTTTCTTCTTCGCCGAGACCTGTTAGGACATCATCCAACCTTCAGGACTCCTCCTTCAACCCTTTTCCTTCCTCATTCCTTTCTGATTTTCACTCCTTTCCTGTCCATACAGACCCTCCCGGACTGTCAGGAGATGACATTGAGCCTGACCCAGACCTTAGGCTGGGTGATGATGTGGAAGGAACAGGATCTATTCCTGCTGCAGAGCCTGTGGTCGAGGACCTGTCTTTTGAGTCTCTGCTGAAAAACTTGATTTCCACTCTTTTTCTCCAAACTATAGATATCGATCCTGGGAAACTGCTACGACTCCAGTACCTCCATGTTCCGGAGATCCCTATGGATTTGACTCCTCCAGTACAGCCCTCCTTTGAGACCCTGTCTCAAATGGTATGGAATAATCCTGCTCTCATCCCTTCGGTGGCTAAGTCCATAGATAGGAAATACTCTGCCCCCATGGATCGACCCATTTTGGCATCCCAAGCCTTTGCGGATCCTATTGTAGTCTTGGCAGAGAATGATAAGGTCGTCCTTCCCCAGACTACTACAGCTCGACCTATTAGCAAAGAATCTCGTAAGATAGATACTTTAGGTAAGAGAGTCTTTGCTGCTTCCACCCTAGGTATGCGTCTTGCCAGCTACCAAGGCTATTTCTCTCAATATGAGTATATCCTTTGACATTCACTCAAACAAATGGTTGAAGCTCTACCGGAGTTGGACAAACAATTCAGAGCTTCTTCAAACCGTAACCAGGGTTATCGAGTCCCAACAGCCAGCAGGTTAAAGCAGCTATGGACGCTTTGAATACTGCTTCCTGAGTGGCGGCGGCGGGCATTTGTACCCGCTGTCATTCCTGGCTGCACACTTCAGGTTTTACGAATGATGCACAGCAACAGGTAATGGCGTTGCCTTTCGACGGTGTGTATCTTTTCGGCCCTCAAGTGGAACAGGCTCTAGAGGCTACACAAAAGACTAGGTCGGCCATTAAATTGGCTCGACCTCCTCCTGTCCCCTCTCGAGGGGGTGTTAATAAACGCAGTTTCATAACCGTCAGTCCTTTCGAGGCAAAGGCAGGGGAAGTTTTAATAAAAACCAAGCCCCCCAGCCTCAAAAGAAAATGCAGCAGAAGGCGCAGGGACCCAAAGCGCCCAGTGCCGCCTTCTGAGTTGTTGGCCCAAGTCCCACCTCAGCTGCCCGAGGTGGACTCTTCCTCAGTGGTGGGAGGTCGTCTGACTCACTTCTACAGTCAGTGGAAGTCCATAACCTCAGAAAATGGGTCCTCCGGATAATCCGCGAAGGGTATTCACTCAGTCTTTCGGAGACCCCTCCAGATCATCCCCCCAGATGACAGCCCAGGCTGTCAGCTCTTCAGTCAGATCTTCTCGCCTCCGAGATACAGGGCCTTCTCAACAACAGGGCAGTGGAAGTAGTTCCGCTGGATCAACGGAACACAGGGTTCTACTCCCATTACTTTCTAGTTCCAAAGAAAACTGGGGGCATGCGCCCCATTTTGGACCTTAGAAAACTAAATAAATTCCTTCCCAAAGAGAAATTCAAAAATGATAGCACTAGGAACCCTGTTACCTTTGCTTCATCAACACGACTGGTTAGCCTCCCTAGACATGCAGGATGCTTACCAGCACATTCCTATTCACCCAAAGCATCACGACTACCTAAGGTTCCTGGCTTTGGGACAGCATTATCAGTTCAGAGTCCTGCCCTTTGGGCTATCCTTGGCGCTGCAAGTTTTTACAAAGTGTTGTGCAATTCTCGCAGTGCATCGCAGAAAAATCGGAATACAAGTGTTCCCATATCTGGACGATTGGCTTCTAGCAAGCCCTTCCAGACAGGGAACTCTAGACACCGTGGCCACGGCTTCACACTTTCTCACGTACATGGGAGTCCAGCTAAACCTCAAAAAATCGCAGCTGCAGTCCTCCCAGAGGCTCCTTTTCATAGGAACTCTTCTGGACACTCTTGTGCGAAAGCACTTCTTCCAGAGGACAGGAGAAGCGATATCCTTCAGATGGCCCGATACATCGGGGAAAGCAGCTCTGTTTCAGCTCTCTCGATGCAACGGATGCTGGGTCTCATGGCATCTTCGGTGTTCACCATACCCCTAGCATGCCTTCAGATGAGAACCTCTCAGTGGATGCTCAGTACTCGGTGGTCCCTGACCACTCACCCTCAATCCTTTCCCATCAAGGTGACAGAACCTCTGAAGAGATCGCTCACCTGGTGGTCGCAAGAAGACAGTCTTCTAGAAGGGTATCTCTTTGCTCCTCTGGATCATCAGATTTCCATTACCACAGACGCATCCCTGATGGGGTGGGGAGCTCACTGTCCGACTCTCCACACTCAAGGTACGTGGACTCAGGATGAGTCCCAGCTTCACATAAATGTCTTAGAGATGAGAGCCGTCTTTTATGCAGTCCGAGCTTTGGAAGACATTCTCTGTCACAAGAACATTCTCCTTCAAACGGACAACAAAGCAGTGATGTATTACATCAACAAGCAGGGCGGTGCTCACTCTTACCCCTTATGCAGAGAAGCTATGCGAGTGTGGGAATGGTGCTTGGAACACAAGGCTCTAATTCAAGCGGTCTACCTGCCAGGAGTACGGAATGAAGTGGCAGACCGTCTCAGCAGAACAGAGACAGATCCTCACGAATTGTCTCTCGACTCAACCATAGTTCAGTCAATATTCGCAGAGTGGGGAACTCCAGACCTGGACCTTTTTGCATCCCCACTCAACACAAAACTGCCTCTCTTCTGCTCCAGAAATCCAGGGCCTGGCATTTTCTGTCAGGATGCGTTCAGGCTGCAGTGGACAAAACACTTTCTATATGCCTTTCAGCCTCTTCCTCTAATTCAGAGGGTGCTTCTCAAGTTCGAGTCCCAGGGGGACAAAAGGATCCTCATTGCCCCCTTCTGGCCTCGACAAATGTGGTTTCCATTACTCAACAGTATGTCGGAAGCTCCTCCGAAACCACTTCCCCTTCAGACAAACCTTCTGACTCAGGGGCCTGTGGTCCATCCCAACCTGAGGTTGCTTCACCTTCACGCTTGGCTCCTGAAGAGAGAAGTAAACACGCTCAATGTCTCTCGAGAGTTTGATATTCTTCTGGCTGCACGCAGGCAGCCACTAGGAAAACTTACACAGCCAAATGGAAGTGTTTTTCTCTCTGGTGTGCAAAATCCTCTTTGAATCCCTTTTCCTGCCCACCAGATAAAGTTTTAGAGTACCTCTTAGACCTCTCAAATTCAGATCTGCAATACTCTACAGTTAAGGTTCACCTTTGTGCCATTTCAGCTGATCATGAGCCAGTACTTTCCTTGTCACTGGCTCAGTTACCTGTGGTTAAGAGGTTTCTTAAGGGAATTCTGCATACCAGACATCCTGTCGCAGCCTGGGACATTAATCTTGTGCTAGACATGCTCACTTGGAAACCTGTCGAGCCTCTAGCTACCTGTGAGCTAAAATTTCTCACTTGGAAAACGGCCTTCCTAGTGGCCATTACCTCAGCCCACAGTGTCTCTGAAATACATGCCTTGGTCACAGACCCTCCGTATACTGTGTTTCATAAAGACAAAGTAGTCCTTGGAACCCATCCTAAGTTTCTCCCTAAGGTTGTTTCAGAATTCCATCTAAACCAACCTTTGGTCCTTCCAACTTACTTTGCAAACTTTCAAAATGAAGGAGAGCGTTCTCTTCATACCTTGGACATCAAAAGAGCTTTGCGTTTCTAGCTAGATAGAACAAAACACTTTCGCAAAGCTCAACAACTGTTTGTTTCCTTCAGCAAGACCCGGCTGGGTCAACCTGTCGCTATCAGATGTATTTCAGCATGGCTGGTGGCATGCCTTCGCCACTGTTATTCCATGGCACAGGTTAAGCTGGAGGGCAGAGTGTACGCTCACTCTGAGTGGTCGCGGCATCTCTAGCGGAAATCCGCAACGTGCCCATTGCAGATATTTGCAATGCAGCTACCTGGAGCTCAGTGCATACTTTCGTCAAACACTATGCCCTGGATGTCCATGCCAGACGACATCTTTCTTTTGGCAGAACCATCCTTAATGGACTCCTGTCCTAAAACTGTGAGCTCTTGATCTCTCCTGCCACCCTCTCGGGGGATTATTAGCTTGGTACTCTCCCATTAGTGTGAATGAGTGGTGGAGACTTATGTTCAGGAAGATATGGAAATTACATGCCTACTGTAATTCTTGATCTTCTTGGATGAGTCTCCACCATTCATTCACACGCTCACCCTCCATACCCCGAGCTCACCTCTGTTGTTGGTCTTCACTCCCTCAATCTTTAGGCTGTGAAGACTTCTTTGTTGACCCTTCTTATACGGGTCATCCGGACTATCTTATGTCCGATTTTTGGTTAGGCTATCCTTCTAGGTTAGTTACGCTGCACCTCATTGGGAAAAAAGGTACTGAGGCGGTTGGAGGGTCGGCCCCGGGACTAGTCATTACACTTACGAGCTGGGCTCATGATTTTCGCTCTCGCGGCTCCATCTCTGGCAACCCTCTGCAAAAGTTTGCTCCCGCTGGGTCCTAGTGCCCAAGCGCAGTTCCCATTAGTGTGAATGAGTGGTGGAGACTCGTCCAAGAAGATCAAGAAGTACGGTAGGTACGTAATTTCCATTTCTTGATCTTCTAGGAACATCTTCAGCATTGATTCACGCACCCACCCTTCATCCCTCGGGCTCACCCTTTTCTGTTTGTTGATCTTCACCCCTTGATTTTGTTTGGGCTGTGAAGACACTGTGTTCGTTGTTGTTGACGCTTCTTACACTGGTCACA
Source organism: Neoceratodus forsteri (assembly GCA_016271365.2). Taxonomy (NCBI): domain Eukaryota; kingdom Metazoa; phylum Chordata; order Ceratodontiformes; family Ceratodontidae; genus Neoceratodus; species Neoceratodus forsteri. Next base: position 1,020,140,231 of record CM028134.1, read on the forward strand.
AGTGCTATCTTATGCTCTTAAGTTAGGTGTATTTATTGAGGAAAAGGGAAATTGTTTAACCAGGAAAGGCACACTAAGCCGAAGCTTGTTTCCAGGTGCGACCTGGATGTTCGTAGAAGATCAAGAATTATGGTGAGTACGTAATTTATTTTTTATTGCTTATTTTAATACATCTGTAAGTATGCTTAATATCCCCAGTGTACTGTTGTGTGTGTTTTAAAATATCCTTATTGTTTCTTTATTTAGGGACCCTTAGTAATGCTGCTTTTATCCCGACCCAATATTAATTGTTTATGACTGATGAGTTTCAGAACCCAGTGACATTGGTTGAGCAGAAGCCCTGCATGGAAAGCTTCACTCCAAGCTTCTGTTCAAGAGATAACCACTGCGCTTCAGAAGTCACAAGTAATTATTAAATTAATATTGGTCAGGAAAAAGCATTACTAAGGGATCTTACATGTATGTATGTCTGTCTGTATTTATTTAAAGAGTTTTGCCAGGAAAGGCCTACTGAGCCAAAATATTTGGTTTCCAGAAGCATCGTGGGAGGAAAAATAAACAAGACCACTTCAAAACAAACCCATGAAACAGTACACCTGATGTAGTAAATAGATTTTACACATACTCAAATTTAAAGTTATATTACAAATTGTAAAGGTGTGCATCTTCTCATTAAAGAGCATATATGATTCACTTGGGTGTAAAAGTTAATAAATCTATTCTGTTTACTTACTACATTTTACTAGGGAAACTTTATATTTTTCATTTCTCTTTCCCAATGTTTCCAGTACCTTTTTGCCTGTGTTTTCTTCTGCACAAGAAGCTTTTCATTAGAATTTTCTGACTTCACAGTGTGGTTGTATCAGACTACTCACCATGACAACTGCGAGGTCTTTGGAGACAGTCTGAGGTTTTTGTAACAGTCGGTGGAATAAGTAGTTAATCATTCTGTCTTGTGCGCCCATTTCGGGTCGGGTTAAGCAATGGATGGTTCCGATGCCATATGGTGCTGCCGGTAGGAATGGGTTGCAACTGACGTCTGCAGGAGAACTTAAAAAATGTAATAACTTGGACATATTTCAACTTATAATTCACATTAACTCTGTGTTTATTCTCCCCATTATTTTATTACTGCGGCCATCTGCATGAAAACAGGATCTTTGTTCCTTGAAAGCTCATCATCTCCTATTGCTCCTTCCAAAACTGATTTCAGAATACTCTGCTTGTGACATCACTGTTATTCCCATAGCAACAGACTGTAACATCACAGCCGATAATTATAATCTCATGTAGGGAATAATGTGTTGGGGCAGGTGAGCTGTGAGAGATACAGGCCCTGTTTTCATGAAAATTTCCTCATAAAATGTACGGGAGAACTCTACCAAAGATGCATCAGATACAGGCTGAACTGAGTCCAAATACTGTATTATGTTTTCCAGGGTTTTCTCAGCGGTATGAACAGCTCTTTAAGTAAAGGATTACACAAGACAGAGTGTGTGGTTATTAGGGAATAATACATGTCTCAGAGGAGTTGTTAGGCACAAGGTGTAGCAGGGTGCCACAACCACCCAAGAAGTACATGATTCCCTTATGACTGCACACCCTGGAGTGTGTTATCCCATGTCATTGAGGCACAGGTCAAGAAGTGTAGGAAGACCAGGAGCAGTTGTAAAATTTGCAGTGAGAGCCAGGGGAGGCCTCCTTGGAGTTCCCAGAGTGAGGCTGTGGCATTCTGGGGACAGGGCGTTTTCAGTGGTGGCGCCTACTTTGTGGAACTCCCTTCCTGGTTGTCTTAGGGAGGCCCCCTCGGTGGAAGCCTTTAAGAAAGAACTAAAGATATATTTGTTCCAGCAGGCTTTTAAAGATTGATTAATTTTAATGGGATAGATAGAATTTTAAGTTTATGATGAATTGCTGCTTATGTGTATTCTGTTTTTAAATTGTATTGTACAGCGCCCAGAGCCCATGGAATTGGGCACTTTATAAATAAAATATCTATCATTAACAGTAAAATAAAAATTATTCAGAATAACTAGTTACAAAGGCAGCACAAACAGAGAAGACAGCCCTTCATCTGAGTGTTTCTTCTCAGTTTCAAATCTCAGCCTCGCAGTCTCTCGCTCTCCTTGTCTCTCTTTAGCAAAAGCATTGCTTCTCTTTTTATAGGTCTTTGCCTGGGAACCTAGTTGACATATTGCTTCTCACAGCATGTTCTTGTAACTTTATAGAATGTTCTTATCAGTTTTGATGCGGGTGCAGCAAAAAGAACATAGTGACCCATAACTGACCTCTTGTTGACAGCTCTGGAGAGATTTTGCAAACAAGCATCTCAGGTTAAGCCCTTGAGTTCCAAATAGCTTTTTGCAATCATTTCAACAGTGTAGCTATATACAGTTTTAAAAAAGAGATCCCAGTATCAGTGACATTTCCACATAAAGATTCACATATATTTTTATAGCCGCAGATATGCAAGGGGGAAGAAAAGATAGAAATAGCAAGGGAAAGCAGAGAGATAGCGAAAGGCGGAGAATTGCGAAACTGTTGGGAGTGATCAGTTCCTAGGTCTCACAAGAAAATATGGTTGCGCAACCAGACAGAAAAGAGAAAAGGAGCGGAAGGAACAGATCCTTGTGTTCAAACTCTTCCTGCATAACAAATGGGGCAGGCCCTTATTCAACCCTGTCACATCCTACTTATAAAATGGGCTTTTATTTCTTATAAAGATATGTAGTTCAAGTGAGCTGTGTAGTTGTCAGAAAATAAACTGTCATGTGGCATGTTTTGACCAATGAGGTTTCAGGATTTTCATGGTTCATTTTATAATGCTAAATATTTAAAAGAACAATAATGGGATGAAGCAAAAAAACTTCAATAAATTTAAGTTAAATGTAGTTGCTATAAAGGTAATGATTTTAAAATCTCATGTTTTAGTAGCTACCTGCTGTTTCATTGCCTTGTATTTGTAACTTGATTCAAGCCCTGCAGATGAATAGCTTTTAAACAGAACAGTTATCAGGTTGGCCTGTCAGTGCAGCCGTAAGGCTGCCACTTGCAACGCCGGTGACCCGAGTTCAGAAATGAGCTCGGGCCAGCCAGGAGGAGGATGGTCGAGCATTCCAGAGGATGCTGTCTTCTAAGGAGGAAGGACGCCTGCCACTGCCACCTGGGTGACCACAGGTGGTAGTGCAGCAGGCAGTGGGAGTGGGACGTCAGCTGAGGCATACACGAAGCAGGCTTGCTTGCATCCGCTTGGCCTTCCTGGTCCGCTGGTGTCCCTGAGGATTGGACCAGAAAACAAGAAAAAGGCCTGCATGACCTACGTGCTTGGGTACTGACCCTGGCTACTACCTGCTTCAAGAAACCCCAGGAACTCCCTCTTCTGAGACCAGAAAGAAGCAGGAGTTCGAGATGGTGGTGGAGGATAAACCATTAGAGTTGAAAACCTTTCAGAAGGTAAGTAACGAGACACTTTTTTTGGGGGAGATGACCCAGCTAGGGGATGGGAGGCTGGAGCAAGAGAAACAAATCATAAGAATGAAAAAAAAAAAAAAAAGAGGAGTCCAGACAAGACCCTTGAGCCTCTCCACACTATAATTGTTCATATCCTATTAAAAAAGATTGAGATTTACAGGGTTTTTTTAAGTGTTACCATCACACCTGGTTGTACTTTAAACATTCTGAATTCTTAGAAGGAACCAAAAATTTTTTTTTCTTTTACTGCATATACAGATGGGGTGAATTTCTTATCAAGTCAGTAACTTCAGTCCTTATAGAATGAAACACAAAGACACAGGTTAAATCATAATTATTTTTAATATCTTGGATACACTGTATTAATTTGAACAACCACTGAATGCTGTTTTAAAGATATCGACTGTATTTCATGTAAATGTCACATCCTTGAATAAAAAGAAAATATAAAAAAGGAAAAAAAAAAAAAAAAAGAGATTTGGTCATTTAAGCCATAAAATCATGTATACCTTCTAGCAAAATTCAAAACCGGGGTGGTCTCAGGGTGGTGGGGCTACAAACGATCACACTGCCTTCTGGGAGACCATGGTTCACATCTGAGCCCTGGAATCTCTCTCTGGGGTGGAGCTTGTCATGAAGAGGAGGCACGTGTCACTCTTGGGAGGGGAGATATGAGTCAACCAGTGTTCTTTTACACAGACACCCTTTCCTGTCGGTCAGGGAGTGGCATTAGCATCAGCTGTGATGTTGGCCACTTACCTGCCCTCCTAACTAGATGACCGATGTAGCCATGATGGCTGAAATTGTATGGGCAAAAAAATTGTGGGGTGGGGGGGTCGCAGTCTGGGCTGGTACAGGGTCAGCCGTGGACTCATGTTATTTGGAAGTCAGCCGAGGGAGAGAGGATCCATCGTCCATGGGACAGCTGTGCTCTCTCTGAGAGGGGGTGATTCTGGCATCCCACTCTTGGGCTGTCACCTAGTGGAAGCCAGTGGGTAGTGCAGTGGGATGGCTGCACTTGATGCTGATACGCATGTGGGTGTGGGGGAATGCATACTACATCACTGCATGTTGGCAGCCCTAGGGAGAAAATGCCAGAGGTCCCCCCACCCACCCACGACCTACTTGATCACTCTTTGCTCAAGGTTCCAAATCTGGTTTCTGCTTTTGGGGAGTCCTCCTCTTCTGTCCCCACCATGGGGAAATCCATGGGTGATTAATGGAGCAAGGCAAGTCCCAGAAATGGTGCGTGATGGGCTGGGTGGACCAGGGACAGTGGGGACTGGCTGGGGAAGCTTAAATACCTTGATAAAACAAAAAAAATAATTGGTTGCAGTCATCTAATCAAGAAATCAAATTACTGGCCTACCTTCCTCCCATTTGAGATTCTGTAGCTGTATTAGCAACACTGAAACATAATGGAAATTAATTTATTATTATTAAAATGTTCTGCATGGTATTGCATGCTGGCTGTGATTTCCACATCTTATGTCGGGTACTGCTGAGGCACATTCATAAATTTTGTGGTTTACTCTGTTTTGGGTCTTAGGCCGAGGAAGCTCAGAAGAAAAGAAGGAAATTAGAACACAACGAGGAAGGTAAGAAGAAAATCACAACAGAGGATGTTTCTTTTTTCAACCCAATATAGTTTTTCTTCCTGTAGCTGATAGAACCTCCTCCTACCTGTACCTGTGGCCAGTACCTGGCCATGGAGTCCCTTGCTACTGGGTCATGTCCATCGCAGCTCCTTTCTGCCGGCTCCTGTGTATCACATAGAGGATAATGGATGGGCAACAGTGAACAACAACACTGTTGTTCACTTCGAGAGGTTGTCATGTTAGCTTTCGATGAAATTCCACCAACAACAGTGTTCTACCATACACTATAGACCTGTAACCGACTACTCGGCATAACCCCCTAGGGTTTGCCCCCACCCTTCATTGGAAGGAATAATTTAACTTACCTTGAACTGGATATGGATTGATGGCAAAGCCAGGCTTGCGTTGGCCATGAGGGCCAGCGTGGCTTCATCTGCTGATCAGCTGCTGTGTTTCTAGCAGTGAGAGTGCGTTTGTGATGTCATACAAATTGCGGCATCTCTGCTCTGATACGTTACCCACGTGACAGAACTTTAGAATGTTACAATACAATTTCTGCAGTGTGGTCACACTCCACCTGACCCCCTCAATGGCAGATTTTGTTCTCCGCTGAAGAGATCAGATGCCCTGGAGTCCTGTTCTGGTCTCCGTGGATAAGTTTTCTTAGTTTTGACTACTGTTTTATTGTTTTGTAATATTTAACGGATCATTTAATGTGCTGCGTTAGTTTGACAAAGTTCTGCACATTTGTGCTCTTTCTCTGGTTCCCGATCAGTTCCATGAAGCACGAGAACTGCGATTTTCACTAGATGCCAGTTCCAGTTTAAATAAAAACATTTGGTTTAAATTGGGCTTTATTTTAAGTGACAAACATATAGTTAGATCCAGAAACAAATGATTTGATACCTTTTATTGGACCAACATGGATGTTACAGAAAAGAACAAAGTGCTCTAGCTTTTGAACCAACCAGGTCCTTCTTCAGAAGCTTTGTGGCAGTTATTTCAAATATCCCATACTATTAACACCAGATTATATTGAAAAAACAGAAATAATTCTCATTGGTTTAACATATACATTTGAAACATAACAGAAGATTACGTCAGAGAAGCTAATTAACACCAGTATGCCTTTAACTGAGAAGCCTCAGAAGGGCAAAGGTTATCAAGAATTCTCTACAGCCAGAGTTCTTGTCACATAAATTTTAAAATGTCTCAGTATGCCAAGAAAGCATTCTAATGATTAAAAAAAAAAAAACCTTGGGGTGGCATTCTCTCTAATACATGTAAGATGAGCTTACAACTTACATTCCAGTTGTCCTGGTATATTAAAGAACAGATAACGAGAGACAAAATCCTGAAATTAGGTATAACTGCAAGTTGAAAACAAGCCTCAAATTAACATACACATATATACATGATGCATGATAGTATCACTTGTAAGTGTAAGTGCCAAATAAAAAAATACAAAAATACTTGTCAAGGACCCCCAAGAAAATGAGACCATGAGCCTGATAAGTGCAGATTTCAGCACAGAGTCTGTGTATAACAAAAATGCACAGAATCAGTCCAAGGAATCTAAATGAAAACCCAAAGGAATTACACCTTTTATGAACCCCCAAGTAAATGAGATATGCATCTTAATATGAGCAGATTTAAAAATGTGACAGTGTGTAATCCAACCACTGACAACTAATAGAAGGAAGTAAATGTACAATATATGTGAAAACTAAGTATCCTAGCCACATAACAATTGCCCCATGCCACGCTTCCCCCACACGTGTGTACGTACATCACACCCCACACACACACCCCACACAGCCACAACACACAACAAATATAACAAACACAATCCACACACACCACACCGCGCACAACAAAAAACATACACACACACACAATACCCACAGCCCATACCAAACACACACATACATACATACAAACATCAGTATACACACACACACACTCAAACGCACTCACCACAGTGTTAAGGTGAGAAGTCAACATGTAGATAACCATAAACTTACAAAATCAAAGGCTCGCTGAAGAACTACAATATTTATGTCCATCTTTTAAAGTAAAGGTCTGTGTAAGTTTAAGTGGAATAATGTGTCATATAACCAACATCAATGTTCAGTCCATCCGCCACCATATTGAGAAGTAAAATAAGTCTAATTTCAGAAGCCCGTATCTGTTGTATACTGTTGAAATGTCCTTTTAAGACCATCACAGACATAGCTGAGATTGAGTGGTCATCCTGGGAGAAGTGCTGGGCTACTGGTTTCTCAAATCTTCTTGTGATTAATAGAATGTCTGTGTGAATTCATTCTAGTGCGGAGTTGTTGGCTTGTCTCCCCCACATAACCTGTGCGAGGACATTTCTTGCATTGGATAAAATAGACCACATTACTTGATGTACATGTATAAATTCCCCTGTATCCTGAATAGTCTGTTTTGTGTTGTAACCACACAGTCTGAAGTGGAAATGAAGTTACATGTCTTACATGTGCGTTGATGACAGGGTCGTGTACCATATGATGGCATGGTATTCTGTTCCGGTTCAAGTTGACTCCTAATAATCAGGTTGGCTAAATTAGGTGGTTGTTTAAAAGATAGTAGTGGTAGTTCTTGAAAAATACAGTGAAGGGTTTCATCCTCACTAATTATTGGATGGAGATCCTTAATAATCTTACGTAGGAGTTCAAAGTCAGGTTGATATGTGACTACTAAGGGTATTCTGTTGGTAGTCATCTGTTCCTTATATTGCAGTAGCTGTTCTCTTGGGACCTATGTTGCACATTCCACTGCTCTGTTAATTTCTCTGGACGAGTGTCCCTGCTCAATAAAGGTGTTTTTCAACTTCTCCAGATGTGTGTCTCTTGTCTTCCTCATTTGAACAGAGGCGGTGATACCGAAGTGCTTGACTATATATGACAGATTTCTTTGTGTGGCTCGGGTGATTACTTTTCTTGTTTAAGTATCTCTGTCTGTCTGTCGGTTTCCTGTAAAGACAGGTATGTAGGGTTCCATCCTTAATAGTGATAGTGGTATCCAGAAAATGTACACTGGTGGCAGAATATTCCACGGAAAGCTTTATAGTTGGGTGGAGGTTATTAAGTTCCCGATGAAAATCTTTAAGTGTGTCAGTGCCCTCTGTCCAAATTATAAACAAATCATCAATGTAACGGAAATAAGCGAGTGGTTTATGTGTACAGTGCCTTAGAAAATCCTCCTCCAAATTCGCCATAAAAAGAGCTAATGCCATTGTGGTCCTGGCAGAGAATGATAAGGCTGTCCGCCCTCAGGAATCTACAGCCCATCCTATAAACAAAGAATCTCGCAAGATAGACACCTTGGGTAAGAGAGTCTTTGCTGCCTCAACCCGGGCATGCGCATTACCAGCTACCAGGACTATTTTTCTCAGTATGAGTATGTTGTTTGGCATTCACTCAGAGCAACGGCAGAAGCTCTGCCCGAGTCAGAGGTTAACTCCTAGCTACTACAGACCATAACTAGAGGTATGGCATTTGCACCTGTCACCATTCCTGGCTGCGTACTTCGGGATTTATGAATGACGCCCAAGAGAAAGTCATGGCCTTACCTTGCGACGGTATGTATCTGTTTGGGCCTCAGGTGGAACAAGCACTAGAGGGCACACAGAAGGCTAGGTCTGCCATTAAGACAGCTAGACCTCCGTTCGCCCCTCTCAAGGAGGCGGGAACAAGCATCAGTTTCACAACCGTCAGTCGTTTCGTGGCAAAGGCAGAGGAGGCTTTAACAGAACCCAAACCCCTCAGCCAGAAAAGAAAACTCGGCAGAAGGCACAAGGCCCAAAAGCACCCAGTGCCACCTTCTGAGTTTCTGGCCCAGGTCCCACCTCAGCTGCCCGAGGGGGACTCTTCCTCGACAGTGGGAAGATGCCTGACTTCGTTCTATGACCAGTGGAAATCTATAACATCAGACAAATGGGTCCTCAGGATAATCCACGAGGGGTACTCTCTCAATCTAACGGAAACCCCTTCAGATCATCCTCCCAAGCGACAGCCCAAACTGTCTGCAGCACAGTCAGACCTTCTTGTTTCTGAGGTACAACAGAGCAGTAGAAGCAGTTCCACTGGATCAACGAAACACAGGTTTCTACTCCCATTCATTTCTGGTTCCAAAGAAAACTGGCAGTATGCGCCCAATTCTGGATCTTGAAAGTTAAACAAATTCCTGCACAAGGAAACGATTAAGATGACATCACTCGATCTTACTTCGAGAAACAGCTCTTGCAGCAGGTTACACCATTAAGACTGAAGCCGGCAGGTGCCAGGACCCCACAGAAATTTTCTAGCTAGCAGTATCCGGCGGGGACCACCCCCAACCCCGACGTCAAGCATCATAAAAAAGGGGGCGGTCCCCCAGAATCCCCAGTTCTTTTCCCACTGTCGACTCGCCAGCATCGGCCTCACGGTCCCGCTCCAGCAAATGACAACCAGAACTTCCAGCTTTTACTCTAAATGTCGGCATCTCTTACTCCTTCCTCAGAAGGACACCCCTCCAAGTGTGCCTGTGGCAAACAGATTCCTTTTAAGGATCTGCACTCATCCTGTTTGCGGTGCCTAGGCCCAGAACACGACACCAAGGCTTGCCCCTTTTGCCAGCGGTTCAACAGTCGCACCAGGATCCGCCGCCAGAAGGCACTTCAAGGGTTCCAATTGAAAGAACAATTAAAACTTATGGAGAAAGACCCTGCCTCCAGAGGCGAGTCCACCTCTAAGACCCATAAGCACAGGGACAAGCACCAGGAGAAGGCCAGGTCCAGATCCCTGAACCGGGCCTTGGACTCGCGTATTAGCTCCGGCTCTACGCGTTCAGACCGCTCTCCCTCCAGGGCTCGCTCTCAGCCTCTTCCTGTGAAGGTTAGGACTTCTGGCAACTCTTCGACTTCCTTACATCAGATTAAGACTTCCAGGACCTCGGACCCTTCTCCAACGCCCTCCAGGGATTCCATGAAGTCTGACTGTCATCCAAAGTCACCCATTCTTCCTCGGATAAACGCCGGGAGCCCGACGCCAGATCTGCATCCCAGCCTCCTAGAGGACCAGGCCCCCCTCTCAGGAAGACTAAGGACCTGATGTCCCTTAAGCTGACGACTGTCACAAAACGGGCTGCCGACCTGTCCCCGGTTAAGCGCCCTTCAGACCAGACGCCGGGTAAACCCCCGACGTCGGTCTCAAAGCTCTAAGGAACAGACGACTGCCTCTCCTTCACCGGTGGACACCGCTCGCCAGGAGTCTACGGAGGAAGATAGAACGTTGCCTGATGACCAGGCAGGTGACAGCGAGGACGCCGGGCTTCCACAGGAGCCTTCGCCTGACCCAGCGACGCCTGATACTGGCGACAGACCAACCCCGACACCTGGACCGTCGTCCGGTATGAATATACAGGAGGTTAAAGACCTCTTCACTTTTTGGTGGGACACAATCAAGAGGGACGTGGTCCCAGTAAAAACTCCTCCGCCGCCTCCTCCTCCACCACAGGGACCAGTAGGAAGACCACCGACCCCCAAGGAGCTTACCCCGCCTCCTAGGGGCAGCTACAAAAAAAGAAGGCCCCCTTCAAGATCTCCCTCATGGTCTCCCAGTCCCAAGCGACCCAGAAGTCGACGGTCCACTCCACAGGGTGATGACTCTAGACCTGACACCTCAGATACCTCCAGGTCTTCTTCTCCGATCAGCATCCCATCGCCTGACCCACGAGACCTCCCCAGGTCACCTCCGGATGATCCATCTTTCTCTGAAATCATGAGACACATCCAGGAGAAGAGGGGATGGGAAACGGAAGATTTAGACCCCGAACGACAGCGCCTAGCCCGTTATCTTCGGCAGAAGGACCCTAAGCCTGTGGTGGTCCCACCCTTGGTGGATACCTTTGCGGATGTCACCTAGGCAACGTTGCAACGTCCGCACTCCACCCCTGCGGTGCCGAAGAAGGCTGATCGCCTGTACAGGGCCCCTGCTTAGTGCAGCAACCCCTGGCTGATTCCCTGGTCATTACGGCCTCCCATGATGGGTCTCAACGACTTCAACATTTGAGTACACAACCTCTGGACCAGGAGTCCAAGCAATTGGACTCACTGGGTAGGCGCATGTATGTGGCTGCTACATGCTCCATTAGGTCACTGAACAATCTGACACACATGGTTCAGTTTCAGAATGCCCTATGGGAACAGGGTCAAGACCTAGTTAAAATACTTCTGGATGGCGAACAGAAGGAGGAGCTTCTCAGCCTCCTCTGCACTGGGTCAGACATGGAGACCCAGGTTTTGAGAGCCACCTACGACTTGGCAGACTCCGCAGCAAAGGGAGCAGCCTTAGGCGTCTGTCTCTGGAGACATTCATGGCTTCATGTCTCCGGATTTACCCCGGACATCCAGAAAAACATCCTGGACGTTCCCTATAATGGCGAAGTCCTATTTGGTGAAGACTCCAAAAAGGAGATCACCAAATTACAGGACGCCGGGAAGGCAGTAAGGACCGTACAGGCCATGAACAGACCCAAATCTGGTTCCTTTCATAGGAACCAGAACCGTTTTCGCGGCCGACAACAACGGCAGCAGCCACGTTCCAGCCAGCAGCAAAGGGGCACCTTCCACCGTAAAGCCCAACCTAAGTCTTCCCCAGGCCGAGGTCAGAGATATACCAAACCGGCCCAGCCTGCCGGGGGTAATGCCGCCACAGCATGACTCCTTCCTGGCCCCAACCCCCTCCTCTGGATCAACGGGCAGAAAAGGTCAGGGGTTTTATCGCTCGCCACTTATCAGGATGGCAGTCGATAACCGCCGACCGGTGGGTCCTTCAACTGGTCAAGAGAGGACACTTTGTAGAATTCCTCGACCACCCACGGTCAAGACCTCCCCTGCTTTCCTGTTATTCGGGTCAGCACGCACTGCTCATGCAGCAGGAAGTTTTCGCGCTTCTGAGAAAGGAGGTTCTAGGGACATGGATATGTTGTTCATCCACACTGTCTGGCAGGTTCCTTGCCGCTTTAAATCTTGCCGGAAGGTCTTCAAGCTGGCTCCTCCCACCCACCCGGGTGGTAAAACTCTCGGCTCCGCCCCATGACACCAGATCTTCCTTACCGCTTGGAAGCTCAGGTTCTCTCCTTAACGCTCTGCGTGTAGACTGGATCCTAATTCTTGATTCGCCCCAAAACTTATTTTAAAATTCTCAAGACTTCGGTCAAGTTTCTCCCTCGCGGCTGCGATGGACAAATCGACTCCCGGATTTCGGTGGTGCCCTTGTGGGCAGATGATGTCCAGGACGGACCCGCACGCTACGTGTGTCTACTGCCTCGGCCTAGAACACTCCACCCTGCAGGCCTGCGAGTTATGCCATTGCTTTCAGCCAACGCCCTGGAACACCGCTGTCTCGGTTACAGCTTGGGCACCCCGAGAAGCACCACCATGGTGAAGTCAAGGAGGCCCGCTAGGCGCTTACAGCGTGGCTGGCTCGGCTGAGCAACTCGAGCAGATGATCGCCTCTAGTAGGACGCGGCACAGGCAGCATCATCCTCTTCCTCGGTCGTGGCATTTATCCCGCTCTCTCTGGGTACCTCGTATTCAGCTTCTTTCAAGGAGCTTTGCCAATCCCTTTCCACGAAGGGAGAGGGGCCATCGGGACATTCCTCTCGGTCCAAAAAGAAGGACTCTAAGGGTAAGTCCCATCGTCGGCGTTCGTGGGAGCGGGAGAGGTCCCCTTCCCCGGACAGTCGACACTCGGCTTCGGTCGAGGTTGCGGCTAAGGCTGCTGGCTTCACGGCATCCCCGTCAGGCCAACCGGCCGAGACACCCGTCGACGCGGTCGAGATTTTTCTTGACCCATCGGACGGGCTGTCGACTAGTGAAGCCGACAACCCTTCTTCACCGGTTCACCCGGTGGAGACCGAGGACTTGCCCACGCCTCTGGTGCCGCAGTCCCCGGTTAAGGCTTCCAAGCCGAGGGAAGAGCGGATGTCCCCCGCCCCTTCCCAGACCCGTCCTTGGAAACGCCGAGGATCTCGGTCTCTGACATCGTCTCGGTCCAGCCGACACCGGCGGTCTCAGTCTCGGCACCGAGGTAAGCGGTGCCGCCGCTTGTTCTCGTCTTCCTCCTTGGAAGAGGAGAGGCTTCGGCGCAAGTTGCGTTGACGCTACGAGGACCTGATGTGGCAGCAGTTACTTCTGTCCGGGAACAAGCCAACGTCGTCGCCTTCCCCAGCCATCAAGTGGCTGTCACCCGAGCGGCTGAAACAACCCCTCGCTGTAGCCGAGGTGCCCAAGCCTGGGCCGGTTGTTCGGCCGAAACCAGCTGCCCCACCGATTGTGGTGGAACCTCCGCCTCTACAACCAAAATCGGGGGCGCCGACCAAGGACTCTCGGTCGGGTCAGGGCCTGCCCCACAGGTTGTCGGCCACCCTCACTCCCGACCGTCCTTGGCAGATGGAGGGTGGCTCAGGCCCTAGGCAGCTCTTCGCGGACTCCTCCCTGTTCTCCAGGCCCATCGACCTGGAGTTCTCCGGGGGCCAGTCGATGGACAAAAGCTCATCGTCCTTCATGGGTTTGCTTCGGCTCATCTCGGAGTCCACCGGGATGCAGCTCGAGCTCAGATTCACAGGCCAAGTATCCCCTGATGGAGATACTGGACCGAGGGATTCACCCACGGAGGCCTTTCCGGTGGCTGAAGCCATTGTTGGCCCAGTCTTGGAGCTCAGGCAGCAGCCTGCTTCCTGCCCTGTGCCTTCGGCCAGGATGGCCAGGAAGTATGCGGTCCCAACCGGCTCTTTGCCCGGGTTTCGGAACACCCCTCTGCCGAGGGTTTGGTCACCGACAGCGTTTTCCGTCGTTCTGGGAACACTAGGGATGTGGACAAGCCCCCCGACAAGGAGTCCAAAAAGCTGGACTATGCCGGGCGCAAGGTGTACGCTGCATCCTCCCTTGGCCTCCGCCAGGCCAGCTCGGCCGTGCTGATGGCACACTTCTCCCACGCCCTCATGGGCTCCCTGGATGAGGTGATCCCTCATCTCCTGGCCGACCTGCAGACCACGGTCCGGCAGGTACGGGACCAGGGTAGGGCAGTGGCTAAGCAGCAGCTCCAAACGGCTCTGGACATCGGAGACTTCTGTGCCAGATCGGTTGCGGCCGCGGTGGCCATGCGCCGCAGAGCATGGCTGAGGATATCCACCTTCAAGGCGGATACCCAGCACAAACTCTTGGGGACCGACCTCTTCGGCCCTGGAGTGGAAGGTCACCTCCAGCAGATCGAAAAGTCCAGTGCCACTCTGGACTCTGTCACTTCCGCCCAGAAGGACAAAGGCCGCCGACAGCAGCAGCACAAGTCCTTTCATCCTTCTGCGCCTGCGGCACGTCCGGCCCAACAGCACCAGGGCCAGCAGGCTCGCGCTTGGCATCTCAAACCCAAGCCCGCGGCTTCCTCCAGCAGGAAGCAGGGAGGTAAAGGCCCAGGAGGTCCCTCGGCCGCCCCTCCTCTAAGCCTGCCCAGTGATGGGTTGAGGGGTGTCGCTCCCAGCCTCGCTAATCCCGGGTGGGGGACGGCTCTACCACTTCCTTCCGTGGTCCGCTATCACCACGGACCGCTGGGTTTGGAGGTGGTAGGACAGGCCCTGCCCTTGAGTTTGAGCAGGCTTCACCTTCTGAGCCATCGTCCTCGGGGCTGCTGGTCCGCAACCTCTTGTCGGCCCGCCGAGCTGATATTGCCCTGCTCTTCAAAAAGAGTGATCAGAAAGGTGGCGGATCCTCCTCCAGACCGGGTTTGTGTCCAGGTACTTCCTGGTCCCAAAGCAGACGGGGGCTGGTGCCCATTCAAACACCATGAAGTCTTGCTATATTATAACAATAGCAGTCAGCCACTGCAGCTGAACTGCCCCGGAGAGGAAGGGTTAACTCCAGAGGATCTGGAGTTCTACATACGCTGGTGCCAGTAAACTACGCTCGGCCAGTTTCAAATGAAACTGTCAGATTCTTACTCCGCCTGACTGAACACTCGCCTCGAGATCAGCTCCTTCAGCTCGGTTCAAGTTGTATTTTGAGTTCATTTGAACCGCAAAAGTATTATTTTACAGCATTTCAGTTAAAAGCTCTATCTGTAAACCGTAAGTACAAATTTAAAGTCTGTGTGGAAATTCAATTATCGGTTCGGTTTTGAACCGATCGGTTTGCTGATTTTAACGTTTTGAAGTGTTTGGTTGGGCTTTTAGAGTGCGGTTCCCGGTTCTTATCGGTTCTAAAAAAAACCTGGTTTTTAAATAGGTTTTTTCAAATACCCGTGACACGGTTAGGAACCGATAAGGGTGTCTTGCCTGGCACTGCCATCAAAAGGGCAAGTTTTTGGATAGGCTGGCATTATGTCTGAGAAACCCAAAAGAAAAACCGGGCCCACTGGGTTTCAACACTGTGATGTCTGTGGGGAAGCCTTTGCCAAGGCTGACCCACACACCACTTGTGTCTATTGTCTGGGGGCTGACCACCTCCTGTCAGACTGCCAGGTGTGTAAAAATTTCCCTGCAGCCACCCTGGAAAAGAGATTGGGCCGGCTCAGGGAACGAGAGGCCAAAAGTCCGCTGGACTCGGATGGCCAGCCTGGTTCAGCACCCACTGGACCAGAGGAGTGCCTCTGACCAGGCGAGACTTCCTCGGGCAAAAGAAAGGCTGGTTCAGATGAACCAGTCCCAGTTAAAAAGACAAAGAAATCAGTAGGTTTGGAGTCCAAAATTGTCTCTCAACTGCTGCAGAGATAGCTAAAGCCATTCAGATTGTCCAGTCACTGTCTCAGGGACCTGTCAACCACCAACAGTTGGTAAAAGGTTGGTTCGTTCAGTTCAGTGGTTCAGGAGTATGATGTTGAGGAATTTTATGAACCACAGGAGGGAGGAGGAATTGATCAATATATGTGTGGCTGGGAGGGTCTGGACGTGCCCATTGAACCGGACATTTCTCCAGACAGACCTTTAGAATCTCCTCCTATTCTGTCTGAGTCCTTCTCATTTTATGTTTTAAAAAGGTTGCAGAAACCCTCCAGCTTCCTTTAGAGGAGGCTGTGGATGAGCAAGAGGAGCCTGATTTTGTAGAAATGATGGTATACAGAGTCTAGGAGGTTGTCTATTCCTTTGCATAAGTCATTTAGGAAGCAAACAACAAAGATTTTAAAAAAACTCATTCTGTCCCTCCTGTAGATAAAAAATGGACAGAAGGTATACTTTGTCAGGCTCTGTACAGACTTCCTCACTGAACAGTGTAGTCATGTAGGTGTGGTACCAAGCTTCAGCCTGTGACAAGGCTAATATTCCTCTGGCCTCATCCTCCTGATAAGGATTCTAGGAAGATTGATGCCATGGCGAGCGGTATATGGCAGCTTCTTTGGGACTCAGGCAGGCAAATTATATGGCTTGTAGCTGAATATCAGAAATCTAGATGGGACACAATATTGCAGTTAGCCAAAGCAGGCCATGGCCAGCTGGCTAGTGAGTTTGAACAGGTGGCTGCTGATGGCATTGAAGCCTCTAAAGTTCAGTTTCATACTGCTGTTGATGTTAATGATGTCTCCTCTAGGGTCATGGCCACTTCTGTAGCTTTCGTGGGTTGGCATGGCTCAGATGCACTAATCTGTCCCAGGATACTCAGTCAAAGGCATGGATTTTCCTGTAGTGGAAATTCTCTGTTTGGGAACAAATGAAAACTATATGGAAAAGATGGATGAATACAGAACTACCTACCAAAAAGTGCCCAGGCTAAGGAGAGGCATGCCACTCACAAAAACCCAGCTCCCAGAGGTAGGGCAGGCCTTTCCACAGGCCTTTTGCAATTTCAAGCCTCCTCTGCTTTTGTGCATGAAGGGTTTCTTCAGAGGCAGGGTAGACGAGGCAGCAATACGCTCCCCTCCCTCAGCCTAAGGCTGCTGCCAAGCAGGCACCCTGATGGGTGTGCCCAGGGCGGATTCTCCTGTACCGTGGGGGGGCAGGTTGGCTTATTTCAGCCAGAACTGGCTGTCCTTAATCTCGGACAGATGGGTTCTGAGGTAATAAGCCAGGGTCTGGTTCTCAGCTTCAAACAGTTTCCAAAGATGAGAGCCAGACATTTTCCACCTGCAAACCTTCAGAAACCCTTGCTTTGGAAGCAGAGGTTATTCTCTTCTGGACTGCAAAGCAGTGGAAAGGGTCCCTCCTTGCCATCAGGGCAGGGGCTATATTCAGATACTTTCTTACCCCAAAAGATAGGAGAGTGGCAGCCCATTCTAGATTTAAGGTACCTGAACAAGCATCTTTGGAACCAAAGTTCAAAATGTTGACTCTGGCAATGATATTGCCTTCTCTAAGACCAGGGGACTGGCTAGCTTCCCTGGACCTCAAGGATGCCTATTTCATGTTCTGATCAGGCCTTCTCACGAAAGTACCTCAGGTTCGAACTGCCCTCAGGCCACTACCAGTTCAGGGCAATGCCTTCGGCCCTTACCTCTGCGCCTAAGGGTATTCACAAAATGTCTAGCTGTGGTAGTGGCTCACTTAAGAAGGCAGGGTTGCTGTGTTTCCTCCCTGGACAACTGGCTCATTGTGGGTCGGTCTCCAGATCAGGTGAAATCTCACTTGCAAGTCACCCAGCAGCTTCTCACTTCCTAGGATTCCTGCTAAATTTACTAAAGTCAGTTCTGGAACCAGTTCAGGTCCTAACTTTCATAGGTGCAGAATTGAATACAAAAGTTAGCCAGGGCATTTCTTCCCTGGAAAGGGTAGACAGACTCATTGCCTAGCATCCTCCTTTACCCTCAGTCTTTCGACCAGCAAGGCATTTCCTGCAACTCCTGGGGCACATGGCTGCTTCCACAGCTGTAGTGCAAGGAGCAAGATTCCAGATGAGGGACATTCAGTTCCATTTGAGGGCCTATTGGTCTCAAAGGAAGGACCCCCTTTCCAAATTGGTCCCAGTGACTCAAACTCTGATCCTGGCCCTCCACTGGTGGCAGGACCGAAGCAATCTAAAACAAGGGGTTCCCTTCATTCCCATTTCCCACTCCCTCACCCTCACCACGGATGCCTCCCTGTTAGGGTGGGGAGCTCACTTGGGCGACCTGTCCACTCAGGGAGTGTGGTCTCCTCAGGAATCTCTGCTCCACATCAATCTTTTGGAACTCAGAGCTGTCTTTTTAGCTCTTCAGGTATTTTCAGTTTCTGTCCAGAATCAAAGTGGTTCAAGTCAGGACAGACAACACCACGACAATGTGGTACATCAACAAGCAAGGGGGCACTGCATCAGCCTTGTGCACCCAAGCAATGAAGTTGTGGTCTCTGGCCTACTCCCTGAACACCTCCCTGATAGCAGTTCACCTCCCAGGGAGGACAATGTCTTGGGATGCCTCATGGGAATTTTCAGGGCCATCACTGAATGGGCTCTGAATCCACAGGTGCTGGGGTCTGTCTTTGCCAGATGGGGCACCCCTCAGATAGATCTTTCGCAGCCCCAGACAACCACCAACTTCTTCTATTTTGTTGCAGGCCTCCTGGTGCTGGGCTCAGTCCCCTGGACGCCTTTCTGTTGGACTGGAAAGGGAAGTTCCTGTATGCTCTTCCCTTTCCTCTTCTTTTCAGGGTACTAGTGAAAATCAGATCTCAACCCTGCAAAGTGATTCTGATTGCCCCAGATTGGGCCAGACAGCCCTGGTACCTCTGCTTCTGTCCTGACAGTCCACCCTGCCCTGAGCCTGCCCAGAGTCCACGACTCTGCTGGCCTGTGCACAGGAGAGGAGTGGTATCCGGACCTCAAATCCCTCCATCTCAAGGCCTGAGAGGCTCTTGAGGAGTTAGAGTTTACTGATTTACACCTTTCTCAAGGTGTCCTGGATATTTAAAGGCTTCAAGAAGCCTTCCACTAGGGCCACTTACAATTCTAAGTGGAAGAGGTTTTCCATCTGGTGCTCTGAGAGGCAGATTATTCCAGAACCGCTGATCTTCCCATTTTATTGGACTATTTGGTCCATTTAAATTCCCTAGGCCTTAGGCCAGCTACCTTGAAGGTTCATCTGGCAGCTGTCTCTGCTTTTGTGTCAGCAGGGAAGCCTGCCTCCCTTTCTTCTCACCCTGTGTTTTCCAAGTTTTTTAAAGGGTTACTTCATACTAACCCCCCTTTTCGGGAACCAGCTCCTGCCTGGGACCTGAATGTTTGCATTGCTCAGTTAATGCAACCTCCCTTTGAGCCTCTGTCCTCAGCAGAGCTCAAGTATCTAACTTGGAAAACTGTTTTCCTAGTGGCTATCACTTCTGCCAGACGCATAAGTGAATTACAGGCCCTGTCAGTGGAAGAAGATTTTATTTCTTTCCACAGAGATAAGGTAGTCCTCAGGACTAATAGAAAGTTTTTGCCTAAGGTGGTTTCAGATTTCCACCTGAACCAATCCATCTCTCTCCCAGTATTTTTCACTGAGCATTCTTCCTCAGGTGAGAGGAGACTGTACAGCTTGGACGTCAAAAGAGCCTTAAGCTACTGTTTGGAACGCACCAAGGGTCACAGGTTCGAATCCTCCAACTCTTCCTTACTTGTAGGCGAGGTTGGCAAGGGGAAACCTGCCACTAAGAGGACAGTTGCAAGGTGGATTGTCTCTTGTATCCAATTTTGTTACCAAAACTAGGTAGAGAACCCCCTCAGGACTGAGGCCCACTCCACCAGGGTGCAGCTGCATTTAGCAGCTGCCTGAGACATCTCCCATTCTGGAAATTTGTCAAGCTGCTACCTGGAAGACAGTTCACACTTTTTGCAAGCATTATTCCTGGATGTCCAGTCCAGGAGAGATCTCGGTTTGATACAGTACAATAACTTCAGAGCCTATTCCTAATAGGTCCTGACCCTCCTCCTTGGAGAGTGCCTGCTGTGTAATCTGCTATTGTTATTATATAGCAAGACTTCATGGTGTTTGAAGAAAAATTACTCACCTTAGTAATTGCTTTTCTTCTCATGGAGTCTTGCTCTATTATAACCACCTCCCTCCTGCCCTCTCAGAACTTCTACTTGGGTAGGGTGGCAAATTAGTGCAAGCACTGTGTCATGCCATTGTAGTTTTCCCTTTGCCTCTTTTTAGGGTTAGGGAACTAGGTTCGTTTAGGTAATATATTGGCCCCTTCCTGGACTTGAGTCTTTGGGGGAAGGGGGGTCCTAATAGTGCTTGTCAAGGGAAAACTAATAATAATAATACCATTATTCATTGTTATTATATATTGGTGTTTCTATTGTTTATATTGTTGTTATTGCTACTGTAGGTAGCCATTTGGCTAGTGTGAGAGCTTTCCACACAGACTTGTTGCTTAGTGTTAGCCTCGTAAAGATCTGACGGTTTTACATTTGAAACTGGCCCAAAGATAAACTTTGGCACAGCACAGCTAACAGAACTCAGATCCTGGAGTTAACTCCTTCCTCGGGGCAGTTCAGCTGCAGTGGTTGACTGCTATTGTTAATGGCAAGACTCCGCGAGAAGAAAAGCAATTACTAAGGTGAGTAATTTTTCTTCTTGACCACCATAAACCTGAACAGGTTCCTAGAAGTCTCGGACCTTCAGGATGGTCACTCTTGCTCAGATAATCCCATCCTTGAGAATGAGGCGTGGTTCTGTTCTCTGGACCTTCAGGGCCACGTTCTTTCACGTCCCCGATCCGATCTGTCTCTTGAGAGATTCCTCCTCTTCAGAGGAGGGATCCCTTTCTGAGTTCGGGCCATGCCCTTGGCCTTTCTCTAGCTCCCAGGGTCTTCACAAATGCATGGCAGTGGTGACAGCATTCCTGTGGCGCTGAAGGGTCGGGTGTGCCCTACCTGGACGACTGGCTGATTGCAGCCCCCTCCAGACCAGAGGTGAGCGATCCAGAGATCTGCCCTCCAGGTTTGCTCTCAGGTTGGCCTCCTCATCAACGCAGGCCAAGTCGGAACTCTCCCCAAGCAGGTGATACAATTAATGGCAGAGCTCGACTCTCTGAGCCAGAGCCTGGCTCATCCCGGTGTATGGCGAGGTTCTTTCCTCCTTTGCCCAATCATTCCAGGTTTGGCAGTCGCGCCTTCCCTGGACTTCCTGCGCCTCCTGGTCCTCATGTCGGCCTGCACCAGCGTGGTCCGTTGGGCCCGCTGGTACATGCGTCCCCTTCAATGGGGACTGGCCAGCCAATGGTCACAGCACTTCGATCTGCTGGATCAGCTAGTGACAGTGACCCAGGGGATGTGGAACGCTCTCCAGTGGACCGTTCCAGCACATCTGCAGGAGGGCATCCCGTTTTTCCACCCCGAGCCGATGGTCTCTCTATCGACCGATGCCTCTCTGATGGGTTGGGGTGCCCATCTGGGGGAGCACAGAGCGCACGGCCTCTGGTCCCCTCGGGAGTCCCGATGCCACATCAACCCGCTGGAGCTTCGAGTGGTTCGTCTAGCCCTCACCGCCTTCGCTCCGTTTCTCACGGGGTCAAGTGGTTCCAGGTCCAGGCCGGACAATAACCACGACCATGTACTACCTAAACCGCCAGGGGCGGGGCGGCGCTCCATGCCTCTGAGCAGGGAAGCTCTCCGCATTTGGTCGCTCGTCGCAGCCTGGGCGGATCTTCTAGCCATTCATGTGGCAGGAGCCTCCAACACCCTGGCCGATGCCCTAAGCCGCATAGGAGCTGCATCTCACAAGTGGTCTCTCCTGCCGGAGGTAGTACAAGATCTGTTCTCCCACTGGGGCACGCCTCAGGCGGACCTGTTTGCCTCCAGGGAGAATGCGAAGCTGAGACTGTTTCATGCCCGCTCCCCTCAGCAGGGCTTGCTGCAGGGGGATGTCTTCTCGAGGCCGTGGACCCCGGGCCTCTTCTACGCCTTTCCCCCATTTCCCTTGATCCACAAGGTGCTTCTCAAGGCGAGGAGGGACAAGGCGCAGGTGATTCTGGTATCCAGATCTCCTCAGTCTCAGCTCCAGGCTCCCGAGGCGGCTTCCAGCCCACCCGGACCCGATCTCGGTCAATCAGGGGAAGGTATTCCATCTGGACCTTCAATCCCTGCACCTGACGGCCTGGTTCCTGAGCGGCTAGAGTTCCAGGCCTTGGGTCTTTCCGACGAGGTCCTCAACATCGTTTAGGCATCCTGTAAGGAGTCGACCAGAAAATGCTACGCCTTCAAATGGAAGAGATTCTCCATTTGGTGTCAGGGCAAGGGCCTGGACCCTTCCTCCTGTTCCTTGGCAAGCATTCTGGACTACCTGTGGTCCCTTTCTCAGCAAGGGCTTCAGTTGACGACCCTGAAGGTGCCTGGCAGCCATCTCTGCTTGCGGTAGCGGGCGGGGAAGCAGTCGATGGCGCAGGAGAAGGTGGTGGCGCTTTCAAAGCCTTGATCACATATCCCTCGATGCGAGAACCTTCACCTCCGTGGGATCTTCTGTTGTATTGGCTAAGCTCATGGGCGTTCATTCGAATCCCGATGCACAGGTGTGACATCTCTCACCTGTCGGAAGACCGCCTTCTTGGTGGCTATTATGTCAGCCAGAGGATGGGAGAGCTCCAGGCGCTCCATAGAGTCTCCTTATCTGGTCTTCCACAGGGACAAGGTTGTCCTGTGCCCCCACCCAAAGTTCCTTCCAAGATGGTAGAGTTTCACCTAACCAGGTGTTGATTCTGCCAGTGTTCTACCCCAGTCACACCTCGGAGGCCGAATATAGGCTCCATACTTTGGACACTAGAAGGCTCGCTTATTATAAGGAGGCGGACGACTGAGTTCGTGGAGAGGTTGATAGCTGTTTGTCACCTACGCTGAAGCCGCACCTGAGACCTGCAGCCAAGCAGGCGATGAGCAGGTGGGTCACCCTCCTGCATAGATCGCTGCTATGGGTTGGCGGCATGGAGCCTCCCAGAGGATAAGAGCTCATTCTACCCACCATACTGCTGTATCGGTGGCTGCTCAGGGACGCCCTATCCAGGAAATCTGCAGGACTGCTACCTGGAAGTCAGCACACACCTTCATCACCCACTACCACATCGCACCTTGAGTCACGCCGATGCTGGCTTTAGGGCCTCGGTTCTCCAGTCTTTATTCCCAAGTAGGGGCTGTGCGCCTTGCCTCCCTCCTCTCCCTCCTCTCGAGAACTGCTAGAGTCTGCCAGACAGTGTGGGATGAACAACATATCCATATCCTAGAAATACAGGTTACTCACCTGTAACAGTTCTAGGAATGGTATATGTTGTTCATCCCACATTCCACCCGACCTCCCCCAGCTTCGACGCACAACCTGGCTTCCAGCAGGCTAGATCTCAAGGCCATGGGCGGAGCCGAGTTTTACCACCTGTGTGGGTGGGAGGAGCCAGCTTGAAGACCTTCCGGCAAGATTTAAAGCAGCAAGGAACCTGCCAGACAGTGTGGATGAACAACATATACCATTCCTAGAACTCCTGTTACAGGTGAGTAACCTGTATCTATAGAGCACGTACCGAGGAGCCAGAGAGATGCAGGCTACTATTCCCACTTCTTTCTGGTTCCTAAAAAGACAGGGGACCTCCGTCCGATTCTGGATCTCAGCGATCTCAATGCTTCGGTACTTTACAAACGGTTCCACATGGTGACCCTTCCGGTTTGATACCCATGCTCAAGCAGGGCGCCTTCCTAGCTCTTTTGGACATGCAGGATGCCTACCTGCACATACCCATAGCTCGAGTGCACAGGGCGTTCTTGCGCTTCAATTTTCAGTCGCCATTATCAGTTCGAGCCCTCCCTTGGACTGTCCTCGACACCTGGGTATTTACAAAGGGTATGCAGTCATGGCGGCTCTTAAGGAGACAAGGCTACCACGTGTTCCTATACCTGAACGACTGGCTCTTCATGGTTTCTCTCAGGAGGCTCTGATGTCCAATCCGCTGTACTCAGTCCTATTCGGCGTTGAGCATTATCATCAATCAGGAGAAGTCACACCTGGTTCCGCCACAGAATCTGCAGTTCATAGTGCAGTTCTGGACACCGCTCAGGGAGAGCTTCTGCCCCAGGACATAGCGGAACACATCAGATCCCTCCTCAGGGACATCTTGGCAAAGAAGACAGTCCCAGCCAGACTGGTCCTTTGCCTGCTAGGACACATGGCTGCAGCCATTGTGACAGTCCCGCTAACCCATCTCCACATGTGGGTGACCCAGTGGATGTTACGGGTACAATGGAATCAGAAGCAAGACCATTTGCAGCTTCCAGGCTCGGATCACGTGATGCCGCTATCCGTGATTGGGAATGGTGGCTCGATTCAGCACCTCATCGGTGGGGATCCCTTCATTGCGCCATCTCTGATTGTGACACTCTCCACGGATGCCTCAGGGTTCGGTTGGGGAAGCACAGCTCGACGGGTCAGGGCTCAGGGCTCATGGACGCCCCAGGAAGCCCATCTCCACATAAATATTTTGGAAGTGAGAGCAGTTCTTTATGCCTTGCAGGCCTTCCAGTCGGAGATCCCACCGGGTACTCTGCTGTTACAAACAGACAATACCACAGTGATGTATTACCTCAACAAACAAGGAGGCATCCATTCCTACCCGCTTTGCAGGGAGGCCATGAGCGTATGGGATTGGGTTCTGCAACACGGCGCAAACCTCATTGCTGTTCATGTCCCAGGAGTGGACAACGCCATTGCAGACGGTCTGAGTCACTTCAGGCCAGGGTCCATGAGTGGGAACTACTCCAGGAGGTGGTAGAGGATCTGTTTCACAGATGGGGCACACCAGAGTTAGACCTTTTTGTGTCCCCATCCAACGAAAACTGCCCAGTTTCTGCTCGCTAGATCCAGGGCCTGGTGTTTTCTGGCGAGACGCGTTGTCCCTCTCCTGGACGGGCAGATTCCTTCATGCATTTCCTTCCTTCCCCTTGATCCAGCGGGTCCTTTTGAAACTCCGCAGAGAGCAGGCAACGCTGATACTAATCACGCCCTTTTGGCCCAGACAGATTTGGTTCCCTCTGCTACACCAGCTGTCCCGGGAACCTCTGATGCCTCTGCCAATCAGCTCTCACTTATTGTCCCAGGAGGCAGGTTCTTTGGTCCATCCGGACCTTCGTTCCCTGAACCTGCACGCCTGGTTCCTAGAGACATAGCTATCATGCAGTACGGGGTCTCGGAAGAGGTAGCTGATGTTTTTGCGGCTGCTAGAAAACCGGCCACATACGCCATGAAGTGGCGCAGATTTTGCCTCCGGGCTCAAGCACAAGGGCTTTCCCCGATGGGCTGTCCGGAAAGGTCGGTTCTAGACTACCTTCTGTCTCTTTTCCAGGATGGGTTGGCCTACCCCTCTATTAAAGCACAGCTCAGTACCATCTCGGCCTATCATACACCTATAGGCCTACAGCCCATAGCTCAGTTGGACACTGCACGAGCTTTTCTGAGAGGCATTCTCCACCTTAGACCTCCGATTAGGGATCCTATTCCTCCATGAGATTTACGTTCATCCTGGAGCAGCTCTATGCTGCCACCTTTTGAACCAGCCATGATTACGTAGCTACGCTCTTTGACATGGAAGACGTTTTTAGTTGCTGTTTCTTCAGCCAGAAGGATTTCTGAGCTTCACGACTTATGTGCAAAGAACCTTATTTGGTTTTCACCAGGACAGGTGTCCCTGAGGACAAATCCAAAGTTTCTACCTAAGGTGGTCTCAGCTCTCACCCTCAATCAGAATGCCGACCTGCCAGTGTATTTTCCTAAATACTCGAATAGAGGAGAGGCCCTGCTGCACACTCTAGATGTGCATAGGTGTCTAAGATGCTACCTGACCAGAACCAGGCACCACTGTAAATCTGATCAGTTTGGCCTCCTCTCCATAGGATGATGGGTTTCAAAGAGTCGCTGTCCAGGTGGCTCATCCACTGTATCACGTTCTGTTATCAGAAACGTAACAAACCCCTACTAGGTTCGGTTAAGGGACATTCTACAAGGGAGTGTCTACCTCCTTTTCGGCTATGAAGAACGTGTCCACTTCAGCCATCTGCACAGGTTGCTTTATCCCCCCCGGGGGGGGGAAGCTTGGTACTCACCCAAGCAGTAATGAATGGTGAAGACTGACAAGGGGAGATATGAAAATTGGCGTACTCTACTGTAATTTTAATCTTCTTGTATCTTCACCAGTCATTACTGATACCTGCCCACCTTCCCCTCAGTGGCCTCCTACTGCGGCATCTCCCCTTCCCTTCTCATTCCTCTCCTTTCCTTTGGCCTTTATGCAAAAAAAAAAAAAAAAAAAATATCCTGGTTTCCGTCCTTCTTGGCCGGATCTTTTTTCTTCAAGGTAAAGGGGAACAAGTAGGACTTTTCTCCCATCCTGAGGGAACTCTTTTTGACTGCCCCTAGGGGTGAACTCTGGGCTCCCTAGCCACGTTGTTCAGCTCAGAACTGAAGAGACTGTCCCTCTTGGCTCGGCCTCAAAATAAAGATCTTCCTGGACTAAGTCTCCATCACTTATTCACACTAGTGGGATAGTGCCAGAGGCGCTAGGACCAAGTGGTAGCCTAAAGTTTTCAGAAGGGTTGGCGCCGAGAGAGGACCACGCATGCACGGCACTGTGAGACTAGCTCACGCCTGTGTAGGCTATCTCGGCGTCGACCCTCCAACCTCCCCAGTTCCTTTTCTCCCGCCGTCGAGTGCGCTTGGATGTCGACGTCGCTCATCTGCCGGAGTCGAAGTTTTCATCTATACGACAACAGCTTTTAATGTTTTAATATTTTAAAGTAGTTATTTATTACTTTACGAACAAGAAAAAGATTATGAAGAAGAAGAATAAGAAATTCTTGCCTGCCATCAACGGAGTCATCCTTAGACGGTAGCGGTGATGGTAGGAGGACTTAGTTTGAAAGTTTTTATGGCAGAGGGACAGTGTCCGTTCCGCCGCCCTTAATTACCTGGGGGGGGGTCTGACTACGGACAGTCCTGTGCTTTCAGGGGGAGAGACAGTCCTCTGAAGCACAAATCTAACTGTTCCAGTTGGTGGCTCCTTGACCTCGACCTCCCTCTTCCTCGTTAGAGGGAAGAAGAATTAGTGCCGGCTTCAGTGGTTTTGCCTGTTGGTATGTCTGCACAAGGAATGTTCGTCTGGAAGGCGATGGGCCCGGTCTGACTTTGGTGGGTTCCTCTTGGCCCGCTCTACTTGAGCTGCTTTGTCGACTCTAGGCTCCATCTCTCTGTCCTCGCTGGAGCTCGGTGAGCAATTTCACCTTTGGGTCGCTCCTATGGAGCAGGAGTTCGACTTTCCATTTTTTCCTGGCTCTGTTCCTGATTTCGGGACCTCTGGGCCTCGGGCGTTGGACGGGCGGGTTGATTGGATCACGTATGGTGAGGGTGCCCTCTGGGTGCCTTTGCAGTGTGTCGACCCCTGGTGCCTACCCCTCTCCCTTTTCCATGCGGGGGCGGCCGCGGGCTGCTACCTTTCCTTCTCCCCTTTTCAGGATTTCCTCTGCCATTTTCCTTCGGCGCCGTGGCTCAGAGCCATGGCTCGGGGCCATGTCAGTGCCGTGCTCAGTGCCTTGGTCAGCGCCAAGCCTTGGGGCCTTGGTCAGCACTGTCACACTCTGCGGTGCCGTGGGTGCTCTCTTTGCTGCCACTGGTTGTCAGCACCGTCAGTGGTGCCATGCACCTGTGGGCGGCGCCGTTCACATGCAGGCGGCGCCGTTCATCCGCGGGTGCCAGGGGTGGCGCCGGGAGCACCCGTGGGTGCCGCGGGTGACGCTGTGGGCGCCCATGGGTTCTATGGATGCTTCAAGTGCCATGGGTGCCACTGGTGCCTTGGGTACCGGGGTGAGACCCGTGGGTGCCGCGGGTGGCACCGCAGGTACCCATGGATGCCACTGGTGCCCTCAGGTGTCATTGTTGCCATGGGTGCCATTGGTGCCATGGGTGTTTTGAGGTGCCCCGAGTGCCCTTGCTTGCTACATGGGTGCCGGGAGTACCCCATGGCTGCCCTTGCACGCCAGGTTGGCATACACTGCTTTGTCCTCCTGTGCCATGAGTGCTGCTGATGCCACACGGGTGCTACTGGGTGCTGTATGGCAGAATTAGTGAGCATTTTCCTTTCGACTCCTTTCCACAGAACTTGTATGGATGTTTACTGCAGAAGAACCCTGTTCTATGGATTATTTCATACATGGTTAGTGGTGTTCGTGTGGGATCTGTGTCATCCAGTGTTTTCGTTTGTAACCTGCTGTACCATTCTGCCAGTGGAATCTTCTGCTCAGCACTTTCTCTCTCCTCACGTGGTACTTAAGCTCTCGACATCCTTCCTGATGGCGGAGTCTGAGTGGTTTGACCTGACCTCTTTGAGGTCCTGGGGTAGAAGTATCTAGATGGGTCTTTCCTGTCCTTCTGGTCAGTAATGCAGCAGATGATCATTTTATGTACTGAGGGCACGCCTTCTATCTTCTAGTCCGTGATGGAAAATCTTTCAGTAGTTCCATAATGGGGTCCACTATATATTCCTGCGTCCGTGGACTATGCTTTCTGCCTAGACTTTTGTCTCCAAGACAGTTACACTTTAGGAACATTTTAATTTAATGGTCGGCGCCTGACTTTTCCGCTCTTTGATAGGGGTATATAGCCCTGTGATATTGCCTTTGGTGGCTTCTTCGCACAGGTGGTTAATTCTCTAGCTGTGATTAGTCCGTCATGATTTCAATATGATATTCAGGCTTTCCGCACTCAGGAGAACATCTCAGTCTATTCCTTTGCATAAGTCATTTTAGAAAGCAAACAAAAAAAGATTTTAAAAAAACCTCATTCTGTCCCTCCTGTCAGATAAAAAAAATGGACAGAAGGTATACTTTGTCAGGCTCTGATACAGACTTCCTCACTGAACAGTGTAGTCATGTAGGTGTGGTACAAGCTCAGCCTGTGACAAGGCTAATATTCCTCTGGCCTCACATCCCACCTGATAAGGATTCTAGGAAGATTGATGCCATGGCTAAAAAGCAAGTATATGGCAGCTTCTTTGGGACTCAGGCAGGCCAAATTATATATGGCTTGTAGATATCAGAAATCTAGATGGGACACAATGTACCCGAAGTTAGCCAAGCAGGCCCATGGCCAGCTGGCTAGTGAGTTGGAACAGGTGGCTGCTGATGGCATTGAAGCCTCTAAAGTTCAGTTTCATACTGCTGTTGATGTTAATGATGTCTCCTCTAGGGTCATGGCCACTTCTGTAACTTTCCGAGAAGTTGGCATGGCTCAGATGCACTAATCTGTCCCAGGATACTCAGTCAAAAGGCTATGGATTTTCCTGTAGTGGGAAATTCTCTGTTTGGGGAACAAACAGAAAACTATATAGAAAAGATGGATGAATACAGAACTACCTACAAAGGATGCCCAGGCTAAGGAGGGCATGCCACTCCACAAAGGCAGCTCCCAGAGGCTAGGGGCAGGCCTTTCCACAGGCCTTTACCAAATCTCAAGCCTCCTCTGCTTTTAAAGAGAAGGGGTTTCTTCAGAGGCAAGGGTGGCAGGCACAAATCGCTGCCCCCCCTCCCCTCAGCCTACAAGGCTGCTGCCGCTAAACAGACACCCTGATAGAACGCCCAGGGCCCATTCTCCTGTACCGGTGGGGGGCAGGTTGGCTTTTATTCTAGCCAGAACTGGCTGTCCTTAATTCGGGACAGATGGGTTCTGGGTAATAACCAGGGTCTAATTCTCAGCTACCAAACAGTTTCCAAAGATGAGAGCCAGACATTTTCCCACCTGCAAATCCTTCAGAACCCTTGCTTTGGAAGCAGAGGTTTATTCTCTTCTGGACTGCAAAGCAGTGGAAAGGGTCCCTCCTCTTGCCATCAGGGCAAAGGGGCTATATTCAAGATACTTTTCTTACCCCAAAAAGATGAGGAGAGTGGCGCCCATTCTGATTTAAGGTACCTGAACAAGCATCTTTGAACCAAGAGTTCAAAATGTTGACTCTGGCAATGATATTGCCTTCTCTAAAGCCAGGGGACTGGCTAGCTTCCCTGGACCTCAAGGATGCCTATTTTCATGTTCACAGTCAGGCCCTTCTCACAAGTACACTCAGGAGTTCGAACTGCCCTCAGGCCACTACCAGTTCAGGGCAATGCCTTTAGGCCTTACCTCTGCGCCAAGGGTATTCACAAAATGTCTAGCTGTGGTAGTGGCTCACTTAAGAAGGCAAGGGGTTGCTGTGTTTCCCTACCTGGACAACTGGCTCATTGTGGAGTCCGGTCTCCAGATCAGGTGAAATCCCACTTGCAAGTCACCCAGCTTCTCTCTCACTTCCCACAAGGATTCCTGCTAAATTTACCAAAGTCAGTTCTGGAACAGTTCAGGTCCCTAACTTTCATGAGTGCAGAATTGAATACAAAAGTTAGCCAGGGCATTTCTTCCCTAGGAAAGGGTAGACAAGACTCATTGCCCTAGCATCCTCCTTTACCCTCATGATCTTTCGACCAGCAAGGCATTTCTGCAACTCCTGGGGCACATGGCTGCTTCCACAGCTGTAGTGCAAGGAGCAAGATTCCAGATGAGGACATTCAGTTCCATTTGAGGGCCTATTGGTCTCCAAAGGAAGGACCCCCCTTCCAAATTGGTCCCAGTGACTCAAACTCTGATCCTGGCCCTCCACTGGTGGCAGGACCGAAGCAATCTAAAACAAGGGGTTCCTTCATTCCCATTTCCCACTCCCTCACCCCACACGGATGCCCTCTCTGTTAGGGTGGGAGCTCACTGGAGTGACCTGTCCACTCAGGGAGTGTGGGCTCCTCAGAATCTCTGCTCCACATCAATCTTTTTGGAACTCAGAGCTGTCTTTTTAGCTCTTCAGGGTATTTTCAGTTTCTGTCCAGAACAAAGTGGTTCAAGTCAGGACAGACAACACCACTGACAATGTGGTACATCAACAAGCAAGGGGCACTCGGTCATCAGCCTTGTGCACCGAAGCAATGAGTTGTGGTCTCTGGCCTACTCCCTGAACACCTCCCTGATAGCAGTTCACCTCCCAGGGAAGGACAATGTCTGGCACGGATGCCCTCAGCAGAATTTTTTTCAGGGCCATCACGAATGGGCTCTGAATCCACAGGTGCTGGGGTCTGTCTTTGCCAGATGGGGCACCCCTCAGATAGATCTTTTCGCAGCCCCAGACAACCACCAACTTCTTCTATTTTTGTTGCAGGCCTCCAGTGCTGGGCTCAGTCCCCTGGACGCCTTTCTGTTGGACTGGAAAGGGAAGTTCCTGCATGCCTTTCCCCTTTCCTCTCTTTTCTGGGGTACTAGTGAAAATCAGATCTCCAGCCCTGCAAAGTGATTCTGATTGCCCCCAGATTGGGCCAGACAGCCCTGGTACCTCTGCTTCTGTCCTTGACAGTCCACCCTGCCCTGAGCCTGCCCAGAGTCCACGACTTGCTGGCCTGTGCACAGGAGAGAGTGTGGTATCCGGACCTCAAATCCCTCCATCTCAAGGCCTGGCTCTTGAGGGTTAGAAATTGCTGATTTACACCTTTCTCAAGGTGTCCTGGATATTTTAAAGGCTTCAAGGAAGCCTTCCACTAGGAGCCACTTACAATTCTAAGTGGAAGAGGTTTTCCATCTGATGCTCTGAGAGGCAGATTATTCCAGAATCCATGATCTTCCCATTTTATTGGACTATTTGGTCCATTTAAATTCCCTAGGCCTTAGGCCAGCTACCTTGAAGGTTCATCTGGCAGTGTCTGCTTTTGTGTCAGCAGGAAGCCTGCCTCCCTTCTTCCCTCACCCTCCTGTGTTTTCCAAGTTTTCAACGGTTACTTCATACTAACCCCCTTTTGGGAACCAGCTCCTGCCTGGGACCTGAATGTTTGCATTGCTCAGTTAATGCAACCTCCCTTTGAGCCTCTGTCCTCAGCAGAGCTCAAGTATCTAACTTGGAAACTGTTTTCCTAGTGGCTATCACTTCGCCAGGCATATAGTGAAATTACAGGCCCTGTCAGTGGAAGAAGATTTTATTTCTTTCCACAGAGATAAGGTAGTCCTCAGGACTAATAGAAAGTTTTTGCCTAAGGTGGTTTCAGATTTCCACCTGAACAATCCATCTCTCTCCCAGTATTTTCTTACTGAGCATTCTTCCTCAGGTGAGAGGAGACTGCACAGCTTGGACGTCAAAAGAGCCTTAAGCTACTGTTTGGAATGCACCAAGGGTCACAGGTTCGAATCCCTCCAACTCTTCCTTACTTATGGCGAGGTTGGCAAGGGAAACCTGCCACTAAGAGGACAGTTGCAAGGTGGATTGTCTCTTGTATCCAATTTTGTTACCAAAAACTAGGTAGAGAACCCCCCAGGACTGAGGGCCCATCCCATTAGGGGTACAGCTGCATCTCTAGCAGCTGCTAGAGACATTCCCATTCTGGAAATTTGTCAAGCTGCTACCTGGAAGACAGTTCACACTTTTACCAAGCATTATTCCTGGATGTCCAGTCCAGGAGAGATGCTCAGTTTGGTACAACTGTGCTTCAGAGCCTATTTCCTAAGTAGGTCCTGACCCTCCTCCATGGAGGTACTGCTGTGTAATCTGCTATTGTTATAATATAGCAAGACTTCATGGTGTTTGAAGAAAAAATTACTCACCTTAGTAATTGCTTTTCTTCTCATGGAGTCTTGCTATATTATAACCACCCTCCCTCCTGCCCCTCTCAGAACTTCTACTTGGGTAGGGGTGGCAAATTAGTGCAAGCACTGTGTCATGCCATTGTAGTTTTTTCCCTTTACCCTCTTTCTTTTAGGGTTAGGGAACTAGGTTGTTCGTTTAGGTAATATATTGGCCCCCTTCCTGGACTTGAGTCTTTGGGGGAAGGGGGGGGTCCTAATGGTGCTTGTCAAGGGGGGAAAACTAATAATAATAATACCATTATTCATTGTTATTATGGTTATTGGTGTTTCTATTGTTTATATTGTTGTTATTGCTACGAGTAGGTAGCCATTTGGCTAGTGTAGAGCTTTCCACACAGACTTGTTGCTTAGTGTTAGCCTCGTAAAGATCTGACAGTTTCATTTGAAACTGGCCAGATAGAGCTTTGGAACAGCGCCCTCGCGCTGTAGAACTCCAGATCCTCTGGAGTTAACTCCTTCCTCTCCGGGGCAGTTCAGCTGCAGTGGTTGACTGCTATTGTTATAATATAGCAAGACTCCATGAGAAGAAAAGCAATTACTAAGGTGAGTAATTTTTTCTTCTTGACCTGCATGACCTGAACAGGTTCCTAAAGTCTCGGACCTTCAGGATGGTCACTCTTGCTCAGATAATCCCATCCTTGGAATGAGGCGTGTGGTTCTGTTCTCTGGACCTTCAGGACGCGTTCTTTCACGTCCCAATCCGTCTGTCTCACCAGAGATTCCTCCTCTTCAGAGCGGAGGGATCCCTTTACGAGTTCCGGGCCATGCCCTTCGGCCTTTCTCTAGCTCCCAGGGTCTTCACCAAATGCATGGCAGTGGTGACAGCATTCCTGTGGCGCCGAAGGGTCAGGGTGTACCCCTACCTGGACGACTGGCTGATTGCAGCCCCCTCCAGACCAGAGGTGGAGCGGTCCAGAGATCTGGCCCTCCAGGTTTGCTCTCAGGTTGGCCTCCTCATCAACGAGGCCAAGTCGGAACTCGTGCCAAAGCAGGTGATACAATTAATCGGGGCAGAGCTCGACTCTCTACGAGCCAGAGCCTGGCTCCCGGCGGGCATGTGAGGTTCTTTCCTCCTTTGCCCAATCATTTCAGGTTGACGATCGCGCTCTGCCCTGGACTTCCTCGCCTCCCTGGTCCTCATAGCGGCCTGCACCAGCGTGGTCCGTTGGGCCCGCTGGTACATGCGTCCCTTCAATGGGAGACTGGCCAGCCAATGGTCACACACGCCGATCTGCTGGATCAGCTAGTGACAGTGACCCAGGGGATGTGGAGCGCTCTCC
Source organism: Neoceratodus forsteri (assembly GCA_016271365.2). Lineage (NCBI taxonomy): Eukaryota > Metazoa > Chordata > Ceratodontiformes > Ceratodontidae > Neoceratodus > Neoceratodus forsteri. Next base: position 1,020,174,191 of record CM028134.1, read on the forward strand.
AGTGGACCGTTCCAGCACATCTGCAGGAGGGCATCCCGTTTTCCACCCGAGCCGATGGTCTCTCTATGACCCGATGCCTCTCTGATGGGTTGGGGTGCCCATCTGGGGAGCACAGAGCGCGCGGCCTCTGGTCCCCTCGGGAGTCCCGATGCCACATCAACCCGCTGGAGCTTCGAGTGGTTCGTCTAGCCCTCACCGCCTTCGCTCCGTTTCTACGGGGTCAAGTGGTTCAGGTCCAGACGGACAATACCACGACCATGTACTACCTAAACCGCCAGGGCGGGACGCGCTCCATGCCTCTGAGCAGGGAAGCTCTCCGCATTTGGTCACTCGTGCGCAGCCTGGAGGCGGATCTTCTCGGCATTCATGTGGCAGGAGCCTCCAACACCCTGGCCGATGCCCTAAGCCGCATAGGAGCTGCATCTCACAAGTGGTCTCTCCTGCGGAGGTAGTACAAGATCTGTTCTCCCACTGGGGCACGCCTCAGCGGACCTGTTTGCCTCCAGGGAGAATGCGAGCTGGAGACTGTTTCATGCCCGCCCCTCAGCAGGGCTCGCTGCAGGGGGATGCCTTCTCGAGGCCGTGGACCCCGGGCCTCTTCTACGCCTTTCCCCCATTTCCCTTGATCCACAAGGTGCTTCTCAAGGCGAGGAGGGACAAGGCGCAGGTGATTCTGGTATCCAGATCTCCTCAGTCTCAGCTCCAGGCTCCCGAGGCGGCTTCCAGCCCACCCGGACCTGATCTCAGTCAATCAGGGGAAGGTATTCCATCCAGACCTTCAATCCCTGCACTGGACGCCTGGTTCCTGAGCGGCTAGAGTTCCAGGCCTTAGGTCTTTCCGCCAGGAGGTCCTCAACATCGTTTAGGCATCCTGTAAGGAGTCGACCAGAAAATGCTACGCTTCAAATGGAAGAGATTCTCCATTTGGTGTCAGGGCAAGGGCCTGGACCCTTCCTCCTGTTCCTTGGCAAGCATTCTGGACTACCTGTGGTCCCTTTCTCAGCAAGGGCTTCAGTTGTGGCGACCTGAAGGTGCACCTGGCAGCCATCTCTGCTTACCGGGCGCGGGCCGGGAAGCAGTCGGTGGCGCAGGAGAAGGTGGTCGGGCGCTTTTTCAAAGGCCTTGATCACATATCCCCTCCGATGCGAGAACCTTCACCTCCGTGGGATCTTCTGCTGGTATTGGCTAAGCTCATGGGCAAGCCATTCGAACCGATGCACAGGTGTGACATCTCTCACCTGTCGCGGAAGACCGCCTTCTTGGTGGCTATTATGTCAGCCAGAAGGATGGGAGAGCTCCAGGCGCTTTCCATAGAGTCTCCTTATCTGGTCTTCCACAGGGACAAGGTTGTCCTGTGCCCCCACCCAAAGTTCCTTCCGAAGATGGTAGAGTTTCACCTTAACCAGGTGTTGATTCTGCCAGTGTTCTACCCCAGTCACACCTCGGAGGCCGAATATAGGCTCCATACTTTGGACACTAGAAGAGCGCTCGCTTATTATAAGGAGCGGACGACTGAAGTTCGTGGAGAGGTTCGATAGCTGTTTGTCACCTACGCTGAAGCCGCACCTGGCAGACCTGCAGCCAAGCAGACGATAGGCAGGTGGGTCACCTCCTGCATAGATCGCTGCTATAGGTTGGCGGGCATGGAGCCTCCCAGAGGGATAAGAGCTCATTCTACCCGCCATACTGCTGTATCGGTGGCTGCTTCCAGGGACGTCCCTATCCAGGAAATCTGCAGGACTGCTACCTGGAAGTCAGCACACACCTTCATCACCCACTACCACATCGACCTTGAGTCACGCCGGGATGCTGGCTTTAGGGCCTCGGTTCTCCAGTCTTTATTCCCTAAGTAGGGGCTGTGCGCCTTGCCTCCCTCCCTCCCTCCTCTCGGAGAACTGCTAGGAGTCTGCCAGACAGTGTGGATGAACAACATATCCATATCCCTAGAAATACAGGTTACTCACCTGTAACAGTTCTAGGAATGGTATATGTTGTTCATCCACACGACCCACCCGACCTCCCCGGCTTCGACGCACAACCTGGCTTCCAGCGGGCTAGATCTGGCGTCATGGGGCGGAGCCGAGAGTTTTACCACCTGTGTGGGTGGGAGGAGCCAGCTTGAAGACCTTCCGGCAAGATTTAAAGCAGCAAGGAACCTGCCAGACAGTGTGGATGAACAACATATACCATTCCTAGAACTCCTGTTACAGGTGAGTAACCTGTATCTATAGAGCACGTAGCGAGGAGCCAGAGAGATGCAGGCTACTATTCCCACTTCTTTCTGGTTCCTAAAAAGACAGGGGACCTCCGTCCGATTCTGGATCTCAGCGATCTCAATGCTTCGGTACTTTACAAACGGTTCCGAATGGTGACCCTTCCCGGTTTGATACCCATGCTCAAGCAGGGCGCCTTCCTAGCGTCTTTGGACATGCAGGATGCCTACCTGCACATACCCATAGCTCGAGTGCACAGGACGTTCTTGCGCTTCGAATTTTTCAGTCGCCATTATCAGTTCCGAGCCCTCCCCTTCGGACTGTCCTCGACACCTCGGGTATTTACAAAGTGCATGGCAGTCGTAGCGGCGGCTCTAAGGAGACAAGGCCACTACGTGTTCCTATACCTGAACGACTGGCTCTTCATGGCCCCCTCTCAGGAGGCTCTGATGTCCGCAATCCGCTGTACTCAGTCCTATTCGGGGCGTTGAGCATTATCATCAATCAGGAGAAGTCACACCTGGTTCCGTCACAGAATCTGCAGTTCATAGGTGCAGTTCTGGACACCGTTCAGGGGAGAGCCTTTCTGCCCCAGGACATAGCGGAACACATCAGATCCCTCCTCAGGGACATCTTGGCAAAGAAGACAGTCCCAGCCAGACTGGTCCTTTGCCTGCTAGGACACATGGCTGCAGCCATTGTGACAGTCCCGCTAACCCATCTCCACATGTGGGTGACCCAGTGGATGTTACGGGTACAATGGAATCAGAAGCAAGACCATTTGCAGCTTCCAATTCGGATCACGGATGCCGTCATCCGGGATTGGGAATGGTGGCTCGATTCAAAGCACCTGTCGGTGGGGATCCCCTTCATTGCGCCATCTCTGATTGTGACACTCTCCACGGATGCCTCAGGGTTCGGTTGGGGGAAGCACAGCTCGACGGGGTCAGGGCTCAGGGCTCATGGACGCCCCAGGAAGCCCATCTCCACATAAATATTTTGGAAGTGAGAGCAGTTCTTTATGCCTTGCAGGCCTTCCAGTCGGAGATCCCACCGGGTACTCTGCTGTTACAAACAGACAATACCACAGTGATGTATTACCTCAACAAACAAGGAGGCATCCATTCCTACCCGCTTTGCAGGGAGGCCATGAGCGTGTGGGATTGGGTTCTGCAACACGGCGCAAACCTCATTGCTGTTCATGTCCCAGGAGTGGACAACGTCATTGCAGACGGTCTGAGTCACTCTCAGGCCAGGGTCCATGAGTGGGAACTACTCCAGGAGGTGGTAGAGGATCTGTTTCACAGATGGGGCACACCAGAGTTAGACCTTTTTGTGTCCCCATCCAACGCAAAACTGCCCAGTTTCTGCTCGCTAGATCCAGGGCCTGGTGTTTTCTGGCGAGACGCGTTGTCCCTCTCCTGGACGGGCAGATTCCTTCATGCATTTCCTTCCTTCCCCTTGATCCAGCGGGTCCTTTTGAAACTCCGCAGAGAGCAGGCAACGCTGATACTAATCACGCCCTTTTGGCCCAGACAGATTTGGTTCCCTCTGCTACACCAGCTGTCCCGGGAACCTCTGATGCCTCTGCCAATCAGCTCTCACTTATTGTCCCAGGAGGCAGGTTCTTTGGTCCATCCGGACCTTCGTTCCCTGAACCTGCACGCCTGGTTCCTAGAGACATAGCTATCATGCAGTACGGGGTCTCGGAAGAGGTAGCTGATGTTTTTGCGGCTGCTAGAAAACCGGCCACATACGCCATGAAGTGGCGCAGATTTTGCCTCCGGGCTCAAGCACAAGGGCTTTCCCCGATGGGCTGTCCGGAAAGGTCGGTTCTAGACTACCTTCTGTCTCTTTTCCAGGATGGGTTGGCCTACCCCTCTATTAAAGCACAGCTCAGTACCATCTCGGCCTATCATACACCTATAGGCCTACAGCCCATAGCTCAGTTGGACACTGCACGAGCTTTTCTGAGAGGCATTCTCCACCTTAGACCTCCGATTAGGGATCCTATTCCTCCATGAGATTTACCGTTCATCCTGGAGCAGCTCATGCTGCCACCTTTTGAACCAGCCGCGGATTACGAGCTACGTCTCTTGACATGGAAGACGTTATTTTTAGTTGCTGTTTCTTCAGCCAGAAGGATTTCTGAGCTTCACGCACTTATGTGCAAAGAACCTTATTTGGTTTTTCACCAGGACAGGGTGTCCCTGAGGACAAATCCAAAGTTTCTACCTAAGGTGGTCTCAGCTCTCACCCTCAATCAGGACGTCGACCTGCCAGTGTATTTTCCTAAATACTCGAATAGAGGAGAGGCCCTGCTGCACACTCTAGATGTGCATAGGTGTCTAAGATGCTACCTGACCAGAACCAGGCACCACTGTAAATCTGATCAGCTTTTCGTCTCCTTCACCCATAGGATGATGGGTTTCTAAAGAGTCGCTGTCCAGGTGGCTCATCCACTGTATCACGTTCTGTTATCAGAAACGTAACAAACCCCTACTAGGTTCGGTTAAGGGACATTCTACAAGGGGAGTGTCTACCTCCTTTGAGGCTATGAAGAACGTGTCCACTTCAGCCATCTGCACAGGTTGCTTTATCCCCCCCGGGGGGGGGAAGCTTGGTACTCACCCAAGCAGTAATGAATGGTGAAGACTGACAAGGGGAGATATGAAAATTGCGTACCTACTGTAATTCTTAATCTTCTCTTGTATCTTCACCAGTCATTACTGATACCTGCCCACCTTCCCCTCAGTGGCCTCCTACTGCGGCATCTCCCCCTCCCTTCTCATTCCTCTCCTTTCCTTTGGCCTTTATGCAAAAAAAAAAAAAAAAAAATATCCTGGTTTCCGTCCTTCTTGGCCGGATCTTTTTTCTTCAAGGTAAAGGGGAACAAGTAGGACTTTTCTCCCATCCTGAGGGAACTCTTTTTGACTGCCCCTAGGGGTGAACTCTGGGCTCCCTAGCCACGTTGTTCAGCTCAGAACTGAAGAGACTGTCCCTCTTGGCTCGGCCTCAAAATAAAGATCTTCCTGGACTAAGTCTCCATCACTTATTCACACTAGTGGGATAGTGCCGGAGGTGCTAGGACCAAGCGGGAGCCTAAAGTTTTCAGAAGGGTTGGCGCGAGAGAGGACCACGCATGCGGCACTGTGAGACTAGCTCACGCCTGTGTAGGCTATCTCGGCGTCGACCCTCCAACCTCCCCAGTTCCTTTTCTCCCGGCGTCGAGTGCGCTTGGATGTCGACGTCGCTCATCTGCCGGAGTCGAAGTTTTCATCTATACGACAACAGCTTTTAATGTTTTAATATTTTAAAGTAGTTATTTATTACTTTACGAACAAGAAAAAGATTATGAAGAAGAAGAATAAGAAATTCTTGCCTGCCATCAACGGAGTCATCCTTAGGCGGATAGCGGTAGTGGGAGGACTTAGTTTGAAAGTTTTTATGGCAGAGGGACAGTGTCCGTTCCGCGCCCTTAATTACCTGGGGGGGTCTGACTACGGACAGTCCTGTGCTCGGGGGGGGGGGGAGAGACAGTCCTCTGAAGCACAAATCTAACTGTTCCAGTGATCTGGCTCCGCTTGACCTCGACCTCCTCTTCCTCGTTTGGGGAAGAAGAATTGGTGCCGCTCGTGGTTGCCTGTTGGTATGTCTGCACAAGGAATGTTCGTCTGGAAGGGCGATGGGCCCGGTCTGACTTTGGTGGGTTCCTCTTGGCCCCGCTCCTATCGGCTGCTTTGTCGACTCTGAGCTCCATCTCTGTCCTCGCTGGAGCTCCGGTGAGCAGTTTCACCTTTGGGTCGCTCCTATGGAGCAGGGGGTTCGACTTTCCAGTTTTCCTGGCTCTGTTCCTGATTTCGGGACCTCTGGGCCTCGGAGCCGTTGGACGGAGCGGGTTGATTGGATCACGTATGGTGAGGTGCCCTCTGGGTGCCTTTGCAGTGTGTCGGCCCTGGTGCCTCCCCTCTCCCTTTTCCATGCGGGGGCGGCCGCGAGCTACACCTTTCCTTCTCCCTTTTCAGGATTTCCTCTGCCATTTTCCTTGGTGGCGTGGCTCAGAGCCATGGCTCGGGGCCATCAGTGCGTGCTCAATTGCCTTGGTCAGCGCCAAGCCTTGGGGCCATGGTCAGCACTGTCACACTCTGCGGTGCCGTGGGTGCTCTCTTTGCTGCCACTGGTTGTCCAGCACCGCCAGTGGTGCCATGCACCTGTGGGCGGCGCCCGTTCACATGCGAGCGCCTGTTCTATCCGCGGGTGCCAGGGGTGGCGCTGAGCACCCGTGGGTGCAGACGCCTGTGGCGCCCATGGGTTCTATGGATGCTTCAAGTGCCATGGGTGCCACTGGTGCCTTGGGTACCGGGGTGAGACCCGTGGGTGCCGCGGGTGGCACCGCAGGTACCCATGGATGCCACTGGTGCCCTCAGGTGCCATTCTTGCCATGGGTGCCATTGGTGCCATGGGCGTTGGAGGTGCCCTCGAGTGCCATTGCTACATGGGTGCCGGGAGTACCTGCGGATACTGCCATGGCTGCCCTTGGGTATCGCCCAGGTTGGCATAGGCACTGCTTGGTGCCCTCCTGTGCCACGAGTGCTGCTGATGCCACCACGGTGCTACTGGGTGCTGTATGGCAGAATTAGTGACACATTTTTCCTTTCAGACTCCTTTCCACAGAACTTGTGGCGGGATGTTTACCGCAGAATGAACTCCTGTTCTGCGGATTATTTTTTTCCACACATTTTAGTTAGTGGTGTTCTGTGTGGGATCTTGTGTCATCCAGCGGTTTTCTGCTTTGGAACTCTGCTGTACCATTCTGCCAGTGGAATCTCATTCTGCTCAGCACTTTCTCTGCTCCCTACGTGGTACCAAGCTCCTCGACATCCTTCCTGATGGCGGAGTCTGTAGTGGCTCTGACCTAGACCTCTCTTGGAGGTCCTTCTGGGGTAGAAGTGCATCTAGATGGGTCTTTCCCTGTCCTTCTGGTCAGTAATGCAGCAGACGGATCATTTTATGTACTGGAGGGCACGTCATCTCTATCTTCAGAGTCCGTGATGGAAAATCCTTTCAGTAGTTCCACAGTAATGGGGTCCACTATAGTATTTCACCCTGCGTCCGTGGACCATACTCTTCTGCGTCTAGACTTTTTAGTCGTCAAGACAGTTACACTCTGTGGAACATTTTAATTTAAGGGTCGGGGGCCGCTCTGACTCTTCCGCTCCTTTAATAGGGGTATATAGCCCCCTTGTGATATTGCCTCTTCGGTGGCTTCTTCGGCACAGGTGGTTAACTTCTCTCCAGCTGTGATTGTTAGTCCGGTCATGATTTCAATATGGACATTCAGGCTCTTTCCGCACTCAGGTGGAGAACATCTTCATCTTTTTGTATCAAGACAATCCTCAAAATAGCAGCCTGAAGGCCTTGTTAGGCTCGGACTAAAAAAAAAAATTATATCATGTGGTTTTTATCACAGCACAGGGCCTAGCCGAAATTACCTGGTACCCCCCCTCCCTTTTTTGGGGGGGGGGGACTCTGGTCAGATTCCTCCTTAGCCCCTGAGGCGCTCCTTTCCGGGATACGGTAAAGAGTACCTGATTTCTTCTTCCCCTAAGGGGAGTCCGATCCGGCGACGATATGGGTCATCTCTTTCTCTGAGAGATTTCTCTCATTCAGAGACATTTCCTAGACCTAGGCGACTGCCCAGTCTGTTAATTCCTTTTCTTTTTATCAGGCTTTCTTTTCTTGAACAGAGCCTTACAGCAGCAGAAGCGACTCTCCACCGAGTCGGAACTCAGGTTCCTGCTTCCTTGCTTGCTAATTTAACAGGCAATTTTCTCCTTCTTGACGGATGGTCAAGTAGGTCCTTTTTTCTGAGGAAGCTTGTCAAATATTCACACCTTCGGTTCCTGCGCTCTGGTCCATGCCAGTCGCTCACAAAGCTATCCTCTTCCATCTGAGGAGGGAGTGGTGATGTTTCTTTTTCAGCAAATGAACTAGAATCTTTCCTACTCCTTTCAGAAAGCCAGACTGGCTAGTGCCTCACGCATTGAGTCACTGCCTCTTTCAGATCACTTCAACAAATTGGTTAGCCCTAACTTGGTCCCTGTGTCCCTCCTCGGCGCACATCTGCCTCTATTGACCTTAGAAATCCAGCCCTGGTTTTTCTGTCGAATGTTTTTCGCGGTGGACACATCCTCCTGTATACCTTTTTCCTTTTTCCCTGAGTTCAGAGACTGCTGCTGCAGTTGTACACACAGGGGCAGGATTATTCCTCTTGGAATATATACAGTGGGTAGGATCTGGTTTTACTAGACCACCACAAGAGGCTTCTAAGTCGTGTGGCCTTCCATCAGGAAGATCCTGTGACTAAGTGGAGACCATTCTCCTTGATGGGCTAACCCCACCTGGACCCCCTTGCTCACCAAGTAAGGGGTTCAAGTGCTTCTGGACCTGTTGTTTACAGGTCAACCATACCGGATAGTGAGGGTTTCCATCTGCACTTTCTGGTCTACCCTGAACCAGTAGACTTTACCTCCGACTCTTTCAGTTCCTGAGGTCCCTTTACGTTACATTAGAACATGTCTTTGACACGATTAATTTTGGTCCTAGACCAAATTGTGAGGCCAGGTTCTTGCCGCTCTCCTAGAGTGGTTGCGGCTTCCTGGCAGACTTTCATTTTGTGTCCATTGCAGTCGTCTGCAAAGTGGTGAGTTGCAACTCGAGCGCTTATCTTGTAAGCACTATGTTCTAGTTGCTCTTTACATGACCGCTCTTTATATTAGCAGAACAGTCCTTTGCTGTCCTTTCTGAGTGAACCCTATCTCCTACCACCCTACTCAGGGTTGTTGGTTTTAGCTTAGTACTCTCCCACTAGTGTGAATGAGTGATGGAGACTTAGTCCAGGAAGTGATGGAAATTACGTACTTACCATAATTATTGATCTTCTTGGACAGTCTACATCACTCATTCACATGCCCACCCACCATCCCCTGGGTTCCTTTCGTTTTCTTTCCTGGTCTTCACGGTCCTATGATTCAGACTGTAAGGACGATACTCTTTGGCCTTTCTTGCAAAGGCCATCTGGAAACCTCTCAGGCCCAGAAACTCAGGATGAGTTATTCTCATTAGTCGCGGCACCTCCTTGGTTGAAAAGGTACTGAGGCGGTTGGAGGGTCGGACGCTGAGATAGCCTACACAGGCACGAGCTAGTCTCGCGGTGCCGCACATGCGTGGTCCTCTCTCGGCGCCGACCCTTCTGAAAACTTTAGGCTCCCGCTTGGTCCTAGCACCTCCGGCGCTATCCCACTAGTGTGAATGAGTGATGGAGACTGTCCAAGAAGATCAATAATTATGGTAAGTACGTAATTCCATTTTCCCCCTGGCTGGCATTATTTAATTGTCAGCTTCTTGTGGTTGGTGTTTCTGCACTTCTTAACCTTGAACTTCTGCCCTTGCCTTGCCTTCAGGGAGTCCGATTGAGTTCCCACGCTATGTTTCATACAAAGCTACCTTTTGTAGGGCCTAACCCCTACCCATACACTTCGGTGTTAGCACTTAACAAGGTGCTAAGGGGCTCCCCCCCATAGTTGGGCGCTCTCTTTCCGGAACAGTTTTCTGTCCGGGCAGTCTGTAAGCTCTCAGCTAGAGTATGGGGGTTGGGATGATGAGATTATAGAGAATCTGCCCTTTGTGTCCAATCTATACAAGTGGTTCAGTTGAACCTTTTCTCACTCCTATTAAGAGGGATTCTTGCTCCCTTGGTTTTTGGTTCCGAGCTTATAACCCTCTCAACCAATATATCTATGGGTAGTGTTCTTCCCTCTCAACATCCCTTCTTTCTTCTCTTTCTTCTTCTTCTTCCTTCTCTCTTTATCTGCTCCTCCCTTAGAACCGCCCCAGATGGGAGGCCCAGCGGTCCCTTAGGGTAGGTATTCTCACACCTCCATCTGTCCTCTACCGGCTTAATCCTTCTTCAGTTTATATCCTTTCCTTTTTCTATCCCTCAGCTCTCTTGCCTCTCTCTTCCCTTTTTTTCCTTTACCCTTTTTCTTGCTCTCCGGCTACCAGAACTGAGATGGAGGAGGAGTCTGCGGCACCTATTGGCAGCCCTCATGCCGATGTCGCTCTCGTGGCGGCCTTTGGAGCTGACTACAAAAAAATCTCCGTGCGATGGTGCGCTCTCGGCACTACTCAAGCAGTAATGAATGGTGAAGATACAAGAGAAGATCAAGAATTACGGTCGGTACATAATTTTCATTTCTGTTCACTGGATCTGCAGGACATGTTTTTTCACATCCCGATCCGTCTGTCTCATTGGCGGTTCCTCCACTTCAGAGCCGAAGGGATCCTATATGAGTTCCGAGCCATGACGTTCGACCTGTCATCAGCCCCACAAGTCTTCAAATGCATTGCAGTCGTGGCAGCCGAGCTCAGGTGTCGGGGGATGTCAGAATACCCTACCCCACGGCGATTGGCTCTTGGTAGGTCCCACCCAGCGGGAGATGGAGAGGTCCAGGGACCTGGTCCTCCAGACCTGCTCCCAACTCGGCCTCCTGATCACCAAGGTCCAGTTGGAACTCGTGCCTTCCCAGGTGATGTGCTTCATCGGGGTAGAGCTCGACTCTCGTCAAACCAGAGCTTGGCTCCCGGCGGACAGGGCAGAGGTTCTTTCCTCCTTTGCCCAATCATTTCTGGTTGGGCAATTACACCCTGCCCGGGACTTTCTGTGCCTTCTGGGTTACATGGTGGCATGCACCTCCGTGGTCCATTGGGCCCGGTGGCACATGCGCCCCCTTCAGTGGGAGCTGGCTGCCCAGTGGACTCAGCACCACGGTCATTTCGACCAGCTGATCACTGTAACCCAGAAGATGTGGGAGGCTCTCCAGTGGTGGACCGCCCCAGACTGGTTGCAGAAAGGGGTCCCTTTTGTCCGCCCCGAGCCGACGGTTGTCCTCATGACTGATGCCTTTCTCATGGGCTGGGGAGGTCACATGGGGACAAAAGGGCCCACGGGTTCTGGACCCCCGAGGAATCCCGATACCACATCAACCTGTTGGAGCTCAAAGCAGTCAGACTGGCACTGTCAGCTTTCGCTCCTCAGCTCCAGGGTCAAGTGGTTCAGGTCCAGACGGACAATACCACGACCATGTACTACCTCCACAAACAGGGCGGCACGCACTCCCGTCTGCTGTGCAAGGAGGCACTCCGCATCTGGACCCTCGTGAGCCTATTGGAGGCAGGTCTCCTAGGTGGCAGGAGCCTCAAATCATCTGACAGATGCTCTCAGCCGCTTTGACCAGACATCCCACGAGTGGTATCTCCATCCAGATGTAGCCTACACTCTGTTCTGCCGTTGGGGCAAACCGATGGTGGACCTGTTTGCCTCGAGGGAAAACATCAAGCTGAGGCTGTTTCATGCCCGCCCTCCTCAGCAGGGCTTGCAGCAGGGGGATGTCTTCTCGAGGCCGTGAACCCCAAGGCTCCTCTATGCCATCCCTTCATTTCCCTTGATCCACAAGGTGATCCTCAAGGTGAGGAGGGACAAGGCGAAGGTGATCTTGGTAGCCCCAGACAGGCTGCACCAGTTCTGGTATCCAGATCTCCTCAGCCTCAGCTGCAGGCACCTGGAGCAGATTTGTACATGCCCGGACCTGATCTCTCTGTCAGGGGAAGGTATTCCACCTGGACCTTCAATCCCTGCACCTCACAGCCTGGTACCTGAGGGGCTAGAGTTCCAGGCTTTGGGTCTTTCCGAAGATGTCTACACCATGGTGGAGGCATCCTGAAAGGACTCGTCCAGGAAATGTTATGCTTTCAAATGGAAAAGGTTTTCCATTTGGTGTCAGGACAAGGGCCTGGACCCTTTGTTCTGTCCAGTGGCTAACATTCTTGACTGCTTTTGGTCTCTCTCCAAAGGGGGTCTGTGGTCATCGACCCTTAGGGTGCACCTGGCAACCATCTCTGCTTACCGGGTGCGGGCTGGTCAGCCGATGTTGGGGCAGGAGACAGTGGTCGGGCGCTTTTTCTCAAAGGCCTGGATCACACATCCCCTCCGGTGCGTGAACCTCCACCTCCATGGGATCTACTGCTGGTACTGGCAAAGCTCATGGGCAAGCCATTCGAACCAATGCACAAGTGTGCCTTGTCACACTTGTGGAAGACTGCCTTCCTGGTGGATATCACGTCTGCCAGAAGGACAGGGGAGCTCCAGGCACTTTTGGTGGACTCCCCTTGTCTGGCCTTCCACAGGGACAAAGTTGCCCTGTGGCCCCACCCGAAATTCCTTCCGAAGGTGATGTCAGAGTTTCACCTTAACCAGATGTTGACTCTGATGGTATACTACCCTAATTACACCTCAGAGTCCGAGTACAGGCTCCATACTTTAGACCTGAGACATGTTCTCTTCTTTTACAAGGAGAGGATGGTGGAAATTCGGGGAGAGGTTCACCAGCCGTTTATCACCTACGCCGAAGTTGCTTCTGGCAGACCTGCAGTAAAAAGGACCATTGCAAGGTGGATTACATCATGCATAGGTCTGTGCTACGAGTTGATGGGAAGGAGCCACCCAGAGGGATAAGAGCTCATTCTACTCGCCATACTACTGCATCGGTGGCTGCTTCCAGAGACATCCCTATCCAGGAAATTTGCCGGGCTGCTACCTGGAAGTCAGCAAACACCTTCATCACCCATTACCACATCGGCCTCGAGTCATGCTGGGATGCTGGCTTTTGGGCCTCGGTTCTTCAATCTCTGTTCCCTAAGTAGGGGTGTGTGCCTTGCCTCCCTCCTCCCGGAGAACTACTAGGAGACTGCCAATGAGTGTGGATAAACAACATATCCACGCTCCTAGAAGAACAGGTTACTCACCTGTGACAGTAGTTCTAGGAGTGGTATATGTTCATCCACACTGACCCACCCGACCTCCCCAGCTGTGGACGGACAACACCTGGCTTCCAGTGGGCTAAGAGCTGGCGTCATGGGGCGGAGCCGAGGTATATACCACCCGGGTGGGTGGAGGAGCCAGCTCGAAGACTTCGGTCCAATTTAAAGTGGAAGGAAATGCCAATGAGTGTGGATGAACAACATATACCACTCCTAGAACTACTGTTACAGGTGAGTAACCTGTTCATTCTGCCCCCCCCCCCAACCCCGGTGGGAGAATGAGGACTGTTCATTCTTGTCAACGAGGAATAGGCCAGGAAGCATGGGCAGACCAAGAGAAGTTGTACAATTTGCAAGTAGCGCTTTATCAGTAATAAAAAAAAAAAAAAAGTGTTCACGATCGCTCTTGATACAGGCAGTTCAGTAGTCTTTCATCATCTGAAAGTCTCTCTAAAATCACCAGATCTATCTGTAAACAAGACATTATTCTCCTGTTTGTAAGAGGTTTTACCCTGTCAATTTAACCTCTGCATCCTGTTCTTGTAAATTATTTATTTATTTAGCTTTTGTTTACCGGGTAAGTACACTAGACAAGTATTATGCCTATTTTCAGTTACGACCCGGGAGAATACAACATGAGGAACAACAGTCAAGGAGACATGGCAAAGAGAGTACAGTTTTTTGTCACAGTAAACAAATGTGGGAAGTACATCATTTGACGCTAGGGGAAACATATAGTAGTAAGCACATTTCAGATTATACACTGTAGACTAGCTAGTTCAACTGACAGATATATACAGGTCATCATACATAGGAGTGGAGCATAGCTCAAGGACTGGATTGGTCATAATATAACTTATAACATTGTCGTTATACGCTCCCTAGGCTAGTTATCACACTGCCTGTGTTCCATAAAATGTAGAAAGACTTTTAGTTTCTTTCCTGTGATCACAAATACCAAAATCTGCTGCGCAGCTCCAAAGGAGGTCGGTGCTGTTAGTGGGCGGCCTGCCCAACAGATGTGACTACTCCAGGAAGACAGCACTCACATAGAAATAATGCCATGAATCGTAGTAAAGTGCAAATACAGATCTAATCTGTGTCAGTCTTCACCATTCATCACCTTTGGGTATAGTGGCCATAGGTCATGACCCCGCGGGAGCTTTTTTTTATTTTTTGATGGGTGGAGTCGAAGCACTATCTGCGCCGTCCTCGTGGCCCTCGCGGGTTGGCCGTTAGATGTTGTCAACTCCGCCCTCCTGCCAGTTGTTCTTCTCCCGTCGTTGAGGTCGCAAATCATAGGTAGCTCTGCTGCGTACTTTGAAGCCTTCGGCTCCGTTCTCGAAGTCCGTCGATTCCGTTAAATTTTCGACTGCATTGAATTTAAAGTTTATCCTGCGGGCTCTGCTGTTCGATCCACTCGACGTCACCTGGTAAGACTGTTCCTTTCTTTATTTTGCGACGTCGAGTCTTGTTTGGTGGTGCTTTTTTTGTAGGCCATGTCTCGGTCAGGGGCAAGAAAACTATGAAGACAGGATGGCGCCCTATGCGTCGGTGCCCGTGCGGCTGTAAGTATTCTGTCACCGACCAACATGACCGTTGCTTCGCGTGTCTTGGCCCGCTACATGACATGGATTCGTGCGACGCCTGCTTCTCCATGGACCATCGTGCCATCGAACAACACGTATGGAAAGTTGGATGAGCTCCGCCGACTTTCAGGGGACGGGCGCACACTTATCGGGCAAGGCTACGCTCTCTTGGTCTTTCCTTCTGGTCCCTCCGGTCCCTACGGGTGCGGGAGGAGGGCTTCTGCTTCTAGTAGTCTTGCTGCTGCAGAAGCCCTTCTGCGGTGCAGGTTCCAGTCCGCCTCTTGGGGAACGGGCGGAGGCACCACCTTGGCAATCGCCTCTTCAGGGTGAAGGCCCTCGGTGTTGCGCCTCGGCTCGGAAGGCCTGGGTTGGTGCCATCCTCGACGCCGCGTGCGATGCACCTTTGTGGACCCAACGCCATGGGCCCTGATAGGCGCCTGCTATGCGGATCCGTCGCTCGTGTGGTTTCTGCTGTCGGGTCTGTTCACGGCGCCAGTGGTGCTGACGGCGCTGTGGGAGGCTCTATGGCACCATCCCTTACTGTTTTTCACCTCGGCACCATGCTTGAGCATGCCGCAGTGTCCAGCTCTGGAGACGCTTACGGTGCCGAGCGAGGACACGGCGCCATGGAGGCGTTCGGATCTCGGCACCAAGCAACCTGGCCTCGGAGGGTTTTCTGACTCTTCAGTGGTGGTACCTCCTCAGGTGGTGTGCCTGGATCGCCCAACTTTGGGGCCAATCGGAGCACCCACAGTAGTGGAGGGTGCTGCTCTCTGGATAGTCCCTTTGAGGACTGACCAGGGCTGCCAGCTGCCTAGGCTGCCTTTTTCGAGGAGAAGGGCTCTTTTGGACTCCGAGGGGTTGAGGGGTAGGGGTTCAACACGGTGACCCTTTTCTGGGACCCACCCGGGTTCCGAAGGAGTCGTAGTGCATATCTCCGCACTTCCTTTTCGGTTTCCTCGAGATGGCCCTGTTCTTTGGAGGTAGGGGACCACCCTTTTGGACTTTCACGGCCCTGGTCACCTTGCAGGGGGGATTCTTCAGGGTGCAGCCTAGGCAGTTCCAGTATGGTTGACCAGCTGTCGGCTGTTGAGTTTTCCGGAGCTCCCTCTTCCCTTGGGGCTCCAGGTGCGCTCTCTAGCCCAGGCGGAGGACAGCCAGTTCCTGTTGTCAGCTCTGCCACATTCTCCTGCTCTCCCAGGTATTCTTGGTCCTAGCAGTCCTCTCTCCTGGGAGCAGTTCAGAGCTGTGGCTGCTCAGTTTCCCTCTTATGTTAGGGCCACTGACAGATGGGTTTTTCAACCTTCCCCTGAGCAGCCAACCTCTGAACCTTTGAGGTCTTCTGACTCCTCATCCTCCTCTTCAGGAGGTGAGGAACCGTGTGTCCACACTCCCCAGCTGCTGATCTTGCTGAGTATCAGCGTTTTCACGTGAGGATTTTGGAGGACCTGCATGTCACCCCACCCACTCAGCACAATGCAGAGCATCCGACGCGTGCCTTTTTGGGCGATTTCAGTGTGGACACCCTTGTGGTGCCCCCCCAGCCTGCTCCCTTTAGGGAGGCGTCGATGCGCTTCTGGCAGATACCCTTTTCCGGAGTCCCAGCCCCTAGGGATCTCTGCCAGAGGTATTTTGCCCTCCCCCAGAGTCTCCAGGTAATCTGCCTCATCTTGGCTCAGGATTGACGCAACTGGATACTCCCGATGGGCTTCGCGCCCTTCATCGTGACTGGCTCCCAGATACAGACTCCATGGATTTTGACTTCTGGGGCAGGAGGACTTTTTACTCGGCACAGTTGCTTCTTTCTATATCTGCTCATCAGGCCCACTATGCTACCTATGATAGGTTCCTTTGGTCCAGGCTAGGTCAGCTCCTAGCTCGATGCCTGACACGGAGGAAACCAGACAAGCCATTGCACTCTCTGCATGTGGCCTGGAGCTAGCAAGGCACCAAGCAAGGGCATCGTATGACGCCAGTGAGGTAGCTTCCAGGGTCGTAGGGACAGCGATCTGCACTAGGCGGACGGCATGGCTACGTCTCTCCCAGTTGTCACCCTTGGCCCGGTGTAGGGTGATTAACTCCGCTCACCAGTGAACCTACCTTTTTTCCCGTATGGTGAGACATCTGTCGGGGCAAATTCCTACCCTCTCTGGGGTCCCAGTCTCACTTTTCCCATTCTCTGGCCTCTCCAGACCCATGAAGGTTCTCTCTCTCTTGGTGTGCCACCCACTGAGAGCCAAGGGACTTAGTCCCTTAGGGGACTCGGCACTCACCCAAAGGTAATGAATGGTGAAGATTGGCCCAGATAAGATATGAAAATTGTACCTACCGTAATTCTGATCTTTCTATGCATCTTCACCATTCATCACAATCCCACCCTCCATCCCCCTGGGGCCTCAGTCTCCAGGTCCCCTCCCTCTCTGTGCCTCTCTTCACCCCTCCCTTCTGTTGGTCAGGGTGGGGTGACCTTGGGCACATGGGGAATGTTTTTCTCTAGGGAGGTAGGCTGGGATGGGGGCCTCCTTCCTCAGCGTCCTAGGCTCACCCCTGGTGGGGTTGGTGGTTGCCCTCTTTCCTGCTCTCTTTACCTTCTCCCGTCAGCGTTCTTTAATTCCCTTTATTTTCTTGTCCTTTGGACACAACCTCACTTAATTTAAGAAAGTTTTTTTCTTATGCTAAAAATTTAATTTTGAGGGGGGGTACTCCCTGTATCTTGTCTTTCTTCTAGAATAGCCGATTCTGCTTATGTTGGGGTTATTGCCAGTGATTCTGTGCCTTGAATTCTGACAGTTTAGCCTTCTGGCTACCCCTTTGCAGTTCCTATACAATCTGGAGACAGGTTAAGGTTCTAGGGTGTGTTCTCTTCTCTACCCCCCTCACATCTTTATCCCTAAATTCCTTAAACCCTCCCTTCCTCCTCCTTTTCTGCTTCCAGAGATTGGAGCCCCTTCCCAATCCCCTTAGTTTTTCCAGCTTATTCTGTCCTCTCAGTCGTTTATTTCTCTTTTTATTTATATATCTTTTCCTTTGTCTTTCCTTTGGACTTCTTGTCCCTCCCAACCCTTTCTTACTGTACGACAACTCAGAACTGGCGGGAGGGCAGAGTCGACAATACCTAGCAGCCCAGCCTCACGCCACGCAGTGTGTCGGCCTTGACGGCGGTGCCAATGGTGTGTCGACTCCGCCCATCCAAAAAAAAAAAAAACCCAGCTTCCACGGGGTCGAGATCTCTGGCCACTATATGCAAAGGTGATGAATGAAGATGCACAGAAAGATCAGAATTACAATAGGTACATAATATTCATTTATTTTATTTGGCAAGCCAGAGCTACACCATACAGACCACAGTGCTTTGGCGATCAGACCTTCCTCGGAGGTCTTCTTGGAGTAGTCTTTCCTGTGATCAGCCTGAAGAGTACATTAGTCCTCTTAAATGGGAGGTGCCAGCTCTGTGGGTCCAGTGTCCCTGCTTTATGGCTCCCAGAGTAAAACATCTTCATTTGGACATAATTTAACCTGCCCAATAAAGAAAGAAACTTTAAAAAAAATTATAGTTTTTTTTTTTCATCCTCGTGCCATGTTTCCCCACAGTGCCCCACGCTACCCAGAGTTCTGTTCTCCCGGTGGCATGAAGAGGCGAATAGGAGAGTAGAGCTCAGTGTGGGAGTTCGAGAACTGTGAGCCTCTTGTGTTTGTGGGGAAGACACAGTGATGCGTGGAAACAAAAAACACCAGAGATGAAGAGTACTGCCTTTTTACAGCCTTGTATGGCCTTTTGTTTTTAGCTTCTCTTTCGGACTGCACGACTACCATAGTGAGCTGCAGGACCACTCGCTCTCAGCTCAGGATATGCAGATTAGTGGGACACTGTGAGAGACGTTCTTGTGCCACGATCAGAAAACAGTGAAGCACCCAAAATACAAGTGTCTCCCACAGTGTCCCCATGTATTTCTGAAGTCTCATTTTTTCGGTAGTCTGTTTGCCAAAGATATCCTCTGTGCAGTCGCTGAAATGAAAAACTGATGCAGTACTTGTAGGTACTTTCGGTGTTGCTTGCCTCCAAAGTTGAACTCTCGAACATGAGAGTATCTTCCCCACGTGCAAGAGATGTCAGTAAACATAACAGACACACAATGTGATGGCGCCGACCAGAAGAAATGCTACTGAATGGAGAGTTCAACTTTGGAGACAAGTAATGCCAAAAGTAAGTACTGCATTAATTTTTCGTTTCGGTGACTGCACAGAGCACGTTGTTGGCAAACAGACTGCCAAAAAATGAGACTTCAGAAATACATGGGGATGCAGTGAGACATTTGTATTTTGGGTGCTTCACTGTTTCCTGATTGTGGCACAAAAACATCTCTCACAGCGTCCCAGTAAATTGCAAATGCTGAGACGAGAGCAAGTGGTCCTGGTTGCAGCTCACTATGGCAGCTGTGCAGACTGAAAGAGAAACTAATAAAAAGTCCTAAAAAGGCAGAACTCTTTGTCGCTGGTGTTAGTATTTCCACAAACCACTTCGTCCTCCCCACAAACACAAGAGGTTCCCACTTCTCAGACTCTCACACTGAGATCTGTACTCCTATTTCTAGGGGGTGGGGGTAGGAAGAAGTAGGCTGCTGGTTAACTAGGATCTGCAGCTTATCCATTAGGTAGGGAAATGGGCAGATTGGGTGGGCCAAGCGGTCCTTATCTGCCGTCAAATTCTATGTTTCTGTTTGCCTCTTTACATCACTCTGACAGAGACTCAAGAAGGACTGATTTAATGGTGATGAACTCTTACACTGTCTGTATGTTATTTTTGAGGCAGGCCGCCTGTTCTGTCAGTCAGCAGGCATTTTGGAATGCAGTTTTGCCTCTGTGTGACAGTTTGACATTGCATGAGAAACCTAGTCGTGCACATGCACTGAAGGCTGGTTTGGCAGATGCTAAGCACCAGTTTCAGATGGCTTTTCATGTGGAAGACGTTGCTTCTAGAGCAGTAGGAAATGTGGTGTCTACTAGAAGTTTTGTGTAGCTTAGAACATTGGAGCGAAATACAAAAAAGAGGTCGCACACGGAGGCAGGTGCAGGGATGAAAGAATTATGAATGCAAAATACAAAAAAGCCCATACTCGTGCCAACAGAATAAATGGGACTGCTCACCACTGACCCTTTGATGAAGGAACTTGGTTCCGAAATGCATCTGGGCCATGCACACAGCACCTGAAATAAAATGAAGCTCCTTATTGAATTTGTGGTAAGCAGTCCCTTTATTCTGTTGGCATGAGTGCGGGATTTTTTTGTATTTTGCACTTAGAACATCGGACTTGTCACAGGATATGCAAAATATGGTAGCTGATTTTTCCCTTTAAAGGTATTCTTCCCTGTTTGGTGATGAGACAGAGGTAGACATGAAAAACATTGATAAGCAGAGAACAGCTTTTAAATTGCTGACAGAAGGAAAGGGGCAAATTTACTTACAGGTCCTACAGAAAGGGTGGTATATGAAGAGCCACTATAGCAGACCCTATGTGCACCATGACTGTGCAGTTCTCTCATTGCTGCCTCTTGCTCTGATGTCATCTACAGGGGATTCTGAGAATTGTAATTATAACAGAAATTATTTATTTATTTAAAGAGTTTACCAGGAAGGCATGCTGAGCAGGCTACTACTGCTCAATTCTAGATGCGTCCTAGGGGAGAGAGTAGTGGAGAAGTGCAGTACAGCAAAGACAGAAATTTAATCAATACATTGATAACCATTTAAACTAACTTCTAGAGGGGTGGACGCACATCCTAGACAAGAACAAAGTACAAAATAATGTGCTCATAAACTGTAATAAAGGTACATCACTGTCTGCTAACACCAACACAAGTAGGACTGCATTTGAAAAAAAAAAAACATGTAATATCAGCTCAAAATCAGAAATAAAATCCTACTAGTAAATGCTAGGAGTCTAATAAACAAACTTGGCGAACTCCATTACAGGCTACGCAAAGATGATATCGATATCTGTGCTGTCACCGAAACCTGGTTCGCAGATGGGGACTGGGCTACTGATCAACATGGACAAAATTAAGGCAATGTTGTTTGGCCCTAGATCCCTTGGGCACGATAGAACACAACTCCTACAACTTACAACCTCGGTCGGCAACTGCATAGAAGTAGTGCCCTTCCTGAAATACCTTGGCCTTACCCTGGACCAGGGTCTCACCCTGAAAAACCACGTGGACTTAGTTACCAAAACCTTACATGGGAAACTAGGCACCCTCTACCGAACTGAGAGACCAGCTTGTTCCAGAAACTAGGATCTCTCTTGCCACCAGCATCCTCCTCCCGACACTCATATATGCCACCCCAGTAGTGCAAGGACTGGGGAAGCTGGAGAGGAACCGGCCCCAGGTACTTTACAATAAGGTGGTTTGATTCGCCGCCCAGGCCAACCCAAGGGATCTTATCTGTGTCAGTCTTCACCATTCATCACAGATGGGTACTGGCCGGAGATCAGGACCCCGTGGGAGCCCTTTTTTTTTTTTTTTAAAGGATAGGCGGAGCCGACGCAGCACCGGCGCCGCCCTCAAGGCTGGCGTACTACGTGGCGCGGAGGATTAGCTGTTGAGCTGCATCGACTCGGCCTGCCTACCAGTTCTTCGCCTCCTGCTGCTGAGGTCGCCTTTGTGGGAAGCCTTGAAGAAGTGTTTTTCAAAATTTTGGTCTTCTATCGTCGATAGTTCATCGGTCTACTAGTTCTAGTCTGCCCTACTCGACGTCGCTGGTAAGATCTTTCCATTATTTATAGTTTTGGCGACGTCGAGTCTATTTTTGGTGTTTTTTTTCCGCAGGTCATGTCTCGGTCGGAGGGCAAGAAATCATCTAAGGCGGGGCGGCCCTCTATGCGTCGGTGCCCGTGTGACTGCAATTTCTTCGTGACCGACCAGCATGACCGGTGTCTCTCGTGTCTTGGCCTGCTTCACAACATGGATTCGTGCGACGCCTGCTTCTCTATGGATCGCCGTGTTCTCGAACAGCACGCGTGGAAAGTTGGACGAGCTCCGCCGACTTTCGGAGGTAGGATCCGCACTCGTCGGGCCAAGCTGCGTTTTCTCGGCCTTTCTTCCGGGTCCCCTTCCGGTTCTATACGGACCGTGGAGGAGGGAGTCTCAACCCCCCGTAGCCTAGCCTTGGTTGAGGCTCCTCCCGCGGCAGGAGGAGGCCCGCCCGCTTCCTCCCGGAGCAGGCGGAGGCGCCCGCTATGGCAATCACCACTGGGGTGAAGGCCCCAGTTCGACGGCCCGGTCGACGCCTGTCGGTCGGTGCTGTCGAGGCCTCCGTGCCGCTCGCATGTGTCGAGGGGCTTGTCGGGCCGGCTCGCCTCTCGGCGCCGTGGGCTCTGTCGGCGCCCGCTTGTGGCGCCCGGTATGCTCAGCGGCGCCGACCCTGGATCTGGCGTTGCCTTTGCTATGTCTCGCCTCGGCGCCCGAGAGTTGAGCGCGGCTCCGCGGGTTGTTGGTCGGCGCCGCCTGTGATAAGCCTGGCAGTGCCGTCTTCGGCGCCGGGTCCATTTCGGAGCTGTCGACGCCGCCTGGTTCTCGTGCCGACTGCGGCGCCAGGGGCGGGCGGTGTCGCCAGTGTCGAGCCTTTCTTGGCTGTCCGGCGCTAGCCACCCTCTGTGCCGCGCGCGCTGGGGCCTGGGCGGTGTCTGCGACTCCGGGGCGGCCGCTGGGGCTGCCACCAGCGCCATCTCTGTCCCCGGTGCCGCTCCCAGTGCCGATGGATTTGACGGCGCCACACCTGGCCCTAGCTCCGGACCTCTGGCCCCGGCTGTCCTGCCAACTTCTGCCAGCCCCGCCCGCGGGGCCGTGGAGGGCGCGGGTGCTGCCTCGGCCACTGCCACGACTTCTGGGCCCTTAGCGAAGGTCGCTTTTCCTTGCCCTCCTACCGTCTGGCTTAGGGCCTCGGACTCCACCTCTTCGGAGTCGGGCTCAGAGTCGGACGAGCAGGCACACCCTTCGGGGTTGCCTGCACAGGAGGGTGAACCAGTGGTCTCTTCAACGAGTCGGAGTCAGCCCCCTCTTGAGGAGTGTCGGGTTCCCTCCCAGGTCGGGGTCAGTGGCACTGACCAGCAGGCTATGGTGAGTGCCACTATAGCCATGCAACCTGGCTTGGGGGGGTTCCTGGACCCTTCAGCAGGTGTACCCCCTCCCGTGGTGTGTCTTGATCGCCCAACTTTGGGGCCCATCGAGAAGCCTACGGTGGGGAGTGCTGCGCCTGGATTTCCCCTCAGGACATCCCAGGGCTGCCAGCTACCTAGGCTGACCCTTCCGAGGACCAGGACTCTCTCAGATTCTGAGGGTCGAGGGTGTGAGGTCGCGCATAGGCCTCTGGGTCCACCCGGCCCTGGACGAAGCCAGAGTGCGGACTTCCGTCTTTCCCCTTCCGGGTCCTTGAGAGGGTCCCATTCTTTGGAGGCAGGGGACCGTCCTTCTGGACCCATACGGCCCCAGTCGCCTCACTGGGGGGATTCTTCTGGGCGCAGCTTAGGCAGTACCAATGTGGTTGTACAGCTGTCAGCTGCGGAGTCTTCCGGGACACCTTCCCCGGGTGTCCGTGGTCCGCTCCCTAGCCCTGGCAGAGGCCAGCCGATTCCTTCCCTCGGCTCTGCCCCTACCCCTCTGCCGCATTCTCCAGCGCTCCCGGGCATTCTTGGTCCTACCGGGCCTCTCACCTGGGAGCAGTTCAGAGCGGTGGCTTCTGGGTTCCCTGCCTACGTTAGGGCCTTGGACAGTCAGGTTTTTCAACCTTCCCCTGAGCAGCCACCCTCGGAGCATATGGTGACCTCCAGCTCCTCATCCCCCTCTTCTGGGGGAGAGGAACCATCTGTCCACATCTGTCCTGCCGCTGATCTCTCCGAGTATCAGCGTTTCCTCGCGAGGATGTTGGAGGACCTTCACCTTTCCCCCCTTTCCGCGAGCAATCCAGAGCATGCGGCGTACGCCTTTCTAGGCGATTTCGAGGCCGCCACCCTTGTGGCACCCCCCTGGCCTGCTCCCTTTGGGGAGGCGTCCATGCGTTTCTGGCAGAGGTCCTTCTCCGAGTTCCTGCCCCTAGGGACCTCAGCCAGAGGTATTGCGCCCCCAGAGTCTCCAGGTTCTATGCCTCATCCGCAGTCCGGATTGACGACCTGTAAACTCCTGACGGGCTTCGCGCCTCCACTGCATCGGCCCCTCAGATCAAGACTCCCTCGATTTTGACTCTGGGGAGGAGGACTTTCACTGCATGGTTGCTTCTCTCCATCTCAGCTCATCAGGCCCACTATGCAGTCTACAACAGGTTCTTGTGGTCAGCGCTAGGTCAGATTCTAGCTGCTTTGCCTGACTCGGAGCAAACCAGGCAAGCCATTGCGCACTCTGCACATGGCCTGGAGCTAGCAAGGCACCAAGCAAGGGCATCTTGCGACGCCAGTGAGGTAGCTACCAGGGTCATAGGGACAACGATCTGCACCAGGAGATCGGCATGGCTTCGCCTTTCCCGGTTGTCACCCTTGGCCCGGCGTAGGGTGATTTGCTCCACTCACCAGGGAATCTATCTCTTTTCCCATAGGGCGAGACGACGCTTGTCGGGGCAAATTCCTTCCCCCGGGGACCCTGCCTCGCCTCCCCACTCTCGGCCTCCTCCGGCCCAGAAGGTTCCCTAGTGTGTCACCCACTGAGGGCTAAGGGACACTGTCCCTTAGGTGCAATTAGTCACCTCTTCGGGAGGCTTGGTATCACTATCTGTGATGAATGGTGAAGATTGACACAGATAAGATATAGAAATTACGCTCACCGTAATTATGATCTTTCTGTGTATCTTCACCATTCATCACAATCCCACCCGCCATGCCCCTGGGGCTCCAGTCTCTGGATCCTCCTCCTTCTGTGCCTACCCTCTTTGCTGGAAAGTTGGGACACACGGGGTAATTTTTCCCAAGATGTACAGTCTGAGTGGCACTCTCTCTACTATTTATCCTCACGCCTACGGGGTGAGAACTGGTGGTTGCCCTCCTTCTGTTATCCTTCTATTTAAAAAAAAAAAAAAAAGAGACCCCTTTTTTTCACCAAAAATCTTTGCAGAGAGAGTACTGAGTCCCTGTACCCTGTCCTTCTCCAGAATAACCGACTCTGCTTTTGGGAGTATTGCCAGTTATTCTGTGCCTTGAATTCTGGCAGATGAGCTTTGCCACTCCTTGCAGTTCCTATACAGTCTGGTGACATTGGGGCCCCTACCCAATCCCCTTAGTTTTCCTTCTTCTATGCTGTCCTCTCAGTCGTTATTTCTCCTTTTAGTTCAGTTTTCTCTTCCTTTTTCTGTCCCTTGACTCTCTTATCCCACCCTCCATCCCTTCCTCTTACCTCTCAGCGACTCAGAACTGGTAGGCAGGCTGGTCGGCGCAGCTTCTTGGCTAATCCTCGCGGCGCCACGTGAGTCGTCGGCCTCGGGCGCGCCGGTGCTGCGTTGGCTCCGCCTATCCTTTTTTTTAAAAAAAAAGGCTCCCACGGGGTCCTGATCTCTGGCCATTACCCATCTGTGATGAATGGTGAAGATACACAGAAAGATCATAATTACGGTAAGAACGTAATTTCTATTTCACCACTGTGACTCCCTATCTTTGTTAAATTGGCCCTCTCTGGATGCCTGCCTCCAGTACCCACTGCTTGGCCTCGCCTGCAAGATAGTCGGCCCGACTCCCCCTCCTAGTCTCTCTGGACTAGTTGCTCTAAAGACCAGTCCCCAGCTCCTCCGCACAACAGGCCGAACTCTCCTAGACTTCTCCAGGGTTAGAACCAAGGCGAGTGGCATGTCCTTTGCTCACACCGCTCCTGCCCTGTGGAACCAACTCCCCGCTGGGGTGCAGGAGGCTGCCTTTATCAAAACATTCCACACAAGGCTTAAGGCTCACCAGGGGGAAGCCAGTTCTTGCCATTGCACCGGCTCCTGATAGGACCCTAGCGAGAAGGAATAACCATGCTCTTGCACTGTGACGTTCCAGTATTGCCATAATAAATGTTTTGTTGTCATAACTGTAACCTGAAATAATGCTGTCTCACTGTATTGTTCACTTAAACTATGTAATCAATCAAATCAAATTCTTTATTTATCCAGGCAAACACCATTGAGCAAGCTCATTTACAAGGTGGACCTGCATTACACAAGTCAAGTAACCATGCATTTATATACAGACAAATAGACAGTAGATGCAAGAGTACAGCAGTACAGGTAGGCCTGCAATAGACAGGATAAGTGAAAATACATTTGGG
The DNA here is from genome assembly GCA_016271365.2 of Neoceratodus forsteri. Taxonomy (NCBI): domain Eukaryota; kingdom Metazoa; phylum Chordata; order Ceratodontiformes; family Ceratodontidae; genus Neoceratodus; species Neoceratodus forsteri. Next base: position 1,020,200,151 of record CM028134.1, read on the forward strand.
TTCAGGTAAAAGACAGTCAGTAAGGGTATACATAACAATAGGGTAGCAAGTCAGTAAACATTTATACCAGATACAACAACATACATGGTTTAGTATTCCTGTAAGGTAAAGGCATTATAGTCCAGCGAAGAGATTAGTTGAAGTGGATGCTACAAGCGAAGAGACATACATAGTCAGTTTAAAAAAGACCCAGGTGTATCAAGGGGGAGACATGTGTCGGGAGAAGTGGGCAGCCAGTGGGGGGGGGGTCTGCAACTGGGGAACTCCATCACAGGCTACACAAAGATGATATCGATATCTGTGCTGTCACCGAAACCTGGTTCACAGATGGGGAGTGGGCTACTGATCAACACGGACAAAACTAAGGCAATGTTGTTCGGCCCTAGATCCCTTGGATCGGAAGGAATGAGATGCTGTGGGTATACAAGGAATAGGTGGGTGAGGGAAGGTGAGATTTAGGGCGGTGGATAAGTAGGTGGCTCAGGGACAAGTTATGCACTGATACAAGAAAGAAGGAGAATGGGAAAAGTAGGGAGGATGTGGAAGGGGGTGTAAGTAAGCTAGGATCATTGGAAGCAGTTGCAGACTTCTGTAATGTATTTTGAGTATAAGGTCTTAAACACAGTGAGACTAACAGGAGTCCTTAGTTTGTGATTTCTGTAACACATTCCAGAGCTAGGATCGTTGGAAGCAGTTGCAGGCTTCTGTAATGTATTTTGAGTATAAGGACTGAAACACAGTAATACTAACAGGAGTCCTCAGTTTCAGTGATTTCTGTAGCACATTCCAGAGTGACGGTAGAACGAATCCTATGGCAGCTCTCCCAAAACGCATTAGGGCTTTGGGCACTTTCAGAGAAATCAGGGAACAGCTTCTTAGGGCATAGGTTCCAGGCATATTGAGAGTCAGGCAATCAACAATGTACTGCTGAAGTTTGCCAGTGATAGCTCTGTATGTCCAGAGAGCTGCATTTTTATTTCGTGTGTAGGGAGGTTCAATCTACGGCCGCATATAAAGAGCAGTGATGGGTGGAGAAGGGGAGACCAGTGATGAAGCGTAGGGCTCTGTGGTAAAGTATGTCCAATTTACCGAGGTATGAAGTAGCGCATTGGCTGTATATGAAGTCAGCGTAATCAATTAGGGAAAGGAACGTAGACTGAACTAGCTGTCTCTTGGCCTCTGTAGTTAGTAGGCTGTTTAACCTGAAGAAGAGACCTAGTTTCTGCCTCAGTTTTTAACAAATCCTCCAGGTGGTCTGCAAAGGGAGTTTGAAGTTAGCCAGACCCCAGGTATTTGAATTTCAGCACAAATTCCAGGGTTTCTCCTAGGAGGGTGGTGATGGGGGTAGAGCAGGGTAGGCTGCATGGTTAATAGGTGAAAATAGCATTGCCTTTGTCTTTTTGGCATTAAGTAGCAATTTTTTACTAAGGAGCTGGTATTGAAGTATGTTGAAGTCAGCTTGCAGGTCACTACAGGCAGTTTCAGGAGTTGTATGGCTTAAGTAGATCACTGTATCATCTGCGAACAGATGAATTTTTGCCCCATTGATGCCTGAGTCTGTATTGTTGATGTAGATGGCAAATAGGAGTGGCCCCAGGATGGATCCCTGCGGGATGCCTCTTATTAACAGATTTGAGGGGGAGAGTTCACCTTCGGCCTTGACCTGTTGGTGCCTGTCAGAAAGGTAGTTGTGGAACCAACGCAAGGAGGTAGAATCTAGACCAATAGCTTTTAATGAAGAAAGAAGGAGGCTGTGGTTGACAGTGTCGAAGGCCTTACTTCGGTCTAGAAAAACGGCACGGACAAATTTTTTGTTTTCTAGCTCGCGCTGCCAGTCATTTGTCACCTTGGCCAGTGCCGTGATTGTACTATGTTCAGTTCTGAAACCAAACTGCATTGGGTTTAGCAGGTTAGTATCATCTATGAAAGATTTCAGCTGGACATTCATGATTTTTTCCAGAAGTTTTGATAGTACCGGGAGAAGGGAGATGGGCCTATAGTTGTTTAGATGACAGGGGTCTCCGGATTTAAACAACGGAATAACATGTGCGGTCTTCCACAGTTTGGGGAGGGTCCCCTTGAGAAAGGGACACGTTAAATAGATGCGTAATAGGTACGGCCAAGACATGATAGGCAATCTTTAGGTAGCATGGATCGAAGGTGTCAGCGCCAGCACTTTTTCTGGTGTCCAAACTGGAGGAGGAGATCTTCAACCTCTTTTAGTGAGGCAGGAGAGAATGAAAAGACTGCATCTGAGGGACTAGATTCTGAAGGTTGCATGGTAAGCTGGGAGCATAGGTTGCATGCAGGTGAGTTATCAAAAGCTATCCCTGCAGTAGCAAAGTGATTGTTGAAGGCTTGTAGTATCTCTTTATTGTTGTTGATAGTTACATTGTCAGAAATAATTTTTGAGGGGGGAGAGTGTTTCCTGTGGTATTACCAGAAAGTTCTTTTATTGTGGACCAGAACTTGGTAGGGCAGTTGGAGGCGGTGTCGAGTTTAGAGCGATAGAAGTTGGACTTGGTTTTCCGAATTAGCTTTGTACAGTGGTTTCTGGCTATTCTGAAAAGATGCCAGTCTTCAGCTTTGTGGGATTTGCGTGCTAGCTTCCAGAGCTTGTCTCTTTTTAATAGTGCTGACTTGATGTCTGCTGTGAACCAACGGCACCTTCTAGTCTTTATGCGCGGGTTTTGACTAAGGGTGCGAGGGTGTTAAGAGCGCTGGATACAATTTCGTGGAAAATGGCATATGCTGTTTCTACTGATTTGGCTAAATAAAAGGTCTGCAAAGCAGGGAGGCTTTCAGGTCATTGATATATGCAAGCAGGTCAAATTTCCGGTTTGATCTTTTGGTAGAGAACTTTGCTAAGGCTGTTGGTTTAGGGACCGCTCTTATGCCAGCAATAAAGCAATGGTCACTAACATCGGCAGAATAGATCCCAGCATGGGAGAAGAAATGGAGTTTGCTTACTAGAAGTACATCTAATAGTGTACTTTTCGTAGGGTTTTTCTTATTGATATGAGTAGGTTCATTAATAAGTAGAGTGAGCCCGGGTCGCCCCTGCAAAAGGGACCTCCGGGGCTCAGTGGTCTTACCCGGTCACCAAAATTTAATAAATAAATAAAATAAATAAATATACCAGGATACTGTGCTGTCCTCAAAAACCGTCAACTCAAAAAAGGAGGAGGAGTTGCATTATATATTAAAGAAAATTTAAAGTATAGTGAAATAAACTGTGGACAGACTGATAGTGAATTGATCTGGATCAAACTAAACTATTTTAAAAAACCCACTAACAATTGGAGTAGGGTATTGGGCACCTAACTTAGGTACCACTGCCAGTTATATCTTTTTCTCTGACCTGGATAACATGACAACTAAAGATGACTTTATCTTACTAGGCGACTTTAACATACCTAATATATGTTGGCAGTCCTTGAGTACAAACAGTAATTGGGAAAACAAATTCAATTTGCCATTCATAATGACTTAGAACAAATAGTGGATAAACCAACTAGGAAAGAGAACATATTAGACTTAATATTCACAAACATTAAAGATTATGATTCAGCACCTAATGTTCAGGAATCCCTCAGTGACCATTCTACGATCTCCTGGAAGTTCTTGAATACAAAAACTAGCAAAGTTGGGATATCCATAATTAAAAACTATAGTAAAGCAAACTATAATAAAATTAAACTTTTTCTAAAAAATGGGACTGGCAACAGGACTTGAAAGGTCTTAGTATCAGTAAAATGTGGCAAGCTATTCAACGTAATATCAACCACTGTATAGAGACCTGGGTTCCAGAATGGACAAAATACGACAGTAATAAACAGAGAGTTCCATTATAGTGGAATACAAATATTAAAAGAAGCATTAAAAGAAAAAAAAAAAAAAAAAACTTTTCATCGCTATAAAAAGAGCTCCACAAATGAAGCATGGCAAAAATTTTAACATATTTGGTTTTGGAGAATGTGTTTAAATGCAAGGATCTGTCCTTTTCTGTCTCTTCTCTGTCTGGTTGCGCAACCCAATTTTCCTGTGAGACCTCGGACTTGATCAACCTGAACAGTCTCACAATTCTTTGCCTGTCTCTGTGTCTCAGTTTTTTCTTTTGCTATATGTTTCTCCTTCCTTACATATCTACATCAGCTAATATAAATAGAATTATGTGCAAATCATTGTATGGAAATGTAACTGAAATCTGGGTCCTTTGTGTTTAGAAAATATTTAGTATTACTGTTGAAATGTGTATTAATTGTATGTTGTCATGACTTTAAAAAGCTAGAGGTTACTTGAGTGCGGATGTTGAGCCTTTTGCGAAAAGGGGCCTCAAGATGCTCAGTGTAGTAGTAGTTCCTGAAACTTACAAGGACAGGATGTTTGCTAAGGATGGGGGTTGAAAAGACTTATAAAAGAGCTAAGTTGAACTGCAAAAAGGAGATTACAAGAATAAGGGACACAGACTGGAGGACGATTTTATTTTTTTTCCTCTGTACATAGTAATTCTGAACAGTTTTTTTTTGTTACTACAAATAAACAGATCTTATCTGTGTTGGTCTTCACCATTCTTTATATTTGGGTATGTGGCTGGAGGTCACGACCCTGTGGGTGCTCTTTTTTTATTTGATGGGTGGAGTCGACGCACTGACGGTGCCACCCTCAAGGCTGGTGCTTGCAGGTTGGCCGTTGGGTGTCGTCGACCCCACCCTCCTGCCATTTCTTCGTCTCCTGCTGTAGAGGTTGCACCTCATGAGGAGCTCCAAGCAACTACGTTCGGCCTAGTCTTTGTGTCCTTTGACACAGAGTTATACCTGCTGATTCCGATTAGCTCTACCCGATGCCGCTGTTTGGTAAGACTGTTCCTTTATTTTCAGTGACGCTGAGTCTGTTTTTTGCATTGTTTTTCCGTTGATCATGTCTAGGTCGGAGGGTAAAAAGTCGCTGGCGGCGGCCTCCCTCTGTGTGTGCCCCTGTGTCACAGAGGTACTCAGTTACCGACCAGTATGACGCTTGTCTTGTGTGTGCCTTGGCCTGCTGTTTACAATATGAATTAGTGTGATGCCTGTTTCTCTCTGGATCGTCATGTCCTGGAACAGCGTGCATGTGGAAAGTTGGAGCGAGCTCTGCCAACTTTGGAGGAGGCGGCACTTTCGTCAGGCCAAGCCACGGTCTCTCGGCCTTTCCTCCGGGTCCCCTCCCGGTTCTATATGAACTGCGAAGGAGGGGCCTTCCACTTCTTGTAGCCTTGCCGTGGCAGAAGCCCCTTCCTCGGTGCAGGAGGCCCAGTCCGTTCCCCCTGGGAAACAGGTGGGAGGCACCGGTCTGGCAATCGCCCCTTTGTAGGAAAAGGCTCCCCGGTGTCGTTTCTTCGGGCTGGAAAGACTGGGTCAGCACCGTCCTCGACGCCGTCCTTCGGTGCCATTTTGGGCCTTGGTGCCGTTCGCAGCACTGTGGGCCCTGATGACGCCGTTGTCGGTGCTGGTCTGCCCCTTCAGTTGGGTTTACCCCCTCAGGTGGTGTGCCTGGATCACCCAACTTTAGGGCCGACCAGAGCACCCTCATGAAGGGAGGGTGCTACTCCCTGGGTGGTCCCCTCAGGGACTGACCAGTGTTGTCAGCTGCCTAGGCTGGTGTTTGCGAGGTGGAGGGCTCTTTCGGACTCTGAGGGGTCGAGGGGTCATGGTTCGATGCGGTGACCCTTTTCTGGGACCCAACCGGGTTTGGGGAGGAGTTGCAGCGCGGACCCCCACCCTTCCTTCTCAGTCTCCTCGAGCGGGACCTGGTCTTTGGAGGGACGGGACCGTCCTTCTGGGTTTGTATGGTCCCGGTTACTTCACAGGGGGGATTCTTCAGGGCACAGCCTAGGCAGTTCCAGCATGGTTGATCAGCTGTCGCCTGTTGGGCTTTCCAGACTTCCTCCTTCCCTTAAGGCTTCTGGTGCGCTCTCTTGCCCTTGTTGTGGACGTGGCCCCCATTTCTCTGTCACCATCTCCTGCACTCCCAGGCATTCGTGGTCCTACGGGACCTCTCTCCTGGGAACAATTAAAGGGTGCGGCTGCTCACTTCCCTACTTACATCGGGGCCATGGACAAGTGGGTGTTCCACCCTTCCCCTGAGCAGCCAACCTCTGGATCTCCAAGGTCTTCTGCTTCCTCATCCTCCTCTTCTGGGGGAGAGGAGCCCTCCGTCCACATCTCTCCTGCTGCTGATCTCGCTGAGTATCAGCGTTTCCTCGTGAGGATGGTGGAAGACCTGCATGTCACCCCACCCACTCAGCACAATACGGAGCATTCGACGTGTGCCTTCCTAGGCGATTTCAGTTTGGCCACCCTTGTGGTGCCTGCCTGGCCTGCTCCTTTCCAGGAGGCATCATTGTGGTTCTGGCAAAGGCCCTTTTCCGGAGTCCCAGCCCCTAGGGATCTGAGCCAGAGGTATTGTGCCCCCCTGGAGTCTCCAGGTCATATCTCATCCTCAGTCAGGATTGACGCAGCTGGACACTCCTGATGGGCTTCATGCCCTCCGCCGTGACCGGTCCCCAGATCAAGATTCCGCAGATTTTGACTTCTGGGGAGGAGGATCTTCTACTTGGCACGGTTGCTACTTTCAATTTCTGCTCATCAGGCCCATTATGCTTCCTATGATAGGTTCTTGTGGTCCAGGCTGGGTCAACTCCTAGTCTCTTTGCCTGATTCGGAGGTAACCAGACAAAACATTGCGCACTCTGTACGTGGCCTGGAGCTAGCAAGGCACCAAGCGAAGGCATCTTAAGACGCTAATGAGTTGGCTTCCAATGTCGTAGGGACAGCGATCTGCACTAGGCGGACGGCATGGCTGCGTCTTTCCCGGTTGTCACCCTTGGCCCAGTGTATGGTGATTTCCTCCGCTTACCAGAGAACCCACCTTTTCTCCCGTAAGGTGAGGCGGTGTTTGTCCGGGCAACCTCCTGTCCCCGCCTCACTCTCCCCAGTCTCGGGCCTCGCCAGGCCCATAAAGGTTCTCCCTCTCAGGATTTTTCCCCCACTGGGAGCTAAGGGACTTAGCCCTTTATAGCTAGGGCCCCCTTCGGGGGGGGCTTAGTACTCACTCTAATGTGATGAATGGTGAAGATTGCCACAGATAAGATATGAAAAGTACGTACCTACCGTAATTCTTGATCTTTCTGTGTATCTTCACCATTCATCACAAATCTTGCCTTCCATCCCCCTGGGGCCTCAGTCTCTGGGTCCCCCTCCCTCTGTGTGCCCCCTCCCCCCCTTCCTTTCTGCAGGTCAGGAGTGGGGTGACCTTGGGCTCATGGGGATTTTTCCCCTCTCCTTCTGACAGGGGGAAGAGAGGTCAGGGGAAGGGAGGCTTCCCCCTTCAGTGCCTGGGCTCCACCCCTTTGGGGTAGGATTGGTGGCTGCCCTTTTTCTTTCTTTCTCTCTCTCTCTGTCTCTCTCCCTCCCTCCCTCTGTCTCCTCCATCCTTGTCCTTAGGGACTCATCCCTCAGTTTTTACTTAGGGAGACTTATTGTTTCTCCCCAATCCAGTTATTTGGTTTCAGGGGAGGACAACCCTGGATTTCTGTCCCATGATAGCCTCATCTGCTTCTGCTGGAGTTAGTTGCCAGTAATTATGTGCCTTGAATTCTGGCAATACAGCCTTCTGGCTACTCCTTCGCAGTTCTTAGTCTCAGTTTGGGAACAGTCAGTGAGTCCGGGATATGTCCTCCCCCTTCTTGTTTTTCCCTCCCTCCTCCCTTTCCTTTTCTGATTTCAGAGATTGGGGCCCCTTCCCAATCCCCTTAGTTTTTCTTAATCTCCTGTCTGTCCTCTCAGTCGTTTATTTCTCCTTTTAGTTCATATATCTTTTCCTTTGTCTGTCCCTTGGACTTCCTTGTCTCCCCCCCAGCCCTATCTTACTCTACGGTGACTCAGAACTGGCATGAGGACGGGGTCAATGACACCTAATGGCCAACCCATGAGCGCCACATAGTGCGTTGACTCCACCCATCCAAAAAAAGAGCTCCTGCGAGATCGTGACCTCCGGCCACATTCCCAAATGTGATGAATGGTGAAGATATGCAGAAAGATCAAGAATTACAGTAGGTATTTATTTTTTGTGGAATTTTGCAACTGCTCCTGTGTTTTCCCTATGCTTCCTGACCTGTGCCTCGATGACAGTGTCTCATCTCCCAGCTGCATCACCACCTGGTGTCATTTAGGTGGCTACTCGTGTATAGGGCATTGGCATCCTTGCACTCTCGCTGATTAAGCTTGTCTGGTCTCCCAGCTGCACTGCAACGTGGTGGCACAACCCACCCTCTCCAGAGGAGCATGTCCTCTGGGTCACTCCATCCTACTTTCCCTGCCAACCCTTCAATAACTATTGGTCATTCCCTAACTCGAGTTGCCAGCATCACGTGCAGCAGCGCCAATGATGTGCCTTTTTATTGTTTGTTACTCAAGCTTTTTCATGGAGGTGGCGACCCAGGGTTGGGAACGAACCCAGGGCGAGCTTTTTTCATGGTGGTGATGACCCGGGGTTGGAAACAAACAAAGGATACTGGAAAGTCGGCGGGGGGGGGGGGGAGAAATAGTTAACTATACAAGTTTCCTTTTTTTATGTTGCTGCTAGTACTAATGAACACTTTTTATGAATTCTACAACTGCTTCTGGTGTTTCCTATGCTTCCTGACCTGTGCCTCGATGACAGATGGTGTCAGTCTAAATGGGATTTACACCATGCATACTCTAAGCCAGGAGTTTTGTGCGTGGGTACTGAATCTAGTACCAGGGAAGCATAGCGAAAGGTATGGATTCTGCAGCAGCAAGTCCAGGAGTGGTTACTAGGAGAATTGCAGCCAAACTAGCAAAGATAGAAGTCCAAGCTGAGATTGTACAGCCAGCTCAGGTTATGGAAAAAGAAAGGCATTGACAGAACCTGAAAGCCTGGTGGACTTTTTCAGATGGTGGGCTATACAACAAAAAGTGATAGAGAAGCAGAGAAGAGTTGCAGCTACAGGAGCAGCGCTGGCTGGATGCCTTGCAAGCTATCAAAGCAGAAGGATCTGGCACTGGTCCAACAGAGCAACAAGGTACAAGCAACTTAAAAGACATTAAACTTACAAAGTTGTGTCCCTCGAGTGATATCGAGACGTACCTGACAACTTTTAAAAGAATTGCCACAGCCTGCCAATGGCCAGAGCAGCAGTGGACAGTTTGGCTGGTACCCTACCTGACAGGTAAAGCCCAACTTGCCTGCAGCAGTATGGACACTGCACAGTCAGAAAACTATGACCTTATGAAAAAAGAAATCCTGAAAAGATACATCTCAGGAGAGACCTACAGGCAAATATTCCAGTCTCTGAAGTACAATGCATTTGACAATCCTCAAGAAGCCTTCACCAGACTCAGAAAGCTCCTTATTAAATGGCTCCAACTAGAGGGCAAAACAGTCCCACAGATCATCGATACATTTGCAACGGAGCAATTCATTAACATCCTGCCTGCAGATGTGCAGCCTTGGGTAAGAGAACACAGACCATAAAGTGGGGAAAAGGCTGTTTCTTTGGCTGAGGACTACCAAATGGCCAGACAGACGCCACAGCAGCGAGGTAACAGCCAAGCACTGGTAAGATGTTCTTTTTCCCATGTGAACTCAAAGTCTGATGAGAACTCTGGTGGGGGTAACAAATCTGCCCCCAAAGACTTTCTTTGTTATAATTGTAACAAACCAGGCCATATTGCAAGAAACTGCCATAGTAAGAAGAGCGGCACTGGAGCAAATTTATCCTTAGCAAATTGGGGCAAGTACTTAACAGATGTGAAGGTGGGGGATAAGACTGGAAAGGGACTCATTGATTCGGGAAGCAGACAAACCCTAGTACATGTTGAAGTGCTGGGAAAACACTGTGCAAAAGGACTAGGTACTGGTGTCATCCGCATCCACGGGGACACTCGATACTATCCCACCATCCAAGTGACTCTGACCATTAAGGGTGTGTCTCACCAAATGAAAGTGGGGGTAGCACCTAAGTTACCTATACCCATGATTATTGGAAATGACTTTCCAGGATTTACTGAGTTAACCTCAGTGGAACTGAACCCTGCAGTTTTGACAGCAGTGGTAACAAGAGCTCGGGCAAATGAAATCTCAAATGGTGGGGACACTTTTCCTTTTAGTGACTTTGATTTGGACTCATTTGAGAACAGCTCCAAGATCTGGAAGTCCAGGAAAGAAAGAAGACATCTGAAACAACACTGGCAACAAGAGACTGATGGACATAAAGGTTTAAAATATGAAAATGATGAAGCTAAACTGATAACTGATTGTGATTTTGTTTCGGAGCAAGCTAAAAATGTTTCTCTCCAGGGTTATTTTAAGCAGCTGGGGGTGAAACCAAAACAGGGTGAACCAATGTTTAAAAAAATGTAATTGGTTACTGTACAGAGTTTGGGTTAAATCTCAGACATAGGAACGGACAGAACAATTGGTTATACCACAGAAGTATAGAACAGAGTTGTTACAGATAGCACATGATAGTCCTGTGGCTGGTCACTCAGGGAGGGATCACACTCTTGCCAGATTGCTGTATAGATTTTATTGGCTTGGAATTCATGAAGATGTTGCTCCCTATTGTAATTCCAGTGCTGAGTGACAGAAAGTAGCCCCAGTTACTAGAAAAGACAAGGTGCCTCTACCCTTGATGGATATGTCTTCTGAGAGAATTGCAATGGATGTGGTTGGCCCTTTAGACAAAAGTAAAAAGGGTAACAGATTTATCCTGGTAGTATGCGACTATGCTCCTCAATACCCAGAAGCAGTTCCAGTGCATACTGTCACAGCTTCAAAAGTGGCAGCAGAGCTTGCCAAAATTTTCAGCAGAGTGGGCATACCTAAAGAAATTATTACTGATCAGGGTATTAATGTTGGTGCTGCATTACTTAAGGAGCTGTATAGACTACTAGGTATCACTGCCATAAGAACCTCCCCTGTCACCCTCAGACAGATAGTCTTGTTGAGCGTTTTAACCAAACCCTAAAACGTATGTTAAAAAGGTTTGTAAAAGGGGAAGGGAAAGATTGGGACCAATACAGTACTTACCTTACCTACTTTTTGCTTACGGAGAAGTGCCACAGGCATCAACAGGGTTTTCACCATTTGAAATGCTGTTTGGGAGGCAGCCAAGAGGGCCACTGGATGTGATAAAAGAAATGTTGGAAGATGACCCCACTCAGAAACAATCTATGACATCTTATATGTGTGCCCTAAGAAAGAAGCTGGCAAAATATGTTGAAATTGCCCATAGTAATCAGGAAGAGGCCCAAAACCAGCAGAAGGTATATTATGACCATGGGGTGAAAGAAAAAGGTTTTGAGCCAGGTGAAAAGGTTTTGCTACTGTTACAACAGAAAATAAACGGTTAATGAAGTGGCAAGGGCCTTATAGAGTGCTTAGACGTACTGGCACTGTTAAGTATGAGATTGAGACCCCTGACAGGAAAAATCCTACTAAGATATACCATGCTAACCTTCTTGAGAAATGGGTTACAAAAATGCCAAAAGCTGCTTTGCTAGTTTTTACCAGAAACTGATGAAGATACTGATGTAGCTTATGATAGACTGGAACAAACTGTAACTGCTGATGCTGTAAAGGTGAATGTTTCCTTAACCTCAGAAAAAACTGCAGAAATTCATAGTGCGCTGAAGACATTTAACAGTACTTTTACCACAGTACCTGGCCAAGCAAAAGGGGTCGAGCATGTAATAGTGACAAGGAATGCTTGCCCTTGCAGGCAGAAGACCTACAGTTTACCAGAGCGGTTAAGCACTGATGTGGTTATGTAAATACAAAAAAATGAAAGAATTGGGTATCATAGAAGAGTCGAGGAGTGCTTGGTCATCTCCAATGGTAATTGTAAACAAGAAAGAAAGGGGTGTAAGAATCTGCCGTGATTTTAGGAAACTTAATCAAGTGTCAGAATTTGACAGTTATCCTGTGCCCAGAACAGATGATTTGGTGGCCAGACTGGGAAGTGCATATTATATTAGTGCCCTCGATCTCACCAAGGATTACTGGCAAATCCCTTTAGCTAAAGAATCCAGAGGCAAAACTGCATTTGCCACTCCTTTTGGACTCAGTCAGTTCACCACCATGCCATTTGGTTTACATGGCGTGCCAGCTACATTCCAGCGGTACATGGATGTAATTTTATCACCTCACACTGGTTATTGTGCTGCATACCTGGATGATGTCATGGTGTACAGTCCAGACTGGAAAAGCCACCTGGAACACCTATGAGCAGTTATCCAAGCCATCAAAAATGCAGGTCTGACTATTAATCCTACCAAATGTGCATTGGGCATGCAGGAAACCAGATATTTGGGCTATGTGTTGGGAAATGGAGACGTTAAGCCAGAAATTTCTAAAATAGAAGCTGTAGCTAACAGCCCTGTCCCTAAAACCAAGAAACATGTCATGTCATTTTTAGGGCTGGCTGGTTATTATCGGAGATTTGTTCCCAACTTTGCTGAGTTAGCTACTCCCCTCACTGAACTGATTAAAAAATGGTACCCAAATAATGTGAAATGTACCCCAGAGTGTGATGAAGCTTTTCAAGCCATTAAGGCTGCATTATGTTCCGCCCCTGTTTTAAGAAGCCCAGAGTTTAAGAAACCATTTTTGTTACAACCAGATGCATCAGAGGTAGGCCTAGGTGCAGTCCTGAGTCAGAATATAGATGGGATAGAAAGTACAGTTACGTAAGAACTTAACGTAACAGTAGATCTTCGAGAACAGCTCTTGCAGCAGGTTACACCATTAGGACTGAAGCCGGCAAGCATCAGGACCCCACGGAAAAATTCTAGCTAGCTATCTTCAGCGGGGACCGCCCCCGATGTCGGTCCCGCCTCCGATGTCAGACGTAGTACATAAGGAGGCTGTCCCGCCAGATTCCCCAGTTCTTTCCCGCTGTCGACTTGCATGTCTCTACCCTTCGGTTCAGTTTCTAGCGTGCGACGTGTGGTTAAGTTTTTTCCTACGGGAAATTCGTTCTCTTCAATCAGCCTTTTCTCTGATGTCCTCTCCGACCTCCGGTCACTCCTCGAAGTGCGCCTGTGGGAAGCAGATCCCGTTCAAGGATCCGCACTCGGCCTGTGTCCGGTGCCTAGGCCCACACCACGACACCCGGTCCTGCACCTTTTGCCAGGGTTTCAACAGCAGAACCCGGATCCGTCGCCAGAAGGCCCTACAGGCATTCCTGCTCAAGGAACAACTCAAGACCATGGCCTCAGGAGTTCTTCCGAGAAGGCCCGCAAGCATGCTGAGAAGCATAGGGAGAAGGCCCCTTCCAGGTCCCCGTCTAGGGCCTCCGACTCGCGCAGCTCCGGCTCCAGGTCCGACCGCTCTCCTTCCCGGGCCAGCTCTCAGCCTCCCCCTGCTGCGGTGAGAAAATCTTAAGGCTCCTCTTCTCAGGCCAAGACTCTCAGACCTTCCTCGTCCTCCAAGGCCCTGGCAAAGTCGGGGGATCGTCACCACCATCACGTCGGGTTCCCGCCATTCTGAACCCGACGTCGGGTCCGCATCCTCGCCTCCTCCTCCCCAGCGGAAGACCAAGGAGCTCACCTCACTTAAGAGGCCGTTGGACCCGGCTGGTTGCCCAGACGTCGGCTTCTGCCTGAGTCCCCAGAGCCGTCGTCCGTTAGAAGACGTCGCCGGCCAGGCCAACTCATCACCGAGCGCGGTAGGGGACGGCGCCCGCTCAATCGAGAAGAGGACCCGAGACCTCCGACCAGCGTCGGTCAGGAGACCATCATCACTGAGGAGGGGTTGACTCAGCCCGAGACCAGGCAGGCGACCCGGTCCTGTTGAGACTCCCAGGAACTCTTGCTGCAGCCCGAGCCCCTGTGGGCCGGCGCGGAACCAGCTGACCGTCCACGGCGCCAGCGTCGCCGGGCCTTTCTTTTCAGAGGTGAAGAGCTTTTCAGTTACTGGTGGGATACGATCAAAAAGGACATGATTCCCACTCCACCTCCGCTTCCTCCTCCTCCTACACCGGTTGCTCCTCCGGTTCCTGCGCCCCCTTCTCCATCTGGGTCAGCAGGCCGGTTACGTCCTCCCCGGGAGCCCAGGACCCCTCCAAGGGGGAGACCAGACAAAAGGAGACCTCTGTCCAGATCCTCTTCTAGGTCACCCAGTCCCAAGAGACCCAGAAGGCGCGCAGTTGCGCCGACCGGAGGACACGGGATCAGAGTTTTCAATATCCAGATCCCCATCTCCCTCTCCATCCTTCTCCGGACCCACGTGAGCTCCTAAGTCTCCTCCGGATGACCCGCCGTTCTCGGATATCATAGAGACATCCAAGAGAACATGGGATGGGATGCGGATGAGTTAGACCCCGAAAGGCTACGCCTTGCGAAGTATCTTCAGCAGAAGGACCCCAAGCCTGTGGTGGTGCCACCCTTGGTAGACACTTTCGTGGACGTCACCAAGGCAGCATGGAAGCGTCCACATTCACTCCCGGCGATGCCGAAGAAGGCTGACCGCTTGTACAAGGTTCCAAGGGAAGACCAGTACTTGACTCAACATCCTCAGGCCGACTCTCTGGTCATAACAGCCTCTCATGACCGGTCCCAGAGACCACAACATTTGAGCACCCTGCCACCGGACCCAGAGTCCAAACAGCTGGACGCCATGGGTAGGCGCACGTACGCTTCCGCTACCTGCGCCATCAGATCCCTGAATTATTTGACCCACATGGTGCAGTTCCAAAATGCCCTGTGGGAGCAGGGTCTGGATGTGGCTGAGAAATTGCGGAAGGTGAGCAGAAGGAGGAGATGTTGCAGCTCCTCCGTACGGGTTCGGACGTGGGAACCCAAGTGCTATGAGCCACGTATGACTCTGCGGACTCCTCGGCCCAAGCAGCAGCCTCAGGCGTATGCCTCCAGAGACACTCTTGGCTCCGTGTCTCCGGTTTTACCCCGGACGTCCAGAAAAACATCATGGACGCCCCATTCGAGGGAGAAGTTTTGTTTGGTAAGCCCTCAGAGAAGATAATTACCAAACTCCAAGAGGCCGGGAAGGCGGTGAGATTGGTTCAGGCCATGTACCGACCCAAGCTTAGTTCCTTTCGTAGGAACCAAAGCCGATTTCGTGGACGGACGCAGAGACAACAGTCCCGCCCGGTTCCACAACAAAGGGGCTCCGGTTTTCACAGAGCCCAGGAGAAACAACCTGCAGGTCGAAGCCAGCGCACTCCTAAGCCGGTCCAGCCAGCGGGACCCTCGGCCACCAGAGCCTGACTCCTTCCCAGCCCCCGCCCCTCAGGATCAACGGGACGTTATGGTCGGGGGTCGCATTGCGAATTTCCTGCCAGGATGTCAGTTTATAACCACCAACAGGTGGGTTCTACAGTTGGTCGGAAGAGGCCACTTTATAGAATTCGCGGAAAAGCCACCCTCGAGGCCTCCTTTGCTCTCCCGGTACCCAGGTCAGCACAAGTTATTGATCAAGCAAGAAGTACTCGGGCTCCTGCAAAAGGGAGCGATAGAGTTCGTCCCAGAGAACCAGAGAGGACACGGATACTATTCCCATTTCTTCCTGGTTCCAAAAAAGACAGGGGACCTCCGTCCAATTCTGGACCTCAGCGACCTCAATTTGTCAGTCGGCTACAAAAGATTCCGCATGGTAAATCTTCCGGGTCTTATTCTCATGCTGAAGCAGGACGCCTTTTTAGCGTCTCTAGATATGAAGGGCGCTTACCTGCACATCCCTGTAGCTCAAGCGCACAAGAGGTTCCTGCGCTTCGAGTTTCTCGGCCATCATCTTCAGTTCCGAGCCCTTCCATTTGGACTGTCATCGGCACCCAGGGTTTTTACCAAATGCATGGCAGTCGTGGCAGCGTCTCTAAGGAGACAGGGCCATTATGTGTTCCCGTATCTGGATGATTGGCTTCTCATGGCAGCCTCCAAAGAGGCGTTATTACGGGCGATCCAGAGTACCCAGGACCTGTTTCGTTCTCTGGGTATCCTAATCAACCACGAGAAGTCTCTCCTGGTACCGTCGAAGAAGCTGCAATTCATAGACGCAGTACTGGACACCGTTCAGGGAAGAGCATTCCTTCCAGATGACAGAGCGGAGCGCATCAGATCCCTCATCAGGGAGCTTTCGTCGAACAAGACCGTCCCAGCCGGGTCGGTCCTTCGCTTGCTCGGACACATGGCTGCGGCCATTTCTACTGTCCCTTTCGCAAGACTGCACATGCGGGTAACTCAGTGGATGCTCAAGGTGCAATGGGACCAAAGGCAAGACCACATGCAGCATCCGGTCAGAATCACGAGTACCGTGATTCGAGACTGGCAGTGGTGGCTAGACCCAGGGACACACTCTACGGGCGTCCCGTTTATAGCGCCGTCCCAGGAGGTAATCCTCACCACAGACGCCTCAGGTCTAGGGTGGGGAGCACACCTGGATGGGGTGAAGTCCCAGGGAACGTGGACCCCTCAGGAGGCTCACCTCCATATCAACATCCTAGAAGATGAGGGCGGTCCTTTATGCCCTGCAGGCATTTCAGTCAGAGATCCCACCGAGTACTCTCCTGCTTCAGACAGACAACACGGCGGTGATGTATTACCTCAACAAACAAGGAGGCGCACACTCTTACCCCCTTTGCAGGGAGGCCATGAGGGTGTGGGATTGGGTAATCTGACACGGCGCGAACCTGATCGCAGTACATGTTCCCGGGGTGGACAACACAATTGCAGACGGCCTGAGTCGCTCCCAGGCCAGAGTCCATGAGTGGGAACTTCTTCAGGAGGTAGCAGAGGATCTGTTTCTTCGATGGGGAATGCCAGAGCTGGACTTGTTCGCTTCCCCATCCAATGCAAAACTGCCCAATTTGTGCTCGCTAGATCCAGGGCCTGGTGTTTTCTGGCGAGACGCGTTGTCCCTCTCCTGGGCAGACAGATTCCTCTACGCTTTCCCTCCCTTCCCGTTGATCCAGAGAGTTCTTCTCAAACTACGCAGGGAGCATGCAACAATGATCCTGGTGGCCCCTTTCTGGCCCAGACAGATCTGGTTCCCTTTGCTAATACAGCTATCCCGGGAACCTCCACTCCCGTTGCCATTCAGCTCTCATCTCTTGTCTCAGGAGGAGGGTTCACTGGTCCACCCGGACTTACGCTCACTGAACCTGCATGCATGGCTCCTAGAGACATAGCCATTTTGCGACATGGGGTCTCGCAAGAGGTTGCGGAAGTTCTTTCTGCAGCCAGAAAGCCGGCAACGCATGCGACGTACGCCATGAAATGGCGCCGTTTTTGCTTATTGTCACAATCACGCAGCCTCTCCCCTTTAGGTTGTCCGGTGAAAGCGGTGTTAGAGTACCTGCTCTCCCTTTTCCGTTCGGGTCTCGCCTACTCCTCTATCAAGGTGCACCTCTGTGCCATTTCAGCTTATCACCTTCCGGTGGGACAGCGCACAGTGGCACAATCAGATGCCTGTCGGGAATTCCTGAGAGGGGTGTTGCATCTTAGGCCACCCATTAAGGACCCAGTGCCTCCATGGGATTTGCTCTTTGTCTTGGAACAACTCACGCTCCCCCCTTTTGAACCTGCCGCGGATTGTGAGCTGTGTTTTCTGTCGTGGAAAACGTTGTTTTTGGTTGCTGTTACGTCAGCAAGAAAAGTTTCTGAACTCCATGCTCTTATGTGTAAGGAGCCTTATTTAATTTTCCACCGGGACAGAGTATCCCTGAGGACGAATCCTAAATTCTTGCCTAAGGTGGTTTCCGCACTCACTCTCAATCAGGATATTGACCTGCCGGTCTACTTCCCCTAATTACTCTAACAGAGGAGAGGCGCTGCTACACACCCTGGATGTTCATCGCAGCTTAAGGTACTACCTGAACAGAGCTAAGCAGCTTCGTAAATCGGAGCAACTTTTCGTTTCCTTTACTGAAAGGATTATGGGCCAACCTGTATCTAAACAGTCCCTGTCTCGCTGGCTTGTCCAGTGCATTTCATACTGTTATGATATCAAACACAAGCCCCTCCCGGGTTCAGTCCGGGGCCATTCCATTAGAGGAGTGGCCACCTCCTTTGCAGCACTTCGAAACGTCTCCACTTCTGCCATTTGTGCTGCGGCCACTTGGAGCTCTTTACATACATTTATCAGGCATTATAGCCTGGACATCGCTTCACGGCGAAGAGCCGGCTTCGGCCTGGCTGTGCTACAGGGTCTCCTGTCCTAGATTCAGGACCTGGAACGTTCTTTCTAATTTCCTCCTCCCAGAATGTTTGCAGCGTTACTGCTTGGGAATCAGTCCTAATGGTGTAACCTGCTGCAAGAGCTGTCTCTCGAAGTAAGATAGTACAGTTACGTAAGAACTTACCGTAACAGTAGATCTTCGAGAAGAGCTCTTGCAGCAGGTACCTTCCCGCCCACCTTCCCCCTTGGAGGAGGCATGGCTTGAGGCTTCACTAACAGGGATTTTTCCCTTTGTCTTCTGACGGTGGATCCTCGGTCTCCCATTTCGATGTCAGCCTGCGGCCGGAAGTCTCCGGCGGGAGAACTGGGGAATCTGGCGGGACCGCCCCCTTATGTACTACGTCTGACGTCGGAGGCGGCACCGACGTCGGGGGCGGTTCCCGCTGAAGATAGCTAGCTAGAATTTTTCCGTGGGGTCCTGATGCCTGCCGGCTTCAGTCCTAATGGTGTAACCTGCTGCAAGAGCTGTTCTCGAAGATCTACTGTTACGGTAAGTTCTTGCGTAACTGTACTTTCTGTACATAAGTAGGAAGTTGCATGACAGAGAGAAAAGGTACTCCGCCATTGAACAGGAATGTTTAGCAGCAAAGTGGGCCATGGAGTCCCTTAAGTTTTATTTGCTAGCAACTGACTTTGTACTTATAACAGATCACAATCCTTTATGTTGGCTTAACCAGATGAGATACAAATTCCAGAGTTGCAAGGTGGTACCTGGCACTACAGCCATTTAAATTCAAGGTGATACACAAATCTGGTAAAGAGAATAGCAATGCTAATTTTCTGTCAAGATATGGATCAAGAATTGAGGGTTCTGAAGGTTGAAAAAACAAATGTGAATTTAAACTTAACTGTTTGCTGTACTGTTATAGAAAAAATGATACTTCACATGTGCTTAATTTCTGAAGGTTAGACGCTAATGTTAGTAGAGAATTAGTAGAAAGTTTTGGAAACCTGTTTGATAAAACAGGTTCCCTCTTACGGAGTGGGGTATGTGACGGTTGAAACCGGCCCTGTCCCAGTTGTTATGGAGAGTTTGAATGCAGGGATCTGTTCTGTTCTTTCCTTTCCTGTCCCTTGTCTGTCTGGTTGCACAGCCAAATTTTCCTTTGAGACCTAGTATTTGATCACCCCGACGGTCTCGTAATTCTCTGCCTCTCACTGTATCTCAGTCTTCCCTTGCTGTTTCTGTCTTTTTTTCTCCCTTGCATATCTGCTGGTATAAAAATATATGCAAATCATTATGTGTAAATAAATTGTATAGTATGATACAAGAGAATACACTACTCTTGGGAGATTTTAATCTACCCAACATATGCTGGGAAAACAACGTAGTAAAAAAACTACATAGAAAATATTTTTCTGGACAGTTGTCTAAACAAGGGAATGGACCAGCTGGTAACAGAAGGGACAACAGGTGAAAACATATTAGATCTAGTACTGACGAACATGGAACACATGGTTAAGGATGTCCATGTAATACATCCTCTTGATACAAGTGATCACGTATGGTGAAATTTACCATTGTGGGAAATAAGACTGTATGTAGGGGTGCAACTAAGATCAAAGCATATGGGAAAGCAGACTTCCATAAAATAACAGTTACTATCCTCTACTGATTGGAAAAGGGAATTGGAAGGGCTGACCACGCAGAACACATGGAACAAAATTGATTACATCATACAGACCTGCATTGCAAGATATGTTCCAGAAAGAAATAAATATGATAGGGCAGAATACCCAAGTGGATTACCGGAGATATACGAAAACGAATTAGACAAAAAAATAAGGCTCATAGGAAATTAAAGAGGCACATAGCGCAGGCCAGAATGCTTAGAGACAACAAATTATCAGTTTTGTGTAAGAAGGCTATTAGAAGATCAAGGGCAAAAACTGAACTGGAACTAGCCAAAGAGATGATGTCAAAATGTAAATATTTTTATAACCATGTGGGAAGCCCAAGAAAAACAGCTCGATAATAAAGTAATAGAAGGGGAATTGGAGATGGCAGATGCCTTAAATAAACACTTCATGAGTGTATACCAGAATCAGGATAAGGTAATCTGTATTAGGAATGAAAGAAAGGAGGTTGACCCAGAGATCCCTATTATAACAGCAAACCAGGTCTATGACAGTTCAAAAGGTTTAAACAAATATAAATCCCCAGGCCCTGATGGAATTAGCCCACTATTTCTGATTAATGTAGCTGAGGAACTGGCAGAACCACTGGCAGTCCTATTTAATAGATCCCTGAGGGAGGGAGGGAAAGGTAATCACAGACTGGAAGCTTGCCCTTATTACCCCAATTCATAAGGCCGGTGATAGATCACAGGATCTTCCTAGACTAAGTCTCCATCACTCATTCACACTAGTGGGATAGCGCCAGAGGCGCTAGGACCAAGCGGGAGCCTAAAGTTTTCAGAAGGGTCGGCGCCGAGAGAGGACCACGCATGTGCAGCACTGCGAGACTAGCTCATGCCTGTGTAGGCTATCTCAGTGTCGACCCTCCAACCGCCTCAGTTCCTTTTCTCCCGTCGTCAAGTGCGCTTGGATGTTGACATCGCTCGTCTGCCGGAGTTGAAGTTTTCGTCTATACGACAACAGCTCTTAATGTTTTAATATTTTAAAGTAGTAGTTTATTATTTTACGAACAAGAAGAAGATTATGAAGAAGAAGAAAAAGAAATTCTTTCCTGCCATCAACAGAGTCGTCCTCAGACGGTAGCGGTGATGGTAGAAGGACTTCGTTTGAAAGTTTTTATGGCAGAGGGGCTGTGTCCTGTCCACCACCCTTAATTAACGCGGGGGGTTCTGACTACAGACAATCCTGTGCTCGAGGGGAGGACAGGTCCTCCGAAGCACAAATCTAACAATTCCGGTGATCCGGCTCTGTTTGACTTCAAGCTCCTCTTCCTCATTCGAGGAAGAAGAATCGATGCCGCTCGAGGTTGCCCGTTGGTATGTCTGCACGAGGAACGTTCGTCGGGAGGGGCGATGGGCCCGAACCGACTTTGGTGGGTTCCTCTTGGCCCGCTCCTAATGGCTGCTTTCTGACTCCGGCTCCATCTCTGTCCCGCTGGAGCTCCGTGGGTAGTTTCACCTCTGGGTCGCTCCTATGGAGCAGGGTTCGACTTTCCAGTTTTCCTGGCTCTGTTGCTGATTTCAGGACCTCTGGACCTTGGAGTCGTTGGACCAGAGCAGGTCGATCGGATCACATGGCGAGGGTGCCACTCTGGTGCCCTGCCATCGAGTCGACCCTCGTGCCTGCCCCTCTCCTTTTTCCATGCAGGGGTCTGTGCAGGCACCACTTTTCCTTCTCCCCTTCTTAGGATTTCCATTGGCATTTTCCTTTGGGCGCTTTGATTGGCGCCCGTGGCTCGATGCCTTGGTCGATTGCCGTGCCTCTGAGCAGTAGCTGGCTTAGTGGTCGGCACCATCACTCTATCTTGGCGCCGTGGGTGCTCTCTTTGCTGCCACTGGTTGTCGGCGCATAGTCAGTGGTGCCGTGCACATGCGAAGTGCCGTGCTTCTACCGGCCCGGTGCTGTGCACTCGCGTGTAGCGCTGGCACCCGTGGGTGCCAGGGATGCCAGGGGTGGCGCAGAGAGCACCCGTGGGTGCTGCAGGTGATGCTGTGGGTGCCCATGGGGTCCATGGATACTTCAGGTGCCATCGGTGCCACTGGTGCCTTGGGTACCGGGGTGGCACCGCAGGTGCCCATGGATGCCACTGGTGCTCTGGGGTGCCATTCGTGTCATGGGTGCCATTGTGCCATTGGTGCTGTTGGCGTTGGAGGTGCCCTCGAGTGCTATTGCTACATGGGTGCCGGGGGTACCTGCAGATACTGCCATGGCTGCCCTCGGGTATCGCCCAGGTTGGCATAGGCACTGCTTGGTGCCCTCCTGTGCCTCTAGTGGTGCTGATGCCACACGGGTGCTAGTGGGTGCTGTAAGGCAGAATTAGTGACACATTTTTCCCTTTGGACTCCTTTCCACAGAACTTGTGGTGGGATGTTTACTGCAGAATGAACTCCTGTTCTGCGGATTATTTTTTCCACACTTTTTAGTGAGTGGTGGTCTATGTGGGATCTTGTGCCATCCAGCGTTTTTCTGCTATGGAACTCTGCTGTACCGTTCTGCCAGCGGAATCTCGTTCTGCTCAGCGCTTTCTCTGCTCCCTTCGTGGTATCAAGCTCCTCGACATCCTTCCTGATGGCGGAGTCTCTAGTGGCTCTGACCTAGACCCCTCTTGGAGGTCCTTCTGGGGGTAGAAGTGCATCTAGATGGGTCTTTCCCTGTCCTTCTGGTCAGTAACACAGTGGGCGGCTCATTTTATATACTGGAGGGCACGTCCTCTCTATCATCAGGGTCTGTGATGGAAAATCCTTTCAGTAGTTCCTCAGTAACGGGGTCCACTATAGTATTTCACACTGCGTCCATGGACCATACTCTTCTGCGTCTAGACTTTTTCAATCGTCAAGACAGTTGCACTCTGTGGAACATTTTAATTTAATGGTCGGGAGCCGCCCTGACTCTTCTGCTCCTTTAATAGGGATATATAGCCCCCTTGTGATATTGCCTCTTCGGTGGCTTCTTCGGCACAGGTGGTTAACTTCTCTCCAGCTGTGATTGTTAGTCTGGTCATGATTTCAGTATGGACACTCAGGCTGGTTCCACACTCAGATGGAGAACATCTTCATCTGTTTGTATCAAGACAATCCTCAAAATAGCAGCCTGAAGGCCTTGTTAGGCTCGGACAAAAAAACAATATGTATATGTGTGTGTGTGTGTGTGTGTATATATATATATATATATATATATCAATATAGTTTTTATCACAGCACAGGGCCTAGCCGAAATTACCTGGTTACCCCCTTTTTTTTTTTTTGGATCTGGTCAGATTTCTCCTCAGACCCTGATGCGCTCGTCTCTGGGATACGGTAAAGAGTACCTCATTTCTTCTTCCCCTACGGGGAGTCCGATACGGTGACGATATGGGTCATCTCTTTCTCTGAGAGATTTCTCTCATTCAGAGACATTTCCTAGACCTAGGCGACTGCCCAGTCTGTTAATTCCTTTTCTTTTTATCAGGCTTTCTTCTCTTGAGCAGAGCCTTACAGCAGCAGAAGCGACTCTCCACCGAGTCGGAACTCAAGTTCCTGCTTCCTTGCTTGCTTAATTTAACAGGCAATTTTCTCCTTCTTGATGGATGGTCAAGTAGGTCCTTTTTTCTGACGAAGCTTCTCAAATACTCACACCTTCGGTTCCTGCACTCTGGTCCATGCCAGTCGCTCACAAAGCTATCCTCTTCAAGTATGAGAGGGAGTGGTGATGTTTCTTTTTCAGCAAACAAAATAGAATCCTTTTCTACTCCTTTCAGAAAAGCCAGAGTGGGTAGTGCCTCACTGCATTGAGTCACTGCCTCTTTCAGTCACTTCAACAAATTGGTTAGCCCTAACTTGGTCCTGCTGTGTCCCTTCTCGACGCACATCTGTCTCTATTGATCTTAGAAATCCAGCCCCTGTTTTTTTTCTGTCGGAATGCTTTTTTCCGCAGTGGACACGTCCTGCTGTACACCTTTTTCCTTTCTTCCCTGAATTCAGAGACTGCTGCTACAGTTGTACACACAGGGGCAGGATTATTCCTCTTGGAATATGCAGTGGGTAGGATCTGGTTTTACTAGACCACCACGAGAGGCTTCTAAGTCGTGCTTGGCCTTCCATCAGGAAGATCCTGTGACTAAGTGGAGACCATTCTCCTTGATGGGCTAACCCCACCTGGACCCCCTTGCTCACCAAGTAAGGGGTTCAAGTGCTTCTGGACCTGTTGTTTACAGGTCAACCATACTGGATAGTGGGGGTTTCCATCTGCACTTTCCGGTCTACCCTGAACCAGTAGACTTGACCTCCTACTCTTTCAGTTCCTGAGGTCCCTTTACGTTACAGTAATACATGTCTTTGACACTACTAATTTTGGTCCTAGATCAAATTGTGAGGCCAGGTTCTTGCCGCTCTCCTAAAGTGGTTGCGGCTGCCTGGCAGACTTTCATTTTGTGCCCATTGCAGTCGTCGGCAAGGTGACGAGTTACAACTAGAGCGCTCAGGATGAGTTATTCTCATTAGTTACGTTGCACCTCCTCGGTCGAAAAGGTACTGAGGCGGTTGGAGGGTCGACGCCGAGATAGCCTACACAGGCGTGAGCTAGTCTCACGGTGCCACGCATGTGTGGTCCTCACTTGGCGCCGACCCTTCTGAAAACTTTAGGCTCCCGCTTGGTCCTAGCGCCTCCGGCGCTATCCCACTAGTGTGAATGAGTGGTGGAGACTGTCCAAGAAGATCAATAATTACGGTAAGTATGTAATTTCCATTTCTAGGGACATGGATATGTTGTTCATCCACACTCATTGGCAGTATCCTTGCCGCTTTAAATCTTGCCGGAAGGTCTTCAAGCTTGCTCCTCCCACCCACCGGGTGGTATAACTCGCTCCGCCCCATGGCGTCGATCTTCCTTACCGCTTGAAGCTCAGGTTCCTCCTTAACGCTCTCGTTTCGCGACTAGTTCCTATTTCTCCGTTTGCGGATTTAAAATAAAATTTTGCAAAAGACTTCAGTCTTCTATCCCTCGCGGCTGCGATGGACAATCGACTCGGTTGGAGATGCCCATGCGGTCAGAAGATGTCTCGGACGGATCCACACTCACGTGTGTCTACTGCTAGGCCTTGAGCACGACCCGCGGGCTTGCGACCTGTGCTCATCTTTCTCGACCTACGTCCTCGAAGACCGTGCTGCCCGATTGCAACTGGGCGCCCCGAGCGTTCCTCGGTGAAGTCCAAGGAGGCCCGCGTGTCTGCTGGGCCGCGGTTTCAGCGGATCAGCTCGAGCGGATGGTCGCCTCAAGAGGAGGCGCGCGGCCGTATCTTCTCGGCCGCGGCATTTATCCCGCCTCTCTGGGTTCTTCCTACACGGCTTCTTTTAAGGAGCTTTGTCTGTCCCTCTCCACTAAGGAGAAGGGCCTGCGTCTCGCGGGACCTTATTCTCGGTCCAAAAGAGGGACAGGGATCAATCCCTCCGTCAGCGCTCTTGGGGCGGAAGGTCCCTCTCCCGGGCCGTCGACCGTCGACCGTCGACGCTCAGCTTGACCACTGGCCTCACAGTGTCCCGTCAGGTCAGTTGACGAGACTCCACCGATGAAGTGAATTTTCTCGACCCAGTAGATGAGCTGTCGCCTTGCTTGGCGAATTCCCCTCTCCCGGTTCCCCGGGAGGAGTTGAGGATCCGTGGGCTCGCCTGTGCCTCGGTTCCGGAGCCCTCGGATGGACCTTCGAGCGAAGGAGTGCGGTTCGGCCGACACCTCCCGCACCGACCCGGAAATTCGGGACACTCGGTCTCGGTCTCGGACCTCTTAGCGGTCCAGCGTTCCCACCGTCATAAAGCGGTCTCGGTCTCGGCACCCGGCGATGGCGGCGTCGCCGCTCGTCCTCGTCCTCCTCACTCGGATGAGGGAGGCTGACGATAAGTCGTCGGCAGTGCGAGACCTTATGTTCAACAGCTCCTCCTGGCGCGGGAATAAGCCGACTCCGCGCCTTCCCGGCCATTAAGTGACTGTCACGGACGGCCGACACAACCTCGACTTGTCCGAGGCCTATACCCAGGCGGTTGTTCGGCCAAAACCAGCTGCTCCACCGATTCGAGTGGAACCTCCGCCTCCAGCCACCAATTGGGGCTCCCGACCAAGGATTCTCGATCGGCTAAGGTTTACCCATCGGCTGTCAGTTACCCTCACTCCCGACCGACCTCGGCAGGTGAAGGTGGCTCAGGCCAGAGGCAGCTCTTGAGGACTCTTCCGAGTCCGAAGATGATTCCTCCTTCTTCTCCAAGCGACTGGACTTGGGTCTTCAGGAGGTCAGTCAATGGGCGATAGCCCGTCGTCCTTCCTAGGACTGCTTCGCTCATCTCGAGTCTCGGGGATGGAGCTCGAACCCGTTTCCAAGCAGGCCAGGTATCCCTCACGGAGATTCTGGACGAGGGGATTCTCCGACGAGAGGCCTTTCCGGTGGCGAGGCCATAGTGGGTCGGCACTGGAGCTTTGGCAGCGCCCTGCTTCCTGCCCTGCGCCTTGGCCAGGATGGCCAGGAAGTATCCGGTCCTGGTTCCTTGTCGGTTTTTGGAACACCCCTCTGCTGAGGGGTTGGTTGCCGACAGCGTTTTCCGGCGCGCAGGCAGCGCCAGGGATGTGGACAAACCTCCTGACAAGGAGTCCAAGAAATTGGACTATGTCGGGCGAAAAGTCTACGCTGCGTCCTCTCTCGGCCTTCGTCAGGCCAGTTCGGCCGTCCTCATGGCACATTTTTCTCATGCCCTGTTGGGCTCCTGGATGAGGTCATCCTCATCTTCCCCGATCTGCAGACTACGGTTAAGCAGGTGCGGGACCAGGGCAGACGTGTGGCCAAACAGCAGCTCCAGACTGCTTTGGATATAGGGACTCATGTGCCAGATCGGTGGCGGCCGCGGTGGCTATCTCGTCGTGAGCTTGGCTGAGGATATCCACCTTTACCGGATACCCAGCACAAGTTGGTGGATGTTCCTTTTTGGGGACTGACCTCTTGGCCCTGGGGTGGAAGGTCACCTGCAGAGGATCGAGAAGTCCAATGCCACCTTGGACTCGGTCTCTTCCGCTCAGAAGGACAAGGCACGAACCACAGCCTAAGCCTTTCGTCCTTCTGTGCCCCCGGCGCGCCCGGCCCAGCAACGTCAGGGCCAGCAGGCTCGGCCTTGGCATCCCAAACCCAAGCCGCCGGCTTCCTCTAACAGGAGGCAGGGAGGAAAGGGCCCAGGAGGTCCCTCGGCCGGTCCCTCCTCCAAGCCTGCCCAGTGACGGGCTGAGGGGTGTCGCCCCCATCCCCGTCACCTTAACCCTGGGTCCCCCCGTGGGGGGACGGCTCCGGCACTTCCGTTCCGCCTGGTCCGCTGTTACCACGGACAGGTGGGTCTTGGAGGTGGTGGGAAGAGGCCTGCCTCTGGAATTGACAGCACCACCCTTCAGAGCGTCGCCCCTCGGGAGCTTGGGATCCCCACCTCACTGGCGGCTCGTCGAGCCGACGTCAGCTCTCCTCCTCCAGAAGGAGGTGGTAAGAGAGTGGTGGACCTCCTTCAGACCCAGGGTTTGTGTCCAGGTACTTCCTGGTTCGAAGCGGGACGGGGGCTGGCGCCCCATTCTCGACCTACACGACCTAAACAAGTTCCTGAGGTCTCGAACCTTCAGGATGGTCACTCTGGCTCAGATAATACCATCCTTGGAGCGCGGCGTGTGGTTCTGCTCTCTGGACTTGCAGGACGCGTTTTTTCACGTCCCTATCCGTCCGTCTCACCAGAGATTCCTTCGCTTCGGCGGAAGGATCCCTCTTCGAGTTCCAAGCCATGCCCTTCGGCTTGTCTCCAGCTCCCAGGGTCTTCACCAAATGCATGGCAGTGGTGACAGCATTCCTGCTGGCCGAGGGTCCGGTGTACCTTACCTGGACGACTGGCTGATAGCAGCTCCTCCAGGAGGAGGCGGAGTGGTCCAGAGATCTGGCCCTCAGGTCTGCTCTCAACTGGGCCTCCTTATCAACGAGGCCAAGTCGAACTCGAGCGAAGCAGGTGATTCTATTCATCGGGCGCAGCTCGACTCTCTTGAGCCAGAGCGGGCTCCCCGGACAGGGCGAGTTCTTTCCTCCTTTGCCCGATCATTTCTGGTTGGGCAATTGCGCCTGCCGGGACTTCCTGCGCCTCCTGGGTCTCATGGCGGCCTGCACCAGCGTGGTCCGTTGGGCCCGCTGGAACATGCGTCCCCTTCAGTGGGGACTGGCCAGCCAGTGGTCACAACGCTGCGATCCCTTGGACCAGCTTGTGTCGGTGACACAGGGGATGTGGAACGCTCTCCAGTGGTGGACCGTTCCAGATCATTTGCAGGAGGGCATCCCGTTCGTCCGCCCCGAGCCGACGGTCTCTCTATCGACCGATGCCTCTCTGATGGGTTGGGGTGCCCATCTGGGGGAACACCGGGCTCATGGCCTCTGGTCCCCGCGGGAGTCCCGATGCCACATCAACCTGCTGGAGCTCCGAGCGGTCCGCCTAGCTCTCACCGCCTTTGCTCCGTTCCTCCGGGGTCAAGTGGTCCGAGTCCAGACGGACAATACCACGACCATGTACTATCTGAACCGCCAGGGCGGGACGCCTCCATGCTTCTATGCGAAGGCTCTCCGCATTTGGTCACTCGTGCGCTGCCTGGGCGGATCTCCTAGCCATTCACGTGGCAGGAGCCTCCAACACCCTGGCCGATGCCCTGAGCCGGATAGGGGCTGCATCCCACGGTGGTCTCTCCTGCCGGAGGTAGTACAGCATCTGTTCTCCTTTGGGGCACACTCAGGTGGACCTGTTTGCCTCCATGGAGAGCGAAGCTGAGTCTGTTCCATGCCGCCCCCTCAGCAGGGCTCGCTGCAGGGGATGCCTTCTCGAGGCAATGGACCCGGGCCTCTTTTCGCCTTCCCCCATTTCCTTGATCCACAAGGTGCTTCTCAAGGCGAGGGACAAGGCGCAGGTGATTCTGATAGCCCCAGACTGGCCTCGCCAGTTCTGGTACCAGATCTCCTCAGTCTCAGCTCCAGAACTCCCGCGGCAGCTTCCAGCTCGCCGGACCTGCTCTCAGTCAATCAGGGAAGGTGTTCCATCCGGACCTTCAATCCCTGCACCCTGACCCTGGTTCCTGAGGCTAGAGGTTCAGGCCTTGGGTCTTTCCGACGAGGTCCTCAATGTAGTTGAGGCGTCCCGTAAGAGTCGACCAGAAAATGCTATGCCTTCAAATGGAAAAGGTTTTCCATTTGGTGTCAGAGCAAGGCTTGGACCCTTCCTCCTGTTCCTTGGCAAGCATCTTGGACTATTTATGGTCCCTTTCTAGTCAAGGGCTTAGGTCGTGACCCTAAGGGTGCACCTGGCAGCCATCTCTGCTTACGGGCGCGGGCCGGAAGCAGTCGATGGCGCAGGAGAAGGTGGTCTGGCGCTTTTTCAAGGCCTTGATCACATTTCCCTCCAGTGCGGGACCCCACCTCCGTGGGATCTACTGCTGGTACTGGCAAAGCTCATGGGCAAGCCATTCGAACCTATGCACAGGTGTGCTCTCTCTCACCTGTCGTGGAAGACCGCCTTCTTGGTGGCTATCCGTCAGCCAGAAGGATGGAGAGCTCCAGGCGCTTTCCATCGAGTCTCCTTCCTGGTCTTCCACAGGGACAAGGTTGTCCTGCGCCCCCACCCGAAATTCCTTCCAAAGGTGGTGTCGGAGTTTCACCTTAACCAGGTGTTGACCTGCCGGTGTTCTACCCAATCACACCTCGAGGCCGAATACAGGCTCCATACTTGACCCCTAGAAGGGCGCCGCTTATTATAAGGAGCGCACGGGCTGAAATTGGGAGAGGTTCGCCAGCTGTTTGTCACCCACGCTGAAGCCGCATCTGGCAGACCTGCAGCCAAGCGGACGATAAGCAGGTGGGTAACCTCCTGCATAGATCTCTGCTATAAGTTGGCGGGCATGGAGCCTCCCAGAGGATAAGGCTCATTCTACCCGCCATACTGCTGTGCAGTGGCTGCTTCCAGGGACGTCCCTATCCAGGAAATCTGCAGGGCTGCTACCTGGAAGTCAGCAAACACCTTCATTACCCACTACCACATCGACCTTGAGTCACGCCCGGGATGCTGGTTTTGGGGCCTCGGTTCTCCAGTCTCTCTTTCCCAAGTAAGTATATGGGGTGTGCGTCTTGCCTCCCTCCTCCCGGAGAACTGCTAGGAGTCTGCCAATGAGTGTGGATGAACAACATATCCATGTCCTAGAAATACAGGTTACTCACCTGTAGGAGTTCTAGGAATGGTATATGTTGTTCATCCACCACGACCCGACCTCCGGCTTCGACGCACAACCTGAGCTTCCAGCGGCCAGATCTAGGCCATGGGGCGGAGCCGAGTTATACCACCCGGTGGGTGGAGGAGCAAGCTTGAAGACCTTCCGGCAAGATTTAAAGCGGCAAGGATACTGCCAATGAGTGTGGATGAACAACATATACCATTCCTAGAACTCCTGTTACAGGTGAGTAACCTGTATTTACGAACTACAGACCCATTAGTATTACATCTATACTAGGGAAAATACTAGAGGGTTATGTCAAAAAGCATCTGGAGGAAAATAATGAAACAATTGGGATTGATTGACATTACCCAGCATGGTTTCTCTGGTGGGAGATTGTGCATAACAAATTTGATACAGTTTTTGGAACTTGTAAGCCAAACTTTGGATAGAGGTCTTCCGGTCAATGTAATCTATCTCAACTACGCAAAGGCCTTTGACTCTGTCTCCTATGAAGTCCTGATGCAAGACATACAGGAATTTAAGGTAAATCAGCACTTACGTAAATGGATTGGCTCATAGCTGGAAGGCAGAGTACAGAGAGTCCAAATTAGGGGACACCTATCGGAATGGGGTAGGGTGAAAAGTGGGATCGGTGCTGGGGCCCCTCCTGTTTAATGTATTGGTGTACTCCATGCAGGTAGGGGGAGTGACATGGTTGTGCAAGTATGCTGATGATACAAAAGTAGGAATAATAATAAGGCAGCGGAAGCACTACAGAATCAGGTACAGAGTCTGGAAACCTGGGCTAATACACATACATTGAAATTTAATGAGGCCAAGTGTAGATTAATGCACTTTGGGAAAAATAATAAAATGTATCAGTATACCTTGAATAATAAAGTAATAGTGGAAACTGAAAATGAATCTGGGGGTATATATTTCCAGTAACTTTAGCTTTGATAAACACAACATTGAATCAGTTAAGAAAAGTGAAAGGGTTGTATGGAACATATTAAGGAATATTAGAAGTAGGCAGGAGGAGGTCCTGGTGCCATTGTATAGAGCTCTGGTAAGACCAACCCTTGAATATGGGGCACCCCTGTCTGCACCACAAGCTGTGGGAAGTGCGAATAAGGTAGAACAGGTACAAAGAGGATACACTAAGAAAATTATAAATGTAAAACATCTAAGTTATGGTGATAGGCTGAACACATTGAAATTGTACTTGATGGCTTATCGAACACTAAGGGGGGACCTTTGTTTTGTTTATAGGGCTTTCATAAAGGCAGAGACCTGTGAGACAGGAGCTTTCAATATTAGAACTAAGCAAGCATATCAAACAAGATCACACAGTAAACAACTAATGAGGGATAAATGTAATACCATAAAATGATCAAAATGGTTTAACCAGCATGTGGTGAATGTATGGAATGCCCTCCTAAGGAGATTATTGAAGCAGGCAGCATGGCAACTTTTAAGAAAGAACTAGACTCTTACATGGGTCCTAAAAAATGGGCTAACTGACCACTTTGGTGGCAGGTCCTGTGTTTGGCAAATTTTGCTAATTTGACCTGAAAACTTTACCTATGTACTGTTAAAATGTATGTAATTGTAGTTTGAGATGATTGCAAAAAGCTATTGGGAAGCCAAGTGGTTAACCTGAGAGCAGTTTTTAAGCCCTTTTTCGGAAACTGTGGAGAAGGGGCCTCAGTTCTGGGACTTTGTGTTCGTGATGCACGTGCCTGAAAGTTACAAGAACATTTTAGAAAAAAACAGGATGCTTGTTAAGGAAGGGGGTTGCAAAGACTTATAAGAGAGAGCTGCAGTGTTTTGGGAGACACACAGAGATTGAAGGAAAACTGAGATGGCTCTTCTCTGTTTATTCTGCCTTTGTAAATAGTTATACTGAACAAGTTTATTTTTTTATATTACTGCTAGTACTAGTAAACACTTTTTGCGAATTCTAGAACTGCGCCTGGTTTTTCCTGTGCTTCCTGACCTGTGCCTCTACGTCACTCAGAAGATGTGACAGTGAAAGCCACCCATCTGGCAGCCTGAGTTTTTTTTTTTTTTTATTGATTTAGTTTTTGTTGACCAGGAAAGTTACTTGAGGTGATGGGTAGGCTGCCCCTTCCAAAGGTCCTGCTTCTGGAGGATTTGCTGCAGGGCAGATAAGGGGACTCGAGGATTCAGGACAGTGATGGGGCTAGACAGTCACTAAGTAGATGGTGTCAGCAGCAGCACGTAGTTAGGGGTGAAAAAAGATTAATAAAAAAAAGTTTTTCTTGCCTCTTCATTTGGTGTTTCAGCTGCTACTGGCCACCTCCTAAATTCCACCCGCTCTATACCTTTTCTGCTCCCATGGCTTGCCTGCTAAGGCAGGTTCCACAGGTTAGCTCCCCTCCATCTGTCTGGGCCTGTAAGTGAGGTGAGTCTGCCAGTCAGACCATGACAGTGCCAGCTGTCTGCCTTCATCCTGCTGTTGGAGATGGAGCATCCCCTGAAGCAGGGTGTAGAGTGCAGTGCCCAGGGTGGTCCATTGCTCACTCATTTTAAAGATATATGCACTTGGTCCTTGTCCTGGAATGTGAATAGTTAGCATGAGGATGAACAGTAATTGTCAAGGATAATGCCTCAGATCTTGCTTTGCCTTGCAGCTCTCCCGCCTCCGATCCCTCCGAAATTCTGCCCTGCCTTTGCCAACGTTGTCAAGATTTTGAACTGCGATATCATGATTCACATCCTGAGGACCACCCTGCAGAAGACCGTCAAAATGAAAGAAACCCTATGGAATGAAGCAATCATCCAGAGGGTAGGAAACCTCTTGTCCCATACAGATTGAGTGCTCTGCTTTAAACAGTTTTTGTTTTTGGTTAATACACTGTTCCTTTATTAGTCTATGCCCAGCTGTAGCCCATGCATCTCATACCAAAGATGTAAAACAAGTCCCTTCTGATAAGAGGAGTTTTCCAAGAAACGAAGTAGGAGCCTACTGTATACCTCCTGCCCCTCCCTGCTATTGAACCTCTTTCCTTCTTAAAGCGCTGGTGTCAAAACTTGCATCTCCCCTCTTATTTTTTTAATTTTTATTTTACAGTATTTTGCTTTACAGTTTTGCCAGGAGAGCCAAGCGGTGATGCACCATCTCATTTCCAGTGAGGTTCTGCTGGTACCCATTTCTGCCGCTGAATGGACTGGAACACTGAGAGGTTAAGTGACTTGTCCAAGAATATTTGGTGAGTATTTAGCTCTGTTGGGGTTCGAAGCTGTGCTCTCCCAGTTCCCAGACCGAGTCTCTAACCGGTAAACCACACTACCTCCAATCTGTTTGACTTACACTGTACTCACTGTTGATTGGTCTTTCACTACTGTGGAACTCATTTGCCTGGAACCATATTCCCACTACTTTGTACCTCACTGACTCCTTTTTTTCCTCTCTGTTTTTTTTTTTTAATTTATTGTGCTTTAAAGTGCAAGTAAGCCACATAAAACTGCATCCAAGAATGATCAGTACAGCAGGGTATTAAATAAGCCATATCAATCGATTAGCAGTTTTACAGGTGAAAGTGCTAATCAGCTGTGAAAATGCATAGCACTTGGCACAGATTGAGTAGCAAAATTAAAACAATTATAGGATAGTGTGTGGTAGCCTATACGAAACAATGCTAATGACCTTGAGAGCGAAGCTCGAGAGGTCCCTTTGGCGTCATAGTAACCACGAGGTGTCAGAAGAGCATTGTTGTGTATGGGGGCTACCATGCACTATTCTGTATAGTGCATGGTGTGTACAGAAGCCTAGAATCGCTTACTTTGTTTTCAATACCCAGTCTCTCCGCTCCGCCACCAACACTTTTTATTTATTTATTTATTTAGTTTTTGTTGACCAGGTAAGTGCACTAGACAGATCGTGCCTATTTTCAGGCACGACCCGGGGGAGGGGGATACAGATGAATGCCAACTGACCTTGAACCAGATTAAGCTGTTGGTGGTATTTTTTCAGTGAATGAGGGAAATTTGGCCAGGACACAGGGGAAATTCCCCTACTCTGTTGCAGTTGTGCTGTGACCAGTAGGGGGAGCGGCCTTCGGGATTGCCACTTGGGGCTCAGAGATGGAGCAAGAGGACGTGCTGGAGATAGGTGAGTTGGTCTCCCTCCCTATCTCCGTGTTTCGGGAGACCATGCCTGTTACACACATCGGACCACCAGAAGAAGCTTTGTCCAGCCAGCAGATGGTTTTGAATATATTGCCTAGAGATTCTCTTACCATGATGAAGGATGCTGTGGTATCTGGGAAGGACTTGACACAGGATGCAGGGGCTAGTGATGTTTTTTCTGCCTCTCACATGGTTTGCTCTCCTGTTGCTGGTATCTCTCCCCCGGAAGCGAGTATCTGGGCTTCTCATGGCCCGGCTCCTAGCAATGAGGTCAGCCACCCTGTGCCGCATGAGACGCTGAGCATTCTACGGGAGCCCAGCAGGAACCCGGAAGTGCTGGCGGTATACCTTTGCGGTGATGCTTTTTTGTTGGGAGCAGGGGAGACTGGCAGTGAATTGCAGACATGCAAGTGCCAGAAGTCTCCCCTAGGCTCCTCCACACCGCTACCTTGCCACAGTTCTACTCATCGGGAGACAGTGAGAGTCGGGAAAACGTCTGACAGCCCCCTCGGAGCCAGTGTTGTGTTGTCTACTCCACTTTTCACGGAGGATTCTGCATGTATTGAAGGTACTGTACACTCTAAGAGAATTTCTTCTGATATTATGGGGGATCACCAGCCCCGTCTACCGGGCCTTATCGTGTCCAGCCCAGTTGGTGGTGGGTTTGATTCCCACCTGTCGGCATCTGGGCTTACTATCGCAGCAGCACTTAGGGGTGCAGGGTGGGAGAAGTCCCCTTTGGATTATTCTTGGACCTCCAGTGCACGGCCTGGCCCTGCTCCCACAGGGGATTTATTAGACATCACGGACCCTCTTGAGGTCCCTTCAGGATTTAGTCTATCGCAAACACCTTCCTGGCATGTTGGAGGGGCACAGGTTTCTACACCAAGGTTATTTCAACACAGTGACTTGCACAGTGCTGAAACTGTATCGCATACCCCCATATTGCCTAATATGGTTGTTTCTTTGTCTCCTGCTTCCTCTTCTCATGTTGACATGGTGGGGACTGGGATGCACTCTGTTGCAACACTGGTATCTGATACACTCCCTAAACCCTCCTCTACCTCTGCATCAGATGGCAATAGGAACTCTGCTACAACGGATTCTGGTCCGTCCTTGGGACCTCACCGGACTAACACTTTTGCTGGTTTGTTCCATTCACTTCCTGAACAGGCCAAACGGCGTAATGCTGTTCGGCTCCGTTATTGGGGTAGCCTGGACATATTCCTGGATCGTCTTTATGTAGGAAAAAAATTGCTTAAATCCAGTCTACAGTTTTCCCCTTCTGAGATTTATGCCTTAATTCATACATCTGGTGATAATTACTTTGATGTTAGTTTTAAAAATGCTTCTGGGTTGGACACTTTTTGGAATAGATATCAAGCTGTTTGTCATACTCCATTGTGGGCCCCTTTTTTTGCTATTCCCCTTACTAAACCAACTATAAAAACTGTTACAGTTTTGTTTAAAAATAAGGGAGTGGCAATAGAAGATATTGTACGGTGGTTGTCTTCCAAATGTTCTGTTTTAGGTTTGCCTGATCCAATCATTGATTCAGAATTTTTCTGGACGGGAGGGGGGGTGGAAATTACAGGTTAAATTACCTATAATTAATGGGACTATTCAGCACTTGCCAAGTTGTTTTTACTTTGGTAGAGATCAGGGTTTTGTCTTCTGTCCAGGGCAGCCAAAATCTTGTTTCCGGTGTGGAGCCCAGACCCATCTCAGTAGTGCCTGTGACCAGCTAAAATGTTCTACATGTCTTGGTTCTGGTCATTTAAGTCTAAATTGCCCACACCCTGAGTATTGTAATCTGTGTGAGGAAACCTCTCATTCTTTTAAAGATTGTCCGTGGGCTTCCCATAATAACCCTGAAAGGCCTACTGATTCCCAGCATGAGACGGTGAGTCAAGCACAGAGGTCAGCTCAGGCCAGGCCCCAGTTTCGGCCTTTCGCTACTACAGTGGTACCTCCCCCCCCCCCCCCGATTCTCCTTCCCCTGTGGATCCGGGGTTGGAACCTCCAATTCTGATTGTTCCTCCGTCCAGTAAAGACGGCCTGAGGACTCCGGTTCACTGCTCCAGGCTCTCCCTTCTTCCCCAGTGGTGGAAGAGGTGCAGGCTTCAGCCTCTTGTACAGCAGCTTTCCCTTCTGTAAAGGAAAAAATGCTGCCCCCTGGGGATACCGATCGGGTCCCAGTGGGAAACAGGAGGATAACGAGGAGCTCTCTGATGAAAGGAGTACCTCTGCCTTCTGTAGTCCCCCCGACCTGATGGTTTCAAACCAGTTTGCGTTTTTTTCTAAACAGAAGCAAACTGTGGATACTGAGGAAGATTCTGATGCTTCCTCTGTTGCGTCTTCCCAAGTTGAGATGTTCACTGACTCTGAGCAAGTTTCAGGGGATATCCAACTGAATAAAAAAAGAGATGTAAGCTAAAATCTCCTGGTAAAGGTTGAGGTAGGAAAAAATCTTGATTTACTCTCTAACCAAGATGGGGGACATTATATCTTTTGGGAGCTTAAATGCCAATAGCCTCAAAAATGTTAAAAGACGCCGGGCCATTTTTTCATTTCTTTTGTCTTTACCCTTACATATTATTTTTTTACAATACACTAGGCTCCATTCTTTACAAGAGATTGGGAAAGCCTCTAGGGATTGGAGGAATGGTCTTTGTGCTCTTTAGCTGAAGATGTGTGTTCTGGAGTAGGGATACTGGTTCAGGGGGTAGAAATTCAGGTCACTAGATTAATTGACTTGATTCAGGGTCGAGTATTGATCCTAGATGTTATTCTCAAACAACAAGAATGGAGATTTATTAATATTTATAACCCTCAAGTTAAAACCCAGAGGATTCATATGTTAAAACAGATCCAGCTGTTTCTTCATTCCTCCAAATCTGTGATTTTTGGAGGAGATTTTAACTATCCTTATCTGATAAAACTGGCCTTACCCAAAAATTATATTCAGATTCCAATTTCCTCAACACTTTGTACGTTACTGCTAACTTACGGGATGGGGCCTCTTTTGGTATCACACCACCAGAACACACTTTTCATCGAGGTAGATCTTCCACGCGAATTGATTATTTTTTTATTTCTCACTGGTTAAATAATGTACAGTATTCGGTTATCCCGTGTGAATTCTCAGATCACTGTTTATTACTGTTACACACCGGTTGTCCCATTAACAAACCTGTAACACATACCTTTTGGAAAATGAATATATTTGTGTTAGGGGATGAAGGTGGGTGGCAGGACCTGTTTCAGCTTCTCCAAGACAAGGTTTCTGTTTTTGAATTATATGATAATCCGGCCTTTTGATGGCAAGATACTAAAACTGAAATTATGAAATTCTGTAAACGCTTCTCAAAAAAAAAACATCTTCAGAGCGTTATTTTAATATCTTAAGTGTCGACGTCACTTACGAAGACTATTGTCTTGGCAATCTGAATGGGGTTTAGACTATTCAGCACAAATCCGGCAGGTTAAAACAGAGATGCGGGCTTCTCAGTATGAGAGAACGACACCGCTTTTCCTGGAACAAAAATATGGACAGAAGGGTTCTGCTAAAATAGTCAATCCTTATGATAGTAGCCACCAACAGGTTGCATCTAAATATATGTCTGCTTTAGTTACTCATTCTAGTACCAGGATTACTGATAACCGAAAGATTTTGGAGGAGGTTTCTTTCCATACTAAATCGTTATATGGACAGGCTTATGCCTCACATACCTGGGATGGACTTTTGGGTTCCTTAGAGGTTCCTCTTCTCTCCCCAGGGTGTCTTATGATCTCGAGTCAGCCTGTTACATGTGCCGAAGTAGATTCTGTTATAAGTCATCTGAAAAC
Source organism: Neoceratodus forsteri (assembly GCA_016271365.2). Classification (NCBI taxonomy): domain Eukaryota; kingdom Metazoa; phylum Chordata; order Ceratodontiformes; family Ceratodontidae; genus Neoceratodus; species Neoceratodus forsteri. The sequence continues at coordinate 1,020,238,272 of CM028134.1, forward strand.
TACTGTTACCCCTGGTCCTGACGGGATTCCCAACAAATTCTATAAAAAAGCTAAATCCTTGTTACTACCATATTTAACACAAGTTTATAATGCTATTTTACAAGGCCTCTTACCTACTCCCCTTGCTTTTTCGGACAGCTATTTGATTTTTTTTATATAAGCAGAAACATGATAAAACTAAGTTAGATAATTGGCGGCCTATTAGTTTATTAAATTCAGATTGGAAAATTTTGTGCAAAATAGCCTCTAATAGACTAGCTCACGTGGCGGCCCAAGTGATTTCTTCTACACAAACTTGTGCAATTCCAGGTCATTCCATGCTCTCAACCCTGAAAATTTTGAGACAAGTCTTTGATGGGAATACCACTCAGGGTTATGTTTTTAGTTTGGATCAAACCAAGGCTTTTGACCGGGTTCCGCATGAGAATTTATTTTTGGTATTGCAAACATATGGGGTCCCTGCGGTTTTACTGGACTGGATCAAAATTTTGTATCGATCGGCTTACACCACACCGTTGGTTAATGGTTTGCAAGGTTCCCGTATCCCTATTAAGAGAGGGGTCTGTCAGGGCTGTCCCCTGAGTCCCTTGTTATACGTCTTTTCAATTGATCCACTACTTCGGACTTTAGGTGGGGAGGAGACCATTCAACATATCTCCATAACTCCAGATTTTGTCTCTCCGTGTGTTTTAGCCTATGCGGATGACATTTGTATTCTGATAGCAGATCCAGCTTCTGGGGAACGGGCAATTGAGATTATTCATTCCTTCTCCTGAATTTTTGGATCTGCTTTAAATACCCAAAAAAGTGTGGGGTGTGCTGTACACATTCCTTCACCAGACATATTACCAAAGATTGGAGGGATTGCTATTCATTCCCAGAAAATTTGCGTATTGGGGGTTATTTTTGGTCCAGTTGACGCAGTGGCGTGCAATTGGAGTTTGGCTATGGAGGTGGCTGAATCTAAAATTGTTCGATGGAAGCGGTTTCCTATGACCCAGAAAAAACATTTTTTTTACTTAAAACTTATATTTTGCCACTATGTTTACTAATTAGTTATATTTTTCCTCTCCCTTTTTCTCTTGAAGCTCGGCTGTATAATTTCTTTTTCCAGTTGCTTTGGGGTAGTAGACTGAACCCAGTTAAGAGATCAGTTACTTACTAGCATATAAAACAGGGAGGTCTTCAAATGGTAAACCCGGTGCTATTTTATTTTTCTATTTTTGTGAATGCCAATATCTTTCCTAGTTTAGTCAACCGGACAGATTGTTGGGCACTTAGCCTTGCATCCCGTTCTCAATATTTTATAGAAAAATGGCAAGCTCCTGTTTGGAAACAGTTTACAAAAATTCCACTCGGTTCATCAGTATACCTTATTGAAATATTTAAAAAACTTAAAATTTGGAAAGTGTCTCCTGATGTGGAGTTATTGCAAAATGGAAAACGTTTATACTCCTCTGTTCTGCAAACCATGTTCTTGGTGTCGCCTTGTTTTACAGTACCTTGTGATTCACAGTATTTAACTAAGCAATTATTGGAAAATAGGATTCCAGCAAAGATGTGGGACATCTTATGGTTATGTTGTCACGACAAATTGAACGTCAGAGGAAATCGGAAACATAAACAATTGTCTGCACATTACTGTATTCGTGACACATGTGTATGTCAACTAGAATCTATGCAGCATCTGTTTTTTGAGTGCCCATATATTGCCCCTTTATGGTCTCAACTGAGTCAGTCATGGGGCTTACCTGCGTTCTCAGGGTTGACATATACTGGTTTGGTTTATGGGGACTTTGGACCAGGTTGAAAGATTTTCTTTCCAGGCACTTTGCGGGTGCTGTTTGCAGTCTGCAAATGGTGCATCTGGCACAACCGCTGTATGTTTGTGTTACAACAAAAAACGGTTGCTTTGCCTGCCCTTCGAGAACATATCAGAAGTGGAATCTCTAGAATTTATTGTTTAGAGAAAAAAACTCTTCCAGCACCTTTAGTGGCATTTTGGTGGAGAGCATTACCGTTAATTTTGTTTGAAGGGATTACTTGAATATAGAGAATTATATTGTTTTGCAAATTTTTTTTTTTTTCCTGTTTCACATATGTGCAGTGGGGGGGTGGTTGATTCTATAATGAACATTTTTTTTGTGTGATTTTCTTTTCTTGGTTTTTTTCACCTGTACATTGGATATTGTGATGTTCCTTATTGGTTTTCTTTCTCTGTATATCGTAAGCGGTATGCTTATTGTGTTATGTATTACCTTTGTTTTGTTTTCTTATATTGTTTTCCAATAAAAAATTCCCCTACTCTTTTTGATAAGTGCCATGGGATCTTTCACATCCACCTGAACTACCACCAGTCCAGGCACTTCACCAACAACTGCCCGATGGCCAGCTCACGCGCAGCTCTTCACCTGCCACTGACCAATGAAAAGTGCTGATAAGGTCGCTTGTATTGTAACATTATTTTCGTTCTGCATTAGCATGGACATCACCACTGCAGCAGAATGACTTTTTACGGTGTATGGATCTCCATACACAGTCACGTGCCACCATATACTATATAGAGAATAATGCATATGTAGGTGGTTGATGGTGAGTTTTTTTACACACCCAAGATGTGTGATAATATCTAAACCCTGAGAGCGTAGCTCGAGAGGTTTAAATATTATCACACATCGAGGGCGTGGAAAAAAAAAACTCCATATCAACCACCTACATATGCTTTATTTTATATAATGACTGGCTTAAGAAAACAAAAAGCTCTCGCATCACTCCATAAAACAAACAGCTCTCACATCACTCCATATGCAGCGTTTATTATTTCTTATAATAGAAGGCAGGCAAAGCAGATTTCAGTACATATTTTACTAACAGTGAAGTGAACAGAATGCAATAACCATTTAATGGTATCTTTTTTTATGTTCGTTTCGAGAGACAGAGACAGTTCAAATATATCGCGGTTGCATCATCTAGATGTCTTGGAATAGTTTCAGTAGGAGGGCAAAGTTCACAAGACTTAACATTAACTCTATCCGACAAGATCAGCAGGAGACAACTTACTGTTTTTAACAAATATTTATACTATTCTTTAGTGAATTACATTTTATTTAACTAAAAAAAAGTTGTGACTTGTAGAAATCCTCAAGCATTGCTTCCTCAGATCCAAGGTGAAAGGTCGTCCAACCTGGGAATAGAGAAAGGGATAGTGGTGAAAGTATGTGTTGTCTTGGATTGTTGAATGTATTTTACGATGTTAACTCTCCCTGGATTATTTGTGTTCTTTTTGTGATGAGCGAACTGCCTGTGTGTATTTGCCGTTGGAGAACTGTCTCGCGCTGCCTGTGACTGTGTATGCTGATTTGTTATGATTCTCGGCGCGAGGATGTAGAAGTCGTATCAACTCGCAGGTTGATGCGAGTTTTTTCATATCAGCCTGCGGGTTGATACGACTTTCGAACATACCTGAAAACGGGTTGCTATTGACCATAGATGTTCACCTGCAGCATCCCATGAGTGTATGGCAGTTCCTAGTGCTTAATTCTGAGAGCTTGTTTAAAAAATGTGAAGTCATTCTGTCAGCAACTACCACTAATGATGCGTCACATATGACATGAAACACGCATGTTCCAACTAAAACTTTATCATATAAATTAAATCTAAGTAGATGCAGGACACTTATAATGGAAATCTGTGTAAGTTGCTTTCATCCATTATAAGCAGCTGTCCGGGGGCGCTAATGAGCACGATAGAGTAGGGACGCACTTCTCCCTCGCTCCGCAGACCACCACATTTTAAAGTCATTTAAAATAGTTTGAACTTTATTTGCGTTAAAACGGTACGCTATATTGCAGAGAACTGTGGACAAATATTTAACTTCTGGATCGGTGAAAAGCTCACGATTAGCAGCCAAAAATCAAAGGAAGCAACCTCCAGCCTCTCAGTTTGAAAACACTGGGCCTGTCTCACTCTCTGCGGCCGAAGTCAGTGCCGTAGGCCGCGAGGTAATGCAGCAAGTTTTAGTGGCTCTTGAACCCCGACTGACTAGCTTGGCATCTAATTTTGATCGCAAACTCCCAAGAACTAGTGGATCTGCATACTTCACATGCAACTCGTTTAACTGAGATGGAGCAATGCATCTCCGACATCGAGGATGCCACGGCACCGGTCCCTGACCAGATTGCAATCCTGCAAAAAGAGCTGGAGGACTTGAGATCAGTTTAGCTACCAGGAAAACTACCAATGGAGGCTGAACCTGCGGCTTCAGGGGCTCCCGGAGGGCTTGGAGGGGATCAGTGCCATTGGATTTTGCGCAAAGACCCTGCCGGAGATCCTGGGCCTTTCCCCTAAAAATGGTAGGCTTAAGCTTGAAAGAGCTCATAGGGCTGTGTTTCCCAGACCTTCAGACCAGCCACCGTGACAGAGCGTGATGAGTTTTCATCATTTTCAAGATAGGGAGCTGATTCTAAAGACTTACAGGTCTGTACCATTTCTGCAATATGAAGGATATAAACTCTTCCTATCCCAAGATTATTCAGCTTGCCTACTAAAAAAGGATTGCACCTTTAACTCAGTCATGGCACAGCTGCGAGAAGCCCAGATTGAGTGCTTTATCACGTGACTCTTAAAATCAAACACGAAGGCGCCACATATTCTTTTTGGGAGGTGCAAAAGGCAGAGATTTTCGTGAAGGATCTTAAGAAAAAGGTGGGATGAAGACTCAGGGCTGATGGATGGCATAATCAGCTCTCGCTTTGTTCTTGGCTGCATTCTGAAGGTACTCTTATGTTAGGTTTGTGATAAAAAGAAATGGAAAAAATAATGTTTGACTCTGTGAACTGTATATCCTGAGGCAAACTGTTTGTATTGATCTTATCCACTGCTAGAACCTCGGGGCAAATTGACTCCCCGTTCCTTTTCTCTTTTTTTTTCCCAAGGAGCTTAATCAGATGGAACTGTACAACTAACAGCACGTTGACTAGGGGTTATCCTCGCCTCACTGAGAGAGTGGGGTATGAGAAGCCGTTTTGACCTGCTCTGATTTTTTTTCCTTTGGCTCTTGCTCCTTTTGATGGACTTTTCTTCTCACATGAGGGAAGCAGTGGACGTTTAATTTTCGATGCCCCTCCACAGACTTTAATGAGGATTTTATGGGCCTGGCATGTGCTGGGCTTTAAAACTGAAACGGGGAGCTGGAGAGGAAACAGAAGTGCTGTCTATTGTAATATACTGAGAAATCTTTAAATAATTTGTGGTGAGGTGGCGGGACCTTTCTTGCTAATCTTTGGGTTGGGAGTGTAAAATTTATGCTATACGCAATTCTGGTTACAACAGGGTGGGATATTTATGGAACATATTGTCTCAAATGAGTTGGGGGGAGGGTGGTGTGTGGGAGATGTGTATATAGTTGCTGTTTACTATTGATTGTTTTGTTGTACTTTATTCACTGTAAGAAGATCCAGATATGCTGTGCGATTGTTCAGTGTGCACCAGGTGCTGATGAGAGGGAAATGGCTAGAGGAGGCTTGGGATGAGGGGAAGGATTGTGTCAGAAATTATGGCTAGTCCTCTGGAGTTGTCAATAGCCTCCTGGAATGTCCGAGGGATATCTACCCCTGTTAAGCGTACTATGCTTTTAACTGCTCCTAAACGTCAGGCTGTCAGTGTCGCTCTATTACAGGAGACCCACCTTACAGATAAGGAGCATGCCAAATTTAAAAAAAAAAAAATGTGTGGGGGACTGCTATGCAGCGTCATACACCTCCCATAAGAGAGGGGTGGCTATTCTCTTACACAAGCGTTTACCATTTAAATGTGAGAGGGTGGTGGCTGACCCTGTGAATGGCCGTTATGTATTTGTAACGGGAGACCTCTATGGGGAAAAACAATGTTTGGGAGTGTGTATGCGCCTGCAGTGCATGACCCTGACTTTTACCAGGCCCTCTTGGCACTTCTTGTGGCGGTACAGTTCCCGGGACCGATCCTGGGTGGTGACTTGAACTGCCTGATGAATCCCACTCTAGACCACTCTGAAGGGAAAGGTACTGTTAGAGGGGCTATTCGTAGTTGGCAGGCAGGGATGGTGGATTTGGACCTAACTGATGGATGGAGGGCGGCTAACCCCACCCTGCATGAATATACCTTTTTCTCACATCCACTTAGGACGTGGTCAAGACTGGATAACATGTATACACCTAGAACTTGGTATTTTCGGGTGGCTTAAGTTAAGCACAGCCCAATACATGTTTCTGACCATGCCATGGTGCATAGGTCTTTGACAGTAAAAGAGGAAAGGGGAGAACCTCCCACTTGGAAATTCCCCAGTTACCTACTGGCTAACAAGGAATTTAGGGAATACCTGCATGTCAGTGGAAACAGTATATGCAGGCTAACCTGGAGACGGCCCCCTCCAAGACCGTTCTCTAGGATGCCAGAAAGGCATTCATGAGCGGTTCCATTATTAGTTATGTGGCACACCACAATAAATAGATTGAGGAGAGTAAACCTTGAACACCGCATTAGTGTGTTGGAGAGGTGTGTGGCTCACGTGGAGAGGGGAGATGGTGCCTCTCATTTGCTTGCTGTGACCAGAGAAGCTTTAAATAATTTGCTGCTGGGTGAGGCCAGGAAAACATGCTTATTTATCCGAAAGCACTTTTATGAATGGGGGAACAAGCTCAGTACTATGCTGGCGAACCTGAACCGAGGAAGGAGGAGCTCACACTTGATCTCTGGGATTAAAGGCCCAGATGGGGTGGTGCAGAAGGGCCAAAACCTCATAAGGGACCACAGTGTGGGGAGGTGAGGACTAGTATGCAGGCTTTTCTGGACAATTTGGATCTGCCCAAGCTCTCAGCATCGAAGTGGGTGTGGCTAAATTCTAAGATAACAAGAGAAGAAATAGTGAGGGCAATTGCAGGGTTAAAAGGTGGAAAGGCCAGTGGGCCAGATGGCTTCCCCACAGAATACTATAAAGTTATGCAACCCCTTATACTCAAACACCTCTTTGCGGATGACACTGTGCTTTATGCCAGTGGTCCCTCTCCAGATGTGACATGTACAGCTCTCCAGGATGATTTTAACTTGGTGCAGCACCAGCTCCTAAACCAAAAGTTGCTTTTGAATGCTAAGAAAACAAAAGCTATGTTCTTCTCACCCTTTTCCAACCTACCTAATCCAGCCTCAGCTGGGACTCTCCCTTCGATATCCACTGCCCTGGGTGAACAGTTGAACGTAAATCAGCTCAAATACTTGGGTGTATGACTTGACAACAGACTCTCCTTCGTAGTACATATAGAAGAATTGACAAAGAAGCTTCGTCAAAAGCTTGGCCTTTTTTTAGGATAAAAAAATCTCCTCCCCTCAGATGCGAGGACGAGACTAGTCCAAACTACCTTCCTACCCTTGCTAGATTATGCTGATTTCCTTTATAGCCAAGGATCAGTCAACGCACTATCAAAATTTGATATGGTCTATCATAGAGTTCAAAGGTTTATAACAGATCTTCCATACTCCACACACCTCTGTTTGTTGTATGCCACTGTAAGTTGGTCTTCTCTTATTCTCAGACGACAAAGAAATGCCGCCATCTGGACCTACAAAGCTATTATTAACAAACTGCCTGACTACATCTCTGCCTGTTTACCACTTTGCACTCTAAGCAGATATGCATTGAGAAGTGTCTCCTATATTACCTTAAAGGTAACAAAGGTCAGATCCCACTTTGGCTGGGTGTCCATTAGTCATGCGCTTCCCGAGCTATGGAATAAGCTGCAAAAAACTCTGAAAGTAAAGCATAAAGTCAGCACCATAGCCTTCAAAACACTATCTTCAGCACAGTAAAGAATCCTCTGCTTGCTACTCCCGATCAAAAGACTTCCCTCTTAGGGTGTCCCCGGATCACTCTCGTCTTGGCCTCTTCCTGGATACTGATCCCAGCTTCTGCATAGCCCTCTCCCTCCCTCCCATTCCCTTATTCCTTCGCTTCTCTCTATCTCCTCAACCCCTGATCTATTGTCGCTGAACCCAGCCTTTGCCCGGCCCTCTCTCTTCCCCTTCATCCTTTCTTCTCTCCTCCTTATCTTTTACCCACTGATCTGTTCCCAGTAGTGTACCCACTCTCCCCTTCACCCTGCCCCCACTGCCTAGTCCCCCTCGTCAGGTTCCTCACTTTACTTCTGCACTCCCGGTTCACATTCCCACCCCATAGGCTTCCAACCTACTTGCCCTCCATCTCCTCCCTTCTCCTCTGTCCCTGTTCCATCTCCCTACCTGTGCTTCAGGGCCCCTTCGTTTCATCATGGTGCTTCAGGGTCCTAGTCGATTCACCATGGCTCTTGTCACCCCATCTTTTCACAGTTGCTGACCTTATCTGTATTACTGTTGGCTCAGATTATCTGTAAACTGTTGTGGTACTTATTCTGCATTTCCTTACAGTGTATTGTCCATGCTTGTTTTTGATCAAGCCTGTGAATTATTTTTGTGTATTACCCTGTTATCTTGTACTTATGTTCACCCAGGTCCACCTTGAAAAGGAGCTCTGCTCAATGGTGTTCGCCTGGTTAAATAAAGATTTTGATTGATTTGGAAGCAGTGTTTACCGTGGCTAGGGAGGAGGAGGAGGGGGAATTGTCCAGAACATGGAGGGAAGCAGTAATCTGTTTGATCCCCAAGGAGGGTAAGGATTTGCTTGAATGTGCCTGTTTTAGGACTGTTTATTTTCTTAATTGTGATGCTAAAATCCTTGCTAAGATATTGGTGAATCGCCTAGACAAGCTCTTGCCGGAGCTGATTCACCCAGCCCAAACCAGGTTTATACGGAACAGATACTCCTACCTTAATATGAGAACCTTGCTGAATGTTATCTGGGGGGCCTCAAACGGATATGAGTCTGTCCACATATTGTCGATGGGTGCAGAAAAAGCATTTGACCGGGTCAAATGACAATATTTAATGGAGGTCCTGGCCCGGTTTGGTCTGGGTGATGGGTTCACAGGGTTGGTGCGCCTGATGTACAGCTCCCCTATGGCTCATGTCCTGGTCAACGGGACTCTTACTGATGATTTTGTTTTAGAAAGGGGGACTAGATAGGGGTGCCCTCTATCGCCCCTCCTCTTTGCCCTGGTTTTAGAGCCTCTTGCTGTCGCAATCAGGATGCATCCTGAGATCGCAGGTGTTCTGGGTTAATCGGGTAGAGCTCATAAATTATCTCTATACCGATGATATGCTGCTTTATGTTGCCAAACCGGACCAATCTATGCCCCCCCCTCCTAGATCTGATTGACCAGTTCTCTAAAATTTAGTGCTATAAGCTATATCTAAGTAAATTTGAGGAGCTACGGTTGGGAGAGCACCAGGGTGGAGAGGATGGCCAGACTATGGACTAGGGGTTCCGGAGAGTTCAGGGCTCCTTCATGTACCTGGGTATTAAAATTGGGAAAAATATCAGGATCCTGTTTGATCTTAATTACACCCCACTCTTGCAAATGATTATTGCTGACTTGGGCAGATGGGGTAGGTTACCCATTACATGGCTGGGGCAGATAAATATGCTTAAAATGAACGTTCTCCCCAGAATCTTGTACAACATGCAGATGCTCCATGTAGGACTAACAAGGGCAGATACTAAATGATTAGAAAAGGCTTTCTCAGACTTTCTATGGCAGGGAAAACGGCCACGTGTGGGGCTTGCCCGCTTAAAGGCCCTGATAGAGAGAGGTGGGGCTTGCAGTTCCCTGACCTGGGTATATATCACCTGGCTGTCCAGTGCCGGTATCTGCAGGACTGGATGGGCAGACCACAAGAGGCAGGCTGGTTAGACCTTGAAAAGAGGGGCTGCCCTGGTAGGGTTTTGGCCTATCTGTCTGGGACGGGTTGGAGAGCATATGCAGGACTGCCTAGGACGAATCCACTTGTAAGGTCAGTATTCAAGAGCTGCGGGTGCCTGACTTGTCAGAGGACCGATACAGGAGGAAACCCTACTCCTCCCCCTGGCCGGAAATCCCTTTTTTGCCCCTAGCCTGACAGACTCGGGTTTCAAGGAATGGGAAGCTGGTGGCATATGGTGCTTGCGGAATCTGTATACTAAGGAGGGGATGGACTCTTTTGAAGGCATACAAGCCAGAATGCGGCTGGGACATCAACATGTCTTCAAGTACTTGCAGATTAGAGTGTACTGCAAGACCCTGGGGGGAATTCTTGATACAGACTCTATACTGGGCCAAGTGGAACAATTCTTCTAAGAGCATGGATATGTTGTTCATCCACACTGTTTGGTATTGTCCCCTTCCACTTTAAATCTGCTTGAAGTTTTCAAGCTGGCTTCTCCCACCCACCCAGGTGGTATATACCTCGGCTCCGCCCCATGTCGCCAGAACTTTCTTTCCGCTGGAAGATACAGGTTGCCTCCCTCATGCTCTCGCATTTTGTAGGCCCTGGCTTTCAAATCATCGGTTTTACCGGAATTGAAACTCGTTCGAGTTAGCGATCACGCTTTTGTAGCATTGATCAACAAAGTCCAAGAGGGTAGCATCTTTCAAAAAAAGAGATGTGCAAGAACAAGGGGGCACAATTTGAAGATAGAGGGGGGACGGCTCAGAGGTAATGTGAGGAAATATTTTTTCAAGGAGAGGGATATGGATGCATGGAACAGCTGCCCTGAGGAGGTCTTGGAGTCAAGAACGGTGGGGGAATTCAAGAATGCATGGGACAGACATAAGGCAGTCCGGGGGGGGGGGGTAGGAGGAAGTAAACTGTTGGTTAACTAGGATCTGCAGCTTATCTGATAGGTAGAAAAATGGGCAGACTAGGTGGGCCAAGTGGTCCTTATCTGCTGTCAAATTCTATGTTTCTATGATCATGGAGGAAAAATCTTCCCCGGGATTTCGGCGGTGTCCCTGCGGCCAAAAGATGTTGCGCACCGATCCCCACTTCACGTGCGTCTACTGCCTAGGTGTCGGCCATGGCACCTCGTCTTGCGGTTATTGCTTGGCCTTCTATCCCAACATCCTGGACAACCACAAGGCACACCTGAAGCTGGGGAGACACCGGAAAAAGGGAACCCTCTGATGAAGTCCAAGGAGGCTAGGTGGGTGGTTTCTGTGGCTGTGTGCTCCGCCAAGCAGCTGGAACACATGAATGTGTTCGAATAGGAAGCCACTCACGCTTCAGCCAATCAAAGCTTCTTTGTTCCTCTCAACCTAGGCTCTGCCTTTACTGGTTCTCTTAAAGAGTTGTGCCAGTCTCTCCCCACCTGGAGTGAGGCGCCCTCAGGCTCGCACTCCTCTGTCTCTCTCAGAAGAGAGAAAAATAACTTTCTTCTTTGTTTCGACGAAGACGATCTTGGGACCGAGAGAGGTCTGAGTCCCAAGAGCATGCGGTCTTGATCTCAGTCGAGATCGCCTCCTCGGCCGCTGGCTTTACGGATCTTCCATCTGGCTAGGGGACCGAGGAAGTGGCTGACGAGGTCGAGATAATCCTCGACCTGATTGACCCTTTGTTGCCAGCCATGGCCGATGACTCCTTAGAACGGACTCCTGTCCTAGTATTTCCTGATGAGGAGACCCAGCCCGTTGGTGTCCCCATCAAGGAACCGGTTCCAGACCCTCTGTATTTACCGATCGCACCGTTGTCTCCCAATCGACCGAGTCTGCCTCCCTGATCTCAGTCGAGGTCCAGGACCCCCTTGGCTGAACGACCGAGGAAGAGCCATAAGTGCTCGAAGAAGAGGCAACACCACCGGACGAGGAGAGGCTCCGGCAGAAACGTTGTCAGTGCTATGAGGATCTTATGTGGCAACAGCTGATCCTGACTTGGCAGAAGCCGGCTCAGTCACCCATCCCGGCCATTACTTGGCTTTCACCTCCCAGGCTGAAGTCGACCCCTCCAGAACCTAAGTCTCTGGTTCCTCCGCCCATGCAGCCGGCCCGTCCACCGGTTCGGCCTATTCCGGCCTCTCCACCTATTCCGGTGGAACCGCCACCTAACCAGCCTATGGGAGGGGATTCCTCAAGAGAGGACCAACTAGACACCAGACTTCCCCAACGTCTGTCGGTTACAGTCACCTCGAACCTCCCTCGGGGGATCGAGGGTGATTTAGGCGGTAGACCACTGTATCATGATTCTTCGGACTCTGATGTCACCGGGCTTCACTCCCATCCTGTGGATGATGAGTCATCCGTTGGCACAGGGATGGAGGAAGGCCCTTCCTCCTTCCAAGGCATTCTCTGTCTCATTTCCGACTCCACTGGAATGCCCCTGGAATCTATTCAGAAAAAGGCGGTGTAGCCTCTCACAGATATTCTAAAGAGAGGGGATACCCCGACCGAGGCCTTGCCAGTGGACAAAGCCATTGTTGGCCCGGCCCTTGAACTTTGGCAGCACCCTGCCTCATGTCCAGCACCATCTACCTGCATGGCCCGCAAGTACGCGGTGCCCATGGGGTCCCTTGCGGGGTTCACAGAGCACCCTTCGGCCAAGAGCCTGTGACCGCCTCTGTTCAGGCGTACTGGTAGTTCGGCTGACACTGACCAACCTCCGGACAAAGAGTCCAAAAATATGGACCACACTGCCGAACGGTCTATGTGGCCTCCTCTTTGGGCCTTCATCAGGCCAGCTTGGCTGTTATTATGACACACTTATCTCATACCCTTCTCGGGTCATTAGACAAAGTCTTCCCTCTTCTCCCTGCGGACATACAGACCACGGTCAAACAGGTCCATGAACAGAGCCATGCTGTTGCCAAACAGCAGCTCCAGATGGCCCTGGACTTTTGGGATTCTTGTGCCCGCTGCAGTGACCTCTTGCCGTAGGGCTTGGCTGAGGCTTTCCTCCTTCCCGGCGGATACTCAGCACAAGTTAGCTGATGTGCCTTTCCTGGGGACCAACTTGTTCAGCCCAGGAGTGGCCAGTCACCTATAGCGCATAGAGCAGTCCAGTGCCACCTTGAATGCCACTTCTGCCAAGGGTTCTTCGGGCCAGAACCAGCAGAAGAAGAAGCCTTTTCAGCATTCTTCCCCTGCAGTCTGGCAGCCCTCCTCTTAAGGAGGACAGCAGCATCAGCAGCAGGCTCAAGCTTGGAGCGCTCTGCCCAAACCTAGACCCCAACAGGCCCACAAAGGAGGCCGAGGCTCAGGTCCTGGAGCCTTCTCCTCCAAGCCTGCCCAGTGACGGGATGGGGTTGCCACCCCTATCTCTGTCATGCCAGCTCTGGGCCCACCCATGGGGGTTGGCTGCACCACTTCCTTTCTGCCTTGCCCTCTGTCACTCCGGACAGGTGGGTTCTCGAAGTGGTCAGTCGGGGACTGCCTCTAGAGTTTGAGCAGTACCCTCCCAGCAGAGCCCGCGCCCCTCGGGAGGAATGGATTTCCGCGTGCACCCAGTTGGCTCTTCAAAGATGACATAGCTCAGCTCCTCCACAAGGAGGTAGTAGCTCCTGTGGCGGATTCTCCAGCAGACCCAGGCTTTGTCTCCAGGTACTTCCTGGTGCCGAAGTGGACAGGGGGTTGGCGCCTCATTCTTGATCTCCAGGACCTAAATCGGTTTCTCAGGTCATGCACCTTTCGGATGGTCACTCTGCACCATCCTTGGAGCTAAACATGTGGTTCTGTTCACTGGATCTGCAGGACGCATTCTTTCACGTCCCAATCCGTCCATCCCATCAGCGGTTCCTCCGCTTCAGGGTCGAGGGGACCCTGTATGCGTTCCGTTAGGCCCGTCATCGGCCCCACAGGTCTTCACCAACTGCATCGTAGTGATGGCAGCCCATCTTCGACGTCGAGGAGTCAGAATCTACCCTTACCTCGACGATTGGCTCCAAGCAGGTTCCACTCAACAGAAAGTGGAAAGGTCCAGGGATCTGGCCCTCCAGACCTGCTCACAACTCGGCCTCCTGATCAACGAGGCCAAGTCGAAACTCGTACCTTCCCAGTTGATGGCTGTCATCGGGCAGAGCTCGACTCTTGTCAAGCCAGAGCTTGGCTCCCGGCGGACAGGGTGGAGGTGCTCTCCTCCTTTGCCCAATCATTTCTGGTTGGGTACTTGTACCCTGCCCAGGACTTTCTGCGCCTTCTGGGTTACATGGTGGCATGCACCTGGGTGATCCGTTGGGCCCGGTTGCACATGCGCCCCCTCTAATGGGAGCTGGTCGCCCAGTGGACTCGGCGATATCGTCATTTTGACCAGCTGACCACTGTAACCCAGAAGATGAGGGATGCTCTCCAATGGTGGACCACCCCAGACCGGTTGCAGGAAGGGATCCCGTTTGTCCGCCCCAAGTCGACAGTCGTACTTATGACTGATGCCTCTCTCATGGGCTGGGGAGCCCACATGGGGGACAACAGGGTCCACGGGTTCTGAACCCCTGAGGAGTCCTGATGCCACATCAACCTGTTGGAGCTCAGAGCAGTCAAACTGGCACTGTCAGCTTTTGCTCCTAAGCTCCGGGGTCAAGTGGTTCAAATCCAGACAGACAATACCATGACCATGTACTACCTCAACAAACAGGGTGACATGCACTCCCATCTGCTGTGCAAGGAGGCTCGCCGCATCTGGACCCTCATAAGCCGGTTGGAGGTGGATCTCCTAACCATCCATGTGGCTGGAGCTTCGAACTAGCTGGCGGATGCTCTCAGCCGCATAGGCCAGACATCCCACGAGTGGTCTCTCCATCCAGAGGTAGCTTGCAGCCTGTTCTCCCATTAGGGCAAACCGATGGTGGACTGTTTTGCCTCCAGAGAAAACACCAAGTTGAGGCTGTATCATGCTCGCCCCTTTCAGCAGGGCTCGCTGTAGGGGGATGCCTTTTCGAGGCCGTGGACCCCAGGCCTCCTCTATGCCTTCCCTCCATTTCCCCTGATCCACAAGGTGTTACTCAGAGTGAGTAGGGACAAGGTGAAAGTGATTCTGGTAGCCACAGACTGGCCACGCCAGTTCTGGTATCCAGATCTCCTCAGCCTCCGCTGCAGGCCCCTGAAGCGGCTTTGCACACGCCTGGACCTGATCTCCCAACCAGGGGAAGGTCTTCCATCTGGACCTTCAATCCCTGCACATCACAGCCTGGTACCTGAGCGGTTAGAGTTCCAGGCTTTGGGTCTTTCCAAAGATGTCTACACCATGGTGGAGGCATCTAGAAAGGAATCGACCAAGAAATGTTATGCCTTCAAATGGAAGAGATTTTCCATTTGGTGTCAGAGTAAGGGTCTGGATCCCTTATCCTGTTCTGTGGCTAACATTCTTGACTACCTTTGGTCTCTCTCCAAAGGGGGTCTGAGGTCTTCGACCCTTAGGGTGCACCTGGCAGCCATTTCTGCTTAGCGGGCACGGGCCGATCAGCCAACATTGGCACAGGAGACAGTGGTAGGGCGCTTTTTCCAAGGTCTGGATCACATATCCCTTCTGGTGTGTGAACCTCCACCTCCGTGGGATCTGCTGCTGGTGTTGGCAGTGCTCATCGGCAAGCCATTCGAACCCATGCACTGGTGTGAGCTGTCAGACTTGTCGTGGAAGACTGCCTTCCTGGTGGCTATCACGTCAGCCAGAAGGACAGGGGAGCTCCAGGTGCTTTCGGTGGACTCCCCTTATCTGGGCTTCCACAGGGACAAAGATGTCCTGCGCCCCACCCGAAATTCCTTCCGAAGGTGGTTTCAGAGTTTCACCTTAACCAGGTGTTGACTCTGCCGGTTTACTACCCTAACTACACCTCGGACGCCGAGTACAGGCTCCATACTTTGGACCTGAGACGTGCTCTCTCCTATTATAAGGAGAGGACGGCGGATGTTCGTGGAGAGGTTTGCCAGCTGTTTGTCACTTATGCTGAAGCCGCTTCTGGCAGACCTGCAGAGAAGCGGAATTTTACAAGATGGATTATATCACGCATAGGTCTGTGTTATGAGTTGGAGGGCAAAGAGCCTCCCAGAGGGATAAGAACTCATTCTACTCACCATACTGCTGCATCGGTGGCTGCTTCCAGGGACATCCCTATCCAGGAAATCTGTTGGGCTGCTATCTGGAAGTCATCAAACACCTTTATCACCCACTGCCACATCAACCTTGAGTCACGCCGGGATGCTGGTTTTAGGGCTTCAGTTCTCCAGTCTCTGTTCCCTAAGTAGGGGGTGTGTGCCTTGCCTCCTTCCTCCCGGAGAACTACTTGGAGTCTTCCAAACAGTGTGGATGAACAACATATCCATGCTTCTAGAAGAACAGGTTCTAGGAGCGTGGATATGTTGTACATCCATACTTCTTGGCATGTTCCTTTCCCCTTTAAATCTTGCCGGAAGTCTTCAAGCTGGCTCCTCCCACCCACCCGGGTGGTATAAACCTCGGCTCCGCCCCATGACACCAGATCTTCCTTTCCGATACAGGTTCCCTCAGGCTTCACAGCAATTCGTAGGCCCTGGATTTTAAACGTTGGTTTTTACTGCAACTTACCTTAAAACTCGTTTGAGTTGTCGATTCTGATAGTAGCGCAGCAGACGTGGAGGAAAAATCTGCTCCCAGATTTTGCAGATGCTCCTGCAGCCAGAAGGTGTCTCGCACTGATCCTCCACCTAACGTGCGTCAACTGCCTTGATGTCGGACATAACACCTCCATCTGCATGTTCTGCCTGGCCTTCCATCCCAACGTCCTGGATGACCGCTTCGCGTGCCTAAAATTGGGGAGACCGGAGAAAAGGAACCCACCAGTGAAATCGAAGGAAGCAAGGTGGGTGGTTTCCGCGGCTGCCGGATCCGCCGAACAGTTGGAGCAAATGAAGGCTTTCGAGGAGGAAGCAGCTCAAGCTTCAGCCACTTGTAGCTTTTTTGTTCCTGTAAACCTTGGTGCCACCTTTTCGGGGTCCTTCAAGGAGTTGTGCCAGTCTCTCCCCACCAGGGGTGAGGTGCCCTCGGGCTCGCACTCCTCCTGCCCTCGGAAGAGGGAGAAGGACCTTAAGTCTTCGTCCAAACGGAGATGTTCTTTGGACTGAGAAAGGTCCGAGTCCCAGGAACAAGTGGTCTTGACCTCAGTCGAGATCGCATCCTCGCCCGCCGGCTTTACGTATCTTCCATCCGGCCAAGAAATCGAGGAAGTGGTCGACGAGGTTGAGATATCTCTCTACCTGATCAACCCTATTTCGCTGACTCCAGTTGATGATTCTTTAAAAGCTGGTGTCACCATCGAGGACACGGTTCCGGACCCTCGGTTTTCACCGACCCTGGTGTCTCCTGATCGACTGAGTCGGCCAGCCCGATCTCGATTGAGGTCCAGAACCCCCTTGAACGACAGAAAAAGAGTCACAAGCACTCTAAAAAGAGGCATCACTGAAGATCCTCATCCTCCTTGGACGAGGAGAGGCTTCGGTGGAAACTCTGTCGACGCTATGAGGATCTTATGTGGCAACAGCTGATTTTGACCGGACAGAAGCCGGCTCCGCCGTCCACCCCAGCCATCACTTGGCTACCGCCTCCAGAACCGAAGCCTTAGGTTCCCCCGTCCACGGGGCTGGCCCGTATCCTGGCTCAGCCCATCTCGGTCTCTCCAGCGATTCTGGTGGAACCACCACCTAAGCAGCCTCAGGGAGGGGCTCCCTTGAAAGAGGACCGTACAGACACCGGGCTTCGCTGATGTCTGTCCATCACGGTTACCCCCGTATCGAAGGGGACGTAGGTGGGAGACCGTTGTAACATGAGTCCTCTGACTCTATTGTCACAGGACTACTCTCCCATCCTGGGGATGATGAGTCCTCCGTGGCAGGTTTAGAGGAGGGTCCTTCCTCCTTTCAAGGCATTCTCTGCCTGATCTCCGAATCCACCGGAATGCCCCTGGAGTCTATCCAGAAAAAGGTGGAGTACCCCCTTACGGACATCCTAAAAAGGGAGGATACCCCGACGGAGGCCTTTCCAGTGGCCAAAGCCATCACTGGCCCGGTCCTTAAGTTCCGGCAGCGTCCAGCTTCCTGGCCAGCACCGTCTGCCCACATGGCCTGCAAGTATGCGGTGCCCATGGGGTCCCTGCCGGGATTCACAGAACATCCTTCGACTGAGAGCCTGGTGACCGCTTCTGTGTTTAGACGTGCTGGTAGCTCGGTCGACACAGACTGATCCCGGACAAGGAGTCCAAAAATATGGACCACTCTGCCCGCAAGGTCTACGCGGCCTCTTCCTTAGGCCTTCGCCAGGCCAGTTCAGCTGTCATTATGGCACACTTCTCATGCCCTTTTCGGGTCATTAGACGAAGTACTCCCTCATCTCCCAGCGGACATGCAGACCACGGTCTAGCAAGTCCGTGATCAGGGCCATGCTGTTGCAAAACAGCAGCTCCAGATGGTCCTAGACATCAGGGATTCTTGTGCTCGCTCCTTTGCATCCACAGTGGCCACTCGCCACATGGTCTGGCTGAGGTTATCCTCCTTCCCAGCAGATACCCAGCACAAGTTAGCTGATGTTCCTTTCCTTGGCACCAACTTGTTTGGTCCAGGAATGGCCAGTCACCTTCAGCGTATTGAGCAGTCCAGTGCCACCTTGGATACTACCTCTGCAAAAGTTTCTTCGGGCAAGAACCAGCAGAAAAGAAAGAAGAAGCCATTTCGGCATTCTTCCCCTGCAGTTAGGAAGCACTCCTATCAAGGAGGCCAGCAGCAACAGCAGCAGCAGGCTGAAACTTGGCGCCCACGGCCCAAGCAGGGTCCTCAGCAACCCCGTAAAGGAGGCAGAGGCGCAGGTCCAGGTTCCTCCTCCTCTTTTAAGCCTGCTCAATGACGGGTTGGGGGTTGCCACCCCTACACCCATCACGCCAACTCTGGATACTCCCGTGGGGGGCAGGCTCTGCCACTTTCATTCTGCCTGGTTCGATATCACTTTGGACAGCAGGGTTCTCGAAGTGGTCAGTCAGGGACTGCCTCTGAGCTCCAACAGGTTGATGTGGCATCGGGACTCCTCGGGGGTCCAGCACCCATGGGCCCTGTTGTCCCCCATGTGGGCTCCCCAGCCCATGATAGAGGGATCGGTTGTAAGGACAACTGCCTCTATAGTTCGAGCAGTACCCTCCCAGCCGAGACTGCACCCCTTGGGAGGAAAGGATCTCAGCTTGCACTCAGTCGGCTCTTCGAGACGACATAGCTCAGCTCCTCTGCAAGGAGACGGTAGCTCCAGTGCCGGATCCTCCTACAGACCCAGGCTTCATGTGTCCAGGTACTTTCGGTGCCCAAGCAGACGGGGGAGTTGGTGGCCCATCCTAGATCTCCATGACCTGAATCAGTATCTCAGGTCTCACACCTTCCGGTTGGTAACTCTGAACCAGATCATACCATCCCTGGAGCGAAATATGTGGTTCTGTTCACTGGATCTACAGGATGCGCTCTTTCATGTCCCAATCCGTCCGTCCCATCAGCAGTTCCTCCACTTCAGGGTCGAAGGGACCCTGTACGTGTTCCAAGCCATGCCGTTCAGCCGTCCCCAGCCCCGCAGGTCTTCACCAAGTGCATTGCAGTGGTGGCAGCCCATCTCTGGCATTGAGGAGTACGAATCTACCCTTATCCCGATGACTGGCTCTTGGCAAGATCCTCCCTTCAGGAGGTGGAGAGGTCCGGGGATCTGGCTCTCCAAACCTGCTCCCAACTCAGCCTCCTGATCAACGTAGCCAAGTCAGAACTCATGCCTGCTCAGGTGATGGGCTTCATCGGGGTAGAGCTTGATTCTTGTCAAGCCAGAGCTCAGCTTCCAGTGGACAGGGTGGAGGTTCTCTCCTCCTTTGCCTGATCATTTCTGGTTGGGCACTTGCACCCTGCCCCGGACTTTCTGTGCCTTCTGGGTTACATGGCAGCGTGCTCCTCAGTGGTCCATTGGGCCAGGTGGCACATGCGCCCCTTCCAGTGGGAGCTGGCCGCCCAGTGGACTCAGCGCCATGGTCATTTCGACCAGCTGATCACTGTAACCCAGAAGATGTGGGACGCTCTCCACTGGTGGACCGGCCCAGAACGGTTGCAGGAAGGCATCCCGTTTGTCCGCCCTAAGCTGACGGTTGTCCTTACAACCGATCCCTCTCTCATGGGCTGGGGAACCCACATGGGGGACAACAAGGCCCATGGGTGCTGGACCCCCGAGGAGTCCTGATGTCACATCAACCTGTTGGAGCTCAGAGCAGTCAGACTGGCACTGTAAGCTTTCACTCCTCGGCTCCGGGGTCAAGTGGTTCAAATCCAGATGGACAATACCATGACCATCATGTGGCAGGAGTCTCGAAGCAGCTGGCGGATGCTCTCAGCCGCATAGGCCAGACATCCCACAAGTGGTCTCTCCATCCAGAGGTAGCTTACAGTCTGTTCTCCTGCTGGGGCAAACCGTTGGTGGACCTGTTTGCCTTCAGGGAAAACAACAAGCTGAGACTGTACCATGCCCGCCCCCTTCAGCAGGTCTCGCTGCAGGGGAATGCCTTTTCGAGGCCGTGGATCCCAGGCCTCCTATACGCCTTCCCTCCATTTCCCTTGATCCACAAGGTGCTACTCAAGGTGAGGAGGGACAAGGTGAAGGTGATCCTGGTAGCCCCAGATTGACCGTGCCAGTTCGGGTATCCAGATCTCCTCAGCCTCAGCTGCAGGCCCCCAGAGCGGCTTTGTACACACCAGGACCTGATATCTCTGAATCAGGGGAAGGTATTCCTTTCGGACCTTCAGTCCCTGCACATCACAGCCTGGTACCTGAGCGGCTAGAGTTCCAGGCTCTGGGTCTTTCCAAGGATGTCTACACCGTGGTGAAGGAATCTCGTAAGGAATCGACCAGGAAATGTTATGCCTTCAAATGGAAGAGATTTTCCATTTGGTGTCAGGGTAAGAGTCTGGAACCCTTATCCTGCTCTGTGGCTAACATTCTCGACTACCTTTGGTCTCTCTCTCCAAAGGAGGTCTGCTGTCATCGACCCTTAGGGTGCACCTGGCAGCCATTTCTGCTTACCGGGTGCATGCCAGTCAGCCAACATTAGCACAGGAGACAGTGGTCGGGCGCTTCTTCAAAGGCCTGGATCACATATCCTCTCTGGTGCATGAACCTCCACCTCCATGGGATCTGTTGCTGGTTTTGGCAAAGCTCATGGGCAAGCCATTCAAACCTGTGCACAAGTGCGCACTTTCACACCTGTTGTGGAAGACGGCCTTCCTGGTGGCTATCACATCAGCCAGAAGGACAGGGGAGCTCCAGGCGCTCTCGGTTGACTCCTCTTATCTGGTCTTTCACAGGGATAAAGTTGTCCTGCGCCCCCACCCGAAGTTCCTTCCGAAGGTGGTATCGGAGTTTCACCTTAACCAGGTATTGACTCTGCCGGTATACAACCTTAATTACACCTCGGACGCCGAGTACAGGCTCCATGCTTTGGACCTGAGACGTGCGGAGAGTACGGCGGAAATTCTTGGAGCGGTTCTCCAGCTATTTGTCACGTACGCTGAAGCCGCTTCTGGCAGACCTGCAGCCAAATGGACCATTGCAAGGTGGATTACATCAGGCATAGTTCTGTACTATGAGTTGGCGGGCAAGGAGCCTCCCAGAGGGATAAGAGCTCATTCTTTCTGCTGTACTGCTGCATCGGTGGCTGCTTCCAGGGACATCCTTATCCAGAAAATCTGTCGGGCTGCTACCTGGAAGTCAGCAAACACCTTTATTACCCACTACCACATCGACCTTGAGTCACGCTGGGATGCTGGTTTTGGGGCCTCGGTTCTCCAATCTTTATTTCCCAAGTATGGGGTGTGCGCCTTGCCTCCCTCCTCCCAGAGAACTGCTTGGAGTCTGCCAAGAAGTGTGGATGAACAACATATCCACGCTCCTATAAGAACAGGTTGCTCACCTGTAACAGTAGTTCTAGGAGTGGTATATGTTGATCTTGTTCAAGATACAGCTCTTGTAGCAGGTTACACCATTAGGACTGAAGCCATCAGGCGCCTGGACCCCACGAAAATTTTCTAACTAGCAGTCTTCAGCGGGGACCGCCTCTGACGTCTGTCCCACCCCCGACGTCAGGCGTAGTACATAAGGAGGCAGTCCCGCCAGAATACCCAGATCTTCCCTTGTCAATCTTCACCATTCATTACTGCTTGGGTTAAGCGGAGGGCGCTGCCACTTCTAAGGAGTTTTTTTTTTGTCTCGGCTCCAGCAGGCGCGCTCTCGAGTCGACATACTGCGTCATGTCGCGGGGTGATCGTTAGGTGCCGTAGACTCTACTCTATCTCAGTTCTGTTTCTCCTACGTCGAGGCTGCACCTGCTAGCGTGTGGCAATAGTGTTCGGTTTCTAATACCTCAAGACTCCTTGTTTTCTCTCAGGCGACTCTCTCGGCCCGTATGCTAGTGAACCGTTCCTGTTTTCTATAATACAGCGCTTGATGCTTTATTGCTTTTCCTTGTTTAGTTCGCATCATGTCAGGTTCGGGAGCAAGCGTAAGTCGAGGCGGCGCCCCTATCGCGTCCGGTGCTCCTGTGGCCGGCATTTTTCCGTCTCGGACCGGCATGATGTCTGTCTCCGTTGCCTGGGACCCAACCACAACATGGACGCATGCGACGCCTGTTTCTCCATGGACCGTCGTGTCCTCGAAGTCCACGCGTTCAAGCTTGGCAAGGCCCCGCCGACCTTCAGGGGACGGTGTCGCTCCAGGGATTCCAGGTAAGGTCTCTAGGCCCTTCCCCTGGGTCCCCTCCCGGGCCTATGCGGTCCGTGGAGGAAGAGGCTTCCTCCTCTTCTCTTGCCGAAGAGGAAGCTTCTCTCGCGGTGTCTGGGGAACGTCGTGGTCCCTTCTGGGGCCGCGACGGGGACACCGCCTCGGCAGTCACCTCCTTGGAGGTGCAGGCTCCCCTAGTGTCGAGGCCCGCGTCTGCTGGGCCTGGCACTGGTGGACCCTGAACGCCGCCTTCCAGCGCCGTTTCCAGATCCGGCGCCCGGTGATCGAGATGGCGCCATGGGCGGCGCGCTCTGGCCGGTGCCCGGCGGTGCCGCAGGCCCAATTTCGCTCTCGTCGGCCGCGGGTTGGGTTCCGATGCGGGGGCAGCGCCGTGGAGCTAACTGGCGCAGCAGGGGCGAGGACCGGGCCTAACAGTCAGCGAGTGGGCTGGGAGTCGTCCGGCGCCGTCCCTAGCACCGCGCCCGTTCCTCTGGGGACCCCTGGGGTTGCCAGCATGGAGGTTCTGCTGGTCTCGTCCTCTTCAGAGGTTGATGATTTGGACGTGGACCCATCCTGGCACCCTGACTCTCCGGGGTCAGGGTCCCCAGTAACACGTGGTGCTAGGCGGCATAGCGGGCCCCTCCCGCTGTCTCTGCTCCCGTCCTCCCCTGAGGACCCTCGGGCTAGGGGTGGCCCCGGGTCCTGGAGGGGTGATGTGGTGGGGACTGAGGAGGGGGGGCTCTCCCTCGTAGGGGGTCTGTGACAGCTACCCTTCCGGGTGCTGTTTCCACCACTCGGGGTGGGGGAACGCTGGAGTTTGGAGTTGAGGAGGAGGAGGGCTCTCTCGGAGTCCAAGGGGTCGAGGGGCGGTTGACGGTCGTCGCGGTCTCGGCCGGCCACCCCTCGTGGGGTGGCTAGGAGCTGTTGTGCCGAACCCCGCCTTTCCCTCTTGGGCCCCGGGGCTCCCTCCGGTGGCGTTGCTGCGGACTGCCGTTCTGGATCCATGCAGTCCCAGGTTCGTCACAGGGGAGGATCCCCTTCTGGGCTCTTCCAGGCGTTGCATCCCCAGGGTTCCGTTTTGCGACCTGGTTTGTTGTCCGGGATCCCGCCAGCTCAGGCTCCTTTCCCGGTTTCAGAGCCCTAGCATTGGTCAGTTGCCTCTTCGCAGGTGCCCTTCTCCAGTACCTCTGCAACCACCCCCCGCTCTTCCAGGCCATGTCGGTCCTACGGGTCCGTTATCCTGGGAGCAGTTCAGAGGTTCTGCGGCGGCCTTCCCCATATATGTTAGATGTATGCATGAGCGGGTCTTTCGACTCTCCCCACCGCCGCAGGAATCTTCTGGACATTCGAGCTGTCCATCATCCTCGTCTTCCTCCTCTGAGGAGAGGAACCCCTGGCTCATCTTTCCTCCGGCTGATTCACTGAATATCAGCGATTCCTTTGAGGATGGTGGGGATCTTCGAATCTCTTACGTTAGGCGAGACAATACTGAACGGGAGACGCGTGAATTCCTTGGAGAATTCAGTGCCCAGCACCTGGTGGTACCTTCCTGGCCTATCCCCTTCCAGGAGGTGTCTATCCATTCCTGGCAGTCAACAGTTGCCCCTTCTCCAGCTGCGGTAGACTGTCGACGAAGGTAGTGTGCCCCCTCGGAATCCCTGGGTACCCTTCCCAACCCGTCCTTGGGTTTGGTATACCTAGAGACTCCTTCCGGGCGTCGCCGCCTGGCTCACGACCGTCCACCGGATTCAGATTCCCTACAATTCGACCAGTGGGGGCGAAGAATGTTCTCTTCCTCTCATGCGGTGGCCTGCATTGCATTACATCAGGCTCACCACGCTGCCTACAATCTGCATCTGTGGTCAACGCTCTCCCAGCTCTTAGCATCAATGCCTGATACGGAGCACACCAGACAGGCTATTGCCCTCTCCGCTATAGGCCTGGGGCTGGCAAGACACCAAGCAAGGGCATCTTATGACGCTAATGAGGTGGCTTCCAGGCTTGAGGGGACAGCGATCTGCATTAGGCAGACGGCATGGCTTCGTCTATCAAGGTTGTCACCCCTGGCCCGGCGTAGGGTGATTTGCTCCGCTTTCCGTGAGACCCGTCTCTTTTCCTCCAGAGCTAGGAGACTTCTGCAGGGGCTTCCTCCGTCTCCCTGTCCTCGGGGGGCACCTCCTAGCTCTTCTCCCACATAGGCTTCTCTCTGCATTAGCCAGGGTCTTCCCCTTCTGTTTCTCACCAACAGGAGGCTGGGGGTCTTGTTCCCTCAGGGTTCTACCACCCCCTTTTTTTAAGGGGGGAGGGGGCCTGGTACTCACCCAAGCAGTAATGAATGGTGAAGACTGACAAGGGAAGATATGAAAATTACGTACCTACCGTAATTCTTGATCTTCTCTTGTATCTTCACCATTCATTACTAATACCTTCCCACCTTCCCCTCAGTGGCCTCGTTCTGTGGCGTCTCCCCTCCGTCTCGTTCCTCTTACTTTCCTTGGCCTTTATGCCAAAAAAAAAAAACTTTTCTGTTTTTCCATTCTTAGTGAATGGATCTCCCCTTTTTCCTCAAGGTAAGAGGAGCGAGCACAGTTATAATTTTCTCTACTTCGAGAGACTCTTTCCCAATACCCTTTGGGTGCGATTCCTTACCTTCTTCAGGTTATGCAGTTTCATGGCCCAAGTGGCCATGCCTGTCCTGCCCGGCAAAGTCAAGAATCCTCCTGGCTGGTATTATTTCTAGCTCTTCTAGCTACTGACTGAACTTGTCAGCTCTGGCGTCTGCCTGCCTTGCCCTAGGGAGTCTGATTGAGTTCCTCTATTTTCATACAAAATTGCCTTCGAAGGCATAGTCTTTCCATACACTGCTGTGTTAGCACTAACAAGGTCTGAAGGGACTAGTCCCTTCCTGGCTGGGCTCTACCGGAACAGGTTCTGCCTGGACAGTCTAGGAGCCCTCAACTGGGATGAAGGGACTGGGCATGTTGAGTCCAGAGAATCTGCCTCATTCCGATCTGTTCAGGTGGTTCGGTTGAACCTCCCCTCAGTCCTAGCAACTGGGATTCTTGCTCCCTTGTTAGTCTCGAGTCTATAAGGCTCTCAACCAGTGCTCGATGGGCACTGTTCTCCCTCTCAACATGCCTCTTTTCTTCTTCTCCTACTTCTTCTACTTTCTCTTCCTTCTCTCTGTTCCTCCCTTAGAGTCGCCCCGGAAAGGAGGCCCTGCGGTCCCTTAGAGTAGGAATTCTCTCTCTCCCCTGTCTATTCTCTACCGGCTTATCCCTTTTTCAGTTTATATCCTTTCCTTTTTCTATCCCTCTGCTCTCTTGCGTCGCTTTCCTTACCCTTTATTTTTCGCCTCTCCAGCTAACAGAACTGAGATAGAGGGAGGTCTGCGGCCTAACGTCCTCCTCGCGCGCGGCCAGTGCGTCACGCTCGGGGCGGCGACGTGAGCAGACTCCAAAAAGCCAAAAACTCCGTAGTGGTGGGCGCCTCAGCTAACCCAAGCAGTAATGAATGGTGAAGATACAAGAAAGATCAAAATTACGGTAGGTGCGTAATTTTTCATTTCTTTCCATCCATTGACTTTGCAAGCATCGGCCTCGGTCAGTTCTAGCGCGCGACGTCTAGGAAAAATGTCAACAGTTTTTCTCAGGATTTCGTCTGATGTCCCCTCCAACCTCCATGGAGGGCCATTCTTCGAAGTGTGCCTGTGGCAAACAAATTCCTTTTAAGGATCCTCACTGCTTGTGTCCGCTGCTCAGGCCGGACCACGCCACCAAGCCTGCTCCTTCTGTCAGTGCTTCAACAGCCACAAGAGGATCCGCCGTAGAAAAACCCTCAAGCTTTCCTCCTTGAGGAGAAAATCAAGGCTATGGACCGTGACCCTCCCTCCAGAGGAGAATCTTCTGGGAAGTCCCACCGGCACCATCAAAAGCACTGGGAGAAAGAGAGACCTAGATCCCCCTTCAGGGCCTTGGACTCCCACAGCTCCGGCTCCAGGTCGGACCGCTCTCTGTCGAGGGCCCACTCTCAGCCTCCCCTGGTTCTGGTCAAATCGGTAAGTGGTTCCTCTTCTCTGCAGCCTTTAAAAGCCTCCAAGCCTGCCTCTTCCACTCCAGCTAAGGCCTTGTCCAGGTCTGGGGAGCGCCACAAGATGTTCTCCCGGCATCCGGCCTCCGACGTCAGGTCTGTCTCTTAACCGCCGCCTCCCCAGCGTAAGACCAAGGAGCTGACCTCTCTCAAGCGGACGTCGGATCCGACGTCGGCCCACCTGACGCCGGTCGAGGCCCACAGGCACTCCAAGGAACCAATGACCGTCTGTCGACGGTCAGGCAGCCGCCCCTGAGGACGCCGGCAGGGGGACCGGCGTCCGCCACCACAGAGAGGGACTACCTACCGGCATGCGGTCCGGGCGGCCGGAAGGTCTATCAGCCAAGACAGGAGGGCAACCCTGGAACCGTCGAGCTCCCATGGGAACCCTCTCGGAACCAGAGACCCCGGGGACCCGACGCCCGGTCCCGATGACAGACCACTGGTGCCCAGCCCGTCGTCGGGCATGAATCTGGCAGTAGTGAAGGAGCTCTTCACCTTCTGGTGGGACACCATCAAGAAGGATGTGGTCACCACGCAACCTCCTCCTGCGCCCGCTGCCCGCTGACCCTGCACCTCCTTCTCCCAGGGGGGTCAGCTTGGGAACGAACATGGCCCCCTAAGGAGCCAGCATCACCTCCTAGGGGCAAGATCTTTGGAGAAGAGAGCGGCCTCGTCAAGATCCACTTCTGGGTCACCTAGCCCCAAGAGACCCGGAGAGGCGTCCAGTACACCCGTCCACGGAGGATTCCAGATCTGACATCTCCAGTGCTCCAGATCTCGTCTCCAATCAGCGTCCCCTCTCCGGATCCACACGGCCTTCCCAGGTCCCCTCCGGTTGACCCTAGATTCTCCGAGATAATGAGGCATATGCAGGAGAACATGGGGTGGGAGCGCTGAGAGCTTGACCCCGAAAGACTGCGCCTTGCCCGCTATCTTCGGCAAAAAGATCCCAAGCCTGTGGTAGTGCCACCCTTAGTGGACACCTTCGTGGACGTCACCAAGGCTGCATGGAAGCGTCCACACTTGACCGCGGCAATGCCGAAGAAGGCCGACCACCTGTACAAGGCCCTGAGGGAGGACCAGTACTTGGCGAACCATCCTCTGGCCGACTCCCTGGTCTTTACAGCCTCACATGACCGGTCTCAAAAACCGCAGCATTTGAGCACACAGCCACCGGACCCTGAGTCCAAGCAGTTGAACGTGCTGGGCAGGCGCACGTACATGGCCGCGACTTGCGCCATTAGGTCATTGAATTACCTCACCTACATGGTTCAGTTTCAGAATGCTTTGTAGGAGCAGGGACAGGACCTGGCTGAAAAATTGCCAGACAGTGGCCAGAAGGAGGAGCTGCTGCAGCTCCTCCGTACGGGTTCAGATGTGGGAACCCAGGTTCTTAGAGCCGCTTACGACTCTGCGGACTTTTCGGCCAGAGCTGCAGCCTCAGGCGTGTCTCTGGAGACACTCATGGCTCCATGTCTCCGGGTTTACCCCAGACGTCCAGAAGAACATCATGGACGCCCCTTATCATGGCGAAGTTCTCTTTAGTTAAACCTTGGAAAAGGTCATCACCAAAGTGCAGGAAGCCGGGAAGGCGATTAGATCTGTTAATGCCATGTACATGTCTTGGCTCAGTTCCTTTAACAGGAACCAGAGTCACTTTTGCAGCCGGACTCAAAGGCCACAACCTCGTTCCGGCCAGCAACAGAGGGGCTCCTTCACTCGGAAAGCCCAGGCCAAGACATCCTTAGGCAAAGGCCAACGAGCCACAAAGTCGGTCGGCCCAACCTGCAGGACCTGATGCTGCCACAGCATGACTCCTTCCCGGCCCCCGCCCCTCCTCAGGATCAACAGGAAATGAAGGTCGGGGGCGCATCGCGGACCACCTGCAAGGGTGGCGTTTGATCACCACCGACAGGTGGGTGTTACAGTTGGTCAAAAGAGGCCATTATATAGAATCTGTAGACAACCCGCCCACAAGGCCTCCTTTGCTTTCCCGCTACCCGGGTCAGCACGCCCTGCTCATACAGCAGGAGGTGCTCCACTCCTAGAAGGAAGCTGTGGAGCACGTTCCAGGGAACCAGAGAGAGCAGGATATTGTTCATACTTCTTACTGGTTCCAAAGAAAACGGGGACCTCCGTCCAATTTTGGACCTCAGCAACCTCAATCTGTCGATCAGCTCTACAAGCGCTTCACGATGGTGACCCCTTCAGGGACTAATCCCCATGCTGAAGAAGGATGCTTTCTTGGCATCCCTGGACATGCAGGACGCTTACCTGCACATTCCTATTGCTCAGGCGCACAGGAGGTTCCTGCGCTTCGAGTTTCTCGGCCGCCACTATCAGTTCCGGGCACTTTCCTTCGGACTGTCATCAGCACCTCAGGTTTTTACCAAGTGCTGGCAGTGGTGGCAGCATCTCTGAGGAGACAGGGCCACTATGTGTTCCCGTACCTGGATGATTGGCTTCTCATGGCCCCTTCCAAGGAGGCATTACGGATAGCCATCCAATGTACCCAGACCCTTTTTTAATCTCTGGGCATCCTCATGAACTACGAGAAGTCTCTCCTGGTACCGTCCCAGAAACTGCAGTTCATAGGGGCAGTTCTGGACACCGTCAAGGGAAAGCTTTTCTCCCGAAGACAGAGCAGAATACATCGATCCCTCGCAAAGGGGCGTGTCAGCGAAAAGACCGTCTCAGTGAAATTCGTCCTTCACCTGCTCGGACACAAGGCAGCGCCATTCCTACAGTCCCGATGGCAGACTCCCACTGCGGGTAACCCAGTGGATGTTGAGAGTGCAGTGGGACCAAAGGCAAGACCATCTGCAGCATCAGTCCGAATCACACAGCCCGTGATTGCGGGACTGGCAGCAATGGTAACTGAATCTGGAAACCCTCTCCGTGGGGGGTTCCCTTCACAGCACCGCCCCTGACGGTCACTCTCTCCACAGACACCTCAGGGCTGGGGTGGGAAGCGCACTTGGATGGGGTGAGGTCTCAGGGAACATGGACGGTCCAGGAATCTCATCTCCATATCAACATATTGGAGATGAGGGCGGTCCTTTATGCCCTGCAAGCCTTCCAGTCGGACATTCCACCGAGTACCCTTCTGTTGCAAACAGACAATACTGCGGTGATGTATTACCTCAACAAACAAGGAGGCACACACTCCTACCCCCTTTGCAGGGAGGCCATGAGAGTGTGGGAATGGGTAATACGACACGACGCAAACCTCATTGCAGTTCATGTCTCCGGGGTGGACAATACCGTCGCAGACAGCCTGAGTCATTCCCAGGCCAGAGTCCACGAGTGGGAACTTCTACAGGAGGTGGCAGAGGATCTGTTCCACAGATGGGGCACTCCAGAATTAGATCTATTCGCCTCCCCATCCAACACAAAACTGCCCAATTTTTGCTCGCTAGATCCAGGGCCTGGTGTTTTCTGGCGAGACGCGTTGTCCCTCTCCTGGGCGGGCAGATTCCTCTATGCCTTCCCTCCTTTCCCGTTGATCCAGAGTGTTCTTCTAAAACTTTGCAGGGAGCATGCGACGCTTATCTTGGTGGCGCCTTTCTGGCCCAGACAAATCTGGTTCCCGCTTCTACATCAGCTATCCCGGCAACCTCCGCTTCCTTTGCCAATCAGCTCCCATCTGTTGTCTCAGGAGGAAGGTTCACTGGTCCACCTGGACTTGCGTTCATTGAACCTACATGCTTGGCTCCTAGAGACATAGCCATGATGCGACACGGGGTCTCGCAGGAAGTGGCGGAAGTACTATCCACTGCCGGAAAGCCGGCAACACACGTGACATACGCCATGAAGTGGCACAGGTTTTGCTTATGGGCTCAAATGCGTGGTTTCCTCCTTAGACTGTCCGAGAAGCTGGTCCTGGAATACCTGCTTTCGCTATTTCAATCCGGACTAGCCTACTCCTCAATTAAGGTGCACTTGTGTGCAATTTCGGCTTATCATGCCCCCATCGGCCATCGTACGGTGGCTCAACTGGACACTACTCGTGCCTTTTTAAGGGGGGTTCTCCACCTTAGGCCACCTATCAGGGACCCGGTTCCTTCCTGGGACCTGCCCTTTGTCCTGGAGCAGCTTTCGCTGCCGCCTTTTGAGCCAGCCGCGGATTGCGAGCTACATCTTCTGTCGTGGAAAACGTTGTTTTTAGTTGCAGTTACTTCGTCGAGAAGAATCTCCGAATTACATGCGCCATGTGTAAAGAGCCCATTTAGTTTTTCACCAGATAGGGTGTCCCTGAGGACAAATCCTAAGTTTCTGCCTAAGGTGGTTTGAAGCCCTTACCCTTAATCAGGATATCGACTTACCAGTGTACTTTCCTAAGTACACTAATCGAAAGTGAAAGCTTTGCTTTACGCCTATATATTCACAGGTGCCTCAGATATTACCTGACCAAGAACCAAACAGTACCGGAAAGCGGATCAGCTGTTTGTATCCTTTGCTGAGAGGATGAAAGGGGCCCCTGTTTGAAGCAGACCCTTTCACGTTGGCTCATCCAATGTATCTCTTTCTGTTATGACAAGCGCAGCAAGCCCTGCCAGGCGTGGTTAAGGGCCATTCTACCAGAGGAGTGGCCACCTCCTTTGCAGCGCTGAAGAACATTTCCACTTCAGCTATCTGTGCTGCAGCTACCTGGAGCTCGGTGCATACCTTTATTAGGCATTACAGCCTGGACATCGCTTCTAGGCGAAGGGCAGGTTTCAGCCTAGCCGTCCTTCAAGGATTTTTGTCCTAGGCTCGGACAGGGTCGTAATCTCTGTCTTCCCTCCTCCTGGTGGCGTAAGATTGTCGCCATAGCTTGGGAATCAGTCCTAATGGTGTAACCTGCTACAAGAGCTGTATCTCGAAGAAGATAGTACAGTTACGTAAGAACTTACCGTAACAGTAGATCTTTGAGAACAGCTCTTGTAGCAGGTACCTTCCTGCCCACCATTCCCCCTTGGAGGAGGTAGGTTATAGCCTAACATCCATTTTCTGGGATGGAACGATTTATTTTTCATCTTGGCCATCTGATGTCGGATCCTCGGCCTCCTCTTCTGATGTCATCCAGCGCACAGGAGTCTCCGGCCGGAGAACTGGGGATTCTGGCGGGACCGCCTCCTTATGTACTACGCCTGACGTCGGGGGCGGGACCGACTTCGGAGGCGGTCCCCACTGAAGACTGCTAGCTAGAAAATTTTCATGGGGTCCTGGCGCCTGACGGCTTCAGTCCTAATGGTGTAACCTGCTGCAAGAGCTGTTCTCGAAGATCTACTGTTACGGTAAGTTCTTACGTAACTGTACTTTCATCCACACGCACCCACTTGACTTCCCTGGCTTTAGGCGCACAACCTGGCTTCCATCGGGCTATGGTCTGGCCTCATGGGGTGAAGCCGAGGTATATAACACTCTGGTGGGTGGGAGGAGTCAGCTTGAAGACTTCCGGCAGATTTAAAGTGGAAGGGGACAATGCCAAGCAGTGTGGATGAACAACATATACCACACCTAGAACTACTGTTACAGGTGAGTAACCTGTTCATACAAGCCAGGAGACAGAACCCCAAGGGTACTTTACATAGAATAGCCAAGGTGGGCAGGCAATTGCTTTCAGATATAACACAAAAAAACAGGTGGCTTCGGGAAAGAGATATGGGGACTCCTATCACAGAGGACACTTGGAAAGTAACGGTTCAGCTACACAAAAGCACCTTGATTTGCAATAAGTATAAAGAATCCTTTTACAGGTTTTGCCACAGACTATACTACCCGCCTCTGACTGTCAGCAAGTTTAATCCTGAGGTTTCCCCGGTGTTCCCTAGATGCAATGTTGGCATAGCCACCTGTTTTCATTATTTCTGGTCTTGTCCTGTTTTACAGGAATTCTGGAGCGAGGTGAAACAGGAGGTGCAGACATTGGCGGGTTGGCCAATACCACAGCAACCTATGACAGTGTTGTTCGGGGTGGAAGATATAGGCAAGCCCCCTGGAATTCTGCGGTTGCGGAATTTTCTGCAGAATTTGCATCATGCCGCAGAATACATATAGTGCCGTAGAATTAATTGTTTATGGTGAATTTTCATTCAAATGTACTGTTTTCTGCAGTATAGGGCTTTTTTTCCCCATATCGTTTGTCCTGAAGCCCCTCCTCTATGTTCAGCATGTGATGTCATCGATGACATCACATCATATTTAGCTAACGGCAGGACTGCGTTCTGCCAGAGCAGTGAATAAATCATGCCGCAGAAATCAAAAAATGCTGCCGTAGAGCACTAGGGGCCCTGGATATAGGTGACGCGGAATGGGACCCTCTTCCAAGATGGCTGAGTCATACTTATTATGGCTCGACATTGTATTCTCAATACATGGGTGTCTGCCACTAGGCCCACCATACAATACTGGAAGACCCTAATGCTGCAAGCCCTCTCCTTGGAAAGGCTTACTTTTATAGTGCAGAATAGGGGGAGCATTTTTATAATGCTTGGCAACCATACCTAGCCGCCCTATCAGCTGCGGAGACCCTAATGCTTGGGGAGGGATGGGTATGAAAGGGGGGGAAGTGAGCAATTAAGGGGACTATTATCATTGTCTCCTTCTTTTGATTACAGGTGATGCTTAACTGAACTGAACAAAAAGTGTATTAATTTTGTTTAAACTCATTTAATGGACTGCACAAAGGACTTTGATCTTCCTGGACATAAAGTCTCCACCACTCATTCACACTAAAGGGATCTACGCCGGAGGCACTAGGACCCAGTGGGAGCAAACTTTTCAAGAGGGTTAGCGCCAGAGATGGAGCCGTGAGGAAGCAGCACCACGAGCTATGGCTCGTGCAGTAAAGACTACCTTGGCGTCGACCCTCCAGCCGCCTCAGTTCCTCTTTTCCCGCTGTCAAGTGCACTTCATTGATGATGATGCTTGCCCCCCGTGAGTCAAACTTCAAACTAGCAGCATAGTTTTCAGTTTATTGTTTTGTGATTTATCGTTGAAAGTACTGGGTAGATTTAATTTTATTGATTAATAAAAGAAGTCTTCAGCCCTCCATTGACGGAGTTGACTATGAGCGGGTCCGGTGACGGTAGGGAGACTTCGTATGAAAGCTGTTCAGTCAGCCGGGCTGGGTCCGGTCCACCGCCCTCTTGGGAGGGTGGGTCTGACAACAGACGGTCCAATGCTCAGGGAGATGGGCCGTCCCCCCGAAAGCATAAAAGAAAATGGTCCCATTTGTGGCACTGTTTGGCCTTGAGTTCTTCTTCGGTGCACAAGTCGAGAAAGAGAAGGCATCACTCGAGGTCACCTTCTGGTATGTCTGCACATCGATGGTCGGTCATTGGTGCAAGGCACCGGTCTACTACTCTCTCGGAGTTGCCGGTTTCTGGCTCTGGTGCCCGACCTCTTCGACATCGGAGCCCGTCCCTGCTTATTGGACAGGCCTCCGATGAGCAGTTTCACCAGTGGGCTACTCTTATGGAGCAGTGGGCTCAGAGGTTGGTCAAGCTGCCTAGCCCAGTCACTCCGGGGCCTTCGGGCCATTCGACATTCGAGGGACCGGGTAGGACGGTTGGACCTTCCTAGTCGTGCGGCGCATTCTTCGGTGTAGTTGACTCCATGCTCGGGTGTTTTCCACCCTCACATGGCTGCGGTGCAGGGGTCCACACCGATGCCTCTATCTCCTGTTAATTTTCTTTGCTTTCCTTTAATCTGCAGTTTTCGGAACCTTGGGACTCTCTCAGAGCCATCCACAGCACCAAGGGCAATGTCGGCGCCATCCTCGGCGAGGGCTCTGTCGGCGCTGTGCGCTGGGCTGTTTCCGATGGCACTGACTTCCTTGGCTTCGGCGCCGATGCTTGGTGCGGCACCATCCAGCCTCCAGGGCTTTTCGACTCCGATTCTTTCCTCTTCTAATTTCCATTTTGATTTTCACTCCTTTCCTGTCCATACAGGCCCCCGTGGACTGTCGAGATGATTTTGAGCCTGACCCAGATCTTCATCTGGGTGATGATGTTGAAGGAGCAAGGATTAATCCTGCTGCAGAGCCTGTGGTCGAAGACCTTTCCTCTAAGTCTCTGCTGAAAAATTTTAAATTCACTCCTCTCCAGACTACAGAAATCGATCCTGGTAAGCTTTTAAGACTCCAATACCTAATGTCCCGGAGATGCCTATGGATTTAACTCCTCCGGTACAGCCATCTTTTGAGACCCTTTCTCAGATGGTATGGGACAATCCTGCCCTCATCCCTTCGGTGGCTATGTCCATAGATAGGAAGTATGCTGCTCCCAAGGATCGACCCTTATTGGCCTCACAAGGTTTTGCTGATCCCATTGTAGTCTTAGCAGAGAATGACAAGGCCGTCTTCCCTCAGGCATCTACAGCCTGGCCTATCAATAAAGAATCTTGTAAGATAGACACCTTAGGTAAGAGAGTCGTTGCTGCCTCCACCCTGGGTATGCGTATTGCCAGCTACCAGTGCTATTTTTCTCAGTATGAGTATGTCCTTTGGTATTCGCTCAAGCAAATGGTAGAAGCTCTGCCTGAGTCAGAAACTAATTCAGAGCTACTTCACACCATAACCAGGGACATCAAGTCCAATATCCAGCAGGTTAAGGCTGCAATGGACACTTATGTTACTGCTTCTCGAGCGGCGGTGGCTGGCATTTGTACCCGTCGCCACTCTTGGCTATGTACTTCGGGCTTCATGAATGATGCCCAGCAGCAGGTCATGGCCTTACCCTTCGACGGTATGTATCTGTTCGGACCCCAGGTGGAACAAGCTCTGGAGGTCACACAGAAGACTAGGACGGCCATTAAGACAGCTCGACCTGCACTCGCCCCCTCCGGGGGTGCCAGTAAGCATCAATTCCACAACCCGTCAGTCTTTTCGGGGCAAAGGCGGGGGGGGGGGGAGCTTTAACAAAAGCCACATCCCGGAGCCACAAAAGAAAACGCAGCAGAAGGCACAAGGCATCAAAGCGCCGAATGCCACCTTCTGAGTTCTTGGCCCAGGTCCCACTTTAGCTGCCCAAGGGGGACTCTTCCTCAGCGGTGGGAGGACGTCTGACTCGGTTCTATGATCAGTGGACATCTGTAACATCAGACAAATGGGTCCTCTGGATAATCCGCGAGGGGTATTCACTCGATCTTTCAGAACTGCCCCCCCAAAGATCATCCCCTCAAATGACAGCCCAGGCTGTCGGCAATACAGTCAAACCTTCTTGCTTCTGAAGTGCAAGGCCTTCTGAACAACAGAGCAGTAGAAGTAGTTCTGCCGGACCAATGAAACAGGTTTCTACTTCCATTGGTTTCTAGTTCCGAAGAAAAATGGAGTCATGCGCCCCATTCTGGATCTCAGAAACTTAAATTCCTTCACAAGGAAAAGTTCAAGATGATATCTCTAGGTACCCTTCTACCTTTGATTCATCAACACAATTGGCTAGCCTCCCTGGACATGCAGGATGCCTACCAACACATTCTTTTACACCTAAAGCACCACAAATACTTGAGGTTTGTGGCGTTGGGTCGACATTATCAGTTCAGAATCCTGCACTTTGTGCTATTCTCAGCGCCGCAAATTTTTACAAAGAGCTGTACAATTCTCACAGTGCGTCTCAGGAAAATCGGAATTCAAGTGTTTCCATATCTGGACGACTGGCTTCTAGTAAGCGCTTCCAGGCAGGGAACTCTGGATGCCATAGCCAAGGCTTCAGACTTCTCACATCCATGGGAGTCCTGCTAAATCGCAACAAATTGCAGTTCCAGCCCTCCCAGAAACTCCTTTTCATAGGAACTCTACTGGACACCTCCTGTGAGAAAGCTTTCTTTCCAGAGGACAGAAGGAGCGATATCCTACAGATGGCCCGATACATCAGAGAAAACAGCTCGGTTCGCGCTATCTCGATGCAGCGGATGCTGGCTCTCATGTCATCCTCGGTGTTCACTGTACCTCTAGCACATCTCCACATGAGAACCTCTCAGTGGATGCTCAGTACTCAGTGGTCCCCAACCACTCACCCTCAGTCCTTTCTCATCAAGGTAACAGAACCTCTATAAAGAGGCCACTCACCTGGTGGTTGCAGGAGGACAACCTTCTGGAAGGGTATCCCTTTGCTCCTCTGTATCATCAGATCTCCATTACCACTGACACGTCCCTGATGGGGTGGGGAGCTCACTGCCAGAATCTCCATACCCAAGATATGTGGACTCGGGACGAGTCCCGGCTTCACATAAATGTCCTGGAAATGAGAGCTGTCCTCTATGCAGTCCAGGCCTTGAAGGACATACTCTGTCACAAGAACATGCTCTTTCAAATGGACAACAAAGCAGTGATGTATGACATCAACAAGCAGGGTGGCGCACACTCTTACCCATTATGCAGGGAAGCTATGAGTGTGTGGGAATGGTGCCTGGAGCACAAGGCTCTAATTCACGCAGTTTACCTACCAGGCATGCAGAATGAACTGGCAAACCGTCTTGGCAGAACGGGGACCAGATCCTCATGTGTGGTCTCTCGACTCAACCGTCGCTCAGTCACTCTTCAAACAGTGGGGACCTCCAGACCTGGACCTTTTTGCATCCCCACTCAATGCAAAACTGCCTCTCTTCTGCTTCAGAAATCCAGGACCTGGCATTTTCTGTCAGGATGCATTCAGGCTGCAGTGGACAAAACACT
Organism: Neoceratodus forsteri; assembly: GCA_016271365.2. Classification (NCBI taxonomy): domain Eukaryota; kingdom Metazoa; phylum Chordata; order Ceratodontiformes; family Ceratodontidae; genus Neoceratodus; species Neoceratodus forsteri. The sequence goes on from CM028134.1 coordinate 1,020,275,638, forward strand.
TTCTATACGCCTTTCCTCCTCTTCCTCTAATTCAGAGGGTACTTCTCAAATTCGAGTCTCAGGGTGACAAAATGATTATCATTGCTACCTTCTGGCTTTGACAAATATGGTTCCTGCTGCTCAACAGTCTGTCGTCAATCTTCCCGAAGGCACTTCCCCTTCAGACGGACCTTCTGACTCAGGGGCCCGTGGTCCATCCCAATCTGAAGGCACTTCACCTTCACGCTTGGCTCCTGAAGAGATGAAGTGGAATAGGTTCAATGTTTCCCATAGAGTTCCATATATTCTCTTGGCTGCGCGTAAACCAGCCACTAGAAAGACCTACACAGCCAAATGGAAGCGTTTTTCTCTCTCTGATGTGCAAAATCCTCTCATCTGGTCATCTGGCATCAGGCTTCGGAGTCTACCTCCTCTTAGACCGACTCTGGGTCTGATCCAGATTGGCTCCTAGATTCTTCAGAATCCTCAGATCCCTCTGTTTCCAACACTTTGGCCCCCACTCAGCCTCCCTCTGGGGGGCAGTTGTCGCCGGTAGGTCCTAGGGTCAGGGGTACTGACTAGCCAGCGGTGGTCCCTGTGGCTACCACTGTGCAGCCTGGGGCCACTGGCACTTCTGCTTCTCCAGTTGGGGTATCCCTTTCCCTGGTGTGTTTGGACAGCCCAAGTTTGGGACAGCCCAGGGCACACCAGGAAGGGGAGAGTACTACTCCCTGGGTGGACTTCTCGGAGGCTGCCCGGAGTTGTCAGCTGCCTAGGTTGGTGGCTATGAGGACAAGGTCCCTCTCCGACTCTGAAGGGTTGAGGAGTTGGGGGTGTGGCTCAGCGTGCCCTCCCTGGAGCCCGGATGGGTTCTGGGAGGAGTCGCAGTGCAGAGCCTTGCTCTTCCCTGGATAGGTCCTCGAGAGGGACTTTAACTTCTGAGGTCCGGGGCCGTCCTTCTGGGCTCACATGGTCCCGGTCACCTCACGGGGGGATTTCTTCGCATGGGCACAGCTCTGATCATTCCAATCCAGTTGCATGGCTGTTAGCTGCTGGGCCTTTCGGATTTCCCCCCCTTGCGGGAGTTTCCTCTTGGCCCCCCTGCACTGATAGAGACCATTCTCCTGTTGTAAGGAGCTTGTCCCCCGAGCCTCTGTCTCCATCCCCCGCTATCTCAGGTATTGCCGGTCCTAGGGGACCTCTTACCTGGCAGCAGTTCAGAGGTTCCGCTGCACATTTCCCCACCTGTCTCCATGCCATGGACCAGCAGGTGTGCCACCATGCTCCCGTGCAGCTGTACCCTGAACCTTGGAGCTCACCTGTATCTTCTTCCTCCTCCTTAGAGGGAGAGAACCATCTGTCTACATCTCCCCAGAGTCTGATCTCTCTTCCTATCGGCGCTTTCTCGCGAGGATGTTGGACAAGCTCCATTTGACCCCAATCCCTGTCAGCAATCCAGAGCATGTGACACACGCCTTCCTAAGCGAGTACAGTGCGGCCAACATGGTGGTTCCCGCCTGGCCCGTTCCTTTCCAGGAAGCATCACATCGGCTTTGGCTGCGTCCCTTCTCCACTGTTCCAGCCCCAAGAGACCTACGCCAGTGGTATTGCGCTCCCCCCGGGTCTCCAGGTTCTCTGCCTCATCCCTCTTCGGGCTTGACCTCCCTGGTCACCCCCTCTGGGCCTTGCGCCCCTTACTGTGACCAACCTCCAGATTTGGACTCTGCAGACTTCGACTTCCGCGGGGGAGAAACATTTTCTACTCGGCAGGGCTCCCCCTTTCTATTGCATCACATCAGGCCCACTTTGCAGCCTATTGTTGGTTACTAACATACTAAAATGCCAGCAGAATAGGCCTAATGGTCTTTCGTGTCTGCTCGTTTGGTCAGCCCCCACCCTGGGTGCTGACCTTGCTGTCCCCCTCGCCTTCTCTGGCTTTTCCCTTCCCAGTTCCGGATATTCTTGCTGCATTGGATTTTGCTTCCAGAACCCTTCCCCTGTACCTCTCCCACCCCCTCTTGAACCCCTCCACTGTCTCTGCCTCCACCAGCCCCCTAGGTAGTGCATTCCATGGCTCTACCACCCTCTCAGTGAAGTAGCACCTCCTCCTTTCTCCCCTGAATCTTTCCCCCCAGCTTCCACCCATGCCCTCTAGTGGCCCCTTCCTCCTTCCTTCGAAGCACCCTCACTGTTCCTCCCCTATTTACCCTCTTCATGTACCTGAAGACCTCTATCATGCCCCCGGTCCCTCTCTCTTCCAAAGTGTACATATTTAGCTCTTGAGCCTCTCCTCATAGGTCCTGTCCCCAAGCCCCAAATCATTTTGGTTGCCTCCTCTGGACCCTCCAGGAGGTTAATGTCCCCTTTAAGTGGCCTCCAAAACTGCACGTAGTACTCCAGGTGCGGCCTCACCAAGCAGTTATACAGGGGAGTATCACTTCCCTCCTTCTGGAGGTGATCCCCCTAGCGATGCATCCCAGCATCCTGTTGGCCTTGGCTGCTGCCCTCCTACAAGTCTCAGAGTTGTTCATCTTGACATCCACCACCACCCCCAGGTCCCTCCCAGCCATTGAGACTTGTAGTATCCCCCCCCCAGGGTGTACACTTGGCCTGGGCTTCTGGCCCCCAGATGGAGTACCTTGCATTTCCTGCATTAAACCCTCAGCTTCCACTTCTAGACCATCTTCCAGAGCCTCCAGGTCCCCTGCAGGCCACCCTCCCTCCTCCCATCCACCACTGCCCCAGTTCGAGTCATCTGCAAAGAGACTCATCTCACTCCTGATTCCTGTCCTTATGTCAGATACGTGAGGCGTTGAACAGAAGGCCCAGGACTGATCCTGTGGACCCCACTCAATGACCCTCCTTGGGAAGAGATTATCCCCATCAACCACGACCCTCTGGGTCCGGGTCCTGGAGCCAATTGCCCATCCATCGGATCATCTGGTTTCCCACCCCATTTCTCTAGTTTATCCAACAGGCCCGCGGAGAACAGAGTCAAATGCCTTGCTGAAGTCCAGAAAGAGGACATCCACTGGTCTACCCAGGTCCAAGGCACTTGTCACCCAGTCATAGAACTCCACCAGGTTTGTCTGACACATTTCCCGGGATGAATCCATGCTGTCTATCGTCCAGGCACCTGACTTATCCAGGTCCGCCCCTAGCCACTCCTTGACAATGCCCTCCATCACCTTGCCCACCACTGATGTCAGGCTGACAGGCCTGTAGTTCCCTGCCACCTCCCTTGATCCCCCCTTGTGGATAGGCACTACATGCGCCACCTTCCAGTCTTGGGGCACCCACCCTGTCCTCAGAGAGATGGTGAAAAGCTGTGCCAGGGGTTTCGCCAGGACATCTGCAAGTTCCTTCAGCACTCTAGGATGTAATTTATCCGGCCCCGGTGCTTTCTCCATCTTAAGGGAGCTGAGGGCTTCCCTCACTCTCTCTGCTGTGATTTCCACTTCCAGTACCTCTTCTCCCTGCTTAGCCCTCCCCCCCACCTGCCAGTGATGCCTCCCCCTCTCCCCAGACCTGCCGATTGGTAAGGCCCCTCCTCATTATCTCTGTCTCCTCCCATGTATGATGCAGCATCCCCATTTTCCCTGGTGAAAACTGAGGTGAAGTACTCATTTAGTACCTCAGCCTGCTCCTCTGGGTCTTGTGCCCATCTCTCCCCTGATTTAATCCTGCTAATCTGCCCCTTCACCCTTCGTCTTTCCCCAATGTATCTAAAGAACCCCTTTTTCCCTCTCCTGATTTCCCTGGCCAGGTTCTGCTCCTTCCTTGCCTTAGCTGCCCTCACCACTCTAGTGGCCCTTCTAGCAACAGCTCATACTCCCCTCAATCCCTTTCACTCCTTGAGCACTTGAATTTCTTATAGGCTGCTTTCTTTCCCTGCACCACCTCCTGGACCTCCCTGGTCCACTAACAGGATTTTTGGGCCCCTACCGCATTTTAGCTCTTACTCTTGCACAGGTGCTGGTAGCATCCTGCCCCTCTCCTGATGATTTCCCACCTACTATCAGCGTCCATGTCTGACCCAATCCCATCCAAATGCTCCTTAAGGATCCTTCCCATTTCCTTAAAATCCACCCCTGAAGTCAGTTACTTCCGTCTTTGTGCAGCCTTCTAACCCTCCTAGGTCCAGGCAGAACCAGACCGTGGCATGGTCACTCCCTGCCAATGGATCCCTTACCTCCAGGCCCCCAATCTGGTCACTGTCTGCCAGGACCACATCCAGTACCCGTGCCTCCCTGGTCGGTTCCCTCACCTGCTGAGTTAGGAACGCGTCTTGAAAGACATCCAACAACCTCTGTTCCCTGGTCACAGAGGATGTCATAGTCTCCCAGTCTGTTCCTGGCATGTTTAAGTCCCCAACACCACCACCGTTCCTCTGCCCAGTCTGCAGTGTCTCCTAACATCTGCCACCAGACTGTCCTCCAGCTCCTCTGCCAGGGCAGGGGGTCTATACACCACTCCTATTTTTACTCTCTTGCCCCCCCTTGTTATCAAGGTGACCCAAATCGCCTCCACGGTTCCCTCCGCCTCCTCAACTCCCCCTATGCCAATGCAGTTTTTACTATCATTGCTACCCCTCCTCCCCTTCCGTCCCCCCTGTCCTTCCTGAACATAGTGTAACCCTCCAGGTTCAGGTCCCAGTCATGTCTTGCAGTGGCCCAAGTCTCAGTGACCGCTGCCACATCCACTGCTCCCTCAGTTAACATCGCCTGGAGCTCAGGCATTTTATTGCCCAAGCTCCTGGCATTTAGCAGGACTACCTTCCACTTGTGGTCCTGGCTAGGACAGCTCCTAACCTCAATTCCTGATACGGAGGAAACCAGGCAAGCCATTACCCTCTGCGCAGGGCCTGGAGCTAGCAAGGCACCAAGCAAGGGCATCTTATGACGCCAGTAAGGTGGCATCCAGAGTGGTAGGGACAGTGATCTGCATCAGGCGGACAGTATGGCTTCGCGATATCCCTCGTTATCACCCTGGCCCCGCTTAGGGTGACTTCTTCACGATACCGAGGACTCATCTTTCTCCTGAAGGGTGAGATGGCGACTTTGGGCACCTTCCCTCCCCACTGGGGGCTCCCCATCTCACCCAGACCAGTCTCAGGCCTCCCCAGGCTTGTAAGGGTTCTCTCCTCCAGTGTCTCACCCACTGGAGGCTAAGGGACCTAGTCCCTTGGGGTAATTTAGGGCCCCCTTCGGGGGGGCCTGGTTCTCACCCACTAGTGATGAATGGTGATGATATGAAAATTACGTACCTACTGTAATTGTTGACCTTTCTGTGTATCTTCACCATTCATCACTAAATCCTGCCCTCCTTCCCCCTAGGGCCTCAGTCTCTGGGCTCCCTCCTCCCCTCTGTGTGTGTCTCTGTTGTTCTCCTCGCTCTCCTCTCCCTCGTGGTTCGGAGGAAGAGGACCCTGGAGACACACAGGGATGAATTTTTCCCTTTGGGTGTATTATTGGGGTATATGGGAGGGGCTCTCTTCCTATCTCTTTCTTGTCTCTCAATTTTTCTGGAATGAGTGGAGTGCTGGGGGCACCCACCCCCCGCCTCCTTTCTCTGTTTTTATTTATGAACTGAAATTTTGACTTCACTTTCTTTCTTTTTTTTTAAACTTTGTTTATTTTCACGTTTTTACTTTTCATTTCAACTTACAACCTACATACCTGCATAGGAGTTAATTCTTGTTTTCGCCAGGTTGTTACATTCATTTCTGTGGAATATTTCATTTACTTATCATCTTTTGGTCTGTACATGCTTTCTCTTGTACAATGTTTTCTTAAGCGTATCTATATCAAAGTCAGTCTTCCTGACGTATCTTTTCACAATTTCAGGGTATAAAGTCTTTTCTCATTGGGGTAATGTATAATATCCACCTTCTCCATATTATCTCAACTTGAGCATATCTCTTACTTGTCAGTGTTGTCAGCCTTTCCATTTGATACATATCTATCAGTATATTTTGCCATTGTCTTAATTGGAATGGGTTTGGAGACAACCAGTTTTTTGTTATGGTTTTTTTAATAGCTGAAATCAATATTAGCAGGAGTTTCTTTGTCCTGATATCCTTATTTCCCTCTGGAAAATCCAGTAAGATGTATAAAGGTACATTCAGTATTATAGAGGGCGAGATTATACTTTTAATCGCCTCTTGTGGCTCCTTTAGGAAAGGTTGTATTATTGGGCACCTCCAAAAAATGTGCCCATGTGTTGCTTGATTTTCACCACATCTCCTCCAGCATGCCACTTCCTTCCCCTTATTAAAGTGCATCTGGATTGCCGGTGTTCTGAAAAACCTGACTGCATTTTTCCATGTGAATTCTCTCCAACATGGTGATGATGTACTTTCATGTATATGTGATAAGTAATTTCTCCATGTATCTCCTGTTATTAAGACGTTTAAGTCTTTTTCCCACGTTCTCAACGGAATCAGCTGAATCCCCTTCCATTTCTCTTATTGCCACATATAAGTAAGATATTACGTGAGTTAACTCTGTCTTACCATCTAAACTTTTCTGTATTATATCTGTAATCTTGGGTATAGGATACAGTGTCCAACATTATTTCCTGATACTTTTTATATAATCCCTAATCTGAAAGAATCGAAATCTATCTCTGTGTGTTATCTCATATTTACTTTCCACTTCTGAGAAGCTCATTACAGTTCCCTCTTTCAGGAATTGGTTCACTGTGTAATCCTCTCCTTTCCCAACTCCTATACCCCAGGTCCATTTCTGCTGGTAAAAAATTCTCTGTGTGTCAGTGAATGGAACATGGGCCTCCATTCCAGCATATTCTTGCTGTTCAACATTTGTCTCCGAACTTGTAAAGTTGACATTGTGTAGGGGTTATCAATATCTACCCCTTCATTATCTCCTCTGTCTGTAAGCAGAGTCCCATGTGGTCTGAGTTCACTTTCTTAATGCCCTCATGGCAGTTTGTTTTTCCCCTATTTTGGGAGGGAGGAGGAGGAGGAGGAGTTTGAGACACACCTCTATCCTGCCCCCCTCTTAAGGTTGGTCCTTCTGGACCCATGCTGCTTAATCATTCAGGCTTTGCCCAGTTTTGAGCCATCGTTATTACCAAAGTCCTAAGATGCAGGACCGTTCCTGGCAGTGTGGTTCTCTTCCCTCTCCCCATCCCTCCCTTCTTCTTCTCCTTGCAGAGATTGGGACCCCTTCCCTTTCCCCAATGTCCCATTCTGATTTCTCTCTCCTGTCTCCTCTGTCAGTATTTCTCCTTTTAGTTCATTATATCCTTTCCTTTTGTCTATCCCTTGGGCTCTCTTGCCCTATCCCACCCTCCCTTTCCTTACATTCTCCGGCATTTCGGAACTGGGGCTGGGGCGGAGTCGACGACAGATAACTGCCAACCTGTGAGTGCCACATGGAATGTCTGCCTCGAGAGCGACAGCGGCCCTGCATCGACTCCACCCATAGAAGAAAAATAAATAAGTCTCCCACGGGGTCCTAGCTCCGGCGCTGTACCCACTAGTGATGAATGGTGAAGATACACAGAAAGATCAACAATTACGGTAGGCACGTAATTTTCATTTCTTTACTGTCAGTTGTGACCGTTTGTGTAAAATTTTGGTGAGAATTTTCCAGTCCATGTTTAGTAATACTATAGGCCTTCATTTTTGGATAAATCCCCTATCCCCAGATTTATACAAGAATCTCAGCAGTCCAGTTGCAAACTCTGTGTGTATTCTCCCAGCTGAGAACATTTCCTGGAATACTTGTAGAAGCATACTAGCTAATTCTGTTCCAAAAAGTTGATAAAATTCTATAGGTAACCCATCCCACCCTGGAGACCTATTTTTCTTCATCCCTGAAATTGCAGAAAGAATTTCTGCGGTGGTAATTGGTGTCGTAAGTGCCTCCTTTTCATCACTACTAAATGTAACAGAGAATGGGGTTAAATACTCGAATTGTTCAGGTATGCTTCTTATTGGGAGATTAGACAATTCTTGGAAAGTAGTCCTGTATAATATTATCTCAATTTTATGCTGGCAAAGTTTACCATCTGTATTTTTAAGTTCAGTTAATATCAGTGAGTCGACCCTGGCCTTACAGGCAGCATATGGGTCACTCGTCAGAGTTTTCTGTATTCCGAAACTGAGCTCAGCAGAAAGTGCGGCAGCTCTATCATACTTGATAGCATTTCATCTGGTTTTTGAGATTATTTGATTTGGGCTGAATAGTCTTTCCCAGTACTGACTGTTAAGGAAAATAAATTTGCAGTTGTCCCCTAAAGGACAGGTAGTTCAGAAAATTCCCATTATGTTTTTTTGCCCCCTGTTGTCGTAGCAAAGTCCTAATAATTTTTTTTTGTGTCACCCCACCAGTCTCCAGCTGAATCATGCAAACAATGTACCATCACTCTGTCCGATAGTTCTTGTATGAGACCTGCCATTTTTCCTTCTTTTACTTCCAATCACAGTTCTCAGACTCGTGTAACATTGCTGTCGTCCCCGGTGCCGACTTCTCCGGCGCCGGGGTCCCTTGCGGTGCCAGGGGCTTGGTCGGAACCATGAGCTCTGTCAGTGCCGTGGGCTCTGTCGGCGCAATCTGTGGTGCCGTTGGATCTATCTGTGCCGTCTGTGGCGCCGCGGGCCTGTCGGTGTCGTTCTCGGCATCTGGGCTGGTGGCGGTGCCACGCTCTTTGTCGGTGTCGTCTACGACGCCTTTCCTGTGACAGCTCCTTCTTTGTTCTCGGTGCCATTTTCCTTTATGGCGCCAGGGATGAGTGCGGTGCCATCTAGTCTTCAGGGGTTTTCAACTCTGATTCTTTCTTCTTCCTCATGATTTTCGCTCTGTTCCTGTCTATACAGTCCCCCCTGGACTGTCAGGAGAGGATTTTGAGCCCGATCCGGATCTTCACCTGGGTGGTGATGTTAATGCTGACACTGCCCTGGGAGCAGGGGTCAATCCTCCTGCAGAGCCTGTTGTTGAGGACCTTTCCTTTAAGTCTATGCTCAAGAATTTAAATTCTACTCTTTCTCTCCAGACCACAGAAATCGATCCTGGAAAGCTTATGCATCTCCAATATCTTAATGTCCCGGAAATCTCTATGGATTTAACCCCTCCAGTACAGCCCTCTTTTGAGACCCTTTCACAGATGGTGTGGAAGAATCCAGCTCTTATTCCTTCTGTGGCTAAGTCCATAGATAGGAAATATACCCCTCCCAAGGATCGTCCCATTTTGGCCTCACAAGACTTTGCTGGTGCCATAGTGGTCCTGGCAGAGAATGATAAGGCTGTCCTTCCTCAGGAATCTACAGCCCGGCCTATAAAGAAAGAATCTCGCAAGATAGGCACCTTAGGTAAGAGAGTCTTTGGTGCCTTAGCCCTGGGCATGCATATTGCCAGTTACCAGGGCTATTTTTCTCAATATGAGTATGTCCTTTGGCATTTGCTCAAAGCAACGGAAGAAGCTCTGCCTGAATCTGAGGCTAACTCAGAGCTATTTCAAACCATAACTAGGGGTATCGAGTCCAATAACCAACAGGTTAAGGCAGCAATGGACACCTTTGATACCGCTTCCTGGGCAGTGGCTGGCATCTGCACCCGTTGCCACTCTTGGCTGCATACTTTGGCCTTCACGAATGACGCACAGAAGCAAGTCATGGCCTTACCTTTCAACGGTATGTATCTGTTCGGACCTCAGGTGGAGCAAGCACTAGAGGCCCCACGAAGACTAGGACTGCCATTAAGACAGCCAGACCTACGCCCGTCCCCTCCCGAGGGGGTGGGAACAAGCGCCAGTTTCAAACAACATGAAGTCTTGCTGTATTCAGACATAGTGCAGTTAGCCCCAGCACTTGAACTGGCCCGGAGAGGAAAGAGTTAACTCTATGCAGAAGCATAGAACCTTGAGCTCGAACTCGGTTTTCAAACCTCTGTCTGTGGTACTTCCCAGTGTAACCGTCAGATTCTTTACTCCGCCTAACAATGAAGTCGCTCCGGAGATTTTCTCTGCTCGGTTTGGTAAAAGAAAAAAATAAAGCGTTCGGTTTAAACTGCATATTTTTGTTATTTTCGGATTTCCGGCCTCTGTCTACAGTACAGGTAGTATGTAGATAGGTAGTGACTGTGTTTTATTTTGCTAAAACGAGTGGAAATTGTCTTTCTTCAGTTTCTTTCCGGTTGGCCCAGTTTGGAACAGACTTTGTAAAATTTTTCTCTCTTTCTGGGATTAGTGTGGTGTTCTGGTACCGATTGGTTTCAAAAGAACCGGACTATTGCTGATTGTTTTAAAAAGCCCGTGACACGGTTTGTAACTGATCGGTTGCTTTATTACCTGGCTTGAAAGCTTCTGTAGGGTAATTTGTTAGGTTGGCCATGTCTGAGAAACCCAAGAAGAAAACTGGTCCCACTGGGTTTTAACACTGTACTGAGTGTGGGGAGGCCTTTGTTAAGGCCGACCCCCCCCCACCTCATCTGTGTTTATTGTCTGGAGTTTGACCACCTCAAGTCAGACTGCCAAATCTGTAAGAACTTTCCTAATACCACTCTAGATAAAAGACTGAGTAGGCTGAAGGAAAGGGAGGCCGAGAAGCCGTAGTGCTGGGAAGCAATGAGAGTGTGGGAATGGTGCCTGGAGCACAAGGCTCTGATTCAGGTGGTTTACCTGCTTGGAGTACAAAACGAGCTGGCAGACCGTCTCAGCAGAACGGAGGCAGATCCTCACAAGTGGTCTCTTGACTTAACCGTCGTTCAGCCACTCTTCAAAGAGTGGGGAACTCCAGACCTGGACCTTTTTGCATCCCCACTCAATGCAAAACTTCCTCTCTTCTGCTCCAGAAATCCAGGACCTGGCATTTTTTCTCAGGATGTGTTCAGGCTGCGGTGGACAAAACGCTTTCTATATGCTTTTTCTCTTCCCCTAATTCAGAGGGTACTGCTCAAATTGGAGTCTCGGGGGCAGAATGAATCTCATTGCCCCCTTTTGGCCTCAGCAGATATGGTTCCCACTACTCGAGAGACTATCGGAACCCCCCCGCCCCCCAAAACGCTTCACCTTCAGATGAACCTTCTGACCCAGGGTCCTGTGGTCCATCCCAACCTGAGGTTGTTTCACCTTCACGCTTGGCTCCTGAAGAGAGAGAGGAGAATAGGTTCAATGTTTCTCATAGAGTTTCAGATATTTTTTTGGCTGTGTGTAAGCCGGCTACTAGAAAAACCTACATGGCTAACTGTAAGCATTTCTCTATTTGGTGTGCAGACTCCTCTTGGAACTCTTTTTCCTGCCCACCGAATAAAGTCTTGGAGTATCTCTTACACCTCTCAAACACAGGTCTGCAGTACTCCACAGTCAAAGTCAATCTTTGTGCCATTTTGGCATATCATGAGCCGGTATTTCCATGTCGCTGGCTCAGTTGCCCATAGTTAAGAGGTTTCTTAGGGTTATTCTGCATACTAGACCTCCTATTAGACGTCCAGTTGCAGCTTATGACATTAACCTTGTGCTAGACATGCTCACTCGTAAACCTTTCGAGCCTCTAGCTACTTGCAAGTTGAAGTTCCTCACTTGGAAAATGGTCTTCCTGGTGGCCATTACTTCGGCCCGTAGAGTTTCTGAAATACACGCACTGGTCACAGGCCCCCCCATACACTGTGTTTCACAAGGACGAAATAGTTCTTAGGACTCATCCTAAGTTTCTCCCTAAGGTTGTCTCAGAATTCCATCTAAACCAGCCTTTAGTCCTTCCGACCTACTTTGCAAACTTCCAGAATGAAGGGGAACATACTCTTCATTCGCTGGATGCTAAGAGAGCGTTGTGGTTCTATCTAGATAGAACAAAAGACATTTGCAAGGCTCAACAACTGTTTGTTTCCTTAAGTGAGACCTGGCTGGGTCAACCTGTTGCTATCAGATGCATTTCAGCGTGGCTGGAGGCATCCCTTCACCACTGCTATTCTGTGGCACAGGTCAAGCTGGAAGGCAGAGTGTACGCTCACTCTACCAGAGTAGCCGCAGCATCTCTGGCTGAAATCCATAACGTGCCCATTGCAGATATTTGCAGTGTGGCTACCTGGAGCTCTGTGCATACTTTCGTTAAGCACTGCACCTTGGATGTCCATACCAGACTACATCTATCGTTTGGCAGGACAATTCTTAATGGACTTCTGTCCTAAGCACGTGAGCTCTTTATCTCCTGCCTCCCGTCTCAGGGGATTATTTAGCTCTGTACTCTCTCATTAGTGTGAATGAGTGGTGGAGACTGTATGTCCAGGAAGATATGGAAATTACGTATGTACCGTAATTCTTGATCTTCTTGGACGAAGTCTCCACCACTCATTCATATGGCCACACATCATCCCCCGCACTCACTTCTCTGTTTCAAACAACTTGAAGTCTTGCTGTATTCTGACAAGTGCAGTTAGCCCCAGCCTTTAAACTGGCTCGGAGAACAAAGGGTTAAACTTTCTATGCAGAACATAGAATGCTGAGCTCGAGCTCGGTTGATGTCTCTGTCTGTTTCCCTTTGAAACCTAACCGTCAGATTCTTTACTCCACCTCACTGAACAGTCGCTCCGAAAGTCGGTTGAAGTGTCGGTTTTTTTCGTCGGTTTCTAACTGAAAATTATTCCGCATAGTTGGTTCAGTCTCTGTCTGTGGTACCGTGAGTACTAGATAGGTTTTGTGTTGTATATTCTGTATGGAACGTGTAAAAAGTGTGGCTTGGTTCGGCTGAACCGATCATTTGTTTAAATTCTTCTGTTAACTTTAGTGTGTGGTTACCGGTCCTTATCGGTTCTAAAAAAAAAAAACGTGTTTTTATCCATTTTTTTCCTAGATCCATGACACGGTTAGGAACCGATAAGGGAGTCTAGCCTGGCGGTTGCCAAAAAAGGGCAAGTTTGGTTAGGTTGGCCATGTCAGAGAAACTCGAGACAAAAACCAGGCCCACTGGGTTTCAGCACTGCAGTGAGTGTGGGGAGGTCTTTGCCAAGGCAGATCCCCATACCACCTGTGTTTATTGTCTGGGGTTTGAACACCTCGATTCAGGCTGCCAAATTTGCAAAAATTTTCCCAAATCTACCCTTGAAAAGAGATTATGTAGACTGAGGGAAAAGGAGGCCGAGAAGTCCGCTAACCCGGATGGCCAGCCCGGTTCGGTTCCGACTGAACCAGAAGGAGTGCCCTCTGACCAGGGCGATACAGAGCCAATCCCGAGGGGTCAGTTCCGACTAAAAGAAAGCGCAAAAAAAAATCATCCAGTTTGGATCCAGAAGTCCATGTTCTGACCACCAAAGAAATAGCCAGAGCGATTAGGATTGTGGAATCGCTTCGCCCGGTTCCGACCGATCTGGCACCTTTTGGCGGGTGCTCGGTTCGGTCGGTTCCCCCGGTTCACGACTATAACCCTGAAGAATTTCATGAACTGGAGTTTGAGGAGGAAGGGGAGTTTGAAGATGATGATGGTGAAAGTCTAGATGTGCCTGTGGAACCGGACATCTCCCCAGACAAACCTTCAGGTGTATCCCCTCCTAGGCTTTCTGAGTCCCCTTCCCACTTTATGTTCTACAGAAAGGTGGCTGAGACACTCCAGCTTCCTATGGAAGAGGCAACGGAAGATCAGGAGGAGCCTGATTTTGTAGAAATTATGGACATCCCAGAGTCCAGGAGACTATCCCTCACTGTCTATTCCCCTACACAAATCTTTTGGGAAAGAGAGACACAAAATTCTGAAGTCTCCTAATTCTATACCTCCTGTGGACAGAAGAATGGACAAGAGGTATACACTCTCAGGCTCAGATACGGAGTTTTTATATCAACAGTGCAGCCATGTAGGGGTTGTGCAGGCTGCTGCCTGTGATAAGGCAAGCATTCCCTTGGCTTCACATCCCCCAGACAAAGACTCTAGGAAGATTGATGCCATGGCAAAAAAGTTGTACATGGCATCCTCCTTGGGAGTCAGACAGGCGAATTATATGGCCTATACAGCCAGGTACCAGAAGTCCAGGTGGGACACTGTACTGATACTGGCTAAACAGGCCTCCCCCCAGCTAGCCAAGGAGCTGGAGGCGGTGGCTGCTGATGGGATTGTGGCATCTAAAGTTCAGTTTCATGCTGCTGTGGACTCCAGTGATGTTTCATCAGGAGTCATGGCTACATCTGTGGCTCTTTGGAGAATGGCTTGGCTCAGATGTACTAGCCTCTCACAGGACACCCAGGCTTAGGCCATGGATTTTCCTGTAGTGGGTAATTCTCTGTTTGGGGAGCAGACAGAGAATTACATGAAGAAAATGGATGAGTACAGGACCACCTACAGGAGTGCTCAGGCCGAGGAGAGGCAGGCAACTCCTCAAAGGCAGCAGTGCAGGGGCAGGCCTTTTCATAGGCCCTTTTACCAAGCACAGGCCTCTTCTCCCTTTTCACAGAGGGGGTTCTTCAGAGGGAGAGACAGAAAGGGGATGAGCAGGGCTGCATCCGCTCCTCAGCCTAAGGCCCCTGCCGAGCAGACATCTGTGATGGGCCTGTCCGGGTTGACTCTCCTATTCCAGTAGGGGGCAGGCTGGCTTACTTTGTCCAGGACTGGATGTCTATTACATCAGACAAGTGGGTCCTGGAAGTAGTAAGCCAGGGACTGGTTCTCAGCTTCAGAAAATTTCCAAAGATGAGAGCCAGGTCTTTTCCACCTGCAAATCTCTCGGAAACCCTTGCCCTAGAGACAGAGGTTTCATCTCTGCTGGCCTTAAGAGCCATAGAGAGAGTACCTACCCTACACTGGGGCAAAGGACTGTACTCCAGGTACTTCCTTAACCCAAAAAAGACAGGGGAGTGGCGACTCATCCTAGACCTAAGATACCTAAACAGACATCTTCTAAAACCAGAGTTCAAGATGGTAACTCTGGGAATAATCTTTCTCTCTCTAAGGCCAGGGGACTGGCAAGCCTCCCTGGACCTCAAAGATGCCTACATTCACATTCCCATCAGGTGCTCCCACAGAAAGTACCTCAGGTTGACAGTGCCCTCAGGCCACTCTCAGTTCAAACAATGCCCTTTGGCTAACCTCAAGCCCCAAGGGTTTTCACAAAATGCCTCGCAGTAGTAGTTGCCTTCTAAGAAGGCAAAAGATTTCCATTTTTCCATATCTGGACGATTGGCTAATAGTGGTCCAGTCTCCAGACCAAGTCAAGTCTCACCTGCAAGTGACCCAGCAAGTGCTCACTTCTCTAGGACTTCTTCTCAGCCTTCCCAAGTCAGTTCTCGAACCAGTCCAGCTTCTTACCTTCATAGGGGGCAGAACTGGACACAATCAGAGCAAGAGCCTTTCTTCCCCTGGAATGGGCAAGTGTTCTTATAAAACTAGCCTCTTCCTTCAGTCTTCAGGTATCTCGACCAGCAAGGCATTTCCTCCAGCTCTTGGGACACATGGCAGCTTTAACAGCAGTGGTCCAAGGGGCAAGATTCCAGATGAGGGATATTAATTTCCATCTGAGGGCTTTTTGGTCTCAGAGGAAGGATCCCCTTACCAAAGTGACCCCAGTGATTGACCTTGATCCAGGCCCTTCAATGTTGGCAGGATCAGGACAATTTAAGACAAGGGGTCCCATTTGCCACCAAGTCTCATTCAGTGGTCCTTACCACAGATGCTTCTCTTCTGGGCTGGGGAGTCCATCTGGGGGCCCTCACTGCCCAGGGACTGTGGTCCCCCCAAGAATCTCTTCTCCATATCAGTCTCCTAGAACTCATGGCAGTTTTTCTGGCCCTAAAAGCTTTCTCTTAGTGCAGAACAAGGTGATTCAGGTCAGAACAGACACCACCACCACCACCATTTGGTACATCAACAAGCAGGGAGGCACTCGGTCCTCGGCCTTGTGCACACAAGCCATGAAATTGTGGTCCTTGGCTTATTCCCTGCAAATCATCTCTCTTGATAGCATTTCACCTTCTAGGGAAGGACAATGTGCTAGCAGATGCACTGAGCAGGATCTCTCAGGGCCATCTTGAATGGTCCCTGGACCCTCAGGTGTTGAAAGTAATTTTTCAAGGTTGGGTACTCCAGAGATAGATCTCTTTGCAGCCCCAGACAATCACCAACTTCCTCTCTTTTGTTGCAGACCCCCAGTCTTGGGCTCAGTCCCCCTGGATGCTCTGATTCTGAGTTGGAAGGGGACATTTCTGTATGCCTTCCATCCCTTCCCATTCCTGTTCAAAGTTTTAGTCAAGATAAGGTCTCAACCTTGCAAAGTGATTCTGATTGCTCCAGATTGGGCCAGCCAGCCTTGGTACCCCCTGTTGTTGTACCTAGCAGTCCATCTTCCCCTGTCCCTTCCCAGGAATTACAACCTGTTAACATCCTCTCGGGAGGATTTGGTACCCCGATCTTCAGTTTCTCAGTCTCAAGGCATGGCTCTTGAAGAGTTAGAGTTTGCAGATTTGCATCTTTCTCAGGGAGCTCTGGATATTCTCAAAGCTGCACGAAAGCCCTCCACCAGAAAGACTTCTGACTCCAAATGGAAGAGATTCAGCATTTGGTGTTCCAAGAAGCATAATTCCCTAGATACTGCTGAATTGCCTACGGTTCTGGATTATATGGTCCATCTTAATGGCCTAGGCCTCAGACCAGCTACTCTCAAGGTACACTTGTCAGTTGTTTCTGCTTTTTTGTCAGTGGGAAAGTCTTCCTCACTTTCATCTCATCCTGTGTTCTGTAAATTTTTTAAAGGATTGCTTCACACCAATCCTCGCTTTAGAGACCCTGCCCCTGCCTGGGATTTGAATGTTTACATTGCTCCGCTTATGCAACCTCCTTTTGAGCCTGTCCTCAGCAGAGCTTAAGTACTTGACTTGGAAAACTGTGTTCTTGGTAGCCATTACCTCTGCCAGGCGTATCAGTGAATTGCAGGCCCTGTCAGTGGAACCTGATGTTATCTCCCTTCACAGGGATAAAGTGGTCCTTAGAACCAATAGAAGGTTCTTGCCCAAAGTGGTTTCAGATTTCCATTTGAATCAGTCTGTCTCTCCCTGTTTTCTTCACTGATCATTCTTTCTCAGGAGAGGGGAGGCTACACAGTTTAGATGTTAAAAGAACCCTTAGCTACTACATAGAGCATACCAAGGGTCACAGGTTTGACTCCCTCCAGTTATTCCTCACTTATGGAGAAGTGAGAAAGGGCAAACCTGCCAGCAAGAGAACTATTGCCAGGTGGATTGTATCTTGTATACAATTCTGCTGTGAAAAACTGGTAAAGAGTCCCCCCCTCAAGCCTGAGGGCTCACTCTACAAGAGGTACAATTGCTTCCCTGGCTGCTGCCAGGGATATCCCTCTCTTAGAAATTTGTCAAGCAGCCACCTGGAAAACAGTCTGTACCTTTATCAAGCATTACTCTCTGGATATCCAGGCTAGGAGTGATGCTTGGTTTCACACTGCGCTACTTCAGAGCCTATTCCCAAAGTAGGTTCTGTCCCTCCTCCATGGAGGTACTGCTTGGTAGTCTGCACTTGTCAGAATACAGCAAGACTTCAAAGTTGTTTGAAGAAAAAATTACTCACCTTAGTAATTATGTTTCTTCTATTGGAGTGTTGCTGTATTCTGACCTCCCTTCCTGCCTCCCCTCTCAGAACCTGGTTTTGGGAAGTGGGTGGGCAGGTGCAATGTTGCACCTCAGGGGTGCTCCTTTTACACCCTCTTCTTTTGTTTGGGTGTTGTTTTATTACTATTCTTGTTTGGTTTGAGTTTTGGGTTTCCTGTCTTGAGTCTTCCCTTGGGGATCCAAAACTTTTTGTTGCCAGTTGGCTATTAAAAAATTTTACAATTTCCACATAGAATAGCTATTAGGGTTTTGCTCGTAAGAATCTGACAGTTAGGTTTCAAAGGGAAACAGACAGAGACATCAACCGAGCTTGAGCTCAGCATTCTGTGCTGTGCATAGAAAGTTTAACCATTTGTTCTCCAAGGTAGTTTAAAGGCTGGGGCTAACTGCACTTGTCAGAATACAGCAAGACTCCAAAAGAAGAAACATAATTACTAAGGTGAGTAATTTTTTCTTATGATCTTTACTCCCTCAATGGCTGAGTTGTGAAGACTTTATTTTTGACCCTTTTTACACGGGTCATTTGGACTATCTTATGTCAGATTTTTAACTGTTATGCTGCACCTCCTTGGAAAAAAAGATACTGAGGCGGTTGGAGGGTAGACGCCGAGATAGTCATTACTGCACGTGCCGGGCTTGCAGTGCCGCTTCCTCGCGGCTCCATCTCAGGCGCCGGTCCCCCTGAAAAGTTTGCTCCCTGTTGTCCTAGCGCCTCAGGCGCATTCTCATGAGTGTGAATGAGTGGTGGAGACTTCACCAAGAAGATCAAGAATTACAGTAGGTACGTAATTTTCATTGCTGCCGACACCGATAGATCCCCGGACAAGGAGTCCAAGAAACTGGACCACTCTGCCAGGAAGGTCTGTGCAGCCTCATCTTTAGGCCTCCTTCAGGGAAGCTTAGCTGTCATCATGGCGCATTTCTCCCATGCCCTTCGACAAGGTTCTCCCACATCTCCCTGCAGACCTTCAGACTTTGGTCAAGCAGGTCCAGGAACAAGGCCATGCTGTTGCTACGCAGCAGCTTCAGACGGCTCTGGACTTTGGGGACTCTTGCGCCTGTTCGGTGGCAGCCGTAGTTGCCTCAAAGCGCATGGCTTGGCTGAGGCTTTCCACCTTCACGGCAGATACCCAGCACAAACTTGCTGATGTTCCTTTCCTGGTCACCGATCTCTTCGGTCCAGGTATGGATGGTCACCTTCAGCGAATCAAACAGTCCAGTACCACCTTGGACTTGGCTACTTCTGCTCAAAAAGCTTCTGGCCCTTAGAAGCAGCAGCAGAAGAAGCCTTTTCGGCACTCTGCTCCTGCGGCCCAGCAGTCCTCGTTTCAGAGAGCACAGCATCATCAGGAATAGGCTTGGCATCCACGGACCAACCTGGGCCTCCACAGGCATGCAGAGGAGGTCAGAGTTCAGGCCCTGGACCCTCTTCCCCCAGTCCTGCCCTGTGACAGGATTGGGGTGGCCACCCCTATTCCCGTTATGCCAGCTCTGGGTTCTCCCTTGGGGGGTTGGCTCCGCCACTTGCTTTCTGCCTGGTCCGTTGTTACCAAGAACAGGTGGGTCTTAGAAGTGGTTGGACAGGGTCTGCCTCTAGAATTCGAGAAGTACCCACCCAGCCGAGCCCTTGCCCCGTGGGAGGAGAGAGTATTGGCCAACACTTAGTCAGCTCTGAGAGACTACATAGCCCAGCTTCTCCTCAAGAAGGCAGTTGTTGATCCTCCAGTCAACCCAGGGTTCGTTTCCAGGTACTTCCTGGTCCGGAAAAGGACGCGGGGCTGGTGCCCCATTCTAGATCTGCACAACCTGAATCAATATTTCAGGCTGTGCACCTTTCGGATGGTAACTCTGTCCCAGATCATACCATCCCTGGAGCAAAACATGTGGTTCTGCTCACTGGATCTTCGGGACGCGTTCCTTCATGTCCCAATCCGTCCGTCCTCACCAGCAGTTCCTCTGCTTCAGAGCAGAAGGAACCCTTTACGAGTTCTGAGCCATGCCCTTCAGCCTGTCACCAGCCCCACGGGTCTTCATCAAATGCATGGTAGTGGTGGCAGCCCATTTCAGGCGTCGAGTGGTCAGGGTATACCCTTACTTCGATGACTGACTTTTGTCAGTTTCCATCCAGCAACAGGTGGAGAGATCCAGGGACCTGGCCCTCCAGACCTGCTCTCAAGCTGGCCTCCTGATCAATGAGCCCAAGTCGGAGCTCGTGCCTTCTCAGGTGAAGTGCTTCATCACGGCAGAGCTCGACTCTCGCCGATCCTGAGCTCGTCTCCCGGTGGACAGGGCGGAGGTTCTCTCCTCCTTTGCCCAATCATTTCTGGTTGGGCAATTGCGCCCTGCCTGGGACTTTCTGCGCCCTGGGTTACATGGCGGCCTGTACCACTGTGGTTCATTGGGCCAGGTGGCATATGCACCCCCCTTCAATGGGAGTTGGCTGCCCAGTGGACTCAGCACCTAGGTCATTTTGACCAGCTGATCACTGTGACCCAGAAAATGTGGGACGCTCTCCAATGGTGGGCTGTCCTAGACTGGTTGCAGGAAGGGATCCCATTTGTCCGCCCCGAGCTGACTGTCATCCTCACGACCAATGCCCCTCTCATGGGCTAGGGAGCCCACATGGGGGACAACAGGGCCCATGGGTTCTGGACCCCTGATGAGTCCCATTACCACATCAACGTGTTGGAGCTCCGAGTGGTCAGACTGGCATTGACAGCATTTGCTCTGCAGGTTCAGGGTCAAGTGGTTCAAGTCCAGACGGACAGTACCACGACTATGTACTACCTCAACAAACAGGGCGGCATGCATTCCCGGCTGTTGTGCAGGGAAGCACTCCGCATCTGGATACTCATGAGCTGACTGGAGGCAGATGATCTAGCCATCTATGTGGCAGGAGCCTCAAATCAACTGGCAGATATCCTCAGCCACGTAGGCGAGACATCCCACTAGTGGTCTCTCCATCCAGAGGTAGCTTACAGCCTGTTCTCCCACTGGGGCAAACAGATGGTGGACCTGTTTGCCTCCAGGGAAAACATCAAGCTGAGGCTGTTTCATGCCCGCCCCCTCAGCGGGGATTGCTGCAGGGGGATGCCTTCTCGAGGCCGTGGACCCCAGGCCTCTTCTACGCCTTCCCTCCATTTCTCTTGATTCATAGGGTGCTCCTCAAGGTGAGGAGGGACAAGGAGCAGGTGATCCTGGTAGCTCCAGACTGGCAATGCCAGTTCTGGTATCCAGATCTCTTCAGCCTCAGCAACAGGCTGCCGAGGCGTCTTCCAGCACGCCTGGACCTGATCTCCTGATCGCTGTCAGTCAGGGGAAGGTCCTCCATCCGGACCTTCAATCCCTGCACCAGACAGCCTGGTACCTGAGTGGTAAGAATTCCAGGCTTTGGGTCTCTCCGAGGATGTACTCACAGTAGTGGAAGCATCCAGGAAGGAGTCAACCAGAAAGTGCTGTGCCATCAAATGGAAAATATTTTCCATTTGATGTCAGGGCAAGGGCCTGGACCCTCTGTCCTATACTGTGGCTAGCATTTTAGACTACCCTTGGTCTCTGTCCAAAGGAGGTCTTCAACCCTTAAGGTGCATCTGGTAGCCATCTCTGCTTACCAGGCACAGGCCAGTCAGCAGATGGTGGCACAGGAGTAGGTGGTCTGGCACTTTTTTCAAAGGCCTTGATTACATATCCCCTCCGGTGTGTGAACCTCCATCTCAGTGGGATTTACTACCGTTCTTGGCAAAGCTCATGGGCAAGCCATTTGAACCGATGCACAAGTGTGAGATGTCACTCTTGTGGAAGACTGCCTTCCTGGGTGCTATCACATCTGCCAGAAGGACAGAGGAGCTCCAGGCACTCTCGGTGGACTCCCCTTTTCTGGTCTTCCACAGGGACAAGGTTGTCCTGCGCCCCCACCTGAAATTCCTCCCGAAGGTGGTGTCAGAGTTTTACCATAACCAGGTGTTGACGCTGCCTGTGTTCTGTCCAAACTACACCTCAGATGCCGAGTACAGGCTCCATACTCTGGACCTGAGACAAGATCTTTCCTGTTATAAGGAGATGATGGCAGAAATTCATGGAGAGGTTTGCCAGCTGTTTGTCACCTACGCAGAAGCCGCTTCTGGCAGACCTGCAGCAAAGCGGACAATCGCAAGATGGATTACATCTTGCATTGATCTCTGCTATAGTTTGGCGAGTAAGGAGCCTCCCGGAGGGATAAGAGCTCATTCTACCCACCATACCGCTGCATTGGTGGTTGCTTCCAGGGACATCCCTATCCAGGAACTCTGTCGGGCTGCCACCTGGAAGACAGCAAACACCCTCATCACCCCATTACCACATCAACCTTGAGTCATGCTGGGATGCTGGTTTTGGGGCCTCAGATCTTCCTGGACTAAGTCTCCATCACTGATTCACACTAGTGGGATAGAGCTGGAGGCACTAGGACCAAGCGGGAGCCTAACATTTTTCAGAAGGGTCGGTGCCGAGACAGGACCACACACATGCATGGCACCATCAGACTAGCTGGTGCCTGTGTAGGCTATCTCGGTGTCGACCCTCCAATCGCCTCAGTTCCTTTTCTCCCGCCGTCGAGTGCGCTTGAATGTCGATGTCGCTTGTCTGCTGGAGTCAAAGTTTTTGTCTATACGACAGCAGCTTTTAGCATTTTAATTTAACATTTTAGTAGTAATTTCTTATTTTATGAACAAGAAAGCAAGATTATGAAGAAGAAAAAGAAATTCTCACCTGCCATCAACGGAATCATCCTTAGACAGTAGCGGTGACGGTAAGAAGACTTCGTTTGAAAGTTGTTATGGCAGAGGGGCTGTGTCCGGTCTGCTTCCCTTGATAAACGGAGGGGGGTTGGTCTGACTATGGACAGTCCTGTGCTTGGGGGAGGACAGTCCACTGAAGCATGAATCTAGCAGTTCTGGGGATCCTGCTCTGCTTAACCTTGGGCTCCTCTTCCTTGTTTGGGGATGAAGAAACGTTGCCGCTCGAGGTTGCCCTCTGGTATGTCTGCGCGAGGATTGTTCATCAGGAGGGGCGAAAGGCCTGAACCGACTTTGGTGGGTTCCCCTTGGCCCCGCTCCTAACTGCCGCATTCTCGACTCCGGACTCCATCTCTGTCCTCGTTGGAGCTCCGGTGAGCAGTTTCACCTCGGCTGTTCCTGTGGAGCAGGGTGTTCGACTTCTTCCACTTTTCCTCACCTGTGTCCTGATTTCAGGGCCTCCAGGGCTTTGGAGCCGTTGGACCGGGGCCGTGTCGATTGGATCAGGATGAGCGCGTTGCCCTCTTGGTGCCTTCACCACCGTGTCAACCCCTCGTGCCTATCCCCCTCTGTCTTTTCCATGCACGGGCTCCACCTTTTTCTTTCTCCCCTTCTTCTCAGGATTTTCTATTGCCATTTTCCTCGGTGCCGTAGTCAGTGCTGTGGTTGGCACCGTGGCTCTGTGCCTGGGTTGGTGCTGTACCTCGGTGCCTTTGTTGGCACCGGGCTTCAATGCTGGTGGCACCATGCTTTCCCGGAGATGCCTTGGTCGGTGCCATGGCTTGGTGTCTTGGTTGGCGCCATCGCTCTGTGCGGCTCTGCGGTTGCTGTTGTTGCTGCCGTTGTTTGCCGGTGCCTATGGTGGTGCCACGGGTGTCTCACAGTGGTGCCGAGACCCCGTGGGAAGCACCGTGCCCCCGCGAGTACCATGAGTTTCATGGGTGCCACTGGTGCCTTCGGGTGGCATTCTTGTCATGGGTTCCATGGGTGCCATGGGTGTCAGGGGTGCCCTCGGGTGCCATTGCTGCATGGGTGCCTGCGGGTTCCACTATGAGTGCCCTCGGGTGTTGTCCAGGTTGGCATAGGCACTGCTTGGTGCTGTCCTGCACCACAAATGATACTGGTGCGGCAGGGGTGCTAGTGGGTGCTGTCTGGCAGGACTAGTGACAGACTCTCTTCTACAGACTTCTTCACCACAGAAGTTGTGGCGGAATGTTTTCCGCAGAATGAATCCCTGTTCTGCGGATTATTTTTTCCACACATCTTAGCGAGTGGTGGTCTGTGTGGGATCTTGTGACATCTAGCGGTTTTCCGTTGATGGAACTCTTCTGTACTGTTCTGTCAGTGGAATCTCTCATTCCACTCAGCACTTTCTCTGCTCCCTACGTGGTGCCAAGCTCCTTGACATCCTTCCTGGTGGCGGAGTGTCTAGTGGCTCTGACATAGACCTCTCTTGGAGGTTCTTCTAGGGTAGAAGTGCATCTAGATGGGTTTTTCCATGTCCTTCTAATCAGTTATACAGCGGATGTCTTATTTTATATACTGAAGGGTACGCCCTCTCTATCATCAGAGTCAGTGATGAAAGATCTTTTCAGTAGTTCCTCAGTGATGGGGTCTACTATAGTATTTGTCTGCATCCATGGACCATACACTTCTTCATCTAGACTTTTTCAGTTGTCAAGACGATTACACCCTGTGGAACATTCTAATTCAATGGTTGGAAGTCGCTCTGGCTCTTCCACTCCTTTGATACCGGTATATAGCCCCTTTGTGATATTACCCCTGTGGTGGCTTCTTCGGCACGGGTGGTTAACATCTCTCCAGCTGTGATTATTAGTCCGGTCATGATTTCAGTATGTATGCTCAGGCTCCTCCTGCACTCAGATGAACATCTTTCTCATTTTGTATCAGACAATCCTTGCGAAATAGCAGCCTGAAAGCCTTGTTAGGCTCGGACTAAAAAAAAAAAAAATTTATCACAGCACAGGGCGTAGCCGAAATTACCCGATACCACCCTTTTGGATCTGGTCAGGTTCTGCCTCAGAACCCGAGGCGCTCGTCTCCAGAGTACGGTAAAGAGTACCCGATTCCTACTTCCCCTGGGGGAGTCCGATCCAGTGGCGTTATGGGTCATCTCTTTCTCCAAGAGAGATTTCTCTCATTCAGAGACATTTCCTAGATCTAGTCAACTGCCCAGTCTGTTAATTCCACCCCTTTCTTTCTTCTTCTTCTTTTTTTTTTTAAATCAGGCTTTCTTCTCTTGAGCAGAGCCTCGCAGCAACAGAAGCAGCTCTCCAGCAAGTCGGAACTCCGGTTCTTATTTCCTTGCTTGCTTTAACTTAACAGGCGATATATTCCTTTCTTGACCGAAGGTCAAGTAGGTCATTTTTCTGAGGTGACTTCTCAAATATTCACACCTTCAGTTCCTGCGCACTGGTTCTGTGCCAGTCGCTCACAAAGCTACCCTCTCCAAGTACGTGACAGAGTTGTGATGTTTGTTTTTCAGCAAACAAACTGGAATCCTTTCCTACTCCCTTCAGGGAGGCCGGAGTGAGTAGTGCCTCACTGTATTGAGTCACTGCCACTATTCAGTCACTTTCAACGAATGGGTTAGCCCTAACTTGGTCCTGCTGTTTCCCTTCTCAACGCACATTTGCCTCAGAAATCCAGCCCCTGTTTTTTTCTGTTGCAATGTTCTTCCGCAGTACAGATGTCCTCCTCTACATTTTTCCTCTCTTCCCTGAGTTTAGAGACTGCTGCTACAGTTGTACACACAGGGGCAGGATAATGCCTTTTTGGAATATAAAATGGGTAGGATCTGGTTCTACTAGACCACCACAAGAGGCTTCTAAGTCGTGCTTTGGGCTTCCATCAGGAGGGTTTCAGTGACTGAGTGAAAACCTTCCTCCTTGATGGGCTAACCCCACCTGGACCTTCTTGCTCATCAAGTAAGGTGTTCAAATGCGTCTGGACCTGTTGCTTGTTTTCATCTGCGCTTTTCTGTCTACCCTTAGCCAGTGGACTTTACCTCTGGCTTTTTCAGCTCCTGACGTCCTTTACGTTAGATTAGTACATGTCTTTGACACTATTAATTTTGTTCCTATACCAAATTGTGAGGCCGGGTTCTCACCGCTCTCCTAGAGTGGTTGCAGCTTTCTGTCAGAGTTTCATTTTTGTGTCCATTACAGTCGTTTGAAAAGTGGTGTTACAACTCAAGCACTTTTCTTGTGAGCACTATATTCTACATGCTGTTTACAAGACAGCTCTTTTTATTAGCAGGACAGTCCTTGGCCGTCCTTTCAGAAGTGAATCCTATCTCCTCCATCCTACTCAGGGTTGCTGGTTTTAGCTCGGTACTCTCCCACTAGTGTGAATGAGTGATGGAGACTTAGTCCAGGAAGATATGGAAATTACGTACTTACCGTAAGTATTGATCTTCTTGGACAGTCTCCATCACTCGTTCACACGCCCACCCACCATCCCCTGGGGTCACTCGTCGTCTTTCCTGGTCTTCATGATCCTATGGCTCAGACTGTGAAGACATTATTCCTTGACCATTCTTGCAAGGACCATCTGGGCCCTCTCAGGCCCAGAAACTTAGGATAAATTATTTTCATTAGTTATGCTGCACCTCCTTGGTTGAAAAGGTACTGAGGCGGTTGGAGGGTCGACGCCGAGATAGCCTACACAGGCGCGAGCTAGTCTCGTGGTGCCGTGCATGCGTGGTCCTGTCTCGGTGCCGACCCTTCTAAAAGTTTTAGGCTTCCGCTTGGTCCTAGTGCCTCCGGCGCTATCCCACTAATGTGAATGAGTGATGGATACTGTCCAAGAAAATCAATAATTACGGTAAGTATGTAATTTCCGTTTCTTCAGTCTCTGTTCCCAAAGTAGGGGTGTGCGCCTTGCTTCCCTCCTCCCGGAGTACTGCTAGGAGTCTGCCAAGAAGTGTGGATGAACAACATATCCACGTCCCTAGAAAAACAGGTTACTCACTTGTAACAGTAGTTCTAGGAGTGGTATATGTTTATCCACAAGGACCCACCTGACCTCCTCGGCTGTGATGCACAAACCTGGCTTCCAACGTGCTAAAATCTGGTGTCATGGGGCCGAGCCGAGGGCTATACCACCCAGATGGGTGGGAGGAGCCAGCTTGAAGACCTTCCGGTGATCCTTAAAGGGGAAAGGGACATGCCAAGAAGTGTGGATGGACAAACATATACCACTCCTAGAACTACTGTTATAGGTGAGTAACCTGTTTGTTCCCATCACTTTGATCCAAGATGGCACGCAAACTTGACAACCCCTGGGAAGCAGCAAACACTTTCAGCTTATTCTTTGGTGACCTCGATAAATATAAACCCTCCACCTCCTCCCTCATCCACCCTCTACTCCCCCCCCCCGCCCCAATACTATGTCCGAACCCAGCCCCAGATTATATTTTAGGGTCCTAAAACCCTTGGACACCATAAAGCTCATCCAAAGTAGCAACCCTAAAAACCCAACAAAGGGGGTGGACAGAATTGACTTTAAAATTCTTAAACTAGCCATTAATTCATTAGCAGCCTCCATCACCAACATACTAAACTGCTCACTTTGCTCCGGCTGTTTCCCTAGCACCTGGAAAACCGCCACCGTCAAACCATTGTTCAAGTCAGGGTCAGGGAATGATGTAGGGAATTACTGAGCTATCTCACTCCTTGCTCCCCTCTCCAGAATTATTTAAAAAGTTCTTCATACCCAGCTCACCACCTTCCTTGACCGCAATAACTTGCTGTATGTTGTCCAGCATGGTTTCAGATCCGGACATAGCACCGAAACTGCCCTGGTCCAGTTCACCAGTGATATTCTTAAGGCAAGTGATAAGAGCTAGTACACAGGCTATGTCTTCGTGGACCTGACCAAAGCATTCAACCTGGTCGACCATGGCCTTCTCCTGGACACCGTCAGGGGCTTTCACATATCTGAAAACATTGTCAAATGAGTCAGAAGAGGACTTCCGGTGCAGCCTCTGATCTTAATGGCGGCTTAGCTCTCCCGCTCCATGATCCCCATGCCCCTTTTTACCAGAACCACTGCCAATCGAACATCAAAAAAAACCTCTGGCGACTACAACTTTCATGGCAACAAACAAGCTACATGGGGAGGGTGGACAGATTTTCCAGTTTACCTGTGGACCTGGATCCTTTGGACCACGAGGCATCGGACTCCAGCATCTCCACTCGGGCCCACCTCCCCACACTACGCACCACTGCTAAACGCAAAGGCAAACAAAAATCCCAATCTACTAATCAAATGGAGGACAAGTTGGACAAGATCTTACATGAACTTAAAGAAATGAAGTCAGATTTCAAGGACTTTAAACGGGAGCAGGAGCAGGCCCGAGCAGACATTTCCAAACTGCAGCAGTGGATGGTCACAGTCGAGTAGACGCAGCTCGCATAGCCTGAGGCCTCTAAGGAACACCAGGCCACAGTCTCACAGCTCGCAGAAATATGCCAGGCCCTCTGAGAGCGGCAAGAGGATGCTGAAAACAGACATAGATGCAGAAATCTGAGGCTATGCGGGGTGCCGGAGGGGAGTGAGGGAAACAATGTGGATATGTTTATACCATCATTACTCCAGGAGACACTGAATCTGAGCCCTGAATATATATTGGAGATAGAAAGAGTCCACAGGGCCTTAGTCCCTCCACCCTCACAACTAGGAATGAGACCCTGCTCAATAATAATACGCTTCCTGAGGTATACCACTAAAGAGGAGCTATTACGGAAGGCACGGACTATGGGGAAGACTTTCTTTCAATCTAACAGAGTATACTTTGATAATGACTATGCCCCTGCAACAATGCAGCGCCACAGGGAATACATACCTCTGTTCCCAATTCTGAGGGGTCTAAAGTTAAAGTTCCGCACCCCATCGCCCTCTAGACTTCAGGTTCAGTACCCCAATGGACAACAACATTACCATTCTGCTCAGGATGCTCTAGCAGATCTAAAAACCAGGGGATATGAACTTCCAACTAAAGTGAACTTTCCGGGACATTCAGTGGGGAAAGAGGTAACCTCGTTTCTCTGAAGATCACCGGACCTGCAGTCAAAACAAGCTGCCTTGGTCTCAGTAAAACACCTACTTCGACAGTTTGCCAGAAATATTGCCTGAGACTGAGAAATATTGTATTTTATAGCGCCTGAGTTTGGGAGGTGAGTACTGGAGGGGATTGGAGGATCGAGCCTGCGGCCTGAGTGGGCAGCGAGGGCTCCCCGGATGTGTTTCCCGCTGTGGGGCCTGCCATTAACAGAGATAGCAGTAGGACTGCTGTTGGGCTACCATATAGTGCATCTGGGG
The DNA here is from genome assembly GCA_016271365.2 of Neoceratodus forsteri. Lineage (NCBI taxonomy): Eukaryota > Metazoa > Chordata > Ceratodontiformes > Ceratodontidae > Neoceratodus > Neoceratodus forsteri. The sequence continues at coordinate 1,020,304,296 of CM028134.1, forward strand.
TGGTGTTGGAGTAGCTGCGGTGCATATGTTGAAACTATGGTTCTCGGTGGTGGTCGGTACCGGTCCTCCCCTTCGGAAGGGCTCATTTGAAACCATTGGATCTTAAAGGAGGTCCTGGAAAGCCTTGGAATAACTGATTCTCAGAACAAAACCTTAACTGGCGACCCCTTAGGGGGTTGGGGAGTAGTCCCCCGCACCCAGGGGAGGCCTTTATCAAAATGTCTGAGCAGCCGGAGGCCTCTTGTTTGGGGATCTTACTGGTGTCCAGGCCCTAATTGCAGAGGAGGGTGGGGCCATTGAGCGACTCTGCTAGTAACATTAAAACACATCGGGAGAGAGTACGTGTCCGGATAGGAGAGTGAGAGGAAAATTTCAATCCCCTCAGATAATAGCTTTGAGTTGGGGACATGTGCTCTCTCTACTGTTTGGTGTGGGGTGGTAGTTACCTCCATACCTCCTGGGAGGTTCTCCTTTTTTTGGTACACTTGGTGAAATGCAGCAGTCCAGATAGGAAGGGATACTGTTAAATGATGGAGGCCACTGCGGGGGGGGGGGGCGCACCCTGAATCCCGGTAGCGATGGCCGTGGGGCGGCCATCCTGGTCAGACCCTGACTGCCCACCTTTCTGACCTCTAATGGCACGCAGACTTGATTATTTAAATTCAAGTTTCTCATTGTAAAATGCAACAGGGCAGAACCTCAGATGGATTTGACCATTATATATGGATTAGTTTTCTAAAAAAAAAGGGGGACCTCAGTACAGAATTGGGTCGTGGAAGATGATATCACAACAGTGAGCCTACTCTACACGTCGTCCAAAGCTATTTTGTGTTTCAATCTACATCTTTATATATATATAGGGGTAACCTGCACCCCGGGATGCATTTCATTGCAGGAAGTGCATTCCCAATAGTGGCATCTATTTTTCAGTTGCTGCCCTCCGAAGTCTACAAGGGGATGGAAGTCATTGTGATACAAATGTATATAGTTTACTTTATATTATTTAGACTTGGGCACCAATTTAGAGGATGTCATTGTAGTCAGACAATACTGTTCCTATTATATTATACAAAAGTTTTAGATTGGAGTGCACTGATAGATGGAAATAACATTAATCAACAAAGTAGGCAGGATATTGGATCAGTTGGCTATGGATGGAAGGGCTTGGGAGGGGGATGGATTAGAAGAAATGAGACCTATTTTTGCACCCATTATGATCCAACACCAAAAAATGTAATTAGTCTCTGAGTGTGAATGGCTTGGGGGGCCCAATTAAACGAGGGAAGGTGGTATCTTACCTTAAAAAATTGCACCCACATATGATAATATTGCAGGAAACACATATGACCCCAGCCGAGCATCAAAAGCTGCTGAAATTTGGCATGCATACCATTGTGGCAAGCTCCCACCACTCAAGCAGATGACGAGGAGTGGCGATATTAATCCCTAACCACTCAGCATTCCAATTAGAGACTTCATACTCCAACAGAGGGCACCTTGGCAATGGTCCGGGGATCCTGGTGGGGCACTCCCTATACAGTGGCTAGTATCTATCTCCCCCTGGGTTCAAACCCACAAACCCATCAGACCCTGATAGATAAAATTATCCATTTTAAACAGGGAGTTTTAATGGTGGGTGGGAACTTGAACCTTTTAATGGACCCAAGGAAAGATAGTTCAAACTCTAACCCTCCACGTATGATGGCCGGTCAGAGACATGGCCAGAGATTGCTTAAAGAAATTGGCCTAGTCGATATCTGGAGACTTAGCAATCTGGGAAGTAGACTATAGACCCATTATTCGATGGTCCACCATACCTATTCTCGTATAGACCATTTTTTAATTACAGCAGAACATAAGGACCTGGTAAATCGGGTGACTGTACTCCCTATACTGTTGACAGACCATGCCCCCTTGGTATTAGAACTGGAAACCTATAAAAAAAAAAAAAACAGTCCACACAATGGCGTTTTAATAATTCTTTATTAAGAAACCGGAAGTATGTAGAATTTGATCTTACTTCGAGATACAGCTCTTGCAGCAGGCTACACCATTAGGACTGAAGCCGGCAGGCAACAGGACCCCACGGGAATTTTCTAGCTAGCAGTCTTCAGCAGGGACCGCCTCTGACGTCAGTCCCGCCTCTGACGTCAGGCGTAGTACATAAGGAGGCGGTCCCCCCATAATCCTCAGTTCTTTTCCCGCCGTAGACATCGCCAGTATCGGCCTCTCGGTCTCCTTCTCTAGCGTATGACGACCATTAGAACTACGACGATTTTCGTCTAATTTTCGACTTTGGAATCAACTGATGTCCTCTCCAACAACTTCTGTAGAGGGTCACCATACGAAGTGTGCCTGCGGCAAACAGATCCCTTTCAAGGATCCACATTCGGCCTGCATGCGCTGCCTAGGCCCGGAACACGATACCAAGGCCTGCTCCTTCTGCCAGGGCTTTAACAGTCGCACTCAGGATCCTACTAGAAGGTTTTCCAAGCGCTTCTCTTGGAGGAGAAACTGAAAACCATAGATAAAGAACCTTCCTCCCGGGGGGAGTAGTCGGGTAAAACCCACAAGCACCGGGAAAAGGAAAGATCCAGGTCTCCTGCGAGGGCCTTGGACTCCCGAAGCTCCGGCTCGAAATCGGACTGCTCTCTCTCCAGGGCTCGGTCACAACCTCCCCCGGTTTAGGTCAGATCTTCCAGTGGCTCCTCTTCTCTACAGCCCCTGAAGACTTCCAGGCTGTCGGCCTCTTCCACTCCATCTAAGGCCTCGTCGAAGTCCGGGGAGCGCCATAGATCTTTTCCGCCCGGCAGGACACCGACGCCAGGTCAGTTTCCCAGCCTCCGCGTGGATCGGATCGGTTCCCTGTAAGACCAAGGACCTGGCGTCCCTCAAGCGGACGTCCGGAGCAGATCATCTGCCAAACATCACCGGCGCTCCCAGGCCGGCGACACCTAAACACCGTCACCGGCCAGGCTTCACCCGAGGGCGTCGGCCGGGGACCGACGTCGGCTACTCCGAGAGACCGCACCACCGTCGCCGGCAGACGCCGGTCATAAGGATTCATCTGAGGAGGATGCCACACAGCCCGAGGACCAGGCGGGTGACACCGGGCTCCCACAGGAACTTTCCCTGGAGCGGGAGACCCCCGGGGACCCGACGCCCGACCCCAGCGACAGGCCACTGGCGCCAGGCCCGTCATCGGGTATGAATCTGGCAGAGGTAAAAGAACATTTTACCTTCTGGTGGGACACCATCAAAAAAGATGTGGTCACCACACGTCCTCCTCCTACTCTGCCTCCGCCTCCACCTACTCCTTCACCGCCTGCGCCCCCTCCTCCACCTAAGGGGCCCGTAGGACGATCGCCAACCCCCAAGGAGCAGACACCACCTCCTCGGGGCAGATCTTCAGAAAGGAGAAGACCTCCCTCTAGATCCTCCTCAGGGTCAACCAGCCCCAAGAGACCCAGACGACGCCGGTACACTCCGTCTGGGGAAGATTCCAGATCTGACACCTCTGAGTGCTCCAGATCACCTTTTCCTGTCAGCATTCCCTCTCCGGACCCACACGACCTACCTAGGTCTCCTCCAGATGATCCCTCTTTCGCAGAGATCTTGAAGAGCTCGACCCCGAGAGACGACGCCTTGCTCGCTACCTTCGGCAGAAAGATCCGAAGCCTGTGGTAGTGCCGCTCTTGGTGGATACCTTTGCGGACGTCACCAAGGCCGCCTGGAAACATCCGCACTCCACTCCCGCAGTGCCGAAGAAGGCTGACCACCTATACAAGGCCCCTAGGGAGGACCAGTATCTGGCGAACCATCCTCTGTCTGACTCCTGGTCATCACTGCTTGCATGACCGGTCTCGAGACCTCAGCACTTGAGCACACAGCCACCGGACCAGGAATCCAAGCAATTGGATGTCCTGGGTAGAGCGCACGTACGCGACTTGCGCATCAGGTCACTGAATTACCTCACCCACATGGTTCAATTTCAGAACGCAATGTGGGAGCAGGGACAGGACCTGGTCGAGAAGATGCCCGATGGCGACCACAAGGAGGAGCTCCTGAACCTCCTCTGCACGGGTTCGTATGTGGGAACCCAAGTGCTCAGAGCCGCATATGATTCTGCGGACTCTTCAGCCAGAGCTGCAGCCTCAGGCGTGTGTCTCCGGGGACACTCTTGGCTCCGTGTCTCCGGCTTTACCCCGGACGTCCAGAAGAACATCTTAGACATCCCTTATAATGGCGAGGTCCTATTTGGTGAAGCCTCCGAGAGAGTAATCACCAAACTTCAGGATGCAGGGAAGGCAGTCCGATTTGTACAAGCTATGTACAGGTCTCGGCCTAGTTCCTTTCATAGGAACCAGAGCTGTTTCCGTGGCTGGCTACAAAGGCAACAGCAACATTCCGGCCAACAGCAGAGGGGCACTTTCACCCGCAAGGCCCAGGCCAAGTCATCCCCAGGCAGAGGCCAACGATTTGCAAAGTCGGCCCAGCCTGCCAGATCAAACGCTGCCACAGCATGACTCCTTCCCGGCCCCCGGCCCTCCTCAGGATCAACGGGGAAAAAGAAAGTCGGGGGTCGCATCGCACACCACTTGCCAGGGTGGCAATCGATCACCACCGACAGGTGGGTTCTGCAGCTGGTTAAAAAAGGCCACTATATAGAATTTGTAGGCAGTCCACCTACAAGACCTCCCCTGCTCTCCTGATATTCGGGTCAGCATGCCCTGCTCATACAGCAGGAAGTGCTCGCGCTTCTGGAAAAGGAAGCCTTGGAGCACGTCCCAGAGAACCAGAGAGGACTAGGATACTATTCTCACTTCCTCCTAGTTCCAAAGAAAACAGGGGACCTCCGTCCAATACTGGACCTCAGCGACCTCAGCCTTTCGGTCGTTTACAAATGCTTCTGCATGGTTACCCTTCCGGGCCTAATTCCCATGCTGAAGCAGGACGCCTTTCTGGCGTCTTTGGACATGCAGGACGCCTACCTGCATATTCCAATTGCTCAAGCGCACTGGAGGTTCCTGCGCTTCGAGTTTCAGAGCCGCCATTATCAGTTCCGAGCTCTTCCCTTCGGGCTGTCATCGGCACCTCGCGTATTCACGAAGTGCATGGCAGTCATAGCGGCATCTCTGAGGAGACAAGGCCACTACATGTTCCCATACCTGGATGACTGGTTTCTCATGGCGCCCTCCAGGGTGTTCTCATCAACTATGAGAAGTCACTCTTGATGCCGTCCCAGAAACTGCAGTTTATAGGTGCAGTTCTGGACACCGTCAGAGGGAAAGCCTTTCTTCCCTTGGACAGAGTGGAACACATCAGATCTCTCATCAGGGACTTGTCGGCGAAGAAGACCGTCCCAGCCAGACTGGTCCTTCGCCTGCTCGGACACATGGCTGTGGCCATTGCGACAGTCCCGCTGGCACGTCTCCACATGCGGGTAACCCAGTGGATGCTACGGGTGCAATGGGACCAAAGGCAAGACCATCTGCAGCATCCAATCCGAATCACGAAAGTTGTCATTTGGGATTGGCAATGGTGGCTAAATCCAGGGAACCTCTTTGCGGGGGTTCCCTTCACAGCTCCGTCTCCGACTGTGACCCTCTCCACAGACGCCTCAAGGCTCAGGTGGGGAGCACAACTGGATGGTGTTCGGTCTCATGGCCTGTGGACAGCCCAGGAGGCTCTTCTCCACAGCAACATTTTGGAAATGAGGGCAGTCCTTTACGCTCTGCAAGCCTTCCAGTCGGAGATTCCACCGGGTACATTTCTGCTACAAACAGACAATACCGCGGTGATGTATTACCTCAACAAACAAGGAGGCACTCACTCCTACCCGCTTTGCAGGAGGCCATGAGAGTATGGGAGTGGGTAATGCAACATGGCGCAAACCTGATTGCAGTACATGTCCCGGGAGTGGACAACACCATCGCAGACAGTCTGAGCTGCTCTCAGACCAGAGTCCACGAGTGGGAACTTCTGCAGGAGGTGGCAGAGGATCTGTTTCACAGATGGGGCACTCCAGAGTTAAACCTTTTCGTGTCCCCATCCAACACAAAACTGCCCAATTTTTGCTCGCTAGATCCAGGGCCTGGTGTTTTCTGGCGAGATGGCGTTGTCCCTCTCCTGGCGGGCAGATTCCTCTATGCCTTTCCTCCTTTCCCGTTGATCCAGAGAGTTCTCTTAAAACTTCACAGGGAGCAAGCGACATTCATTCTGATCACAGCCTTCTGGCCCAGACAGATTTGGTTCCCTCTTCTGCACCACCTATCCCGGGAACCTCCAGTTCCTTTGCCAATCAGCTCCCATCTATTGTCTCAGGATGCGGGTTCATTGGTCCATCCAAACTTACGCTCATTGAACCTGCACGCTTGGCTCCTAGAGACATAGCCATGATGCGATACGGGGTCTCGCAAGTAGTGGCAGACGTACTCTCTGCTGCCAGAAAACCGGCAACCCACGCAACGTACGCCATGAAATGGCATAGATTCTGTTTGTGAGCTCAAGCGCAAGGCTTTCCGCCATTAGACTGTCCCGGAAAGCTGGTTCTGGACTACCTGCTTTCCCTCTTCCACTCCGGACTGGCTTACTCCTCGGTTAAAGTGCACCTTTGTGCAGTTTCTGCCTACCATGTCCCCCATAGGCCATTGGATGGTGGCCCAGCTGGACACTACTCGTGCCTTCTTAATGGGTGTCCTTCACCTTAGGCCTCCCATCAAAGATCCAATCCCTCCTTGGGACTTACCTTTCGTCCTGGAGCAGCTCACACTGCCACCCTTTGAACCAGCCGCAGATTGCGAGCTTCATTTTCTCTCTTGGAAAACATTATTTTTAGTTGCTGTTACTTCTGCTAGAAGGATATCGGAATTGCATGCTCTTATGTGCAAAGAACCTTAGTTGGTTTTCCCTCAGGACAGGGTATCCCTAAGGACAAACCCAAAGTTCTTGCCTAAGGTGGTTTCAGCTCTCACCCTTAATCAGGATATTGATCTACCAGTGTGTTTCCCAAGGTACGCTAATCGAGGAGAAGCCCTTCTGCACACCCTTGACGTGCATCGGTGCCTCAGATACTGCCTGACCAGAACCAAATGGCTCCGGAAGTCGGACCAACTTTTCATCTCCTTCGCTCACAGAATGATAGGAGCTCCTGTCTCCAAACAGTCACTCTCTAGGTGGCTCATCCAGTGCATCACTTTTTGCTATGACAAGCACAATAAACCCTTACCGGACACGGTCAAGGGTCATTCTACAAGAGGGGTGGCTACTTCCTTTGCGGCGTTAAAAAACGTCTCCACCTCAGCTATTTCCTGCAGCTACTTGGAGCTCTGTGCATACCTTTATCAGGCATTACAGTCTGGACATTGCATCGAGCGGGCGGGGTTCGGTCTAGCCATCCTTCAGGACTCCTGTCCCAGGCTCGAGTTTTATCAGGTCTCTACCTTTCCTCCTCCCGGTGGTACATGATTACCACTACTGCTTGGAAATCAGTCCTAATGGTGTAACCTGCTGCAAGAGCTGTATCTCGAAGTAAGATAGTACAGTTACATAAGAACTTACCGTAACAGTAGATCTTCGAGAACAGCTCTTGCAGCAGGTACCTTCAGACCACCATCCCCCGTTTTGGAGGGAGGTAGGTAGTAGTCAAGCACCCATCTTATGGGATGGGTCATTACTATTCAGTAGTCTTAGCCATCTGGTGGCGGATTCTCGTTCTCCTCTTCTGATGTCATCCAGCGGCCGGGAGTCTCTGGCGAGAGAACTGAGGATTATGGGGAGACCGTCTCCTTATGTACTACGCCTGACGTCAGGGGCGGGACCGACATCGGAAGCGGTCCCTGCTGAAGACTGCTAGCTAGAAAATTTCCGTGGGGTCCTGGCGCCTGACGGCTTCAGTCCTAATGGTGTAACCTGCTGCAAGAGCTGTTCTCGAAGATCTACTGTTACGGTAAGTTCTTACGTAACTGTGCTTTCCCAAGGTATACTAGAGATCATAGCCCAAAACCGGTCCCCTGAGATTACATCAGGAATACTATGGGATACATTGAAAGTAGTAATTAGGGGAGATACCATCCAGTTTGCAGCCAGGGAGAAGAAAGCTAGGGAGGTGCAGCAGGGACAATTGGAAGCCGAACTTTTAATTTGGCAGCAAGCACACATGCAAGGAGACAGATCGGCCCAACAACATATAATCCAGATTCAAAGTAAATTACAAGACCTACTCACTTATAAAACAGAGCAGGCCCTACTATATGTACAACAAAAATACTATTGGGGGGGGGGGGTGCCAGGGCCTCTAGAGTATTGGCCTTCAGATTGAGATCAATAAAATTTAGGGGCATGAAAACTCAGCTTAGGCATCCCCAAACTAAACACCTCTGAACTAGTACTAAACAAATCTTAAAGGGATTCAGACAATTTTATAACTCTCTCTACACTTAGGACCCCGGAACCATCAGAAGATAAATACATGGTCTCTTTCCAGTCCTTAAACTTCCCTCAGATATCTCCCCTCCAAAGGGACCATTTACTTCAGCCAATTACAGTGCAGGAGATACAAAGAGTTATTAAAATGGCTAAGGCAGGTAAGAGTCCTGGTCAGGCTGGGATCACCTCTGAATTCTATAAAAGCTTTGGTAAAACTTTGCTCCCTATCCTAAAGACACTGTTTAATGACCTACAGTCAAAAGATACACCCCCTCCCCCTCATGGCAGTATGCGAATATATCAGCAATTTTAAAGCCAGGAAAGGACCCCCTAAACTGCAAATCCTACAGGCCTAGTCCCTAATTAGTATTATAAAGTCTATGCAAGTATTTTAGCACATTGGCTAGAACCTCTTTTATACCCAGTATCATTAGTAAAGACCAAACAGGCTTTGTTCCCACAAGAAGAACTACAGACAATATCAAAAGAACTCTATACTTGTTAGAGAGAGTGGAGGCGAGGTCTATCCCAATTTTATTAAGTATGGATGCCCAAAAGGCCTTGGACCGAGTGTCATGGAAATCTTTATACCATACCTTGGACAGGTTTGGTTCCCCCAGCCAGATTTCTACAATGGGTGCAGCATCTTTATTCCTCCCCCAAGCCATAGTTAAAGCAAACGGCTCCTACTCAGAGTGATTCACTTTACATAGAGGAACACGACAGGGTTGTCCTTTGTCCCCCCTTTTATTTGCCCTATATGTGGAACCCATAGCAGAAGCAATATGAAAAGCTGAAGAGATGACAGGTTTGTTAGAGGGCGAGGTAGAACACAAGACGACATTTTACACTGATGATTTATTGATTTATTTAACATCTCCAGGGTCCTCTCTCCCCCGATTATTTACACTTTTACAGGATACAGAATCTTTAACTGGGTATAAACTAAATATAACTAAAACTGAGGTACTCAGCTGGAAATATGTTCCAGATATCCGTACCAGAACATTGTTCCCTCTAAAGTGGGAGACTAGAAGTTTCCGGTATCTAGGAATCATTATCCCCCGGGATCTCATAAAGATATATGATGTGAATTTCCCCCATCTAATCAAGACATTAAAAAATGTTCTACAACATTGGCATAATCTTACAATACCTTTACTACAACGAGTAGACTCTTGTCAAAATGACGATACTGCCTAGATTTCTTTATTTGTTCCAGAATCTCCCCAGCAGGGAAAGAGACCTAGGAAGTCTTACGCCTTGCTTCAGCTCCCTTAAGCTTAAGGGCGGTTTGGCCCTTCCGAATTTGAAAATGTATTTTCTAGGAGCGTGGATATGTTGTTCATCCACACTCTCTGGCATATCCCTTTCCCCTTTAAATCTGGCCGGAAGTCTTCAAGCTGGCTCCTCCCACCCACCCTGGTGGTAAATACCTCGGCTCCGCCCCATAATGCCAGATCTTCCTTTCCGCTGGAAGATTCAGGTTCCCTTGTGCTACTTCAGCAAATTTGCTGACCCTGGATTCTCAACATCGGTCTTCACCGCAAATTACCCTGAAACTCATCAGAGTTCACGATTCCGATCTCAGCGCATTGGACATGGAGGACAAATCGTCCCCCGGATTTCGCCGGTGTCCCTGCTGCCAGAAAATGTCGCACACCGATCCCCACCTCTCGTGTGTCTATTGCCTAGGTGTCGGTCATGACACCACGTCTTGCACCTTCTGTTTGGCCTTCCATCCCAACGTTCTGGACGTCTGCAAGGCGTGCCTAATATTGGGGAGACCAGAGCTCAGAAACCCACTGGTGAAATCTAAGGAGGCAAGGTGGGCGGTTTCCGCGGCTGCGGGGTCCGCCGAGCAGTTAGAGCAGATGGCTGCTTTTGAGGAGGAAGCGGCTCAGGCTTCGGCCAGTCGTGGGTTTTTCGATCTTACTTCAAGAAACAGCTCTTGCAGCAGGTTACACCATTAGGGACTGAAGCCGGCAGGCGCTAGGACCCCACAGAAATTTTCTAGCTAGCAGTATTCAGCGGGTACCGCCTCCGTCGTCGGTCCCGTCCCCAATGTCAGGTGTAGTACATAAGGAGGTGGTCCCCCATAATCCTCAGTTCTTTTCCCGCTGTCGACTCGCCAGCATCGGCATCTTGGTCTCTACCTAGCGTACGACGATTACAGAACTTCTGTGAATTTCTTTGCACAACTGATGTCCTCTCCAACTCCATCACTTGAGGGTCTAAGTGTGCCTGTGGAAAACAGATCCCTTTCAAGGATCCTCACTCTTCCTGCGTGCATTGCCTAGGCCCGGACCACGATACCAAGGCCTGCACTTTTTGCCAAAGGTTCAATAGCCGCACCAGGGTCCGCTGTCAGAAGGCACTACAGGCATATCTCCTCAAAGAGAAATTAAAAAGGATGGACCAAGAACCTTCCTCCAAGGGAGAATCTTCTACTAAGGCCCATAAACACTGGGAGAAGGTGAGGTCTAGGTCCCCAACTTGGGCCTCGGACTCCCGCAGCTCCGGCTCCAGATTGGACCGCTCTCCCTCCAGGACTCAGTCACAGCCTCCCCCCCGGTTAAGTTCCGGACTTCAGGCGGCTCTTCCTCACTCCAGCTGATCAAGACATCGAGGTCTTCTGCTTCCTCCACCCCATCCAAGGCCTCTTCAAAGTCTTCTGAGTGCCATAAGTCCTCTTCTTCCTCCCGACGTTGGGACACCGACTCCGGGTCGGTCTCCCAACTGCCCAGAGGTCCTGATCCTGCACCCAGAAAAACCAAGGACCTGACGTCCCTGAAAAGGGCATCGGACCCGACGTCGGCTAAACACCCGACACTGGCTAAGCATTCGAAATCAGCCAGGCGCTCACAGGAGCCGACGACACCAGCCTGGCCCCGAACCATGATATGGACAGATGCGACATCTGTTTTTCGATGGATCGTCGAGTCCTGGAAGTCTGCGCGTTCAAAGTAGGACATACGCCGTCGACTTTCGGAGGACAGGCATGCACCAGGGACACCAGATGCAGGTCCCTTGACCCTCCGGGTCCCCTCCCAGTTCTGTATGGACCACAGAGGGTCAAGGGACCTGCGCCTGGTGTCCCTGGTGCACGCCTGTTCTCTGAAAGTCGACGGCATATGTCCGCTACCACCCTTTCAAGCCTTGCCTCAGCAGAAGCCCTTCTTAAGGTGCAGGAGACCCAGTCCATTTCCTCCAGGAGCCCAGCTGGAAGCACCATCCTGGCAATCACCTCTTTGGAGGTGAAGGCTCTCCGGCATCATGGCCTGTGTCTGCCCAGCCCCCCGGTTTCCTCAGCACTGGGGATCATAGCAGCACCGTGGGCGTATGGGGCTGGCTCACGGTGCTGCCTCGGATCCCGGTGCCACGCACAGTGCCGGTGAGCGGAGGGGTCTGTGAAGTGTTCTGGATCCGTGCCTCCTCCGGCGAGGAGATGATTCAGAGGCAGATCCAGACTGTCTTCCGGATTCTTCTGAATCCTCAGACTCCCCCCGCCTAGCATATCAGTTCCTGTCCAGCCCCCTCTTTCAGGTCTGGCGGTTTCTACGGGAGCCACTTGTGGCGCCTACCTACCCGTCACTGGAGGGTCCTCCGGGGCAGGTAGAGCCTCTGATTGCACAGGAGGGGAACCCCCTGTTTTGGGTGCCCAAGTTGGGCCCACTTCTGGGCCTACTAGGGCATCTGGAGCAGGGGAGGGTGCTCCCCCATCTACCGCCTCTCAGGAGTCTGCAGGTGTGGTTGAGCTACCTCAGTTGGGCCTGAGAAAGAGAACCCTCTCTGAATCTGAGGGGTTGGGGGGGCAGTGTCAGAGGCAGCGTCCTTCCCTAGTTGCCTGCAAGGGTTCATGTAGGAGTCACAGCACTGACGCTGTCTTCTCCCCGGGGGGATCTCATCTTTCGAGGCTAGGGGCCGCCCTTCTGGACCCACGCAGCCCCAGTCGCATTGCAGGGGGGTATCCCTTTTAGGGCTCAGTCCTAACCGTTCCTGTCTGGTTGAACAGCCACTGACTGCCTCGACTGATGGATCCTCCCGAAGTTTTGGGTCATCTGTTCGGTCCCCCAGCCCTGGCAGAGGTCGCCCTCTTCCTCAGAGGTGTCTGACCCCTCTACCTCTGCCAACCCCTCCCCCTCTCCTGGGTCACTCTGGTTCTACGGGTCCCTTGACCTGAGAACAGTTCAGAGCCATGGCTGCCCTATTTCCTGCCTATGTAAGATCCATGGATGAACAGGTGTTTCACCATTCTCCTGGGCAGTCAGAGCCTGACTCTCTCGACTCGTCGGCTTCCTTGTCTTCCTCACTTGAGGGAGAGGATCCCTCTGTTCACCTCTCCTCAGACGCTAACCAAATCAGTTATCAGCGTTTCCTTACGGGGTTAGTCGACAAGCTCCATATCACCAGACTGGCAAGTCGCAATCCTGAGCAGGCGGTGTGTGCTTTTTTAAGTGAATTCAGTGCAGGCAACCTTGTGGTATCCACCTGGCCCTCCCCTTTTAGGGAGGCGTCGTACCACACTTGGAGGTTGTCCTTCAGTATATAGGGCATATGGCAGTACACACCTTCACAAAGCACTACAGCCTGGATCTGCAATCCAGAAGTGATGCCAAGTTTGGTACAGCAGTGCTGCAGAACCTGTTTCCAAAATAGGTTTTCTGCTCAACCTCCAAAGGTACTGCTTGGTAGTCTGCATTAGTTTAATCATAATGAGTGGGGCGGTGGCTGATCTGGAAAAGCAGAAGCCGGCGGCCCGTGACCGGGCGGAAGGATAGGGTGGCGGGTGGCTCCGGAGGAGTAAAAAGTTAAATATAAAAAAAAAAATAATCATAATGAGTGATTCCTGGGGTTAGAAGAAAAATTTACTCACCATAGTAATCTTGTTTCTTCAAAGAGATCACTCATTACGATTAAAGCACCCACCCTGCCTCCCCTACTAAAAAACCTATGAAGGTTGTTCTGCATCCCTGTTTTAGGATATTTTCCATATAGGTCAGGCTAGAGAGTCACCTTTTGTTAACCAGTTGGTTCCCTTGTGGTCTCAAGCTTTTTAGGTTTACTTATTGGGATGTTTTTTTGATCTGATAGGACAAAAATTATTTTATAGAAATGTTGTTATAGTTAGTGGGTCTTACACTCAGTTTAGGTTGTGTAAGAATCTGAAGCACTCAGATTCAGAGTGCAACAGTTGCTAGGGCAGCAGTTTGAAAGTGGCATGAGCCAACTGAGAGTTCCATCATTTGCATATAATTCCATCCCTCCGGGCAGTCCAACACAGGAGGCTGACTGCATCAGTTTAACCATAATGAGTGATCCCTTTGAAGAAACAAGATTACTGTGGTGAGTAATTTTTTCTCCCCCACAGGGTGAGACGGGAACTTCAGGGGTGGCTTCCTTCTTCCAGCCAGAGGGAGACCCCTCCTCCTCCTGACCAGACTAGTTAGGCCTGTAAGGGTCTCCCCCCTCCTGTGTCTCCCCCACAGGAGGCTGAGGGACATTCTTCCCTCAGAGAGGCACCAGGCCCCCTTCGGGGGGGGCTTGGTAATCATCCACCTGTGATGAATGGTGAAGACTGACACAGATAAGATATGAAAATTATATACCTACTGTAATTCTTAATCTTTCTGTGTATCTTCACCACCCTCCTTCCCCTCTTGGGCCTCAGTCTCTGGGCATGCCTCCTCCCTGCTTGTTTTTTTCCACCAAGTTGAGGCCTTGTGAACCTTTCTGCTGGTACCTCTTGGCTTCGTTCCTTCTGAGGGAGACTGGCTTTCTCTGGGAAAGACCAGCAAGTCCGGCCCCCTGCTTTTTATGGGAGCTCACCACGGCCTCTTCTGTTGTTCCTGACAAGTTTCCCCTCTCCGGTTTTGGTCTGAACTGCCTTTTGGGTCCGACCTGTTAGCTTGGTCTTCAAACCATAGGGCTCCTCTTTAGGATGGTTGTTTAGAGGGGCCCTGGTGACCCCTAATCCCTTTTGCAGGAGTTGTGACTCCCCTATTTTCTAAGCCACTGTCTGTCCTTGCAGGGTCCCCCTCTGGATGCTGACATTCACGTCCTCTAAGGAGATCCCCTTCTGGCATCATCCCCTCCTTGATTTCAGAAGTGTGACATCTCTAAATCTCTGTGGGAAACTTGTTTTGTCAGGAGGACCCTGCAGTGGGGTAGGTCCTGTCCCCACCCCCAGATTTCTCTCAAGACAGGAGGGGGAGACACTGACCTCCTGCTCATCTTGGACAAATGGAGAGGGCACTCCTAATTTGGTGCCTTGACTTGCCGATGTCTCCTGGACTTCCTCAGTTAGCCATCTCCCTCTGGATAATCCTTAGACTTGAGGGTTTTATTCTCCGCTCCCTTTGTCAGAAGTAAGAAATGTGGCTTAAAACAGTAGTGTCCTTCTCGGTCCTCAGGGAGTCCTCTGGAACCCTGTGAGTGTTGTGCAGTCTCTCCCTCCTCCTCTGTTCTTTTCTATCCTCTTTCTCCCTCCCTTGCTTGCCCAAAGGTTGGGGCCCCCTGTCCCAGACCCTTAGGTTCTCTCTCTTTTCTGTCCTCTTAACCGGCTTTATTCCTTCTTTGGTGTATATCCTTTCCCTATCCTTTGGGTTCCCTTGCCCCACCTTCTTTCTTCTTTTCTTAACTTCCTCTCCAGCATATAGAACTGGGATGGAGGAGGAGTCTGTGTGGGTAACTAGCCAACCCGCAAGCGCCACACAGTGCGTCGGCCTCAAGGTCAGTGCTGTCACGGCATCGACTCCTCCCCTACAAAAAAATAAAAAAAAGAATGCTCCCATGGGGCCCTGTTTCTCTGGCCAGAACCCACCAGTGATATGAATGGTGAAGATACACAAAAAGATCAAGAATTATGGTGAATCGTAATTTTCATTTTTTGCTTACATACTTTACAGTATAAAAAAGAAAACTGAAAAAAAAAAAAAAGAAAAACAGGTGCTTCTTCCAAAGTGTGCTATAAAGCCAGTCCCCCCAGGTCAGAGAAGACAGAGATTTTACTCCCACTTCTTCCTAGTGCCGAAAAAGACAGGGAATGTTCTTCCCATTTTGAACCTCAGCCACCTGAACCAGTACGTCGAATACAAAGGTTTCAGAATGGTCACTCTTCCAGGCATACTTCCCCTTCTTCACTGGGGGACTGGCTCTGCTCTCTGGACATGCAGTATGCATACCTCCACATCCTAGTCTTCCAGCCTCACAGGAGGTATGTGCACTTCCTCTGCCACTGGCACCATTACCAGTTCTGAGCTTTGCTTGTGAGACCTAGGAACTGATCACTTCAGTTTCGCACTTTTCTGCCTCTCACTACTGTGTCTCTGCCTTCCCTTGCTATTTCTGTCTTTTCTTCCCCCTTGCATATCTGCAGATATAGAAATATATGAGAATCTTTTATGTGGAAATGTCATTGATACTGGGATCCCTTTAATTAAAACTGTATATAGTTATACTGTTGAAATGATTGCAAAAATATATTTGGAACTCAAGGGGTTAAATTGAGATGCTGATGTGCAAACTTTACAGAGCTGTAAACAAGAGGTCAGTTCTGGGTCACTGTTCTTTTTGCTGCACCTGCATCAAAACTGACAAGAACATTCTGTGGGAAGCAGGCTTTCTTAATGCGTACCCAAAGACTTATAAAAAGAGCAGCAATGCTTTTGCTAGAGAGACAAGGGGAGAGAGACTGAGAGACTAAAACTTGGAATTAAGATATAGCCTCAATAGAAGGACTTGGTTTTCTCTGTTTGTACTGCCTTTGTAACTAGTTATACTGAACAATTTTTATTTTTATGTTGCTGTTATTGAGAAAAATAAAACTCTATTTGCAAATTTTAAAACTGCTCGTGGATTTCCTGTGCTTCCTGACATGTGCCTCGATGACAGATGGTGTCAGCCTAAGTGGGATTTGTGCTTTGCATACTCTAACCCAGGAGTTTTGTGTGTGGATACTAGATCTAGTACCAGGGAAGCATAGCAGAAAAGTATGGATTCTGCAGCAGCAAGCCCAGGAGTGATTACCAGAAGAATGGCAGCCAAACTAGCGGAGACAGAAGTCCAAGCTGAGGATGTACAGCCAGTACCAGTGATGGGAAAAAAAAAAAAAACAAGCAGTGACAGAACCTGAAAGCCTGTCTGCCTTCTTTAAATGGTGGGCTGTACAATAAAAGAGAGACAGAGATGCAGCGACAGGAGCAGCAGAGAAAAGAAGAGAAGCAGTGGAGAAAAGAACAGATGCAGCGGCAGGAGCAGCAGAGAAAAGAGATGCAGTGACTGGAGCAGCGATGGCTGGATCCCTTGCAGGCTATCAACACTGGAGATTCTCGCACAAGTTCAGCAGAGCAACAAAACACCAACAACTTAAAAGACCTTAAACTTACAAAGTTGTGTCCCTCAGACGATATCAAAGCATACCTGACAACTACATGCCAGTCAGCCTCACCTCAGTGGTGGGGAAGAACATGGTGACACTGCTGAAAGGAAGGATAGTGGTGCACCTGGAATCCAGTGGTGCCCAAGATCTGAGGCAACATGGATTCATGGCAGAAAGGTCATGTCAAACAAATCTGATAGATTTTTTTGATTGGGTGACTAGGGAAGTGAATCATCAGAGAGGGGCGGTAGACATCACCTACCTAGATTTCAGCAAAGCCTTCGATACTGTCCCACACAGATGGCTGGTTAACAAGATTAGTAGTCTGGGCATGGGGCATAAGGTGATACATTGGATTAGAAACTGGCTGACAGACAGAATGCAGAGGGTGCTGGTAAATGGGATCCAATCCAGGGAGAGAGAGGTGACCAGTGGAGTACCACAGGGATCAGTACTGGGACCAATCCTGTTCAGTGGCTTCATTAGTGACATTGCAGAGGGGCTGGAAGGAAAGGTCTGCCTGTTTGCAGATGACACCAAGATCTGCAACAGGGTGGATTCTCCAGAAGGGGTGCAGAAAATGAAGAGGGACTTGGAGAAGCTTGAAAGACGGTTGGAGGTGTGGCAACTGAGGTTCAGTGCAAAAAAGTGCAAGATAATGCACCTGGGTAGGGGGAACCCTGGGGAGAGCTACAGAATAGGGTGGAGGTGCAGACTGTCACCAAAGAATGAGACCTAGGGGTAATCGTATCTGATGACCTTAAGGTATCAAAGCAGTGCGCAAAGGCTGCAGGGAGGGCCACTGGCATGCTGAGGTGCATAGGCAGAGGCATTACTAGCAGGAGACGGGAGGTGGTGATGCCATTGTATAAAACACTGGTAAGGCCTCACCTGGAGTACTGCGTGCAGTACTGGAGACCACACATGTGTAAGGACATTGACAAGGTGGAGGCTATCCAGAGAAGGGCGACAAAGATGGTACATGGCTTACATCACAAAACATATAACGAGAGACTGAGACCTCAGTATGTGCTTACTGGAGGAGAGGAGAGAAAGGGGGGACAGGATGGAAACTTTCAGGTACTTCAAGGGCATAAACAAGATGCAGGTAATGGATCTTTTCCAGTGTAGAAAACATATCAGAACGAGGGGACAAGATAAGAAATTGGAGGGGGGTAGATTGAGGTAACGTGAGGAAGTTTTTCTACGCAGAGAGGGTGGTGGATGCTTGGAACAGTCTGCCACAAGAGGTGTTGGGGGCAAGCACAGTGGAGGGGTTTAAACATGCCTGGGTTGGCACAAGGGAACATTGTGTGTGGAGGGAGTGATGAAAAGCCATTGATTCCTTAGGGTCAGTGACTGCATACAAGTATAGAGGTTTTACGGGCAGACTAGATGGGCCTAGCAGTCCTTATCTGCCGACAATTTCTGTGTATCCATGTAACTTTTAAAAGGGTTGTTGCAGCCTGCCAGTGGCCAAGGCAGCAATGGTCAATCAGACTAGTACCTTACCTGACAGGGAAAGACCAACTTGCCTGCTGCAGTATGGGCACTGCACAGTCAGAACACTATGACCTGGTGAAAAGAGAGGTCCTTAAAAGATATGACATCTCAGGAGAGACCCACAGACAGAGATTTCGGTCTCTGAAGTACAACTTAGTTGACAATCCTCGAGAAGCCTTCACCCGACTCTGAGGACTCTTTATGAAATGCCTCCAACCAGAGGGAAAATCACTCCCACAGATCATCGAAACATTTGTAATGGAGCAGTTCATCAACATCCTGCATACAGATGTGCAGCTCTGGGTGAAAGAACACTGACCAGAAAGTGGCAAAAAGGCTGTTTCTTTGGCTGAAGACTACCAGATGGCCAGACAGACGCCACAGCAGTGAGGTAACAGCCTAGCACCGGTAAGACGCTCTTTTTCCCATTTAAACTCCAAGTCTGGTAAGAACTCTGTTGGAGGGAACATCTGCACCCAAAGACTTTATTTGCTATAAATGTAATGAGCCAGTACCCAAAGCAGCATGGATTCACAGCAGGAAGGTCATGTCAGACGAATCTAATCGATTTTTTTGACTGGGTGACCAAAGTAATAGACCAGGGAGGGGCTGTGGATATGGCCTACCTAGACTTTAGCAAGGCATTTGACACAGTCCTGCACAAAAGATTAATAATCAAGTTAGCCAGCCTGGGAGTGGGTCCCAGGGTGGTAGCCTGGGTAGCAAACTGGCTGCACAACAGGACACAGAAGGTAATAGTGAATGGAACACATTCTGAAGAAAGGGGGGTTACCAGTGGAGTACCTCAGGGCTCAGTACTGGGTCCAGTCCTCTTTAACGTCTTTATAGGTGACATTGCGGAGGGTCTGGAAGGAAAGGTATGCCTCTTTGCGGATGACACAAAGATCTGTAACAGAGTTGATACACAAGGGGGGTTAGAAAGGATGAGAAGGGACTTGGCAAGGTTGGAGGAATGGTCAGACATATGGCAACTTAGATTCAATGCAAAGAAGTGCAAAGTAATGCACCTGGGAAATAAAAATCCAGGAGAAGAGTACACAATAGCAGGGTAGGTACTAACGACAACAGTAATGGAAAGGGATCTGGGTGTAGTCATATCAGATGACCTAAAGGTGGGTAAGCAATGTGAGAAGTCAGTAAGGAGAGCCAGGGGGATACTGGGATGCATAGGGAGGGGCATCACAAGTAGAAAAAGTGAAGTGGTTATCCCTCTGTACAGACAGTTGGTGAGACCCCATCTGGAGTACTGCGTGCAGTTTTGGAGACCTCCTCTACACAAGGACATAGACAGGATGGAAGCAGTCCAGAGGAGGGCAACTAAAATGGTGCAGGGTCTACATCAGAAACCATATGAAGAGAGACTGAGAGAGCTTAATATGTATACCCTTGATGAAAGGAGGGACAGGGGGACATGATAGAAACTTATAAGTACCTCAAGGGAATCAACAAAGTCCAGGAGGGTGCATCTTTCAGAAAAAGAGATGTGTAAGAACAAGGGGCACAATTTAGAGTTAGAGGGCGGCTCAGGGGTAATATGAGAAATTCTTTTCACGGAGAGAGTGGTGGGCGCATGGAACCGCCTTCCTGGAGAGGTTGTGGGGTCTAAAACAGTGGGGGAATTCAGACATGCATGGGACAGACATAAGGCAATTATAGTGGGGGGGTTGCAGGAAGTAGGCTGTTGGTTAACTAGAATCTGCAGCTTATCCAATAGGTAGGGAAATGGGCAGACTGAGTGGGCCAAGTGGTCCTTATCTGCCGTCAAAGTCTATGTTTCTATGTTTATATTGCAAGAAATTGCCATAGAAACATAGAAGTTGACGGCAGATAAGGACTGCAAGGACCATCCAGTCTGCCCATTTCTTTTTCTACCTTATAAATGTGCCATCGGCCTTTGCTCTGTCAGTGGCCTATCTATTCATACTCATTTGTATTGCTCCCTTATGCCTATCCCATGCCTGTTTGAAGCCCTGCACTGTATTCATAGCCACCACTTCTTGAGGTAGGCCACTCCATGCATCCACCACCCTTTCTGTAAAAAAGAATTTCCTCACATTCCCCCTTAATCGGCCCCCCTCTAATCTCATGCTGTGTCCTCTTGTCCTGCTATTTTTCTTATATTGAAACATGTTAGACTCTTTCACCTTGTTAATGCCCTTAAGGTGTTTGAATGCCTCGATCATATCACCTCTCTCCCTCCTTTGCTCAAGGGTAATCATATTGAGCTCTGTTAATCTGTCCTCATATGTCTTCTGATGCAGTCCCTGCACCATTTTGGTTGCCCTTCTCTGGACTGCCTCAATTTGGTTAATGTCCTTGTGAAGGTGTGGCCTCCAATACTGCACACAGTACTCCAGATGGGGCCTAACCAGTGTCTTGTAAGAGGATTATTACCTCCCTCTTCGACTTGTGATACCCTACTAATACACCTAACACCCCAGCCTTACCTACTGCTTTAGAGGTCTGCTTGGATGATTTCAGGTCATCAGTGATGATGACCCAAGTCTCTTTCTTCCTTTGTGACTGCTAGCAACTCCCTTCCAGTCTATAGGTGGCTTCAGGGTTTCTCTTCCCTATGTGCATGATCTTGCACTTCTTTGCATTAAATCCCAGTTGCCACTCTTCTGACCATTTTGCTAGTTTATCAGATCTCTTCTCATTTGCCCACCCCATCTGAATCATCTACTCTGTTGCAGATCTTGGTGTCATCTGCAAACAGACAAACTTACCCTTTAGTCCATCTGCAAGGTCACTAATGAAGATGTTGAGAGGACTGGCCCAGGACTGATCCCTAGAATACCCCACTTGTGACTTGCATCTCTTCTGACTGTACACCATTTACCACCACTCTCTGTTTTCTGCCCGTCAACCAGTTTGCCACCCAGTTGACCAACTTCAGCCACCCGAGCCTACCCAGCTTATTTATCAATCTTCTGTGTGGAACAGTGTCAAAAGCTTTGCTGAAGTCAAGGTGGCGACATCAACTGCTCCCCTTGGTCCACCACTCTGGTTGCCCAGTCAAAAAATCTATGAGATTAGTTTGACAGGACCTTCCTTTGTAAACCCATGCTGTCTTGGATCCTGTGCCCCTATGAATTCCAGGTGTTGCACTATCCTTTCCTTAAGGAGTGCCTCATAATCTTGCCCACTACTGAGGTAAGACTGACTGGTCTGTAGTTCCCTGCCTCCTCCCTGCTACCACTCTTGTGGAGCAGGATCACATAACCCTTCTCCAGTCTTCTGGGACCTCTCCTGTGCTCAGAGACTCACTAAACAGTTCTGCTAATGGCTCTGCTAGTTCCACCTTTAGCTCCTTAAGTACCCTGGGATGTATGCCATCAGGTCCCATTGCCTTATCCACCCTGAGCTTAGTAAGCTCTTGTAGGACCCTTTCTTTTGTGAAGGGAGTAGTGCTCACCTCCCTCCCCACTGTGTCCATGGTGCTGAGCTGTGGGCCCTGCCCTACCTTCTCTTCGATAAATACTGAGCAAAAGTATCTATTTAGGATAGATGCTTTTACATGGTCCTCCTCCTCACATGCTCCCTTTTCTCCATTAAGCTTAGCAATACCCCCTCTGGACTTTCTCTTTTCACTAATGTATCTATAGAAAGTCTTGTCACCTTCTTTTACTGTTCGTGCTAGTGTTTCCTCAGTTTGGGACTTTGCCTGCCTTACTGCCTTCCCTGCTTCCCTTAGGGCAGTTTGGTATGCCTCCCTATCTTCATCCTGCTGTGTTCCCTTATATTTCCTGAAGGCCAGCCTTTTGGCTCTGACCTTTTCTGCTACTGTATTTGAGAACCAAAGTGGTTTCCTTCTTCTTTTGCACTTTTCTGTCTAACACAATGGGATGTTGCTTCAAGTATTGCATCCTTAATGCTTGCACACTTTGCCTGTACCCCCTCACCTGTGTTTCTTTTTGCCAGGGCTAGCTTAACTCTGTTGGCCATCTTATCAAAGTCAGCTCCTCTGAAGTCCCATATATTTGCCTTGGAATGGGATGATTTAGATGTAGTAGCCAAATTGAACCATACCATGTGATGGTCACTGGCCCCAGGTGACCTTCTACCTGGAGATCTGTGATCCCTTCCTGTTAGTCAGTACTAGATCTAGGATAGCCCTGTCTCTGAGTGGTTGTTGTACCAGTTGTTTGAGGCCCTCCCTGCAGGAATCCACTATGTGTCTAGTTCTGGCAGATGTTCCTGCTGGTATTGACCAATCTGTATCTGGCATGTTGAAGTCTCCCATTATCAGAACCTCCCCTTTAGCTGTCATGTTTTGTATATCCTCTAACAGTAATGTGTCTATGTCCTCCCCCTGGTCTGGGGGCCTGTAGACAACCCCAGTTCTTATGGCTGTCCCATTTCCTGTTTCCAGGGTGACCCACAGATCTTCCTGGACATAAGTCTCCACCACTCATTCACACTAGTGGGATTAGCGCCGGAGGCACTAGGACCCATCGGGAGCAAACTTTTTGCTGGAGGGTCGGTGCGAGAGATGGCGCCGTGAGCAGCGGCTCGAGCGGCAATGACCATCTTGGAGACGACCCTCCAACTGCCTCAGTTCCTTTTTTCCCGCCGTCGAGTGCGCTTCAGTGACAACGTCGCTCGCCTGTCGGGAGTCAAACTTCAAACTAGCGCATAGTTTCAGGTTTATTTTTGTAACATTATCTCGATAGTAGTATCAATTTTATTCTATATTTTAAATTGATGACTTGAAGAGTCTCGGCCTACTAGACAGGTGCCGACCATGGCAGGTCAGGTGACGGTGGGGAGACTTAGTGTAAAGCTGTTCAGTCAGCCGGGCTGGGTCCGGCCAGCCTCCCTTCTCCTCAGCGGGGTTCCGACAGCGGTCAGTCCGATGCCGGGGGATGGCGGTCCCCGTCGGCATAAAATAAGCGGTCGCATTCTCAGCACCGTTCGGCCTCGAAGCTCTTCTTGACCCACAGGTCAAAAAGAAGGCATCACTTTCGAGGTCACCCTCCTGGGTATGTCTGCGGCGTCGATGGTGGGTTATCGTAGCTAGTTGCCGTTCTCCTTCTTGGTCGCCAACTGCTGGTGACCGTCGTCCTCATCGGGCCTTCCCGCCTGTAGGTAGGGCTCCAGATGAGCAGTTTCATCAGTGGGCAGCTCTTATGGGCGATGGGCTCGGAGGTTGGTTCTCCTGCCTGGCTCGGTTGGCACGGCCCCGGGCTCCTCCAGCGATCGGGTAGAGGCGGTTGGACCTTCCTAGTCGTCGGGCGCCTTCTTGGTGCCGGTGACTCCAGCAAGTGTTCCCCCTCACATGGCTGCAGCGCGAGGCCACACGATGCCCTTATCTCCTGGTTTTCCTTCTCTAGCTTTCCAGGTTCCAGGGCGTTTCCGGCGCCTTCCGCGGGGTCTGTTGACTGTCGGTGCCGTTTCGGTGCCGCTCGGCCTCGGCACCGTCCGTGGCGCCGTGTGGTCAGCCAGCGCCGCCCGCTTGGTCAGCGGCGCGCTTGCGGTGCCAGCGCGTGCCTCTTCAGCGCCATGCCCTCTGCAGAGCCGTTTTCGCCCGTTTTTCCTTCTCAGCGCGGGGGCCTCAGGGACTCTCCTTGTTTCTCTGCTGTTTCCTCCTCTCCTAATTTCACTCCTTTCCTGTCAATCAGTCCTTTCTGGACCATCAGGAGATGATGTTGAGCCTGACCCAGACCTTGGTTGGGTGATGAAGTGGAGGAAACAGGATCTTCTTCTTGCTACAGAGCCTGTGGTGAGGACCTGTCCTTTAAGTCTCTGTTGAAGAACCTGAGATCACTCTTTCTCTCCAGACTACAGACACCGATCCTGGGAAGATATTAAGACTCCAGTACCTTCATGCCTGGAGATCCCTACAGTTTGACTCCTCCGATCCAGCCTTCCTTGAGGGCAGCTGTCTCAAATGGTATGGAATAATCCTGCTCTTATTCCCTCAGTGGCTAAATCCATTGATAAAGTATTCAGCTCCCAAGGATCGTCCATTTGGCATCCCAAGCCTTGCGGATCTATTGTAGTCCTGGCAGAGAATGATAAGAATCGTGTTCCTCAAACTCACAGCTCGACCTATTAACAAAGTCTCGTAAAGATTGATACATTAGGTAAGAGGCCTTTGCTGCCTCCACTCTAAGTATGCGTATTGCCAGTTATCAAGGCTATTTTTCTCAGTATGAGTATATGCTGTGGCACTCTTTGAAAAGAATGGTTGAAGCTCTTCCGGTTCGGACTCCAAGTCAGAGCTTCTTCTGACCGTTACTAGGGTATTGGTCAATAACCAACAGGTCAAAGCCGCTATGGACGCTTCGACACTGCTTCTCGCTCAACAGCCGCGGTATTTGTACTCGGCGCCATTCCTGGCTGCGTGCTTCAGGCTTCCCGAATGATGCTCAGCAGCAGGTAATGGCGCTGCCCTTTGATGGCTCTCTTGGCCCTCAGGTGGAACAAGCCTTAGAGGCCACTCAGAAGACTAGATCGGCCATTAAGTTGGCCAGACCTCGCCTGCTCCTCTCGGGGCATGTGAACAGGCGTCAGTTTCATAGTCATCAGTCCTTTCGAGGCAGAGGCAGGGAAGCTTCACCAAAAGCCAACCTGCCCAACCTCAAAAAGCGCAGCAAGCGCGGGGCCTAAAGCCCCAGCGCCTATATAATTGCTGGCCCAAGTTCCATCCACATTGCCGAGGTGGAACTTTCTCCTCCGGTGGGAGGTCGTCTGATGTACTTCTACAACCAGTGGAGTCCATAACTTTGGACAAATGGGTCGCCTGGATAGTCGCAGGTTATTCTCTCAATTTTTGGAACCCCAAGTTGTCCTCCCATCGACAACCCAGGTTGTCGGCCTCTCAATCAGACCTCCTCACCGCGAGATCCAGGGCCTTCTAAGCAACAGGGCAATAGAACTGGTGCCCCGCATCTCACCAGAGCACAGGGTTCTACTCCCATTGCTTCCTGGTTCCAAAAGTCTGGGGAATCGCCTCATTCTAGACCTCAGAAAGTTAAACAAATTTCTCCCCAGGAGAAATTCAAATAATTTCCCTAAGTACCCTGTTACCCTTGCTGCATCATACACGACTGGCTAGCCTCCTGGATATGCAGGGCAGCTTACCAGCATACCCATCCACCCGACCCACATAAGTTCCTCAGGTTTGTAGCTCTGGGTCAGCATTATCAGTTCAAGTCCTGCCTTTTGGGCTATCCTCGGCACCATGATCTTTACAAAGTGTTGTGCAGTTCTCATAGCGCATCTCAAAGCTTCCGGACTCAGTGTTCCCTACCTGGACGATTGGCTTCTAGCAAGCCCTTCCAGCCAAGGGACTTTGGAAGCCGTGCAAGCGACTTCTCGTCTTCTTCGTCCATGGAATTCTGCTGAATTTGAAAAAATCACAACTGCAGCCCCCAGAGCTCCTTTTCATAAGGGCGGCTTCTTGACACCTCTTCATGAGCTTTCCTTCCAGAGGACGAAGACTCGACATCCTTGGATAGCCCGTTACATCGGGGAGAACCAATCGGTTACAGCTCTCTCGATGCGCATGTTGGATCTCATGGCGTCCTCGGTGTTCACTGTACCCCTGGCCGGTTGCATGAGAACCACCCAATGGATGCTCTCCACTCAGTGGTCTCCGACCTCTCACCCCAGTCTTATCCCATCAAGGTGGCCGGAGCCCTTGAAGGTCTCTCACCTGGTGGACTCAAGAGCAATCTCCTGGAAGGTTCCCTTTGCTCCCCGGATCATCAGATCTCCATCACCACAGGCGCATCGCTAATGGGATGGGAGCTCACTGTCGCTCCCTCCACACTCAAGGTGTATGGACTCAGTTCAAAACTCTTCTCCACATAAATGTCCTGGAGATGAGGCGGTCCTCTATGCGATCCGAGCTCTGAAGGATATCCTTTGTCACAAGAACATTTCCTTCAAGCGGACAACAAAGCTGTGATGTATTACATCAACAAACAGGTGGTGCTCATTCTTCCCCGTTGCAGGAAGCAATGAGGGTGTGGGAGTGGTGCTTGGAGCACAAGTCTCTGATTCAGGCGGTTTATCTGCCAGGTATACAAGCGATCTAGCAGATCACCTCAGCAGACAGCAGGCAGACCCTCATGAGTGGTCTCTCGATCCAACCGTAGCTCGGTCACTATTGAAGAGTGGGGGACTCAGACCTGGACCTTTTGCATCCCACTCAGCATAAAACTCCTCTCTTCTGCTCCAGAAATCCAGGGCCTGGCATTTTCTGTCAGGATGCGTTCAGGCTCCCGGTGGGAAACGTTTTTCTTCGCCTTTCCACTGATCCCTGTAATCCAGAGGTTCTCCTCAAGTTCGAGTCTCAGGGGACCAAAATGATTCTCATTGCTCCTCTCCCCTCGCCAACTATGGTTTCCTCTGCTCAACAGTATGTTGGCAGCCTCTCGAACCACTTCCCTTGCAAATCAACCTTTTGACTCAGGGTTCGTTGGTCCATCCAACCTGAAATCACTTCACCTTCATGCTTGGCTCCTGAAGAGGTAGAATTGAATCGATTCAGCGTCTCTGTGAGTCTCGGACATCCTTCTGATGGAAGCCAGCCAGCCAGCATCTGCTTCCAAATGAAAGCTTTTCTCTCTGGTGTGCAAAGTCCTCTTGGAATCCTTTTCCTGTCCTCCTGATAAGGTTCTGGAGTATCTTTTGGACCTATCAAACTCAGGTCTCAGTACTCCACAGTTAAAGTTCACCTTAGTGCCATCTCAGCGTTCCATGAGCGGTTTCTTCCTTGACTCTGGCTCAGCTTCCTATGGTGAAGAGATTTCTTAAGAGTCTTCATACCAGACCCCTGTTAGGCGTCAGGTGCATCCTGGGACATTAACCTGGTGCTGGACATGCTCACTCGGAAGCCTTTGTAGCCATAGCTACCTGTGAGCTAAAATTTCTTACCTGGAAGACTGCCTTCCTGGTGGCCATTACCTCAACCCGCGGGGTCTCGGAATTCATGCCTTGGTGGGGACCCTCAGTATACTGTATTCCATAAAGACAAGGTAGTTCTCCGTTACTCATCCTAAATTTCTTCCCAAGGTTGTGTCAGAATTCCATCTAAACCAACCTCTGGTACTTCCCTCTTACTTAGCTAATTTCCAAAATGAAGAGCGATCTCTTCATTCCTTGGATGTTAGAGAGCCTTGCGGTTCTATTTAGATAGAACCAAAATTTCTATAAGACTCAGCAACTGTTTGTTTCTTTCAGCGACGCCGGCTGGGTCAACCCGTCGCTATTAGATGCATCTCATCATGGTTAGTGGCATGCCTTGACATTGCTACTCCATGGCTCCAAAGTTAATGTGGAGGTAGAGTGTCGCTCACTCTGCTAGGGCGGTCCTTGGCATCTTTAGCGGAGATTAGCATGTTCCAGTGCGGATATCTGCAGCGCCGCCTGGGCTCAGTGCATACCTTCGTTAAGCATTATGCACTGGATGATCTTCCTGGACATAAGTCTCCACCACTCATTCACAGGTGGGATTGGGCAGCACGCCAGACCATCGGGGAGCAAACTTTTGCTGGAGGTGGGGGCGCGAGGCAGCGCCCGCGAGACCTGGCGCCCGCGAGCAGCGGCTCGGTGGTAATGACCATCTCGGCGACCCTCCAACCGCCTCAGTTCTTTTTCCCGCCGTCGAGTGCGCTTCAGTGGCAGCGTCGCTCGCCTGTCGAGTCAAACTTCAAACTAGCGCATAGTTTTCAGTTTGTTTTTGTAACATTATCCGATAGTAGTATCGCTTAGTTTTATTCTATTTTAAGTAAATTTTTCTAATATTTAAATTTAACTTACTTGAAAGTCACAAGCCTACTGGATGATCGACCATGAGGCAGGTCAGGTGACGGTAGGGAGACTTGTTATGAAAGCTATTCAGTCAGCGGGCTGGGTCGGTCAGCCTTCTCCTCAGCGGGGTTCCGACTACGGTCAGTCCGATGCCGAGATGGGCGGTCCCCGCCGCGGCATAAAATAGCAGTCGCATTCTGGGCCGTTCGGCCTCGAAACTCTTCTTGGCCCACAGGTCAAAGAGAAGGCATCACTCGGTCGCCCTCTGTATATCTCTTGACGTCGGCGAGTCGGTTATCGTTGCTGGTTGCGGTCTCCTTCTTGGAGTCGCCAGCTTCCGATAATAATCGTCCTCGACATCAGACCTCCCGCCTATGGGTAGGGCTCCAGATGAGCAGTTTCATCAGTGGGCGCTCTTTGGGCGATGGGCTCGGAGGTTGGTTCTTCTGCCTGGCTCGGTTACCTCGGGCCCTCGGGCTCCTCGGCGATCAGGTAAGGCGGTTGGACCTTCCTGATCAGGGGCGCCTTCTTGATGCTAGCGACTCCGTGCCAGGTGTTTCCCCCCTCACATGGCTGCGGCGCGGGGCCTCACCGATGCCCTTATCTCTGGTATTTTCCTTCTCTTGTTTTCCAGGTTCCCGGAGCTTTTCGGCGCCTTCTGCAGGGTCTGTGGCCGTGTCGGCGCCGTTCGGGAGCCGCGGGCTGCTGGCGCCGTTAGCGCGCCCGCGTGGTCTCTCGGCGCCGTTGGTGGCGCAGCGTTGTCTCGCGGCGCGCCCGGCTCAGTACCCGTTAGATCGGCGGCGCCGTTCGCGGCGTCGTCTGCGATACCGTTGGCGTCGTCCATGGCGCTATTGGCACGGCATCGTCCGTGGCGCCCGTTAGCGCGCTATGCCTTGGCGATAAATCAACAGCCCGCCGCGGCGTTCACGAGGCATGCCTCTTGACGCCGTCGCCTCCTCGATGCAAGTCTTCAGCCCGTTTTGCCGTCTCGGCGGCAGCACGCAGGGACTCTCCTTGTTTTCTGCCATTTCCTCCTCTCTAATTTTCCTCCTTTCCTGTCCAAACAGTCCTTTCTGGACCATCAGGAGATGATGTTGAGCCTGACCCAGACCTTGGTTGGGTGATGAAGTGGAGGAAACAGGATCTTTCTTTGCTACAGAGCCTGTGGTCGGGACCTGTCCTTTAAGTCTCTGTTGAAGAACCTGGGATCCACTCTTTCTCTCAGACTACAGACATCGATCCTGGGAAGATATTAAGACTCCAGTATCTTCATGCTTGGAGATCCCTCAGTTTGACTCCTCCGATTCAGCCTTCCTTGAGGCGCTGTCTCAAATGGTATGGAATAACCTGCTCTTATTCCCTCAGTGGCTAAATCCATTGATAAGAGTATTCAGCTCCCAAGGATCGTCCCATTTGGCATCCCAAGCCTTTGCGGATCCTATTGTAGTCCTGGCAGAGAATGACAAGGTCGTTCTTCCTCAAACTACTACAGCTCGACCTATTAACAAAGAGTCTCGTAAGATTGATACATTAGGTAAGAGAGTCTTGCTGCCTCCACTCTAAGTAT
This sequence comes from Neoceratodus forsteri, assembly GCA_016271365.2. Classification (NCBI taxonomy): domain Eukaryota; kingdom Metazoa; phylum Chordata; order Ceratodontiformes; family Ceratodontidae; genus Neoceratodus; species Neoceratodus forsteri. Next base: position 1,020,333,959 of record CM028134.1, read on the forward strand.
GCGTATTGCCAGTTATCAAGGCTATTTTTCTCAGTATGAGTATATCCTGTAGGACTCTATGAAAGAATGGTTGAAGCTCTTCCAGATTCGGATTCCAAGTCAGAGCTTCTTCTGACCGTTATTAGAGGTATTGAGTCCAATAACCAACAGGTCAAAGCCGCCATGGACGCTTTCGACACTGCTTCTCGCTCAGCAGCCGCGGGGATTTGTACTCGGCGCCATTCCTGGCTGCGTACTTCTGGCTTCACGACTGATGCTCAGCAGCAGGTGATGGCGCTGCCTTTTGATGGCTCCTTTCTTTTTGGCCCTCAGGTGGAGCAAGCCTTAGAGGCCACTCAGAAGACTAGATCGGCCATTAAGTTGGCCAGACCTCCGCCTGCCCCCTCTCGGGGGCATGTGAACAGACGTCAGTTTCATAGTCGTCAGTCCTTTCGAGGCAGAGGCAGGGGAAGCTTCCATAAAAGCCAACCTGCCCAACCTCAAAAGAAGACGCAGCAGAAAGCGCAGGGACCTAAAGCTCCCAGCGCTACCTTATGAGTCGTTGGCCCAAGTTCCATCCACTCTGCCCGAGGTGGAACTTTCTCCTCCGGTGGGAGGTCGTCTGATGTACTTCTACAACCAGTGGAAGTCCATAACCTCAGACAAATGGGTTCTTCGGATAATTCGCGAGGGTTACTCTCTCAATTTCTTGGAACCCCCCCCGAATTGTCCTCCCATACGACAACCCAGGTTGTCGGCCTCTCAGTCAGATCTCCTCACCGCGGAGATCCAGGGCCTTCTGAACAACAGGGCAATAGAACTGGTGCCCCAGATTCTGCAAACACAGGTTCTACTCCCATTACTTTCTGGTTCCAAAGAAATCTGGGGGATGCGCCCATTCTAGACCTCAGAAAGTTAAACAAATTCCTCCCCAGGAGAAATTCAAGATGATTTCCTAGGTACCCTGTTACCCTTGCTGCATCAACACGACTGGCTGGCCTCTCTGGATATGCAGGATGCTTACCAGCATATCCCGTCCACCCGACCACACAAATTCCTCAGGTTTGTAGCTTTGGGTCAGCATTATCAGTTCAAGTCCTGCCCTTTGGGCTATCACCTCGCGCCATGAGTTTTTACAAAGTGTTGTGCAGTTCTCGTGGCGCATCTCAGGAAAGTCGGACTCCGAGTGTTTCCCTACCTGGAGATTGGCTTCTAGCAAGCCCTTCCGGCCAAGGGACTTTGGAAGCCAGCACAAGCGACTTCTGCGTCTTCTCACGTCCATGGGAGTTCTGCTGAATTTGAAAAAATCTCAACTGCAACCCTCCCAGAGGCTCCTTTTCATAGGGACGCCTAGACACCTCTTCAGCGAGGCTTTCCTTCCAGAGGACAGAAGACTCGACATCCTTCTGTGGCCCGTTACATCAGGGAGAACCAATCGGTTACAGCTCTCTCGATGCAGCGCATGTTGGGTCTCATGGCGTCCTCGGTCTTCACTGTCCCTCTGGCCCGACTGCACATGAGAACCACCCAGTGGATGCTCTCCACTCAGTGGTCCCCGACCTCTCACCCCCAGTCTTATCCCATCAAGGTGACGGAGCCCCTTGAAGGTCTCTCACCTGGTGGTCTCAGAGAGCAATCTCCTGGAAGATTCCCTTTGCTCCCGGATCATCAGATCTCCATCACCACAGATGCACCGCTAATGGGATGGGAGCTCACTGTCTCTCCCTCCACACTCAAGGTGTATGGACTCAGTTGAAACTCATCTCCATAAATGTCCTGGAGATGAGAGCGTCCTCTATGCAATCCGAGCTCTGAAGGATGTCCTTTGTCACAAGAACATTCTCCTTCAAACGGACAACAAAGCAGTGATGTATTACATCAACAAGCAAGGCGGTGCTCATTCTTATCCCTTTGCAGGAAGCAATGAGGGTGTGGGAGTGGTGCTTGGAGCACAAGTCTCTGATTCAAGCGGTTTATCTGCCAGGTATACAAACGACCTAGCAGATCACCTCAGCAGAACGGAGGCAGACCCTCACAGTGGTCTCTGATCCAGCCGTAGCTCGGTCCCTGTTCAAAGAGTGGGGACTCAGACCTGGACCTTTTGCATCCCCACTCAACGCAAAACTGCCTCTCTTCTGCTCCAGAAATCCAGGGCCTGGCATTTTCTGTCAGGATGCGTTCAGGCTGCGTGGACAAAGCGCTTTCTTCGCCTTCCACCACTTCCTCTAATCCAGAGAGTACTCCTCAAGTTCGAGTCTCAGGGACCAAGATGATTCTCATTGCTCCTTCCTGGCCTCGGCAACTATGGTTTCTCTACTCAACAGTATGTTGGCAGCCTCTCGAGACCACTTCCTTTGCAAATCAGTCTTCTGACTCAGGGTTGATTGGTCCATCCAACCTGAAATCACTTCACCTTCATGCTTGGCTCCTGAAGAGATAAAGTAGATAGGTTCAAGCGTCTCGTAGAGTCTCAGACATCCTTCTGGCTGCTAGGAAGCCAGCCACCCGAAAAACGTACGCTTCCAAATGGAAACGTTTTTCTCTCTGGTGTGCAAAATCCTCTTGGAATCCCTTTTCCTGTCCTCCTGGCAAGGTTCTGGAGTATCTTTTGGACCTATCAAACTTAGGTCTTCAATACTCCACAGTTAAAGTTCACCTTAGTGCCATCTCAGCGTTCCATGAGCCGGTTTCTTCCTTAACTCTGGCTCAGTTACCTATGGTGAAGAGATTTCTTAAGGGGATTCTCCATACCAGACCCCTGTTAAGCGTCCAGTTGCAGCCTGGGACATTAACCTGGTGCTGGACATGCTCACTCGAAGCCTTCGAACCCTTAGCTACCTGTGAGTTAAAATTTCTTACCTGGAAGACTGCCTTCCTGGTGGCCATTACCTCAGCCCAGGGTCTCTGAGATACATGCACTGGTTACTGGACCCTCCGTATACTGTATTCCATAAGGACAAGGTAGTTCTCCTTACTCATCCTAAATTTCTTCCCAAGGTTGTGTCAGAATTCCATCTGAACCAACCTCTGGTACTTCCGGCTTTCGCTAATTTCCAAAATGAAGGAGCGAGGCTCTTCATTCCTTGGATGTTAAGAGAGCCTTCGGTTCTATTTAGATAGAACCAAGGATGTTCATGAAGACTCAGCAACTGTTCGTTTCTTTCAGCGACACCCGGCTGGGTCAACCTGTCGCTAATTAGATGTATCTCTTCATGGTTAGTGGCATGCCTTCGTCATTGCTATTCCATGGCTCAAGTTAAATTAGAAGGTGAGTAGTACGCTCACTCTACTAGAGCGATCAGCGGCATCCCTAGCGAAGTGCCAATGTTCCAATTGCAGATATATGCAACGTGCTACCTGGAGCTCAGTGCATGCTTAGTAGCACTATGCATGGATGTTCATGCTAGTGGCATTCCGCATTCGGCAGAACTATCCTTAATGGGCTTCTATCTTAGACGCGTGAGCTCTGGCTCCTGCTGCCGCCCTTTTGGGGGATTATCAGCTTGGTACTCTCCACTAGTGTGAATGAGTGGTGGAGACTTATGTCAGGAAGATAGGAAAGGTGCGTACCTACCGTAATTCTTGATCTTCTTGGACGAGTCTCCACCACTCATCCACCTCTCCATCCCCGAGCTCACCGCTGTATTGGTCTTCACTCCCTCAAATCTTTAGGCCGTGAGGACTTCTTTGCTGACCCTTCTTACGCGGGTCATGCGGACTATCTTATGTCCGTTTTTAATGTTAGGTTTACCCCTTTGGTTGAATTCTGCACCTCGTTGGTAAAAAGGTACTGAGGCGGTTGGGAGGGTGGTAGCCGAGAGATGGTCATTACGCCGAGCCGCTGCTCGCGGGCGCCGCGTGTCTCGCGGCGCCGTTCTCGGGGCCGACCCTCCAGCAAAAGTTTGCTCCCGATGGGTCTTAGTGCCTCCGGCGCCAATCCCACTCGTGTGAATGAGTGGTGGAGACTCGTCCAAGAAGATCAAGAATTACGGTAGGTACGTAATTTTCCTTTCATGCCAGGCGACATTCCGCATTCGGCAGAACTATCCTTAATGGTCTTCTATCTTAGACGCGTGAGCTCTGGCTGTCCTGCCGCCCTTTTGGGGGATTATCAGCTTGGTACTCTCCCACTAGTGTGAATGAGTGGTGGAGACTTATGTCCAGGAAGATATGAAATTACGTACCTACGTAATTCTTGATCTTCTTGAGACGAGTCTCACCACTCACTCGCCCACCCTCCATCCCCGAGCTCACCGCTGTGTTGGTCTTCACTCCCTCAAATCTTTAGGCCGTGAGGACTTCTTTGCTGACCCTTCTTACACACACAGGTCGTGACGGACTATCTTATGTCCGTTTTTAAGGTTAGATTTACTCTTTCGTTAGTTAGCTGCACCTCCTTGGTAAGGTACTGAGGCGGTTGGAGGAGTGCCGTCGCCGAGATGGTCATTGCGCTCGAGCCGCTGCTGCGGCGCCATGCCTCGCGGCGCCATCTCTCGCACCGACCCTCCAGCAAAAAGTTTGCTCCCGATGGGTCCTAGTGCCTCCGGCGCTAATCCCACTAGTGTGAATGAGTGGTGGAGACTCGTCCAAGAAGATCAAGAATTACGGTAGGTATGTAATTTTCATTTCTTCTGGCTCCTTATGTGTATTCTGAATTTCTGTAGCTTTGATATCTTCAGTGACATACAGGGCCACTCCCCCCTTTGCACCTCCGTCTCTTCTGAACAATACATAGCCAGGTACTGAAGTCTCCCAAGTGTGGTTACTGGTAAACCACGTCTCACTAATTGCTACTTTGTCCAGTTTAGCCTCTGACATTAGTGCCTGCAGGTCTGGGATCTTATTTCCCAGGCTGTGAGCATTTGTGTACATGCTTTTCCATTGGGCAGATTTCGGTGTGTTGTTGGGTGAGGTTTGGCATTACCCCTGTGTGTCGTATTGGGAGACAAACCTTTTTTCTTACCTGGTAATGCAAATGAACTGCAAACATGCTGAATCCCTGTTTGACCACTAGCTGAGGGGGGAGGGGTGTTCTTCCCATTCGACGTATGGTGTGCTGCACCCCTCTCCCCATTTGCTAGTTTAAATATTCTGCAGAGACGTCAAACTTCTGCCCCAATGCACTGACTCCCTCCTTAGTCAGATACAGTCCATCAAATTTAAAGAACTTTCGCTCCCGGAACTGTTGCCAGTTCCCTACAAATCTGTGTCCTTTTTCCTGGCACCAGCCCTTGAGCCACGTGTTTAGCTCCCCTATCTCCCCTTCTCTGACCTTCCGTCCATCTGCCCCCCTCTCCCAGACTGGCAGGATCTCAGAGAAGGAGATGCCAGACGAAATGGATGATAGTTTGTCACCCAGCCTGGTCAGGTGTTCCTTGGTCTCCACAACTGACCGGCTGGCGAGATCATTTGTTCCTATGTGTACTAGGACATCAATGTTTTCTCCTGCTTTGTGAACAATTTTAGCAATGCAGTCAGTGTCTCTCCATGCTGATGTACTTGGGAGATATCTGACCATTACCCCTTGCTGGAGATGGGTATCAACTCCCCAAAGCATGGAGTCTCCTATGATCAGAAGTTTTTTGGATTTCCTATTTGCTTTGGTTCCTGATTTGGGTGAGTTTTGTTGTGCTAGCTCCTGTGCTGCAGTGTCCTGCTCTGCAGTGTCTTCTGCCTCTTTGTTTGATTTCAGAGATAGAGGCAGATACCTGTTTGTAGTGTTTATATGGTTTTGGAGGTAATATGTTGGAGAGCAGAGAGTGATGGGGCACCGATTTGCCCCTCCTACCCCTGCCATCCTCCTGGTCCAACTACCCTCTGCGGTCGAGGTTTTTCTGTTGGATGCTGGGGAAATGGCAGGTGGTTCTTATAATGTATTTCCTCTTGAATATGAAATCTGAGGTGTGCAATCTCTGCCCATGCTGCCCGGAGCTGAGCCCTATGATCTCCAATGGCCCAGCATGTAGGACAGTGTCCTAAATCCTGTAAGACTGTCCTTCTGAAAATTGTTCCACAGTACCTGTAGTTAATGATATCCATTCCAGATAAGTTGCTGGGTTTATAACCTAGTCAGAGTAATTAGAAGGAAAAATTGCAAGTAATGGTTTGATTGTGTTTTGTTTTGTTTACTTGTTATAACAAAGTTAAATTACTAGTGCCTTGTAAATGAGCTCACCTTGTGGATGCCCCACTGATCCTCCCCTTCCTGCTCTGCCACAGGAAATGTCACAACTGTGGTACCCTATAAAAGAAGTGTAGTGTGGGGTGGTTGGGGATGGGGGTGGGTGGCTGGGCCCTTCCCCTGCCGAAACAGAAGAACCACGGACGAAAGAACAAAGAGGTAAGAGCAGAAACAATCAGTCAACAACAAATGCAGTAACCCTGAAAGCTTATCCTAATGTTAGATAAAACTGTAAAACCTGTAAAGCACCACCTGTAATAATTTGAGAAGATATACGCTGTAAGAAATACTTTGCTACAGAGAAAAATAAAGCAATGAAATGTTAGCAACAAACAGTAGCAATCCCTGTGAGTAAAAAATAAAAACAACACCACACAGTAAATCTACTTAGCCAAAAGAAGTCTTAATCATTTTCCCTTGCTCTGGTAAGGTTCTCTACTCTGCCTTTCAAGCAGTCTTGGAAGGAAGGAAAGAGCTCAGGTGAAGAGTGACACTGGAGCAGATTTGTCCTTAGCAAATTGGGGCAAGTACTTAACAGATGTGAAGGTGGGAGATAAGACTTTGAAGGGTCTTATAGATTCGGGAAGCAGACAGACCCTAGTGTGTATTGAAGTGCTGGGAAAACAGTGTCCAAAAGGACCAAATACTGGTTTCATCTGCATCCACGGGACACTCGATACTATTCCACTACCCAAGTGAGACTGAATATTAAGGGTGTGTCATGCCAAATGAAAGTGGGGGTAGTACCCAAGTTACCTGTACCTGTGATTATTGGAAATGACTTTCCAGGATTTACTGAGTTAATCAAAGAGGGAGTAAATGCTGATCTTTCAGCAGCTGTGGTGACGAGCTCAAGCAAAGAAAATCTCAGATGGTAGGGACTCTTTTCCTTTCGCTGATTTGGACTTGTTTGAGCACAGCTTCAAGAGCCAGAAATTCAGGAAAGAAAGATGATGCCTGAAGAAACAGTGGAAGCAAAAGACTGATGGACATAAGGGGTTAACATATGAAAATGCTGAAACTAAACTGATCACTGATTGTGATTTTCTTTCAGAACAAGTTGACAATGCTTCCCTCCAGGGTTATTTAAAGAAGCTCGGGGTGAAACCAAAACAGGGTGAACCCATGTTTAAAAAATGTAATGGGTTACTGTACAGAGTTTGGGTTAAATCGCAGATACAGGAACAGACAGAACAATTGGTTATACCACAAAAGTATAGATCTGAGTTGTTACAGATAGCACATGATAGTCCTATGGCTGGTCACTCGGGGAGGGATCGCACCCTTGCCAGATTGCTGTGCAGATTTTACTGGCCTGGAATTCATGAAGATGTTGCTACCTATTGTAGTTCTTGTATTAAGTGTCAGAAAGTAGCCCCAGTGACTAAAAAAGACGAGGTGCCTCTACTCTTGATAAATGTGCCTTTTGAGAGAATTGCAATGGATGTGGTTGGCCCCTTAGACAAAAGTAAAAAGGGAAATTGATTAATTTTGATAGTATGTGACTATGCTACTCAATACCCAAAGGTTGTTCCAATGTGTACTGTCACAGCCCCAAAAGTTGGTAGCAGAGCTTGCCAAATGTTTCAGCAGAGTGGGCATGCCAGAGAGATTATTACAGATCAGGGTATTAAATTTGGTGCTGCATTACTGAAGGAGCTGTACAGACTACTAGATATCACTGCCATAAGAACCTCCCCTTATCACCCTCAGACAGACAGTCTTGTTGAGCATTTTAATCAAACTTTAAAATGCACGTTAAAAAGGTTTGTAAAAGGGGAAGGGAAAGACTGGGACCAATACTTACCTTACCTGCTTTTTGTTTACAGAGAAGTGCCACAGGCATCAGCAGGTTTTTCACCGTTTGAAGTGATATATGGTAGACAACCTAGAGGACCACTAGATGTAATAAGAGAAACATGTAAAGGTGTCTAGCACGTAATAATGACAGGGAATGCTCACCCTATTAGACCAAAGACACACAGATTACCAGAGCGATTAAGAGCTGACGTGGTTAAGGAAATACAAAAAAAATGAAAGAATTGGGTATCATAGAAGAGTCCAGAAGTGCTTGGTCCTCAGCAGTGGTAATTGTAAACAAAAAAGAAGGGGTGTAAGAATCTGCCTTGATTTTAGGAAACTTAATCAAGCGTCAGAATTTGACAGATATCCTGTGCCCAGAATAGATGATTTGGTGGACAGACTGGGGAGTGCCAAGTATATCGGTGCCCTCGATCTCACCAAGAGTTACTGGCAAATACCCCTAGCTAAAGAATCCTGAGACAGAACTGCAGTTACCACTCCTGTTGGATTATATCAGTTCACCACCATGCCGTTTGGTTTACATGGCGCACCTGCTACATTCCAGTGGTACATGAATGTAATTTTATCCCCTTACATTGGTGATTGTGCTGCGTACCTGGATGATGTTGTGGTGTACAGTCCAGACTGGAAAGCCACCTGGAACACCTACGAGCAGTTATCCAATCGATCAAAAAGGCAGGTCTGACAGTTAATCCTACCAGTTGTGCATTGGGCATGCAGGAAACCAGATATTTGGTCTATGTTTTGAGAAATGGAGTAGTCAAGCCAGAGGTTTCCAAGATGGAAGCTGTAGCTTACAGCCCTGTCCCCAAAACCAAGAAACATGTCCGGTCATTTTTAGGGCTGGTTGGTTATTATCGGAGATTTGCTCCCAGCTTTGCAGAGTTAGCTACTCCCCTCAGTGAACTCACAAAGAAACAGTACCCAAATAATGTGAAATGGACCCCAGAGTCTGACGAGACTTATTGGGCCATTAAGACTACATTATGCTCAGCTCCTGCTTTAAGAAGCCCAGACTTCGGAAAACTATTTCTGTTACAGACTGATGTATCAGAGGTAGGCCTAGGTGCAGTCTTGAGTCTTCATATAGATGGGAAAGAACATCCTATTCTGTAGATAAGAAGGAAATTGCACGACTGAGAGAGATAAGTTACTCCACCATTGAAAAGGAATGCCTTGCGGCAAAGTGGGCCATGGAGTCCCTTAAGTTTTACTTACTAGGGAGCTGACTTTGTACTTGTAACAGACCACAATCCTGTCTGTTGGCTTATCCAAATGAAGGATAAAAATTCTAGAATCACACGGCAGTACCTGGCACCACAGCCATTAAAATTTAAAGTGATGCACAAATCTGGGAAAGAGAATGTCAGTGTTGATTTTCTGTCAAGATATGGATCAGGAATTGAGAATTCCAAAGGTTGAAAAAAAATGAGAGTTGAAACTTTTCTGTTTGCTGTGCTGCACATGCACTGAATTGTAAAAGTTATCAGCTAATGCTAGAAGATAATTAAAAGAAAGATTTGGAAATCTGTTTTTGTAAAACAGGTTCCCTCTTAAAGAGGGGGGGGACATGCGACGGGGTTAAATAAGGCCCTGCCCCATTTGTTATGCATAAAGAGTTTAAACACAAGGGTCTGTTTTATCCTCTCCTTTTTTCGTCTCTTCTCTGTCTGGTTGCTCAACCAAATTTTTTGTGAGACCTAGGAACTGATCACTCTGACGGTTTCACAGTTCTCCACCTCTCACTATCTCTCTGCCTTCCCTTGCGGTTCTGTTTTTCTTCCCCCTTGCATATCTGCAGTTATAAAAAAAATATATGTGAATCTTTATGTGGAAATGTCACTGATACTGGGATCCCTTTGTTTAAAACTGTATATAGTTACAGTATACTGTTGAAATGATTGCAAAGCTATTTGGAACTCAGTGGGTTAACCTGAGATGCAGTTTTTTAAGCCTTTTGCAAAGCTGTAAACAAGATGTTAGTTCTGGGTCACTATGGCTACAGGTGAGTAACCTATTTTTCCCTGATTCTGCTTTTGGTTAGAGATGTCATGATTAATGCTGGGCCGTAAAGAATAAGTAAAAATAGAGTTTTTCACATGGCCATATCCTCCTGGCAAAAGCTGAAGAATTACAGATATGGTGTAAGGGAAGAAACCAACTTTTTTAGGTTTAACTGAGACTTGGGTGGATGAAACAGTACAGGACACTGAAATGGCAATACAGGGGTACAGCTTGTGCAGAAATGATTGGGGTGTTTTAATGTATGCGAGGGAAAAACTAGCCCCTTTCATGGGTTGAAGTGCATTCTTAATTAAGGACATTGAGGGTTTGTTGTTGGGAATTAAGAAATGGGGATTAACAACTGGCACATGTTATTCCCCTCCACATATAAATACTGCAATTTATGAAGAGTTTACTAGTTTTTTGGACAGTGTAGCTAAGTGGTTCCATCAGGTATACTAGGAGGATTTTAATGCACACTGGTTTGGCCCGAAAGGTGTTTGTTTTACTAGACAAGCTCAGTTGAGCAAAGCTCATTTTCAAGGGAGGTTCTGGGAAGTTGATGGATGACTTTAGCATACTTAACGTGGATCAGTTAAGTGGTCAGCCTGCCAGGATTAGTAATAAAGGGACCACAAAAGCCTAATGGCTAAATTATTTTTAAGGAATTAGAAGTACTTGAACAAACAGTAGCGTCCCCATTTCAGGGGGATTATTGTGAGACAGGATGTGAAATTTGTTTAGACAGATGTTTAGAGGTTGTTGAACCCCCTATTTTTCAATTTTGATACTCAGGTATTTCAATTAACAAACCTTTTTCACCCTTAAATAAGGTAGTTTGGAGTTGTTTGGGCTTAATCCCAAGTATTGAAGATGCTGTATCCTTTTTTAATTCTGACTTCTTATTTGATGCTCATGCCCAAGTGCGGAGTGCAAAGTGTAGGCAAGAGTTGTGGATTCATGGTAACATTTTGAAAAGCATCAGGATTACAAACAAATTGTGGAAGATAGCAAAAAAAAAAAATGAGGAAGCAGCTGGGAGTAATTAAAGAAGCCAAGGAGGCATTTTTTATACTCTTTATTTTATTATTTCAGAGAACATTACATAGAAAAAAGTCAGTAGCATAGTATTCTATAATAACAAGTGCAGAGGGAATATTCTGTGTTAAATAATAAATCAAAATGATCTTACTTCGAGTGGGAGCTCTTGCAGCAGGCTATTACAATAAGGACTACGCCGCAGGCACTAGGACCCTCCGGTGAAACTTGTGCCAGCAGTACACAGCAGGGACCGCCCCCGCCCTGACGTCGGTCTTGGTACAAAAGGGGGCGGACCCAGCTCCACCTCAGTTCTTTCCCGCTGCGTCCCGCACCTGAAGAAGGAGGAACAGCTTCTGCTCTCCAGTTGCAGCTAAATCTTCATTGATTTGTCTTCAATCAAGACTTTTGGAGCCGTTTTTTTACAGTTTTCGCTTTCGAGGTATACCGACATCAGTCCGCTGCCCGTCGGTTATTTTACCGTTTCTTTAGACGGTTTTTCGTCTTTCTACCCGTTACCGACGTCAGCCGTTGCCTGACGGTTTTTTGAGTTCGACGGATGTCTTCTCGGGCGTTGGTTTCTCCAGAGCACTTGAACAAGTGTGAGTGTGGGAGGCAGATCCCAGCCAAGGACGGGCATCGGCGGTGTGTATTTTGCCTAGGCCCGGACCACAACACCGCCAACGGCTCCCGATTGCCAGGCTTTCACCAGCAGGACCCGCATCCGCTGCCTCAAGGCCCTAAAAGCCTACTTACTGGAGCAGAAAATGGATCTGCACTTCTCAGAGGGGAAACGAAAGAAAAAAAGTGCCATAGCAAAAGACTGTAGTCGGTCCCGGCACCGGTCGCGGTCCCGCTCGCATTCGCAGCCCTGTCTGAAAAAGGCCCGTCCCTCGGGTTCTGGAGAGCACCCGAAATCTTCTCAGGCTAAGGCCGGCCCTTCGGGGGAGAAGCCGGCTAAGCCTAAGGTGACCCTGCTAAGGGTCACCACTAACTTATAGAGTGCCTGCCCGGCCCCACCTCCTAAGGCACGGCGCCGCCTGTAAAAAGCATGTCCAGGCCAAGGACTCTCCGGCGCCCCGGTGACCCGTCGTCGGTACCAGCACCGGCGCCCGGTCAAAGAGGAAGAAGAATCTGAGGAGTAGCTGCGAAGAGCCAACGTCCCGTCGCTGATCCTCCCGGCACTGGGAGGGCTCTCGCCGCACCCAGCGTCCCGGAGACTTCCTTCCTGAGACAGGCAGCTGAGATCTTCACGAAGGGACGAGCTCCAGGATCTGTTTTCCTTCTGGTGGGGGCAGGTCCATAAGCGGTCCTCCCTGTCGCCGGCCCAGACACCGGTTCCGGACCCAGCAGAAAAACCACAGCCGGGAGGTGAGTCTTCCTCGCGGAAGTCGCCGGAGCGCCCGCCTACATCTCCCTCCAGGGCTCGTTCCTGCACCGGGTCTGAGGACCACCAGCGTTGCTCCAGGGACTCTGGTGACTGACGTCTGTCTAGGTCACGCTCTAGAGTCACGCTTCTAGAGCCCTTCTCGCTGTGTAGGAGAACGCCTCCGACATCGGTCCTCTGACCAACGTCTGTTTCTGCTCCGTCGCCGGTCCCCTAGCTACCGACGACAGCGAGAGCCTGGTAATAGGGATGGGTCAGACTATTCAAAGTCATATAGATGATCCTCCTCACCATCGTCTACCTCATCTTCCTCTCTCAGTTTGCAGTGCTCCCTGGGAGAGAAGGACCAGCCTCGCTCGCCTCCAGATGATCCTGCCTTTATGGACGTCATGAGGCACATCCAGGCCTCCAACGGGTGGGACACGGAGGACCTGGATCCAGAATGCCGGAGACTGGCTAAGTACCTGAGGCAAAAGGAGCCAAAACCTCTGGTCATCCCTCCTTTGGTGGATACATTCCAGGACCTCACCAGAGCCACCTGGATGTATCCAGCTTCAGTCCCGGCTGTTCCATAGAAGTCGGGTAGGCTGTATAAGGCCCCGAGGGCAGAGCCCTTTCTCGCTGAATACCCTCAGGCCGATTCCTCGGTGATCACGGCTGCCCATGATAAGTCCAGGCAGCCGAAGCACCTCAGTTCTCAGACTCCCGAACCGGGGTCTCGCTATTTGGACCAGGTGGGCAAAAAGTTATATGCTGCTTCCAGCTGTTTCATGTGTTCCCTCAACTTTCTGACGCATATGGTACAGTACCAGAATGCGCTTTGGGAGAGGGGACAAGAGCTGATGAAGACCCTTCCAGACTCTGCCCAGAAGACAGAGCTCCTGGACCTCCTAAAATCGGGCTCAGACGTAGGCTCCCATGTCCTGAGAGCCTTGTGTGACACGGCAGATACGGCAGCCAGGGCAGCCGCTTCCGGGGTCTGCCTACAGCGCCACGCCTGGTTGAGAGTCTCCGGCTTTCACCAGGATCTGCAGGCCGGTATCAAGGATTTGCCCTTCCAGGGTACCGTGCTTTTCGGGCAGGAGACGGAGGCCTTGATCTCCGGTCTCCAGGAGTCCGGCAGGTCAGTCTGATCGGTCCGCCAGATGTACCGCAGTGTCCAGTGATGACACCGTAGACGGCCTTTTCGCAAGTCCTCAGGTGGTCAAGGTCAAGCCCGTAGCAACCAACAGGGGCAAAGAGGAGGCTTTCACAGGAGATCCGGCAACCAGCAGTCTGGTGGGCCTCCCGCCCATGGGCCTGTGTCCTCCCAGGCCTTTCTGCCCACTCCCAGCTCAGCCCAATGACTCCCATCTGCCCCTCCCTCTTCCGCGGGAAGATCCAGGGGAGCTGTTTGGGGGCCGCTTCTCCCTTCATTTCGAAGGGTGGAAGTCAATAACTGTGGACCAATGGGTCTTAGACATCATCAAGAGGGGACACACGCTAGAGTTCACAGAAGAGTTTCCACCGCACACTCCGCCAAATCTCTCCCATTATCCTCCTTCTCACATCCCACTTATAGAAGGAGAGATCCAGACCCGCTTGCAAAAAAGGGCAATAGAGATGGTCCCCTTGCATCAGTGAAGACAGGGGTTTTATTCTCACTTTTTCCTGGTCCCAAAAAAGACACAGGACCTTCATCCCATTCTGGACCTCAGTCCTCTAAACCTCTTTATCGAGTATAAAAGGTTCAGGATGATGACCCTCCAAGGACTCCTTCCCTTTCTGCATCAGGGGACTGGCTCTGCTCCCTATACATGCGAGATGCATACATGCATATCGGGGTCTACCCTCCCCACCGAAAGTTTCTGAGGTTCCACTTCCAAGGGGAGCACTATCAGTTTCGAGTGCTTCCGTTTGGCCTCTCTTCCGCTTCGCGAGTCTTCACCAAGTGCCTAGTAGTGGTGGCTGCGGCTCTAAGGCGCATGGGGCACAATGTGTTCCCCTACCTCGACAACTGGCTGCTTACGGCCCCGTCAAGGGTAGGCCTTCGACGTGCCCTTGAAGACACTTATACTCTGTTCCGAGGGCTGGGGATCACACTGAACCTGCGAAACTCGTCCCCGGAGCCCAGTCAAAAGCTCGCCTTTATCGGAGCGATCCTGGATTCCGTCCAGGGCATGGCCTTCCAACCCCAGGACAGGGGAGATCGCCTGCAAGAGATGGCAGAATGGATCTCCATAACTCCTCAAGTTCCAGCTCAGAACTTCCTCAGTTTACTGGGGCACATGGCGGTGGCCATCCCTGTCACTCCCTTGGCCCGCCTCCCCATGAGGGTCCCACAGTGGATGCTCAGGGTGCAGCGGGACCAAGGCCATGACGATCTAGACTCCCCAGTCAAGATCTCGGAGCCAGTCAGGAGAACTTTGCTTTGGTGACTGGACCTCAGGAATTTAGAGAAGGAGGTCAGCTTTCGTCCGGAGCCACCAGGTCAAACTCTGACGACAGATGCATCGGACCTGGGGTGGGGGGCGCACCTGGGTGCTCATCGAACGCAAGGGGTTTGGTCACCCGAGGAGCAGTCCCTTCACATCAGTGTGCTGGAAATGCGAATGGTTCTCTACGCCTTACAGGCTTTTCAGGAGGACCTGGTGCCAGGCTCTCTTCTAGTTCAGACAGACAAAATGGCGGTCGTCTTCTACATCAACAGGCAAGGGGGCACTCATTCATACCCCCTTTGCAGGGAGGCGATGAGAGCCTGGTACTGGGCGATGGAGCAGGGCATTCTGCTGTCCGCAGTGCACGTTCCAGGCACCCTCCACGATCTGGCCGACAGCCTCAGCAGGTCACATTCCAGAGCGCACGAGTGGGAGCTGCTACAGTACATAGCAGACCAGCTCTTCGACAGGTGGGGTCTTCCAGAGCTGGACCTCTTTGCGTCACCTCGCAACGCCAAACTGCCAATGTTCTGCTCGTGAGAGCACGCGCCTGGAGTTTTCTGGCCAGACGCGTTATCCTTTGCTGGGCAGGGAGGTTTCTCTATGCCTTTCGCCTTCCCTCTCATTCGAAGTGCTGCTCAAGTTACAGGCAGAAGGGGCCCGAATGATCCTAGTAGCCCCCAAATGGCCTCGGCAGATTTGGTTCCCACTGCTGCAGCGGTTATCAATGGAACCTCCAGTTCTGCTGCCCATATGCTCGCAGTTACTGTCCCAGGACCAAGGGTCGCTGGTCCACCTGGACCTTCGGTCCTTACACCTACATGCTTGGCTCCTTCAGACATAGCTCAAAATAGATACGGGGTTTCCCCGGAAGTGGCGTCGTCGTGGTTTTGGGAAGAAAGCCCTCCACCCACTCCGCCTTCGCTATGAAGTGAGCGTTTTTGTTTATGGGCATTGCCGCAGCGTTTGGATCCCGTCATCTGCCCTGTGAACTCAACATTACAGTATCTCCTCTCCTTGTCGAAAAGGGTCCGAGTTACTCCTCTATCAAGGTGCACATGTGGGCAATTTCGCCTATCATGCTGTCGTGGGAGACAGAGCATTGGCGCAATTGGATGTCGCCCGCACCTTTCTTAGGGGAATTCTGCATATGAGACCTCCCATTCGGGACCCTATCCCACCCTGGGACCTCCTTTTTATGTTGGAGAAACTCACCCTCCCTCCTTTTGAACCAGCAGCGGATTGTGAACTGTGTTACCTTTGTTGGAAGGTTTGTTTTTTTGGTTGCTGTTACTTCAGCTCGAAGGGTTTCCGAGCTTCAGGCTCTGATGTGTAAAGAGCCCTATTTAGTTTTCCACAGGGAAAGGGTTTCCCTCAGAGCGAATCCTAAGTTTCTTCTGAAGATGGTCTCAGAGTTGACCCTCAACCAGTTGGTTGACCTTCCTGTTTATTTTCCTTCCCCTTCCAATAGAGGGGAGGCTCTCCTTCACACTTTGGATGTCCACAGGACTTTGAGGTACTACCTCAAGAGGACGGCTCAGCACCGTCTATTGGAGCAACTTTTTGTGGCCTTTGCACCACATTGCTTGGGTCAACCGGTGACCAAGCAGACTATCTCAAAGTGGATAGTTTGCTGCATCTTGTTTTGTTACGAGAAACACAATAAACCCCTACCGGGCCCGGTCAGGGGTCACTCCACCAGAGGAGTGTCAGTCTCTTTCTCCTCCCTGCGAAATGTCTCTATAAAGGACATTTGTGCGGCCGACACCTGGAACTCGGTGCATACCTTTGTCAAGCATTACAGCTTGGATATTGTCTCCAGACGCCGAGCTGGCTTCAGCCTAGCTGTTTTACAAGGGCTTCTGTCCTGAGGCTTCTGGAGTCAGCATATTCCATCTCCCAGGGTCATCTACCTCTTTGGTGTGGGACTGCTTGGGATTCAGTCCTTATTGTAATGGCCTGCTGCAAGAGCTCCCACTCAAAGTAAGATAGTACAGTTACGTAAGAACTTACCGTAACAGTAGATCTTCGAGAGGAGTTCTTGCAGCAGGCGCTACTTCCCACCCGCCTTTCCCCTCGAGGTGTGCAGATCCATTTTCGTTTACATTTCCATTCTACAGTTGCTTTGTCTCCTTCTCTTGTCAGGCCTTCTTCCGGGTCTTGGCGGGAGAACTGGGGTGACTGGGTCCGCCCCTCTTGTACCCAGACCGGCGTCCGAGGCGGGGCCAGCTTGTCCCGGGCGGTTCCCTGCTGTACTGCTGACAGAAGTTTCACTGGAGGGTCCTAGTGCCTGCGGCGTAGTCCTTATTGTAATAGCCTGCTGCAAGAGCTCCTCTCGAAGATCTACTGTTGTGGTAAGTTCTTGCGTAACTGTACTTTCCAAGCTTGACATGCTGTGTGCAGTCCGTTAATTCTCCAAGAAGGCATTTTATCAAAAGAAATTTTGAGAATGCTAACAATTCCAGTGATTTTTGGAAAGTAGTAAAAGAACTGCAAACCCTACGGTAACTTTGCCAAATTCCTTGAACTGAGGGGGTACTAGTCTTGTCTGATAACAGAGCCATGGCCAAGGTATTCAATCTTTTTTTCATCAACCTGCCCTCTTTAGGGGATAGGGTTGCCACCTGTCAGGTTTTTTACCTGGTGATCAGGTTCTCAGGGTCCCTATCAGGTAATCCAGTATTGCTCAGTGATAGTCAGGTTTTTGAGCCATTTTGAGTGCTCATATACCTTAGAAACAGATTTTGTCATACCATTCATTGTTTTTGCTGCATTTCCAGGTTACAGACAAGCTTTGTAAAAGCAGTCAACCTGGGAGGTGTAAAGTGTCGCCATTAAAGCCATTAGCAGACACTTACTCTGATCTTTTCCACTCTGCATCTCAAAACCAGAACAGCAGCAAAGCTGGGCAAAAGTCTGATCCTACTTTTTGTAACAGTAAAAGATTCAGTATCTTTCACTTTTATGTGCTGGTAAACTTTTTCATCTCTAAAAGAATTTATGTATTTTGAAATGTTTTAAATTATTTTTTATAAAATAGTTGTTTCTTCCAGTAAAATGTATGTTCGCTTCTTCTGGCTTCAAAATAGTATTGTGGACATGAAAAGGAATTGGATCCAGGAAACAATATAAAGTAAACATTATAGGAAACAAGCAATTTGTTTAGCATGTACAACTGCATACTATTTACAGTATTCCCACCCCCCATGATATCTATGCATGAGATTGCTTTTATCCCTGCATGTTTACTTGGTAAAACAATTTCAGTGAATAAATAAAGCAATAGGAAAAACCAAGAAAAGCAAATTTAACAGGTACATCATGGTTATTGATGTGTTTTTATTTAATTCTAGAATTACAATTACCTTTGAGCCGAGGCTCTTTTACAAAGGTTTCCACATCATTGATTATAGCAAGACAAACATCAAGGTAGTATAAATGGAGGGAGGAACATTTTCAGTACTTAAAGTTGCAGGGAATTAGTGTGAACTAGAAAAAAAAGGGGGGTAATCAAAGACATGAGGGTGGGTGTAGGGGAAGCAGAGGAAGAAGAAGAGGTCAAGAGGGATGGGGTAGGAGGGGGGTGGAGGGAGGGGAGGGTAGAAAACAAGGTGGGAGCTGAGCAGCCAGGTGGCATTGTCTGAGGCTGACGAGGGGTAGTGAATATAGTGGGGCAGGGTGTAGGCAAAGTGCTAGAGATATGGTGGCCCTCCAGGGCAGCTACGGCAATGGAACCACAATGTGGGAGGTTAACATTTTTGTTGACCTGCTGCTTTAAGTGTTGTCTTTTACTGCTCCATTAAAGTCTTCACTGATCTAACAAATGGATTTTGAGGGGGAGCAATGCACGATCAGTCATTATTTTATTTATTTATTTTACCAGGAGAGAGAGACTAAGCTAAAAGCTTGTTTCAAACAACATGAAGTCTTGCTATACTATAGACATTAGCAGTTTGATCCAGCTCTAGAACTGCCCCGGAGTGAAATGGTTAAAACCATTCCAAAATAGAATTTTGGCACGAGAGCAGCTCTATCTGTGTCATTTCAAACTTGAACTGTCAGATTCTTTACTCCGCCTCAGTGAACAGTCGCTCCGGAGATTTCTCCTTCTGCTTGGTTCATTTCTCGGTTTAAAAAGTGTTTTCTCGGTTGGATTTAACCGAGAATAATTTTATTTTAACCGCAAAACCGTTCGGTTCAAGCTCTATCTGTGGTAACTGTAAGTAAAAAGGTTTTGTCTGTGTGAACTTGTAGTTATCGGTTCGGTTTGAACCGATCAGTGAGTTAAAACTCATTTAAAACTAAAGTTACTATTTTAAGTGCGGTTCCCGGTTCTTATCGGTTCTAAAAAACCCGGAGTTATACGGTTTTCAATACCATGACACGGTTAGGAACCGATAAGGGTGTCTTGCCTAGCACTGCCGTTTAAAGGCAAGTTTTTGGTTAGAGGCTGGCATTATGTCTGAGAAACCCAAAAGAAAACCGGGCCCACTGGGTTTCAACACTGTGATGTTTGTGGGAAGTCTTTGCCAAGGCTGACCCACACACCTGTGTTTATTGTCTGAGGTTTGACCACCTCCAGTCAGACTGCCAGGTATGTAAAATTTAGCTGCAGCCACCCTGGAAAAAAGATTGGGCAGGCTCAGGAACGAGGCTAAAAAGTCAGCTGACCCGGATGAGCAGCCCGGTTCGTGCCAACCGAACTAAAGGAGTGCCCTCTGACCAGGGCCAGACTTCCTCGGAAAGAAAAGCTGGTTCTGAGGAACACAATTCCAGTAAAGAAAACAAGAAAATCAGCAGGTCTGAGTTCAAAATTCCTTCTCCAACTGCTGCAGAGATAGCAAAAGCCATACAAATTGTCCAGTCACTGTCTCAGGGTCCGTCTGAACCACCACTATCTGGTAAAAGGTCGGTTCGTCCGGTCCCAGTGGTTCAGGATTATGATATTGAGGAATTTTATGAACCAGAGGAGGGAGGAGGATTATGAACAGTATGAATGTGGCTGGGAAGGTCTGGTGTGCCCATTGAACCGGACATCTCCTCAGACAGACCTTTAGAATCTCCCTTATGCTGTCTGAGTCCCCATCTCATTTTATGTTTTATAAAAGTTGCTGAAACCCTCCAGCTTCCTTTAGAAGAGGCTGTGGATGAGCAAGAGGAGCCTGATTTTGTAGAAATGATGGATATTCCAGAGTCTAGGAGATTGTCTATTCCTTTACATAAGTCTTTTAGGAAACAAACAATAAAATTTTAAAAGCTCCTAATTCTGTGCCTCCTGTAGATAAAAAGATGGACAGAAGGTATACATTGTCAGGCCCTGATATAGAATTCCTTTCTCAGCAATGCAGTCATGTTGGGTAGTTCAGGCTGCTGCCTGTGATAAACTAATATTCCTTGGCTTCATATCCTCCTGACAAGGATTCCAGGAAGATTGATGCCATGGCAAAAACAGTATATGGCAGCCTCTCTGGGACTCAGGCAAGCAAATTATATGGCTTATGTAGCTAGGTATCAGAAATCTAGATGGGATACTGTTATGCAATTGGCCAAGCAGGCCCATGGCCAGCTGGCTAGTGAACTAGAACAGGTGGCTGCTGATGGCATTGAAGCTTCTAAGGTTCAGTTTCATGCTGCTGTGGATGTTAATGATGTTTCCTCTAGGGTCATGGCCACATCTGTAGCTTTTCGTAGGCTGGCCTGGCTCAGGTGTACTAGTTTGTAACAGGATACCCAGACTAAGGCTATGGATTTTCCTGTGGTGGAAATTCTCTGTTTGAGAGCAGACAGAGAATTACTTGAAGAAGATGGATGAATATGGGACTACTTACAAGGTGCCCAGGCTAGGGCGGCAAGCCACTCCTCAAGGCATGCCCCCATGGGTAGGGTGAGCCTTTTCACAGGCACCTTTTACAGACTCAGGCCTCCTCTGCCTATGCTCAGAGGGGCTTCTTCAGAGGCAGGGGCAGACGGGTGGGCAGACCTGCTCCCACCCCCCAGCCTAAAGCTCCTGCGAAACAGGCACCCTGATGGGGTGCCCAGGGCCGATTCTCCTGTACCAGTGGGGAGCAGGCTGGCTTACTTCAGTCAGAATTGGGCTTCTTTAACCTCAGACAAGTGGGTTCTGGAAGTAGTAAGCCAGGGTCTGGTTCTCAGCTTCAAAAAGTTTCCCAAGTTGAGAAGCAGACTTTTTCTACCTGCAAGTGCTTCAGAGACCCTCGCTCTGGAAACAGAGGTCTCATCCCTGTTAGCTCTCAGAGCAGTAGAAAAGGTTCCTCCCCTGCATCAGGGCAGGGGTCTGTATTCCAGATACTTCCTTACCCCAAAAAAGACAGGAGAATGGCGGCCATTTTAGATCTCAGATATCTGAACAAGCATCTTTTGAAACCAAAGTTCAAAATGGTAACTCTGGCAATGATTTTACCTTCCCTAAGGCCAGGGGACTGGCTAGCCTCCCTGGACCTCAAGGATGCCTATTTCCATGTCCTAATCAGAAGATCCCATCGAAAGTACCTCAGATTCGAACTGCCCTCAGGTCATTACCAGTTCAGAGCAATGCCCTTCAGCCTTACCTTGCTCCAAGGGTATTCACAAAGTGTCTAGCAGTCGTAGTGGCCCACTTAAGGAGGCAGAGGATTGCTGTTTTTCCTATCTAGACGACTGGCTCATTGTAGGCCAGTCCCCAGAACAGGTAAAATCTCACCTGCAGGTCACCCAGCAGCTTCTCACCTCCCTGGGTTTCTGCTAAACCTACCAAAGTCGGTTCTGGAACCAGTCCAGGTACTCACCTTTATAGGTGCAGAATTGGACACAAAGCTAGCCAGAGTCTTTCTTCCCCAGAAAGGGTAAGGAATTTAGTGGCTCTGGCCTCTTCCTTCACTCTGCAGGTCTCTCACCAGCAAGACACTTTCTGCAGCTCCTGGGGCACATGGCTGCATCCTCAGCTGTTGTGCAGGGCCAGATTTCAGATGAGAGACATTCAGTTTCACTTGAGGACCTTTTGGTCTCAGAAGAGACCCCTTTCCAAGTTGGTCCCAGTGACTCGAACCTTGATCCTAGCTCTCCAGTGGTGGCAGGATCAGAGCAATTTAAGAGCGGGGGTCCCCTTCATTTCCCCTTCTCACGACTTGACTCTCACTACAGATGCTTCCCTTCTGGGTTGAGGAGCCCACATGGACCTTTCCACTCAGGAGTTTGGTCCCCAGGAATCTCTGCTCCACATCAATTTGCTGGAACTCAGAGCTGTCTTTTAGCTCTTCAAGCTTTTCTGCATCTGTCCACGACAAGGTGATACAAGTCAGAACAGACAACACCACAACAATGTGGTACATCAACAAACAGGGGCACTCGGTCTTGACCTTGTGCACCGAGGCAATGAAGTTGTGGTCTCTGGCCTATTCCCTGAACACTCCCTCATAGCAGTTCATCTTCCAGGGAAGGACAATGTCCTAGTGGATGCCCACAGCAGGATTTCCCAGGGCCATCACGAATGGTCCCTGGATCCTCAAGTGCTGGGGATAGTTTTTGCCAGGTGGGGCATCCCTCAGATAGATCTTTTTGCAGCCCCAGACAATCACAAACTTCCTCTGTTCTGTTGCAGGCCTCCAGTGCTGGGCTCAGTTCCCTGGATGCCCTTCTTCTGGATTGGGAGGGAAGTTCCTCTATGCTTTCCCCTTTCCTCTCCTATTCAAAGTACTAGTCAAAATCAGATCTCAGCCTTGCAGAGTGATTCTGATTGCCGATTAGGCCAGGCAGCCCTGGTACCACTCCTTCTGTCTCTGACAGTCCATCTTCCCTGTGCCTCCCCAGGAATCACAATCTGTTGATTGTGCCCTGGGAAGGTTTAGTATCCGGACCTCAAATCCCTCAACCTCAAGGCCTGGCTCTTGAGGAGTTACAGTTTGCTGATTTACACCTCTCTCAGGGTGTTCTTGAGATCCTAAAGGCTTCCAGAAAGCCTTCCACTAGGGCTATTTATAGTTCTAAATGGAAAAGGTTTTCCATTTGGTGTGCTGGAAAAAATATTTCCCCATAATCTGCTGAATTGCCCATTTTGTTAGATTACATGGTACATCTTAATTCCTTGGGTCTCAGACCAGCTACCCTGAGAGTTCATTTGGCAGCTGTGTCTGCTTTTGTGTCAGCAGGAAAGTCATCCTCTTCTCTCACCTGTGTTTTCCAAGTTTTTAAGGATTACTCCATACTAATCCTCCCTTTCAGGAACGGCCCTGCTTGGGACCTTAATGTTTGCATTGCCCAGTTAATGCAACCCCTTTGAACCTCTGTCTTCTGCAGAGCTTAAGTACCTAACTTGGAAAACTGTTTTCTAGTGGCTATCACTTCTGCCAGACGATAAGTGAATTGCAAGCCTTGTCAGTGGAGACTGACTTTATTTCTTTCCACAGGGATAAGGTAGTCCTTAGGACTAATAGAGTTTTTGCCTAAGGTGGTTTCAGATTTCCATCTTAATCAATCTATCTCCTTCCAGTATTTTCACTGATCACTCCTCTTGGTGAGAGGAGGTTGCACAGCCTGGATGTTAAGAGAGCTCTTAGTTATTGTATAGCGTACCAAAGGTCACAGAGTTATCCCTCCAACTTTCCTTACCTATGGTGAAGCTGGGAAGGCAAACCTGCCACTAAGAGATCAATAGCCAGGTGGATTGTCTCTTGTATCCAATTTTGTTATCAGAAGTGGGCAGAGCCCCCACCCCGGGTTTGAGGGCTCATTCTACCAGGGGTACAGCTGCGCTCTAGCTGCTGCCAGAGATATCCCTTTATTAGAGATTTGCCAGGCTGCTACTTGGAAAGCGGTGACACTTTTACCAAGCATTACTCCCTGGATGTCCAGGCCAGGAGAGATGCTCGGTTTAGCACAGCTGTTCTTAGAGCCTATTCCTAAGTAGGTTCTGCCCTCCTCCATGGAGGTACTGCTGTGTATTCTGCTAATGTCTATAATATAGAAGACTTCATGTTGTTTGAAGAAAAATTACTCACCTTAGTAATGTTGTTTCTTCTAATGGAGTCTTGCTGTATTATAGACCTCCCCTAACCTGCCCCTCTCAGAACCTCTACTTGGTGGGGTGCGGGCAACTTCTAGTGTGGGCACTACTTATGTCCTGTTAGCATTTTGTCCCTTTGGGACTTTGGGGGTGTGTATGTGTTGCGTGTGTGTTTTATTATACTTATGTTCCATTTCATATTATTAGAATGGTGTTAGTATTTCTGGTCCCCTGACTTGAGTCTTGGATGTTGGGACCATCAATGGTTGTTATTATTTAGGTAGCCATTTGGCTAGTGTAGGTTACAGCTTCCACACAGACCTTAGTGAGTTTGGCTCGTAAAGATCTGACAGTTCAAGTTTGAAATGACACAGATAGAGCTGCTCTCGTGCCAAAATTCTATTTTGGAATGGTTTTAACCATTTCACTCCGGGGCAGTTCTAGAGCTGGATCAAACTGCTAATGTCTATAATATAGCAAGACTCCATTAAAAGAAACAACATTACTAAGGTGAGTAATTTTTTCTTACAGGTGCGACCTGGTAGCACAAGAAAATTAAGTGACTTGCTCAGGGTCACACAGTATGCAGGTGGGGGCTGTGGGATTCAAACCCAGGTCTCCCGGTTTGTAGCTCAGAGCCTTAAACCATTGCGCTATATTGCCTCCTTAAAAAGTCATGAAAACAGGGTGTTGCTGGGGCGAGGTTTGGGATGTGGTTTAGTGTTTGTTTTTTGCCTCTTCCAAAGGTGGCAACCTTATTAGGGGACGAGAGAAAGGATGCCCTGCCCTGACACTACAGGAGGAAAATAAACAAAATGAGGAAATTTAGAGAGAACAAAACCCAGTATTTAGATTTAAAATTGGATTCTGTGTTTTTACCATTCCATGATGAGTTCTTGAAAAGAATAGTGGAATTTCCATAGTCTCATACCCATATTCCCCATTCACTAAAAACAACTATCAGCTTAACCTGGTTCAGTATCAGTTGATCTGCATCCGTAGCCTCCTTCTCCCGGGCCGAGGCTGAAAACAGGAAGTATTTCCTGGCCTTCCTTCCCTGAGCAACAAAAATGACAAAATAAAACAGTCCAGCAGTTCTGTATCTGCTCGAGGTTTGCTGTAGGTGTTGTCTGACTTGGATCATTGGGCTAAGCACTAAGGTGATTAGGATGTGTCCTCTTGCATTGTTTCACAGGTGCTTCACCTCATTGGCCTTGCTTTATTGGAAGAAAAGCAGCAGCTGGAGAGCGAGCCGGAGGAAGAAGTGACCTTTGACTTCTATCAGAAAGCAACAGGTGAGTGTTTTGCTTTACAGAACTTGACTACTTGCGCTTCCACATGAACTGTAAATGGGTGCAGATTCACACACACAAAACATCCCCTCCATGGAGCAACAGGTAACAGACTAAACCACATTGTCACCCTGATGGCCCAATGGCAGCGTACTGCACTGTCATGTAGGCGACCAAAGTAATGGAACGTAATCTCGTCGTCACATCGGGAGACAGACTAAGCTGAAGTGGGTTCCAGCATACAGTGACCCCTACTGGTGGGTCAGGGAACTTCCTCCTTCCGCAGCGACATGCTGGAACACTTGAGGCTGAAGGCCACAGCTGATACCTAAGGGAGGATGGAGAAACAAGGCTCGAAAACTTGGGGGGAATAATTGAATCATGGTGAAATCACCTGAATTGGGTGTAGTCATGTTTAACAAGGTATATCCCTGGGCGATGGCGGGGTAGGTATAAAACCTATATGGAAAAAAAGAGAGATTGGAACATTATGCACAAACCAACAACATACTAACATCTTTTGTGTTGTAGTTTGGATAGTCCAAGGTGAAACATTGTTGGGGGAGAAGCCTGCTTCTGAGCAGTTTTACAGCTGGATGGGGTGGAGGCACTGCAAAACATGGAGGTCAAATGAATTGCTCAGGATCATACAGTGAGTCAGTGGCTGTGGAGGGATTCAAACTTGTGCTCTCCTGTTTCCCAGTTCTGTGACCTGACCACTAAACATCACTGCCTTTCAGATGGGCATAGGTATCCATGAGATCTTACTTCGAGAGGGTTCCTGCAGTAGGTCATTACTTATAGGACTGCACCCTCTGGCGTCAGGACCGCACGGCAAGCTTTTCCAGCAGTGTCTGGTGGGGGACTGCCCACCTGACGTCATGTGACGGACGTCAGCATCACCCTATATAGTGGGCGGTCCCCACACCCGCCTTCCAGTTCTTTCCCGTCCGTCGACCAGCGCTAGTACCTCGCTGTAGCTCCAGCTCAGTAGATCGTCATATTTATTGTTTTCCCAACTGTTTTCTAGTACGATATTCACTTTGTCTTCTCCGCCACTGCCTACTAAGGCAAAGAAGAAGTGCACCAAGTTTGGGGTGCAGATCCCACCCAAAGACGGCCACTGTCTCTGCCTCCTTTGTCTAGTCCTGGACCACGACATTGCGGCCTGTCCCGCCTGCTAGCCTTTCAACCAAGCCACTTGCAAGCATCACCAACAGGTTCTGGAGGTCCATTTCCTCAAATATAGGATAGCTTCCCTGAAGAAGGAGATGCAAAAGATCCGGGACTCTGCTTCTTCCCCTTCAGACAGGCTAAAGATGAAAAAAGACAGAGAGGCACAAAGAGAAGGAACGTCATGAGGACGAGAACTGGGACCGATCCTCATCCATTAAGCCTTCAACCAGCAAGG
Organism: Neoceratodus forsteri; assembly: GCA_016271365.2. Taxonomy (NCBI): domain Eukaryota; kingdom Metazoa; phylum Chordata; order Ceratodontiformes; family Ceratodontidae; genus Neoceratodus; species Neoceratodus forsteri. The sequence continues at coordinate 1,020,360,490 of CM028134.1, forward strand.
TCCTTTCCCCGGCGCCTACCCTCGTGGTGACTCAGACAGCTTCCTGGACAACCTCCAGTGCCGCCGTTTTCCAACCAATCTCTGCTGGAAAGTCAACTGCTAGCTCCTCCAGCGCACACCTGGTACTTGCCAGCAAGTCTGAGCTGGGGCCCACTCAGCCACTGTCCAGTCAGACCAGAACCAGAAGCAGTTGATCTGCCCGGCTGATGACCGATAAGCTGGTGAGGGTCCCAACCTCCACTGCCCGGTCACTGTTTCGCCTAGTAAGTCTTCTGTCTCTGCCGGTGGCCCAGGATTGCTTTCCTATCAGGGGCTCACGCTGCTTCACCCGACATCTGGCAGAGCGGTCTGACTCTTTCCAGTCAGCCTCCCCCCCACCCGTCCTGCCCTGCCAGGAGACTTCCACTCCACCTCCCCCCGGTGGTTTCCCCTGACCAGCAGCCTGTGCCTGGGATAGAGGAGGAAGATGGCTACCTAGAGGTGATTCTCTCATCACCCACCGCTAAGACGACCCTTCAGGTCCTACCGAAGGACCCTGACCCTTCGCCTGTTATTCAGACGTTGGGTCACCTCATGGCTGCTGCCCCTCTGCTAACGACAGCAGCACTGTCAGGTACCTTATGTCAGCCCCCTTCATCAGGGCCTACCGATAGGCTTCTCATGCAGGGTCTGACATCTCTGGAACTCACGTTGGCTCCCCTCACGTCAGGCATCACGACATTCGTACCCTTATTGTCAGCTACCCCAACGTCCACTATCATGACGTCCGGTATCTATCCTGGTCTGTCCAGACCCTTGGGACAAGGCCTACCATCCAGCATTTTTTCTGGGCATCAGGCCTTCCACACTTCTCCGTCGGGTCTGTCGATGCCCCATTACTCCCAGGGCTACTTCCCTAGATACCATTAGGGTTACCCATTTTACCGAGGGTGCCCCCATCCTCAATTTGAGGGTTCAGGAGCTCATTTCTGTTTGCCCCATCAAACCCAACTCATCTCCCCCACAACCAGACTTCCAGGCATTAATCCAGTCATGGTGGAAGGATACGAAGTCCCAGCTCTTTTCGGACCTGGAAAGTAGGCTCTCTACTCCTGTGGCAGTACCCCGAACCCCTGCCACTCGACAGACAGTGCATGTCTTGGGTACTACCCCTCAGGACATTGCTTTGCATGATTTTCAGTGCCTGGAGGGTGAAGATCCACTCAACATGGACTCAGGATACGTCCGAATCTTCATCGGACAAGCTATCTACCCTACCTGGGGGCAAGCAGTCTCCTAAATCTCCCCAGGAAGACCCTTCCTTTACGGAACTCCTCCACATTATTCAACAGGCCAGTGGCTGGCATACGGAGGATCTGGATCCTGTGCGCCAAAGTTTGGCAGAGCATGTTGATCTAGACATAGCCACCCCCTTCCCAGTTCCTCCCTGGATAGCTCCTCATGAGGACCTTATGTCCACGATATGGAAACTGCCACACTCCTTCCCTGCCATCCCCAAAAAGGTAGATGGGATCTGTCATTTCCCTGAAGGTGTTCCCTTCCTGGACTCACACCCAAAGGCAGATTCAGTAGTAATTACTGCCGCTCGGCTAACCCCAAGCACATGAGTACGTCTCTCTCCCCCCCCTCCCCAGACAAGGAGTCCAGACAGATGGAGGAGTACGGCAAAAGGTTTATTTTTAGGAGCATGGATATGTTGTTCTTCCACACTCTTTGGCATGTCCCTTTCCCCTTTAAATCTTGCTGGAAGTCTTCAAGCTGGCTCCTCCCACCCTCCCGGGTGGTGTATACCTCGGCTGCGCCCCATGACGCCAGACCTTCCTTTCCACTAGAAGATTCAGGTTCCCTCGTGCTACTTCTGCAGTACTGTAGGCCCTGGATTCTAATCGATGGTTTTCGTCGCATTAGCTTTCTTTGAAACTCATAAGAGTTTACTATTCTAGTCGGTAGCATCAGACATGGAGGACAAGTCGTCCCTAGGTTTTGCGGTGTCCTTGCGGACAGAAAATGTTAGCATGTGATCCCACACCTCTCGTGCATTTATTGCTTAGGTGTGTCGTGCATGACACCACCTCTTGCACCATTTGTCTGGCCTTCCATCCCAATGTCCTGGACGACTGCAAGGCGCGCCTAAAACTAGGGAGACCGGAACTTCGCAACCCAGCTGTGAAATCGAAGGAGGCCAGGTGGGTGGTTTTCCAGGGCCACGGGATCTGCTGATCAGCTCGAACAGATGGTGGCTTTCGAAGAGGAAGCCACTCAAGCTTCAGCCAGCCGAAGTTTTTTCGTGCCACTTAACCTGGGCTCCACTTTCACTGGGTCCTTTTGGGAGCTGTGCCAGTCTCTCTCTACCAAGGGTGAGGCGCCCTCGGGCTCGCACTCCTCCCACTCTAAGAAAAGGGACAAGGACCCTAAATCTTCTTTTGCCTGGAGAAGACATTCCTGGGACCGAGAGCGGTCCGATTCTCAGGACCTGGTGGTCTCGACCTCGGTCGAGATCGCTTCCTTGGCCGCCGGCTTCTTGGACCTTCCGTCAGGCCAAGGCACCGAGGCCAAGGATATGGCAGAACCGGACGAGATTTCTCTCAACCCAGTCGAGTTGTTGTCGCTGACTCGTTGGAGAGGACACCCATCCTTTCTTTCCCCAACAAGGAGGTCCGTCCTTCGGGTACCCCGATCGAGGGACAGGAGCCGGAACCTCGGTCTTCACTGAATCCGGCCTCTCCCGATCGACAAAGCTGACACTGTCGGTCTTGATCGAGGACTAGGACCCCGTCAGTCGGAAAACTGAAAAAGGGTCACAAACACTCCTGGAAGAGGCGCCGCCACCGATCCTCATCCTCCTCGGACAAGGAGAGACTTCGACGGAAGCTCCGTCAACGTTATGAGGACCTCATGTGGCAACAGCTAATTCTGACTGGTCAAAAGCCGGCTACACCGGCCATTACTTGGCCCCAGCCTCTTAGGCCAACGCCGACTCCTCCGGAACTGAAGACCGTTCTCCTTCCAATAGGACCGGCGCGCATTCCTGTTCGGCCTGTTCTGGTCTCCCCACCAATTTTGGTGGAGCCACCGCCTAAGCAGCCTCAGGGAGGGGCCCCCTCGAAGGAGGATCAGACAGATACGGGCCTGCCCCGTCGTCTGTCCATCACTGTTGTCCCCGATCGCCCTCGGCGTATTGAAGGGGACATAGGCGGGAGACCCCTGTATCCCAACTCCTCAGACTCAGATACTACTGGTCTTCACTCACACCCTGATGATGAGTTGTCAGTGACAGTCCTGGATGAAGGTCCTTCCTCTTTCCAGGGCATCCTTCTACTTATTTCAGAGTCCACCGGTATGCTCTTGGAGCCAATCGGAAAGAAGGTGGAATATGCTCTCACGGATATCCTTAAGAGGGGGGAAACCCCGACGGAGGGGATACCCCGATGGAGGCCTTCCCAGTGGCCAAAGCCATTCCTGGCCCGGCCCTTGAGCTATGGCAGCGCCTGCCTCTTGCCCGGCTCCATCTGACCGCATGGCTCACAAGTACACTGTACCCATGGGGTCCTTGGCGGGCTTCACTGAGCATCCCTTGGCCGAGAGCCTTGTGACTGCCTCAGTGTTTAGACGCCTGGGTAGCTCAGCGAATACTGACCGCCCTCCGGACAAGGAGTCCAAAAATATGGACCATTCTGCCTGGAAGGTATATGCGGCGTCTTCCTTGGGCCTTCACCAGGCCAGCTTGGCAGTGATCATGACACACTTCTCTCACGCCCTCTTGGGGTCGCTAGATGAAGTCCTCCCTCATCTCCCAGCGGATATGCAGACCATGGTTAAGCAAGTCCGTGACCAGGGCCATGCTGTTGCATGACAGCAGCTCCAGACGGCTTTGGACATTGGAGATTCCTGTTCCCGTTCACTAGCAGCCGCAGTGGCCACTCGCCACAGGGCCTGGCTGAGTTTATCCTCTTTTCTGGTGGATACTTAGCACAAGTTAGCTGACGTGCCCTTCCTTGGCACCGACCACTTCAGTCCGGGAGTGGCAGGTCACCTACAGCGCGTAGAGCAGTCCATTGCCACCTTGGATACCACTTCTGCAAAGGGTTCTTCGGGCAAGAACCAGCAGAAGCACAAGTAGAAGCCTTTTCGGCATTCTTCTCCTGTGGTTAGACAGACCCCCTTCCAAGGAGGTCAGCAGCAACAGCAGGCTCAAGCTTGGTGCTCTAGGCCCAAGCAGTGTCCCCAACAGCCCTGCAAAGGAGGCCGAGGTGCCGGTCCAGGAGCTTCCTCCTCCTCTAAGCCTGTGCAGTGACAGGTCGGGGGTGGCTACCACTACTCCCATCACGCCAGTTCTGGGTCTTCCCGTGGGGGGCTGGCTCCACCACTTTCTTTCTGCCTGGTCCGGTATCACTTCAGACAGGTGGGTCTTGGAAGTGGTCGGTCAGGGACTGCCTCTAGAGTTTGAGCAGTACCCTCCTTGCCGAGCCCGTGTCCCACAGGAGGAAAGGATCTCAGTTGGCATTCAGTCGACCCTTAGGGACGACATTGCTCAGCTCCTCCACAAGGAGGTGGTAGCTCCAGTGCCGGATCCTCCTACAGACCCAGGCTTCATGTCCAGGTACTTCCTGGTGCCCAAACGGACAGAGGGGTTGGCGCCCCATCCTAGATCTCCACGACCCGAATCAAAATCGCAGGTCTCGCACCTTCCGGATGGTAACTTTGAACCAGATCATGCCATCTCTGGAGCGAAACATGTGGTTCTGTTCACTGGATCTACAGGACGCGTTCTTTCGTGTCCCAATCTGTCCGTCCCACCAGTGGTTCCTCCACTTCAGGGTAGAAGGGACCCTGTACGAGTTCCGAGCCATGCCGTTCGGCCTGTCATCGGCCCCATGGGTCTTCACCAAATGCATTGCAGTGGTGGCAGCCCATTTACGGTGTCAAAGGGTTCGGATATACCCCTACCTCGATGATTGGCTCCTGGAGGGTTCCTCACTGTAGGAGGTGGAGAGGTCCAGGGACCTGGCCCTCCGAACCTGTTCCCAATTAGGCCTTTTGATCAATGAGGCCATCGGAACTCGTGCCCTCTCAGGTGATTGGCTTTATCGGGGCAGAGCTCGACTCTCGTCAAGCCAGAGCTCGGCTTCCGGCAGACAGGGTGGAGGTTCTTTCCTCCTTTGCCCAGTCATTTCTGGTTGGGCACTTGCGCCCTGCCCGGGACTTCTTGTGCCTTCTGGGTTACATGGCAGCGTGCACCTCAGTGGTCCGTTGGGCCAGATTGCATGTGCGCCCCCTCCAATGGGAGCTGGCCACTCAGTGGACTCAGCATCAGGGTCTTTTCGACCAGCTGGTCACTGTCACCCAGATGATGTGGGATGCTCTCCAATGGTGGACCATCCCAAGTCGTCTGCAGGAAGGGATTCAGTTTGTCCGCCCCGAGCCGACAGTCGTCCTCACGACCGATGCCTCTCTCATGGGCTGGGGAGCCTACATGGGGGACCACAGAACCCTCGGGTTCTGGACCCCCGAGGGAGTCCCTTTGCCACATCAACCTGCTAGAGTTCAGAGCAGTCAGACTGGCACTGTCAGCTTTCGCTCCTCAGCTCCGGGGTCAAGTGGTTCAAGTCCAGACGGACAATACCACAACCATGTACTACCTCAACAAACAGGGCAGCACGCACTCCTGTCTGCTATGCAAGGAGGCGCTCCGGATCTGGACCTTCGTCAGCTGGTTGGAGGCGGATCTCCTTGCCATCCATGTGGCAGGAGTCTCGAACCAATTGGCGGATGCTCTCAGCCGCATAGGCCAGACATCCCACGAGTGGTCTCTCCATCCAGAGGTAGCTTGCAATCTGTTCTCCCATTGGGGCAAACCATTGGTGGACCTGTTTGCCTCCAGGGAGAACACCAAGCTGAGGCTGTACCATGCCTACCCCCCTCAGCAGGGCTCGCTGCAGGGGGATGCCTTTTCGAAGCCATGGACCCCAGGCCTCCTCTATGCCTTCCCTCGATCTACAAGGTGTTACTCAAGGTGAGGAGGGACAAGGCGAAGGTGATCCTGGTAGCCCCAGATTGGCCCCACCAGGTCTGATATCCAGATCTCCTCAGCCTCAGCTGCAGGGCCCCGGAGCAGCTTTGTACGTGCCCGGACCTGATATCATTGAACCGGGGGAAGGTATTCCATCTGGACCTTCAGTCCCTGCACCTCACAGCCTGGTACCTGAGTGACTAGAGTTTCAGGCTCTGGGTCTTTCCAAGGGTGTCTATACCATGGTGGAGGCATCTCGTAAGGCATCGACCAGGGAATGTTATGCCTTCAAATAGAAAAGGTTTTCTATTTGGTGTCACGGTAAGAGTCTGGATCCCTTATCCTGCTCTGTGCCTAACATTTTAGACTACCTTTGGTCTCTCTCCAAAGGGGGTCTGCGGTCATCGACCCTTAGGGTGCACCTGGCACCCATTTGTGCTTACCGGCCGTGGCCCGGTCAGTCAATATTGGCACAGGAGACAGGGGTCGGGCGCTTTCTCAAAGGCCTGGATCACATATCCCCTCCGGTGCGTGAACCTTCACCTCCGTGGGATCTTTTGCTGCTTTTGGCAAAGCTCATGGGCAAGCTATTCGAACCCATACACAAGCGTGAGCTCTCGCACTTGTCATGGAAGAGGGCCTTCCTGGTGGCTATCATGTCAGCCAGAAGGACAGGGGAGCTCCAGGCACTCTCGGTGGACTCCCCTTATGTGGTCTTTCACAGGGACAAAGTTGTCCTGCGCCCCCACCCGAAATTCCTTCCGAAGGTAGTGTCAGAGTTTAACCTTAACCAGGTGTTTACTCTGATGGTATATTACCCTAACTGTACCTCAGATGCTGAGTACAGGCTCCATACCCTGGACCTTAGACGTGCTCTCTCCTACTAAAAGGAGAGGATGGTGGAAATTTGGGGAGAGGTTTGCCAGCTGTTTGTCACCTACGCTGAAGCCGCTCCTGGCAGACCTGCAGCCAAATGGACCATTGCAAGATGGATTACATCATGCATAGGTTTGTGCTATGAGCTGGTGGGCAAGGAGCCTCCCAGAGGGATAAGAGCTCATTCTAACTGCCATACTGCTGCATTGGTGGCTGCTTCCAGGGACATCCCTGTCCAGGAAGTCTGTCGGGCTGCTACCTGGAAGTCAGCAAACATCTTCATTACCCATTACCACATCGACCTTGAGTCACGTCGGGATGCTGGTTTTGGGGCCTCAGTTCTTCAATCTCTTTTTCCTAAGTAGGGGGTGTGCGCCTTGTCTCCCTCCTCCTGGAGAACTGCTAGGAGTCTGCCAGACAGTGTGGATGAACAACATATCCACGCTCCTAGAAAAACAGGTTGCTCACCTGTAACAGTAGTTCTAGGAGTGATATATGTTGTTCATCCATCTCTCCGACCTCCGGCTTAAGGCGCACAACCTTGCTTCCAGCGGGCTAGATCTGGCGTCATGGGGCGGAGCCAAGGAATTTACCACCCAGGTGGGTGGGAGGAGCCAGCTTGAAGACTTCCGGCAAGATTTAAAGGGGAAAGGGACAATGTCAGACAGTGTGGATGAACAACATATATCACTCCTAGAACTACTGTTACAGGTGAGTAACCTTTTTTTTTTTTTTTTTTTTTTTACGAACAAGAAAAGAAGATTATTAAGAAGAAGAAAAAGAAATTCTCACCTGCCATCAGTGGAGTCATCCTTAGACAGTAGCAAGACTTCGTTTGAAAGTTGTTATGGCAGAGGGGCTGTGTCCGGTCTGCTGCCCTTTGACAAACGGGGGGTGGGAGGGGGACAGTCCACCGGAGCACGAATCTAGCAGTTCCGGGGATCTGGCTCTGCTTAACCTCGAGCTCTTCTATTTCGCTGGGGGAAAAGAATCTGTGCCGCTCGAGGTTGCCCTCTGGTACGTCTGCACAAGGATTGTTCGTCGTGAGGGGCGATAGGCCTTAACCGACTTTGGTGGGTTCCCCTGGCCCCGCCTCAACAGCCGCATTTCTGACTCTGACTCCATCTCTGTCCTCGTTGGAGCTCCAGTGAGCAGTTTCACTTCTGGGATGCTCCTGTGGAGCAGGGGGTTTGACTTCTATCCAGTTTTCCTGATTTCGGGGCCTCCGGGCCTCGGAACCGCTGGACAGGAGCTGGGTCGTTTGGATCAGGATGAGTGCGGTGCCCTCTTGGTGCTTTCGCCATCGTGTCGACCCCTCGTGCCTAACCCCTCTCTCTTTCCAGGCAGGGGCTGGCACAGGCACCACCTTTTCCTTTTCTCCTTCTTCTCAGGATTCTTCACTGGCATTTTCCACGGTGTTTATCCTGGCACCATGCCCGATGCCATGGGTGATGCCACAGGTCCGGCGCCATGGATCAGAGCCATGGCAGTCGCTGGTTTTGCTGTCAGTGCCGTAGGTGGCACCGCTGGTGTTTGGGTTGGTGCTGTTGGTGCCATTGGTTGCTGGCACCATGGGCATCTCTCGGTGCCGCGGGCACCTGCAGGTGGTGCCGAACACCTGCGGGTTTCTGGGCACAGCACCCACAGGTGTCGCAAGTATCATGGGTTCCCTCAGGTGCCATTGCTGCCATGGGCACCATGGGTGTCAGGGGTGCCCTCGGGTGCTGGGGGTGTATGCGGGTACCGACGCAGGTGCCTTTGGGTATCACACGTTGGCATAGGCACTGCTTGGTGCCCTCCTGTGCCACGAGTGATGCTGGTGCCACAGTGGTGCCAGTTGGTGCTGTCTGGCAGAACTAGTGTTGGATTTTCCTTCTGCAGACCTCCTCTTCCACGGAACTTGTGGCAAGATGTTTTCCACAGAATGCAGTCCTGTTCTGCGGATTATTTTTCCACACATCTTAGTGAGTGGCAGTCTGCGTGGGATCTTGTGACATCCAGAGGTTTTCCGCTGATGGAACTCTTCTGTACTGTTCTGCCAGCGGAATCTCTCATTCCGCTCGGCACTTTCTCGGCTCCCTACGTGGTGCCAAGCTCCTAGACATCCTTTCTGGTGGCGGAGTCTCTAGTGGCTCTGACCTAGACCTCCCTTGGGGTCCTTCTGGGGTAGAAATGCATCTAGAGGAGTCTCTCCTTGTCCTTCTGGTCAGTGATACAATGGATGACTCGTTTTATATACTGAAGGGCATGCCCTCTCTCTCATCAGAGTCTGTGACGGAAGATCTTTTCAGTAGTTCCTCAGTGATGGGGTCCACTATAGTATTTCAGACTGCATCCATGGACCATACACTTCTGCATCTAGACTCTTTGTGTCGTCAAGACTGTTACACTCTGTGGAACATTGTAATTCAGTGGTCGGGAGCCGCACGGCTCTTCCGCTCCTTGACAGGGGTATATAGCCCCCTTGTGATACTGCCCCCTTCGGTGGCTTCATCAGCACAGGTGGTTAACATCTCTTCAGCTGTGATTATTAGACAGGTCACGATTTCAGTTATGGACGCTCAAGCTCCTCCTGCCCCTCAGATGAAGGACATCTTCGTCATTTTTGTATCAGGAGGTCCTTGTAAAACAGCAGCCTGAAAGCCTTGCCAGGCTCGGACTAATGGTAAAAAAAAAAAAAAAAAAAAAAAAGATCACAGCACAGGGCCTGGCCGAAATTCCCTGATACCACCCTTTTGGATCTGGTCAGGTTCTGCCTCAGCCCCTCAGGCACTCGTCTCTAAACTACGGTAAAGAGTACTTGACTTCTTCTAACCCTTGGGGGAGTCCGATCCAACGGAGGTATGGGTCATCTCTTTTCTCCAAGAGAGATTTCTCTTATTTAGAGATATTTCCTAGACCTAGGTGACTGCCCAGTCTATTGGTCCCCCTTTTTTTATCAGGCTTTCTTCGCTTGATCAGAGCATCGCAGCAACAGAAGTGACTTTCCAGCAAGTCGGAAATCAGGTTCCTACTTCCTTGCTTGCTTCAGTTTAACAGACAACATGCTTCTTTCTTGATCGAAGGTCAAGTAGTTACAGTAAGTACGTAATTTTCATTTCTAGGGACATGGATATGTTGTTCATCCACACTCATTTGCAGGTATCCTTGCCGCTTTAAATCTTGCCGGAAGGTCTTCAAGCTTGCTCCTCCCACCCACCCGGGTGGTATAACTCTCGGCTCCGCCCCATGACGCCAGATCTTCCTTACCGCTTGGAAGCTCAGGTTCCCTCCTTAACGCTCTGCGTTTGAGACTGGTTCCTATTTCTCCGTTTGCGGATTTAAAAATAAATTTTGTGAATAAGACTTCAGTCTTCTATCCCTCGCGGCTGCGATGGACACATCGACTCCCGGATTTCGGAGATGCCCATGCGGGCAGAAGATGTCTCGGCACTCCACGTGTGTCTACTGCTTAGAGGCCTTGAGCACGACCGCGGGCTTGCGACCTGTGCTCATCTTTCATCTCGTCCTCGGGCCATGCTGCCCGATTGCAACTGGGCCGTCCGAGCGTTTCCCTCCGGTGAAGTCCAAGGAGGCCCGTTGGCGGTGTCCGCGGTGGCGGCTTCGGGCGGATCAGCTCAGCGGATGGTCGCGGAAGAGGAGGCGGCGCGGGCCGTATCTTCCTCGGCCGCAGCATTTATCCCGCTCTCACTGGGCTCTTCTTACGGCTTCTTTTAAGGAGCTTTGTCTGTCCCTCTCCACTAAAGGAGAAGGGCCTCGTTCTTGGGACCTTATTCTCGGTCCAAAAGAGGGACGGGGGTAAGTCCTCCGTCGCGCGCTCTTGGGGCGGGAAAGGTCCCTCTCCCGGGCCGTCGGCCGTCGGCTTCGATTCGACCGCTCGGCCGGCCACTGGCCTCCACGGTGTCCCGTCAGGTCAGTTGACCGAGACTCCCACCGATGATCGAGATTTTCTCGACCCATTAGACGAGCTGTCGCCTTTAACGGCCGGGAATTCCCCTCCCGGTTCCCCGGGAGGTTGAGATCCCGTGGGCTCGCCTGTGCCTCCGGTTCCGGGCCTCGGATGCACCACCTCCGGCCGAAGGGAGTGCCGGTTCGGCCGACACCTCCCCGCACCGACCTCGGAAATTCCGGGACTCTCGGTCTCGGTCTCGGACCTCTTCACGGTCCAGCCGATCCCACCGTCATAGGCGGTCTCGGTCTCGCGCATGATGGCGGCGTCGCTGCTCGAGCCTCGTCCTCCTCCTCGGATGAGGAGGCTTTAGTACGTCGGCAGTCGAGGACCTTATGTTGCAACAGCTCCTCCTGGCGGGAGTAAGCCGGCCCGTCGCTTCCCGGCCATTAATTAACTGTCACGGGCGGCCGACACAACCCTCGACTTATCCGAGGCCTATACCAGGCGGTTGTTGGCCAAAACCAGCTGCTCCACGATTCGGTGGAACCTCCATATCCACAGCCACCAATTGGGGCTCCGACCAAAATACCGATCGGCTAAGGTCTACCCATCGGTATCAGTTACCCTCACTCCCGACCGACCTCGGCAGGTGAAGGTGGCTCAGGCCAGAGGCAGCTCTTCGAGGACTCTTCCGAGTCCGAAGATGATTCCTCCTTTTCTCCAAGCGACTGGACTTGGGTCTTCAGGAAGGTCAGTCAATGGACGATAGCCGTCGTCCTTCCTAGGACTACCCTGGCTCATCTTGGAAGTCCACGGGATGGAGCTCGAACCCGTTTCAAGCAGGCCGGTATCCCCTCGGAGATTCTGGACCGAGGGTTCTCCGACGGAGGCCTTTCCGGTGGCGAGGCCATAGTGGGTCGGCACTGGAGCTTTGGCAGTGCCTGCTTCCTGCCCTGCACCTTGGAGGATGGCCCAGGAAGTATCTCGGTCCCTACTGGTTCCTTGTCCGGTTTTGAACACCCCTCTGCTGAGGGGTTGGTTACCGACTAGCGTTTTCAGAGCGCCCGGCTGCGCCAGGGATGTGGACAAACCTCCTGACAAGGAGTCCAAGAATTGGACTATGTCGGCGAAAAAGTCTCGCTACGTCCTCTCTCGGCCTTCGTCAGGCCAGTTCGGCCGTCCTCATGCACATTTTTCATGCCCTGTTGGGCTCCTGGATGAGGTCATCCCTCATCTTCCGCCTGATCTGCAGACTACGGTTAAGCAGGTGCGGGACCAGGGCAGAGCAGTGGCCAAACAGCAGCTCAGACTGCTTTGGATATAGGGGACTCGTGTGCCAGATCGGTGGCGGCCGCAGTGGCTATCGTGGCGGGCTTGGCTGAGGATATCCACCTTTACTTCGGATACCCAGCACAAGTTGGCGGATGTTCCTTTTGAGGACTGACCTCTTGACCCTGGGGTGGAAGGTCACCTGCAGAGGATTGAGAGGTCAATGCTACCTTGGACTCGGTCTCTTCCGCTCAGAAGGACAAGGCCGCAAACCACAGCCCTAAGCCCTTTCGTCCTTCTGTGCCCGCGCCCTGGCCCAGCAGCGTCAGGGCCAGCAGGCTCAGCCTGCATCCCAAACCCAAGCACCGGCTTCCTCTAACAGGAGGCAGGAGGAAAGGCCCAGGAGGTCCCTCGGCAGTCCTCCTCCAAGCCTGCCTGTGACGGGCTGAGGGGTGTCGCCCCATTCCCGTCACCCACCCCTGGGTCCCCGAGCGGCTCAGCACTTCCATTCCGCCTGGTCCGCTGTTTCCACGGACAGGTGGGTCTTGGAGGTGGTGGGAGAGGCCTGCCTCTGGAATTGAGCAGGCACCACCCTTCAGAACCATCGCCCCTCGGGGCTCGGGATCCCAGCCTCACTGGCGGCTCATCGAGCAACTCGCTCTCCTCCTCCAGAAGGAGGTGATAAGAGAGTGGTGGACCCTCCTTCAGACCCAGGGTTTGTGTCCAGGTACTTCCTGGTTCCGAGCGGACGGGGCTGGCGCCCCATTCTCGACTCCACGACCTAAACAAGTTCCTAAGGTCTCGAACCTTCAGGATGGTCACTCTGGCTCAGATAATACCATCCTTGGAGCGGCGTATGTGTTCTGCTCTCTGGACTTGCAGAGGCGCGTTTTTCAAATCTATCCGTCCGTCTCACCAGAATTCGCCCAACTACAGGCGGAAGGATCCCTCTTCAGTTCAAGCCATGCCCTTGACTTGTCTCAGCTCCCAGGGTCTTCACCAAATGCATGGCAGTGGTGACAGCATTGTCCCGCTTGGTCGGGTGTACCCTTACCTGGACGACTGGCTGATAGCAGCTCCCTCCAGGAAGGAGGCAGAGTGGTCCAGAGATCTGGCCCTCAGGTCTGCTCTCAACTGGGCCTCCTTATCACGAGGCCAAGTCGAACTCGAGGCAAGCAGGTGATTCTATTCATCGAGGCAGCTCGACTCTCTTGAGCCAGGCGCGGCTCCGGCGGACAGGGCGGGGTTCTTTCCTCCTTTGCCCGATCATTTCTGGTTGGGCAATTCGCCCCTGCCGGGACTTCCTGCACCTCCTGGGTCTCATGGCGGCCTGCACCAGCGTGGTCCGTTGGGCCCGCTGGAACATCACGTCCCCTTCAGTGGGGACTGGCCAGCCAGTGGTCCTGGCAGCTGCGATCCTTTGGACCAGCGTAGCCGGTGACACAGGGGATGTGGGGCACGCTCTCCAGTGGTGGACCGTTCCAGATCATTTGCAGGAAGCATCCCGTTCGTCCTTGACCGGCGGGTCTCTATCGACGATGCCTCTCTGATTGGTTGGGGTGCCCATCTGGGGAACACGGGCTCATAGCCTCTGGTCCCCGGGAGTCCGATGCCACATCAACCTGCTGGAGCTCAGGCGGTCCGCCTAGCTCTCACCGCCTTTGCTCCGTTCCTCCGGGGTCAAGTGGTCCAGTCAGGCGGACAATACCCGACCATGTACTATCTAAACCGCCAGGGCGGGGCCTCCATGCTTCTATGCAGGTAGCTCTCCGCATTTGGTCACTCGTCGCAGCCTGGGTGGATCTCCCTAGCCATTCACGTGGCAGGGCCTCCAACACCCTGGCCGATGCCCTGAGGCGGATAGGGGCTGCATCCACGAGTGGTCTCTCCTGCGGAGTAGTACAGCATCTGTTCTCCCATTGGGGCACACCTCGGGTGGACCTGTTTGCCTCAGGGAGAGCAGGCTGAGTCTGTTCCATGCCGCCCCCTCAGCAGGGCTCGCTGCAGGGATGCCTTCTCGAGGCAGTGGACCCCGGGCCTCTTTCGCCTTTCCCCATTTCCCTTGATCACAAGGTGCTTCTCAAAGCGAGGAGGACAAGGCGCAGGTGATTCTGATAGCCCCAGACTGGCCTCGCCAGTTCTGGTACCCAGATCTCCTCAGTCTCAGCTCCAGGAATCCGCGCAGCTTCCAGCTCGCCCGGACCTGCTCTCAGTCAATCGGGGAAGGTGTTCCATCCGGACCTTCAATCCCTGCACCTGGGCCTGGTTCCTGGCTAGAGTTCCAGGCCTTGGGTCTTTCGACGAGGTCCTCAATGTAGTTGAGGTGTCCCGTGAAGTCGACCAGAAAATGCTATGCCTTCAAATGGAAAGGTTTTCCATTTGGTGTCAGAAACAAGGGCTTGGACCCTTCCTCCTGTTCCTTGGCAAGCATCTTGGACTATTTATGGTCCTTTCTAGTCAAGGGCTTAGGTCGGCGACCCTAAGGGTGCACCTGGCAGCCATCTCTGCTTACAGTAGCGGGCAGGAAGCAGTCAGTGGCGCAGGAGAAGGTGGTCTGGCGGCTTTTTCAAGGCCTTGATCACATTTCCCTCCAGTCTAGAACCCCACCTCCGTGGGATCTACTGCTGGTACTGGCAAGCTCATGGGCAAGCCATTCGAACCTATGCACAGGTGTGCTCTCTCTCACCTGTGGTGAAGACCGCCTTCTTGGTGGCTATCCGTCAGCCAGAAGGATGGGAGAGCTCAGGCGCTCCATCGAGTCTCCTTACCTGGTCTTCCCACAGGGACAAGGTTGTCCTGCGCCCACCGAAATTCCTTCCGAGAGGTGGTGTGGGAGTTTCACCTTAACCAGGTGTTGACTCTGCGGTGTTCTACCCCAATCACACCTCGGAGGCGAATATAGGCTCCATACTCTGGACCCTAGAGAGGCGCGCTTATTATAAGGCGCCACGGCTGAGAATTCGAGAGAGGTTAGCCAGCTGTTTGTCACCTACGCTGAAGCCGCATCTGGCAGACCTGCAGCCAAGCGGACGATAAGCAGGTGGGTAACCTCTGCATAGATCTCTGCTATAAGTTGGCCGGGCATGGGCCTCCAGAGGATAAGAGCTCATTCTACCCGCCATACTGCTGCAACGGTGGCTGCTTCCAGGGCGTCCCTATCAGGAAATCTGCAGGGCTGCTACCTGGAAGTCAGCAAACACCTTCATTACCCATTACCACATCGACCTTGAGTCACGCGGGATGCTGGTTTGGGGCCTCGGTTCTCAGTCTCTCTTTCCCAAGTAAGTATTGGGGTGTGCGTCTTGCCTCCCTCCTCCCGGAGAACTGCTAGGAGTCTGCCAATGAGTGTGGATGAACAACATATCCATGTCCCTAAATACAGGTTACTCACCTGTAACAGGAGTTCTAGGAATGGTATATGTTGTTCATTACATCTGACTTCTCCGACCCGGCCGCACAACCTGAGCTTCCAGCGGGTCAGATCTGGCGTCATGGGCGGGCGAGGTTATACCACCGGGTGGGTGGGAGGAGCAAGCTTGAAGACCTTCCGGCAAGATTTAAAGCGGCAAGGATACCTGCCAATGAGTGTGGATGAACAACATATACCATTCCTAGAACTCCTGTTACAGGTGAGTAACCTGTATTTCTTACGCAACTGTACTTTCAAACAACATGAAGTCTTGCTGTATTCTGACTTAATGCAGTTAGCCCCAGCATTTGAACTGCCCCGGAGAGTAAGGAGTTAATTCTATGCTGAAGCATAGAACGTTGAGCTCGAGCTCGGTTTTCAAACCTCTGTCAGTGGTACTTCCCAGTGTAACCGTCAGATTATTTACTCCGCCTAACAGTGAAGTCGCTCCAGAGATTTCCTCTGCTCAGTCTGGTAAAAAGTAAAGCGTTCAGTTTTAAACCATTCTATTTGTTGTTTTTTCAGATTTCCAGCCTCTGTCTACGGTACAGGTAGTGTTGTAGCTAGATAGTCACTGTGTTTATTTTGAAAGAAAGTGTGGACATTTTTTTCCTCGGATTCTTATCTGTCAGTCCGGTCAGGAAAAGACCTTCTATCTTCTTCTGTTTTCTAAAGTGAATTTTTTTGGGATTAGAGTGGTGTTCTGGTACCGATCGGTTTCAAAAGAACCAGGCCTTTTTCTGGTTCTTTTTCAAAACCCGTGACACGGTTTGTAACCGATTGATTATTTTATTAACTGGCTTGAAAGCTGCTATAGGGTAATGTGGTAGGTTGGCCATGTCTGAGAAGCCCAAGAAGAAAACCAGTCCCACTGGGTTTCAACACTGTACTGAGTGTGGGGAGGCCTTTGCCAAGGTGGAGCCCCATCTCATCTGTGTTTATTGTGTGGGGTTTGACCACCGCAAGTCAGACTGCCAAATTTGTAAAAACTTTCCTAAATCCACTCTAGATAAAAGATTGAGTAGGTTGAATGAAAGGGAGTCCGAGAAGTCTGTAGATCCGGATGGCCAGCCAGTTTGGTTGTGGCCAAACCTGAGGAGGTGCCTACTGACCTATGCGATACCTCGGGTAAAAGGAGAGCCGACCCTAAGGGGCCGGTTCTGTCAAAACGAAAACGTAAGTATGCCGGTTCGGATCCTTTACTGCATTCGCCAACCACGGACAAAATGGCCAAAGCAATTAGCATTGTCCTGTCGCTGCGAGCGGTTCTGTCTGAACGGGTACCACCGGTTAGGTTGTATCTGTCTCCTTCAGATTACGATTCAGATACTTTTTATGAGGAGTGGGAGGGAGACTAAGACTATCCCGATGATGATGACCAGGGGGGTCTGGATGTGCCCATTGAACCGAACATCTCCCCAGACAGGCCCTCGGATGTCTCCTTCCCAGGCTGTGAGTCCCCTTCACACTTTTTGTTTTACAAAAAGGTGTTCGAAACCCTTTAGCTTGCCTTGGTTGAAGCTGCAGAGGAGGAGGAGGAGGAAGAGCCTGATTTTGTGGAAATGATGGACATCCCAGAGTCCAAAAGGCTGTCTTTCCCTCTTCATAAGTCCTTGGGGAAACGGACACAAAAAATTTTACAAACTCCTAGTTCATTACCTCCTGTGGACAAAAGAATGGACAGGAGGTATATGTTATCAGGCTCAACTACGGAGTTCCTTTATAATCATAGCAGCCATGTTGGGGTAGTGCAGGCTGCATCCTGTGACGGTGCTAATATTCCTTTGGCTTCACACCCCCGGACAAGGACTCCAGGAAAGTGGATGCCATGTCCAAAAAACAATGTTTGGCATCCTCTTTGGGACTCAGGCAGGCTAACTATATGGCCTGCATAGCCAGATGCTAGAAGTCCAGGTGGGATATGGGTCTGGAAATGACTAAACAGGCCTCCCCTCAGCTAGCCAAAGAGCTGGAGGAGGTGGCTGCTGATGGAATTTGAGGCATCAAAAGTACAATTTCATGCTGCTGTGGACTCCATTGATGTGGAATCTAGAGTCATGGCTACATCTGTATCTCTCAGAAGACATGCTTGGCTGAGATGTACTAGCCTCTCACAGGATACCCAGACTAAGGCTATGGATTTTCCTGTAGTGGGTAACTCTGTTTGGGGAGCAGACAAAGGCTTACATGAAAAAAATGGATGACTACAGGACCACTTACAGGAGTGCACAGGCCAAGGAAAGGCAGGCCACTCCTCACAAGCAGCAGTCTAAGGGCAGGTGCAGGCTCTTTCACAGGCCTTTTTACCAAGCCCAGGCCTCCTCTCCCTTCCCACAGAGAGGGTTCTTCAGAGGGAGGGCAGGAGGGTTATGAGCAGGGTTGCTTCCTCCTCCTCCCAGTCTAAGGCTCCTGCCAAGCAGACACTCTGATGTGTCAGCCCAGGTCAACTCCCCAATCACAATAGGAGGCAGGCTGGCTTACTACTTCCAGGCCTTGGAAGTCTGTGACCTCAGACAGGTGGGTCCTGGAAGTAGTAAGCCAGGGACTGGCCCTCAGCTTCAAAAAGTTTCCAAAAAAGGGGGCCAAGTCTTTTCCACCTGCATCAATATCAGAAACCCTTGCACTAGAGGCAGAGGTTTCCTCTCTTCTAGCTCTGCGCTATAGAGAAGGTTCCTTCTCAACATAAGGGAAAGGGACTGTACTCCAGATACATCCTTACCCCAAAGAAGACGGTAGTGGCGACCCATCCTAGACCTAAGGTATTTGAACAAACACATTTCAAAACCCAAATTCAAAATGGTAAATCTGGGACTTATCCTTCCCTCTCTAAGGCCAGGAGATTGGCTAGCATCCCTGGACCTCAAGGATACCTACTTCCATATTTCCTATCAGGTGCTCCCACAGAAAATACCTCAGGTTCGAGTTGCCTTCAGGCCATTACCAGTTCAGAGCCATGCCATTCGGCCTAACATCAGCTCCAAGGGTGTTCACAAAGTGCCTCGCAGTAGTGGTGGCTTACCTCAGAAGACAGGGTATCACTATCTTCCCATATCTGGACGACTGTCTCTTTGTAGGTCAGTCATCTCAACAGGTCTGGTCAGGTCTGCAAACCACCCAGGACCTGCTCAGTTCCCTGGGGTTTCTTCTCAATCTTCCAAAGTCTGTTCTCGAACCAGTTCAACTTACCTTTATAGGAATAGAACTGGACACTACCCAAGCAAAAGCTTTCCTTCCCCTGGTAAGGGTGAAGGCCCTAGTAGATCTTGCTTCATCTTTTCGACCTCAGGTCTCTCGTCCAGCAAGACAGTTCCTCCATCTCCTGGGCCACATGGCAGCTTCCACTGCAGTGGTACAAGGAACAAGATTTCAGATGAGGGACATTCAGTTTCACCTAAGGTCTTTTTGGTCTCAAAAAAAGGATTCCCTTGCCAAACTGATTCCAGTGACTCAGCCTCTGGTCCAAGCTCTCCAGTGGTGGCTGGATCTGGACAACCTCAGACAAGGAGTCCCATTCCTTCCTCAAGCCCCCTCAGTAGTTCTGACTACAGATGCTTCTCTCCTAGGTTGTGGAGTCCACCTGGGAGCCCTAACCGCTCAAGGGGTCTGGTCTCCACAGGAGTCGCTCCTTCACATCAACCTTCTGGAACTTAGGGCAGTGTTCCTGGCCCTGCAGTGCTTCTCAGATTCGGTCAAGGGCAGTGTGGTCCAAGTCAGAACAGACAACACGACCACAGTGTGATATATCAGTGAACAAAGAGGCACTCGGTCCACAGCCTTGTGCACAGAAGCCATGAAACTATGGTCTCTGGCTTGTTCTCTTCAGATTTCCCTGGTAGCAGTTCACCTTCCAGGGAAGGACAATGTACTGGCAGTTGCTCTGGGCAGAATATCTCGGGGACACCACGAATGGTCCCTGGATCCTCTCATCCTGCAGGTCATCTTCTCCAGATGGGGCATTCCAGAGATAGATCTCTTTGAAGCCCCAGACTAACACCAACTCTCTCTGTTCTGTTGCAGATCTCCACTCCTGGGGACTGTCCCCCAGGATGCCCTGATTTTGGATTGGAAGGGCAGGTTCCTCTGTGCCTTCCCTCCATTCCCTCTGCTGTTCAGAGTCCTGATCAAAATCAGAACTCAACCTTGCACAGTGATGCTAGTGGCTCTGGACTGGACCAGACAGCCTTGGTATCCTCTGTTGCTGTCACATCCTCTTTCCCTTCCCAGGAGACACAATCTTCTGTCCTTTCAGGGAGGATCTGGTACCCCAACCTCCAGTATCTCATTCTCAAGGCCTGGCTCTTGAAGAGTTAGAATATGCGGGCCTGCATCTTTCTCAGGCAGTTCTGGATATCTTGAAGGTTTCTAGGAAACCTTTTACTAGAAATACTTACAACTCCAGATGGAAGAGGTTTAGCTTTTGGTGTTCTCAGAAAGGCATTGTGCCTGATTCTGCAGGCATCTCTGCAGCCTTAGATTATCTGGTTCACCTCAATGGTCTAGGCCTTAGGCCTGCAACCCTGAAGGTTCACCTAGCAGCAGTTTCTGCTTTCCTTTCAGCAGGGAAGGGCTCTTCCCTGGCCTCGCATCCTATTTTTAAAAAGTTTTTCAAGGGTCTGGTTCACATAAACCCTCCATTTAGAAAACCGACTCCTGCTTGGAATCTCGATGTCTGCATTGCACAACTCATGCAGCCCCTATTTGAACCTAGGCTTCAGCCGAGCTGAAGTACTTGACCTGGAAAACTGTGTTCCTGGTAGCCATTACTTCTGCCAGGCGGATTAGTGAATTACAAGTCTTGTCAGTTGAGCCTGACTTCATATCCTTCCATAGGGATAAGGCGGTCCTAAAAGCCAATAGGAAGTTCTTGCCCAAAGTGGTGTCAGACTTTCATCTGAACCAGTCCATGTCTCCCCCTGTGTTTTTAATTGAACATTCTTCTTCGGGGGAAAGAAGGTTACACAGTTTGGATGTTAAAAGAGCTCTTAGCTACTACATAAAGCACACTAAGGCTCACAGGAATGACTGTGTTCAATTGTTTCTCAACTATGGTGAGGTGGGAAAAGGTAAATCTGCCACTGAAAGGACTTTTGCCAGGTGGATTGTTTCTTGCATACAGTTCTGTTATGATAAATTGGGTAAAGCACCCCCTCAGGCCTGAGGGCTCACTCGACTAGGGGTACAGCTGCTTCTCTGGCTGCAGCCAGTAAAGCACACTTCTTAGAAATTTGTAAAGCAGCCACCTGGAAAACGGTACACACATTCACCAAGCATTACTCTCTGGATCTTCCTGGACATAAGTCTCCACCACTCATTCACACTATTGGGATCTGCACCGGAGGCACTAGGTCCCATTGGGAGCAAACTTTTTGCTGGAGGGTCGGCGCCAGAGATGGAGCCGCGAGGAACGGCACCGCAAGCCTCAGCTCGCGCAGTAGTGACCATCTCGGCGTCGACCCTCCAACCGCCTCAGTTCCTTTTTTCCCACCGAGTGCGCTTCAGTGACGACGTCGCTCGCCCGCCGGGAGTCAGACTTCAAACTAGCAGCATAATTTTCAGTTTTGTTATTTTGTAGTATTATCTCGATAAAGTATCGCTTAGTTTATTCTTATTTTAAAAATAAAGAAGTCTCAGCCTACTTTGATGGAGTCGACCATGAGCAGGTCAGGTGACAGTAGGGAGACTTCGTATGAAAGCTGTTCAGTCAGTCGGGCTGGGTCGGTCCGCCGCCTTCTCCGGAGGGGTCGACAGCGGTCAGCCCAATGCCGAGGATGGGCGGTCCCGTCGGAAGCATAAAAATAAGCGGTCGCATTCTCGGCACCGTTAGCCTCGAGCTCTTCTTGACCCACAGGTCTAAAAGAAAGGCATCACCTTGAAATTAAGCCCTCTTATGTCTGCGCATAGGCGTTGGTTATGGGGCTAGTTGCGGTCTCTCCTTGGTCACCAACCTCTGCTTCTCGTAGCCAGCGGCTTTGACATCGGAGCCCTACCCCGCCCGAAGGTAGGTCTTCAGATGAGCAGTTTCATCAGTGGGCTGCTCTTATGGAGCAGTGGGCTCAGAGGTTGGTTCGGCTACCTGGCTCGGTCACTCATGGACCTTCGGGCTCATTGGGAGACCAGGTAGGACGGTTGGACTTTCCTGGTCGTGCGGCACCTTCTTTGGTGCCGTCGACTCCAACAGGTGTTCTCCCCCCACATGGCTCTACGGTGCAGGGGACCACCGTGCCCTTATCTCCTGCTCTTCTTCGCCCCAAAACCTGTTTTTGGAGTCTGGGGGTGTTTTCGGCGCCGTGCGGCTTCTCGGTGCCGCTTGGTCCCTCTGCATCATTCTCAGTGTCGTGCACCTCCTCGGCGCCGGGGGCTCTTGGGGCTCCCTCTGCTTTTCAGGACTCCTCCTTTCACTCGTTTCCTTCTTCCCTCTCTTCTGATTTTCATTCCTTTCCTGTCCATACAGTCCCTCCTGGACTGTCAGGAGATGACATTGAGCCTGACCCAGACCTTCGATTGGGTGATGAAGTGGACGAAGCAGGATCTATTACTGCTACAGAGCCTGTGGTCAAGGACCTGTCCTTTAAGTCTCTGCTGAAAAATCTGAGTTCCACTCTTTCTCTCCAGACTACAGACATCGATCCTGGGAAATTGTTAAGACTCCAATACTTTCATGTCCCGGAGATTCCTACGGATTTGACTCCTCCGGTTCAGCCTTCCTTCGAGACGCTGTCTCAAATGGTATGGAATAATCCTGCTCTCACCCCTTCGGTGGCTAAATCCATAGATAGGAAATATTCGACCCCCAAGGATCGTCCCATTTTGGCATCTCAAGCCTTTGCGGATCCTATTGTAGTCCTGGCAGAGAATAAGGTCGTTCTTCCTCAAACTTCTACAGCTTGACCTATTAGCAAAGAATCTCGTAAGATAGACACCTTAGGTAAGAGAGTCTTTGCTGCTTCTACTCTAAGTATGCGTATTGCCAGTTACCAGGGCTATTTCTTCCAGTATGAATATATCCGGTGGCATTCTATCAAGCAAATGGTTGAAGCTCTACTGGAGTCAGATGCAAAGCCAGAGCTTCTTCAGACCATCACCAGAGGTATCGAATCTAACAGCCAGCAGGTTAAAGCAGCCATGGATGCTTTCGACACTGCTTCCCGTTCAGCGGCTGCTGGTATTTGCACCCGCTGCCATTTCTGGCTGCGCACTTCGGGCTTCATGAATGATGCGCAGCAGCAGGTAATGGCATTGCCCTTTGATGGTGCATATCTTTTTGGTCCTTAGGTAGAGCAAGCTCTAGAAGCTACTCAAAAGACTAGGTCAGCCATTAGTTGGCTCGACCCTCCTGCCCCTCTCGAGGGCATGTCAATAAGCGTCAGTTTCATAATCGTCAGTCCTTTTGAGGCAGAGGTTTCCATAAAACCAACCTGCCCAACCTCAAAAGAAGACACAACAGAAAGTGCAAGGGCCCGAGCGCAGCGCTGCGTATGAATTGCTGGCCCAAGTCCCATCTTAGCTGCCCGAGGTGGACTTTTCCTCTCCGGTGGGAGGTCGTCTGATGCACTTCTATAGCCAGTGGAAGTCCATAACCTCAGACAAATGGGTCCTTCGGATAATTTGCGAGGGGTATTCACTCAATCTTGTGGAGACCCCTCCGGATCGTCCTCCCAAACGGCAGCCCAGGCTGTCAACCCTTCAGTCAGACCTTCTCGCCGCCGAGATTCAGGGCCTTCTGAACAACAGGGCAGTAGAAGTGGTGCAGCTGCATCAACGGAACACGGGGTTCTACTCCCATTACTTTCTGGTTTCAAAGAAGTCCGGGGGAATGCGCCCCATTCTAGATCTCAGAAAGCTAAACAAATTTCTCCCCAAGGAGAAATTCAAAATGATTTCTCTGGGAACCCTGTTACCTTTGCTTCATCAACACGACTGTCTAGCCTCCCTGGACATGCAGGATGCTTACCAGCACATTCCTATTCACCCGATGCATCACAAATTCCTGAGGTTTGTGGCTCTGGGACAACATTATCAGTTCAGAGTCCTGCCCATTGGGCTATCCTCGGCGCCGCAGGTTTTTACAAAGTGTTGTGCAGTTCTCACAGCACACCTCAGAAAGGTTGGGATACAGGTGTTCCCTTATCTGGACGATTGGCTTCTAGCAAGCCCTTCCAGGCAGAGGGACCTGGGCCGTGAGAGACCTGCCTCGCCTCACGTCCATGGAGTTCTATGGAACCTCAAGAAATCGCAACTGCAGCCCTCCCAGAGGCTCCTCTTTATAGGGACTCTTCTGGACACCTCCTGTGCGAGGCTTTTCTTCCAGAAGACAGAAGGAACGATATCCTTCAAATGGCCCGTCACATCGGGGAGAACAGCTCAGTTACAGCTCTCTCGATGCAACGGATGCTAGGCCTCATGGCATCCTCAGTGTTCACTGTACCCCTAGCACGTCTGCACATGAGAACCACTCAGTGGATGCTCAGTACTCATTGGTCCCCTACCTCTCACCCGCAGTCCTATCTCATCAAGGTGACAGAACCTTTAAAGAGGTCACTCACCTGGTGGTCTCAAGAGAGCAATCTCCTGGACGGATATCCTTTTGCTCCTCTGGACCATCAAATCTCCATTACCACGGACGCATCCCTAATGTGGTGGGGAGCTCACTGTTAGGCTCTCCACACTCAAGGTGTGTGGACTCAAGTCGAGTCCCAGATTCACATTAACGTTGAAGGACATTCTCTGTCACAAGAACATTCTCCTTCAAACGGACAACAAAGCAGTGATGTATTACATCAACAAGCAGGGCGTTGCTCATTCTTACCCCTTATGCAGGGAAGCAATGAGGGTATGGGAATGGTGGTGGAGCACAAGGCTCTAATTCAAGCGGTCTACCTACCGAGAATACAAAACGAGCTGGCAGACCATCTCAGCAGAACAGAGACAGATCCTCACGAGTGGTCTCTCGACTCAACCATAGTTCAGTCACTATTCAAAGAGTGGGGAACTCCAGACCTGGACCTTTTTGCATCCTCACTCAACGCAAAACTGCCCCTCTCCTGCTCCAGAAATCCAGGGCCTGGCATTTTCAGTCAGGATGCGTTCAGGCTGCGGTGGACAAAACGCTTTCTTTACGCCTTTCCACCTCTTCCTCTAATTCAGAGGGTACTCCTCAAGTTCGAATCCCAGGGGGACAAGATGATTCTCATTGCTCCCTTTTGGCCTTGGCAGCTGTGGTTTCTACTACTCAATAGTATGTTGGCAGTTCCTCCGAGACCACTTCCCCTACAGATGAACCTTTTGACTCAGGGTCCAGTGGTCCATCCCAACCTGAGATCACTTCACCTTCACGCTTGGCTCCTGAAGAAGTAGAATAAATCGGTTCAATGTCTCTCGTAGGGTTTCAGATATTCTTCTGGCTGCACGAAAGCCAGCCACTCGGAAAACTTACACAGCTAAGTGGAAGCGTTTTTCGCTCTGGTGTGCAAAGTCCTCTTTGAATCCCTTTTCCTGTCCACCTGATAAGGTTCTGGGGTACCTCTTGGACCTCTCAAATTCAGGTCTGCAGTACTCTACAGTCAAAGTTCACCTTGGTGCCATTTCAGCATATCATGAGCCGTTTTTTCCTCAACACTAGCTAAATTACCTGTGGTTAAGAGATTTCTTAAAGGAATTTTGCATACTAGACCTCCTACAAGACGTCCAGTTGCAGCCTGGGACATTAATCTTGTGCTAGACATGCTCACTCAGAAACCTTTCGAACCTCTGGCCACCTGTGAGCTAAAATTTCTCACCTGGAAGACTGCCTTCCTAGTGGCCATTACCTCAGCTTGCAGGGTCTCTGAGATACATGCCCTGGTCACAGATCCTCCGTACACTGTGTTCCATAAGGACAAAGTAGTCCTTCGGACCCATCCGAAATTTCTTCCTAAGGTTGTGTCAGAGTTTCATCTAAACCAACCTCTGGTCCTTCCCTCTTGCTGCTGGACTTCCAAAATGAAGAGCGTCTCTTCATTCTTTGGATGTTAAGAGAGCTTTACGTTTCTATCTAGATAGAACCAAGGATTTTTGCAAAGCCCAGCAACTGTTTGTCTCCTTCAGTGAGACCCGGCTGGGTCAACCTGTCGCTATCAGATGTATCTCAGCATGGTTAGTGGCATGCCTTCGCCACTGCTATTCCATGGCACAGGTTAAGTTGGAGGGTAGGGTTTACGCTCACTCTACTAGAGCGGTCGCGGCATCCCTAGTGGAAATTCGCAACGTGCCCTTTGCAGATATTTGCAACGCGGCCACCTGGAGTTCAGTGCATACTTTCGTTAAACATTATGCACTGGATGTCCATGCCAGACGATATTCTTCCTTTGGCAGAGCCATCCTTAATGGACTTCTGTCCTAGAAACGTGAGCTCTTGGTCTCTCCTGCCACCCTCTTGGGGGATTATTAGCTTGGTACTCTCCCAATAGTGTGAATGAGTGGTGGAGACTTATGTCCAGGAAGATATGAAAATTACGTACCTACCGTAATTCTTGATCTTCTTGGACGAGTCTCCACCACTCATTCACACACCCACCCTCTGTCCCCCGAGCTCACCTCTGTTGTTGGTCTTCACTCCCCCAAATCTTTAGGCTGTGAAGACTTCTTTGTTGACCCATCTTATACAGGTCACCCGGACTATCTTATGTCTGGTTTTTAGGTTAGGCTACCCTTCCAGGTTAGTTACGCTGCACCTCCTTGGTAAAAAAGGTACTGAGGCAGTTGGAGGGTCGACGCCGAGATAGTCATTACATGACTGAGAGCTAGTAATTGCGTTCCTCGCTGACTCCATCTCTGGCGCCGACCCTCCAGCAAAAAGTTTGCTCCCGATGGGTCCTAGTGCCTCCGGCGCAGATCCCAATAATGTGAATGAGTGGTGGAGACTCATCCAAGAAGATCAAGAATTACGGTAGGTACGTAATTTTCATATATCCAGGCTAGGAGTGATGCTTGGTTTTGTACAGCAGTACTTGTTCCCAAAGTAGGTTTTGCATTCCCTCCTCCATAGGGGGAACTGCTTGGTAGTCTGCATTAAGTCCAAATATAGCAAAACTTCAAGTTGTTTGAAGAAGAAATTATTCACCATAGTAATGTTGTTTCTTCT
This sequence comes from Neoceratodus forsteri, assembly GCA_016271365.2. Lineage (NCBI taxonomy): Eukaryota > Metazoa > Chordata > Ceratodontiformes > Ceratodontidae > Neoceratodus > Neoceratodus forsteri. Next base: position 1,020,387,065 of record CM028134.1, read on the forward strand.
AATGGAGTCTTGCTGTGTTCTGATCCTCCGGTCTCCCCTCTCAGAACCTAGTTTTTGGGATTTGCACCTCAGGGGTTTACCTTGTACCCTCCCTCTTGGGTGGGTTAGTTATTTTGAGTTCTCTCTTGTGTTATAAATGTGTTTAGTGTTGTCACTACCTTTTTCTTCTTGGTTTCTCGACTTGAATCTTCTGGGCCCAAATTGTTGCCTTTTGGCTTATATTCAAATAATTTCCATATTTTGTACTTGGTTAGTTAGTTGCTCATATGAATCTGACGGTTACACTGGGAAGTACCACAGACAGAGGTTTGAAAACCAAGCTTGAGCTCAACATTCTATGCTTCAGCATAGAGTTAACTCCTTACTCTCTGGGGCAGTTCAAGTTCTGGGGCTAACTGCATTAAGTCAGAATATAGCAAGACTCCATTAGAAGAAACAACATTACTAAGGTGAGTAATTTTTTCTTGTAGGAGTGTGGATATGTTGTTCATCCACACTGTTTGGCATTGTCCCCTTCCACGTTAAATCTGCTGGAAGTCTTCAAGCTGGCTCCTCCCACCCACCCGGGTGGTATATACCTCGGCTCTGCCCCATGACACCAGATCTTCCTTTCTGCTGGAAGATGCAGGTTGCCTCCCTTGTGCTCTCGCATTTTGTAGGCCCTGGCTTTCAAATCGTCTGTTTTACTGAAATTGAAACTTGTTCGAGTTAGCGATCATGCTTTTGCTGCTTCGATCATGGAGGAAAAATCTTCCCTGGGATTTCGCCGGTGTCCCTGCAGCCAAAAGACGTCGCGCATCGATTCTCACCTCATGTGCATCTACCCCGTCCTGCAGTTATTGCTTGGCCTTCCATCCCAATGTCCTGGACGACCGCAAGGCACGCCTGAAGCTGGGAAGACCAGTAAAAAGGAACCCTCCGGTGAAGTCCAAGGAGGCTAGGTGGGCGGTTTCTGCGGCCGCGGTCTCCGCCATGCAGTTGGAACATATGAAGGCATTCGAGGAGGAAGCCGCTCGTGCTTCGGCCAATTGACGCTTCTTTGTTCCTCTCAACCTAGGCTCCACCTTTACTGGTTCTTTTAAAGAGTTGTGCCAGTCTCTCCCCACCCAGGGTGAGGCGCCCTTGGGCTCGCACTCCTCTCGCGCTCGGAAGAGAGAAAAAGAACCTTCGTCTTTGTTCCATCAAAGACCATCTTTGGACCAAGAGAGGTCTGAGTCCCAAGAGCATGCGGTCTCGACCCTGGTCGAGATCACCTTCTCAGCCACTGGTTTACAGGCCTTCCATCTGGCCAGGGGACAGAGGAAGTGGCCGTCGAGGTAATGCTTGATCTAATCGATCCTTTGTCGCCGGCCGTGGCCGACAAATCCTTAGAACGGACTCCAGTCCTAGTATTTCATGATGAAGAGACCCAGCCCGCTGGCGTCCCCATCAAGGACCCGGTTCTGGACCCTCGGGTTTCAACGATTCCACTGGTGTCTCCCGATCGACAGAGTCGGCCTCCCCGATCTTGGCCGAGGTCCTGGACTCCCTCGGCCAAGCGACCAAGGAAGAGCCAAAGAGGAGGCGATGCCACAGGTCATCCTCATCCTCCCTGGACGAGGAGCGACTGTGACGGAAACTCCGGTGCTATGAGGACCTTATGTAGCAACAGCTGATCCTGACCGGGCAGATGCCGGCTCTGCTGCCCACCCCGGCCATTACTTGACTTTCGCTTCCCAGGCTAAAGTCAACCCCTCCTGAACCAAAGTCTCTGGTTCCTCCGCCAGTGGGGTCGGCCCGTCCTCAGATTTGGCCTATTCCGGTCTCTCCACCTGTTTCAGTGGAACCGCCACCTGAGCAGCCTACGGGAGGGGCTCCCTCGAAATAGGACTGACTAGACACCGGACTTCCCAGACGTCTGTCGATTACAGTCACCCCGGACCTCCCACGGCGGATCGAGGGTGATTTAGGCGGTAGACTGCTGTATCACAACTCTTCAGACTCGGATGGGCTCCACTCTCATCCTGAGGATGATGAGTCGTCCGTTAGCACAAGGATGGAGGAAGGCCCTTCCTCCTTCCAAGGGACTTTCTGGCTCATTTCTGAATCTATGGGAATGCCCACTCATGAATTACGATCAAATGATAAAGCCCTTCTGCGTGTTCCAAGATGTAGAACTAATATGGGCACTCGTGCGTTTTCCTATACTGCTCCTAAATCCTGGAACTCTGTACCCCTCTCTATCCATCAAACAAGCAGCCATGCTGTCTTTAAGAAGCTACATCGGGAACACCTTCACACCTTACATCCCTTCACCTGTTTTAACCCACCTTGAACCCACACTCTTTCTTGCCCTCTCCACATCTCCATCCTGTCTACCTCCTTTTTACTTTCCCTCCTCTCACTACCTACACCTGCCAAGCTCTTTCATCCTCTCATTCCTTCCTCTCTCCCCCTCTCTACTTTTCATGGCACTTATTGTACTGTAACCTACTACCTTCCCATGTTGTACTTTCTTTTGTTACTAATCCTGCTTTTTTCCCCTGTATTCACAGTATCTTAACCTTCAGTATTCAGAATGTCAATGTACTTATTACACACTGTTTTTATCCTGTTTTGTACTGCCTCCATGTGCTGCGTCACACGTTTATTGTTTGTCTGTAAAATGTTCTCTCCCGGTCGTGCCTGAAAATAGGCATTGTTTGTCTAGTGCACTTACCCGGTCACCAAAAGCAAAATAAAATAAATAAATGCCCCTGGAACCTATCCAGAAAAAGGCGGGGTACCCCCTCACAGATATTCTAAAGAGAGGGAATACCCCGGCGGAGGCCTTTCCAGTGGCCAAAGCCATTGTTGGCCTGGCCCTTGAACTTTGGCAGCACCCTGCCTCATGCCCAACAGAGTCTGCCTGCATGGCCCGCAAGTACGCGGTGCCCATGGGGACCCTTGCAGGGTTCACAGAGCACCCTTCGGCCGAGAGCCTGGTGACCGCCTCTGTGTTCAGGCGTACTGGTAGTTCGGCCGACACTGACCGACCCCAGGATAGAGTCCAAAAATATGGATCACACTGCCCGAAAGGTCTGTGCGGCCTCTTCTTTGGGTCTTCATCAGGCCAGCTCAGCTGTCATTATGGCACACTTCTCTCATGCCCTTCTTGGGTTATTAGACAAAGTTCTCCCTCATCTTCCCATGGACATGCAGACCACGGTCAAACATGTCCGTGACTAGGACCTTGCTGTTACTAGGCAGCAGCTCCAGACGGCCCTGGACATTGGGGATTCTTGTGCCCGCTCGATGGCCGCCGCAGTGGCCTCTCGCCACGGGGCTTGGCTGAGGCTTTCCTCCTTTCCATCGGATACTCAGCACAAGTTAGCTGATGTGCCTTTCCTGGGGACCGACTTGTTCTGTCCGGGAGTGGCTGGTCACCTACAGCGCAATAGCAGTCCAATGCCACCTTGGACGCCACTTCTGCCAAGGGTTCTTCGGGCAAGAACCAGCAGAAGAAGAAGCCTTTTCAGCACTCTTCCCCTGCGGTCCAGCAGCCCTCCTATTAAGGAGGACAGCAGCATCAGCAGCAGGCTGAAGCTTGGCGCCCTCGGCCCAAGCCTGGACCCCAACAGGCCCACAAAGGAGGTTGAGATTCAGGTCCTGGAGCCTCCTCCTCCAAGCCTGCCCAGTGACTGGATGGGGGTTGCCACCCCTATTTCCATCACGCCAGCTGTGGGCCTTCCCGTGGGGGGTCGGCTCTGCCACTTCCTTTACACCTATGACTTCAGACAGGTGGGTTCTTGAAGTGGTCGGTCAGGGACTGCCTCTACTGTTCGAGCAGTACCCTCCCAGCTGAGCCCGCGTCCCTTGGGAGGAATGGATTTCCGCTTGCACCCAGTCGGCTCTTCGAGATGACATAGCTCAGTTCCGCCACAAGGAGGCAGTAGCTCCTGTGGTGGATCCTCCAGCAGACCCAGCCTTTGTCTCCAGGTAATCCTTGTGCCTAAGCGGATGAGGGGTTGGCGCCCCATTCTAGATCTCCATGACCTGAATAGATTTCTCAGGTCTCATACCTTTCAGATGGTCACTCTGTCCCAGATCATAGCATCCTTGGAGCGAAACGTGGTTCTTTTCACTGGATCTGCAAGACATGTTCTTTCATGTCCCAATCCATCCATCTCATCAGTAGTTCCTCCGCTTCAGAGTCGAGGGGACCCTGTACGAGTTCCAAGCCATGCCGTTCGGCCTGTCATCAGCCCCATGGGTCTTCACTAAATGCATTGCAATGGTGGCGGCCCATCTTCGGCATCGAGGAGTCAGAAGCTACCCTTATCTCGACGATTGGCTCCTTGCAGGTTCCACCCAACAGGAGGTGGAGAGATCCAGGGATCTGGCCCTCCAGACCTGTTCCCAACTCAGCCTCCTGATCGACGAGGCCAAGTCAGAACTCGTGCCTTCCCAGGTGATGGGCTTCATCGGGGCAGAGCTCGACTCTTGTCAAGCCAGAGCTCGGCTCCTGATGGACAGGGCTGAGGTTCTCTCCTCCTTTGCCCAGTCATTTCTGGTTGTGCACTTGCACCCTGCCGCGTACTTTTTGTGCCTTCTGGGTTACATGGCAGCGTGCACCTCAGTGGTCCGTTGGGCCAGGTTGCACGTGCGCACCCTCCAGTGGGTGCTGGCCGCCCATTGGACTCAGCGATATGGTCATTTTGATCAGCTGATCACTGTAATCCAGAGGATGTGGGACGCTCTCCAGTGGTGGATCGCCCCAGACTGGTTGCAGGAAGGGATTGTATTTGTCCGCCCCGAGCCAATGGTCGTTCTTACGACCGATGCCTCTCTGATAGGCTGGGGAGCCCACATGGGGGACAACAGGGCCCATGGATTCTGGACCCCCAAGGAGTCCCGATTGCTACATCAACCTGTTGGAGCTCAACGCAGTCAGACTGGCACTGTCAGCTTTCACTCTTCCGCTCCGGGATAAAGTGGTTCAAGTCCAGATGGATAATACCACGACCATGTACTACCTCAACAAACAGGGCAGCACACACTCCCATCTGCTATGCAAGGAGGCGCTCTGCATCTGGACCCTTGTAAGCCGGGTAGAGGCGGATCTCCTAGCCATCCATGTGGCTGGAGCATCAATCCAGCTGGCGGATGCTCTCAGCCGCATAGGCCAGACATCCCATGAATGGTCTCTCCATCCAGAGGTAGCTTACAGCCTGTTCTCCCATTGGGGCAAACCAATGGTGAACCTTTTGCCTCCAAGGGAAATGCCAAGCTGAGGCTGTATCATGCATGCCCCACCTCAGCAGGGTTCGCTGTGGGGGGATGCCTTCTCAAGGCCGTGGACCCCAGGCCTCCTCTATGCCTTCCCTCCATTTCACCTGTTCCACAAGGTGTTACTCAAGGTGAGGAGGGACAAAGCGAAGGTGATTCTGGTAGCCCTAGACTGGCTGCGCCAGTTCTAGTACTCAGATCTCCTCAGCCTCAGGTGCAGGCTCCCGGAGCGGCTTTACACATGCCTGGACCTGATATCTCTCAACCAGGGAAAGGTTTTCCATCCGGACCTTCAGCCCCTGCACCTCACAGCCTGGTACCTGAACGGCTAGAGTTCCAGGCTTTGGGTCTTTCCAAAGATGTCTACACAGTGGTGGAGGCATCTAGAAAGGAATCGACCAGGAAATGTTGTGCCTTCAAATGGAATAGATTTTCCATTTGGTGTCAGGGTAAGGGTCTGGACCCCTTATCTTGTTCTGTGGCTAACATTCTTGACTACCTTTGGTCTCTCTCCAAAGGGGGTCTGCGGTCTTGGACCCTTAGGGTGCACCTGGCAGCCATTCCTGCTTACCGGGCATGGGACGGTCATCCGACATTGAAGCAGGAGACAGTGGTCAAGTGCTTTTTCAAAGGCCTGGATCACATTTCCCCTTCGGTGCTTGAACCTCCACCTCCATGGGATCTGCTGCTGGTTTTGGCAGAGCTCATGGGCAAGCCATTTGAACCCATGCACAAGTGTGAGCTGTCACACATGTTGTGGAAGATGGTCTTCCTGGTGGCTATCACGTCAGCCAGAAGGACGGGAGCTCCAGGCGCTTTCAGTGGACTCCCCTTATCTAGTCTTCCACAGGGACAAAGTTGTCCTGCGCCCCCAACCGAAATTCCTTCTGAAGGTGGTTTCAGAGTTTCATCTTAACCAAGTGTTGACTCTGCTGGTTTACTACCCTAACTACACCTCGGACCCAGAGTATAGGCTCCATACTTTGGACCTGAGACGTGCTCTCTCCTATTATAAGGAGAGAGAATGGTGGATATTCGTGGAGAGGTTGGCCAGCTGTTTGTCATTTACGCTGAAGCCGCTTCTGGGAGACCTGCAGCGAAGTGGACTATTGCAAGATGGATTACATCATGCATAGGTCTGTGGTACGAGTTGGCGGGCAAGGAGCCACCCAGAGGGATAAGAGCTCATTCTATGCTCCATACTGCTGCATCAGTGGCTGCTTCCAGGGACATCCCCATCCAGGAAATCTGTCTGGGTGCTACCTGGAAGTCAGCAAACACCTTTATCACCCATTACCACATCAACCTTGAGTCAGGCTGGGAAGCTGGTTTTGGGGCCTCGGTTCTCGAATCTCTGTTCCCTAAGTAGGGGGTGTGCGCCTGGCCTCCCTCCTCCCGGAGAACTGCTTGGAGTCTGCCAGACAGTGTGGATGAACAACATATCCACGCTCCTAGAAGAACAGGTTACTCACCTGTAACAGTAGTTCTAGGAGTGGTATATGTTGTTCACCCACACGGACCCTCTCAGGCTGTGGATGCACACAACCTTGTTTCCAGCGGGCTAAAAAAGAACTGGAAGGGGACAGGATCAGTTGTGTTCCAGGACAGTAGCTGCTGCTGCTGTTGTTTTTCACAGGGTTCTTGTGGATTTTACTTGGTAGGTTAGTTCTTTTCTTTCTTTCTTCTAAGGGGCTAGCAGGGTATTGTTTTGGGGATGCTGGATGTTTGTAAACTGATTTGGTGGCTGTAAGTGGGGCTCTTTTTGTGGATGTTTCACTGTGTAACAGGCTGCGCTGGTAGAGGCCTATTTCTGCTGATTTAAAACCTATTTGGTGGGATTTGCTTGGACCTGGTTCTTTAGCTGCAGGGCTTGGAGGGGAGACACAGGGCTGATACACTCTCTCTTGTCAGGTGTCTGCCCAAGACCCGCCCTCCCTCCCAGAAGTCTGCAAATTTATGGGGAACTCCTGCCCTGCAATTGGAGAAAGCTGCTGGTGCAGCTCATGTAGTTCTAGCCACTGGGGGTTGGATTAAGGCTGGGAGAGAGGAGCTTGGGAGTTCATTTCCTTATAAGTTTAATGTGTTGTACTGCACCTAGTAACAGAGTTACTGGTGTACAGTGGACTGTCTCTAAGATTAGTGGGTGACCTGATTAGGCAGTAGGGGTATGTTGGACTAGGGGGAACCTGGTGGCTCACCCAAGAAACCTATTTGGAAGGGGATGGAACCACACATCATTAGGGCGGCATCTTTGGGAGGGTGGTGGGGTGCACAGGGTGTGGAGCAGCCATGATACTGGACTGGGCTTGGAAGTTTGGTGGTTGCCCAGTGTGCTACAGCTAGCACAGCTAGGGAGGAGGTTGCGAGGATGAGGAGAAGCTGGGGGAAGGGGTGGTATGGTTGGGGAAGGGGCTGGAAATCTCCACAGGGTTGCACCAAGCACTGGGGTGGGGTATAGGAAAGGAGTGCAGGAGAATACTCAGGGGTCACATAGGGACCCTGGCAGAGGGGTCCAAGGACACTACCAAGGAAGCAGGCAGGTAACTGGGGACCCTCACAAGGAGAGACGGAGGGGACAACATTCTCAGGAAGTAGGCAGATGGCCAGTGCTGGACAGAAGGAAGCAAGGCGGGGAGTGGATCAGACCTTACACTCAGTAACCGCTTCAATTCTCTTCTTCTGCTCAAGGATGAGGGGGTGATGTAGCCACGACAGAGGTGGTTAGAGGCGGAAAGGGAGTGGGAGGCAGGAGGCAGGGCCAGATATCAGGAAGAGCAGGGGGACCTGGAATGCAGGAGAATGGGGAGCAGTAAATCAGAGCAGGATGGGCAGGGAAGAGGGAGGAAAGCGCAGGAGAAGGACCAGTTGGGAGGAAGGTAAGGAGAAGGACCAGAAGTACAAGGAGGATTCAGTAAAGGGAGCTGAGGTTTGAGGCCAGGGAGCACGGCGAGCAGGAGGAACTAAATGGAGACAGGAAGGAAGGGAGGATGAGTCAGGCTAGTTTAGCAGATGGGGAGAAGGACCAGTTGCAAGCAGTGAGGGGTGTAAGGTACAGAAGGATACTCAGTAGGAGGGGAGGCATAGGATTGGAGGGAGGGGTGGCCATGGTAAATAAGGAGGGTGGCATGTGGCACCCAGATGGGGGAGGAACAAGGAGCCAGCTGGGTGGAGGGCCGGTAGAAGGATGAGGGACATGGAAGGGGAATGGAGGAAAGGAGTGGTCAGAGTGCTCCTGCTGGGGGATTCTATGATCAGGGGTATCAAATGGGATAGGAGGAGAAGCCTGGCCAGTTAGAACAAGATGCTTCCCTGGACTAACAGTGCACAGGGCTAAGCAGAGGTATATCAGCTGGCAAAGGACTGTGGGGTTCCCCAGACATACTGGTCCACCTGGGTACAAATGACATTGAGGAAATAGCGAGCTAGAGATACAGGCAAGATTCAGGGAGCTGCTGGGGTCTGTCATGACATAGGATGCAGTTTCCTTCTCAGAAATCCTGCCAGTGCCAAGGGCTAATGGGGAACACAAAAGGAAAATTAGAGCGATAAACCAGTGGCTCAGGGAGTGGTGTGAGGCCAGAGGGTATGGGTTGATGGGGGATTGGGGGGAGACCTGGGAGGATAAGGAGCTGTATGCTAGAGATAGACTACATCTAAATTTGGAGGGGAAGGGAATCCTTAAGTTGAAAATAGAGGAGTTCATTGGTGAAAAGTGGGGTTTAAACTTGTGAAGGGGTGGGATGGGAGAAAAGGCTGTCAAGGGGGTGCCGATAAAGGAGGGACTCTGTCTCCACCCCCCTGGGGACCAGGAGGATTGCAGGAAAAGGCCAACTGGCAAAGTGCAGACCAGGAGAAAACAGAATCCCCATGGGAACACGAGCAGGGAAATGGAACTATAGGAAAGGGTGGAAGGTGGTCCTGCTAAATGCCAGGAGCTTGGGCAATAAAATGCCTGAGCTCCAGGCGATGTTAACTGAGGAGCAGTGGATGTGGCAGTGGTCACTGAGACTTGGGCCACTGCAAGACATGACTGGGACCTGAACCTGGAGGGTTACACTATGTTCAGGAAGGACAGGGGAGGAAGGGAGGAGTAGCAATGATAGTCAAAACTGCATTGGCTTAGGGGAGTAGAGGAGGCGGAGAGGAACCATGGGCGATTTGGGTCACCTTGATAACAAGGGGGGCAAGAGAGTAAAAATAGGAGTGGTGTATAGACCCCTGCCCTGGCGGAGGAGCTGGAGGACAGTCTGGTGGCAGATGTTGGAGACACTGCAGACTGGGCAGAGGAGCGTGGTGGTGTTAGGGGACTTAAACATGCCAGGAACAGACTGGGAGACTATGACATCCTCTGTGACCAGGGAACAGAGGTTGTTGGATGTCTTTCAAGGCAGCGTTCCTAACTCAGCAGGTGAGGGAACCGACCAGGGAAACGGGTACTGGATGTGGTCCTGGCAGACAGTGACCAGATTGGGAGCCTGGAGTAAGGGACCCATTGGCGGGGAGTGACCATGCCATGGTCTGGTTCTGCCTGGACTAGGAGGGTAGAAGGCTGCACAAAGACGGAAGTAACTGACTTCAGGGGTGGATTTTAAGGAAATGGGAAGGATCCTTAAGGAGCATTTGGATGGGATTGGGTCAGACATGGATGCTGATAGTAGGTGGGAAATCATCAGGAGAGGGTGCAGGATGCTACCAGCACCTGTGCAAGAGTAAGGCGAAATGCGGTGGGGCCCAAAACCCTGTTGGTGGACCAGGGAGGTCCAGGAGGTGGTGCGGGGAAAGAAAGCAGCCTATAAGAAATTCAAAGTGCTCAAGGGTGAAAGGGATCGAGGGAGTGCAGGCTGATGGCTAGAAGGGCCACTAGAGTGGTGAGGCGGCTAAGGCACGGAAGGGCAGAGCGTGGCCAGGAAATTAGGAGAGGAAAGGGGGTTCTTTAGATACATTGGGGAAAGACGAAGGGTGAAGGGGCAGATTAGCAGGATTAAATCAGGAGAGATGGGCACAAGACCTGGGGGAGCAGGCTGAGGTACTAAATGAGTACTTCACCTCAGTTTTCACCAAGGAAAATGGGGATGCTGCATCATACATGGGAGGAGACAGAGATAATGAGGAGGGGGGACCCTTACCGATCGGCAGGTCTGGGAGAGGGGAGGCATCACTGGCAGGTGGGGGTGGGCTAAGCAGGAGAAGAGGTACCAGAAGTGGAAATCACAGCAGAGGAGGGGAAGCCCTCAGCTACCTTAAGACGGAGAAAGCACCGGGGCGGATAAATTACATCCTAGAGTGCTGAAGGAACTTGCAGATGTCCTGGCGAAACCCTGGCAGAGCTTTCACCATCTCTCTGAGGACAGGGTGGGTGCCCCAAGACTGGAAGGTGGCGCATGCAGTGCCCTATCCACAAGGGGATCAAGGGAGGTGGAGGAACTACAGGCCTGTCAGCCTGACATGGTGGTGGGCAAGGTGATGGAGGGCATTGTCAAGGAGAGGCTAGGGGGACCTGGATAAGTCCAGAGTGCCTGGGCGATAGCATGGATTCATCCGGAAATCGTGTCAGACAAACCTGGTGGAGTTCTATGACTGGGTGACAAGTGCCTTGGACCTGGGTAGACCAGTGGATGTCCTCTTCTAGACTTCAGCAAGGCATTTGACTCTGTTCCTCACGTGGGCCTGTTGGATAAGCTAGGAGAAATGGGGGTGGGAAACCAGATGATCAGATGGATAGAAATTGGCTCCAGGACCCGGACCCAGAGGGTCGTAGTTGGTGGGATAGTCTCATCCCCAAGGAGGGTCATTAGTGGGGTCCCACAGGATCAGTCCTTGGGCCCCTTCTGTTCAACGCCTACCTATCTGACATAAGGACAGGAATCAGGAGTGAGATGAGTCTCTTTGCAGATGACTCAAACTGGGGCGGTGGTGGATGGGGAGGAGGGAGGGTGGCCTGCGGGGACCTGGAGGCTCTGGAAAGATGGTCTAGAAAGTGGAAGCTGAGGTTCAATGCAGGAAATGCAAGGTACTCCACCTGGGGCCAGAAACCCAGGCCAAGTGTACACCTGGGGAATACTACAAGTCTCAATGGCTGAGAGGGACCTGGGGGTGGTGGTGGATGTCAAGATGAACAACTCTGAGACTTGTGGGAGGGCAGCAGCCAAGGCCAACAGGATGCTGGGATGCATCGCTAGGGATCACCTCAGAAGGAGGAGTACTCCTCTGTATAACTGCTTGGTGAGGCCGCACCTGGAGTACTGCGTGCAGTTTTTGGAGCCACACTTAAAGAGGGACATTAACCTCCTGGAGAAGATCCAGAGGAGGGCAACAAAATGATTTGGGGCTTGGGGACAGGACCTATGAGGAGAGGCTCGAAGAGCTAAATATGTACACATTGGAAGAGAGAAGGGACGGGGACATGATAGGGTCTTCAGGTACATGAAGAGGGTAAATGGGGAGGAACAGTCAGGTGCTTGAAGGAAGGAGGAAGGGGCCACTAGAGGGCATGGGTGGAAGATGGAGGGGAAGATTCAGGGAGAAAGGAGGAGGTGCTACTTCACTGAGAGGGTGGTGGAGCCATGGAATGCACTACCTAGGGGCTGGTGGAGGCAGAAACAGTGGAGGGGTTCAAGAGGGGTGGGACAGGTACAGGGAAGGGTTCTGGAAGCAAAATCAATGCAGCAGAATATCCGGAACTGGGAAGGAAAAGCCAGAGAAGGCGAGGGGGACAGCAAGGTCAGCACCCAGGGTGGGGGCTGACCAAACGAGCAGACAGGAAAGACCGTTAGGCCTATTCTGCTGGCATTTTAGTATGTTAGTAAGATCTGGCGTCATGGGGTGGAGCTGAGGTATATACCACCTGGGTGGGTGGGAGGAGCCAGCTTGAAGTCTTCTGGCAGATTTAAAGTGGAAGGGGTCAATGCCAAACAGTGTGGATGAACAACTTATACCACTTCTAGAGCTACTGTTACAGGTGAGTAACCTGTTCTTACTTGCCTCCAATGTACACAGTGTGTATGAATGTAATTATGACATTTTTGTTATTCGTTGGTAACTGAGTAAGGCCCACTAGGAACAATTCCCATTTTCTGGAGTGACACATGAGCTACTGGTAGGATTAAGTGACACGATCGGATTCTCACAGAGTATGCTTGTGGAGGGTGTGAAAATCAAACCCAGGCGGAATGTACCAAGCTCATTCACAGCTTGTTACTGTAAGCACTTGGCTATACTGCCTATCTTATATTCACATGCATGTAAAGATGCTGTGTGTATCTGTCACATGCAGTCAGATTTATTTATTTATTGAAATAGCTTAACCAGGAAAGGCACACTGAGTAACAAGATGCTCATCTCCCGGTGCGACCTGTGGGGAAGGGGTACAAGGGGGTTGGATTACACGCAGATTATCAACTGAGCAAATAACAGAGGCAAATAGCAGCATATGGATACAGTATAATATTATGTGGTGATTTGCATATGCATCCCATGATGCTTTGCATTGTGGGGGCATGTGTGATTTTGTATTTCTTTGAAACTTGGCTTCCCAGCCAAATGCCCTTTGGGGGTAACCATTGCCTCGGTGCTTGCACACAGAGGTTCTTTGTCTTTTAAATAGTTTTTTGTTTTAATTGTGTTCACAACATAACCCAGATAGACCATCTTAGGGTAGCTGGTTCATTCCACTGACGTGTCAAACAGATGAGGCATACTAATGAGTCCTGGTAGGATGAAACACGTGTCTATGTCTTCTGTTGGAACCCTTTGCAAACTGTGTGAGGCGCCTTTTGGCACCATTCATTTCTGCTTAAAGTTGAACCAGTATAATAATCTGTGGTGATTTGCATATGCAGCCCATGATGCTTTGCATTGTCGGGGCATGTGTGATTTTGTATTTACATGGATGCAATTGCATTAAACTACAAGCAACAACACATGGAGTACATTGGATATTGTATGGAGCATACAACAATTACCTGACATATAGCAGCAATACAAGGGAACATTTAGCACACAGTAATATGCAGGTTATGAGCAACAGAAGACATAGAACACATAATGGTGCAGGACAAAAAGGCATAGGACAAAAGTGCTTAGGTTGGGGCTATATACCAGCATTTGTAGCAAAGCTGGTCGGGCAGTGAGGAAGGGAGCAATTGGCGCATGGCCGAAACAGGTACAGGAGCAGTTTAGTGGTGAGGAAATTAGCTAGGGCGGTAGAAAGAGAATGGGCATGTGAGAATGTGGCTTGCCTGGCAGTAGTCTTCCGCCTTGGGATTGATAGTTGGCGGTAGTTGCAGGATCCAAGATAATGGGCGGGGGAAGGGGCAGCTGAGAGCACGAAGGAGAGGTAGGAAGGGATGGTGCCAAGCCATAGGTTAGATACGTATTTAGCACAGTGTGAAGTGCAGTGGTTTCCGAGGGACGGTAGTGCCAGGGAACAGTAGAGGTCGCAGTGGTGGGTGAGGCATCGAGAGGAAAGCGGCAGAAGACATTACAAAGTGTGTCCAGCTTAGATAGGGTGGACTTAGGGGCTGCACTGTAAACAATGTCACAGTAATCAATACATGTACAGTGTGTACCTGTCTCATGCTATTACATACATGTATAAATGCTGAGTACCTGTCCCATGCCATCACATATGTGTACAAATGCCATGTGTACCTGTCACATGCCATTACATACATGTGCAGATTGTGTGTACACCTCTCACATGCTATTACACATAGTGGAGCTGGCCAGGATGCAGCATGACTTCATATACATGTACAATGTATACCTATCACATGCCTTCATATACATGTACAAATGCTGTGTACCTGTCTCTAGCCATCACATGCATGTACAATGTATACCTGTCTCATGCCATCACATATGTGTACATATACCATGTGTATCTGTCACATGCTATCACATACAGTGGAGCTGGCCAGGACGCAGCATGACTTCTCGTATATGTACACCTATCTCATGCCTTCACATACATGTACAGATGATGTGTGTTCCTGTTACATGGTGTCATAATACATGTGCAGTGTGTACCCGTCACATGCCATCGTGACCTTGAATGCTGCATGTATCCATCACGTGGCGTGACATACCTGTATAAATGCTGTGTGTACTTGCCCCATGTGGTCAGATACATATGCAGATGCTGTGTTCCTTTCGAATGCCATCACATAAATCTTCAGATGATATGTGTACCTTTTACATGCCATCACTTGCGTGTACAGATGCTGTGTACTTGTCACAGGCCATCACATATATGTACAGATACTGTGTGTACCTGTCACAGGCTGTTGCATAATGTACAAAGGCATGTTTACCTGTCACGTGCCATCACAAGCATGTACAAATGCCAGGCATACCAGTAACATGCAGTCACGTGGATTTGCGTACTGATCACATGCCATCACATACATATATGCTGTGTATACCTGACACATGCATATGCTGTGCATAACTGTCATATGCATGTACAGATGTTATGTGTGCCTGTCGCATGTTGTCACACATTTACAGATGCTGTGCGCCTGACACTCAGTCACATACATGTACATATGGCGTGCACCTGGCACATGCACATACATATGGTGTGCATAACTGTCACATACATGTACAGATGCTGGGTGTGCCTGTCACATGCTGTCACTTACATGTACAGATGCTGTATGTACCTGCCACATGCATGTTCTTATGCCGTGCATACCTGTCACGTCATCACAGGCATATGCAAGTACCATGTACCTGTCTTATGCCATCAGATGCAGCAGTGTTGACCAGGATGCAACACAAAACAGCATACTGCAGTAAACAAGGCATTTTCAATGGCTGTTAATCCCTTTCATCATGCAGTGTCACAGGATACTGTGTTGCATTCTGGTGGGCTCCACTGTACATGCCCAGCTGTCATGTACTTTGTCACATGCCATCACATACATATAGAAAGGTTGTGTACCTATCACTTGTCATCACATATATACAAATGCCATGTGCACCTGTCACATCCCATCACATGCATGTGCAAATGCCATGTGTACCTGTCATATGCTATCACAGACATGCACAAATGCCACGTGTACCTGTCACATGCTGTCACATATGTGTACCTGTCATATGGTGTTACATGTACAAATGCTGTGTACCAGTCAGTCTTCCAAAGATCAGTCTTCACCATTCATTGCTGGTGGGTCCTGAGCTGAACCCCATGGGAGTGTGTAGCTTTAAGACTTTTGAGAAGGTAAGCTGACTTCGTGGAAGGTGCTGCCTATAATGCCAACGCATAATGTGGCACTCATGGAGTGGCCAGTAACCAATGCTGACTCCCCTTTCTTCTCAGTTCTGCTTTACCAGCCATAGGGGTTGTATCACTATGGGAGCTGTTGAAGAATTTGCATCTGTGCCACCAGGTTCTGCTTGCTTTACTCATTTACTTTCCTTTGTTATTTTTTTGTTTTATAGTACACCATTGGGCACCTTTCTCCTGCTGTTTTCTGTTATTTTCCATCAATTGTGATCATGTCTGAGTTGGGGTCTTGTAAGTCCATGAGTTCAAAGGTGGGTCTTCCCCCAATGCATTGGTGTCCCTGTGGGAAGCCCAAGACCACAACGGACTGGCATGATCATTGTTTCACTTGTCTCTGGGCCTGCACCATGACATGGATAAGTGCAATGGTTGTTTCTGTATGGACTTTTGCGCGTTAAATAACCACGCGTTAAGGTTGGGACGAGACCTCCCGCCCTTTGGAGGATGGCGCTGCACACGGGTCTCTTGACTCTTCCCCATAGCCTCTCCCCAGTACTGCACGTACTAAGGGAGAGCCAGGCCTCTGCTGGTTTAGGTCTCTCTGGAACTGCTAGCCTGCGCGAGAGGTTGGATGGACAGCTGGCCTTCTCCGGGGGGGGGGGGAGAGAGTTGAGCACCGTTCATAGTCCAGTGCTTCTTCAGAGACCCGGACTTTCCCGGTTGTCTTGTCGCAGCTCTACGCTGCACCTATAATGGTGGAGCCCTCTGAAGCATGGCCCAATGCTGCTGCACCTCCTGACACTGCCTTCAGTGTCGGTTAGCGTGGTGGCACAGGCCATGTGGCTTGGTTCCCTCCCTCTGCTGTTCACAGCACTGGAAGAGGTAGGGTCCAGGGGTCACCCATTTGAAGATCTTACTGATCTCATCCTCAGGATCAGAGGAGGCTGATCCCAACTGGCAACCGGACTCTTCAGAGTCCGTGGACTGTTTAGGGCCTAGTCCCAGCTCTTTGCAGCCTGTGGAGCCTCGGGGTTCCCCTCAAGGTGCTGGTCATGGTGCTGCCTTCCCGATGTCCCTTGGAGCTGCTTGTGGTTCCCGGGACACTGCTGGTGGAGGTTCTGCCACCAGAGGGGACAGCTGTGCTGGGTCCAGTGCTGGGCTGGGATCCAGTGCCGCCCTCAATGCCAGGCCAGTTTCAGATGCCACTGTTGCTGCTGTTCTTGGCTCATGGATTTTTGGTGGTGCCGAGGTGCTGTCTGGCACCAAAGGTGGTGCTGGGTTCACTCCCTATCTTTGGTTCTGCTCAGGCTGCTGGACCCTGTCCAAGGAGCAGGGTCCTCCCTGGTGATTCGGGGGTCAGGAGTTCCCTGTCTGTAAGCTGTTCTATTCCTGGGATGGCTGCAGGCCGTTCATGGAGCTGCAGTGCTGACTCTTGGCCTCCCCTCCCGTAGGGACTTCAGAGGCCTTGCAGTCGGTCGGAATAAGGGCTGCCCTGTGGGACACGAATGGCTCTGATTACCTCGCCTGTGGATTTCCCCTCAAGGGCACCACCCCATCCATTCCATTGTGGTTGGGAGATCTGTGGTGGCCATTTTTCACAGCCCTCTCTCTCTCGGGAGAGGTCCCCTGTTCGCTCCCGGAGCCCTGGCAGAGGACCATCCTTGATCTGCCTAGCGACTCCTCCTCCTCTGCCTTCCTCTCCCTCCCTACCTGGGTTTTCTGGTCCTACAGGGTCCATGATCTGGGAGGAATTCAGGGCCACGGTGGCAGCTTGCTCCAGATACCTCAGAGCTTTGGACGAGGTCATTTTTAAACATCAGCCACCAACTCTACAATCCCTTGAGGGAAGTTCTTCCTCATTCTCGTCTGCCTCCTCTGTCCAGTACTCCGCTGATGCTGAACTCACCAGTTATCATCGCTTCCTCTCAAGGATGATGGAAGTCTTGCATCTCTCCCCCTTTTTCTCTCGCAGTCCTGCTTGTGCGAGACTGTCCTTTCTAGGGGGGGTACAGCTTGGACACCAGAGTCATTCCATTGTGGTCCCTGCTATTTTCTAAGGCATTGCACAACATCTGACACCATTCCTCTGTGCCTTCTCCAGCCCTGATGGTCTGCCAGCGCTGGTATTGCGCCCCTGTGGGGTCTCCTGGAGCCGTGTCCCACCCCACTTCAGGAGTGGAACTCTTGGGCATCCCCTCCAGGCATCAGCACCCAAGGCACAGCTGCCCCCCTGACCTTGACTTGGCTGAGTTCGACCGTTGGGGCAGGAAGGTCTTCTCAGCGGCATGCCTCCTCCTCTGTGTGACTGCACACCAGACTACCTATGCAAGGCATCTTTGGTGGTGCCGGGACAGCTCCTAGACTCCATGCCTGATAATGAGGCAGCCAGGTGAGCCATTCACCTTTCCACGCAGGGCCTGGAGCTAGCGAGACACCAAACAGTGAGGTGGCATCCAGACTAGTGGGAACTGCGGTCTGCATTAGGCAGACGGCATGACTTCACCTCTCCCTGTTGTCACCCTTGGCCCGACGTAGGGTGATTGCCTCACAGTACTGAAGGGGGGGGGTTCTTTTCCCTTAAGATCAGGTGAGGGTTAGTGGAGCGACATCCCTCTCTCAGGTCTCAGGAGTGCCCTTCTGTCCCTGACCAGTCTCTGGTCCCTGCAGACCTGTGAGGGGCTCCCCCCCTTGTGTCTCCCCACAGGAGGCTGAGGTACCTTTCTCCCTCACGGTGTGCCAACACTACCTAAGGTTGTGGCTTGGTACTCACCCATCAATAATGAATGATGAAGACTTATCCTTGGAAGATATGAAAATTATGTACTCACCGTAATTCTTGATCTTCCAGGATGTCTTCATTCATTACTACATCCCGCTCACCTTTCCCTCGTGGCCAGACTCCTGGGCAGAGCCGCCTCCCTGTTTGTCTTCCACTTCTAACTAAAGGGACGCTCAGATGGATGTGGACATCCCTTGTGGGAACACCTATTCTTGTAACCCCAGGAATATGATTAACTCTAGCAGTCAGCCTCCTGTGTTGAACTGCCCTGGAGATGAATGAAACTTATTTGCAAGTGGTGGAACATCTATTAGAGCATGCCACCATTCAAGCTGCTGCCCTTATTAACTGCTACATTCTATAATGATCACTTTTCATTCTCCACTTGCCTAGTTAGATGCCTCGGAGACTGTTCCTCAGCTTGACTGAGAAAACATTTATTTCGTCAAAAATAAGTATTCATTTTAATTTCTGTATTAGTACTGCTGCCTTTATGTAGTTTTTGTAGTTAGCACTAGTTTTTAGTTTTTACCTCACTTAGCAGTTCCTTATCGGTTCAATGCTTTGTTCAATGCAATGTTTGAAGATAGAGGGGGATGGCTCGGGGCAATGTGAGGAAGTATTTTTTCACAGAGAGGGTGGTGGACACATGGAACAGCCTTCCCGAGGAGGTTGTGGGATCTAAAACTGGGGGAGAATTCAAGAATGCATGGGACAGACATAAGGCAATTCTTTTGGGGGGGGGTAGGAAGAAATAGGATGTTGGTTAACTAGGATCTGCAGCTTATCCTGTAGGCAGGGAAATGGGCAGACTAGGTGGGCCAAGCTGTCCTTATCTGCCATCAAATCTATGTTTCTAATGCAGCCGTCGATGAATCTGCTATCTGGGCTTATTCCATTAGTTTTTATTTTTAAAATGCATTTAAAACTTAAGTTGGGATCCTCCTTGGTTTGATTTGTGGTTTTGTCTTATTTTGACAGATTTGTGTTTTTTCCCTTGGTTCAGGAACTGACCGCTTTATTCTGTGAACCGATTACTTGGGTTTTCACGTCTTTTAACCTTGGTGGGAAACCTAACTTAAGTTTATTATCTTTTACTTTTATAAAGAAATAGTCTGTGGGTATGTCTGATAAGCCAAAGAAGAAGGCAGGGCCTACCGGATTCAAAAACTGTACCAAGTGTGGAGTGGTCTTTGCCAAGGCTGATAAACACGATTTGAGGTTATTTTGCCTTGTGTTTTCACATTTCCAGGCTGATCATTGAGGTCAGTAAAACTTTTCCAGAAAAAACTGAGTAAAAACGCTTTAAACGTAAGATAGAATGGCCTCTTCATTGGATTCTAGCGACCCATCTTCTGATAGGACTATAGGAAAGGCAAAAGATGTTGAATCTGCCGCCCCTGAAAAAGGCAAGACATCAAAGCCCAAAAAGTCTGGGAAATTGGTGAAAGGTCCGATTTTAACTGCGTCAGTCTTCACCATTCATCACTGTTGGGTACTCGGCCAGAGGTCAGGACCCCGCGGGATTTTTTTTTTTTTTTTTTAGGTAGGCGGATCCGATGCACCATTGGCACCGCCCTCAAGGCCGACGCACTGCGTGGAGCTTGCAGGTTGGCCGTTGGGCGCCGTCGACTCCGCCTCCCTGCCAGTTTTTTGTCTCCTGCCATAGAGGTCACCTCGTGGGATGCTGAGAGAAGATTGAGGCCTGCTTCGCAGTTTTCTCGACTCCGTAATTATTTTACCTTCGGTGCCGAAGTTCATCTGTTCCTGACGGTTCTGTTTTGCCATATTCAATGTCGCTCGGTAAGATCTTTCCATTATTCTATTTTCTGTGATGTCGAGCTTGTTTTTGGTGTTTTTTTCTCCGTAGGTCATGTCTCGGTCGGAGGGCAAGAAGACTTCCAGGACAGGTTGGCCCCCCATGCGATGGTGCCCATGCGGCCGAAAATATTACGTCACCGACCAGCACGACCGTTGTCTTTCATGTCTTGGCCCGCTTCATGGCGTGGATTCTGTAGACGCCTGTTTCTCCATGGACCGCTGGTCATCGAGCAACGCGCATGGGTGGTGTGGGTGAGTCTACCGACTTTCGGGGTTGGGCACGCACTTGTCACAGCCATGCCATGCACTCTTGGCCTTTCCTCTGGGTCTCCTCCGGTTCTACATGGATCGAGGAGAAGGAGCCTCTGCTACTAGTAGCCTGGCCATTGCCGAGGCTCCTTCCAGCAGTGCCGCAGGCCCGTCCCGCTCCTTCGGGGTGGGGACTGGGCACCACCGGCGATACCAGCCTTCGGGGTGAAGGCTCCCCCGGTGTCGGACCCGCGGTTCGCAAGGACCGGATCGGCGCCATCCTTGACGCCATTGGTCGGCACCGTTGCGGGCCTCGGTGCCATTTGCTGTGCCGTGGGCCCTGATGGAGCAGTCATCGGCCCTGGTTTGTCACGCGGCACTGTGGCTACTGTCGGAGCTGTTCGCGGTGCCGATACTGCGAGTGGCGCCATGGGAGCTTCTATGGCGCTGTCTTTGTCTCAGTCTCTGTCTCGACTCAGCACCAAGGTTGAGCATGGTGCTGTGTCCTCGGGACTCGGCACTGTGGGGCTGTTGGATTCCACCATTGGTGCCGTCGTCGGTGCTGCCTCTGCCCTTGGCGCAGCTTGCGGCGCCGTGGAGCCAAGCGGTGCCATCCTCGGCACCGATGGGGCCGTTTTCAGTGCTGTCTTCATCCTTGGCACCGCTTGCCACACTGTGGGGCCGGATGGCACCGTGTCTGGTCCCGTGTCTGGTTCTGTTTGGGCTGGAGCCATGCCCCCTGTCGATTCCGCTCGCGATGCTGTAGGGGGCACTGGCACCGGCTCGGGCATAGTTGTGGTTTCTGGCACCCTTGTCGGCAAAGATGGTAGTGGGCGCCCTCCTATGGTCTGGCACAGGGCCTCTGCCTCTACCTCTTCGGAGGCGTAGTCGGGCTTGGGGTTGACTGTTGGAGTGGGCAGCCCTGTAGTATCCTCGACAAGCCAGAGTCAGCCCCCTTCTGAGGTGGGGTCTGTGGCTACCGAGACTAGGGTCAGGGGTGCTGACCAGCGGACGGTGGTGCAGGCCACCATTGCTCTGCAGCCTGGTCTTGGTGGGTTCACTGACCCCCTCAGCAGTGGTACCACCATTTGTGGTGTGCCTGGATCGCCCAACTTTGGGTCCGATCAGAGCACCTACAGGAGGGGAGGGTACTGTGCCCTGGATAGCTCCTTCGGGTGCTGCCCAGAGCTGTCAGCTACCTAGGCTGGCCCTCTAGAAGAGGAGGGCTCTTTCCGACTCTGCGGGGTCGATCGGCGTGGGGTCTGCATGGCGACCTTTTTCGGGGGTCCACCTGGGCTCTGGGAGAAGCCGTAGTGTGGTTCTCCGCTCTTCCTCCTCGGTCCCTTTGAGAGAGACCCATTCTTTTGAGGTAGGGGACTGTTCTTCTGGACCTATACGGCCCTGGTCGCCTCACAGGGGGGATTCTTCCGGGCGCAGCCAAGGCAGAACTGAAATGGTTGTTCAGCTGTCGGCTGTGAGGTCTTCCGGGGCACCTTCTTCTGCAGGTGCTCCCGGTCCACTCCTTTGCCCAGGCGGAGGTCAGCCAACATCTCTTCTCGGCTTTGTCCCCATTCCTCTGCCACATTCTCCTGCGCTCCCAGGCATTCTTGGTCCGAGCGGGCCTCTCTCCTTTGAACAGTTCAGGGCGGTGACTCCTCGGTTCCCAGCTTATGTTAGGGCGATGGACAGTCAGGTTTTTCAGCCTCCCTCAAGTAGCCACCCTCTCAACAGCCGGTGCCCTCCAGTTCTTCATCTCCCTCTTCTGGGGGAGAGGAACCTTCTGTCCACATCTCTCCAGCTGCTGATCTCACTGAGTATCAGCGCTTCCTCGTGAGGATGTTGGAGGACTTGCACCTCACCTCTGCCACTATTAGCAATCCTGAGCACTCGGCATACGTCTTTCTAAGTGACTTTGGCGAGGCCACCCTTGTTGTGCCGCCCTGGCCTGCTCCCTTTTGGGAGACGTCGTTGCATTCCTGACAGAGGCCCTTCTCTGGAGTTCCTGCCTCTAGGGATCTCAGCCAGAGGTATTGCACCCCCACCCAGAATCTCCAGGTTCCATGCCTCATCCGCAGTGTGGATTGATGCAGTTGGATACTCCTGATGGGCTTCGTGCCCTTCACCGTGACCGGCCCCCAGATCAAGACTCCTCGGATTTTGACTTCTGGGGTAGGAGGACTTTTGCTCGGCACGGTTATTGCTTTCCATTTCTGCACATGAGGCCTGCTATGCAGCCTATGACAGGTTCTCGTGGTACAGGATAGGTCAACTCCTAGCCTCCATGCCTGATATGCAGCAAAACAGACAAGCCATTGCACTCTCTGCGCGTGGCCTGGAGCTAGCAAGGCACCAAGTGAGGGCATTCTATGATGCCAGCGAGGTAGCTACCAGGGTCGTAGGGACAGCGATCTGCACTAGGTGGATGGCATGGCTGCGTCTTTCCCAGTTGTCACCCTTAGCCCGGCGTAGGCTGATTAACTCCGCTCACCAGAGAACCTACCTTTTCTCCCGTAGAGCGAGACGGCGCTTGTCGGGGCAACTTCCTTCTCCCTCTGGGGGGGTCTCTGTGTCACTGTCCCCACTCTCGAGCCTCTCCAAGCCCTGAAGGTTCTCCCTCTTAGTGCGTCACCCACTGAGAGCTAAGGGACTTCGTCCCTTAGGATGTAAAAGAAAAACCCCTTCGGGGGGGGGAGGGGCTCGGCTCTCACCCAACAGTGATGAATGGTGAAGATTGACACAGGTAAGATATGAAAATTATGTACCTAGAGTAATTATGATCTTTCTATGTATCTTCACCATTCATCACAATCCCACCCTCCATCCCCCTGGGGCCTCAGTCTCTGGGTCCCCCTCCCTCTCTGTGCCCATTCCTCCCCCCTTCCTGATTTTTTGTCAGGATTGGGGTAAAATGGGCACTTAGGGGGATAATGTTCTGGGGATAGTGGTCAGCATGGGGTGGCACTCCTTCTCCAGTGCATTAGCTCCACCCCATTGGGTGGGAGTGGGCAGTTGCCCTCCATTCTCTCCTCCTCCTTGTTTCTCCTTGTTTATTACAAAAAAAAAATCCCCTTTTCCTTTTTTCACCAAAAATCTTTCCTTGAGAAAGGTGTTAATTCTCTGTACCCTGTCCTTCTTCTAGAATAGCCGACTCTGCTTATCTGGAGTGTTTTGCCAGCCATTCTGTACCTTGAATTCTGGCAGAAAGCCTTTGGCTACTCCTTGCAGTACCTATGTAATCTGGAGACGGACCAGAGTCTGGGATGTTTAACTCCTCCCTCTCCTCCTAAATTCTCTACCCTACCTCCCTCTTCTATTTCCAGAGATTGGGGCTCCTCCCAATCCCTTTAGTTTCTGACCCCTTCTGTCCTCTCAGTCGTTATTTCTTCTTTTAGTTTATATATCTTTTCCTTTTTCTGTCCCTTGGACTTCCTTGTCCCACCCTCCACTCCCTTCCTCTTACCTCTCCGGCGACTCAGAACTGGCAGGCAGGCAGAGTCGACAGTGCCTAACGGCCAACCCGTGAGTGCCATGCAGTGCGTCGGCCTCGAGGGTGGCACCGATGGTGCGTCGGCTCTGCCTACCTAAATAAAAAAAAAAAAAAAGCTCCCACAGGATCCTGACCTCCGGCCGAGTACCCAACAGTGATGAATGGTGAAGATACACAGAAAAATCATAATTACGGTAGGTACGTAATTTTCATTTCTGACTAAGAAAAAAGATAAGAAAAAGCATACCGAACCTCCGTCTGGAAAAGCAACAGAGCCCTCAATTCCAAAACCAGCCGTACCATCAGCAGAGGCAGTGGCTCAGGCTGTGCAAATATTACAGGCCCTCCAAGCTGCCAATCGGGTTACTGCCGGTTCAACTGCAACTGGTATTAGGGGAACCATTGGTTCTAAGCTCAGCTAAACCTACAGTTCAAAGACCAGTTCTGATGGTACAAGATCTCACATATGAAGAGTGCGATGAGGATGAAGATGAGCCAGTGGAACCGGAGATTTCTCCTGAGCAGGACTTTGAATCAGTGTATAGTGATGTGAGTGAGTATTATTGAGCTCACTCAATATGAGTGACTCAGTAGCGCTCGTAGTGTAGAAAGAGATCACTATATCCTGTAGAGCGAGTGTAGCAGTGAGCCACACTCGCTACAGTAGGATATAGTGAGTTGTTTGGTCAGGAACTGCCAAGCTGGCCATTTAGCATAGTGATGTAAGCCACCGTCCCTGAAGCCAGTATCCTCAGGTCTGGCTCTAGGAAAAACTTTTTTTTTTGTACTTTTCTCCTGGGTCTGCACCCCACATGGAGTTGATTATATTAAGTTTGGGGGGCATAGCCCCCTGCATAAAAATACTTATTTTGTTTTTTTGTTGTTTACAGAGTAAGCGAGGGTCGCTGTAATGTTAGTCACCCTTTTGACGTTGGGCGCTTTTGAGTTTGGTTTTTGTGATTGGCGCAGTTAAGGACTCACCGTTATCACAGAAAAACCTTTGACTCTCCAGCAAGACTCCCAGAGAATTTTCCTTCTCATTTCACGTTTGTGAAACAGATGGTGGATGCCCTTGACCTCACCACATGAGTCTGTGGAGGATGAGGAGGAGGCAGAGTTCATGGAGATGATGGGGTTAATACCTACCAAGAGGTTATTACTCCCCATTAATAAATTCATGAAAAAGCATGCCTTAAAAGTCCTGCAGACCCCCAGTGGACAAGAAAACTGACAAGAAATTTCAGGGGCCGAATTTGTTCTCCCACCCTGATCCAGAGAGGGTGGTACAAGGAGCAGCTTGTGATAGGGCCAAGGTGCCTCTAGCAACCTGGATAGCATACGAGGAAAGGCTACTTGGCAGCTTCCCTGGGCATTAGGCAGGCCAATTACATGGCTTATGCTGCCCAGTATCAAAAATCCCTATGGACCTCTGTCATAGCTGTGGCAGACAAAGCACCACCCAGTCTGGGGGCTGACTTGGTGGAAACAGCCAGTTGTGGCTTAGAAACCTCAAAGTACCAGTTCCACATGGCAGTAGATGCCAGCGACAATGCTGCCAGGTGGATGGCAGTTGCAGTTGCTTTGAGAAGGTTTGCCTGGCTCAGAACCACAAACCTGATGCAGGACACTCGAGCTAAAGCCATGGATTTCCCAGTGGAGAACAGTTCCTTTTTTGGGAACAAAACAGAGGCATACATGAAAAGGGTAGATGAATACAAGACCACCTACAGGAGCAATTCTGCAAAATAAAAGGCCTCAACTTCCTATAGGCCACAAGGAGGGGGAGGTAGAGGTAGGGGATTCGGCAGACCCTTTTTCCAAGCCCAAGCTTCCATCCCTTACCAGCAGCCGAGGGGTTGCTTCAGGGGTAGGGGTCAGAGGGGTTGCAGCCCAGGCCAAACAGAATACCTGATGTGTCAGGATCGCCTCTCTAATGCATTAGTGGACGGGCTGACTCACTATTTCCAGACTTGGAAAACCATCACCACAGACAAGTGGGTGCTGGAAGTGATGAGTCAGGGCCTAGCCCTCAGTTTCAAAACTTTCCCCAGACTAACAGCAAGGTTTTTCAGACTTCATCCCCCACAGAAAGGGCAGTTTGGGAAAAAGAAGTGTTAAACCTGTTGCTGGCAAAGGCAGTGGAGCCAGTTCTCCTCACTCAAAGGGGGAAAGGGTTTTACTCCAGATACTTCCTAACCTTAAAGAAAAATGGGGAGTAGTGACCCATTTTAGACCTAAGAGCTCTAAACAAGCACTTAGTAAAGCTAAAGTTCCAGATGGTAACCGTGGCAATGATTCTTCCCATGCTTCAGCAAAGAGACTGGCATCACTAGATCTAAAGGATGTCTATTTCCATATTCCCACCAGGCAATCACACAGAATGTACCTCAGGTTCAGACTACCTTCAGGACATTACCAGTTCTGAGCCCTACCATTCAGTCTGACCTCAGTTCCTGGAGCAGTCACAAAGTGCTTGGCAGTAGTGGTGGCATCACGTTTTTTCCCTACTTGGATGACTGGTTAGTCATGGGCAAGTCACCACAGCAGGTGAAGGAGGCTCTCATGTTCACTCAGGGCACACTGGAGTCTCTAGGGTTCTTAATCATTGTCAAAAAAACAGTATTCCAACCTGCCCAGGTACTTAACTTCATAGGGGCAGAACTGGATACTCTGAAAGGGAGGGCATTCCTCCCTCAAGACAGGGTACACATTATCCTGTGGCTGGCAGGATCTTTTAGTCTCAACAGACCAAGGCCAGCAAGGAACTTCCTACAGTTGCTGGGGCACATGGCTGCAGCAACAGTGCAAGGCTGCAGATTTCAAATGATAGACCTTCAGTTCCATCTCCGAGCACATTGGTGCCAAAGGAGAGACTCTGTCTCAAAGCTGATAGCAGTCCCAACGACAGTGTTGAAGGCCCTGCACTGGTGGCAAGACGGAGCCAACCTCGGGGGAGGAGCCTATTCGAAAAGGAATCCCCTTCTTTGGTACTCGCAACAGATTGCCTCCCTCCTAGGGTAGAGACCACATCTGGAAGAGCATACAGTACACGGTACATGGTCCCCTGCAGAGTCACTCCTGCATATAAATCTTGTTGAGCTCAGGGCAGTGTTCCTGGCATTACAATCCTTCGCATCCTTGGTGAGGGACAAAGTGATACAGGTCAAGACAAACAATACCAGCACAATGTACTACATCAGCAAGCAGGGAGGGACAAGATCTGACCTGCTGTGCACAGAAGCAATGAAAATTTGGAGTCTGGCATACTCCTTACAGGCATCTCTGTCGGCCATCCACCTTCCAGGGAAGGACAACACTCTGGCAGTTGCACTCAGCAGAATCAACCAAAACCACCACAGATGGTCTCTAAATAGACAAGTACTGGAAGTGGTGTTCCACAGGTGGGAAACCCCAGAGATAGATCTCTTCGCCTCACAGGAGAACCATCAGCTGCCTGTATTCTGCTGCAGGCCTCTAGCAAGGGGCACAGTGCCCATGGATGCCCTGGTGTTGGACTGGTCAGAGACAAGCCTGTATGCATTCCCTCCATTTCCTCTGTTGCGCAGGGTCTTGATCAAGCTCAGATCTCAACCAGCAGCCATGGTATTCGCTACTTCTCTCCATGTCAGTGGCCCAGCCCATACACCTCCCTAAGACGCATAACCTTCTGACCTCCTCTCAGGGCAGGATCCTGTTTCCGAACCTCAGGTCTCTCAGACTCAAGGCATAGCTCTTAAGACCTAGAATACACAGGTTTACACCTTTCTGAAGGTGTGCTCAGGGTTCTTAGAGGTTGTAGGAAACTCTCTACCAAGAAAACCTGTGCCTCCGAATGGAAGAGGTTTTCTATCTGGTGTAATTGTAGTGGGATATTACCTTCCCAGGCAGGGCTACAAGTTCTGTTGGACTATCAACTATCTTCACTCACTGGGCCTTTAGCCCACTACCCTTAACATCCACCTGACATCAGTTTCAGCCTGTCTTTTAGTGGGCAAGGATGCTTCTCTGGCTGCTAACCCTATTTTCAAGAAATTTTTTAAGGGGTTAGCCCACCTGCATCCTCCTCATAGGGAACCGGTGCCTTCTTGGGACCTCAGTGTTTGCATTGCTAAGCTAATGGATCGTCCATTCGTAGCCCATGGCTACAGCTCATTTAAAGTTTGTTACTTGGAATGCCATTATCCACGTGGCTATCACTTCGGCCGAGCGGTTAAGTGAGTTACAAGACTTGTGCATTGAGCAGAACAATATCTCCTTCCACAGGGACAAAGAGGCGCTCAGGACTAACGGGAAATTCCTTCCAAAGTTAGACTTTTACTTCCATGTGAATCGGTCTGTCACCTTGCCAGTCTTCTTTACCGAACACTCTAGGGGAACGCAGGCCGCACAGCTTGGATGTCAAGAGGGCTCTCAACTACTATCTTGACCACACTAAGCCCACAGGCAGCACGTACAACGGCTGTTCTTACCTATGGGGACGTAAGAAAAGGAAAACCAGCTTAAAAAAGGACAGTTGTATGCTGGATGGTGCAGTATATACAGTTCTGCTACAGTAAAGCTGGTAAAGAGCCCCCAGTGGGCCTGAGGGCACATTCTACAAGCCCTTGATTGGGCTCTCTCCCTCAAGCTGCGCGGCTCCCACCTTTGCTACCACCCACTTCTCCTGCTGCCAGCTCCGGGAAGCTCTGCATCAAGGCAGTAAGCCCTTGATCAAGCACTCTCCCTTGAGCTGCGTGGCTCCCACCTTTGCAGCTGCCCACTTGTTTATTTATTGAAATAGTTTCTTCAGGAAAGGCACACTGAGGAACAAGATGCTCATCTCCTGGTGTGACCTGGGGGGAGTGGGTACAAGGGGGTTGGATAACACGCAGGTTATCAACTGAGCAAATAACAGAGACAAATAGCAGCATATGGATACAATAGCATTAAACTACAAGCAACAACACATGTAGTACATTGGATATTGTATGGAACATATAACAATTACCTGACATGTAGCAGCAATACAAGGGAAAATTTGGCATACAGTAATATGCAGGTATAAGCAACAGGAGACATAGAACACATGATGGTACAGGACAAAACTGCATAGGTTGGGGCTATATGCCAGCATTTATAGCAAAGTTAAGGACGCTCATCGGGCATTGGGGAGGGGAGCAGTTGGCGCATGACCGAATCAGGTACAGGAGCAATTAGTGGTGAGGAAGTTGGCTAGGGCAGTAGAAAGAGAGTTGGCAGAGGAGGAATGCCGAATATGAGGTGGGAGATCATTCCATAGCTTGGGTAACCAGTGTGAGAAGGCGGCTTGCCTGGCAGTAGTCTTCCACCTAGGGATTGATAGTTGGTGGTAGTCGCAGGATCTAAGATAATGGGCGGGGGAAGGGGCAGCTGAGAGCATGGAGGAGAGGTAGGAAGGGATGGTGCCAAGCCATAGGTTAGATGCATATGTAGCACAGTGTGAAATGCTACGGTTTCTGAGGGACGGTAGTGCCAGGGAACGGTAGAGGTCACAGTGGTGGGTAAGGGGCGAGGCATCGAGAGCAAAGCGGCAGAAGGCATTAAAAAGTGTGTCCAACTTTGATAGGTTGGACTTAGGGCTGCACCGTAAGCAGTGTTACAGTAATCAAAAGGAGGGAAGTAGCATCTTCTGGACCACTTCTCGTCGGACGGGGGTAGGGAGGCTACTGCTGTTCCTATAAAGTGCACCGAGCATGGGGCGTAGTTTTTTGAAATAGCATCAATGTGGTCTGAGAAGGAAAGATGGCAGTCGAGCCATACCCCCAGGTAGCGGAATGAGGAGACATCTTCGAGTTTTTGACCATCCAGGGTGTGGAAATAGGGAAGGGATGGGAATCTGGACAGGCGCTGTGTGCCAAAAGTCATCATGACAGTTTTTTTTACATTTAGGGAGAGCTGGTGAGAGCTGAACCATTGCTGTACTTTGTTGAAGTCGGCTTGGAGGTTAGTTTGTACCACTTCAGGGTCGGAGCCTGAGGAGAAGAGTATGGTGTCATCTGCATACATGTGGATTGTTAGTAGAGCAGATCAGCGGTAAGTCGTTTAGGAATATAGAGAAGAGTTTGGGTCCCGGAACCGACACCTGGGGGACACTGGTAGTTAAGGAAGGGGGGAGGAGATGGCATTTGCGACTCTAACGGACTGGGTTCTGCCAGAGAGGTAAGATCTGAACCAGTTGGTGGCAGCAACAGAGAGGCCTGATTCAGCGAGACAAGAGAGCAGTATGAGGTGGGAGACGGTGTCGAAGGCTTTTGCAAGGTCGACGAAGACTGCTGAGGTGATCGGCCCATTGTCCATACCAGTCGGGATGGAGTCGGTAAGCCTTATCGGGGAGGATGCAGTGGAATGTCCCTTTCTGAAACCTGACTGGTAGGGTGTGAAGAAATTAGAGTCGGTGAGGAAGGAAGGAAGTTGGGTGAGCACAAGGTGCTCTTGTAGTTTTGCTATTACTGGGAGGAGGGAAATAGGGTGGGAGGCAGAGGTGGGGTACCTCCTTTTGGGAGGGGGATGACAGTGGCGTGCTTCCATGCTTGGGGGATGGCAGCGGCAGCAAAGGATTGGTTTAAGAGTTTGGCAAGTGGAGTTGCTGTGGCGGAGAGGTAGAGGAGTTTAGGGTCCAAGCCATCTGGAGATTTGCCTTTTGAAGGGTTGAGAGAAAGTAATGCATCTAGGGCATCCGCTGCAGAGATGTCATTGGAGGAAAAGGAGCGAGGCCTAGTCAGGTTTGTTACATCTGTAGAGGGTGCGATGGGTGCAGGGTTTGGCAGGGCAGAGAGGAAAGTGGCAGGACAAGTGGAGAAATATATGTTGAACTCAGTAGCGACGTAGCGACTGCTGTTGGCTCAGCGAGAATGGAGTTGTTAATATTTAGAACTGAAGTGGGATTGTCAGCTAGTGGGGTGAAGAGGGAGTGAATGACCTTCCAGAATTTTGAGGAGTTATTTAGGTTGGACTGTAGGGAGCTGCTGAAGTACTCTGCTTTAGCTAGGCGAGTGACTTTGGTACACTTGTTTCGGAGCATGCGGTATGCGGAGAGATGCGATCAGTTCTTGGGTGATCCACAACAGGTGGTTGCCTCATACTCTTGTATGTCGTAGTGGGGCATGTTTGTCCCAGACGCTGAGGAAAGTGTCTTTAAAGTGGAGAAAGGCGTCGTCAGTGGAGTCCATAACAGGGGCAGGGGCCCAGTTTGCTAATGCAAGGTCATCTAACACCGGTTCGAGATTGAGGGATTTGAAGGGGTGTTGGACTAGAAATTTAGGGGGGATTTTGAGCGGTGGATTTTGCGCACTAGGAAAGTAACGTGGTGGTCACTGAGGGAGTCAGGAAGAATACTGGCATTTATGACCTGGTGAGGGTGTGTGATAAGAGCCCAATCGAGGAGTGAGTGGTTGCCAGATTTTAGGTTAAGCCGGTTGGGCTCAGTAATGATTTGAGAGAGGTTTAGTGTAACAATTTCAGTCCTGGTTTTGTTGAGGGCAGGAGCTAGCCAGTTGTGGTTTAGATCGCCCATAATATAAAGTTCCCCTGTAGGGGTTAGGCAGGAGATTAGCTTGAGGAGGTTGGTGACAGCAGAGGATGGTGTGCCAGGTCAGCAGTATATTCCTGCAATGTAGATTGGTAGCGAGAAGGGGAGTGTCTGCTGGAGTAAAGTTAATTCATAGATTTTAGGTTCAGACTTGGCTAGGATAACCAAATAGTGCAAGTCTGAGTTGATGTAGATGGCAACTCCGCCGTCTCTTGTGGCTCTGTCTTGGTGGGCCAAAGTGTAGCCTGGGATGGCGACAGAGGAGTCACTAATGTTTTTTGTGAGTCAGGTTTCGGACAAGGTGAGGATATCTGGAGCATAGTGGGCAGCAAGTACCTGGAGGGAGTCAAATTTAAGGACTAGGCTTCTTATATCTAGGTGCAGGAGGCGCAGGCCATGTGGGAGAGGGTGTCCAGGGAGAAGTGAGGAAGTGTCCAATGTAGGAGGGGGGCTTGCAGCGATCGAGAGGGGGTTTGTGGTTTTGGGGCCAAGGATTGGGTGGATGTCACCTGTGGCAAGGAGCAGGAGCACAAGAGATAGACTGTGGGCGAATAGCTATATGTGACTGACGGTGAGCGGACGTCTCTTAGTTAGAAGGCTTGGGTGATTATTTGGAGCTGGGCAAAGGGGGAGTAGTTGAAAAGTAAACCAGGAGAGTGATGGGATAAAGAGAAAAGGGCTGAGACATGTGGCTCAGTGAATCCAGGCTTGGATGAAAGGGAGAGTGGACGCCAGAGTGGAGGAGTGGGGAAGCCCAGTGAGGTTGAGCAGGAAAGAGGTGGGCATGGGAGAGGTGGGTGTCATGTTGAAGAGGAGGGGAGGGAGGGAGACGAGAACATGGATGAGCAGTGGCAGGAAGCCTAGTAGTTGGGCCACGGCACTGATCTAGCATTGGAAAGCCCCTAACTGTTGTGGCAGCTTAGAGGGGACAGGCATAAAGGGCCAGGGAAATGAGTGGTTCCCGCTGGAGGATGGAGGATCAGTGAAAATTAAGGCCTAGATAACCAATGAGAGGTGGCTGGCGGTAGCGTGTAGGAGTGAGCTAGAAAGCCGGGACGGGGTTGCTGCTGGCCCCGGGAAGCTCTGCATCAAGGTACAGTTACTAATTTAGCCGAAATCTGAATTTGAACTTCTGGTGCTCTCCCGCTGTTGGTCTGCAGATTGGCCGTTCTCTTGGACTGCTGCACGCTGATGGCTTTTGTCATCCGAGCCCTAGCCGTGGACTCTGATATTCCTTCTACCTATTTTGCGATCTTTTTTTTTTACTAGCAACTGTAATCCAGTTGAAGAATTTTATTCTGCTACACCCAGAAATTAGAAAATATTCTTAGAAATTATGCTAGTACTGAACTGCAGATGATAGAATATTAAGCCAGTAGTGTTCTAATTGTTACAGTTTATGCTGCTAGCTTCTATATTGTTGCATTTTCTTTTAAGAAACCATATGCATGTGTTAGCCCCTTAACTCACTGAGGCCTCATGTGCTCCTTGAGAGTTCCACCACTTGTGGCCTGTGTACTTTTAATAGTGCAACCTGGAGCTTTCTGAGCAAAATCAAGTCATAATCAGCATGCCACAAACAAATGTGAATAACTCACGAACCGTAAGTGCTAAGAAAAGTATGAGCGGCAGAATTGGTCAGCACAAACCTACCTTTCCAGTGGTACTATGCAATCAATTATAAGTAGTTCCTATTTTTTTCTATATTGGTTGAAATAGCAAAACATGTGTTTTTTCAATAAAAAAGGCAATGGAAACAATTTTTTGTGGGAAAATATTTAACATATCAACACCAAATTAAGCATCCATACATTAGATGGCGGTACAAAACAATTTTTTTTTTTTTTTTTTTACTAAAAAGCAGTTTTTATAATATGATGCATGTATATCTTTTCTATTTTATTAAGGTATCTAAGTGAAGCTTGAGAGACAACTGTCGGCCTTTAACACCATACTTTACAAAAATGCGAATATCTTCTGAAGTATACATAACAGACACAAAGTATCAGCAGCAGAGTTGTTCAGCAGAACATTACCTTTCCAGCAACGCTATGCAATCAATTCTACTCACTTTAGTTTGTGAAATATTTAAGTTTTAAGCAGTGACGTCCTCAGGTATCAAAAGTCCTCAGTGGCACAAAGTGCAGGACGTCTGGAGGCATTAAAGACCTCAGGAGTATATTTTCTGCTGCTGCCTACAGGCATTTTGGGGCCTCAATGAGGTCATCACTTAATTTCTTTTTGAACTGTTCCTGCTTGCTCATTATCTCTGCCTCTCCCCGTCATAGCTCGGTGTTGACCTGCCCGGTCCCCTTTCACTCAGCTGTCTCTCCTAGTGACCCTGCTACACCCAGAAAATATTCTTAGACATTATGCAAGTACTGAACTGCAGATGATAGACTATTAAGCCAGTAGTGTTCTAATAGTTACAGATTATGCTGCTAGCTTCTATATTGCTGCGTTATTTAGTTATTTTTTAATTTTTTAAGAAACTATATGCATCTGTTAACCCCTTAAACTTAATTTCTTTTTGAACTCTTCACTGCTTGCTCATTATCTCTGCCTCTCCATCCCCCATCGGAGCTCGGCGCTGACCTGCCACCTGCTTTCACTCCACTGTCTCTCCCAGTGACCCTGTCCCCTGATTAAGCATTTATTTTGTCTCTCTTGGTTCTGCTGCTGTCTCAGCCCCCCCCCCTCGTCTCACTGTCTGCAGCCCTTCCTTTTGTCTACCCCCTGCCCTCCCTTTTACTGATTTAAATTAATCCTTCTTTTTTCTTCCAGGCAGCAAGCCCTTGATCGGGCACTCTCCCTCAAGCTGCGCGGCTCCCACCTTTGCTGCCGCCTGCTTCTCCTGCTGCCGGCTCTGGGAAGCTCTGCATCAAGGTACGGTCACTAATTCAGCCGAAATCCAAATTTGAACCACTGTTGGTCTGTGGGTTGGCCGCTGTCTCAGACTGCTGCAAGTTGATTGGCTCTCGGCATCCAAGCCCTAGCTGTGGACTCTGATATTCCTTCTACCTATTTTGCTAGCTTTTTTTTTCTCACTCGCAACTGCAATCCAGCTAAAAAATTTTCTCCCACCCCACCGCCCCCTCCCAGACCACCTTTAAATACACTTGTGCCTCTCCCTCTCCTTTGCGATGCTACTATTTCCTGCAGTCTTCCCTTCTACTCCCCTTATGTTAGTTCGAACTGGCAGCTTTCTCCTCTGACTCTACACACCTTTCTACACTGTATAGCTTTAGATACGGCACTAGCGTGATCATCATACTGAAGAACTTCTCTTCACACTAGTTCAGACTTCTAGATCTATACTGTTGAACCCAAACATACCTCCATGCTGCTTTATGCACCTTACTTTCCCCCACTCTACATATCTGGGCTACTCATCTTTTGTTCTTGCGTTCCTTTCGCTCACAGTCCTCTCCACCATGACCTGCCCCCAAACCCAGCCTGCCCTTCCACTGGCCCCAAGTTCCCCAACATAACAACTATGTCGAGGCCACACCTTAGTGACACGCTACCTTTCTTAACAATCTTTAATCCACTCTGGAACTATAAAATGTATTGGCTAGCAATACTAATTACTACCACTTGTCACATATCCTATTGGGCATCCCTGTTATACTAAGCCCTATTTCCTTCGTACCAGCTCTACTACGGTGTCCAGTCACCTCAATGCTACCCACCATGCAGGCTCACAAGTGCATTCAATATTAGGTTGTTATGCAGATGGCTTATGAACATAATTTTTCCTGTCACTAATCTGCACTGGAAAGGTTGAGTTAAACCCAGGCCCACCACAGACTGTAACCTCACCAGCCGATGTAGCATCCTTAAAAGAGCTGAAGTACTTGCATATCAACGTGTGCAGCGTATTAAAAGTTTGATCTCGTCTGTTATCGAAGGATTCGAAGCACAGGTCAGGAAGCACAGGGAAAACTGGGAGCAGTTGTAGAATACACTAGAAATATTTATTTACAGTAGCAGTAACATAAAAAGAAATAAACTTGTACAGTATAACTATGTACAAAGGAGAAAAAACAGTAGTTTTCCTTGAGTCTCTGTGTCCCTTTTTCTTCTTCAGCAGCAGTTGCAGTTTAGCTCCTTTATAAGTTCTTTAAACCCCCATTCTTCGCAAACATCCTGGTTTTGTCAATATCAAGCAGGAGCTGCTAGAATACAGTGTGCTTGCTGAGGCCTCTTTTGCACAGCTTTTGCAAAAGGCTCAAAAATTTGCCCTAAGGTTAGCTCTAGTTTCCAACAGCTTTTTGCAGTCATCTCAAATTATAATTCTATACATTTCAACAGTAATGGTATATATTTTCCAAACACAAGGGATCCCAATATCGGTTACATTTCCACACAGTGATTTGCACATATTTTTATATCAGCAGATCTAGATATGCAACAGAGGAAAAGACAGACAGCAAGAAAGGACTGAGAGACAGAAAGGGGTAAAGAACTGTGAGCCTGTCGGGTTGATCAAATCTGAGGTCTCACAGGAAAATATGGTGGTGCAACCAGACAGAGAAGAGACAGGAAAGAAAGATCCTTGCCTTTAAACACTTTCTCCATAACAAATGGGACAGGCTCATATTTTAACCTGTCACATCGTCCAAACCTGGATCTCCCACACGGACCCAGATATCTTGGTTTTATCTGAGACCTGGCTGTAGCAAAACACACCAGACTCTGTTTTATTCATCCTCTCCTTCGGCCTCTTCTGTTGTGATAGACCAACTAGGGGTGGGGGTGTGGCTATTTACATTAAAGATAGACTTGCAGTGTCTGCTATTGATCCTGTCAAGTGTACCTAAGGAGTTTGAAGCCTTAACATTAAATCTGTCATTATCTACTAGAGAAACCATTACAGTAATAGGTTGCTGCAGGCCGCCATTAGCGGGTCTGGAACTACTGAGACACTGAGTTTGGTGTCTGATGCAAGATGGAATGAAATCGCTATATTTGGTGACTTAATTCTGGACTGGCTAAAAAAACTAACTCCTGCCAAAAGCTCAGAGTTCTGTGATGAAACCAGCTTCTCATCTAGTTCCTGATATCACACGTCCAAATCCTCAAACACCTTTAAATGGAACTGTAATAGACTTATAATCCTCTCAAACAGACCCCATAAAATTACCCACATAGCTGTCTTCCACAATGATGTCCGCAACCACTGCGCTGTGGAATGTATTAGAGGACAGCCACCACCCAAGCTGACAAGTAGGTTTATCTGGAAAAGGATCTTCCGTAATTTCAGCGTCTCCCAGTACCTATCGAACCTCAGAGACATTGACTGGATGGACTTCTACCTGACCCTGTGCATTAATACCAATGGCGTCCACCTTCATTAGCACACTAAATATCATTATCAATAGGCATGCCCCTATGATTAAATGCAGGGTCCGGAAGTATTCCTGCCGTGGTTTACACTTGAGGTAAAAACGGCACTGAACAGGAGGGACCACCTCTGGGCGCGACAACCAGACGAACAAAACTACCTGCAGATTGGGTTGCCTTCAGAACCTGCCAGAATGAATGCACCAATATGATCAGATCCATGAAAGCAAACTACTACTTAACTGTCTTCAACTCAGCCAGGGGTTACTCCGCCAAATTCTGGCAAATCATTAAACCAGCGGAAGGCCACAAAAACGACCCTCCTTTTCACCCAGCAAGATCTCATTCAGGGCAAACACCCTCTCCAATAAGTCAGATATTCTACATAGCATCAGTGACCACTTTTCAACCACGGGCCTGGCATTTGATACCTCCAGTGCAGCCACACTCATTTCCAGCTCATCAAAAATCCCGCCAGCCCCAGTCAACCATAGCTTCCTCCTTTGCCCCATTTCAATACAAAAAAGTTGAAGACCTCCTTCTCCAGCTAGACACTATGGAATAGGACAATTTTTCCTTAAAATTGGCTTCTGCTACCTCACAGCCCACATACTGCACCTGTTTAATCTTTCCATCATTGGCAGTTCTGTTCCCGATGTTTGGAAGGTAGCCCAGGTCATACCACTGTTCAAGTCAGGTGACCCTATGGATTGAAAAATTAGTAAATTCCCAGTTGAGACTATCTCAAATTAACTAACCTAATAAACCCCACCCAATCTGGATTTAGACAGTCCCACAATACTAGCCTCAGTCACAAACGACTGGCCAATCGCCATGGATAAGAAACATGACAGGCACAGTTTTTCTGGACCTCCATAAAACCTTCGATACCGTCAATCATGCTTTACTACTCGATACGTTACACTACCATGGCATCTCCAGTACTTCACAAACTTGGTTTAAGAGTTACCAGACTGACAGACGGAAACAGGTGAAAGCACATGGCTCACTCTCCCCCTCCTCCCTATTACAAGAGGCGTTCCACAAGGCTCAATCCTTGGACCTCTTCTTTTCATGTTCTACATCAACACTGTTGGTAATAACATCACCAATGCAAAACTTCACCTGTTCGCAGATGATAGTGATTTACCTGTCCAGACCCTCAGTTACTGAAGTCCAAACGGAACTTCAGTCTCAGTTCAGTCTCCTCCAACTCAGTCTGGCACAATCCAAACTCCTCGTAAACGTCAAAAAAACAAAAGTCATGTACTTCTACTCTAACCAGCTCACATCCATCACAAACGGCCTATCATCCCTGCCTCCCATCAGAACTCTCCTAGGCGTTGACCTAGAAGTAGTTAACTTCAGATGTCCGGGCTACGACTTAGACAAACACCTAAACTTCTCTGTCCACATTGCTTCTCTTGCAAAACAAACTGTGCCAACGTATTGGCTTCTTCTTTAGGAAAAAAAATCCCTGTTCACAACTAAGGCCAGACTACGATTGGTCCAGACAACTTTCATGCCACTCCTCGACTATGCTGATATAGTTTATGGCCGATGCTCGGACTCCCTGCTTCACAAATTGGATACACAGAGCGATTTGTTTTATATCTAATGCCCACTGCTGCACACAGCACTGTGAGCTATACGCTCTGTTAGTCTGGACCTCCTTATCGACTAGGCACCTTATCCACCCTCTCACCTGGTTATATAAAGCCCTTTTGTGTAAGCTTCCCTTCTGTATTTCCACTCTCTTCCATCGTACTACCTGCCTATACACCTTATGCAGAAATAACTACATTATTCTAGAAGTCTCTTGCACACGTACCTGGTTTGGTGCTATGGCTATAAGTCGTGCCCTACCGGCTGCCTGAAGTAAAGCATAAACTAGTCTCAAACTGAAAAACCTCATACCCCTCCACACATTTAAAAAATGTCTCTTCAACAAAATTGATGACCCCTGTGCATGCAACTAAGCTCATGCCCTCTCCTCTCCCACTCTACTCCACCCTCCTAATCTTCCTGGACATAAAGTCTCCACCACTCATTCACACTAATGGGATCTGCGCCGGAGGCACTAGGACCCAGCGGGAGCAAACTTTTTTGCTAGAGGGTCGGTGCCAGAGATGGAGCCGTGAGGAGTGGCACCGTGAGACCCAGCTCATGCAGCAATGACTCCAGGCGTCGACCCTCCAACCACCTCAGTTCCTTTTTTCCCGCCGTCGAGTGCACTACTTCAGTGATGACGTCGCTCGCTCGCAGGGAGTCAAACTTCAAACTAGCAGCATAGTTTTTCAGTTTTATTATTTTGTAGTAATATCTCGAATAAAGTATCACTTAGTTTATTTATTCTTATTTAAGGAAGAAGTCTCAGCCTACATTGACGGCGTCAACCATGAGCGGGTCAGGTGACGTTAGGGAGACTTCGTATGATAGCTGTTCAGTCATCTGGGCTGGGTCCGGTCTGCCGCTGTCTCGGGGGGTGTCTGACAATGGACAGTCCAATGCCCGAGATGGTGGGCGGTCCCCTCGAAAGCATAAAAGTAAATGGTCGCACTCTCGGCACCATTCGGCCTCGAGCTCTTCTTCGGCCCACAGGTCAAAAAAGAGAAGGCATCACTCAAGGTCGCCCTCCGATATGTCTGTGCGTAGACAGTCAGTTATTGGGGCTAGTTGCCGGTCTCTTCCTTCGGAGTTGCCAGTTTCTGTTTCTGGTAGCCGACATCTTAGACATCGAAGCCCTACCCCGCCCTCTGGTAGGTCTTCAGATGATCAGTTTCATGAGTGGGCTGCTCTTATGGAGCAGTGGGCTCGGAGGTTGGTCCAGCTGCCTGGCCCGTCACTCAGGGGCCTTCAGGCTTCTTGGGAGATCAGGTAGGGTGGTTGAGCCTCCCTAGTCATGTGGCGCCATCTTCGGTGCCATCGACTCCGCGCGTAGGCGTTTCCTCCCCCTCACACAGCTGCGGCATAGGGGGCCACACCGATGCCTCTATCTTCTGGTATTCAACCTTCTTTTCCTCAAATCCTGTTTTCGGAGTTTTGGAATGTTTTCGGCGCCTCCGGTCTAGGTCTTTGTTTTCGGTGGCATCCTTGGCGTGCATCTTCATCAGCACCGTCTTGACTGATGCACTCTCGATTGCCGTCCTCGGCAGCCATCGCGTGTTTTCGCGCTGTGCTCTTCTTCGGCGCCGAGACCTGTTAGGGCATCATCCAGTCTTCAGGACTCCTCTTCTTTGAATCTTTTTCCTTCCTCATTTCCTTCTGATTTTCACTTCTTTCCCATTCATACAGTCCCTTCTGGGCTGTCAGGAGATGACATTGAGCCTGACCCAGACCTTAGGCTGGGTGACGTTGTGGAAGGAACAGGATCTATTTCTGCTGCAGAGCCTGTGGTCAAGAACCTGTCTTTTAAGTCTCTGCGGAAAAACTTGAATTCCACTCTTCAAACAACATGAAGTCTTGCTATATTATAGACATTAGCAGTTTGTTCCAGCTCTAGAACTGCCCCGGAGTGAAATGGTTAAAACCATTCCAAAATAGAATTTTGGCACGAGAGCAGCTCTATCTGTGTCATTTCTAACTTGAACTGTCAGATTCTTTACTCCGCCTCAGTGAACAGTCGCTCCGGAGATTCCTCCTTCTGCTCGGTTCATTTCTCGGTTTAAAGTGTTTTTCTTGGTTGGATTTAACCGAGAATAGTTTTATTTTAACTAAAACCGTTAAGTTCAAGCTCTATCTGTGGTAACCATAAGTAAATGAAGGTTTTGTCTGTGTGGAACTTGTAAGTTATCGGTTCGGTTTTGAACCGATCAGTGGGTTTGAAACTCATTTAAAACTAAAAGTTACTATTTTAGAGTGCGGTTCCGGTTCTTATCGGTTCTAAAAAAGCGGATTTATACGTTTTTCCAATACCCGTGACATGGTTAGGAACCGATAAGGTGTCTTGCCTGGCACTGCGTTAAAGGGCAAGTTTTGGTTAGCTGGCATTATGTCTGAGAAACCCAAAAGAAAACCGGGCCCACTGGGTTTCAACACTGTGATGTTTGTGGGAAGTCTTTGCCAAGGCTGACCCACACACCACATGTGTTTATTGTCTGAGGTTGACCACCTCCAGTCAGACTGCCAGGTATGTAAGATTTCGCTGCAGCCACCCTGGAAAAAGATTGGGCAGGCTCAGGGAACGAGAGGCCAAAAGTCCGCTGACCGGATGGCCAGCCCGGTTCGGTGCCAACCAGACCAGAGAGTGCCCTCTGACCAGAGCCAGACTTCCTCAGGCAAAGAAAAGCTGGTTCTGAGGAACCAATTCCAGTAAAGAAAACAAGAAAATCAGCAGGTCTGGGTCCAAAATTCCTTCTCCAACTGCTGCAGAGATAACAAAAGCCATACAAATTGTCCAGTCACTGTCTCAGGGTCCGTCCAACCACCACTATCTGGTAAAGGTCGGTTCATCCGGTCCCAGTGGTTCAGGATTATGATATTGAGGAATTTTATGAACCAGAGGAGGGGAGAAGGATTATGAACAGTATGAATGTGGCTGGGAAGGTCTGGGTGTGCCCATTGAACCGACATCTCCCAGACAGACCTTTAGAATCTCCCCTATGCTGTCTGAGTCCCCATCTCATTTTATGTTTTATAAAAAGTTGCTGAAACCCTCCAGCTTTCTTTAGAAGAGGCTGTGGATGAGCAAGAGGAGCCTGATTTTGTAGAAATGATGGATATTCCAGAGTCTAGGAGATTGTCTATTCCTTTACATAAGTCTTTTAGGAAACAAACAATTAAAATTTTAAAAGCTCCTAATTCTGTGTCTCCTGTAGATAAAAGATGGACAGAAGGTATACATTGTCAGGCCCCTGATACAGAATTCCTTTCTCAGCAATGCAGTCATGTTGGGAGTAGTTCAGGCTGCTGCCTGTGATAAAGCTAATATTCCTTGGCTTCACATCCTCCTGACAAGGATTCCAGGAAAATTGATGCCATGGCAAAAAACAGTATATGGCAGCCTCTCTGGGACTCAGGCAAGCAAATTATATGGCTCTGTAGCTAGGTATCAGAAATCTAGATGGGATACTGTTATGCAATTGGCCAAGCAGGCCCATGGCCAGCTGGCTAGTGAACTAGAACAGGTGGCTGCTGATGGCATTGAAGCCTCTAAGGTTCAGTTTCATGCTGCTGTGGATGTTAATGATGTTTTCTCTAGGGTCATGGCCACATCTGTAGCTTTTCGTAGGTTGGCCTGGCTCAGGTGTACTAGTTTGTCACAGGATACCCAGACTAAGGCTATGGATTTTCCTGTGGTGGGAAATTCTCTGTTTGGAGAGCAGACAGAGAATTACATGAAGAAGATGGATGAATATAGGACTACTTACAAGAGTGCCCAGGCTAAGGAGCGGCAAACCACTCCTCAAAGGCATGCCCCCAGGGGTAGGGGTAGGCCTTTTCACAGGCCTTTCTACCAGACTCAGGCCTCCTCTGCCTATGCTCAGAGGGGCTTCTTCAGAGGCAGGGGCAGACGAGGGGTGGGCAGACCTGCTCCCACCTCCCAGCCTAAAGCTCCTGCGAAACAGGCACCCTGATGGGGTGCCCAGGGCCGAATCTCCTGTACCAGTGGGGGGCAGACTGGCTTACTTCAGTCAGAATTGGGCTTCTTTAACCTCAGACAAGTGGGTTCTGGAAGTAGTAAGCCAGGGTCTGGTTCTCAGCTTCAAAAGTTTCCCAAGTTGAGAAGCAGACTTTTCTATCTGCAAGTGCTTCAGAGACCTCGCTCTGGAAACAGAGGTCTCATCCCTGTTAGCTCTCAGAGCAGTAGAAAGGGTTCCTCCCCTGCATCAGGGCAGGGGTCTGTATTCCAGATACTTCCTTACCCCAAAAAAGACAGGAGAATGGCGGCCCATTTTAGATCTCAGATATCTGAACAAGCATCTTTTGAAACCAAAGTTCAAAATGGTAACTCTGGCAATGATTTTACCTTCCCTAAGGCCAGGGGACTGGCTAGCCTCCCTGGACCTCAAGGATGCCTATTTCCATGTCCTAATCAGAAGATCCCATCAAAAGTACCTCAGATTCGAACTGCCCTCAGGTCATTACCAGTTCAGAGCAATGCCCTTCGGCCTTACCTCTGCTCCAAGGGTATTCACAAAGTGTCTAGCAGTGGCAGTGGCCCACTTAAGGAGGCAGAGGATTGCTGTTTTCCTATCTAGACAACTGGCTCATTGTAGGCCAGTCCCCAGAACAGGTAAAATCTCACCTGCAGGTCACCCAGCAGCTTCTCACCTCCCTGGGTTTTCTGCTAAACCTACCAAAGTCGGTTCTGGAACCAGTCCAGGTACTCACCTTTATAGGGGCAGAATGGACACAAAGCTAGCCAGAGCCTTTCTTCCCCAGAAAGGGTAAGGAATTTAGTGGCTCTGGCCTCTTCCTTCACTCTGCAGGTCTCTCGACCAGCAAGACACTTTCTGCAGCTCCTGGGGCACATGGCTGCATCCACAGCTGTTGTGCAGGGAGCCAGATTTCAGATGAGAGACATTCAGTTTCACTTGAGAACCTTTGGTCTCAGAGAAGAAACCCCTTTCCAAGTTGGTCCCAGTGACTCGAACCTTGATCCTAGCTCTCCAGTGGTGGCAGGATCAGAGCAATTTAAGAGCGGGGGTCCCCTTCATTTCCCCTTCTCACGACTTGACTCTCACTACAGATGCTTCCCTTCTGGGTTGGGGAGCCCACATGGGCGACCTTTCCACTCAGGGAGTTTGGTCCCCCCAGGAATCTCTGCTCCACATCAATTTGCTGGAACTCAGAGCTGTCTTTTTAGCTCTTCAAGCTTTTTCTGCATCTGTCCACGACAAGGTGATACAAGTCAGAACAGACAACACCACAACAATGTGGTACATCAACAAACAGGAGGGCACTCGGTCTTCGGCCTTGTGCACCGAGGCAATGAAGTTGTGGTCTCTGGCCTATTCCCTGAACACTTCCCTCATAGCAGTTCATCTCCAGGGAAGGACAATGTCCTAGCGGATGCCCTCAGCAGGATTTCCCAGGGCCATCACGAATGGTCCCTGGATCCTCAAGTGCTGGGGATAGTTTTTGCCAGGTGGGGCATCCTCAGTATAGATCTTTTGCAGCCCCAGACAATCACAAACTTCCTCTGTTCTGTTGCAGGCCTCCAGTGCTGGGCTCAGTTCCCTGGATGCCCTTCTTCTGGATTGGGAGGGAAGTTCCTCTATCTTTCCCCTCTTTCCTCTCCTATTCAAAGTACTAGTCAAAATCAGATCTCAGCCTTGCAGGGTGATTCTGATTGCCCGGATTGAGCCAGGCAGCCCTGGTACCCACTCCCTTCTGTCTCTGACAGTCCATCTTCCCCTATGCCTCCCCAGGAATCACAATCTGTTGACCTGTGCCCAGGGAAGGGTTTGGTATCCGGACCTCAAATCCCTCAACCTCAAGGCCTGGCTCTTGAGGAGTTAGAGTTTGCTGATTTACACCTCTCTCAGGGTGTTCTTGAGATCCTAAAGGCTTCAAGAAAGCCTTCCACTAGGGCTACTTATAGTTCTAAATGGAAAAGGTTTTCCGTTTGGTGTACTGGGAAAAATATTTCCCCAGAATCTGCTGAATTGCCCATTTTGTTAGATTACATGGTACATCTTAATTCCTTGGGTCTCAGACCAGCTACCCTGAGAGTTCATTTGGCAGCTGTGTCTGCTTTTGTGTCAGCAGGAAAGTCATCCCCTCTTTCCTCTCATCCTGTGTTTTCCAAGTTTTTTAAGGGATTACTCCATACTAATCCTCCCTTTCGGGAACCGGCCCCTGCTTGGGACCTTAATGTTTGCATTGCCCAGTTAATGCAACCCCCTTTTGAACCTCTGTCTTCTGCAGAGTTCAAGTACCTAACTTGGAAAACTGTTTTTCTAGTGGCTATCACTTCTGCCAGGCATAAGTGAATTGCAAGCCTTGTCAGTGGAGACTGACTTTATTTCTTTCCACAGGGATAAGGTAGTCCTAGGACTAATAGGAAGTTTTTGCCTACGGTGGTTTCAGATTTCCATCTTAATCAATCTATCTCCTTCCAGTATTTTTCACTGATCACCCTCTTGGTGAGAGGAGGTTGCACAGCCTGGATGTTAAGAGAGCTCTTAGTTATTATGGTAGATCGTACCAAAGGTCACAGGTTCGAATCT
This sequence comes from Neoceratodus forsteri, assembly GCA_016271365.2. Taxonomy (NCBI): domain Eukaryota; kingdom Metazoa; phylum Chordata; order Ceratodontiformes; family Ceratodontidae; genus Neoceratodus; species Neoceratodus forsteri. The sequence continues at coordinate 1,020,431,945 of CM028134.1, forward strand.
CTCCAACTTTTCCTTACCTATGGTGAAGTTGGGAAAGGCAAACCTGCCACTAAGAGATCAATAGCCAGGTGGATTGTCTCTTGTATCCAATTTTGTTATCAGACCCCGGTTTGAGGGCTCATTCTACCAGGGGTACAGCTGCGTCTCTAGCTGCTGCCAGAGATATCCCTTTATTAGAGATTTGCCAGGCTGCTACTTGGAAAACGGTACACACTTTTACCAAGCATTACTCCCTGGATGTCCAGGCCAGGAGAGATGCTCAGTTTGGCACAGCTGTTCTTCAGAGCCTATTCCCTAAGTAGGTTCTGCCCCTCCTCCATGGAGGTACTGCTGTGTATTCTGCTAATGTCTATAATATAGCAAGATTTCATGTTGTTTGAAGAAAAAATTACTCACCTTAGTAATGTTGTTTCTTCTAATGGAGATATTATAGACCTCCCCCCCAACCTGCCCCTATCAGAACCTCTACTTGGTGGGGTGCGGGCAACTTAGTGTGGGCACTACTTATGTCCTTTTAGCATTTTGTCCCCTTTGGGACTTTGGGGGTGTGTATGTGTACGCGTGTGTGTGTTTATTATACTTATGTTCCATTTTCATATTATTAGAATGGTGTTTGTATTTCTGGTCCCCTGACTTGAGTCTTGGTGTTGGGACCATCAATGGTTGTTATTATTTAGGTAGCCATTTGGCAAGTGTAGGTTACAGCTTCCACACAGACCTTAGTGAGTTTGGCTCGTAAAAGATCTGACAGTTCAAGTTTGAAATGACACAGATAGAGCTGCTCTCATGCCAAAATTCTATTTTGGAATGGTTTTAACCATTTCACTCCAGGGCAGTTCTAGAGCTGGAACAAACTGCTAATGTCTATAATATAGCAAGACTCCATTAGAAGAAACAACATTACTAAGGTGAGTAATTTTTTCTTTCTCTCCAAACTACAGATATCGATCCTGGGAAACTGTTAAGACTCCAATACCTCCATGTTCCAGAGATCCCTATGGATTTGACTCCAGTACAGCCCTCCTTTGAGACGCTTTCTCAAATGGTATGGAATAATCCTGCTCTCATTCCTTCTGTGGCTAAGTCCATAGATAGGAAATATGCTGCTCCCAAGGATAGACCCATTTTGGCATCCCAAGCCTTTGCGGATCCTACTGTAGTCTTGGCAGAGAATGATAAGGTCGTTCTTCCCCAGACTACTACAGCTCTACCTATTAACAAAGAATCTCATAAGACAGACACTTTAGATAAGAGAGTCTTTGCTGTTTCTACCCTAGGTATGCGTATTGCCAGCTACCAAGGTTATTTCTCTCAATAGGAGTATATCCTTTGGCATTTGCTCAAACAAATGGTTGAAGCTCTACTAGAATTGGACACTAATTCAGAGCTTTTTCAAACCATAACCAGGGGTATTGAGTCCAACAACCAGCAGGTTAAAGCAGCTATGGACGCCTTCGATACTGCCTCCCAAGTGGCGGCGGCAGGCATTTGTACCCGCCATCATTCCTGACTGCGCACTTCAGGTTTCACGAATGATGCCCAGCAACAGGTAATGGCGTTGCCTTTCAGTGTTGTGTATCTCTTCGGCCCTCAAGTAGAACAGGCTCTAGAGGCCACACAAAAGAGTAGGTCAGCCATTAAATTGGCTCGACCTCCTCCCGTGCCCTCTCGAGGGGGTATTAACTAACGCCAGTTTCATAACCGTCAGTCCTTTTGAGACAAAGGCAGGGGAAGTTTTAATAAAACCCAAGCCCCCCAGCCTCAAAAGAAAACGCAGCAGAAGGCGCAAGGAGCCAAAGCTCCTAGTGCCGCCTTCTGAGTTGTTGGCCCAAGTCCCACCACAGCTGCCGGAGGGGGACTCTTCCTCAGCGGTGGGAGGTCATGTAACTCACTTCTACAATCAATGGAAGTCTATAACCTTGGACAAATGGGTCCTCCGGATAATCCGCAAGGGGTATTCCCTCAATCTTTTGGAGACCCCTCCCAGTCGTCTCCCCAACAGCCCAGGCTGTCAGTTCTTCAGTCAGAACTTCTTGCCTCCGAGATTCAAGGCCTTCTGAACAACAGGGCAGTGGAAGTAGTTCCGCTGGATCAACGAAACACAGGATTCTACTCCCATTACTTTCTGGTTCCAAAGAAAACCGGAGGCATGCACTCCATTTTGGACCTCAGAAAATTAAACAAATTCCTTCCCAAAGAGAAATTCAAATGATATCACTAGGAACTCTGTTACCTTTGCTTCATCAATATGACTGGTTAGCCTCCCTGGACATGCAGGATGCTTACCAGCACATTCCTATTCATCCAAAGCATCACAAATACCTGAGGTTCGTGGCTTTGGGACAGCATTATCAGTTCAGAGTCCTGCCCTTTGGGCTATCCTTGGTGCTGCAAGTTTTTATACAGTGTTGTGCAATTCTCGCAGTGCATCTCAGAAAAATCGGAATACAAGTGTTCCCATATCTGGACGATTGGCTTCTAGCAAGTCCTTCCAGGCAGGGAACTCTAGACACCGTAGCCACGGCTTCACACTTTCTTACGTCCATGGGAGTCCTGCTAAACCTCAAAAAATCGCAGCTGCAGCCCTCCCAGAGGCTTCTTTTCATAGGAACTCTCCTGGATACCACCTGTGTGAAAGCATTTCTTCCAGGGGACAGGAGGAGCGATATCCTTCAGATGGCCTGATACATCGAGAGAAAGCAGCTCAGTGACAGCTCTCTCGATGCAACGGATGCTAGGTCTCATGGCATCCTCGGTGTTCACTGTACCCCTAGAATGCCTCCACATGAGAACCTCTCAATGGATGCTCAGTACTCAGTGGTCCCCGACCACTAACCCTCAGTCCTTTCTCATCAAGGTGACAGAACCTCTGAAGAGATCACTCTCCTGGTGGTCGCAAGAGGACAATCTTCTGGAAGGATACCCCTTTGCTCCTCTGGATCATTAGATTTCCATTATCACGGATGTGTCTCAGATGGGGTGGGGAGCTCACCGTCAGATTCTCCACACTTGGGGTACGTGGACTCGGAATGAGTCCCAGCTTCACATAAATGTCTTAGAAATGAGAGCCATCCTTTATGCAGTCCGGGCTTTGAAGGACATTCTCTGACACAAGGACATTCTCCTTCAAACGGACAAAGCAGTGATGTATTACATCAACAAGCAGGGCGGTGCTCACTCTTACCGCTTATGCAGGGAAGCGATGAGGGTGTTGGAATGGTGCTTAGAGCACAAGGCTCTAATTCTTGTGGTCTACCTGCCAGGGGTGCAGAGCAAACTGGCAGACCGTGTCAGCAGAACAGAGACAGATCCTCATGAATGGTCTCTCGACTCTGACATAGCTCGGTCACTATTCGCAGACTGGGGAACTCCAGACCTGGACCTTTTTGCATCCCCAGTCAACACAAAACTGCCTGTCTTCTGCTCCAGAAATCCAGGGCCGGGCATTTTCTGTCAGGCTGCGGTGGACAAAACTCTTTCTATACACCTTTCCGCCTCTTGCCCTAATTCAGAGAGTAGTTCTCAAATTCGAGTCCCAGGGGGACAAAATGATCCTCATTGCTCCCTTCTGGTCTGGACAGATATGGTTTCCACTACTCAACAGTATTTCGGGAACTCCTTCGAAACCGCTTCCCCTTCAAACGAACCTTCTGACTCAGGGGCCTGTGGTCCATCGCAATCTGAGGTTGCTTCACTTTCGGCTCCTGAAGAGATAGAAGTGAACAGGTTCAGTGTGTCTCGCAGGGTTTCAGATATTCTTCTGGCTGCCACAAGCCAGCCACTAGGAAAACTTACACAGCCAAATGGAAGCGTTTCTCGCTCTGGTGTGCAAAATCCACTTTGAATCCTTTTTCCTGCCCACCAGATAAAGTTCTAGAGTACCTTTTAGACCTCTCAAATTCAGGTCTGCAATACTCTACAGTTAAGGGTCACCTTTGTGCCATTTCAGCTTATCATGAGCCAGTGGTTTCCTTGTCACAGGCTCAGTTACCTGTGGTTGAGGTTTCTTAAGGGAATTCTGCATACCAGACCTCCTATAAGATGTCCAGTCACAGCCTGGGACATTAATCTGGTGCTAGACATGCTCACTCGAAAACCTTTCGAGTCTCTAGCTACCTGTGAGTTAAAATTTCTCACTTGGAAGACGGCCTTCCTAGTGGCCATTACCTCAGCCCGCAGGGTCTCTGAGATGCATGCTTTGGTCACAGACTCTCCGTATACTATGTTCCATAAAGACAAAGTAGTTCTTAGGACCCATCCAGAGTTTTAAGGTTGTTTCAGAATTCCATCTAAACCTAACTCTGGTCCTTCCATCTTACTTTGCGAACTTCCAAAATGAAAGAGAGTGTTCTCTTCATTCCTTGGATGTCAAAAGAGCTTTGCGTTTCTATCTAGACAGAACAAAAGACTTTTGTGCAGCTCAACAACTGTTTGTTTCCTTCAGCGAGACCCGGCTGGATCAACCTGTCACTGTCAGATGTATTTCTGCATGGCTGGTGGCATGCCTTCGCCACTGTTGTTCCATGGCACAGGTTAAGCTGGAGGGCAGAGTATACGCTCACTCTACTAGAGCAGTCGTGGCATCCCTAGCGGAAATCGGCAGTGTGCCCATTGCGGATATTTGCAATGCGGCCAGCTGGAGCTCAGTGCATACTTTTGTCAAACACTATGCCCTGGATGTCCATGCCAGACGACTTCTTTCTTTTGGCAGAACTATCCTTAATGGACTCCTGTCCTAAAACTGTGAGCTCTTGGTCTCTCCTGCTGCCCTCTCGGGGGATTATTAGCTCGGTACTCTCCAATTAGTGTGAATGAGTGGTGGAGACATTATGTCCAAGAAGATATGGAAATTACGTACCTACCATAATTCTTGATTTTCTTGGATGAGTCTCCACCACTCCTTCACACGCCCATCCACCATCCCCTGAGCTCACCTCTGTTGGTCTTCACTACCTCAATCTTTAGGCTGTGAGGACTTCCTTGTTGACTCTTCTTATCACGGGTCGTCCGGACTATCTATGTCGTAGTGTTTTGCTTTGCTATCCTTCTTGGTTAGTTACGCTGCAACTCTCCTCGGGAAGGTACCAGAAGGAGTTGAAGGGGTTGACGCCGAGATAGCACCGCACCAGGCTGGGGCTCATGGGGTACTTCCTCGCGGCTCCATCTCCAGCGCCAACCTCTAGCAAAAAGTTTGCTCCCGCTGGGTCCTAGTGCCTCCGGCGCAGCTCCCATTAGTGTTGATGAGTGGTGGAGACTCGTCCAAAAAGATCAAGAATTACGGTATGTACGTAATTTCCATTTCCTCCCTCCCCCCATTCTCCTGACTCACACCACCTCCTACCCCACCACCCTTCCCTTTCAAACAACATCAAGTCTTGCTGTATTCTGACAGTAGCAGTGAGTCCCAATCTTCGAACTGCCCCTGAGATGAGTTAACTTTCCATGCCAGGCATGGAACGCTGAGCTCGAGCTTGGTTGAGACTCTGTCTGTTGCTGTTTAAACTCAAACCGTCAGATTCTTTACTCCACCTCACTGAACAGTCGCTCCGGAGATTTCTCCTTCTGCTCGGTTCAATTTGTTGGTTAAAGTACCGTTTTTCTCGGTTTTCGACCGAATTTAAACCGCAACCTGTCGGTTCAGTCTCTGTCTGTGATATTCGTGAGTACTAGATAGGTTTTATATTAATTCTGTTCTGTGTAGAACTTGTAAACGGTTTATCGTTTCGGTTTGAACCAATCAAGTTGTTTAAAAATCCTAAATTGTACTTTTAGAGTGTGGTTACCGGTTCTTATCGGTTCTATATAAACCGGATTTTATTACGGTTTTTTCCACGACCCGTGATACGGTCAGGAACCGATAAGAGGGTCTTGCCTGGCGGATTGCCATTAAAAGGGTAAGTTTGATTAGGACTGGCACAATGTCTGAGAAACCCAAAAGAAAAACCGGGCCTACTGGGTTTCAACACTGTAGTGTGTGTGGGGAAGTCTTTGCTAAGGCTGACCCCCACACCACCTGTGTTTATTGTCTGGGGTTTGACCACCTCAATGCAGACTGCCAGATTTGTAAAAATTTTCCTGCAGCTACCCTAGAAAAGAGAGTTGGTAGGCTCAGGGAAAGGGAGGCCAAAAAGTCAGCTGAACTGGATGGCCAGCCCGGTTCGGTTCAAACCGAACCAGAAGGAGTGCCCTCTGACCAGGGCGAGACTTCCTCGGGCAAAAGGAGATCCGACTCTGAGGAGTTGGTTCCAGCAAAGAGAACTAGAAAAGAAAAATCAGCTGGTGTGGGGCCGAAACTTTTCTCTCCAACCGCTTTTGGAAATAGCCAAGCGATCAAAATGTGCAGTCGCTTGAATTCCGACCGAACCGGCATCATCAGGAGGCGCTGTTCGGCCGGTTCCACCTGTTCAAGATTATGATTTAGAAGAGATATGAACCGGAGGGGAGGAAGAGAGTATGAGGAAAGTGAATGTGGATTTGAAAGTCTGGATGTGCCCATTGACCCGGACATCTCCCCAGACAGACCTTCAGGAATGTCTCCTCCTAGGCTTTCTGAGTCCCCTCTCATTTCATGTTTTATAAAAAGTGGTTGAACCCTGCAGCTCCTATGGAAGAAGCTATGATGACCAAGAGGAGCCTGACTTTGTGGAAATGATGGATATCCCAGAGTTCAGGAGGCTGTCTATTCCTTACATAAATCTTTTGGGAAACAGACATTTAAAATTTTAAAGACTCCTAATACTATACCTCCTGTGGATAAGAGAATGGACAAGATATGCATTGTCAGGCTCAGATACGGAGTTCCTTATACAACAATGCAGCCATGTTGGAGTAGTGCAGGCTGCAGCCTGTGACAAGGTAAATATTCCCTTGGCTTCACACACCCCCAGACAAGGACTCCAGGAGGATTGATGCCATGGCAAAGAAACAGTACATGGCAGCATCCTTGGGACTCAGGCAGGCCAATTATATGGCTTATGTTGCTAGATATGATTAATCCAGATGGGACACTGTCATGGCTTTAGCAAAACAGGTCCCTGGCCAGCTTGCCAAGGAGCTGGAGCAGGTGGCTGCTGATGGTATTGAGGCATCCAAGGTGCAATTCCATGCTGCAGTGGACTCAAATGATGTGTCATCAAGAGTCATCATGGCTACATCTGTGGCACTTCGCAGAATGGCTTGGCTCAGATGTACTAGCCTGTCACAGGATACCCAGACTAAGGCCATGGATTTTCCTGTTGTTGGTAATTCTTTGTTTGGGGAGCAAACAGAGAATTACATGAAGAAAATGGACGAGTATAGGACCACCTACATGAGTGCCCAGGCCAAGGAAAGGCAGGCCACTCCTCAAAGGCAGCATCCCAGGGGCAGGCCTTTTCATAGGCCTTTCTACCAAGCCCAAGCTTCCTCTTCTGCCTACGCTCAGAGTGGGTTCTTTAGAGGGAGAGGCAGAAGGGGTACCAGCAGACCTGCTTCCACCCCTCAGCCAAAACCCCCTGCCAAACAGGCACCCTGATGGGTTTGCCAGGACCGATTCTCCACCACCTATAGGGAGCAGGCTGGCTTACTTTGTCCAGGACTGGAAGTCTCTAACATCAGACAAGTGGGACCTGGAAGTAGTAAGCCAGGGACTGGTTCTCAGCTTCAAAAGATTTCCAAAGCTGAGAACCAGATCCTTTCCACCTGCAAACTCCTCAGAGGCACTTGCCCTAAAGGCAGAGGTCTCTTCCCTCCTAGCTCTCAGAGCTGTGGAAAGGGTTCCACCCCACACCAGGGCAAAGGTTGTACTCCAGGTACTTTCACCCCAAAAAGACAGGAAAATGGCGTGCCCATCCTGGATCTCAGATGCTTAAACAAGCACCTTTAAAACCAAAATTCAAAATGGTGACTCTGGGAATAATTCTGCCCTCTAAGGCCAGGGACTGGCTAGTGTCCCTGACCCCAAGGATGCCTACTCCATATTCTCATCAGAAGCTCCCACCGAAAGTACCTCAGGTTCGAGCTGCCCTCAGGCCATTACCAGTTCAGAACAATGCCCTTGGTCTGACCTCTGCTCCAAGGGTATTCACAAAATGCCTGGCAGTAGTAGTTGCTTCTCTAAGAAGGCAAAGGATTGCCATCTTCCTTACCTGGACGATCATTATAGTAGGCCAGTCCCCAGACCAAGTCAGGTTACACTTACAGATGACTCAGCAACTGCTCACTTCTTTGGCTTCCTTCTGAATCTTCAAAGTCAGTTCTAGAGCCTGTCCAGCTCCTCACCTCATAGGTGCAGAGCTAGACACAAAAAGGCCAGAGCTTTCTTCCTTGACAGGGCAAGGACCCTCATCTCTCGGCCTCCTCATTCACCCTGCAGGTGTCTCACCAGCAAGGCATTTTCTACAGCCCTGGGGCACATGGCTGCTTCCACAGCAGTGGTGCAGGGAGCAAGATTTCAGATGAGGGACATTCAGTTCCATTTGAGAGCCTTTTAGTCTCAAAGGAAGGACCCTCTGACCAAACTGATCCCAGTGACTCGAACCCTGATCCAGGCCCTACATTGGTGGCAGGATCAGAGCAATCTGAGACAAGGAGTCCCCTTTGTCACTCAGTCTCACTCTTTAATCCTTACTACAGATGCCTCCCACTTGGGGTGGGGGGCTCACTTGGGCGACCTGACCACCCAGGGGTTGTGGTCCCCTCGGGAATCTCTGCTTCACATCAATCTGTTGGAACTCAGAGCAGTGTTTCTAGCACTTCAAGCCTTTTCCAAATCTGTTCAGAACAAAGTTATCCAGGTCAGAACTAGACAATACCACCACAATGTGGTACATCAACAGCAAAGGAGGCTACTCGGTCACGGCCTTGTGCACAGAAGCAATGAAGTTGTGGTCTCTGGCTTATTCCCTGAACACCTCCCTCACAGCAGTTCACCTTCCAGGCAAGGACAATGTCCTGGCAGATGCTCTCAGCAGGATATCCCAGGGCCATCACGAATGGTCACTGGATCCCCTGGTCTTGGAGGTGATATTTTCCAGATATGGCACCCCACAGATAGATCTTTTTGCAGCCCCAGACAATCACCAGCTTCCCCTTTTTTGCTGCAGGCCCCCAGTGTTGGGCTCAGTCCCCCTGGATGCCTTAGTTCTCAGTTGGGAAGGGAAGTTCCTGTATGCTTCCCCCCTTCCCTCTCCTGTTCAAAGTGCTAGTCAAAATCAGATCTCAACCCTGCAAGATGATCCTGATTGCTCCAGACTGGGCCAGACAGCCTTGGTATCCACTCCTACTGTCCTTAGCAGTCCATCTTCCCCTGTGTCTTCTCAGGAGTCACAACTTGTTAACCTGTGCTCAGGGGAGGGTTTGGTACCCGAATCTCAAATCTCTCAATCTCAAGGCCTGGCTCTTGAAGAGTTAGAGTTTGCTAATTTACACCTCTCCCAAGGTGTAATGGACATTCTGAAGGCTTCTAGGAAACCTTCCACCAGGGCTGCTTATAATTCCAAGTGGAAAAGATTTTCCATATGGTGCTCTGGAAAGCATACTTCCCCAGAGTCTGCTGATCTGCCCACAGTCCTGATTATATGGTCCATTTAAATAGCTTAGGCTTAGACCAGCTACACTGAAGGTGCATCTGGCAGCTGTTTCTGCTTTTATCTCAGCAGGTAAGCCCCCTTCTCTTTCAGCTCACCCTGTATTCTCCAAGTTTTTCGAGGGATTGCTTCACACCAACCCTCCTTTCAGGGACCCTGCCCCTGCTTGGGACCTTAATGTTTGCATTGCTCAGCTTATTCAACCCCCTTTTGAGCCTTTGTCTTCAGCAGAGCTTAAGTACTTGACTTGGAAAACTGTGTTTCTGGTAGCCATCACCTCTGCCAGACGCATAAGTGAGTTACAAGCTTTGTCAGTGGAGCCTGATTTTATCTCATTTCATAGAGATAAAGGTGGTCCTCAGGACTAACAGGAAATTTTTGCCTAAGGTGGTTTCAGATTTCCACCTTAATCAATGTATATCTCTTCCTCTGTACTTCACTGACCATTCCTCCTCTGGCGAGAGGAGGCTCCACAGTTTAGATGTGAAAAGAGCCCTTAGCTACTACATAGAACGTACCAAGGGTCACAGGTTTGACTCTCTCTCCAACTGTTCCTCACTTACGGTGAGGTTGGTAAAGGGGAAACCTGCCACTAAAAGATCCATTGCCAGGTGGATTGTCTCTTGTATCCAATTTTGTTATGAAAAACTGGGTAAGGTACCACCCACAGGCCTGAGGGCTCACTCTACCAGAGGTACAGCTGCTTCCCTGGCTACTGCCAGGGATATCCCTATTCTAGAGATCTGTCAAGCAGCTACCTGGAAAATAGTTAACACTTTTACCAAGCATTACTCCCTGATATCCAGGCCAGAGGAGGATGCCTGCCTGTGTTTCAGAGCCTATTTCCTAAGCAGGTCCTGTCCTCCTCCATGGAGGTACTGCTTGTAGTCTGTTATTGTCCCAATACAGCAAGACTTCATGTTGTTTGAAGAAAAAATTACTCACCTTAGTAATGTTGTTTCTTCTAATGGAGTCTTGCTGTATTCTGACCTCCCCCCCCTTCCTGCCTCTCTCAGAACCTCTGTTTTGGGATGTGGGTGGGCTGTGGCAGTGTTGGCACTCAGATGCCCACCTTGTTGTTTTCCACCCCCTTTCTTTGGTGAATTGGTGTTGTGTTTTTCATTTTTTGGGTCTCCTGACTTGAGTCTTTGTTTTGGGACCAAAAAATGTGTTTTTATGTTTAGTAGCCAAGTTGGCTAGTGTAGGTTTACAGCTTCCACACAGGACCTTAGTGAGTTTGCTTGTAAAGATCTGACGGTTTGAGTTTAAACAGCAACAGACAGAGTCTCAACCAAGCTCGAGCTCAGCATTCCATGCCTGGCATGGAAAGTTAACTCTTTCATCTGTGGGGCAGTTCTAAGGTTGGAACTCACTGCTACTGTCAGAATACAGCAAGACTCCATTAGAAGAAACAACATTACTAAGGTGAGTAATTTTTTCTTCTTCCCCGTTATCATTGTTGAATTTACACTTTGAACTAGGGGGGGCCCATTAGGGTCCTATTTTTAAATCAAGCCCCCCTTCCCATAATAAACCAATGGCAGTGATGTGCGAGCTACCAGGGCTTACTTCAGAGCCATCTGGGTTGAGCCTTGGCAAGCCCCTGTGTAATTCCAATACTGCTAGTTTTCCCTCTGTCCACACTCAACAGCCCTCCTTCAAACAACATGAAGTCTTGCTATATTATGACAGTAGCATTTTGTCCCACCACTAGAACTGCTCCGGAGGTGAAATGGTTAATACCATTCCAAAATAGAACTTTGAGCACGAGCTCTAAGAAGCAGCTCTATCTGTGTAATTTCAAACCTGAACTGTCAGATTCTTTACTCCGCCTCAGTGAACAGTCGCTCCGGAGATTTCTCCTACTGCTCGGTTCATTTCCGTTTAAACAGTGTTTTCTCGGTCGATTCAACCGAGAATAGTTTTATTTTAACCGCAGAAACCGCTCAGTTCAAGCTCTGTCTGTGGTAATCGTAGGTACTAACATACTAACGCATTCATTTGCCAGCAGATTAGGCCTTATGGTCTATCAAGTCTGCTCGAACCTAGATCCTTAGTTGGGTGCCGAGACCTCCCATCCCTTGTGCTCCAGAAACCCCTATCATCCATCCCCACCCCCCGGATAGGCCATCATCTGATACATCCACTTTCTGTGTCTGTCCCACCTCTCTTAAAGCTCTCCACTGTGGATCTCTGAACCAGCTCACCAGGCAGAGCATTCCCAAGGGTCCACCACCCTCAGTGAAAACCTCCTCCTCTTTTCCCCTCACCCTTCCACCTTCCAACTTCAAACCATGCCCTGGTGATGCCTCCTGCTTTAGTCTAAAGATCCTCCATGTTTACCCTATTTATTTCCTTGAGGTATTTGAAGACCTCAATCATGTCCCCTGTCTCTCCTCTCCTCCAATGAAAACAGGCAGAGCTCCTCAAGTCTGTCCTCGTAAGTCAAATCCCTAGCCCTCGTGATCATCTTTGTTGCCTCCTCTGTACCCTCTCCAGGAGCTATGTCCTCTTCAAATGTGGTCTCCAGTACTGTACACAGTACTCAAGGTGTGGTCTAACCAGTCCATTGTACAGTGGCAGAATCACTTCTTGCTCCTAGAGGTGATCCTCATGCGATGCATCCCAACATCCTGTTTGCCTTGCTAGCTGCTCTCCTGCACTGCTCAGTGTTATTCATACATGTATCCACCATGACCCCTAGGTCTTTTTCCCTGTTGAGGCTTCCAGCACCTCCTCCCAGGGTGTACCTGTGTTTAGGTTTCCGACCAAGATGCAACACCTGCACTTGGTGATATTGAAATTTAATTTCCATGTGGAGCCCAGCTTCCAGGGTGTCCAGGTCCCTTGCAGGGCCAACCTCCTCTTCTCCCTCAACTACTGCTCCCATCTTGGAGTCATCACGAAGAGACCTATTTCACACCCTATACCATCCCTGATGTCTGATATGTATGCATTAAACTGGATTGGACCCAGGATCCGAGCCCTGTGGTACCCCACTACCAACCTCTGTAGGGTCTAGAGCTCCCCACAGACCACTACTCTCTGAGGGCCCAGCTATCCAGTTTTCAATCCATCTGACCATCAAAGGGCCTACTCCTAACCCCATCAGTTTCTCCACCAGACCATTGTGGGGACAGAGTCAAACGCCTTGCTGAAGTCCAAGAATAATACATCCACAGGCTTACCCCTATCCAGTTCTGATGTTACCCATTCATAGAACTCCACAAGGTTGGTTTGACATGATCTACCTGGCACAAACCCATGCTGCCGACTCATCCAGACCTCCCACCTCCTCCAAGTAAACCCCAATCGTTCCTTTAGTATACTCTTCCATTAATTTTCCCACCACCAGAGGTTAAACTGATGGGTCTATAGTTTCGGTACTTCTTCGACCCCTTTATGGATTGGTACCACGTGGTGCCTCCGCCAATCCCTAGGTACCCTCCTCCGTCTCAAGTGACCTGTTGAAAAGCTCCGCCAGGGTGCAGCCAGTATGTCCGCCAACCCATAGTACTCGATGAATGCCATCCGCCCAGGAGATTTGTCTTTCTTTAGGGCCTTGAGGGCAAACCACCCTTTTGGTGGGGATGGCATCATCCGTCCCTCCACCTTACTGGTCTTTTTATCCTTAACCAGATGTGACACCCTGGGGTACCTTTCCCTCCCTTTGCTCCATTTCTGCTGCTCCCTGATCCCACTCCTGCTGCTTCTATCCCCTTTGTGCCTTGCTTTGTAGATATCCCATCCCTCCCTAGTGAACACAGAGGCAAAGTACTCAAGTAAATACTCTGCCTGGTCCCCGCCTCTTCCACCCACCCTCCTTCTGATCTCAATCTGCTGAGATGGCTCCTTAGTTTTCTCCGCCTCCCAATGTACCGGAAGAACCCCTTTCCTCCATGTATCCCCTGTGCCAGCCGATGCTCTTTACTGGACTTTTGCTCCTCACCATACATGGGTGACTTTCTAGATGCAAGCTGGTACATTTCCTTATCCCTACCCTCTTGTTGTTTTATATTTTTGTAAGCCGCCTCTTTTCTTCTGACTGCTACCTGGACCTCACTGGACCACCAGCATGGTTTATGTGACCTTGCTCCCTTACGCTTCAACTTAGCGCAGATCCTGACTGCCTCTTAAGTCCCTGCTTATGACCTCCCATCTCCTTTCCACACTTGTTGTTGAGGTAATCCCTTCAAGTGATCCTTGAGAATATTTCCCATGCCCATAAAGTCTGCCCCTGAAGTCCACTGCCAGTGTCCTAGATCTCACCCCACTCCCCCAAATGCTTATTTGAAACCAGACAGCTTGTGGTCACTCCCAGTCAGGGGTCCTGTACAACCATGTCCTTACCAGATCCCCATCTGCCAGAACCACATCCAGGACATGCCCTCCCTTGTGGGCTCCATCACATGCTGTGTTAAGAACACATCCTGAAGCCATCCAGCAGCCTCCTGCTCCCTGGCCACCTTAGAGGACATGGTTCCCAGTTAGTACCTGGCATATTAAGGTCCCCCATCAACACCACTCCTTCCCCTTTGGACCACACTGGGCAAATGATGTTGTCCAGCAAACCATCCTCTAGAATCACTCATCCCGGGGGCCTATATGCTACACCCAGCTTGACCTTATCTCCTGCTGGGGATCGTAAGGTGACCCATAAGGCCTCCACGCTTTCCTCTGCCTCTTCTACCATAGCAATTTCTATGTCATCTCTAATGAACATAGCCACCCACCCTCTGCCTCCTTTCTATCCTTCCTAGCCGTGATGTACCCCTGTACATTAAGGTCCCAGTCATGGTTTTTGTTGCTCCACGTTCCGTGACTGCCGCCACATCCACCCCCTCGAACAGCATGGCCTGGAACTCTGGCAACTTGTTTCCCAAACTCCGGCATTTACTAACACTAACCCCACCCCTTATCCCTGATCCTTTTGCTCTAACCCCACCCAGATTCCTTATACTTCCATCCTCCTCCTGCTCCTCCTGAAACCTCCACCTCCAGTCTGTTTCCTCCCCTTGGGCTTGAAGGCTACTCCCTCATCTGGAGGGAGGGCTCTGGTCAGCCCCTCCTTATCCCTTCCCCTTACAAGTTTAAACCCCACCTTTCTTGTATGTAGTCAGCCATCCCTGTTTAAGGACTCCTTCCCTAATGGGGCAAGATGAAACCTGTCCTTGGCATATAGTCCCTTATCCTCCCAAACTCCATTCCAGTTCCTAACACCCCAACCCATTCTCTTCACCCCACTTCCTGAGCCATTCATTAACCTCTGTGAGCTTCATTTTTTCTCCACTGAGGCCTTTGGTACTGGCAATATCTCCGAAAAGGAAATGTTGCATCCATTATCCCGACAGACTCTGGCAAGTTCTTGGAACCTTGCTTGGATTTCATAATGCTATTTCCTCTAGATCATTAGTTCCCAAATGCACCAGGAAACGCTCTCCACAACCCTAACCATTTCATACACCATGAACTTTGCTCTGTGCACCATCAGCCCAGAGATACTCACTACCTTCACCTGGCTATGGCATCCACCCCTGTCCCTCCCAATGGATACCCTTAATCATCGAGTCTCCCAGTAACAGAACCTTAACACCGCCATCATCCTTATGGTTACCTCCACTATGCCCTCTCAGCCCCCCACTTTATTCATGATCACAATTTCATGGGAGTCTTCCTGCCTTATTAGAGACCCCTTGTCACCCTCCCCTTTCTGCCTCCTTGCTATTTTGCCCACTTAACTCAAACCCCTCTGAATAGGTGTCCCTTGAACCTCTCTCTTATCTGAACCATTTATCCTGGCCCTGATGGTTTCCCTTCCCCAACCTCATCCCCCCCTTGTAATAGTACCCCTGTCTCCAGAGGCTCTCTGTGGGTCCCCTTTAGCTAGGGCCCCATCCTTGGTACTGACCTTTCCTGCTGAAGGGGGCTCCTCTCCCACCTCCTTGTCTCCCAGTTCTCTCCAATCATGCTCTCTCCTCCTCATGTCTGGAATATGTTGCATCTCCCCATTTGCTTAACATATATGTTTCCCTTCTCCCTCTGGGACTATGTCTATCCTTTCCATAGCTGTTCTGTGATGCCCTATGGGTATCTGACCCTCCCCGGCCTCTGTATAAGTTCTCATTTCACCAACCCTTCCTCCTCTAGGATGCTTAGTATCTCAAATTTATTGTGACACTCTATGTCAGCCTCCATCAAGTAACCCAGTTTCCCCTGACTGCATCTCTAAACTGACCCTCTTCCTCTCTCTCTTGCACTGTTCACCTTAGGAGCTCCCTTCCACAGTCTGCTGTTTTAGGCTTCCACGCAACAGCCCCTCCTGACTTTTCCCTCCAGTCTCCTTTGAATTCAGAATTTTCACCCTGTAACGCTTTCCCTTAGCATCAACTTCCCTATCTATGGGTCCTCTGTCCCCAATATCCCCCTTCTGCTTGCTGTAGCATAATGTCCTGTAATTTCAGAGCGCTGTCTCAGCCTCCCTCAGCCCCACCCTTCTGCTGCCCATATCCACACCCTTATCCTTGGACACCCCCAGCTCACTCCTTAACCAATATACCTCACTCCTAATACAAGATAGCTGTCTACAGAGTGGGCAGCCTCCCTCTCTCCAGGCCCAATTTAGAATTATTGCCATCCCACAGCCTGTGCAGCCTACAACCCTTCCAAAGATGCCTGCCATGGTGGAATATAGGCCACCCTGATTATCCCCCTGTTTATAATAGCACACCCCTTTCTCAGTCCCTTTCCCTGGAGTACAGTTTATCTCTATATACTGACTGTAGTTATTACAAACCCAACTTCAACCCCACCAACAAAGTTCCTGAGTCTCACAAACACATACAGTCCAGTATGTGTTCAGTCCCACTAACAGTGTGTACAGACCCAGGTACTGTATGATGTCACAGGCCCACTCAACTCCTGTTGCTTCAAAATTTCAGTCCCAACAGAAATACTTTAGCCCTTCAATCCCAACCCCCAGTGGCTTTTCAGTATTTAAGTACACCTACAAAACAGGGTAGGTGGGAGGGCTCTTACCAAACACCAGGCAAACACATTTAAATTACCTTCTAATTTTCCCTGCCAAACATCTATCCCCAAACCTACAATATCACAGCCCAAGTATCAGTTCAAATCAAGGTAATAATTTTAAATACATAGAACTAATTTCACTAACAAACTAATCAAATATTTCAGTTTAAAACAAAATATAACTCCTGACCTCTTTTCTACCAACCTGTTGCTTAAGCTCCCAAGTGAACAATGAAAGCCACAGTAATTCCTGTTTAAAGACAAGTTAATTGCAGCTAATGTCCCTCCTCCAAACACCAGGCAAACACATTTAAATTACCTTCTAATTTTCCCTGCAAACATCTATCCCCAAACCTACAATATCACAGCCCAATATCAGTTCAAATTCAAGGTAATAATTTTTAACACATAGAACTAATTTCACTAACAAACTAATCAAATATTTCAGTTTAAAACAAAATATAACTCCTGGCTCTTTTTCTACCAACCTGTTGCTTAAGCTCCCAAGTGAACAATGAAAGCCACAGTAATTCCTGTTTAAAGACAAGTTAATTGCAGCTAATGTCCCTCCTCCAAACACCAGGCAAACACATTTAAATTACCTTCTAATTTTCCCTGACAAACATCTATCCCCAAACCCCACAATATCACAGCCCAAGTATCAGTTCAAATTCAAGGTAATAATTTTTAACACATAGAACTAATTTTAACAAACTAATCAAATATTTCAGTTTAAAACAAAATATAACTCCTGGCCTCTTTTCTACCAACCTGTTGCTTAAGCTCCCAAGTGAACAATGAAAGCCACAGTAATTCCTGTTTAAAGACAAGTTAATTGCAGCTAATGTGTCCCTCCTCCAAACACCAGGCAAACACATTTAAATTACCTTCAATTTTCCTGCCAAACATCTATCCCCAAACCTACAATATCACAGCCCAAGTATCAGTTCAAATTCAAGGTAATAATTTTTAACACATAGAACTAATTTCACTAACAAACTAATCAAATATTTCAGTTTAAAACAAAATATAACTCCTGGCCTCTTTTCTACCAACCTGTTGCTAAGCTCCCAAGTGAACAATGAAAGCCACAGTAATTCCTGTTTAAAGACAAGTTAATTGCAGCTAATGTCCCCTCCTCCAAACACCAGGCAAACACATTTAAATTACCTTCTAATTTTCCTGCCAAACATCTATCCCCAAACCTACAATATCACAGCCAAGTATCAGTTCAAATTCAAGGTAATAATTTTAACACATAGAACTAATTTCACTAACAAACTAATCAAATATTTCCAGTTTAAAACAAAATATAACTCCTGGCCTCTTTTCACCAACCTGTTGCTTAAGCTCCCAAGTGAACAATGAAAGCCACAGTAATTCCTGTTTAAAGACAAGTTAATTGCAGCTAATGTCCTCCTCCAAACACCAGGCAAACACATTTAAATTACCTTCTAATTTTCCCTGCCAAACATCTATCCCCAAACCTACAATATCACAGCCCAAGTATCAGTTCAAATTCATGTAACAATTTTTAACACATAGAACTAATTTCACTAACAAACTAATCAAATATTTCAGTTTAAAACAAAAATATAACTCCTGGCCTCTTTTCTACCAACCTGTTGCTTAAGCTCCCAAGTGAACAATGAAAGCCACAGTAATTCTGTTTAAAGACAAGTATTGCAGCTAATGTCCTCCTCCAAACACCAGGCAAACACATTTAAATTACCTTCTAATTTTCCTGCCAAACATCTATCCCCAAACCTACAATATCACAGCCCAAGTATCAGTTCAAATTCAAGGTAATAATTTTAAACACATAGAACTAATTTCTACTAACAAACTAATCAAATATTTCAGTTTAAAACAAAATATAACTCCTGGCCTCTTTCTACCAACCTGTTGCTTAAGCTCCCAAGTGAACAATGAAAGCCACAGTAATTCCTGTTTAAAGACAAGTTAATTGCAGCTAATGTCCCCTCCTCCAAACACCAGGCAAACACATTTAAATTACCTTCTAATTTTCCCTGCAAACATCTATCCCAAACCTACAATATCACAGCCCAAGTATCAGTTCAAATTCAAGGTAAATTTTAACACATAGAACTAATTTCACTAACAAACTAATCAAATATTTCAGTTTAAAACAAAATATAACTCCTGGCCTCTTTTCTACCAACCTGTTGCTTAAGCTCCCAAGTGAACAATGAAAGCCACAGTAATTCCTGTTTAAAGACAAGTTAATTGTAGCTAATGTCCCCTCCTCCAAACACCAGGCAAACACATTTAAATTACCTTCTAATTTTCCTGCCAAACATCTATCCTCAAACCTACAATATCACAGCCCAAGTATCAGTTCAAATTCAAGGTAATAATTTTAAATACATAGGAACTAATTTCACTAACAAACTAATCAAATATTTCAGTTTAAAACAAAATATAACTCCTGGCCTCTTTTCTACCAACCTGTTGCTTAAGTCCCAATGAACAATGAAAGCCACAGTAATTCCTGTTTAAAGACAAGTTAATTGCAGCTAATGTCCTCCTCCAAACACCAGGCAAACACATTTAAATTACCTTCTAATTTTCCCTGCCAAACATCTATCCCCAAACCTACAATATCACAGCCCAAGTATCAGTTCAAATTCAAGGTAATAATTTTTAACACATAGAACTAATTTCACTAACAAACTAATCAAATATTTCAGTTTAAAACAAAATATAACTCCTGGCCTTCTTTTTCTACCAACCTGTTGTTAAGCTCCCAAGTGAACAATGAAAGCCACAGTAATTCCTTGTTTAAAGACAAGTAACTGTAGCTAATGTCCCTCCTCAAAACACCAGGCAAACACATTTAAATTACCTTCTAATTTTCCCCACAAACATCTATCCTCAAACCTACAATATCACAGCCCAAGTATCAGTTCAAATTCAAGGTACACTTTAAACATAGAACTAATCTTACTAACAAACTAATCAAATATTTCAGTTTAAAACAAAATATAACTCCTGGCCTTTTCTACTAAACCTGTTGCTTAAGCTCCCAAGTGAACAATGAAAGCCACAGTAATTCCTTGTTTAAAGACAAGTTAATTGCAGCTAATGTCCTCCTCCAAACACCAGGCAAACACATTTAAATTACCTTCTAATTTTCCTGCCAAACATCTATCCCCAAACCTACAATATCACAGCCCAAGTATCAGTTCAAATTCAAGGTAATAATTTTTAACACATAGAACTAATTTCACTAACAAACTAATCAAATATTTCAGTTTAAAACAAAATATAACTCCTGGCCTCTTTTCTACCAACCTGTTGCTTAAGCTCCCAAGTGAACAATGAAAGCTACAGTAATTCCTGTTTAAAGACAAGTTAATTGCAGCTAATGTCCCCTCCTCCAAACACCAGGCAAACACATTTAAATTACCTTCTAATTTTCCTCGCAAACATCTATCCCAAACCTACAATATCACAGCCCAAGTATCAGTTCAAATTCAAGGTAATAATTTTAACACATAGAACTAATTTCACTAACAAACTAATCAAATATTTCAGTTTAAAACAAAATATAACTCCTGGCCTCTTTTTCTACCAACCTGTTGCTTAAGCTCCCAAGTGAACAATGAAAGCCACAGTAATTCCTGTTTAAAGACAATTAATTGCAGCTAATGTCCCTCCTCCAAACACCAGGCAAACACATTTAAATTACCTTCTAATTTTCCTGCCAAACATCTATCCCCAAACCTACAATATCACAGCCCAAGTATCAGTTCAAATTCAAGGTAATAATTTTTAACACATAGAACTAATTTCACTAACAAACTAATCAAATATTTCAGTTTAAAACAAAATATACTCCTGGCCTCTTTTCTACCAACCTGTTGCTTAAGCTCCCAAGTGAACAATGAAAGCCACAGTAATTCCTGTTTAAAGACAAGTTAATTGCAGCTAATGTCCCCTCCTCCAAACACCAGGCAAACACATTTAAATTACCTTCTAATTTTCCCTGCCAAACATCTATCCCCAAACCTACAATATCACAGCCCAAGTATCAGTTCAAATTCAAGGTAATAATTTTAACACATAGAACTAATTTCACTAACAAACTAATCAAATATTTCAGTTTAAAACAAAATATAACTCCTGGCCTCTTTTCTACCAACCTGTTGCTTAAGCTCCCAAGTGAACAATGAAAGCCACAGTAATTCCTGTTTAAAGACAAGTTAATTGCAGCTAATGTCCCTCCTCCAAACACCAGGCAAACACATTTAAATTACCTTCTAATTTTCCTGCCAAACATCTATCCCAAACCTACAATATCACAGCCCAAGTATCAGTTCAAATTCAAGGTAATAATTTTAACACATAGAACTAATTTCACTAACAAACTAATCAAATATTTCAGTTTAAAACAAAATATAACTCCTGGCCTCTTTTCTACCAACCTGTTGCTTAAGCTCCCAAGTGAACAATGAAAGCCACAGTAATTCCTGTTTAAAGACAAGTTAATTGCAGCTAATGTCCCCTCCTCCAAAACACCAGGCAAACACATTTAAATTACCTTCTAATTTTCCTGCCAAACATCTATCCCCAAACCTACAATATCACAGCCCAAGTATCAGTTCAAATTCAAGGTAATAATTTTAACACATAGAACTAATTTCACTAACAAACTAATCAAATATTTCAGTTTAAAACAAAATATAACTCCTGGCCTCTTTTCTACCAACCTGTTGCTTAAGCTCCCAAGTGAACAATGAAAGCCACAGTAATTCCTGGTTTAAAGACAAGTTAATTGCAGCTAATGTCCCTCCTCCAAACACCAGGCAAACAACATTTAAATTACCTTCTAATTTTCCCTGCCAAACATCTATCCCTAAACCCACAATATCACAGCCCAAGTATCAGTTCAAATTCAAGGTAATAATTTTAACACATAGAACTAATTTCACTAACAAACTAATCAAATATTTCAGTTTAAAACAAAATATAACTCCTGGCCTCTTTTCTACCAACCTGTTGCTTAAGCTCCCAAGTGAACAATGAAAGCCACAGTAATTCCTGTTTAAAGACAAGTTAATTGCAGCTAATGTCCCTCCTCCAAACACCAGGCAAACACATTTAAATTACCTTCTAATTTTCCCTGCCAAACATCTATCCCCAAACCTACAATATCACAGCCCAAGTATCAGTTCAAATTCAAGGTAATAATTTTTAACACATAGAACTAATTTCACTAACAAACTAATCAAATATTTCAGTTTAAAACAAAATATAACTCCTGGCCTCTTTTCTACCAACCTGTTGCTTAAGCTCCCAAGTGAACAAAAGTAAAGGTTTTGTCTGTGTGGAACTTGTAAGTTTATCGGTTCGGTTTTGAACCGATCAGCTGGGTTTAAAACTTATTAACTTTAAAGTTTAACATTTTAGAGTGCGGTTCCCGGTTCTTATCGGTTCTAAAAAAACTGATTTTTATTACGGTTTTTTCCATACCGTGATACGCGTTAGGAACCGATATAAGGTGTCTTTGCTCTGCCGTCGCTTTCAGCGGGGCAAGTTTTTCTGTTAGCTGGCATTATGTCTGAGAAAACCAAAAGAAAAACTGGCCCACTGTGTTTCAACACTGTGATGTCTGTGGGGAGTTCTTGCCAAGGCTGACTCACACCACATCCATGTGTCTATTGTCTGTGGTTTGACCACCCCAGTCAGACTGCCAGATATAAGAATTCCCTGCAGCCACCCTGGAAAAGAGATTGGGCAGGCTCAGGAACGAGAGACCAAAAGTCCGCTTGACCCGATGACAGCCCGTTCAGTGCCAACAGAACCGAGAGGAGTGCCCTCTGACCAGGGCAGACTTCTCAGGCAAAGAAAAGCTGGTTCTGAGGAACCAATTCAGTAAAGAAAACAAGAAAGTCAGCAGGTTTGGAGTCCAAAACCCTTCTCCAACTGCTGCAGAGATAGCAAAAGCCGTACAAATTGTCCAGTCACTGTTCAGGTTCCGTCCCAACCGCCACTATCTGGCAAAAGGTCGGTTCGTCGGTTCCAGTGGTTCAGGAATATGATGTTGAGGAATTTTATGAACCAGAGGAGGGGAGGATGATTATGAACAGTATGAATGTGGCTGGAAGGTGTGGTGTGCCCATTGATCCGGACATTTCCCAGACAGACCTCTAGAATCTCCCTATGCTATCTGAGTCCCCATCTCATTTTATGTTTTACAAAAAGTTAGTTGAAACCTCCAGCTTCCTTGGAAGAAGCTGTGATGAGCAAGAGGAGCCTAATTTTGTAGAAATGATGGATATTCCAGAGTCTAGGAGATTGTCTATTCCTTGCATAAGTCTTTAGGAAGCAAACAATAAAATTTTAAAAGCTCCTAATTCTGTGCCTCCTGTAGATAAAAAGTTGGACAGAAGGTACACATTGTCAGGTCCTGATACAGATTCCTTTCTCAGCAATGCAGTCATGTTAGTAGTTCAGGCTGCAGCCTGTGATAAACTTAACATCCCCTGGCTTCACATCCTCCTGACAAGGATTCCAGGAAGATTGATGCCATGAAAAAAACAGTATATGGCAGCCTCTCTGGGACTCAGGCAAGCAAATTATATGGCTTATAGTAGCTAGGTATCAGAAATCTAGATGGGATACTGTTATGGAATTAGCCAAGCAAGCCCATGGCCAGCTGGCTAGCTGAACTAGAACAGGTGGCTGCTGATTGCATTGGGGCTTCTAAGGTACAGTTCTCATGCTGCTGTGGATGTTAATGATCCTCTAGGGTCATGGCCACATCTGTAGCTCAGAGGTTGGCCTGGCTCAGGTGTACTCAGTCTGTCACAGGATACCCAGACTAAGGCTATGGATTTTCCTGGTAGGGAAATTCTCTGTTTGGGGAGCAGACAGAGAATTACATGAAAAGATGGATGAATATAGGACTACTTACAAAAGTGCCCAAGCTAAGGAGCGCAAGCCACCCTCAGAGGCATATCTCCAGGGTAGGGGTAGGCCTTTCACAGGCCTTTTACCAGACTCGGGCCTCCTCTGCCCATGCTCAGAGGGGCTTCTTCAGAGGCAGAGGCAGACGAGGGGGGGCAGGCCTGCTCCCACCCCTCAGCCTAAAGCTCCTGCTAAGCAGGCACCCTGATGGGGTGCCCAGGGCCCATTCTCCTTACCGGGAGCAGGCTGGCTTACTTCAGTCAGAACTGGGCTTCTTTAACCTCAGACAAGTGGGTTCTGGAAGTAGTAAGCCAGGGTCTGGTTCTCAGCTTCAAAAGTTTCCCAAGTTGAGAAGCAGACTTTTCTACCACAAGGTGCTTCAGAGACCCTTGCTCTGGAAGCAGAGGTCTCAGCCCTGTTGGCTCAGAGCAGTGGAATGGGTCTCCCTGCACCAGGGCAGGGGGTCTGTATTCCAGATACTTCTTACCCCAAAAAGACAGGAGAAGGCGCTCATATTAGACCCTCAGATATCTGAACAAGCATCTTTGAAACCAAAGTTCAAAATGGTAACTCTGGCAATGATTTTACCTCCCTAAGGCCAGGGACTGGTTAGCCTCCTGGACCTCAAGGATGCCTATTTCCACGTCCCCAATCAGAAGCTCCCATCGAAAGTACCTCCAGATTCAACTACCCTCAGGTCATTACCAGTTCAGAGCAATGTCCTTCGGCCTCACCTCTGCCCCAAGGGTATTCACAAAGTTTCTAGCAGTGGCAGTGGCTCACTTAAGGAAGCAAAGGATTGCTGTTTTTCCCTATCTAGACGATTGGCTCATTGTAGGCCAGTCCCCAGAACAGGTAAAATCTCACCTGCAAGTTACCCAGCAGCTTCTCATCTCCTGGGCTTTCTGTAAATCTACTAAAGTCGGTTCTGGAACCAGTCCAGGTACTCACCCTTATAGGGGCAGAGTTGGACACAAAGCTAGCCAGAGCTTTTCTTCCCTTAGAAAGGGTGACTAATTTAGTGACTCTGGCCTCCTCCTTCACCCTGCAGGTCTCTCGACCAGCAATACACTTTCTGCAGCTCCTGGGACACATGGCTGCATCCACAGCTGTTGTGCAGGAGCAAGATTTCAGATGAGAGACATTCAGTTTCACTTGAGAACCTATTGGTCTCAGAGAAGAGACCCCTTTCCAAGTTGGTCCCAGTGACTCGAACCTTGATCCAGGCCTCCAGTGGTGGCAGGATCAGGAGCAATTAAGATTGGGGGTCCCTTCATTCCCCTGCTCACAATTTGACTCTCACTACAGATGCTTCCCTTCTGGGTTGGGAGCCCAGGGCTACCTTTCCACTCAGGGAGTGTGGTACCCCGGAATCTCTGCTCCACATCAATTTGCTGGAACTCAGAGCTGTCATTTTAGCTCTTCAAGCATTTTCTGCATCTGTCCACAACAAGGTGATACAAGTCAGAACAGACAACACCACAACAATGTGGTACATCAACAAACGGGGCGGGGGCACTCAGTCTTCGGCCTTGTGCACCGAGGCAATGAAGTTGTGGTCTCTGGCCTATTCCCTGAACACTTCCCTCATAGCAGTTCATCTTCCAGTGAAGGACAATGTCCTAGCGGATGCTCTCAGCAGGATTTCTCAGGGCCATCACGAATGGTCCCTGGATCCTCAAGTGCTGGGGATAGTCTTTGCCAGATGGGGCACCCCTCAGATAGATCTTTTTGCAGCCCCAGACAATCACAAACTTCCTCTGTTCTGTTGCAGGCCTCCAGCGTTGGGCTCAGTCCCCCTGGATGCCCTTCTCCTGGATTGGGAGGGGAAGTTTCTTTATGCTTTCCCTCCCTTCCCTCTCCTATTCAAAGTATTAGTCAAAATCAGATCTCAGCCTTGCAGGGTGATTCTGATTGCCCCGGATTGGGCCAGGCAGCCCTGGTACCCACTCCTTCTGTCACTGACAATCCATCTTCCCCTTTGCCTCCCCAGGATTCACAACCTGTGAACTTGTGCCCAGGGAAGGGTTTGGTATCCAGACCTCAAATCCCTCAACCTCAAGGCCTGGCTCTTGAGGAGTTAGAGTTTGCTGATTTACACCTCTCTCAAGGTGTTCTTGAAAACCCAAAGGCTTCAGAAAGCCTCTCCACTAGGGCTACTTATAGTTCTAAATGGAAAGGTTTTCCATTTGTGCGCTTAGGAAAATATTTCCCCAGAATCTTGCTGATTTGCCCATTGTATTAGATTACATGGTCCATCTTAATTCCTTGGTCTCAGACCAGCTACCCTGAGAGTCCATTTGGCAGCTGTATCTGCTTTTTGTGTCAGCAGGAAAGTCATCCCCTCTTTCCACTCACCCTGTGTTTTCCAAGTTTTTTAAGGGATTACTCCATACTAATCCACCCTTTCGGGAACCGGCCCCTTCCTGGGACCTTAATGTTTGTATTGCCCAGTTAATGCAACCCCCTTTTGAACCTCTGTTTTCTGCAGAGCTTAAGTATCTAACTTGGAAAACTGTTTTTCTGGTGGCTATCACTTCTGCTAGACGCATAAGTGAGTTGCAAGCCTTGTCAGTGGAAACTGACTTTATTTCTTTCCACAGGATAAGGTAGTCCTTAGGACTAATAGTGAGTTTTTACCCAAGGTGGTTTCAGATTTCCATCTTAACCAATCTATCTCCCTTCCAGTATTTTTTCACTGATCACTCCTCTTCTGGTGAGAGGAGGTTGCACAGCCTGGATGTTAAGAGAGCTCTTAATTACTATATAGAGCGTGCCAAAGGTCACAGGTTGAATCCTCCAACTTTTCCTTACCTATGGTGAAGTTGGGAAAGGCAAACCTGCCACTAAGAGATCAATTGCCAGGTGGATTGTCTCTTGTATCCAGTTTGTTATCAGAAACTGGGCAGAGATCCCCTCTGGCTTGAGGGCTCATTCTACCAGGGTACAGCTGCGTCTCTAGCTGCTGCCAGAGACATCCCTATATTAGAGATATGCCAGGCTGCTACTTGGAAAACGGCACACACTTTACCAAGCATTACCCCTGGATGTCCAGGCCAGGAGAGATGCTCGGTTTGGCACAGCTGTTCTTCAGAGCCTATTCCCTAAGTAGGTTCTGCCCCTCCTCCATGGAGGTACTGCTGTGTAGTTCGTACTGTCATAATATAGCAAGACTTCATGTTGTTTGAAGAAAAATTACTCACCTTAGTAATGTTGTTTCTTCTAATAGAGTCTTGTATATTATAACCTCCCAGCCTGCCCTCTCAGAACTTCTACCTGGGTGGGGTGCGGGCAACTTAGTGTGGGCACTATTTTTGCCTTTTTAGCGTTTCTCCCTTTTGGGAGTTTGGGTGTGTGTGTTTTATTATACTGTTGTTTTATTCTCATGTTGTTAGAATGTGTGTTAGTAGTTCTGGTCCCCTGACTTGAGTCTTGGGTGTTGGGACCAGCAATGGTTGTTAATATTTAGGTAGCCATTTGGCTAGTGTAGGTTACAGCTTCCACACAGACCTTAGTGAGTTTTGCGTAGAAGATCTGACAGTTCAGGTTTGAAATTACACAGATAGAGCTGCTTCTAGAGCTCGTGCTCAAAGTTCTATTTGGAATGGTATTAACTATTTCAGCTCCGGAGCAGTTCTAGTGGTGGGACAAACTGCTACTGTCATAATATAGCAAGACTCCATTAGAAGAAACAACATTACTAAGGTGAGTAGTTTTTCTTTCTGCCATCCCCCCTGCTGTCTCACAACCCTCCCACCCACCCCCTCCTCTCCTCTCCTTTCCCACGCTTCCTGTCTCACCCCTTACCCCCGCCTCCAGTCTACTCTCCTCAAAATCCCTGCAGGTCCCATGGTTACTTCCCTGTTTGCAGTATGACCCTAATGCCTAATCAAAGGATCTGTCTATGCTACAACCTCACTGACCCGTACACCTATGGCCTGTGTGTGTATGTATATATATAAATATATATATATATATACATATATATATATGTGTGTGTGTGTGTGTGTTTGTATGTATATATATATGTATATTTTGTACATAACCTTGCATACATTGTATCCTGTATATGTGAATTCAGTGTTTGGTTTTTTTACCCTGTGCATTGTACAGTATAGGTGCGGAACATGTTTTTTTTTTATCTCTTTTCTTTTGCGCCTATGAATGTTTACTCAGGACTTCCTTGTAAATGAGCCTGCTCAATGGAGTCTTTCCTACCAATAAACTTTGACTTGACTACAAGGGCACAGCTGCTACAATAGCAGTAGCCAGAGACATTCCCCTACTAGAAATCTGCAAAGCAGCTACACGAAGAACAGTGCACACTTTTACAAAACATTATAGCTTGGATACACAATCCAGAAGTGAGTCTAGGTATGGCATAGCAGTGCTCTAGAGTTTGTTCCCTAAATAGGGTTCTGTGCCCACCTCCAAAGGTACTGCTTCATCGTCTGCTAAAGTTAACCATATTGAAGAATTCCTGGGGTTAGAAGAAACATTTTCTCACCAAAGTAATCTTGTTTCTTCCAAGGAATTCTTCAGTATGATTAATTCTCTCACCCTACCTCCCCTTCCAGAACCAGTTAGCCTCTGCATTACAGCTGGTGTTTTTATTGTTCTAAGGGTCCTACACTTGGTATGTTGAGTTTTGAAAACCAGGTGGCTCTGTTTTTCCTTCTTATGGTCCTGTCTGACGCTACCAGGGGACAGGTTTAAAAGAGGGTTGTTATTGGTAAAGATTTTTATCACTAGTTTGCAGTAGATCAATAAGGGGTCTACCCTTGCAGGCGCCATTTCTTATCTGACAAGATGAGTCTCACCTTTTTCTTCACGCTTCCCAGTACGTAGGGGGAAGGTAAACGGCCCTGCATCTTGCCTTCCTTTTCTACCTCTTGAACCAGGAGGTCCCTGTCATATCTCAGACTCATACAGGGGTATATTTTTTTTACCTTCTTCTGGTCTCTCCCCCTTCCCCAAACCCCTTCCCCGGGGGATTAAGTTACACTCCTGTCTTTCATTGGTAGTCAGGGGAACTCCCTTCGCTAGGGAGTCCTCGGGAGAGAGACTCACTCATAGGCAGACGTCATCTTGGGAGTTTCTCCTTCCTGCTGGGTTATTTAGTCTGTTGGGGGAATTTTCTGTGGCTGCTAGACTCCTTAGTCCTTCCAGAGCCAGTGCAGTAGCAGCTCTCACTCCCCTCCTATAACCTGTTCAGAGCAGACAGGCCCATGAGGGGTGGTCATGTGCACGAAAAACTACATAAACATCTCCATCACCAACGCCATGTCCAAACTCAAAGAATTTGAATGCGTGGCCATCAAAATCCAAATATCCACAGTCGAAGCTCTCAACATCATAGGTTGCTACAGGCCCCCCTCAGCGGGTCTTGAGCTAATCTCAACCCTCAAAAGCTTGATCGCACCCATCAACAATGAGATCATCATTCTAGACGATCTCAACCTCTGTTGGCTCTCACCTAAGGCATGTGTCCTAAAAGAACTCTGTGATGAGCTTGGACTGTCCTAAGTCATTATGGAGCCAACAAGGCTCAGTGCCAAAAATCATGCAGAGAGCGCCATCCTGGACGTTATCACAAACCGCCTCCACAAAATTCGGCATACAGCCATATTTCATAATGATCTTAGTGATCACAATATTGTAGCATGCACCAAAAACCAAGATAAGCCCCCCTCTTTCTCTACATTTGTCACCAAGCGCAGCTTCTGCAAATTTCACATCGAAAATTATATCTCGGATCTAAAACATGTAAACTAGCAAGATCTCTGTCTCGCCAAATCAGTGGATGAGGTGGTCACCTTTCTTAATGTTACACTGACTCAGCTCTCCAATAAACATGCCCCTTTCATTAGATCCACGGTCCGTAAACATTCCCATCCCTGGTTCACTCCAAACCTAAAAGCTGCGCTGCACAACCGCGATAAACTTTGGGCCCGTGCAAGGTACACAAAGAATGCGGCCGACTGGCAGGCATTTAGAACTGCCAGGAATGCTTGTGTTAAAGTAATATGATCTGCCAAAGCTAACTTCTATGTAGAATCCCATGAAAATGCCAAAGGCAACTCAGACAAGATCTGACGAACAATCAAAACAGTCGAGGGCCACAAAGCAGCCCCATCCATCCCCACCAAGTTACAATTTAACAGAGTTGAATATGTAGAATGTGATCTCGTCCTAGAAAAACTGAATACCCATTTCGCCACCACTGGTCTCGCGTTTGATTCCTCCCCATACGCAGGGCTACCATGCCTCCCACCCCAATCCGCCACCCATGAGCCCCTGCCTCCTCATACCTTCCAGCTTCACCCTGTGACCTACAAACAAGTAGAGGACCACCTTAGTAAACTCAGCATCAATAAAGGTAGTGGAGCAGATCGCATCGATCCCATCTTCATCAGGCTAGGCTACTATTATCTAGCTGCACCAATCCTTCATATACTTAATCTCTCCATCTCCTCAGCCACGGTCCCCTCCTGTTGGAAATTAGCTCACAACTTGCTCTTGTTCAAATCAGGTGACCCCTGTGTCCTAAACAATTGCTGGCCCATCTCCATCCTCCCTGTCCTATGCAAACTGCTAGGGAAACTTATCCATCACCAGCTTAAAGACCATGTTGAAAAGTTTTCTCTTCTCAACCCTGTCCTGTCTGGGTTCAAACAAAAACACAGTACCACCTCCGCTTTAGCTAAAGTCACCAGCGACTGGCTGATAGGGTACGATTCCAAACAAGTCACAGGTGCCATATTCCTTGATCTCAGTAAGGCATTTGATGCCATTGACCATAACCTCATCCTCAGTGGTCTCAGTAAGCTAGGCACAGCTGGCACTACACTTCAGTGGTTCTCGAGCTACCTTACAGGTAGAGTTCAAAATCCAAAGTGAGCGGTCAGGTCTCTGACTCCCTTCCCATAAAATGAGGTGCCCCACAAGGCTCCATTTTAGGCCCTATACAATTTTCTATTTACATTAACTTGCTATATTCCAGTAAGCAACTCCAAAGTACATCTCTTTGCGGATACCATTATATATACTTGTAAGCCAACCTTATCCAAAGTACGTGACGTACTCTAAGCTGACTTCGCACAGCTAGAGTGCAACCTAATCAACTCCAAGCTACTACTCAACATGAAAAAGAAAAAGGTCCTTTGTTTCGCACATAGTAGCAGTAGGCCTTCCCCTCGGCACAGCGCCTCACCTGTACCCATCATGACGATCCTAGGTGAATCACTAGATGTGTTTGATCAATTCGAATATCTGGGCATTTGGAGAGACAGCAAACTTTCTTTTAGTGCACACATTGACTACCTTTCTAGTAAGTTGAAAGCAAGACTCTGCTTTTTCTTTAGGAACAGAGCGCTCTTTCCCCTGACATTAGACGTAGACTAATACAGGCCACATTCCTGCCACTCCTAGACTATGGCGACCTCATCTACAACTGTGACGCTGCTTCCAGCCTTCGCAAGCTCGATATACTGTTCCATTGGGCTCTGCGCTTCATTGCTAAAGCACCTTTCAGGACGCATTGCTGCGACTTATATAAAGAAGTTGGCTGGCAACCCCTCGCCACCCTGGCAACCCCTCGCCACCCGGCGGCTACTCATTTAGGTACCTGGACCCTCAAAAGTCTACTAAACAAATTGCCGACCTATATCTCCTCACTTGTTAATATTTCCCATTGCTCCTACTCCCTTAGGAAATCCACTTATATCTTCCTCGACGTACCCCGGACGCGTACCTCCTTCGGCAAGGGTTCCATTAGCTACGCCATCCCATCAGCGTGGAATCTCATCCAGATGTCACTTAGGCTCACCAGCATTGTCTCATTAAATTTCATCAGAGCCCTGACCTACAAGTTCTTCACCAGTAGTCTGCCACTGCCATAGCTCCCAACATATCATGCCAGTCTCCTGCCACTGCTATGAACAGAGTACCCTCGGACTTCTTGGATCCTTCTCCCTGTCCACCCTGGCCCCTGTCCTCCCTAGTCCATCCCCACCCTTAGCTGACAGCAATCATTTAAGTTACTAATACTATTTTTTGTTCTCCCTCTTAATATGGATTGGTTCCTGTATGCTTCACTATTGTTTTTCTTTTCATTGACCCTGCATATACAGTATTTCCTACCAATTATTGATACCTTATGGTATGTCACCGCTGCTTAGCCGGGCGCCAGATTCCGATCTGTTTTATTATTGTTTTTACTGACCATATATGCACTTTTTTCTGCCAATTATTGTACCTGTATGCTATGTCATCACTTTTATTGTACACTTTTGTTTAACGTTGTCCTTACAGGACCGCCTTGAAAATAAGCGTGCTCAATGGAGTCTTCCTACCAATAAACTTTAACTAAACTAACTAACTAGTTTTGGCCATGGGCTTCAGTTGTATGCAGTTTTACCTCCTTGGTGACCTCCACTGGCCCACCAAACCTCTGCCTGCTTTTCATATCCTCACACAGCTCTTCAAGGAGTCCGCTCCTCCTGTCTTCCTTGGGTAGGAGCCCTTACTTGGTCTGGACAGAGGTACTTCTCTGCTGTTCCTCTGTAGATGGGTTCATAACTCTTTGTAATTTGCCCTGAGTGCAGTGTTTATCTTCCTCTGATATCCTATGTTGGAGGATGATTACTTGGGCCCTCTCCTTAGAGGTCTTCCTCTGGGCACTTTTGAGCTCTGAATTTCTGTTCTGTTTGGCTCCAGCAGAGGGGTGCTTCTGCTTTACAGCTTCTTGGCAGTCCTCTTTTTTTGACTATTTATTTTGTTTTTGTTAACCCGGAAAGGAGGGCTAGACAATTCTGCCTATTTTTAGCCTCATCCCGGGGGAAGGGGAGATGGCTAGAATGGACACTACCCACCACTTTTTCACTCTAGATCAAAGGAAAGGGATCTTACCATTGTCTCTCTCCTCCTCCTCTCTCGCTCTTTCTGTCCCTCTCATTTTTTGGCCTGCCCAGAGACTCTGGTCATCTCTGAGTTTAAAAGAAAATGTCCTTGCCCAAAGTTCTACCTTCTGTGGTCGGCCTTATGATTATGTTTTTGCATCCTTTCCTTTTCCCTGCCCCTTGGGCTGTCTTGCCCCACCCTCCTTTTTTTCTCTCCTTGCCTAACTCCTCTCTTGCAGGCAGACCGGAGGAGGAAGGGGAGTCTGTGTCAGTTACTGGCCACTCCACAATCGCCATGTCATGCGTCAGCCTCGAGGGCGTTGCCGTCCCCAACGTTGGCTCCTCTCCTCAAAAATCTTAAAGCTACACACTCCTGCTAGGTCCAGTGCCTTCAGCTCTCAGAACCCACCAGTAATGAATGGTGAAGATATCGTGGAAGATCAAGAATTACGGTGAGTACGTAATTTTTATTTTTATCACATATATCTACAAAAGCAAACTGCACCTGTCCTATGGTGTCACATGGAAGTATAGTGTATACTGTCACATCCATGTGCATTGTTTTGTGTACCCATCATGCCACCACTTCCATCTAAAAATGTCATGTGTACATGTCACATGCCATAACATACATGTATCGTGTATACCTGTCATATGCCATCGCATACATGTACATATGTCATCCGTATCTTACATACCAAGTACAAATGATGCGAGTACCTGTTGCATGTTGTTACTGTACATACACGTAAAAATGCTCCACGTACCTGTCACATGCCATCACATACATGTACAAATGCCATGTATACTTGTCACATGCAGTCTCATACTTGTAGTAATGCTGTGTGCAACTGTCACATACATGCAGACATGCTGTGTGAACCTGTTGCATGCCATCACATACATATACAGATGTCATGTGCACATCATGTAGAAATGCTGTGTGGATCTGTTACATACATGCAGACATGCTGTGTGGACCTGTCACATACATAGATACATAGAAGTTGTTGGCAGATAAGGACCTCTTTACCCACCTAGTCTGCCCCATCAATCTCTTCCCCATTGTGAGACCTGATACCCTACTTGAACTCCAGACCACCACCCTCTGGCTTCTAGGTTACCCATCTGTTTATCCCATGCATTTTTAAATCCTGTGACTGTTTTAGCCCCCTCCACCTACTCTGGGAGTCTATTCCAAGCATCCACCACCCTTTTCGTGAAAAAGTTCTTTGTCACGTTACCCTTGATCCTTCCCCCCCTCCAACTTCATACCATGCCCCCTTGTCCTTGAGCATCTCCTATCCCGGAAGATGCTCCCTTCCTGCACTCTGTTTATACCAGTGAGGTATTTGAATGTCTATCATACTCCCCCTTTACTACTAGGGAATAAATATTCAAGTCCTTTGGTCTTTCCTATTAGATCTTCTTGTGTAGACCCTGCATCGTTCTAGTTGCCTTCTTCTGCACTGCTCCACCCTATGTCCTTTCTGAGATGGGTCCTCCAGAACTGCACACATTACTTGAGGTGGGGTCTTACCAGTGTCCTATACAGGGGTATTATTACATCCCTGTTTCTAGTGGTGATGCCCTTCCCTATGCATCCGAGCGTTTGGCTAGCCTTTCGTACCGCCTTATCACACTGTCTAGCCACCTTTAGGTCATCTGAGTTAACTCCCAGGTCCTTTCCTGCTTTGTGACTGTCAGTACGTTCCCTTCCTGTTCTTATGTTACTCCTGCGTTTTTGTGCCCTAGGTGCATGATCTTACACTTTTTTGCATTGAATCCCAGCTGCCAAATTCGAGACCATTCCGCCAGTTTTTTTGGTGTAAATTTTTTTTCTTTTTCAAGATAATACACATACATCAGTGGGGTAGAATCTCCTATAAGAGTAGATAAACGAGCAGGTACATGTTTGGGGGAGGAAAGTCTAAGGGGAGGTGGGAGGGAAAAGGGGAGCAGGGGGAAAAAAGGATGAACAAACTATTAAACAGGTAACTTTATGCACATGGTTACAGTGTGCAATCAACAACAACTAGAGTATAGGGCTGCATTCACCTTTTGGTAAACAGGATACAGATTTGGAGT
Source organism: Neoceratodus forsteri (assembly GCA_016271365.2). Classification (NCBI taxonomy): domain Eukaryota; kingdom Metazoa; phylum Chordata; order Ceratodontiformes; family Ceratodontidae; genus Neoceratodus; species Neoceratodus forsteri. The sequence goes on from CM028134.1 coordinate 1,020,466,461, forward strand.
TGATACTCCTTGTCCCTCAGGAGGGAGGTAGAGGAGAAGTAAAAGGGTAGGTTAGGGGGCCACCTCAGAGAGGGATACTTTGTAAGTAAGTACTGTACATTGCTACTCATCCTTCAGGGGTCTTCACTGGACCATCCTTAGTACAAGACATAGACACTCCTATCCTGGCAGTAAGGTTCACAACTCTTCAGGGCTTCAGAGGTGATCTGGATATGTGTGAATACGTTCTGTGGGATCCATCTGCATATATTCTAGGACAGAACAGACATATACACAAAGAATCTGCACTCACATAAACTATTTAACGATGGAATAACATTTTAGAGAGACTACTGCCAATCTGATCTGGATTCCCATGTCCCATCTTCAGTCCTCCTTCTTTAGGAGGGTAGATGGAACTTAAATTGGTCCATCATACCCATTTTTGCTGAAAGACCACGCTGCATCCAGCCAGAGAGGTGTGGGTTGAGCCGATCCCATCCGGGGGTTGACATATCTCAGGTAGGGGGCCCAGCACATCTGGAATTTGGCCATTTGACAAGTTTGGAGGTGTGAGATACTTTCTAGGTTAGCCAAGGTGGAAAGAGGCCAGTACCTCCTCGAGTGTGGGGGGTCATTGGGGTTCTCCACTTACAGAGCAGGGTTCTTTTGGTCTGTAGGGCCAATATGGCCAACCATTTGTATTTGTGTGGGGTCAACAGAGGGAAGTCAAACCAAATTCCCGGAAGAAAGAAGAGAGGGTTTCTGAGGGACCTGTTTGGAGAGCACCGTAGATGCTGTGGAGCAAACTCCTTTCTAGAGAGACTGTATCCTGGGGCAGGACCATAGTATATGGAGTAGATCACCTCCTCCAGCCTGGCATCTCTAACATTGGTCAGAGTCTTGAAGCTTGGCTTTATATAGTACAGCTGGGATTTTGTAGCATTAGTGCGAGATTTTGTTCTGAATCATGCGGGATCAGGCATCTCGGAGCCCTTTGTGTGTATTTTTCCAAGTCTGGCCCCATTGGGTGTTGGAGATATCAGGATGGAGCAGTTTTTCCCACTTTTTCTTAGCATCCTCTGATTGGGAGGGAAAGGAGTCACCAAGTTTCATGTATATTCGCCCTGCCAGACCTTTAGGGTGTCGGATCCATGTCTGCAGGTCTGAGTGGTTATTGTGTTGCTTGGGCTGATTGAGGAGAGGCTGAAGTGCTGCCCTAATTTGCAGGTACCTCCAAAAATCTTTCTGGGGGAGGCCCCATTTCTGCTGGAGTGACTGAAAGGTGTGGATGGTGTTATGGTTGGGGTCCCAGAGGTCTCCCACTTTATATATACCCAACCTAAACCAGTGTTTCCATAGTATCCTTTTGTCCCCTATGGTGATATGGGGGTTCTGCCAAAGTGGGACAGAGGAAATAGGAAGGGGATCCATTTGTAGTCTAATATGGACTAAAAAACAATTCTTCCTGGACGTCTCCACTGTGGGGGAGTTTCAGGCCACACTAGGCCTTTTCTTGCACTGGGAGCTGGATGCCCCCACATTAAATAAGAGGAAAGGTGTGTGCATCGTCCCTGTAGTATCTTGTTCAAACTGAACCCATTGGGGAGGTTAGTGGGTGCATCCAGCGAACCATCTGGGCCAGAAGAAATGCCCACCTGCACCCCTCCATCCAGGGAAGGTTCCAGCCCCCTTGTGACAACTGGGCCCTAAGCTTGGTACGACTAAACCAGGGTTTGGATCCCTCCCATAGAAAGTCCCCAGTCAGTATGTCTATAGGCTGGTGCCACTGTTTAGGGAGAGGAATTGTGATATGGGCCAGCAGGTAGAAGAATTTGGGGCCTGTCACCATTTTTATAGCAGCAGTCTTCCCAGCAACAGTGGCAGAGCCAGGTTTGGGAGCCAGGGGGGCCATTCAGTCAATCACAGGCTCCACTATGGGCACTAAACAGTGAATAAAGATGGTGGTGGGGCACCACTACTCACACTGGGGCAGCCAGGAGGGGCGCCCGTCCCCCCAGCCCCCCTCCCTCTAGCTCCGCCACTGCCCAGCAAGGGTGAGTTTGAACAGCTTCCACCGGTCGAACTCAGTCTTAGTTCCCTGAAGGAGGGGCTGTATATTGGCCTGCCAGAGAGTGTCTATAGTAGGGGTAAGGGTAATGCCCAGATAGGTAATCCTACTGGGGCCCATAGGAGTCCAGCTGTGTCTGCTGTGTGTTGCGTACAGTGATCATTAAGAGGGAGCATTTCAGTTTTGCCTGGTTTAGTTTTAGTCCAGAGTAGCAGGTGAAGGATTCAAGCAGTGTCAGCAGAGGGGGGTATAGAGAACTGAGCGTCGACCAGTGGGAGGAGCAGGTCATCAGCGTACATGAAGGTTGAATATTCTGTACCCCCCACTTTAATGCCCTTGATGTCTGGGTGCTGTCTTATTGCTTCTACCAGTGGTTCAACTGCAAGAACGAACAGGAGCGGTGAGAGGGGACATCCCTGGCGTTTCCCGTGCTTTAGTGGGAATTGGGGAGAGAGCATGGACTTAGTAGTGACCCGAGCTGTAGGGTGTTTATAAATGGCCTTTAGACTGGAATCTCTCACCCACTCCTAGGTGGATCAGGACCAGGTAGAGGTAGTCCCATTCAATGGAGTCGAATGCCATCTTGAAGTCCACCGCAGTGGCAGCCGCCGGGATGGGAGACATTGAGCTACGTGCAGAAGGTTCATCAGGACTCTTAATTGGTCTGAGCTGTGTCAACCTGAGACAAAGCCCACCTGGGAGGGATGTATGAGGCATGGAAGAAGGGGACTCAGCCTGGAGGCAAGAATTTTAGCGTAGATTTTGCTGTCAAGATTAATGAGTGAGATTGGTTTGATAACTACCAGGGTTGGTAGGGTCTTTGCCCTTTTTTGGAATAACTACAATATTAGCCTCTCTAAGAGAGGGAGGGAGAGTACCCTTAAGCTCTACCTCTTGGAACATCTCAGTAAGAAGGGGTGGGGGGTGATCACTGGTGCTAGTGTCTGGTAAAAGTCTGCAGTATACCCATCACTTCCAGGGGATCTCCCCAAGCGAAGGTTCTGAATGGCGGAGCTTACCTCCCCCTGGGAGACTGGGGCCTCCAGGTCTTGGGATCGTTGTTCGGTAAGTTTGGGCAGATGCAGGCTGTCCAGGAATGGTTGTGTCCGGCACTGGACCTGAATGGGTAGAGGAGTATAGCTTTTTATAGAAAGCGGCCATGATCTCTTTAATGGCTTCTGGGGTGGTAGCAACCGCCCCATGGGTGTCCTTCAGGCCTCGGATGTGTCTGCTAGCCTGCTGTCTCCTGAGTTGGTAGGCAAGTACCTTGCCCCCTCCCTCCCAAAAAGGTGTGTCTGAGCTGTTGTATGGCCACCTCAGCTTTTGTGTTTAGTAGTTGGTTGATCTCAAATCTGAGGCTGAGAATCGTCCTACCAGTTGGAGAGTTGGGGGTGGGCATGGCCTTAAACTCGGCCTCCGCTAGTTAGTTGATGTTCCATGGCTGCCAAATGGTGTTCACGCTCTCTCTGCTTAGCTGCAGCAAATCCCATTATATTGCCCCTCATGGTGGCCTTGAATACCTCCCAGCTATTACCTGCTGAGGTATCGGAGATGGGGTTGCAGGAAAGGAATAACAAGGCCTCATTTTTCGCCCAGTGGATAAAGTCTGGGTCACTCATGAAGAGAGGATCAAGCCGCCAGCTGCGAGGGGGGGGGGGTGAGGGACCCTATTGGATTACTAGCTGTACAGGGGCATGATCAGAGATAACCCTGGGGAGGATCTCAACATCTGTGGCATTACTCAGAAAAGTCGAGGACGTTGGCCAGTAATCTAGTCTGCTGTGGAAAGAGTTGGTTCTGAGTGGAATGTGTAGTCTCTGACACCGGGGTGGAAAAATCTGCATCAGTAAGCCCATGGTCTGAGATTAGTTGGTGTAATGCCCTACTACTCCTGATGTGGGATTCCTTCCCAGTGTCATTCCTGTTTAGAGAGGGGATAAGTGTGAGGTTGAAGTCCCTGCCAAGAAGCAGGGGGCAAGTTAGGTGGTAGGAATTCTGTTACAGCTTCGGCCAGGCCGTTAAAAAAACTGGGAAGGGGGGTTATCCTCATTAGGGGCTTATACGTTGCATAGGGTAATAGGACCGGAAGGGGTATTGTAGGTGGCCATCACCCATCGGCCCGCAGAGCAAGAGAGAGATTTAATAAGAGTCCATGGTAAGGATTTGTGAAGGAGGATAAGCACCCTGTGCTTCCTGGCTGAGGCTCCTTCGTGAACCTGCTGGCCCACCCAGGCCTTTACCATACATGTGTGGTCCTCATTGGTTAGTTAGGTTTCCTGTAAAAAGGCAATCTTGAACCTCATCCATTTCAGGTGGGTCAGAACTTTCTTACTTTTTATTGGGGAGTTCAGTCCCCACATGTTTCATGTGTGAAAAATCGTGTCTATCATATTTGTCCTGGGGAACAGGAAGGGGGTTCCCTTCTGCAGTTTAAGTTGGATACCAGGGTCCTAAAAGGGTTCAGATGAGATATTGTGAAAAGGCCCTCGGAGCTGATCTCAGCAGTCTAGACCTCTGTCTTGTGTGAAGGCCTGATGAAGGGAAACTTGCCTATACAGCTTTTAAAATTGTTTATCCTGTTGTTGACCATCTGGGCTAACACTATGGCATCCGGTGCATGAAGGTATCCAGAAGTTTAACAACCTATACACACACTATATACTATTATCAACCAAAATGGTGAAAAGTAAATATAAAAAATAATAACACAAGTGAGGGGCGCACGCTGGACTTAGCCGGCTGATTTACCAGCTGATGGCATGCCCAGCTGTCCCTTAGTGGGGTGGGTTAGCTAACTGGCATGCAGAAGTACAATCCTTGTCCTAACAGCACCTGTCTAAGTGTCCAGTCTGAACAAACACTGGTGTAGATGGAGCTGAGAATAAGAACTAGCAGTTCTCCTAGAGTAGCTGCCATCCAGAGCCTACCAGTGCATTGAGACCTTTCAGAGCTCCTACGAGCAGGGGCCAGTGCCTGATAGGGGTATATTCCACCTGTAGACATATAGTCAGTCTAGGTACCCCAGCTTTAGGTACACTAGAGGTATAGAGAAACTGAGTTGCTCCTGTTGAGAGGTTGGGGGGGAAGGTGTAAGTGAAAATACTCTTGGGACTGTAGTAACCCTTAGATGAAGCGGTATAGGTTTTTACCTTCTGGTCTATGTTCGTCCTAATCCCAGAAGGAAATCGGGTGATATGGCAAGCAGTAGGTCTAGGAGGACATTAGGGTGGAGGGTGGGGATCATGAGAAAACATCAATAAAAGGGGAAAAAAAAAGGTTACAGCAGTGTTTCAGTGCTCGGGCGTCCTTATTGGCTCCCCCCCAAAAAAATATGCAAAACTAATTAGAAACATAGCAATAAACCTTTATACAGTGCCTTTGGGAGGTAGGGTGACTCATGGGGGGTGGGGGGAAGCGAAGCAAAGTTTAAATGTAACCCCGCCCGTCTTTTTTATTTCTCTATTTATTGCACTTTTTGCACCCCCCTGGGTCGTCATTGCTTCAGCCCTGGTCACGGCCCCCCTGAACTTCCACCTCCGGCAACAGCCAGCGCTCCTCCATCGTTACCCCTGGAGTACACCCCAGAGGGTGGGGTTGTGACGCCGCCTCCCCTTACTCGGCACCACACTACTGTTCTTGGTTGGGGGAGCCTGGCACCGGAGGCTAATTGAAGCTCGGGGGAGGGCTTCATGAGGACAACCCAGGCTGCATTTTTTTCTTCCCTGTAAGCAGGGGCAGGGACGTGTAATGATGACCAGCGTCCGCCCCTGAGTTAGTGTGGCATCTTGTGCATGTGTGATGAACCCAGCCTCCGCTAGGTGTCACCAGTGCACCAGACACACAACCCCCCTCCCTCCTGAGGAGGAGAGCAGTCCTAAGGACGCTCAATCCTTCTCCTCCCCACCCCGGCCGCCCTCTGACGTACCAACCCACTGCCTTTGATTCCCTTAGTACAGCATGGGGAGGCGAGGGAGCCTCCCTCCTACAGGAAAGCAACAGCAGCAGGGCCTTTTAATCACCCCCGGCCACACTGTAAACCAACTTAGTCCTCCCCAATTACTCCCCTTCAAGACACAAAACCTTTGTTGCACTTATCTGGAGGTCTCGTTCTTGGATCTCGCCAGGAGCATGTTTCAGGTCGTCATCATGTCTTTTTGTTGCTCGATGGCTGGTGGGAGGCCTGGAGAGATACCCAAATCTCCGGTTGAAGTTTCAGAATCTCTCTGAGGCAGGGCTGTATCTGTGGAGGCTGCCCATGATCCCCAAATCTCGTCAGTCTCTAGTTCAGGAGGATTCAGGGTGGTAGTGTCCATTTCGAAAAGAGGATCTTCACACTCAGAGGTGGACAGAACAGTGAGGGGAGAATAACGGTTCTTCAAAAAATAGGGGCTGGTGTATTCAAGGTCCTGGTCCTCTCCTCTCTTAGTGGTCTTCTCCTCGTGGTTTGCGGATCTTCCTCTGTCTTGCGGGTGCTTTATTTTAGTGTGGGAAGCCGATGGCAGTCTCTTGCAGGTTTTAGGCAGCCGGGGTTCCAGTTCTTTATGAGGTTCCTGCTGGGTTGCCTTGACTGCTGTAGCTTGCTGGTCTCTTTTTAGTGGTGATCTGTAGTCCAGGTATGGGATGTGCAATGTAGCAGGAGAGCCTGGAACTGGACTATTTATTTATTATTTATTTTATTTTATTTTGCTTTTGGTAACCGGGTAAGTGCACTAGGCAAACAATGCCTATTTTCAGGCACGACCCGGGAGAAGACAGTTTACAGACAAACAACATACATGTGACACAGCACATGAAAGCAGTACAAATCAGAGTAAGAAAACAATGTTTTGATAGTAGATACAAGCGCATTGACAAAATGAATAATGAAAGTAAAAGTACTGTGAAATCAAGTTACAGATTGGAATGGGTAACACAGGAAAATAGTTCAAAGGAGATAGGTAGTGAGGTACAGTACAATAAGTGCCAAGACTGTGGAGAGGGAGGGAGAGAAAAGTAGGGAGAGAGGGAAGGGGTAAGAGAGTGGGCAGGCTAGGACTAAGAGAGGAGGGGGAAGAGGTATCAAGGAGGTGGATTATCTGGAGATGTAGAAGAGAGCAGGGAGGGGTGAAGGTTCAAGGTGGGTTAAAGCAAGTGTTCAGTGTAGTTTCTTAAAGGTAGCATGGGTGGTCGCTTGACGGATAGAGAAGGGTATAGAGTTCCAGTATTTAGGAGCTGTATGAGAGAAGGCGCGTGCGCCCATGTTTGTTCTGCATCTTGGAATGTGCAGAAGGGCTTTTTCAGTTGATCGTAGTTCATAGGTGAGAGGTTGTAATTCCAGAGCAGAGGAAAGGGATAGGGGGAGGCCTGTTCTGTTGACAGAGTCAATTAATGATCCAAAGGACTGGAGACGATAGGTGGTGGGGCTATGGTAGGGATTAGCGACTGGGGGCCAGGTTTTATTAATAAAGTCCATGGCGGCATCAGGTGTGGAAAACTGGTGTGGAATTCCATTGCAAGTAATTTTCAAAACCGCAGGGTATCTTACTGAGAATGGCACATGCAGTTCATGGAGCCTCCTGTGTACATCGATGTAAGCCTTTCTTCTGGTGACTAACTCCCTGGAGTAGTCCTGGAAGACCATTATATGGTGGCCATGCCAGTCTAGAGCTCCCAGATCTTCCCTTGTCAATCTTCACCATTCATTACTGCTGGGTGTAAGCCAGATGCACGTACCCAGCACGAGTGTTTTTTTTTTTTTTTTTTTTTTTTTTTTGGAGGGAGAGTCTCGCTGCCCATGTGTGCGATGCACTGCATGGTGTGCACAGGGCAGTTGTTAGGCGCCGCAGACTCCTCCTCCATCCCAGTTCTGTTTCTTTCGCCATCGAGGCCGCACCTGCTGCGTGAGTGACAGTATTTTTGCTACGCCGTTAGGCCTTCAACTTCGACACCGAGTTTTCGATGCCGTTCCTTCATCCCAGTTCTCCATCCCGACGCTGTTGAACCCAGTAAGACTGTTCTTTGTTCTTTTTGATGGCGCGGGATCATTGCTAGTATTGTTTCATTTGCATCATGTCCGGTTCGGGGCCCAAACGTAAATCTAAAGCTGCCCGTGCCCCCATGCGTCGGTGCCCCTGTGGCCAGCATTTCTCCATTACAGACCAGCATGATGTTTGTCTTTGGTGCCTGGGACCCAACCATGATACGGACCACTGCAATGCCTGTTTCTCCATGGACCACCACGTCTTGGAAATCCGTGCGTTTAAAGTCGTCGGGGCTCCGCCTTTAGGGGGATGACGTCACTCGCTGGCCTCCCAGGCCAGAACTTTAGACCCATCCTCTGGGTCCTCTCCCGGGTCCATACGGCCCGGCGAGGAGGAGGCCTCCTCCACTTCCTGCCTTGCCGAGGAGAAGGCTTCTTCTGTGGCGCTGGAGGAGCAGCGTGATTCCTCCCAGAGTCGTGTTGCTAGCGCCACCCCAACAGTCACCTCCATGGAGGTGCAGGCTCCCCCAGTGTCATGGCCTATGGTTGCTAGGCCCGGCACTGGCAGACCTTCGTTGCCACAGAGCGATGCTGTTCTGGATCCTGGTGCCGTTTGCAGTGCTGGTAATTAGGACGGTGCCACAGGCACCGCTGCACCGGGTCTCGGTGCTATTTGCGGCACCGACGACTCAGGCAGTGCCGTCGGCGGCCTCCACTCTGGGGTCTGGGGCTGTTTGCGGTGCCAGTGGCTCGGGTGGTGCTGTCGGCGGCACCGTGTCCCGTTGCGGTACCGTTTGTGGTGCCGTTGCCAGGAGCTCTTCTGGGGTCGCTAGCCTGGAGGTCCTTCTGGTCATCTCCTCTTTGGAGCTGGTCGTCTCCTCTTTGGAGGGGGACAACTCGGAGTTGGACCCGGACTGGCAGCCTGACTCTTCGGAGTCTGAGGACTCGGTGGGATGCAGCACAAACCGCCAAGCGTCCCCATCCCGAGTCCCCGGAGTATGTTGCCGATGAGGTTCCTTCAGCTGGGGGTGGCCTTGAATCCCTCGAGGGCGATGACTCAGGGACTTGGGATGGGGTGTCCTCTTCTGCAGAGGCCGTGGCAGCTGCCATTTTTGGTGCTGCTGTGGCCCCTCGGGAGGGGGCGGGGGCTCCTGCTTCTGTGGCCTTCCTTGAGGGGCCTTCAGGACCAGGGACCCCCTTCGCTGGCCTCAAGGTAGAGGGCTGCCTCAGAGTCTGAGGGGTTGCAAGGCCAGGGCGAGGGGTGGTGGCACACTCTCACCACCCTGCAGGGGGTTGGGAGGAATCGCAACGCTGAGCCCCGCCTTTCCCTCGAGAGCTTGGGGGCACCCTTAGGTGACAGTGCAGAGGGTTGCCCTTCTGGACTCATGCAACCCCAGATATGTCACAGGGGAGACTCCCCTTCTGGGCTCTTCCGGAGTTTGCCTTCTCAGACTTCTTCCTTGCAACCCGGTACAATCTCAGGGTCCCCAGTCACGGTGGCATCGTCTTCTGGATCTCAGAACCCTGGCAGAGGCCAGGCACTTTCTCTTAGGTGCCCTTCACCCATCTCGCTGCAGACGACCCCCCCCCCCCTTTTCCCAGGCCATGTGGGTCCTACTGGACCCTTAACCTGGGAAACGTTCGGGGCTACTGTGGTGGCTTTCCTTCCTGCGTTAGGGCCATGGATGAACAGGTCTTCCGCCTGTCTCCCCCGCCGCAAGAGTCCTTTGAACATCCGAGCTCCACCTCATCCTTGTCTCTCTCTTCTGAGGAAGAGGAACTTTCTGTCCACCTGTCCTCCAATACTGATTTTACTGAATATCAGTGGTTCCTTTCAAGGCTGGTTACGGAGCTCTGTATTTCTTTTGTTCACAGGGACAACAACGAGCAGCAGATGCGTGCTTTCCTTAGTGAATTCAGCACTTGCCACCTCGTGGTGCCTTCCTGGCCTGTCCCTTTCCAGGAAGCGTCTATCTGCACCTGGTAGTCTCTAGCCACCCCTTCTCTAGCCCCGGCAGACTGCAGGAGACGGTATTGTGCCCCCTGGGAGTCTCTAGGTTCCCTACCTCACCCACCCTCGGGCCTGTCATCCCTAGACACTCCCTCCGGGCCTCTGTGCCTGGCACATGACCAACCCCCGGATCAGGATTCTGTTCAGTTCGCCCTGTGGGGGGGGGGGTGAAGAGTTTTCTCTTCTGCTTGTGCATTAATGTGCATAAGTTTGCATCAGGCACACCACACTGCCTATAACAGGCATCTGTGGTCGATGCTAGCCCAGGCCCTAGCATCACTGCCTGATATGGAGCAATCTAGACAAGCCATTGCCCTCTCTGCTCAAGAGCTGAAACTGGCAAGGTATCAAGCAAGGGCATCTTATGACGCCAGTGAGGACGACATAGCTTTGTCTATCCAGATTGTCACCCGTTGCCCAGCATAGAGTGATGACCTACGCTCTCTGGGGGACTCATCTGTTTTCCTGTAGGGCAAGGAGGCTTTTTCAGGGGCTCCCCCCATCCACGGGGATACCTCCTCGTTCTCCACAGCCTTAGACTTGCTTAGTCTAGTATGGCTAGGGTCTCCCCCTCCTGCTTCTCACCAGTAGGAGGCTGAGGGATCTGTTCCCTCAGGGCTGTACTGGGTCCCCTTCGGGGGGCTTGGTACTCACCCAGCAGTAATGAATGGTGAAGACTGACAAGGGAAGATGTGAAAATTACGTACCTACCATAATTCTTGATCTTCTCTTGTATCTCCAACATTCATTACTGATTCCCACCCACCTTCCCCTCATGGGCCTCAATTTTGGGGCGTTTCCTCCACTCTGCTTGCCCTCCCCTCCTTGAGGCCAGTTGGGGGCCCAGTACCCCTGGTACCTCAGAGCTCTCTGTTCTTTCTCTGAAGTCACAGAGCATTCACCCTGAAGGAGGGCGAGTAGGGTCTTCGCCCTGAACCCTCTGAGGGAACTTCCTCTGATTCTCGTACTTCTAGGGTGTCCCCCATGGGGGGGGGTGGATCATCTTCCAGCTTTTCCTCCTATAACTTTTCATTTCTTCAGTAGAAGTCCTAAGAGAGTCCGTGGGAGCTTCCTCCGTCTCTTGTTTCCTTTCATGGTTGTCCCGTGCTTCTCTTCTCTGAAGTGGGGACTACGCCAGTACTCCGTGAGAGTACTGTTCCAGATATTTCTCTGCACCTAATTGAGGACTCACTCCTCCTCCTCCTCTGAGTGGAGCTGCCCCCCCCCCCCGAGCGGCAGTTCGTGAGACCTACACTCTAGGTTACACAAGTTTTCTGATAAATGGGTGGGAAGCATACCTCTCAAATGTCCCTGATTTTGCCTCAAAATTTTACTCTGTCCCTCCTAAAATTTGTATTTTTGTGGCTAAACAGCGGGGACTGTAAGCACAAAACAATGTCAAGCATCAAATTTACAGACTTGTTCTTCTTTAGAAAATGTATTTTGCACTAAGCCCCATATTCTACCAGCTTTCTGGGTGGATATCTCTAATTTTGAAGATGTGTCCCTGATTTTGGTCCTTTGTCCCTGATTTTTTTAAGCCTTGTCCCTGATTTATGAGGCAGGGGGTTGAGAAGTATGGTGGGAAGAGAAGTCTGCCTTCTCCAAGCTGGTCAAGGCCTATAGTTCAACCTTGAATTCTTTAGCTTTAACTAGCGGAATCCTTGACCCCTTGTCTTCTGACCCTGTTGTGAATTTGAAGATTTCAAGCCAGTGGTCTTCCAGTTTACCTTGGCAGATGGTCTTTCCTTCCCTTCCCTTCATCCCTTTCTGCTTCTTCCTTTTCCTATTCCTTACCACCTTCTTTCCCTTAAACTGCCCAAGGACTCTGGCCCTGTGGCCACTTAGGGCAGGGTCTCTCTCTTTTGCTGTCTCCTGTTCGGCTTATTCCTTTTTCAGTTTATTTCTTTTCCTTTGTCTTTCCCTCGGCTCCTTTGCCCCACTCTCTTTCTATAATCTATTTCTGCCTCTCTGGCTACACAGAACTGGGATGAAGGAGGAGTCTGTGGTGTCTGATGGCCACCCCGCGTGCACCACGCAGTGCATCAGACACGTGGGCAGTGCCGAGAAGGTACAAGTAAAGATCAAGAATTATGGTAGGTACATAATTTTCATTTCTTTGGCTGTAGCTTGGATGGCCTCCTTCTCTGCAAAATTTAGGATCCTGACCAAGATGGTCCTCGGGCGGTCTCCGGGAGCTGGTTTAGGTTGTAAGGAGCGGTGAACCCTTTCGATGACAAGTCTGGTAGTCTGAGGGAGCTGCAGAAGTTCTGCGAGAGCTTGCTGGAGAAAGGGTATTGTTCTACCTTCTTCCCACCCCTCTGGAAATCCCATAAGTCGTAAGTTGTTATGGCGGTTCCTGTTCTCCAAGTCATCTGTCGTGTCTTTGAAAGATTTCATCTGGGTCACTTGCTCCCTCATAGTCATGCAGTATCCCTGCAGGATTTCTTCATGAGACAAAGTTTTCTGCTCAGATCGATCGACTGTCACATTGAGCTGTTGTACAGTTGCTGCGGTATTGTTAGAGGCCAAAGTCAGTGTGGCTGTTCGTGTTAGGATCGAGGCAAACATGTCTCTCACCGAGGGTTCCCCACACCCTTTGGAGCTATGCACCATGTGGCCTGCTGTGAAGAACTCGCTCTGTGCTTCGGAGCAGATTGCAGCTGATTCCACTGGTGGATTTTCTGGAAATTGTGTTGGTAAGTAGGCACACACATCCGATTGCGATATGCTGCATTAAGAGTGATAGGCTTTTGCAAGGAACGGACAAATTCAAGGTTTTAGCTCTGGATCGGCAGCATGAGTGAATTTTAAGTAGCCATCTTGTTTGCTGACCAAGCCACGTCCCCTTCCTCCAGTTGTTTAGGGCTGTTCTTTATCGTTTCACCCCCTCCTGGTGTGTCCTCCCTATTGCAGATTTTATTGGCCTCTGCAAATAAGAACACCTTCCCTTCCAGCCCCTCTGCAGTGTCGCCAGTAAAGACATTGATGAGGACTGGCCTCAGTACTGACCCCTGTGGCACCCCGCTCATCATCCTTCCCTTCCCAGAGTGTACCCCGTTTACCACCACCCTTTGGCTCCTGCCAGCAAGCCAGCTCTCCACCTATTTTACTACTTTAGGACCTACCCCTAGACTGCCCAGTTTATCAGCCTTCTATGTGGGATGCTGTTGAAGGCCTTTCGGAAGTCCAGTTAGGCCACGTCATGCTGGTCAACCATCTTTGTTACCCAGTCGAAAAATTATTTTGGGTTTGTCTGGCAGGACCTTCCTCCTGTGAATCCATGTTGTTCCGGGTCTTGTAGACCACGCGTAGCAAGGTATTTAACCAACCTTTCTTTCAGCAGTGATTCCATTACCTTGCCCACTACTAAAATCAGGCTAATCGGCCTGTAATTTCCAGTCTCTTCCCTATTACCGCTTTTGTGGAGTGGGACCATATCCACTCTCTTCCAGTCCCCTGGTACCTCCCCTGTTTCTAGCAGTAGGTCGAACATTGCAGTTAGGGGTGTAGCCATGTAGAAATGCTGTGTGTACCTGTCACATGCCATCACACACACATACAAATGCCATGAGCATGTCACGTGCTGTCACATACATGTAATAGGCATTGCATTAAGTCATCCAGGAGGATTTTTTTTTTTTTTATTTATTCTTTGATAACTGTGTTAGGCCCACTAGCCTCAGCCTGTTTTCAGTGGCGACCTGAGGGCACTGCAGAGTTTAAGTGACTTGCTCAGAGTCGCATAGTATGCAAGTGGAGGTTGCTGGAATCAAACCAAAGTTTGTTGGATGTACCAGTATCATTTGCAGCTCAATGCTCTAACTTCTGGGCTGTACTGCCAGCCTCTGACAGTATAGGCTAGAGCCTAGGCTTTACTGCCAGAAAATGAAATGTTACTGAGCTATGACGGGACAAACTGAGCTGAAAGGTCTTGAAATGCAGTAGTTTGTGTGCATGTCCAGCTAGAACTTCACTGCTGCACTTTTTGAAACTCAGCATACAACAAGAAGTCTATCATTTCCCCCAAATAAGTAAGTTTGCAATTCCTAACTCAGTTTGGTTGTGTTTGAAAATGTAAAACTCTTGATTAATTCATTCGGTATATGTACCTGATTTACTCAGGATTGCAAATTATTTGGGGGATCACTTATTCAGTGACAGTAATTGGGGCGAAGTTGCAGTTCTGTTTGGGGCTAATTGTTTTTTTTAACTTATTCTCTGTAGTGATCGGAAGTATGGCAGGGGAGGCTCAGAGCATCTTGATGCTCCTTGAGAGACTGAAAACCATCCCTCAGTTTGAAGCCCAGAAAGACATGATCAACTGGACCCTGAAGGTACTACATAAATCCTACTCTAAATTTAACTGATATTTTAAATAACTAAATGCCTGTTGAAAGTATTTTCTGTTGCTGCAGAAACCTCAATAAAGTTTGTTTTAAATAAAGAAATGGTTACAATTATGTATATATATAAAATGGGTAGGAAAATTATGTCTGCTGATTTGTTGGAACACATCACATGACCGTGCGTATATCAGAGCGCGACCGCACACCTGCACTTTTACCTCCCTCCAAAACAATTTTGACATTTTATAAGATAGATAAACCACTCTGAGGTGTGCGGTCACGCTCTGATATATGCATGCCTTGGATGGTTGACGCACTCGGCCTGCGGTCTCGTGCGTTTACAGCACTCGTGTGCATCTCAATTTTGTTTTACTCACTATATTTTAAAACTGGTGAGTAAATTACTCCTACCTGCCAACGTTATCAGGAGCATTGGTGACATATAATCAGTTCTTATCTAGAAAAAAACTATATTGTTGGGGGGAATTCTGGGAGCTGAGAAGTCTGTACGCATATTGTAGAGCTCTGCTGATTGAAAACTGCACTCGGAGCTTCAGTTTGCTGATATCAACTACTATGGCTACCATGACTCATTCAGAATCCTCTAAGGAAGCTGCTGAATGTAAATTTACCTCTGTGGAGAAATATCTTTTCACCAAAACCTGGGAAACTGACCTCAGTATAGGGGGCTGATGTAGTTCCTGGTATAGAAGGAGGTATGGCGTCCCAATTTTCAGGATGCCCAGATACAGACGCCAAACCGAAGCAACTATCTAAGCCCTCATTGCAGTCAGTACAGACTATGCTCACAGATTTTCAGGGCGAAATAAGGATATCGCTGGATAAGGCACATGCCTCATTGGGTGACATAGTCAACCGCTGCCAGCGTTTTGAAGGGAAAATTTCCACAATGGAGGTGAGGCTGGACTCTGCGGAAAAGAACGCTGAAAAATTGTCGGGCCAGAGCTCTGCATGTCGAAAGTGCAATAAATGCTTCATTACATGAGCAGGTCGCTACTTTGTTTAAACTTGAGAAAATCGAAAACACACTTTTACTTAAAAACCTGAACCTCATTGTATTACTAGTATCCATTTCAAACACAGAACTAAAAGGTTATATTGAAAACTTGATTACACCAGTGTTCTCTCTTGAGCAGCATTTGACTTTGGAGGCTACCTGTGGACCGCAAGCCAGAATAGACTCTACAGGTGCTTGTAGAACAACTGCAGGTGCAAGATATGTAATTTGTACTTTTTCATCAATTTTAGAGAGAAATAACATTTTGAATCTAGCGAGGCAAAGAAAAAGTTTTACAATTGAAGTTAACAAGTTGCACTTGTATCTAGACTTTTATATACTTATACAGCGATGGAGAAAATGCTTCTTGCTGATTAAAAGTGAGTTAATTCAGGCTGAAATACCAGCGATCTTGCAAGCTCCAGCTCAGTTCAAAATAACTTTTCAAGGAAAAGACTATTATTTTTTGGATCTTGACACAGCAAGAGCCATTTTTGAAACAAATGTTGCAATGCCGGCAGAGATTGACTCTGACCTAGAGGAAGGAGACACTGAGGAAACCCAATATCTGCCAGTGGTTACTTAAATGCCAATAAATTATAGAAACTTAATGCGTTTATGGTACAGAAGATGTTCTTTAGTTCTTTTTGATTGATATCATTTGTAAAAACCTCGGTAATAAGTTTAGCTGTCCCTGTTATACTTTATAGAATGGAGTATTAGCTTGGAGCATACAATAACACAGACATTCTTTTTTTTTTTTTTTTTTTTACCTTTTATCACTGCTGCTGTTTATCGCTTTGCTCGGCAGCCCCTCCAACCGACCGCCCCCCAAAGCCCATTCCCCAGAATTACTGGTGCTTACTCTGCCTGGCCCGGGAGCGGCGCCTGCGGGGAGTTGGTCTTCATCCTGCTGCCGGCGTGTTTTTCCCTCCGATTTTCTTCCAGGGGCCCCAGGAGTATGAACACGTGTGCGTGGAGGCATGCATGCGCCATACAGCCCCGTTCATGACCCCTTTCCCCCCACCCCATGGCCTAAAGCCTCGGCACCCTCTGAGCCTGTGCTTCCCCTAGCCTCCACTGGGGGTCACCATTGGCCGAGGGATGCAGCACTTCCTCCTCGGTGAGGAGAACTTGCCTAGCAGCTCCATCCAGGCCCCCCGTTGCCAACCTCCTGACGGCCCGGGCTTGTTCCCAAACCTGGGTCGCCAGCATGGGTCAAGGTAAGGCACCAGTGCCTCAACCCTCTATGCCACCGGGCCGGCACAGAGACATTTTTCAAAAATTAAGTTCTAACAATCTTATACACACACACACACACACACATACACTGCTAGTTTAACACTTTTTACTTCCCTCAGAAATAAAAAAAAACATACTTTTCGTCTCTTGTAGCAGTTATATTTCGAGATGAAATACTATGTTTTTTCTTTTTTCTTCATCTGTCATAATATCTCTCTGAATAAAAAATAAAGCATAAGAAAAAAGGAAAAACTGCATTGTTTTTCAAAATGTACTCCTCACTCCACTCTGTCCAGACATTTGTACACATCCGAATTTGGTTTTACTCACCTCACTTTCAAAATGAGGAGTACAATATTCATCCCAAAAAAACTTATGTGGAGCCCTGATGACAACATTTACCGTAGTGTGTGTTACACTTTATTCTGCAAGGCGGAAAAAACGTTCAGTTAGTTTTTTTAGTTACAGTACTGTGATGCAGCTTTTTCAGTGAAGAAGTCAGTGAACTTCTTTTGCGCACTGTTCGCCTCACAGTAAGGACTCCACATCTTCTCCATTGTTGTCAGCATATTCCAGTCAGGCTCCAGATCTTCTGTTAGCCATTGCTGTGATTGCTGAGATTGAAATGCTGAGGCACTTACTGTATGTGATTTAGTGGAAAGCTGTAGGGAATTACAGAACTGAGTAGATGATAATTATGTGCCACTGAGATAAGCTGAAAGCAATTAATGTAGCTTGGAGTGCTAATCACCACGTAGGCACTTAATAAAATGAACCTATGCGCTAGTGTTATTTGTCTGCAATTTATAACAGTAAAAAAGCACTCCAAAGTGACTTAAAGTGTAGTGGAACTGAGACACGAACAGACAAAAAACGGATGAAATAGGCAGCTGATAACATCTGTTTTAAAGCACTGTTTTTGTACATCTTTCTATTGAAATGGCAAATGGCATTGATAAACTGCCCGCTGAAACCGACTGCCTGCATTAGCCGCTGGCGCTATAAGTGGAGTCAACTGTGTGTGTGTGTGTGTGTGTGTGTGTGTGTGCATGTATATATATATATATATTTTTTTGCTTTTAATTGATTTATTTATTGAACATTGGTAACTGAGACAGGACCTCTGAGCCAAGGTCCGCTTCCAGGTGCAACCTAGAGGGAAGGGGATATGGAGACAAGATATACAAAACTTACAAGGTAGCAACATGAAAATAGGCAGGGAAAAATACAAAGTGGTATTGTGCAGCATACTATACAATAACAGTAGATACATACTGTAAGCAGCGGCAAGGGTCTAGCCCACTTCAGCACTGGGTAATATAGCATCGTCACTCTATCGCAGTGTTCCCACTAAGGCTGCAGATCTGGGGGTGCACGGCACCTTCTCCAAAAATTTTCAGGGGAATAAATTAAATTATAAAGGTTCATTCTACCATTTGTACAACATTTGTGTGGGGTACATGTACTTCAAACAGAATTATGGGGCTACAATGTACCCCCTTCACATAAAAATTTACTTGAATTTCATAATTTGTACGTGAATCAAGTACAGTTGGGGGTAAATGGGAACACTACTCTAGCGCCACCCGATTACATAGAAACATAGAATTTGACGGCAGATAAGGACCGCTTGGCCCACCCAGTCTGCCCATTTCCCTACCTAATGGATAAGCTGCAGATCCTAGTTAACCAGAAGCCTACTTCTTTCTACCCCCAACCCCTAGAATTGCCTTATGACTGTCCCATGCATGCTTGAATTCCACCACTGTTTTTGACTCTACAACCTCCTACGGAAGGCCGTTCCATGCATCCACAACCCTCTCTGTGAAAAAATACTTCCTTAAATTGCCTCTGAGCCGCACCCCCCCCCCATCTTCAGATTGTGCCCCCTTGTTCTTGCGCACCTCTTTTTTTGAAAGATGCTACCCTCTTGGACTTTGTTGATTCCCTTGAGGTACTTTGAGGTACATTGAGCACTGTCTTAGTACAGCGCCATCTGATTTCAGCGCCAGCAGTTCAGCTCATTCAGAGTCAACTTTCAAAATTGAATCATAACTATTCTTAGCTGAATTTTGCAACACTGACATTTCAGAAATGTAAACACATTAAACTTTCCCTGTGCAGATCTCTGCATACACTATGTAAAGCTGATCAACAGAGCTATACACTGGTACAGGAGACCGGTATGACCAAATCAGCTAAGGCGGTACAGCAGCAGAAAAGGTCAGCAAGTGGTTTAAATTGGCATTTGAGGGAGAGAGGTAGAAAAATTGTTCCAGATGGAAGAAAGATGATGAGAAAGCGGATGATTGCTTGGCAGCAGAGTTGGAATGGAGACGGTATGGGAGTCCCGAGACTGAAGAGTGTAAGAGGCAGAGAGAATGGGAGAGAGGAGAGCGAGGGGGCTGAGAGTCGAACCAATATTAAAACAGCAGATCCCTGGGCACTTTCCCTGAGCCCTTCCCCAGTACTATATGTACTGAAGGAGACTAGGCTGCTCCTAGTCCTTGCCCCACCATAACAGAAAGCCTGGGGGAAGGGTCAGATGGACAGTCAGCCTCCCATGGTGAGGGGGCTGGCTGAGCACTCCTCCCAGTCCATGGTCCCTTCAGGGCAGCAGATGCCCCTAGTGTTGAGGTTGAAGATATACACTGGGCCTACACTGGTGGGCACCTTGGCGTTGCCTCGGCTTCTGGCACTAAGGCTGGTGTCAGCGAGCAAGGCACTGCTGACTGCCAGGCCAGGTGCTGAGACAGGGAAGACCTCCAGAGCTGGGCCTTCTAGGCATCCTGTGAAGGTGTTCTGGATCTCTTCCCCTGAGTGGTTGGCTGTCATGTGGGTTGGGGACCAGGGGGGCTTTGTTTCCTTGCAAGATTCCAGTGACAAAAGCGGTCTTCCTGGGCCTTGTTTGGGTCAGTGTCGTCTCCGGGGTTGTCCTCTCTGCCTGGTGCTGCTGGCTGTTCCATTCCCCATTCATCTTTCAGCACCATCCATTGGTGCCGGGAATGACTCTGGTGCTGCTTGGGGCACCAAGGAGAGTGCGAGGCAGGGGGTGGCACAGCCCATGGCACCAAAGGGGCTTGTGGCACTGTTCATGGCACCATTTCCCCTGCTGCCGTGGAGACTGATGCAAGGCCTCTTCAGGGGTATAGCACAAGGGGCAGAGCTCAGGTGAGGTGGATGCGAAACACTCTCGGTCAGTGGCTCACTCCTTGCCTAGGGTAGGTGGCAGCTCTGGCAGTAGTTGAAGCACTGACTTGAGGATCTCTGGTCTTTATGTTGTTGGATCTTCATGGCTCCGCTGTCCCTGCTGGGGGGGGCTTCCTCCCAGGTCACCACCTTGACTGGTCCTTGCCTATTGAGTGTTCTTCAGTGGATGATCTTGCTAGACCCCCTGCAAGGTCACCTATGTGTTCTCTTCGCCCTGTGAGAAAACCCAGCCTGGTCATCCATGACCCTCCTCCCCCACGTCTGCCGCCTCCACTTCTCTCAGGCATTTTGGGTTCTACGGAGCCCTTGACCTAAGAATAGTTAAGGGTTCAGCAAGTGTGTTCTCTTAGTACCATAGGTTACTAGAGCAAGTCATTTTCCTGCCTCAGATCCCGGCACCGCTGCCCCTTGATGCCAGCTCCTCTTCATCTTTCACTTCCTCCGCTGAAGAAGGGGATACTTCCCTGCATTTGTCCTCCAATGTTGGGTACACTTTGTACCAGCAGTTCCTGGTGGAGGTGATGAGGGAGCTTGGAATTTCCCACTTGGAAGCCACAGCCCTTTTCACCTGGTGCTGTCATTACCCAGGGAATACAGCTGTGACTTGGCAGTCATCCCTCTCTGGCCTTGCCCTTTACGGAGGCATCCAAGGATATCTGGCTCCATCCCTCTGCCTCTCTTCCAGCTCTGAGGGACATCCAGTGCAGGTATTTCACTCTCATGGGGTCTCCAGGATCCATGCCACGTCCCTCCTCTGGTATTCAGTTCATGGACACTCCTCTGGGTATAGGCACCTGGTGCATGACCACCCCCAGACTCAGAATTTGTGGAATTTGATTCCTGGGGTCATAGGCTGTTCTCAACGTGGCACACATGCTTTGTATTGCAGCACATCAAGTGACGTATGGCAGGTGCCTCTGGGTGATGCTGGGTCAGCTCCTGGCGTCCTTTCCAGATTACGAGACAACCAGACAGGCCATTCGCCTTTCTGCCTAGGGCCTGGAGCTGGCAAAGCACCAATCAAGGGCATCTTATAACATCAGTGAGGTATCTTCTCACCTCAGGGTCCTGTAGCATCAGTAACACTTTGCAGTTAGCTTACTAGGTTGAACTGCCCCATAGGTGTGGTTTATGGTAATGATTTTTGAATGAGCCAGTCAGGAAAGAGCTTTGGGTGTGCTGAGGAGAGACCGCCTGAGAAGGCGCCAGAATTTTTTCTCTGTTACTGAGCAATACTGCCTCTGACTCTGCCTGTTTGGGCAGATTGGATGGGCCTTGCGGTCCTTATCTACTGTCAACTTCTATGTTTCTCTCTCCAGCCAGGAAAAAGAGTTTTCCTTCTCTGTCTGTGGTAAAGTTTCTTCACATTCTTATTTTTGTACTGTGCTGAGTGTGTTTTGACAGTTTTTTCGCTGTTCCTTTCTATATTTGTCAGTTTAGAATAACTGCGTCTAGTGATCTTATCTGTGTCAATCTTCACCATTCATCACCTGTGGGTTCTAGCAGGAGGTCACGACCCTGCGGGAGCTTTTTTTTTTGGATGGGCTGAGTCGACGCACTGTCGGTGCCGCCCTCGAGGCCGACACACTGCGTGGCGCTCGCGGGTAGGCCGTTATGTGTTATCATCTGCGCCCTTCCGCCAGTTCTTCGTCTCCCAACATAGAGGTCGCACCTTGTGAAGAGCTTCTCTACAAGAGGCCTAATTTTGCCTGCGCATTGACGCCGAAAAAGGCTCTCAACACCGAAAAGTCTCTTGACGCCAAAAAGTCTCGATGCAGTTCATTTATCCTGCTGCTTCTGTTTTTGCCTCCACTTGACACTGTTATGGTAAGACTGTTCCTTTCTTTATTTTGTCAGCAACGTCGAGCCTTTGTTTAGCTTGTTTTACCGTAGGTCATGTCTCGGTCGGGGGCAAGAAATCGTTTAAGACAGGGCGGCCCCCTATGCGATGGTGCTCGTGTAGCCGTAAATACTCCGTGACCAACCAGCATGACCGTTGCCTCTCGTGTCTTGGCCCGCTTCACGACATGGATTTGTGCGATGCCTGCTTCTCCATGGACCGTTGTGTCATCGAGCAACACGCGCTGAAAGTTGGACGAGCTCCGCCGACTTTCAGGGGACGGGCGCGCCCTCGTCGGGCCAAGCCATGGTCTCTCTGCTTTTCCACCGGGTCCCCTCCCAGTTCTGTATGGACCATGGAGGAGGGGGCTTCTGCTTCTAGTAGTCTCGCCATTGCAGAAACCCCTTCTGCGGTGCAGGAGGCCCAGTCTGTCCCACCCCCCGGGGGGGGAGAATGGGAGGCACCACACTGGCAGTCGCCCCTTCAGGGGCGAAGGCTCCCCCAGTGTCATTTCCTTGGGTTGGGAAGCCTGGGTCGGCACCGTCTTCGATGCCATCCGTCTATGCCGTCTTGGGCCTTGGCGCCGTTTGCAGCGCCATAGGCCCTGATGGTGCCGTAGTCAGTGCCGGTCCATCGCTTGGTGCCGTCTCTGCTTTTGACGCTGTTTGCAGCCCTGATGGTGCTGACGGCACTGTGGGAGGTTCTACGGTGCCATCTTCAACTGCTTCTTGCCTCAGCGCCGAGGCTGAGGAAGGCGCTGTGTCTGGCTCTGGTGCCGCTTGTGGTGCCGTAGGGTGTGTCGGCGCCAAGGGAGCTGTCGGTGCCGTCATCATCACAGTCCCTGACCTCGGCACCGCTTGTGGTGCAGTGGGTCAGGACGGCGCCATGGCAGGCATCGACTCTGCTTCTCCTACCGCCCTCGATGCTGTCTTCATCGGGCACCATTCGCAGTGTGGTTGGAGACGTCGGCGCTGGCTGAGGTGCAGACACCTGGTCTAGTACCGCCTTCGGTCGGGATGGCGGTGGGCACCCGCGTACAGTCTGGCATCGGACTTCGGTCTCTACCTCCTCGGAGATGGAGTCTGATTCAGACAGGCTGTCCGATTCTTTGAAGTTGGCAACCAGTGTGGGCACCCTGGTAGTTTCCTCGACTGACCTCTGGGGGCGGGCAGTTACCTCTGTGTCTAAGGTCAGGGGTGCTGGCCAGCAGGCAGTGGTGCAGGCCACCATTGCTCTGCAGCCTGGACTCTGAGGGTTTTCTGACCCCTTAATGGTGGGACCCCCTCAAGTGGTGCGCCTGGATTGCCCAAGTTTGGGGCCGATTGGAGCACCCACAGGAGGGGAGGGTGCTGCTCCCTGGATAGCCCTTTCAGGGGCTGACCAGGGTTGCCAGCTGCCTATGCTGGCTCTCTCGAGGAGGAAGGCACTTTCAGATTCCAGAGGTCGAGGGGTATGGGCTCCATGCGGTGACCTTTTTCTGGAGCCCACCCGGCCTTGGGAGAAGTCGTAGCGTGGACCCTCGCCCTTCCCTTTTGGTTTCCTCGAGAGGGCCCCGTTCTTTTGAGGTAGGGGACCATCCTTCTGGACTTAACATCCCCAGTCACCTCACAGGGGAGATTCTTCAGGGCGCAGCCTAGGCAGTTGCAGTATGGTTGACCAGCTGTTGGCTGTGTAGTTTTCTGGAGCTGCCTCGTCTCTTGTGGCTCCAGGTGCGCTCTCTAGCCCAGGCGGAGGACAGCTGATTCCTGATCTTCCTGGACTAAGTCTCCATCACTCATTCAGACTAGTGGGATAGCGCCAGAGGCGCTAGGACCTAGCGGGAGCCAAAGATTTTCTGAAGGGTCGGCGCCGAGATAGGACCGCGCATGCGTGGCACCACGAGACTGACTCGCGGCTGTGTAGGCTATATTGACGTTAACCCACCAACTGCCTCAGTTCCTTTTCTCCCGCCGTCGAGTGCGCTTGGATGTCGACATCGCTCGTCTGCCGGAGTCAAAGTTTTCGTCTATACGACAGTAGCTTTTAGTGTTTAATTTAACTATTTAGTAGTAATTTCTTATTTTACGAACAAGAAAAGAAGATTATGAAGAAAAAGAAATTATTTCCTGCCATCAACGGAGTCATCCTTAAACGGTAGCGGTGATGGTAGGAAGACTTCTCCTTTGAAAGTTGTTATGGCAGAGGGGCTGTGCCCAGTCCGCTGCCCTTAAGTAATGGGGGAGGGTCTGACTACAGACAGTCCTGTGCTTGGGGGGACAGTCCATCGAAGCACGAATCTGGGGGATCTGGCTCCGCTTAACCTCAAGCTCTTCTTCCTTGTTTGTGGAAGAAGAATCAGTGCCGTTCGAGGTTGCCCTTTGGTATGTCTGCACGAGGATTGTTCGTTGGAAGGGGAGATAGGACTGAACTGACTTTTGTTGGTTCTCCTTGGCCCCGCTCCTAACGGCCGCTTTCTCGACTCCGGACTCCATCTCTGTCCTCGTTGGAGTTCCGGTGAGCAGCTTCACCTCTGGGCTGCTCCTGTGGAGCAGGGGTTTGACTTTCCTTTTTTCCTGGCTGTGTTCCTGTTTTCAGGGCCTCTGAACCTTTGGACCGGAGCCGGGTCAATTGGATCAGGATGAGTGCGGTGCCCTCTGGGTGCCTTCGCCATCGTGTCGACGCCTCATGCCTACCCCCCTCTTCCTTTTCCATGCTGGGGCCAGCACGGGGACCACCTTTTTCCTTTTCTCCATCTTCTCCATTGGCTTTTCCAAGGTGTTTTTTCCTGGTGCCGTGTCCAACGCCTTGGTGGCGCCACAGGTTTGGCGCCATGGCCACTAGTTTGGCATCAATGCCGTAGCTCAATAATTACGGTAAGTACGTAATTTCCATTTGTCGGCTCTGCCCTGTCTTCTGTGCCACATTCTCCTGCTCTCCCAGGTATCCTTGGTCGTAGCAGTCTCTCTCCTGGGAGCAGTTCAGAGCTGTGTCTGCTCAATTTCTCTCTTATGTTAGGGCCATGGACAGACAGGTTTTTCACCCTTCCCCTGAGCAGCCAACCTCTGAGGTCCTCCGACTCCTCATCCCCCTCTTCAGGAGGTGAGGAACCATCTGTCCACATCTCCCCAGCTGCTGATCTCACTGAGTTATCAGCGTTTTCTCATGAGGATGTTGGAGGACCCTCCCACTCAGCACAATCCGGAGCATTCGGCGTGTGCCTTTTTGGGCGATTTCAGTGCAGACACTCTTGTAGTACCCCCCTGGCCTGCTCCCTTTAGGGAGGCGTTGATGCGCTTCTGGCAGAGACCCTTTTCCGGAGTCCTAGCCCCTAGGGATCTCCGTCAGAGGTAGTGTGCCCCCCCCCCTGGAGTCTCCAGGTAACCTGCCTCATCCTAGCTCAAGATTGACATAATTGGATACTCCTGACGGGCTTCGCAGCCTGCACTGTGACTGGTTCCCAGATCAGGATTCCTTGGATTTTGACTTCTGGGGTAGTAGGACCTTTTACCCGGCACGGATGCTTCTCTCGATATCTGCTCATCAGAACCACTGTGCTACCTATGATAGGTTTCTGTGGTCAAGGCTAGGTCAACTCCTAGCCTCGATGCCTGACATGGAGGTAACCAGACAAGCCATAGCTCTCTCTCTCTACATGTATCCTGGAGCTAGCAAGGCACCAAGTGAGGGCATCGTATGACGCCAGTGAGATAGCTACCAAGGTCGTAGGGACAGCAGTCTGAACTAGGCGGACGACATGGCTGCGTCTTTCCCATTTGTCACCCTTGGCCCGGCGTAGGGTGATTTCCTCCCCTTACCAGAGAACCCATCTTTTGTCCCGTAGGGTGAGGCGGCGTCTGTCAGGGCAACTTCCTACCCCCCTCCGGGGGTTCCTGTCTTACTCTCCCCATCGTCAGGCCTCGCCAGGCCCGTAAAGGTTCTCCCTCTCAGTATCTCACCCACTGAGTGCTAAGGGACTTTGTACTTTAGGGTTTAGGGCCCTCTTCAGGGGGGCTTGGTACTCACCCACAGGTGATGAATAGTGAAGATTGACACAGATAAGATATGAAAATTACATACCTACCGTAATTCCTGATCTTTCTGTGTATCTTCACCATTCATCACAATCCCACCCTCCATCCCCCTGGGGCCTCAGTCTCTGGGTCCCCCTTCCTCTGTGTGCCCCCTCCCCACCCCTTCCTTTCCGCCGGTCAGGAGCGGGGTGACCTTGGGCACACAGGGATTTTAACTCTTTGTCAGGAGGGGAGAAGAATCGGGGAGGGGGCATTTTCTCCTCAATGATTTGGCTCAACCCCTTTAGGGTGGGAGTTGGTGGTTGCCCTCTTTTCTTTTTTTCTCTCTTCATATATCCTACTCCGTTTTTGTCCTTAGGGACTCTTCTCTCCAATTAATTTAAGAAACTTTGTTTCTCACCTCCAGATATATGGTTTTTTGGGGGGGGGGGGGAGTACACCCCTGTCTCCTGTCTTCTCCAGAATAGCCACTTCTGCTCACGTTGGAGTTTATTGCCAGTGATTCTGTGCCTTGAATTCTGGCAGTTCAGCCTTCTGGTTACTCCTTCACAGTTCCTATACAATCTGGTGACAGGTCAAAGTATTGTAGTATGTCCTCCCCTCCTCCCCATCTCTAATTTTTCCCTCCGTCCTTCCCTCTTCTTTCTGCTTCCAGATAATCCCCCTAGATTTCTAACTCTCCTTCTGTCCTCTCAGTCGTTTTTTTCTCCTTTTAGTTTGTATATCTTTTCCTTTCTCTGTCCCTTGGACTTCCTTGTCCCTCCCTCCCAACCCCTTCTTACTCTCCGGCCTCTCAGAACTGGCGGGAGGCAGGTCGACAACACCTAATAGCCAACCCGCGAGCGCCACGCAGTCGTCACTCCTCGAGGTGGCGTAACTAGTGCATCAACTCTCCCATCCAAAAAAAAAAACCACCTTCCGTGAGGTCATGACCTCCTGCCAGAACCCACAGGTGATGAATGGTGAAGATACATAGAAAGATCAGGAATTACAGTAGATACGTAATTTTCATTTTTTAACGGTTCCTTTTATATTGTGGTTCCTTTTTGTAGCCGGGAACAGGCAATTTGAGTGCTTTTCTTTACTTTTTACTTCAGAAAGTCACGGTTCCTTACTGCGAGGGAGCCAACCGCATTAGTATATACTTCCCTATTGGGACATCATTATTTCAGGGTTTTCTGTTAATTGGCATGTCAGAAATCCACAAAAAAAGAGAACTGGACCCACAGGTTTTAACAGTTGTTTAAAGTGCCACAGGATAGTGGCCAAAGCTGATACTCACGACCTGTGCTTAAGTTGGCCATTACTGTACATTTTGCTCTAGGTTTTGCTCAGAAACTTTAAGAAACAGAGCTAGAAGGCTTAGAGTGATGGCTAAGGAGGGGTCTTCTTCTGTACCTAAACAAAGACCCAAGGTTGCTGATGAGGGGCCTTCTAAAAATAAAAATTCAAACAAAGGTGCTGATGAGGCATCTTCAAGTTCTAAGCCTAGAAAAGGTGCTGATGTAGTGCATTCAGAAAAGAGAAATACTAATACAGGTGCTGCTGAAGTGCTTTCGAAACCTAAAGCTTCCAAAGGGGCTGATGAAGATCTTCCTGGATATGTCGTCTCCACTCCTCATTCACACTGATAAGATTTACACCGGGGGCGCTAGGACCCACCGGGAGCAAACTTCTCTCAAGAGGGCAGACGCTGGAGATGGAGTCACGAGGAAGCGGCACCGTGAGTCCCGGCTCATGCGGTAAAGACTATCTCAGCGTCAACCCTCCAGCCGCCTCAGTTCCTGTTTTCCCGCCGTCGAGTTCACTTCAGTGACGACGTTGCTCACCCTCCGGGAGTCAAACTTCAATCTAGCAGCATAGTTTGCAGTTTGTTTTGTAAATTATCTTCAATAAGTACCAATTATATTTAATTTTACTTATTCAGAAAGAAGTCTTCAGCCCTCCATTGACTAAGTTGACCATGAGCGGGTCAGGGGACGGTAGGGAGACTTCGTATGAAAGCTGTTCAGTCAGCCGGCTGGGTCTGGTCCGCTGCCCTCTCTGGAGGGGGGTGTCTGACAACGGATGGTCTGATGCTCAGGGAGATGGGTGGTCCCCCTGATAGCATAAAAGGAAATGGTCCCATTCTCGGCACCATTCGTCCTACAGCTCTCCTTCGGCCCACAAGTCGAAAAAGAGGAGGCATCACTCGAGGTCTCACCTTCTGGTATGTCTTTGTATCGAGCGGTGAATTAGATTGTGGCCAGGCCCAGTCTCCTCCCCTGCTGGAGTCTCCTGCTTGACCTCCCAACATCGGAGCCTGTCTCCGCTTCTTGGATGGGCCTGCGATGAGCAGTTTCATCAGTGGGCCGCTGTCATGGAGCAGTGGGCTCACAGGTTGGTACAGCTGCCTGATCCAGTCACTCCGAGGCCTTCAGGCCATTCGAGAGAGCGAGTAGGCGGTTGGACCTTCCTAGTCACGTGGCACCTCCTTCGTTGCGATTGACTCACTCAGGTGTCCCCCATGGCTGTGGGCGAGGGGCCATACCAATGCCTCTATGTCCTGCCAATTTTCCTTCTTTTTTTCAAATCGCAGTTTGGAACTTTGGGACTTACGCGAGCCGAGTCTGTCCGCCATCCTCGGCACAGGGGTTCTGTTGGCGCTGTCCTTGCTTCCCGGGGCCCTGTCGAGCGCCGTCCTTGTCGCTGAAGTCTGTTGATGCCATCCGCCAGCGCCCGCAGGCTTTGTTAGTACCGGTGCAACACTAGGGGCTCTGTCGAAGCCGTTTTGATGCCGTGGCCTCTGTCAGCGCCATGTGCTGGGCTGTCCATGGCGCCAGCCCTTGTCTTCGCGCCAGATGTCTCACCAGCGCAGGGCTTGGTGCGGCGCCATTCAGCCTTCAGGGATTCTTGACTCCGATTCCTTCCTCTTCTACTTTTCCTACTGATTTTCACTTCTTTCCTGTCCATGCAGTCCCTCCTGGACTGTCAAGAGATGATTTTGAGCCTAACCCAGATCTTCGGCTGGGTGATGATATTGAAGCAGCTGAAGAAATTGATCCTGGGAAGCTTTTAAGACTCCAATACCTACATGTCCCGGAGATCCCTATGGATTTAACTCCTCTGGTACAACCATCTTTCGAAACCCCCTTTCAGATGGTATGGAACAATCCCGTTCTCATCCCTTCCGTGGCTAAGTCCATAGATAGGAAGTATGCTCCTCCTAAGGATTGACCCATTTTGGCCTCACAAGCTTTTGGTGATCTCATTGTAGTCTTAGCAGAGAATAAGGCCATCCTTTCTCAGGCATCTACAGCCCAGCTTATAAATAAAGAATCTCGCAAGATAGACACCTTAGGTAAGAGAGTCTTTGCTGCCTCCACCCTGGGTATGCATATTGCCAGCTACCAGGGCTATTTTTCCCAATATGAATATGTACTTTGGCATTTGCTCAAACAAATGGTAGAAGGTCTTCCTGAATCGGAGGCTAATTCAGAGCTACTTCAGACCATAACCAGGGGTATCGAGTCCAACAACCAGCAGGTTAAAGCAGCAATGGACGCTTTAGATAAGATATGAAAATTACGTACCTACCGTAATTCTGATCTTTCTGTGTATCTTCACCATTCATCACAAGCCCACCCTCGGTCCCCCTCCCTCTCCGTGCCTTCTCCCTCGCCCCCCCTCCTTTCTGTTAGGCAGGAATGGGGTGACTTGGGGCACATGGGATAATTCTCTCTGGGGGTGGAGTGGTCAGGATGGGGGGTACTCCTTCAGTGCCTCGGCTCTACCTCTGTGGGGTGGGGGCTGGTAGTTGCCCTCTTTTCTGTTCCCTCTCCCCTTCTTCCCATCACCTTGCTTTAATTTCGTTGTCCTTTGGACAAAACCTCGATTTTATTTAAGAAACTAGGTTTCTTACACAAAAAAATTCTTTTTTTTTTTTGGGGGGGATAATCCCTGTTATCCTGTCTTTTCTTCCAGAATAGCCAATTCTGCTTCTGGAGTTATTGCCAGTGATTCTGTACCTTGAATTTGGCAGTTAACTTTTGGCTACTTCTTCGTAGTTCCTATACAATCTGGAGACAGGTCAAGGTTCCAGGGTTCATCCCCCACATCCTTATCTCTAAATTTCTTAACCCTCCTCCTCCTCCTTTTCTACTTCCAGAGATTGGGGCCCCTACCCAATCCCTTAGTTTTCAAACTTATTCTGTCCTCTCAGTCATTTATTTCTCCTTTTAGTTTATATATATTTTCTCTGTCTGTCCCTTGGACTTCCTTGTCCCTCCACCCAACCCTTTCTTACTCCTGCAGCGACTCGGAACTGGCAGGAGGGCGGAGTCGACAACACCCAATGGCCAACCCGCGAGTGCCACTCAGTGCGTCGGCCTTGAGGGCGGCGCCGATGGTGCGTCGACTCCACCCCTGTCAAAATAAAAAGAGCTCCCCCGGGGTCATGACCTCTGGCCAGTACCCAAATGTGATGAATGGTGAAGATGCACAGAAAGATCAGAAAATTTTCATTTCTACAACCAGTGGAAATCCATAACATCAGACAAGGGGGATTATTAGCTCAGTACTCTCCCATCAGTGTGAATGAGTGGTTGAGACTTTATGTCCAGGAAGATATGGAAATTATGTACCTACCGTAATTCTTGATCTTCTTGGACGAAGTCTCCACCACTCATTCACATGCCCACCCACCATCCTCCAAGCTCACCTCTCTGTTTTTGGTCTTCACTCCCTCAGTGTCTGGGCTGTGAAACCTTCAATGTTGACCCTTCTTATATGGGTCGTTCGGACTACCTTATGTCTGATCTTGTTAGGTTAGTCCCTCTAGGATAATTACTCTGCACCTCCTCGGAAAAAAGGTACTGAGTCAGTTGGAGGGTTGACCTTGAGATAGACTTTACCGCTGAAGCGGGGTTAGGTGGTGCTGCTTCCTCGGCGGCTCCATCTGTGGCTTGACCCTCTTGAGAAAAAGTTTGCTCCCGCGGGGTCCTAGCATCTCCGACATAGATCCCATCAGTGTGAATGAGTAGTGGAGACTTCGTCCAATATCAAGAATTATGGTAGGTAATTAATTTCCATTTCTCTGCCTCACCCACCTTCAGGGCTGACTGCCTTAGATACTCCCTCTGGGCTTCAACACCCAGTGTACGACTGACCACCGGATCCGGATTCCACCCAGTTTGACAGTTGGAGAAGAGGAGTTTTCTCTTCAGCACATATGCTGCTTTGTATCAGCTCACATCAGGCTCACCACACTGCCTACAACAGGCTCCTGTCATTGATGTTAGTGCAGGTTTTAGCATCTCTGCCTGATTTGGAGGAATCTAGGCAAGCCATTGCCCTCTCTGCGCAGGGTCTGGAGCTTGCAAGGCGCCAATCAAGGGCATCCTGTGACTCCAGTGGCATTGCCTTCAGACTGGCAGGTACAGCAATCTACATCTACATCATGCGGATGGCATGGCTTCACCTATCCAGGTTGTCACCCATTGCCTGGCGCAGGGTGATTTCCTCCACTTTCCGGGACACTCATCTTTTCTCCCACAGGGCAAGGAGGAATTTACAGAGGCATCTTCTGTCCGCTTGGCCACGAGGGACACCTCCTTAGCCTGACCAGCCTTATACCATTTACGGTCTAGTAGGGCTATGGGGTCTCCCCCTCCTGAGCCTCTTCCACAGGAGGATGAGAGAATCTGTTCCCTCAGGGCAGTGCCAGGTTCCCTCTGGTTTGGTACTCACCCAGCAGTAATGAATGGTGAAGATTGACAAGGGAAGATATGAAAATTACATACCTACCGTAATTCTTGATCTTCTCTTGTATCTTCACCATTCATTACTGATTCCCACCCACCTTCCCCTCTTGGTCCTCAACTCTTGGGTGCTGCATCCACCCAGCTCCCTCCCCTCTTGGAGGCCAGTTGGGTGCAGAGTCCCCTCAAACCTCAGGGCCCTCTGTTTCCTTCTCTAAAATTCACAGAGCGCACAACCTGGGCGCCAGTAGGAGTGTCCGCCTGGCCTGGACGGAACTCCCTGGGATTCTCACTAGGGTCCACTGTGGTGTCCTCCTTAACTGGCCCAGATGTTTCCAATTGTTTTTTTTCCATCTTCTTGCAGTGGGGACTGTCAGTGCATTTTGTGGGAGAGTCCGTATGGGTTTTCCTCCCTCTTTCTCACTTCTCCTTTGCCTTTAGAGTTGAGATTCTCAGCATGGTACACTATTGTGTCCTCTTTAGCCTGGCACAGATGTCCCATGGTTCCCTTTTTCTGAAGTGGGGACTGCGTCAGTGCTTTTCGTGGGAGAAGCCATGGGGTCTTCATTCCCCTTTTCTCCTCCTTTGGCTTCCTCTCTCCTTGGAGGTCATTCTGGACAGAGTCCTCACCTGTTTGAGGTTTCCCCTCCAAGTAGCCATCAAGGGATAATCTGTGGAGCACGGTGCTCCAGCACTTTCATCCCGTATGTGGATTGGGGTGGGAAGAGAGGGCTGTCTCCACCATGGCTTTTACTTTCCAAGACCATGTCAAATTCTCTCTTTCTGGATCTTCGTCCCAAGGTCCCTGAAGCTGGGGGGATCCTTGCTCCTGTGTCTTCATACTTTCAGGTTTTTGAGGCTATAATAAGCCAATGGTCTTTCAATCAACATGGTGGAGGGCCCTCCTTCCCCTACACATATTGTATCTTTCTCTTGTCTCTCTCTCTCTCTCCCCTTTTCTGTGCGGCTGCCCAAGGTTTGGGGCCCTATGGCCACTTAGGATAAGGAGTCCAATCTTCTGTCCACTGATTGGCTTATTCCTTTTTCAGTTTATATCCTTTCATTTTCCTATCCTTCCGCTCTCTTGCCTCAGCTTGTTTTTTTCTGTCCCTCTGTGTTTCATCCTCTCCGGCCAAACAGAACTGAGGTGGAGGAGGAGTCTACAGTGCCTAACGGCCAACCCACATGCGCCACGCAATGCGTCAGCCTCGTGAGCAGCTGTTACCCAACTCCCCCGTGCACGCCCTTGAGGTTACCCAGCAGTAATGAATTCTGAAGATACAAGAGAAGAGCAAGAATTGTTAGGTTAGTCCCTCTAGGTTAATTACTCTGCACCTCCTCGGGGAAAAAAGGTACTGAGTCGGTTGGAGGGTCGACGCCGAGACAGACTTTACCGCACTAGGCGGGGTTCGTGGTGCTGCTTCCTCTTTCTACCTAACAAATATGGTAGGTACATAATTTGCATTTCTCTCTTATAAGTCCTTGCAACCCCCCTCCTTAACAAGCATCCTGTTTTTTTCTAAAATGTTCTTGTAAATTTCAGGCAGGTGCAGCAAGAACACAATGTCCCAGAACTGAGGCCCCTCCTCCACAGCTTCTGAAAAAGAGCTTAAAAACTGCTCTCAGGTTAACCCATTGAGTTCCCAATAGCTTTTTGCAGTCATCTCAAACAATAATATATACATTTCAACAGTAACACTATATAATTTCTAAACAAAGGGATCCCAATATCAGTTACATTGCCACATACTGATTTGCATATTTTTATATCCGCAGATATGCAAGGGAGGGAAAAATAGAAACAGCAAGGCAAGATTGAGAGACAGTGAGAGGCGAGGAATTGCGAGACTGTTGGGGTGATCAAATTCTAGGTGTCACAGGAAAATTTGGTTGCACAACCAGACAAGAGACAGGAAAGGAAAGAATAGAACAGATCACTGCATTCAAACTCTGCATAACAACTGGGACAGGGTCCTATTGAACCCTGTCACAGTTAGTAGGAGATTATATTGAGTCTGATCTTGATCTGCGATTAGGGGACGATCTGGATGAGGATTCATCCTTTGGAGTAGAAAGTAAGCCCTCCACTTCAACAGAGCCTTTGGTTGAGGACTTTTTTTTTAAGCCTCTTCTGAAGAATATGAATTCCACCCTTTTTCTTTAGACTTCTGAAGTGGATCCTGGTAAGCTTTTGCACCTACAAACAATATCTGCATGTTCCTGAAATTCCTGTGGAATTGACACCACCGGTGTAAACCTCTTTTGAGGCTCTTTCACAAATGGTGTGGGTCAGACCTGCACTCATTCCTTCAGTGGCTAGGTCCATAGACAGGAAATACGCTCCCCCAAGGATAGGCCAATCCTTGCCTCTCAAGCCTTTGTGGATGCTGTTGTGGTCTTGGCAGAGAATGACAAAGCTGTTCTTCCCCAGGAATCCGCGGCCCATCCAGTAAATAAAGAATCCCGTAAATTAGACACACTTGGGAAGCGAGTGTTCAGCGCTGCTACCTTAGGAATGCATATTGCTAGGTATCAGAGCTATTTCTCTCAGTACGAGTATACTCTCTGGCATTCACTTGAAATAAACTGTGGAGGCTCTTCTGGAATAAGACGTTAGCTCAGAGTTTCTTCAGACCATTACTAGAGGCATTGAGTCCAACAATCAGCAGCTTAAGGCTGCTATGGATGCCTTTGACACTGCCTCTAGGGCAGCAGCGGCCGCAATATGCATCTGGCGCCACTCATGACTGAGGACTTCGGGATTTACGAATGATGCTCAACAGAGAGTCATGAATTTCACATTTGTTGGTGTTTATCTGTTTGGCCCACAGGTGGAGCAGGTACTGGAGGCCACTCCGAAAACTAGGAGTGCTATTAAGATGGCAAGACAGGCCCTTGCTGCCCCTCAGCGGGGCGGAAACCACTGGCAGTTTCATAACTGTCAGTCCTTTCATGGTAACGGTTGAGTGGCTTTTCACAAGAACCAAGCACCCCCCCAGCCACAAAAGAAAGTGCAGCAAAAGGCACAGGGCCCAAAGGCACCCAGTGCCACCCTCTGAGGAACTGGCCCACGTCCCACCTCATCTGCCTGAGGGGGACTCCCCTTCAGTGGTATGGGGGCATCTGATTCAGTTTTATGACCAGTAGAGGTCCATCACAATGGACAAATGGGTCCTCAGGATTATTCGAGAGCAATACTCTCTCAATTTCTCAGAAGGCCCCTCCCCACCGGATTGTCCACCCAAACAGCAGCCCAAACTGTCTACCACTTAGTCAGATCTCCTTGCTTCTGAGATTCAGGGCCTTCTAAACAGCAGGGCAGTAGAAGTGGTTCCACAAGCTGAACAGAACACAGGTTTCTACTCCCATTACTTTCTAGTTCCAAAGAAAACTGGTGGTATGTGCCCTATTCTAGCCCTAAGGAAGTTAAACAAATTTCTGTTCAAAGAGAAATTCAAGATGATATCGCTAGGAATGCTCCTACCTCTGATTCATCAAAACGATTGGCTGGTGTCTCTGGATATGCAGGATGCCTACCAACACATCCCAGTGCACCCGAGCCACCACAGGTACCTACGCTTTGTGGCTCTGAGCCAGCACCGTCAGTTCAGAGTCCTGCATTTTGGGCTATCCTCGGCACCACGAGTCTTTACAGAGTGCTTTGCCGTTCTCGCAGCGCATCTCAGAAAACTCTGAATTCAAATGTTTCCATACCTGGATGATTGGCCACTAGCGAGCTCCTCCAGGCAAGGGGTGCAGGAAGCAGTTTCCAAGTTCCTCACATCCATGGGAGTTCTCCTGAATCTGGAAGAGTCACAGCTTCAACCCTCCCAGCAGCTTCTCTTCATAGGATCTCTTCTGGACGCCTCTCGTGCAAGAGCCTTCCTCCCAGAAGACAAACTACATTCTCCAGATGGCTTCCTTCATCAAGGAGAACAACTCGGTTCGAGCTCTCTCGATGCAGCGGATACTGGGTCTTATGGTGTCATCTGTGTTCACGGTGCCCCTGACCCACTTGCACATGAGAACCACATAATGGATGCTCAGCACTCAGTGGTCTCTGACCACACATGCGCAATCCTTCCACATCAAGGTGACAGAGCCTCTAACGAGGTCACTCACGTGGTGGACTCAGGAGGACAACCTTCTCCAAGGTTTCCCCTTTGCTTCACTGAAGACACAGATCACCATCACTATGGATGCATCTCTGACCGGTTGGGGAGCTCACTGCCAGGATCTCCACACTCAGGGCCTTTGGAGTCGGAACGAGTCCCAGCTGCACATAAATGTCCTGGAGATGGGAGCTGTCCTGTACGCTGTCCAAGCCCTGGAGGATGTCCTCATGTCACAAAGTAATTCTCCTTCAGACAGACAGATGAGGCAGTAATGTTCTACATCAACAAACAGGGTGGAGCACACTCTTTCCCTCTGTGCAGGAAAGGCATGAGAGTGTGGGAATGGTGTCTTGAGCACGAAGCCCTGATCCAGGCATTCTACCTGCCAGGAGTCCAGAACAATCTGGCGGATCACCCCAGCAGGATGGATCCTCACGAATGGTCTCTCGACTCAAACACTGCGCAATCGCTAATTGAAGAGTGGGGGCACTCCAGACCTGGACCTTTTTGCGTTCCCACTCAACACAAACCTGCCTCTATTCTGCTCCATAAATGCTGAACCTGACGTTTTCTGTCTGGATGGAGTCAGACTGCGGTGGACAAGATGCTTTCTGTACATATTTCCTCTGCTTCCCTTAATTCAGATAGTGCTGCTCAAGCTGGAGACACGGGGGGTGGGGGCAGCATGATTCTCATCGTTTCATACTGGCCTCATCAGATATGGTTTCTGTTAATCAACAGATTATCGGAGGTTCCACCGAGACAACTTCCACTTCAGACAGACCTCCTGATCCAGGGTCCGGTGGTCCATCCCAACCTGTGGTCCCTTCATTAACATGCCTGTCTCCTGAGGAGCTAGAAGTGGATAGTGTTACCAGGTGGGTTCTACAGGTAGACACAGACTCAGAGACAGCAATTTGTGTGCAACCCACTTGTTACTCGGTGAGATGTTTATTACAGCATAAATATAAATTCAGCACCAAGAAGAAAAATAAACACATAAAATAGAAAAATAAACAAATGAATGGCAAAACAATCACCTTCTATAGCTCTCTCTACAGAACCTCTCCCAATCTAGGTCAGGAGGAACTGACCCTATCTGCCTGTTACCTGTTCAGGTAGGACTTAAGTACCCGCCTCCCTGGATCAGGTGACCAAGCATAATTTCAAATTTGAAAACATGTTTAATATTTCCACAAAATTAGTTTGAACAGCAAATACACATTCCAGATGCTTAAAAATCCCTTTTTAGTGCTTAAAGATAGAAAATAAACCCTCTATAGTGAATATTTATCTAAACTAGGAGTTCTGTAGATGATTGACAGTTTGACTAGTTTAAAACTAAGCCTCTAGGGGCCACTGATCCCCTATAGAGGACTGTAGAACCCTAGATGTGCTTCAAGGAAACAGATTTCACCTTTATTCTCCAGAAGCAGCCAACAGAACTTTTACTTTCTACCAGCAACCAGGGCAGAACCACTTCTAGGTAAAACCTAGTATAAGGTATTCCTTATTTTTTTATAAAATCACCATAATATCTAAGCAACAAAATCCCTATTGTGCACAAAATGTCTTATTATTTATATAGGAGAAGCTGTGTTTGGGGATAATAGCAGTAGAAACCTCATGTAATACTAAGCTGTCGGATGCACTAAACACTGACGGTATAAAATTCTATCTGTACTTCAGAAAGCAAAACCCTTATTTAAGGGTTTAAAAGCAAGAAATAAAGCAAGGAATACCCATAGAGGACTGTTCATACAGTCAAATACCTTACGAAAAGATAGCTGACAAAAGCAGCTTCAGTTTGCATAGTCAAGCCGCCGGCTGAAATTTACAAACCGACGGCTGACACTTTCCCTGGTGATTTCTACGCCACTCGAGGGGCTTCTCTTAGCATAGGAGCTACAAATGCTAGCAAAATCTTTAGATGGGGCAAAGATGACTTCTCTACAAGAACTGTCAAACAGGTAGTTCAGCTCTAAGGATTAAACGGAAAAACGAGTACTATGCGACGTTGCATACAATTGCAAGGGCTTCGCGATTGTGCGAACTGTCATGCTGCAGCCGATAAATCCACTCGCTTTCCATAACATTAGCTTTCACATAGGGTTTCGGTTTCAGAGGGCTGCAGTGTCTCCTTTCTGAACCAAATAGGTAGTTTAAAGGAGACAGTTTGGCAACTATTTCTGTTATTGATGCTTTACTTGAACACAATGCAGCACAGAGACTTATAAAATAAAAGGGGAAGAGGAATGGCGCTAGTTTTTAAAGTTCTCTTTTATTGCAGTGAATCTGCCACATTACATATCTTAGATATGCTAAAACTATTCAGGACCTGGAGGAATGCAAAGAAATATAAAGAGGGGATTAGAGAGGAGACAAGAGGGTCATTGTAAGGAGGTGGCCTGCCTCCATACAGATATTCAGGGATAGCTGTAAGAAAGAAGAAAGATAGTGGTTGCAACCAAGAAAATAAAAGGAAAAGAAGGTCCAGAATCTAAGTGGCAGGGACTGACCCTGTCACAGGTAGGTTCAACGTCTCTCATAGAATCTCAGACATTCTCCTAGCAGCACGTAAGCCAGCCACTAGGAAGACCTACACGACAAAGTGGAAATGATTCTCCGTTTCGTGTGTGAAGTCCTCCCTGGACCCCTTTACTTGCTCACCAAACGAGGTGTTAAAGTACCTTCTAGACCTGTCGAATCCAGGCCTGCAGTACTCGACAGGGAAAGTAAATCTTTGTGCGATTCGACCTATCGTGAGCCTATCCACAGTATGTCGGTAGCTCAGCTACCCTTGGTTAAGAGATTCCTTAAAGGTGTACTGCACACTAGACCACAAGTCAGAAGACCAGTAGCCGCTTGGGATATTAACTTTGTGCTAGACATGCTCACTCGTAAATCTTTTGAGCCTCTAGCAACCTGTGACTTGAAGTTTCTGACCTGGAAGGCTGCCTTCCTTGTGGCCATTACTTCCACTCACAGGGTCTCTGAAATACATGCCCTGGTCACAGACGACCCCCCCCGTACACTGTATTTCACAAGGACAAGGTGGTTCTCAGACCTCACCCTAAATTCCTTCCTAAAGTAGTCTCGGAATACCACCTGAACCAGCCCCTGGTCCTTCTGACCTACTTTGAAAATTTTCAGAATGAAGGGGAGCATACCCTACATTCTTTAGATGTAAAGAGGGTTTTGCGATTCTACAGAGACAGAATAGAAGAGATTCAAAAATTCAAGCAACTCTCTCATTCAGCATGTCCCTGCTGGGTCAGCCTGTTGCCATCAGGTGCATTTCATCATGGCTAGTAGCATGTCTCCACCATTGCCATTCAGTGGCGCAGGTCAAGCTGGAAGGCAGGATGTACGCCCACTCTACCTGAGTGGTTGTGGCATCTCTGGCAGAGATTTGGAACGTGCCTATTGCAGACATCTGCAGTGCAGCCATCTGGAGCTGTTTGTACACGTTTGTGAAGCACTGTGCCTTGGATGTCCATGCCAGACAGCATCCTTCCTTTAGCAGGGCAGTCCTTAATGGATTTCTGTCCTGAGTGAGCTCCTCTCTCCTGCTGCCCTTTTTTTTTGGGGGGGGGGGATTATTTTTGCATGGTACTCTCCCTCTAGTGTGAATGAGTGGTGGAGAATTTGTCCAAAAAGATATGAAAATTATGTACTGTACTTACCATAATTCTTGATCTTCTTGGACAAAGTCTTCACCATTCATTCACACACCCACCCACCATCCCCCCAATCTCGGTCACTCTGTTTTGGTCTTCACTCCTTCTTTGGCCTAGGCTGTTAGGACACTGTTGAGTTGACCCTTCTTACACTGGTCATACAGACTATCTTATGTCTGGAATAGGTTAGTTTACACTGCACCTCCCCGGTAAAAAAGGTACTGAGGCAGTTGGAGGGTCGACACTGAGATAGCCTATATGGCGCGAGCCAGCCTCGCGGCGGCGCTGCGCATGCACAATCCTACCTCGGCACTGTCCCTCATGAAGATTTTTGGCTCCCGCTGGGTCCTAGCACCTCCGGCGTAGTCCCATTAGTGTGAATGAGTGGTGGAGACTTCATCCAAGAAGATCAGGAATTATGGTAGGTACGTAATTTTCATTTTTCAGTTGCATCCTGGGGAAGGGAAGCAGAATGAGGGAGCAGTTATAAACAAGAAAGCAGAGTTAGGGTATAAGTAACCTAACACCCATTTTAGGATAATTGTTAAGGCGAATTCAATAAATAGTTTTTTGAACATGCTTAGACAACACAGAGACTCCACAGAAAGCTGTAAGGATAAAAATGTGCATTTGAAATTGGGAGATCCTGTAACTGGTAAGATAATATTTGATTAGAGGAATATTTTGCTAATACATGGCATTCCAGTCAGGTTTGACCCTGTGGTAGTGATGAGTTTATTTGTTCTGCCCTTCATAGATGTTTGACTCCGTGAAGCATCTTAGAGAAAAATCCAGTCCGGTGGCGGCAGCAGCAGCACCATTGCCGGCAGTAGCGGTAGTATCGAGTCCTGAAGTGCCAAAACCAGAAGAGGTAACAAGTTACAGAGTGGTTAATAAAGAATCTACTTAAGTTGAATCTTAAAGGAGGGATACTGTCAGAAGTGCTAAACCCAGAATTCAGAACAGGAGCTCCACAATTAGCAAGCATCGGATGGCATCAGCAGTCATCTTTGTGGGGCTCAGACTGCTGGTGACATACAGCTATGCTCTCCATATTGTTTAATTTTTCTCTCTTGCCCTTTAGAAGCCAGTTTCAAAAATCCAGTGTCTTGTGCATACACGCAACTCATGCCTTTTGTGACGCAGCCTGTCTGCCCCCCCCCCCTTTCCAGAGTTCCAGTGGTACCCCAAGTGGTCAACCAGGGGGTGACAGCGCATTGGATACTGACACTCTCCTGCCTCTGAGGATGTGTGATAGGGACAGTAGGTGACCTGTCACAGGTAAGGGTTAGGTTAAAGCCCGTGCAGATGTGCAGGTAGTGAGATGGTAAGGAGATGGCAGTTGCAGTGTCATAGACTCCACCAAAGAAATAGTTCCTGTGCTGTACTATTTGCTGACAAAGGCAGGAACCTACACAACAAGAAGATGCCTGTTGGAAGGCTGAAGGGACTGTGAAGTATGTAGCTGAACCAGGAGTTACCTGGGAACTTTTGGACCGCAGTAAGCTGGTGAGACCCCTCCTTAGCAAAGGTCCTCTCTAATGTAACCTTGGTAAGCGGGAGCCGACATCCAGTAGCTAGGCTTCACTGGTGAAGACAAAAAAGACAGTCTCTGAAGTAGCCCTTAGCCCCCACCTATCAGCGAGTGTTCTCTTGAGATGCTGTAGCCTCCCTTTCCCCAGCTGGCTTCCAAACCTGGGTGGCCAGTGTCATGAGCAGCAGCGCTGGTGCTGCATGACAGGCCAGCCAATTATAGAGCTTTTTGCAACCCTGATTTTAATTACCGGTGAAGAGCAGCCACTGATGTCATGTGATGTTAGCTAGTCAGTGTACTTACAGCTAACTCTACACTGCCAGAAACACGGTGTAAGCAACTCATTTTGTAAGTAAGCAATAAGCTGAGACTGGTGTGGCTTATGGTCACATAACTGAATGCCTCTGGTGGTTGTCAGGCATGAGGCCCAGCTAAGTGCCTTTATAATATGTGTAAGAAGAATGAAGCCACCTGATTCGCTAACAGAGCCTCCTAGATGTGCAATTATAGCACCTTCATTGCACACCTTCAGACTGGCACTTGTTAGCAGCCACATCACAGATTTAACAAATCAGTGCATTTTTAAGCTAACAAAAATGCCTTTACCAATATGGCTGCCAATTTCCCCACAAGAAAAACAATCAATCCCATTGATGACTTCTAATAAGGCTATACATGAGGGACAAGGAGAAATAAATAATTTGAATAGCATAAGGACTGATGAAGGTGGTACATTATGTAATGGAGTGGCTAGTGAGGGTGAAGGGGGAGGCCATTGTTCTCCTGCAGAATCAGTATATTAGCTCAAGATGATGTTACACAGGAAGGGGTTATGGAAACTGTTATATCAGCACCACTAGCAGAGACAAGTGAGGATCACTTGGGGACTAGGCAGGTCATAGTAATTGGAGATTCCATTATCAAGTACACAGATAAATACATTTGCTGGGATGACAAAGTCAATACAGTGGTTAGTAGCTTCTCGGGAGCAGGGGTACAGGACCTAATTAACAAGGTTGACAGCATTTTTAAATGAGCTGGGAGCAAACCATTAGCAGTAGTCCACGTTGGAATAAATGACTGGGGGCCAAAACACTACCAAACATACAGAAAGATTTTATTAAGCTGACAGATAACTTGAAGGAAAAAGATGCTGAAATCATTATTTCAGAAATACTTCCAGAACCGAGAGCATCAGTCTATAAGCAAAAGAAAATCTGTTTAGCAAATTCATGGTTGAGAAGATGGACACAGGAAAATAATTACCACTATTTAAGACATCAGGATACCTTTCAGGATAGACCAAACATGTTTTGTAGGGACGGTCTACATTTGAGTTTCAGAGGGAGCAGAGTACTGGGGATGAGAATAAAAAATGAAATTGGTAAGTGTTTAAACTGAATGAGAGGGGGATGAGGGTAGTATACAACCAACCCAAGGGGGCCATAATTAAGAACTCTAAAACGAGGATGACTAACTTGGCCAGTGTTATGCTCTTTAATGCAAGGAGCTTGAATAAAGACAAAATGGCAGAACTGAAAGTATTACTGGGGAAAGAAAATGTAGACTTTGTTGGGGTCACTGAAACCTGGTGGAGCAAAGACTGCTGTTGGAATAG
Organism: Neoceratodus forsteri; assembly: GCA_016271365.2. Classification (NCBI taxonomy): domain Eukaryota; kingdom Metazoa; phylum Chordata; order Ceratodontiformes; family Ceratodontidae; genus Neoceratodus; species Neoceratodus forsteri. The sequence goes on from CM028134.1 coordinate 1,020,508,835, forward strand.
ATGTATACCTGGGTTTCAACTGCTAAGTAAAGCTAGAGAGTTGAGGAAAGGAGGAGAGATTGCACTATATATTAAAAACGACATTGAATGTATTTGTGATGAAGCTAGCAAGAATTATGAGAACATTCAGGCACTCTGGGTGGACTGTGTGGGGTTCCAAGGAAAGAAGTTTAAGATGGGTGTCTTTTATAGGCCCCCGACACTCCTACAAGTGAAACTGAATCATTTATTGATGAGATTACAGCATTAGCAGACTATAATGACCTAGTATTGGTTGGAGATGTAAATATTCCAAACATAGAATGGAATGGTTTGAACAATTCAAGTAATGCAATGGCTACAAGGATACAGGCGGATTTGGTCTCAGCTGGGATAGGTATAGCGCAGTGGTCTAAGGCTCTGAGCTGCAAATTTGGTGACATCCAGCAGACCAGACCTGGGTTTGAATCCCACAGCTTCCACTTGCATACTGTGTGACCCTGAGCAAGTCACTTAACCTCCTTGTGCTCCCAGGTCGCTCCTGTAAAAAAGCTTTCAGCTTAGTGTGCTATACCTGGTTAAACAACTAAATTAAAAAAAAAAAAAAATGTATTAATGAACCAACTTGGGGACATAACATCTTGGATGTAATTTTAGGCAATAATGGAAGACATCAGCAATATTAAGCTTACACACCCGATTGGTACAAGTGACCACGATAGCATTACATTTTGGATAAATAAGTCCTAAAAAAAATTGTAAGAGGGAAAACAATACACAAACTATATAATAAAGCTGATTATGAGGTCATTAGAAAAGATTTGTTAATTGATTGGAGTACCATAAGTGAGGGTTTAACAAATGAGGACAGTTGGGATACATTTGTTAAAATCATGGAGGATATGATATCAATTCATATCCCATCAAAAGAAATGTATAATAGTAGATGCAAAAAGACTATGTTGCTAAATAGAAGAATTAACAAATTAAGTAGTAGGAAGAGATCATGTTATAGGAAAATGAAAAACAATCCATCTGATATAAATAAAGATAATTATACAAAGGTATTACACAGATTAAAAAAAAAGTCAAGGAAGGCTAAAAGACGTGCTGAATTCAGACTAGCTAAGTCTACAAGTTATAACGGCTTTTTCATGTATATTAACAATAAATCAAAATTTATTTATAATGCGCTTTTCTACATATCAAAGCGCGATTACATATCAAACTAACATCAGACTTAATAAATAACAGCATAAAAACAATAAAAGCAGCAGTAGGCCTATTCAAACGGTAATTCAAACAGATAACTTTTCAGAGACCCCTTAAATGACTCCGTGGACAGACACACTCTAATCTGACGGGGTAGAGAATTCCAAAGGGTTGGGGCCATACAAGAAAAAGCTCTGGCTCCAGATGACTGAAGAAGAACCCTGGGACTCTCTAGCAATCCCTCGTGAGCAGAGTGGGCGGTAAGGTCAAAGGAGATCTTGCAAGTAGCCCGGTCCCTGACCGTGTAGGGTCTTATAAGTCACCAACGCGACCTTGAAAGTGACTCTCCACCGCACCGGCAGCCAGTGCAGTTCGCGCAGGACAGGTGTGATGTGGCAAGTTCTTGGTAACCCAATCAACAACCTGGCTGCAGCGTACAGCCATCTACAGGCGACGGAGATCCACTCCCGGCAACCCTAGATATAGAGCATTACAGATAATCAAGACGCGAGGAAACAAAGGCGTGGACCAACACAGGAAGGTCATCGTGTGGAACAAGGTGTTTTATCCGAGCGATATTCCTCAGATGGTAAAAGGAAGACTTGACAGCGGCCGACTCCTGTGCCTTCAGTGGCAGCTTGCTGTCAATAATTACACCCAGATTCCACACCTGTTCAGAAGGTCTCAACTGGTTACCCCCAAGTACAAGGCCAGAGGGACACCCAGGAGTCAGCTTCTCTGCACAATGACCCAGGTCCACAACCGACACCTCAGTCTTATCCAGATTCAGTTTCAACCAGTTAACACTCATCCAGTCCTGGATCTCAGCGAGGCTGTTATTAAAGACTGATAATGCGTCATTCTGTTCGGGTACAAAGGACATATAGAGCTGAGTATTATCTGCATAGCAGTGAAAACTCAGCCCATAATGCCTTATAATGTCTCCCAATGGCAGTATATACACCATGAACAACATGAGGGAAAGCACAGAGCCCTGCGGCACCCCAAAGGGCAGAGCAAAGGGAGCGGAGGAAAAAATTCCTGAAACTACCCTCTGACTTCTGCCTGTGAGGAAAGAGTGGAACCATCTGAGGACTGTCCCCGACAGCCCACAGAATAGCCGCAGGTGATCTAGCAACATCCCATGGTCCACGGTATCAAACACTGCAGAGAGATCAAGGAGGACCAAGATCGAACGGCTCCTCCGATCTCTCGCTATTAGGAGATCATTAAGTACCGGACCAATACCGCCTTGGTACTATGCCTCTTCCTGAAACCGGACTGGAAGGATCATAGACCTCATGGTGGTAAGAAAGTTATCGAGCTGCAACGCCGACTACTTTCTCAATAACACTTCCCAAAAAGGGCAGGGTTAGAGATTGGTCTGTGTTAGCAAGACAGTCTGGGTCAAGGAAGATTTCTTCCAAAAGGGGTGTCACAACAGCCTTTTAAGGACTCCGGAAACACCCCTTGGTCCAAAGAGCACCAGGCTATCTCAGCAAGGACTGGTCCGATCACATCCATGCACCCCACAAGGAGGCGCATAGGACCAGGATCCAAACTACAGCAAGTTGGTCGCAAGCCCTGGACAATCTTCATGATATCCATGATCGCTGGCTGGTCAAAATCTGTCCAGGTAGACCAAGGGCCTGTAACCCCACATCGATTCCTCAGCTCATTAGAACGTGTACTGTGGATCTCATATACTCGCTGATGACACCTTATCCTCAAAAACGAGCAAACTCATCACACTGTATTTGTGAAAAAGCTCTCCGACCCCGCAGACAGGCTGGATTGCACAGTCTGTCCATGGTCCGGAAGAGCTAGGCTGGTTGATTTCTTGATGCAGCTATCTCCCTGGACAGGAACTCTTGCCTTCTTACGGGAGATTTCTGATTGATAGTCCACGTAATGGGCCATCAGTCTAAGCCTGTCACATTCCAGGCCGGATTTCCGCCAACAATGTTCCAATCTTCGCCCCACTCTCCTCGACTCCCTCAGTATCCCATCAAACCAAGGGGACCAAGGGCGAAGGGGAGAGAGGGGGTGAACACGGACAGGTGCTATGGAATCCAGTGCCCTCAGCACCATATTATTATAGTGCGCTACTAAGGCATCTGATTCCATGCACTCCATAGGCCAACTCGATAGGTCCAGCACCACCATCAGACCCCCAGGGGTAACTCCCCTCAAAGGGCGGTACTGGACCATCTCCAATGGGGTAGGTCTCACAAGGAGGGTCACGAAATTGAACCTTATGGAGTGATGGTCAGACCACCCAACTGGTTCCGCCACCAGTTCCGTGATCTCCATCCCCAGGGTGAACACCAGATCCAAAGAGTGACCCCGAATATGAGTAGCAGCAGTAACAACCTGTGTGAAGCCCAACAAAATCATCAATTGGAGGAAGTTTTGACCAAAATGCGAGAGTTCATCGTCGACCCAGGCATTGAAGTCCCCCAGGACCAACCATCTGGAGGGCTCCAACACCAGGTCGACAGTGAAGTCTGCAACTTCCTGCAGAAAAACTTTCTCATCACCAGGTGGACGGTAGATGAGTAAGATTCTGCTGCCCACACCTGCTCCCATGATGCACTCAAAGGATCTAGGAGGCACTACTGGAAGGATAATGAAAGGGTAATTGGTCCACTTAATATAAATGGAAAAATTGAAGCAGAACCTCTTTAAATGGCTAAGAAATTTAATGATTATTTTAGTTTAGTCTTCAATAAAGTAGATTCTGGGGATTCAAATGCATTCCTTGATAATGAAAGGATTGAGCCAATTGAATTCATTACTAGTGATATGGTACTTAAAAAAAATTGAAGCCTTAAAAGTTAGTAAATCGGCAGGGCCGGATAATCTACATCCACGATTCCTGAAGGAATTGAAGAATGAACTCGCACCTATTATAGCAGATACAGGACTAAGATCTTTAAAAGAAGGTTATGTACCCAGAGATTGGCGAAGGGCTGTTGTGGTGCCAGTCTTCAAGAAGGGTAGCATGGCTGACCCTGCCAATGATTGACCAGTCAGCCTGACGTCGATTGTAGTGAAGATAGTTGAGGGCCTAATAGCTGAGGAAATTAGGAACTCACTAACCGAGAAGAATATGATTGATGGATCCCAGCATGGGTTTGTATGTAATGGATCCTGTAACACCAGTACGTATTCATGGCCATATATCCAAGGAGGTAAAGGTTAAAAGTGGAGTACTGTAGGGGTCTGTGCTAGGCCCACTGCTGTTTAGTGTGTGTATATAGGTGATCTTATCATTAAAAGTGAGAATAAATTAATTAAATTTGCAGATGATGTAAAACTTGGGAGTATGATGGACACATTTGAAGACAGGTTAAGGTTTGGACAGGATATTATAACTATTGTTGAATGGGATGAAATTTAGTCCAAATAGGTATACCATAGTACACATGGGAAAAACAATATCCAGCAGGATTATTATATTCAGGGGACTAATTTGAGGGAAACTACCTGTGGGAAGGACCTGGGCATATATATTAGGAATAATCTTAAGAGTGACGATCACTGTAAACATGTAACCAATAAAGCAATGTATCTGGTAAACAGTGTGAGAAGAAGCTTTTTCTCCAGAAGTGAGGGTGTTCTGCTTCCTCTGTACAATGCTTATGTAAGACCGCATTTGGACTATGGCTCTCCAAGTTGGTGTCCTTACTTAAAAAAAGATATCAAGACAGTTGAAAAACCTCAAAGGACCCTTACAAAATTAATAACAGGATGTAGGGTCAAATCCTATACAGATAGGCTTAGTCATTTAGGCTTGTGGTCCCTGTAGGTTAGCGCAAAAGAGGGGATTTATTATTATTATTATATAAAATCCTTAAAGATGATATGCTAAGGGAGGATTTGGGCACGGTCTTCAGGAATTACAAATACGACATGAGATGCCATAAACAACAGGTCAAAGAGAGGAAATGCAGAACAGAACTAGGGAGACATGGTTTTGTGTCTAGGTCTATAAAGTTGTGGAACCAACTGCCTGAAGGAGTGGTAAATGCACCTTCATTCCAGTCCTTAAGGTGAGGTTAGATAGGCACATTACAGTTGGTAAATTTGTTACCTCCACTGAATAGTGGGGACAACTCATATAGGCACATGCCTTCTGTTGTCCTATATCTCCCAAGTATGATTCCAACTCTAACACTTTGACCATATCATACATTCTGAAATGGCATATTTTGCTTATAAAATAGAATAGGTGATAAAATGTCAAATTAAGACTCAATCATTTATATATTTACTTATCCACTGGTCGCACTCTTAGAAGTGTAAGAGTGGTCTCACACACTTAGTTTGTGTGACCTGCACATTGAAGGGGTGTGATTCTGACATACTAAGAATGACCATGAGACCACACTGGAATTTTTTTTTTTTCACCGCCGCAGACGCGGGCAGAGATAAGTGACCCTCCTTTGGAGGGTACATCCAACGCCTTCTTAGGCCATCATGGGGTCCTGCTGGGTCCCGGAATTTCCATTTTCCCCCGCGCCCACGCTCTGTGCAATGGGCACGCAGGCCGTCTCCACCTTTGTGGAGGCAGCTGATCGCCCTAGATGTAGGCCAACCCCTCGCATGGCTGTGCGCATGTGCCGACCCGCAGCCACCTCTAAGTGTCGTCTGACAGCATGCAGCGCAGATCCCCCCACCCCAAGAAAGGAGAGCAGTCCTCTCGATATTTGACCCTCTCCCCTGCTGACCCCCGAGCGACTCCGAGTCCGTTTCCGAACCTGGGTTGCCGGCATGGCACGAGGTAAGACGTCCAGCACCTCAGCCTTCACTGCTACTGGGCCGGCTTACACTCTGACACTTTTAAAACACCATTGGGCACCAGCCAGTTGGCACAGAGTTAGTACTGCCGCTCTCGACGCCGGCAGCCTGAGTTTGTGAATGAGCCTGGGATGTCAAGAACCAACAGGGAAGGAGGATTGCTTGTCCAGTAGAGTTTTTCCTCCATCAGAGGACGAGGGCTGCAATATCTCACTCTGTCACCACCGCTTTTAGGAGTACAGGCAGTTGTGCAGCAACCATGCTCTAGGGGAGAGGAGAGTGTTGCGGAGTGCATTTGCAGGGCATGCGCATGTTGCAGCCTGAAGAGCTGTCCTTGTGCCGATGTCCTCACAGGAAAGAAAAATGGGGAAACTAAGAGTTGAATCCCCTCCATTCACAGCACCATGACAGCCAGTATGGTCAGAAGGCGATACACCCACCCACTGGACAGAGGAGAAAAACAAAGTTGACAATAAAAAAGTGCCATCAAGGGGCATATAAATTGATTGTAGTTATGCATTCATATTTAAAAAATAAGAAAGAAAAAAAATTCCACAATGCTGATATTTTCAGGGAATCTGACAAGACGCTCTTTACAGAACAGGTGTGTCTTGTGCAGGGGAAAGGAATTCTCTGATTGGGAGCACTCCCTCAATCTATGATTAGTTAAAAGAATATACTTTTTAAGTGGTACTGATATTTTATCTTTCCACCATAATTAAAGTATGTGTTACATAAAATAGTGCCTATGCTAACAATGCTATGTGGTGGGAACATTTTGGAAGCAAACTGGTGATGGAATTAAGGCGGTGTTAAATGTGAGAAATGAAGAGGAAGGTTTTAACTTCTGGATAGGGGTGTAAATTGCAGGAGCTGTGCTGGACATTTTACAGGATTGCAGCAATTGGGAAACAGCAGGACGCAGATTTTAGAAAGAGGGTGCAGTGTACTAGTGTTGGGATGGTTGTGGTTTTCAGCTTTTGTGAGTGGCATGGGGTGCAGATATCAAAAGGGCATGGGAAGGGGGTACAAAGCACAAAATAACTTGTAACAAAAACACTTTTAGAGACATGCAGGTACAAAATTTGGCAGAGGAGTTCAAAATTCAGGAGAATATGGGGAGTGATTCTGGGAAGGGTACAGATACAAATTTTGTAGGGATTACTGGAACAAATTCTAGGAGGGGATGGGGAGCAGAAACAAACTTTGTGGAATGTAGCATCCAAAATCCTGTATGGGTGTGGGCTGAAATTTTGAAGGCGTTCTGGGTGCAAATTTTAGGGCGGGTATGAGTGAGGAACAAAGTCCTGGAGCGATGCAGAGTGCATATTTTGGGAGAGCTACAGGGTGCAGTTTTGGAAAGGGTGCTTTGGGCATACTCTGAGAGTGGTGCAGGGCACAACTTCAGAAAGGCCTACAAAAAGGTAAGGAGGAAAAGAGCTGCCTTTAGGAGGTACAAGAAAACAGGGAGGGGGAGGACAGGGAGGAGTACTTAATGGAATCGAAGGAGGTGACAAGGGCAGTAAGGGGAGCCAAGGCATTACGAACTCAGGCTGGCACAAGGCATTAAGAAGAGAGAAGAACTTCTTTAGGTACATCAGGGAGAAAAGGAGCTGTAAGGACCACATAGTAAGGATTAGGAAGGAGGGGGTTGGGTGGAAGCAGGGTGCTATAAGGCAGAAGCACTAAATGATTACTTCTGCTCGGTATTTATTAACTCACTTAGGCCTAGATACGTCTGTAGGTGGCGTCTGAAAGCATAGCCACTGAGGACAATAATGCCTGTAGACGTACTCAACTGACTTTCACTCAGGCCTAGAAATGTCTGAGGAAGTCAGCAGTTTTTACCTAACTATTAAACAAACCGAATTGCTTAGAATTGATTGCATAGCACCGTTAGAAAGGTAATTTTGTTCTGAACAATTTGCTGCCGATACTTTGTGTCTATCATGTATACTTTAGGAGTTATTCATATTTGTTTAATTTATGGTGTGCATGGCTAGCATTCGTCTCTCAAGCCTCACCTAAGCACCTTGAATAAATCTGAAAGAAAAAAAAAAACTGTTGTTTGGTATTTCAGCTACTATAAAATAGAAACTAAATGGATGACATCTGATTGCATAGCACCATTAGAAAGGTTATTGTGTGCTGAACAATTTTGCTACTGATACTTTGTGTCTACCACATATACTTTAGGAGTTATTTGCATTTGTTTAGGGTATGGTGTGCATGGCTGACATTTGTCTCATGTGTCACCTAAGCACCTTGAAAAAATCAGTTGTTTGGTATTTCAGCTAGTATAAAATAAAAACTAAATCCATTACAACTGATTGCATAGCACCATTGGAAAGGTAACATTGTGCTGAACAACTTTGCCACTCATACTTTGTGTGTAGCACTTATGGTTCAAGAGGTATTCATATTTGTTTGTGGCATGCTGATTATGGCTTGATTTTTGCTTAGAAAGGCCCAGGATGCAGTGCTAAGAGTATACAGGGCACAAGTGGTGGAAATCTCAAGAGCTCTTGTGGTGTGACTGAGTTAAGGAGAAGTGGGGGGTGACACCGGGGAATGGCAGAAACGGGGGTGACAGATGGGGAAATCATGGAAGGGCAGCGCTCGGGAGGGTTTGAAGGCACTGAGGGTGGATAAGGCGCCAGGCCCAGATGGCATCCACCCCAGAGTGCAGGTGGACCTTTGGCAGACCTGTTTAATGCCCTCACTACATCTGGGTGTGTGTACCCAGGACTGGAGTATGGTGTGGTGCCCCTCCACAAGAGTGGCCCCAAGGATGAACTGGGAAACTACAGACCAGTGAACCTCACATCCATTGTGGGTAAGTTAATGGAGACTATCCTGAAGGAGAGGCTGGTGGCCCTCCTAGAGGCCAAAGGACTACAGGACAGCAGGCAGCATGGCTTCATCCGTGGCAGATCCTGCCAAACCAACCTGGTGGAGTTCTATGACTGGGTAACTAGGCAACTGGACAGGGGCTATGCAGTGGATGTCCTGTATCTGGACTTCAGTAAGGCATTCGACTTGGTGCCGCATGGAAGGCTGGGAAGAGTTAGAAGGCAGGCGGGGCAAAGCTGGTGAGATGGGTAGGGAACTGGCTTCAGGAAGGCAACATAGGGTGGTGGTGGAGGGGGAGCTCACACCCAAGGGTAGTGGACGAGCGGTGTTCCACGGGGCTCGGTGTTGGAACCAGTGTTGTTTGGGATATTCATTGCAGACATGTCATTGGACATCAAGAGCAAGATCAGTCTGCTGATGATACCAAGGTAGGAGTGGTGGTGGATGACCTAGGGGGATGGCAGGGGTTGCAGGATGATCTGGCAAAGCTTGAAACCTGGTCAGACACCTGCATTTTGAGGTGAAGAACCCAAGGAGGAGTTACCAGCTAGGGGGAGTGCAGCTAGCCCAGACAGAGGAGGAGAATGATCTGGGGGTGCTCATTACAGGGTCAATGAACAACTCGGCATAATATAGGAAGGCAGCTGCAAAGGCCAACAAAATGCTGGGTTGTATTGCGAGGGGTATATCTTTGAGGAGGGAGGAGGTGATTCGGCCACTGTGTAGGTCATTAGTTGGACCGCACCTGGAGTACTGCGTGCAGTACTGGAACCGTATCTGAAGAGGGACATTAAGTTACTGGAGGGGGTGCAGCGCAGGGCGACAAAGATGATCAAGTGTCTGGGGGACTTATCATACGAGAGGAGGTTGAGGGAGTTGAACATGTACTCGCTGGAGGAGAGGAGGGACAGGGGGGACATGATTGAAACCTTTAAGTACATGAAAGGAATAAACAAGACAGGTACAGAGGGGCTGTTCAAAGTAAGGGAGGGGAGGGACACCAGGGGCCATAATATGAGACTGGAGGGAGGAAAGTTCAGGAGGGAGATGAGACGCTTTTTTACAGAAAGGGTGGTGGCTGGGTGGAATGCATTACCTGCAGAAGTGGTATCCAGTAGAACGCTTCAAAAGGGGATGGGACAGGACAAGGGGGAGGGTCAATGAAGGGGAAGGGTGGAAGGGAGGGGCAGCTGCAGAATAAGGGGTGCTAGCTGCACATTCGAGCAGACTTGATAGACCTCTAGGCCTTTATCTGCTGGCAAATTTCGTATGTTCATACATGGTTCATTTTGGGATGATATAGGGCACAACATTTACAAAGGGCGTGAGGTGCAGGGTGCACATTTTCATAAAGGGCATGGGGGCAAAAAATTCAACATGGGCGTAAGGTAAATAATATAGGGACAATTCTGGGTCACACATTTTGGAAGGGCTGTGGAGTGCAAATTTCAGGAGAGGTACCAGAAACTAATTTTGTGAGGGGTATGTGATGTAAATTTTGGAAGGGAGTGGGAGTGAAAGGAGAAAGTCCAGAGGGGGTATTGCTAAGCTTAATGGAGAAAAGGGAGCATGTGAGGAGGAGGACCCTGTAAAGGCATCTATCCTAAATAGATACTTTTGCTCAGTATTTACTGAAGAGAAGGTAGGGCAGGCCCACAGCTCAGCATCATGGACACAGGGGAGGGAGGTGAGCACTACTCCCTTCACAAAAGAAAGGGTCCTACAAGAGCTTGCTAAGCTCAGGGTGGATAAGGCAATGGGACCTGATGGCATACATCCCAGGGTACTTAAGGAGCTAAAGGAGGAACTAGCAGAGCCTATTAGCAGAATTGTTTAGTGAGTCTCTGAGCACAGGAGAGGTCCCAGAAGACTGGAGAAGGGCTCATGTGATCCCACCCACAAGAGTGGTAGCAGGGAGGAGGCGGGAACTACAGACCAGTCAGTCTTACCTCAGTAGTGGGCAAGATTATGGAGGCACTCCTTAAGGAAAGGATAGTGCAACACCTGGAATCCATAGGGGCACAGGATCCAAGACAGCATGGGTTTACAAAGGAAGGTCCTGTCAAACTAATCTCATAGATTTCTTTGACTGGGTAACCAGAGTGGTGGACCAAGGGAGCAGTTGATGTCGCCTACCTTGACTTCAGCAAAGCTTTGACACTGTTCCACATAGAAGATTGATAAATAAGCTAGGTAGGCTCGGGTGGGTCAGAAGTTGGTCAACTGGGTGGCAAACTGGTTGACTGGCAGAAAACAGAGATGGTAGTAAATGGTATACAGTCAGAAGAGATGCAAGTCACAAGTGGGGTACCTCAGGGATCAGTCCTGGGGCCAGTCCTATTCAACATCTTCATTAGTGACCTCTAGATGGACTAGAGGGTAAGGCTTGTCTGTTTGCAGATGACACCAAGATCTGCAACAGAGTAGATGATCCAGATGGGGTGGGCAGAATGAGAAGAGATCTGGATAAACTAGCAGAATGGTCAGAAGAGTGGCAACTGATTTAATGCAAAGAAGTGCAAAATCATGCACATAGGGAAGAGAAACCCTGAAGCCACTTATAGGCTGGGAGGGGAGTTGCTAGCAGTCACAAAGGAAGAAAGAGACTTGGGCATCATCATCACTGATGACCTAAAATCATCCAAGCAGACCTCTAAAGCAGTAGGTAAGGCTAGGGGGGTGTTAGGGTGTATTAGTAGGGGTATCACAAGTCGTAAGAGGGAGGTAATAATCCCTCTGTACAAGACATTGGTTAGGCCCCATCTGGAGTACTGCGTGCAGTATTGGAGGCCACACCTTCACAAGGACATTAACCAAATTGAGGCAGTCCAGAGAAGGGCAACCAAAATGGTGCAGGGACTGCATCAGAAGACATATGAGGACAGATTAACGGAGCTCAATATGTATACCCTTGAGCAAAGGAGGGAGAGAGGTGATATGATCGAGACATTTAAACACCTTAAGGGCATAAACAAGGTGAAAGAGTCTAACATGTTTAAATATAAGAAAATAGCAGGACAAGAGGACACAGCATGAGATTAGAGGAGGCCCAATAAGGAGGAATGTGAGGAAATTCTTTTTCACAGAAAGGTGGTAGATGCATGGAATGGCTTACCACAAGAAGTGGTGGCTATGAATACAGTGCAGGGCTTCAAACAGGCATGGGATAGGCATAAGGGAGCAATACAAATGACTATGAATAGATAGGTCACTGACAGAGCAAAGGCCGATGGCACATTTATAAGGTAGAAAAAGAAATGGGCAGACTGGATGGGCCTTGCGGTCCTTATCTGCCGTCAACTTCTATGTTTCTATGTTATGTTTCTAATTTTGGGAGTGGTATGGGGGTGCAGTGTGCATAATAAAGAAAAGGAGTGCAGTATGAAAAATATGGGAGGGGTGTTCTGCGAAAAATTCAGTAGGATGCAGGGATACATAATTTCAAAGAGGTATTGGGCACACATTTCGGTAGGTTTATGGGGTGCAAATCTTGGGAGGAGTGTGGGGTGGCAAATTTACCTAGTTTGATGCCTGGTGGTGATGACTGGATGTGAGACATTAAATTTGGGAAGTATGTGGGGTGCAAAATTTACTCGGCCTGGTTCAGTGAATGATAATGAGAACTGGATGTGAGGAGTTAAATTTGGGAGGAGCATGGGGTGCCAGATTTACTCAGTTTGACACCTGATGATAACAGGATGTGAGGCACCAAATTTAGGAGGAGTTACCTGGTGTGATGCCTTTTGATGGGAACCACATAACTTTGCAAAGATTACCCCCCAAATTAGTTTCCTTGCTAACAGCTGTTTTCCATTTCCTGCTTCTTTTTTATGGTGTGTAGACTGCTCAGGATAAGGAGAAGGCAGAACGAAAACGGAAGGCAGAAGCTGCCAAACTCCACCGGCAGAAGATAATGGCCCAGATGTCAGCCATGCAGAAGAACTTCATTGAAAAGCACAAGCTCCTATACGACAATACAGCAGAGATGCAAGGAGTAGAAGAGCCCGAAGCTGAAGAGACGAGGTAAAAGGGTGATTCTGTTCGGCTGCCAGCTTTGTTTTCAGTGGCTTGTTTGCACTCTGTAACCACACAGCATTTTGGGTTCTATATGGACCTTTGGTCTCTCACTGACCCACCCAAAACATTGATAGAGAGCTGTTGTATGACACAGATGATGCTGTTACAGTGGTGGTGCTTGGGGTGTCAGCAGCCATTGCTGAAGATCAGCTGCTAGCTCCCAAGGGTTGGCATCTCTTGACATGGATAGCACAGCAGTGATAAGGGATGGTGGAGGGAAGGGGAAACAACTGCCTGGTTGCCTAGGGGACGCCTGTCTCACTTCCTTATAGGTGATGTGGGTTCAGGAGTAGACACGGGTCTCTGCTGCCAAGCGGCCATGGCTGGAATGAACGCTGTCCATGGCATAGTGTTCTGGCTCGAAGCACCCCTATATGGTCCTGTAGTGGCCCCTTGCGATAGGTGGGGGAACTTATCTCCTTTGAGAGGGGTAGGCACATAGCCATGTGTGCATGTGAGGCCTTTGTGTGTGAAGCCTTTGTGTGGCACAAGGATGGGGGGGGGATAGAGGGCACTAGGGGCAGAAATACAGGAGAAAAAACAGCATCCAGTATGAAAACCTTGTTTCTAACCCCAGGAATCCACTAATATTATTAATCTTGCAGTGCTCTTATGACAGCACTGCCCCAGAGAGAACAGAATGCTATGCTAATCATGGAATGTTTAGCTTGTGCATCTATTTTCAAACTGACCAGTGTCAACTGCCTACATTCTACCTCAGATTTCTTCTCTCTGCTGCAAAGTTCAGATGCCCTGGAGATCTCTCTCAGTCAAGACAGATTCCTGTAGTGCATAGAGCATAAAAAAACTTAAGTACTTTTGTTTTATTTTTCATTACTGCCTAGTGTGATTGCACTTTAGTGTTTTATACCTCATTGGTTTTAAATTTAAACTTGTATATCGATTCCTTGCGGTTCTTTTGAATTGAGGGGCAACTGACCTTTTTTTTTTTATTTAATCGGAACCTTTTTAGAGGGTTCTGGTTACTTTCTTCTTTAATTTTATTTAATTTTAACCGCTTTTGAACTGAGGTTTATTGGTTTTCCTCAGTGGTATCTTCCTGGACATAAAATCTCCACCACTCATTCACACTGATGGGAGTACGCCGGAGGCGCTAGGACCCAGTGGGAGCAAACTTTTTCAGGAGGGCTGGCGCCAAGATGGAGCCGCAAGGAAACGGCACCGCGAGCCCGGTGCGTGTGGTAAAGACTATCTTGGCGTTGACCTTCCAACCGCCTCAGTTCCTTTTTTCCTGCCGAGTGCGCTTTATTGAAGACGTCGTTCGCCCTCCGGGAGTCAAACTTCAAACTAACAGCTTCGTTTTCAGTTTTATTATTTTGTATTTTATCTCGAAAGCATAAAAAGAAATGGTCCTATTCTTGGCACTGTTCGGCCTCGAATCCTTCTTCGGCCCAGTGGTCGAAGAAGAAACAGCATCACTTGAGGTCGCCCTCTAGTATGTCTGCGTGTAGACGGGTCAGTTATTAGGGTCAGGAGCCGGTCTCCGCCTCTTTTGGAATTGCCGGTTTCTGTCTCTGGTAGCTGGCCTCTTCGACACTGGAGCGACTCTCCGCCTATTAGAGGGGATTTCGATGAGCAGTTTCACCATTGAGCCGCTCTTATGGAGCAGTGGGCTCAGAGGTTGTTCCGACTGCCCAAGCCGGCCAATCTGTCGCCGGGGCCTTCGGGTCTGTCTGTTTTGGATCAGCAGACACAGCACTTAGGACTTCCTGGTCACGCGACGCTTTCTTCGGTGCCATCGACTCCATGCTCCGGTGTCTATCCCCCTCATGTGGCTGCGGTGCAGGGGTCCACACCGATGCCTTTATCTCCTGCCCTTTTTCATCCTTTGCCTTCCAGTCGCAGTTTTCAGACTTCTGCAACGGTGCTGTCGCTGATGGTGCCAACTTACCCAACACTGAGGTCCTTTTCGGTGGTGTCGGCACCGTCTGACCTGTCCTGCGCCATTTGCGGTGCAGCGGGGATTCTTCGACACCATGGTGGTGCCGCTACCTGGCGGGGTTAGCGTCGGCACCGTATCGCGGTACACATTCTCTGTTGGTGCCATGCGTGGCACTGTTTTCCTTTGTGGCGCCAGGGACATGTACGGCACCACATGGCTCCCAGAGGTTTTCAACTCCAATTCTTTCTACTGCTCCTCTTCTTCCTCCTGGTTTTCACTCCTTTCCTGTCCATACGGTCCCCTCTGGACTGTCAGGAGATGATTTTGAGCTCGAGCCGTATCTTCGGCTGGGTGATGATTTTGATGCTGATTCTGCCCTAGGTGCAGGGATCAACCCCCCTGCAGAGCCTGTTGTTGAAGACCTTTCCTTTAAGTCTCTGTTTAAGAATTTAAACTCTACTCTTTCTCTCCAGACCATGGAAATCAATCCTGGGAAGCTTCTGCGTCTCCAGTATCTTCATGATCTTCCTGGACATAAGTCTCCACCACTCATTCACACTAGTGGGATTGGCGCCGGAGGCACTAAGACCCATCGGGAGTAAACTTTGCTGGAGGGTCGTGTGAGGAAACGGCCTGCGAGACCTGGCCGCCCTTGAGCACTCTGATGTAATGACCATCTCGGCGACGACCCTCCAACCGCCTCAGTTCCTTTTTCCCGCCGTCGAAAAGCGCTTCAGTGACGACGTCGTCGACTGTCGGAGTCAAACTTCAAACTAGCGATAGTTTTCAGTTTGTTTTTTTGTAACATTATCACGATAGTAGTATCGCTTAGTTTTATTCTATTTTTCGTAAAATTTTTCTAATATTTAAATTTAACTTACTTGAAGAAGTCTCGGCCTATTGGACGGAGTCGACCATGAGCAGGTCAGGTGACGGTAGGAGACTTGTATGAAAGCTGTTCAGTCAGCCGGGCTGGGTCCGGTCAGCCTCCTTCTCCTCAGCGGGGTTCCGACTCACGGTCAGTCCGATGCCGGGGATGGTGGTCCCCCGCCGCATAAAATAAGCGGTTTCGCCGGCGCCGTTGGCCTCGAGCTCTTCTTCGCCCACAGGTCAAAAAAGAGAAGGCATCACTCGAGGTCGCCCTCTGGTATGTCTGCGCGTCGACGGTCGGTTATCGTTGCTAGTTGCCGGTCTCCTTCTTCGGAGTCGCCAGCTTCCGATAATCGTCGTCCTCGACATCGGAGCCCCTCCCGCCTATAGGTAGGGCTCCAGATGAGCAGTTTCATCAGTGGGCGCTCTTATGGGCGATGGGCTCGGAGGTTGGTTCTTCTGCCTGGCTCGGTTACTCGGGCCCTCGGGCTCCTCCGGCGATCAGGTAGGCGGTTGGACCTTCCTAGTCCGCGCTTTCTTGATGCTAGCGACTCCGTGCTTAGGTGTTTCCCCTCACATGGCTGCGGCGCAGGGGCCTCACCGATGCCCTTATCTCCTGGTATTTTTCCTTCTCTTGTTTTCCAGGTTCCGGGCTTTTCGGCGCCTTCTGCAAGGTCTGTGGCCGTGTCGGCTCGCTTTCGGGCCGCTGAGGCTTTATGGTACCGCGATGGGCGCCACAGAGTCTCTCGGCTGGCGCAGGCGCTGCCGCGCGCGCCGCCGGTGGTTGCTGATCGCGGCGCTGTCAGCGCGCCGGGTTCAAGGCGCCGTTACAAGGCCGTCACGGGCGCCAGGTTTCGCGGCGCGCCGTCTGTGGCGCTGCTGGCCGCCAGGCGCAGCGCCAGCTCGCGCGCGCCGCTGGGCGCTGAGGGGCCAAGGTGGCTCGGGCGCCTGGGGCCTCTCAGCTTCAGTCTGCTGCCCGGCGTCTGCAGCCCTTGGGACTCTCCTTGTTTTCTGCCATTTCTCCTCTCTCACTTTTCACTCCTTTCCGTCCAAACAGTCCTTTCTGGACCATCAGGAGATGATGTTGAGTCTGACCCAGACCTTCGTTGGTGATGAAGTGGAGGAAACAGGATCTTTCTTTGCTACAGAGCCTGTGGTCGAGGACCTGTCCTTTAAGTCTCTGTTGAAGAACCTGGGATCCACTCTTTTTCTCCAGACCACAGACATCGATCCTGGGAAGATATTAGACTCCAGTATCTTCATGCTCGGAGATCCCTACGGATTTGACTCCTCCGGATTCAGCTTTTCCTTCAGACGCTGTCTCAAATGGTATGGAATAACCCTGCTCTTATTCCCTCAGTGGCTAAATCCATTGATAAGAAGTATTCAGCTCCCAAGGATCGCCCCATTTTGGCATCCCAAGCCTTTTGGGATCCTATTGTAGTCCTGGCAGAGAAATGACAAGGTCGTTTCTTCCTCAAACTACTACAGCTCACTTATTAACAAAGAGTCTGTAAGATTGATACATTAGGTAAGAGAGTCTTTGCTGCCTCCACTTAAGTATGCGTATGCACAGTTATCAAGGCTATTTTCTCAGTATGAGTATATCCTGTGGCACTCTATGAAAAGAATGGTTGAAGCTCTTCCAGATTCGGATTCCAAGTCAGAGCTTCTTCTGACCGTTATTAGAGGTATTGAGTCCAATAACCAACAGGTCAAAGCCGCCATGGATGCTTTCGACACTGCTTCTCGCCTCAGCAGCAGCCGGGATTTGTACTGGCGCCATTCCTGGCTGCGCATTTGGCTTCACCTAATGATGCTCAGCAGCAGGTGATGGCGCTGCCTTTTGATGGCTCCTTCTTTTTGGCCCTCAGGTGGAGCAAGCCTTAGAGGCCACTCAGAAGACTAGATCGGCCATTAAGGCCAGCCAGACCTCACTTGCCCCTCGGGGGCATGTGAACAGACGTCAGTTTCATAGTCGTCAGTCCTTTCGAGGCAGAGGCAGGGGAAGCTTCCATAAAAGCCAACCTGCCCAACCTCAAAAGAAGACGCAGCATAAAGCGCAGGGACCTAAAGCTCCCAGCGCTACCTTATGAGTCGTTGGCCCAAGTTCCATCCACTCTGCCCGAGGTGGAATTTCTCCTCCGTGGAGGTCGCCTGATGTACTTCACAACCAGTGGAAGTCCATAACCCAGACAATGGGTTCTTCGGATAATTCGCGAGGGTTACTCTCTCAATTTCTTGGAACCCCCCCCGAATTGTCCTCCCATACGACAACCCAGGTTGTCGGCCTCTCAGTCAGATCTCCTCACCGCGGAGATCCAGGGCCTTCTGAACAACAGAGCAATAGAACTGGTGCCCCCGCATTCTACGAAACACAGGGTTCTACTCCCATTACTTTCTGGTTCCAAAGAAATCTGGGGATGCTCATTCTAGACCTCAGAAAGTTAAACAAATCCTCCCAGGAGAAATTCAAGATGATTTCAGGTACCCTGTTACCTTGCTACATCAGCACGACTGGCTGGCTCTCTGGATATGCAGGATGCTTACCAGCATATCCTCGTCCACCCGACCCCACCGCAAATTCCTCAGGTTTGTAGCTTTGGTCAGCATTATCAGTTCAGAGTCCTGCCCTTTGGGCTATCCTCCGGCCATGAGTTTTACAAAGTGTTGTGCAGTTCTCGGGCGCATCTCAGGAAAGTCGGACTCAGTGTTTCCCTACCTGGACGATTGGTTTCTAGCAAGCCCTTCCGGCCAAGGGACTTTGGAAGCCGCAAACGACTGCCTTCTCACGCCCATGGGAGTTCTGCTGAATTTGAAAAATCTCAACTGCAACCTCCCAGAGGCTCCTTTTCATAGGGACTTCTAGACACCTCTTCAGCGAAGGCTTTCCTTCCAGAGGACAGAAGACTCTGATATCCTTCGTATGGTCTGCTACATCAGGGAGAACCAATCGTTACAGCTCTCTCGATGCAACGATGTTGGGTCTTCATGGCGCCTCGGTCTTCACTGTCCCTCTGGCTCCGGGATGCACATGAGAACCACCCAGTGGATGCTCTCCACCAGTGGTCCGCACCTCTCACCCCAGTCTTATCCCATCAAGGTGACGGAGCCCTTCAAGGTCTCTCACCTGGTGGTCTCAGGAGAGCAATCTCCTGGAAGGATTCCCTTGTTCCTCGATCATCAGATCTCCATCACCACAGATGCATCGCTAATGGGATGGGGAGCTCACTGTCTCTCCTCCACACTCAAGGTGTATGGACTCAGTTCAAACTCATCTCCACATAAATGTCCTGGAGATGAGAGTCCTCTATGCAATCCGAGCTCTGAAGGATGTCCTTGTCACAAGAACATTCTCCTTCAAACGACAACAAAGCAGTGATGTATTACATCAACAAGCCAAGGTGCTCATTCTTATCCCTTTGCAGGGAAGCAATGAGGGTGTGGGAGGGTGCTTGGAGCACAAGTCTCTGATTCAAGCGGCTTATCTGCCAGGTATACAAACGACTCTAGCAGATCACCTCAGCAGAACGGAGGCAGACCTCACGAGTGGTCTCGATCCAGCCGTAGCTCGTCCCTGTTCAAAGAGTGGGGGACTCCGACCTGGACCTTTGCATCCCCACTCAACGAAAAACCGCCTTCTTCTGCTCCAGAAATCCAGGGCCTGGCATTTTCTGTCAGGATCGTTCAGGCTGCTGTGGACAAAACGCTTCTTACGCCTTTCCACCACTTCCTCTAATCCAGAGTACTCTCAGGTTCGAGTCTCAGGGGACCAAGATGATTCTCATTGCTCCTTCCTGGCCTCGCAACTATGGTTTCCTACTCAACAGTATGTTGGCAGCTCTCCGAGACCACTTCCTTTGCAAATCAGTCTTCTGACTCAGGGTTCGTTGGTCCATCCTAACCTGAAATCACTTCACCTTCATGCTTGGCTCCTGAAGAGATAGAAGTGAATCGGTTCAACGCCTCTGAGAGTTTCAGACATCCTTCTGGCTGCTCGAAGCCAGCCACACCGAAAACGACGCTTCCAAATGGAACGCTTTCTCTCTGGTGTGCAAAATCCTCTTGGAATCCCTTTTCCTGTCCTCCTGGCAAGGTTCTGGAGTATCTTTTGGACCTATCAAACTTAGGTCTTCAATACTCACAGTTAAAGTTCACCTTAGTGCCATCTCAGCGCTCCATGAGCGGGTTTCTTCCTTAACTCTGGCTCAGTTACCTATGGTGAAGAGATTTCTAAGGGGATTCTCCATACCAGACCCCTGTTAAGCGTCCAGTTGCAGCCTGGGACATTAACCTGGTGCTGGACATGCTCACTGAAGCCTTTTCAACCCCTAGCTACCTGTGAGCTAAAATTTCTTACCTGGAAGACTGCCTTCCGGTGGCTATCCTCAGCCCGCAGGGTCTCTGAGATACATGCACTGGTTACGGACCTCCGTGATACTGTATTCCATAAGGACAAGGTAGTTCTCCGTACTCATCCTAAATTTCTTCCCAAGGTTGTTCCAGAATTCCATCTGAACCAACCTCTGGTACTTCCGCTTACTTCGCTAATTTCCAAAATGAAGGGGCAGTAGCTCTTCATTCCTTGATGTTAAGAGAGCCTCGCTGTTCTATTTAGATAGAACCAAGGATGTTCGCAAGACTCGGCAACTGTTCGTTTCTTTTCAGCGGCACCCGCTGGGTCAACCTGTACGCTATTAGATGTATCTCTTCATAGTTGGTGGCATGCCTTAGTCATTGCTGTTCATGGCTCAAGTTAAATTAGAAGGTAGAGTGCATCACTCTTACCAGCGTCTGCTGCATCCCTAGCGGAAATTCTAATGTTCCAATTGCAGATATATGCACGCTACCTGGAGCTCAGTGCATACTGCTAGCACTATGCACTGGATGTTCACGCCAGGCGGCATTCCGCATACTGGCCAGAACTATCCTTAATGGGCTTCTATCTTGAGCCGCGTGAGCTCTGGCTCCTGGCCTCTTTTGGGGATTATCAGCTGGTACTCTCCCACTAGTGTGAATGAGTGGTGGAGACTATGTCCAGGAAGATAGGAAAATTACGCATCTATCAGTAATTTTTGATCTCTTGGCCGAGTCTCCACCACTCATTCACACGCCCACCCTCCATCCCCCGAGCTCACCGCTGTATTGGTCTTCACTCCCTCAAATCTTTAGGCCGTGAGGACTTTTTGCTGACCCTCCTTACACGGGTCATCACGGACTATCTTATGTCCGTTTTTAATGTTAGGTTTACCCTTTTTCGTTGGTTAACGCTGCACCTCCTTGGTAAAAAGAGTGCTGAGGCGGTTGGAGGGTCGCCGAGATGGTCATTACCGCCGAGGCCGCTGCTCGCGGCGCCGTGTCTCGCGGGCGCCGCCTCTCGCTACCGACCCTCCAGCAAAAGTTTGCTCCGATGGGTCTTAGTGCTCCCGCCAATCCCACTAGTGTGATTGAGTGGTGGAGACTCGTCCAAGAAGATCAAGAATTACGGTAGGTACGTAATTTTCCTATCTACTTCAAGAGGGTTCCTGCGTAGGTCTTCACATATAGGACTGCGCTCTGCGTCTGGGTCTGAACAGCAAACTTGTAGATAGTAATCATCAGCGGGACCGCCCGACGCCGGGCGCCATGACGCCAGCCCGCTATAAAAGAGGCGTGTCCTGCTCGTCACCAGATCTTTTCCCGCCAAGGTTCTCAGTAACGTTTCGGCACGCAATAGAACAGCAACGATGTCCGCCATTTTGTCGAAGTTTTCTTCACCTCATAACTAGTTTAACTAAATTATTTGCTCTATTTGATGTCTTCTAGACAGAAAAAGTAGTGCTCGAAGTGCGGCGCCCAAATCCCGCACGGGGACGACCATTCCCGCTGCCTCCTCTGCCTCGGTTCTAAGCACAACACCCAGGAGTGCTCCATCTGCCAGGCCTTCAAACAGGCAACCCAAACCAGGCGCAAGCGGACCCTCGAGGCCCATCTCCTGACCCGACAACTGGCGTCGATGGAAAAGGAGCTCCAGGAACTGTGGGATAGGTCATCGTCACCGGGCCCGAAGAAGAAGAAAAGTAAAGAAAAGCGCCTGGAACGGAGTCCTTCGCCATGCGGGAGTCCCTCCGAAACTGTGAGTACTTCTGCCGATGTCCCATGTGCTTCTTTAGGCTGGGAACCTTCTCCCCCCCTGCCGAGGTGAGGGGCAGCCAGGGTCGCCTTTAAAGGTCTCTAAGTCTACATCGTCCTGCTGATGTCACCTCCCCCGCCGGCGGGCGATGCCTCTGCCGATAAGTCTAGCGGCGGTCTCCGGACTGCCTCCAGCCTGGCTCGAT
The DNA here is from genome assembly GCA_016271365.2 of Neoceratodus forsteri. Classification (NCBI taxonomy): domain Eukaryota; kingdom Metazoa; phylum Chordata; order Ceratodontiformes; family Ceratodontidae; genus Neoceratodus; species Neoceratodus forsteri. Next base: position 1,020,530,849 of record CM028134.1, read on the forward strand.
CCGATCAGTTTGACAGTGGCTCCTCCGTCGCCTGCCCGGATCTTTCCACTCTCCTGTCAGGCTCCAGTTTGGCCCCTGACATCGGACAGAGTGAGGGGCAGAGTGACCCTTCATCCTCTAGGGTGTTACATCCAAGGGACTCGCCACCAGATCCGCTGATTTTCCTTACCAGCGACATCTCATTCAGACCTGCTGTCGGGGCTCCTTCTGGACCTACCCCCTTCGCCAGGCCTTCCGCTGTCTCCAGACCTTTGTCCGACGCCGGCTGGGGATCCCTCGATGGAGCCTTCTCCCTCGGGACTTTCGGGAGCCCTTCCAGATCCCGCGCCTCCCCCAGGCGCCTTATGACACTGCCCCGCAGGACAAGATCCTCCGAGCGAAGTTTCTGGGCTCAGACCTCCTTGTCCTGCCTCCGGGTGGACCGCCGTTGACTCCGCAGTTTCCGACGCCAGGCTATGTGCCTCCGACGCCGGGACACCCGACGCCGGGATACCCTGGGTATTCCTACTATCCGCAGACAGGTTATCATTACCCCTCTTGGCCTCAGTACTCAGGTTATCTGTCTTGCCAGTCTCCCCCTCCTCCACCACCACCACCAATGCCAGAAAAAGCACCCTATTGGTGGCAGGAGGCCAGAACCCAGTTATTGTCAGAGCTCAGGCAGCCAGTAGGGGAACCCCCGCAACGCAGGGCTTCCCTCCACCACCTTCTGCGGGCAGAACCTCGGGTTCTTTAACTGCGGGTGCCACGGGTATGGACCTAGCCATTCCTAGCAGCTCAGAACCATCTGACACGGGAGCCTGACACCAATCCCTTGGATCCCAGATCTCCAGTTGAGGTTTCCCCAAAGGAGTCTCCTAAGTCCCTTCCGGAGGACCCATCTTTTGGAGACCGGAGGCTGGCCCACAAAAGAAGTTGATCCGCAATGCAAAAGACTTGTGGAGCACCTGGAACTTACTACTTCGGATCCCATCCCCATGCCCCCATGGATGGGGCCCTACGAGGACTTGGTCACCACTATATGGCAGCAACCGTCCTCCATACCAGCGGTCTCCAGGAAGGTAGACCGGACCTATTATCCCCCGGAAGGGATTCAACACCTTAATTCCCATCCTGAAGCTGACTCCATGGTCATTACTGCCGCCCATGACCGGTCAACACAACTGAAACACCTGAGTTCCTCACCTTCAGATAAGGACTCTCGTCAGTTAGACCAGTTCAGGCAAAAAATGTATTCTTCTTCCTCCTGTGGCATTAGCTTTCTCAACTATGTCTTGCACATGGTTGCTTTCCAAAAAGCTACTCTTTCGGAGCTGAAAAGGGATCTACTTGAGGTTCAGGATGAAACCCTTAGGAAGAAGCTCCTGGACAAGGTCAGGATGGGGAAGTCCTCGTGTTGTCATACGCTGTGAGCGACTTATGACTCTGTGGCTAGGGCAGCAGCCACCGGAATCTGTCTTCACTGCCTCCCCTGGCTTCAGATAGCTGGTTTGGCACAGGATGTAAGACTTCCCTTTTGGGCGCCCCTTTTAGGGGTTCCGTCCTCTTTGGCGGTGATACAAAAGCTATCATCACGGGACTGCAAGAGAGTGGACGTTCCTTAAGAGACGTACAAGACGGGTCAGAAAAAGCAGCCCTTTCGCTGCCAAAGAAGGTGGAACAAGAACCAGGCCAAACATCAGGGTAAAAGACGTGCCCCTGACTCCGGAACCCAAACCCCACAGTCTAAATTCTCTAAACCAGCCTCGGAGGCCAAAGCTCCCTTCCCGGGCGCCCTGACCTCTTTCCCTCCTTTTGCTCCCTCCCCTACTTCAGGAGGAACCGTTAGAGGGAGGTTCGGGCTTCCACCTGGAAGGTTGGAGTTTGTCACCGAGAGTCTTGGGAGTTTAGCTCATCCATGAGGTCACCAAGCACGAGTTCATCGATCCTGCCCCTCACCGGGACGGCCTATCATTGGGATCAGGTCCCCCTGCCTCGCAAGAGATTCAGGCTCTCCTCCTCAAGGGGGCCATAGAACCTGTCCCTCAAAACCAGGAAGGAAGGGGATTTTACTCCCACTTCTTCCTAGTTACAAAGAAAACAGGTGATCTGAGACCGATGCTGGACCTCAGCACACTAAACATCTTCGTCAAGTACAAGAAGTTTCATATGTTGACCCTTAAGGGGCTCCATCCCAACTTTTGGCTGTGCTCCCTGGATATGCAGGATGCCTACCTATACATCCTTATCCTCCCGGCCCACCGCCACTTCATCTGTTTCACTTTTATGGAGGATCACATCCAGTTTTGGGCACTCCCCTTTGGCCTTTCTTCGGCCCCCCAGGTGTTCACGAAGTGCCTAGCTGTGGTAGGGGCATTTTTATGCTGCCAGAGCATTTATGTCTTCCCGTACTTGGATGACTGGCTCCTCGCAGCACCCTCTCCCACCAGCCTGAAAGAGTCTCTCTCTTTCACTCTGAACTTGTTCTCCCTTCTGGGGATCGCGGTCAGCGTCCCAAAATCCCAGCTAGTGCTATCTCAGCGGCTCCAGTTCATTGAAGCTGTACTAGATACAGTTCAGAGCAAGGCTTTTCTGCCATCAGATCGGGCCAAGACTTTGATTGTTCAGGCCACTCTTGTGGCCCAGGCTTGATGGATCCCAGCACATGCTGTGCTCTGTCTTTTGGGACTGATGGCAGTGGTCATTTCCATAGTTCCTCTGGCCAGACTTCACATGAAGGTCACCCAATGGTCTCTCCAAGTCCAGTGGGATCAGAGGACGAACGACATGAACCAAAAAGTCATGATCTCCACCATCCTCCAGAGAGACCTTTGCTGGTGGCAGGATCTCTCCAACCTATCGAGGGGAACCCCTTTTCATTCCCCTGTTCCTACCCAAATCCTCACCACAAACACCTCGTACTTGGGCTGGGGAGCCCATCTGGGGGAACACAAGATGCAGGGGTCTTGGTCCGAACAGGAGCGCATGCTCCACATCAACGTTCTGGAGACCAGAGCGATCCTTTACGCTCTCCAGGCGTTTCAGTCCCTTCTGGTACCGGGATTTCTTCTGGTCCAGACGGACAGTATGTCCACAGTCTGGTACATCAACAAACAGGGAGGAACCTGGTCATACCCTCTTTGCAGGGAAGCAGTGAGGGTGTGGTACTGGGCGATCCAGCACAGCCTTTACTTGATAGCAGTCCACATACCAGGCGAAAGCAACGTCCTGGCGGACATTCTCAGCTGATCAGTGGCCAGAGCCTCTTGAGTGGGCGATAAAGTCAGGGGTGGTCGAAGAACTCTTTCTTCAGTGGGGTCGTCCACACTTGGATCTGTTCGCCTCCCCATCCAATGCACAACTACCCAACTTTTGCTCTCTCGTTCCCGGACATGGTGGGTGCTTTTTGGCGAGACGCACTGTCTTTCTCTTGGACAGGGAGGTTTCTTTAAACTTTTCCTCCCTTTCTTCTCATTCAGAAGGTTCTGGTGAAATTTCAGCAGGAGGGAGCTCATATGATCCTTATTGCTCCTCTCTGGCCACACCAGATTTGGTTTCCTCTTTTACAGCAACTGGCACTGGAACCTCCGGTCTCTCTGCTGTTTTCACACGACCTTCTGACACAGGAGCAGGGCACCTTGGTGCACCCGAGCCTTCAGTCTCTCCACGTTCATGCGTGGCACCTGTGGACATAGCGGTTTCCCATTATAGTGTCTCTTTGCAGGTTGCACATATCTTAGTAGAGGCCAGAAAACCCTCTACTAAATCCACTTACGCCATGAAGTGGAAAAGATTTTCGATCTGGGCCCTAGCAAGGAGCTGGGATCCCTTTTCGTGCTTTGCGGCCCAGGTGTTAGAGTACCTCATACATTTTATCTGAGATGGGCCTTACTACTCCTCCATTAAGGTCCATCTCTCTGCGGTGTCGGCCTACCACCTCCTGGTGGAGGGCAAAACCTTAGCCCAGTTGAAGGTTGCCAAAACCTTTCTGAAAGGCATCCTTCACTTAAAACCTCCTATCCAGAATCCCTGTCCCCCCGGGACCTGAATTTCATGCTCAAGAAGCTGACTTTAACCCCGTTTGAGCTAGCTGCTTCTTGCGACTTACGCTTCCTTTCCTGGAACACTGTATTTTTAGTCGCAGTCACTTCTGCCAGAAGGGTCTCTGAGCTCCAAGCTTTTGTTTGTAAAGAACCCTATTTAATTTTTCATAGAGACAGAGTAGTCCTGCGGACTAACCCTTCTTTCCTTCCCAAAGTGTTTTCTGAAACCACTCTGAATCAGAGTGTGGAATTACCAGTTTACTATCCCCAGCATTCCAACGGGGGAATACCTTCTGCACACCCTAGATGTGCACCGGATTCTGAAGTACTACATGTACCAGACTAAAGAGGTTCGAAAATCTAATCAACTCTTTGTAGCCTTCGCTCCCCAGTGCCAGGGCAAGGCTATTTCCAAACAAACCATCTCTAGGTGGTTAGCCAACTACATCCATTTTCCTTACACGAAATATGGGAAGTTTCTTCCGGGGGCAGTCAAAGGCCACTCCACCCGCAGCTTGGCGACCTCTACTGCCTTTTTTAGGAATGTGTCCACTGCAGAGATTTGTGCCGCAGCCACCTGGTCATCTGTTCACACTTTCACCAAGCATTACAGTCTGGACAGTGCCTCTAGGCGCAGAACAGGTTTGGTCTCGCAGTTCTGCAAGGCCTGTCATGATTTCCTGTGGTGACTTCTCCTCCTACCGGATGCACCTCTGCATTATTATTTGGGGACTGCTTGGTATTCAGTCCTATATATGAAGACCTACTGCAGGAACCCTCTTGAAGTAAGATATTGCAGTTATGTAAGAATTTACCATAACAGTAGATTTTCGAGGGAGGTTCCTGCAGTAGGTCTAGTTTCCCACCCTTCTTCCCCCAGTTCCTGGATGTTGTTTCCTTTATTTTCTTTCCTACCTAGCCCTTGGGTCTGGAGAGGAAATGAGGTCCCAGGAGTTTCTGTACTCCTAGCTATTGTTTACCTTTTTTAGGTCTCCGGTGGAAAAGAACTGGAGAGTGGGTGCGGGACTGCCTCTTTTAGAGCCGGGCTGATGTCATGACACCCGACGTAGGGGGCGGTCCCCGCTGATGATTGCTATCTACAAGTTTGCCGTTCGGACCTGACGCCTGGGGGCGCAGTCCTGTATGTGAAGACCTACTGCAGGAACCTCTCTCAAAGATCTACTATTACGGTAAGTTCTTACGTAACTGCAATTTCCGGAGAACCCTATGGATTTAATCCCTCTGGTACAGCCCTCTTTCGATACTTTTTCCCAGATGGTGTGGAAGAACCTGGTTCTTACACCCTCTGGCCAAGTTCATAGATGGGAATTAGGCCCCTCCCAAGGATTGCCCCATCTTGGCCTCGCAAGCATTTGCACATGCCATAGTGGTCCTGGCAGAGAATGATAAGGCTGTCCTCCCTCAGGAGCCTACAGCCCATCCCATAAACAAAGAATCTCGCAAGATAGACACCTTGGGTAAGCAAGACTTTGCTGCCTCAACCCTGGGTATGCTTATTGCCAGCTACCAGGGATATTTTTCTCAATACGAGTATGTTCTTTGGCATTCTCTCAAAGCAACGGTAGAAGCTCTGTCTGAATCGGCAGGTGAGTGACATCGTCACTGAGGCGGTTGGAGGATTGACGCCGAGATAGTCTATGCCGCACATGCCTGGCTTGCGGTGCTGCTTCCTTGTGGCTCCACTGTCAGTGCCGTTCGTACCGCGCGGCACCGTGGATGGCACCATTGATGTACGACGCCATGGATGCCGCTCAGTGCTGCGCGATGCTGCAGGCAGCACCGCTGGGCTGGACAGCTCTGCGGGCGGTACCACTGGTGATGCCGGTGCCACGGGTGGTGCCGGTTGGTGCTGTCTGGCAGGACAGGTGGCGGAGTTTTCCTTTCTGCAGACCTCTTCTTATGTGAAAGTTGTTGCGAAGAGTTTTCTGCAGAATGAAGTCCTGTTCTGCAGAATATTTCTGCAGATCCTAATGGATGGAGGTCCACGTGGGATCCTGTATCGTTCGGTGGTTTGCCGCTGGTGGGCCTCTTGATCTTATCTGTGTCAGTCTTCACCATTCATCACCTTTGGGTACTGGTCAGAGGTCATGACCCCGTGGGAGCTCTTTTTTTTTTTTTTGGATGGGCGGAGTCGACGCACCATTGACGCCGCCCTCGAGGTCGATGCACTGCATGGTGCGCGCGGGTTGGCCGTTAGGTGTTGTCAACTCCGCCCTCTCGCCAGTTCTTTGTCTTCCGCCATCGAGGTCACCTCATGGGTAGCTCTGCTGTGTGAGAGGCCTATTGTCGATATTGAAGCCTTCAGCTCCGTTACAAAGTCCGTCGACTCCGTCTTGAATTCTTCCTGCCGGTTCAGTTTCGCTCCGCTCGACGTCGCCAGTAAGACTGTTGCTTTCTTTATTTTGTGACGTCGGGTCTTGTTTAGTAGTGTTTTTTCCATAGGTAATGCCTTGGTCAGGGGGCAAGAAAACAATGAAGACAGGACGGCCCCCTATGCGTCGGTGCCCGTGCGGTTGTAAGTACTCCGTCACCGACCAACATGACCATTGCCTCGCGTGTCTTGGTCCGCTACACGACATGGATTTGTGCGATGCCTGCTTCTCCATGGACCTTCGTGTCATCTAACAATGCGCATGGAAAGTTGACGAGCTCCGTCGACTTTCGGGGGACAGGCGCACACTCGTCGGGCCAAGCCACATTCTCTCGGCCTTTCGTCTGGGTCCTTCCGGTTCTATACAGACTGAGGAGGAGGAGGGGACTTTTGCTTCTTGTAGCCTCACCATGGTAGAAGCCCCTCTCGCGGTGCAGGAGGCCCAGTCTGTCCCCCCTGGGGGACGGGCGGGAGGCACCGCCTTGGCAATTGCGCCTTCAGGGGTGAAGGCTCTCCCGGTGTCGTACCCTCGGCTCGGAAGGCCTGGGTCGGTGCCATCCTCGACGCTGTCTGTCGGTGCCATCTTGGGTCCCTGATGGCGCAGTTATCTGCGCCAGTCCGTCACCGTTGCCGCCGTTGGCTCCGTTCGCAGTGCCGATGCGCCATGGGTCAGGATGGTGCCGTGACAGGCTCCAGCTTAGAGGCTGCTGCCATCGTTGAAGCCATGTCTTCTTCCCACACCATTCGCAGTGTGGCTTGGGACGTCGGCACCGACTTTGGTGGTGCAGTCTCTGGGTCTGTTGCCCTTTTCAGTTGGGATGGCAGTGGGTGTCCACACACCGTTTGGCACAGAACTTCGATCTCCACCTCTTCGGAGGAGGAATTGGACTCTGAGTCAGATGGGCAGTCTGACTCTTTGGAGTTGGCTACTTACGTAGACACCTTGGTAGTGTCCTCGACAGTGGCTCCTAGTACCAGGGTCAGAGGTGCTGACCAGCAGGCAGTGGTGCAGGCCACCATTGCTCTGCAGCCTGGTGATAGCCCCTCAAGTAGTGTGCCTGGATCGCCCAACTTTGGAGCCGATTGGAGCACCCACAGGAGGGGAAGGTGCTGCTCCCTGGATAGCCCCTTTGAGGGCTGACCAGGGGTTCCAGCTGCCCAGGCTGGCTCTTTTGAGGAGGAGGGCACTTTCGGATCCCAAGGGGTTGAGGGATATGGGTTCCATGCGGCAACTTTTCTGGATCCCACCCGGGCTCTGGGAGAAGTCGTTGCGCGAACCCTTGCCCTTCCCTTTCGGTTTCCTTGAGAGGGCACCGTTCTTTTGAGGTAGGGGACCGTCCTTCTGGACTTTCACAGCTCTGGTGACCTCACTGGGGGGATTCTTCAGGGCGCAGCGTAGGCAGTTCGAGTATGGTTGACCAGCTGTCGGCTGTGGAGTTTTCTGGAGCGCCCTCTTCTCTTGTGGCTCCAGGTGCGCTCTCTAGCCCAGGCGGAAGACAGACGATTCCTGTTGTTGGCTGTGCCCCCTTTCCTCTGCCACATTCTCCTGCTCTCCCAGGTATCCTTGGTCCTAGCGGTCCTCTCTCCTGGGAGCAGTTCAGAGCTGTGGCTGCTCAGTTTCCCTCCTATGTTAGGGCCATGGACAGACAGGTTTTTCAACCTCCCCCTGAGCAGCCAACCTCTGAGGTCCTCTGAATCCTCATCATCCTTTTCCGGAGGTGAGGAACCATCTGTCCACATCTCTCCGGCTGCTGATCTCACTGAGTATCAGCGTTTTCTCGTGAGGATGTTGGAGGACCTGCATGTCACCCCTCCCACTCAGCACAATCCGGAGCATTCGGCACGTGCCTTTTTGGGCGATTTCAGTGCGGACACTCTTGTAGTGCCCCCCCCCCCGGCCTGCTCCCTTAAGGGAGGTGTCTGTGTGCTTCTGACAGAGACCCTTTTCCAGAGTCCCAGCCCCTAGGGATCTCTGCCAGAGGTATTGTGCCCCGCCGGAGTCTCCAGGTAACCTGCCTCATCCTAGCTCAGGATTGATGCAATTGGATAATCCTGACGGGCTTCACGCCCTGCACCGTGACCTGCCCCTAGATCAAGATTCCTTGGATTTTAACTTCTGGAGTAGTAGGACCTTTTACTCGGCACGGTTGCTTCTCTTGATATCTGCTCATCAGGCCCACTATGCTACCTATGATAGGTTCCTGTGGTCCAGGCTAGGTCAACTCCTAGCCTCGATGCCTGACACGGAGGAAATCAGACAAGGCATTGCACTCTCTGCACATGGCCTGGAGCTAGCAAGGCACCAAGCAAGGGCATCGTATGATGCCAGAGAGGTAGCTACAGGGGTTGTAGGGAAAGCGATCTGCACTAGATGGATGGCATGGTAGTCTCTCTCTCCTGGTTGTCACCCTTGGCCCGGCATAGTGTGCTTAACTCCGCTTACCAGAGAACCTATCTTTTCTCCCGTAGGGTGAGACGACGTCTGTTGGGGCAACTTCCTAACCCCTCCGGGGGGTCCCCGTCTCACTCTCTCCACTCTCAGGCCTCTCCAGACCTGTGAAGATTCTCTCTTTTAGTGTGTCACCCAGTGAGAGCTAAAGGACTCAGTCCCTTAGGATTGAAGCCCCCTTCGGGGGAGCATGGCACTCACCCAAAGGTGATGAATGGTGAAGATTGACACAGATAAGATATGAAAATTACGTATCTACCGTAATTCTGATCTTTCTGTGTATCTTCACCATTCATCACAGTCCCGCCCTTCATCACCCTGGGGCCTCAGTCTCTGGGTTCCACCTCCCTCTCTGTCACCTCTTTTTGCCCCCCTCCTTTCTGTTAGTCAGGAGTGGGGTAACCTTGGGCACCTGGGGGATATTTTTCTATAGGGGAGAGTGGTCCGGATGGGAGGGCACTCCTCCTTCAGTGCCTCGGCTCCACCCCCGTAGGGTGGGGGTCGGTATTTCCCTCTCCTCTCTTTTCTCTCTCTCCTCTTCTCCCCGTCACCTTTACTTTGATTTTTCTTATCCTTTGGACACAACCTTAATTCTAGTTTTAAGAAACTGCATTTCTTACACTATAAAAATTTATTTTGGGGGGGGGGGGTATTTCCTGTACTCTGTCTTTTCTTCCAGAATAGCCGATTCTGCTTATGTTGGAGTTTTTGCCAGTGACTCTGTGCCTTGAATTCTGGCAGTTTAGCCTTCTGGCTGCTCCTTTGCAGTTCCTATACAATCTAGAGGCAGGTCAGGGGTCCAGAGTGTGTTCCCTCCTTCCCCCCTCCCTCACATCTTTATCCCTAATTTCCTTCACCCACCCTCCCTCCTCCTTTTCTACTTCCAGAGATTGGGGCCCCTTCCTAATCCCCTTAGTTCTCTCAACTTTTTCTGTCCTCTCAGTCGTTTATTTCTCCTTTTATTTATATATCTTTTCCTTTCGACTTTCTTGTCCCTCCTCCCAACCCTTTCTTACTCTACCATGACTCAGAACTGGCAGGAGGGCGAGTCGACAACACCTAACAGCCAACCTGCGAGTGCCACGCAGTGCTTCAGCCTCGAGGGCGGCGCCGATGGTGCATCGACTCCGCCCATCACAAAAAAAAAAGAGCTCCCACGGGGTCATGACCTCTGGCCAGTACCCAAAGTTGATGAATGGTGAAGATACACAGAAAGATCAGAATTACGGTAGGTACGTAATTTTCATTTCTGTGCTGTTCTGTCAGCAGAATTCCGCATTCCGTTCAGCACTTGGTCGGCTCCTTAAGTGGCATCGAGCTCCTTGACACCTTTCCTGGTGGCAGAGTCTCTAGTGATTCCGACCTAGACCTCCCTTTTGGAGGTCTTTCTGGAATAGAAGTACATCCGGATGAGTCTCTCCCTGTCCTACTTGTTGGTGATACAGTGGATGACTCATTTTAGAAACTGGAGGGTAAGCCTTCTCTATCAGCAGAGTCTGTGATGGAAGTTCTTCTTTTCAGTTTTTCCTCAGGGATATGGGGTCCACCATAACATCTCTGACTTCTTCCGTGGACCAAACACTTCTGTATCTGGACTCCTCTCAGTCGCCAGTACAGTTACACCCTGTGGAACACACTAATTCAGTGGTCGGGAGCCTTCTGGACTATTCTGCACCTTTGAGAGGGATATATTGCCCCCCTATGATACTGCCTCTTCGGTGGCTTCATCGGCAACGAGTGATTAACATCTCCTCAGCTGCGATTATTGGTCCAGTCCTGGTTTCAGTTACGGATGCTCAGGTTCCCCCTGCCCCTCAGATGGACGACATCTTCGTCATTCTTGTATCAGGCAGTCCTTTCAAGGTAGCAGCCTGAGAGCCTTGTCAGGCTCTAACTAATTGTTTGAAAAACATATATACTGTATATACTCACAGCAGAGGGCCTAGCCTGAAGCTACCCGATACCATCCTTCTGGAATCTGGCCCAGGTTCCACTTCAGCTGCCTGAGGCGGTTGTTGCTAGACTACAGTGGAGAGCACCTGACCTCTTCTACTTCTTGGAGAAGTCCAGTCCAGCGGAGATCTTCCTGGACATAAAGTCTCCACCACTCATTCACACTGATGGGGAGTCCCCATCAGTGTGAATGAGTGGTGGAGACTTCGTCCAAGAAGATCAAGAATTACAGTAGGTATGTAACTTCCATATATGGGTCATCGCTTTTCTCCGAGGGAGATTTGCTCTTAATTTAGTGATGTTCCCTAGACCTAGGCGACAGCCCAGTCTGTTGGTTTTGTTTCTTCAGACTCTTTTCTCTTGATCAGAGCCTCAGAGCAACAGAAATAACTCCACGATGAGTTGGAACACAGGTTCCTACTTCCTTGCTTGCTCCAAGTTAACAGACAGCATGCTCCCTTCTCAACTGTAAAGGTCAAGTATGTCCTTGTTCAAGAGATGGGTTCTCGGTATTCATACCTTCGCTTCCTGCATATTGATTCCATGCCAGTTGCTCTGGACTTGACTCTCAGCTGTCCTCTCCCTTTCCCAGGAAGAGTTTTTCCATTTAGGGGAAAGTGTTAGTTTCACCTTCCCAGCAGCTGCTTCTCTTAGGAGCTCCCCTAGTTGCCTCCAGGGCAAAGGAGACCCTCTCACACAAAGTTACCCACTTCGAGCAGGTGATGAAACTGTGTTGTTTGTTTTTCATAGCAAGCAATTTAGAGTTGTTTTCCTTCTGTCTTTCAGGAAGGCCGGAGCGAGTGGTGCCTCACCACGTTGAGTCACTTCAGTCATTATGTGGTCACTTTCAACAAATGGGTCAGCCCGAGCTTGGTCCTTTCTGTGTCCTCTCTCAACGCAGATCTGCCCCTATCTTGCCTCAGAAATCCAGACCCTGGTTTTTCCCTGTCTGAATGCTTCTCCGCAGTGAACATGTCCTCCTGTACACTTTCCATCTCTTCCTTTAGTTCAGAGACTGCTACTAGAGTTGTAGGCACAGGGGCAGAATGATTCCTTTTGGAATAAGAAGTAGGTAGGCTCTGGTTCTCCCAGACCACCACAAGAGGCTTCTAAGTCATGCTTTGGCCTTCCATCAGGAAGGCTTAAGTGGCTAAGTAGAAACCTTTCTCCATTGATGGACTAACCCTACCTGCACCTCCGATTGCTCACCAAGTAAGGGGTTCAAGTGCCTCTTGGATCTGTTGTTCACAGGCCAGCCATACTTGGTAGTGGGGGTATCCATCTGCGCTTTCTTGGTCTACCTTCAACCAGTAGACTTTACCTCCGGTTCTTTCAGTTAGTAAAACTTTTTGCCTTGCCTCCAGAAGGAATGGAGTGCTCCCTTCACTCTTTGATTATTTCAATGGTTTTATGTCTTTCTTCACAGAACGAAGAGCTACACTCCAGCATTTTTTGTGTAGCGTCAGCTTGCCTCGGTTGGATCATCATCTTGCCCTGAGATGTTTTAGACTAGTTTAGTAGCATGTCTTTGACACTATTAATTTTTGTCTTAGACCAAATTGAGAGGCTGGGTTCTCACCGGTCTTCAAGAGTGGTTGCGGCCTCCTCACAGAGTTTCATTTGTGTCCATTGCAGTCTTCTGCAAAGTGGTGAGTTTGAGCTCAAGTGCATACCTTTGTAAGCACTATGTTCTGGATCTTCTTTCTAGACAGCTCTTTTCTCAGTAGGACAGTCCTTGGACGTTCTTTCTGAGTGAGCCGTATTTCCTACCACCCTACTCTGAGTGGGTTGGTTTTAGCTTGGTACTGTTCCATAAGTGTGAATGAGTGATGGAGACTGCAGTCCAGGAAGATATGGAAATTATGTACTTACCGTATTTTATTTATTAGATCGGTTTACAGACCTTTGAGTCAAAGACTCATTTACAAAGGCAACTCGTCAAGAGAGCAATACATCACAGCAAACAAAACAGTACAGTACATAATGCTTAGATTAAAAAAGCAACCAGTAATTCTTGATCTTCTTGGACGCAGTCTCCACCACTCATTCACACACCCACCCACCATCCCCTGGGCTCACTCGTTTTGTTTCTTTGGTCTTCACAGCTTTGTGGTCCCACTGTGAAGACATTTCTCAGTTGATGCGTCTTGCAAGGGTCATCTGGACCTTTCAGGCCCGGAAGTTTAGGATAAGTTGTTTTTACTAGTTACGCTGCACCTCCTCGGTCGAAAAGGTACTGAGGTGGTTGGAGGGTCAACGCCGAGATAGCCTACACACACACGAGCTGGTCTCGTGGTGCCACCCATGCATGGTCCTGTCTTGGTGCCGACCCTTCTGAAAATATTTGGCTCCCACTTGGTCCTAGCACCTCTGGGCTATCCCACGAGTGGTGGAGACTGCGTCCAAGAAGATCAAGAATTATAGTAAGTACGTAATTTCTATTTTTGCTACTCGGAGGCAGGCAAGGTTCCTCCCTCTGGTCTTAGGGCCCACTCTACAAAGGGCACAGCTGTCACTGTTGCAGCTACCTGGAGGTCAGTCCACACCTTCACTAAGCATTAAAGTCTGGACACCGAGTCCAGGAGTGTTGCCAGATTTGGCACAGCAGTCTTGCAGAGTCTTTTTCCTTAATAGATTCTGACCCACCTCCCTGAGGTACTGCTGCGTAGTCTGCAAGAGTAATAATATTAGTAGATCCCTGGGGTTAGAAGAACAAATTACTCACCTGTAGTAATCTTGTTTCTTCCAAAGGGATCCACTAATATTATTACTCCTCGACCTTGCTGCCCCTTTCAGAATCAATAACAAGAAAAATCCTCCCCACAGCTGATAAGCTGTATAGTTAGAGTGGCATGCCACCTGCTGGCACCTTCTAGTAATGTCTTAACTTGTAGGTTCTTTTCTAAAGGCATGTCTAACTTCAGGAAAAAAAGGGGGGCATTTGTTTATATTAGTCTTTTGGTTAATGTTATTGTTTGCCCAGTTGGGCATTATTTTTCTAAATTATTTAAATAGTGATTCACATGTTGTTATGGCCTCTTTGTAGGCTTCTAAGAAATCTGAGATAGAATATAGGCAGTTGACACTAGGTAGTTTGAAAATCGATGCACAAGCTAAACATTCCATGATTAGCATAGCATTCTATTCTCTCTGGGGCAGTGCTGGCTTAAGGGAGCACTGCAAGAGTAACAATATTAGTGGATTCCTTTGGAAGAAACAAGATTACGACAGGTGAGTAATTTTTTCTTCTGTAAGGCTCAGCAGATCCTTACAACCTGTGTGAAGGTTAGTAGTGTGACCAGGCCGGGAGGGCACCAGCCTGCAGCATATTGTAAATAATTTGATTTAAAAGTAGCTCACGTAAAACTAAACTGCTCCATGAACTGCTGTGCTGTTATCATTAACAGAGCTCCACCGTGTCAATGGTACATCATGCCATTGAACTCTGATGGTTTACCCCACTTGGTCCAGGTTGTACTGTGATAATTTATTCATCTACACCAAAAATCAGATATGAGACAAGAGGCAGTGACTTCAAAATTAGTAAAGTGCTCAATCCCTTGGTTCCCTTTTCTTACATTTTCCATATTACCAATGAGAAAATGGGGGGTGGAATAGACCACCATGGATCAAAATCTGAATTTATGTAGCAAAAGTGGTACCTCAACCCCAAGAAAACTCATAAATTGTAAAGATTTCAAAAGATTTATTTCCTTCAGACTTCCAAATATCTTCTTATTACTTCATATATTATTTTACAAGCACTCTCAAATTCTTTTGTGTCCTATTTCGTTTCAGGACTAGCATGTCCCTTCATCAGATAGTCTGAGCTGCTTTTTATAACACAAATCTGAAAATAAACAGCAGATACTTGTTTACTACTTTATCCCATTTATCATTTCTCTTGGTCCCTAAATAAATAAATAAATGTATAGGTGGGAACACACCATAATATGCGAAGTGATAAGATATTTGGAAGTCTGAAGGAAATAAATCTTCTGAAATTTTTACAATTTGAGTTTTCTTGGGGTTGAGATACCACTTTTACTACATAAATTCACAAGAGGTAATGAATCAGCTATGGAAGACATGAAAACGCAGCTCAAGGAGCAGCTGAGTATGTCTCAATTAAAATTGCGAGACAGGACTGGTAGCAGCAAAGGAAAGACATGATGGAGGAGTCATAAATGGCAGCAGAAACCCATGGTTCCAGGAGCTTATTTACCATTAGTGCAGCAAGCCAGCAAAGAACTGATCAGCTAACAGTAACTATACATAGTGAGTAACATAGTAATGTAAGCATGGAAGGGAGTTAAGTCCATCAAATCAGCCCCCCTTCCCCACTTCAGCAACAGGTATGCTCTTTAAACATGTGCTGATTTATAGGGATTTCCCACCGTCACTGCAGTATACTTGGTTAGAAGACATTTATCCATGCTTACCTTAAATGTCTGTATTGTGTTCATGTCCATTGTCACTGCTGGTAGGCTGTTCTATGGGTTCTCCACCCTCTGGGAGAAATACTTCCTAATGCAACCCCTGAATGTACCACCTTTTTGTTTACTTTCTGTTTGTGCTTCAGGTACCAAGCCGGCCCGTGGACCCCCATCAGAAGCCTCCACTGGGCCCCAGCCCAACAACCCACTGTGGGCCCTTTGGTTGGGCCAGGACCCTTGGGGAAATCCATACCAGTCATCTGGTGAGAGTGCCTAGGTTAACAGGTGTGGGGCCTGCTGGTGTGTCTGGGCTGTCATGCTACACGTCTGGGGAAGCTTCCTTGCTGATCTTCAGCATTGATTCTCCCTGATTGGTCTCGGGCTGGAGGCACTAGGACCCTGTGGGAGTAGATTTTTTTCAGGGAGGGAGCCAGTGTCGGATACTGATGGTGCCTACACACCTTTCTCGATGCCACGTGTGCTAGCCAGTAACTGTTGCTAGCTCTCTGAGCACCCGAGTTCTATTCTTCCTTCCATCTAGTGCACAGCTTGGGGAGGGGGGAGCAGCAGTGCCTCACTTTGAACTGCGTCACTGTTTCTCAGATCTTATCTGTGTCAATCTTCACCATTGGGTATAGTGGCTGGAGGTCACGACCCCGGGGGAGCTCTTTTCTTTTTTTTTTTGATGTTAGATGTTTTCATTGGCGCTGCCCTCGAGGCGATGCACTCACGTGGTGCTCACGGGTTGGCCGTTATGTGTGGTCGAACCCGCCTCCACCAGTTCTTCTTCTTCTCCCGCCATAGAGGTCACACCTTGTGGAAGCTCTTCTGCAAGAGGCCTGTTCCTGCTCGAGCCTTTGGCTCCATGTTATCTCCTCGGCGCTGAGTTTGTCGGCGCAGCTTTCGAATTTTCCTGCGGTTTCGTTGTCCGCACATTACTCGGCGCTTGGTAAACTGTTCCTTTTATCCTTTTACATGCTGAGTCTTGTTTTTGGTTGTTTTTTCCATAGGTCATGTCTGGGTCAGGGGCAAAAAAACTTTGAAGACGGGATGGCCCCCTATGCATCGCTTCCCATGTGGCCGTTAGTACTCAGTCACCGACCAGCATGACTGTTGCCTCTTATGTCTTGGCCCGCTACACCACATGGATTCATGCGATGCCTGCTTGTCCATGGACTGTTGTGTCATTGAACAACACGCGTGGAAAGTGGGACAAGCTCCACCGACTTTCGGGGGATGGGCGCGCACTCGTCAGGCCAAGCCACGGTCTCTCGGCCTTTCCTCTGGGTCCCCTCCCAGTTCTATACGGACCGCGGAGAAGGGGGCTTCTGCTTCTTCTAGCCTAGCTGTTGCAGAAGCCCCTTCTGTGGTGCCGGAGGCCCAGTCTGTCCCTCCTGGGGGGTGGGCGGGAGACACCGCCTTGGCAATCGCCCCTTTGGGGGTGAAGGCTCCCCCGGTGTCATCTCCCTGGGCTGGGAAGCCTGGGTTGGCGCCATCCTCGATGCCGTCTGCCGGCGCCATCTTTGGCCTCTGCACAATTCGCGGTGCCGGTCCGTCGCTCTACCCCACCTCTGCTGTTGGAGCTGTTTGTGGCGCTGATGGTGCTGACGGCGCCATGGGAGGCTCTATGGTGCTGTTCTTGTCTGTTTCTTGCCTCTGCACTGTTCACGGCGCCATGGTTGAGCACGATGCCGTGTCCAGCTTTGGTGCCGCTTGCGGTGCCAAGCAATGACATGGCGCCATAGGGGTTTCAGAGAGTGCAGTCGGGGCCATCATCTGTGCCGTATCTGGTCTCGGAGCTGCTTGCGGCACCATGGGTCGGGGCTGTGTCCTCTTCACGCACCACGAGTGGTGCGCTTGAGAGCTTTGGTGCCGACTCTGGTGCCCCATTCAGTCGGGATGGCAGCGGGCGTCCACATACCATCTGGCACAAGACTTCGGTCTCCACCTCCTCGGAGGTGGAATCGGATTGTGAGTCAGATAGGCAGTCTGACTCTTTGGAGTTGGCTGCTCACATGGACACCTTGGTAGCATCCTCGACAGGCCGGAGCCAGCCCCCCTCTGAGGAGCGGACAATGGCCCCCGGGTCCAGGGTCAGCGGTTCTGACCAGCAGGTGGTGGTGCAGGCCACCATTGCACTGCAGCCTGGCCTCGGAGGGTTTTCTGACCCCTCAGTGGTGGTACCTTCTCAGGTGGTGTGCCTGGATCGCCCAACTTTGGGGCCGATCGGAGCACCCACAGGAGGGGAGGGTGCTGCTCCCTGGATAGTCCCTTCAGGGACTGACCAGGGTTGCCAGCTGCCTAGGTTGGCTTTTTCGAAGAGAAGGGCTCCTTCGGACTCCGAGGGGTAGGGGTTCGACATGGCGACCCTTTTCTGGGACCCATCCAGGTTCCGGAAGGAGTCGTAGTGTGGATCTCCGCCCTTCCTTTTCGGATTCCTCGAGAGGGCCCTGTTCTTTGGAGGTAGGGACCATCCTTTTGGACTCTCATGGCCCCGGTCACCTCACAGGAGGGATTCTTCAATGCGCAGCCTAGGCAGTTCCAGTATGGTTGAGCACATGTCGGCTGTTGAGTTTTCCGGAGCTCCCTCTTCCCTTGGGGCTCCAGGTGCGCTCACTGGCCCAGGCAGAGGACAGCCGATTCCTGTTGTCGGCTCTGTCCCCTCTCCTCTGCCACCTTCTCCTGCTCTCCCAGGTATTCTTGGTCCTAGCGGACCTCTCTCCTGGAAATATTTCAGAGCTGTGGCTGCTCAATTTTCCTCTTACATCAGGTCTATGGACAGACAGGTTTTCAGCCTCTCTCTGAGCAGCCAGCTTCTGAACTCTTGAGGTCCTCTGACTCTTTATCCCCCGCTTCTGGAGGAGAGGAACCATCTGTCCACATCTCCCCAGCTGCTGATCTCGCAGAATATCAGCGATTCCTTGTGAGGATGTTGGCGGACCTGCACATCACCCCACCCATGCAGCACAATCCAGAGCACTCGACGCGCTCCTTTTTAAGCGATTTCAGTGCAGACACCCTTGTGGTGCCGCCCTGGCCTGCTCCCTTTCCGAAGGCATCATTGCGTTTCTGGCAGAGACCCTTTTCCGGAGTCCCAGCCCCTAGGCATCTCTGCCAGAGTATTGTGCGCCCCCCCCCACCGTCTCTGGGTTCTATGCCTCATCCTCAGTCAGGATTGATGCAGCTGGACACTCCTGATGGGCTTTGTGCCCCTCACCGTGACCGGTCCCCAGATCAAGATTCTATGGATTTTGACTTCTGGGGAGGAGTACTTTCTACTCGGCATGGTTGCTGCTCTCTATTTCAGCACATCAGGCCCACTACGCTACCTATAATAGGTTCCTGTGGTCCAGGTTAGGTCAACTAGCCACTATGCCTCACACGGAGGTAACCAGAGAGCCATTGCAGTCTCTGCGTGGCCTGAGCCAGTAAGCACTGCTAGGCTGCCTTACAACGCCAACGAGGTAGCTTCCAGGGTCATAGGGACAGCGATCTGCACCATGGTTGCGTCTTTCCCGGTTGTCACCCTTGGCCCGGAGTTGGGTGATTTCCTCCCTACCAGAGAACCCATCTTTTCTCCCATAGGGTGAGACTGTTTCTGTTGGGGCAACTTCCTACTCCTTCCGAGGAGTCCTCGTCTCACTCTCCCCACTCCTGGGCCTCTCCAGATCCATGAAGGTTCTCTCTCTCTCTTGATGTGCCACCCACTGAGAGCTAAGGGACTGTAAGGTTAAGCCCCTTCGGGGGCCAGCACTCACTCGTTAAGTGATGAATGGCTAAGATTGACACAGATAAGATATGAAAATTATGTACTTACCGTAATTCTGATCTTTCTCTGTATCTTCACCATTCATCACAGTCCCACCCTCCATCCCCCTGGGGCCTCAGTCTCTGCGTCCCCCTTCCTCTCTTTCACCCCCCTCCTTTCTGTTGGTCAGGAGTGGGATTACCTTGGGCACATAGGGAGATGTTTTCCTCTAGTGGGGAGAGTGGCTAGGATGAGGGGCACTTCTTCCTCGGCACCTCGGCTCCAGCCCCGTGGGGTGGGGGTTGGTAGTTGCCCTCTTTCCTGCTCTCTTTCCCCTTCTCCCTGTCAGCTTTTCTTTAAATCCCTTTGATTTTCTTGTCCTTTAGACACAGCCTCAATTTAATTTAAGAAACTAGTTTTCTTATGCCAAAAATTTGATTTTGGGGGGTATTCCCTGTATCCTGTCTTTTCTTCCAGAATAGCCGATTCTGCTTAGGTTGGTGTTATTACCAGTGATTCTGTGCCTTGAATTCTGGCAGTTCAGCCTTCTGGCTACTCCTTCACAGTTCCTATACAATGTGGAGACAGGTCAAGGTTCCAGTGTATGTTCTCTCCCCCCCCCCCCCCAACATCCTTACTTCTAAAATTCCCTACCCTCCCTCCTCCTTTTCTACTCCAGAGATTGGGGCCCCTTCCCAATCCCCTTAGTTTTCCACCTTATTCTGTCCTCTCAGTCGTTTATTTCTCCTTTTAGTTTGTATATCTTTTCCTGTGTCTGTCCTTTGGACTTCCTTGTCCATCCCTCCCAACCCTTTCTTACTCTATGGCGACTCAGAACTGGTGAGAGGGCGGAGTCGACAATACGTAACGGCCAACCCGCAAGCGCCACACAGTGTGTCGGCCTCGAGGGCGGCGACGATGGTGCATCGACTCCGCCCATCCACAAAAAAAATAAGCTCCCATGGGGTCGTGACCTCCAGCCACTACCCAAAGGTGATAAATGGTGAAGATACATAGAAAGATCAGAATTACGGTAGGTACGTAATTTTCATTTCTGTTCACTGGATCTGCAGGACACGTTCTTTCATGTCCCAATCCGTCCGTCCCATCAGCGGGTCCTCCACTTCAGGATCAAAGGGACCCTGTACGAGTTCCGAGCCATGCCGTTCGGCCTATCATCGGCCCCACGGGTCTTCACCAAATGCATTGCAGTGTTGACGGCCCATTTCAGGTGTCCGGGAGGGGCAGGATTTATCCTTACCTCGACAATTGACTCCTAGCAGGATCCATCCATCAGGAGGTGGAGAGGTCCAGGCACCTGGCCCTCCAGACCTGCTTCCAACTCTGCCTCCTGATCAACGAGGCCAAGTCGGAACTCGTGCCGTCTCAAGTGATGGGCTTCATCGGGGCACAGCTCAACTCTTGTCAAGCCAGAGCTCGGCTCCCAGCAGACAGGGCAGAGGTTCTTTCCTCCTTTGCCCAATCATTTCTGGTTGGGCAATTGCGCCCTGCCCTGGACTTTCTGCGCCTTCTGGGTTACATGGTGGCGTGCACCTCAGTGGTCCATTGTGCCCGGTTTCACATGCACCCCCTCCAGTGGGAGCTGGCTGCCCAGTGGACTCAGCGCCACGGTCATTTCGACCAGCTGGTCATTGTAACCCAGAGGATGTGGGACGCTCTCCAATGGTGGACCGCCCCATACCGGTTGCAGTAAGGGATCTCATTTGTCCGCCCCAAACTGATGGTCGTCCTCATGACCAATGCCTCTCTCATGGGATGGGGAGCCCACATGGGGGACAGAAGGGCCCACAGGCTCTGGACCCCCAAGGAGTCCCGATGCCACATCAACCTGTTGGAGCTCAGAGCAGTCAGACTGGCACTGTCAGCTTTCGCTCCTCAGCTCCGGGGTCAAGTGGTTCAAGTCCAGACAGAGAATACCACGACCATGTACTACCTCAACAAACAGGGTGGCATGCACGCCTGTCTGCTGTGCAGGGAGGCACTCCGCATCTGGACCCTCGTGAGCCGATTAGAGGCAGATCTCCTGGCCATTCATGTGACAGGAGCCTCAAACCATCTGGCGAATGCTCTGAGCCGCTTAGGCCAGACATCCCACGAGTGGTCTCTCCATCAAGAGGTAGCTTACAGCCTGTTCTCCCACTGGGGCAAACAGATGGTGGACCTGTTTGCCTCCAGGGAAAACACCAAGCTGAGGCTGTTTCATGCCTGTCCCCCCTCAGCAGGGCTAGCTGTAGGGGGATACCTTCCTGAGGCCATGGACCCCAGGCCTCCTCTGCGCCTTCCCTCCATTTCCCTTGATCCACAAGGTGCTCCTCAAGGTAAGGAGGGGCAACTTGAAGGTGATCCTGGTAGCTCCAGACTGGCTGCACCAGTTCTGGTATCCAGATCTCCTCAGCCTCAGCTGCAAGCACCCGGAGCGGCTTTCAGCGCACCCGGACCTGATATCTCTCAACCAGGGAAAGTTATTCCATCCGGATCTTCAATCCCTGCACCTCACAACCTGGTACCTGAGCGGCTAGAGTTCCAGGCTTTGGGTCTTTCCTAAGATGTCTACACCGTGGTGGAGGCATCCAGAGAGGAATCGACCAGGAAATATTATGCCTTCAAATGGAAAAGGTTTTCTGTTTGGTGTCAGGGTAAGGGCCTGGACCCTTTATCCTGTTCAGTGGCTAACATTCTTGACTACCTTTGGTCTCTCTCCAAAGGGGGTCTCCGGTCATTGACCATTAGGGTGCACCTGGCAGCCATCTCTGCTTACTGGGCGCGGGCCGGTCAGCTGACAGCACAGAAGACAGTGGTCGGGCGCTTTTTCAAAAGCTTGGATCACATATCCCCTCCGGTTTGAGAACCTCCACCTCCGTGGGATCTACTGCTGGTACTGGCAAAGCTCATGGGCAAGCCATTCGAACCAATGCACAAGTGTGAGTTGTCACACTTGTCAAGGAAGACGGCCTTCCTGGTGGCTATCACATCTGCCAGGAGGACAGGGGGGCTCCAGGCGCTTTCGGTGGACTCCCCTTATCTGGTCTTCCACAGGGACAAGGTTGTCCTACGCCTCACCTGAAATTCCTTCCGAAGGTGGTGTCAGAGTTTCACCTTAACCAGGTGTTAGCTCTGCTGGTATACTACCCTAATTACACCTCAGGGACTGAGTACATGCACCATACTTTGGACCTGAGATGTGGTCTCTCCTATTACAAGGAGAGGAAAGCAGAAATTTGGGGAGAGGTTCGCCAGCTGTTTGTCACCTACGCTGAAGCCGATCTGGCAGACCTGCAGCCAAATGGGTTATTGCAAGATGGATCACATCATGCATAGGTCTGTGCTATAAGTTGGTGGGCAAGGAGCCTCCCAGAGGGATAAGAGCTCATTTTACCCACCATATTGCTGCATCGGTGGCTGCTTCTAGGGACATCACTATCCAGGAAATCTGTTGAGCTGCTACCTGGAAGTCAGCAAACACCTTCATCACCCACTATCACATCGACCTTGAGTCACGCCGGGATGCTGGTTTTGGGGCCTTAGTTCTCCAGTCTCTGTTCCCTAAGTAGGGGGTGTGTGCCTTGCCTCTCTCTTCCTGGAGAACTGCTAGGAGTCTGCTAAAGAGTGTGGATGAAAAACGTATCCACTCTCCTAGAAAAACAGGTTACTCACTTGTAACAGTAGTTCTAGGAGTGGTATATGTTCATCCACACGGACCCACCCGACCTCCCCAGCTGTGGACACACACAATCTGGCTTCCAGCGGGCTAAGTTCTGGCGTCATGGGACGGAGCCGAGGTGTGTACCACCCCGGTGGGTGGGAGGAGCCAGCTTGAAGACTTCCGGTGAGATTTAAAGCAGAAGGAGATATGCCAAAGAGTGTGGATGAACAACATATGCCACTCCTAGAACTACTGTTACAGGTGAGTGACCTGTTTTTTTGCCGTTACTTCAGCTCATAGAATTTCTGAGCTTCAGGCCCTGATGTGCAAGGTGCTTTATGTAATTTTTCACAATGACAGGGTGGCTCTCTGTACAGATCCTAAGGTTGTATCAGAAATAACCCTTAATCAGTCCGTAGAATTGCCGGTATATTATCCTGAGCATTCCAGTCAGGGTGAAGCCATCCTGCATACGTTGGATGTGCACAGGATCCTTCATTACTACACAAACTGGACAAAAGATGTCCGTAAAACGGAACAACTTTTTGTTTCTTTCACACCAAAGAGGGAGGGTGCGGCAGTTTCCAAACAGTGTCTTTCCAAATGGCTGGCAAACTGCAATACTTTTTGTTACCAGAAGTATGGTAAGGTCATTCCGGGTCAAGTCAAAGAATATTCTGCTACGGGAATGGCTGCTTCCACAGCCTGTTTCAAGAACGTCTCTGCTGCAGATATTTGGGTTCTCCTCAGTGCCTCTAGTCTTTACAAAGTGCTTTGCTGTACTAGCAGGGCACGTGAGAGAACTGGGACTTTAGGTTTACCCTTACCTGCACGATTGGCTGATAAGTCATTTCATCCGTATAGGTGATAGAACAGGCAGTGGCCACGGCCTCTCAGTTTCTTACCTCCATGGAGGTTCTGCTGACTCAAGAGAAGTCTCAGCTCCAACACAAACAGGAGTGGCTGTTCATAGAAACTCTTCTGGGAAACAACCAAGGCCCAGCCTTCCTTCCAAAGAGGCATGCAGAAGGCAGCATTCTACAGCAAAGAATGCTAAAATTTAGCAATAAATAAGCAAAACACGCTCACATACTGGTTCCAGCAAAAGAGGTTGGTTGCCTGACCCCTTTTGCTGGAACCAGTATGTGAGTGTGCTTCTTTGCTATAAAGTGCTACTTTCTGTGTGCCTGTGTCTTGTATGTTCAGCAAGCACCCGCTCTGCTTATTTTGAGCGCACATCCGCCTGTTTATATTTTGTTCTTCCAGAGAACAGGATGCAAGTAATCCTGCAGAGGGCATGCTGCATCATGGCACGCAAATCTATTCAAGCCCACCTCATGCAGTGCATGCTGGTCTGATAGCCTCCTCAGTGTTCACAATACCCCTGACACAGCTGTACATGAGAACAACTCAGTGGATGCTCTTTCCAAGGGAGTCACAAGCATCACACCCCCAGACCTACCCCATTCATGTCACCAGGCTTCCGATTTTGTCTCTCACATGATAGTCAGTGGAGGAAAGTCTCCTCCAGGGCTTTCCTCTTTTCCCAACCAGAGTCTCAAGTGACACTCACCATGGATGCCTCCCTGTTGGGATGAGAGGACCACTGTGAGGGTGTGAAAACACAAGGTGTCTGGGACCCATCAGACTCATTTCAGTATCAACGTGCTGGAGATACAAACTGTTTTGTACCGCATGCGAGCAGTAGTGGATCTTGTCAGCCACAAAACAGTCCTCCTCCAGATAAACAAGTCTGTGGTGTACTACATCAACAAACAAGTAGGAGCACACTCTTAACCCCTCTGCAGGGAGGAGATGAGAGTGTGGGAATGGTGCTTGGAGTAGGGATCATGTTCCAGGCTATTTATCTGCCAGGAGTCTGAAATACTGGCAGAAGAGTTCAGCCAACCACAGGCCTATCCTCACTGTGACAAGGTGGAATAGGACCCTGTCCATGTTGTTATGGAGAAAGTGTTTAAATGCAAGGATCTTTTCTGTTTTATTCTTTTCCTTTCTCCTGTCTGTCTGTGCAACCAAATTTTCCTGTGAGACCTAGGATTTGATCACCCTGACAGTCTCGCAGTTCTTTGCCTCTCACTGTATCTCAGCCTTCTCTTGCATATCTGCTGATATAAAAATATATGCAAATCATTGTATGGAAGTGTAACTGATATTGGGATCCCTTTTGTTTAGAAATTATATAGTGTTAATTTTTGAAATGTATATAATTATAATTTGAGATGATTGCAGAAAGCTATTGTAAACTCAAGAGGTTACCCAAGTTCAATTTTTAAGTCTTTTGCAGAACAGCTGTGGAAAAGGGGGCTTCAGCTCGGGCACACTGTGTTCCTACCTTGCACATGCCTGATTCTTACAAGAACAGGATGCTTATTAAGAATGGGGGTTGGAAGGACATCTCAGAGAGCTGAGCTGCAATTGCTTGAAGGAGAAAAGGGACACAGAGATTGAAGGAAAACTGATGGATGTTCTCTATTTTATTTTGCCTTTGTAAATAGTTATACTGAACAAGTTTATTTTTTTATATTACTGCTAGTGTAAATAAATATTTTTGGTGAATTCTACAACTGCTCCTGGTTTTCCTATTCTTTCTGACCTGTGCCTCGATGACACTCAGAAGTGTTCACTAACTCTAGACATTGTAAGACTGCTGTTCAACAAACAGGGTACCTCAGATGTGGTCCTTTTTTGTGTCCCCACTCAACACGAAACGGCCACGATTCTCCTTCAGAAATACAAGACTTGGCGTTTTCTGTCAGGGTGCATTCAGACTGCAAAGGCAAAATCTTATTTCTGTAAGCATTCCCACCAGTTCCTGTAGTGCACATGTCATTGCTCAGAGTGTAGGTGCACAGGGGCAAGATGATTCTAGTCGCCCTCTACTGGCCTCAACAGATATGGTTTCCTCTGTTGAAGAGCCTATCAGTCTGCAAACAGAGGATTCTTCCACTCAGAACAGACTTACTGACTCAGTGTCACATTGTCCCTCCCAACCTGTGCTCCCTATTGTCTTCAGGTCTGGCTCCTGAAGAGAGAGAAGTGAACAGGTGCATGATATCTCTGAGGGTTTCCGAGATACTTTTGGCTGCTCATGAGCCTTCCACTAGAAAAACTCAGCAAAGTGGAAAAAGATTTTCCATTTGGTGCTCCAAAATTCACATGGACCTTTTTGAGTGCCCACCTGACAAGGTTCTATTGTACTTGCTGGACCTTTCTGTATATATCTTTTTATTATTTAAAAAAAAAAAACATAAACAATAAATCACTCTTAACTATACATACATATCTACTTATTGTTGCAGGTAAAACAGTTACATTTACAAACCAAGACTTTTTCACATTGTATGCGGTTATATTGCTTACTCTTTATATTAATAATTAACACACAGCCCATTACTACCCTCATTTGTGTTACCCAGCCTGTAGCCAGGGACATAAAAGGATAAATTCACAGTTAATAAAACCAGAAACAAAAGAGAAGTCAATGCAATATTTACAGGTAAAGACATTTCTTATATAAAGTGTTTCAGTGTTGGGCTTACTTGTCCTGTAGTGCACCATCCATTCCTTCTTACCTCTTGGCCTGGGGTCTTTGATTGTACCTACCCTGAGAGCCATGCCATGCCCCAGATGCCCCATCATGGACCCCTCACTTCTTCTTTCTTGGAGCCACCCATGGGTAGCTCTTTGACTTTCTTCCTCACTAGGTGCATTCACTGAAGTACCTGAAAGAGTAGCAGTTATGTGATCACACCACCCCTTGCCGCAGCAATGCTGCTTCTGCTAAAGGCAATGAATCTATATATTTTCCCGACATGATAGAACAGTTTCTCTCTCCTGCATCTGGTGTGTTAGGCTCTCCAGGGCCAGATGCTGGACCTTTCTGATGCTGGCCTACAGTATTCTGTAGTGAGAGTCCATCTGTGTGCTGTATCTGCATACCACAAGCCTGTAAATACCCTCTACCTGGCACAGCTGCCACTTCAAGAGATTCCTTAAGGGCATCTTACAGTTCCTCCCATCAGGAAGCCTGTGGCTGCCTGGAATATGAACCTTGTGCTCAGCTGGATATGTTCACAGTCCTTTCGAACACCTTCCAACTTGTGAGCTAAAGTTCTTAATTTGGAAGACCGCTTTTCTAGTGGCTGTTACCTCTGCTTGCAGAATGTCTGAAATCCATGTCTTGGTTACAGATCCTCCATATGCTGTTTTCCAGAAGGACAAGGTAGTTCACAGCATACATCCAAAGTTCCTACCTATAGTGATGTTGGAGTTCCATCTGAACCAGTCACTAGTGCTTGCTACCTACTTTGATAACTTCCAGAATGTAAGGGAGCGCACTCTTATTCTCTGGATGTTAAGAGGGTCCTTGCATGTTACCTGGACAGAACTAAGGACTTCAGGCAATGCAGACAGCTCATTGTCTCCGACCCTAATCGAAAGGGACAGCCTGTTGCAATCCAGTACATTTCTGCCTGGCTTGTCAGCTGCCTACAGTTTTGCTGTGCTATGGCTTAGGTCAAGCTGGAGGGGTCAGGTACATGCCCACTCCACTAGAGCAGTTGCCACCTCCCTGGTTGAGATTTGCTCTGTACCGGTTGTCATGAACCCACTTGTGAGGGTCTGATCACTGAGCTCACAGTGCCCACCCCTAAGTGCATTCCATGACAGGGAGGGGGGAGGAAACAGGGATACCCTTCTCGTGTGCGTCCAGCGTGCTCACTTGGTTTACAACTGAACACTCACCACCAGGTCTCAGAGTATCCCTTTATAGTTTGGATCGGGGCACAATACCAGTCTTGAGGTCAAATATGAATCCTTTTTCGTGGCTGTTACACATAGGAGGAAGGCCCAAGTGTTACACCCTCTTCGGGTAGCAGCGCAGTATCTGATTTGGTCTTCACCCTACTGGACATGCAGTAACCCAGTTCAAACCCCCGGCAGACTCATATGAGACTCTGGTATTCTCCTCAGAATCCGTCCGGATGTCCCCACTGACCCTTTTCAATTTGGTTGCTATTTGGTGACCCTCCTAAGCATAAACAGTTGTCACAGATTTGTAATAAAACTTGTACAGTCTCACATACAATATAAGGAATCTCACGCGGGCAGATTTCTTTAGGAAAAAAAAAAACAACAAAAGACTTTACTAAAACAATTAAATAAAAGCAGTTACAAGTAAAAACAGAACATACAAATTTAGGTTACAGTATTAGAAACAAATGGGAAAGTATGCAGGATAAATGCCTTAAAACAGCTTTAACTACTTCTCCACCTTAAAGATGAAAATGTTCAAAGTCCTTTTTCTGTGTAGCAGCTTGGCAGTTTTTTTTTGTTGTGCTCAGGAGAATGTCCAAAGCCAGAATGGCAGTTGTGCTCAGCAAGGATGAGATTCAGTCCTAGCTACCCTGTGATGTCACCCAGCTTTCTGAAATTTGTAGTGTCATCAGTTTTCCAGATGTAAGGAAAATGTTTATTTCTAGGGACATGGATATGTTGTTCATCCACACTCATTGGCAGTATCCTTGCCGCTTTAAATCTTGCCGGAAGGTCTTCAAGCTTGCTCCTCCCACCCACCCGGGTGGTATAACTCTCGGCTCCGCCCCATGACGCCAGATCTTCCTTACCGCTTGGAAGCTCAGGTTCCCTCCTTAACGCTCTGCGTTTGCGACTGGTTCCTATTTCTCCGTTTGCGGATTTAAAATAATATTTTGCAAAAGACTTCAGTCTTGATCCCTCAGCGGCTGCGATGGACCGATCGACTCCCGGTTGGAGATGCCCATGCGGGCAGAAGATGTCTCGGACGGATCCACACTCCACGTGTGTCTACTGCTTAGGCCTTGAGCACGACCCGCAGGCTTGCGACCTGTGCTCATCTTCTCGGCCTACGTCCTCGAAGGCCGTGCTGCCCGATTGCAACTGGGCCGTCCCGAGAAGCGTTTCCCTCCGGTGAAGTCCAAGGAGGCCCGGTCGGCGGTGTCCGCGCGGCTCATGGCGGATCGCCTCGAGCGGATGGTCGCTTCTCGAAGAGGAGGCGGCGCGGGCCGTATCTTCCTCGGCCGCGGCATTTATCCCGCTCTCTCTGGGTTCTTCCTACACGGCTTCCTTTAAGGAGCTTTGTCTGTCCCTCTCCACTAAAGGAGAAGGGCCTGCGTCTGCTGGACCTTATTCTCGGTCCAAAAAGAGGGACAAGGGTAAGTCCCTCCGTCGACGCTCTTGGGAGCGGGAAAGGTCCCTCTCCCCGGGCCGTCGACCGTCGGCTTCGGTCGACCGCTCGGCTTCGGCCACTGGCCTCACGGTGTCCCCGTCAGGTCAGTTGACCGAGACTCCCACTGATGAAGTCGAGATTTTTCTCGACCCATTGGACGGGCTGTCGCCTTTAGCAGCCGAGATTCCCCTCCCCGGTTCCCCGGGAGGAGTTGAGGATCCGTGGGCTCGCCTGTGCCTCGGTTCCGGAGCCCTCGGATGGACCTTCCGAGCGAAGGGAGTGCGGTTCGCCACACCTCCCGCACCGACCCGGAAATTCGGGACTCTGGGTCTCGGTCTCCGGACCTCTTGGCGGTCCAGCGTTCCCACCGTCATAAGCGGTCTCGGTCTCGGCCAGCGATGGCGGCGTCGCCCGCTCGTCCTCGTCCTCCTCCTCGGATGAGGGAGCCGGCGTAAGTCGTAGCGATGCGAGGACCTTATGTTTAACAGCTCCTCCTGGCGAGAATAAGCCGACTCGGACGCCTTGACCATGTAATCAGCTGTCACCGGGCAGCCGACACAACCCTCGACTTGTCCGAGGCCTATACGGGCGGTTGTTGGCCAAAACCAGCTGCTCCACGATTCGGTGGAACCTCCGCCTCCACAGCCACCAATTGGGGCTCCGACCAAGGATTCTCGATCGGCTAAGGGTTTCCCATCGGCTGTCAGTTACCTCACTCCCGACCGACCTCGGCAGGTGAAGGGTGGCTCAGGCCAGAGGCAGCTCTTGAGGACTCTTCCGAGTCCGAAGGCGATTCCTCCTTCTTCTCCCAGCGACTGGACTTGGAGTCTTCAGGAGGTCAGTCAATGGGCGATAGGCCGTCGTCCTTCCTAGGACTGCTTGGCTCATCTAGGTCTACGGGATGGAGCTCGAACCCGTTCAAAGCGGGCCAGGTATCCCCTCACGTGAGATTTTGGACGGGGATTCTCCGGCGGAGAGCCTTTCCGGTGGCGAGGCCATAGTGGGTCCGGCACTGGAACTTTGGCGGCGCCCTGCTTCCTGCCCTGCGCCTTCGGCCAGGATGACCAGGAAGTATCTTGATCCCTACCGGTTCCTTGTCCGGTTTTGGAACTTACCCTCTGCTGAGGGTTGGTTACCGACAGCGTTTTCGGAGCGCCCGGCAAGCCAGGGATGTGGACAAACCTCCTGACAAGAGTCAAGAAAGTGGACTATGTCGGCGAAAGTCGCTCGTCCTCTCTCGGCCTTCGTCAGGCCAGTTCGGCCCGTCCTCATGGCACATTTTCTCATGCCCTGTTGGGCTCCCTGGATGAGGTCATCCCTCATCTTCCCGCCGATCTGCAGACTACGGTTAAGCAGGTGCGGGACCAGGAGCAGAGCAGTGGCCAAACAGCAGCTCCAGACTGCTTTGGATGTGAGGACTCATGTGCTAGATCGGTGGCGCGGTGGCTATCGTCGTGAGGGCTTGGCTGAGGATATCCACCTTCGCCCGGATGCCAGCACAGGTTGGCGGATGTTCCCTTTTGGGGACTGACCTCTTGACCCTGGGGTGGAAGGTCACCTGCAGAGGATGAGAGTCCAATGCTACCTTGGACTCGGTCTCTTCCGCTCAGAAGGACAAGGCCGCGAAACCACAGCCTAAGCCCTTTCGTCCTTCTGTGCCCCGGCGCGCGCCCCCAGCAACGTCAGGGCCAGCAGGCTCGGCCTTGGCATCCCAAACCCAAGCCGCCGGCTTCCTCTAACAGGAGGCAGGGAGGAAAGGGCCCAGGAGGTCCCTCGGCGGTCCCTCCTCCAAGCCTGCCCAGTGACGGGCTGGGGGTGTCGCCCCATCCCGTCACCTTACCCCTGGGTCCCCGTGAAGGCGGCTCCAGCACTTCCGTTCCGCCTGGTCCGCTGTTACCACGGACAGGTGGGTCTTGAAGGTGGTGGGAAGAGGCCTGCCTCTGGAATTCGAAACAGGCACCACCCTTTCAGAGCCGTCGCCCTCAAGAACCGGGATCCCAACCTCACTGGCGGCTCGTCGAACCGACATCCTCTCCTCCTCAGAAGGAGGTGGTAGAGAGGTGGTGGACCCTCTTTCAGACCCAGGGTTTGTGTCCAGGTACTTCCTGGTTCCGAAGCAGACGGGGGCTGGCGCCCCATTCTCGAACCACACGACCTAAACAAGTTCCTAAGGTCTCGAACCTTCAGGATGGTCACTCTGGCTCAGATAGTACCATCCTTGGAGCAGCAGCGTGTGGTTCTGCTCTCTGGACTTGCAGGGCCGCGTTTTCCGTCCCTATCCGTCCGTCTCACCAGAATTCCTTCAGCTTCGAGCAGAAGGATCTCTCTTGATTCAAGCCATGCCCTTGACTTGTCTCCAGCTCCCAGGGTCTTCACCAAATGCATGGCAGTGGTGACAGCATTCCCTCTGCGCGCCGAGGGGTCCGGTGTACCCTTACCTGGACGACTGGCTGATAGCACTCCCTCCAGGAAGGAGGCGGGTGGTCAAGTTCTGGCCCTCCGGGTCTGCTCTCAACTGGGCCTCCTTATCAAGCGAGGCCAAGTCGAGACTCGAGCCAAGCAGGTGATTTTATTCATCCAGGCGCAGCTCGACTTGAGCCAGGCGCGGCTCCAGCGGACAGGGCGAGTTCTTTCCTCCTTTGCCCGATCATTTCTGGTTGGGCAATTCGCCCCTGCCCGGGACTTCCTCGCCTCCTGGGTCTCATGGCGGCCTGTACCAGCGTGGTCCGTTGGGCCCGCTGGAACATGCGTCCCCTTCAGTGGGGACTGGCCAGCCAGTGGTCTGCCTACGATCCTTGGACCAGCTTGTCGGTGACACAGGGGATGTGGAACGCTCTCCAGTGGTGGACCGTTCCAGATCATTTGCAGGAGGGCATCCCGTTCGTCCGCCCCGAGCCGACGGTCTCTCTGTCGACCGATGCCTCTCTGATGGGTTGGGGTGCCCATCTGGGGGAACACCGGGCTCATGGCCTCTGGTCCCCGCGGGAGTCCCGATGCCACATCAACCTGCTGGAGCTCCGAGCGGTCCGCCTAGCTCTCACCGCCTTTGCTCCGTTCCTCCGGGGTCAAGTGGTCCGAGGTCAGGCGGACAATACCACGACCATGTACTATCTAAACGCCAGGCGGGGCCAGCTCCATGCTTCTATGCAAGAGCTCTCGCATTTGGTCACTCGTGCGCAGCCTGGGAGGATCTCCTAGCCATTCACGTGGCAGGGCCTCCAACACCCTGGCCGATGCCCTGAGCGGATAGGGGCTGCATCCCACTGAGTGGTCTCTCCTCCGGAGGTAGTACAGCATCTGTTCTCCCTTTGGGGCACACCTCAGGTGGACCTGTTTGCCTCCATGGAGAGCGAAGCTGAGTCTGTTCCATGCCGCCCCCCTCAGGGGGCTCGCTGCAGGGGATGCCTTCTCGAGGCAATGGACCCCGGGCCTCTTTCGCCTTTCCCCATTTCCCTTGATCCACAAGGTGCTTCTCAAGGCGAGGAGGGACAAGGCGCGAGGTGATTCTGATAGCCCCAGACTGGCCTACGCCAGTTCTGGTACCAGATCTCCTCAGTCTCAGCTCCAGGACTCCGGCAGCTTCCAGCTCGCCGGACCTGCTCTCAGTCAATCAGGGAAGGTGGTCCATCCGGACCTTCAATCCCTGCACCTGATGCCTGGTTCCTGCGGCTAGAGTTCCAGGCTTTGGGTCTTTCGACGAGGTCCTCAATGTAGTTGAGGCGTCCCGTAAGAGTCGACCAGAAAATGCTATGCCTTCAAATGGAAAAGGTTTTCCATTTGGTGTCAGAACAAGAGCTTGGACCCTTCCTCCTGTTCCTTGGCAAGCATCTTGGACTATTTTGGTCCCTTTCTAGTCAAGGGCTTAGGTCGGCGACCTAAGGGTGCACCTGGCAGCCATCTCTGCTTCCAGGCGCGGGCGGGAAGCAGTCGATGGCGCAGGAGAGAAGGTGGTCTGGCGCTTTTTCAAAGGCCTTGATCACATTTCCCTCAAGTCAGGAACCCCCACCTCCGTGGGATCTACTGCTGGTACTGGCAAAGCTCATGGGCAAGCCATTCGAACCTATGCACAGGTGTGCTCTCTCTCACCTGTTGTGGAAGACCGCCTTCTTGGTGGCTATCACGTCAGCCAGAAGGATGGGAGAGCTCCAGGCGCTTTCCATGAGTCTCCTTACCTGGTCTTCCACAGGGACAAGGTTGTCCTCGCCCCACCGAAATTCCTTCCGAAGGTGGTGTCGGAGTTTCACCTTAACCAGGTGTTGACTCTGCGGTGTTTACCCCAATCACACCTCGGAGGCCGAATATAGGCTCCATACTCTGGATCCTAGAAGGCTCGCTTATTATAAGGCTACGGCTGGGAAATCGAGAGAGGTTCGCCAGCTGTTTTGTCACCTACGCTCAAGCCGCATCTGGCAGACCTGCAGCCAAGGACTATAAGCAGGTGGGTAACCTCCTGCATAGATCTCTGCTATAAGTTAGCGGGCATGGAGCCTCCCAGAGGATAAGAGCTCATTCTACCGCCATACTGCTGCAACGGTGGCTGCTTCCAGGGGCGTCCCTATCCAGGAAATCTGCAGGGCTGCTACCTGAAGTCAGCAAACACCTTCATTACCCACTACCACATCGACCTTGAGTCCGCCCGGGATGCTGGTTTTGGGGCCTCGGTTCTCCAGTCTCTCTTCCCAAGTAGAGTATGTGGGGGTGTGCGTCTTGCCTCCCTCCTCCCGGAGAACTGCTAGGTCTGCCAATGAGTGTGGATGAACAACATATCCATGTCCCTAGAAATACGTTACTCACCTGTAACAGGGTTCTAGGAATGGTATATGTTGTTCATCCCGACCCCGACCTCGGCTTGACGCACAACCCTGAGCTTCCAATGAGCCAGATCTAGCGTCATGGGGTAGACCGAGTTATTACCGACCGGTGGGTGGGAGGAGCAAGCTTGAAGACCTTCCGGCAAGATTTAAAGCGGCAAGGATACTGCCAATGAGTGTGGATGAACAACATATACCATTCCTAGAACTCCTGTTACAGGTGAGTAACCTGTATTTTATTTCCCCAACAGTAACCCTCAGCATGGTTTATGACACTTCAAAATTAAGCTTTGAAGTCTAGGTTCCCACAGTAACATACTGGAAGTACATTTTCACACAGCACTGTTAGAAGGATGTGTGCCTTTTTATGTTACCTCACACAGGCCTGTTAGGAAGGTATTTCCTTGGCAAAAACATTCCTGGGCCTCATAAAATGTGATATCCTATCATAGTTCCGGAGATCACAAGCAGTCTGCTTCTGTAGTGTAGTGTAGTGTTTAAGCAGTGTCAGTGGCTCAGTAGGTAGCACACTCGCCTCTGAGGCCCGGAGATCAGAGGGCTGTGGGTTCAGTTCCCACATCTGGCACTTGGGTTAATATCCCAGTACTGACACTGTAATGCAGCATGAGAGGGGTGCTGCATTTCTGAGGTGCCGTCTTTCGGATGAGACGTTAAACCGAGGTCCCATCTGCCTGGATTGATGGTAGTTCAGGTGGATGTTAAAGATCCCATGGCACTTATCGAAAAGAGTAGGGGAATTTCCCCGGTGTCCTGGCCAAATTTCCTTCATTCACTAAAAATAGCACCAACAGCTTAATCTGGTTCAAGGTCAGTTGCCATTCATCTGTATCCCCCTCCCCCCGGGTCGTGCCTGAAAATAGGCAGGTTCTAGGGACATGGATATGTTGTTCATCCACACTCATTGGCAGGTATCCTTGCCGCTTTAAATCTTGCCGGAAGGTCTTCAAGCTTGCTCCTCCCACCCACCCGGGTGGTATAACTCGGCTCCGCCCATGGCGTAGATCTTCCTTACGGCTTGGAAGCTCAGGTTCCTCCTTAGCGCTCTGCGTTTGAGACTAGTTCCTATTTCTCCGTTTGCGGTTTAAAATAAAATTTGCAAAGACTTTCAGTCTTCTATATCCCTCATGACTCGATGGACAAATCGACTCCCAGATTTGGAGATGCCCATGCGGGCAAGAAGATGTCTCGGACGGATCCACACTCCACGTGTGTCTACTGCTTAGGCCTTGAGCGACCGCGGGCTTGCGACCTGTGTTCATCTTTCTGCGACCTCGTCCTCGAGGCCGTGCTGCCCGGTTGCAACTGGGCCGTCCCGAGCGTTTCCCTCGGTGAAGTCAAGGGAGGCCGGTTGGCGGTGTCCTTGACGGCGGGCTCGGCCGGATCAGCTCGGCGGATGGTAAGCCCTCGAAGAAGGAGGCGGCGGGTGAAGTCTTCCTCGGCAGTAGCATTTATCCAGCTCTCTCTGGGTTCTTCCTGCGGCTTCTTTTAAGGAGCTTTGTCTGTCCCTCTCCACTAAAGGAGAAGGGCCTGCGTCTGCTGGACCTTATTCTCGGTCAAAAAGAGGGACAGAGGTAAGTCCCTCGTCGGCGCTCTTGGGAAGCGGAGGTCCCTCTCCCGGGCTGTCGGCCGTCGGCTTGATCGACCGCTCGGCCGGACCACTGGCCTCACGGTGTCCCCGTCAGGTCAGTTGACCGAGACTCCCACCCGATGAAGTCGAGATTTTCCTCGACCCATTGAATGAGCTGTCGCCTTTAGCGGCGAATTCCCCTCTCCCGGTTCCCCGGAGGTTGAGATCCGTGGGCTCGCCTGCCTCGGGTTCGGAGCCCTCAGACAGACCATCCGAGCAGAAGGAGTGCGGTTCCGGCCGCACACCCTCCAGCTCCGACCTCGGAAATTCCGGGACTCGGTCTCGGTCTCGGACCTCTCGGCGGTCCAGCCGATCCCACCGTCATAGGCGGTCTCGGTCTCGGCAGTCGTGGCGCGTCGCCGCTCGTCCTCGTCCTCCTCCTCGGATGAGGAGGCTTGGCGTAAGTGCGTCGACGATGCGAGGACCTTATGTTGCAACAGCTCCTCCTGGCGGGAATAAGCCGACCCGTCGCTTCCCGGCCATTAGATAACTGTCACGGGCAGCCGACACAACCCCTCGACTCATCCGAGGAGCTATACCCAGGCGGTTGTTCGGCCAAAACCAGTGCTCCACGATTCCGGTGGAACCTCACCCTCCACAGCCACCAATTGGGGGCTCGACCAAGGATTCTCGGTCGGCTGGGGTCTACCCATCGGCTGTCGATTACCTCCTCCCGACCGACCTCGGCGGGTGAAGGGTGGCTCAGGCGAGGCAGCTCTTCGAGGACCTCTTCAGAGTCCGAAGATGATTCATCCTTTTTCTCCAGCGACTGGACTTGGGAGTCTTCAGGGTCAGTCAATGGACGAAGCCCGTCGTCCTTCCTAGGACTGCTTCGGCTCATCTCGGAGTCTACCGGGATGGAGCTCGAACCCGTTCCAAGCGGGCCAGGTATCCCTCACGGAGATTCTGGACCGAAGGATTCTCCAGCGGAGGCCTTTCCGGTGCGCGAGGCCATGATGGGTCCGGCACTGGAGCTTTGGCAAGCGCCCTGCTTCCTGCCCTGCGCCTGGCCAGGATGGCCAGGAAGTATCGCGGTCCCTACGGTTCCTTGTCGGTTTTGAACACCCTCTGCGGAGGGTTGGTTACCGACAGCGTTTTCCGGCCCGACAGCGCCAGGATGTCAGACAAACCTCCTGACAAGAGTCCAAGAAATTGGACTATGTAGGGCAAAAGTCTACGCTCGTCCTCTCTCGGCCTTCGTCAGGCCAGTTCGGCGTCCTCATGGCACATTTTCTCATGCCTGTTGAAACTCCTGGATGAGGTCATCCCTCATCTTCCGCCCGATCTGCAGACTACGGTTAAGCAGGTGCGGGACCAGGGCAAGGGCAGTGGCCAAACAGCAGCTCAGACTTCACGTTGGATATAGGGGACTCATGTGCCAGATCGGTGGGCGGCCGCGTTGGCTTCTCGTCAGCAAGCAGCTGAGGATATCCACCTTTACCCGGATACCCAGCACAAGTTGGCGGATGTTCCCTTTTAGGGACTGACCTCTTGACCCTGGGGTGGAAGGTCACCTGCAGAGGATCGAGAGAGTCCAATGCTACATTGGACTCGGTCTCTTCGCTCAGAAGGACAAGGCACGTGACCACAGCCTAAGCCCTTTAGGTCCTTCCTGGCCTTTGACAGCCTTGACCCAACAACGTCAGGGCCAGCAGGCTTGGCATCCCAAACCCAAAAGCCGCGACTTCCTCTAACAGGGAGGCAGGGAGGAAAAGGCCCAGGGAGGTCCCTCGGCCGGTCCCTCCTCCAAGCCTGCCCAGTGGCGGCTGAGGTGGTGTCGCCCCCATTCCGTCACCTTACCCTGGGTCCCCGATGAGAGGCGGCTCCAACACTTCCGTTCCGCCTGGTCAGCGGTTTCCCACGGACAGGTGGGTCTTGAAGGTGGTGGGAAGAGCCTGCCTCTGGATTCGAGGCGAGGCACCACCCTTCAGGCACGTGCGCCCTCGAGAGCCGGGATCCCAGCCTCACTGGCGGCTCGTCGAGGCGACGCCGCTCTCCTCCTCCAGAAGGAGGTGATAAGAGAGGTGGTGGACCCTCCTTCCAGACCCAGGGTTTGTGTCCAGGTACTTCCTGGTTCCGAGCGGACGGGGGCTGGGCGCCCCATTCTCGACCTACACGACCTAAACAAGTTCCTAAGGTCTCGAACCTTCAGGATGGTCACTCTGGCTCAGATAATACCATCCTTGGAGCAGTGTGTGGTTCTGCTCTCTGGACTTGCAGGACGCGTTTTCACGTCCCTATCAAGTCCGTCTCACCAGAGGATTCCTTGGCTTCGGCGGAAGGATCCCTCTTTGAGTTCAAGCCATGCCCTTGACTTGTCTCCAGCTCCCAGGGTCTTCACCAAATGCGCAGCGGTGGTGAGCAGCATTCCTGCGGCGGGGGTCGGGTGTACCCTTACCTGGACGACTGGCTGATAGCAGCTCCCTCCAGGAAGGAGGCGGGTGGTCCAGAGATCTGGCCCTCAGGTCTGCTCTCAACTGGGCCTCCTTATCAGCGAGGCCAAGTGAACTCGAGCGAAGCAGGTGATTCTATTCATCGGGCGCAGCTCGACTCTCTTCGAGCCAGGCGCGGCTCCCGGCGGACAGGGCCGAGGTTCTTTCCTCCTTTGCCCGATCATTTCTGGTTGGGCAATTCGCCCTGCCGGGACTTCCTCGCCTCCTGGGTCTCATGGCGGCCTGCACCAGCGTGGTCCGTTGGGCCCGCTGGAACATCGTCCCCTTCAGTGGGACTGGCCAGCCAGTGGTCTGCAGCTGCGATCCTTTGGACCAGCTTGTGTCGATTGACTGGGATGTGGGCAGCTCTCCAGTGGTGGACACGGTTCCAGATCATTTGCAGGAGGGCATCCGTTCATCCGCCCGAGCCGGCCGGTCTCTCTAGCCGACGATGCCTCTCTGATGGGTTGGGGTGCCCATCTGGGAACACCGGGCTCATGGCCTCTGGTCCTCCGGGGAGTCCGATGCCACATCAACCTGCTGGAGCTCGAGCGGTCCGCCTAGCTCTCA
The DNA here is from genome assembly GCA_016271365.2 of Neoceratodus forsteri. NCBI lineage: Eukaryota > Metazoa > Chordata > Ceratodontiformes > Ceratodontidae > Neoceratodus > Neoceratodus forsteri. Next base: position 1,020,569,200 of record CM028134.1, read on the forward strand.
CCGCCTTTGCTCGTTCCTCCGGGGTCAAGTGGTCCGAGTCAGGCGGACAATACCACGACCATGTACTATCTAAACCCCAGGCGGGAACGCTCCATGCTTCTATGCAAGGAAGCTCTCCGCATTTGGTCACTCGTGCGCAGCCTGGGCGGATCTCCTAGCCATTCACGTGGCAGGAGCCTCCAACACCCTGGCCGATGCCCTGAGCCGGATAGGGGCTGCATCCGAGTGGTCTCTCCTGCCGGAGAGGGTACAGCATCTGTTCTCCCATTGGGGCACACCTCAGGTGGACCTGTTTGCCTCCAGGGAGAGCGAAGCTGAGTCTGTTCCATGCCCGCCCCCTCAGCAGGGCTCGCTGCAGGGGATGCCTTCTCGAGGCAGTGGACCCCGGGCCTCTTTACGCCTTTCCCCATTTCCCTTGATCACAAGGTGCTTCTCAAGGCGAGGAGGGACAAGGCGCAGGTGATTCTGATAGCCCCAGACTGGCCTCGCCAGTTCTGGTACCAGATCTCCTCAGTCTCAGCTCCAGGATTCACGGCAGCTTCCAGCTCGCCGGACCTGCTCTCAGTCAATCAGGGAAGGTGTTCCATCCGGACCTTCAATCCCTGCACCTGGCGGCCTGGTTCTGGCGGCTAGAGTTCCAGGCCTTGGGTCTTTCCGACGAGGTCCTCAATGTAGTTGAGAGTCCCGTAAGGAGTCGACCAGAAAATGCTATGCCTTCAAATGGAAAAGGTTTTCCATTTGGTGTAGAGCAAGAAGCTTGGACCCTTCCTCCTGTTCCTTGGCAAGCATCTTGGACTATTTATGGTCCCTTTCTAGTCAAGGGCTTAGGTCGGCGACCTAGGGTGCACCTGGCAGCCATCTCTGCAGGCGCGGGCAGAGGAAGCAGTCAGTGGCGCAGGAGAGAGGTGGTCTGGCGCTTTCAAGGCCTTGATCACATTTCCCTCAGTGCGGGAACCCCCACCTCCGTGGGATCTACTGCTGGTACTGGCAAAGCTCATGGGCAAGCCATTCGAACCCATGCACAGGTGTGCTCTCTCTCACCTGTCGTGGAAGACCGCCTTCTTGGTGGCTATCATGTCAGCCAGAAGGATGGGAAACTCCAGGCGCTTCCATCAGTCTCCTTACCTGGTCTTCCACAGGGACAAGGTTGTCCTCGCCCCCACCGAAATTCCTTCCGAAGGTGGTGTCGGAGTTTCACCTTAACCAGGTGTTGACTCTGCCAGTGTTCTACCCCAATCACACCTCGGAGGCCGAATATAGGCTCCATACTCTGGACCCTAGAAGGGCGCTCGCTTATTATAAAGGCGCCTGGCTGAAATTCGGGAGAGGTTAGCCAGCTGTTTGTCACCTACGCTGAAGCCGCATCTGGCAGACCTGCAGCCAAGCGGACGATAAGCAGGTGGGTAACCTCCTGCATAGATCTCTGCTATAAGTTGGCGGGCATGGAGCCTCCCAGAGGGATAAGAGCTCATTCTACCCGCCATACTGCTGCAGCAGTGGCTGCTTCCAGGGACGTCCCATCCAGGAAATCTGCAGGCTGCTACCGAGTCAGCAAACACCTTCATTACCCACTACCACATCGACCTTGAGTCACGCGGGATGCTGGTTTTGGGGCCTCGGTTCTCCAGTCTCTCTTTCCCAAGTAAGTATTGGGGTGTGCGTCTTGCCTCCCTCCTCCCGGAGAACTGCTAGGAGTCTGCCAATGAGTGTGGATGAACAACATATCCATGTCCCTAGAAATACAGGTTACTCACCTGTAACAGGAGTTCTAGGAATGGTATATGTTTGTTCATCCTACAAACCCGACCTCCCGGCTCGAGACTATCAACCTGAGCTCCAGCGGCCAGATCTGGCGCTCATGGGGCTCGAGTTATACCACCCGGTGGGTGGAGGAGCAAGCTTGAAGACCTTCCGGCAAGATTTAAAGCGGCAAGGATACCTGCCAATGAGTGTGGATGAACAACATATACCATTCCTAGAACTCCTGTTACAGGTGAGTAACCTGTATATTTGTCTAGTGTACTTACCCGGTCAACAAAAGCTAAATAAATAAATAAATAAAGTAGTGCATGTTTATGGCAGGTAAATGGCTTTTGGCACATCACTGTCAAAAGAACCTGCGAATTAAGATCCCCCCTTACTGGTAAATTGGTGGCCTTTGAGTCAAAAGGTCACCCCTTTTAAAAAAAAAAAATCTTAGTTTCCCTATGCCTTGAATTAACACTGGCATGGGCATACACAGAAATCACATAATACAATATATAACATAAATATATGTTGCAAATAATGATTGGCAGATGGCTAGCTCGCAACACTGGTGATATATGCAGAGCTGCAGCTTGGAGCACAGCGTGTCATTGAGGTGCAGGTTGGGAAGCATAGGAAAACCAGAAGCAGTTATAAAATTTGCAAGTAGCGTTTTATTATTTTCAACAACAAATTAATATAATTGTGCAGGATAGCTTTTATACAGGCAGTTCAAACAAAACAAAGTCCTTCCTCGGAGGGTATCTCTAATTCTAAATTTCAGTCTCTCTCTCTCACAAACAAAAATTGCTGCTCTTTTTATAAGAAGTCTGTGCCTGGCAATTAATTTCTGCATCCTGAGCTTATTAAGAGACATTCTGTTTCTCACAAAATGTATCAGAGCTTTGTCAGTTTCTTTCCTGGCAGGTACAACAAAATAGAAAATGGTATCCCAGAACAAATATTCTGTTGACAACTCTACCAAAGAGCTTATGGAAGTCAAACTGCATCTGAAAGTTAACCCACTGAGTTCCAAATAACTTCTTGCAATCATTTCAACAATACAGCTATATGCATTTTCAAACCAAGGGATCCCAGATTCTCACAAAGATTCACATATATTTTTATAACCACAGATAAATAAGGGGGAAGAAAAGATAGAAAAGGCAGGAAACAACAAGTGAAGGCAGGGAGATAGGGGGGGGATTGTGAGACCATCAGGGTGCTCAGTGCCTAGGTCTCACAACAAAATTTGATTGCGCAAGAAGACAGACAAGAGACGGAAAAGGAGAGGATAGAACAAATAATTGCTTTTAACTCTCTCTGCATGATGAATGGGACAGGGTCTTCTTCAACTCTGTCGCACAGTGCACACTTTTGTTAAGCACTATGCCCTGGATGTCCATTCCAGGCAGCATGCCACCTTTGGCAGGACTATGCTGAATGAATGAAGTAAGAAGTAGTGGCAAGCACCTAGGGTGGTGGTGCAACTCTGAACACCTGGAACTTGTAGTAAATAGACGGTTGCACTACCCCTCTCGAAGGAGACTCAAAAAGCAGTTTCATAAAGAAAAGTCACTTTATTTGAACTGTCCTTACATTTTGCCCCCACCACTAGGGAGCTTCATCAGTGGTGGGGGTAAAACGTAAGGACGGTGGTGGTATGCCATCACCATGCTTCTGCAAGCTGTACAAGTTGATAAGTGATGTGGCAATTCAAATAAAGTGACTTTTTTTTAAGAAACTGATTTTTGAGTCTCCTTCAGGAGGGGTGAGTGCAACCGTCTATTTATGCTGAATGAATGTTGTTTCTTACACCCCTAGTTTGGGGAATTTTGTCTGAGCTTGAAACTCTGACCCACTAGTGTGAATTAATGATGAACATTGATTCCTGGAAGATATGAAAATTACGTACTCGCTGTAATTCTTGATCTTGCAGGAATATCTTCACCATTGATTCACCCACCATCCCTTGGGCTCACAGTATGTTTCACTGGTCTTCACCACTTGTACTTTGTTTAGGCTGTGAAGACACTGTGTTACTGGTTTGTTGACCATTCTTACATAGGTCACCATCACTATCTTGTGCCTTTAGGTTAAATGCATGTACCCGACCCTCCAGCTTGACCTAAGCCATAGCACAGCTTAGGAAGGTCACCAAATAGCAATAGTTGTTAGGTTATGCTGCACCTCCTTGGTAAAAAAAAAGGTACTGAGGTGGTTGTTGGCTGGTGCCGAGGTAAGTCTTGTGCTGCAAGATCCCTTTTGCGGTGCTGTGCTGGTGTGCAGCTTACCTCGGCACCAGCCTTCCTGAAAGTTCTGGCTCCTAGCCGCCCTGGATAAGACTAGTGTGAATCAGTGGTGAAGATATCCCTGTTTGTGCCTGGCTTTCAAACTACAACAGCCTGGAGCCACTCCCCCCCCAACCCCAAGTCTACGAGACCTGCTCGTCCCTAAAACTAACAGGAGAGAGCGCAGGTCTACCGATCGGAAACTACTTGAAATACCCAGAGCCAAAACATCCCTTAGCCTTCGTTCTGCCGGGGTGTCCCTACCTAAACTTTGGAACAATATCCCGGGAGAGCTTCAAGACAGCACTTCCCCTGGGGATTTCAAGAAAGCACTAAAATCCCACCTGGACATAGGGGCACGGTGCTGCTTCTACAGTTGAGGCTACGCAAATGGCTGTCCTGAATGGGGTGGCAGCCACAGACCAGTAGACACTGGAGGGAGGGTAAGCTTAGGGGGGAGGGATGCTACGGCGCTTATCTAGGTGGGCTATCATTTAATGTGTCTGTCTCTCCTTGTTGTCCTAACAAAAGGTTCAGGCTACTGTTTGGAGTCTGAATATGATGTACTACATGCTGCTATGTGTATTCCTACCGCACTTTATAATCATTGATTCACTGTATGTATCATAGCTTTGGTCGTCTTCTCCCTAGGTACATGTGACTAATCCCGGGTCACCCCTGAAAAAGGGACTGTCAAGGTCTCAGTGGGCCCACCTGGTTACCAAAATTTAAATAAATATTCCTAGAAGATCGTGAATTATAGTTAGCACTTGATTGTCATATTTGAGGCACACCTATGCATGCACACATCATGACATCACCACTCGTACTGTGCCGGTACAGTAAGGGTCAGAAAATGGAAAATTGGGCCTTGGCAGTGGAGGCTAAGTAACCTGATATATCCGGCCCCTCAACCAGGACATCCCAGTTTGGCATAAGCTGCATATCCTGTCAGAGGGGACCTGCCACCCTTTCAACCCCACCTGCGGATGTCCATGGCTATGGATCAGTTAAGGGATGCCTGTCTGGTAAGTGGCAGTGGGGGGTCCATGTGCCAGAGGTGAAGGGGGCATAAACAGAATGGGGGAAGGGAGATGTAGGTCAGAAATGTTCACTGTAACGTGCACCACTGCTTTACAGTATGTAAATACAGGACATACGTTAGGGACAGACAAATCTTTGTTTTTTCAGGATAAGTTAAAAATGTTGAAGGTACATCCTAGCCTCTTGTTTGGCAATCACCACACCAGCTCATGTGGCGCTGTAGAAGAGTTTTTTAATATATTTTTTCATCCTGAGTTTATAAGAAATGTCTTTTTTGTGTCTCCCCCAAAAAAAAACAGCACTGAGATGGTGGAGGATGACACTCGGATTGCCCTGGGGCCAGGGCGAGGCACTCCAGTGCTGGAAAGGGAAATGCTGACTTGTATCCTGTGTCAGGAGGAACAGGAGGTGAGAGTCGAGAAGCCTTCCATGGTGCTAACAGCCTGTATTCAGCGATCCACCATCCTGACTCAGAGCAAGGGGAAGCCTCTCCCAAACACAGGTAACCGTGCCCACCAGCGAGAGGGCTGTCAGTCTTTTGTGCTTTATCATTGCTCCACTGATTCCTTGTCGCAAGACATTTTATTTCTAAAAGTAAGGGCTGCTTTAAACAGAAATGTTAGCTTTATTCCAAAGGCTGTGTATAGCTTTGATTACAGTGACGTAATTTGCACTCAAAACAGTCTGATCCCTTTGCTGGTTTGCAAAAAAATTGCTCCTGTTCAGTAGGTACCAGCCTCTTTTTGGCAACCAGGTGTCCATGCATACTTCTGAATGGTGCATATATGTTCAGTGGTCATTGCTAATGTCTAACAATAAATAGACTTGTGTTATAAAGATATGTGTTTGTAAACACTTCACCCCCACCTCCAAGCAAACATCTTTGTAAAACAGTTCTGTTTTGAGCAGGCAGAGAGATTGGCAGACCTAGCTCACATGCAGTGCTTTATCCTGTGGTCTAGTACTCCTTTCTAATTGCTTATCCATCTTCAGTGTATGTGTCTCTATCTTGTCTTCTTCTCCATCGGTCTCTCCCCCCTCACCCTGCAGCTGCGTTTGAACTCGAGCTGTGCACCTGATATCCACAATTGATGAAAAGGCTAGATGTCATCCTCCCCTCCCCCCACCACCTCGAGAAGCAGTACACATTGGCCATGCTATGACCCTTTTGCTCCACCAACACCAAAAATAAAATGTCCTCAGCAATACCACCCCCGACTAAATTAAAGACCTAGTGTACTGCCTAGAATTAATAGTAATTTTCAGAAATAGCCAGCTGTCTCTTCTTCTTATTTATTTATTTGTTTCAATTCTAGGATTACAATTACCTTTTAGCCCAGGGCTCTTTTACAAAGGTTCCACGTCAAAATGTCTTCTTATATCTGAAGTAGTTTGTTTCCCCTCTGTTTTGCCAATTAAAAGATTTTCACAGTGGTGGAATTCAAGCATGCAGCATGGGACAGTCATAAGGCAATTCTAGGGGGTTGGGGTAGGAAGAAGTAGGCTGCTGGTTAACTAGGATCTGCAGCTTATCCAATAGGTAGGGAAATGGGCAGACTGGGTGGGCAAAGCGGTCCTTATCTGCCGTCAAAATCTATGTTCTAGGGACATGGATATGTTGTTCATCCACACTGTCTGGCAGGTATCCTTGCCACTTTAAATCTTGCCGGAAGGTCTTCAAGCTGGCTCCTCCCACCCAACCGGGTGGTAAAACTCTCGGCTCCGCCCCATGACGCCAGATCTTCCTTACCGCTTGGAAGCTCAGGTTCCCTCTTTAACGCTCTGCGTATAAGACTGGTTCCTAATTCTTCGATTTTTTCGAATTTAAAAGTTTTTTGCTTAAAAGACTTCGGTCTTCTCTCCCTCGCGGCTGCGATGGACAAATTGACTCCCGGTTTGCGGAGATGCCCTTGCGGGCAGAAGATGTCTCGGACGGATCCGCACTCCACGTGCGTCTACTGTCTAGGCCTGGAGCACGACCCGCAGGCCTGCGACCTGTGCTCTTCCTTTTCGGCCTACGTCCTCGAAGACTGTGCTGCCCGTTTACAACTGGGGCGTCCGAAGCGTTTTCCTCCGGTAAAGTCAAAAGAGGCCCAGTCTGGCGGTTTCACAGCGGCCGGGGCTCGGCGGATCAGCTGAGCAGATGATCGCCCTCGAAGAGGAGGCGGTGCGGGCCGCTTCTACCTCGGCTGCGGCATTTGTCTCGCCTCTCTCTCTGTGCCTCTTATTCAGCTTCTTTTAAGGAGCTTTGTCTGACCCTCTCTACTAAAGGTGAGGGACCAACTTCTGCTGGACCGTTTTCTCGGTCCAAAAAGAGAGACAAGGGTAAGTCCCACCGTCGACGCTCTTGGGAGCGGGAAAGATCCCTCTCCCCGAGTTGTCGGCCATCGACTTCGGTCGACCGCTCGGCTTCGGCCACTGGTCTCACGGTGTCCCCGTCAGGCCAGTTGACCGAGACTCCCGTCGACCCGTTGGATGGGTTGTCGGCAGGAGAAGCCGAGAATCCCCTCTCCCCGGTTCCCCACGTGGGAGTTGAGGACCCCGTTGGCTTGTCTGTGCCTCCGGTTCCGGAGCCTTCGGTTGAACCCTGCGAACCGAGGGGAGTGCAGGTCCCGACACCTCCCTGCACCGTCCTCGGGGAAGCTGAGGTTCTCAGTCTCGGTCTCAGACTTCTTGGCGGTCCAGCCGATCCGCTGTCATCGGCGGTCTCGGCGCGCCACTTTCGTCCTCTTCCTCCTCCTCGGACGAGGAAACCGGCGTAAGTTGCGTCGGCGATATGAGGGGACCTCGTAGCGCAACAGCTCCTTCTGACTGGGAACAGGCCGATGCCGTCGCCTTCCCCGGCCATTAAATGGCTGTCACCGGAGCGGCCAAAACAACCCCTCGTTTTATCCGAGGAGCCTGTTCCCAGGCCGGTTGTTCAGCCAAAACCAGCTGCCCCACCGATTCCGGTGGAACCTCTGCCTCCATGCCGTTAGTTGGGGCTCCGACCAAGAATTCTTGGTCGGCTCAGGGACTGCCCCATAGGCTGTCTGTCACCCTCACTCCCGATCGACCTCGGCAGGTGGAGGGTGGCTCAGGCCCGAGGCAGCTCTTTGAGGACTATTCCGAGTCCGAAGACGATTCCTCCCTTTTCTCCAAGCGAATGGACTTGGAGTCCTCAGGAGGACAGTCGGTGGACGATAGCCCTTCGTCCTTCCTGGGATTGCTTCGGCTCATCTCGGAGTCCACTGGGATGGAGCTCGAACCTGTTTTTAAGCGGGCCAGGTATCCCCTCATGGAGATTCTGGACTGAGGGGATTCCCCTGAGCCTTTCGGTGGCGAGGCCATAGTGGGCCCGGCCTTGGAGCTCTGGCAGCGCCTGCCCTGCCCTCGCCTTGACCAGGATGGCCAGGAAGTATGACGATCCCTACCGTTCCTTGTCTGGTTTTTCGGAACACCCCTCGGCCGAGGGGTTAGTTACCAGCAGCGTTTTCTGGTGTGCCGGGAACGCTAGGGATGTGGACAAACCTCCCGACAAGGAGTCCAAGAAATTGGACTACGCCGGGCGAAAAGTCTACGCTGCATCCTCCCTCGGCCTTCGCCAGGCCAGTTCGGCCGTTCTCTTGGCACATTTCTCTCATGCCTTGTTGGGTTCCCTGGACGAGGTCGTCCCTCATCTTCCCGCGGATCTGCAGACCACGGTTAGGCAGGTGTGGGACCAGGGCAGTGGCCAAACAGCAGCTTCAGACTGCTTTGGACATTGGGGACTCATGTGCCAGGTCTGTGGCGGCCGCAGTGGCTATGCGTCGTCGGGCTTGGCTGAGGATATCCACCTTCACTTCGGATACCCAGCACAGGTTGGCGGATGTCCCCTTCTTGGGGACCGACCTCTTCGGCCCTGGGGTGGAAGGTCACCTGCAGAGGATCGAGAAGTCCAATGCTACCTTGGACTCTGTCTCATCCGCTCAGAAGGACAAAGGCATAAACACAGCCTAAGCCCTTTCGTCTTTCTGCCCAGCGCGTCCAGCCAACAGCGTCAGGGCCAGCAGGCTGGGCTTGGCATCCCGACCCAAGCCGGGCTTCCTCCAACAGGAAGCAGGAGGTAAAGGCCCAGGAGGCCCCTCGTGACCCCTCCTCAAGCCTGCCCAGTGACTGGCTGAGGGTGTCGCCCCAACCCCGTCACCTCACCCCAGGTTCCCCCCGAGGGGGGATGGCTCCGGCACTTCCTTTCCGCCTGGTCCGTTATTACCACGGACAGGTGGGTGTTGGAGGTGGTGGGAAAAGGCCTGCCTGTGGAGTTCGAGCAGGCCCCGGCCTTCAGAGCCGTCGCACCTCGGGGTCCGCCAGCCTCACTGTCAGGCTCGCCGAGCCGACCTTCTCTCCTCCTCCAAAGGAGGTGATCAGGAGGTGGCGGACCCTCCCTCGAACCGGGGTTTGTCTCCAGGTACTTCCTGGTTCCGAAGCGGACGGGGCTGGCGCCCATTCTCGATCTACGACCTAAACAAGTTCCTAGGTCTCGAACCTTCAGGATGGTCACTCTGGCTCAGATAATACCATCCCTGGAACCGGCGTGTGGTTCTGCTCTCTGGACCTGCAGGGGCGTTCTTTCACGTCCCTATCCGTCCGTCATGGAAGTTCCTTACGCTTTCAGCGGAGGGATCCCCACGAGTTCGAGCCATGCCCCCCGGCCTGTCTCCAGCTCCCAGAGTCTTCACCAAATGCATAGCAGTGGTGAGCAGCCTTCCCTCTTGGCGCCGAGGGTCCAGGTGTGACCCTTACCTGGACGATTGGCTGATGCGCCCCTCAGACAGGAGGTGGAGTGGTCAGAGATCTGGCCCTCCAGGTTTGCTCTCAAATCGGCCTTCTCATCAAGCGAGGCCAGAGTCGAACTCGAGCGAAGCAGGTGATTCTTTTCACCGGGGCAGAGCTCGGGCTCGCCCGAGCCAGACCACGGCTCCCGGGTGGACAGGGCCGAGTTCTTACCTCCTTTGCCCAGTCATTTCTGGTTGGGCAATCGCGCCCTGCCGGGACTTCTCGCCTCCTGGGTCTCATGGCGGCCTGTACCAGCATGGTCCGTTGGGCACGCTGGCACATCGCCTCCTTCAGTGGGGACTGGCCAGCCAGTGGTCACAATGCTGCGATCCATTGGACCAGCTAGTGACGGTGACCCAGGGGATGTGGAACGCTCTCCAGTGGTGGACCGTTTCAGTTCATCTGCAGGAGGGCATCCCGTTTGTCCACCCCGAGCCAACGGTCTCCCTATCGACCGATGCCTCTCTGATGGGTTGGGGTGCCCATCTGGGGGAACACCGGGCGCACGGCCTCTGGTACCCGCGGGAGTCCCGATGCCACATCAACCTGCTGGAGCTCCGAGCGGTCCGCCTAGCTCTCACCGCCTTTGCTCCGTTTCTCCGGGGTCAGGTGGTCCGAGTCAGAGCGGACAAAACCCGACCATGTACTGTCTAAACACGCAGGCGGGGCAGCGCTCCATGCTTCTATGCAGGGCTCTCCGCATTTGGTCACTCGTGCGCAGCTTGGAGGCGGATCTCCTAGCCATTCATGTGGCAGGAGCCTCCAACACCCTGGCCGATGCCCTGAGCCGGATAGGGGCTGCATCCCACGAGTGGTCTCTCCTGCCGGAGATAGTACAAGATCTGTTTTCCCATTGGGGCACACCTCAGGTGGACCTGTTTGCCTCCAGGGAGAACGCGAAGCTGAGGCTGTTCCATGCCCGCCCTCCTCAGCAGGGCTCGCTGCAGGGGGATGCCTTCTCGAGGCCGTGGACCCCGGGCCTCTTCTACACCTTTCCCCCTTTTCCCTTGATACACAAGGTGCTTCTCAAAGCAAGGAGGGACAAGGCGCAGGTGATTCTGATAGCCCCAGACTGGCCCCGCCAGTTCTGGTACCCAGATCTCCTCAGCCTCAGCTCCAGGCTCCCGAGGCAGCTTCCAGCTCGTCCGGACCTGCTCTCCAGTCAGTCAGGGAAGGTGTTCCATCTGGACCTTCAATCCCTGCACCTGGCGGCCCGGTTCCTGGCGGCTAGAGTTCCAGGCCTTGGGTCTTTCCGGCCGAGGTCCTCAATGTAGTTGAGGCGTCCCGTAGAGTCGACCAGGAAATGCTATGCCTTCAAATGGAAGAGATTTTCCATTTGGTGTCAGAACGAAGAGCTTGGACCCTTCCTCCTGTTCCTTGGCAAGCATCTTGGACTATTTATGGTCCCTTTCTCGTCAAGGGCTTAGGTCGACGAACCTAAGGGTGCACCTGGCAGCCATCTCTGCTTACCGGGCGCGGGCCGGGGAGCAGTCGGTGGCGCAGGAGAAGGTGGTCTGGCGCTTTTTCAAAGGCCTTGATCACATTTCCCCTCCGGTGCGAGAACCTCCACCTCCGTGGGATTTACTGCTGGTACTGGCAAAGCTCATGGGCAAGCCATTCGAACCAGTGCACAGGTGTGAACTCTCTCACCTGTCGTGGAAGACCACCTTCTTGGTGGCTGTCACGTCAGCCAGAAGGATGGGAGAGCTCCAGGCGCTCTGCATCGAGTCTCCTTACCTGGTCTTCCACAGGGACAAGGTTGTCCTGCGCCCCCACCCGAAATTCCTTCCGAAGGTGGTGTAGTAGTTTCACCTTAACCAGGTGTTGACTCTGCCAGTGTTCTACCCCAGTCACACCTCGGAGGCCGAATACAGGCTCCATACTTTGGACCCTGGAAGGGCACTCGCTTATTATAAGGAGCGCACGGCTGAAATTCGGGGAGAGGTTCGCCAGCTGTTTGTCACCTACGCTGAAGCCGCACCTGGCAGACCTGCAGCCAAGCGGACGATAAGCAGGTGGGTAACCTCCTGCATAGATCTCTGCTATAAGTTGGCAGGCATGGAGCCTCCCAGAGGGATAAGAGCTCATTCTACCCGCCATACTGCTGCATGGGTGGCTGCTTCCAGGGACGTCCCTATCCAGGAAATCTGCAGGGCTGCTACCTGGAAGTCAGCACACACCTTCATCACCCATTACCACATCGACCTTGAGTCACGCCGGGGTGCTGGTTTTGGGGCCTCGGTTCCCCAGTCTGTCTTTCCCAAGTAAGTATCGGGGGTGTGCGCCTTGCCTTCCTCCACCCAGAGAACTGCTAGGAGTCTGCCAGACAGTGTGGATGAACAACATATACCATTCCTAGAACTCCTGTTACAGGTGAGTAACCTGTATTTTCTACCTGGCAGCACTAGATACGATGTGTGAAACAGCTGATGTAATGAGTAACATCGGATGCCAGTGAAATGGGAGGAACAGGGCAAGTATGTCTGTTTCTGGGTAAAACATTGTGTTCACATCACACACAATACAGTTTCCGGGTGAAACATTGCTATTCACATCACAACCAATACTGCTAGGTAGGAAACCATCTAATGAGTACACAGGAAAACAAAAATAAGGGACTACTTTTAAAAATTACAAAAAGTGCTGTCTATTTTTTTCTGCTAACTAGCTCTTTAAAAGGTCTTCAATGGATTTCTGCAGTACTCCTCCTTTACTCCTTATACATCAGGGCCACATTTTCCTTATAAGATGGCAGGCTCTCTTTTTTTCTTTTCTCCCTATAAAACTTTTTACCTTTCTTGGCTTGTGGTGCAGGTGGCTGTCAGCCCCCTGTCCCTGCAGTCCCTGACCAGCCATCCATCTAACCCAGACCTCACCACAATCTCCCACAGATTGCCCTCCATGGCACGCCAGGAGGGGGAAGGCCATCCTCCCTCCAAGGAGACTCGGATCCAGACGACGGGGTCTGGGTGATGGTGTGGATCGGAGACAGGCAGGTAGGGCTTGATTATGCCTGTAGCCACGAGTCATTTTCCATGTTCTCACTCCCAGCTTCCCGTCGGGTGCAGCAACTGTCTGTACAGAGGGATAACAACTTCCTGTTTTCTACTGTTGGTGCCTCTCCCTATGCATCCCAGTATCCCCCTAGCCCTCCTTACTGCCTTCTCACATTGCTTGCCCACCTTTAGGTCATCTGATATAATTACTCCTAGGTCTATTTCGATTTTTGTTGTTGTTATTAACTCTCCCCCCATTGTGTACGCTTCCCCTGGGTTTTTGTTTCCCAGATGCATTATTTTGCACTTCTTTGTACTGAATCTGAGCTGCCACATATTTGACCGTTCCTCCAACCTTGCCAAGTCCCTTTTCATCCTTTCCACCCCACCTTGTGTATCAACCCTGTTGGAGATCTTTGTGTCATCTGCAAAGATACATACCTCTCCTTCCAGGTGCTCTCCAATGTCACTTATAAAGACATTAAAGAGGACCGGTCCTAGTACCGAACCCTGCGGTACCCCACTAGTTACCCTCCTTTCTTCACTGTGGACTCCGTTTACTATTACCCTTTGCATCCTGTTGTCCAGCCAGTTTTTTATCCAGGCTACCACCTTGGGACCCACTCCAAGGCTGGCTAACTTGTATGTTAATCTGTGTGAGACTGTGTCAAATGCCTTGCTAAAATCTAGGTAGGCCATATCCACAGCCCTCCCTGGTCTACTACTTTGGCCACCCAGTCAAAGAAATCTATTAGGTTAGATCTGACATAACCTTCCTGCTGTGAAACCATGCTGCCTTGGGTCCTGTCCCCACTGGCCTCCTAGGTACTCAACAGTTCTTTCCTTCAGAAGTGATTCCATCATATTCCTATCACTGAGGTCAAACTAACTGGTCTGTAGTTTCCCTGCCTCTGCCCTGCTTCCACTTTTGTGAAGTGGAATAGCATTGCCCTCCTCCAGTCCTCCAGGTACTACCCCATCCTCCCATGATTTATTAAAGAAGTAGTCAGTGGTGTTACTAGTTCTATCCTTAGTTCTTCTAGTATTCTAGGGTGAATCCCATCAGGTCCCATTGCTTTGTCCACCCTCAGTTACAAGAGTTCTTTAAAACCCTTTCTTCTGCCCGGCCGGTGGCGCTGAGGTGTCGCTGGAGCGCCACACCTCGCTCCACGCTGGCGACCCGGGTTGAGGCGGACTGGGTCATCAGTGGGTTGACAGGGAGATAGACTTGGCGTCAATGACAGCTCGCCTTCTCCGAGGAGGGTTGGCCTGTTGCCCGACACCTGCGACCCGGCGGAGCTCGAGGAACTGCAAGCTCCACCTGGGAGATGGGCTGGCATGAGCAGCATGGATGTCGGCAGTACATGTCATGGCGTCGGGAGGTACTGCTGCTCGGGAGGGGAAAATCGTGGAAAACAAGCCTGCCACAGCGGGAAGGCGGGGACCATGGCCATGCCCACGATTTGCCTGTGCCGCCCAGCAGACCACAGGCCGGCCTTAGCGTAGTAATGGGGTTTGACCCCTCACCTCATCACCACCGAGGTAATCCGAGCTCCATGGGGCCTGTGGGTCTGTGTGGGTAGGGTTCGGGCAGTGGGATGTCCAGTTGTTCCCCCCTGAAGGGTTGGAGGTGGCAGGCTGGGAGGAGAAATAAACAGCAATTTCAAAAAAACCCTTTCTTCTGTGAATGGACTGGTATCAACCCTATTCAAAGTTTCTCTCTTGTTTGGTTTAGGTACCCCCCTTTCCGTTGTGAATACTGAGCAGAAATATTCGTTCAGTATCCTGCTTTTCACTGTCACCCTCTGCCCACATTCCCTCCCCTTTATTAAGTCTCTGTTTCCCTTCCTTGGTCTTTCTTCGCTCCTTAATGTACCTATAAAAGGTTTTATCCCTCTTCTTAACAGAGTTTGCTGTCTTTTCCTCAGTTTGTGCCTTTGCTATTCTGACTGCTTTCCCTGTCTCCTTCTGCTTTAACTGATAAAGTTCTCTGTCCTGCTCCTTCTGTGTTTCCTTATTTCCTGAATGCTATCGTTTTCTCCTTAACCTTCCCTTCCACCTCTTTTGAGAACCATAGTGTTTTTTTCCTTTGTTTTGTTTTGTTGATTTGCTTCACACAAAGGCTTGTTTCCTCTGCGATGGCTGTTTTGATTATTCCCCATTGTTCCTCCACCCCTCCTTCTTGCATGTTTGCTAGTGCTTTTCTGAGGCACTCTCTTTTTTCCAAAGTCAGCCTTCCTAAAGTCCAGTATTATTGTTTTTGTATGGCTGGACTCTATGGCTGTGTTTATTGTGAACCACACTGTTTGGTGGTCACTTGTTCCCAGATGGCTACCCACTTCTAAATCTGAGATCCTTACTCCTTCCCCATTTGAGAGTACCAGGTCTGAGATTGCTCCCTTCCGAGTGGGTTCCAACACTTGCTGTCAGAGGCATGCCCCTGTAGGGCATCAAGAATGACCCTGCTCTTGGATATGCTTGCAGCAAAGGTACTCCAGTTAACATCTGGCATATTCAGGTCCCCATCAACAATATCTCCCCTTTTCTGTCATTTTAAGGATGCCTTCTATCATTTCCTTGTCCATTTCCTCCCCCTCGGATGGGGGTCTGTACATAGCCCCCATGCGGATTGTGGTGCTATTTCCTGTCTCCAGGGTGACCCATAGTGACTCATCAACTTCCTGTTTACTCTTCACTTCTGTTGCTTTAATCCCTTCCCTTATATAGAGAGCTACTCCTCCTCTTTTACCCACCCTGTCCCTCCTGTAGACTGTGTATCCTGGTATGTTGACATTCACTCTGTCCTCTCTTGCTGTCTGTCTTTTCCTCCCTTGCATATCTGCTAGTATAAAAATATATGCAAATGTAACTGATATTGGGGTCCTTTTATTTAGGAAAACATATAGTGTTACTGTTGAAGTGTATATAATTGTGGTTTGAGATGATTGCAGAAAGCTACTGTAAACTCAAAAGGTTATCGGAGTTTAATTTTTAAGCCTTTTGTAAAAGCTGTGGAAATGGGGCCTCTCAGCTCAGACACATTGTGATCTTATCTGTGTCAGTCTTCATCATTTATCACTATTGGGTAATAGCTCCGGAGCTAGGACCCCACAGGAGACCTTTTTTCCTAGGGGCAGAGTCGACGCAGGGGCGCTGCTGCTATTGAGGTCGACGTTCTGCGTGACGCTCACGGGTTGGCCGTTAACTGCTGTCAGCTCCTCCCTCGCCCCAGTTCTTCTTCTCCCACCGTTGAGTGAGGACCTAATGAGGAGACTACTAGCAAGATACGTTTCTGCGGCCTAGTTCATTGTGATATTTCGTCTCTGTTCTGTTTAGGCAACTACTTGACGCCGTTTCTTGGGCTCCGGTAAGACTTTTCCTTTCTTTAAGTGATGTCAAGTAATGTTTTTGTGTTGATTTGTCATTCGGTCATGCCTCGTCCCGGGGACAAGAAATCATCGAAGGCCACCTAAGCGTCGGTGTCCCTGTGGCTGCCTTTACTCTGTCTCGGACCAGCATGACGGCTCTCTCTCCTGCCTCGGCCCGGCCCATGGTATGGACAACTGCGACATCTGCTTCTCAGTGGCCCGTCGAGTTCTCGAGTTGCGCCCATTTAAAGCGGCGTGCACCACCGACTTCCGGGTGGGTGGGTTACATGATCGGTGGGCCAGAGCAGGTTTCTCGACCCTTCCTCCGGGGCCTCTACGGCCCTGGACACACTGGAGGACTTAAAAGGGTTTAAGTGCCTTAAAACAGTTTAAATCCCCCTAGCACTGTTTGCAGACAGACTACAAGCCCCTTAAAACGCTTTAACAAAAGTGTTTTTAAACCTTATTAGATACCTAGTCTTAAAACCATTTTTAAAAACATTTTGGAGCTAGTACGGTTTTACTTACAGGTCTGTCCAGGAGTAAAAGTGTTTTAAGCTGTAATGGTTTAACTAAAACAGTTCTAGCTGCTGTGCGTCCAGGCAAGCACAGTTATGTGTCTTGGACTTAACACAGAATAGTTACAAGGAGAACAGGTTTGACACAAGCAGTGTGGCCACACTAAACTGTTTTCAAAATTGTTACTGAGTAGTGTGGCTGCATTGAAATGGTTTAGCTAAACTGGTTTTAAAAGCGGTTTCAAAAACAGTTCAGTAGTGTGTCCAGGGCCTACCAGTTTCAGCCTTGCCTCGATTGGGGGCTCCTTCCGCGGTACAGGAGGCCAGTCTGGCCTCGGGGCTGGGTGGGAGGCACCGCGTGACAATCATTTCTTGACGAAGGCTCACCAGGTGTCGAGTTCTGGGGCCCCAGCTCCAGGCCTAAGCAGTCTCAGCACGTCTATTGGTGCCTTTTAGCTCGGTGTCGCTTGTGGCACGGGCAGAGTGGCGCTGCGGATGGTGCTGGGCTGTCCCTAGGTGCTGTTTCTTCTTCCTGGCACCGTTCGCGGTGCCAGGAGAGAGTGGGGCCATAGGAGGTGCAGAACCGGGTTTTGGGACTGTTTCTAGTTTGGTGCCTCCACAGGCGCTGTTTCTGTCATCTGCCGTTCGTGGGGGCAGCGTAAGCCTGGGTCTACCTTCGATTCCAGTGCGCTGCGGCACTGGGGGAGAGCAGTGCTGCGGTTGGTGTTGCCTTTGACTCGGTGCGTTCGAGCACGGAGGAGTCTTGGCGCCGTGGTGATTGCACCTTCGGCTCTGGTGTCGTTTGCGGCGGGCATGGATTTCTTCGCCTGGCTCTGGTGCTGCTCGCAGTGCTGGGGCTGAGGGTGGCACAGTCTCGGAACTGGCAGGGTTCGGGGAGTTGTCTGGCATCAAACCTCTTCGTCTGTCTTCTTGGAGGGGGACTTGAGGTCTGATCCGGACTGGCTTCTTCTGAATTCTCCAGTCCCTCGGTATCCAGCACCTCGGCCCCCACTCAGCCTCCCTCTGTGGGCCGGATGGATCCTGCTGGTTCTGGAGTCAGTGGAACTGACCAGCTGGCAGCGGTCCAGGTGGCCACTGCTGTGTGGCCTGGAGCCAGGGGTACATCTGTTCCTTCAGTTGGGGCACCCTCTTGTTTGCTGTGCCTGGACAGTCCAAGTTTGGGACAGCCCGGGGCACCCCAGGAGGAGGAGGGTACTGCACCCTGGGTAGACTCTCTGGGGTTGGCTAAGGGTTGCCAGCTACCTAGGCTGGTGATAGTGAGGAAGAGGCCCTTCCGGGTCGGAGGGTCAAGGGAACAGGGTCTGGTGCAGTGACCCTCTCTGAGGCCCGCCTGGGTTCTGGGAGGAGCCGTGGTGCAGACCTCACCCTTCCCTGAACACTCCTCGAGAGAGCCTCCACTTTGGAGGTTGGGGCCATCCTTCTGGGCTCACACAGTCCCGGTCACCTCAAGGGGGGAATTCTTCCCATGGGCAGAGTTCTAGCCATTCCGACCCGGTTGATTGGCTTTTATCTGCTGGGACCACTGGGTCTCCCTCCCTGTTGGGAGCATCTGCTCGGTCCCTTTGCCCAGGCAGAGGCCGTGCTCCTTCTGTTAGGTGCTTGGCCCCTGTGCCTCTGCCTGTTCCTCCTCCTCTCCCATGTATTCCCGATCCTAGGGGGCCCCTGACCTGGGAGCAATTCAGGGCTTCAGCTGCACATTTCCCTTCCTACCTTAGTGCCATGGACAAGCAGGTGTTCCACCGCATTCCCGTGCAGCCTGACCCTGAATCTCCGGACTAGTCAGCTTCCTCATCTCCCTCATCCGAGAAAGAGGAACTTTCTGTCCACCTTTTCCCCAGCAGCTGATCTCACCTCTTATCAGCGCTTCCTGTTGAGGATGTTAGACGAGCTCCGCCTCACCCCATCCTCTGAAAGCAGTCCTGACTGGGTACACGTGTGCCTTTCTGGGCGAATACAGTGCGGCCAACCTCGCAGTTCCTGCCTGGCCTGTCCCCTTCTGGGATCGCGTCACTCTGGCAGCGTCCCTGTTCCACTGTCCAGCCCAAGGGACCTCTGCCAGAGGTATTGCGCTCCCCTGGGGTCTCCAAGAACTATGCCTCGCCCCTCTTCAGGCCTGGCGTGCCTGGACACCCCCTCTGGGCTTTGAACCCCACACTGTGACTGACTCTCAGGCTCAGACTCCGCAGATTTTAATTTTGGGGGGAGAAGGACGTTCTACTCTGCAGGGATGCTTCTCTGCGTAGCTTCTTATCAGGCCCACTAAGTTACCTATGATAGTTTCTTGTGGTCCAGGCTAGGGTAACTTCTAGCCTCCATGCCTGATTTGGAAGAAACCAGGCAAGCCATCGCCCTCTCTGCTCAAGGCCTGGAGCTTGCAAGGCACCAGGCAAGGGCATCTTACAATGCCAGTGAGGTAGCCTCCAGGATTGTAGGGACAGTGATCTGCACTAGGCGGACGGCATGGCTTCGCCTATCCCGGTTGTCACCCATGGCCCCATGTAGGGTAATTTCCTCCGCCTTCTGGAGAACCCACTTCTTTTCCCGTAGGCTGAGACGATGGCTTTCGGGGCGCCTTCCCTCTCCCACTGGGAGTTCCCCATCTCACCCAGACCAGTCTCAGGCTTCTCCAAGCCTGTCGGTTCTCCCTCTGGTGTCTCCCCACTGGAGGCTGAGGGACTCTGTCCCTTAGGGAGGTGTTAGGCCCCCTTGAGTCTCGGTACTCACCGAATAGTGATGAATGTTGAAGACTGACACAGATAAGGTATGAAAATTACATACCTACTGTTATTCTTGATCTTTCTGTGTATCTTCACCATTCATCACTAAACTCTCCACCTTCTCCATTGGGCCTCAGTCTCTGGGCAACCCCTCCCCATGTGTCTCTTTGTTGTATCAACTCCTCCTCTCCCTCCTTTCCTTGTGGTCAGGAGAGGGACCTGCAGACACATGGGAGGGTTCTTTCTTGGGGGGTCTCCTCTTCTCTCCTTCCTTGGCTCGGTCCCTCACCCACTTGAAGTCCAGGGTGGGGGGGGGGAGCGGGAGATTCCTGAGGGCCCCCCTCCAACCCTTTATTCTCTTTCTTTTAAGTGTCCCCCTGGGACTACCCCTCCCCTTCTTCAGTTTAGTTTTTTTTCCCCCTTTTTGGAGTTTCCTCCTTAGTTTGGTGGGAGGGAGGGACCCGTTACCTTGTCTCCCTGTCAACCTCTATGTCCCTTAAAAGTGTTGCTCCTCTGGGGCAATCTGCAGCTTGTGAAGCAGTCCAGGCTTTCTGCCTATTGTTGCAGTCTGAAGTGGTTAAAATCTTATCCCTACGAGGTCCAGGTCCACATCAGTCAGGAGTGGGGTCCTTCTCTACCCCTATTTCTTTTCCCTCTTCTACCCTTCCTTTTCTTTTCTTCCAGAGATTGGGGCCCCTTCTTCCCAATCCCTTAGGCTATTCCTCTCTCTATTCCTGTCCTCTTTGTCGTTTATTTCTCCTTTTAGTTATTATATCCTTTCCTTTTGTCTGTCCCTTGGGCTCTCTTGCCCCACCGCTCCATCCCTTTCTTCCTCTTGCCAACATTTCAGAACTAGGGTGAGGGCAGGGTCAACAGCAGTTAATGGCCAACCATGAGTGCCACTTAGAGCGTCAGCCTAGATGGCGATGCTGCCCTGTGTTGACTCTGCCTCTAGGAAGGAAAAAGTCTCCCATGAGGTCCTAGCTCAGAGCTATTACCCAATAGTGATGAATGGTGAAGATGCACAGAAAGATCAAGATTCTGGTAGGTACATAATTTTCATTTCTAGGAGCTCCTGGCTGATAATTAAAAAAACATGCTTGCTAAGAATGGGGGCTGAAAGGACTTATAAAGGGGCTAAGCTGCAACTGCTAGAGAGGAGAAAAGGGACACAGACTTAAGGCAAACTTTTATTTCTCCTTTGTATATAGTTATACTGAACAAGTTTATTTTTTTTATGTTACTGCTGCTGTAAATAAATAAATATTTTTGGTGAATTCTACAACTGCTCTTGGTTTTCCCTATGCTTCCTGACCTGTACCTCGATGACACCTTGTTATCAGCAGTTCTTTTCGGAGATGATGAGGGAGTGGTGACTGTCCCACTTCTCAGGCCCCAGTCCTGAATGTCTTGACGCCCAAGTACAGTCCAGGCATGACTATACAGTCACACCTTTGTGGCCTAGACTGTTTCTGGAGGCATCGAGAGATGTCTGGCTCCATCCCTCTGCCCCTTCTCCAGCCCCGAGGGACCTCCAGGGCAGGTACTGTACACCCCTGGGGTCTCCATGAGCCATGCCACACCCCACTTCTGGGGTCCAGCTCTTGGACACCCTCCCTGGGCAAAGACGCCCAATGCATGACTGTCCACCAGAGTCGGACTCCGCTGAGTTTGATGCCTGGAGTCGAAGAGTCTTCTTGGCGGCGTGCACCATGTTGTGCATCTTGGCACACCAGGCATTCTATAACTGGCACCTGTGGGAGATGCTGGGACAGCTCCTGGCATCTTGCCAGACTGCCAGCAAAACAGACAAGCCATATGCCTTACCTCACAGGGGCTGGAGCTAGCGAGACACCAAGCAAAGATGTCCTGCGATGCCAGCGAAGTAGCCTCCAGGTTAGTGGGAGCTGACAAACAGACATGATTCAGTGCAAACCCCTCCCCCCCAAACATGGCACATCTTAGAAATTAAACATTTTAACTGCCTGAATTGGCTTTTCTTACTTTAAACTTAATGAAAAAAGGCGTCCTCGTAGTTATCAGATTGGCATTCCAGTGTGAGCAAGCCAAACCACCAAATCGTCAAGGTGGGACCCGCGGTTTGGTCCCTAGCCTCCCAGCTCTGAAATGCCCGCAGTGGCTACTCTTAAATATAGTGTGCATTGCCTAATTGGCTCCTTTTAATAAAGTGCTTCCACCCAGGAAATTTCACAGGTGATCAAAGGGAGCATGCTAAAAGGAGTACCACAACTCCCAAAACTCTAAACACATCCAAAACTAGCATTCTCTAACCTTTGTATTGCTCACAAAACATAGTCGCATTTCTGCTTTTTGGGGGTTGTGCAGTGGATCATGTTTGTCTGTTGCATACCACAAACCAGTAGCACCCTTCAGTGAAATGTGAATTATCTTCTGACAATAGTAAACTGTCTGCTAGTTTGGATGGTGAGTGGAACTACAGTCTGCATTAGGTGGATGGCATGGCTGTATATTTCAAGGTTGTCACCCTTGGCCCGGCATAGGGTGATTGTCTCACATTTTCAGGGGGACCACTTTTTCTCCTGCAGGGATAGATGCGAGCATGTGGGGTGCATTCTTGCTCCCAGGCCATGGGGGCCTCCGCCTGCCCTTGACCAGCCTCAGGCCTTGCCAAGACCGTAAGGGGCCCCACCTCTCTGTGCTTTTCCCCCCACAGAAGGCTGAATGAACAACCATATCTTCCTGGACATAGTCTCCACCACTCCATTCACACTAATGGGAAACTTCGCCCAGGAGCTAGGACCAGCGGGCAAACTTTTGCAGGAGATTCGGCCAGAGATGGACCCACGAGGGCGGCCCGTAAGCCTCGGCTCGTGCGGCAATGACTGTCTCGGTGTTGACCTCCAACCACCTCAGTTCCTTTTCCCATCCAGTGCGCTTCAGTGGCGACCAGCTCGCCTGCCGGAGTCAAACTTCAAACTAGCAGCATAGTTTTCAGTTTATTATTTTGTAGTATTTTTAATAAAGTACCGCTACGATAATTTATTCTTATTAAAGAAAAGTCTCAGCCTGCATTGATGAGTCGACCATAAGCTGGTCAGGGTGACGGTGGGAGACTTCGTTTGAAAGCTGTTCAGTCAGCCGGGCTGGGTCTGGTCCGCCACCTTCTCTGGAGGGGTCTGACAACGGACAGTCCAGTGCCGAGGGAGGTGTGTACCCTGGAAGCATAAAAGCGGTTGCATTCTCGGCACCATTCGACTCGAGCTCTTTTTCAGCCTGTAGGTCAAAGAGAGAGGCATCACTAAGTGAGCCCTCTGATATGTCTGCACGTCGATGGTTGGTCATTGGGGTCAGTTGCCAGTCTCTTCATTTGGAGTCGCCGGTTTCTGGTTCTGGTCACCGACCTCTTCAACATTGCAGCCCTTCCCCGCCTTCTGGTAGGGCTTCTGATAAGCAGTTTCATCAGTGGGCCGCTCTGATGAAGCAGTGGGCTCGGAGATTGGTCCAGCTGCCTGGCCCGGTCACTCTGGGGCCCTTGGGCTCTTTGGGGGATTGGGCAGGGCGATTGGGCCTCCCTAGTCACTCAGCGCCCTCTTCAGTGCCGTCGACTCCGCGCTCAGGTGTTTTCCCTCTTCACTTAGCTGCTTGACGGGGCCATACCGATGCCTCTATCTCCTGGTATTCTTCCTCTTTTCCTCAAATCCTAATTTTAGGGCCCTGGGTTGGTTTGGTGCCACAGTTGGCCGGTGGGTCACTCTGCGTCAGGCACGATCTCCGTGATGCGTAAGCCCTGTCAGTCGCCATACTTGGCGCCACAGTCTGCGCCAGCGGCATACTGGTAGCCATTGAGTTTCGTGCCACTGCAGGCCTTTCGCGCCATGCGGCTTTTCAGCGCCATGTCTTTTTTTGGCCATCTGCTTTGTTACGCCAGGCGCGCCTTTTGGCACCGTGTTCTTTGGCGCCGAGGCCTGGCTTTTCATCTGCCAATCTTCAGGGCTTCTCTCTCTAAATTCTTTTCCTTCCTCCTTTCCTGATGATTTTCATTCCTTTCCTGTCCATGCAGTCCCTCCTGGACTGTCAGGAGATGATATTGAGCCTGACCCAGATCTTAGACTGGGTGATGATGTGGAAGGAACAGGACCTAATCCTGTTGCAGAGCCTGTGGTCGAGGACCTGTCGTTTAAGTCTCTGCTGAAAAATTTGAATTCCACTCTTTCTCTCCAGACTATGGACATCGATCCTGGGAAGCTTTTAAGACTCCAGTACCTTCATGTTCCGGACATCCCTATGGATTTAACTCCAACGGTACAACCCTCCTTTGAGACGCTTTCTCAAATGGTATGGAATAATCCTGCTCTCATTCCTTCTGTGGCTAAGTCCATAGATGGGAAGTATGCTGCTCCAAAGGATCGACCTATTTTGGCCTCTCAAGCCTTTGCGGATCCTATTGTAGTCTTTGCAGAGAATGATAAGGTTGTCTTTCCTCAAACTACTACAGCTCGACCTATAAACAAAGAATCTTGTAAGACAGATACTTTAGGTAAGAGAGTCTTTGCTGCATCTACCCTGGGCATGCGTATCGCTAGCTACCAGGGCTATTTCTCTCAATATGAGTATATTCTTTGGCATTTGCTCAAACAAATGGTTGAAGCTCTACCAGAGTCTGACACTAATTCAGAGCTTCTTCAAACCATAACCAGGGTATTGAGTCAACAACCAGCAGGTTAAAGCAACTATGGACGCCTTCGATACTGCCTCCCGAGCGGCAGCAACGGGCATTTGTACTCGCCGCCATTCCTTGCTGCGCACTTCAGGTTTCACGAATGATGCCCAGCAACAGGTCATGGCGTTGCCCTTCAATGGTGTGCATCTCTTCAGTCCTCAAGTAGAACAGGCTCTAGAGGCCACACAAAAGACTAGGTCAGCCATTAAATTGGCTCGACCTCCTCCCGCCCCTTCTCGAGGGTGTGTTAACAAACACCAATTTCATAACCGTCAGTCCTTTTGAGGCAAAGGCAGAGGAGGTTTTAATAAAAATCAAACCCCTCAGCCTCAAAAGAAAGCGCAACAGAAAGTGCAAGGACCCAAAGCGCCCAGTGCCGCCTTCTGAGTTTCTGGCCCAAGTCCCACCTCAGCTGCCCGAGGGGGACTTCTTAGCGGTGTGAGGTCATGTGACTCAATTCTACAACCAGTGGAAGTCCATAACATTGGACAAATGGGTCCTCCGGATAATCCACGAGGGATATTCCCTCAATTTTTCAGAGAACCTTCCGGGTTGTCTCTCCAAGCAGGCAGTCCTAACTGTCAATTCTTCAGTCAGAACTTCTTGCCTCCAAGATACAAGGTCTTCTAAACAACAGGGCAGTAGAAGTAGTTCCGCTGGATCAATGGAACACAGGGTTCTACTCCCATTACTTTCTAGTTCCAAAGAAAACCGGGGGCATGCGCCCCATTTTGGACCTCAGAAAATTGAACAAATTTCTTCCCAAAGAGAAATTCAAAATTATATCGCTAGGTACCCTGTTACCTTTGCTTCATCAACACGACTGGTTAGCCTCCCTGGACATGCACGATGCTTACCAACATATTCCTATTCACCCAAAGCATCACAAATACCTAAGGTTTGTGGCTTTGGGGCAGCAATATCAGTTCAGAGTCCTGCCCTTTGGGCTATCCTCGGCGCTGCGAGTTTTTACAAAGTGTTGTGCAATTCTCGCAGCGCATCTCAGAAAAATCAGAATACAAGTGTTCCCATATCTGGATGACTGGCTTCTAGCAAGCCCTTCCAGGCAGGGAACCCTCGACGCCGTAGCCACAGACTCAGACTTTCTCACATCCATGGGAGTCCTGCTAAATCTCAAGAAATCGCAGTTGCAGCCCTCCCAGAGACTCCTTTTCATAGGAACTCTTCTGGACACCTCCTGTGCAAAAGCTTTTCTACCAGAGGACAGAAGGAGTGATATCCTACAGATGACCCGATACATCAGAGAGAACAGCTCGATGCAACGGATGCTAGGTCTCACGGCATCCTCGGTGTTCGCTGTACCCCTAGCACGCCTCCACATGAGAACCTCTCAGTGGATGCTCAGTACTCAGTGGTCCCCAACCACCCACCCTCAGTCCTTTCTCATCAAGATGACAGAACCTTTGAAGAGGTCACTCATCTGGTGGTCACAAGAGGACAGTCTTCTGGAAGGTATCCTTTGCTCCCCTGGATCATCAGATTTCCATTACCACAGACGCGTCCCTGATGGGGTGGGAAGCTCACTGTCAGACTCTGCACACACAAGGTATGTGTACTGAGGACAGTCCCAGCTTCACATAAATGTCTTAGAAATGATAGCCGTCCTTTATGCAGTCCGGGCTTTGAAGGACATTCTCCGTCACAAGAACATTCTCCTTCAAACGGACAACAAAGCAATGATGTATTACATCAACAAGCAAGGCAGTGCTCACTCTTACCCTTTATGCAGAGAAGTGATGAGAGTGTGGGAATGGTGCTTGGAGCACAAGGCTCTAATTCAAGCTGTCTACCTGCCGGGAGTGCAGAACGAACTGGCAGACCATCTCAGCAGAACAGAAACAGATCCTCACGAATGGTCTCTCGACTCAGCCGTAGTTCAGTCACTATTCGCAGAGTGGGAAACTCCAGACCCGGACCTTTTTGCATCCCCACTCAACACAAAACTGCCTCTCCCCTGCTCCAGAAATCCAGGGCCTGCCATTTTCTGTCAGGATGCGTGCAGGCTGCAGTGGACAGAACGCTTTCTATACACCTTTCCGCCTCTTCCTCTAATTCAAAGGGTACTTCTCAAGTTCCAGTCCCAGGGGGACAAAATGATCCTCGTTGCTCCCTTCTGGCCTCGACAAATATGGTTTCCGTTACTCAACAGTATGTCGAAAACCTCTCTGAAAAACGCTTCCCCTTCAGACGAACCTTCTGACTCAAGGGCCTGTGGTACATCCCAATCTGAGATAGCTTCACCTTCGGCTCCTTAAGAGATAGAATTGAACAGGTTCAATGTCTCTCGCAGAGTTTCAGATATTCTTCTGGCCGCATGCAAGCCAGCCACTAGAAAAACTTACACAGCCAAATGGAAGCGTTTTTCTCTCTGGTGTGCAAAATCCTCTTTAAATCCTTTTTCCTGTCCACCCAATAAAGTTCTAGAGTACCTTTTAGACCTCTCAAATTCAGGTCTGCAATACTCTACAGTCAAGGTTCACCTTTGTGCCATTTCAGCTTATCATGAGCCAGTACTTTCTTGTCACTGGCTCAGTTACCTGTAGTTAAGAGGTTTCTTAAGGGAATTCTGCATACCAGACCTCCTATCAGACATCCAGTCGCAGCCTGGGACATTAATCTTGTACTAGACATGCTCACTCGAAAGCCCTTCGAGCCTCTAGCTACAGTACATGTGAGCTGAAATTTCTCAGTTGAAAAACGGCCTTCCTGGTGGCCGTTACCTCGGCCCACAGGGTCTCTGAGATACACGCATTGGTCACAGACCCTCCGTATACTGTGTTTCATAAAGATAAAGTAGTTCTTAGGACCCATCCTAAGTTTCTCCCTAAGATTGTTTCAGAATTCCATCTAAACCAACCTTAGGTCGTTCCTACTTACTTTGCAAACTTCCAAAATGACGGAGAGTGTTCCCTTCATACTTTGGACGTCAAGAGAGCTCTGCGTTTCTATTTAGATAGAACAAAAGAAATTCGCAAAGCTCAACAACTGTTTGTTTCCTTCAGTGAGACCCGTCTGGGTCAACCTGTCGCTGTCGGATGCATTTCAGCATGGCTGGTGGCATGCCTTCGCTACTGTTATTCCATGGTGCAGGTTAAGCTGGAGGGCAGAGTGTACGCTCACTCTGCTAGAGCGGTCGCGGCATCCCTGGCAGAAATCCGCAACGTGCCTAGTGCAGATATTTGCAATGCGGCTACCTGGAGCTCAGTGCATACTTTTGTCACACTATGCCCTGGATGTCCATGCCAGGCGACATACTTCGCTTGACAGAACCATCCTTAATGGACTTCTGTCGAATTGTGAGCTTTAGTCTCTCCTGCCGCCTCTCCTTGTGGGATTATTAGCTCGGTACTCTCCCATTAGTGTGAATGAGTGGTGGAGACTTTATGTCCAAGAAGATATGGAAATTACATACCTACCGTAATTCTTGATCTTCTTGGACAGAGTCTCCACCACTCATTCACACACCCACCCATCATCCCCCGAGCGCACCTCTGTTGTTGGTCTTCACTCCCTCAATCTTTAGGCTGTGAAGACTTCTTTCCTGACCCTTCTTATACGGGTCTTCCAGACTAGCTTATGTCCGGTTTTTGTTAGGCTATCCTTCTAGGTTAGTTACACTGCACCTCCTCGAAAAAAAAGGTACTGAGGCAGTTGGAGGGTCGATGCCGAGATAGTCATTGCCGCATGAGCCGAGGCACGCGGTGCTGCTCCTCGCCACTTCATCTCTGGTACCGACCCTCCTGCAAAAAGGTTTCTCCTGCTAGGTGCTAGCGCCTCTGGCGTAGTTTCCCAATAGTGTGAATGAGTGGTGGAGACTTCATCCAAGAAGATCAAGAATTATGGTTGTACGTATTTCCATTCCCTCAGGGTTTGCCAACACTGTCCTTGGTGGTAAGCTTGGATCTTGGGGCTCAGACCCACCAGTAGTGAGCTGACCTTGAGGCACAGGTCAGGAAGCATAGGAAACCAGCAGCAGTTTCAAAATTTGCAAATAGCTTTTATTTTCTCAATAACAGCAAAATAAAAGGGGGCGCTGTGGAGTCTGAGCAAGATGGCGCCTGTTTGATTAACTTGCTCAGCTTCGATTGGCAAACTGCACATAACTGGACGTTTTAAACAAATATAATTTTACAAGAGAGATAAGAAACGATAGTGGAAAGCCTCCTGATTAATATGGGCAACCCACGTAAGGATCAGCATTCTGGAACGAGAGCAAAAAGTAAAAATGCCCCATCGGCTCAGACGACTCGCTCTACACAAAGCAGGCCTGAAGACAACACAGGGGAAGCGGCTGAGGAAACCCTCCAAACCATTGGGGCCAAGCTCTCCAAGCTGATCAAATCGGTAACCATGCTATCAGATAAATTTGATGGACTAGCTGCCAGAGTCACCACATTGGAAGCAACAATGGAGGGAGCACAGACGACAGCCTTAGATGCCTCCAAAAGAGCAGATGCCGCTACAGGAGCGGTGTCGCCTCCGGCCAAAGGGAGTGGGCACTGGAAAGCCTGAATTGAAACTTTAGAGAATCAAATCAGAGCCCCCAACATCAGAATCTTAGGCATGCCGGAAGGCAGTGAAGTTGACAGCCTTCTGTTGTTTTTACAGGACTGGTTCGGTCAACAGATGGGGGGTGAAGTGCGACCTAAAGTCCAGTTGTTTCAGTGGGCCTACAGAGATACACCTCGTGGGCGATCAGATGATCAGGATCTCCCCAGAACCATCATCTTGGTCACAGACGGAGCTGGGACCAGAGACTACTTTTTGGTGCTCACCAGATGTAAAAGGACCCTCCTTCAGGATGGACAACAAGTCAGCCTCTTTCTGGACATCAGCTACGCCACCCGCCAGAAGCGGAGAAGATTCGATGGAGTTCGAGCGTTGTTGCAGGAGGCCTCAATCCTGCATGACATGATTTTCCCAGTGCAACTCCGTATCACACATCGCGGGAAGGTCTACTTATTTTCTGACCCGGCTGAGGCCCTGGAGTGGGGCACTAAAATGCTATCCCTCCTGCTCGCCAGTTCGACTCGAATCACCAGTCCTCTGAGGATCAGGTATCCTGAACCCTTATCAGTTTGCTCTAAGGAGTGGAGGGTGAAGCCACATCAGGTACTTTTGGCGTTTATTGGTAATACCATTTGGTATACTGTTCTGAGAGGATGGTAATGTCACCTGCAAGGCTCACCGTGTCATGTTTGGGGGTAAAGTTGTGTTGAGGACATTTATTTGTTTCTGTTCTTATCAGGTTGAACTCTGGACTGATCCTTTATATATTAGAGACTGTAACTCTTCCAGAATGATAGATAAGAGACCCGATGTTAATGGGTTAATGTTCTCCTTTCATTATTCTTTTTTGGCATGTTAAAGTTTGTCAATTAAGTGCTTGAATATTTACATTTAAGTGCATCAGTAATGGTTTGCACATTATTTGTGCTTTTACTGGTGATTGCATGGCATCCAGTACTGTAATTTATGGTGAAGGACTTTGGACTTCAGCTTTATATTTTATCATATGATAATTTCCATGCAGCTCACGGACTTCATTACAGCAATGGTATTTTACTGCTCTGGTGTTTTATGAGAAAAAGAATAATAATTCTAGGATCATGGATATGTTGTTCATCCACATTTATTGGTATGTCCCTTTCCCTTTAAATCTTGCGGAAGTCTTCAAGCTGGCTCCTCCACCCACCGGGTGGTATATACCTCGGCTCCGCCCGTGACTCCAGATCTTCCTTTCCGCTGGAAGATACGGGTTGCCTCCGTCATGCTCATGCATTTAAGTAGGCCCTGGCTTTCAAAACTTTGGTTTACGAAATTAAAATTGTTTGCGTTGGCTGA
The DNA here is from genome assembly GCA_016271365.2 of Neoceratodus forsteri. Lineage (NCBI taxonomy): Eukaryota > Metazoa > Chordata > Ceratodontiformes > Ceratodontidae > Neoceratodus > Neoceratodus forsteri. The sequence continues at coordinate 1,020,599,262 of CM028134.1, forward strand.
TCGTTTCTTCTCATCATCGATAATGGAGGAAAGCTTTCCTGGATTTCACGGTGTCCTTGCGGCCAAAAATGTTGCGCACGATCCCCACCCTACCGTGTGTCTACTGCCTCGGTGTTGGCCATGACACCTCATCCTACAGTTTCTATGGCCTTCATCCCACATCTCAAACAGGGGAGACGGAGAAAAGGAATCCTCCGGTGAAGTCCAAGGAGGCTAGGTGGGCACCTTCCGACTGCGGGTTCTGCCGATCAGCTGGAGCCATGAAGGCATTGAAGAAGAAGCCGCCCGTGCTCAGACATGAAACTTCTTCGTTCCACATTCTCTGGCTCCTTCAAGGAGTTGGCTGATCCCTCCCACCGAGGAGAGGCATCATGAGCTCGCCTCCCCTTCGATCAGCGGGTAAGGGCGAGCACGTCTTTGTCTCGACAAAGGCGCTCTTGGGGCGAGAGGTCTCAGTCCCAGAAGCATCCGGTCTCGACCTCGGTCGTGATCGCTTCCTCAACCCTACTTCACAGATCTTCCGTCTGGTCATATGACTGAGGATGTGGCCGATGAGGTTGAGATTGTTCTCAGTGCAGTCGACCCCCTGTCGCCGGCCCTGGTCGACTCATTGGAGAGGACTCCAGTCCTTGTGTTCCCTGATGAGGAGTCCCAGCCCGCTGGTGTCCCCATTGAGGTCCCGGTTCCGGACCCACGGGTTTCGTTGGTCCCGCCGGTGTCTCCAGAGCGACCGAATCGGCCTGCCTGATCTCGGTCGAGGTCTAGAACCCCCTCATCCTAACGGCTGAGGAAGAGCCATAAGCGCTCCAAAAAGAGGTGAAGCCACCTGTTATCCTCGTCCTCCTCGGATGAGGAGAGGCTCCGATAGAAACTCTGTCGGCGCTACGAGGACCTTATGTGGCAATAGCTGATATTGTCCAGGCATCATCCGGCTCCTACCCCGGCCATTACTTGGCTTTCGCCTCCTAGGCTGAAGACGAACCCCTCGGAACCGAGGCCTTTTTTTCCCCGCCCACAGGGCCGGCGCGACTGGCTGTTCGGCCTATACCGGTCTCTCCACCGATAGTGGTGGAGCCGCCACCTAAGCAGCCTGTGGGAGGGGCTCCTTCCAAGAGGTCCAACCAGACACTGGACTACCTGATGTCTGTTGGTCACGGTCATCCTGGACGCTCCGCTGAGTCGAGGGTGATTTGGGTGGCAGGCCGCTGTACCCGACTCTTCGGACTCGATGTCACGGGCTTCACTCTCATCCTGGGGATGATGAGTATCCATCAGCACAGGATGGAGGAAGGTCCTTCCTCCTTCAAAGGGATCTTTCGCCTCATCTCTGATTCCACAGGGATGCCCTTGGAGCCCATCCAACAAAGGCGGAGTACCCTCACGGACATCCTCGAGGATATCCCCAAGGAGGCCTTTCAAACAACATGAAGTCTTGCTATATTATAGACATTAGCAGTTTGATCCAGCTCTAGAACTGCCCCGGGTGAAATGATTAAAACCATTCCAAAATAGAATTTTGGCAGCGAGCAACTCTATCTGTGTCATTTCAAACTTGAACTGTCAGATTCTTTACTCCGCCTCAGTGAACAGTCGCTCCGGAGATTTCTCCTTCTGCTCGGTTCATTTCTTGGTTTAAAAGTGTTTTCTCGGTTGGATTTAACTGAGAATAGTTTTATTTAACATAAAACCGTTCGGTTCAAGCTCTATCTGTGTAACCGTATTAAGTAAATGAAGGTTTTGTCTGTGTGGAACTTGTAAGTTATCGGTTCGGTTTGAACCGATCAGTGAGTTAAAACTCATTTAAAACTCAAAGTTACTATTTTAGAGTGCGGTTCCCGGTTCTTATCGGTTCTAAAAAAGCGGATTTATTACGGTTTCCAATACCGATGACGGTTAGGAACCGATAAAGGGTGTCTTGCCTGGTCTCTGCCGTTAAAGGGGAAAGTTTTTGGTTAGGCTGGCATTATGTCTGAGAAAACCCAAAAGAAAAACGGGCCCACTTGGTTTCAACACTGTGATGTTTGTGGGAAGTCTTTGCCAGGCTGACCCACACACCTATGTGTTTATTGTCTGAGGTTTGACCACCTCAGTCAGACTGCCAGGTATGTGAATTTCCTGCAGCCACCCTGGAAAAAGATTGGGCAGGCTCCAGGGCAGAGAAACCAAAAGTCCGCTGACCGGATGGCCAGCCGGTTCGGTGCCAGCGAACCAGAGGAGAGTGCCCTCTGACCAGGGCCAGACTTCCTCAGGCAAAAGAAAAGCTGGTTCTGAGGAACCAATTCCAGTAAAGAAAACAAGAAAATCAGCAGGTCTGGAGTCCAAAATTCTTCTCCAACTGCTGCAGAGATAACAAAAGCCATACAAATTGTCCAGTCACTGTCTTGGGGTCCGTCCGAACCACCACTATCTGGTAAAATCGGTTTGTCCGGTCCCAGTGGTTCAGGATTATGATATTGAGGAATTTTATGAACCAGAGGAAGGGAGGAGGATTATGAACAGTATGAATGTGGCTGGGAAGGTCTGGGTATGCCCATTGAACCGGACATCTCCCCAGACAGACCTTTAGAATCTCCCCTATGCTGTCTGAGTCCCCATCTCATTTTATGTTTTATAAAAGTTGCTGAAACCCTCCAGCTTCCTTTAGAAGAGGCTGTGGATGAGCAAGAGGAGCCTGATTTTGTAGAAATGATGGATATTCCAGAGTCTAGGAGATTGTCTATTCCTTTACATAAGTCTTTTAGGAAACAAACAATAAAAATTTTAAAGCTCCTAATTCTGTGCCTCCTGTAGATAAAAGATGGACAGAAGGTATACATTGTCAGGCCCTGATACAGGAATTCCTTTCTCAGCAATGCAGTCATGTTGGGGTAGTTCAGGCTGCCTGTGATAAAGCTAATATTCCTTGGCTTCACATCCTCCTGACAAGGATTCCAGGAAGATTGATGCCATGGGAAAAAAACAATATATGGCAGCCTCTCTGGGACTCAGGCAAGCAAATTATATGGTTTATGTAGCTAGGTATCAGAAATCTAGATGGGATACTGTTATGCAGTTGGCCAAGCAGGCCCATGGCCAGCTGGCTAGTGAACTAGAACAGGTGGCTGCTGATGGCATTGAAGCCTCTAAGGTTCAGTTTCATGCAGCTGTGGATGTTAATGATGTTTCCTCTAGGGTCATGGCCACATCTGTAGCTTTTCGTAGGTTGGCCTGGCTCAGGTGTACTAGTTTGTCACAGGATACCCAGACTAAGGCTATGGATTTTCCTGTGGTGGGAAATTCTCTGTTTGGAGAGCAGACAGAGAACTACATGAAGAAGATGGATGAATATGGGACTACTTACAAGAGTGCCCAGGCTAGGGGCTGACCACTCCTCAAGGCATGCCCCAGGGTAGGGGTGAGGCCTTTTCACAGGCCTTTCTACCAGACTCAGGCCTCCTCTGCCTATGCTCAGAGGGCTTCTTCAGAGGCAGGGGCAGGCGAGGGTGGGCAGACCTGCTCCCCCCCAGCCTAAAGCTCCTGCGAAACAGGCACCCTGATGGGGTGCCCAGGGCCGATTCTCCTGTACCAGTGGGGGGCAGGCTGGCTTACTTCAGTCAGAATTGGGCTTCTTTAACCTCAGACAAGTGGGTTCTGGAAGTAGTAAGCCAGGGTCTGGTTCTCAGCTTCAAAAAGTTTCCCAAGTTGAGAAGCAGACTTTTTCTACCTGCAAGTGCTTCAGAGACCCTCGCTCTGGAAACAGAGGTCTCATCCCTGTTAGCTCTCAGAGCAGTAGAAAGGGTTCCTCCCTTGCATCAGGGCAGGGGTCTGTATTCCAGATACTTCCTTACCCCAAAAAAGACAGGAGAGTGGCCCATTTTAGATCTCAGATATCTGAACAAGCATCTTTTGAAACCAAAGTTCAAAATGGTAACTCTGGCAATGATTTTACCTTCCCTAAGGCCAGGGGACTGGCTAGCCTCCCTGGACCTCAAGGATGCCTATTTCCATGTCCAATCAGAAGATCCCATCGAAAGTACCTCAGATTTGAACTACCCTCAGGTCATTACCAGTTCAGAGCAATGCTCTTCGCCTTACCTCTGCTCCAAGGGTATTCACAAAGTGTCTAGCAGTGGCAGTGGCCCACTTAAGGAGGCAGAGGATTGCTGTTTTCCCTATCTAGGCGACTGGCTCATTGTAGGCCAGTCCCCAGAACAGGTAAAATCTCACCTGCAGGTCACCCAGCAGCTTCTCACCTCCTGGGTTTCTGCTAAACCTACCAAAGTCGGTTCTGGAACCAGTCCAGGTACTCACCTTTATAGGGGCAGAATTGGACACAAAGCTAGCCAGAGTCTTTCTTCCCCAGAAAGGGTAAGGAATTTAGTGGCTCTGGCCTCTTCCTTCACTCTGCGGGTCTCTCGACCAGCAAGACACTTTCTGCAGCTCCTGGGGCACATGGCTGCATCCACAGCTGTTGTGCAGGGAGCCAGATTTCAGATGAGAGACATTCAGTTTCACTTGAGAACCTTTTGGTCTCAGAGAAGAGACCCCCTTTCCAAGTTGGTCCCAGTGACTCGAACCTTGATCCTAGCTCTCCAGTGGTGGCAGGATCAGAGCAATTTAAGAGCGGGGGTCCCCTTCATTTCCCCTTCTCACGACTTGACTCTCACTACAGATGCTTCCCTTCTAGGTTGGGGAGACCACATGGGCGACCTTTCCACTCAGGGAGTTTGGTCCCCCCAGGAATCTCTGCTCCACATCAATTTGCTGGAACTCAGAGCTGTCTTTTAGCTCTTCAAGCTTTTCTGCATCTGTCCACGACAAGGTGATACAAGTCAGAACAGACAACACCACAACAATGCGGTACATCAACAAACAGGGGGCACTCGGTCTTGACCTTGTGCACCGAGGCAATGAAGTTGTGGTCTCTGGCCTATTCCTGAACACTTCCCTCATAGCAGTTCATCTTCCAGGGAAGGACAATGTCCTAGCGGATGCCCTCAGCGGGATTTCCAGGGCCATCCACGAATGGTCCCTGGATCCTCAAGTGCTGGGGATAGTTTTTGCCAGGTGGGGCATCCCTCAGATATTTTTTTTGCAGCCCCAGACAATAACAAACTTCCTCTGTTCTGTTGCAGGCCTCCAGTGCTGGGCTCAGTTCCCCTGGATGCCCTTCTTCTGGATTGGGACGGGAAGTTCCTCTATGCTTTCCCCCCCTTTCCTCTCCTGTTCAAAGTACTAGTCAAAATCAGATCTCAGCCTTGCAGGGTGATTCTGATTGCCCGGATTAGGCCAGGCAGCCCTGGTACCCACTCCTTCTGTCTCTGACAGTCCATCTTCCCTGTGCCTCCCCAGGAATCACAATCTGTTGACTTGTGCCCAGGAAGGGTTTGGTATCTGGACCTCAAATCCCTCAACCTCAAGGCCTGGCTCTTGAGGAGTTAGAGTTGCTGATTTACACCTCTCTCAGGGTGTTCTTGAGATCCTAAAGGCTTCCAGAAAGCCTTCCACTAGAACTACTTATAGTTCTAAATGGAAAAGGTTTCCATTTGGTGTGCTGGGAAAATATTTCCCAGAATCTGCTGAATTGCCCATTTTGTTAGATTACATGGTACATCTTAATTCCTTGGATCTCAGACCAGCTACCCTGAGAGTTCATTTGGCAGCTGTGTCTGCTTTTGTGTCACCGGGAAAGTCATCCCCTCTTTCCTCTCATCCTGTGTTTTCCAAGTTTTTTAAGGATTACTCCATACTAATCCTCCCTTTCGGGAACCGGCCCCTGCTTGGGACCTTAATGTTTGCATTGCCCAGTTAATGCAACCCCCTTTTGAACCTCTGTCTTCTGCAGAGCTTAAGTACCTAACTTGGAAAATTGTTTTCTAGTGGCTATCACTTCTGCCAGACACATAAGTGAATTGCAAGCCTTGTCAGTGGAGACTGACTTTATTTCTTTCCACAGGGATAAGGTAGTCCTTAGCACTAATAGGAAGTTTTGCCTAAGGTGGTTTCAGATTTCCATCTTAATCAATCTATCTCCTTCCAGTATTTTCACTGATCACTCCTCTTGGTGAGAGGAGGTTGCACAGCCTGGATGTTAAGAGAGCTCTTAGTTATTATATAGCGTACCAAAGGTCACAGGTTGAATCCTCCAACTTTTCCTTACCTATGGTGAAGTTGGGAAAGGCAAACCTGCCACTAAGAGATCAATAGCCAGGTGGATTGTCTCTTGTATCCAATTTATCATCAGAAGTGGGGCAGAGCCCCGGTTTGAGGTCTCATTCTACCAGGGGTAACAGCTGCGTCTCTAGCTGCTGCCAGAGATATCCTTTATTAGAGATTTGCCAGGCTGCTACTTGGAAAGCGGTACACTTTTACCAAGCATTACTCCCTGGATGTCCAGGCCAGGAGAGATGCTCGCTTTGGCACAGCTGTTCTTCAGAGCCTATTCCTAAGTAGGTTCTGCCCTCCTCCATGGAGGTACTGCTGTGTATTCTGCTAATGTCTATAATATAGCAAGACTTCATGTTGTTTGAAGAAAAATTACTCACTTTAGTAATGTTGTTTCTTCTAAGGAGTCTTTATATTATAGAACCTCCCCAACCTGCCCTCTCAGAACCTCTACTTGGTGGGGTGTGGCAACTTAGTGTGGACACTACTTGTGTCCTGTTAGCATTTGTCCCTTTGGGACTTTGGGGGTGTTGTATGTACGCATGTGTGTGTTTTATTATACTTATGTTCCATTTTCATATTATTAGAATGGTGTTAGTATTTCTGGTCCCCTGACTTGAGTCTTGGGTGTTGGGACCATCAATGGTTATTATTATTTAGGTAGCCATTTGGCTAGTGTGAGTTACAGCTTCCACACAGACCTTAGTGACTTTGGCTCGTAAAGATCTGACAGTTCAAGTTTGAAATGACACAGATAGAGCTGCTCTCGTGCCAAAATTCTATTTTGGAATGGTTTTAACCATTTCACTCCGGGGCAGTTCTAGAGCTGGATCAAACTGCTAATGTCTATAATATAGCAAGACTCCATTAGAAGAAACAACATTACTAAGGTGAGTAATTTTTTCTTCCTGTGGCCGAGGCCATTGTTGGTCCGGCTCTTGAGCTATAGCGGCATCCTGCCTCTTGTCCAGCACCATCTGTCCCCATGGCCCGCAAGTACATGATGCCTATGGGGTCCCTAGCGGGGTTCACAGAGCACCCTTCAGCCGAGAGCCTGGTGACCGCCTCTGTGTTCAGGCGTACTGGCAGTTCGCCAACACTGACCAACCACCGATAAAGAGTTCAAGCTTTTGGACTGTTCGGCATGGAAAATCTATCACGGCTTCCACCTTGGGCGCCGTCGGGCAAGTTCAGTCATCGTCATGGCACACTTCTCTCATGCCCTCTCGAGTCATTAGATGAAGTCCTCCCACATCTCCCTGCGGCCATGCAGACCACGGTTAAGCAGGTCTGGGATCAGGGCAGCGCTGTTACAAACTGCAGCTCCAGACAGCCCTGGACATTGGGATTCTTGTGCCGCTCGAGTGGCTGCCGCAGTTGCCTCTCGCCGTAGGGCTTGGCTGAGGCTCTCCTCCTTCCCGGCGGATACTCAGCACAAGTTAGCTGATGTACCTTTCCTTGGGACCGACTTGTTCGGCCCAGGAGTGGCCGGTCACCTACAGCACATAGAACAGTCAAATGCCACCTTGGATGCCACTTCTGCTAAAAGTTCTATGGGCAAGAACCAGCAGAAGAAAAAGAAGAAGCCTTTTCGGCACTCTTACCCTGCGGTTCAGCAGTCCTCCTTCCAGGGAGGACAGCAACATCAGCATCTACAGCAGGCTCAAACTTGGTGCTCTCAGCCCAAGCCTGGACCCCAACAGGGCCGTAAATGAGTCTGAAGCTCAGGTCCTGGAGCCTCCTCCTCCTCCAAGCCTGCTCAGTGACGGGGTGGGGGTTGCCACCCTTATTCCTGTCACGCCAGCTCTGGGTCTTCCCGTGGGGGGCCGGCTCCGCCACTTTCTTTTCGCCTGGTCCGCTATCACCACGGACAGGTGGGTTCTTGAAGTGGTCGGTCAGGGACTGCCTCTGGAATTGGGCAGTACCCTCCCAGCTGAGCCTGCTCCTGGGAAGAACAGATCTCGCACACCCAGTCGCTCAGTTCCTCCTCAAGGAGACAGTAGCCTCGTGGCGGATCCTTCAGCAGACCCAGGCTTTGTCTCCAGGTACTTCCTGGTGCCGAGCAGACGGGGACTGGCGCCCATTCTAGATCTCCATGACCTGAATCAATATCTCAGGTCACGCACCTTTCGGATGGTCACTCTGTCCCAGATCTTACCATCCTTGGAGCGAAACGTGGTTCTGTTCACTGGATCTGCAGGATGCACGTTCTTTCACATCCCAATCCGTCCTTCCCATCAGTGGTTCCTCCGCTTCAGGGTCGAGGGGACCCTGTATGAGTTCCAAGCCATGCCGTTGCCTGTCATTGGCCCCACGGGTCTTCACCAAATACATTGCAGTGGTGGCGGGACATCTCCGGCATCGGGGGGGGGGTGTCAGAATTTACCCCTACCTCACCGATTGGCTCCTTGCAGGTTCCACCCAGCAGGAGGTGGAGAGGTCCAGGGATCTGGCCCTCCAAATATGCTTCCAACTCGGCCTCCTGATCGAGGCCAAGTTGTAACTCGTGCCTTCTCAGGTGATGGTCTTCATCGGGGCAGAGCTTGACTCTTGTCAAGCCAGAGCTCGGCTCCCTGCGGACAAGGCGGAGTATCTCTCCTCCTTTGCCCAATTATTTCTGGTTGGGCACTTGCGCCTGCCGGGACTTTCTGCACATTCTGGGTTACATGGCAGTGTGCACTCGGTGGTCCACTGGGCCCAGTTGCACATGCACTCCTCCAGTGGTTCTGATGTCAGCTGCTGTAACAGCAGTAACCAAATCTGCCAAAGCCGAGAAGTAGCGACCAGGATCATATGGACCCCTTCTGCCTGCAGCTTGAGCAGTATCCTGTGAAGAAGTGGGAAGGAGGGAAGGCATACAGAAACCTCCCTGTCCAAGAGGGACAATGCATCTCGCCAAAAACACCAGGCCGTGGATCTGAGCGAGGCAGAAATTGGGCAGTTTGACGTTGCGTGGGGTCATAAAGTGGTCCAGTTCTGGCCTACCCACCTTCGAAGAGGTCATCTATGACCTCTTGCAGTGTCCCATTTGTGGTTCTGAGATCGAGGCGGCTTAGGCTGTCTGTGAGGGACGTTATGGATCCCTGGAACATGGACTGCAGTGAGATCCAGGCTGTGATCCACTGCCCAAACCCATACTCTCACTGATTCTCTGCATAGGGGTAAGAAAGAGTGCCCCCTTGCTTGTTGAGATGGAAGACTACTTGGATATTGTCTAAATGGACCGTAAGGAGCCCCAGTAAGAGTACCCCTTGAAAAGCTTGTAGGGCATACAGGACGACTCTTATCTCTAAAATGTTTATGTGGAAAGACCGTTCCATGGAGTTCCAAGAGCCCCTCGTCTGGTGAGATGCCAAGTGTGCTCCCCATCCCAGTCCTGAGGCATCTGTCATCAAAATTTGTTGGGGACTGGGACATTGGAAGTGAACCCCTTTGTCTAGATGAGCCGGGGTTACCCACCAAACCAGGGACTGACAAACCGCACTGGAGACTTGGATCAGCTGATCGAGATCGTCCATGCCTTGGTCCCATTGAACTCTGAGGTTCCACTGCAGGACCCTCGTGTTCAAGCGAGCGAGGGGCACTGTGGTTATGGCTGCAGCCATATGGCCCAAGAGCTGCAGAACCACTCGCCAGGATCTGGTCCAAAGGCGATCACCCTGTGAGCAGCCTCCCTTAGCCTGACTGCTCAGTCTTGGGAAGAAGAGCTTTCCCTTGGGCAGTGTCCAGGACTGCTGTGATGTACTGTAGCCTTTGGGTAGGTCATGGGCATGACTTAGAAAGATTGAGAGTGATACTCAAGGTTTGAAACAGACTGAAAGTCTCCCCCAGCATTTGACGCAATTGGTCTTCTGACGAAGCTATGAGAAGCCAGTCGTCCAGGTAGGGGTAGACATAATGACCCCTTCTCCTGAGGGCTGCTGTCACTACTGCCAGGCACTTGGTAAAGACCCTTGGTGCCAATGAAAGGCCGAATGGAAGCACCCTGAACTGGCAGTGCTCTCCTGGAAGGTAAAGAAGATGCTTCCCATGGACGGCAGGATCTTTATATGCATGTAAGCATTCTGCATGTCCAGGGAGCAGAGCCAGTCTCCTTGATGGAGCATGGATAACAGGCTTGCTAATGCCACCATTCTGAACCATCTGTATTCAGTAAAGATAATCAGCTGGCTTAGATCCAGAATGGGATGGAGGTCCCCTGTCTTCTTCAGGACTAGGAAGAAGTGGGAGTAATACCCCTTGCCCTTTTGATCTTGGGGTACCTCCTGAATAGCTCTTTTTTTGAGCAATGCCTGTATCTGTGCACGCAGAAGAGTCACGTGGGAGGGGGAGCAGTGGGGAAAGGATCAGGTGGGCTGTCCGGTGGAATCTGGGTGAACTCCAGAGAGTACCCTCTTTCGACTATCTGGAGGACCCATTGGTCTGTGGTGATGCTGGACCATCCTGATCGGTAAAGGGAAAACTTCCCTCCTACAGCCTCCCCTTGCACCTCTGTCGGAGGAGGGGTGGTAGGCAGGCAGTCATGCCACAATGGAGGGGGTGGGTAAAGGGGGTCTTTGCACTTTTGGGGCCCTGGGTACCCAGGGAGCGAGGGGAGGGCCTCTTCTCTTAAATCCCCCTTTGTGCTGCGGTTGGCGTCTGCCCTGTTGTCCTTAATTCTTGCGAAAAGGGCGTCGCCGAGCTGTTAGTGGTTCTGACCTGTACATTTGATGTACGTCAGACACTGCCTTGATGGAATCCTGAAGCCTTGTTTATGAGCTTTTCTGTGTCTGTGCCAAAAAGGATGGGCCCTTGAAAGGGTGCATCCAATGTGGCATCCTGCAAGTCTTGATGGAAACCAGAGACCCTCAACCAGACATGTCTCCTCATACATACCCCGGTTGCTGCTGCCCTGGCTGCCATATCTGCTGAGTCAAAAGAACTCCGCAGTACATGTTTGTCAGTGTCAGTGCCCAACTGGTTGACAGCCATGAGTTCTGACTTGCCATTCAAGTCTGGCTGGGCTTTCACCAAATACTTAGCCTTACTTCAAAGGGATTTTTGGTATCTGAGCTTGAGCGCTAAGAAATTCAACAACCTGACCGTGCAGGTGGCTGATGAATAGAACCTGCAGCCCATCTGGTCCAGCTTCTTGACTCTGGATCTGGGGACCTGCGCTCATGTGCCTTGGCTACTTCATTTTGCCATGTGCTGCTGGGAGCACCATAGAGTCAGCCTTCAGTTGTTCACGTAGGTGGGTCTCCCCTTGGTGTTTTTTAGAGCCAGTCCGCTGTTCTGGTCATGGTTGCAGTGGTAGCTGGATGCTTCCAGGTCAACTTTGTAATGTCCTGGAAAAGTTCAACAAGTGGGCGATGACCGGGGTTTTAGGTCGTTTGCCCTGAGGAATTTAGCCAGGCAGCGATGTTCTGTGTCAAGCTCCTCCGTATCCCATTGATTAAGGGACTGGATGTGTCTTATTACATCCAGGAAGGACGGATTATCCGGGGGTGATTGTGGGGAGCCCATATTTTGATCTAGAGAGGGTCAGGGTAGCTTGTCCCCTGAGGAATAGTCTGAGGCGGAGTCTCCTGCATCTTCCCCGAAGAAGAGTGCAGCTGTCCCATGGAGGAGGGAACGGACGAAGGGTGCCTCTTCCGATCACTTGGAGCTGGTAACCGCCGGTTGTCATCCCTGGACAACGGTCGATCTGGCATTGGTAGAGGTTGCCTGGGTCTCTGAAGCGATGGCTTCCTGGGCAGTACTGGAACAGGGGATGGTTCCCTTGGCCTGGGCAACAAGTCCTCCTTGATGGTGTTCCACAACGCATTAAATAGAGCCCCTACTTCTGCCAGCGGGACAACTGGTGGTGGTGACGGCTGCGGGGTAGGGACATTTGAGGGGCCTGGCGCCAATGTCTGGTCCTGAGGCTCCTTTCCTTCAGGTGCCTCAGGCGTTAGGGCCATGGGGCCTTATCCGGCAGTGCCGAGCCTCCTTGGGGTCTGGCGTCCGGTTCCTTAGGAGGAGGAAGAGGGGGTGTCCTGTTATCTTTAGGCCTAGGTGTCTTATCCTTTGGGGCACTGAGCATTTCATCTGATGCCTAGTCTTTCGAGGAAGACTGACGCTCTTTCAGTGGCGGCACCTGGTCTGTTTCCAGCGCGGAGTCAGAGTGGCCCATAGTCTGTTGACCCTCTGAGGCCAACGTCGCCCTGTCTTCAGGTGAAGGAGGCGTTTGGTACCTGATGGCCTCCTGGCATCTGGAAGAGTCGTCCGACTCCTTATGCCTGTCGAATGACCTTGAGGGACTTTAGATGCGCGGTATCTGCTTTCTTGCCTGAGAGAGATGCCTGTCCCCTCTGGCTCCCGACCGATCATGTATGCTTGTGGAGCCTAAGGGCCAAGGGTACTTTGGCAGACGAACGCCCGTGAGTAGAAGACTTCTTACCTTTGGAATGGGAGGAGGCGGTAGTCTTCTTGGAGGAAGCCCCAGCAACAGCTGTTGAACCTGGGGGAATGGATTCTGACCTCCTGCCAGAGGTGAAAGAAGCAGAAGGTCTGTGAGGGGACATAGGGTGGGATTCAGACCTGGCTCTCTTCTTATCCCTGTGGTGATGTTTCCCACCCGATCTCTTCTCTTTTGGGGAGGAGTCCCCAGCTGAAGAGGGAGAGCGTTGTCCCAAATGGGTCCTCTGCATGGCGGTCACTTGTTGCTCCAGCAGGTAGGCCTTGAGTGTCTTTAGACAGCGATGTTGGTCTTGTTGTTGAATTTCTGGCAGTGCGGGCAGTCTGGCAAGTGGTCGGGGCCTAGGCAGATCAGGCAGGCGGAGTGGCCGTCCCTCGCCAGGATCTGTTTATCACTCTTACACTCGATTTCCGCACTGAGAAGATGAAGAAGACATGCACTGGAACTGGAAAAGAAACTGATGGACAAAAGGTAATGACAGTAATTGCAAATAAGGCAAAATGATGCCGACTGCAAAAAGACGTCGTGGAGCCGGCGTTAGTGGGCTTGACATTGGGAAAAGAACTGATGGATGCCCGAGGACTGCCCCCTTTATACCAACGCTGACATCGGGTGGAGCCAACATCAGGGGCGGTCCCCTGCCATAGACTGCTAGCTAGAAGTTTTCCATGGGGTCCTAACACTTGGCGGGTTAGTCCTATTAGTATTACCTGCTGGAAGAGCTCCCTCTTGAAGTAAGATCCCTCATTTCCCTGCAGTATAGTACAGCATATTGTGATATACTGCAGCATTACTGTGTCGCATCATGGGTGGTGCCACTGTACCTGCACATGAAAAGAAACTTGCTGCATCATTTCATGTCATGCAGCCCTTGAAGCAAGTCATTACGAGAACATGTACCAGCATACTAAAGGGAACGTACTGTCCAATTTATGGCATGTAGCCCTTGAAGCAAGGCATTACCAGATCATGTACCTGTCTACACTGCATGAAAAATCTGTAATGTTTGAAACCAATACAGACTGAAAGGCCTGTCTACTCTACCCTTGGAAATCCCCTCTGTAACGTTACAGAGGTCCAAACCGTTACCGTAACAGTTTGCATTTACACTGGTAACATTACAGAATGCGTTTTCATAACGTTACAGAAACCTGTTGTGAGGTGGTTTCAACAACGGCTTCTGTAATGGTTTCAAAGCTCTGTTTAACCTGTCTACACTACACAATCCTGTAACATTTTCAAACTGTTTTCAGTGGCAGTGTGGATGCACTGTAACGTGTTCAGTCTGTACCGGTTTCAGAACATTACAGATTTTCAGTGCAGTGTAGACAGGGCCAAAACGTTAGTGCTTCCACCCTACCACTGATAACGTTACAGGATTTTACTTATGTAGAGTAGACAGGCCCAAGATATCAGTTTTCAACAGCGGTTTTGAAAACGCTTTCTTAACGTTACCAGTGTAAACGCAAACCATTACGGTAAGGGTTTGGACCCTCTGTAACGTTACAGAAGGATTTTCTTGGTGTAGTGTGGACGGAGCCTAAAGGGACCTGATGCCCCACTGTGTGACATGCATCCCGTAAAGCAAGCCATTAGCAGATCATGTAACTGTACACTTAAAGGGAACTTACTGAGGCTCAAAATGATAGGGTTCACTCCTTAATGAGAGCTAATTTTCTGTTTGCATTTTTTTTTTCTTTTTCAGAAAACTTCAATCCTCTTTTCATGAAAGCCGATCTTGGATGGGGCACCCACACTGGAAGCTGTGGTCATGTGATGCACGCGGCCTGCTGGCAAAAGTATGTATGTGCAGTGAAATGTTGGTAGATTGCTAAAGAGAAAAAGAGAGACACAGACATGCTTCTGTTTCAGGTCCTTGGCCATCAGCTGGATCTCAGAGTTACCCAGTTTGATTTATTTATAAGTTTTCACCAAGAAAGCATACTGAACTAAAAACAACTCTTTTACTGATGCATTCTGGGGTGGAGAAGGAAACGCATCAAAACTTACATTTATTTTTTTTATTTAAGCTTTTGTTAACCCAGTAATTGTTAGAGCCAAGGCCCGTTTTCAAACACGACTACTGGTGTGGGACAGATGAATGAATACAGGGCAGTGGACATGTAATTAGTGATCGGAGGACTTGCTGGGCTACTTCTGTGATGTTTCTCTCTCAGCGTTATTGATTGATTTAATTCATTTATGTATTGATTGTCTGATCAACTGATTGATCTAAATGTTTTACCAGGGTTGCCAACTTGACTTTATGGGAAATCCTTTTACAAACTGGGCCTTGGGCCATTTACGCAGTATTGTGCATGCAGTTCAGTCGTAAGATAATGCCTTTAAAACAGAGTAATGCAAAAGGTAGTGGTGATTCCCCATTGCCTGGAAATCAAGAGCAGTGGGGTTGTTGATTGGTGGAGGCAGGGCCACATCATTTCTTGGCACTTATTATGCACTGTCCATGAGCATAAGAGCAAGGTACAGAGCACTGGTATCAAAACTGGTATCAGTAGAATTGAGGGTGATGGGGAAGATGTACTTTTTCATCCAGAGAGTGGTAAACCTGTAGAAAAGATCCCAAAGGAAGCAGTGCAGATGACTGGGAGTGTTTTTCGTTTAAACTCCTGTTGGATCTGTTCATCAGTGAGAATACCATTACTGGGTACAGCATTGAATTCACTGAGGAAGGGCTGGTTCCTGAGGTTTCCAGTTATTTAGCATGATAGTAAATGCAGCTGCCTGGATGGCAGGAGGAAACATATTGTACAGTTAATCTTTTTGTCTAGCATTTTCCGTTGATGTGTAGTACAGGTTAGTGGTGCAGTAAAGGTTGTTCTTCAAGGAGCAGGGTTTTAAATAATTGATGAGCAGTTTTTTCTTGGGACAATACTAACTGTTCAGAAAGTATTTATATAGGTTTCCTAAAAGTGTTATGTTTTTAAACACAGTGAGACAGATGCTCTGCATTTTCACAATGTTTTAGAACTTTTATGAGCAAAACGCTAATCAATTTTTAGAGTTAAATAAAACCCTGAGGAGAGTTTCAGATGATTTTTAAAAACAGGCAGGATGTAAAATAAATATAAGGTAGCAAAAATGATAGTGTGGTGTGTCACAGTGCTTTAACAATTAATAGTGGAGACCAGATGGCTAGTGCACTGGTAGTGCTACTAATTATCCTCAGATGGCCGGGGTTCACACCCAGTACCTGGGATGTCTGGTGCCAACCCGGTGAGACAGGGTTTTGGTATCAGTCCTGGATGTCTCCTGCTTTGCAGTGGGGAATACCTTCTTCTGAAGCACAGTAGCCCTCTGGTGGTCCAGGGGAGAGAGGTGGTTTTGTGGGGGAAGGAACTGTCTCTTACTGAGCAGCCTTATGTCTTTGTGCACCAGTTCACCTGTCATACGACAAGGAGCCATCACGCACCCAGAGCAGGGTCAGTAGTGGAGTTCTAAAGGAGGGGGTAGGGTGTCTTACCCCTCATGATGGCCCTGCTTGGCAGAACGCTGGGTTGCTGTACAGGAGTGCACCTTGACGGAGGGATGAAGGCTGTGTTTCTGAGCTAAAAGAAACTTGAGGACAGATCTGTAACATATATAGTTCCCCATATCCCTCCACCCGTCTAGGCTGTCTGGCATGTTCTCAGAGGTTCCACCCTGTTTTCCCATCCAGTTGAAAGGTAGTATATCCCCAGAGGCCTGGGCAAACCTCTTGGGTCCCACCTCTGTGTGTGTGTGTGTGTGTGTGTGTGTGTGTGTGTGTGTGTGTGTGTATGAGTTGCAATTTACTGGTTCTGGGCCAGAGTTAGGAGTGAGCAAAGGCAGAAAAGGAGTGGTGTTCAAGAGTTCGAAGAGCAAAAAAGGGACATGTGAGGAGAGATGGAAGGATGTTCTCAGGATAGTCCGGGGGTTGGGGGTTGTTTAAAAATGAATAATGAATCTGAACACTGTCACCGTCTTATGGCTTGACTTCTTTGTCCACGTTGATGCCATCCATGCCAGACTCTGCCCTAAACTAGGTGTCCGGTACTGCAACGAGGACTGCCTGGCCCCCCCAGGTTCGCTGGGAACTGGTCACTGAAATGATTCTCCTGGTCTTTGACCCCAAACTGGGGTGGAAATGATGAAAAAGGAATTTGCAAGGTTGGAGGAATGGTCAAATGTATGGCAGCTTAGATTTAACGCAAAGAAGTGCAAAGTAATGCACCTGGGAAACAAAAACCCAGGGGAAGAGTACACAATGAGGGGTGAGATACTGACAACAGCAAAAATCGAAAGGGACCTGGAGGTAGTCATATCAGATGACCTAAAGGTGGGCCAGCAATGTGAGAAGGCAATAAGGAGGGCTGGGGGGATACTGGGATGCATAGGGAGATGCATCACCAGTAGAAAACAGGAAGTTGTTGGCCCTCTGTACAGTCAGTTGGTGAGACCCCATCTGGAGTACTGTGTACAGTTCTGGAGACCCCCTCTCCACAAAGACATAGACAAGGTGGAGGCTGTCCAGAGGAGGGCAACCAAAATGGTGCAGGGTCTGCACCTGAAGACATATGAAGAAAGACTAAAGGAGCTTAAGATGTATAGCCTCGAGGGAGAGGAGGGACATGATAGAAACTTTCAAATACCTCAAGGGAATCATCAAAGTCCAAGAGGGTAGCATCTTTCAGAAAAAGATGTGCAAGAACAAGGGGGCACAATTTGAAGATAGAAGAGGTACGGCTCAGAGGTAATGTGTGGAAGTATTTCTTCACAGAGAGGGTTGTAGATGCATGGAACGGCCTTCCTGAGGAGGTCGTAGAGTCAAAAATGGGGGAATTCAAGAATGCATGGGACAGACATAAGGCAGTTCTAGTGGGGGTAGGAGGAAGTAGGCTGTTGGTTAACTAGGAACTGCAGCTTATCCGTTAGGTAGGGAAATGGGCAGACTAGGTGGGCCCAAGCGGTCCTTATCTGCCGTCAAATTGTATGTTTCTATGACTATGTGGACATGGTCTATGGCAACACCCCCACCCTCCCTTGCCAGACATGACACGCTCTGCAATGCGTTTTGCCGCTTCACTACAAACTCATCCCCTCGTACACATCACTGCTCACTCTACTCTTCCCATCCTCCCACTCCCCTCACATCACCAATTCCACTGCACCTCATTCCTATCTAAATTCTGATTTGGGTCCTTCCCCTTCTATCTCAGCTCACTCCTCTATCCCATCCTCTCCTCCTCCCACTTCCTCCGCGCCAGGGATCCACATACCTTCTTCATTCCTCACCCTCACATCTCTGTTCCTGCCGCCTTCCCTCCCTCTGGAACATGCACCACTCTTTCATCTGGTTTTCCTCCTCTATCACAGCCCATAGATACCACCTAAGGCACTTTCCTGGTCCCACATCTCACTGACGGCCCCCCTCCTAACCCTAACTTCTACCTCCTATCCACCCCTAGCAGTCTTCTCCCTGTAGTTGGCTTTGACAAAGGCAGACTTCTGTCAGGCTACGGCACTACAACCACCTCCTCAGGTGTGACACACTTTACTCCATACTTCTAGGATTGTGGTGTATTTACTACTCCTTTGTCTGGACCAATTGTAAATTGTTGCCTGTTGTACTTCTCCAGTAGCTGTTACCTGTTAGTATGCCCTGCAAACTAAGCTGTCTCAGAATTGCTCACTGATGTGTGACTGATGTACTGTCTTGCTTGTACTACCCTCCCCCCCCCCTTTTGGGTTGCACCTAGAAACGAGGCTCGATTCAGTGTGCCTGTCTCAGTTAACAATTTTCAATAAATAAATGTTAGATTTGGTCAGTGCAGCAGCTGAATTGCAAGACCATGAGTTGTACAGAGGGTAGTTTGCCTGCAGTAATGTAGTGCAGCCCAATGGTTCTATAGCACTGTAAAGCCAGAGATCTCACGTTTGGCTCCCACCAGGCCCTCTGCATGACATTGAGCAAGTCACATGACCTCCATGTGCATTAGCCCTGCTGAGTTTACATCACTCCACTGAAAACCAGATCTTCCAAGAATCAGTTTTCTGCATTGAGCCCACTGTTTGGTCTTTTTTTTACATATCGTGTGGTCAGTGGGACAGGAATGGTGGCATGGTCACTGGCAAGGGTCCATGGGTTCTTGCTGGAGCCAGATGCTCTACCCGGCTTGAGGGACTCCTGCCTGCGGCTTCAGTTTCACCATTACTCAGCGAGCAGGATCGGCGCTGCTGGCAGAGGTAAATGAGCCAGATGCTGTAGCCACTGCTTCACAAGAGCTGCACAATGGTGGAACTGCCCACCAGAGACACCACTAACAGACAGAGAGGGACTCTGGGCCTGAGACCTCAACCTGCAAGAACCAGAGGCCCTCAGAGACACTGATGGTACTTGTGAGAAATGGAATACGTACCTACCGTAATTCTTGATCTTCTTGGATGAAGTCTCCACCACTCATTCACACTAATGGGAGTTCGCTGGAGGCGCAAGGACCCAGAGGAAGCAAACATTTTCAAGAGGTTCGGCACCTGAGATGGAGCCGCAAAGTAGCGGCACCGCGAGCCCGAGCTTGTGTGGTAATGACTATCTAGGCGTCGACCGTTCAACCGCCTCAGTACCTTTTTTCCGAGGAGGTGCAGCGTAACTAACCTAGCAGGAGTTAACCTAAAAATCGGACATAAGACAGTCCGAATGACCCGTGTAAGAAGGGTCAACAATACAGAATTCACAGCTCAGCCACTGAGGGAGTGAAGACCAAAAACAGAAAAGTGAGCTCTTGGGATGGTGTGTGGGAGTGTGAATAAGTGGTGGAGACTTTGTCCAAGAAAATCAAGAATTACTTTAGGTACGTAATTTCCATATCTTCCTGGACGTACAGTCTCCACCACTCATTCACACTAATGGGAGAGTACCAAGCTAAATAATCCCGAGACGGGCGGCAGGAGATAAAGAGCTCATATATTCAAGACAGAAGTCCATTAAGAATGGTCCTGCCAAATGACAGATGTCGTCTGGCAAGGACACCCAAGGCGCAGTGCTTAACGAAAGTATGCACGGAGCTCCAAGTAGCCGCATTGCAAATATTCAAGCGGCGGCACGCTAGGATTTCTGCCAGAGATGCCGCGATCGCTCTGGTAGAGTAAGTGTACACTCTGCCTTTCAGTTTGACCTGTGCCATAGTATAGCAGTGGTGAAGGCATGCCACCAGCCACACTGAAATACATCTGATAGTGACAGGTTGACCCAGCCGGGTCTCGCTGAAGGAAACAAACAGTTGCTGAGCCTTGGGAAGTTCTTTTGTTCTATCTAAATAGAACCGCAACGCTCTCTTAACATCCAGTGAATGAAGGGTATGCTCCCCTTCATTCTGGAAGTTCGCAAAGTAGGTAGGGGGGACTAAAGGTTGGTTTAGATGGAATCCTGTGACAACCTTAGGGAGAAACTTAGGATGAGTCCTAAAAACTACTTTGTCCTTGTGAAATACAGTGTACAGGGGGGTCTGTGACCAGTGCATGTATTTCAGAAACTTTATGGGTCGAAGTAATGGCCACCAGGAAGGTCGTTTTCCAAGTGAGGAACTTCAAGTCGCAAGTAGCTAGAGGTTCGAAAGGTTTACGAGTGAGCATGTCTAGCACAAGGTTAATGTCCCAGGCTGCAACTGGACTCTGATAGGAGGTCTAGTATGCAGAATACCCCTAAGAAACCTCTTAACTACAGGCAACTGAGCCAGTGACATGGAAAGTACCGACTCATGATATGCCGAAATGGCACAAATATGAACTCTGACTGTGGAGTACTGCAGACCTGTATTTGAGAGGTCTACAAGATACTCCAAGACTTTATTCAGTGGGCAGGAAAAAGGGTTCGAAGAGAATTTTGCACACCAGACAGAGAAACGCTTCCATTTTGCTGTGTAGGTTTTTCTAGTGG
This sequence comes from Neoceratodus forsteri, assembly GCA_016271365.2. NCBI lineage: Eukaryota > Metazoa > Chordata > Ceratodontiformes > Ceratodontidae > Neoceratodus > Neoceratodus forsteri. The sequence goes on from CM028134.1 coordinate 1,020,619,760, forward strand.
CCGGATTACGCACAGCCAAAAGAATATCTGAAACTCTACCAGAAACATTGAACCTATTCACCTGTATCTCTTCAGGAGCGAAGGTGAAGCGACCTCAGGTTGGGATGGACCAAGGGACCCTGGGTCAGAAGGCTGGTCTGAAGGGAAGTGTCTTGGGGTGTTCCGATAGATTGTAAGCGGAAACCATATCTGCCGAGGCCAGAAGGGGGCAATGAGAATCATTCTGCCCCCCAAGACTCCAATTTGAGAAGTACCCTCTGAATTAGGAGAAGAGGAGGAAAGGCATACAGAAAGTGTCTTGTCCACCACAGCCTGAACACATCCTGACAAAAAATGCCAAGTCCTGGATTTCTGGAGCAGAAGAGAGGCGCTTTTGCGTTGAGTGGGGACACAAAAAGGTCCAGGTCTGGAGTTCCCCACTGTCTGAAGAGTGACTGAATGATGGTTAAGTCGAGAGGTCACTCATGAGGATCTGTCTCCGTTCTGCTGAGACGGTCTCCCAGCTCGTTTTGTACTCCTGGCAGGTAAACCACCTGAATCAGAGCCTTGTGATCCAGGCACCACTCCCACACTCTCACTGCTTCCCTGCATAATGGGTAAGAGTCTGCACCGCCCTGTTATTTGATGTAGTACATCACTGCTTTGTTGCCCGTTTGAAGGAGAATGTTCTTGTGACAGAGTATGTCCTTCAAGGCTCAGACTGCATAGAGGACGGCTCTCATTTCCAGGACGTTTATGTGACGTTGGGACTCGTCCTGAGTCCACATACCTTGGGTGTGGAGATCCCCATCAGGGACGCATCCATGGTAATGGAGATCTGATGATCCAGATGGGCAAAGGGATAGCCTTTCAGAAGATTGTACTCCTCGACCACCAGGCGGCGACCTCTCAGGGTTCCATCACCTTGATGAGAAAAGACTGAGGGTGAGTGGTTGGGGACCACTGAGTACTGAGCATCCACTGAGAGGTTCTCATGTGGAGACGAGCTAAGGGCACAGTGAACACCGAGGATGCCATGAGGCCCAGCATCCGCTGCATCGAGATAGCTCGAACCGAGCTGTGTTCTCCGACGTATTGGGCCATCTGTAAGATATCGCTCCTTCTGTCCTCTGGAAGAAAAGCCTTTGCATAGGTGGTGTCCAGAAGAGTTCCTATGAACAGAAGCTTTTGGGAGGGCTGTAACTGCGACTTGTTGAGATTCAGCAGAACTCCCATGGACGTGAGGAAGTCTGAGGCCATGGCCACAGACTCCAGGGTCTGTTTAGTTTAGTTTAGTTTAGTTTATTGTTCTAGGAATTATTACCTTTGAGCCAGAGGCTCTTTTACAAAGGTTCCACATCAATTAGGTACAGTACAAAAGGTTACATAGATAACACAACAATTTGTGTTGTGTCAAGAACAAGAAAACATATACAAATACATATCAAATCATTTGTGCAAAAGGACATGAGATATCAATAATCACATTATTATTACAAGAAAGAGGCCATGTCAGATTAGGAGAAACAAATAGGGAAAAAGTCCAGAACAGAGAGGGTAAGTGAAAGGTGTGGGGAGCAGACAATAGCAGGAGAAAAGGTTTCCCAAACATGTCTTTGTCAAATAACGGGACAGGGTGGGTGAGAAAATAGGAGGTTTAATCAGGCAGTCACAGGAGCTGGAGGTGGCAAGGTGAGAGAAAGCCTTGATTTGAAAATACCTAGAGAGTGGAGGCAGTAATATGAGTGCTGAGGGCATTTAGCCAGCTGGGGCACGACAGGCAAATGATCTTTGTCCCTAGAAGTCCAGCATCAGGGGACTTGGAGGCTGGTGTTCTGATCTTCTGGTAAAAGCGGTGCTAAGCGCTTGGGCATAACAGGTCTTGGATACAGGGTGGAGTGAGGCCCAGAGTGGATTTTTGCCATCAGGCAGGTAAGGTACTTTATCCGATTTGAGAGTTGCAACCAACCTGAGTCAGCATAGAGTTCACATGTGTGGAGCGTCGGTGTGCACCAGTGAGCAAACCGACAGGCCTTATTTAGGGGTGTTGTAATGCGACTAAGTGCTGTAGTAGTGGCAGATCTGTATATAACTAAGCCATAATCAACGACTGAGATGATAGAGATTGGATGGCAATCCTCAGTGCAGAATAGATAAGAAGCTGTCGGTTCCGATACAGAATCCCAATTAAGCTGATTAATAGTTTTGCTGTACTATCAATGTGAGTTGCAAAGGTTAGGCCTTGATCAAAATTGATTCCAAGATATTTGAAAATTGGCACTTGTTCAAGGGTATTTCTAGGTATGTATTAATGGTGAGTGGGACTTGCCGTTTCTTGTTTTTGGGTTAGAGAAGAGCATGGATTTAGTTTTTGTGGTTTAGAACCAGCTTATGTTCAAGGAACCACATCTCAACTTTGGAAAAGCATGCTGAAGGTTGAGGCGTAAGAGGTTCGGATCTTTATGAGTAGCAAGAATCACGGCATCGTCGGCATAGAGGATTATTTGTTCAGGGCAGGATTTGGGGAGGGAGTTTAGGAAAAGGCTGAAAAGGAGGGGGCCCAGGATGGATCCCTGGGGAACTCCTGAGCGAACCGTTTTGAGTCTGAGAGAACTCCAGCTACTTTACAGATTGAGAGCGCTGAGCAAGGTAATTTTACCCAGTCACCAGGACCCTACGAGAGCCCTAGGGATAGTACTTGTTTGATAAGTAGGCCATGGTGAACTGTATCAAATGCCTTGGTTAAGTCAATGTAGACTGCTCCAGTTAGGTTTCCTTTGTCCATGGCATTGTGGATTGCTCCTGAGAATTCAAGTAGGGCAGTCAATGTGCTGTGCCTTCCTAAATCCATGCTGCTGAGTGTATAGGATGTTGTGCTTTTCCAGGCAGTCTGAAAGTTGGTCCGCCACCATCAAGGGCCTTAGAGAGAGGTGGTAGTATTGATATCGGCGATAGTTACCAGGCAGTGACTTATCACCACTTTGTGCACGGAGTGACAACTGCAGCTTTCCATTTCCTAGGATTGGCTGTAGCAGAGGAGAGACTGAAAATTTTTGTGAGGGGAGCAGTACTTCCTCCAGAGTGAGGGACAGAGTTTAAGGTCAATAGTGTCGCTGCTTGCTCGGGACTTAGAAATGGCCTTCTTTACATATTTATAGACTTCATGTGCCTTTACTAGTTTGAAATGGAAGGGTGGTTTTGGTTGGAGAGGCAGTAGTAGAAGTAGAAATGGAGGTCAGCATCAGTGAAGAAATCAGATGAGAGGACACCACTAAGGTCCGTGAAGGTATCATTTAGGGTGTTTGCAATGATCTCGCGTCTAATGTGGTGGTTCCATCCACATTCATTATTGTAGGAGAGGATTTGGACTGCTGACCCATGATATTCTTTCGTTGTCCCAGAAGGATTTCCTTCACCCCAGGAGTTGGAGAGGGCATTCTTGAAGTAGGAGCTCTTCATCAAGCGGATCTGTTTAGTACAGTGGTTACGAGCCTGTTTATACTTTTGAATGTCTGACAGGGTGGCAGTAGCTCTTGCAGTGGCCCAGAGGTGATCCCTACTTTTGAGTTGTGCCAATAGCTTCGCCGTGAGCCAGGGATTTGTGAGTGCTTTGATTTTGGCTTTTTACTGGTGCATAGGTGTCACAGGCAGTGTTGAAAGTAGAAATAAAGTAATCAAGGGCTAGGTCAACATCTTGAGTTTGTAAATCAAGGACCAGTCTATCTGCCTAAGACAGGTCTTGAGATGAATAAGCTTGCCATAAGGTAGGACTCTGCTATAGATGGTTTTTGGAGGCGGCTTACGAAACTTATTTGTCCAGGTACATATTATTGGAGAGTGATCACTAAGCGAGTCAGGGAGAACACTTACATTGGTTATACAGGTAGGGTGGCTGGTAAGGATCCAGTCAATGAGGGTGCTGGTGCCTGATTTGTAGTTTTTCCTGGTAGGGGAGTTTACCACTTGTGTTAAATTTGCTGCTAGGATAGCATCTTTGTTTGACCCTGCATCAGGAGCAAGCCAATTTATATTAAAGTCCCCAAGGAGAAGGAGTTCGATGTCAGAAGGTTGTGTACTACGAACTCGAGGACAGTCTGAGGCCAGAATCAGGATCTTTGGTGGGATATAGACAGCAGCAATCGTGAGGACTTTGTTTGGGCACCAAGTAGTATCTTGATAGGGAGGAGTTGCACATGAGGTTTCTGTGGTGGGGTAAGAACCAGGAGACAGGTGAGGTAGTCCTTTATGTAGATTGCACCACCACCCCTTTGAGGTCCTATCCAGCCTGAATATCTTGTAGCCTTGTATAGAGATGGCATGATCCGGAGTATTAGGTGTCAGCCAAGTTTCGTCGATGGCAGGATATCCGGGTTGTGCTGGCTGGCAAAGATCTGAAGGAGGCCAGTTCTAGGAGGAGACTGCAGATGTTTAAGGTAGCAATTTTGAGCCCCTCCATTTTGGCAGGCTTTGTTGTACTGTAGGAGACAGGGCCAGGATTTGAGTGGACACTTCCTGATATCAAGAGGAGGAGGAGGAGTAGGAGTTTAAGAGACAGTTGCTGTACTTCGTAGTCAACAGAATTACATTTCTGAGGCTTATGTGGCTTGGACCATTGCAGGCGTGCGTCTAGGGACCCAGAGCAAGGAGGTTGTTAGTAATAGAGGATGATATGCCCATTTATCCTTGTTGTAGCTTGTCAGCTGCACCCAGTCGCTTGCAGATAGGTACCTGGTGGATAAGTCAAAAGCCAAAAGAATGATCAACAGCTGAGGTCCAGAGTCACTGAAATGTTAAAATTCCTGAAGGTGATTAACTGTGCCTGCACATATGCAGGATGTGAAACCTTTGTCTGTATGCTTCTTTGTCATTCAAACAGGTTGCTGAAAAGCCCACATACAGATCATGGAGCAGGTCAGACGAAGTGTGGATTCCAGCAGGACCCAGAGCCACCAAGGTTGTCAGATGTAGTTGCTTCACTTGTGTTTTGCTTAGGATAGCTTCCAGAAAGTTGATTTTAAAATGAAGATAAAGATATCTGATGATGATTTTTTTACAGAAATCCAGTCCAGGAGACTTTCACAGATGTAGTGAGCAAGACTGGTACAGTTACCACAAGCAGAAAAACATGTAAATCCACAAAAACTAAGCTACAGACACAGACAAACACAAGCAGCCACCACACAGACCCAGGGGGCGTGGCTAAGAAGGACTTGCTAGGAGCCAGGCGTCCAGATATGGGAACACTTGTATTCCGATCTTCCTAAGGTGTGCCACGAGAATTGCACAACACTTTGTAAAAACTCGAGGTGCCGAGGATAGCCCAAAGGGCAAGACTCTGAACTGATAGTGTTGAACCAATGCCACGAATCTGAGGAATTTGTGGTGTTTTGGGTGTATGAGAATGTGTTGGTAGGCATCCTGCATGTCCAGGGAGGCCAGCCAATCGTGTCGATGAAGCAAAGGTAGCAGGGTACCCAGTGATATCATCTTGAACTTCTTGTGAAGGAACTTGTTTAACTTTCTGAGATCCAGAATGGGCTGTATGCCGCCAGTTTTCTTCGGGAACAGAAAGTAATGGGATGAAACCTGTGTTTCATTGATCCAGGGACTATTTCTACTGCCCTGTTGTTCAGAAGGCCTTGTACCTTGGAAGCAAGAAAGTCTGACTGTACTGCTGCCAGCCTGTGCTGTCGTTTGGGAGGATGATCCAGAGGGGTTTCCGAAGGATTGAGAGAGTACCCCTCGTGGATTATCTGGAGGACCCATTTGCCTGATGTTATAGATTTCCACTGGTTGTAGAATTGAGTTAGATGTCCTCCCACTACTGAGGAGTCCCCCTCGGGCAGCTGAGGTGGGACCTGGGCCAAAAACTCAGAAGGTGGCACTGGGTGCTTTGGGCCCTTGTGCCTTCTGCTGCACTTTCTTTTGTGGCTGAGGGTTGTGGTTTTTGTGAAAACCTCCTCTGCCTCTGTCCTGAAAGGACTGACGGTTGTATGCACCCCCTCGGGAGGGGGCGGGTGCAGGTCTAGCCGTCTTAATGGCAGATCTAGTCTTCTGTGTGGCCTCCAGAGCTTGTTCCACCTGAGGCCCAAACGGATACATATCGTCAAAAGTAAGGCCATGACCTGCTGCTGGGTGTCATTCGTGAAGCCCAAAGTACGCAGCCAAGAGTGGCGGCGGGTGCAGATGCCAGCTGCTGCCGCCCAAAAGGCAGTATCGTAGGCATCCACTGCAACTTTAACCTGTTGGTTATTGGATTCGATGCCCCTAGTTATGGTTTAAAGTAGCTCTGAGCTAGCTTCAAGATTCGGCAGAGCTTCTACCATTTCTTTGGGGAATGCCAAAGTACACTCTCATATTGAGAAAAATAGCCCTGGTAGATGGCAATGAGCATAGCCAGGGTTGAGGCAGCAAAGACTCTCTTACCTAAGGTGTCTATCTTACTAGATCTTTTGTTCATTGGTCAGTCTGTAGATCCTTGGGGAAGGACAGCCTTATCATTCTCTGCCAAGAAAACAATGGCATAAGCAAAGGCTTGTGGAGGCCAAAATGGAGCGATCCTTGGGAGGGGCATACTTGCTATCTATGGACTTGGCCACGGAAGGAATGAGAGCCACATTCTTCCACACCACCTGTGAGAGGGTCTCGAAAGAGGGCTGTACCAGAGGGGTTAAATCCATAGGGAGCGCCGGGACATGAAGATATTGGAGTCACAAAAGCCTCTCAGGATCAATTTCTGTAGTCTGGAGAGAGAGTAGAGTTTACATTTTTGAGCAGAGACTTAAAGGAAAGGTTGTCAACCACAGGCTCTGCAGAAGGATTGATCCCTGCACCCAGGGCAGTGTCATCAACATCATCACCCAGGCGATGATCTGGGTCAGGCTGAAAATCATCTCCTGACAGTCCAGGGGACTGTATAGACAGGAAAGGAGTGAAAATCAGGAGGAAGAAAGAATCGAGTCAAGAACCCTGAAGACCAGGCGGCGCCGCACCAGTCCCCGGCCGTAGAGGAAAAAGGCGCTGAGAACAAGAAGCTAGCCAAAGCGCTACACAGACTGCGCCGACAAGAGCCGCCAGCGCTGCACACGGCAGCAACAGAGCCCCCGACGCCGAAAATGGTGCTGACAGAACCCCCGACACCACATATGGTGTCAGAGGCTGCGGCGCCGTGGACGGCACCGAGAGAGACCCAGAGGTCAAAAAACTGTGATCTGAGGTAAAAGAGGGAAAAATGGAAAGATAGAGGCATCGGTGTGGACCCTGTGTCGCAGCCATTCGAGGGGATAAATGAAAACACGAACTCTACCGTAATTATGATCTTTCTGTGTATCATAACTATTCATCACCTTTGGGTATATGGCCGGAGGTCATGACCCTAGAGAGCTTTTTTATTTTTGATGGGCGGAGCTGGACGCACAGACAGCACCGCCTCGAGGCCGGGCACTGCATCGCTACCACGGCTGGCCGCTATGTGAGCCGGCTCCACCCTCCCGCTTAGTTCTGAGTCACCGGAGAGGTGAGGAAAAGAGTTGGAGGGTGGTACAAGAAAGTCCAAGGGACAGATAATGGAAAAGATATACAACATAAAAGAGAAATAATGACTGAGAGGACAGATTAAGGGAGAAGTCTATGGGATTGGGCAGGGCCCCAATCTCTGGAAATAGGAAAAGAAGGAAGAGGAAGGATTTAGGATAAGCTTGAGAAGGGAGAAGGAAGGTGACAACCCTAACCTGGTCCTTGACTTATCTCCAGATAGTATAGGAACTGCAAGGAGTAGCCAAAAGGCTCATTGTCAGAATTCAAGGCACAGAATCACTGGCAAAACTCCAAAAGCAGAAAAATGGTTTACTCTGGAAGAAAGATAGACACAGGAAATTGTCCCCTCTCAGGGAAAAGCAGTTTTGGTGAAAGTAAAATTTAGTTTTTTTTTTTTTTTTTTTAAATGATATGTCCACTGGACAAAGAAAATTTAACATGGACAGGAATGAAGGAGGAGGCGAGAATGGAGGGCAACTGCCAACTCCCACCCCACAGGGGTGGAGCTAGAGCACTGGAGAAGGAGTGCCACCCATGCTGACCACTCTCCCCTTAGAAACATCCCCCTATGTGCCCCCGTCCATCCCACCCCTGACAAGAGAAAGAAGAGGGGACGAGACTGGGCACATAGAGGGAGGGGGACCCAGAGACTGAGACCCCAGGGGATGGAGGATGGATTTGATGAATGGTGAAGTACACAGAAAGATCATACCACGTAGGCAATGCAATTTCATATCATATCTGTGTCAATCTTCACCATTCATCACCTTTGGGTGAGTGCCAAGCCCCCCCCAAAGGTTTTTTCCTGTAACCCTAAGGTACAGGGTCCCTTAGCTCTCAGTGGGTGACACACTAAGAGGGAGAACCTTCAGGGCCTGGAGAGGCCCGAGCGTGGGGAGAGTGAGACGGGAACCCTCGGAGGGGGAAGAAGTTGCCCCGACAAATGCAGTCTCGCTCTAAGGGAGAAGAGATAGGTTCTCTGGTGAGTGGAGTTAATCAACCTATGCTGGGCCAAGGGTGACAACTGGGAAAGATGCAGCCATGCCGTCCGCCTAGTGCAGATCGCTGTCCCTACGACCCTGGCAGCTACATCATTGGCATCGTTGGATGCCCTCGCTTGGTGCCTTGCTAGCTCCAGGCCACGTGCAGAGAGTGCAATGGCTTGTCTGGTTTGCTCCATGTCAGGCATTGAGGCTAGAAGTTGACCGAGCCTGGACCACAGGAACCTGTCATAGGTTGCGTAGTGGGCCTGATGTGCTGCAATAAAGAGCAGTAACCGTGCTGAGTAGAAAGTCCTCCTACCGCAGAAGTCAAAATCCGAGGAGTCTTGATCTGGGGGCCGGTCACGGTGAAGGGCGTGAAACCCATCGGAAGTGTCCAGCTGCGTCAGTCCTGTCTGAGGATGAGGCATGGAATCTGGAGACTCCGGGGGGAGGGCACAATACCGCTGGCAGAGATCCCTAGGGGCGTCAACTCCAGAGAAGGATCTCTGCCAGAAACGCAACAATGCCTCCCGAAAGGGAGCAGGCCAGGGGGGCACCACAAGGGTGTCCTCACCGAAATCGCCTAAAAAGGCGTGCGCGAGTGCTCCAGATTGGTTTGAGTGGGAGGGGTGATACACAGGTCCTCCAGCATCCTCACAAGGAATCACTGATACTCTGTGAGATCAGCAGCTGGAGAAATGTGGACAGAAGGCTCCTCTCCCCCAGAAGAGGGGGATGAGGAGTCAGAGGACCTAGGCTGTTCGGAGTGAGACTGCTCAGGGGGAGGTTGAAAAACCTGTCTGTCCATGGCCCTGACGTAAGCAGGGAACTGAGCAGCCACGGCTCTGAACTGCTCCCAGGTGAGAGGCCCGGAAGGACCAAGTTTACCAGGGAGCGCAGGGGAATGCGGCAGAGGGATGGGGACAGAGAAGAGAAGTCTGCTGACCAAGAGCTCCAGAAGGAGGAGGAGCTCCGGAAGACCCCACAGCCGACAGCTGGACAACCATTTCGGAACTGCTTTGGCTGCGCCCGGAAGAATCCCGTGAGGTGACCAGGGCCATGTAGATCCAGAAGGACGGTCACCTACCTCCAAAGAACAGGGCCCTCTCAAAGAAACCGAGGGGGAAGAATGGAGATCCACACTACGGCTCCTCCCAGAGCTCGGGTGGGTTCCGGAAAAAGGCCGCTGAACAGAACTCACACCCCTGGACCCCCTGGAATCCGAGAGTGCCTTCCTCCTCGAAAGAGGCAGCCTAGGCAGCTGGCAACCTTGGTCAGCCCCCAAAGGAGCTATCCAAGAGCACTGCCTCCCTCCTGTGGGTGCTCTGATTGGCCCCAAAGTTGGGCGATCCAGGCACACCACTGAGGGTACCACCACTGAGGGTCAGCAACCCTCAGAGGCCAGGCTGCAGAGCAATAGTGGCCTGCACCACTGCCTGCTGGTCAGCACCCTGACCCTGGCTACAGTAGTCACCGCCCGTCCTCAGAGGGGGCAGGTCGCGCCTGTCGAGGACACTACTAGAGTGCCCACATGGGCAACTAGCTCCGAGGAACCAGACTGTCTATCTGACCCAGAATCCGACTCCTCCTCCGAAGAAGTGGAAATCGAAGTCCTGTGCCAGACCACTGCTGGGCGCGCTGCGCCATCTTGACCAAATGGGGTACCAGAAAAGGAGACCGCACTCGAGACGGTTCCAATGCCCTCCTCAGCACCATGAACAGTGGGAGAGGGAGGCACGGCTCCAGGAAGGGCAGCAATCCCGGTGTCAGAACCTGACATGGCGCCGTACAGCCCCATGAATGTCACCGGGGACAGAGATGGCGCCGATGTCGGCTCTGACAGCTCGACAGCTCCGAGGGCAGAAGCAGTGCCGACAACGGCGCCGACAGTGGTCTCGGCAATGCAAACGGTGCTGAGATCCGGAACCCCCATGGTGCCGTAAGCTCGCTCGGAGCCGCGAACTCCCCCCGAGGAAGACACGGCACCATGTTCAACCTATGCGCCTCGGATGGCACCAAGGTGAGAGAAAGATTAAGACGGCACCGTAGAAACTCCGACGGCGCCGCCAGCACTACTGGCACTGTGAACGGTGCTGACAGACTTCGGCACAGAAATAAGCAAATGGCGTAGAGAAACTGCGAGCAGGCCTCAAAATCTTTCTCTAGTGTCCCATGAGGTGACCTCGATGGCGGGAGATGAAGAACTGGTGGGAGGTTGGAGCCGACACAATAACGAACCAGCCCGGGCGCCACGCGGTAGTGCGGCCTAAAGAGTGGCGCTGTCAGTGTGTTGACTACCCATCCCCCCAAAAAATATAGCTCCCGTGGGGTCATGACCTCCAGCCATATACCCAAAGGTGATGAATGGTGAAGACTGACACAGATAAGATCGACTCATGTGCTGAGTCAACGGCACCGAAGAAGGCACCATGCATCTAGAAAGGCCCAACCGCCCTACCCATCCCTCCGAAGCTGGATGGCCCGAAGGCCCTGGCATCGGAGTGACCGGCTCAGGCAACTGGACCAACCTCTGAGCCCACTGCTCCATAAGAGCAGACCACTGATGAAACTGCTCATCGGAGCTCCTCCAATAGGTGGGGGCTCCGGTGTCGAGGAGGTCGGCTACCAGAAACAGAAACCAGCGACTCCGACAGAGGTGGAGACCAGTGCCCGCCCTAATAACTGACAGTCTACACGCAGACATACCAGAGGGAGACCTCGAGTGATGCCTTTTCTTCTTTGACCTATGTGTCGAGGAAGAACTCGAGGCCAAATGGCACCAAGAATTGGACCATTTCCTTTTATGCTTTCAGGGGGACGGTCCATCCCCCTGAGCACTGGACTGTCCGTTGTCAGACCCCCACCCCTCCAGGAAGGGCGGAGGACTGGACTGAGCCCGGCTGACTGAAAAACTTTCATACGAAGTCTCCCTACTGTCACCTGACCTGTTGATGGAGGGCTGAAGACTTTGTTGTACAATTAAATATATAATGGGTACTGATTCTAAATAATTCTACAAAACAATAAACTGAACTATTGCTGCTAGTGAAGTTTAACTCCCAGCCAGGTGGCGATAATAGTCACTGAAGCACACTTGGCAAGCAGGGAAAAAGGAACTGGGAGGCAGTGCAGGGTCAACGCCGAGAAAGTCATTACCGTTCAAAGCTGGGATCGCGGTGCTGCTTCCTCGTGGCTCCATCTCAAGCGCTGACCCTCTTGAAAAGTTTGCTCTCGCTGTGTCCTAGCCTCCCTGCAACTCCCATTAGTGTGAATGACTGGTGGAGAATTAATATCCAGGGAGATCCTTCATTTCTGGGAGATCGAGGGTCCCTCAACAGACTCACAGAAGGTGACCTCAGTGGTACCACTTCTTCCCTTCAGACCAGAAGAGGAAGAACTTGAGGTCAGTGACACCGAGAACCGGACCAGAATTAGGAAAAGGGCCTGCTTTTTGTACTTCTGGGAGGACTCATTCCCCTCGGGCACAGGATGGCCCATCATCAGAATCCTTCCCCTACAGGTAAAGTGAACTGGACACAGCCCCACTGCTGGAGCCACTTGCCTAAGAAAGCTCCCTATTGTTGTCCATGACCATCGACTGTTGACTCAGTAGGGCTATGAGACTGAAAAAAAAAAACACTAAACTGACACAAAAATAAACTCTATAAACACTAAAAACTGAGAAGAACTGAAAGTTGCTTTCATACAGACATAAGGTTGTGACTCCATGCAGGCAAACAACATCAGCAATATGCAAATGACGGAGGATTGAGGTGGTCGAGGGCTGGTACTGAGATGCCATTCAGTGTGAGCCAGTCTCACAGTGCCATGCATGCGCACAGCTTACCTTGGCACCAGCCCTCTTGAAAAGTCATGGCTCCTGCAACATCCTAGTGTCTCCAGCTCATTAATATGACTCAATGATGCGTAAGGGTTTCTGGAAGATCAACACTGCTGAACTTATACGCTGCACCCACTGCTGCATGACAGCTGAGCAATTGTTAAACTGCTCACCGGAGTGGAGTTACCTCTACTGGACAGAGAGGGTCTCTGAGATGGAGAAACCAACCTTGCAGGCCCAGCCTCCCAAGTGACTTTGGTGATAGAAACATAGAGGTTTATGGCAGATAAGGACCCAAAGGCCCATCCAGTCTGCCCATTTCTTTTCTACCTTATGAATGTGCCATTGGCCTTTGCTCTGTCAATGGCCTACCTACTCATACTCATCTGTATTGCTCCTTTTTGCCTATCCTATGCCTGTTTGAAGCCCTGCACTGTATTCATAGCCACCACTTCGGAGGTAGGCCGTTCCATGCATACACCACCCTTTCTGTAAAAAATAACTTCCTCACATTACCCCTTGATCGGCCTCCCTCTAATCTCATGCTGTGTCCTCTTGTTCTGCTATTTTTCTTATATTGAAACATGTTAGACTCTTTCACTTTGTTAATGCCCTTAAGGTGTTTGAATGTTTCATTCATATCACCTCTCTCCCTCCTTTGATCTAGGGTATACATATTCAGCTCCGTTAATCTGTCCTCATATGTTTTCTGATGCAGTCCCTGCACCATTTTGGTTGCCCTTCTCTGGACTGCCTCACTTTGGTTAATGTCCCTGTGAAGATGCAGTACTCCAGATGGGGCCTAACCAGCGTCTTGTAAACAGGGATTATTACCTCCTTCATACGACTTGTGATACCCCTATTAATACACCCCAACATCCCCCTAGCCTCATCTACTGCTTTAGTGGACTGCTTGGATGATTTCAGGTCATCGGTGATAATGATGCCCAAGTCTCTTTCTTCTCTTGTGACTGCCAGCAACTCCCCTCCCAGCCTATAGATGGCTTCAAGGTTTCTATTCCCTATGTGCATGATTTTGCACTTCTTAGCATTAAACCACATTTCCCAGTCTTCTGACCATTTTGCTAGTTTATCCAGATCTCTTCTCATTCTGCCCACCCCATCTGGATCATCTACTCTGTTGCAGATCTTGGTGTCATCTGCAAACAGACAAACCGTACCCTCCAGTCCATCTCCAATGTCAATGATGAAGATATCGAAGAGGACTGGCCCCAGGACTGATCCCTGAGGTTCCCCACTTGTGACTTGCATCTCTTCTGACTGTATACCGTTTACCACCACACTCTGTTTTCTGCCCGTCAACCAGTTTGCCACCTCGTTGACCATCTTCTGACCCACCCTGAGCCTATCCAGCTTATTAATCAATCTTCTGTGTGGAACAGTATCAAAAGCTTTGCTGAAGTCAAGGTAGGCGACATCAACTGCTCCCCCTTGGTCCACCAATCTGGTTACCCAGTGAAAGAAATCTATGAGATTAGTTTGACAGGACCTTCCTTTTGTAAACCCATGCTGTCTTGGATCCTGAGCACCTATGGATTCCAGGTGTTGCACTATCCTTTCCTTAAGGAGTGCCTCCATAATCTTGCCCACTACTGAGGTAAGACTGACTGGTCTGTAGTTCCCTGCCTCCTCCCTGCTACCACTCTTGTGCAGCGGGATCACATGAGCCCTTCTCCAGTCTTCTGGTAATGATGGGGAACCTGGGCCCACAGAAGTCCAATGTCTCACAGCAGAATGACCAGAGGACGATGTTGTCCGGTGCCGTTTCCTTTCCATTATTCTTGTGAGAAGAGGCCGAGGATGAATGATGCAAAAACTCAAAGGAGAGTGTGTGCGGAATATAGACAATTTCTTTTTGCAACTCTGGGAGGACTGTCCATCCTCCCAGATGCTAGACTGGTCATTGCCAGAGCACCTGCCAAGAGAGAGGAGGTGGCCAGACATAGCCTCGTTGCCAGAACAACTTGCATATTCAGGCTCCCAATCTTCTTTCATGGTCATTGACCAGTAGCACAAGACAGAGTTAAGAGACAACTGTAAATGTTTGTATGTTTAAACAAGCTCTAATTATGCAGAAATAAAACTGAAGAACTGAGCGCTGTTGTTGTGCAAATGGTGAAGTTCTGTTCAGGAACTAAGGCAGTTGAGGGCGTGCTGCTGATACCAGCAGGCATGCATGGTGACGGCAAAGGGCCCACTTAACTTGCCGGCCTCTAGCAAAGTTCTGGCTCAAGCAGGGTCCTAGTGCCTCTGGAACAGACCCATTATTCAGAATTTATGGCAAAGATTAATTCTTGGAAGATTTATTACAACACCCTCCCAAAAAAAAATTAACAGTATAAGCTGTATCCAGATTCATCTTCAAACTCAACATATGACAAGACACCAGGCTGTTTTTGTTTTGTAGAAATAAGTTGGACAGAAGAAAAAATGAAAATTACGTACCTACTGTAATTCTTGATCTTTCTGTGCATCTTTACAATTCTTCACTAGTGGGTATACCTCTCCGTAGCTAGGACCCCACGGGAGACTTTTCTCTAGGGGTGAGTCGGCCTTGAGGCGGTGCTGCCCTTGAGGCCAACGTACTCACAGCGGCCCTTGCGGGTTGGCAGTTAACTGTTAGAGCTCCGCTAACCTCAGTTCTGTAACACGGACAGAGAGGAAGAAAGGAGTGGAGGTGGGACAAGAGAGCCCAAGGGATAAACAAAAGGAAAGCATACAAGAACCAAAAAGGATAAATAAACGAAAGAGAGGACAGAAAGAGAAAATGACCAAATTTAGGGATTGGGAGGGCCCCAATCTCGGGAAGGGAAGGAAGAAAGGAGGAGGAAAAGAAGAAACAATTTGGTGGAGAGAGGACTATGCTCCCTGATTCTATGGCCAAAAGCAGTCCTGGCAGTGATAAACTATACCGCATTTCTTAAATCTCACCTTCCTTTTCAACCTCACCTTACATCTTCTATGGTTCCCGACTCTTGGAAACATGCACATGCCGTGCCATCTTCAAAACCGGCGACCCCAATCCCCTGATAATTATAGGCCCATCTCCCTACTCCCTCACCTGAGCAAACTGCTTGAAAAAGTTGTGCACTTCAGCTCTCAGAGCATCTTGAAAAGTGTAACCTCGTATGTCCTGTCTAGCATGGTTTCCACCAAGCACCACAGTACCTCCTCTGCTTTGGCCCTTTTCTCTGATCATGTGCTGAGAAATATGGACCAAGGCAAAGTCCTGAGATCCATCTTCATAGACCTATCAAAAGCTTTGACCTTGTCGACCACCACCTCTTCCACTCAACCCTGTCTCACTTAGGCTGCTCCAAGCGAATGCAGCCTGGTTCTGCAACTATCCATCCAATCGGTCTCAGCCTGTCATCATCAACAATGCCTCCTCTGCTGCTCTCCTGTGCGACTGGAGTCCTCCAGGTTCCATACTCGGACCCTGCTGTTCTCCATTTTATTAATGCACTCGAGGGATAGCCTCAGCTGTCGAGTGCTCCTTTATGCAACCAATCTGGTTCTCTACCACAGTAATGAATCCATCACCATCTCCTCCATTCTCACACACAACTATGGCTCTGCTCATAAATGGTTCCTTGCCAACAGGCTGCTAGTCAATGAAAAGAAGACTAAGTCCATGCTTTTTGGTTCCAAACCTTTCCTGCCAAAGCTGCCAAATCCACTCCTCCTTCTTGTACGCACAACAGCAGGCCCCCCGTTTGAAAACGTCCCCTCTTTTAAATACCTAGGTGTCACTCTTGACCCCTTCCTCTCTTTCACTGAGCATGTTAACATCACTGTGCAGAGAATTCACCAAAATCTTGGCGCAGCCTACAGACTCAAATACATTCTATTGGCTGAAGCACGCCTTGCCATCGCCCAGGCAACCTACTGCCTATACTTGACTACTGCTCCGTCTACTCCCTCGTATCCCCCACCTTGAAATCAAGAATAAACACTACCTATAACTCTGTCATTTCATCCTTCAAGCTCCCCACCGGACCCACCACTGCACTCTTTACCAGTCCCTGGGCTGGCTCCCTGTGCAAGGTCACTGACTATGCAATGGGCTGCCTAGTGGACAATGCACTAAGATATCGACACCTATCCCCTTACTCTCTCTCTCTCCTCTTGACAGACAGAGTGGCTCCAAGGACACTTAGGGCATCCTCAGTCGTCCCCCGTTGGAGGCACCCCGTGTCTCCATGGCAATGGGAAGTAGAGCTTTCTCTGCACTCTCCCTATGGAACAAGCTCCCACACTACGTCCGCGCATCCCCTACGCACCTTGTCTTCAAACAGGCCATGAAAACCTGTCTCCTAGCAGCTGCTGACTGTCACAGCTCCCAGTAAGTAACTCTAAGGCACCCTAATGCCCATGTCTCCATTCCACTTCCCCTGCCCTCCTGTTATCTCCCCCCTCATCTCTGTAGTTGTCTATAACCCTCCTTCCTGCATTACCTCTAATCCCTGAAACTGATGTGAGAATCTGACTATATGAACCTGTACAACTTTACTGATAACTGTACTAAACTGGTCTCATGTCACATTTATAATGCTACATATGTTCTCCTGCACCATGTAACATATCTCATGTTATTTCTATTGCTCACGTATGGCTCACTTGTCACACTGTGTGTGTCTGGCCATTGCCATCCCTATTTCCATTGTACTATTACGTTATTTGTTTTCTTTTTCCACACCACTCGTGCCCAGATATGAATTTACAGTATAAATTGAATTTCCTGTATGTGCTGCTGTGTTTCTGTGTTGCTTGCCACCCTGTGGCGTGGTCATGACTGAAAATAGTCCTCTGGATCAGTGCACTACCTGGTAAACAAAGACTAACTAACGAAATAAATAAATGGGCCTTGACCCCAAATCCTCAAGGGAGGGAGAAACAGGACTGCCTGGTCCAAACAGTCTGCCCATTTAGAGAGGGAGAAGATAGCCAAGGAGGCAACCTGGCTAAGGCAACAAGAAGGCTGTCAAGGAGTAAACATTTTAAGATGAGAGATCCAGGCAGACAAGAGGCAAGCCCAGGAAAGGCAGCAGCAGAACTCTTACAGGGTCAACAGCTGAGAAGGAAGAAGTACAGGAGCCAAGAGTGTCCCCCACCCCCAAAAAAACCGGAAAACTCCAGTGAGCAAACCCTAAAATATAAACATAAAAGGGATTAGTCTCAAAGGACATATGAAAAAGAAAATTACGTACCTACTGTAATTCTTGATCTTCTCTTATATCTTTACCATTCATTACTTCCTGGGTGTAAGCCGGGCGGCGCTTCCGCCACGAAACTTTTTTTTTTTTAAAGTTTGCCTAACGGCCCGCCCTCGGGATGCGGCGTCACGCGTGAGGGGCGGCCGTGCTAGTAGCTTTAATGACTCTCCTCCAACTCAGTTCTGTGAGCCGGAGAGGCAAAAGTGAAAGCAGAAATATAGATAGCAAGGCAAGATAGCCGAGGATAGCAAAGCAAGGAAGAAAGAACTGAAAAGGAATAAGCCGATGGAGGAAGGACAGAGGAGATAAGAACATCCTAGCCTAGGGAGTGCAGGGCCTCCTTACCTGGGTGACTCTAGGAGGAGAGATGAGTAGGGAAATGAGAAAATAGAAGAAGAAGAAGAGAAGAGAGAGATGGGATGTTGAAGGGACCAGAATGCCCAACGAGCATAGTTAGCTTGTAGCTGAAGGCTCGACTAAAGGGAAGCAAGAATCGGAGATAGAGCTGAAGAGAAGGTTCACGAACCCGCTAGACAACTCAGGAGGCATAGTCCTAATCTTCAACATGCCATTGTTCTTGACACCCACTTGGGCTCCTGGCGCGAAGGGCCTAACTGGAGGATAGCCGAGGAGGAGAATAAAACCCCAGCAGCATGAGGCGCTGCTCAGGGATTTAGAAATGGAAAATGTAAGCCTTTCAGGCGTTTCAAGATAAACGGGACTCAGACTGACTGGCTAAGGCCGGCCAAGGCTTAGGCTGGCTAAGATTGAATCTGGTCAGCAGAGCTCTACTGTAAAAATTGTCCAGGAGGACACTTAAAGGGAGAAACCAGTAGCAAAACAGCGAGAAGGATAGCCTACCTTCTCATTTGCCTTCTTGTTTGATTTCTCCTTTTTTTTTTTACAGATAAAAAAATTTTTTTTTGACTAGATGCATGACCCAGATACCAAGATGCCTATAGCAGTCGGAGAGAGTTCCCTCAGCATTTTTTTTTTTTTTAAGAGAAAGGAACAGACGTACTCGTTCCTCTGCTCTGCAAGGCAAGAATAGAGGGGGGGATTTAGATTTCAGGGCAACTATCTGAACACGGGATTGCAGGATCAAAACTGAATAGCCTGAGCCAGGCCAAAAAACCCCAGAGGTATCCTGCCATAAGAATAGCAAGAGATAGTTGTGCAGTCCGATCGCCAATGCAATCCGCGAGATGGCCCATGAATCTTAGAGTAAGTAATTTTTCTGGATTTTAGAACCCCCAAAGAAAGATCTTTTTTTTTTTTTTTATACTTTTGTTGTTTTTTTTTGGGAAAAATTAAGCAATTTTCCCTAAATTTTATAAAAATGCAGAGAGAGGAAGGAGACGGGAGGTGGAGAAGCCACAGGAAGAGGCCACTGAGGGGATGGTGGGTGGGTGTAAGCAATGAATGGTGAAGATACAAGAGAAGATCAAGAATTACGGTAGGTACGTAACTTTCCTATCTTCCCTTGTCAATCTTCACCATTCATTACTTCCTGGGTGAGTACCAAGCTCCTCTTCCCCTGGACGGGGAAGAGGCCAAACCCTGAGGGAACAAGATCCCCAGCCTTCTGTTGGTGAGAAACAGAGGGAGAAGACCCTGGCTTATTCAGAAAGCCTAGGTGGGAGAAGAGCTAGGAGGTGCCTCCCGAGGGCCGAGGAGACGGAGGAGCCCTGTAAGAATCTCCCTAGCTCTGGTAGAAAAGACGGTCCCGGAAGGTGGGGCGAATCACCTACGCTGGGCCTGGGGTGACAACCTGGAAAGATGAAGCCATGCCGTCCGCCTGATGCAGATCGCTGTCCCGCAAGCCTGGAAGCCACCTCACTGGCGTCATAAGATGCCCTTGCTTGGTGTCTTGCCAGCTCCAGGCCTACACGCCGAGAGGGCAACGGCTTGTCTGGTTTGCTCCGTATCAGGCATAGATGCCAGCAGCTGGGACATCATGACCACAGATGCGGTTGTAGGCAGCATGGTGAGCCTGATGTGATGCAATACATGCACTCGCCGCGAAGAAGAGAACACTCTTAGCCTCAACGGTCGAACTGGAGAGAGTCGAATCGGTGGGCGGTCGTCGCCAGGCAGCGCCCAGAAGGAGTATCAGGTATACCAAACCTGAGGGCGGGTTGGGAAGGGAACCTAGAGACTCAGAGGGGCACAATACCTCGCTGGCAGTCCGCGGGGCTGGGGAAGAAGCGGCAGGGACTGCCAGGACCGGATAGCGCCTCCTAGAGGGATAGGCCAGGAGGTACCACCAGATGCTGGGCACTGAATTCACCAAGGAATTCACGCGTCTCCCGTTCGGTATTGTCTCTTCGAACGTAGGAAATCCGGAGGTCCCTCACCATCCTCGAGAGGAAACGCTGATATTCTGTGAAATCAGCATCGGAGGACAGATGAGCAGGGGGTTCCTCTCCCTCGGAGGAGGGAGACGAGGATGATGGGGAACTGGAATGCCCAGAGGATTCCTGCGGCGGTGGGGAGAGTCGAAAGACCCGCTCATGCATGTATCTAACATATGAGGGGAAGGCCGCCGGAGAACCTCTGAACTGCTCCCAGGATAACGGACCCGTAGGACCGACATGGACCGGGAGGCGGGGGTGGTGAAAACAGAGAGATGGGAGAGGGGCACCTCCGCGGCGGCAACTGCTCTCTGCGAGGGCTCTGGAATCCGGGGAAAGGAGCCCTGGAAAGAGGGATCCATAAATCAGACCAGGCCGCAGAACGGAACTCTGGGAAGCGGAGCCTGGGAGAGCCCTGGGGAGAACCTCCCTGTGGCGCCAGGACTGCATGGATCCAGAAGGGCAGTCGCACAAACGCCGCCGGAGGACACCTAGAACCCTGGAGGGGAGGCGAGGCTCCGCCTTCGCTCCTGGCCACCCCTGGGTGGCCAAGAAGACCGAGCAGCAGACCCCACCCCTCAACCCTCGGACTCTGAGAGGGCCCTCCTCCTCGACCACAGCATCCCCTGTCCCTAGAGGGGCAACAGCACCCAGAGGTAGCTGTCACCGGCCTCGAGAGAGGGCCTCCCTCGCGTCACCCCACGCCTGCCCCGGGCTCCGCCACCCAGCCGGGGAACCCTCAGGAGCCGCGGAAGGGGGGACAGAGGGAGGGGCCCGCTGCGCCGCCTGGCACCTCTAGCCACCGGGGACCCAGACTCCGAAGAGTGGGGGTGCCAGGATGGGTCCACGTCTGAATCATCGCCCTCCGAGGAGGACGAGACCAGCAGGACCTCAATGCTGGCCACCCCAGGGTTCCCCGAGGCTACGGGGCCGCGAACGGCCCCGGTACCAAGGGAGGCGCCGCTTGCCTCCCTCACGCCAGTAGCAGCCAGGCCAAGCTCCACACCCCCAACGGTGCCGGCCTTGCCGGCACCGCCTGGAGGAAGGACAAGGCCCACAGCGCGGCGCGTCGGAAGAGTGGCGGCACCGCCGGGTGCCGCCCTGTCCATCGGCGCCGTGAGTAGCGCCGAGGCCAAGCGGCACCCGCCTTGGCGCTACCCGATCACCAGCGCCAGCAAGCGGTAGCGGGATCGCAGCGCCACGGCTCCGCGATCTGACGCGCCGCGATCTGAAATGGCGCCGAAAGGCGGCGTCGAGGGTCCACCGAGCCAGGCCCAAAAAGTCGAGGGCCTCGCCACGGGGGGAGCCTGCACCTCCGAAGAGGGGACTGCCGAGGCGGTGTCAGCGCCGCGGCCCCGGGAGGGACTACGACGCTCCCCCGACACCGCAGAAGGGGCCTCCTCCTCGGCAAGAAAAGACGAGGAGACCCCCTCCTCCTCAGACCGTATAGGCCCGGGAGGGGACCCGGGGAAAGGGCCAAGAGACCTTACCTGAGAATCCCTTGAGCGACGCCGTCCCCCGAAGGTCGGCGGGGCTTTGCCGAGCTTGAACGCGCGGACTTCGAGGACACGGCGGTCCATGGAGAAACAGGCGTCGCACGAATCCATGTCATGGTTGGGTCCCAGGCAACGAAGACAAACGTCATGCCGGTCCGAGACAGGGAAATGCCGGCCACAGGAGCACCGACGCATAGGGGCGCGGCCCGTCTTCGAGAAACGCTTCGCTCCAGAACCGGACATAACGCGAAACAAACAAGGTCAAAATACAGAAAGAAAACACCCGGCGCCGTACAAAAGAAAAAAGGAACAGTCTTACCGAGTATGGCGTCGAGTGCGAGAAAATCGGAGTCGGTCTACTGCGCAGTTGAATTGACGCTCCACGCGAAACAGGTGCTGCCTCGACGGCGGGAGAAACAGAACTGAGTTGGAGGAGGTGGGTCGCTATAGCGCCCCTCTCATGGACGTCGCTCTCGAGGGCGGGGCTAGGCAAACTTTAAAAAAAAAAAAAAGCTCCCGTGGCGGGTGCGCGCCTCCGGCTTACACCCAGGAAGTAATGAATGGTGAAGATTGACAAGGGAAGATCAAGCATACTAGAGGTCTGGAGGAGAGATGGGGAAAGGTCTCAGTCCCCCCATCCCACCCACGAACAAGGAAGTGGGGAGGCCGCTAAAAGTGAGGGAAAAGAGGAGACCCCCCCCATCCAAAACCCTAAGGAAATGCTCCTCCCTGTATGTCTCCAGGGTCTCCTCCCTCCTGTCCACAAGGGAAGGAGAGAGGAGAGAGCTGAAACAACAGGGAGATACACAGGGGAAGGGGGAAGCCTAGAGACTGAGGCCCAAGGGGGAAAGTGGGCAGGATTTAGTGTTGAATGGTGAAGATACACAGAAAGATCAAGAATTCCGGTAGGTATGTAATTTTCATATCTGTGTCAATCTTCACCATTCATCACTAGTGGGTGAATACTGAGACCCCTGAAGAGGGCAAATATGTCCCTGAGGGACTAAGTCCCTTAGCCTCTAGTGGGGGAGACACCAGAGGAGAGAACCCTTACAGGCCTGGAGAGGCCTGAGACTGGTCTGGGTGAGACGGAGAACTCTCAGTGGGAGAGGGAAGGCGCCCCAAAAGCTGCCGTCTCACCCTACGGGAGAAGAGGTGGGTTCTCCGGAAGGCAGAGGAAATCACCCTACGCCAGGCCAGGGGTGGCAACCGGGACAGGCGAAGCCGTGCCGTCCACCTAGTGCAGACTGCTGTCCCTACAATCCTCGAGGCTACCTCACTGGCGTCATAAGATGCCCTAACTTGGTGCCTTGGTAGCTCCAGGCCCTCAGCAGAGAGGGCGATGGCCTGCCTGATTTCCTCCGTATGAGGCTAGGAGTTGTCCCAGCCTCGATCACAAGAACCTATCACAGGAAGCACAGTGGACTTGATGAGAAGCAATGGAAAGGAGAAGCCGTGCCGAGTGGAAGGTTCTCCTCCCCCAGAAGTCAAAATCCACTGAGTCTGAGTTTGGAAGCCAGTCACGGTGAGGGGTGCAAACCTCAGAAGAAGTGTCCAGCTGCATCAGACCCGAAAGGGGGTGAGGCATGTGCCCTGGAGACTCCAGGGGAGTGCAATACTGCCGGCGCAGATCCCTTGGGGCTGGAATAGTGGTGAAGGGATGCTGCCAGAGCCGAAGTGACACTTCCCAGAAGGGGACAGGCCAGGCGGGAACCACCAGGTTGGCCACACTGTATTCACCTAGGAAGGTGTGCATCACTTGGTCGGGATTGCCTTCAGAGGATGGGGTAAGATGGAGCTCATCCAGCATCCTCGTGAGGAAGTGCTGATACGCTGTGAGATCAGACGCTGGGGAGATGTGACAAAAGATTCCTCTACCCACGAGGAGGGGAATGAGGAGGCGGACAAGTCCGGTGATTCAGGGTCAGGCTGTGTGGGAGCACGGTGGAATACCAGCTCGTCCATGGCCCTAAGGTAGAAGGGGAAATGAACAGCTGAACCCCTGAATTGCTCCGTCAGAGGTCCCCTAGGACTGGGAATACCTGGTGGAGAAGGAGACAGAGGCATGTGGGCCTAACTCCTAGCAGAAGGAGGAGTCCTCTGCCCAGGCAGGGGCAAGCAGAGGCTCCCAACAGTGAGGAGACCCAAGGACCTCAGCACCTAATAACCGTTCAACGGTGCGAACACCTGGAGCTGTGCCCGAGAGAAGAATCCCCTATGAGGGCAACCGGGACCGTGTGAGCCCAGAAGGACGGTCCCTGACCTCCAAAAACAAGGTCTCTCTCAAGGAGGGGGAAGGGTGAGGATCCGCATTACGGCTCCTCCCTGAACCCAGGCAGGTCCCAGGGAGGGGCTGCTGAGCCGAACCAAGGCCCCTCGACCACTCGGACTCTGAAAGACCCCTCTTTCTCGATACCACTAGCTTAGGCAATTGACAACGCCAGATGGACTCTGAAGAGACTACCCAGGGAGTAGCGCCTTCCCCCTCCTGGGCTGTTCCAATCTTGGACTGTCCAGGCACACCAAGGAAGGGGGCATCCCAGCTGAAGGGACAGACAACCCGATGACTCCGAGCTGTGCAGCAGCGGCCACCTGGACCACTGCTGCCTGGTCAGTGCCACTCACTGCAGAATCAGCCACAACTGCCCAACCCACAAAGGGAGGCTGAGTGGGGGCGGAAGTGGTGGACACGGAGGGGTCAGAGGATTCCAAGGAATCAGAGAGCCAATCCGGATCAGAATCCGAGTCCTCCTTCAAAGAAGTGGACGAAGAGGCCAGACTACTCCCCGATCCCTACCAGTTCTTGGACCGTGAGCAGGTCCACCCCCAGCCCGGGCACAGCAAGTGGCACTGGAGCCAGACGCAGCACTGCATCCAGTGCCAGGCTCCCCGACATCGCGCATGGCGCCAAGACAAAAGCAGCACCGACCATGGTGCCACACCCACTCCCAGCGCCGCAAATGGCACCAGAGTCAAGGTCAGCACAGACCGTGGCACCGCCTCCCTCCCTGGTGCCACGAACAGCACTGGAGTCAGAAGCTGCGCTGGCCCCAGCCTTGGCGCCGTGGGTGGCATCGAGACCAGGAACGGCCCCAAGAACGGTGTCAACACCTCCCACGGCACTGTAAATGGCGCTGGGAGCGAAAGCAGCATTAAGAGATGGCCTGGCATTGCCTGCGGCGCCACCCAGGCCCCTGGTGCCACAAGCAGCACCGGAACCAGGAGTGGTGCTGACAGAAGGTGGCGAGGACTGTGCCAGCCCCACGACATGAGACACCAACAGAGCCCTCGCCTCCCGAAGAGGCAACTGCCAAGGCGGTGCCTCCCGCCTGTCCACCGAGAGGACGGACGGGCATCCTGCACCACGGAAGAAGTTCCTGTCGTGGCAAGGCTAGAGGAGGTGAAGGCCCCCCTTCCACGGGCCGTACAGGACCAGGAGGGGGCCCGGAAGGGTCAAGAGTCCTGGCCTTGACTGTGAACCCCCCCCCAAAAGTCGGCGGTGCATGTCTGACTTTCAACACGTGCAACTCGAGAAATGAAAATTACGTACCTACCGTAATTCTTGATCTTCTCTTGTATCTTCACCATTCATTACTTCCTGGGTGTAAGCCGGAGGCGCGCACCCGTCACGGGAGCTTTTTTTTTTTTAAACTTTGTTACGGCACACGCCCTCGAGAGTGACGTCATGCGCGAGGGGCGGCCGTTAGTAGCGACCGACTCCTCCTCCAACTCAGTTCTGTGAGCCGGAGAGGCAAAAGCGAAAGCAGAGAATAGAGATAGCGAGGCAAGATACCCAAGGGATAGCAAAGCAAGGAAGAATGAACTGAAAAAGGAATAAGCCGATGGAGGAAGGACAGAGGAGATAAGAGTATCCCTAACCTAGGGACTGCAGGGCCTCCTTACCTGGGCGACTCTAGGAGGAGAGAGAAGGAAGGAAATGAGAAAGAAGAAGAAGACGGCGAAGAAGAGAAGAGAGATGGGATGTTGAAGGGACCAGAATGCCCAACGAGCATTGTTAGCTTATGGCTGAAGGCTCGACTAACAGGGAAGCAAGAATCCCGGAGATAGAGCTGAAGAGAAGGTTCACCAAACCCGCTAGACAGACTCAGGAGGGCATAGTCCTCATCTTCAACATGCCATTGTTTTGATACCCACTGGGCTCCTGGCAGGAAGGCCTTTAACTGGAGGACACCCGAGGAGGGAAGAATAAAACCCAGGCAGCATGAGAGCACTGCTCAAGGGTTTAGAAATGGAAAATGTAAGCCTTTCAGGCGTTTATAAGTATAGAAGTGGGACTCAGTCGGACTCGCCAAGGCAGGCCAGAGGCTTAGGCTGGCTGGGATTGGTTATGGTCAGCACTGCTTGTCTGTAAAACTGTCCAAGAGGACACTTGAAAGGAAAAACCAATCATCAAAATCTTACGAGAAGGGTTGTCTGCCCTCTCACTTACTTCTTGTTTGTTTTTTACAGATAATCACTTGCAGGCTAGGAGCATGACCTCAATACCAAGAATGCCTATAGCAGTCGAAGAGAGTTCCCTCAGCTTTTTCTTTTAAAAAAAAAAACAGACGTGCCCGTTCCTCCGCTCTGCAAGACAAGAATTAGGGAAGGGGGAGGGGTTTTTGATTCTAGGGCGTAACAGCTGGAGCACGGGATTGCAGGATCAAAACTGAATAGCCTGAGCCAGGCTAAAACCCCAGAGGTATCTCGCCCGAGGGATGGCAAGAGATAGTTGTGCAGTTTGATCGCCAATGCAAATCCACGAGATGGCCCAAGAATCTTAGAGTAAATAATTTTTCTGGAGAAATAAACCCCCAAGATACAGATTTTTTTTTGAAAATTGAGCAATTCTTCCTATCTTTTATTTATTTATTTATTTTTATATATTTTTGCAGAGAGAGGAAGGAGACGGGAGGTGGAGAAGCCACAGGAAGAGGCCACTGAGGGGATGGAGGGAGGGTGTAAGTAATGAATGGTGAAGATACAAGAGAAGATCAAGAATTACGGTAGGTACGTAATTTTCATATCTTCCCTTGTCAATCTTCACCATTCATTACTTCCTGGGTGAGTACCAAGCTCCTCTTCCCCCGGGAAGGGGGAAGAGGCCATACCCTGAGGGAACAAGACCCCCAGCCTTCTGTTGGTGAGAAACAGAAGGAGAAGACCCTGGCTCATTCAGAAAGCCTAAGTGGGGGAAGAGATAGGAGGTGCCTCCCAAGGACGAGGAGACGGAGGGAGCCCCTGTAAAAGTCTCCTAGCTCTAGAGGAGAAAAGACGGGTCCCCTGGAAGGCGGAGCGAATCACTCTACGCCGGGCCAGGGGTGACAACCTGGAAAGACGAAGCCATGCCGTCCGCCTGATGCAGATCGCTGTCCCCGCAAGCCTGGAAGCCACCTCATTGGCGTCGTAAGATGCCCTTGCTTGGTGTCTTGCCAGCTCCAGGCCTACCGCGGAGAGGGCAACGGCTTGTCTGGTTTGCTCCGTGTCAGGCATTGATGCCAACAGCTGGGACATCATCGACCACAAATGCCGGTTGTAGGCAGCGTGGTGAGCCTGATGAGATGCAATACGGGCACTCGCACGAGAAGAAGAGAACACTCTTCGCCCCCAACGGTCGAACTGGAGAGTCCGGATCCGGTGGGCGGTCGTACGCCAGGCAGCGGCGCCCAGAAGGAGTATCTAGGTAAACCAAACCAGAGGGCGGGTTGGGAAGGGAACCTAGAGACTCTGAGGGGGCACAATACCTACGCTGACAGTCAGCCGGGGCTGGAGAAGAAGCGGTTGGGGACTGCCAGGACCGGATAGACGCCGCCTGGAAGGGATAGGCCAGGAAGGTACCACCAAATGCTGGGCACTGAATTCACCAAGGAATTCTCCGCCTCCGTCGGTATTGTCTCTCCGAACATAGAAATCCAAGATCCCTCACCATCCTCGAGGAAACGCTGATATTCTGTGAAATCAGCATCGGAGGAAAGATGAGCAGGGGGTTCCTCTCCCTCAGAGGAGGGAGACGAGGATGATGGGGAGCTGGAATGTCCAGAGGATTCCTGCGGCGGTGGGGAGAGTCGAAAGACCCGCTCATGCATGTATCTAACATATGAGGGGAAGGCCACCCGAGAACCCCTGAACTGCTCCCAGGATAACGGACCCGTAGGACCGACATGGCCTGGGAGCGGGGGTGGTGAAGGCAGAGAGATGGGAGAGGGGCACCTCCGAGGAGGCAACTGCTCTCTGCGAAGGCTCTGGAATCCGGGGAAAGGAGCCCTAGTAGGAGGGATCCCGGATATCAGACCAGGCCGCAGAACGGAACTCTGGGGAAGCGAAGCCTGGAAGAGCCCTGGGGGAGAACCTCCCCTGTGACGACGCTGGGACTGCATGGATCCAGAAGGGCAGTCCGCAAACGCCCGGAGGGCACCTAGAACCCTGGAGGAGGGGGCGGAGGTTCTGCACTCGGCTCCTGGCCACCCCTGAGGTGGCAAAAGAAGCCGAGTGGCAGACCCCTGCCCTCAACCCCTCGGACTCCGAGAGCCCTCCTCCTCGACCACAGCGTCCCCTGTCCCTAGAGGGGCAACAGCACCCTGGGGGTAGCTGTCACCGCCCTCCAGAGGGGAGCCTCCCCTCCGTCACCCCACGCCTGCCCCCGCCACCCCAGCCGGGAACCCTCAGGAGACGACGGAAGGGGGACAGAGGGAAGGCCCGCTGCGCCGCCTGGTACCTCTAGCCACAGGGGACCCAGACCCCGAAGAGTGGGGGTGCCAGGATGGGTCCACGTCCGAGTCATCGCCTTCCGAGGAGGACGAGACCAGCTGGACCTCGATGCTGGCCACCCCAGGGGTCCCTGAGGCCACGGTGCCGCGAACGGCCCCGGTACCAAGGGTGACGCCGCTCCCTCACGCCGGTAGCAGCCAGGCCCAACTCCAAACCCCCCGCGGCGCCGGCAGGCCCGGCACCGCTTGGAGGATGGACTAGGCCCACGGCGCCGCCCGGCACATCGAGGCGGCGGCACCGCCGGCAGGCGCCGCCAGGTCCATCGGCGCCGAGGGCCCAGCGGCAGCCGCCAACGGCGCCGCCGATCACCGGCGCCGCAAACGGTGCCGGGATCCGAAACGGCGCCGAAAGGCGGCGTCGAGGGTCCACCCGAGCCAGGCCCAAAAGCCGAGGGCCTCGACATGGGGGGAGCCTGCACCTCCGAAGAGGTGACTGCCGAGGCGGTGTCGGCGTCGCGGCCCCGGGAGGGACTACGACGCTCCCCCAACACCGCAGAAGGGGCCTCCTCCTCGGCAAGAAAAGACGAGGAGACCCCCTCCTCCTCAGACCGTATAGGCCCGGAAGGGGACCCGGGGGAAGGGCCTAACGACCTTGCCCGAGAATCCCGAGAGCGACGCCGTCCCCCGAAGGTCGGCGGGGCCTTGCCGAGCTTAAACGCGCGGATTTCGAGGACGTGGCGGTCCATCGAGAAACAGGCGTCGCATGAATCCATATCATGGTTGGGTCCCAGGCAACGAAGGCAAACGTCATGCCGGTCCGAGACGGAGAAATGCCGGCCACAGGAGCACCGACGCATAGGGGCGCGGCCCGTCTTGGAAAAGCGCTTAGCTCCCGAACCGGACATAATGCGAAATTAACAAGGCTAAAACACAGAAGGAAACACACCCAGCTTAGATAGAAAAGGAACAGTCTTACCGGATCGGCGCCGAGTGTGATGAAAACAGGAGTCGGAACACCACGCACTTAAACGACGCTACACGCGCAACAGGTGCTGCCTCGACGGTGGAGAAACAGAACTGAGTTGGAGGAGGAGTCGGTCACATTAACAGTCAGCCTTCAGCGCGATGACCGCCACTCGAGGGCGGTGCCGGTTAGCCAAAGTTTTAAAAAAAAAAAGCCCCCGTGACGGGTGCGCCCCTCCGGCTTACACCCAGGAAGTAATGAATGGTGAAGATTGACAAGGGAAGATCATAGTGGTCCACTGAGAAACAGGCTTTGTAGTTGTCCATATCATGGGCGGGCTGAGGCAGGAGAGACAGCGGTCATGCTGGTCCATGACGGAATATTTATGCCAGAGGGACACCGACGATAGGAGGCTGCCCCACCTTCAATGACTATTTGCCCCGGACAAGACCTGACTGGTCAGAAAACAAATCAAAAACAGTACTCAATGTCGCTGATAAGGAAAGAAATGAATGGTCATACCGGTAACCAGCAGTGGCATCCAGCAGGGCGAAACAGAACTGAGATAACTAAGTGTGCAATACTAGGCCGCAACACGCTATGCAAACCTGCTTGAAGCTCCTCATGAGGTCCTTTCTCGACGGTGGGAGAGGAAGAACTGAGGTTGGGGAGGGAGCCAACGACAGTTAACGGTCAAGCCGTGAGCGCCACGTAGTACGTCGCCTCAAGGGCAAAAATACCGCCTCATTAAAAAAAATAGTCTCCTGTGGGGTCCTAGCTCCGGGAGGGCTATACCCACTAGTGATGAATGGTGAAGACTGACACAGATATTAAGGTCATATAAATGAGGTGACTATCAGGTTTTGGTTTTAGAAACAAGAACAAACTGCAGACCCTTACTATGGAGAGACCAAAAGAGCAAAAGAACAGGTTACTCACCTGTAACAGTAGTTCTAGGAGTAGTTTATGTTGTTCATCCACACTTCTTGGCATGTCCCCTTCCACTTTAAATCTTGCCGAAAGTCTTCAATCTGGCTCCTCCCACCCACTCGGGTGGTATATACCTCAGATCCGCACCATCACGCCAAATCTTAGCCCGCTGGAAACAAGGTTGTGCGCCCAAAGCCGGGGATGTCGGATGGGTGTGTGTGGATGAACAACCTATACCACTCCTACAACTACTGTTACAGGTGAGTAACCTGTTCTTCTAGGAGCATGAATATGTTGTTCATCCACACTTCTTGGCAGACTCCAAGCAGTTCTCTGGGAGGAGGGAGGCAAGGCGCACACCCCGTACTGAGGAAATAAAGATTGGAGAACAGAGGCCCCAAAACCAGCGTCCCGGGGTGACTCAAGGTCGATGTGGTAGTGGGTAATGAAGGTGTTTGCTAACTTCCAGGTAGCAGCCTGGCAGAATTCCTGGATAGGGATGTCCCTGGAAGCGGCCACTGATGCAGCAGTATAGCGGGTAGAATGAGCTCTTATCCCTGTGTGAGGCTCCTTGCTCGGCAACTTATAGCACAGACCTATGCATGATGTAATCCATCCTGCTATTGTCCATTTGGCTACAGGTCTGCCAGAAGCGGCTTCAGCGTAGGTGACAAACAGCTGGCGAACCTCTCCACGAATTTCCGCTGTCCTCTCCTTGTAATAGGAGAGAGCACGCCTCAGGTCCAAGGTATGGAGCCTGTATTCGGCGTCCGAGGTGTAATTCAGGTAGTAAACCGGCAGAGTCAATACCTGGTTAAGGTGAAACTCTGACACCACCTACGGAAGGAATTTCGGAAGGGGGTGCAGGGCAACTTTGTCCCTGTGAAAGACCAGATAAGGGGAGTCCACTGAAAGCCTGGAGCTCCCTGTCTTTCTGGCTGGACGTGATAGCCACCAGGAAGGCCGTCTTCCACGACAGGTGTGACAGTTCACACTTGTAGATTAGTTTGATTTAGCTTGCCCATGAGCTTTGCCCAAACCAGCAAAAGATCCCACGGAGGTGGAGATTCACGCACCGGAGGGGATATGTGATCCAGGCCTTTGAAAAAGCGCCAACCACTGTCTCCTGCGCCAATGTCGGCTGAGTGGCCCGTGCCCGGTAAACAGAAATGGCTGCCAGGTGCACCCTAAGGGTCGATGACCGTAGACCCCCTTTGGAGAGAGACCAAAGGTAGTCGAGAATGTCAGCCACAGAACAGGATAAGAGCTCCAGACCCTCTCCCTGACACCAAATGGAAAACCTTTTCCATTTGAAGGCATACCATTTCCTGGTAGATTCCTTTCTGGATGTCTCCACCATGGTGTAGACATCTTCGGAAAGACCCAAAGCCTGGAACTCTAGCCGCTCAGGTACCACGCTGTGAGGTGCAGGGATTGAAGGTCCAGATGGAATACCTTCCCCTTGTTCAGAGATATCAGGTCCGGGCGTGTACAAAGCCGCTCCAGGGGCCTGCAGCTGAGGCTGAGGAGATCTGGATACCAGAACTAGTGCGGCCAGTCTGGGGCTACCAGAATCACCTTTGCCTTGTCCCTCCTCACCTCGAGTAACACCTTGTGGATCAAGGGAAATGGAGGGAAGGCGGAGAGGAGGTCTGGGGTCCACGGCCTCGAGAAAGCATCCCCCTGCAGCGAGCCCTGCTGAGGGGGGGTGGGCATGATACAGCCTCAGCTTGGTGTTTTCCCTGGATTTAAACAGGTCCACCATCGGTTTGCCCCAACAGGAGAACAGACTGTAAGCTACCTCTGGATGGAGAGACCACTCATAGGATGCCTGACCTATATGGCTGAGAGCATCCGCCAGCTGATTCGAGGCTCCTGCCACATGGATGGCTAGGAGATCCACCTCCAACCGGCTTACGAGGGTCCAGATGCAAAGCGCCTCCTTGCACAGCAAACGGGAGTGCGTGCCACCCTGTTTGTTGAGGTAGTACATCGTCATGGTATTGTCCGTCTGGACTTGAACCACCTGACACGGTGCTGAGGGAGCATGACAGTGCCAGTCTGACTGTTCTGAGCTCCAACAGGTTGATGGCACGGGATTCCTTGGGGTCCAGAACCCGTGGGCCCTGTTGTCCCCAATGTGGGCTCCCCAGCCCATGAGAGAGGAATGGTTGTAAGGACAACCATTAGCTTGGGCGGACAAATGGGATCCCTTCCTGCAACTGGTCTGGGAGGTCCACCATGGGAGGCGTCCCACATCTTCTGGTTTCGGTGATCAGCTAGTGAGTGACCGTCCCATTGAGTCCACTGGGAGGCCAGCTCCCATTGGAGGGGGCGCATGTGCCACCAGGCCCAACCGACCACTGAGGTGCACGCCACCATGTAACCCAGAAGGTGCAGAAATTCCCGGGCAGGGCGCAACTGCCAAATCAGAAATGATTGGGCAAAGGAGGAAAGAACTTCCACCCTGTCTGCCGGGAGTCGAGCTCTGCCCCAATGAAGCCCATCACCTGAGAGGGCACGAGTTCCGACTTGGCCTCGTTGATCAGGAGGCTGAGTTGGGAGCAGGTTTGGAGGGCCAGATCACTGGACTTCTCCACCTCCAGAAGGGAGGAACCTGCCAAGAGCCAGTCGTTGAGATAAGGGTACATTCTGACTCCTAGACACCTAAGGTGGGCCGCCACCACTATATCCGAAAGGTGCGGGACCTGAGATATTGATTCAGGTAGTGGAGATCTAGGATGGGGCGCCAACCCCCCACCCGCTTGGGCACCATGAAGTACCTGGAAATGAAGCCTGGGTCTGTTGGAGGATTTGGCACTGGAGCTACTGCCTCCTTGCGGAGGAGCTGAGCCATGTCGTCTCAAAGAGCCGACTGAGTGCATGCGGAGATCTGTTCCACCCGAGGGGCGCAGGCTTGACTGGGAGGGTACTGCTTGAATTCCAGAGGCAGTCCCTGACCAACCACTTCAAGAACCCACCTGTCCAAGTGATAGCGGTCCAGGCAGAAAGGAAGTGGCAGAGCCAACACTCCAGGGAGGACCCAGAGATGGCATGGACGGGTGAAGGGCAGGCAACCCCAACCCCGTCACTGAGCAGGCTTGGAAGAGGAGGAGGAGGCTCCAGGACCTGCACCTTTACGGGGCTGTTGAGGACCCTGCTTGGGCCGTGGGCACCAGGCTTAAGCCTGCTGCTGCTGTTGTTGCTGACCTCGATAGGAGGGCTGCCTGACCACAGGGGAAGAGTGTCGAAATGGCTTCTTTCTCTTCTGCTGGTTCTTGCCTGAAGAACCCTTGGCAGAAGTAGCATCCAAAGTGGCACTGGACTGCTCTATACGCTGAAGGTGACTGGCCACTCCTGGACTGACCAGTCGGTCACCAGGAAGGGCACATCAGCAAGCTTATGCTGAGTATCCGCTGGGAAGGAGGAAAGCCTCAGCCAAGCCCTGCACTGAGAGGCCACTGCGGCTGCCAACGAGCAACACAAGAATCTACCCTATCCGAGGCTATTGGAGCTGCTGTTTGGTGACAGCGACCAGTCACGGACCTGCTTGACAGTAGTCTGCATGTCCGTGGGATATGAGGAGGACCTCGTTCAATGACCCTAAGAGGGCATGGGAGAAGTGTGCCATAACAACAGCCGAGCTGGCCTGATGAAGGCCCAGAGAAGAGGCAGCGTAGACCTTACGTGCAGAGTGATCCATATTTTTGGACTCCTTGTCCGGGGGTCAGTCAGTATCGGCTGAATTACCCATACACCTGAACACCGAGGCAGTCAACAGGTTCTCTGCCGAAGGGCGTTCAGTGAACCCCGCAAGGGACCCCATGGGCACCGCGTACTTGTGGGCCATGCAGGCAGATGGTGCTGAGCAGGAGGCAGGACACTGCCAAAGTTCAAGGGCCGGGCCAACAATGGCCTCGGCCACTGGAAAGGCCTCCGTCGGGGTATCCCCTCTTTTGAGAATATCAGTAAGAGGGTACTCTGCCTTTTTCTGGATAGGCTCCAGGGACATTCCGGTGGAGTTGGAGATAAGGCGGAGGATGCTCTGGAGGGAGGAAGGGCCCTCCTCAAACCCTACGCCAAGTCATCATCCCCGGGATGTGAGTGCAAGCCAGTGATGTCCGAGTCTGAGGAGTCATGGTAGAGCGGTCTAACGCCTAAGTCACCCTCGATGTGCTGAGGGCAGTCCGGGGTGACTCTTATCGACAGACGGGGAAGCCCGGTGTCTCTTGGTCCTCTTTCAAGGGCACCCCTCCCTCAGGCTGTTTAGGCAGTGGTTCCACCAGGATCGGAGGAGAGACCGGAATAGGCCGAGTGGGAAGACGGACCGGCCCCACGGGTGGAAGAACCGGTGGCTTTGGTTCCGGAGGGGTTGGTGTCGGCCTAGGAGGTGGGAGCCAAGTTATGGCTGGGGTGGGCGGCACAGTAGTCTTCTGCCCGGTCAGAATCAGCTGTTGTCACATGAGGTCTTCATAGCGCCTACTAAGTTTCCACTGGAGCCTCTCCTCATCAGAGGAGGATGAGGACCTGTGGCGATGCCTCTTTTTAGAACGCTTATGGCTCTTTCTCAACCGTTTGGCCAAGGGGGTTCTGGACCTCAACTGAGGCCAACTTGATCGATCGGGAGACACCAGGGTTGGTGAAAACCGAGGGTCCAGAACTGGGTCCTTGATGGGGACACCAGCAGGCTGGGTCTCCTCATCAGGAAAGACAAAGACCGGAGTCTTTTCCAAGGAGTCGGGCATAACTGGCGACAAGGGGTCGATGGGGTTGAGGATAATTTCGACCTTGTCGGCCACTTCCTCAGTACCCTGGCCAGACGGAAGATCCGTAAAGCTGGTGGACGAGGATGCAATCTTGACCAAAGTCAAGACCACATGCTCCTGGGACTCGCACCTCTCTCGGTCCCAGGAACGTCTTCTGAGAGCGGGAGGAGTGCAAGCCCAAGGGCGCCTCACCCCGAGTGGGGAGAGACTGGCACAACTCCTTGAAGGAGCCCATAAAGGTGGAGCCAAGGTTCAGAGGAACAAAGAAACTTCGACTGGCCGAAGTTTGAGCTGCTTCCTCCTCAAATGCTTTCATTTGTTCCAGCTGCTCGGCGGATCCCATGGCCGCAGAAACCGCCCACCTCGTCTCCTTCAATTTCACCGGTGGGTTCCTTTTCTCCGGTCTCCCCAGCTTCAAACACGCCTTGCAGTCGTCCAGGACGTTGGGATGGAAGGCCAGGCAAAAACCACATGACGAGGTGCCATGTCCGACACCTAGGCAGTAAACGCACGTAAGGTGGGGGTCGGTACGCGACAACTTCTAGCCGCAGGGGCACTGGCGAAATCCAGGGGAAGATTTTTCCTCCATGGCGGATGCAGTGAAAGCACAATCACTAACTAGAACAAGTTTGAGAATAATTTTCGTTGAAAACCGATGAGTAGAATCCAGGGCCTACAATATGCTTTAACAGCACGAGGGAACCTGCACCTTCCAGAGGAAAGAAGATCTGGCGTCATGGGGCGGAGTTGAGGTATATGCCATCCGAGTGGGTGGGAGAAGCCAGCTTGAAGACTTTCAGCAAGATTTAAAGTGGAAGGGGACATGCCAAGAACAACAACATATCCACGCTCCTAGAAGACTGCAGTTACTGTGCTGGACATCATCACTACCATTTATAAGGCATCAGGGGTTGGTACCTCCGGTATGGGGCCCCCTAATGGGAAGGATCAAAACAGACAGGAGGGCAATTACTGGAGACCTAAGATATTAACCAGTAAAGGTACATTAGGGTTCTCATGGAAGTGGAGCCCTGTGTCCTTCAGCAGTGCACAGGGACGATGCCTTCACAGGATGCACTGTTGGTGCGTCGGAACTCACAAGCCACTGCCCAGCACAGTAGTGGGATGTTCCCCGGGGCACCATGAATTATTTATTTATTTATTTATTTTATTTTGGGGATCCGACACCCCAGAAAAGAAATTCCATTGAGAGCCCTAGTTCATGCCTCAAGGCTGGCAGAGTGTGGGGATAGTGTCACATTTTTCCTGACTGCCGTCAGTGGTTGCTGCTCAACACTGCAGAAAATGGCCCATTACAGAAGGTATTGAGAGAAGAATGGAAACAGAAGAAATTGTGCATGGAGGCCAGCCCGGTGGCGCTGAGGGTTGAGATGCTGGACGCCTTACCTGGCGCTACCCCAGCAACCCGGGTTCGGGAAAAACCTTAGGTCGTCAGGGTGCCGGCATTGGGGGGAGGGGGAGCAGGATCGAGCAGAGTTGGTAGGCTGCTCTCCTCTTCTGAGGGTGGGTTGTCGCCCTCCCGTAGTTCCGCTCCCACCAGTTGGAGGTCCGGTGGGAAGCGTAGGTGGAGGGGGCAGCAAGGATGGGAGGGCGGATGGGGCCAAGTTGGTGCCACAGAGTGCGTGCGTGCTTCCACGGGCAGGTGGGGTAAAACCGACGGAAAAACTACCATAAAAATAATAATAAAAAAAAAACTGTGCACGACAGATGACTGGAGAATAGGTTTTTGGTGCTGAGGACTTACTGTTTGCGAGTTACCGTTACAGTTCTGACTAGGTAGAACCAAGACTGCTGTACTACAGGAGCACAGCAGTAAGCTGAAGCAAATTATCAAAGGAGAGCAAGTGTGCTGTGCTGTACCTTGCCACCTGACACTCTGGGAGAAAGACCCAAGCCCTTCCCTTTTTTTTTTTTTTTTTAAGTTTTCTATTTATCTCCTCCGGGATCCGTTACTCTCTCAGACCCCGCCTTCTTCAAGGACATTACTCTCTCCCCGTGGGACCCATGGGCCCTAAGGTCAGAGAGGAGATCAAAGGGGCAGAGGTGAAGTCCAGTGTTGGGTGAGTGGCAGCCAGGCACTGTGGGGCTGTTGCCTATCCGGGGCCAAAGGGGTTTTCCGGTTTGTTCCCTGAGAGCTCCCTCCTCCCCCTGAGCGTGGCATGCAGTGACAACATTACGCACGGCAACCCTGCCGGTGTCTGCCATGCTCCCCACACATCTGGTCCTACGTCCTGCAGTGTCCCCAATCTCCACTGGAGGTCTCTGGACGCTCAGACAACCCACCACCCTCCCCGGAGAGGAGAGAAGTCTGTCAAATGCTCAGCCCTCTCCCTCCCTCCCCGCCGAACCCCGGCGCCTGAGCTCACTCCAGAACCCGTGTCGCCGGTGCAGTGCCTCAACCCTCAGCGCCACCAGGCCGGCATGACCCAAGCCTTTCTTGATCGGCAATATAGTTGTTTACAATCCCTCTTGCAAGAGGCTCTGAGCTGTAGGGGCTCCATAGTTAGATAATTGCCTGTATGTCCAGTTATGTGTCCTAAGATGAAACAGATTTAAAATTTAAGCAGAAATGGAGAGAGTCTGAACACATTTTATAAACCTACTGCAAGTTTCACTCTTATTATTCAGACTTACTTTTTTTTTTGTTACATTTCTACACTCTTTTCATCCCAGTGACGTTACGAATAGGACACACAATGTATTTGGTTCATGTGTAATTTATGCTCCTTGGCTTCCAGCCCATCCAGCTCAAGTCGGCCACCATCTCCAGGACCTACCTGGCTCCAAAACCCCGATGGATTTCTCCTGTGGCAGGGCCAGGTGAGGAAGGCCCTCCGCCCACCTCCCTCCCCTGAATTCCCATCCAGATTCTGAGCGAGGGTCTGGTCAGTGGTGCAGGGTGTGCAACAGGCTGCAGGCTCATCCCACCTGGCCGAGTGCTTTTCCCTCCTTGTTTCCTCACTTAATCCCATTCACCTCCATTACTTTGGGTCATGCCCCGTCAGACCATGCATGAAGCTGGAGTTCCCCTGCGGATGAGGCAAGCGTGCAGACCCACTACAAGGGTCACTAGTGCAGTGGAACTCAATGCCATCCCTCCCCAGGTGGGAGCGTGGCAGCACCTCCCCAGCCTGGCTTTCCAAGTTCACTTCTGAACCCGGGTCGCCAGTGTGGGTAAACACAGTGCTACCCACTGAGCGACTGGATGGCTCACACAATGTACTTTTTGACAGCGTTAAGTAAAGCCAGAGCCCGGTAAACACGGACTGGGATTGGTCAACATCAGCATCATTTCACAAGTCTGTATTATTTGCCTTTGTGTTTCCAGAAGGAACACACTGTAGACCAAATTACATACATACATACATGCACCTGTAAAGCAACAGCATCCCATCAACTCTCATGCCCGTACCTTTAGCTGCGGTGAGAACAATCTGTACAATATGTGCCATCGTCACCAAGTGGAAGATGTAAAGTTCATTAAAGGCAGAGCTGAGTGCAGAGGGCTGCAGATCTACCGTCTCCTCCCAGTACAAAGAGGGGAAGGAACACACAAGACTTACCTAGTCAAAAACAACAAATATTAATGCCATTTTCACAGAAGTACGCACAAGCAAAACTGCGTCACCCTGCAGTGCAGTCATTCACCTGCTCTGCTGCGGAAACCAAACTGTGCTTCAGTTACTAACTGGTGGTGCTCTCATTTGTACCTGTAGATTTTAGAAGTCAGGAATGTCCAAACCGGGCCTATATTAGATGACGATAACTGCAATTTAATGAAGCCTTGAGACAGAGAGAGTTGTCAACGTCAGGGAAATAGAAATTACGTACCTACCGTAATTATGATCGTTCTGTGTATCTTCACCATTCATCACAGATGGGGTACTGGCGGAGGTCAGGACCCTTGAGGCTTCTTTTTTTTACAAAGGATAGGCAGAGCCGACGAGCATCGGGCGCCACCAAAGCCGGACATACCACGGGCGCTCGAGGATTAGCCGTTAGGCTGTGTCGACTCCGCCGGCCTACCAGTTCTGAGTCGCCGGAGAGGTAAGAGGAAGGGATGGAGAGTGGGACAAGAGAGTCCAAGGGACAGAAAAAGGAAAGGAAAAACCGAACCAAAAGGAGAAATAACAACTGAGAGGACAGCATAGAAGAGATGAGACTAAGGGGATTGGGTAGGGGCCCCAATCTCTGGAAGCGGAAGAAGAGAGGGAAGGGAGGGAAGGGGAGAAAATTTAGGAGAGAGTGAGAGGTAACAAGGATCCGGGACCCTTGTCCGTCACCAGACTGCATAAGAACTGCAAGGAGTAGCAAAGCTCATTTGCCAGAATTCAAGGCACAGAATAACTGGCAATACCCCAAAAGCAGAGTCGGCTATTCTGGAGAAGGACAGGGTACAGGGACTCAGTACTCTCTGTAAAGATATTTGGTGAAAAAAGGGGTTCCTTTTTTTTTTATAAATCAGATGGATAACAGAAGGAGGGCAACCACCAGTTCTCATCCTGTAGGGGTGAAGATAAGTAGTAGAGAAGAAGTGCCATTGAATTGTACCCCTTAGGGAAGAAAACTACCGCCCTGTGTCCCAATTTTACCCCGCTTAAAAAGAGGGGTAGGCACAGAGGGAGGAGGATCCAGAGACTGAAGCCCCAGGGGGGATGGCAGGCGGGATTGTGATGAATGGTGAAGATACACAGAAAGATCATAATTACGGTAGGTACGTAATTTCTATATCTTATCTGTGTCAATCTTCACCATTCATCACAGATGGGCGAGTATCAAGCCCGAAGGAGCTGATTAATCACCCTAAGGGTCAGTGTCCCTTAGCCCTCAGTGGGTGACACACTAAGAGGGGAACCTTCTGGGCCTGAGGAGGCCAGAGGGGACAGCGAGGCAGGGTCCCCGGAGGGGGAAGGAATTTGCCCCGACAAACGTTGTCTTGCCCTACGGGAAAAGAGATAGGTTCCCTGGTGAGCGGAGCAAATCACCCTATGCCAGGCCAAGGGTGACAACCGGGAAAGGCGAAGCCACACCAATCTCCTGGTGCAGATCGTTGTCCCTACTACCCTGGTAGCTACCTCATTGGCGTCGTAAGATGCCCTTGCTTGGTGCCTTGCTAGCTCCAGGCCACGTGCAGAGAGTGCGATGGCTTGCCTGGTTTGCTCCGAGTCCGGCAAAGCAGCTAGGATCTGACCCAGCGCTGACCACAAGAACCTGTTGTAGGCTGCATAGTGGGCCTGATGAGCGGAGATGGAGAGAAGCAACTGTGCCGGTAGAAAGTCCTCCTCCCCAGAAATCAAAATCAAGAGTCCTGGATCTGGGGCGGTCACAGTGGAGGGCGTGAAGCCCGCCAGGAGTGTCCAGGTGCGTCAATCCGGACTGTGGATGAGGCACAGAACCTAGAGACTCTGGGGAGTGCAATACCTCTGGCTGAGGTCCCTAGGGGCAGGAACTCCGAGAAGGGCCTCTGCCAAAGCATGGACACCTCCCGAGAGAGGCAGGCCAGGCGGCACCACAAGGGTGGCAGCACGAAATCGCCCTAGAAGGCGTCGCCGCATGCTCAGGATTGCTCACGGACAGGGGAGAGGTGAAGGTCCTCCATCATCCTCACGAGGAAGCGCCGATACGCGGAGAGATCAGCGGCAGGAGAGATATGGACAGACGGTTCCTCTCCCCCTGAAGAGGGGGATGAGGAGCTGGAGGTCACCATGCGTTCTGAGAGTGGCTGCTCGGGGAGAGGTTGAAAAACCTGGCTGTCCATGGCCCTAACGTAGGCAGGGAACCAAGCAGCCACCGCTCTGAACTGTTCCCAGGTGAGAGGGCTGCTAGGACCAAGAATACCTGGGAACGCTGGAGAAGGCGGCAGAGGGGAGGGGGCAGAGCCGAGAGAGGAAGTCGGCTGACCTCTGACAGGGCTAGGGAGCGGACCATGGACCCCCGCGGAGGGTGTCCTGGAAGACTCCGCAGCCGACAGCTGTACAACCACGTTGGTACTGCCTAGGCTGCGCCCAGAAGAATCCCCCAAGTGAGGCGACTGGGGCCGTATAGATCCAGAAGGACGGTCCCCTGCCTCCAAAGAATGGGACCCCCTCAAGGAACCAGAAGGGGAAGGGTGGAAGTCCGACTTCGGCTTCGTCCAGGGCCCGGATGGGTCCCAGAGAAAGGCCGACGCGCCGACCCCACACCCCTCGACCCCTCGGAGTCCAAGAGGGTCCTAGTCCTCGAAAGGGCCAGCCTAGGAAGCTGGCAACTCTGGGCTGCCACTGAAGGGGAGACCCAGGGAGCAGCACTCTCCCCTCCCGTGGGCTTCCCGATAGGCCCCAAAGTTGGGCGATCGAGACACACCACCGGAGGGGGTACCACTGCCGAGGGGTAAAGGAACCCCCCAAGGCCAGGTTGCATGGCAATGGTGGCACGTACCACAGCCTGCTGGTCAGTACCACTGACCCTAACCTCGGGGGGAACCAGACGCATCTCAGTAGGGGGCTGACTGAGACCCGTCGTGGAGACCACCGGCTTGTCCTCCTCTGCAGACAACCCCGAAGGGTGTGACTGCCCGTTCGACTCCCGACGAGGTAGAGTGTGAGGCCCTTAGCCAAACGGTAGGAGGGCGAGGGAAGGCGACCTTACCAAACGGCCCAGAACTCAAAGCAGTGGCCAAGGCGGCACCTGCACCCTCCACAGCCCCGCGAGCGGCGCTGGCAGAAGGCGGCAGGGCAGCACGGACCAAAGGTCCTGAACTAGGGCCAGCTGCGGCACCGTCAAGTCCACCGGCACCAGGGGCAGTACCAGGAACAGAGACGGCGCCGACAGAAGCCCCAGCAACAGCCTCAATGCCGCGAGCGGCATCGAGGACCGAAGCGGCGCCGGCGGCTCAGGCGGACTCGGCGCCCGAACACGGCACCGCCAGATGCCTCGGTGCCGCGGCGCACAAAAGCACCAATGGCACCGAGGGGCGGCACTGGGCGACTCAAGGCCGCACGGCGCCGCCCAGTCCAGGGTCGGCGCTGCGAGCAGGGTCGGCACCATAAGCGGTGCCGACAAGGCCAGCGTCGAGAGGCAGTTAGTGCTGCCGTCGGCGCCGACAGGGCCACGGCACCAAACGGCGCCAAGGCTCCGACTGCATCGAGGGACGGCGTCGGCCGGGCCTTCGGACGTGGGAGTGACACCAGGAGCCTTCACCCTCGTAGAGGGTGATTGCTATGGGCGCTCTCCCGCCCGCCTCCCCGGGAGGAAGCGGACGGGCCTCCTGCGCTGCTGGGAGGAGCCTCGCCAAGGCTAGGCTACAAGAGGCCGAGGCC
This sequence comes from Neoceratodus forsteri, assembly GCA_016271365.2. Lineage (NCBI taxonomy): Eukaryota > Metazoa > Chordata > Ceratodontiformes > Ceratodontidae > Neoceratodus > Neoceratodus forsteri. The sequence goes on from CM028134.1 coordinate 1,020,661,872, forward strand.
CTCCTCCTCGGTCCATATAGAACCGGAGGGGACCCGGAGGAAAGGCCAAGAGAGCGGCTTGGCCCGCGACAGTCGCAATCCTACCCCAAAGTCGGGCGGAGCTCGCCCTACTTTAAACGCTGGCTGTTCGAGGATGCGGTGGTCCATGGAGAAGCAGGCGCCGACGAATCCATGTCATGAAGCCGGCCAAGACACGAGACACCGGTCATGTTGGTCGGTAACGAGTACTTGGCGGCTGCATGGGCACCGACGATGGGGCTCACTAGGACGACTTCTGCCCTCCGATCGCGACATGACCTACGGAAAAAAACACCAAAAACAGACTCGACGTCGCTTATACTGTAAAATAAATGGAAAGATCTTACCAGCGACGTCGAGTAGGGCAGACTAGAACTAGCAGGAACCGACGGACTGTCGACGACAAAAGGCTAAGGCCTAAAAGTTTGAAAATCTCTTCAGCTGGCTTCCCACGAGGCGACCTCGACGGCGGGAGACGAAGAACTGGTAGGCAGGCGGAGTCGACACAGCCTAACCTGCTAATCCTCAGCGCGCCCGTAATGCAATCGGCCTCGAGAGGCCGGCGCTGATGCTGCGTCGGCCTCGCCTATCCTTTTAAAAACAAAAAAGGCCCCCTGCGGGTCCTGACCTCTGGCCAGTACCCCATCTGTGATGAATGGTGAAGATTGACACAGATAAGATCCAGTATTTTGCAACACAGATTCCCCAAATATTTTTGTTTTATTTTTACTGTTTTGCCCCAACTCCAACTAGTGTCCTCATCTGCCAGCACACCCCGCCCTGTCACTAAACCATCTCCAGGACTTTCCTGCTCTGGTGCCCCTGGTGAGGCTGCCGGCATGGGACTAGGTCCAGTGGTGACCAAATCCGCAGTGAAGCAGAGCCTGGTTGGCAGTGTGGGGCCTATGAGACACCAGATTCATCCTGCATCCTGGCTGGGATTTTCAACCTTTTCCCTGTCCCTTCCCTCTGTGTTGTTAACCCGTGCGTGTACGCATGCAACAGAGATACACGTGCACAAATCCACTGACTCCCCCAGCCCTTCTGTTGACCACACACAACTATGCTTACTATACTTCCACAGGTGGCACCAGTGCAATGGTACAGGCAGCGACCCTCCCCTGGAGATGGCGAACATCCACTAAGACACTGAAGCTCTCTCCCCTGGCCGGTGTTCCAAGTGGTAACCCCACCACTGTGCTAACGGACAACTTCCCCAACCATGACATCACTTGCAGTCTCCAGTTTCCATGAAATGGCTACTGCCTTGAAACAATATAAGGCAGACCTACACAACGGCAGCCACTTACAGGTAAGCCCAGTACCTCGCTGAAAAGAGCCTCTGATGCTCTTTCAGACTTTGAGGGACCTGGCACACCAATGTTCCCACTTAACACTGTCACTGCACTGCGTCCAGATGGTATAAACAAGGAAGCTAGTAAACCTGCGGCATTCCAAATAATCTGTAACACATATTAATGAATGTGCTGTGCTAGATGGTGATTTTAGAAAACACTTGTTCACTGTCTCCGCCCCTGCCTGTTCCTCCCTCTGCATTACTTCCTGTACCAGTGTTTTAAGAAGCTGTTCAGTGGCCCTTCATTTTGCCGAGAGATCACAGCATTAGGGACAGATCGCCAGATGTGGCAGTCAGAAGCATACAGAGCACACCACAGCAGGCCAGCATCTTAGGTTAGGTAAGCAACAGGATATGAGCCAGGAGTGGCACACTAAGCTGAAAGCTTGTTTACAGGTGCGACCTGGGAGCACAAAGAAGTTAAGTGACTTGCACAGGGTCACACAGTATGCATTTGGGGGCTGTGGGATTTAAACCCAGGTCACCAGGTTTGCAGCTCAGAGCCTTAAGCTACTATGCTATACTGCTTCCTCCATAAAAGGAGACAGTGTTTTAGTTTTAGCAGTTCAGAACCATGGTATACAGGTGTGTACAGCATAGAGAGCAGGTGCTGCCAATTAAAAATGGCAGTTAAATTTAAAAAAAAAAAAGTGACGGGAAAGGTTTTTTTTTTTTAACACTAATTTATGGTTATAGGTGGGGGGATGCCTTTACTGCAAAACAAAATGGTAGGCTCACAGATTTAAAACAGGATGTTACCTGTGCAGTAATTTGTTACGAGGCTAGGCACCAGGATGACCCTGCACTGTCGGGAAATGATGCACAGTCAGCAGACTGATTTTGATCAATGAGAATTTAGTATCTTATTTTCCCATTTTATAATTTACAATATCAGCACCCTGCCAGTATATTTCTATTGATAACAAGTTTGCTGGTACCAGCCTACACATATGGAAGCCTAGACATGTTTTTGGAAGAATGGGACAGCCCCTGCAAAGTTTTAGGGCATAATCGTTCCTTCCAATCCTCTAGAATTACCAGGCCACAATTTAATGGTTTTTACCAGGCAAAATGGGAATCTCATAGAGCTGGACTGTCTGGGCCAGCCCATTGGTGCCATGGTTGCGCTACTGCACGTAATGCTAGTGACCCGGGTTCAGTGCTGAGCCTAGGTCATCGGGGGGGCTGGCCAGTGGAAGAGGAGGACTGAGCATCCCAGAGAATGCTCTCCGCCTGCAGGGAGGGAGGGCAGCGAGCCCCGCCACAGCAACGCCACCTAGGTGACCCAGGTGGTGGTGTGGGGGGAAGCAGCTATGGGCAGGGAGGCCCCTGACGGAAGACATCAGCATGTTCCGCGGGGCTGTGTCAGACCATTCTCTCCACAGAGCATCAGAAAGAATGGAGGGAGAAAAAAGAGTAAGCACCACCCAGCTGCATGCATGATGGCACGGACAGCCTCTCACAGACCTCACACCACTTACTAGGCTAAGGCCTACCCGACCAAGCGATGCATCCAGAGGGAGACTTGGGGTATCTGTGACAGTTCCGCCAAAGGGGGCGAGCTGTGGAGGAACAGGTAGGCCTATAGTAATTCCCAGAGCCAGTGGGTGATGGGGTTGGGGAGGCCATCGGCAGAAGAGGGCCATAAACAGAAGAGCCAAATGAATAAATAAAGGAACTGGACAGCTCACTAGCACAACGATAGTACTACTGATTACGCACTAAAGACCAGAGTCTAGGAATAAGCTTGAGTCGGAGGTAGGATGAACATCCATGGGACTGCTCTTCTCTTCTGGGGGCTGTGGCACCCAGCAATATGGTAATTCCCAGGGTAAGCTGGGAGAACGCAAACCTGGACCACACACATGGGGGAAGGTGATGGCGGATGTTGGCACCACTGTGTGGCTGCTGTCAGTGAACGGCCGCACCTGCTGGGGAAACCAAAAAAGATCCCTCGCTCAAGAAATGCAGCATAACATTCAGACCCCAGCCTCCACTTACCACCAAAACAACTCCAGAGTAAGCCTCAGCCCAGGTCTCATGGTGATTAGGTCTCTCCATGAGGGGAAAGTCATGGTCATTTAGGACTGGGCAGCTACGGGAACTGCTGGAGGGGATGAGGATAGGTTGTGGGACCCAGGACAGATAAGGGTTACATCCCTTCCCTGCCTGAAGAGCCATAAACAGCATAAACAAATGAAAAAAAAAATAACTTGGACTGTCTGCACACTGGTAACAATCCCAAATTTTCATGGAATCTGATATTTTATCCCAAAGCAGTGCACAGATCTACATTACATGGCATTCCACTATAAATGATTTTGTATATTACTTTCATTTTGCTTTCTGTATTTGCTACATAAACAGTTTTTGCTACAATCTACACATTTTTACACTTAAAAGGTAACACAGGCCCCTTGACGAAGAAGTAGGGTTACTGCTCGTGATGTTGGCAACCTGGGTTAATGAATGAACCAGGGGAGACAGGGTCCGGGGAAGGAGGGTCTAGAGTTCCATACGGCAATGATCTGATCTGTGGAGGAAGGGCAAGCAACGCTCTCTGCCTCAATATTGCTACCTGGGTAACCAGAGGTGGAAGTGCATTCAGAGGGCATGAGCGATGGCAGGATGCCACCAATGTCGGTGCACTAGCATGCACTGAGTGTGCATGCCCATGATATCCTTGGCGATGTCCCAAGGGGTTGGGGAAACTGAAAGGAAAACCCTATAACCGCAGGATGACTGGCATGTTACTCTCGGACCTTGCTCAGCCTGCCTGTTGCCTCCCACCAGTCGCTGGCTGAGGTGGTCTCCTGTACCCTGCCCGGATCAATATCTGAGGGACTGCCCAGCTTGCTGGGACAAAGGTGCTGATAGGGTAGTGTCATAGCCAAGCGCAATGGGACTGGGAGGTTGCACAGGACAAGATGTGGGGGCCAGACAGCACCTGGGGGCATAAATAGAAAGTAAAAAAATGTAGATAGTAGAATCCCAAAGGAATCCAGGAATTAGTACATATTATGCATAGATTCATACATGTCTGAACAGCATACATGTTGGTCTCTGCTTATGGGGGGGGGGGTAACTTGATGGCCCTAGAGTCCCTTCTGACCTTAAATTACTGTGTTACTATGTCAGTGTAGCAAATACCATTAACGTTACTGGAATTTTAAAGTTTGAAAATAGAATCTGACAACTCTGATGACCGTAAATCAGTGTCCTTGAGAATAACTAAACTGTTACACAGGTAACACAGCTGACATACTCCAAAAAGTACAGTTACGTAAAAACTTACCGTAACAGTTGATCCTCGAGAGGGCTCTTGCAGTAGGTAATCACTTGTAGGACTGCGGCCCCTGGCGTCAGGACCGCACGGAAACTTTTGCTAGCAGTGCCTGACGGGGACAGGCCACCGGATGTCAGCATGACACTATATAGTGGGCGGTCCCCACGTCCACCTTCCAGTTCTCCCGTTGGAGACCTCCAAGGGTCATGACAGGAGAATGGGAAGAGGCTCCTACACCCCAAAAATGGCTTTCTGGAAAGACAGCTGTAAATAAATAGGAGGAAGGTGGGTGGGTGGGGAAAAAGGTTACCTACTGCAAGAGCCTCTCTCAAAGATCTACTGTTATGGTAAATTCTTGCGTAACTGTACTGTCTTACTTCGAGAGGGCTCTTGCAGTAGGTAATCACTTGTAGGACTGAGTCCTAAGCAGTAAATAGTCCAAACGAAAGACATGGAGGCTGGAACATAATCCCAGTAGGAAACCAGGATATTAGGACAGGAGACACTGAAGGACTGCTAGTCCAAAACCAGCCCTATGCCTCGAGGCAATGTCCAAACTGTAGTGTTTTGTGAAAGTGTGGACAGAACTTCAAGTAGCTGCAGCGCAGGTGTCTGCAGCAGATAAGTTTCTGAAACAGGTTGTAGAAGCAGCCATTCCTCTGGTAGAATGTCCTTTTACCTGCCCCGGAAGGACTTCATACTTATGGTAACAAAAAGTAATGCAGTTTGCCAGCCATATTGAAAGGCACGGTTTCGAAACTGCCACACCCTCCCTTTTTGGTGCGAAAGAAACAAAGTTGATTCGTCTTGCAGACATCTTTTGTCCTGTTCGTGTAATAACATAAAATTCTGTGAACATTCCACATATGCTGGATGGCGTCCCCCCAATTAGAATGCTTGGGGTAACATACCAGCAATTCTAGAGACTGATTAAGGGTAGTCTCCGAAACAACCTCAGGAAGAAACTTAGGATTTGTACGCACAGCCACCCAGTCTCTGTGAAAAATCAAATAAGGCACCTTACACATCAGGGCCTGAAGCTTGGAAATTCTACGAGCAGAGGTAACTGCAACTAAAAAGAGTGCTTTCCAGGACAAAAAGCACATATCACAAGTACTTGCCGGCTCGAAGGGAGGTAAGGTCAATTTCTCTAAAAGAACATTAAGGTCCCATGGTGGAGCAGGATTATGCACCTGTGGTTTCAGATGCAAAATACCTTTCAAAAAATTTTTTTTTTCCCCCCACTTATCTTTCTGGCTCTCCTGCTCAGAACTCTCTCAGGCCACTGCTCTCACCAACTCGCTCTACTGCCCACTGTGTTCCCCCGCCATCTTCAAGTTTGTCTCAGTTCCCCGGGTTGGGGACGGCAACCTGGAGAGTCCGCAGGGGGCCAGCGGTGGGGAACCAGCACTGGACATGTGGCACTGGCAGGGCTGTCACCTATCCGAGCTGGAGGGTATTTAGCACCTTCTCCACCTGTAGGTGCCTGCAGCTCCCCGTGTGTGTGGTGCATGTCTGACGCTGTGGCGCACGGCAACCCTGCCTGCGTCAGCCACGCTCCCTTACGTGCAGTTCAGACACTCTGTGGCGCCCCGTTTCCACCAGGGGCCGCCAGAGTGCAGAGCAATCCCATGCCCTCCCCTGGGAGAGAACAGCCCTGCGGGCGCTCGATCCATCTCCCTCCCTGCCGACTCCAGACACCCGCACTCACTCCCGAACTTGGGCCATCGGCGTGGTGCGAGGTGTGGCGTCCAGCGCCGCAACCCTCAGCGCCACCGGGCCAGCTCAAAAAGGTTTTGAAAACCTCTAACTGAGCCATTGTCTTGCCTCCCACTAGATCATGGTAGGCAGAGACGGCTGCTAGATGCACCTTCAGTGATGAATAAGCTCAAGCCCAGATCCGACAGATGGAGAAAATACTCCATGACCTAGGGAGCGGGGCACAAGAAAGGATCCAGATCTTTCGAGGTGGCCCAAATGGAAAAGCGCTTCCACTTCATGGTGCAGGTAGTTCCGGTAGATGGTTTTTGCGCCTCTATCAAAATCTGAGAAACCCGTGAGGAAACCCCATACCTAGAAGCAGCTATGTCTTGAGGTGCCACGCATGAAGATGAAGGGACTTCAGCCCCGGACGTACCAGTATGTCCCCCTCCTGGGTCAGGAGATCATGAGGTACAGGGATCGGAGGTTCTGCTGCTAACTGTTGAAGCAGCTGGAACCAGATTTGTCAAGGCTAAAATGGAGCTATCAATATCATTTGTGTTTCTTCTGACTGAAGCTTGATCAACACTCTCCGTAATACTGGAAAGGGAGGGAATGTATACAGAAATCTCCCTGTCCAAGAAAGTGACAGTGTGTCTTTGCCAGAAAGCACCATGCCCATGATCGAGCAAACAAAACTTGGAAAGTTTTGTGTTTGATGGGGTTGCGAACAGATCCACTTCTGGACGACCCCAAAGGTCAAATATGTGATCTAGAACTTCTTGCTTTAGCTCCCATTTGTGAACTCTTACCCTGGTGCTACTGAGACTGTCTGCAAGAACATTCTGCACACCTGGGATGTGAACTGCCAGGAGATGGACTCTATGCAGAACCGCCCAGTTCCAGACCCGTATCACTTCTCTGCAAAGAAGGTATGACGGGTGCCCCTGTTTGTTGATATGCGACACCCGCATGTGTTGTCCGTTGGATCAACAGGTTTTCTTGTAGAAGGATGTGCTGAAAAATCTGAAGAGCATAAAGCACTGCTCTAATCTCTAGCACATTTATGTGCAAGTGCACTTCTACAGGTGACCACAGGCCCTGGGTCCTGTGGTGTCCCAGATGGGCACCCCAGACATGTCCTGACGCACCTGCAGTCAATATTTGGGAGGGAGGAGGGGTCTGGAAAGGGACTCCTAGTACCAGATTGCTGGAGTCCTGCCACCATAACAGGTCCTGTTGCACTGGGCTGGAGATGAGGACCGGCCTAAGTTGTCCTGCCTCTGATCCCACTGAGACCTTAGAGCCCACTTAAGATACGCATGTGGAGTCTGGCCAATGGGACTGTGGGGATAGCCGCTGCCATGAGGTCAAGAAGAAAGAGAACTGCCCTGGCTGAGATGTGTCAGTTGGAAGATACCAGCTTTGCCTGTCTCTCCAGGGTGTCCACCCTGTCCAGGGGAGAAAGGCCATACCCTGCATTGTGTCCAACACTGCCCCAATAAACTGAAGGCTTTGGGAAGGAGCAAGTTTGCACCTTGGGTAACTGACCGTGATACCCAGGCACTTGAAAAGGTGCAGAGTAGCTGATAAGGAAGCTTCCAACACCTCCCACGACAGTGCTTTGAGGAGCCAATCATCAAGGTAGGGAAAGACATAGTATCCCTGACTTCTCAAGGCCCCTGCCACTACCGCTAGGCATTTGGTAAAAACCCACGGGGCAGAGGACAGGCCAAAACGGAGAGGTCTGAACTGGCAGTATAGCCTAGAGGTTAGAGTAACGAGCTGTGAGCAGAACTTGGTATATCCAGCAGACCAGACCTTGGTTTGATTTTCACAACCTCCACTTGCATACTGTGTGAATCTGAGCAAGTCATTCAACAGCCCAGTACTCCCAGGTCGCCCTGAAAACAGCCAATTGTGCTTAGTGGGCCCTACCAGTTACCAAAGACTAAAATAAAAATTATGCTCCCCTTGGAAAGAAAACCTGAGAAATTTGCAATATGGACAGAATATTGGGATGTGTAGATCGTATCCTTCATGTCCAGGGCACAAAGCCATTGTCCTTTGGAGAGGAGAGGCAGAAGGCTTTGTAATGTCAGCATCGAAACCTCTTGTACTCTATGAAGAGGTTTGGGGCACTGAGATCCAGAATCAGGTGTAAATCCCTGTCTTTTGGGTACCAGAAAGAAGTGGAGTAGAATCCCTCCGCGATCTGGTTTGCGGCACTGGCTCTACTGCTTCTTTGTGAAGAAAGCGTGATCTCCTCCTTTAGATGGGGATATCGCCCTGGGTAATGAAAAGACCTCGGTGGCATGTTTGGAGGTATTTCTTGAAATTCAAGAATGTGACCAAGCTTTATTAACTGAAGCACCCAGGCGTCTGTTGTGATGGACTCCCAGTCTCCCAGGTGGGTTGCGAATCTTCCGCCCACCTGTTCCTCCACCGGACGAGGAGGGAGGGAGGGCAGGCAGTCAGCAAGTCAGGAATGGGGTAAGAGGGGGCTGGGGAGGACCACTCCTGAAGCCCTTTGTGTTTTGGCTGGAGGGGCAGCAGCAGTATTGGGAGCCCTATATTTAAACTGACATTTGGGCACTTGCTGGTTTTTCGTCTGGTGTCTGTTTTGCCAACGAAAAAGATGCTTTTGTTGTTGTTTTGGTCGGTACATGGTATGGACGAACCGAAGAGCTGTGCCTTTATCCTGCAGGCTTGTTATAACGTCCGAGGCATCCCTGCTGAACAGGCAGCACCTCTGAAAGGGGCATCTTGGACAGCCGACTGAACATCACGGGCTAGGCCCGAGCACTCAGCCAAGAGCATCGGTGAAGGCTTACAGCTGTGGCCATACCCCAGCGGAGGAATCCACCACATCGTAGGTGGACTGCAAAGAATGGCATCCAGCCACCTTGGCCATTTTTAAAGGTGTTTACCAGGGATGATCGTATCAGAGTGCGGTGGGGCCTTGATAACAGGCTCGAGTTGAGCGGAACAAAGGTCTTCGATTGCTCTAGCATCACGAGATGTGGTTCAGAGCACGTATCGCTAGAGTAGAAGAGGCACAGAATTTCCTCCTAACTGGTCCATTTGTCTAGATTTGTCGTGGGGGGGGGTGGAATCTACTGAGGTGCTTAGGCTTAGCAGATCTATCGTGGGCTGCCATGATGACCACTGAGTCGGCCTTAGGGTGCACGCTAAGGTGGTCCTTGTTCTCAGGGATCCTGTAAATCTGGTCGGCCATATGGTCCAAAATAAATCCTCGTGGGATTCCAGCCATGGGGGAGTGAGTACCTGACTCGTATCCGGAAAGTCCAGATGCTCTGCCAATCTTTGTCTTTTGGGGTCCAGAGCCTTTGACTTCCATCCTTGAGCCTCCAAGTGCTTGAGGAGGTCCACAAAGGAGGGATCTTCGGGTGGTGATTTTGGGGATTCCCGAGGGACTGGTTCCTCAGGGGGAGGGGTCTCAAAACCCAAACCAGTGGATGAGGAATCAGAGTCCACTTCAGAAACATCCAAATTCTCCGGCAGCTTCTCAGGAATTGGAGGATCTGGCCCCCTGGTGATCCCTTCAGAAATCAGGGGTTGCGTAGGAGCTGATGGACAGCCAGACATCAAAGTATGAGGAAGTACCAGAGATGGCGCCCTAGGGGAAGGTGCTGGGTGGCCTGTGTCCAGAAGAATTGGATGCCTGCTGTCTAATTCTGAGACCATAGAAACAGAATTTGATGGCAGATAAGGACCGCTTGGCCCACCCAGTCTGCCCATTTCCCTACCTGATGGATAAGCTGCAGATTCTAGTTAATCAACAGCTTACTTCCTCCTGTCCCCCACTAGAATTGCCTTATGCCTGTCCCATGCATTCTTGAATTCTCCCACTGTTACTGACTCCAGAACCTCCTAAGGAAGGCTGTTCCATGCATCCACAACTCTCTCTGTGAAAAAATACTTTCTAACATTACCTCTGAGCCGTCCCCCCCATCTTCAAATTGTGCCCCCTTGTTCTTGCACATCTCTTCTTCAGAAAGATACTACCCTCTTGTACCTTGTTAACTCCCTTGAGATACTTGAAAGTTTCTATCATGTCCCCCCCCCTCCTTTCCTCAAGGGTATACATATTAAGCTGTTTTAGTCTCTCCTTGTATGCCTTCTGGTGCAGACCTTGCACCATTTTGGTTGCCCTCCTCTGAACAGCCTCCACTCTGTCTATGTCTTTGCGGAGATGGGGTCTCCAGAATTGCACACAGTACTCCAAATGGGGTCTCACTAACTGTCTGTAGAGAGGGATAATAACTTCTTGTTTTCTACTGTTGATGCCTCTCCCTATGCATCCCAGTATCCCCCCAGCCCTCCTTACTGCCTTCTCACATTGCTTGCCCACCTTTAGGTCATCTGATATAATTACTCCTAGGTCTCTTCCGATTTCTGTTGTTGTTATTAACTCACCTCCCATTGTGTACTATTCCCCTGGGTTTCTGTTTCCCAGATGCATTACCATGCACTTCTTTGCACTGAATCTGAGCTGCCACGTATTTGACCACTCCTCCAACTTTGCCAAGTCCCTTTTCATTCTTTCCACCCCACCATGCGTATCAACCCTGTTGCAGATCTTTGTGTCCTCTGCAAAGAAGCATACCTGTCCTTCCAGGTGCTCTCCAATGTCACTTATAAAGATATTAAAGAGGACCGGTCCCAGTACTGAACCTTGCGGTACCCCGCTAGTTACCCTCCTTTCTGCACTGTGGACTCCGTTTACTATTACCCTTTGCGTCCTGTTGTCCAGCCAGGTTTTATCAAGGTTACCACCTTTGGACCCACTTCAGGGCTGGCCAACTAGTATATTAATCTTTTGTGTGAGACTGTGTCCGAATGCCTTGCTAAACTCTAGGTAGGCCATATCCACAGCCCCTCCCTGGTCTACTACTTTGGTCACCCAGTCAAAGAAATGTATTAGGTTCGTCTGACAAGACCTTCCTGCTGTGAAACAATGCTGCCCTTGGGTCCTGTGCCCCACTGGCCTCTTGGTACTCAACAATTCTTTCTTTCAGAAGTGATTCCATCATTTTCCCTACCACTGAAGTCAAACTATCTGGTCTGTAGTTTCCTGCCTCTGCCCTGCTCCCACTTTTGTGAAGTGGAATCACATTTGCCCTCCTCCAGTCCTCAGGTACCACTCCATCCTCCAATGATTTGTTAAAGAGAGTAGTCAGTGGTGTTACTAGTTTTACCCTTAGTTCTTTTAGTATTCTTGGGTGAATCCCATTAGGTCCCACTGCTCTGTCCACCCTCAGTTTCAAGAGTTCTTTCAAAACCCTTTCTTCTGTGAATGGACTGGTATCGCGACCCCCCTATTCAGAGTTTCTCCCTTGTTTAGTTAAGGCACCTCCCCCTCCTCATCTGTTGTGAATACTGAGCAGAAATATTTGTTTAGTATCCCTGCTTTTTCACTGTCACCCTCTGCCCACATTCTCTCCCCTTTATTAAGTCTCTGTATCCCTCCCTTGGTCTTTCTTCACTCCCTAATGTACTTATAAAAGGTTTTATCCCCCTTCTTAACAGAGTTGGCTATCTTTTGCTCAGTTTGTGCCTTTGCTATTCTGACTGCCTTCCCTGCCTCCTTCTGCTTTAACTGATAAAGTTCTCTGTCCTACTCCTTCTGTGTTTCCTTATATTTCCTGGATGCTATCCTTTTCTCCTTAACTGTCCCAGCCACCTCTTTTGAAAACCATAGTGGTTTTTCCTTAGTTTTGGGTTTTGGTCTCAGACCAAGATTTTAGGATCTCCCTAAAATCCACCTGAAGCTGAGGAAGAGGTGGAGTCTGAGTAAATCCGATCCAGGCCCATGTGCCCCAAAGCTAGGGGCTGGGTAAGCCTGCTGGAGGATAGTAACTAGGGTGGCTGGAGTAGTAAAACGCCGACAAAAATGAATCTGGCGGCTGGGCTGATGGAGCATAGCCCGGCGGGGCCCCCATCACTGTAAGGCCCGACGTCAGACCTGAATGAGGGTAACCTGATGGTGGCCCTAATGGAGGGTACTCAGATGACTACCTTGGAGGGCAGCCAGAAAGGGGCCCTGCTGGAGGGTAGCCTGATGGCGGCCCTGACGGGGGATAGCCTGACGGCGGCTCAGATTGAGGGACGCCTGATGATCCTGCAGGACAGCCTGAAGGACCTGCGGGAGGAAGACGTGGCAAAGATCCTGAAGGGGAAGGTCCGGAAGACGGAATACCCGTTGGGAGCCCCAACGGGGGAAGGCCTGATGGCGGTCCCGGCGTAGGTAAGGGAACCTGCGGGCGTTGAGGAGCAGGGTCTGGCACTACTATAGGCGGCGTTGGAGCTACCATAAGGCCTGTTGGCACCCTTCTGTCGGGCAAACCTGGCGGAAGGAGTTCAGCCCATTAGGACCTGCAGGTTCAGTGAAAGCAGAGGAATCTCTGATGGAGCAGGAGACTAGGGTTCTTCATGAAGGAACCCCTGGGAGACCCTTGTCTTGCAGCCTGGATGGCGCTATCATCTGGCAGCGCACATCAGAACCTGATGGAGATGAAGAGGCGCGTGCGATCGTCGGAAGGTCCGATGATCGACTGACTGACCTGGGTCGGCAGGAGTCGGGGGCTCTGACTCCCGACTTACCAACCCCGCCAGGCGCTTGCCGGAGAGTCTGAGGAGCAGCTTATCAGCCATGCCTGCCAACTTAAGAGCCGGGGTGGAAACAAGCCTAGGCGGGGTGGCCTCGGTCGAATCTGAGGAGCCAGCCGTCACCGTAACCAGTGGCGACGAGGGACCAAAACCTGCTCTGGAGGCAGGAGTGCAGGCTAGGCCATGGCACTCAGTTTCTAGAGGAAGAGGGACGGTCCTCCGTCAAGGGCCCATAGGCAGTTCGTTGAAGGAAGGGACTGCTCTTGGTCCCAATGCTTTCTTTATCCCTTTTCTTCTTCTTATGTGGATCCGTGGGTGAGGAAGAAGCACTTTTGGCTTTTTAGCTCTTTCTGTGAAGCATTTTTCTTTCAGGAGATGGGCCTCGAGAGACTGTTGGCGCCGTTTCCGCATGGCCTGGTTAAACTGGGCACAGGGCTCGCACTCCTCAACTTTGTGGTTAGGACCCAGGCAGAAGAGGCAAAGGGCATGCTGGTCCTTGTGTGGTAGCTGGACACCACACGAACCAGACGAAAAAATTACTCACCTTAGTAATGTTGTTTCTTCTAATGGAGTCTTGCTATATTATGACATATGCAGTATAACCCCAGGTTAGAACTGCTCCGAAGGTGAAAGAGTTAACTTTCCATGCAGGGCATGGAATCTTGAGCGCGAGCTCGGTTGAACACTCTGTCTGTTGTAGCTCAAACTTAAACTGTCAGATCTTTACGAGCAAAAACTCACTAAGGTTCTGTGTGGAAGCCGTAAACCTACACTAGCCACTGGCTACTAACTACAAAAACACATTTTTGTTCTTGATCCCAAAAACAAAGACTCAAGTCGAGGATTCAAGAAAGAAAAATAAGCATAACACCTAAGCACCCTAGAAAGGGTGAAAAATAAAGTGGGCATCAATGAAGTGCCAACATTGCACTGCCCACCCACATCCCAAAATAGAAGGTTCTGACAGGGGCAGGCTGGGGGGGGGGGGTCATAATATAGCAAGACTCCATTAGAAGAAACAACATTACTAAGGTGAGTAATTTTTTCTTCAAACAACATGAAGTCTTGCTATATTATGACATATGCAGATTACACAGCAGTACCTCCATGGAGGAAGGACATAACCTACTTGGGAAATAGGCTCTGAAGCACAGCTGTGCCAAATCGAGCATCACTCCTAGCCTGGATATCCAGGGAGTAATGCTTAGTAAAAGTGTGAACTGTTTTCCAGGTAGCTGCTTGACATATCTCTAGGATAGGGATGTCCCTGGCAGCAGCCAGAGACACAGCTGTACCTCTGGTAGAGTGAGACCTCAGGCCTGAGGGAGGAACCTTACCCAGTTTTTCACAGCAGAATTGGATACAAGAGACAATCCACCTGGCAATGGATCTTTTAGTGGCAGGTTTCCCTTTACCAACCTCACCATAAGTGAGGAACAATTGAAGGGATTCGAACCTGTGACCCTTGGTACGTTCTATATAGTAACTAAGGGCTCTTTTGACATCTAAACTGTGCAATCTCCTCTCACCAGAGGAGGAATGGTCAGTGAAGTACACAGGAAGAGACATGGATTGATTAAGGTGAAAGTCTGAAACCACCTTAGGCAAAAACTTCCTGTTAGTCCTGAGGACCACCTTATCTCTATGAAAGGAGATAAAATCAGGCTCCACTGACAAAGCTTGTAGCTCACTTACGCGCCTGGCAGAGGCGATGGCTACCAGAAACACAGATTTCCAAGTCAAGTACTTAAGCTCTGCTGAAGACAATGGCTCAAAAGGGTTGCATAAGCTAGCGATGCAAATATTAAGATCCCAAGCAGGGCAGGGTCCCTGAACGGGGTTGGTGTGAAGCAACCCTTTAAAAACTTGGAGAACACAGGGTGAGCTGATAAAGAAGAGGCTTACCTGCTGATAAGAAGACAGACACAGCTGCCAAGTGCACTTTTAGGTAGCTGGTCTCAGCCCCAAGGAATTCAAATGCACCAAATAATCCAGGATCGTGGGCACACCAGCAGATTCTGGGAAATATGTTTACCACACACCATATGGAAAATCTCTTCCATTTTGAATTATAGGTAGCCCTGGTGGAAGGCTTCCAGAGGCCTTCAATATATCCAATACACCTTGGGAAAGGTGTAGGTCAGCAAACTCTAACTCTTCAAGAGCAATGCCTTGAGATTGAGAGATTTGAGGTTGGATACCAAACTCTCCCCTGGGCACAGGTTAACAGGTTGTGATTCCTGGGAAGACATAGGGAGGGTGGACTGCTAGGACATGAGGAGTGGGTACCAGGGCTGCCTGGCCAATCTGGAGCAATCAGGATCATCTTGCAGGATTGAGATCTGATTCTGACTAGCACTTTGAAAAGAAGGGGAAGGGAGAAAAGACAGAGAAACTTCCTTCCCAACTGAGGAGGAAGGCATCCAGAGGGACTGAGCCCAACACTGGGGGCCTGCAGCAAAAAAGGGGAAGTTGGTGATTGTCTGGGGCTGCAAAGAGATCTATTTGCGGGGTGCCCCATCTGGCAAATACTACCTCCAGTACTAGGGGGTCCAGTGCCCATTCGTGATGGCCCTGGGAAATCCTGCTGAGAGCATCCACTAGGACATTGTCCTTGCCTGGGAGGTGAACTGCCGTAAGGGAGGCGTTCAGAGAATAAGCCAGAGACCACAACTTCATTGCTTCAGTGCACAAGGCCGTAGACCGAGTGCCCCCTTGTTGGTTGATGTACCACATTGTAGTGGTATTGTCTGTTCTGACCTGAACAACCTTGTGCTGGACAGATGTGGAAAAAACCTGGAATGCTAGAAAAACTGCTCTGAGTTCCAGCAAATTGATGTGGAGCAGAGATTCCTGAGGGGACCACAGCCCTTGGGTGGAAAGGTCGCCCATGTGAGCTCCCCACCCCAAGAGGGATGCATCTGTAGTAAGGATCAAGGAATGAGACTGTGGAGTGAAGGGAACCCCCTGTCTCAGATTGTTCTGATCCTGCCACCACTGAAGGGCATGGATCAGGGTTCGAGTCACTGGAATCAATTTGGTTAGGGGATCTGTCCTTTGAGACCAAAAGGCTCTCAAATGGAACTGAATGTCCCTCACCTGAAATCTCGCTCCCTGCACTACTGCTGTAGAAGCAGCCATGTGCCCCAGGAGCTGTAGAAAATGCCTTGCTGGTCGAGAGACCTGCAGGGTGAAAGAAGAGGCCAGAGACACCAGGGTCCTTGCTCTTTCCAGAGGAAAGAAGGCTCTGGCTTCTTTTGTGTTCAATTCTGCGCCTATGAAGGTGAGAAGCTGGACAGGCTCCAGAACTGACTATGGAAGACTGAGAAGGAAACCTAGAGATGTAAGCAGTTGCTGGGTTACTTATAAGTGTAGTTTGACCTGTTCTGGAGACTGGCCTACAATGAGCCAGTCGTCCAGATAAGGAAAGATGGCAATCTTTGGCCTTCTTAAATGAGCAACTGCTACTGCCAGGCATTCTGTGAACACCCTCGGGCCGAGGTGAGGCCAAGGGCATTGCTCTGAACTGGTAATGGCCTGAGGGCAGTTCAATCTGAGGTACTTTCGATGGGAGCTTTGATGAGAACATGGAAGTAGGCATCCTTGAGGTCCAGGGAGGCTAGCCAGTCCCTGGCCTTAGAGAGGGCAAAATAATCCTCAGGGTCACCATTTTGAACTTTGGTTTTAAAAGGTGCTTGTTTAGATACCTGAGATCCAGGATGGGCCATTCTCCTGTCTTTTGGGGTAAGGAAGTACCTGGAGTACAACCCTTTGCCCTGGTGTATGGGTGGAACCCTTTCCACGGCTCTGAGAGCCAGGAGGGAAGAAACTTCTGCTTCCAGGGCAAGTGCCTCTGATGGGTTTGCAGGTGGAAAAGACCTGGCTCTCATCTTCGGAAATTTTTTGAAGCTGACAACCAGTCCCTGGCTTACTACTTCCAGGACCCACTTGTCTGATGTTAAAGACTTCCAGTCCTGGACAAAGTAAGCCAGCCTGCCCCCTACCGGTAGTGGAGAATCGGCCCTGGCCACACCATCAGGGAGCCTGTTTTGCAGGGGCTTTGGGTTGAGGGGTAGAAGCAGGCTTACTAGAACCCCTTCTGCCCCTTCCTCTAAAGAACCCCCTCTGGGCATAAGCAGAAGAGGAGGCCTGGGCTTGGTAAAAAGGCCTATGAAAAGGCCTGCCCCTGACATGCTGCCTTTGAGGAGTGACTTGCCTTTCTTTGGCCTGTGCACTCCTATAGGTGGTCCTATACTCATCCATTTTCTTCATATAATTCTCTGTCTGCTCCCAAACAGAGAATTTCCACAACAGGAAAATCCATATCCTTAAACTGGGTATCCTGTGACAGGGGTCTACATCTGAGCCAGGCCACTCTGCGAAGAGACACAGATGTAGCCATGACTCTTGATGAAACATCATTAGAGTCTACTGCAGCATGAAACTGCACCTTGGATGCCTCAATACCATCCGCAGCTCCCTGGCAAGCTGGTCAGGGGCCTGTTTTGCTAGGGCTAGGACAGTATCCCACCTGGATTTCTGGTACCTAGCTGCATAAGCCATATAATTTGCCTGTCTGAGTCCCAAAGATGCTGCCATGTACTGTTTCTTTGCTATGGCATCCATCCTCCTGGAATCCTTTTCAGGAGGATGAGAGGCTAGAGGAATATTAGCCTTGTCACAGGCTGCAGCCTGCACTACCCCCACATGGCTGCATTGCTTGGATAGGAACTCTCGTATCAGAGCCTGATAAAGCATACCTCTTGTCCATCCTTTTATCCACAGGAGGATAGAATGAGAGTTTTCAGAATTTTACTGTCTGTTTCCTAAAAGATTTGTGCAAGGGAATAGACAGTCACCTAGACTCTGGAATATCCATCATTTCCACAAAATCAGGCTCTTCTTGCTCATCAACAGCTTCCTCAACAGGGAGTTGCAGAGTCTCAGCAACTTTCTTGTAAAACAAAAAATGAGAAGGGGACTCAGATAGCCTGGGAGGGGACACTCCTGAGGGTCTGTCTGGAGAGATGTCCGGTTCAATGGGCACATCCAGACTTTCAAAATCACACTCACTCACCTCATACCCCTCCTCCCCTTCCTCCGGTTCATAAAAATCCTCAAAATCATAATCTTGAACCGGGGGAACTGTCCGAACCGAGCGCTTCCCTAATGGTGTCGGTTCAGACGGAACTGGGGAAAGAGACTGGACAATTTGAATAGCTTTGGCTATTTCCTCAGCGGTTGGAGAAAGAACTTTTGGCCCCAAACTAGCTGACCTTCTAGTCCTTTCAGTTGGAACCGGCTCCTCAGAGCTGGCTCTTCGTTTGCCCGAGGAAGTATCGCCCTGGTCAGAGGGCACTCCCTCAGGTTCGGTTGGAACTGAACCGGGCTGGCCATCTGGGTCACGGACTTTTTGGCCTCCCTTTCCCTGAGCCTACCAACTCTCTTTTCCACGGTGGCAGCAGGAAAATTCTTACAAATCTGGCAGTCTGCATTGGGGTGGTCAAACCCCAGACAATATACACAAGTGGTGTGTGGGTCAGCCTTAGCAAAGGCTTCCCCACAGAGGCCACAGTGCTGAAACCCAGTGGGTCCGGTTTTTCTTTTGGGTTTCTCAGACATAGTGCCAGCCTAACCAAAACTTGCCCATTAATGGCAATCCGCTACAAGACTCTCTTATCAGTTCCCAAACATGTCACGGGTCGTGGAAAACCGTAATAAAATCCTCGCTTTTTAGAACCGATAAGAACCGGGAACCCACTCTCAAAGGACTAGAAAGTAATTTTAAACCCAATCTGATCGGTTCAAAACGAACTGAAAAGACGCTACAAGTTCCACATAGAAGAAAATAAACAAAAGCCTATCTATTACTTACAATACCACAGACAGAGCTTGAACCGACGATTGCGGTTAAATTTCGGTAAAATAAACCGAGAATTACACTTTAAAACCGACAAACGAACTGAGCAGCAGGAGAAATCTCCGGAGCGACTGTTCAGTGAGGCGGAGTAAAGAATCTGACAGTTTAAGTTTGAGCTGCAACAGACAGAGTGTTCAACCGAGCTCGCGCTCAAGATTCCATGCCCTGCATGGAAAGTTAACTCTTTCACCTCCGGAGCAGTTCTAACCTGGGGTTATACTGCATATGTCATAATATAGCAAGACTTCATGTTGTTTGAATTGTTTTTTATGCGAATCTGTTGGAGAAGAGGATGACATACAAACTACTGATAATTATTGAAAATAAGAAAAAACGGAAAGTCATCTGAAAAAGGGGTTCGAACTGCTGCGACGAGCTTCAGTCAGTCTGATGTGCTCAGGTTGATGGAGGGAAAGAACGGGGGGGGGGAGATGTGGGGACCGCCCAATATACAGTGTCACGCTGATGTCCATCACGTGACGTCCAGTAGGCAGTCCCCCATCAGACACTGCTAGCAAAAGTTTCCGTGCGGTCCTGACGACAGGGGGCACAGTCCTACATGTGATTACCTACTGCAAGAGCCCTCTCAAAGTAAGATCTCTGGGATTCTGCACTGCAGTAGTGACCTGGAGTCTCCAGTGTAAATCAAGGTCAAGAGTTAGGTGCTACCCTCAGCACGCTGCAATGCTTCTGTGGTGTGCTTTCAACAAAATGTTTGCACTGTAAAGTGTTTCAAAACAGAGTTCAAGAGAGAGAAAAGGGAGGGCGTGAGCTTGAGAGGGTGACAGCAAGTGAGGAGAGGGTGAGAGAGCGAGAGAGAAAGTGAGAGAGGGGGGAAGAGAGAGAGCAAAAAGGGTGAGAAAGAAAAGAGAATGAGAGAAAGAGAGAGAGAGAAAGGGAGCGAGAAACAGAAAGATGGGGAGGGGGAAGGGAAAGAGAAAGGAGGAAGAGGATAAGATACAAAATGGGATTATCAGCCATATATACGTGTATGTGCATGCATAAGATGTAAACTTACCAAAACGTGGAACATATCTACATCAAGAATGGAGGGTGTTTCTTCTACATTTATGCTGGGGGTTAGCACTGACAAAATAAAATGGGAGATCAGGTCTTTCAAGACAAGTAATCTACATGAAATGTAGTCAAATTTTCATTACAGGTTAAAAAGCAATTCAAAGTAATTATATTTGTTATGGCACCCATTTCCTCAGGGCACAGAGCACTGCAAAGCTGATTCAAACAGTAGCTAAAATACACAGAAAACAATTCCACTCAATGCAGTTGACTCACCATTAAAACCATAAACAGACAAATTAAAAACAGAGATCTTCAAGAGTAGTGTAAAATGTTCTAGATATGACAATGCCCAAAGGGGTGCTGAAAGTGGGTTACAAAGTCCAGCCCCACCACCCCACAGCCCATCTCACCAGGCGATTTCAGCCAAGCACTGGGGACAAACAGTCCAACACTATGAAACAGATACGACCAAAGAAAATGGAAATTACGTACCCATCGTAATTCTTGAGCTTCTTGGACGAAGTCTTCACCATTCATTCACACTATTGGAACTACACCAGAGGCGCTAGGAACCAGTGGAGCCAAAAATCTTCAGGAGGTCCGGCAGCAAAGATGGGACCACATATGCGTGCCACTACCGAGTCTGGCTTATGCCTGTGTAGGCTATCTCAGTGCTGACCCTCCAACTGCCTCAGTACCTTTAGACCAAAGAGGTGCAGCGTAAATTAACCTAGGAAAACCTAACCTAATCCAGACATAAGATAGCCTGGATGACCTGTGTAAGAAGGGTCAACTGAACAATGTCTACACAGTCCAGACCAATGAGGGAGCGAAGACCAGAACAGGATGACTGACCTCAGGGATGGTGGGTGAGCATGTGAATGAACAGTGAAGACTTTTTCCAGGAAGATCAAGATTTATGGTAGGCACGTAATTTTCATATCTTCCTGGACTAAAAGTCTTCACCATTTATTCACATTATTGAGAGAGTACCAAGCTAAGAACCTATTACCCGAGAAGGGTGGCAGGAGACAGAGCTCACTCAGGACAGCAGTCCATTAAGGATTGTCCTGCCAAGGGAAGTACAGCATGCTGTCAGGCGTGAAATGAAAATTACGTACCTACCGTAATTCTTGATCTTCTTGGACGAGTATCCACCACTCATTCACACTATTGGGATCTGCGCCGGAGGCACTAGGACCCATCAGGAGCAAACTTTTTGCTGGAGGGCCGGCGCCAGAGATGGAGCCCCGAGGAACGGCACCACGAGCCTCAGCTCGCGCGGTAATGACTATCTCGGCGTCGACCCTCCAACCGCCTCAGTACCTTTTTTACCAAGGAGGTGCAGCGTAACTAACCTAGAAGGATAGCCTAACCTAAAAACCGGACATAAGATAGTCCGGGCGACCCGTATAAGAAGGGTCAACAAAGAAGTCTTCACAGCCTAAAGATTTGAGGGAGTGAAGACCAATAACAGAGGTGAGCTTGGGGGACAGAGGGTGGGCGTGTGAATGAGTGGTGGAGACTCGCCCAAGAAGATCAAGAATTACGGTAGGTACGTAATTTTCATATCTTCCTGGACGTAAGTCTCCACCACTCATTCACACTATTGGGAGAGTACCGAGCTAATGATCCCACGAGAGGGTGGCAGGAAAGACCAAGAGCTCACGTTTCTAGGACAGAAGTCCATTAAGGATGGCTCTGCCAAAGAAAGAATGTCGTCTGGCATGGACATCCAGTGCTTAATGTTTAACGAAAGTATGCACTGAGCTCCAGGTGGCCGCACTGCAAATATCTGCAATGGGCACGTTGCGAATTTCCGCTAGGGATGCCGCGACCACTCTAGTAGAGTGAGTATAAACCCTGCCCTCCAACTTAACGTGCGCCATGGAATAGCAGTGGCGAAAGCATGCCACTAACCATGCTGAGATACATCTGATAGCGACAGGTTGACCCAGCCGGGTCTCGCTGAAGGAAACAAACAGTTGCTGGGCTTTGTGAAAGTCCTTGGTTCTATCTGGATAGAAACGCAAAGCTCTCTTTACATCCAAAGAATGAAGAGATCGTTCCCCTTCATTTTGGAAGTCCGCAAAGTAAGAGGGAAGGACCAAAGGTTCGTTTAGATGAAATTCTGACACAACCTTAGGAAGGAATTTAGGATGAGTCCAAAGGACTACTTTGTCCTTATGGAACACAGTATACGGAGGGTCTGTGACCAGGGCATGTATCTCAGAGACCCTGCGGGCTGAGGTAATGGCCACTAGAAAGGCAGTCTTCCAAGTGAGAAATTTTAGCTCACAGGTAGCCAGAGGTTGAAAGGTTTCAGTGAGCATGTCTAGCACAAGACTAATGTCCCAGGCTGCAACTGGGACGTCTTGTAGGAAGTCTGGTATGCAGAATTCCTTTAAGAAATCTCTTAACCACAGGTAACTGAGCCAGTGTTAAGGAAAAGACCGGCTCATGATAAGCTGAAATGGCACTGAGGTGGACTTTGACTGTAGAGTACTGCAGATCTGAATTTGAGAGGTCCAAGAGGTACTCCAAAACCTTATCTGGTGGGCAGGAAAAGGGATTAAAAGAGGACTTTGCACACCGGAGCGAAAAACGCTTCCACTTAGCTGTGTAAGTTTTCCATGTGGCTGGCTTCCGTGCAGCCAGAAGAATATCTGAAACCCTTCGAGAGACATTGAACCGGTTTACTTCTACCACTTCAGGAGTCAAGCGTGAAGGTGAAGCGATCTCAGGTTGGGATGGACCACCGCCCGAGTCAAAGGTTCATCTGCAGGGAAGTGGTCTCAGAGGAACTGCTAACATATTGTTGAATAGTGGAAACCACAGCTGCCGAGGCCAGAAGGGAGCAATGAGAATCATCTTGTCCCCCTGGGATTCGAACTTGAGAAGTACCCTCTGAATTAGAGGAAGAGGTGGAAAGGCGTAAAGAAAGCGTTTTGTCCACCGCAGCCTGAACGCATCCTGACAGAAAATGCCAGGCCCTGGATTTCTGGAGCAGAAGAGAGGCAGTTTTGCGTTGAGTGGGGATGCAAAAGGTCCAGGTCTGGAGTTCCCCTACTTTGAATAGTGACTGAACTATGGTTGAGTCGAGAGACCACTCATGAGGATCTGTCTCCGTTCTGCAAGCTCGTTTTGTATTGCCGGTAGGTAGACCACTTGAATTAGAGCCTTGTGCTCCAAGCACCATTCCCATACCTTCATCGCTTCCCTGCATAAGGGGTAAGAATGAGCACCGCCCTGCTTGTTGATGTAATACATCACTGCTTTGTTGTCCGTTTGAAGGAGAATGTTCTTGTGACGGAGAATGTCCTTCAACGCTCGGACCGCATAAAGAACGGCTCTCATTTCTAGAACATTTATGTGAAGCTGGGACTCGACCTGAGTCCACGCACCTTGAGTGTGGAGAGCCTGACAGTGAGCTCCCCATCCCATTAGGGAGCTGCTGGCAATGGAGATCTGATGGTCTAGAGGAGTAAAGGGATACCTTTCCAGGAGACTGTCTCTTGAGACCACCAGGTGAGTGCTACTTTAAGGGTTCTGTCACTTTGATGGGATAGGACTGAGGGTGAGTGGTTGGGGAACCACTGAGTATCCACTGAGTGGTTCTCATGTGCAGACGTGCTGGGGTACAGTGAACACTGAGGATGCCATGAGGCTAGCATCCACTGCATCAAGAGAGCTGGGACTGAGTTGTTTTCCCGATGTGACGGGCCATTTGAAGGATATCGCTCCTTCTGTCTTCTGGAAGAAAAGCCTTCTGACAGGAGGTGTCCTGAAGAGTCCCTATAAAAGGAGCCTCTAGGAGGGCTGCAACTCGATTTCTTGAGGTTCAGCAGAACTCCCATGGATGTAAGGAAGCAGAGGTCATCTCTATGGCGCCCAGAGTTCCCTGCCTGGAAGGGCTTGCCAGAAGCCAATCGTCCAGATAAGGGAACACCTGTATTCGACCTTTCTGAGGTGCGCTATGCAGAACTGCACAACACTTTGTAAAACCTGTGGCGCCGAGGATTGCCCAATGGGCAGGACTCTGAACTGATAATGTTGTCCCAGAGCCACAAACCTCAGGAATTTGTGATGCCTCGGGTGAATAGAAATGTGCTGGTAAGCCTCCTGCATGTCTAGAGAGGCTAGCCAGTCGTGTTGATGAAGCAAAGGTAACAAGGTTCGCAGAGAAATCATTCTGAATTTCTCCTTGGGGAGAAATTTGTTTCGCTTTCTGAGATCCAAAATGGGGCGCATGCCCCGGACTTCTTTTGAACCAGGAAGTAGTGGGAGAACCTCGTGTTCCGCTGATGCAGCGGCACTACTTACTGCCCTGTTGTTCAGAAGGCCCTGAATCTCGGCGGAGAAGGTCTGACTGAAGGGTTGACAGCCTGGGCTGTCATTTGGGAGGATTTATCTGGAGGGTCTCTACAAGATTGAGTGAATACCTTTGCGAATTATCCGAAGGACCCATTTGTCTGAGGTTATGGACTTCCATTGGCTGTAGAAGTGCATCAGACGACCTCCCACGGAGAGGAAAAGTCCACCTCAGGCAGCTGAGATGGGACTTGGCCAGAAACTCATAAGGTGGCGTTGGGTGCTTTGGGCCCCTTGCGCCTTCTGTTGTGTCTTCTTTGAGGTTGGGCAGGTTGGTTTTTGTGGAAACCTCCTGCCTCTGCCTCGAAGGACTGACGGTTATGAAACTGATGTTTATTGACACTTCGAGAGGGACGGAGGGTCGAGCCAACTTAATGGCTGACCTAGTCTTTTGTAGCTTCTAGAGCTTGTTCTACCTGAGGACCGAAAGATATGTACCATCAAAGGCGACGCATTACCTGCTGCTGCGCGTCATTCGTGAAGCCCGAAGTGTGCAGCCAGGAATGACAGCGGTACAAATACCAGCAGTCACGAACGGAAGCAGTGTCGAAAGCATCCATAGCTGCTTTAACCTGCTGGTTATTAGATTCAATACCTCTGGTAATGGTTGAAGACTCTGGCTTTGTATTCGATTCCGTAGAGCTTCAACCATCTGCTTGATAGAGTGCCACAGAATATACTCATACTGGGAGAAATATCCCTGGTAGCTGGCAATACACATACTTCGGTAGAAGCAGCAAAGACTCTCTACCTAAGGTGTCTATCTTATGAGATTCTTTGTTAATAGGTCGAGCTGTAGTAGTTTGAGGAAGGACTTACCTTATCATTCTCTGCCAGGACTACAATAGGATCCTCAAAGGCTTGAGATGCCAAAATGGGACGATCCTTGGGGCTGAATATTTCCATATCACGGATTTAGCCACCGAAGGGGTGAGAGCAGGATTATTCCATACCATTTGAGACAGCGTCTCAAGGAAGGCTGAACCGGAGGAGTCAAATCCGTAGGGATCTCCAGGGCATGAAGGTATTGGAGTCTTAACAATTTCCCAGGATCGATGTCTGTAGTCTGGAGAGAAAGAGTGGAAATCAAATTTTTCAGCAGAGACTTACAGGACAGGTCCTCGACCACAGGCTTTTTAGCAGTAATAGATCCTGCTTCCTCCACTTCATCACCCAGCCGAAGGTCTGGGTCAGGCTCAATGTCATCTCCTGACAGTCCAGGAGGGACTGTATGGGCAGGAAAGGAATGAAAGTCAGAGGAAAGGGAAGAAAGAAAAGAGTGAAAAGAGGAGTCCTGAAAAGCGGAGGACGCCCTGAGAGCCCCTGGTGCCGCACGGCACGGAGAACAACACCGAGGGACCACGTGGCGCCGAAAACGGCACCGAGGACCCGCACGGCACCGAGGAACCACACCGCGCCGAGGACCCACACGGCACCGAGAAGCCGCACGGTGCCGAGGACGGCGCTAAGAGGCCGCACGGCGCTGAGGACGGCGTCGAGCACACCATCGATGCTGAGGGTGCTGAAAATACTCCAAGACTCTGAAAAACAGGCTTTGAAGGAAGAAGAGCAGGAGATAAGGGCATCGGTGTGGCCCCCGCGCTTAGCCATGTGAGGGGAAACACCTGTGCTGGAGTTCACGGCACCAAAGAAGGAGCCGCGCGACCAGGGAAGTCCAACTGCCCTACCTGGTCTCTCAAGAAGCCCGAAGGCCCCCAACTGACCGATCCAGGTAGGTGAACCAACCTCTGAGCCCACTGCTCCATAAGAGCGGCCCACTGATGAAACTGCTCATCTGAAGACCTACCTGCAGGCAGGGTTGGGCTCCGATGTCGAAGCCGTTGGCTACCAGAAGCAGAGGTTGGCGACTCCGAAGGAGGAGACCGCAACTCAGCCCGATAACCCGAACGTCTATGCGCAGACATATCAGAGGGCGACCTCAAGTGATGTCTTCTCTTTTTTGACCTGTGGGCCGAAGAAGAGCTCGAGGCCGAATGGTCCCGAGAATGCGACCGTTTATTTTTTACAGCCTCGGGACCGCCGTCCCTCGGCACTGGACTGACCGGTGTCAGACCCCTTCCGGAGAAGGCGCGGACCAGACCCAGACCGACTGACTGAATAGTTTTCAACGAAGTCTCCCTACCGTCCACCTGACCTGCTCATGGTCGACTCCGTAAAGTAGGCTGAGACTTCTCTTATATATATTTTTTTTAAAAGAATAAACTTAGCGATATTTATCGAGATATTACTACAAAATAAGAAAACTGAAAACTATGCTGCTAGTTTGAAGTTTGACTCATGACTGACGATGTCGTCACTGAAGCGCCTCGGCAGTAGGAAAAAAGGAACTGGGCGGTTGGAGGTCGGCGCCGAGACAGTTATTGCCGCGCGAGCTGAGGCTTCAGATTGCCTCCTGGCTCCATCTCTGGCGCCGACCCTCCAGCAAAAAGTTTGCTCCCGATGGGTCCTAGTGCCTCCGGCGCAGATCCCAATACTGTGAATGAGTGGTGGACATTTATGTCCAGGAAGATGATCCAGAATGTAGTGCCCTTTTTTTTTTTTTGCCAGGAGACGCACACTAAGAAAAAATTACTCACCTTAGTAATGTTGTTTCTTCTAATGGAGTCTTGCTATATTATAGACATTAGCAGTTTGATCCAGCTCTAGAACTGCCCCGGAGTGAAATGGTTAAAACCATTCCAAAATAGAATTTTGGCACGAGAGCAGCTCTATCTGTCTCATTTCAAACTTGAACTGTCAGATCTTTACGAGCCAAACTCACTAAGGTCTGTGTGGAAGCTGTAACCTACACTAGCCAAATGGCTACCTAAATAATAACAACCATTGATGGTCCCAACACCCAAGACTCAAGTCAGGGACCAGAAATACTAACACCATTCTAATAATATGAAAATGGAATATAAGTATAATAAAACACACACACGCCGCATACATACATTACCCCCAAAGTCCCAAAGGGACAAAATGCTAACAGGACATAAGTAGTGCCCACACTAAGTTGCCCGCACCCCACCAAGTAGAGGTTCTGAGAGGGTAGGTTGGGGAGGTCTATAATAAGCAAGACTCATTAGAAGAAACAACATTACTAAGGTGAGTAATTTTTCTTCAAACAACATGAAGTCTTGCTATATTATAGACATTAGCAGAATACAGCAGTACCTCCATGGAGGAGGGCAGAACCTACTTAGGGAATAGGCTCTGAAGAACAGCTGTGCCAAACCAAGCATCTGTCCTGGCCTGGACATCCAGGGAGTAATGCTTGGTAAAAGTGTGTACCGTTTTCCAAGTAGCAGCCTGGCAAATCTCTAATAAAGGGATATCTCTGGCAGCAGCTAGAGACGCAGCTGTACCCCTGGTAGAATGAGCCCTCAAACCAGGGGAGGCTCTGCCCACTTTCTGATAACAAAATTGGATACAAGAGACAATCCACCTGGCTATTGATCTCTTAGTGGCAGGTTTGCCTTTCCAACTTCACCATAGGTAGGAAAGTTGGAGGGATTCAACCTGTGACCTTTGTGCAGCTCTACATAATAACTAAGAGTTCTCTTAACATCCAGGCTGTGCAACCTCCTCTCCCCAAGAGGAGTGATCAGTGAAAAATACTGGAAGGGAGATAGATTGATTAAGATGGAAATCTGAAACCACCTTAGGCAAAAACTTCCTATTAGTCCTAAGGACTACCATATCCCTGTGGAAAGAAATAAAGTCAGTCTCCACTGACAAGGCTTGCAATTCACTTATGCGTCTGGCAGAAGTGATAGCCACTAGAAAAACAGTTTTCCAAGTTAGGTACTTAAGCTCTGCAGAAGACAGAGGTTCAAAAGGGGGTTGCATTAACTGGGCAATGCAAACATTAAGGTCCCAAGCAGGGGCCGGTTCCCGAAAGGGAGGATTAGTATGGAGTAATCCCTTAAAAAACTTGGAAAACACAGGATGAGAGGAAAGAGGGGATGACTTTCCTGCTGACCAAAAGCAGCCACAGCTGCCAAATGAACTCTCAGGGTAGCTGGTCTGAGACCCAAGGAATTAAGATGTACCATGTAATCTAACAAAATGGGCAACTCAGCAGATTCTGGGGAAATATTTTTCCCAGCACACCAAATGGAAAACCTTTTCCATTTAGAACTATAAGTAGCCCTAGTGGAAGGCTTTCTGGAAGCCTTTAGGATCTCAAGAACACCCTGAGAGAGGTGTAAATCAGCAAACTCTAACTCCTCAAGAGCCAGGCCTTGAGGTTGAGGGATTTGAGGTCCGAATACCAAACCCTTCCCTGGGCACAAGTCAACAGATTGTGATTCCTGGGGAGGCACAGGGGAAGATGGACTGTCAGAGACAGAAGGAGTGGGTACCAGGGCTGCCTGGAAAACATAAACTGAACTTACAAACTTAAATGGGCAGACTGGGTGGGCCATAGGCCCTTATCTGCCGACACTGTCTATGTATCTGTGTATGTATCTATGTATGCCTGGCCCAATCCGGGGCAAGCAGAATCACCCTGCAAGGCTGAGATCTGATTTGACTAGTACTTTGAATAGGAGAGGAAAGGGGAAAGCATAGAGGAACTTCCTCCCAATCCAGAAGAAGGGCATCCAGGGAACTGAGCCCAGCACTGGAGGCCTGCAACAGAACAGAGGAAGTCTGTGATTGTCTGGGGCTGCAAAAGATCTATCTGAGGGATGCCCCACCTGGCAAAAACTATCCCCAGCACTTGAGGATCCAGGGACCATCGTGATGGCCCTGGGAAATCCTGCTGAGGGCATCCGCTAGGACACTGTCCTTCCCTGGAAGATGAACTGCTATGAGGGAAGTGTTCAGGAATAGGCCAGAGACCACAACTTCATTGCCTCGTGCACAAGGTCAAGACCGAGTGCCCCTGCTTGTTGATGTACCACATTGTTGTGGTGTTGTCTGTTTTGACTTGTATCACCTTGTCGTGGACAGATGCAGAAAAGCTTGAAGAGCTAAAAGACAGCTCTGAGTTCCAGCAAATTGATGTGGAGCAGAGATTCCTGGGGGACCAAACTCCTGAGTGGAAAGGTCGCCCATGTGGGCTCCCAACCCAGAAGGAAGCATCTGTAGAGAGTCAAGTTGTGAGAAGGGAAATGAAGGGGACCCCGCCTTAAACTGCTCTGATCCTGCCACCACTGGAGAGCTAGGATCAAGGTTCGAGTCACTGGGACCAACTTGGAAAGGGGGTCTCTTCTCTGAGACCAAAAGGTTCTCAAGTGAAACTGAATGTCTCTCATCTGAAATCTGGCTCCCTGCACAACAGCTGTGGATGCAGCCATGTGCCCCAGGAGCTGCAGAAAGTGTCTTGCTGGTCGACAGACCTGCAGAGTGAAGGAAGAGGCCAGAGCCACTAAATTCCTTACCCTTTCTGGGGGGGAAGAAAGGCTCTGGCTAGCTTTGTGTCCAATTCTGCCCCTATAAAGGTGAGTACCTGGACTGGTTCCAGAACCGACTTTGGTAGGTTTAGCAGAAAACCCAGGGAGGTGAGAAGCTGCTGGGTGACCTGCAGGTGAGATTTTACCTGTTCTGGGGACTGGCCTACAATGAGCCAGTCGCCTCAGATAGGGAAAACAGCAATCCTCTGCCTCCTTAAGGGCCACTGCCACTGCTAGACACTCTGTGAATACCCTTGAGCAGAGGTAGGCCAAGGGCATTGCTCAGAACTGGTAATGACCTGAGGGGCAGTTCAATCTGAGGTACTTTCAATGGGATCTTCTGATTAGGACATGGAAATAGGCATCCTTGAGGTCCAGGGAGGCTAGCCAGTCCCTGGCCTTAGGGAAGGTAAAATCATTGCTAGAGTTACCATTTTGAACTTTGGTTCAAAAGAATGCTTGTTCAGATATCTGAGATCTAAAATGGGCCGCCACTCTCCGTCTTTTTGGGATAAAGGAAGTATCTGAATACAGACCCCTGCCCTGATGCAGGGAGGAACCTTTCACTGCTCTGAGAGCTAACAGGATGAGACCTCTGTTTCCAGAGCGAGGTCTCTGAAGCACTTGCAGGTAGAAAAGTCTGCTTCTCAACTTGGGAAACTTTTGACGCTGAGAACCAGACCCTGGCTTACTACTTCCAGAACCCACTTGTCTGAGGTTAAAGAAGCCCATTCTGACTGAAGTAAGCCAGCCTGCCCCCACTGGTACAGGAGAATGGCCCTGGCACCCCATCAGGGTGCCTGTTTCAGAGGAGCTTTAGGGCTGGGGGTGGGAGCAGGTCTGCCCACCCTCGCCTGCCCCTGTCTCTGAAGAAGCCCCTCTGAGCATAGGCAGAGGAGGCCTGAGTCTGGTAGAAAGGGCTGTGAAAGGCCTACCCCTACCCCTGGGGCATGCCTTTGAGGAGTGGCTTGCCGCCCTTAGCCTGGGAACTCTTGTAAGTAGTCCTATATTCATCCATCTTCTTCATGTAGTTCTCTGTCTGCTCTCCAGAGAATTTCCCACCACAGAAAATCCATAGCCTTAGTCTGGGTATCCTGTGATAAACTAGTACACCTGAGCCAGGCCAGCCTACGAAAAGCTACAGATGTGGCCATGACCCTAGAGGAAACATCATTAACATCCACAGCAGCATGAAACTGAACCTTAGAGGCTTCAATGCCATCAGCAGTCACCTGTTCTAGTTCACTAGCCAGCTGGCCATGGGCCTGCTTGGCCAATTGCATAACAGTATCCCATCTAGATTTCTGATACCTAGCTACAAAAGCCATATAATTTGCTTGCCTGAGTCCCAGAGAGGCTGCCATACTGTTTTTTTTGCCATGGCATCAATCTTCTGGAATCCTTGTCAGGAGGATGTGAAGCCAAGGAATATTATTAGCTTTATCACAGGCAGCAGCCTGAACTACCCTAACATGACTGCATTGTTGAGAAAGGAATTCTGTATCAGGGCCTGACAATGTATACCTTCTGTCCATCTTTTATCTACAGGAGGCACAGAATTAGGAGCTTTTAAAATTTTAATTGTTTGTTTCCAAAGACTTATGTAAAGGAATAGACAATCTCTAGACTCTGGAATATCCATCATTTCTACAAAATAAGGTCTCTTGCTCATCCACAGCCTCTTCTAAAGGAAGCTGGAGGGTTTCAGCAACTTTTATAAAACATAAAATGAGATGGGGACTCAGACAGCATAGGGGAGATTCTAAAGGTCTGTCTGGGAGATGTCTGTCAATGGGCACACCCAGACCTTCCCAGCCACATTCATACTGTTCATAATCCTCCTCCCTCCTCTGGTTCATAAAATTCTCAATATCATAATCCTGAAACACTGGGACCGGACGAACCGACCTTTTACCAGATAGTGGTGGTTCGACGGACCCTGAGACATTGACTGGACAATTTGTATGGCTTTTTATCTCTGCAGCAGTTGGAGTAGGAATTTTGGACTCAGACTTGCTGATTTTCTTGTTTCTTTACTGGAATTGGTTCCTCAGAACCAGCTTTTCTTTGCCGAGGAAGTCTGGCCCTGGTCAGAGGGCATTTCCTCTGGTCTGTTGGCACCGAACCGGGCTGGCCATCCGGGTCAGCGGACTTTTGGCCTCTTGTTCTCTGAGCCTGCCCAATCTTTTTTCCAGGGTGGCTGCAGGAAATTTTACATACCTGGCAGTCTGACTGGAGGTGGTCAAACCTCAGACAATAAACACATAGTGGTGTGGGTCAGCCTTGGCAAAGACTTCCCCACAAACATCACAGTGTTGAAACCTGCGGGCCGGTTTTCTTTTGGGTTTCCAGACATAATGCCAGCCTAACCAAAACTTGCCCTTTTAACGGCAGTGCCAGGCAAGACACCCTTATCGTTCCCAACTATGTCACGGGGTATTGAAAAAACCTAATAAATCCGCTTTTAGAACTGATAAGAACCGGAACCGCACTCTAAAATAATAACTTTTAGTTTTAAATGAGTTTTAAACCCACTGATCGGTTCAAACCGAACCGATAACTTACATAAGTTCCACACAGACAAAACCTTCATTTACTTACGGTTACCACAGATAGAGCTTGAACTGAACGGTTTTATGTTAAATAAAACTATTCTCGGTTAAATCCAACCGAGAAAAACTTTTTAAACCGAGAAATGAACCTAGCAGAAGGAGAAATTCGAGCGACTGTTCACTGAGGCGAGTAAAGAATCTGACAGTTCAAGTTTGAAATGACACAAATAGAGCTGCTCGTGCCAAAATTCTAGTTTGGAATGGTTTTAACCATTTCACTCCAGGGCAGTTCTAGAGCTGGATCAAACTGCCAATGTCTATAATATAGCAAGACTTCATGTTGTTTGAAGCTGAAAGCTTGTTTACAGGTGCAAACTGGGAGCACGAGGAAGTTAAGTGACTTGCTCAGGGTCACACAGTATGCAAGTGGGGGCTGTGGGATTCAAACCCAGGTCTCCAGGTTTGCAGCTCAGAGCCTCAAACCACTGTGCTATACTGCCTCCTGCTTCACAAAGGTATGCACCGAGTCAAGTAGCCGCCTTGCAAATATCTGCAATGGGCATGTTACGAATCTCTGCTAGGGAAGTCGTGGATCACTCTGGTAGACTGGGCGTAAACCCAGCCTTCCAATTTGACTGTGCCATCGAGTATCAATGGAGAAGGCATGCCACTAACCATGCAGAAATACATCTGATGGCAACAGGCTAACCTAGCCAAGCCATGCTTAAGGATACAACGATTTGTGAATCTCTTTCGTTCTGCTGATGCAGAATCGCAAAGCCCTCTTGACATCCAGAGAGTGAAGAGTGCATTCCCCTTCATTCTGGAAGCTGGCAAAAGAAGTAGGGAGAACAAAGGGCTGATTAAGGTGAAACTGAAACCACCTTGGGTAGGAATTTAGGGTGAGTGTGAAGTACCACCTTGTCCTTGTGAAAGACAGAATATGGAGGGTCTGTGACCAAGGCATGGATTTCAGAAACCCTGTGAGCGGAAGTAACAGCCACTAAAAAGGCAGTCTTTCAGGTCAGAAAGTCACAGGTAGCTAGAGGCTCAAAAGGTTTATGGGTCAGCATATCTAGCACGGAGTTAATATACCAAGCAGCCACCAGCTTCCCGACCAGAGGTCTAGTGTACAGGATACCTTTAAGGAATCTCTTGACTAGTGGCAACTGAGCCAGTGTCATGTTCTGCACTGGCTCATGGTAGGCAGAAATCGCACAGAGGTGTACCTTCACCATCGAGTATTGCAGTCCTGCATTAAACAGGTCTAAGAGGTACTTCAACACCTTACTTGGTGGGCAACAAAACGGGTCCATGAGGGGTTTTGCACACCAAACAGAGAAGAATTTCCATTTAGCCGTGAAAGCTTACACTCTACCAAGTGGATTTCCGAGATTCTCTGAGAAACCTTAAACCTACCCACTTCTATCTCCTCAGGAGCCAGGCATGGAGATGAAGACAGCGCAGACTGGGATGGACCACAGGTCCCGTGTCAGGAGGTCTGTTCACAGAGGAAGTTGTCTCGGAGGACTTCCACAATCTGTTGATCAAAGTAAACCATATCTGCCGAAGCCAGTGTGGGGCGATGAGAATCATCCTGCCCTCCTGTGCCTCCAATTTGAGCAGCACCTCTGAGCTAATGGAAGAGGAGGAAATGCATACAGAAAGTGTATTGTCCACTGCAGTCTGAATGCATCCTGACAGAAAATGCCAGGTTCTGGATTTCTAGAGTAGAATAGAGGCAGTTTTGATGCTGAGTGGGATGCAAAAAGGTCCAGTCTGACTGCCTCTCCGCCGAACAGCGACTGCACGACGCCTGGTGCGAGAGACCATTCATGGTAGATCCGCCTCCATCCTGCTGAGGCAATCCGCTAGGCTGTTCTGAATGCCTGGCTGTAGACTGCCTGAATTAATGCACCATGCTCGAGACACTACTTTCACACCCTCATGGCTCTGCACAGAGGGTAGGAGTGCTCCTCCTGCTTGTTGATGTAATACATCACAGCCTTGTTCTCTGTCTGAAGGAGAATTACTTTGTCACAGAGGACATCCTTCAGGGCTCAGACAGCATATAGACAGCTCTCATCTCTAGGACATATATGTAGATGAGATTCTCCTGGTTCCACACCCTGAGTATGGATGTCTTGACAGTGAGCTCCCCAACTGATCAGAGATGCATCCAATGGTGATGGTGATCTGAGGTTCCAGTGGGGCAAAGGGTAGACCTTGCAGAAGCTTGTTTTCCTGTGTCCACCATGCAAGTGATCTCATCAGACGCTCTGTCACTTTTATGTGGTAGGATTGCACACGTGTGGTTGGTGATCACCGTGTGCTAAACATCGACTGTGTGGTCCTCGTGTAGCTGGGCTAGAGGCAATGTGAAGACGAACAGCTAATATTTTTCAAGTCAAACTACCTCTGGCTGGAAGCTGCAATACTGAACATAGGATTTGCAAGAAAGCGAGTTGTGCTCACAACAGAGGGAGGTGAACCTTACAATTGTCTTTGGTTTGTAGCAGATATACTGCAGGTGGAGGCTACTTCTAAATGAAAGGTGAAATAAGGAATTTAGAATTATCAGGAAAAGACAGTCTTTGTTACAATTCTTAAGATTTTCAGTGCAGGAAGAGTTTAAAGCACAGCTCACTTATTTTGGGACTAACTGCTTTCAGAGCACAAACCACCAGGCTGTTTTGGGGCTGGGAGGTTTTACCTGTATCTGACTTGGATGTCTGGATTTTTCTGTTTGATTAACAGGGTAATTCTCTGTCAAATTGTTGTGTAGGGTATCTTGCTGACAGGAAGGCACTCTCATGGCAGTGGGTCAGAGCTCTTAGCTGATTGTTTTGTGAGGCACAGTTTAGGCCCAACCCCTTCCCACCCCTCACCCCACCCACGCCTGGAAATAGCTCCTTTATACCTGGGGTTCTGACATAATTTCTCAAGAGTGCAAGTGCATATCACTGTCATATCCTCTCTAGCGCACACTGCACTGACAATATAAGCATACACATTGTATAATATATATTTCTATATAACAAACCAATCACACACACAAACACACACACACACACACAAAAAAGAAGATAAACAAGTGGGAGTAGTACAATATAATGGCTGTGGGGCAGCAGTCTTCCAGGAGTCTTTCTGAGGCTGAGATGCTGCCTATTTGCAGACAACTCTCTGCCCTGAGGAGGAAGTTGCCAGTCTTCAGGCCACACTGACAGTAGTAAGGGAACCTTCCCCAGGCCACACTGGATGGTAGGAAGGGACCTCCCCATCCAGGAGCACCAGAGCCACCACCACTACCTCAGAGGTTTGCAAAGAAGCACAGCAGTTGCTCACAGTGGACTCAGGGAGGGTGAGGATGGTGGAACAGAGGCACACCCAGTCAGTTGTTCCACTCCACAATCCATACACCATTCTGGGGGGCATAGCTCCCCATGGATGCACCCGCAGAGGAGACTAAGGAGGCTGGGACAACTGTCACAAGGAGGCCCACAGGAAGGAGGCAGAGGACACCACAAGGAAAGGAAGCAGCTCCTGGTGGGGACTCAATTATTGGGGATAGAACTGGGGGAGCAGGGAAAACTGAGAAGGTGCCTGCCTGGTGCCATGGCTTGAGGGAAGAAGCGCATCCTCAGGATCACGATAACAGCTGTATGGGAGTCTGAGCTGGATATCATTGTCCACCTAGGGACAAATGACTTGGCTCAACATGAGATTAGAGCAGTGCAGAAGGACTTTGTAGAATTGGGGAGGGGCCTAATACAAGTAGCACACACAGTATCCTTCTCAGAGGTGCTGCCTGTCAATGGCATGAGTGAGACGAGGTACTTTGCACCATGCAGTTTAATGAATGGTTGAAAAAATGGTGTGGAGAACAGGGTTTGGCTTCATTAGACTGGGGTTCCACCTGAGGACACCAGCCTATACTGGCAGGATGGTCTGCATCTGTCCAGGAAGGGAACAAGTCTTTGAGCAATTGGTTTAAGTGCTTCATTGGCAAGCTTTTAAACTAGTCAAGGGGGGAGGCACTGATAAGCAGCAGGAAAATCCCAGCCTCTCCCTACAAAACAGGGTACTAAATGAGAAAAAGACCGAGGTAGAAAGGTCAGTGGGAGATGCTGCAACAGAAGGTAAAGCCATCAAAAAATGGAGAGCAATGAGTACCAAAGCCCGTAGTCTGAGTAACAAGCTTCCTGAATTAGTGGCCTTGATGGAGGAGGAACATCTGGATATCATGGCAGTCACAGAAATATGGTACACACAAAACCATGACTGGGACGTAAACATACCAGGATACACTATCTACAGGAAGGGCAGGGAGGAGGAGGAGTAGCTCTTTACATAAGGGAAGGAATCAAAGCAACAGAACAAAAGGGAAAACAGGGAGGAGAAGAAGCACTGTGGGTAAATTTGGAGACCGGCAATGGAACCACAATCCGCACAGGGGTTGTATACAGACCCCCTTCTCAGGGGGAGGAAATGGACAAGGAAATGATAGAAAGTATACTTAGAATGACAGAAAAAGGGAGATATTGCTGATGGGTGATCTGAATATGCCAGATGTTAACTGGAGTGCAGTTGCAGCAGCCACTTCAAGAGTGGGGTTATTCTAGATGCCCTACAGGGGCATGCCTAGACAACTAGTATTGGAGCCCACTCGGAGGGGCAATCTGAGACCTGGTTCTCTCAAATGGAGATGAAGAGGATCACAGATGTAGAAGTGGGTAGCCATCTGGGAACTATGACCATCAAACAGTATGGTTCACAATAAACACAGCAATAGAGTCAATCATACAAAGGCAAAAGTACTGGACTTTAGGAGGGCTGACTTTGCCAAAATGGGTGAGTGCCTCAAGAATGCACTAGCAAATGGGCAGGAAGAAGGGGTGGAAGAACAATGGGGAATAATAAAAACTGCCATCACAGAGGTAACAAGCCTTTGTGTGAAGCAAATAAACAAAATGAAACGATTTAAGAAACCACTATAGTTCTCAAAGGAAGTGGCAGTGAAGGTTCAAGAGAAAAAGAAAGCATTCAGGAAGTACAAGGAATCACAGAAGGAGCAGGACAGAGAACTGTATCAGTTAAAGCAAAAGGAAGCTGGGAAGGCAGTCAGAACAGCAAAGGCCCAAACTGAGGAAAAGATAGCCAACTCGGTTAAGAAGGGGATAAAACCTTTTAGGTATATCAGGAGCAAAGGAAGACCAAGGGAGGGATAGTGAGGCTTAATAAAGGGAGGGAGGGTGGGCAGAGGTGACTGTGAAAAGGAGAGATACTAAACAAATATTTTGCTCAGTATTTACAAAGGAAGAGGGAGGTACCTAAAACAAACAGTAGAAACACTCTGGATACAGAAGTTGATACCAGCCCATTTACAGAAGAAAGGGTTCTGAAAGAACTCCTAAAACTGAAGGAGGACAAAGCAATGGGGCCTGATGGGATTCATCCCAGAATTCTAAAAAGAACTAAGGGTAGAACTAGTGACACCACTGACTACCCTCTTTAACAAATCATGGGAGGATGGGTGGTACCCGAGGACTGGAGGGGCAGATGTGATTCCCTTCACAAAAGTGGGAGCAAGGCAGAAGCAGGAAACTACAGACCTGTTAGTTTAACCTCAGTGGTAGGAAAATGATGGAATCACTCTGAAGGAAAGAACTATCAGTATCTAGAGGCCAGAGGGGCACAGGACCCAAGGCAGCATGGATTCACAGCGGAAGGTCATGCCAGACAATCTGATAGATTTCTTTGACTGGGTGACCAAAGTAGTAGATCAGGAAGGGGCTATGGACATGGCCTACCTAGACTTTAGCAAGGCATCTGACACAGTCCCACATAAAAGATTAAAATACAAGTTAGCCAGCCTGGGAGTGAGTCCCAAGATGACAGCCTGGGTAAAGAATTGGCTGGAGAATAGGACACAGAGAGTAATAGTAAATGGAGTCCACTCTGAAGAAAGGGGGGTTACTAGTGGGTACCGTGAGGGTTCAGTATTAGATCGGTCCTCTTCAATGTCTTTATATGACATTGCAGAGGGACTGGAAGGAAAGTATGTCTCTTTGCAGATGACACAAAGATCTGCAACAGAGTTGATGCACAAGGTGGGGTGGAAAGGATGAGAAGGGGCTTGGCAAGGTTAGAGGAATGGTCAAATGTATGGCAGCTTAGATTCAATGCTAAGAAGTGCAGGTACTGCACCTGGGAAACAAAACCCAGGGAAGAGTAACAATGGGGGTGAGATACTAACAACAACAAAATGGAAAGGGACCTAGGGGTAGTCATATCAGATGACCTAAAGGTGGGCAAGCAATATGAGAGGGCAGCAAGGAGGGTTGGGGGATACTGGGATGCATAGGGAGAGGCATCACCAGTAGAAAACAGGAAGTTATTATCCCTCTGTACAGACAGCTGGTCAGACCCCATCTGGAGTACTGCGTGCAGTTCTGGAGACCCAATCTCCGCAAAGACATAGACAGGATGGAAGCTGTCCAGAGGAGGGCAACTAAAATTGTGCAGGGTCTGCACCAGAAGACATATGAAGAGAGACTTAAGGAGCTTAATATGTATAGCCTCGAGGAAAGGAGGGAGAGGGGGACATGATAGAAACTTTCAAGTACCTCAAGGGAATCAACAAAGTCCAAGAGGGTACCATCTTTCAAAAAAAGAGGTGTGCAAGAACAAGGGGGCACAATCTGAAGATGGGGGGTGGCTCAGAGGTAATTTAAGGAAGTATTTTTTCACAGAGAGGGTTGTGGATGCATGGAACGGCCTTCCGGAGGAGGTTGTGGAGTCAAAAACAGTGGTGGAATTCAAGCATGCATGGGACAGTCATAAGGCAATTCTAGGGGGTGGGGGCAGGAAGAAATAGGCTGCTGGTTAACTAGGATCTGCAGCTTATCCATTAGGTAGGGAAATGGGCAGACTGGGTGGGCCAAGCGGTCCTTATCTGCCATCAAATTCTATGTTTCTATGTAATGCCATGAGGCCCAACATCCGCTGCATAGAAAGGGCCCAAACAGAGTTGTTCTCCTGATGTAATGAGCCATCTGGAGAATGCTGTTTCTTCTGTCCTCCGGAAGGAAAGCCCTTGCCCTGGAGGTATCCAAGAAGGCTCCTATGAAGAGGGCTGCTGGGAGGGTTGAAGCTGGGATTTTTTCAAATTTAGTAAAACCCCCATGGACATGAGAAACTGAGAAGCTGTGGTGACTGCTTCCTGCGTCTCCTGACTGGATGGGCTTGCTAGGAGCCAATCATCCAGGTAAGGGAAGACTTGAAGTAAAAATTACTTACTATAGTAATCTTCTTTCTTCCCAGTGATGCTCAGACATTCATAACTTTGTGCACTCATCCTGATGGGTTGGACTTCCCAGAGAGATGGAACACATGCAAATGATGGAATTCTTTGCATGTGAGCATCCTTCAAATACTGCCTCTACCAACTGCAGTGTTCTAAGCCCTTCAGATTTGTAAGAAGCCTGGAAGTCAGGCAACATGGAAAAATCGACAACTAATAAAACATTTTTAGATTAGCCTAATAAAACAACCTAGTTCAAAAACCTCCAAAGGAGGAACTATATCTATATACTGTATAATAATGGTGTTCACCACACAGTGAGAAAAAACTATTAAGAGAGGCAGAAAACTCTGTCAAAATCTGTCTAGCATAGAGAAATGTATTCAGAAGGAATGGCTATGTGACACTAGCATGCAGAATGCAGAAGCTGAAGTTCTGGAAGGGGAGGATGGGAGGGAGTTATGACTCTGTGAGCATCACTGGGAAGAAAGAAGATTACTATAAGAAGTAATTTTTTCTTCTAACCCCAGTAATGCTCAGACCATTCATAACTTTGTGCAGACTACCAAGCAGTACCCCGTGGTGGTGGGCACAGAACTTATTTTGGAAACAGACTTTGCAGGACTGCTGTGCCAAACTTGGCATCACTTCTGGACAAAATATCTAAATTATAATGCTTTGTAAGGTGTGTACTGATTTCCAAGTAGCTGCTTTACAAACGTCCAACAATGGCACCTCCCTAGCAGCTGCAATAGTGACAGATGTTCCTCCTGTTGAATGAGCCCTCAGCCCAGCTGGGGACTCTTTACCTGCTTTAGTGTAGCAGAATTGAATACACTGGACAATCCACCAAGAAACTGATCTTTTTGAGGCTGGTTTGCCCATTCCAACATCCCCATATGTAAGGAAAAGTTGTTTTTTTGTCTTGCCTATGGCCTTTAGTAGCTGTCATGTAGTAGCTGAGAGCTCTTTTCACATCCAGACTGTGAAGCCTTCTTTCACCAGAGCTTGTATGGTCTGTGAAGAAGACAAGCGGTCTGCAGGGTAGGGTGTGGTGAAATGGTGTGGCCGTTACGCCAGACGACCTAAAGGCACACCCCAATGCCTGTCAGTCTCTGCAGGGTGGTGGTGGGGCTGGCTTCAGTTCAATACTTCACCGCCATTCTTATTATGTATCTCTCTAACTCCTACACTACCAATGCCAGCAAGCAAGTATTCGGCATTGACAAATGCTTGTTGTATTTCCTTAACCACGTCAGCTTTTAACCACTCTGGTAACCTGTATGGCTTTTGCCTAACAGGGCGAGCATTCCTTGGCACTATTACATGCTTGACCCCTTTTCCTCAGCCTGGTACTGTGGTGAAAGTACTGTTAAAGTCTTTAGCAAGTTACTAATTTCGCGGTTTATTCGGGGTTAAGGAAACATTCACCTTTACAGCATCAGCAGTTACAGTTTATTCCAGCCTATCATAGCTGAACTGCTCCCAGGTAAGAGGTCCCGTGAGGACCGGGAACACCTGGGAGAGGAGGAGGAGGAGGAGGAGGAGGAGGAGGAGAGACATCAATAACTTCTTTATCAGTTTCGGTAAAACTAGCAAAGTAGCTTTTGGCATTTTTCAACCCACTTCTTGAGGAGGTTAGCATGGTATACTGTATATTAGTAGACTTTTCCAGTCAGGGTCTCAATCTCACGGTTAACCGTACAGCACAATGCTAAGCACTCTATAAAGGCCCTTGCCACTTCATTAACAGTTTATTTTCAGTTGTGGGTAACAGTAGCAAAACCTTTTCACCTGGCTCAAAAACCTTTTCTTTTACCCCATGGTCATAACATACCTTCTGCTGGTTTTGGGCTGCTTCCTGATTACTATGGGCAATTTCAACACATTTTGCCAGCTTCTTTCTTAGGGCACACATATAAGACGTTATAGATTGTTTCTGAGTGGGATTATCTTCCCATGTTTCATCACATCCAGTGGCTCTTTTGGCTGCCTACCATAAAGCATTTCAAATGGTGAAAAATGAAAATTACGTACCTACGGTAATTCTTGATCTTTCTGTGCACCTTCACCATTCATCACTACTTGGGTATCTGGCCAGAGGCTAGGATCCTGCGGGAGCTTTCTTTTTCTTTTTTTTCCCCAGAGGCGGAGTTGACGCAGGGGCGGCGCCGCCCTCGAGGCCGACTTATTACGTGGTGCTCGCGGGTTGTCTGTTAACTGCCATCAACTCCGCCTTGGTCCCAGTTCCGAAATGCTGGAGAGAAAGACAGGAAGGGATGGAGGGTTGGGGCAAGGGAGAGAGAAAAGGAAAGGATATAATAACTGAAAGCAGCAATAAACGATTAAGAGGACAGCAAAAAGAGAGAGAGAGAGAGCAGCATAAGGGACTGGAAGGAAGGGGACCTCAATCTCTGGGCGAAAAGAAAGGGTGGAGAAGGGAGGGTAGAAGAAGGAGAAAGAAGGTGGGAGGAGGAGAGGCCCCCCCCTCCAGTCAAGACAGCACCTGGACCTCGAGAGGGGAGCTCAGATTTACAACCTCCAAGCTGCAGAGAAGAAGTAGGCACAAGAATGCCCCCTATGCAGCCAAAGTAGTCCCAACAAGGACTAGAGCTTAAGGAGAAGAATCGAGGTCTAAACAGGCCAGACTGGAGGATGGCGGCTCAACTCCTCCTGCCAAATTAAAAGCAGAATATCCCTAAGAGGGAGGAAAAATATGTAGGGAAAAACTAGGGAACCTGCTCCTGTTAAACTCAGCAGGAAAAAAGTTGTGTAAGACAACACCTTAGGAGGAAGGAGTCGTCCCAAGGGGACATTAAAATAACAAGGGATTGTTGAGGGGGTATTCAGGAGTCCCAGATCCCTCTCCCCATCTCAGACCCGGAGAGGGGGTGGGGGCAGAGAGCCGAGCCCTGAAAGGCAAGATGGTGGGAGAGAAAGAGGTGACACCCCGAGACCCCAACGGAAAAACTCCTCCCTGTCTATCTCCAACAGTCCTCTTCCTCCTAACCACAAGAGAGAGGAGAAAGGGGAGAGGTGCTGAAGCACAACAAGAGAGACACACAGGGAGGAGGTTCGCCCAGAGACAGAGGCCCCAGGGGGAAGCAGGGCGGGATTTAGTGATGAATGGTGAAGATACACAGAAAGATCAAGAATTACGGTAGGTACGTAATTTTGATAACTTCTCTGTGTCAATCTTCACCATTCATCACTACTTGGGTGAGTACCGAGCTCACCGAAGGGGGACCAGCACCTCCCTAAGGGACAGAGTCCCTTAGTCTCCAGTGGAGGAGACACCAGAGGGGAGAGCCCCTACAGGCCTGGGACTGGTCTGGGTGAGAAAGGGATCTCCCCCCGCAGGAAATGGAAGGTGTCCGGCTGCCGCCTCACCCTACAGGAGAAAAGATGGGTTCTCCAGAAAACGGAGGAAATCACCTTATGCCGGGCCAAGGATGACAACCGGGAGAGATGAAGCCATGCCATCTGCCTAGTGCAGATCGCTGTCCCCACTATCCTGGAAGCCACCTCACTGGCGTCGTATGATGCCCTTGCCTGGTGCCTTGCAAGCTCCAGGTCCTGCGCAAAGAGGGAAATGGCTTGCCTGGTTTTCTCCAAATCAGGCATAGAGGCTAGAAGTTGTCCTAGCCTGGACCACAAGCACCTGCTGTAGGCAGCATGGTGGGCCTGATGAGCTGCCGCACAAAACAGAATCTGTGCCGAGAAGAAGATTCTTCTCCCCAAGAAGTCAAAGTCTGAAGAATCCGCGTCCAGGGGCCAGTCACAGCCTGGGTTTTTTTTTTGTTTTGTTTTTTTTAGTCTTTGTTAACCGGGTAAGGTCCACTAGGCACAAGTGCCTGTTTTCAGGGGCGACCTGGGAGCACTGGGTGGTTAAGTTACTTGCTCAGAGTCACACAGTATGTAAGTGGAGGTTGTGACAATCAAACTCAGGTCTGGTCTGCTGGATGCATCAAGCTCGTTCACACCTTGTGTAAGAGCATCATGCCCAAAGGAAGGGGGGGGTGCAATACCTCTGGCAGAGGTCCCTAGGGCTGGAACAGAGGAGAAGGGACGCCGCCAGACCCGGTGCAACGCTTCCTGGAAAGAACAGGCCAGGCGGGAACCGTGAGGTTGGCCGCACTGAACTCGCCAAAAAAAGGCTTGCACCGACTGGTCTGGATTCCTTTCACTAAGGGTGGAGATGTAGAGCTCGTCAAGCATCCTCAAAAGGAAGCACTGATAGTGAGATCAGTCGCTGGAAAAGTGGATGGAGGGCTCCTCTCCCTTGGATGAGGAAGACGAGGAAGCTGACGAGTCTGGAGATTCAGGGCCAGGCCGCACTGGAG
Organism: Neoceratodus forsteri; assembly: GCA_016271365.2. Lineage (NCBI taxonomy): Eukaryota > Metazoa > Chordata > Ceratodontiformes > Ceratodontidae > Neoceratodus > Neoceratodus forsteri. The sequence continues at coordinate 1,020,705,781 of CM028134.1, forward strand.
AGTGGTGAAACACCTGCTTGTCCATGGCTCTAAAATAGGCAGGGAAAAGCACAGCTGAAGCCCTGAACTGCTCCCAGGTAAGAGGTCCCGTAGGACCGGGAACACCTGGGAGAGGAGGAGGAGCAGAAGTAGGCAGGGGCACGGGGGCCAAGTACCTCCGAGGAGGAGCACAGCCTCTGCCCAGGAAGGAGAACAGAGTGGATGATCCCAACAAGGAGGGAGACTGGGACGTCCCAGCAGACAGAAGCCGTTCCACCAGATCAGAATGGCTGGAGCTGTGCCCGAAGGAAGAAAATCCCCGTGAGGTGACCGGGCCTGTGTGAATCCAGAAGGACAGCCCCCGACCTGCAAAGCAGAAGCCCCTCTCAAAGAGTCTCCAGGGGAGGAGTGAGGATCCACACTGCAACTCCTCCCAGAACCCGGCGGCTCCCAGTGAGAGGCCGCCGCGCCAACCCTGCCCACTCAACCCTCCGACTCTGAAACGCCCTCTTCCTCACAACCACCAGCTTAGGCAACTGGCAACCTCTAGCTGACCCCTGGGAGACAGCTGAAGGTACAGCACCCTCCTTCCTGGGACACCCCCGACTGTCCAAACTTGGACAGTCCAGGATCACCAAGGGGGTACCCCACCTGAAGGGATGGACATGTCCGTGGTTCCGGGCAACGCTGCAGTGGCCACCGGGACCACCGCAGGCTGGTCAGTGCCAGAACCAACAGAACCTGCCTGGCCAACAGAGGCAGGCAGAGTGGGGGCCGGGTTGCTGGACACAGAGGGACCAGAGGACTCAGATGAATCCGTGAGCCAGTCTGAATCAGACCCCAAGTCCTCCGAGGAGGAGGACAGAGGCCTGAAGCCAGACCACTCCACTATCCCTCCCAGTCCTGGGACCGCAAGCTGTGCCACCTCCAGCTCTGGCACTACGAACAGCACCAGAGCGGTACTGCGATCAGTGCCTACCCCCTTCTTGGCGCCACGGAGTCAAAGGTGGCACTGACCCCCTCCCCAGTGCTGCGAACGGCACTGGGGTCGAAGGCGGCACCGGCAATGGCACCACCCCCTTCCCCAGCATCACGACTAGCACCAGAGATGGAGGTGGCACTGACCCCTTCCCCAGCGCCACGAATGGCACCGGAGACGGAGGCGGCCACAGGAGCAAGACCTGCACCACCCACGGCGCCGCTCCCATTTCCAGCACTGCGAACGGTGGCAGAGTCAGAAGCGGCACAGAGGGATGGCCCGGCACCGTCTGCGGCGCCGCCCGGGTCTCAGCCAAGGGTGGCACCGACAGACGTGTTGAGGACGGTACCAATCCGGGCTCACGGGCCCCAGAGCTCTACACCGGGGGAGCCTTCACTTTTACAGAAGTGACTGCCAAACCGGTGCCTCCCGCCTGGCCCCCGAGATGGCCAGATTGGGCCTCCTGCACTGTGGAAGGAGCCCCCGCTGTGGCAAGGCTAGAACTGGTGGAGGCCTCCTCCTCCACAGGCCATATAGGATCGGGAGGGGACCCAGAGGAATGGCTGAGAGTCCATTCCTTGGCCCGCCGACTGCGAACCCGCTTTCCAAAAGTTGGCAGTGCACGTCTGACACTGAACACGCGCATTTCTAAAACCCAGTGATCCATGGAAAAGCAGGCATCACAGTTATCCATATCGTGGCCTGGGCTGAGGCAGGAAAGGCACCAGTTATGCTGGTCCGTTACGGAGTAAAGACGGCCGCAGGGATACTGACGGATAGGAGGCCGCCCCGCTTTCGACTTCTTATTGTCCCCAGGATGAGACATGACTGGACAGAAATAAACCAAAAACAAGTACACGGCGTCACTTATAAAGAAAAAAGAATGATCTTACCGGAGATCAGATGAAGCGACGCTGAGCAGGGCGAACAGAAACTGAGACTAACACTATAATGCTACCAACGGACTACGCCGCAAACTAGGCTGCAAACGCAGGCGATTTTTAAGAGTCTTGCACGAGGTTCTCACTCGACACGGCAGAAGAACAACAATTGGGACAAAGGCGGAGTCGACAGCAGTTAATGTCCAACCCACGAGCGACACGTAATACTTCTGCCTCGAGGGTGGAGCCACACGTGTTGACTCCGCCTCGGGGAAAAAAAAAAAAGGCTCCCGCGAGGTTCTAGGCTCTGGCCAGATACCCAAGTAGTGATGAATGGTGAAGATTGACACAGAGAAGATCCCTGTTGATGCCTGTGGCACTTCTCTGTAAGCAAAAAGCAGGTAAGGCAAGTACTGGTCCCAGTCTTTCCCTTCCCCTTTTACAAACCTTTTTAACATGCGTTTTAGGGTTTGGTTAAAATGCTCAACAAGACTGTCTTGTCTGAGGGTGGATAGGGGAAGGTTCGTATGGCAGTGATACCTAGTAGTCTGTATAGCTCCTTAAGTAATGCAGCACCAAAATTACTTCCCCGATCAGTAATAATTTCTTTAGGTATGCCCACCCTGCAGAAAATTTTTGCAAGCTCTTGCTGCCACTTTTGAAGCTGTGACAGTATGCATTGGAACGGCTTCTGGGTATCGAGTAGTATAATCGCATACTACCAAAATAAATCTATTATCCTTTTTACTTTTGTCTTAAGGCCAACCACATCCATTGCAATTCTCTCAAAAGGCACACCTATCAAGGGTAGGGGGCATCTTGTCTTTTCTAGTGACTGGGGCTACTTTCTGACACTCAGCACAGAAATTACAATAGGTAGCAACATCTTCATGAATTCCAGCCAGTAAAATCTGTACAGCAATCTAGCAAGGTGCGATCCCTCCAGAGTGACCGGCCATAGGACTATCATGTGCTATCTGTAACAACTCCGTTCTATACTTCTGTGGTATAACCGATTGTTCTATCTGGTCCTGTCTGAAGTTTAACCCAAACTCTGTACAGTAACCTATTACATTTTTTTAACATTGGTTCACCCTGTTTTGGCTTCACCCCCAGCTGCTTAAAATAACCCTGGACAGAAACACTGTTGACTTGTTCTGAAAGAAAATCACAATTAGTGATCAGTTTAGTTTCGGCATTTTTATATGTTAACCCCTTATGTCCATCAGTCATTTGTTGTCACAGTTTCTTCAGGCATCATCTTTCTTTCCTGGATTTCTGGATCTTGGACCTGTGCTCAAACAAGTCCGAATCAAAATCAGTGAAAGAGTCGGCCCAGTGGCGCTGAGGGTTGAGGTGCTGGACGCCACACCTCGTGCTACACCGGCGACCCGGGTTGTGAACGAGCTTGGGCCATCGGGGGTCGGCAGGGGATGAAAAGGATTAAGCGTCCGATGGACAGCTCTCCTCTCCCATGAGGGTGGGGGGTTTGTTCTCGGCGCTTGGCTGGCCCCTGGCGGAGGCCTGGGGCTCTGCAAGTGTGGAGCTAGCTCGGGGGCAGAGGAGTGGCAACGTCGGGGGTGATGCCATAATGTTGGGTGAGAGCACTCCTCTACAAGAAAATAGAAAAAACAATGTACAGTCTCCTAGATGACGGAGCATCTGCAGTGGAGACCCTGATTGTCCACGCGTCTGCCTGACTACCTGGAGGTCTGACGAAATTCAGAAGTATTCGGGGCGTCCCGCCCAGCCCCCGCCTCGGGGGATACAACCAAGGCTCGGTGGGAACCAACCCGGAAATCAGGTAGGCCGTGTATGCAGGGATACCACATTGTGTCTCTCGAAGGAGTGGAGACTGTACGTAGGGGGAAGGTGTAAAAAAAATAAAAAAAATCACTGAAAGGAAAAGTGTCCCTACCATTCGACATTTTCTTTGCCTGAGCTCTTGTTAACCACTACTGCTGAAACTGCAGGGTTCAGTTCCTCTGAGACTAACTCAGTAAATCCTGGACAGTCATTTCCAATAATCACGGGTATAGGTAACTTAGATACTACTCCCACTTTCATTTGGTGTGACATACCTTTGATGGTCAGAGTCACTTGAGTGGTGGGATAGTATCAGTGTCTATGGTTGCAGATGACCCCAGTACCTGGACCTTTGCACAGAGTTTTCCAGCACCTCAACATGCACTAGGATCTGTCTGCTTCCCAAATCAATGAGTCCCTTTACAGTCTTATCCCCACCTTCACATCTGTTAAATACTTGCCCCAATTTGCCAAGGACAAATCTGCTCCAGTGCCACTCTTCTTACAGCAATTTTCTTGCAATATGACCTGGCTTATTACAGTTACAGCAAATAATGTCTTTGGGCACTGATTTGTTGCCCTATCAGACTTGGAGTTTAAATGGGGAAAAACAGTGTCTTACCGGTGCTTGGCTGTTACCTCACTGCTGTGGCATCTGACTGGCCAATTAAACTGGCCGGGGGGGGGGCAGTAGTCCAGAGAGCTGAGGCGCTGGCGCCTCACCTCGCACCACCCTGGCAACTTGGGTTTGCGAACGGACTCGGGTCGCTGGGGGTCGGCAGGGGAGGAGACGACTGGGCATCCGTAGGACTGCTCTCCTCTCCTGGGGTAGCAGGGCTGCATTGCTCTGCAGTGGCCCCCGGTGGAGACTGGGAGCACTGCATGAGGGTTGCAATAGCGGAAATTCCAGAAAAGTGGAAACCACTCCGGGACTGGACGGATGACTGCTGCCGGTCCGCAGACACCTCCGAAACTCCCAATGGAGCCATGTCCGCCTTAGCAGTGCCCAGGGGCCAAATAGAGTGTGTGCTGGATGCCTGCACCGGTGCCTTCTCCCTCGGAGAAGGACCCACCCGGAGAAGGCTGCAATATGAGGTAAGGAGGCTCGTGGGAGTAGTAGAGGTTGTTGGAGACCATGGCGCCCTGAAGGAGTGGCGGTTCCCAGAGCACATAGTGGGATACTGGCTGGGAAGTAAATGTACCAGGCTACACATTGTTCAGGAGGGACAGGGAGGGTAAAAAGGGTGAGGGAGTGCCCCTGTATATCAGAGATGGTATAAAGGCTACAGAAGTTCAGGGAAGACAGGGGGAGGCAGAGGTAATGTTGGTCACTCTGGAGCCACAGAATGGAACAGCAATATGGAGAAGGAAGATCTACAGACTTCCGGCACAGAGGGAGGAAGCAGAAAGGGAACTAGTGGAGAACATACACGACATGGCAGCTAAAGGCGAAATCCTGCTACTCGGGAATTTCAATATGCCAGATGTGGACTTGGCCACCCAGATGGCTGTTTCAGCCAGAAGCACAGCCATCCTTGAATCCCTTCAGGGGGTTGGACTCAGGCAGCTGGTGCATAAGCCAACCAGGGACAAGTCAATTCTGGACCTGGTATGGACCAATGGGAACAGAGTTGAAGAAATAAAGATGGAAGGGCAGCTGGGGTCCAGTGACCACCACATGGTGTGGTTCAGCATGAAGACATGGACTCTGTAAAGCCACACAAGGGCAAGAGTTATTAGATTTCAGGAGGCGGATTTCACTGAAATGGGTAGATGTATACAAGCAGTCCTGGGGAAGGGAGAGGTAATAGAGGGGTGGAAAAACAATGGGAGAAAGGAGCTCACTTAGGAAAGTCAATTAAGGATTGTCCTGCCAAAGGACTGATGCTGCCTGGCACTGGCATCCAAAGTGTAGTGCTTTACAAAAGTGTGCACGGAGCTCCATGTGGCCACATTGCAGATGTCTGCAATGGGCACGTTCTGGAGTTCTGCCAGAGATGTTGAGACTGCTCTGGTAGAATGAGCGTATATTCTGCCTTCTAGCTTAACCTGTGCCATGGAGTAGCAGCAGCAAAGGCATGCCACTAGCCACGCTGAAATACATCTGATAGCAACAGGCTGACCCAGCCAGGCTGTGCTGAAGGAGACAAACAGTTGTTTAGACATGCGGATTTCCTTAGTTCTGTCCAAGTAGAACCGCAAGGCTCTCTTCACAACCAAGGAATGTAGGGTACGCTCTCCCTCATTCTGGAAGTTCGCGACATAAGTAGGAAGGATCACGGGCTGATTCAGATGGAATTCTGAGACAACCTTGGGAAGAAACTTAGGATAGGTCCTAAGAACCACCTTGCCTTTGTGAAATACAGTATACGGGGGGTCTGTGACCAAAGCATGTATATCAGACATTCTGTGGGCGGAAGTGATGGCTACAAGGAAGGCCGTATTCCAAGTCAGGAATTTCAGATCATAAGTAGTTAGGGGCTCGAACGGTTTACAAGTAAGCATGTCTTGCACAAGGTTAATGTCCCAGGCTGCAACTGGCCATCTGACCGGTGGCCTGGTATGCAGAATGCCTTTAAGAAACCTCTTAACCACAGGAAGTTGAGCCAGAGACATGGAGTGTACGGGCTCATGGTACGCTAAGACTGCACAGAGGTGAACCTCAACAATTGAGTATTGCAGAACTGTGTTTGAGAGATCTAGAAGATACTCCAGGACATTGTTTGCAGCAGGAAAATGGATTACAGGAGGATTTTGCACACCAGATGGAGAAGTGCTTCCACTTAGCTGAGTAAGTTTTTCGAGTAGCTGGCTTGCATGCAGCTAACAGAATATCTGAGACCCCACGTGAAACATTAAACCTGTTCACCTCTTCTCTTCAAGAGCCAGGCATGGAGATGAAGGGACTTCAGGTTGGGATGGACCACAGGGCCCTAGGTTCAGCAGATTCGAATGAAGTGGAAGCTGTCTCTGAGAAGTTTCTGATAATCTGTTGATTAAGGGAAACCAGATCTGACGAGGCCAGAATGGGGTGATGACAAATGGAAATTACGTACCTACCGTAATTCTTGATCTTCCTGGACGAGTCTCCACCACTCATTCACACTAATGGGATCTGCGCCAGAGGCACTAGGACCCAGCTGGAGCAAACTTTTTTGCTAGAGGGTCGGCGCCAGAGATGGAGCTGCGAGGAGTGGCACTGCGAGCCCCAGCTCGTGTGGTATTGACTATCTCGGCATCGACCCTCCAACCGCCTCAGTACCTTTTTCCAAGGAGGTGCAGCGTAACTAACCTAGAAGGATAGCCTAACCAAAACTGGACATAAGATAGACCAGGCGGCCCATATAAGAAGGGTCAACAAGGAAGTCCTCACAGCCTAAAGATTGGGGTGAAGACCAACAACAGAGGTGAGCTCAAGGGATGGTGGGTGGGCATGTGAATGAGTGGTGGAGACTCGTCTAAGAAGATCAAGAATTACAGTACATACATAATTTCCATATCTTCTGGACACAAGTCTCACCACTCATTCACACTAATGGGAGAGTACCGAGCTAATAATCCCCCGAGAGGGCGGCAGGAGAGACCAAGAGCTCACAGTTTTAGGACAGGAGTCCATTAAGGATGGTTCTGCCAAAAGAAAGATGTCATCTGGCATGGACATCCAGGGCATAGTGTTTGACAAAAGTATGCACTGAGCTCCAGGTAGCTGCATTGCAAATATCTGCAGGATTTCGTGACCTCAGTAGAGTGAGCGACCTCTGCCCTCCAGCTAACCTGCGCCATGGAATAACAGTGGCGAAGGCATGCAACCAGCCATGCAGAAATACATCTGATAGTGACAGATTGACCCAGCCGGGTCTCGCTTGAAGGAAACAAACAGTTGTTAAGCTTTACGAAAGAATTTCATTCTGTCTAGATAGAAACGCAATGCTCTTTTTTGACATCCAAGGAATGAAGAGAACACTCTCCTTCATTTTGGAAGTTCGCAAAGTAAGATGGAAGGACCAGATGTTGGTTTAGATGGAATTCTGAAACAACCTTAGGGAGAACCCTAGGATGGGTCCTAAGAACTACTTTGTCTTTATGAAAAACAGCACACGGAGGGTCTGTGACCAGAGCATGTATCTCAGAGACCCTACGGGCTGAGGTAATGGCCACTAGGAAGGCCATCTTCCAAGTGAGAAATTTTAACTCACAGGTAGCTAGAGGCTCGAAGGGTTTTCGAGTGAGCATGTCTAGTACTAGATTAATGTCCCAGGCTGCGACTGGACGTCTTATAGGAGGTCTGGTATGCAGAATTCGCTTAAGAAACCTCAACCACAGGTAACTGAGCCAGTGACAAGGAAAGTACTGGCTCATGATAAGCTGAAATGGCACAAAGGTAAATCTTAACTGTAGAGTATTGCAGACCTGAATTTGAGAGGTCTAAAAGGTACTTCAGAGCTTTATCTGGTGGGCAGGAAAAAGGATTCAGAGAGGATTTTGCACACCAGAGCGAGAAACGCTTCCATTTGGCTGTGTAAGCTTTCCTAGTGGCTGGCTTGCGCGCAGCCAGAAGAATATCTGAAATCCTGCGAGAGACATTGAACCTGTTCATGTCTATCTCTTCAGGAGCCGAAGGTGAAGCGACATCAGATTGGGATGGACCACAGGCCACTGAGTCAGAACGTTCATCTGTAGGGGAAGCGGTTCCGGAGGAATTTCTGACATACTGTTGAGTAGTGGAAACCATATCTGTCGAGGCCAGAAGGGAGCAATGGGGATCATTTTGTCCCCCAGGACTTGAATTTGAGAAGTACTCCCTGAATTAAAGGAAGAGGCGGAAAGGCGATAGAAAGAGTTTTGTCCACTGCAGCCTGAACGCATCCCGACAGAAAATGTTAGGCCCTGAATTTGTGGAGCAGAAGAGAGGCAGTTTTGTGTTGAGTGGGGATGCAAAAAGGTCCAGGTCTGGAGCTCCCCACTCTGTGAATAGTGACTGAGCGATGGCTGAGTTGAGAGACCATTCGTGAGGATTTGTCTCTGTTCTGCTGAGACAGTCTGCCAGTTCGTTCTGCACTCCCGGCAGGTAGACCGCATGAATTAGAGCCTTGTGCTCCAAGCACCATTCCCACACTCTCATCGCTGCCCTGCATAAGGGGTAAGAGTGAGCACCGCCCTACCTGTTGATGTAATACATCACTGCTCTGTTGTCCGTTTGAAAGAGAATGTTCTTGTGACAGAGAATGTCCTTCAAAGCCCGGACTGCATAAAGGATGGCTCTCATTTCTAAGACATTTATGTGAAGCTGGGACTCGTCCTGAGTCCACGTACCTTGAGTGTGAAGAGTCTGACAGTGAGCTCCCCACCCCATCAGAGACGCGTCCGTGGTAATGGAAATCTGATGATCCAGAGGAGCAAAGGGGTATCCTTCCAGAAGATTGTCCTCTTGCGACCACCAGGTGAGTGATCTCTTCAGAGGTTCTGTCACCTTGACGAGAAAGGACTGAGGGCGAGTGGTCAGGGACCACTGAGTACTGAGCATCCATTGAGAGGTTCTCATGTGGAGCGTGCTAAGGATACAGTGAACAGAGAGGATGCCATGAGACCTAGCATCCATTGCATCGAAGAGCTGTCACCGGAAGCTGCTTTTCTGCGATGTATCGGCCATCTGAAGGATATCGCTCCTCCTGTCCACTGGAAGAAATGTTTTCGCACAGGTGGTGTCCAGGAGAGTTCCTATGAAAAGGAGTCTCTGGGAGGGCTGCAGCTGCGATTTTTTTAAGGTTTAGCAGAACTCCCATGGACGCAAGAATGTGTGAAGCCGTGGCTACGGCGTCTAGAGTTCCCTGCCTGGAAGGACTTGCTAGAAGCCAATCGTCCAGATATGGGAACACTTGTATTCCAATTTTCCGGAGATGCGCTGTGAGAATTGCACAAGACTCTGTAAAAACTTGTGGCACCGAGGATAGCCCAAAGGGCAGGACTCTGATCTAATAATGCTGTCCCAAAGCCATGAACCTTAGGTATGTGTGACGCTTTGGGTGTATAAGAATATGCTGGTAAGCATCCTGCACATCCAGGGAGGTTAACCAGTCATGTTGATGAACCAAAGGTAACAGGGTTCTAGTGATAACATTCTGAATTTTTCTTTGGGAAGGAATTTGTTTAAATTTCTGAGGTCTAAAATGGGGCGCATGCCCGGTTTTCTTTGGAACCAGAAAGTAATGGGAGTAGAACCTTGTGTTCTGTTGATCCAGCGGATCTACTTCCACTGACCTGCTGTTCAGAAGGCCTTGTATCTCAGGAGACAAGAAGTTCTGACTGAAGAACTGACAGCCTGGGCTGTCGTCTGGGAGGACGATCCGTAGGGGTCTCCAAAAGATTGAGGGAATACCCCTTGTGGATTATCCGGAGGACCCATTTGTCCGAGGTTATGGAGTTCCACTGACAGTAGAAGTGAGTCAGACTACTTCCCACTGCTGAGGAAAAGTCCCCCTCGGGCAGCTGAGGTGGGACTTGGGCCAACAACTCAGAAGGCAGTATTAGGCACTTTGGGTCCTTGTGCCTTCTGCTGTGTTTTCTTTTGAGGCTGGGGGCTTGGTTTTTATTAAAACTTCCCCTGCCTTTGCCTCGAAAGGACTGACGGTTATGAAACTGGCGTTTGTTAACACCTCCTCGAGAGGGAACGGGAGGAGGTCGAGCCAATTTAATGGCTGACCTAGTCTTTTGTGTGGCCTCTAGAGCCTGTTCTACTTGAGGGCCAAGAGATACACACCATCGAAGGCAATGCCTCTTACCTGTTGCTGGGCATCATTCGTGAAACCTGAAGTGCGCAGCCAGGAATGATGGCGGGTACAAATGCCCACCGCCACCGCTTAGGAGGCAGTATTGAAGGCGTCTATAGCTGCTTTAACCTGCTGGTTGTTGGACTCAATACCCCTGGTTATAGTTTGAAGAAGCTCTGAATTAGTGTCCAATTCCAGTAGCGCTTCGACCATTTGTTTGAGCGAATGCCAAAGGATATACTCATATTGAGAGAAATAGCCTTGGTAGCTGGCAATACGCACACCTAGGGTGGAAGCAGCAAAGAAGCTCTTACCTAAAGTGTCTATCTTACGAGATTCTTTGTTAATGGGTCGAGCTGTAGTAGTGTGGGGAAGGACGACCTTATCATTCTCTGCCAAGACTACAATAGGATCCGCAAAGGCTTGGGATGCCAAAATGGGTCGATCCTTGGGGGCAGCATATTTCCTATCTATGGACTTAGCAGCAGAAGGAATGAGAGCAGGATTATTCCATACCATTTGAGAAAGAGTCTCAAAGGAGGGCTCTACCGGAGGAGTCAAAATCCATAGGGATCTCCGGAACATGGAAGTATTGGAGTCTTAACAGTTTCCCAGGATCGATATCTGTAGCTTGGAGAGAAAGAGTGGAATTCAAGTTTTGCAGCAGAGATTTAAATGACAGGTCCTCGACCACAGGCTCTGCAGCAAGAATAGATCCTGTTCCTTCCACATCATCACCCAGCCTAAGGTCTGGGTCAGGCTCAATGTCATCTCCTGACAGCCCAAGAGGGACTGTATGGACAGGAAAGGAGTGAAAATCAGAAGGAAAAGGATTCAAAGAAGAGGAGCCCTGAAGACTGGATGACGCCCTAACAGGTCTCGGCGCCGAGGAGCCACATGGCGCCAAGGACGGCCCTGACGAGGCCAAGAAACTCAATTGTGCCGAGGACGGTAATCGAGCAGACACGCCGGCGCCTAAAACGCTGCCTAGCATGCCATCGACGCCAAGTGCGCTCAAAACATCCCATGACTCGAAAAACAGGATTTGAAGAAAGAAGGATGAAGACCAGGAGACAGAGGCATTGGTGGCCCCTGCACCGCAGCCATGTGAAGGGGGACACCAAGCGCAGTTACGGCACAGAAGATGGCGCCAGCGACTAAGGAGGCTCAACCGCCCTACCTGATCTCCCAGAAAGCCCGAAGGCCCCTGAGTAACTGGGCCAGGTAGCTGGACCAACCTCTGAGCCCATTGCTCCATAAGAGCAGCCCACTGATGAAACTGCTCATCTGAAGACCTACCAGAGGGCGGAGTAGGGCTCCGATGTCGAAGACGTCAGCTACCAGAAACAGAAACTGGCGACTCCGAAGGAGGAGGAGACCGGCAACTAGCCCCAATAACTGACCATCTACGCGCAGACATATCAGAGGGCGACCTCGAGTGATGCTTTCTCTTTTTTGACCTGTGGGCCGAAGAAGAGCTCTAGGCCAAACGGTGCAGAGAGTGCAACAATTTATTTTTATGCTTTTGAGGGGACCACCCACCCCCTCGGGCACTGGACTGTCCGTTGTCAGACCCCCGCTCCGGAGAAGGTGTCGGACTGGACCGAGCCCGGCTGACTGAACAGCTTTCATACGAAGTCTCCCTACCATCACCTGACCCGCTCATGGTCGACTCTGTCAATGTAGGCTGAGACTTCTTCCTTAAATACTTTATTCAAGATATTACTACAAAATAATAAAACTGAAAAACTATGCCGCTAGTTTGAAGTTTGACTCCTGGAGGGCGAGCAACGTCGTCAGTGAAGTGCACTTGACGGTGGGAAAAAGGAACTGAGGTGGTTGGAGGGTCGATGCAGAGACAGTCATTACTGCACGAGCTGGGGCTCACGGTGCCGCTCCATCTCTGGCACCGTTCCTCTAGCAAAAAAGTTTGCTCCCGATGGATCCTAGTGCCTCCGGCGCAGATCCCAATAGTGTGAATGAGAGGTGGAGACTTATGTCCAGGAAGATCTGACGACAGATCAGGACTACTTGGCTCACCTAGTCTGACCACTTTCCCTACTTACTATAATACTGCTGACCCTACCTGATCTCCAGCTTTACCCCACCGCTAAAGTTCCCTTATGCCTATCCCATGCATTCTTGAGCCCATTACTGTTTTGCCCCACCACTCTGCTGGAGATGTTCCAGGCATCCACCTCTTTCTGTGAAGAAGTACTGTATTTCCTCACATCTCCCCTGAGTCTCCTGCCCCCCAGCTTCACAGCATTCCCCTTGTTCTTGAGCATCTTTATTTCTGAAAATGCTTCCCTCTTGAACTTTATTTATACCTGTGAGGTATCTGAAAGTTTTATCATACCCTCCCCTTTCCTCCAAAGGTGTACATATTGAGGTACTTCAGACTCTCCTCAAAGGACTTGTGATACAGACCCTGTACCATTTTGGTTGCTCTCCTCTGGACCACCTCAACCCTGTGTATATCCTTCCAGAGATGTGGTCTCCAGAACTGGACACAGTACTCTAGGTGAGGTCTCACCAGTGATCTGTACAGCAACTTATTTTAAGGGCAGTGTATTTTTTGTTTGTCTGCTTGGGGACAGCCACCACCAAAGCAGGGCTGTGCCATACCACATCAGACAGTCTCAAATGTTGGGGGTAAAGGAGAAACCAAACTGACCAGCCTATTGGGCACATTTAAAAACTCCAGCTGGAGGCACTTAGCCTGGTAAATGGCTGCAGGCTCAAACTGCAATGTTGAAGGAGTATTTCTGAGCAGAGCCTGGAAGAAAGCTCCTTCTGGGACACAGACACAGGAACTGGGTCTGATGTGTCTGGACTTCAGAAGGCGGTATCGCCACCTTCAAAATAATGAGGTCAGGGTCAGACTCGTCCCCCTCTACACCTTCCTCCGAAGGGGGAAGAAGACAGGTTGTGTTCGTAGGCCCAACAATTCAGAGCATGACTGCAGCAACACCAGCCTCAGCCGTGAAGGACGAAGGACTGGTGCCAGAGGTGGAACCAGAACCAAATCTGGCACTGGGGAGGTTCTTGACACTGAAAGCGGTGCTGAATCCTGCACTGGGCAGGCCCAAAGGGCCTAATACCGGCACCGGAACCAGTGTTGACCCAGCCGGCACAGAAGTGACCGTCGATGGCACTGTGCTCAGCCGATCCCTACGCTGGACAGGTGGGTGATCCAGTGGGATATATGTCAGCAGTACTGCTCCTGGCAAGGACCCTGAGGCTACTGCCAGATGTGAACACACTCCTGGCCAGACGGCACTGCCAAGATACTGTTTCCACTGGCCCCTCTGGCCAGGGGACCGTCTCTGTTAGCTATACCCCTCAGGCCAGACACTGCATCCACTGCTCCAAAGTGCCCAGTGGTGGAACTTTCCACCCACTACAGAGAAGGGCTCTGGGCCTGAGACACTGATATCCCAGAACCAGAGGCCCTCAGGGATAATACAGGTGATGGTGAGCCCCCCCGGGAACCAAAAATCTTGCGGCAGACCTCACAGATGGCAACCTTGACTGATTTGGTTTCTTTCCCTTCCTGCTGTACAGGAAGAGGAAGAGGAAGTATTCGCTAATGCACCAGTAAGTAGGCTTCACCCACAGACCAACACACAGCTCCCGGAACCGAGCAACAACAACGTAACCTTCTCCTTCTTACCCACCTCCTTAAAAGAAGTTGAAGATCTTCTCCTACAATTGGGCACAAAAGAAAAGTGCTTCGGCTGACGCCTTCGAGCCATACTTCTTAGAGGTTGCAAACCACATCCTTGCTGCACCTATCTCCCACCTATTCAACCTGTCCCTATCGCAGGATCCCTCCCCAGCTATGGAAAATTGCTCATGTCATCCCTCTGTTTAAATCAGGGGATCCCTGTGATCTAAATAACTATAGGCCGATTTCCCTCCTCCCTATACTCTCCAAGCTTCTGGAAAAGATAGTGAATGCCCAGTTGAGAACTTTCATAGACAACTCGAACTTACCAAACCCTATGCAGTCTGGTTTCAGAGCTAAACATAGTACTATTACGGCATTGGCAAAAGTAACTAATGACTGGCAACGGGACTTGGACAACAAAAAATTTGTTTGTGCCGTTTTCCTGGATCTCAGTAAGGCCTTCAACACCGCAGACCACTGCCTGCTCCTTTCCACCTTAAAGACAACAGGACTAGATTCAACCTCCTGGTGTTGGTTCCATGACTACCTTTCTGATAGGCAGCAACAAATTAAGGCTGAAGGGGAGCCCTCTCCACTTAAACTGCTAAAAAGAGGTGTTCCTCAAGGATCCATCTTGGGGCCATTGTTGTTTGCTATCTATATCAACAGCCTGGACATAGGCATTAAGGAATCAGGCATTCGCCTGTTTGCTGATGACACAGTGCTCTACATAAACCGTGTTTCTCCTGAAGCTGCCTGTGGCGACCTGCAAACCGACTTTAACATCCTGCAGCACCAGCTCCTCAGTAAAGACTACTACTTAATGCCAGAAAACCACGAGCAATGCTATTCTCACCAACTGGCTGGGGGCATATTCTGCCGCTGTTGGTCCCTTACCGTCTATCTCCACCTTACTAGGAGCAAATCTTGAATTCGTACCAAAATTCAAGTATTTGGGTGTCTGGCTTGACAATAAACTCTCCTTTGTGGAACATGTAGAGGAACTGCTGAAAAAGCTGAGGCAGAGGCTAGGCTTTTTCTTTGGGATAAATCGCCTTCTGACCATAGATGCCAAAAGACAGCGTGTCCAGTCCACGTCCTTCTCCTTAATTCACCTGTCTCTTCTAGCAGAAAGCAAGCTCTGATGTCAAGAGGCGGAGTCAGAGGATATACCATCTGGATGGTGGGAGGAGCTTAGCTTTAAGACGCTGTTTCCAGCAGAACTGCCAGAGCATGCGTAGCGTAACTGAATCTGCGTTATAAGAAACAATGCATTGCTTTAAATGTCTATGCGGCCAGCTGGCTGGCAAAAAAGCCACTGGCACCTACTGAATAGAAATGTATTCATTTTTTTGCTAACTAGCAAGGGTAACAGATCCTCTCAAACATGGATTAGCCACCACTAGACCAATTGCGATAAATGTCCTTTTCCGACATCTACTGTGATTGGCCTAATGCAAATGGACGTGGGACAGGGACAAACCCTTCGGATGTACAAAAACTCTAAGTTAGCTCAAAATAAACTACTTGCCCAAATCAGATCTCAGTGTACAGTAGCCTGATTCAATAGGATGCTTTTACTGAACTGAAATCAGGCAGTGCCATTTGTTTTATGGCTAACAGAACTGATGTTTAAGGTGTTTCCCTGCTTGAACCCTTTCAGTTGTAATATTTAGTAGAAGCAGGACCCCAATGAAGATGAAGTGTTGCAACTCAGCTGTGTTACCCTGGAAAAGCTGTTTTACAAACAAAACAATGGAGGAAAAGAACAAAGAGATACCTGATAGGAGGTGGGTCAGGTGTTTCTGAATGACACCCTGCACTGATGTAATCCTTTGCGCTGTTGCAAACTGCACCAATGCCTTCAGATTACTATGCTAGATTAAAAAAAATATAAAAGAAAACGTAATCATCAGCTGGCACTGTGCTTAGTTGCGATATTAAATCAAAGCCTATTATTTATCATGCTTCTGTGCAGCTTTACATTTTGTTTCCCACTTTTTTAACTACCTGTCTGTTCTGTAGGGATCCAAACAGTGGTTTGCCTTCGTATTCCAGGAGGCTCTCTGTTAAAACATAAGGGAAAAAACCAAATTAAAGTAAGGTATGACTGGGGAAACATCCACTTAGAACACAGAAACATAGGCAATACAGACAGGAGGGAGCTTGCCCAGCATTTCCTCAACGATACACACCATGAAACCCTTACTCTAACAAAATGGTCCAACCTGTATTCAAAGATATTCAAATCTTCACTAATAACTACTACCTTGGGTGAACTGTTCCAAAATGGACCACCCTTTGAGTGAGCCATGCACCTCCTTATCAACAGTACAGCTGTCATTTTTCACATCCTGGCTGAAGCGTGTTTACATGATTCTGGAGAATAAGCGCAGTTACTATGAAAATCAGTGTTCAGGACATATTAAGAAAGAAAAAATTACTCACCTTAGTAATGCTGTTTCTTCTAATGGAGTCTTGCTATATTATGACATATGCAGTGAGTCCCAACCTTGAACTGCTCGGAGGTGAAAGAGTTAACTTCCATGCGAGGCATGGAACTTTGAGCGAGACTCGCTGAGAAACCCTGTCTGTTGTTAATCAAACTCAAACTGTCAGATCTTTACGAGCAAAACTCATTAAGGTTCTGTGTGGAAGCCGTAAACCTACACTAGCCAACTGGCTACTAAATATAAGAACACATTTTTCTTGGTCCCAAAACAAAGACTCAAGTCAGGGGATCCAGAAAAAATAAAAACATAACACCCAAACACCCCAAAAAGGAGAGGTGAAAAAAATAAGGTGGGCATCTACTAAGTGCCAACACTGCACTGCCCACCCACATCCCAAAAGTAGAGGTTCTGAGAGGGGCAGGCGGGGTGGGGGGGTCATAATATAGCAAGACTCCATTAGAAGAAACAACATTACTAAGGTGAGTAATTTTTCTTCAAACAACATGAAATCTTGCTATATTATGACATATGCAACTACACAGCAGTACCTCCATGGAGGAGGGACAGAACCTACTTCGGAAATAGGATCTGAAGCACAGCTGTGCCAAACCGAGCATCCCTCCTAGCCTGGATGTCCAGAGAGTAATGCTTGGTAAAAGTGTGAACCGTTTTCCAGGTAGCTGCTTGACATATCTCTAGGATAGGGATGTCCCTGGCAGCAGCCAGAGATGCAGCTGTACCTCTGGTAGAGTGAGCCCTCAGTCCTGAAGGAGGAACCTTACCCCAGTTTTTCATAGCAAAACTGGATACAAGAGACAATCCACCTGGCAATGGATCTTTTAGTGGCAGGTTTCCCCTTTACCAACCTCACCATAAGTGAGAAACAGTTGGAGGGAGTCAAACCTGTGACCCTTGGTACGTTGAATGTAGTAACTAAGGGCTCTTTTGACATCTAAACTGTGCAGTCTCCTCTCGCCAGAGGAGGAATGGTCAGTGAAGTACACAGGGGAGAGACACAGATTGATTAAGGTGGAAGTCTGAAACCACCACAGGCAAGAACTTTCTGTTAGTCCTGAGGACCACCTTATCTCTATGAAAGGAGATAAAATCAGGTTCCACTGACAATGCTTGTGATTCACTTATGCGCCTGGCAGAAGTGACGGCTACCAAAAACACAGTTTTCCAAGTCAAGTACTTAAGCTCTGCTGAAGACAAGGGCTCAAAAGGGGGTTGCATAAGCTGAGCAATGCAAATATTAAGATCCCAGGCAGGGGCAGGGTCCCTGAATGGAGGTTTGTGAAGAAACCCTTGAAAACGTGGAGAATACAGGATGAGCCGAAAGAGAAGAGGGTTTACCTGCTGATAAGAAAGCAGACACGGCTGCCAGGTGCACTTTAGGGTAGCTGGCCTCAGCCTAAAGTATTCAAATGCACCATATAATCCAGGACTGTGGGTAAGTCAGCAGATTCTGGGAAATATGCTTGCCAGAGCACCAAATGGAACATCTCTTCCATTTGGAATTATAAAAGCTCTGGTGGATGGCTTCTAGAAGCCTTCAACATATCCAATACACCTTGAGAAAGGTGTAGGTCAGCAAACTAACTCTTCAAGAGCCAGGCCTTGAGATTGAGAGATTTGAGATTCGGGTACCAAATCTCCCCTGAGCACAAGTTAACAGGTTGTGATTCCTGGGATTACACAGGGGAAGGTGGACTGCTAAGGACATAAGGAGTGGGTACCAGGGCTGTCTGGCCCAATCTGGAGCAATCAGGATCATCTTGCAGGGTTGAGATCTGATTTTGACTAGCACCTTGAACAGAAGAGGGAAGAGGGGAAAACACAGAGAAACTTCCCTTCCCAACTGAAAAGGAAGGCATCCAGAGGGACTGAGCCCAACACTGGGGGCCTGCAGCAAAAAAGGGAAGTTGGTGATTGTCTGAGGCTGCAAAAAGATCTATCTGCAGGGTGCCCCACCTGGCGAATACTACCTCCAATACTAGAGGATCCAGTGACCATTCGTGATGGCCCTGGGAAATCCTGCTGAGAGCATCTGCCAGGACATTGTCCTTGCCTGGGAGGTGAACTGCTGTAAGGGAGATGTTCAGGGAGTACGCCAGAGACCACAACTTCATTGCTTCGGTGCACAAGGCCGTAGACCGAGTGCTTCCTTGCTTGTTGATGTACCACATTGTAGTGGTGTTGTCTGTTCTGATCTGTACAACTTTGTTCTGAACAGAGGTGGAAAAAGCTTGAAGTGCTAGAAAAACTGCTCTGAGTTCCAACAGATTGATGTACAGCAGAGATTCCTGAGGGACCACAATCCTGGTAGTGAGATCGCCCATGTGAGCTCCCCACCCCAAGAGGGATGCATCTGTAGTAAGGATTAAGGAGTGAGACTGAGGGGTGAAGGGACCCCTGTCTCAGACTGCTGGTCCTGCCACCACTGAAGGGCTTGGATCAGGGTTTGAGTCACTGGGATCAATTTGGTCAAGGGTCTCCCTTTGAGACCAAAAGGCTCTCAAATGGAACTGGATGTCCCTCATCTGAAATCTTGCTCGCTGCACAACTGCTGTAGAAGGAGCCATGTGCCCCAGGAGCTGCAGAAAATGCCTTGCTGGTCGAGAGACCTGCAGGGTGAAAGAGGAGGCCAGAGAGACCAAGGTCCTTGCTCTTTCCAGAGGAAGGAAGGCTCTGGCCTCTTTTGTGTTCAGTTCTGCACCTATGAAGGTGAGAAGCTGGACAGGCTCTAGAACTGACTTTGGAAGATTGAGAAGGAAACCTAGAGATGTGAGCAGTTGCTGAGTTACCTGAAAGTGTAGTTTGACTTGGTCTGGAGACTGGCCTACTATGAGCCAGTCGTCCAGGTAAGGAAAGATGGCAATCTTTTGCCTTCTTAAGTGGGCTACTGCCAGGCATTTTGTGAATACCCTCGGGGCAGAGGTGAGACCGAAGGGCATTGCTCTGAACTGGTAATGGCCTGAGGGCAGTTCGAATCTAAGGTACTTTCGATGGGAGCTTCTGATAAGAACATGGAAGTAGGCATCCTTGAGGTCCAGGGACACTAGCCAGTCCCCTGGCCTTAGAGAGGGTAAAATAATTCCCAGAGTCACCATTTTGAATTTTGGTTTTTAAAAGGTGCTTGTTTAGGTATCTGAGATCCAGGATGGGCCGCCATTCTCCTGTCTTTTTTGGGGTAAGGAAGTACCTGAGTACAACCCTTTGCGCTGGTGTGGGGGTCGAACCCTTTCCACAGCTCTGAGAGCCAGGAGGTAGAAACTTCTGTTTCTAGGGGCAAGTGCCTCTGATGGATTGCAGGTGGAAAGGACCTGGCTCTCATCTCTGGAAATTTTTGAAGCTGAGAACCAGTCCCTGGCTTACTACTTCCAGGACCCACTTGTCTGATGTTAAAGACTTCCAGTCCTGGACAAAGTAAGCCAGCCTGCCTACAGGTAGTGGAGATTGGCCCTGGCCACCCCATCAAGGGTGCCTGCTTGGCAGGGGCTTTGGGATGAGGGGTAGAAGCAGGCTTGCTTGTACCCCGTCTGCCTCTCCCTCTAAAGAACCCCCTCTGGGCATAAGCAGAAGAGGAGGCCTGGACTTGGTAAAAAGGCCTATGAAAAGGCCTGCCCCTGCCCCTGGGATGCAGCCTTTGAGGAGTGGCCTGCCTTTCCTTGGCCTGTGCACTCCTATAGGTGGTCCTATATTCATCCATTATCTTCATGTAATTCTCTGTCTGCTCCCCAAACAGAGAATTGCCTACAACAGGAAAATCCATGAGCCTTAGACTGGGTATCCTGTGACAGGGCAGTACATCTGAGCCAAGCCATTCTGCGAAGTGCCACAGATGTAGCCATGACCCTTGATGACACATCATTAGAGTCTACTGCAGCATGAAATTGCACCTTGGATGCCTCAATACCATCCGCAGCCACCTGTTCCAGCTCCCTGGCAAGCTGGTCAGGGACCTGTTTTGCCAGGGCCAGCACAGTATCCCATCTGGATTTCTGGTACCTAGCAAGCCATATAATTTGCCTGTCTGAGTCCCAAAGATGCTGCCATGTACTGTTTCTTTGCCATGGCATCAACCCTCCTGGAGTCCTTTTCAGGGGGGTGCGAAGCTAGAGGAATATTTGCCTTGTCACAGGCTGCAGCCTGCACTACCTCCACATGGCTGCATTGCTGTGTGAGGAACTCCATATCAGAGCCTGATAATGTATACCTCTTGTCCATCCTTTTATCAACAGGAGGTATAGTGTGAAGAGTTTTAGAATTTTTACTGTCTGTTTCCGAAAAGATTTATGCAAAGGAATAGACAGTCTCCAAACTCTGGAATATCATCATTTCTACATAATCAGGCTCCTCTTGCTCATCAACAGCTTCTCAACAGGGAGCTGGAGAGTTTCAACAACTTTCTCATAGAACATAAAATGAGAAGGGACTCAGACAGCTTGGGGAGAAACCCTGACGGTCTGTCTGGAGAGATGTCCGGTTCAATGGGCACATCAGACCTTCAAAACCACATTCACTCTCCTCCATACTCCTCTTCCCCTCCTCCGGTTCATAAAAATCCTCAAAATCATAATCTTGAACGGTGGAACCGCGAACCGGCGCTTCCCTGATGGTCTCGGTTCGGTGAATTCGAGAAAGTGACTGGACAATTTGAATTGCTTTAGCTTTTTCCTCAGCGGTTGGAGGAAGAAATTTTGGCTCCACACTAGCTGACTTTCTAGTCCTTTAGTTGGAACCAGCTCCTCAGAGCTGGCTCTTCATGCCTGAGGAAGTATCGCCCTGGTCAGAGGGCACTCCCTCCGGTTCGGTTGGAACCAAACCGGCTGGCCATCCGGTCAGCGGACTTTTGCCTCCTTTCCTGAGCCTACCAACTCTCTTTTCTATGGTGGCAGCAGGAAAATTCTTACAAATCTGGCAGTCTGCATTGAGGTGGTCAAACCCCAGACAATACACACAGGTGGTGTGTGGGTCAGCCTTTGCAAAGGCTTCCCCACAAACACTACAGTGCTGAAACCCAGTGGGCCGGGTTTTTCTTTTGGGTTTCTCAGACATAGTGCCAGCCTAACCAAACTTGCCCGTTTATGGCAATCCGCCAAGCAAGACTCTCTTATCGGTTCCCAACCGTGTCACGGGTCGTGGAAAAAACCGTAATGAAATCCGTTTTTTATAGAACCGATAAGAACCGGGAACCGCACTCTAAATAAGGACTAGTAAAGTTTGAGAATAACCTGATCGGTTCAAACCGAACCGAAAAGCGTTTACAAGTTCCACACAGAATAAAATAAATGTAAGCCTATCTATTACTTACAATACCACAGACAGAGCTAGAACCGACCGGTTGCGGTTTAATTTCGGTCAAAAACCGATAAAATAATACTTTTTAACCGACAAACGAACCGAGCAGAAGGAGAAATCTCTGGAGCGACTGTTCAGTGAGGCGGAGTAAAGAATCTGACAGTTTGAGTTTGATTAACAACAGACAAGGTTTTCAACTGAGCTCGCGCTCAAAGTTCCATGCCTGGCATGGAAAGTTAACTCTTTCACCTCCGGAGCAGTTCGAAGGTTGGGACTCACTGCATGTGTCATAATATAGCAAGACTTCATGTTGTTTGAAATGACAGTGACACTGTTCATGAGCAGAGGTCCTAAAATGCCTATGTTGAAAATTTTGTGACGAATGTCCATAAAATGAGTGTGTTAGGAGCGTGTGTTGTGCAGGTTCCATGCACGCTTGTAACTTCGCAAACTAGTAATATTTTCACGACAGATTTTCAAAACTGCCATTTTTCACACCTCCTTATGAACAGTACAGTTGTCATTTTTCACATCCTGGCCAAAATGTGTTTTCGCAATTCCAGCGCAGAATACCGCAGTCGCATTCGGAAATCAGTGTTTGGGACACATTAGGATCGAGTGAGTGAGAGAAGGGGAGTGACTGAGCTCTACTGGGACTGCTGTGGATTTCTTTGTGGGCAGAAAAAGGTGCCAACGCCGGCAGGAGCCCAGTACAAAAGGGCAGCCTGCAGCGCCGGGAGAAACACAACGAGTGAGTTAGAGAGGGAGAGTGAGCGAACTCAATCGGAGCTCTGTATCGTGACTGGCGTGATTTTCGCAAGGGTGAAAAGGCGGCAAAGCAGGCATCAGCCTAGCAGAAAGGCCAGCCTGCAGCGCCCGGCAAAAACAGAACGGAAGGGTGAGAGAGAGGCAGTGAGCGAGCTCAACAGACCAACGGGATCAACATCTGGCATTGACAAATGCTTGTTTATCTTTGGGAGGGGGCATCTTGGCAATTGCTTCTACTTTGGCTTCATCGGACCATAGCCCATTTTCGGTTATGATATGCCCCATGTATTTCACCTCACTCACCAAATACTGTATTTTGTCACTACTGAACTTAACATTGAGTTCCACTGCTCTGTGCATCACTTTCCTCAGAATTTTGTCATGCTCTTCCTTGGCAGCTGCGGCTATAAGCATGTCGCCAGCTATCACAAAAACACCTGGTATGTCCCTGAAGTGTTCAGCACTTCTCTGCTGGAATACTTCACTCGCAGACCTCATACCAAAAGGAAGTCTGTGAAATTTATACCTTCCCCATGGATTGTTGAATGTACATAGGTTTGCAGATTCATCACCTAATTTGATCTGTCATTACCCATATTTTTCATCTAGAATTGTAAAAAACACTTTTTACCTGCAAGCTTACTCTGAATATCCTCCAATGTGGGGACAGAGAAGTGATGTATTCTGATAGCTTTATTTAAGTCTCTATGGTCCAAACACACCCTGATCTCACCATTTTTCTTTTCGGTAATTACAAGGCTATTTACCCATGTTGTAGGTTTTCTTACCTTGCTAATCATCCCAATTTGCTCCAGCTGTTCCAGTGTCTATTTTTAGTCTGTCCATGATTGTATATGAGACTTTCCTGCACCCATGTATCACAGGAGTAACATCTGGGTCATTATGTATGTGGTAAACTCCTGGGAATTCTCCTAGGACTTCAAACACTGTTTTATATTGTGCAAGAAGTTCCTCTTTTGTGCTTGGTGGCTTGCTTTTAAACATCTTTACTTTGTGAATCAGATCCAGGATGACACACGCCTATTGACCCAGTAGGGAAGCTCCCGATGTGTTAGTGACATAAAACTGCAGATTGGCCTCTCTGTCTTGTGTCTTACACTTTAGTGTCACGTCCCCTTCAGGATTAATTTGTGCTCCTCCAAATGCCGTTAGGATAGTACTGATCGGCTTGATTTGTACCTTGCATGGAAACTCCTCAATCACTTCTTTAGTCAGTATATTGGCTTCAGCCCGTGTCCAACTTGAACTTAACTGGCTGTCCTATTATATTCAAAGTAGTGTGCCACCCTTAATCTGGTACTTGTGTCTATGCCATTTCTTGTTTTCTTTTAATAGCACCTACAAACAGTGCTTCTACCCCTTTGGTCATTTTCTCATGAGGTTTGTTGGACTTTTTGGACCTGCATATTTTTGCATAATGGTTGAGGCCACCACATTTACGACATTCTTGTCCATATGCTGGACAAGCCTTTGGCACATGTCCCTTGCCACACCTCCCACACGTTTGATTTTTGTGCACGTGTCTCACGTGTTGGTAGCTGGCAGTCTGGTTTTCAGCCTGTTTTACCATCCTGCCTTGATTTATGTTCTACAACATGGACGAACTTATCAGCAGTCCCTTGTGACATCGCTCGTGCCCGTGCCCTTGTACCTCTTTCGCTCTGCACATGTTTACTGCTTTGGCCATAGTGAGGTCTGGGGATTCCAGTAGCTTTTCATGGAGCCTGTCATCGGTGACACTGAAGGCAATCTTATCTTGGATCATCAAGTCCTTTGTCTCTTTAAACTCACAATTCTGAGCTTTTTGCCTGAGCTCTGTAACAAACTTGTCTGTACCAGAGTACTCATTAAAAGGATGGACCCAAAACTGATGCCTCTCAAACACAAGAGTTTTTTCTTGGTTCACAATAATTCTTAAATGCTTCCATAACCTCAGCTGCTTTTTTAGCTTGTGGGTCAGCATACGTTAGAGTATACTGAGGGTATTGTACACCTTGAGGGCCTCATCCCCGATCGTGTGCGGCAGGACTGCAATTTATATTTCCTCTGACTTGTCATCTAACCTCATGGCTGAGAAGTACAGACAATCTCTGTGCCCACCTTCTCCAGTTTTTTTGCAAGAGTTCCGGTCACTAATAATGGTGGAGATGGCTTAAATTGATCCATACTGCCAAAGATATTTTGTTATACAGTCTTTTAGTAAGCTTTAGGTACCCACAAATACTGTTTTTTGTTTCTTTTCTTGGCAGCGCAAACTTTTCTTCTTGCTTGCAACTGCAGCACTGCAAGTTCACTTCTGACACCATATAATATTTCACTTTAGTTGCTTCTTACCGGATTGCTGATTTTAGGAATGACTGGACACCATAAATAACTTCTAACAGCTCTGAGGTTTATTCAACAAACATACGTTAGATAGATCAGCAGACCTCAGCAGAACTACTACTACAATCTGCTCATGCTCTTACTAAAACCCAGTATGTAACATTAGCCCAAAACTGCAGGGGATGTGGACTAAACCATTCTACACTGTTACTAGGGCACGTTACCACGTACAGTACTACAATGAATTTACCCTAATAACAGTACTGTCTATTTGCCATAAAAAAAAGATCTGTCTGTTTAAACTATTTTCTGGAACTCTTGGAAGAAGAGCCTGTCATAAACGCAGGCTTTGCAATTTCCTGTTTGGTCTGCAGTCATCTCACCGCCCTGAATCCTTTGAGTTTCTGTTCCTCTTTCTTGGGCTGTGAGTGCAAGGGGCAGAGCTCAAACAGAAATCCTGCTTTGAAAAGTATTTATTTCTCTCTCTGGGGTGACTTTTGCTTGCTGTACTGTGCTGTTTGGTGGGCAGGTAAGATCTCTGGGGCTTCCGAGTACCTTATGTTATTTGATAGACACTGTTTGACTGGAGAGACAGAGACTTGTTGCTGTATTAAGGTCCCACAGCTTGCTTCCAGTGTGCAGAGTTAGTTGTATGTGTAGGTGTAGGGACTGGCCAGTGTTGGGTAAGTTGCTGTTAATTTCATTTGGATTTAATATGGACAAGAGTGTAAAACAGGTAGTCACAAATGAGGTAGGATGGAGGGCAACTTTAATTAATGCTAGGAGCTTAAAAATGAGAAAGATAAGTTGGAATTGTTTCTAGCTAATGAGAACCTTCATATTTGTGGAGTAACAGAGACCTGGTAGACTGGTGAGCTTCACTGGGATAGGGACATACCTGGGTACAAATGTGTCAGCAATGAACATACTGGTAGATGTGGTGTGGGTGTGGTGCTGTATACAGCTGATAACATCATGGTTGAGGAGATTGAGAGGATGGACGAGTGGGGAGCAGCTGGAACATGTTTCGGTAAAAATTCAACCTAGGAAAGGAAAAATATTTACTTTGGGAGTAATGGGACTGCTCAGATAAAAAATGTTACAGTTTTTGCATAACATCGATCCAAATGAAAATATTATCATGGAAGATTTTAATATGCCAAGCACTGATTGGGAAGTATGGATGGGTAACTCAAAACTTGAAAGGGATTTCCTTCTTGGCTTGGAAATTTTAGGGTTGGAACAGTATGTGAGGTCACTAATATGAGAGTCAAGGATTCTTGATCTTGTATTAAGCAAAATGGGGACACTATTACCAGCTGTTCAGTACTGCCACCTCTAGGATCAAGTGATCATATAAAGGTCACTTTCTGTATATTAACTGAAGTTCAGAAAGTACAGGGACTTACAAAAGAGAAATGTTTTCTGAAAGCAAACTTTCATGCTGTGTGTAGGGAGATGTCAGAGTGGGATTGGCACACTGAACTCAATAATTTAACCCTTCAGCAAATGTGGCAAAGATTTCTAATAAAGATGAATGGGCTGGAACCTAGGCCTATCCCTGTAAGAAACAAATATGAAAAAACTAGGACTAGGAAACCTTGGATCATCAACACTATCATTGGAATGTTAAAAAAGAGGAACTTGGCATATACAGTCGCAAAAGAGTTAGGTAACGAGACCGACTGGTTATGTACAAGATAACAGCCAGAGAAGTTAAGTCAAGTATTAGGAAGGCAAAAGCTGATTATGAGATGAAACTTGCCGAAAGAACAAAAGATAATTATAAGGCCTTCTACAAATATGTTCATACTATGAGAGGTAACAAAGGGCAGGTGGGACCTCTGGTGGACATGAAAGGGAACCTGGTTACAGATGATACTGAAATAGCTAACTTGCTCAATGAATATGTTGGCTCGGTTTTAGGTGAGGAAACAATAAGTGACTTTGTCTATTCAAGTCAGAAGGGACCAGATTGAAATGGCATAAAACTGGATATCAACTGCCAGTCAGGTGGCGCAGAGGGCTGTGGCGCTGGTGCCTTACTGCGAGCTACACCAGTGATCTGGTTTCAGGAATGACCTCAGCTCGCCGGGGTGCCTGGTCGGGGGCAAGGGTAGGAGCAGGATTGAGCCATGGCTCTCCCCACCAAAAGGGTGGATGCCCGCCCATCCGTAGTCCTGCTCCCACCAAGTGGAGCTCCGGTGGACACATAGGTGGTACAGGTGGCGACAACAGTCAGGGAGGGGCAGAAGGAGCCACCAGATCCTGGCATGTATGCACTCCACAAAGCGTGACATGCACGTGTATGCCATGGCCTCGGGGTAGGAGAAAATAAAATAAATCAAAATTGTTTATGAAAAAAGAACTGGATATCAATGACATAAGAGACAGACTCCAGAAGATTAAAACAAATAAATCACAGGGCCTAATGTACTACACCCCAGGATAATTAAGGAATTGGCACATGAATTGGCAGGGCCTGTTACCATGGTTTATTAAAAGTCCCTGGACATGGGGACAGTGTTATCTTCCTGGAGAGATGCAGTTATAACACCAGTCTTTAAAAAAGGATCTAAGGAGGACAGTAAAAATTACAGACTAGTGAGTCTGACGTCAGTGCTGGGGAAAATATTGGAGGGAGGTATTAAAGATTATATTGAGAATTTTCCTACCAATCAGAGTTTGGTGGACACAACTCAGCACGGGTTTACAGAAGGGAGATTTACTCAGACCAATAGGCTTGAATTCTATAACAAAGTCAGTAGGGTACTGGATGATGGTGAGGCAGTGGACTTGGTCTTTTTACACATGAGTAAGGCCTTTGATAAGGTCTCTCATGGCCAACCAATGCAGGTTTTATACAGCACGGGTATGAACAGCTCTTTGGTAGCATGTATTAAATCATGGCTCTCTGAAACAAGACAGCGTGTAGGCATAAAAGGTTATATACCTAGTTGGACTGATCTTACAAGTGGCATACCAGAGCTATCAGTCCTAGGTCCTTGCTTATTTAAAATACATGTCTCATCTGTTCCCGTAAAGTACAGTTACGTAAGAACTTACCGTAACAGTAGATCTTCGAGAACAGCTCTTGCAGCAGGTAACACCATTAGGACTGAAGCCGGCAGGCGGCAGGACCCCACAGAATTCTTCTAGCTAGCTATCTTCAGCGGGGACCGCCCCTGACATCGGTCCCGCCTCCGACGTCAGGCGTAGTACATAAGGGGGCGGTCCCGCCAGATTCCCCAGTTCTCCCGCCGGAGACTTCTGGCCACAGGACGACATCAGATTGGGAGACCGAGGATCCACCATCAGAAGACAAAAGGGCGTAAGCCCCTGCCAAAGGCTTGGTAAGCCATGCCTCCTCCAAGGGGGAAGGTGGGCGGGAAGGTACCTGCTGCAAGAGCTGTTCTCAAAGATCTACTGTTACGGTAAGTTCTTACGTAACTGTACTATCTTACTTGGAGATACAGCTCTTGCAGCAGGTAACACCATTAGGACTGATTTCCCAAGCAATAACACTTGTAAGCATTGTGGGAGGAGGAAACTAGGAAAATCCATACCAAGTCCTGACTCTAGGACAGGAGACCCTGTAGCACGGCCAAGCCGAAACCGGCTCTTCGCCGTGAAGCGATGTCCAGGCTGTAATGCCTGATAAAAGTATGCGCAGAGCTCCAAGTGGCTGCAGCACAAATGGTAGAGGAGGGTACATTGCGAAGTGCTGCAAAGGAGGTAGCCACCCCCCTAGTGGAATGGCCCCGGACTGTACCCGGGAGGGACTTCTGCTTAGTATCATAGCAGTGTGATATACACTGGACAAGCCAGCGAGAAAGGGACTGCTTCGATACTGGTTGGCCCATCATCCGCTCAGCGAAGGAAACGAAAAGTTGCTCCGACTTGCGAAGCTGTTTAGTCCTGTTCAGGTAATACCTTAGACAGCGGTGAACATCCAGGGTGTGGAGCAGCGCTTCTCCTCTATTAGAATATTTAGGGGAAATATACAGGCAGGTCAATGTCCTGGTTGAGAGTGAGTGCAGAGACCACCTTAGGCAAGAACTTAGGATTCGTCCTCAGGGACACTCTGTCCTGGTGGAAAATCAAATAAGGTTCCTTACACATGAGAGCGTGAAGCTCGGAAATGCTCCTTGCTGACGTAACAGCAACTAAAAATAACGCTTTCCATGACAGAAAGCAGGCTCGCAACCGCGGCAGGTTCAAAAGGGGAAGTGAGTTGTTCCAGGACAAAGAGTAAATCCCATGGAGGCACAGGGTCCTTAATGGGTAGCTACAGGTAACGCCTCTAAATGCCTTGCTAAAATCTAGGTAGGCCATATCCACAGCCCTCCCTGGTCTACTACTTTGGCCACCCAGTCAAAGAAATCTATTAGGTTAGATCTGACATAACCTTCCTGCTGTGAAACCATGCTGCCTTGGGTCCTGTGCCCCACTGGCCTCTAGGTACTCAACAGTTCTTTCCTTCAGAAGTGATTCCATCATATTCCCTATCACTGAGGTCAAACTAACTGGTCTGTAGTTTCCTGCCTCTGCCCTGCTTCCACTTTTGTGAAGTGGAATCGCATTTGCCCTCCTCCAGTCCTCAGGTACTACCCCATCCTCCCATGATTTATTAAAGAGAGTAGTCAGTGGTGTTACTAGTTCTATCCTTAGTTCTTCTAGTATTCTAGGGTGAATCCCATCAGGTCCCATTGCTTTGTCCACCCTCAGTTACAAGAGTTCTTTAAAACCCTTTCTTCTGCCGGCCCGGTGGCGCTGAGGGTGAATCGCTGGAGCGCCACACCTCGCTCCACGCTGGCGACCGGGTTGAGCGGACTCGGGTCATCAGTGGAGTTGGCAGGGAGATAGACTTGGCGTCAATGACAGCTCGCCTTCTCCGAGGAGGATTTGGCCGTTGCCCGACACCTGCACCCGGCGGGCTCGAGGAACTGCAAGCTCCACCTGGGAGATGGGGCTGTTGAGCAGCATGGATGTCGGCGTACATGTCATGACGTCGGGGAGGGTACTTGCTGCTCGGGAGGGAGAAAATCGTGGAAAACAAGCCTGCCACAGCCGGGAAGACGGGGGGACCATGGCCATGCCCACGATTTGCCTGTGCCCGCCCAGCAGACCACAGACCGACGCAACGTAAGTAATGGGGTTTGACCCCTCACCTCATCACCACCCGGGGGGGTAATCCGAGGCTCCATGGGGCCTGTGGGTCTGTGTGGGTAGGGTTCCGGGCAGTGGGATGTCCAGTTGTCCCCCCTGAAGGGTTGGAGGTGGCAGGCTGGGAGGAGAAATAAACAGCAATTTCAAAAAAAAACCCTTTCTTCTGTGAATGGACTGGTATCAACCCCCTATTCAAAGTTTCTCTCTTGTTTGGTTTAGGTACCCCCCCCCCCCCTTTCCGTTGTGAATACTGAGCAGAAATATTCGTTCAGTATCCCTGCTTTTTCACTGTCACCCTCTGCCCACATTCCTCCCTTTATTAAGTCTCTGTTTCCTTCCTTGGTCTTTCTTGCTCCTTAATGTACCTATAAAGGTTTTATCCCTCTTCTTAACAGAGTTTGCTGTCTTTTCCTCAGTTTGTGCCTTTGCTATTCTGACTGCTTTCCCTGTCTCCTTCTGCTTTAACTGATAAAGTTCTCTGTCCTGCTCCTTCTGTGTTTCCTTATTTCCTGAATGCTACTCGTTTTCTCCTTAACCTTCCCTTCCACCTCTTTTGAGAACCATAGTGTTTTTCCTTTGTTTTGTTTTGTTGATTTGCTTCACACAAAGGCTTGTTTCCTCTCGATGGCTGTTTTGATTATTCCCCATTGTTCCTCACCCCTCCTTCTTGCATGTTTGCTAGTGCTTTTCTGAGGCACTCTCTTTTTCAAAGTCAGCCTTCCTAAAGTCCAGTATTATTGTTTTGTGTGAAGCGGCTCTATGGCTGTGTTTATTGTGAACCACACTGTTTGGTGGTCACTTGTTCCCAGATAGGCTACCCACTTCTAAATCTGAGATCCTTACTCCTTCCCCATTTGAGAGTACCAGGTCTGAGATTGCTCCCTTCCGAGTGGGTTCCAACACTTGCTGTCAGAGGCATGCCCCTGTAGGGCATCAAGAATGACCCTGCTCTTGGATATGCTTGCAGCAAAGGTACTCCAGTTAACATCTGGCATATTCAGGTCCCCATCAACAATATCTCCCCTTTTCTGTCATTTTAAGGATGCCTTCTATCATTTCCTTGTCCATTTCCTCCCCCTCGGATGGGGGTCTGTACCTGCTTCATGCAGTTGTGGTGCTATTTCCTGTCTCCAGGGTGACCCATAGTGACTCATCAACTTCCTGTTTACTCTTCACTTCTGTTGCTTTAATCCCTTCCCTTATATAGAGAGCTACTCCTCCTCTTTTACCCACCCTGTCCCTCCTGTAGACTGTGTATCCTGGTATGTTGACATTCACTCTGTCCTCTCTTGCTGTCTGTCTTTTCCTCCCTTGCATATCTGCTAGTATAAAAATATATGCAAATGTAACTGATATTGGGGTCCTTTTATTTAGGAAAACATATAGTGTTACTGTTGAAGTGTATATAATTGTGGTTTGAGATGATTGCAGAAAGCTACTGTAAACTCAAAAGGTTATCGGAGTTTAATTTTTAAGCCTTTGTAAAAGCTGTGGAAATGGGGCCTCTCAGCTCAGACACATTGTGATCTTATCTGTGTCAGTCTTCATCATTTATCACTATTGGGTAATAGCTCGACTAGGACCCCACAGAACTTTTCCTAGGGGCAGAGTCGGCCTTGAGGCTGCTGCTATTGAGGTCGGCGTTCTGCGTGGCAGCTCACGGGTTGGCCGTTAACTGCTGTCAGCTCCTCCCTCGCCCCAGTTCTTCTTCTCCCACGTTGGTGAGGACCTAATGGGGAGACTACTAGCAAGATCACGTTTCTGCGGCCCTAGTTCATTGTGATATTCGTCTCTGTTCTGTTTAGGCAACTACTTGGCTGCGTTTCTTGGGCTCAGTAAGACTTTTCCTTTCTTTAAGTGATGTCAAGTAATGTTTTGTGTTGATTTGTCATTCGGTCATGCCTCGTCCCGGGGACAAGAAATCATCGAAGGCCACCTAAGCGTCGGTGTCCCTGTGGCTGCCTTTACTCTGTCTCGGACCAGCATGACGGCTCTCTCTCCTGCCTCGGCCCGGCCCATGGTATGGACAACTGCGACATCTGCTTCTCAGTGGCCCGTCGAGTTCTCGAGTTGCGCCCATTTAAAGCCGGGCGTGCACCACCGACTTTCGGGGTGGGTGGGTTCGCGATCGGTGGGCCAGAGCAGGTTTCTGACCCTTCCTCCGGGCCTCGGCCCTGGACACACTGGAGGACTTAAAGGGTTAAGTGCCTTAAAACAGTTTAAATCCCCTAGCACTGTTTGCAGACAGACTACAAGCCCCTTAAAAGCGCTTTAACAAAAGTGTTTTAAACCTTATTAGATACCTAGTCTTAAACCATTTTAAAACATTTTGGAGCTAGCGGTTTTACTTACAGGTCTGTCCAGGAGTAAAAGTGTTTTAAGCTGTAATGGTTTAACTAAAACAGTTCTAGCTGCTGTGCGTCCAGGCAAGCACAGTTATGTGTCTTGGACTTAACACAGAATAGTTACAAGGAGAACAGGTTTGACACAAGCAGTGTGGCCACACTAAACTGTTTTCAAAAATTGTTACTGAGTAGTGTGGCTGCATTGAAATGGTTTAGCTAAACTGGTTTTAAAAACGGTTTCAAAAACAGTTCAGTAGTGTGTCCAGGGCCTACCAGTTTCAGCCTTGCCTCGGTGGGGGCTCCTTCCGCGGTACAGGAGGCCCAGTCTGGCCCTCTCGGGGCTGGGTGGGAGGCACCGCATTGACAATCATTTCTTCGCGAAGGCTCACCAGGTGTCGAGTTCTGGGGCCCTGAGCTCCAGGCCTAAGCAGTCCTCAGCCCGTCTATTGGTGCTGCCTTTGGCTCAGTGTCGCTTGTGGCACCGGGGGCCCGGGTGGCGCTGCGGATGGTGCTGGGCTGTCCCTAGGTGCTGTTTCTTCTTCTGGCACCGTTCGCGGTGCCAGGGAGGAGAGTGGGGCCATAGGAGGTGCAGAACCGGGTTTTGGGACTGTTTCTAGTTTCGGTGCCTCCCACAGCGCTGTTTCTGTCATCTGCCGTTCGTGGGGGCAGCGTCAAGCCTGGGTCTACCTTCGATTCCAGTGCCGCTGCAGCACTGGGGGAGAGCAGTGCTGCGGTTGGTGTTGCCTTTGACTCGGTGCGTTCGAGCACGGAGGAGTCTTGGCGCCGTGGTGATTGCACCTTCGGCTCTGGTGTCGTTTGCGGCGGGCATGGATTTCTTCGCCTGGCTCTGGTGCTGCTCGCAGTGCTGGGGCTGAGGTGGCACAGTCTCGGAACTGGCAGGGTTAGGGAGTTGTCTGGCATCAAACCTCTTCGTCTGTCTTCTTGGAGGGACTTGAGGTCTGATCGGACTGGCTATTCTGAATTCTCAGTCCCTCGGTATCCAGCACCTCGGCCCCACTCAGCCTCCCTCTGTGGGCCGGATGGATCCTGCTGGTTCTGGAGTCAGTGGAACTGACCAGCTGGCAGCGGTCCAGGTGGCCACTGCTGTGTGGCCTGGAGCCAGGGGTACATCTGTTCCTTCAGTTGGGGCACCCTCTTGTTTGCTGTGCCTGGACAGTCCAAGTTTGGGACAGCCCGGGGCACCCCAGGAGGGGGAGGGTACTGCACCCTGGGTAGACTCTCTGGGGTTGGCTAAGGGTTGCCAGCTACCTAGGCTGGTGATAGTGAGGAAGAGGGCCCTTTCGGAGTCGGAGGGGTCAAGGGAACAGGGTCTGGTGCAGTGACCCCTCTCTGGGGCCCGCCTGGGTTCTGGGAGGAGCCGTAGTGCAGACCTCACCCTTCCCCTGAACACTCCTCGAGAGAGGCCTCCACTTTGGAGGTTAGGGGCCATCCTTCTGGGCTCACACAGTCCCGGTCACCTCAAGGGGGGAATTCTTCCCATGGGCAGAGTTCTAGCCATTCCGACCCGGTTGATTGGCTTTTATCTGCTGGGACCACTGGGTCTCCCTCCCTGTTGGGAGCATCTGCTCGGTCCCTTTGCCCAGGCAGAGGCCGTGCTCCTTCTGTTAGGTGCTTGGCCCCTGTGCCTCTGCCTGTTCCTCCTCCTCTCCCATGTATTCCCGATCCTAGGGGGCCCTGACCTGGGAGCAATTCAGGGCTTCAGCTGCACATTTCCTTCCTACCTTAGTGCCATGGACAAGCAGGTGTTCCACCGCATTCCGTGCAGCCTGACCCTGAATCTCCGGACTAGTCAGCTTCCTCATCTCCCTCATCCGAAAGAGGAACTTTCTGTCCACCTTTTCCCCAGCAGCTGATCTCACCTCTTATCAGCGCTTCCTGTTGAGGATGTTAGACGAGCTCCGCCTCACCCCATCCTCTGAAAGCAGTCCTGACTGGGTACACGTGTGCCTTTCTGGGCGAATACAGTGCGGCCAACCTCGCAGTTCCTGCCTGGCCTGTCCCCTTCTGGGATGCGTCACTCTGGCAGCGTCCCTGTTCCACTGTCCCAGCCCCAAGGGACCTCTGCCAGAGGTATTGCGCTCCCCTGGGGTCTCCAAGAACTGTGCCTCGCCCCTCTTCAGGCCTGGCGTGCCTGGACACCCCCTCTGGGCTTTGAACCCCACACTGTGACTGACTCTCAGGCTCAGACTCCATGAATTTTAATTTTGGGAGAGGGCGTTCTACTCTGCGGGATGCTTCTCTGCGTGGCTTCTTATCAGGCCCACTAAGTTACCTATGATAGTTTCTTGTGGTCCAGGCTAGGGTAACTTCTAGCCTCCATGCCTGATTTGGAAGAAACCAGGCAAGCCATGCCCCTCTCTGCTCAAGGCCTGGAGCTTGCAAGGCACCAGGCAAGGGCATCTTACAATGCCAGTGAGGTAGCCTCCAGGATTGTAGGGACAGTGATCTGCACTAGGCGGACGGCATGGCTTCGCCTATCCCGGTTGTCACCCATGGCCCCATGTAGGGTAATTTCCTCCGCCTTCTGGAGAACCCACTTCTTTTCCCGTAGGCTGAGACGATGGCTTTCGGGGCGCCTTCCCTCTCCCACTGGGAGTTCCCCATCTCACCCAGACCAGTCTCAGGCTTCTCCAAGCCTGTCGGATTTCTCCCCTCTGGTGTCTCCCCCACTGGAGGCTGAGGGACTCTGTCCCTTAGGGAGGTATTGGGCCCCCTTCGGGGGTCTCGGTACTCACCGAATAGTGATGAATGTTGAAGACTGACACAGATAAGGTATGAAAATTACATACCTACTGTTATTCTTGATCTTTCTGTGTATCTTCACCATTCATCACTAAATACTACCCACCTTCTCCATTGGGCCTCAGTCTCTGGGCAACCCCCCCTCCCCCATGTGTCTCTTTGTTGTATCCAACTCCCCTCCTCTCCCTCCTTCCCTTGTGGTCAGGAGGAAGGGACCTGCAGACACATGGGGAGGTTCTTTCTTGGGGGGGTCTCCTCTTCTCTCCTTCCTTGGCTCGGTCCTCACCCACTTGAAGTCCAGGGTGGGGGGGCGAGAGATTCCTGAGGCCCCCTCCAGCCCTTTATTCTCTTTCTTTTAAGTGTCCCCTGGGACTACCCTCCCCTTCTTCAGTTTAGTTTTTTCCCCTTTTGGAGTTTCCTCCTTAGTTTGGTGGGAGGGAGGAGGGACCCGTTACCTTGTCTCCCTGTCAGCCTCTATGTCCTTAAAGTGTTTGCTCCTCTGGGGCAATCTGCAGCTTAATGAAGCAGTCCAGGCTTTCTGCCTATTGTTGCAGTCTGAAGTGGTTAAAATCTTATCCCTCAGAGTCCAGGTCCACATCAGTCAGGGTGGGGTCCTTCTCTACCCTATTTCTTTTCCCTCTTCACCTTCCTTTTCTTTTCTTCCAGAGATTGGGGCCCTTCTTCCCAATCCATAGGCTATTCCTCTCTCTATTCCTGTCCTCTTTGTCGTTTATTTCTCCTTTTAGTTATTATATCCTTTCCTTTTGTCTGTCCCTTGGGCTCTCTTGCCCCACCGCTCCATCCCTTTCTTCCTCTTGCCAACATTTCAGAACTAGGGTGAGGGCAGGGTCAACAGCAGTTAATGGCCAACCCGCGAGTGCCACTTAGGACGTCAGCCTAGATGGCGATGCTGCCCCTGTGTTGACTCTGCCTCTAGGAGGGGAAAAAGTCTCCCGGAGGGTCCTAGCTCCGGAGCTATTACCCAATAGTGATGAATGGTGAAGATGCACAGAAAGATCAAGATTTACGGTAGGTACATAATTTTCATTTCTAGGAGCTCCTGGCTGATAATTAAAAAAACATGCTTGCTAAGAATGGGGGCTGAAAGGACTTATAAAGGGGCTAAGCTGCAACTGCTAGAGAGGAGAAAAGGGACACAGACTTAAGGCAAACTTTTATTTCTCCTTTGTATATAGTTATACTGAACAAGTTTATTTTTTTTATGTTACTGCTGCTGTAAATAAATAAATATTTTTGGTGAATTCTACAACTGCTCTTGGTTTTCCCTATGCTTCCTGACCTGTACCTCGATGACACCTTGTTATCAGCAGTTCTTTCGGAGATGATGAGGTGAGTGACTGTCCCTTCTCAGGCCCCAGTCCTGAATGTCTTGGCCTTCCAAGTACAGTCAAGCATGACTATACAGTCACACCTTTGTGGCCTAGACTGTTTCTGGAGCATCGAGATGTCTGGCTCCATCCCTCTGCCCCTTCTCCAGCCCGAGGGACCCCTTGGGAGCAGGTACTGTACACCCTGGGGTCTCCATGAGCCATGCCACACCCACTTCTGGGGTCCAGCTCTTGGACACCCTCCTGGGCAAAGACGCCTAATGCATGACTGTCCACCAGAGTCGACTCCTGAGTTTGATGCCTGAGTCAAGAGTCTTCTGGCGGCAGCCATGTTGCATCTTGGCACACCAGGCATTCTATAACTGGCACCTGTGGGAGATGCTGGGACAGCTCCTGGCATCTTGCCAGACTGCCAGCAAAACAGACAAGCCATATGCCTTACCTCACAGGGGCTGGAGCTAGCGAGACACCAAGCAAAGATGTCCTCCGATGCCAGCGAAGTAGCCTCCAGGTTAGTGGGAGCTGACAAACAGACATGATTCAGTGCAAACCCCTCCCCCCCAAACATGGCACATCTTAGAAATTAAACATTTTAACTGCCTGAATTGGCTTTTCTTACTTTAAACTTAATGAAAAAAAGGCGTCCTCGTGGTTATCAGATTGGCATTCCAGTGTGAGCACAAACCACCAAATCGTCAAGGTGGGACCCGCGGTTTGGTCCCTAGCCTCCAGCTCTGAAATGCCCGCAGTGGCTACTCTTAAATATAGTGTGCATTGCCTAATTGGCTCCTTTTAATAAAGTGCTTCCACCCAGGAAATTTCACAGGTGATCAAAGGAGCATGCTAAAGAAGTACCACAACTCCCAAAACTCTAAACACATCCAAAACTAGCATTCTCTAACCTTTGTATTGCTCACAAAACATAGTCGCATTTCTGCTTTTGGGGGTTGTGCAGTGGATCATGTTTGTCTGTTGCATACCACAAACCAGTAGCACCCTTCAGTGAAATGTGAATTATCTTCTGACAATAGTAAACTGTCTGCTAGTTTGGATGGTGAGTGGAACACAGTCTGCATTAGGTGGATGGCATGGCTGTATATTTCAGTTGTCACCCCTTGGCCCGGCATAGGGTGATTGTCTCACATTTTCAGGGGACCACTTTTCTCCTGCAGGGATAGATGCGAGCATGTGGGGTGCATTCTTGCTCCCCAGGCCATGGGGCCTCCATGCCCTTGACCAGCCTCAGGCCTTGCCAAACCGTGAGGCCCCACCTCTCTGTGCTTTTCCCCCACAGAAGGCTGAATGAACAACCATATCTTCCTGGACATAGTCTCCACCACTCCATTCACACTAATGGGAAACTCGCCCAGAAGCTAGGACCAGCGGGCAAACTTTTGCAGGAGAGTCGGCCAGAGATGGAGCCACGAGGGCGGCCCATAAGCCTCGGCTCGTGCGGCAATGACTGTCTCGGTGTTGACCCTCCAACCACCTCAGTTCCTTTTTTCCCATCCAGTGCGCTTCAGTGACGACGTCGCTCGCCTGCCGGGAGTCAAACTTCAAACTAGCAGCATAGTTTTCAGTTTATTATTTTGTAGTATTTTTCGAATAAAGTACCGCTTACGATAATTTATTCTTATTAAAGAAAGAAGTCTCAGCCTGCATTGTCGGAGTCGACCATAAGCTGGTCAGGTGACGGTAGGGAGACTTCGTTTGAAAGCTGTTCAGTCAG
This sequence comes from Neoceratodus forsteri, assembly GCA_016271365.2. Classification (NCBI taxonomy): domain Eukaryota; kingdom Metazoa; phylum Chordata; order Ceratodontiformes; family Ceratodontidae; genus Neoceratodus; species Neoceratodus forsteri. Next base: position 1,020,744,092 of record CM028134.1, read on the forward strand.
CCGGGCTGGGTCTGGTCCGCCACCTTCTCTGGAGGGGGGGGTCTGACAACGGACAGTCCAGTGCCCGAGGGAAGGGGTGGTACCCCTGGAAGCATAAAAGAAAACGGTTGCATTCTCGGCACCATTCGGCCTCGAGCTCTTTTTCAGCCTGTAGGTCAAAAAAGAGAAGGCATCACTCGAGGTCGCCCTCTGATATGTCTGCACGTCGATGGTTGGTCATTGGGGTCAGTTGCCAGTCTCTTCATTTGGAGTCGCGGTTTCTGGTTCTGGTCACCGACCTCTTCAACATTGCAGCCCTTCCCGCCTTCTGGTAGGGCTTCTGATAAGCAGTTTCATCAGTGGGCGCTCTGATGAAGAGTGGGCTTTCGAGATTGGTCCAGCTGCCTGGCCGGTCCTCTGGGGCCCTTGGGCTCTTTGGGGATTGGGCAGGCGATTGGCCTCCAGTCACTCAGCGCCCTCTTCAGTGCCGTCGACTCCGCGCTCAGGTGTTTTCCCTCTTCACATGGCTGCGCGCAGGGGGCCATACCGATGCCTCTATCTCCTGGTATTCTACCTCCTTTCCCTCAAATCCTAACTTTCGGGGCCCTAGGTTGGTTTCGGTGACCGTCGGTGGAGTCGCTCATGCCGATCGCCTGCGGTGCTGTCTCAGCGCCTGATAGCCTCTCGGCGCCGTCCTCAGCATGCATGCAGTTTTTGGCACCAGTAGTTTCTCGGCACCGCGTGCCCTTTCAGACCATCTTCCTCTTCAGTGCCGTCTGCTTTGTTGGTACTGTGCAGACTTTCGGCACCGTGTTCTTTGGCGCCGAGGCCTGGCTTTTCATCTGCCAATCTTCAGGGCTTCTCCTCTCTAAATTCTTTTCCTTCCTCCTTTCCTGATGATTTTCATTCCTTTCCTGTCCATGCAGTCCCTCCTGGACTGTCAGGAGATGATATTGAGCCTGACCCAGATCTTAGACTGGGTGATGATGTGGAAGGAACAGGACCTAATCCTGTTGCAGAGCCTGTGGTCGAGGACCTGTCGTTTAAGTCTCTGCTGAAAAATTTGAATTCCACTCTTTCTCTCCAGACTATGGACATCGATCCTGGGAAGCTTTTAAGACTCCAGTACCTTCATGTTCCGGACATCCCTATGGATTTAACTCCACCGGTACAACCCTCCTTTGAGACGCTTTCTCAAATGGTATGGAATAATCCTGCTCTCATTCCTTCTGTGGCTAAGTCCATAGATGGGAAGTATGCTGCTCAAAGGATCGACCTATTTTGGCCTCTCAAACGCTGCGGATCCTATTGTAGTCTTTGCAGAGAATGATAAGGTTGTCTTTCCTCAAACTACTACAGCTCGACCTATAAACAAAGAATCTTGTAAGACAGATACTTTAGGTAAGAGAGTCTTTGCTGCATCTACCCTGGGCATGCGTATCGCTAGCTACCAGGGCTATTTCTCTCAATATGAGTATATTCTTTGGCATTTGCTCAAACAAATGGTTGAAGCTCTACCAGAGTCTGACACTAATTCAGAGCTTCTTCAAACCATAACCAGGGGTATTGAGTCCAACAACCAGCAGGTTAAAGCAACTATGGACGCCTTCGATACTGCCTCGCGAGCGGCAGCAACGGGCATTTGTACTCGCCGCCATTCCTTGCTGCGCACTTCAGGTTTCACGAATGATGCCCAGCAACAGGTCATGGCGTTGCCCTTCAATGGTGTGCATCTCTTCAGTCCTCAAGTAGAACAGGCTCTAGAGGCCACACAAAAGACTAGGTCAGCCATTAAATTGGCGCGACCTCCTCCGCCCCTTCTCGAGGGTGTTAACAAACACCAATTTCATAACCGCCAGTCCTTTTGAGGCAAAGGCAGAGGAGGTTTTAATAAAAATCAAACCCTCAGCCTCAAAGAAAGCGCAACAGAAAGTGCAAGGACCCAAAGCGCCCAGTGCCGCCTTCTGAGTTTCTGGCCCAAGTCCCACCTCAGCTGCCCGAGGGGGACTTCTTATCGGTGTGAGGTCATGTGACTCAATTCTACAACCAGTGGAAGTCCATAACATTGGACAAATGGGTCCTCCGGATAATCCACGAGGGATATTCCCTCAATTTTTCAGAGAACCTTCCGGATTGTCTCTCCAAACGGCAGTCCTAACTGTCAATTCTTCAGTCAGAACTTCTTGCCTCCAAGATACAAGGTCTTCTAAACAACAGGGCAGTAGAAGTAGTTCCGCTGGATCAACGGAACACAGGGTTCTACTCCCATTACTTTCTAGTTCCAAAGAAAACCGGGGGCATGCGCCCCATTTTGGACCTCAGAAAATTGAACAAATTTCTTCCCAAAGAGAAATTCAAAATTATATCGCTAGGTACCCTGTTACCTTTGCTTCATCAACACGACTGGTTAGCCTCCCTGGACATGCACGATGCTTACCAACATATTCCTATTCACCCAAAGCATCACAAATACCTAAGGTTTGTGGCTTTGGGGCAGCAATATCAGTTCAGAGTCCTGCCCTTTGGGCTATCCTCGGCGCTCGCGAGTTTTTACAAAGTGTTGTGCAATTCTCTACAGCGCATCTCAGAAAAATCAGAATACAAGTGTTCCCATATCTGGATGACTGGCTTCTAGCAAGCCCTTCCAGGCAGGGAACCCTCGACGCCGTAGCCACAGACTCAGACTTTCTCACATCCATGGGAGTCCTGCTAAATCTCAAGAAATCGCAGTTGCAGCCCTCCCAGAGACTCCTTTTCATAGGAACTCTTCTGGACACCTCCTGTGCAAAAGCTTTTCTACCAGAGGACAGAAGGAGTGATATCCTACAGATGACCCGATACATCAGAGAGAACAGCTCGATGCAACGGATGCTAGGTCTCACGGCATCCTCGGTGTTCGCTGTACCCCTAGCACGCCTCCACATGAGAACCTCTCAGTGGATGCTCAGTACTCAGTGGTCCCCAACCACCCACCCTCAGTCCTTTCTCATCAAGATGACAGAACCTTTGAAGAGGTCACTCATCTGGTGGTCACAAGAGGACAGTCTTCTGGAAGGGTATCCCTTTGCTCCCCTGGATCATCAGATTTCCATTACCACGGACGCGTCCCTGATGGGGTGGGAAGCTCACTGTCAGACTCTGCACACACAAGGTATGTGTACTGAGGACGAGTCCCAGCTTCACATAAATGTCTTAGAAATGATAGCCGTCCTTTATGCAGTCCGGGCTTTGAAGGACATTCTCCGTCACAAGAACATTCTCCTTCAAACGGACAACAAAGCAATGATGTATTACATCAACAAGCAAGGCAGTGCTCACTCTTACCCTTTATGCAGAGAAGTGATGAGAGTGTGGGAATGGTGCTTGGAGCACAAGGCTCTAATTCAAGCTGTCTACCTGCCGGGAGTGCAGAACGAACTGGCAGACCATCTCAGCAGAACAGAAACAGATCCTCACGAATGGTCTCTCGACTCAGCCGTAGTTCAGTCACTATTCGCAGAGTGGGAAACTCCAGACCCGGACCTTTTTGCATCCCCACTCAACACAAAACTGCCTCTCCCCTGCTCCAGAAATCCAGGGCCTGCCATTTTCTGTCAGGATGCGTGCAGGCTGCAGTGGACAGAACGCTTTCTATACACCTTTCCGCCTCTTCCTCTAATTCAAAGGGTACTTCTCAAGTTCCAGTCCCAGGGGGACAAAATGATCCTCGTTGCTCCCTTCTGGCCTCGACAAATATGGTTTCCGTTACTCAACAGTATGTCGAAAACCTCTCTGAAAAACGCTTCCCCTTCAGACGAACCTTCTGACTCAAGGGCCTGTGGTACATCCCAATCTGAGATAGCTTCACCTTCGGCTCCTTAAGAGATAGAATTGAACAGGTTCAATGTCTCTCGCAGAGTTTCAGATATTCTTCTGGCCGCATGCAAGCCAGCCACTAGAAAAACTTACACAGCCAAATGGAAGCGTTTTTCTCTCTGGTGTGCAAAATCCTCTTTAAATCCTTTTTCCTGTCCACCCAATAAAGTTCTAGAGTACCTTTAGACCTCTCAAATTCAGGTCTGCAATACTCTACAGTCAAGGTTCACCTTTGTGCCATTTCAGCTTATCATGAGCCAGTACTTTTCTTGTCACTGGCTCAGTTACCTGTAGTTAAGAGGTTTCTTAAGGGAATTCTGCATACCAGACCTCCTATCAGACATCCAGTCGCAGCCTGGGACATTAATCTTGTACTAGACATGCTCACTCGAAAGCCCTTCGAGCCTCTAGCTACAGTACATGTGAGCTGAAATTTCTCAGTTGAAAAACGGCCTTCCTGGTGGCCGTTACCTCAACCACAGGGTCTCTGAGATACACGCATTGGTCACAGACCCTCCAGTATACTGTGTTCCTTAAAGATAAAGTAGTTCTTAGGACCCATCCTAAGTTTCTCCCTAAGATTGTTTCAGAATTCCATCTAAACCAACCTTAGGTCGTTCCTACTTACTTTGCAAACTTCCAAAATGACGGAGAGTGTTCCTTCATACTTTGGACGTCAAAGAGGCTCTGCGTTTCTATTTAGATAGAACAAAAGAAATTCACAGCTCAACAACTGTTTGTTTCCTTCAGTGAGACCCGTCTGGGTCAACCTGTCGCTGTCGGATGCATTTCAGCATGGCTGGTGGCATGCCTTCGCTACTGTTATTCCATGGTGCAGGTTAAGCTGGAGGGCAGAGTGTACGCTCACTCTGCTAGAGCGGTCGCGGCATCCCTGGCAGAAATCCGCAACGTGCCTATTGCAGATATTTGCAATGCGGCTACCTGGAGCTCAGTGCATACTTTTGTCAAGCACTATGCCCTGGATGTCCATGCCAGGCGACATACTTCGTTTGACAGAACCATCCTTAATGGACTTCTGTCGTAAATTTGTGAGCTTTTAGTCTCTCCTGCCGCCCTCTCGAGGGATTATTAGCTCGGTACTCTCCCATTAGTGTGAATGAGTGGTGGAGACTTTATGTCCAAGAAGATATGGAAATTACATACCTACCGTAATTCTTGATCTTCTTGGACAGAGTCTCCACCACTCATTCACACACCCACCCACCATCCCCCGAGCGCACCTCTGTTGTTGGTCTTCACTCCCTCAATCTTTAGGCTGTGAAGACTTCTTTCCTGACCCTTCTTATACTGGGTCTTCCAGACTAGCTTATGTCCGGTTTTGTTAGGCTATCCTTCTAGGTTAGTTACACTGCACCTCCTCGAAAAAAAGTACTGAGGCAGTTGGAGTCGATGCGAGATAGTCATTGCCGCATGAGCGAGGCCGCGGTGCTGCTCCTCGCCACTTCATCTCTGGTACCGACCCTCCTGCAAAAAGTTTTCTCCTGCTAGGTGCTAGCGCCTCTGGCGTAGTTTCCCAATAGTGTGAATGAGTGGTGGAGACTTCATCCAAGAAGATCAAGAATTATGGTTGGTACGTAATTTCCATTCCCCTCAGGGTTTGCCAACACTGTCCTTGGTGGTAAGCTTGGATCTTGGGGCTCAGACCCACCAGTAGTGAGCTGACCTTGAGGCACAGGTCAGGAAGCATAGGAAAACCAGCAGCAGTTTCAAAATTTGCAAATAGCTTTTTATTTTTCTCAATAACAGCAAAATAAAAGGGGGCGCTGTGGAGTCTGAGCAAGATGGCGCCTGTTTGATTAACTTGCTCAGCTTCGATTGGCAAACTGCACATAACTGGACGTTTTAAACAAATATAATTTTACAAGAGAGATAAAGCGATGAGGAAAGCCTCCTGATTAATATGGGCAACCCACGTAAGGATCAGCATTGCAGGCAGAGACAAAAAGTAAAAATGCCCCCGGCTCAGGCGACTCGCTCTACACAAAGCAGGCCTGAAGACAACACAGGGGAAGCGGCTGAGGAAACCCTCCAAACCATTGGGGCCAAGCTCTCCAAGCTGATCAAATCGGTAACCATGCTATCAGATAAATTTGATGGACTAGCTGCCAGAGTCACCACATTGGAAGCAACAATGGAGGGAGCACAGACGACAGCCTTAGATGCCTCCAAAAGAGCAGATGCCGCTACAGGAGCGGTGTCGTCTCCGATTAACGAGAGTGGGCACTGGAAAGCCTGAATTGAAACTTTAGAGAATCAAATCAGAGCCCCCAACATCAGAATCTTAGGCATGCCGGAAGGCAGTGAAGTTGACAGCCTTCTGTTGTTTTTACAGGACTGGTTCGGTCAACAGATGGGGGGTGAAGTGCGACCTAAAGTCCAGTTGTTTCAGTGGGCCTACAGAGATACACCTCGTGGGCGATCAGATGATCAGGATCTCCCCAGAACCATCATCTTGGTCACAGACGGAGCTGGGACCAGAGACTACTTTTTGGTGCTCACCAGATGTAAAAGGACCCTCCTTCAGGATGGACAACAAGTCAGCCTCTTTCTGGACATCAGCTACGCCACCCGCCAGAAGCGGAGAAGATTCGATGGAGTTCGAGCGTTGTTGCAGGAGGCCTCAATCCTGCATGACATGATTTTCCCAGTGCAACTTTGTATCACACATCGCGGGAAGGTCTACTTATTTTCTGACCCGGCTGAGGCCCTGGAGTGGGGCCGCAAAAATGCTATCCCTCCTGCTCGCCAGTTCGACTCGAATCACCAGTCCTCTGAGGATCAGGTATCCTGAACCCTTATCAGTTTGCTCTAAGGAGTGGAGGGTGAAGCCACATCAGGTACTTTTGGCGTTTATTGGTAATACCATTTGGTATACTGTTCTGAGAGGATGGTAATGTCCACTGCAAGGCTCACCTGTCATGTTTGGGGTAGAAGTTGTGTTGAGGACATTTATTTGTTTCTGTTCTTATCAGGTTGAACTCTGGACTGATCCTTATATATTAGAGACTGTAACTCTTCCAGAATGATAGATAAGAGACCGATGTTAATGGGTTAATGTTCTCCTTTCATTATTCTTTTTTGGCATGTTAAAGTTTGTCAATTAAGTGCTTGAATATTTACATTTAAGTGCATCAGTAATGGTTTGCACATTATTTGTGCTTTTACTGGTGATTGCATGGCATCCAGTACTGTAATTTATGGTGAAGGACTTTGGACTTCAGCTTTATATTTTATCATATGATAATTTCCATGCAGCTCACGGACTTCATTACAGCAATGGTATTTTACTGCTCTGGTGTTTTATGAGAAAAAGAATAATAATTCTAGGATCATGGATATGTTGTTCATCCACATTTATTGGTATGTCCCTTTCCCCTTTAAATCTTGCCGGAAGTCTTCAAGCTGGCTCCTCCCACCCACCCGGGTGGTATATACCTCGGCTCCGCCCCGTGACTCCAGATCTTCCTTTCCGCTGGAAGATACGGGTTGCCTCCGTCATGCTCATGCATTTCGTAGGCCCTGGCTTTCAAAACTTTGGTTTAACCGAAATTAAAAATTGTTTGCGTTGGCAATCGTTTCTTCTCATCATCGATAATGGAGGAGAAAGCTTTCCCTGGATTTCACCGGTGTCCTTGCGGCCAAAAAATGTTGCGCACCGATCCCCACCTCACGTGTGTCTACTGCCTCGGTGTTGGCCATGACACCTCATCCTGCAGTTTCTATATGGCCTTCCATCCCACATCTCAAACAGGGGAGACCGGAGAAAAGGAATCCTCCGGTGAAGTCCAAGGAGGCTAGGTGGGCACCTTCCACGCCTGCGGGTTCTGCCGATCAGCTGGAGCATGAAGGCATTGAAGAAGAAGCCGCCCGATGCTGCAACCAGAAGCTTCCTCGTTCCACATTCTCTGGCTCCTTCAAGGAGTTGTGCAGTCCCTCCCACCGGGGAGAGGCATCCATGAGCTCGCCTCCTTCCGATCCAGCGGGTGAGGCCGAGCACGTCTTGTCTCGACAAAGCTCTTGAAGGCGAGAGGTCTCAAGTCCCAGAAGCTCACGGTCTCGACCTCGGTCGTGATCGCTTCCTCAACCGCTAGCTTCACAGATCTTCCGTCTGGTCATATGACTGAGGATGTGGCCGATGAGGTTGAGATTGTTCTCAGTGCAGTCGACCCCCTGTCGCCGGCCCTGGTCGACTCATTGGAGAGGACTCCAGTCCTTGTGTTCCCTGATGAGGAGTCCCAGCCCGCTGGTGTCCCCATTGAGGTCACGGTTCCGGACCCACGGGTTTCGTTGGTCCCGCCGGTGTCTCCAGAGCGACCGAATCGGCCTGCCTGATCTCGGTCGAGGTCTAGAACCCCTCATCCTAACGGCTGAGGAAGAGCCATAAGCGCTCCAAAAGAGGTGAAGCCACCTGTTATCCTCGTCCTCCTCCGGATGAGGAGGCTCCGATAGAAACTCTGTCTTCGAGAGACCTTATGTGGCAATAGCTGATATTGTCCAGGCATCATCCGGCTCCTACCCGGCCATTGCCAGCTTTCGCCTCCCTAGGCTGAAGGCACACCCTGGAACCGAGGCCTTTTTTTCCCCGCCCACAGGGCCGGCGCGACTGGCTGTTCGGCCTATACCGGTCTCTCCACCGATAGTGGTGGAGCCACCACCTAAGCAGCCTGTGGGAGGGGCTCCTTCCAAAGAGGTCCAACCAGACACTGGACTACCCTGATGTCTGTTGGTCACGGTCATCCTGGACCGCTCCCGGCGGGTCGAGGGTGATTTGGGTGGCAGGCCGCTGTACCCCGACTCTTCGGACTCCGATGTCACCGGGCTTCACTCTCATCCTGGGGATGATGAGTCGTCCATCAGCACAGGGATGGAGGAAGGTCCTTCCTCCTTCAAAGGGATCTTTCGCCTCATCTCTGATTCCACAGGGATGCCCTTGGAGCCCATCCAACAAAGGCGGAGTACCCCCTCACGGACATCCTCGAGGGGGATATCCCCAAAGGAGGCCTTTCAAACAACATGAAGTCTTGCTATATTATAGACATTAGCAGTTTGATCCAGCTCTAGAACTGCCCCGGAGTGAAATGATTAAAACCATTCCAAAATAGAATTTTGGCACGAGAGCAGCTCTATCTGTGTCATTTCAAACTTGAACTGTCAGATTCTTTACTCCGCCTCAGTGAACAGTCGCTCCGGAGATTTCTCCTTCTGCTCGGTTCATTTCTTGGTTTAAAAGTGTTTTCTCGGTTGGATTTAACTGAGAATAGTTTTATTTAACGCAAAACCGTTCGGTTCAAGCTCTATCTGTGGTAACCGTAAGTAAATGAAGGTTTTGTCTGTGTGGAACTTAAGTTATCGGTTCGGTTTTGAACCGATCAGTGGGTTAAAACTCATTTAAAACTCAAAGTTACTATTTTAGAGTGCGGTTCCCGGTTCTTATCGGTTCTAAAAAGCGGATTTATTACGGTTTCCAATACCGATGACGGTTAGGAACCGATAAAGGGTGTCTTGCCTGCTTTTGCCGTTAAAGGGCAAGTTTTTGGTTAGGCTGGCATTATGTCTGAGAAACCCAAAAGAAAAACCGGGCCCACTGGTTTCAACACTGTGATGTTTGTGGGAAGTCTTTGCCAAGGCTGACCCACACACCTATGTGTTTATTGTCACAGGTTTGACCACCTCAGTCAGACTGCCAGGTATGTGAATTTCCTGCAGCCACCCTGGAAAAAGATTGGGCAGGCTCAGGGCGAGAGACAAAAGTCCGCTGACCGGATGGCCAGCCGGTTGGTGCCAACCGAACCAGAGGAGATACCCTCTGACCAGGGCCAGACTTCCTCAGGCAAAGAAAAGCTGGTTCTGAGGAACCAATTCCAGTAAAGAAAACAAGAAAATCAGCAGGTCTGGAGTCCAAAATTCCTTCTCCAACTGCTGCAGAGATAGCAAAAGCCATACAAATTGTCCAGTCACTGTCTTGGGTCCGTCCGAACCACCACTATCTGGTAAAAGGTCGGTTTGTCCGGTCCCAGTGGTTCAGGATTATGATATTGAGGAATTTTATGAACCAGAGGAAGGGAGGAGGATTATGAACAGTATGAATGTGGCTGGGAAGGTCTGGGTATGCCCATTGAACGGACATCTCCCAGACAGACCTTTAGAATCTCCCCTATGCTGTCTGAGTCCCCATCTCATTTTATGTTTTATAAAAAGTTGCTGAAACCCTCCAGCTTCCTTTAGAAGAGGCTGTGGATGAGCAAGAGGAGCCTGATTTTGTAGAAATGATGGATATTCCAGAGTCTAGGAGATTGTCTATTCCTTTACATAAGTCTTTTAGGAAACAAACAATAAAAATTTTAAAGCTCCTAATTCTGTGCCTCCTGTAGATAAAAGATGGACAGAAGGTATACATTGTCAGGCCCTGATACAGAATTCCTTTCTCAGCAATGCAGTCATGTTGGGGTAGTTCAGGCTGCTGCCTGTGATAAAGCTAATATTCCTTGGCTTCACATCCTCCTGACAAGGATTCAGGAAGATTGATGCCATGGGAAAAAACAATATATGGCAGCCTCTCTGGGACTCAGGCAAGCAAATTATATGGTTTATGTAGCTAGGTATCAGAAATCTAGATGGGATACTGTTATGCAGTTGGCCAAGCAGGCCCATGGCCAGCTGGCTAGTGAACTAGAACAGGTGGCTGCTGATGGCATTGAAGCCTCTAAGGTTCAGTTTCATGCAGCTGTGGATGTATGATGTTTCCTCTAGGGTCATGGCCACATCTGTAGCTTTTAGTTAGGTTGGCCTGGCTCAGGTGTACTAGTTTGTCACAGGATACCCAGACTAAGGCTATGGATTTTCCTGTGGTGGGAAATTCTCTGTTTGGAGAGCAGACAGAGAACTACATGAAGAAGATGGATGAATATGGGACTACTTACAAGAGTGCCCAGGCTAGGGGCTGACCACTCCTCAAGGCATGCCCCAGGGTAGGGGTGAGGCCTTTTCACAGGCCTTTCTACCAGACTCAGGCCTCCTCTGCCTATGCTCAGAGGGCTTCTTCAGAGGCAGGGGCAGGCGAGGGTGGGCAGACCTGCTCCCACCCCCAGCCTAAAGCTCCCTGCAAACAGGCACCTGATGGGGTGCCCAGGGCGATTCTCCTGTACCAGTGGGGGCAGGCTGGCTTACTTCAGTCAGAATTGGGCTTCTTTAACCTCAGACAAGTGGGTTCTGGAAGTAGTAAGCCAGGGTCTGGTTCTCAGCTTCAAAAGTTTCCCAAGTTGAGAAGCAGACTTTTCTACCTGCAAGTGCTTCAGAGACCCTCGCTCTGGAAACAGAGGTCTCATCCTGTTAGCTCTCAGAGCAGTAGAAAGGTTCCTCCCTTGCATCAGGGCAGGGGTCTGTATTCCAGATACTTCCTTACCCAAAAAGACAGGAGAGTGGCGGCCCATTTTAGATCTCAGATATCTGAACAAGCATCTTTTGAAACCAAAGTTCAAAATGGTAACTCTGGCAATGATTTTACCTTCCCTAAGGCCAGGGGACTGGCTAGCCTCCCTGGACCTCAAGGATGCCTATTTCCATGTCTAATCAGAAGATCCCATCGAAAGTACCTCAGATTTGAACTACCCTCAGGTCATTACCAGTTCAGAGCAATGCTCTTGACCCTCTGCTCCAAGGGTATTCACAAAGTGTCTAGCAGTGGCAGTGGCCCACTTAAGGAGGCAGAGGATTGCTGTTTTCCCTATCTAGACGACTGGCTCATTGTAGGCCAGTCCCCAGAACAGGTAAAATCTCACCTGCAGGTCACCCAGCAGCTTCTCACCTCCTGGGTTTCTGCTAAACCTACCAAAGTCGGTTCTGGAACCAGTCCAGGTACTCACCTTTATAGGGGCAGAATTGGACACAAAGCTAGCCAGAGTCTTTCTTCCCCCAGAAAGGGTAAGGAATTTAGTGGCTCTGGCCTCTTCCTTCACTCTGCAGGTCTCTCGACCAGCAAGACACTTTCTGCAGCTCCTGGGGCACATGGCTGCATCCACAGCTGTTGTGCAGGGAGCCAGATTTCAGATGAGAGACATTCAGTTTCACTTGAGAACCTTTTGGTCTCAGAGAAGAGACCCCCTTTCCAAGTTGGTCCCAGTGACTCGAACCTTGATCCTAGCTCTCCAGTGGTGGCAGGATCAGAGCAATTAAAGCGGGGGTCCTCTTCATTTCCCCTTCTCACGACTTGACTCTCACTACAGATGCTTCCCTTCTAGGTTGGGGAGACCACATGGGCGACCTTTCCACTCAGGAGTTTGGTCCCCAGGAATCTCTGCTCCACATCAATTTGCTGGAACTCAGAGCTGTCTTTTAGCTCTTCAAGCTTTTCTGCATCTGTCCACGACAAGGTGATACAAGTCAGAACAGACAACACCACAACAATGCGGTACATCAACAAACAGGGGGGCACTCGGTCTTCGGCCTTGTGCACCGAGGCAATGAAGTTGTGGTCTCTGGCCTATTCCCTGAACACTTCCCTCATAGCAGTTCATCTTCCAGGGAAGGACAATGTCCTAGCGGATGCCCTCAGCGGGATTTCCAGGGCCATCACGAATGGTCCCTGGATCCTCAAGTGCTGGGGATAGTTTTTGCCAGGTGGGGCATCCCTCAGATATTTTTTTTGCAGCCCCAGACAATAACAAACTTCCTCTGTTCTGTTGCAGGCCTCCAGTGCTGGGCTCAGTTCCCCTGGATGCCCTTCTTCTGGATTGGGACGGGAAGTTCCTCTATGCTTTCCCCCCTTTCCTCTCCTGTTCAAAGTACTAGTCAAAATCAGATCTCAGCCTTGCAGGGTGATTCTGATTGCCCCGGATTGGGCCAGGCAGCCCTGGTACCCACTCCTTCTGTCTCTGACAGTCCATCTTCCCCTGTGCCTCCCCAGGAATCACAATCTGTTGACTTGTGCCCAGGGAAGGGTTTGGTATCTGGACCTCAAATCCCTCAACCTCAAGGCCTGGCTCTTGAGGAGTTAGAGTTGCTGATTTACACCTCTCTCAGGGTGTTCTTGAGATCCTAAAGGCTTCCAGAAAGCCTTCCACTAGGACTACTTATAGTTCTAAATGGAAAAGGTTTTCCATTTGGTGTGCTGGGAAAAATATTTCCCCAGAATCTGCTGAATTGCCCATTTTGTTAGATTACATGGTACATCTTAATTCCTTGGGTCTCAGACCAGCTACCCTGAGAGTTCATTTGGCAGCTGTGTCTGCTTTTGTGTCAGCGGGAAAGTCATCCCCTCTTTCCTCTCATCCTGTGTTTTCCAAGTTTTTAAAGGATTACTCCATACTAATCCTCCCTTTCGGGAACCGGCCCCTGCTTGGGACCTTAATGTTTGCATTGCCCAGTTAATGCAACCCCCTTTTGAACCTCTGTCTTCTGCAGAGCTTAAGTACCTAACTTGGAAAATTGTTTTTCTAGTGGCTATCACTTCTGCCAGACACATAAGTGAATTGCAAGCCTTGTCAGTGGAGACTGACTTTATTTCTTTCCACAGGGATAAGGTAGTCCTTAGCACTAATAGGAAGTTTTTGCCTAAGGTGGTTTCAGATTTCCATCTTAATCAATCTATCTCCCTTCCAGTATTTTCACTGATCACTCCTCTTGGGTGAGAGGGGTTGCACAGCCTGGATGTTAAAGAGCTCTTAGTTATTATATAAAGCGTACCAAAGGTCACAGGTTCGAATCCCTCCAACTTTTCCTTACCTATGGTGAAGTTGGGAAAGGCAAACCTGCCACTAAGAGATCAATAGCCAGGTGGATTGTCTCTTGTATCCAATTTATCATCAGAAGTGGGCAGAGCCCCGGTTTGAGGTCTCATTCTACCAGGGGTACAGCTGCGTCTCTAGCTGCTGCCAGAGATATCCTTTATTAGAGATTTGCCAGGCTGCTACTTGGAAAGCGGTACACTTTTACCAAGCATTACTCCCTGGATGTCCAGGCCAGGAGAGATGCTCGCTTTGGCACAGCTGTTCTTAGAGCCTATTCCTAAGTAGGTTCTGCCCCTCCTCCATGGAGGTACTGCTGTGTATTCTGCTAATGTCTATAATATAGCAAGACTTCATGTTGTTTGAAGAAAAAATTACTCACTTTAGTAATGTTGTTTCTTCTAAGGGAGTCTTGCTATATTATAGACCTCCCCCCCAACCTGCCCCTCTCAGAACCTCTACTTGGTGGGGTGTGGGCAACTTAGTGTGGACACTACTTGTGTCCTGTTAGCATTTTGTCCCCTTTGGGACTTTGGGGGTGTGTATGTGTACGCATGTGTGTGTTTTATTATACTTATGTTCCATTTTCATATTATTAGAATGGTGTTAGTATTTCTGGTCCCCTGACTTGAGTCTTGGGTGTTGGGACCATCAATGGTTATTATTATTTAGGTAGCCATTTGGCTAGTGTGAGTTACAGCTTCCACACAGACCTTAGTGACTTTGGCTCCGTAAAGATCTGACAGTTCAAGTTTGAAATGACACAGATAGAGCTGCTCGTGCCAAAATTCTATTTTGGAATGGTTTTAACCATTTCACTCCGGGCAGTTCTAGAGCTGGATCAAACTGCTAATGTCTATAATATAGCAAGACTCCATTAGAAGAAACAACATTACTAAGGTGAGTAATTTTTTCTTCCTGTGGCCGAGGCCATTGTTGGTCCGGCTCTTGAGCTATAGCGGCATCCTGCCTCTTGTCCAGCACCATCTGTCCCCATGGCCCGCAAGTACATGATGCCTATGGGGTCCCTAGCGGGGTTCACAGAGCACCCTTCAGCCGAGAGCCTGGTGACCGCCTCTGTGTTCAGGCGTACTGGCAGTTCGGCCAACACTGACCAACCACCCGATAAAGAGTTCAAGCTTTTGGACTGTTCGGCATGGAAAGTCTATGCGGCTTCCACCTTGGGCCTTCGTCGGGCAAGTTCAGTCATCGTCATGGCACACTTCTCTCATGCCCTTCTCGAGTCATTAGATGAAGTCCTCCCACATCTCCCTGCGGCCATGCAGACCACGGTTAAGCAGGTCTGGGATCAGGGCCGCGCTGTTACCAAACTGCAGCTCCAGACAGCCCTGGACATTGGGGATTCTTGTGCCCGCTCAGTGGCTGCCGCAGTTGCCTCTCGCCGTAGGGCTTGGCTGAGGCTCTCCTCCTTCCCGGCGGATACTCAGCACAAGTTAGCTGATGTACCTTTCCTTGGGACCGACTTGTTCGGCCCAGGAGTGGCCGGTCACCTACAGCACATAGAACAGTCAAATGCCACCTTGGATGCCACTTCTGCTAAAAGTTCTATGGGCAAGAACCAGCAGAAGAAAAGAAGAAGCCTTCGGCACTCTTACCCTGCGGTTCAGCAGTCCTCCTTCCAGGAGGACAGCAACATCAGCATCTACAGCAGGCTCAAACTTGGTGCTCTCAGCCCAAGCCTGGACTAACAGGGCCGTAAATGAGTCTGAAGCTCAGGTCCTGGAGCCTCCTCCTCCTCCAAGCCTGCTCAGTGACGGGGTGGGGGTTGCCACCCTTATTCCTGTCACGCCAGCTCTGGGTCTTCCCGTGGGGGGCCGGCTCCGCCACTTTCTTTTCGCCTGGTCCGCTATCACCACGGACAGGTGGGTTCTTGAAGTGGTCGGTCAGGGACTGCCTCTGGAATTCGGGCAGTACCCTCCCAGCTGAGCCCGCGCCTCTCGGGAAGAACGGATTTCCGCACACACCCAGTCGCTCAGTTCCTCCTCAAGGAGACAGTAGCCCTCGTGGCGGATCCTTCAGCAGACCCAGGCTTTGTCTCCAGGTACTTCCTGGTGCCCGAGCAGACGGGGGACTGGCGCCCCATTCTAGATCTCTATGACCTGAATCAGTATCTCAGGTCACGCACCTTTCGGATGGTCACTCTGTCCCAGATCTTACCATCCTTGGAGCGAAACATGTGGTTCTGTTCACTGGATCTGCAGGACACATTCTTTCACATCCCAATCCGTCCTTCCCATCAGTGGTTCCTCTGCTTCAGGGTCGAGAGGACCCTGTGCGAGTTCCAAGCCATGCCGTTCGGCCTGTCATTGGCCCCACGGGTCTTCACCAAATACATTGCAGTGGTGGCGGGACATCTCCGGCATCGGGGGGGGGGTGTCAGAATTTACCCCTACCTCACCGATTGGCTCCTTGCAGGTTCCACCCAGCAGGAGGTGGAGAGGTCCAGGGATCTGCCCTCCAAATATGCTTCCAACTCGGCCTCCTGATCGAGGCCAAGTTGTAACTCCTGCCTTCTCAGGTGATGGTCTTCATCGGGGCAGAGCTTGACTCTTGTCAAGCCAGAGCTCGGCTCCCTGCGGACAAGGCGGAGTATCTCTCCTCCTTTGCCCAATTATTTCTGGTTGGGCACTTGCGCCCTGCCCGGGACTTTCTGCACATTCTGGGTTACATGGCAGTGTGCACCTCGGTGGTCCACTGGGCCCAGTTGCACATGCACTCCCTCCAGTGGTTCTGATGTCAGCTGCTGTAACAGCAGTAACCAAATCTGCCAAAGCCAGAAGAGCGCGACCAGGATCATATGGACCCCTTCTGCCTGCAGCTTGAGCAGTATCCTGTGAAGAAGTGGGAAGGAAGGGAAGGCATACAGAAACCTCCCTGTCCAAGAGAGGGACAATGCATCTCGCCAAAAAACACCAGGCCGTGGATCTAGCGAGCAGAAATTGGGCAGTTTGACGTTGCGTGGGGTCGCAAAGTGGTCCAGTTCTGGCCTACCCCACCTTCCGAAGAGGTCATCTATGACCTCTTGCAGTAGTTCCCATTTGTGGTTCTGAGATCGAGAGCGGCTTAGGCTGTCTGTGAGGACGTTATGGATCCCTGGAACATGGACTGCAGTGAGATCCAGGCTGTGATCCACTGCCCAAACCCATACTCTCACTGATTCTCTGCATAGGGGTAAGAAAGAGTGCCCCCTTGCTTGTTGAGATGGAAGACTACTTGGATATTGTCTAAATGGACCGTAAGGAGCCCCAGTAAGAGTACCCCTTGAAAAGCTTGTAGGGCATACAGGACGACTCTTATCTCTAAAATGTTTATGTGGAAAGACCGTTCCATGGAGTTCCAAGAGCCCCTCGTCTGGTGAGATGCCAAGTGTGCTCCCATCCCAGTCCTGAGGCATCTGTCATCAAAATTTGTTGGGACTGGGACATTGGAAGTGAACCCTTTGTCTAGATGAGCCGGGTTACCCACCAAACCAGGGACTGACAAACCGCACTGGAGACTTGGATCAGCTGATCGAGATCGTCCATGCCTTGGTCCCATTGAACTCTGAGGTTCCACTGCAGGACCCTCGTGTTCAAGCGAGCGAGGGGCACTGTGGTTATGGCTGCAGCCATATGGCCCAAGAGCTGCAGAACCACTCTCGCCAGGATCTGGTCCAAGGCGATCACCCTGTGAGCAGCCTCCCTTAGCCTGACTGCTCAGTCTTCGGGAAGAAAGGCTTTCCCTTGGGCAGTGTCCAGGACTGCTGTGATGTACTGTAGCCTTTGGGTAGGTCATGGGCATGACTTAGAAAGATTGAGAGTGATACTCAAGGTTTGAAACAGACTGAAAGTCTCCCCCAGCATTTGACGCAATTGGTCTTCTGACGAAGCTATGAGAAGCCAGTCGTCCAGGTAGGGGTAGACATAATGACCCCTTCTCCTGAGGGCTGCTGTCACTACTGCCAGGCACTTGGTAAAGACCCTTGGTGCCAATGAAAGGCCGAATGGAAGCACCCTGAACTGGCAGTGCTCTCCTTGGAAGGTAAAGAAAGATGCTTCCCATGGGACGGCAGGATCTTTATATGCATGTAAGCATTCTGCATGTCCAGGGAGCAGAGCCAGTCTCCTTGATGGAGCATGGATAACAGGCTTGCTAATGCCACCATTCTGAACCATCTGTATTCAGTAAAGATAATCAGCTGGCTTAGATCCAGAATGGGATGGAGGTCCCCTGTCTTCTTCAGGACTAGGAAGAAGTGGGAGTAATACCCCTGCCCTTTTGATCTTGGGGTACCTCCTGAATAGCTCTTTTTTGAGCAATGCCTGTATCTGTGCAGTAGAAGAGTCACGTGGGAGGGGCAGTGGGAAAGGATCAGGTGGGCTGTCGGTGGAATCTGGGTGAACTCCAGAGAGTCCCTCTTCGACTATCTGGAGGACCCATTGGTCTGTGGTGATGCTGACCATCCTGATCGGTAAAGGGAAAACTTCCTCCCTACAGCCTCCCTTGCACCTCTGTCGGAGGAGGGGTGGTAGGCAGGCAGTCATGCCACAATGGAGGGTGGGTAAAGGGGTCTTTGCACTTTTGGGGCCCTGGGTACCCAGGGAGGCGAGGAGAGCCTCTTCTCTAAATCCCCTTTGGCTGCGGTTGGCGTCTGCCCTGTTGTCCTTAATTCTTCGAAAGGGTCGCCGAGCTGTTAGTGGTTCTGACCTGTACATTTGATGTACGTCAGACACTGCCTTGATGGAATCCTGAAGCCTTGTTTATGAGCTTTTCTGTGTCTGTGCCAAAAGGATGGGCCCTTGAAAGGTGCATCCAATGTGGCATCCTGCAAGTCTTGATGGAAACCAGAGACCCTCAACCAGACATGTCTCCTCATACATACCCCGGTTGCTGCTGCCCTGGCTGCCATATCTGCTGAGTCAAAAGAACTCCGCAGTACATGTTTGTCAGTGTCAGTGCCCAACTGGTTGACAGCCATGAGTTCTGACTTGCCATTCAAGTCTGGCTGGGCTTTCACCAAATACTTAGCCTTACTTCAAAGGGATTTTTGGTATCTGAGCTTGTGCGCTAAGAAATTCAGCAACCTGACCGTGCAGGTGGCTGATGAATAGACCTTGCAGCCCATCTGGTCCAGCTTCTTCGACTCTGGATCTGGGGACTGCGCGCTCATGTGCCTTGGCTACTTCATTTTGCCATGTGCTGCTGGGAGCACCATAGAGTCAGCCTTCAGTTGTTCACGTAGGTGGGTCTCCCCCTTGGGTGTTTTTTTTAGAGCCAGTCCGCTGTTCTGGTCATGGTTGCAGTGGTAGCTGGATGCTTCCAGGTCAACTTTGTAATGTCCTGGAAAAGTTCAACAAGTGGGGCGATGACCGGGGGTTTTGGGTCGTTTGCCCTGAGGAATTTAGCCAGGCAGCGATGTTCTGTGTCAAGCTCCTCCGTATCCCATTGATTAAGGGACTGGATGTGTCTTATTACATCCAGGAAGGACGGATTATCCGGGGGTGATTGTGGGGAGCCCATATTTTGATCTAGAGAGGGTAAGGGTAGCTTGTCCCTGAGGAATAGTCTGAGTAGAGTCTCCTGCATCTTCCCGAAGAAGAGTGCAGCTGTCCCATGGAGGAGGAGCAGACGAAGGGTGCCTCTTCCGATCACTTGGAGCTGGTAACCGCCGGTTGTCATCCCTGGACAACGTCGATCTGGCATTGGTAGAGGTTGCCTGGGTCTCTGAGCGATGGCTTCCTGGGCAGTACTGGAACAGGGGATGGTTCCCTTGGCCTGGGCAACAAGTCCTCCTTGATGGTGTTCCACAACGCATTAAATAGAGCCCCTACTTCTGCCAGGACAACTGGTGGTGGTGACGGCTCTGGGGTAGGAGGGACATTTGAGGGCCTGGCGCCAATGTCTGGTCCTGAGGCTCCTTTCCTTCAGGTGCCTCAGGCGTAGGGCCATGGGGCCTTATCCGGCAGTGCAGAGCCTCCTTGGGGTCTGGGCGTCCGGTTCCTTAGGAGGAGGAAGAGGGGGTGTCCTGTTATCTTTAGGCCTAGGTGTCTTATCCTTTGGGGCACTGAGCATTTCATCTGATGCCTAGTCTTTCGAGGAAGACTGACGCTCTTTCAGTGGCGGCACCTGGTCTGTTTCCAGCGCGGAGTCAGAGTGGCCCATAGTCTGTTGACCCTCTGAGGCCAACGTCGCCCTGTCTTCAGGTGAAGGAGGCGTTTGGTACCTGATGGCCTCCTGGCATCTGGAAGAGTCGTCCGACTCCTTATGCCTGTCGAATGACCTTGAGGACTTTCGTGCGGCAGTATCTGCTTTCTTGCCTGAGAGAGATGCCTGTCCCTCTGGTTCATCAAGCAAGCATGATATGCTTGTGGAGCCTAAGGGCCAAGGGGTACTTAGCAGACGAATCACCGTGAGTAGAAGACTTCTACCTTTGGAATGGGAGGAGGCGGTAGTCTTCTTGGAGAAGCCCCAGCAACAGCTGTTGAACCTGGGGAATGGATTCTGACCTCCTGCCAGAGGTGAAAGAAGCAGAAGGTCTGTGAGGGGACATAGGTGGGATTCAGACCTGGCTCTCTTCTTATCCCTGTGGTGATGTTTCCACCCGATCTCTTCTCTTTTGGGAGGAGTCCCCAGCTGAAGAGGAAGCGTTGTCCCAAATGGGTCCTCTGCATGGCGGTCACTTGTTGCTCCAGCAGGTAGGCCTTGAGTGTCTTTAGACAGCGATGTTGGTCTTGTTGTTGAATTTCTGGCAGTGCGGGCAGTCTGGCAAGTGGTCGGGGCCTAGGCAGATCAGGCAGGCGGAGTGGCCGTCCCTCGCCAGGATCTGTTTATCACTCTTACACTTCGATTTCCGCCACTGAGAAGATGAAGAAGACATGCACTGGAACTGGAAAAGAAACTGATGGACAAAAGGTAATGAACGGTAATTGCACAAGGTGCAAAATAGCGGTCGACTGCGAAAAAAGACGTTCGTGGAGCCGATGTTAGTGGGTCGACATTGGGAAAAGAACTGATGTGATGCCTGAGGACTGCCCCCTTTATACCAACGCTGACATCGGGTGGAGCCAACATCAGGGGCGGTCCCCTGCCATAGACTGCTAGCTAGAAGTTTTCCATGGGGTCCTAACACTTGGCGGGTTAGTCCTATTAGTATTACCTGCTGGAAGAGCTCCCTCTTGAAGTAAGATCCCTCATTTCCCTGCAGTATAGTACAGCATATTGTGATATACTGCAGCATTACTGTGTCGCATCATGGGTGGTGCCACTGTACCTGCACATGAAAAGAAACTTGCTGCATCATTTCATGTCATGCAGCCCTTGAAGCAAGTCATTACGAGAACATGTACCAGCATACTAAAGGGAACGTACTGTCCAATTTATGGCATGTAGCCCTTGAAGCAAGGCATTACCAGATCATGTACCTGTCTACACTGCATGAAAAATCTGTAATGTTTTGAAACCATTACAGACTGAAAGGCCCTGTCTACTCTACCCTTGGAAATCCCCTCTGTAACGTTACAGAGGGTCCAAACAGTTACCGTAACAGTTTGCATTTACACTGGTAACATTACAGAATGCGTTTTCATAACGTTACAGAAACCTGTTGTGAGGTGGTTTCAACAACGGCTTCTGTAATGGTTTCAAAGCTCTGTTTAACCTGTCTACACTACACAATCCTGTAACATTTTCAAACTGTTTTCAGTGGCAGTGTGGATGCACTGTAACGTGTTCAGTCTGTACCGGTTTCAGAACATTACAGATTTTCAGTGCAGTGTAGACAGGGCCAAAACGTTAATGCTTCCACCCTACCACTGATAACGTTACAGGATTTTTACTTATGTAGAGTAGACAGGCCCAAGATATCAGTTTTCAACAGCGGTTTGGAAAGCTTTCTTAACGTTACCAGTATAGCGCGAAACCATTCACGGTAAGGGTTTGGACCCTCTGTAACGTTACAGAAGGATTTTCTTGGTGTAGTGTGGACGAGCCTAAAGGGACCTGATGCCCCACTGTGTGACATGCATCCCGTAGCAAGCCAATAGCAGATCATGTAACTGTAAACTTAAAGGAACTTACTGAGGCTCAAAATGATAGGGTTCACTCCTTAATGAGAGCTAATTTTCTGTTTGCATTTTTTTTCTTTTTCAGAAAACTTCAATCCTCTTTTCATGAAAGCCGATCTTGGATGGGGCACCCACACTGGAAGCTGTGGTCATGTGATGCATGACCCTGCTGGCAAAAGTATGTATGTGCAGTGAAATGTTGGTAGATTGCTAAAGAGAAAAGAGACACAGACATGCTTCTGTTTCAGGTCCTGGCCATCAGCTGGATCTCAGAGTTACCCAGTTTGATTTATTTATAAGTTTTCCCAAGAAAGCATACTGAACTAAAAACAACTCTTTTACTGATGCATTCTGGGGTGGAGAAGGAAACGCATCAAAACTTACATTTATTTTTTTTATTTAAGCTTTTGTTAACCCAGTAATTGTTAGAGCCAAGGCCCGTTTTCAAACACGACTACTGGTGTGGGACAGATGAATGAATACAGGGCAGTGGACATGTAATTAGTGATCGGAGGACTTGCTGGGCTACTTCTGTGATGTTTCTCTCTCAGCGTTATTGATTGATTTAATTCATTTATGTATTGATTGTCTGATCAACTGATTGATCTAAATGTTTTACCAGGGTTGCCAACTTGACTTTATGGGAAATCCTTTTACAAACTGGGCCTTGGGCCATTTACGCAGTATTGTGCATGCAGTTCAGTCGTAAGATAATGCCTTTAAAACAGAGTAATGCAAAAGGTAGTGGTGATTCCCCATTGCCTGGAAATCAAGAGCAGTGGGGTTGTTGATTGGTGGAGGCAGGGCCACATCATTTCTTGGCACTTATTATGCACTGTCCATGAGCATAAGAGCAAGGTACAGAGCACTGGTATCAAAACTGGTATCAGTAGAATTGAGGGTGATGGGGAAGATGTACTTTTTCATCCAGAGAGTGGTAAACCTGTAGAAAAGATCCCAAAGGAAGCAGTGCAGATGACTGGGAGTGTTTTTCGTTTAAACTCCTGTTGGATCTGTTCATCAGTGAGAATACCATTACTGGGTACAGCATTGAATTCACTGGGGAAGGGCTGGTTCCCTGAGGTTTCCAGTTATTTCGCATGATAGTAAATGCAGCTGCCTGGATGGCAGGAGGAAACATGTTGTACAGTTAATCTTTTTTGTCTAGCATTTTCCGTTGATGTGTAGTACAGGTTAGTGGTGCAGTAAAGGTTGTTCTTCAAGGAGCAGGGTTTTAAATAATTGATGAGCAGTTTTTTTCTTGGGACAATACTAACTGTTCAGAAAGTATTTATATAGGTTTCCTAAAAGTGTTATGTTTGTTAAACACAGTGAGACAGATGCTCTGCATTTTCACAATGTTTTAGAACTTTTATGAGCAAAACGCTAATCAATTTTTAGAGTTAAATAAAACCCTGAGGAGAGTTTCAGATGATTTTTTAAAAACAGGCAGGATGTAAAATAAATATAAGGTAGCAAAAAATGATAGTGTGGTGTGTCACAGTGCTTTAACAATTAATAGTGGAGACCAGATGGCTAGTGCACTGGTAGTGCTACTAATTATCCTCCAGATGACCGGGGTTCACACCCAGTACCTGGGATGTCTGGTGCCAACCGGTGAGACAGGGTTTTGGTATCAGTCCTGGATGTCTCCTGCTTTGCAGTGGGGAGAGTACCTTCTTCTGAAGCACAGTAGCCCTCTGGTGGTCCAGGGGAGAGAGGTGGTTTTGTGGGGGAAGGAACTGTCTCTTACTGAGCAGCCTTATGTCTTTGTGCACCAGTTCACCTGTCATACGACAAGGAGCCATCACGCACCCAGAGCAGGGTCAGTAGTGGAGTTCTAAAGGAGGGGGTAGGGTGTCTTACCCCTCATGATGGCCCTGCTTGGCAGAACGCTGGGTTGCTGTACAGGAGTGCACCTTGACGGAGGGATGAAGGCTGTGTTTCTGAGCTAAAGAAACTTGAGGACAGATCTGTAACATATATAGTTCCCCATATCCCACTCCACCCGTCTAGGCTGTCTGGCATGTTCTCAGAGGTTCCACCCTGTTTTCCCATCCAGTTGAAAGGTAGTATATCCCCAGAGGCCTGGGCAAACCTCTTGGGTCCCACCTCTGTGTGTGTGTGTGTGTGTGTGTGTGTGTGTGTGTGTGTGTGTGTGTGTGTATGAGTTGCAATTTACTGGTTCTGGGCCAGAGTTAGGAGTGAGCAAAGGCAGAAAAGGAGTGGTGTTCAAGAGTTCGAAGAGCAAAAAAGGGACATGTGAGGAGAGATGGAAGGATGTTCTCAGGATAGTCCGGGGTTGGGGGGTTGTTTAAAAATGAATAATGAATCTGAACACTGTCACCGTCTTATAACTTGACTTC
The DNA here is from genome assembly GCA_016271365.2 of Neoceratodus forsteri. Classification (NCBI taxonomy): domain Eukaryota; kingdom Metazoa; phylum Chordata; order Ceratodontiformes; family Ceratodontidae; genus Neoceratodus; species Neoceratodus forsteri. The sequence goes on from CM028134.1 coordinate 1,020,768,098, forward strand.
TTTGTCCACGTTGATGCCATCCATGCCAGACTCTGCCCTAAACTAGGTGTCCGGTACTGCAACGAGGACTGCCTGGCCCCCCCAGGTTCGCTGGGAACTGGTCACTGAAATGATTCTCCTGGTCTTTGACCCCAAACTGGGGTGGAAATGATGAAAAAGGAATTTGCAAGGTTGGAGGAATGGTCAAATGTATGGCAGCTTAGATTTAACGCAAAGAAGTGCAAAGTAATGCACCTGGGAAACAAAAACCCAGGGGAAGAGTACACAATGAGGGGTGAGATACTGACAACAGCAAAAATCGAAAGGGACCTGGAGGTAGTCATATCAGATGACCTAAAGGTGGGCCAGCAATGTGAGAAGGCAATAAGGAGGGCTGGGGGGATACTGGGATGCATAGGGAGATGCATCACCAGTAGAAAACAGGAAGTTGTTGGCCCTCTGTACAGTCAGTTGGTGAGACCCCATCTGGAGTACTGTGTACAGTTCTGGAGACCCCTCCACAAAGACATAGACAAGGGTGGAGGCTGTCCAGAGGAGGGCAACTAAAATGGTGCAGGGTCTGCACCTGAAGACATATGAAGAAAGACTAAAGGAGCTTAAGATGTATAGCCTCGAGGAGAGGAGGGACATGATAGAAACTTTCAAATACCTCAAGGGAATCATCAAAGTCAAGAGGTAGCATCTTTCAGAAAAGATGTGCAAGAACAAGGGAGCACAATTTGAAGATAGAAGAGTGCGGCTCAGAGGTAATGTGTGGAATTTTCTTCACAGAGAGGTTGTAGATGCATGGAACGGCCTTCCTGAGGAGGTCGTGAGAGTCAAAAATGGGGAATTCAAGAATGCATGGGACAGACATAAGGCAGTTCTAGTGGGGGTAGGAGGAAGTAGGCTGTTGGTTAACTAGGAACTGCAGCTTATCCGTTAGGTAGGGAAATGGGCAGACTAGGTGGGCCCAAGCGGTCCTTATCTGCCGTCAAATTGTATGTTTCTATGACTATGTGGACATGGTCTATGGCAACACCCCCACCTCCTCCCTTGCCAGACATGACACGCTCTGCAATGCGTTTTGCCGCTTCACTACAAACTCATCCCCTCGTACACATCACTGCTCACTCTACTCTTCCCATCCTCCCACTCCCCTCACATCACCAATTCCACTGCACCTCATTCCTATCTAAATTCTGATTTGGGTCCTTCCCCTTCTATCTCAGCTCCTCCTCTATCCCATCCTCTCCTCCTCCCACTTCCTCCCGGCAGAGGATCCATACCTTCTTCATTCCTCACCCTCACATCTCTGTTCCTGCCCTTCCCTCCCTCTGGAACATGCACCACTCTTTCATCTGGTTTCCTCCTCTATCACAGCCCATAGATACCACCTAAGGCACTTTCCTGGTCCCACATCTCACTGACGGCCCCCCTCCTAACCCTAACTTCTACCTCCTATCCACCCCTAGCAGTCTTCTCCCTGTAGTTGGCTTTGACAAAGGCAGACTTCTGTCAGGCTACGGCACTACAACCACCTCCTCAGGTGTGACACACTTTACTCCATACTTCTAGGATTGTGGTGTATTTACTACTCCTTTGTCTGGACCAATTGTAAATTGTTGCCTGTTGTACTTCTCCAGTAGCTGTTACCTGTTAGTATGCCCTGCAAACTAAGCTGTCTCAAATTGCTCACTGATGTGTGACTGATGTACTGTCTTGCTTGTACTACCCTCCCCTTTTGGGTTGCACCTAGAAGCGAGGCTCGATTCAGTGTGCCTGTCTCAGTTAACAATTTTCAATAAATAAATGTTAGATTTGGTCAGTGCAGCAGCTGAATTGCAAGACCAATGAGTTATACAGAGGTAGTTTGCCTGCAGTAATGTAGTGCAACCAATGGTTCTATAGCACTGTAAAGCCAGAGATCTCACGTTTGGCTCCCACCAGGCCCTCTGCATGACATTGAGCAAGTCACATGACCTCCATGTGCATTAGCCCTGCTGAGTTTACATCACTCCACTGAAAACCAGATCTTCCAAGAATCAGTTTTCTGCATTGAGCCCCACTGTTTGGTCTTTTTTTTTTTACATATCTCAAAGTGTTAGGACCCAGTGGGAACAAGAACTTTTGGGGCTTGCAAGTGCTGTACGTATTCGCACAGCACTGCACATGGTGCCACATGCACTAGTCCTATAAATAGTGCATACTGGCCACAACGGCAGGGGAAATGGAACTGATGTGGTTGAGAGCTTACCTCATCAGGGAACCAAAACTTTAGGTTCCGCTCATGTAGGCCTTTTAATTTCTAGTTCATGTTTACTTTTGCAGTATGTCCTTTTTTCTCAGCTGTATGTACGTGATTTAGCTGATCTTCCTGGACATAAAGTCTCCACCACTCATTCACACTAATGGGAGTATACCAGAGGCGCTAGGACCCAGCGGGAGCAAACGTTTTCAGGAGGGCTGGTGCCTAAGATGGAGATGCGAGGAAGCGGCACTGTGAGCCCGGCGCATGCAGTAATGACTGTCTTGGCATCGACCCTCCAACCGCCTCAGTTCCTTTTTTTCGTCATCGAGTGCGCTTCAGTGACTACGTCGCTCGCCCACTGGAAGTTAAACTTCACTAGCAGCTTAGTTCAGTTTATTATTTTGTATATGTTATCTCTGTCAGTACCGATTATATTTATTACTTCTAACTTGTACAAGAGAAGTCTATAGCCTTTCGCTGATAGAGTCGACCATGAGTGGGTCAGGTGACGGTAGGGAGACTTCGTATAAAAGCTGTTCAGTCAGCCAGGCCGGGTCCGGTCCACCGCCCTCGGTCTGACAACGGACGGTCCAGTGCTCAGGGGATGGCAGTCCCAGCTTATAAACAGAAAGCGGTCCCATTCTTGGCACCGTTTGACCTCAGTTCTTCTTTGACACATAGGTGAAGAAGAAACTGCCGCTGCCTCGAGGTCACCCTCTGATCTGCCTGCGTAGATGGTGGTTATAGGGCCAGGGCCGATCTCCACCTCTGTCAGAGTTGCCGGTTTCTGTCTCTGGTAGCCGACCTCCTCGACACCGGAGCGCCTCTCTGCCTATTGGAGGAGCTTCTGATGAGCAGTTTTACCAGTGGGCTGCTCTTATGGAGCAATGGGCTCGGAGGTTGGTCCGATTGCCTGAACCGGCCAGTCCGACACCGGGGCCTTCGGGCCGTTCAGTTTCGAAAGGGCGGGTGGGGTGGTTGGGCCTTCTTAGTCACGTGGTGCCGCCTTCGGTACCATTGACTCTGTGTTCGGGTGTCTGTCCCCATCACATAGCTGTGGCACAGGAGTCGACACTGATGCCTCTGTCTCCTGCCATTTTTCCTTCCAATCGTAGTTTTCATACTCGTGGGACATTACCGTCATCTGCGGTGCCGACTTCCTTGGTGCCGGGGGCTCGGTCAGTGCCATCTGCGGTGCCGCGGGCTCTGTCGGCACCATCTATGGCACCACACCCTATGTCGGTGCTGTGTGCAACGCCGTTTCCTTTCACGGCACCTTCTTTGTTTTTGGCGCTGTTTTCCTTGACTGCACTGGGGATGAGTATGTCACCATCTGGTCTTCAGGGGTTTTCAACTCCGATTCTTACCTCCTCTTCCTCCTCTTGATTTTCACTCCTTTCCTGTCTATATAGTCCCCCGCTGGACTGTCAGGAGATGATTTTGAGCCTGATCCAGCTCTTCACTTGGGTGATGATTTTGATCCTGACACTGCCCTGGGGGCAGGGGTCAATCTCCTGCGGAGCCTATTATTGAGGACCTTTTCTTTAAGTCTCTGTTCAAGAATTTAAATTGTACTCTTTCTCTCCAGACCACAGAAATCGATCCTTGGAAGCTTTTGCATCTCCAATATCTTCATGTCCCGGAAATCCCTATGGATTTAACCCCTCCGGTACAGCCCTCTTTCAAGACCCTTTCACAGATGGTGTGAAAGAATCCAGCTCTCATTCCTTCTGTGGCCAGGTCTATAGATAGGAAGATGCCCCTCCCAAGGATCGCCCCATTTTGGACTCACAAGCCTTTTCTGATGCCATTGTCGTCCTGGCAGAAAATAAGGCTGTTCTGCCTCAGGAATCTACAACCTGCCCAATAAACAAAGAATCTCACAAGATAAACACCTTGGGTAAGAGAGTCTTTGCTGCCTCAACCCTGGGCACACACACTGCCAGCTACCAGGGCTATTTTTCTCAATATGAGTACGTCCTTTAGCATTCGCTCAAAGCAATGGTAGAAGCTCTGCCCAAGTCGGAGGTGAACTCGAAACTACTGTACTTCAAACCATAACTAGGGGTATCGAGTCCAATAACCAACAGGTTAAAGCTGTCATGAATGCCTTCGATACCGCTTCCTGGGCGGCGGCTGACATTTGCACCCATCGCCACTCTTGGCTGCGTACTTTTGACTTCACGAATGACACCCAGCAGCAAGTCATGGCCTTACCTTTTGACAGTATGTATTTGTTTGGACCTCAGGTGGAGCAAGCACTATAGGCCACACGGAAGACTAGGTCTGCCATTAAGACAGCCAGACCTACACCCATCTCCTCCCGAGGGGGTGGAAATAAGCACCAGTTTCACAACCGTCCAGTCCTTTCGGGCAAAGGCAGAGGAGTTTAACAGAAACCAGAACCCTCAGCCACAGAAGAAAAGAGCAGCAAGGCACAAACCCCAAAAAGCGCAGCATACCTTCTGGGTTCCAGCCCAGGTCTCACCTCAGCTGTCCGAGGGGGACTCCTCAGCAGTAGGAGGATGTCTGACTCTGTTCTACAACCAGTGGAAATCTATAACATCAGACAAATGGGTCCTCAGGATAATCCGTGAGGGGTACTCTCTGTCTTTCAGAAACCCTTCCGGATCATCCTCCCAAACGACAGCCCAGACTGTCGGTGGTACAGTCAGACCTTCTTGCTTCCGAAGTACAAGACCTTCTGAACAACAAGGCAGTAGAAGTAGTTCCACTGGATCAACGAAACACAGGTTTCTACTCCCATTACTTTCTGGTCCCAAAGAAATCCGACGGCATGCGCCCCATTCTGGATCTCAGAAAGTTAAACAAGTTCCTTCACAAGGAGAAGTTCAAGATGATATCACTCTGTACCCCGTTACCTTTGATTCATCGACACGATTGGCTAGTCTCCCTGGACATGCAGGATGCCTACCAACACATTCTCATACACCCAAAGTACCACAAATACCTAAGGTTCGTGGCATTGGGTCAACACTATCAGTTCAGAGTCCTGCCCTTTGGGCTATCCTCGGCGCCTCGAGTTTTTACAAAGTGTTGTGGAATTCTTACGGCGCACCTCAGGAAAATCGGAATAAAAGTGTTCCCATATCTGGACGACTGGCTCCTAGCAAGTCCCTCCAGGCAAGAGACTCTGGAAGCCGTGGCCACGGCCTCAGACTTCCTCACGTCCATGGGAGTCCTACTGAACCTCAACAAGTCGCAGTTGCAGCCCTCCCAGAAGCTCCTCTTCATAGGAACTCTTCTGGACACCTTCTGCACAAAGGCTTTTCTTTCAGAGGACAGAAGGAGTGATATCTTACAGATGGCCCAATACATCAGAGAACACAGCTCAGTTCGAGCTATCTCGATGCGACGGATGCTGGGCCTCATGGCATCCTCGGTGTTCACTGTACCCTTGGTCTGTCTTCACATGAGAGCCTCTCAGTGGATGCTCAGTGGTCTCCAACCACTCACCCTCAGTCTTTTCTCATCAAAGTGATGGAACCTCTGAAGAGGTCGCTCACCTGGTGGTCTCAGGAAGACAACCTTCTGGAAGGATATCCCTTCACCCCTCTGGATTATCAGATCTCCATTACCACAGGTGCGTCTCTGACTGGTTGGGGAGCTCACTGGCGGGATCTCCACATCCAGGCTACGTGGACTCTGGACGAGTCTCAACTTCACCTAAATGTCCTGGAAATGAGAGCTGTCCTCTATGCAGTCCAAGCTTTGGAGGACATTCTCTGTCAAAAGAACATTCTCCTTCAGACAACAAGGCAGTGATGTACTACATCAAAAAGCAGGGTGATGCACACTCTTACCCATTATGCAGGGAAGTAGTGAGAGTGTGGGAATGGTGCCTGGAGCACAAGGCTCTGATTCAGGTGGTTTACCTGCCAGGAGTACAAAACGAGCTGGCAGACCATCTCAGCAGAACGGAGGCGGATCCTCACGAGTGGTCTCTCTACTTAACTGTCGTTCAGTCACTCTTCAAAGAGTGGGGAACTCCAGACCCGGACCTTTTTGCTTCCCCATTCAATGCAAAACTGACTCTCTTCTGCTCCAGAAATCCAGGACCTGGCATTTTTTGTCAGGATGCGTTCAGGCTGCGGTGGACAAAACGCTTTCTCTACACTTTTCCTCTTCTTCCTCTCATTCAGAAGGTGCTGCTCAAATTGGAGTCTCGGGGGCAGAATGATTCTCATTACCCCCTTCTGGCCTCAGCAGATATGGTTCCCGCTACTCAACAGGCTATCGGAAATCCCCCCAAAAATGCTTCCTCTTCAGACGAACCTTCTGACCTAGGATCCTGTGGTCCATCCCAACCTGAGGTTGCATCACCTTCACCTTCGGCTCCTGAACAGATAGAGGTGAATAGGTTCAATGTTTCTGGTAGAGTTTCAGATATTCTTTTGGCTGTGCACAAGCCGGCCACTAGAAAAACCTACACAGCTTAAAGCGTTTCTCTATCCTGTGTGCAAAATCTTCTTGGAACCCTTTTTCCTGCCCACCTAATAAAGTCTTGGAGTATTTCCTAGATCTCTCAAACATAGGTCTGCAGTACTCCACAGTCATCTTTGTGCCATTTCGGCATATCATGAGCTGGTACTTTCCATATCACCGGCCCATTTGCCCGTAGTTAAGACATTTCTTAGGGGTATTCTGCATACTAGACCTCCTACTAGATGTCCCGTTGCAGCCTGGGTCATTAACCTTGTGCTTGACATGCTCACTTGTAAACCTTTCGTGCCTCTAGCTACTTACGAGTTGAAGTTCCTCACTTGGAAACAGCCTTCCTGGTGGCCATTACTTTGGCCCGTACACTGTATTTCACAAGGACAAAGTAGTTCTTAGGACTCATGCTAAATTTCTCCCTGAGGTTGTCTCAGAATTCCATCTAAACCAATCTATAGTTCTTCCTGCCTGCTTTGCGAACTTCCAGAATGAAGGGGAGCATACCCTTCATTCGCTGGATGTCAATAGAGCGTTGCGATTCTATCTAGATAGAACGAAAGAAATTCGCAAGGCTCAACAACTGTTTGTTTCCTTTAGCGAGACCCGACTGGGTCAGCCTGTCGCTATTAGATACATTTCAGCGTGGCTGGTGGCATGCCTTTGCCACTGCTATTTTATGGCACAGGTCAAACTGGAAGGCAGAGTATACGCTCACTCCACCAGAGCAGTCGTGGCATCTCTGGCCATTGCAGATATTTGCAGTGCGGCTACCTGGAGCTCCGTGCATACTTTCGTTAAGCACTACACCTTGGACGCCCATGCCAGACAACATCTATCATTTGGCAGGACCATTCTTAACGGACTTCTGTCCTAAGCATGTGAGCTCTTTCTCTTCTGCCACCCGTCTCAGGGGGAGGGGATTATTTAGCTCAGTACTCTCCCATTAGTATGAATGAGTGGTGGAGACTTTATGTCCAGGAAGATATGGAAATTACATATCTACCGTAAGTCTTGATCTTCTTGGATGAAGTCTCCGCCACTCATTCACACGCCCACCCACCATCCCCCGAGCTCACTTCTCTGTTTATGGTCTTCACTCCCTCAATGGATGAGCTATGAAGACTTGATTGTGGACCCTTCTTACACGGGTTATTCGGACTGTCTTATGTCCTATTTTTAGGTTAGTCCTGTCTAGGTTAGTTACGCTGCACCTCCTCAGAAAAAAAGGTACTGAGGCGGTTGGAGGGTTGACTCTGAGATAGTCATTACCGCACATGCCAGGCTTGCGGTGCTGCTTCCTCGTGGCTCCATCTCATACGCCAGCCCTCCTGATAAAGTTTGCTTCCACTGAGTCCTAGCGCCTCTGGTGTGCTCCCATTAGTGTGAATGAGTGGTGGAGACTTTGTCAAAGAAGATCAAGAATTACAGTATGTACGTAATTTCCATTTCTTGGCGCTGTCGCAGTTTTCGTTGCTGATCTACGGGTTTCTCACAGCCCAGTCTCATTCAGCAACCAGTTCATACGCTGACCATTATGTCAGGTAGGATTCTTGTAAAGGGCAGATTGTCCTGGACTTTAAGTTTTCACCGTTTAGCCACACTTATCGGTGCTATGCTGGAGGTGTGAGGACCCTGCGGGAGCCAAAAATCTTCAGGAGGATCAGCACTGAGATAGGACCGTGCATGTGCGGCACCTCGAGACTGGCTCATGCCATATAGGTTGTCTCGGCATCACCCCCCCAACCACCCCAGTTCTTTTTTTCCTGCCAATGAGTGCGCTTCAGTGATGGCGTCGCGCGCCTGCTGGGAGTCAAAACTTCACGTCTATATGACAGCAGCATTAGTCGATCTTATCTGTATTGGTCTTCACCATTCATCACTGGTGGGTTCAAGCCGGAAGCCCAGGACCCTCAGGATTTTTTTTTTTCCTGAGGAAAGAGCCAGTGCCAGAACAGCACCACCCTTGAGGCCTACGCACTGCATGGTGCTCGAGGGTTGGCCAGTAACCGATGCAGACTCCTCCTCCACCCCAGTTCTGCTTCCCCCACCATCGAATGCGCATCAACCTCGTGTGAGCTGAGATCTGAGAAGATTCTACTATGCCATCGCGACCTACCTTCTCGCTGTTGATGCCTCAAAGTTCTGCCATTGCAGTCTTTACTCGGCACCGATTTTTGCTCTAGAGCTACCGTTAAGAGCTTTCCTTTTCTGTCGGCACCGAGTCTTTTCCTGTGTTTTGTGTTTAGTTGTTAGACTGTCATGCTAGGTTTGGGGGAAAAGAAGTAGAAATTGTCTAGAGTGGGCCGCCCCCCATGCATCGGTGTCCCTGTGGCTGGCAGATGACCGTGACAGACTGGCATGACCGATGTCTGACCTGCCTGGTTCGAACCATGATATGGACTGTTGCGACTCTTGCTTCTCTGTGGACCATAGAGTTTTAGAGTACCACACATTTAAGATCGGCTGTGCTCTGCCGACCATCGGGGGAGTAGCGTCAGAAGTGGGACACCAGACGCAGGTCTCTTAAGCCTTCCTCCTCCTCCCAGTACTATACGTACTATGGAGGTGGGGGCCTCTGCCACTTCAAGCCTTGCCACGGCAGAGGTCTCTTCCATGGTGCCAGAGGGACGGTCAGGCACCTCCAGGGGCCTGACGGGGGGCATCGTTTTGGCTGTCACCTCCTCCTCCTCCTCCTCCTCCTTGGAGGTGCAGGCTTCCCTGTTGTCGCAGCCTACACCTGCTAGGCCCAGCCTGGTGGTTTCCTCTGTGCCACCTGTCAGCGCCGCTGCTGATCCTGGAACCATTAGCAGCTTCAGTGAGCAGGGTGGTGCCGTGGTCGGTGCCGGGTCTCCCCGTAGCACCGCTCGCGGTGCCGAGGGAGGGCTTTGGGGGTGACCTCTCTGCCAATGACACTGATCTCCTCCTCTGCCGAGTAAGATGATTGGGACACAGGTCTGGATTGGCTACCTGACTCTTCAAGGTCCCAGGGATCTCCTTCACCCAGCACTAAGGTGCTCCCCCAATCATCTTTCTTCGGGGCCGGTGATCACCATCTATGCGGACCCCAGCACCGGGAGTCCCTCCAGAACTGCTCACAGTGCAGAGGGAGTGCCTCGTATTGAGAGTGGCTCCACCTTGGTGGAAATTGAGTCCTCTGGTGCCAGGACTGGGGCTGGCACCGTTCCCGGCGCTGCCATGTTTTCCAGTGCCAGAAAGGGTGCAGCCACACCTGCCGCCCCCCCATGGGTGCGGTGGGTGTGGTGCTGCTTCTGTGATTGGTGATGAGAAAGAGGTCCCTTGGAGTCAGTGGGGGTGAGGGGTCAAGGTGATGTGGGGCCGCATTCCCTTGGAGCCCTACGCCGCTTGGGGAGGCGCAGTGCTGAGCCTGCCTTCTCTCCTTCTTCTGGGGAACCTCTGTAGGTGGGACTAGGGGCCACTTTTCAGGACCTACGCATCCCCAGACACTCCGCACGGGGGATTCCCCTTCTGGGCTCAGTCCTGACTGCTTCAGTTTGGTTGAGCGGTCATTGATGGAGATCATCAGTGGATCCTTCCCTAGGGCTGTATTGTCTGCCAGGTCTTGTAACCCTGGCAGAGGATGATCTTCCTGGACATAAGTCTCCACCACTCATTCACACTATTGGGATCTGCGCCGGAGGTACTAGGACCCAGCGGGAGCAAACTTTTTGCCGGAGGGTCAGCACCAGAGATGGAGCTGCGAGGAACGGCACCGCGAGCCTCAGCTCGCGCGGTAATGACTGTCTCGGCGTCAACCCTCCAGCCGCCTCAGTTCCTTTTTTACCGCCGTCAAGTGCGCTTCAGTGACGACGTCGCTCACCCGCCAGGAGTCAAACTTCAAACTAGCAGCATAGTTTTCAGTTTTGTTATTTTGTGGTAATATCTCGATAAGTACCGCTTAAGTTTATTCTTATTTTAAAAATAAAAGAAGTCTCAGCCTACTTTGACGGAGTCGACCATGAGCAGGTCAGGTGACGGTAGGGAGACTTTGTATGAAAACTGTTCAGTAAGTCGGACTGGGTCCGATCCGCCGCCTTCTCCGGAAGGGGGGTCTGACAGTGGTTAGTCCAGTGCCCGAGGGAACGGGCGGTCCCCGCAGAAGCATAAAAATAAACAGTCGCATTCTCGGCACCGTTCATTGAGAGCTCTTCTTGACCCACAGCTCAAAAAGAGGCATCACTCGAGGGTCGCCCTCTGATATGTCTGCGCGTAGATGTTGGTTATTGGGGCTGGTTGCGGTCTCCTCGCGAGTCGCCAACCTTTGTTTCTGGGAGCCAACGTCTTCGACATCTGAGCCCTACCCCGCCCGCAGGTAGGTCTTCAGATGAGCAGTTTCGTCAGTGGGCAGCTCTTATGGAGCAATGGGCTCGGAGGTTGGTTCAGTTACCTGGCTCGGTCACTCAGGGGCCTTCGGGCTTCATGGAAGACCAGGTAGGGCGATTGAACTTCCCTGGTCGCACGGCACCGTCTTCGGTGCCATCGACTCCACGCTTAGGTGCTTCTCCCCCTCACATGGCTACGGTGCCGGGGGCCACACCGCTGCCTTTATCTCCTGGTCTTCTTCCTTCAAAGCTTGTTTTCGGGTCTTGGAGTGTTTTCGTCGCCCTCTCGTCGACAGCACGCTCAGCGCCATCTTCGTGTGATGCGTCCTGTCGGCGCCGTCCTGCAATGCGTCACGGCTTCCTGATTATCATCCTCCGCGCCCGTGTGGGTCCTTGGCGCAGTTTTTGGTGCCGCGTGCTCCCTCGGCGTCGTTCTTGGTGCCGTGTGCTTCCATGGCGCCGGGGGCTCTCAGGGTGTCTTCCGCTTTTCAGGACTCCTCCTTTCACTCTTTTCCTTCATCCCTTTCCTCTGACTTTCATTCCTTTCCTGTCCATACAGTCCCTCCTGGACTGTCAGGAGATGACATTGAGCCTGACCCAGACCTTCGGCTGGGTGATGAAGTGGAGAAAGCAGGATCTATTACTGCTACAGAGCCTGTGGTCGAGGACCTGTCCTTTAAGTCTCTGCTGAAAAATTTGATTTCCACTCTTTGTCTCCAGACTACAGACATCGATCCTGGGAAATTAAGACTCCCAATACCTTCATGCCCCGGAGATCCCTACGGATTTGAGTCCTCCGGTTCAGCCTTCCTTCGAGACGCTGTCTCAAATGGTATGGAATAATCCTGCTCTCACCCCTTCGGTGGCTAAATCCATTGATAGGAAATATTCAGCCCCCAAGGATCGTCCCACTTTGGCGTCTCAAGCCTTTGCGGATCCTATTGTAGTTCTGGCAGAGAATAAGGTCGTTCTTCCTCAAACTACTACAGCTCGACCTGTTAACAAAGAATCTCGTAAGATAGACACCTTAGGTAAGAGAGTCTTTGCTGCTTCTACCCTAAGTATGCGTATTGCCAGATACCAAGGCTATTTCTCCCAGTATGAGTATATCCTGTGGCACTCTATCAAGCAGATGGTTGAAGCTCTACCGGAATCGGATACAAAGCCAGAGCTTCTTCAGACCATTACCAGAGGTATCGAATCTAATAACCAGCAGGTTAAAGCAGCTATGGATGCTTTCGATACTGCTTCCCGTTCGGCGGCTGCTGGTATTTGTAACCGCCGTCATTCCTGGCTGCACACTTCAGGCTTCACGAATGACGCGCAACAGCAGGTAATGGCGTTGCCTTTTGATGGTGCATATCTTTTCAGTCCTCAGGTGGAACAAGCTCTAGAAGCTACGCAAAAGACTAGGTCAGCCATTAAGTTGGCTTGACCTCCTCCTGGTCCCCTCTTGAGGGAGTGTCAATAAACGTCAGTTTCATAACCGTCAGTCCTTTCGAGGCAGAGGAGGTTTCCATAAAAATCAACCTGCCCAACCTCAAAGAAGACACAACAGAGGCGCAAGGCCCAGCGTGGACCGCCTTATGAGTTGCTGGCCCAAGTCCCATCTCAGCTGCCCGAGGGGACTTTTCCTCGGTGGGAGGTCATCTGATGCACTTCTACAACCAATGAAGTCCATAACCTCAGACAAATGGGTCGCTTCGGATAATTGCGAGGGTATTCACTCAATCTTGTGGAAACCCCTCCGAATCGTCCTCTCAAACGACAGCCCAGGCTGTCAACTCTTCAGTCAGACCTTCTTGCCACCGAGATTCAGGGCCTTCTGAACAACAGGGCAGTAGAAGTAGTGCCGCTGCATCAACGGAACACAGGGTTCTACTCCCATTACTTTCTGGTTCCAAAGAAGTCCGGGGGCATGCACCCCATCCTGGATCTCGGAAAGCTAAACAAATTTCTCCCCAAGGAGAAATTCAAAATGATTTCTCTGGGAAGCTTGTTACCTTTGCTTCATCAACATGACTGGCTAGCCTCCCTAAACATGCAGGATGCTTACCAGCACATTTCTATTCACCCGAGGCATCACAAATTCCTGAGGTTTGTGGCTCTGGGACAGCATTATCAGTTCAGAGTCCTGCCCTTTGGGCTGTCCTCGGCGCCGCAGGTTTTACAAAGTGTTGTGCAGTTCTCGCAGCGCACCTCAGAAAGGTCGGAATACAGGTGTTCCCTTATCTGGACGATTGGCTTCTGGCAAGCCCTTCCAGGCTGGGAACTCTGGACACCGTAGAGATGACCTCTCGCTTCCTTACGTCCATGGGAGTTCTGCTGAACCTCAAAAAATCACAGTTGCAGCCCTCCTAGAGGCTCCTTTTTATAGGGACTCTTCTGGACACCTCGTGTGCAAAGGCTTTTCTTCCAGAAGACAGAAGGAACGATATCCTTCAAATGGCCCATCACATCGGGGAAAACAACTCAGTCCCAGCTCTCTCGATGCAATGGATGCTGGGCCTCATGGCATCCTCAGTGTTCACTGTACCCCCTAGCACGTCTGCACATGAGAACCACTCAGTGGATGCTCAGTACTCAGTGGTCCCCAACCGCTCACCCGCAGTCCTATCCCATCAAAGTGACAGAACCTCTAAAGAGGTCACTCGCCTGGTGATCTCAAGAGAGCAATCTCCTGGAAGGGTATCCCTTTACTCCTCTGGACCATCAGATCTCTATTATCACAGACGCGTCCCTAATGGGGTGGGGAGCTCACTGTCAGGCTCTCCACACTCAAGGTGCATGGACTCAGGTCGAGTCCCAGCTTCATATAAATGTCCTAGAAATGAGAGCCGTCCTTTATGCGGTCTGAGCGTTGAAGGACATTCTCTGTCACAAGAACATTCTCCTTCAAACGGACAACAAAGCAGTGATGTATTACCTCAACAAGCAGGGCAGTGCTTATTCTTACCCCTTATGCAGGGAAGCGATGAAGGTATGGGAATGGTGCTTGGAGCACAAGGCTCTAATTCAAGCGGTCTACCTACCGGGAATACAGAATGAACTGGCAGACCGTCTCAGCAGAACAGAGACAGATCCTCACGAGTGGTCTCTCGACTCAACCATAGTTCAGTCACTATTCAAAGAGTAGGGAATTCCAGACCTGGACCTTTTTGCATCCCCACTCAACACAAAACTGCCTCTCTTCTGCTCCAGAAATCCAGGGCCTGGCATTTTCTGTCAGGATGTGTTCAGGTTGCGGTGGACAAAACGCTTTCTTTACGCCTTTCTACCTCTTCCTCTAATTCAGAGGGTACTCCTCAAGTTCGAATCCCAGGGGGACAAGATGATACTCATTGCTCCCTTCTGGCCTCGGCAGCTGTGGTTTCCACTACTCAACAATATGTTGGCAATTCCTCCGAGACCACTTCCCCTTCAGATGAACCTTTTGACTCAGGGGCTGGTGGTCCATCCCAACCTGAGATCGCTTCACCTTCACGCTTGGCTCCTGAAGAGGTAGAAGTAAACCGGTTCAGTGTCTCTCGAAGGGTTTCAGATATTCTTCTGGCTACGTGGAAGCCAGCCACTCGGAAAACTTACACAGCCAAGTGGAAGCGTTTTTCGCTCTGGTGTGCGAAGTCCTCTTTGAACCCCTTTTCCTGCCCACCAGATAAGGTTCTGGAGTACCTCTTGGACCTCTCAAATTCAGGTCTGCAGTACTCTACAGTCAAAGTTCACCTTAGTGCCATTTCAGCGTATCATGAGCCGTTTTTTTCCTTAACACTGGCTCAGTTACCTGTGGTTAAGAGATTTCTTAAAAGAATTCTGCATACCAGACCTCCTACAAGACGTGCAGTTGCAGCCTGGGACATTAATCTTGTGTTAGACATGCTCACTCGGAAACCTTTCGAACCTCTGGCTACCTGTGAGCTAAAATTTTTCACCTGGAAGAATGCCTTCCTAGTGGCCATTACCTCAGCCCTCAGGGTCTCTGAGATACATGCCCTGGTCACAGACCTTCCATATACTGTGTTCCATAAGGACAAAGTAGTCCTTCAGACTCATCCTAAATTTCTTCCTAAGGTTGTGTCAGAATTTCATCTAAACCAACCTTTGGTCCTTCCCTTTTACTTTGCGAACTTCCAAAATGAAGGAGAACGATCTCTTCATTCTTTGGATGTTAAGAGAGCTTTGCGTTTCTATCTAGATAGAACCAAGGACTTTCGAAAAGCCCAACAGTTTGTTTCCTTCAGCGAGACCCAGCTGGGTCAACCTGTCACTATCAGATGTATCTCAGCATGGTTAGTGGCATGCCTTCGCCACTGCTATTCCATGGCACAGGTTAAGTTGGAAGGCAGAGTTTACGCTCACTCTACTAGAGCGGTCGCGGCATCCCTAGCGGAAATTCGCAATGTGCCCATTGCAGATATTTGCAGCGCGGCCACCTGGAGCTCAGTGCATACTTTCGTTAAACATTATGCACTGGATGTCCATGCCAGACGACATTCTTCCTTTGGCAGAGCCATCCTTACGGACTTCTGTCCTAGAAACGTGAGCTCTTGGTCTCTCCCGCCCTCTCGGGGATTATTAGCTCGGTACTCTCCCAATAGGTGGAATGAGTGGTGGAGACTTATGTCCAGGAAGATATGAAAATTACGATCACCGTAATTCTTGATGTTCTTGGACGAGTCTCCACCACTATCTCACGCCCACCTCCGTCTCCCCGAGCTCACCTTCCTCTGTTGTTGGTCTTCACCCTCAAATCTTTAGGCTGTGAAGACTTCTTTGTTGACCCTTCTTGTATGGGTCGCCCGGACTATCTTATGTCCGGTTTAGGTTAGGCTATCCTTCTAGGTTAATTCATGCACCTCCTTGGTAAAAAGGTACTGAGGCGGTTGGAGGGTCCAGCGCCGAGATAGTCATTACCAGCTGAGCTGAGGCTGCAGTGCATCTCCTCAGGCTCCATCTCTGGCGCCGACCCTCCGGCAAAAAGTTTGCTCCCGCTGGGTCCTAGTGCCTCCGGCGCAGATCCCAATAGTGTGAATGAGTGGTGGAGACTCGTCCAAGAAGATAAAGAATTACGGTAGATACGTAATTTTCATTTCTCACCCTGTGAGAGAGCTCCCACCTTCTCCTCCCCCTTTCCCTGGCCATGTGGGTTCCTCGGGGCCCTTGACCTGGGAGCAGTTTAGCGCCACGGCTGCTGTCTTCCCCAGATACGTTGTGGCCATGGACGAACAGGTGCTCCACCTGTCCTCCCAGGAGCAGCCGGACTCTGACTCTTCAGACTTTGCCACCTCGTCTCCTCCCCTGAGGAAGAGGATACATCCGTCCACCTTTCTCTGTTGCTGCTCAGACTTCCTATCAGCGTTTCCTGTCGGGGCTGGTCGATGAACCCCATGTTTCCGGGGGGTAAGATGCAATCCTGAACGGGCGACATGCGCTTTTCTGAGCGAGTACAGTGAAGACCACCTGGTGGTGCTTGCCTGGCCAGTTCCTTTCCAGGAAGCGTCATACTGTATCTGGCAGTGTCCCTCAGCCCCGACTGAGTGGAGCACAGGTATTGTGCACCCCAGGGGTCTCCAGGAGCTTTGCCTCATCCCACTTCTGGACTGAGGCTCCTGAATACCCCTACCGGGCATAGAAGCCTGAGGCACGACTGGTCTCCAGAGGCTGACTCTGCGGAGTTTGATCTCTGGGGGAGGAGAGTCTTCTCCGTAGCGTGCCTTATACTTTGTGTCGCATTACATCATGCTGCCTACAACAGGCATTTATGGTCGATGCTAGGCCAGTTGCTAGCATCAGTGCCTGATTCGGAGGCAACCAGGCAAGCCATCGCCCTCACTCCACACATGGCCTGGAGCTTGCAAAGCACCAAGCAAGGGCATAGGACAACACCAGTGAGGTGGCGTCCAGGCTGGCAGGGACAGCGATCTACATCCAACGGACAGCATGGCTTTGCCATTCCCAGTTGTCACCCCTGGCCCAGCATGGGGTGATTGCCTCCAGTTTCCTGGGGATCCACATGTTCTCCCTCAGGGTGAGGCGGGAACTTCAGAGGCAACTTACTTCTCCCAGATGATAGGAGACCTCGCCACGCCCTGACCAGTCACGGGCCTTGCCTGGCCAATGAGGAGTCTCCTCTCCCTGTGTATCCCCCACAGGTGGCAGAGAGAAACCCTTTCATTCAGGAATGTGCCAGGTCCCTATTGGGGGAGGGCTTGGTAATCACCACACCAGTGATGAATGGTGAAGATTGATACAGATAAGGTATGAAAATTACGTACCTACCGTAATTGTTGATCTTTCTGTGTATGTTCACCATTCATCACTGCTTCCAACCCATCTTCCCCTCTTGGGCCTCAGCCTCTGCGCAGTGCCTCCTCCCTATTTGCTTTCCCCTAATTGAGGCCAATTGTGGGCCTAGTTCTGCTGGCACCTTGAGGTCCATTGATCCTTCAAGTAAAGCAACGGGGACCCACCTTTGGGGGAGGACAAGTAGGGGTGCTTGCCGTCATATCGTAGGGGCTCCCTGGGGCTCTCTTCTCGTGGTTCTGATGGGGACCTCCTCCCCATTCTGGATTGTCTGGACCCTTCCTCTTGAGGGCCCAGATGCTCCAGCTTTGGTCAAGTTGACCTTGGGGTTCTCATTTGGATTGCTGGGAGACTGGAAAGGGCCCTTCCAGTCCCCTTTCTTTCTGAGACAGTGACTCCTGTCTTGCTGGTTAACCCAGCTGGGTTTTTCTATGCAGGGTCCCCCTCTTAAAAAGGGGGATTTTTCCTTTAGACATCCCCTTGCCCCTCCTGCCATCTGGCTTGGGGTGTATGATATCTGTTCCTTCAAGCCTAAACCCCTTCTGTTGAAGGAGTATTTGTTAGAGGGTCCCACCTTCTCCTCATGGCCAGGCTCCTGGGCAGTACCACCTCCCTGTTTGCCTGCCCCCTTTTGACTCAGAATGGGGCCTCGTCTGGCTGGCACCCCCAGAGGGGACTCCAGGCTCATAGTCAGGAAGTTTTTTCCCTTTTTCTTATGTTCAAGGAGGAAGGCAAGTATGGACACCTTTGCCTTCTTTTTTATGCTTATGGAGAAGAAGTTTCCTACATAGAGGTTTTTAAAGCTTGCATTAAGTTTAGTCTGTGGGTGTCAGTTGACACCCTGCTCCTTGCTGAAGGTCAGCGCTGAAATTTCAGGCTCAGGAACTAGCCACAGTATCTTGTGCTGCACTACCTAGCACTTCTACAGAACAGGGGGCCAACACAAAAGCACTGTCCCTTGTGCTCCTAAATCCTCGAAATTACTTGGTATTCAAGAGAAAAGAAGGCTATATACCCATCTAGATTGTCTCCCACTCCCAAGTGGGTGTATTAGGCCCTTGTGCTAGTCCAGTTTAAGTGATTATCCAATCTTGTTTTGAAACTATTGAATGTGTGTGAATTAATCACTTCATTGGGTAACCTATTCCAGGCTGCGGCTGCCCAAATAGTGAAGAAGTAATTTCTTTTGTTGGTTTTTGCCTTTGGAATTAACCATTGTTTGTCATGGGATCTAAGATTCCGTGTTCTGTTGTTGTATTCAAGTCCATACATTGATGTTGAATCCGGATCTTGAAGAATTTTATATAACTTCCTTTACGATTGTCTGTCCTGGGCTAATGCAAGCAACAGGTTCCTCACATCTGTCTCCCTGTTTTTCAAAGTACGTATGTGCATACCCTCTCCAGCCTTGCCGTATTACCCTTCTATACATTAAGGGTATATGGATCTGTTCACGAGTGTCCTCCTGGAACTCCTCTTTAGAGAATGGGAGATGCTGTCAGATGCCTTCTGTCTCTCCAGGATCCCTTAACTTAGTCCATGAAGCCTGTCTGCTTCTTACAACAAAAAAAATATTATATATATAGGAGGGGGAACAAGAGTAGACCACCTAATCTCTTGCCTGGTTCTAGACTAACTGTTTTTTATGTCTCCTCCTTATTCTGCCTTGGGATCACGTTCTTGGGAAGATCCTCCATGGACAATTTTTTCCTTTCAGGATCCTCA
The DNA here is from genome assembly GCA_016271365.2 of Neoceratodus forsteri. Taxonomy (NCBI): domain Eukaryota; kingdom Metazoa; phylum Chordata; order Ceratodontiformes; family Ceratodontidae; genus Neoceratodus; species Neoceratodus forsteri. The sequence goes on from CM028134.1 coordinate 1,020,787,151, forward strand.
TTTCAGAATAATCTGGGCGTAAAGGTTTCTTAGCAAGCACTCTTGGGCTCCACCTCCCTGGCACATTCTCTTACTTAGTCACTCATGGGAAGTTTCCTTTTCCTAGCCGGAGTAGGTAAATACTATCGTTCATTACTAGCTGAGGATAGGGCATCCTTGGTATCTCTGTCTCTGCCTCTCTACCCTTCTGTCTGTTTGGCCTGCCCAGTGGCGCTGGTCACCCCAACCCTAAAGCCCCTTCCAGAATTTTTATACGTCTTCTCTCTCTCTGGTTGGTTTTATGTTTGAGTTCATATCCCTTCCTTTTCCCTGTCCCTTGGACTTCCTTGCCTCACCCCTTCTTTTCTCTCTCCTTTTTTCTCTCCAGCCAGCAGAACTGAGGTGGTTGGGGAGCCAGTGTCGGTTACTGGCCAAACTGTGAGCACCACGTCATACGTCTGTCTCATAGGCAGCCCCATCTCCAACGTCTGCTCCCCTCCTCTAAAATATTAAAGCTTTACACTCCCGCAGGGTCCTGCACCTCTGGCCGGTACCCACCAGTAATGAATGGTAAAGAAATCCTGGAAGATAAAGAATTGCAGCGAGTATGTAATTTTCATATCTTTGAATATCTTTGTGGGGAGCTCTTGCCACTCTTGAGGACCGACCTTTTCTTAAATCTGTTGTAACAGTTCTTCTGTTTTCTTAGCCTAAGGTATCCTTTACAATTTCTAGTCTATAAGGTTGGCCACCTGTGGGCACCCCCTCCCCTTTCTTGACTATGCTATAGTGCCCTCTTTAATTTTCCTTTTCCCTCTCAGGTCCTCGTACAGGGAGGTTATTGTGGTGACGTCCAAGCATATGTAAAACAGGTTGTGTTTGTTGTTGGATTTAGTATGTAATAGCACTATGTCATAAAATGCCTTGCTGTATATACCTTAAGTTTATGAAACCTGTAAATGTTGAAAATACCATGGCACTAGGCGTTTTTGATAATGGTAAAAAGTACTAGGTGAACTATTATAGAAATTTAGTTGTGCTATTTAAAGTCATGTAAATGGCTGTAAACTGATCAAGTCTGAAATGTCACGGTGATTTGCATATATCCCATGATGCTTTGCATTATGGAAGTATGTATGATGATGTATTTCTTTGAAACTTGATTTGTTGCCAGTGCCCTTTGGGGCAACCTTTTTTTCAGTGTTGCTGCACTGAGGTTCTTTGTTTTTAGCTTATGTTTTTTTTCTTTTTGAGCCCCCACTACCCAAGCAAATGGGGTCCACATAGGGATGAAGGCTTTTCACTGAAAAGTGGTTAGATCAGATATCAGTGTCAGTAGGTGCTGGCTAAGTGCAGAGAAAGGCCATTCATTGTCTATTACTGCAGACTGATGTACTGAAGAAGGAATATGCTATTGCTGAAGCTTGTTTCCTGTATTCTGAATAAACATCACACAGAGATTGTGTGTTGAACCTGAACTTAAGTGTCTGATCCATCTGTCATCCGACAACCCCTCCACAGACTTCTCCATTGAGCCACGCTCACCCACCCTCCAAACCCCTCCCTGAGTGCAGGGGTTGCTAGTCTCTGCTAGTTATCCAAACCAGGACAAAATGTGCATGGACTCATCTTAACTTCAGAAGCTAAGTAGTGGGTCAGACCGATTAGTAGTTTTCTTTGACCAAGATTATAGGTACGATCCCTGCTGCAGGTCCCTGCTCTGTGTGGCACCTTTTACAAGCCTCTTTTTCTCTCAGTGCCCTGGTCCCAAATACTTGGGCAGCATGACAATTGTGTCTCTATTTTCCAAAGAATTTATTCCACTCTTGCCTTTCTTTGTCTGTCCTGGGTAAACGCCAGAAAAGTGTTTTCCAGTACTGTAACAAAATGGTTACAGTCACTGCCTTTGGGACTCTGAATTCTAGGTTTTTATTACCAACAAGGATTGGAGGCAGGTATGCTCAAACAGAAGGGAAGCTATTACAGGGATTACCCTCAGTGGGCTTTTATCATACTGAAAAGGAGAAGAGAAATCCTAGTCACCCCCCCCCCAAAAAAAAAAATCAGGGTAGTTAGTGACGTAAACACCAAGATAGAACAGTCGATAGGGAGAAGGGCAGGGGTAAATGGAGAAAAAGACAAAGGTAAGTAAGGACAGGGATAGGGCAAAAGGAAATAAGGCCATAAAAAAATGAAGGGTAATGAGTACCAATGCCCGTAGTCTAGGTAAAAAGCTCCCCGAAATGATGGTCTTGATGGAAGAGGGATGCCTGGATACCGTGTCAGTCACAGAAACATGGTACACAGAGAACCATGACTGGGATGTCAACATACCAGGGTATACAATCTACAGGGGGGACAGGAAGGGTAGAAGAGGAGGAGGAGTAGCACTCTATGTAAGGCAAGGGATCAAAGCATAGAAACATAGAATTTGACGGCAGATAAGGACCGCATGGCCCACCCAGTCTGCCCATTTCCCTACCTACTGGATAAGCTGCAAATCCTAGTTAACCAGCAGCCTACTTCTTCCTACCCCCACCCCCCAGAATTGCCTTTATGACTATCCCATGCATGCTTGAATTCCACCACTGATTTTGACTCCACAACCTCCTCCGGAAGGCCATTCCATGCATCCACAACCCTCTCTGTGAAAAAATACTTCCTTAAATTACCTCTGAGCCGCCCTCCCTCTATCTTCAAATTGTGCCCCCTTGTTCTTGCACACCTCTTTTTTTGAAAGATGCTACCCTCTTGGACTTTGTTGATTCCCTTGAGGTGCTTGAAAGTTTCTATCATGTCCCCCCTCTCCCTCCTTTCCTCGAGGCTATACATATTAAGCTCCTTAAGTCTCTCTTCATATGTCCTCCGGTGCAGACCCTGCACCATTTTAGTTGCCCTCCTCTGGACAGCTTCCATCCTGTCTATGTCTTTGCGGAGATTGGGTCTCCAGAACTGCACACAGTGAAAGCAACAGAACCAAAGGGTGAACAGGGAGGAGAGGAGGCACTGTGGGTCACCCTGGAGACTGGAAATTGCACCACAATCCGTACAGGGGTTGTATACAGACCCCCATCTCAGGGGGAGAAAATGGACAAGGAAATGATAGAAGGCATCCTTAGGATGGCAGAGAAAGGGGAGATATTGCTGATGGGGGACCTGAATATGCCAGATGTTAACTGGAGCACCTTTGCTGCACCTACATCCAAGAGCAGGGCCATCCTCGATGCCCTACAGGGGGCATTCCTCAGACAGCTACTTTTGGAACCCATTTGGGAGGGAGTAATCTTAGATCTGTTACTCTCAAATGGGGACAGAGAGAGGATCTCCGATCTAGAAGTGGGTAGCCATCTGGGAACAAGTAACCACCAAACAGTGTGGTTCACGATAAACTTAGCTGTAGAGTCAAGCCATACAAAAATGAAGGTACTGGATTTCAGAAAGGCTGATTTTGTCAAAATGAGAGAGTGCCTCAGAAAAGCACTAGCAAACAGGCAAGAAGGAGGGGTGGAGCAACAATGGGGAGTCATCAAAACTGTCATCACAGAGGCAATAAGCCTTTGTGTGAAGCAAATAAATCAAAACGAAAGAAAAAAACACTATGGTTCTCAAAAGAAGTGGCGGGGAAGGTTAGGGAGAAAAATATAGCATTCAGGAAGTATAAGGAAACACAGAAGGAGTAGGACAGAGAACTGTACCAGTTAAAGCAGAAGGAAGCGGGGAAAGCAGTCAGAATAACAAAGGCCCAAACCGAGGAAAAGATAGCCAACTCAGTTAAGAAGGGGGATAAAACCTTTTATAGGTACATTAGGGAGCAAAGAAAGACTAAGGCAGGGACACTGAGGCTGAATAAAGAGGAGGGTGGTTGGGCAGAGAGCGACAGAGAAAAGGCAGGGATACTGAATGAATACTTCTGCTCAGTATTCGCAGTGGAAGAGCAGAGGGAGATACCTAATCCAGTCAATAGAAGCACTCTGAATGGGGGGGTTGATATTAGTCTTTTCACCGAGGAGAGTTCTGAAAGAACTCCTAAAACTGAAGGTGGAAAAAGCAATGGAGCCTGATGAGATTCACCTCAGAATTCTAAAAGAACTAAGGGAAGAACTAGTGACACCACTGACTACCCTTTTTACTAGATCATGGGAGGATGGTGTGGTACCTGAGGACTGGAGGAGGGCAGATGTGATTCCCCTTCACAAAAGTGAAAGCAAGACAGAGGCAGGAAACTACAGACCTGTCAGTTTGACCTCAGTGGTAGGGAAAATGATGGAATCACTTCTGAAGGAAAGAATTGTTGAGTACCTAGAGGCCAGTGGGGCACAGGACCCAAGGCTGCATGGATTCAGAGCAGGAAGGTCATGTCGGACAAATCTAATTGAATTCTTTGACTGGGTGACCAAAGTAGTAGACCAGGGAAGGGCAGTGGACATGGCCTATCTAGACTTTAGCAAGGCATTTGACGCAGTCCCACACAAAAGATTAATAAACAAATTAGCCAGCCTGGGAGTGGGTCCCAGTGTGGTAGCCTGGGTAAAACATTGGCTGGAGAACAGAACACAGAGAGTAATAGTAAATGGAGTCCACAGTGAATAAAGGGGGGTTACTAGTGGGCTACCGCAGGGTTCAGTACTGGGGACGGTCCTTTTAATGTCTTATAGTGACATTGCAGAGGGACTAGAAGGAAAAGTATGTCTCTCTGCAAATGACACGAAGATCTGCAACAGAGTTGATACACAAGGTGGGGTGGAAAGGATGAAAAGGGACTTGGCAAGGTTGGAGGAATGGTCAAATATATGCAGCTTAGATTCAACACAAAGAAGTGCAAAGTAATGCACCTGGGAAACAAAAGCCCAGGGGAAGAGTACACAATGGGGGGTGAGATACTGACAACAACAAACATGGAAAGGGACCTGTGGGTAGTCATATCAGATGACCTAAAGGTGGGCAAGCAATGTGAGAAGGCAGTAAGGAGGGCTGGGGGGATACTGGGATGCATAGGGAGAGGCATCACCAGTAGAAAACAGAAGTTGTTGTCCCTCTGTACAGACAGTTGGTAAGACCACATCTGGAGTACTGTGTATAGTTCTGGAGACCCCATCTCCGCAAAGACATAGACAGGGTGGAGGCTATCCAGCGGAGGGCAACCAAAATGGTGCAGAGTCTGCAACAGAAGACATATGAAGAAAGACTAAAGGAGCTTAAGATGTATAACTTCAAGGAAAGGGGGGGGGACAGTATAGAAACTGTCAGATACCTCAAGGGAATCAACAAAGTCCAAGAGGGTAGCATCTTTCAGAAAGAGATGAGCAAGAACAAGGGGGCACAATTTGAAGATGGGGAGGGGCAGCTCAGAGGTAATGTGAGGAAGTATTTCTTAGCAGAAAGGGTTGTAGATGCATGGAACAGCCTTCCTGAGGAAATCGTAGAGTCAAAAACAGTGGAGGAATTCAAGAATGCATGAGCAGACATAAGGCAGTTCTAGTGGGGGGTAGGAGGAAGTAGGCTGTTGGTTAACTAGGATCTGTAGCTTATCCGTTAGGTAGGGAAATGGGCAGACTAGGTGTGCCAAGCGGTCCTTATCTGCCGTCAGATTCTGTTTCTGTTTCTACATGGTTTTGCTGCACCTTTTGTTCATATCAGGATATGGACTGTACTGGCCCTCTAGTGGGCTTTTAAATTCTTACATTCTTTGAATATTGTACAATTACTGCATCTTTAAGTTTTAGGCCATTTTTGTAATTGATACTCTCTCTTTGGTGAAAAAAGAGGTACTGAGTTGGTTAGGGCTGGCACACAGTATCTATACTGTTGTGTGTGGTACCATTTTCAGTGCTGTGTGCATAGTGCTTGCCAGCCCAAAAAGTTCTGGATTCCGCTGGCTCCTAGTGCCTCAGGCTCTGAGACCAAAGAATGTGGCTCAGTAGAGAAGATAGTCTTGAAACTCTAGAGTTACAGTAAGTAACTTTCTTATCTGAAGACATGAATGTGATGTGTACAGTGAAACTAGTGCATCCAGTCCACCCCTGCGTGATGCCCCAGAATTAGGGATGTATCCCAGTCCAGCTTTCTCCTGTTTTAGAATACTGTCAGAATGACAAAAATAAAAATTCAGTCCATATACCTGGACTGTTAGACACTGATATGTTTAACTCTTAAGTTAGAACAGTATATACTTAAGCAATAAAGCATGACTGGATGTGGGTTATTGAGAGATTTACATGTCTTGTGTGGTGCGCCTTGTGGCTTAACCACACAAGAAGTAGGTAATCCCCCAGTTACCAACTTCCTGGTGTTCCTTATTGCTATTATTTAACAGACCTGTGTGTAAAATAAATGTAAATGTAAAATACATTTAATAATTCATGTTTTTTTTTATTTTGTTTTGTTTTTGTTCTTTTAAATGCCCTTCCTCAGTTGTGGGCTATTGTAGGATTTCCAGATTTCCCCACCGGTAGAGTCCTTAGCTGACCAGTCAGGTTACAGGGTTTTGCTGTGTCCATTATATAATATCCCAGGACGCATCTGTAATTGAGCAGTACTCTGCTCAGTATGCCTTCCTGGTAAAATGCTTAAATAAATAAATATGGAGCCACCAACCCTGGTGGTGCCCGGGGCTGGTAATGTACACTGGCTATTGAAATCTGACAGTACACTGATAGATGTTGGAAACAAAAAAAAAAATCTTCTTGGTAACTACCATGTAACCTTTAAAATCCCTGATCTGAGTACATCATGACGTGTTTGTTTTTTTCGTTTTGATCTACTTTGCAGATACTTTGAAGCAGTTCAGAGCTATTCTCATAACCGTCTCCATGCTGAAGTGACCTTCGATCTAGAGAATGGAGAATACCTGTGCCCATTGTGCAAGTCCCTCTGTAACACTGTGACACCACTTGTACCTCTACAAACCCAGAAAATAAACAGGTAAGGGCATTTCCTTTAACTCTTTACCATAAATATAGCAATGGGGGGGGCAGGAGGGCAGCTCTGTTTCAAGCGTCAATATCACAGGTGCCAACAGAATCAAAATTCTAGGAGCGTAGATATGTTGTTCATCCACACTCTGTCATGTCCCTTTCCCCTTTAAAACTTGCCGGAAGTCTTCAAGCTGGCTCCTTCCACCCACCCGGGTGGTAAATACCTCAGCTTCGCCCCATATGATGCCAGATCTTCCTTTCCGCTGGAAGATACAGGTCCCTCGTGCTACTCTAGTATTTCGTATTCCCTGGCTTCACAACGTCAGTTTTACCACAACTTGCTATTAAACTCGTTAAGAGTTACTGATTCCGATTCGGATATGGAGAACAAATCGTCCCCTGGATTTCACTGGTGTACCTGCAGCCAGAAGATGTCGTGCACCGATCCCCACCTAACATGCGTGTATTGCCTCAGCATCGGACATGACACCTCGTCGTGCTCTTTTTGTTTGGCCTTCCATCCCAACGTCCTGGACAACCGCAAGGCGCACCTTAAACTGGGGAGACCGGAGAAAAGGAACCAGCCGGTGAAATCTAAAGAGGCAAGGTGGGCGGATTCCACGGCCACGGGATCCGTCAAGCAGTTGGAGCAGATGAAGGCATTCGAGGAGGAAGCGACTCAAGCTTCGGCCACTCGAAGCTTCTTTGTTCCACTCAACATCGGCTCGACTTTCACAGGCTCCTTTAGGGAGTTGTGCCAGTCTCTTCCCACCAGGGGTGAGGCGCCCATGGATTTGCACTCCTCCCGCCCTCGGAAGAGGGATAAGGACCCTAAGTCTTCTTCCTCCAGAAGAAGACGCTCCTAGGACCGAGAGAGGTCTGAGTCCCAGAAACATGCAGTCTCGACCTCAGTCGAGATCGCATCCTCGGCTGCCGGCCTTTCGGACCTTCCGTCGGGCCAAGGCACCCAGACCAAGGAAACGACCGAACCGGCCGAGATTATGCTTGACCCGATCGAGCCTTTATCACCGACTCCTGTCGACGATTCCTTAGAAAGGACCCTGGTCCTTTCCTTTTCCAATGAAGAGACGCTCCCTTTTGACCGGTCAGAAGTCAGCTCCGCTGGCAACACCGGCCATCATTTGGCTCCCGCCTCCCAGGCCGACGCCGACCCCTCCGGAACCGGAGGCTTTGGTTCCACCGCCCGTGGGGCTGGCTCATATCCCGGCTCAGCCTGTTACGATTTCTCCACCGATTTTGGTGGAGCCACTGCGTAAGCAGCCTCAGGGAGGGGCTCCCTCGAAAGAGGACCGGCCAGACACCGGACTTCCCCGACGTCTGTCCATCACAGTTGTCCCCGATCGCCCTCAGCGCATCGAGGGAGACATAGGCAGGAGACCGTTGTATCCCGACTCCTCGGTCTCGGACGAAACTGGTTTGCACTCCCATCCTGGGCATGATGAGTCATCAGTGGCAGGTTTGGAGGAAGGTCCTTCCTCTTTTCAGGGCATCTCCGCCTGATCTCCGAATCCACCAGAATGCCCCTGGAGCCTATCCAGAAAACGGCGGATTACCCCTTTACGGATATCCTCAAAAGGAGGGATACCCAGACAGAGGCCTTTCCAGTGGCCGAAGCCATTGTTGACCCGGTCCTTAAGCTTTGGCAGCGTCCTGCTTCATGCCCAGCTCCGTCTACCCGCAAGTATACAGTGCCCATGGGGTCCCTGGCGGGGTTCACAGAACATCCCTCAGCCGAAAGCCTTGTGACTGCTTTTGTGTTCAGACGCACTGTGAGGTCAGCCGACACTGACCACACACCGGACAAGGAGTCCAAGAATATGGACCATTCTGCCCGGAAGGTCTATGCGGCCACTTCCTTAGGCCTTAGTTAGGCCAGCTCGGCTGTTATCATGGCACACTTCTCTGATGCCCTACTAGAGTCATTAGATGAAGTCCTCCCTCATCTCCCGGCGGACATGCAGACCACAGTGAAGCAAGTCCGTGACCAGGCCCGTGCTGTTGCAAAACAGCAGCTCCAGACGGCCCTGGACACTGGAGATTCCTCAGCCCACTCCTTAGCAGCCGCAGTGGCCACTCGCTGCAGGGCTTGTCTGAGGCTATCCTCCTTTCCAGCAGATACCCAGCACAAGTTACCTCATGTGCCCTTCCTAGGCACTGACCTTTTCGGTCCAGGAGTGGCTGGTCACTTCCAGCACATAGAGCAGTCCAGTGCCACCTTGGATGCTACCTCTGCGAAGGGTTCTTCGGGCAAAACCAGCAGAAGCGCAAGAAGAAGACATTTCAGCACTCTCCCCCTGCGGTTAGGCAGCCCTCCTGTCAAGGAGGCCAGCAGCAACAGCAGGCTCAAGCTTGGCACCCCAGGCCCAAGCAGGGTCCTCAACAGCCCTGTAAAAGAGGCGAAGGTGCTGGTCCAGGAGCCTCTTCCTCCTCTAAGCCTGCTCAGTGGGGGGTTGGGGGTTGCCACCCCTACACCCGTCATGCCATCTCTGGATCCTCCCGTTGGGGGCTGGTTCCGCCACTTTCCGCGTGGTCAGACCTCGGACAGGTGGGTTCTAGAAGTGGTCGGCCAGGGACTGCCCCTGGAATTTGAGCAGTACCCTCCCAGCCGAGCCCGCGCCCCTCGGGAGGAAAGGATCTCAGCTTGCACTCAGTCGGCTCTTCGAGATGACACTGCTCAGCTCCTCCGCAAGGAGGCAGTAGCTCCAGTGCCGGATCCTGTTACAGACCCAGGCTTCGTGTCCAGGTACTTCCTGGTGCCGAAATGGATGGGGGGTTGGCACCCCATCCTAGATCTCCATGACATGAATCAATATCTCAGGTCTCGCACCTTCCGGATGGCAACTCTGAACCAGATCATACCATCACTGGAGCGAAACGTGATTCTGTTCACTGGATCTACAGGATGTGTTCTTTCATGTCCCAATCCGTCTGTCCCATCAGCGGTTCCTCCACTTCAGGGTCGAGAGGACCCTGTTCGAGTTCCAAGCCATGCCATTCAACCTGTCATCGGCCGCAAGGGTCTTCACCAAGTGCATCGCAGTGGTGGAAGCCCATCTCCGGCGTCAAGGAGTTCGAATTTACCCTTATCTCGACGACTGGCTCTTGGCAGGTTCCTCCCTCCAGGAGGTGGAGAGATCCAGGGATCTGGCTGTTCGAACCTGCTCCCAGCTAGGCCTCCTGATCAACGAGGCCAAGTCGTAAGTCATGCCCTCTCAGGTGATGGGCTTCATCGGGGCAGAGCTCGACTCTCGTCAAGCCAGAGCTCGGCTCCCGGCGGACAGGGTGGAGGTTCTTTCCTCCTTTGCCCAGTCATTTCTGGTTGGGCACTTGTGCCCTGCCCGGGACTTCCTGCGCCTTCTGGGCTACATGGCGGCGTGCACCTCAGTGGTCCGTTGGGCCAGATGGCACATGCACTCCCTCCAGTGGGAGCTGGCCGCCCAGTGGACGCAGCACCATGGTCATTTCGACCAGTTGATCACTGTGACCCAGAAGATGTGGGACGCTCTCCAGTGGTGGACCGCCCCAAACTGGTTGCAGTATGAGATCCCGTTTGTCCGCCCCGAGCCGACGGTCGTTCTCACGACCGATGCCTCTCTCATGGGCTGGGGAGCCCACATGGGGGACCACAGAGCCAACGGGTTCTGGACCCCCGAGGAGTCCCGATGCCACATCAACCTGTTGGAGCTCATAGTAGTCAGACTGGCACTGTCAGCTTTCGCTTTTCAGCTCCAGGGTCAAGCGGTTCAAGTCCAGACAGACAATACCACGACCATGTACTACCTCAACAAACAGGGCGGCTTGCAGGGAGGCGCTCTGCATCTGGACCCTCGTCAGCCGGTTGGAAGCAGATCTCCTAGCCATTCATGTGGCAAGAGTCACTGACTGGCGGATGCTCTCAGCCGTATAGGCCAGACATCCCACGAGTAGTCTCTCCATCCAGAGGTAGCTCACAACTTGTTCTCCCACTGGGGCAAACCGTTGGTGGACCTGTTTGCCTCAAGGGAAAACACCAAGCTAAGGCTGTTCCATGCCCACCCCCCTCAACAAGGCTCGCTGCAGGGGATGCCTTCTTGAGGCTGTGGACCCTAGGCCTCCTCTACACCTTCCCTCCATGTCCCTTGATCCACAAGGTGTTACTCAAGGTGAGGAGGGACAAGGTGAAGGTGATTCTGCTAGCCCCAGACTGGCCGCCCCAATTCTGGTACCCAGATCTCCTCAGCCTCAGCTGCAGGCCCCTGGAGCAGCTTTGTACATGCCCGGACCTGATATCTCTGAACCAGGGGAAGGTATTCCATCTGGATCTTCAATCCCTGCACCTCACAGCCTAGTACCTGAGCGGCTAGAGTTCCAGGCTCTGGGTCTTTCCGAGGATGTCTACACCGTGGTGGAGGCATCTCATAAGGAATCAACCAGGAAATGTTACGCCTTCAAATGGATGAGATTTTCCATTTGGTGTCAGGGTAAGAGTCTGTACCTCTTATCCTGCTTTGTGGCTAACATTTTCGACTACCTTTGGTCTCTCTCCAAAGGGGGTCTGCGGTCATCAACCCTTAGGGTGCACCTGGCAGCCATTTTTGCTTACCGGGCGCAGGCTGGTCAGCTGACATTGGCGCAGGAGACAGTGGTCGGGCGCTTCTTCAAAGGCCTGGATCACATATCCCCTCTGGTGCGTGAACCTACACCTCCATGGGATCTGTTGCTGGTTTTGGCAAAGCTTATGGGCAAGCCATTCAAACCCATGCACAGGTGTGAGCTCTCACACTTGTCTTGGAAGACGGCCTTCCTGCTGGCTAGCACGTCAGCTAGAAGGACAGGGGAACTCCAGGCACTTTCGATGGACTCCCCTTATCTGGTCTTCCACAGGGACAAAGTTGTCCTGCGCCCCCACCCGAAATTCCTTCCGAAGGTGGTTTCAGAGTTTCACCTTAACTCATTGTCTCCTAGCAGACGCCTGTAGTCGTCAGTAAAATACACTGGTGTGCCCAGAGGACGCCTACAGAAGTCAGCTACTGACTTCCTGTGTGCCCTTGCAACGTCTGGAGACGTCACTTATGTATTTTAATATACAGTATAACAGAATATAATATATATTTGATTGCATAGCACTGTTGGAAAGGTAATTTTGTGCTGAACAACTTTGCCACTGATATTTTGTGTATGTCATGTGTACTTTAGGAGTTATTCACATTTGTTTATGGTATGGTGTGCATGGCTTATGTTGCCTATTTTAGTGAAAAAACATTTTTTTTTTTGCTGTTTCAACAGCACAGAAAACAAACCAAATTACATATTATTTGCATACCACCATTAGAAAGGTAATTTTGTGCTGAACAACTTTGCCACTGATATTTTGTGTGTATCATGTGTACTTTAGAAGTTATTCGCATTTGTTTATGATATGGTTTGTATGGCTTATGGTGCCTATTTTAGTGAAAAGTGCAAAGGCCAACAAAATGCTGGGTTGTATTGCAAGGGGTATATCCTCGGGGAGGGAGGAGGTGATTCTGCCACTGTATAGGTCATTAGTTAGACCACACCTGGAGTACTGCGTGCAGTACTGGCGTCCGTATCTGAAGAGGGACATTAAGTAACTGAAGGGGGTGCAGCGTAGAGCGACAAAGATGATCAAGGGGCTGGGGGACTTATCATACAAGAGGAGGTTGAAGGAGTTGAACATGCATCACTGAGGAGAGGAGAGACAGGGTGACATGATTGAAACCTTTAAATACATGAAAGGAATAAACAAAACAGGTACAGGGGGCTGTTCAAAGTAAGGAGGGAGGGCACCAGGGCCATGATATGAGACTGGAGCGAGGAAGGTTCAGGAGGGAGATGAGGAGACACTTTTTTACAGAGAGGGTGGTGGCTGGGTGGAATGCGTTACCTGCTGAAGTGGTATGCAGTAGAACAGTGGACTGCTTCAAACGAGGATGGGACAGGACAAGGGGGAGGGTTAATGAAGGGGAAGGGTGGAAGGAAGGGGCAGCTGCAGAATAAGGGGTGCTAGCTGCACATTCGAGCAGACTTGACAGACCTCTAGGCCTTTATCTGCTGGCAAATTTCGTATGTTCGTATGAAAAAATATTTTTTTGCTGTTTCAACCAGCACAGTAAAACAACAAAATTACGTATTATTATGTGCATACCACCACTGGAAAGGTAATTTTGTGCTGAATAAATTTGCCACTCATACTTCGTGTCTAGCACTTATGAACCATACCTTTGAGCTGTTAGGATTTGTTTGTGGCATGCTGATGATAGCCTGATTTTGCTTAGAAAGGCTCAGGATTCTCTGTTAACAGTATACAGGAGACAAGTGGTGCAACTTCAGAGAGCTCCTGTGGAGGCAGTGAGTTAACCAAGTGTTGACTCTGATGGTTTACTGCCCTAACTACACCTCGGACGCCGAGTACAGGCTCCATACTCTGGACCTGAGACGTACTCTCTCCTATTATAAGGAGAGAACGGCGGAAATTCGTGGAGAGGTTCGCCAGCTGTTTGTCACCTACGCTGAAGCTGCTTCTGGCAGACCTGCAGCCAAATGGACCATTGCGAGATGGATTATATCATGCATAGGTCTGTGCTGTGAGTTGGCGGGCAAGGAGACTCCCAGTGGGATAAGAGCTCATTCTACTCACCATATTGCTGCATCGGTGGCTCCTTCCAGGGACATCCCTATCCAGGAAATCTGTTGGGCTGCTACCTGTAAGTCTGCAAACACCTTCATTACTCACTACCACATCGACCTTGAGTCACGCCGTGATGCTGGTTTTGGGGCCTCGGTTCTCCAATCTCTATTTCCCAAGTAGGGGGTGTGCGCCTTCCTCCTGGAGAACTGCTTGGAGTCTGCCAGAGAGTGTGGATGAACAACATATCCACGCTCCTAGAAGAACAGGTTACTCACCTGTAACAATAGTTCTAGGAGTGGTATATATTGTTCGTCCACACGCACCTACCCGACCTCACTGGCTTTAGGCGCACAACCTTGCTTCCAGCGGGCTAAGATCTGGCGTCATGGGGCGGAGCCAAGGTATTTTCCACGTGGGTGGGAGGAGCCAGCTTGAAGACTTCTGGCAAGTTTTAAAGGGGAAAGGGACATGCCAGAGAGTGTGGATGAACAACATATACCACTCCTAGAACTACTGTTACAGGTGAGTAACCTTTTCTTACTCCAGTTGAAAAATCCTTGTAGTTATCTATCCATAAACAAATAAATTCAAACATGCTCATGCAGACCGACTCTTTGCTCAGGCCATCTAAACCAAAGGGATACCAAAACCAAGGTAGTGGAGCACTTGAAGGGAATCCAAAATGAAGGGATACTGTCAAAATACTGCTGGTCTCCACTATTTGTTTTTTTTCTTGTTTATATTTTCTTCCCCAGCCATGCTCCACCAGGTACCTGCCTTGGTTCCAGGGAAGGACTGTGATCAGTGTGGTGAGCTACCCAACTGCCAGCACTTATTTGTAGACATAATTATGTTGTGTGTGTGTGTGTATACATATCTATACAATATATGTATAGATATATTTATGTAATTTTGTGTATATGTGCATTCCACAAGAAATGCCAGTGTTTAATACAAAGGCACCTAGGGAGAGAGAGAGAGACCGAAGCGCTGTTAAAATGGGTTTGACTTTCCTTTAACCTAAAATCCATCTTTCTTGCCGGGAAACTGACAAGTTATTGTCAAAGGTTTGGGAACAGCTGATCAAAGGATATTCCCCCAAGTTAACTAACCATGGGAAATAGAGATAATAAAATCAGCTTGTATAGTCATAAACCTTCCAGGATCATCCTTGTAACTAACTGAAGGAAGCCATTTCAAAAGCCCAGGATGCTATAGCCAGGATTTGAGCAGCAAGTGACCATTCTGACAGGATATTGTGAATTTCATCTTACAGGTGCCATCTGCCTTACAGGATCAAGAAATCTTCCTGGACTAAAAGTCTCAAACACTCATTCACACTAGTTGGGACTATGCCGGAGGCACTAGGACCTAGCAGGAGCCAAAAATCTTCAGAAGGGCCAGCGCCGAGGTAGGACAGTATATGTACGGTGCCACGAGACTGGCTTACGCGGTATAGGCTATCTCAGCGTCGACCCTCCAGCCGCTGCAGTTCCTTTTTTTCCCGCCATCTAGTGCACTTCAGTGACAATGCCCACCCGCTGGGAGTCAGATCTTCACACCTGTATGACAGCAGCTTTAATCGTTCAGTATTTTAAGTTTAGTATATTTAGTAGTATGTATTCATTTATTTATTTATTTTTTTTAAGTGAAATATCGAAAAGGAGTCTTCTTCAGCCCGCCATCGATGGAGTAGACTATGGACAGTTCTGGTGATGGTAGGGAGATTTAACTTGAAAGCTGTTTTGGCAGTAGGTCTGAGTCAGTCCACGCCCTTTTAGGCTCTGACCATGGGCAGTCCGGTGCTTGAGAGGAAGGGCGGTCCTCCCAAAAGCACAAAAGAAACAGGTCTGTTCCGATCCTAGTCAGGTCTCGCACCGCTAGACCTGGAGTTCTTCCTCCCCCCCCCCGATCAAAAAGCAGAAGTACCACTCGATGTCACCCTCTGGTATGTTGCTACCTTCGAGTCCGGTCTTGGTGGTGCCACGTCCGGTGCCGATTTTGATGCCAGCACTGCCACGGGTGCCGGGATTCTCTACTCCGATTCGAGGAGCACCTCCTCTTGCTTTCTTTCCTCCCTTTCCTTTACATACTGTCTCTCCTGGGCCAGTAGGAGATGATATTGAGCCTGATCCTGATCTGCGATTAGGAGACAACTTCGATGAAGATTCATCCTTCAGAGTGGAAAGTAAGCCCTCTATTTCAGCAGAGCCTTTGGTCGAGGACCTGTCCTTTAAATCTCTACTGATGAATTTGAATTCCACTCTCTCTCTCTCTCTCTCTCTCTCCAGACTTCGGAGGTTGATCCGGGGAAGCTGTTGCGCCTTCAATAGCTGCATGTCCCGGAAATCCCTGTGGAATTGATACCTCCGGTACAGCCCTCTTTTGAGACTCTCTCACAGATGGTGTTGGACGATCCGTCACTTTATTCCTTTAGGACCCTGTCCCAGTTGTTATGGAGAAAGTGTTTAAATGCAAGGATCTGTCCTTTCCTGTCTATTTGTCTGTCCGGGTGCGCAACCAAATTTTCCTGCGAGTCCTCAGACTTGATCAACCCGAGCAGTTTCGCAATTCTTTGCGCCTCACGGTCTCTCAGTTTTCTCTCGCTGTCTGTCTTTTCTTCCCTTGCATACCTAGATCTGCAGATATAAAAATTTGTGCAAATCATTGTATAGAAATTTAACTGATACCGGGATCCCTTGTGTTTGGAAAATATATAGCATTACTGTTGAAATGTATATAATTATAATTTGAGATGACTGCAAAAAGCTGTTGGAAGCTAGAGGTTACCAGAGTTCAGTTTTTAAGCCTTTTGCAAAAAGGGGCCTCAACTCAAGAAGCACATTGTGATCTTCCCTTGTCAATCTTCACCATTCATTACTGCTTGGAGTTAAGCGGGCGGCGCACCCTCTGGGAGTTTTTTTTTTGTTGGCTCAAACTGGCGCCCTCCGAGGATGACGTACCGCGTCATGCGCGAGGGGCGGCCGTTAGGTGCCGCAGACGACTCCTCCATCTCAGTTCTGTTTCTCCCGCCGTCGAGGCTGCACCTGCTGCGTGGTAGCGTTAAGTGATCGGGTTTCTCCTCAGCTAAGAAGACTCCTCGTTTTTCTCTGACTCCCACTCGACGCCGCATTTCGGTAAGACCGTTCTTTTTATTTCTATTCTGCGGCGCCAAGTGTTTTACCTGTGTTTTTTACTTGTTTAGTTCGCATCATGTCCGGTCCGGGGGCAAGCCGTAAATCGAAGGCGGGCCGTGCCCCTATGCGTCGGTGTTCCTGTGGCCGGCATTTCTCCGTCTCGGACCGGCATGATGTCTGTCTCCGTTGCCTGGGACCCAACCACGACATGGACGCATGTGACGCTTGTTTCTCCATGGACCGTCGTGTCGTCGAAGTCCGCGCGTTCAAGCTCGGCAAGGCCCCGCCGACCTTCGGGCGGCGTCGCTCAGGGATTCCCAGGTAAGGCCTCTAGGCCTTCCCGGGTCCCCTCCGGGCCTGTATGGTCAGCGGAGGAGGAAGTTTCCTCTTCTTCTCTTACCGAAGAGGAAGCTTCTCTCGCGGTGTCGGGGGAACGTCGTGGTCCCTCCCGAGGCCGCGACGGGGACACCGCCTCGGCAGTCACCTCCTCGGAGGTGCAGGCTCCCCCAGTGTCGAGGCCCACGATTCCTGGGCCTGGCACCGGTGGACCCTCGACGCCGCCCTCCGGCGCCGTTTTGGATCCGGTGCCAGTGATCAAGACGGCGCCGCTCTGGCCCTCGGTGCCTTTCGCGGCGCCAGCGGGCCCAGTCTGTGCTCCGGCGGCGCCGGGTTGGGTTCGGCGCGGGAGGCGGCTCCGTGGCCTAACTGGTGCTGCAGGGAGCCGGAACTGACCTGGCTGTCGCGAGTGGGGGGGTCGTCGGCGCCGCTATGTGCGCGCTGGTTCGGGATCCCTGGGTTGCCAGCATTGAGGTCCTGCTGGTCTCGTCTCTTCGGAGGCCGATGACATGGATGTGGACCCATCCTGGCACCCTGACTCTTGGGGTCAGGGTCCTCGGTGGCACAGGGTGCTAGGGCGCGCGGCGGGCCCTTCCACTGTCCCTCTTCCTTCCTCCCTGAGGGTCGTCGGGCTAGGGGTGGCCCTGGGTCCCAGGGGTAATGCGGTGGGACTGAGGAGGAGGCCCCTCCTAGGGACCTGTGACAGCTGCCCTACTGGTGCTGTTGCCCCCTCGGGTGGGGGAACGCTGCAGTCGAGGAGGAGGGCTCTCTCGGAGTCCGAGGGGTTGAGGGGAGGACGGGGTGCCCCGTCTCCGCCGCGCCACTCCTCGTGGGGTGGCTAGGAGCCAGGCGCCGAACCCTGCCCTTCCCTCTTGTGCCCCAGGGTTCCTCCGTGGCGCTGCTGTGGACTGCCCTTCTGGACCCATGCAGTCCCAGGTTTCGCTACAGGGAGGAGTCCCCTCGGGCTCTTCCAGGCATCGCATCCTCAGGGTCTCGTCTTGCGGCCTGGTTTGTTGTCTGGGATCCCGCCAGCTCGGGCTCCGTTCCCCGGATTTCAGAGCCCTGGCAGAGGTCACTTGCCTCTTCGTAGGTGCCCTTCTCCAGTACCTCTGCTTCCAGGCCATATCGGTCCTACGGGGCCGTTATCCTGGGAGCAGTTCAGAGGTTCTGCGGCGGCCTTCCCCTCATATGTTAGATACATGCATGAGCGGGTCTTTCGACTCTTCCCCACCACCGCAGGAATCATCTGGACATTCGAGCTCTCCATCATCCTCGTCTTCCTCCTCTGAGGGAGAGGAACCCCTTGCTCATCTTTCTTCCGACGCTGATTTCACTGAATATCAGCGATTCCTCTCGAGGATGGTGAGGGATCTCCGAATCTCTTACGTTAGGCGAGACAATACCGAACGGGAGACGCGAGAATTCCTTGGAGAATTCAGTGCCCAGCACTTGGTGGTACCTTCCTGGCCTATCCTCTTCCAGGAGGCGCTCTATCCTGCTCCTCTGCAGTCGCCAGCCCTTCTTCAGCCCGGCAGACTGTCGATCGTAGGTATTGTGCCCCCTCGGAATCCCTGGGTACCCTTCCCAACCCGTCCTCGGGTTTGGTGTACCTAGAGACTCCTTCCGGGTGCCGTCGCCTGGCGCATGACCACCCACCAGATTCGGATTCTCTACAGTTCGACCGGTGGGGGCGAAGAGTGTTCTCCTCTTCTTGTGCGGTGGCTTGCATTGCATCTCATCGGGCTCACCACGCTGCCTACATTCGGCATCTGTGGTCGATGCTCTCCCAGCTCCTAGCATCGATGCCTGATACGGAGCAAACCAGACAGGCTATTGCCCTCTCCGCTATAGGCCTGGAGCTGGCAAGACACCAAGCAAGGGCATCTCATGACGCCAATGAGGTGGCTTCCAGGCTTGCGGGGACAGCGATCTGTATTAGGCGGACGGCATGGCTCTGTCTATCAAGGTTGTCACCCCTGGCCCGGTGTAGGGTGATGTGCTCCGCTTTCCTTGGGACCCGTCTTTTCTCCTCCAGAGCTAGGAGGCTTTTGCAGGGGCTTTCTCCGTCTCCCCGTCCTCGGGAGGCACCTCCTAGCTCTTCTCCCACTTAGGCTTCCCTTGTGTTAGCCAGGGTCTTCCCCTTCTGTTCCTCACCAACAGGAGGCTGGGGGTCTTGTTCCCTCAGGGTTCTACCCCCCTTTTTGTCAAGGGGGAGGGGGCTTGGTACTCACCCAAGCAGTAATGAATGGTGAAGATTGACAAGGGAAGATATGAAAATTACGTACCTACTGTAATTCTTGATCTTCTCATGTATCTTCACCATTCATTACTGATACCAACCCACCTTCCCCTCAGTGGTCTCCTTCTGTGGCGTCTCCCCCTCCCGTCTCGTTCCTCTCTCCTCCCTTGGCCTTTATGCCAAAAAAAAAAAAAAAATCTGTTTTTTCCCATTCTCTTGAATGGATTCGCTTTTTTCCTCAGGGTAGATAGGAACGACTACGGTTTCGAATTTCTTTAATCTGAGGGAACTCTTTCTGACTGCCCTATGGGGCGATTCCTTACCTTCTCCAGGTCATGTAGTTTCTCAGCCTGGTGGCCATGCCCTGTCTTGGCCTCCTCAGAGTTTGGAATCCCCCTGGCAGGCATTATTTTTCAAAGCTTTTCCAGCTGCTGACTGAACTTGTCAGCTTCAAGCCTCTGTCTACCTTGTCTTAGCAAGTCGGATTGAGTTCCTCTCTATTTTTCTTACCAACTGCCTCCGAGAAGGCATGTTTTTTCCATACTCTTCTGTGGTAGCACTTAACAGGGTGCTAAGGAACTTAGTCCTCTTCCTGGATGGGCGCTCTTCCAGAACAGGTTCTGTTCGAGCAGTCTAGGAGCCCTCAACTAGGATGAAGGGACTTGGCATGTTGAGAGTTCAGAGAGTTTGCCCTCTCTTGGGTCTGTTCAGGAAGTTCGGTAGAACCTCTCCTCAGTCCTAACAACTGGGATTCTTGTTCCCTTATTAGTTTCGAGCCTATAAGCCTCTTAACCAACAATGCTCGATGGGCACTGTTCTCTTTCTCAACATGCCTCTCTTTCTTTCTTTCTTCTTCTTCTACTTCCTCTCCCTCTCTCTGTTCCTCCCCTAGAGCCGCCGAAAGGAGGCCCTGCGGTCCCTTAGGGTAGGAATTCTCTCTCTGTCTATTCTCCATCGGCTTATTCCTTTTTCAGTTTATTTCCTTTCCTTTTTTCTATCCCTCGGCTCTCTTGCCTCACTTTCTTTTTTCTTACACTTTATTTTCTCCTCTCCGGCTAACAGAACTGAGATGGAGGAGGAGTCTGCGGCACCTAACGGCTTCCCCTTGCGCATGACGCGGTACGTCGTCCTCAAGGTTGGAGCCGACTCTAAAAAAAAAAAAAAAAATAGATGCTGGCGCCGCCTGGCTTAACCCAAGCAGTAATGAATGGTGAAGATACAAGAGAAGATCAAGAATTACGGTAGGTATGTAATTTTCATTTCTAGCAGCTCCTGTCTGATACTTACAAAAACAGGATGCTTGTCAAGATTGGGGGTTGAGAGGACTTAAAAAAAGAGTTAAGCTGCAACTGCAAGAGAGATTAAAGAAAAAGGGACACAGAGAATGCAGGAAAAATGTTATTTTGCCTTTGTAAATAGTTATATTGAACAAGTTTATATTTTTTATGTTACTGCCACTGTAAATAAATAGTTTTGGTGAATTCTGCAACTGCTCCTGGTTTTCCCTATGCTTCCTGATGTGTGCTTCGACAACAGTCCAGTAAATAAAGAATCCCGTAAGACTGACACCTTGGGGAAGCGAGTCTTTGCCGCTACTACCCTACGAATGCATACTGCTAGCTACCAGGGCTAGTTCTCACAATATGAGTATACCCTCTGGCATTCACTAAAAGCCTCTGTGGAGGCTCTTCCGGAGTCGGACATTAGTTCAGAGCTCTTCCAGACTATTACTGGAGGCACTGAATCAAGTAATCAGCAACTTAAGACTGCTATGGACGCCTTTGACACTGCCTCGAGGGCAGTGGCAGCTGGGATATGCACCCGACGCCACTCATGGTTATGGACTTCGAGGTTTACAAATGATGCTCAGCAGCGTCATGAATTTGCTGTTTGATGGAGTTTTATCTGTTTGGCCCACAGGTGAAGCAGGCACTGGAGGCCACGCAGAAAACAAGGACTGCCATTAAGATGGTCAGACTGGCCCCTGCTGGCCCTCAACGAGGTGGGAACTGCCGACAGTTTCATTACCGTCAGTCCTTTCGTGGTAAAGACAGAGGGGCCTTCAGCAAGAATCAAGCCCCCAAGCCGCAAAAGAAAACACAGCAGAAGGCACAGGGCCCGAAGGCGCCTAGTGCCACCCTCTGAAATTCCGGCCCAGGTCCCACCTCAGCTGTCCGAGGGGGGCTTTTCTTCGGCAGTAGAGGGGTGTCTGACTCAGTTTTACAACTAGTGGAAGTCAGTCACTTCGGACAAATTAGTTCTCAGGATAATTTGATAGGGTTACTCTCTGAGTTTTTTGGAAACCCCTCCGGATCATCCACCCAAACGACAGCCCATGCTGTCTTATCACTCAGTCAGACCTCCTTGCTTCTGAGATTCAAGGCCTTCTGAACAACAGGGTAATAGAAGTAGCTCCACAGGAGCAATGGGACACAGGTTTCTACTCCCATTATTTCCTAGTTCCAAAGAAAACGGGCGTTATGTGCCCTATTCTAGACCTAAGGAAATTAAACAAATTCCTCTTCAAGGAAAAATTCAAGATGATATCACTCGGTACGCTTCTACCTTTGATTCATCAAAATGATTGGCTGGCCTCCCTGGACATGCAGGATGCCTACCAACATGTTCCCGTGCACCCAAGCCACCACAAGTATCTCCAATTTGTGGCCCTGGGTCAGCACTACCAATTCAGAGTACTGCCCTTTGGGCTGTCCTCGGCGCCACAAGTCTTTACAGAGTGCTTTGCAGTACTCGCAGCGCATCTCAGAAAACTTGGAATTCAAGTATTTCTGTATCTGGACAACTGGCTCCTAGCAAGCTCCTCCAGACAAGGGACACTGGAAATGGTGACCACGGCTTCCAGGTTCCTCACATCCATGGGAGTCCTGTTGAATTTGGAAAAATCACAACTACAGCCCTCCCAAAAGCTCCTCTTCATGGGAGCCGTCCTGGACACCTCCAGGGCAAGGGAATTCCTTCCGGAGGACAGGAGAAACGATATCCTCCAGGTGGCTCGCGTCATTGAAGAGAATGACTCGGTTCAAGCGCTCTTAATGCAGCTGATGCTGGGTCTCATGGCATCATCAGTGTTCACGGTGCCTTTGGCTCATCTTCACATGAGAACCACTCAGTGGATGCTCAGTACTCCGTGGCCCCCGACCACACATCCACAGTCCTTTCACATCAAGGTGACGGAACCTCTAAAGCGGTTGTTCATCTGGTGGACTCAAGAGGACAACCTGCTTCAAGACTTTCCTTTTTCTCCACTGGAGACACACATCGGCATCACCACAGATGCATCCCTAGTTGGCTGGGGCGCTCACTGTCAGGATCTCCGCATCCATGTCCTGTGGAATCAAGATGAGTCCCGACTCCACATAAATGTCCTGGCAGTGAGAGCTGTCCTGTACGCTGTCCAAGCCCTGAAGGACATCCTCTGTCACAAAACAATTCTCCTTCAGGCGGACAACAAAGCAGTGATGTACTACATCAACAAGCAGGGTGGAGCACACTCTTACCCTCTGTGCAGAGAAGTCATGAGTGTGTGGGAGTGGTGCTTCAATCATGATACTCTGATCCAGGCAGTCTACCTGCCAGGAGTCCAGACGATCTGGCAGATCACCTCAGCAGAATGGAGGCAGATCCACACAAGTGGTCTCTCGACTCAAACGTTGTGCAGTCGCTATTCAAAGAGTGGGGCATTCCGGACCTGGACCTCTTTCTGCTCCAGAAATCCAGAACCTGGTGCTTTCTGTGATGATGTATTCAGACTGCGGTGGACAAGACACTTTCTATACTCATTTCCTCCTCTTTCCTTAATTCAGAGGGTGCTGCTCAAGTTAGAGATGCAGGGGGGCAGCATGATTCTCATCGCCCCACACTGGCTCTGACAGGCAGCTCCTGCCACTCTTGAGGACCGACCTTTTCTTAAATCTGTTGTAACTATTCTTCTATTTCTTAACTTAATGTATTCTTTACAATTTCTAGTTTATAAAATTGGCTACGTTTGGGCACCCCTTCCCTTTCCTGACTGTGTTATAGTGTCCTCTTTAATTTTCCTTTTCCCACTCAGGTCCTCGTACAGGAAGGTTATTGTGACCTCCGAACTGATATAAAACAACAGGCTGTGTTCCTTATTGGATTTAGTATGCAATGGCCCTATATCATAAAATACTTTAATGTATATACCTTATGTGTATAAATTCTGCAAATGTTGAAATTACCATGGCACTAGGTGTTTTTGATAAAGGTAAAACGTTACTAGGGGACTACATTATAAAAATTAACATAGGTGTGCTGTTTAAAATGCATATAAATTGCCGAAAGTTGAACAAGTCTGAAATTTCATGGTGATTTGCATATGTCCTATGATGCTTTGCATTATGGAAGTATGTGTGATGTTGTGTTTCTTTGAAACTTGGCTTATTGTTAGTGCCCTTTGGGGTAACCATTGATCTTCCTGGACATAGTCTCCACCACTCATTCTCACTAATGAGACTACGCTGGAGAAGCTAGGACGCAGCGGGAGCCAAAAATCTTCAGCAGGGCCAGCACCTAGGTAGGGCCTCGAGAAGCAGCACCACAAGTTCTGCTCGCACTATATAGGCCACGCCGCCGACCCTCCAACTGCCTCAGTTCCTTTGTTCTCCGCCTTGAGCACGCTTTCCAGTGACGCCGCCACCCGGGAGTCAAAACTTCACGCTATACGACAGCAGCTATAGTCGTTTTAGTATTTGATTAGATTTTATTTATTTTATTAAATTCAGTAAAAAAAAAAAAAAAAAATAGTATTAAGTAATTTTCATCAAGAAGTCCTCTTCAGCCCTCCTTCGACTGAATCAACCATGAACGGGGCAAGTGATGGTAGGGAGACTTCACATAACAGCGGTGTTTTCAGCAGGGCTGGGACTGGTCCACTGCTATCTGCAGAGGGGTGGTTCTGACTACAGGCAGTCCGGTGCTCGATGGGATGGGCGGTCCTCCCAAAAGCACAAAAAGAAGCGGTCCAATTCTTGATCCTCGTCAAGGACTCTGCACCACTCGACCTTGAGTTCTTCGGCCTCCCGGTCGAAAAAGAAACTGTACCTCTCAAGGTCACCCTCTGGTATATCCATGATCGATCATCTGTATGAGGGCCAGGGTTCTACTCTACCCGGGGTCTCTTACGGCCTCTGTTCCTGGTGACCGCATTCTCGACTCGAGTCCTCCCCACCCCTGGAGGGTCTTCTGGTGAGCAGTGTTACCATTACCGCTTATGGAGCAGGAGGTTCGGCGGTTGTCCCGCCTGCCTGAGCTGGTGAATCCATCACTGGGGCCTTTGGGCCTTCCAGTTTCAGACCTACAGGCAGGGTGCTTGGGGCTTCCTAGTCATGCGGCGTCTTCTCCAGTGCCGTTGATGCCACGCTGTGGTGCTTTTCCCCCTAATGTGGCTGTGGCGCAGGGGCCAACACAGGTGCCTTTATCTCCTGCTAAATTTCTCAGCTTTCCCTCCCCAAGTGGGGGGGGTTAGGGGCCTTTGGTCCTGCGGCGCCGGCTCATCTGGTGCCGGTGCCGCATCCTATGCCGGCACCACCTGTGTTTTCAGCACCACACCCTGTGCTGGTGCCAGGAGTGCCTTCGGTGCCATGTTCGGCACCAGGGTTCTCTACTCCGATTCTTGGAACTCCTCCTCCTCTTTTTCCTCCCTTTCCTATACATTCTGTCCTTCCAGGGCTAGTAGGAGATGATATTGAGCCTGATCCCGATCTTCGATTGGGAGACAACTTTGACAACGATTCCTCTCTGGGGGTGACTAATAAACCGTCTCTTCCAGCAGAGCCTCTGTTCGAGGACCTTTCCTTTAAGTCTCTGCTTAAGAACATGAATACCTCTCTCTCTCTCTCTCTCTCCAGACTTCAGAGATTGATCCTGGGAAATTTCTGCCTCTGCAGTATCTGCACATTCCAGATATTCCTGTGGAATTGACTCCTCCCATGCAACCCTCTTTTGAGACCCTCTCACAAATGGTGTGAGCTAATCTGGTGACTATTCCTTCTGTGGCCAAGTCCATAGATAAGAAATATGCCCCTCCCAAGGATCGTCCTATTCTGGCCTCACAAGCCTGTGCTGATGCCATAGTTGTCCTGGCAGAGAATGACAAAGCTGTTCTTCCTCAGGAGTGAACGGCATGCCCGGTAAACAAGGAATTGTGCAAAATTGACACTTTGGGAAAGAGAGTCTTCGCTGCCTCCACTCTGGGCATGCGCACTGCAAGCTACCAGGGTTATTTCTCTCAGTACGAGTATACCCTCTTGTACTCGCTCAAGGCCACTGTAGACGCTCTTCCAGATTAGAACATTAACACAGAACTTCTTCAGACCATTACTAGAGGCACTGAATGCAGTAATCAGCAACTTAAAGCCTCTATGGATGCTTTTGACACTGCTTCTAGAGCAACAGCAGCAGGAATATGCACCCATCAATCTTGGTTATGCACATCAGGATTCATGAATGATGCCCAGCGGAGAGTTTTGAGTTTGCCTTTTGATGGTACATGTCTTTTTAGTCCTCAGGTCAAACAGGCACTAGAGGCCACACAGAAAACTAGAACGGCTACCAAAATGGCCAGACTGCCATCTGCAGCCCCTCAACAGGGCAGGAACCAGCAGCAGTTTCATAACCGTCAGTTCTTTCATGGTAAGGGCAAAGGGGGTTTCAACAGAAATCAAGCCCCTCCGCCACAGAAGAAAACGCAGCAGAAGGCACAGGGCCTCAAAGCGCCTAGTGCCACCCTCTGAGATTCCGGACCAAGTCCCACCTCAGCTGTCTGAGGGGGACTCTTCCTTGGCAGTAAGAACGTGTCTGACTCAGTTTTATAACCAGTGGAAGTCAGTCACATCAGACAAGTGGGTACCCAGGATAATCTGCGAAGGATACTCTCTAAACCTTTCAGAAACCCCTCCGGATCACCTACCCAAACTGTCCGTCTCTCAGTCAGACCTTCTTGCTTCTGAGATTCAAGGCCTTCTGAACAACAGGGCAGTAGAAGTAGTTCAGCTGGATCAGCGAAACACAGGTTTCTACTCCCATTACTTCCTAGCTCCAAAGAAAATAGCCAGCATGCGCCCTATTCTCAATCTAAGGAAGTTAAATTCCTTTACAAGGAAAAGTTCAAGATATCTCTCAGCTCCTTGTTACCTCTGATTTATCGGAATGACTGGCTGGCTTCCCTGGACATGTAGGATGCCTACCAGCATGTTCTCATACACCCAAACCACCACAAATACCTCAGATTTGTGGCATTGGGTCAACACTACCAATTCAGAGTCCTGCCCTTTGGGCTGTATTCGGCACCTCGAGTCTTTACAAAGTGCTTTGCAGTTCTCACAGCGAATTTCAGGAAACTCAGAATTCAGATGTTCCCATATCTGTATGACTGGCTTGTAGCAAGCCCCTCCAGTCAAGAGACTCTGGGAAATCGTGGCAACGGCTTCCAGTTTCCTCGCATCCATAGGAGTTCTGTTAAATTTTGGACAATCGCAGCTACAGCCCTCCCTGCCGCTTCTCTTCATAGGAGCCCTTCTGGATACCTCCAATGCAAAAACCTTTCTTCCGGAGCACAGAAGGAACGACAGCCTTCAGATGACCCACTTCATCAGAGACAGTGACTTGGCTCAAGCTCTCTCAATGCAGTGGATGATGGATCTCATGGCATCGTCAGTGTTCACTGTGCCTCTGGCTTGCCTTCACATGAGGACTACTCAGTGGATGCTCAGCACTCCATGGTCGCCGACCACACATCCCCAGTTCTTTCACATCAAGGTGATGGAACCTCTAAAACTGTCACTCACCTGGTGGACTCAAGAGGACAACCTTCTGGAAGGATTTCCCTTTGCCCCTCTAGTATTTCAGATCTCCATCACAATGGATGCATCCCTACTCAGATGGGGATCTCGCTGTCAAGATCTCCACACCCCAGGTCAATGAAATCAGGACGAGTCTCAACTCCACATAAATGTTGTAGAAATGAGAGCCGTCCTGTATGCAGTCTGAGCTTTGAAGAACATTCTTTGTCACAAGATCATTCTCCTTCAAACGGACAACAAAGCAGTGATGTACTACGTCAATAAACAGGGCGGGGCACACTCTTACCCCTTATGCAGGGAAGCGATGAGAGTGCGGGAATGGTTCCTAGAACACAAAGCTCTGATCCATGCGATTTACCTGCCGGGAGTGCAGAACGATCTGGTGGATTGTCTCTGCAGAACGGAAACAGATCCTCATGAGTGGTCTCTCAACACAAACGTTGTGCAGTCGCTCTTCAAAGAGTGTGGAACTCCAAACCTGGACCTTTTTGCGTCCCCACTCAATGCAAAACTGCCTCTATTCTGCTCCAGAAATCCAGGACCTGGCATTTTCTGTTACGATGCATTCAGTCTGCGGTGGACAAGATGCTTTCTGTACGCATTTCCTCCTCTTCCCTTAGTTCAGAGGGTGCTGCTCAAACTGGAGGCACGGGGGCAGAATGATCCTTATCACACCATTCTGTCCTCATCAGATCTGGTTTCCATTAATGAACAGATTATCGTAAACTTCACTAAGACAGCTTCCACTTCAAATGAACCTGCTGACCCAAGGTCCAGTTGTACATTGCAATCTGAGATCCCTTCAGCTCAACGCCTGGCTCCTGAGGAGAGAGAGGTGAGTGGGTTTGATGTTTCACGTAGGGTCTCAGATATTCCTTTTTTTGTTTTTGTAATAAAATTTTTATTAGGCATGAGAACATTTATACATCACACAAGACATTTTACATAGATATATTCGTTCAGTCTATATAATTATATATTGGACTTAAAAAAAAAAAAAAAAAAAATCTCACCCAGCATCAGGACTAATCACATGAACTAGACAAGCCTCGTTTTAACATTTCTCCATTATTGATTTGATTAGCTTCAGGGAACAAAGTCTGAATAAGTGCTTAACTGCTGTATAATCCATTTTCTCCATTTTGTATCAAATACCTCCACTCTGTCCCGTACTCTGGCCGCCATCCTCTCCATCCTGTATATCTCTCTTGTCAAGTTTAGCCACTCTCCCTTAGTTGGCAGCCTATTCGTTCCCCATAGTCTGGTTATAACCTCTTTTGCTGCCTATATTAGCAATGTAGTTTGCAGTTATACATCCTTCTCTACTTTTAAACCAAATGGGGTAGTAGCTGTCAGTATATACCCAGAGGTAAAAAGACCTGGGTTTTCATATATTGCCACCAGCTCCTGCACTACCTCCCCCCAATAAGGACCCAGCGTGCTGCAATTCCAAAATATGAGTCTGGTCTGCAGGTACTGCTCCACATCCCCTCCAGCACTTTCCTTCAGGATCGCCTGTAAAACTAGCTACCACAGCAGGAGTGCGTAAAAATCTATATCGTAATTTCCATGCAAACTCTTTCCAATATGGGGATCCTGAGGCCTTAAGCATAAGTGGGGAGACCATCTTCCAGTTAGTAACGGGTAGGTCAGTCTCCAATTCCAAGGACCAATGGGCTCTAATAGACTCAGTAGAGTCTTCTGGTTTCTCTCCCAAAGCAAGGTAGGCCAGACTGATACTGTGGTCTAGAGTGGTACCTTGTCTCTGTGATAGAAGTAATTTTATTATTAATGGGGGGTTTTCTGCCACTGCTGCCAGTGCTTCTGGGTCTCAGATATTCTGTTAGTGGCACGCAAACCAGCTACTAAAAAAACCTATACGGTTAAGTGGAAGTGGTTCTCCATCTGGTGTGCAAAGTTCTCTTGCAACCCCCTTTCCTGCCCACCAAACAAAGTTCTGGAGTATCTTCTGGACCTGTCAAATAACAGGTATGCAATACTCAACTGTAAAGGTTCACCTTTACGCAATCTCAACGTACCACTAGCCCATACACTCCATGTCTTTGGCTCAGTTACCTCTGGTCAAGAGGTTCCTTAAGGGCATACTACACACCAGGCCACTGGTCAGATGACCGGTAGCCACCTGGGACATTAATCTTGTGCTAGACGTGCTCACCCGTAAAGCTTTCGAGCCCCTAGCAACGTGTGACCTGAAGTTCCTTACCTGGAAGACCGCCTTCCTTGTAGCCATTACCTCGGCTTGCGGAGTGTCTGAAATACATGCTTTGGTCACAGACCCTCTGTATACTGTATTTCACAGAGATAAGTTGGTTCTGTGAACTCACCCTAAATATCTCCCTAAAGTGGTCTCAGAATTCCATCTGAACCAGCCATTGATCCTTCCGACCTACTTCGTGAACTTCCAGAATGAGGTGGAGTGTACCCTTCATTCTCTGGATGTTAAGAGAGCTTTGCGGTTCTGTTTAGACGGAACTAAAGAAATCCACACATCAAAACAACTGTTCGTCTCTTTCAGCATTGCCCGGCTGGGTGAGCCTGTTGCAATCAGATGCATTTCAGCATGGCTGGTGGCATGTCTTCGCCAGTGCTACTCTATGGCACAGGTTAAATTGGAAGGCAGAGTATACGCTCATTCTACCAGGGCAGTCACGGCATCTCTGGCATAAATTCGAAACGCGCCCATTGCAGACATCTGCAGTGCAGCTGCTTGGAGTTCTGTGCACACGTTTGTAAAGCACTGCGCTTTGGATGTCCATGCCAGGCAGCATCAGTCCTTTGGCAGGACAACCATTAATGGACTTCTGTCATAAGTGAGCTCCTCTCTCCTGTCGCCCCTCCTGGGGGATTATTTAGCTCAGTACTCTCCCATTAGTGTGAATGAATGGTGGAGCCTTTATGTTCAGGAAGATATGAAAATTACGTACCTACCATAATCTTCTTGGACAAAGTCTCCACCACTCATTCACACACCTATCCTCCATCCCCTGAGCTCGCTCATCTGTTCTTGGTCTTCACTCCCTCGATGGCTGGGTTGTGAAGACTCTGTTTAGTTGACCCTTCTTACATGGGTCATTCGGAATATCTTACGTCCGACATAGGTTAGTTTACGCTGCACCGCCTCGGTAAAAAAGGTACTGAGGTGGTTGGAGGGTCAACGCCGTGGTAGCCTATACAGCGTGAGTGGGACTCGCGGTGCTGCTTCCTCGTGGCCCTATCTAGGCGCCGGCCCTCCTGAAGATTTTTGGCTCCCGCTGGGTCCTAGTGCCTCCAGCATAGTTCCATTAGTGTGAATGAGTGGTGGAGACTTCATCCAAGAAGATCAAGAATTACAGTAGGTACATAATTTTCATTTTCAGTGCTTCTGCACTGAGGTTCTTTGTCTTTAGCTTGTTTTTTTTTTTTCCCTTTTATTTGAGCCCCCACCACCCAAGCAAACAAGGCCTGCATAAGGGAGGCTGAATATCAACTGATAAGTTAGATCAGTGAGTCAGTAGGTGCTGGCTAAGTGCAGAGGAAGGACGTATAGCGTCTGTTACTGCAAACTGATGTATTGAAGAAGGGATATGACACTGCTGAAGGTTATCTCCTGTATTTTGAAAAAACACAGAGATTTTGTGTGTTGAACCTTAAGTTCGGTGTTTGGTCCCTCTGTTATCCCACAACCCCTCCACAGACTTGGTGTAGAAGTGGGATAATTTGCTGGAAGCGTCTGGACTAGCCGAAGAGGGATGTTTTCTGGTGGATATTGCCTAGCTATCCCAGGTGGACTGATTCACCAGGAGTTGCTAGAGAAGAAAGTCCGTGGAATTCTGACCAGAACCATGGCCGACAGACTGGGAGAGAAGCTGCTGCCTGGACTGGACCTGGGAGCTCGGAGGAAGGCCAGGCCTGTAGATGACGAAGAGATGCAAGAGGACATGGAAGAATCGAGGGAACTGCCGCTTCTTGATGACGCGCCACCTGAGGATGTAGGGGAGTTGTTGAAATAGCTCTGCATAAATCAGGTGCAGATGGAAAGAGATGGAGACATTGAGCGGAGAGATGGAGACATTGAGCGGAGAAGTCAAAATGCCAAATGGGCGGATATCATGAGAGTCTTGCATGCCATCAATGCAGGGCAAACAGAAAGAGCCAGTAGCCCCAAAAATATTAAACTGTATAAACATTCGGACAGTGATGACACTGAGACCTATCTCACAACGTTTGAGAGGATCATTCAAACATGCACATGGCCAAGGGAACAGTGGGTTGTTTGACCGGCACCACACCTGACGGGCAGTTCTCAGTTGGTTTATAGCCACATGGACTCCTGAGAGGCAGAGGACTATGACCGTGTGAAGCAGTAGATCCTCAGGCGCTATGACATAAACACTAAAACTTATCAACAGAGGTTTAGGTTTCTTAAAATGCAGTCACTGGATACCCCCGAGACTTATGCCTGTCTCAACCAGCTCTGCTACAAATGGCTACAACCAGAGAACAAGAGCAAGGACCAACTTCTGGAGGAAGTGATTATTAAAGGAATAATGCCCAATAGGGTGGGTGTTATACTGGGATAACATCCTGCCTTGGGTGGTTGGGCCCGAGGCTACCGGCCGAGGGC
The DNA here is from genome assembly GCA_016271365.2 of Neoceratodus forsteri. Lineage (NCBI taxonomy): Eukaryota > Metazoa > Chordata > Ceratodontiformes > Ceratodontidae > Neoceratodus > Neoceratodus forsteri. Next base: position 1,020,818,873 of record CM028134.1, read on the forward strand.
GTCCAACACCCGAGAAGGGATGTTATCACAGCATAACACCCACCCTGGAGGGCATTATTCCTATTATACAATGGATCATTGCTTTATACAGAAAAAGAATCATTTTAAAGAATGTTTTTTTAGTGTTTACAAATATTTCTGTTTTTTAAGAGATAGAGGGATTAGTGGCATCATCATTATGAAGTGGATCAGCAGGGATGTTATGCCAGGATAACATCCCTCCTGTGATGGCCAACTGACCAATCAGAAGCCAGGAGTCTTATCTATGTCGGTCTTCACCATTCATCATTAGTGGGCATAGCAACGGAGCTAGGACCCCGCAGGGGACCTTTTTCCTATGGGCGGAGGCGCGGACGCGCTCTCGTGGCTGACGCTCCACGGTGGTGCTCGCGGTTTGGCCGTTAACTGCCGTCGACTCCGCCCTAGTCCCAGTTCTTTCTCTCCCGCCGTCGAGTGAGGTACCTTGTGTGGAGATGGCTGGATTTTGCGGCCTAGTCGTTAGTGTGCGTGTTAGTTGTGCCTCGGTTCTATTCGCCTACTCGACGTCGCTTCTGACCGGTAAGACCTTTCCTTTTTATTTTAAAGTGGCATCGAGTACTGTTTCTGTTTTATTTATGTATGGTCATGTCTCCTCCGGGGGGCAAGAAACCGTCGAAAGCAGGGCGGTCCCCTATGCGTCGGTGCCCCTGTGGCCGCCTCTATTCTGTGATGGACCAGCATGACCACTGCCATTCCTGCCTTGGCCCAGACCACGATATGGACAACTGCGACATTTGTTTCTCGATGGACTGCCGCGTTATTGAGAATCGCACGTGGAAAGTAGGACGTGCGCCGCCGATTTTCAGAGGATGAGTGCATAGTCGGCGGGCCAAGGCGAGGATTCTCGGCCCTTCCTCCAGGTCCCCTCCTGGTGCTATACGGCCTGTGGAGGAGGGAGCCCCCACCTCTCTTAGCCTTGCCGCAGCAGGGGCTTCTTCCGCGGTGCAGGAGGCCCAGTCTGGCCCTTTCGCGGGTCAGTCGGGAGGCACCGCTTTGGCAGTTGCCTCTTCAGTTGCGAAGGCTCCCTCGGTGTCTTGTTCCAGGCCCTTCAGTCTGGACTGGCACCGTCCTCAGTGCCATCTCATGGCGCTGCTCTTGGTCCTGGCACCATTTGCGGCGCTTTGAACGCGGTGCCGTAGTTGGCATCGGGCCTTCTCTTGGTGCTGCCATCGCTTCTGATGCTGTTTGCAGCGTCTGGGCTCTCAGCAGTGCTGGAGGTAGTGTTTTGGGTGTTTCTGGGCCTGGTTCTGGTGCCGTGCGCGGTGCCAGGGCAGGAACTGGCACCGGCCCTGGCGATCGTGGTGCGGGGATGGGGTCGGCACCACGGTTGGGGCAGACCCTGGCTCGATGCATGGTGTCTGGCGCTGCGTTTGGGGCGTGCCCGACTTGATGCCTCTCGCAGCCGCTCGCAGCGCCTGGGTGGGTGTCGGCGTCTGGCGCAGTGCTGTGCTTGGCTTGACTGTCGGCATTGCCGGGGGGGCCGTGCCCAACTCCGGTGCCTCTCGCGGTGCCGGGGTGAGTGTTGGCGTGGGGCTGTGCTTCGCTCCGGCGCCGAGTTTCAGGATGCTCTGACTCGTGGTCCAGGAACTGGAGGGGCTCAGGGAGTTGTCTGGCATCGGACTTTGGGGCCTGCCTCTTCAGAGGCGGACTCTGGGTCTGATCCGGACTGGCTCCCAGGTTCTTCGGAATCATCGGACCCCTCCGTTTCCAGCACCTTGGTCCCCACTCAGCCTCCCTCTGGGGGTCAGTTGTCGCCAGTAGACCCTAGGGTCAGGGGGTCTGACCAGCCAGCAGTGGTGCCCGTGACCACAGCTGTGCGACCTGGGGCCACTGGCGTTTCTGTTCCTCCAGTTGGGGCACCCCCTTCCTTGGTGTGTTTGGACAGCCCAAGATTGGGGCAGCCCGGGGCGCGCCAGGAAGGGAAGGGCACAGTTCCCTGGGTGGACTCCTCAGAGGCCGCCCGGAGTTGCCAGTTGCCTAGGCTGGTGGCTACGAGGACGAGGTCCCTCTCTGATTCCGAAGGGTTGAGGGGTAGGGGTGTGGCGTGACGTGACGTGACACGCCCCCCTAGAGCCCAGCCGGGTTCTGGGAGGAGTCTCAGCACAGGCCCTCGCCTTTCCCTGGAAGAGTCTCCGAGAGGGACTTTAATTTCTGAGGTCAGGGGCCGTCCTTCTGGTCTTTCACGGTCCCGGTTACCTCACAGTGGGATTTCTTCCATTGGGCACAGCTCTGATCGTTCTGATCTGGTTGAACGGCTATTTGCTGCAGCAGGCTTCGGCTCACCCTCCCTGCGAAGGGTTTCCTGTTGGCTCCCCTGCCCTGACAGAGACTGTTCTCCTGTTGCTAGGAGCCTTTCCCCTGAGCCTCTGTTTCCATCCCCGGCAGTCCCACGTATTCCCGGTCCTCGGGGACCTCTCACCTGGAAACAGTTCAGAGGTTCCGCTGCACATTTCCCCACCTACCTCCATGCCCTGGACCAGCAGGTGTTCCACCATGCTCCTGTGCAGCTGGACCCTGAACCTGGGAGCTCATCCATATCCTCTTCCCCCTCCATGGAGGGAGAGGAACATCTCGCCAGCATCTGGTCTGTCCTCTTATCAGCGCTTCCTTGTGAGGATGTTGGACGAGCTCCACCTTACCCCATTCCCGGTTAGCAATCCTGAGCATGTGACGCGCGTATTTTGAGGCCAGTACTGTGCGGCTCATGTGGTGGCTCCCGACTGGCCTATTCCTTTTCAAGTAGCGTCACATCGGCTCTGGCTATGTCCCTTCTCCACTGTCCCGCCCCAAGGGACCTATGCAAGCGGTATTACGCTCCCCGGTCTCCAGGTTCTCTGCCTCATCCCTCTTGGGTTTGACCTCCATGATACCCCTCGGGCCTCGCGCCCTCTGTCAGGACCGCTGATTCGGACTCTGCGGATTTCGATTTCTGTGGGAGACAAGTACTCCACTCGGCATGGATCTCTCTTTCAATTGCAGCACATCAGGCCCACTTTGCAGCCTACAACAGGTTCTTGTAGTTCAGACTAGGACAGATCCTAGCTTCAATGCCTGATTTGGAGGAAACCAGGCAAGCCATTGCCCTCTCTGCGCAGGGCCTGGAGCTAGCAAGGTACCAAGCAAGGGTATCTTATGCTAGTGAGGTGGCATCCAGAGTGGTAGGCACAGCGATCTGCCTTCGGCGGATGGCATGGCTTCGCCTATCCCAGTTATCACTCCTGGCCCAGCGTAGGGTGATTTACTCCACATACCAGAAAACCCATCTTTTCTCCTGAAGGGTGAGACGGCGACTTTTGGGGCACCTTCCCTCCCCTACTGGAGGCTCCCCATCTCACCCAGACCAGTCTCGGGCCTCCCAAGGCCTACAAGGGTTCTCTCCTCGGTGTCTCACCCACTGGAGGCCAAGGGACCTAGTCCCTTGAGGTAATTCAGGGCCCCCTTCGGAGGGCTTAGTACTCGCCCACTAGTGATGAATTGTGAAGATTGACACAGATAAGATATGAAAATTACGTACATACCGTAACTATAGATCTTTCTGTGTGTCTTCACCATTCATCACTAAATCCCACCCTCCATCCCCCCTAAGGCTCTGGACTCCCTCCTCCCTCCTGTGTGTCTCCTGTTATTCCTCGCTGTCCTTTCCCTTGGGGGTTAGGCGGAAAAGGACTGTGGAGACACACGGGGTTGAATTCCCTTGGGGGTGTTATTGGGCTGTGTGTGGGGGTGCTCTCTCTCTTATCTCCCTTAATTTTAGGGAGTTGGTGGAGTTCTGGGGGTGGCCCTGTTTTTCTATGTTAATTTATGAACTAAAATTTTGAGTTCAGGGTTGTCCTTAATGCCCTCATGCATTAATTTTTCCTCCTTTTTGGGAGGGAGGAGGGAGAGTTTGAGACACACCTCCCAGCCTGCACCCCTCTTGATTGGTCTTCTAGACCCATGCTGATAAAATACAGGCCTTGCCTTTCGCAACCACACCTTGATAGCCCAGTTGGACTGTCGTTTTACTAAAATCCTAGCATGCAGATCCGCTCCTGGGGGTGTGCTTCTCTTCTCCCCATCCCTCCCTTACCTATCTTTTCTACTTCTCTTTCCAGAGATTGGGGCCTTCTCCTTTTTCCCAATTTCATGTTTGGTTTCTCTTTTCTGTCTCGTGTCATTTATTTCTCCTTTTAGTTCATTATTCCTTTCCTTTTGTCAATCCCTTAGGCTATCTTGCCTCATCCCACCCTCTCTTCCTTACACTCGCCGGCATTTCAGAACTGGGGCTGGGGCGGAGTCATCGTCAGTTAACAGCCAACCCGCGAGCGCCACATGGAACAGTGGCCTCGAGGGCAGCGCCAGCCCTGCGTTGACGCCGCCCATAGAGAAAAAGTCTCCCGCGGGGTCCTAGCTCTGGCGCGATACCCACTAGTAATGAATGGCGAAGATACACAGAAAGATCAACAATTACGGTAGGTACATAATTTTAATTTCTTTCTTGCCATTGTATAATGAACAGTTTATTAAAGTTTTACCCCAGGATGCGCAACTTTGGGTTCAGGAGCATAAGCTGGATTCCGCTGATAAAACCATCACATTGGCAGAAGACTTCCTGGCAGCTTGACCATCCAGACTCAGAGGGTTCCAAGGAACATCAGCAGCTGCGACCACCAGCAATCTGGTACGGAACCCTTTTACTGATAAACTGTCAAATCCAGCCCCAGAGAAATGAGACTGGAGAACAGAGAGAGGAGGCGCATTCCAGTAGCTGAGATTATATGTCACGGGTGCCAAAAAAAGGGACATTATGTAAGGAACTGTCCTAATATAAAGAAAGAGACAGCTCACGTAGCCTTGGCAAAAAGTCATTTTTATGGCTACTGTGCAGATTGGATCACAGCATATGATGGGACTGATTGATTCAGGGAGCCGTCAGACTCTTGTGCGAACAGATCTTCCTGGACATAAAGTCTCCACCACTCATTCACACTAATGGGATCTACACTGGAGGTGCTAGTACCCAGCGGGAGCAAACTTTTTTGCAGGAGGGCCGGCGCCAGAGATGGAGCCGCGAGGAGCGGCGCCACGACCCTCTGCTCATGTGGCAATGACTCTCTCGGCGTCGACCCTCCAACCACCTCAGTTCCTTTTTTCCCGCCGACGAGTGCGCTTCAGTGACGACGTTGCTCGCCCGCCGGGAGTCAAACTTCAAACTAGCAGCATAGTTTTCAGTTTATTATTTTGTAGTATTTTTCGAATAAAGTACCACTTAGGATAATTTATTCTTATCAAAGAAAGAAATCTTAGCCTACATTGACGGAGTCGACCATGAGCGAGTCAGGTGACTGTAGGGAGACTTCGTATGAAAGCTGTTCAGTCAGCCAGGCTGGGTGCAGTCCGCCACCTTCTCTGGAGGGGGGGGGTCTGACAACGGATGGTCCAATGCCCGAGGGGATGGGTGGTCCCCGGAAGCATAAAAGTAAATGGTCAATTCTAGAAGCACCCGTTGACCTCGAGCTCTTCTTCGACCCGTAGGTCAAAAAAGAGAAGGCATCACTCGAGGTCGTCCTCTGCTATGTCTGTGCGTCGACGATCGGTCATTGGGGTCAGTTGCCGGTCTCCTCGTTCGGAGTCGTCGGTTTCTGGTTCTGGTCTCCGACCTCTTCGACATTGGAGCCCTTCCCCACCTTCTGGTAGGGCTTCCGATGAGCAGTTTCATCACTGGACCGCTCTTATGGAGCAATGGGCTCGGAGGCTGGTCCAGCTACCTGGCCCGGTCACTCAGGGGCCCTTGGGCTCTTCGGGGGATCGGGCAAGGCGATTGGGACTCCCTAGTCGCGCGGTGCCCTCTTCGGTTTCCATCGACTCCGCGCTCAGGAGTTTCCCCCGCCTCACATGACTGCGGCGCAGGGGGCCACACCGATGCCTCTATCTCCTAGTATTCTTCCTTCTTTTCCCTCAAATTCCAATTTTCGGGGCCTGGGTTAGTTTTGGCGGCGTCGGTGGGTCACTCGGCACCATTGCGCCTGTCGGCGCAGTATTCGGTGCCGCTCTTGGCGCTGTGTGGCTTTTCAGCACCGTTTAGTTTCTCGGCGCCGTGTTCTTCGGTGCCGTCTGCTTTGTCGGCGTCGTGCAGCCTTTCGGCGCCATGTTCTTTTCCGGCGCCGAGGCCGGGCTTTTTTTCTACCAATCTTAAGGGCATCCCCTTTCTGATTTCTTTTCCTTCCTCTTTTTCTGCTGATTTTCAATCCTTTCCTTACCATGTAGTCCCTGCTGGACTGTCAGGAGATGATATTGAGCCTGACCCAGATCTTAGATTGGGTGACGATGTGGAAGGAGCAGGATCTAATCCTGTTACAGAGCCTGTGGTCGAGGACCTGTCATTTAAGTCTCTGCTGAAAAATCTGACTTCCACTCTTTCTCTCCAGACTATGGACATCGATCCTGGGAAGCTTTTAAGACTCCAATACCTTCATGTTCCTGACATCCCTATGGATTTAACTCCCCCGGTACAACCCTCCTTTGAGACGCTTTCTCAAATGGTATCTAATAATCCTGCTCTCATTCCTTCTGTGGCTAAGTCCATAGATAGGAAGTATGCTGCTCCCAAGGATCGACCAATTTTGGCCTCCCAAGCCTTTGCGGATCCTATTATAGTCTTGCCGGAGAATGATAAGGTCGTCCTTCCTCAGACTACTACAGCTCGACCTATAAACAAAGAATCTCATAAGATAGATACTTTAGGTAAGAGAGTCTTTGCTGCATCCACCCTGGGTATGTGTATCGCCAGCTACCAGGGCTATTTCTCTCAATATGACTATATTCTTTGGCATTCGCTCAAACAAAGGATTGAAGCTCTACTGGAATCGGACACTAATTCAGAGATTCTTCAAACCATAACCAGGGGCATCGAGTCCAACAACCAACAGGTTAAAGCCGCTATGGATGCATTCGATACTGCTTCCCGAGCAGCGGCGGGCATTTGTACCCGCCGCCGTTCCTGGCTGCGCACTTTAGGTTTCACAAATGATGTCCAGCAACACGTCATGGCATTGCCTTTCGATGGTGTGTATCTCTTTGGCCCTCAAGTAGAACAGGCTCTAGAGGCCACACAAAAGACTAGGTCAGCCATTAAATTGGCTCGACCTCCTCCTGCCCCCTCTCGAGGGGGTGTTAACAAATGCCAGTTTCATAACCATCAGTCCTTTTGAGGCAAAGGTAGAGGAGGTTTTAATAAAAATCAAGCCCCTCAGCCTCAAAAGAAAAGGCAATAGAAGGCGCAAGGACCCAAAGCGCTCAGTGCCGCCTTCTGAGTTTCTGGCCCAAGTCCCACCTCAGCTGCCTGAGGGGAACTTTTTAGTGGTGGGAGGTTGTCTGACTCAATTCTACAACCAGTGGAAATCCAAAACTTCGAACAAATGGGTCCTTCAGATAATCCGCGAGGGGTATTCCCTCAGTTTTTCAGAGAACCCTCCGGATTGTCTCCCCAAGCGGCAGCCAAAGCGGTCAATTCTTCAGTCGGAGCTTCTCGCCTCCGAAATACAAGGCCTTCTGAACAACAGGGCAGTGGAAGTAGTTCCGCTGGATCAACGAAACACAGGGTTCTACTCCGATTACTTTCTAGATCCAAAGAAAAACGGGGGCATGCGCCCCATTTTGGACCTCAGAAAATTAAACAAGTTTCTTCCCAAAGAGAAATTCAAGATGATATCACTAGGGACCCTGTTACCTTTGCTTTATCAACATGACTGGTTAGCCTCCCTGGACATGCAGGATGCTTACCAACATATTCCTGTTCATCCAAAGCATCGCAAATACCTAAGGTTTGTGACTTTGGGACAGCATTATCAGTTCAGAGTCCTGCCCTTTGGGCTATCCTCGGCGCGACAAGTTTTTACAAAGTGCTGTGCAATTCTCGCAGCGCATCTCAGAAAAGTTAGAATACAAGTGTTCCCATATCTGGACAACTGGCTTCTAGTGAGCCCTTCCAGGCAAGGAACTCTCGACGCTGTTGCCATGGCCTCAGACGTTGTCACGTCCATGGGAGTCCTGCTAAACCTCAAGAAATCGCAGCTTCAGCCATCCCAGAGGCTCCTTTTCATAGGAACTCTTCTGGACACTTCCTGTGCGAAAGCGTTTCTACCAGAGGACAGAAGGAGCAATATCCTACAGATGGCCCGATACATCAGACAGAACAGCTCGGTTCGAGTTGTCTCGTTGCAACGGATGCTAGGTCTCATGGCATCCTCGGTGTTCACTGTACCCCTAGCATGCCTTCACATGAGAATCTCTCAATGGATGCTCAGTGGTCTCCAACCACTCACCCTCAGTCCTTTCTCTTCAAGGTGACAGAACCTCTGAAGAAGTCACTCACCTGATGGTCGCAAGAGGACAATCTTCTGGAAGGGTATCCCTTTGCTCCTTTGGATCATCAGATTTCTATTACCACGGACGCATCTCTGATGGGGTGGGGAGCTCACTGTCAGAGTCCCCACACTCAAGGTACGTGAACTTAGGATGAGTCCCAGCTTCACATGAATGTCTGAGAAATGAGAGCTGTCCTTTATGCAGTCCGGGCTTTGAAGGACATTCTCTGTCACAAGAACATTCTCCTTCAAACGGACAACAAAGCAGTGATGTATTACATCAGCAAGCAAGGCGGGGCTCACTCTTTTCCCTTGTGCAGGGAAGCAATGAGAGTGTGGGAGTAGTGGTGCTTGGAGCACAAGGCTCTAATTTGTGCGGCCTACCTGCTGGGAGTGCAGAACGAACTGGCAGACCGTCTTAGCAGAACGGAGACAGATCCTCATGAATGGTCTCTCGACTCAACCGTAGTTCAGTCACTATTCGCAGAGTGGGGAACTCCAGACATGGACCTTTTTGCATCCCCACTCAACACAAAACTGCCTCTCTTCTGCTCCAGAAATCCAGGGCCTGGCATTTTCTGTCAGGATTCGTTCAGGCTGCAGTGGACAAAACGCTTTCTATATGCCTTTCTGCCTCTTCCTCTAATTCAGAGGGTATTTCTCAAGTTCGAGTCCCGGGGAGCAAAATGATTCTCATTGCTCCCTTCTGGCCTCAGTGGATATGGTTTCTGTTACTCAACAGTATGTCAGAAACCGCTTCCCCCTTTAGACGAACCTTCTGACTCAGGGGCTGGTCCATCCCAATCTGAGATCGCTTCACCTTCACGCTTGGCTCCTGAAGAGATAAAAATGAACAGGTTCAATGTCTCCTGCAGAGTTTCAGATATTCTTCTAGCTGCAGGCAAGCCAGCCACTAGGAAAACTTAGACGGCCAAATGGAAGCGTTTTTCGCTCTGGTGTGCAAAATCTTCTTTGAATCCTTTTTCCTGCCCACCAGATAAAGTTCTAGAGTACCTTTTGGACCTCTCAGATTCAGGACTGTGATACTCTACAGTCAAGGTTCATCTTTGTGCCATTTCAGCTTATCATGAACCAGTACTTTCCTTGTCACTGGCTCAGTTACCCTTGGTTAAGAGGTTCTCCTTAAGAGAATTCTGCATACCAGACCTCCTATCAGACGTCCGGTCGCAGCCTGGGACATTAATCTTGTGCTAGACATGCTCACTCGAAAACCTTTCGAGCCTCTAGCTACCTGTGAGTTGAAATTCCTCACTTGGAAAATGGCCTTCCTGGTGGCCATTATCTCGGCCTACAGGGTCTCCGAGATACATGCCTTGGTCACAGACCCTCCGTATACTGTGTTTCATAAAGACAAAGTAGTTCTTAGGACCCATCCTAAGTTTTTCCCTAAGGTTGTTTCAGAATTCCATCTAAACCAAACTTTGATCCTTCCTACTTACTTTTCGAACTTCCAAAATGAAGGGGAGCGTTCTCTTCATGCTTTGGACATCAAAAGAGCTTTGGGTTTCTATTTAGATAGGAAAAAAGATTTTCACAAAGCTCAACAACTGTTTGTTTCCTTCAGCGAGACCCGGTTGGGTCAACCTGTCGCTATCAGATGCATTTCAGCATGGCTGGTGGCATGCCTTCGCCTCTGTTATTCCATGGCGCAGGTTAAGCTGGAAAGCAGAGTGTACGCTCACGCTACTAGAGCGGTCGCGGCATCCCTGGCGGGAATCCGCAACGTGCCCATTGCAGATATTTGCAATGCGGCCACCTGGAGCTCAGTGCATACTTTTGTCAAACACTATGCCCTGGATGTCCATGCCAGACGACATGTTTTGTTTGGCAGAACCATCCTTAATGGACTTCTGTCCTAAATCTGTGAGCTCTTGGTCTCTCCTGCCGCCCTCTCGGGGGATTATTAGCTCGGATACTCTCCCATTAGTGTGAATGAGTGGTGGAGACTTTATGTCCAGGAAGATATGGAAATTACGTACCTACCGTAATTCTTGATGATCTTGGATGAAGTCTCCACCACTCATTCACACGCCCACCCACCATCCCCGAGCTCACCTCTGTTGTTGGTCTTCACTCCTTCAACCTTTAGGCTGTGAAGACTTCTTTCTTGACCCTTCTTATATGGGTCTTCCGGACTATCTTATGTCTGGTTTTTGGTTATGCTAGCCTTCTAGGTTAGTTACGCTGCACCTCCTCGGAAAAAAAGATACTGAGCCGGTTGGAGAGTCGAAGCCGAGGTAGTCATTGCTGTACGAGCAGAGGCTCACGGCCGCTTCCTCATGTTCCATCTCTGGTGCCGCCTCCTGCAAAAGTTTCCTTCTGCTGGGTCCTAGCAGCCCGCGTGTAGATCCCATTAGTGTGAATGATTGCTGGAGACTTCATCCAAGAAGATCAAGAATTACGATAGGTACGTAATTTTCATATCTGGTGATTTGGAATAAGAAAGGACCGAATACAGTAGTCATCTGTGTGCACAGCGATACCCATCGCTATGCTGCAGCCACCATACAAATGACTGTTCAAGAAAAGACACATGAGGTAGAAGTGGGATTGGTACCTCGCCTACCTGTGCCAGTTGATCTTATCTGTGTTAATCTTCACCATTCATCACAGTTGGGTAGTGAGCCGGATGATCAGGACCCCATGGGAGCTTTTTTTTTTTTTTTTTTGCAAGAGGAGGAGTCGACATCGAGACGGCACCACCCTCGAGGCCGACAAACTACATGGCGCTCGCAGGTTGGCCAGTACTAGTCAACGCCTCCTCAGCCCCCGTTCTGCTTCTCCCGCCATTGAGAGAACAAGACCTCATGTGAGCGTCATCTTTTTCTGTGGCCTAGTCCGTCTGATAGAAATACTCCTTAGTTCAGCGGCCTCGTCATCTCGGCATCGAACCGGTAAGACCTTTCCTGTTTATTTTCTGTCTACGCCAAGTACTATTTATTGTTTTACCGTTTGGTCATGTCTGGTTTGGGGGACAAGAAGAAGAAATTTTCTAGGGCGTTTCAGCCTCTGATGCGTCGGTGTCCCTGTGGCTGACATCACTCCGTCTCGGACCAACATGACCGGTGCCTCACCTGCCTGGGACCAGATCACGAAATGAACTGATGCGATGCCTGTTTCTCCATGGATCGCCGAGTTCTGGAGTTGCGTGCGCTTAAATTTGGGCGTATGCCACTGACGTTCAGGGGACAGGCGTGTATGTGGGTCGCCAAAAGCAGGTTTCTAAGCCCTTCCTCCGGGTCCCCTCCCAGTCCTATATGGCCCGTGGAGGAGGGGTTTTCCACCTCTTCCAGCTTTGCCTCAGCGGGACTCCCTCCCATGGTGCAGGAGGTCCAGCCTGGTCCCCTTGGGGGCTAGGCACGAGGCACCGTCCAAGTAATCGCCTCTTTGGAGGCGAAGGCTCCCCCGGCATCACGCTCTGGGGCCTCTGGGCCCAGACCAGTGCCACCTCTGATTTCAGCACCGCTTGCGGCGCCGGGGATCAGGGCAGCATCGTGAATGGTGCAGGGCCTGCCTCCAGTGCTGTTTCTGACTCCGGTGCAGTTTGTGGTGCCATGGATGGGGGCGGTGCTGTGGGTGGCATTGGTCTGGTTCGCAGCACTGTTCACAGTGCCGCGGCTGGGGGAGATCAGGGGGTTGTCTGGGTCCGAGCCTCCTCTGGGGACAGTGACTCGGAGGCTGACCCGGACTGGCTCCCTGATTCTTTGGAATCCTCCGATTCCTCCTCGTCCAGCGCTTCAGCCCCCACTCAGCTCCCTCCTGGGGAGCGGACGGCTCTCACTCGTACCGGAGTCTGTGGCACTGATCAGTCCTTGGGTGCACAGGCGGGCACTACAGGGCAGCCCGGCATCAGTGACCCATCTGCCCACTCAGGGGGGTGTACCCCCTCCTAGATTAGATCTTCCTGGACTGCAGTCTCCACCACTCATTCACCCTAATGGGATAGCGCTGGAAGCACTAGGCCCAAGCGGTAGCCAAAGATTTTCAGAAGGGTCGGCACTGAGACAGGACCACGCATGAGTGGCACCACGAGACTAGCTCATGCCTGTGTAGGCTATCTCGGCGTCGACCCTCCAACCGCCTCAGTTCCTTTTCTCTTGCCGTTAAGTGCGCTTGGATGTCAACGTTGCTTGTCTGCCGGAGTTAGGGTTTTCGTCTATATGACAGCAGCATTAAGCCGTTCGGTATTCGTTTATATTAACATTTTAGTATTATTTTCTTGTTTTAAGAATAAGTAAAAGAAGATTATGAAGGAGAAGAAAAAGAAGTTCTCACCTGCCATCAACAGTCATCCTTAGACAGTACCCCTCCTCCACGGGCCATATAGGACTGGGAGGGGACCCGGAGGAAGGGCTTAGAAACCTGCTTTTGGCGACCCACATATGCGCCTGTCCCCTGAACGTCAGTGGCATACGCCCAAATTTAAGCGCACGCAACTCCAGAACTCGGCGATCCATGGAGAAACAGGCATCGCATCAGTTCATATCGTGATCCGGTCCCAGGCAGGTGAGGCATCGGTCATGTTGGTCCGAGACGGAGTAATGTCGGCCACAGGGACACCGACGCATCAGAGGCTGACACGCCCGGAGGTTCCACCGGAATCGGTGGAGCAGCTGGTTTTGGCTGAACAACCGGCCTAGGAACAGGCTCCTCGGGTAAGTCGAGTGGTTGTTTCGCCGCCCGTGACAGCCACTTAATGGCAGAGAAAGCGGCAGGCGTCGGCTTATTCCCAGTCAGAAGGAGCTGTTGCCACATGAGGTCCTCGTATCGTCGGCGTAACATCTTGAAGCCGGCTTCCGTCTGGAGGAGGAGGATGAGATTTAGCGCGCGCCGGCCACTGCGGTACCGAGACTGCCTATGATGGCGGGATTGGCTGGGCCGCGAAGAAGACCGAGAACCTCGGCTTTTCCGAGGACGGTGTGGGGAGGGGACGGGGGGAACCGGCTCTCCCCTCGGCTCGGAGGGTTCACCCGAGGGCTCCGGAACTGGAGGCACTGGCAAGCCCACGGGATCCTCAACTCCCACTGGGGGAACCGGGAAGAGAGGATTCTCTGCTTCACCTGGCGACAACCCGTCCAACGGGTCGAGAAAAATCTCGACTGCATCGACGGAGTCTCGGCCAACTGACCTGACGGGACATCGTGGAGACCAGTGGCGTTCGAATGATCGATCAAGTCGATGGCAGACAACTCGGGAGAGGGACCTTCCCGCCTCCAAGAGCGCCGACGGAGGGACTTACCCTTGTCTTTCTTTTGGACCGAGAAGAAGGTCCAGCAGACGCTGGTCCCTCTCCCTTAGTGGAGAGGGACAGACAAAGCTCCTTAAAGGAAGCTGTATAAGAGGAACCCAGGAGAGCGGATAAACGCCGCGGCCGAGAAAATGCGCCGCTGGCCGCCTCCTCTCTCGAGGGGCGATCATCTGCTCTAGCTGATCCGCCGAGCCCACCGCTGGAAACCGCCGACCGGCCTCTTTTGACTTCACCGAGGAAAACGCCGACGCCCAGTTGTAAACGGGCAGCACGGTCCTGAGGACGAGGCTGAGAAGGAAGAGCACAGGTCGCAAGCCTGCAGGTCGTGCTCAAGGCCTAAACAGTAGACACACGTGGAGTGCAGATCCGTCGAGACATCTTCTGCCCGCAAGGGCATCTCCGAAACCAGGAGTCGATTTGTCCATCGTGAGCCGCTAGGGAAAGAAGACCGAAGTCTAGAAATGCAAAACTTTTAAATTCGCAAAACCGAAGAATTAGGAACCAGTCTTACACGCAGAGCGTTAAGGAGGGAACCTGAGCTTCCAAGCGGTAAGGAAGATCTGGCGTCATGGGGCGGAGCCGAGAGTTTTACCACCCGGGTGGGTGGGAGGAGCCAGCTTGAAGACCTTCCGTCAAGATTTAAAGCGGCAAGGATACCTGCCAGACAGTGTGAATGAACAACATATACCATTCCTAGAACTCCTGTTACAGGTGAGTAACCTGTATTTATTGGTCATGACCACCCAGACTTTGCTTCATTTATACATTGTCATGCTGCCCCGGACTCTGCTGTAGTGGCTGTAAGCACCAGAGCTCAAGTGAAGAAGGGACATTTACCATCTGTATTCCCATTTGATGATGATGTTTTTGAAGATCCTGGGAAGGACCATAAAACTAAGGTGGAGAAGAGGAAGCTAAAGGACTGGACTGATACTCATGCTGGTGTACTGCCAGACTTGGGACATACTTTTAAATGTGCTATGCAACATGAGAAAAAAGCATACCCTTCACTTAACCCTTTTTTTCCACAGGTAGGGAAGGGAGTGGAAAAAGGTACCCCTCAGTTTGCTGTAAAACAGGGAATACTGTATAGAGAATACACTAACCCCAGAACTGGAGAGGTAGTAGACCAACTAATGGTTCCAGAAAAATTCTGCTCCCAAGTCATGTATCTGGCTCATGACATCCCTTTAGCAGGCCATGCAGGCAAAGATAGCACCCTGAATAGGATATTACCCAGGTTTTATTGGCCTTCTATCCACAAGAACATAGCTGAGTATTGTAAAGCATGTGCTGAGGGTCAGAAGGTGGCTCAGGCACAAAAAAGGGATAGAGTACTATTAACCGCTTTGACAGGATAGCTATGGATGTAGTGGGCCCCCCTGGAAAAGATCTCCAAGGGTAACAGATTTGTACTGGTCATATGTGATTATGCTACCTGCTATCCCCATGAGAACTGTCACCGCCCCAAGGATAGCAGAGGAGCTAGCAAAAGTATTTAGCCACGTGGGAATCCCCCAGGAAATACTTACTGATCGGGAGAGTAATTTTAATGCATACCTGCTAAAAGGATTGTACCGTCTGCTGGACGTGGTAGCAGTGCGTATTTCCCCATACCATCCACAGACTGACAATCTCATAGAGAGGTTTAATCAGACATTAAAGAGAATGTTGAGGAAATATGTAAAAGAAGAAAGTAAAGATTGTGATAGGTACCTCCCGTATTTACTTTTTGCTTAAAGTGAAATCCCTCAAACGTCCACTGGTTTCTCACCTTTTTTCATTATTGTATGGGAGGAACCAGAGGGGGCCACTGGATGTGGTTAAAGAAGACTGGGAAGGAGGTGAGACATCTTAATGTCATAGAGTATATGACTCAGTTACGCAAATGCCTGGTGAGGTATATTAACTTGGCGCACCAGAGCTTAGAACAGAAGCAAGACTTGCAGAAAGAAAGATACGACCAGGATTTGAAGACTAAAATATTTCAGTCAGGGGACGAAGTGTTGTTATCCCTTCCCTCCACAGAGAACAAACTACTCATGAAATGGCAGGGCCCCGTCACCATTTTAAGGCAAACAGGAGCAGTGAACTATTAAGCTTAGCATGCCCGGAAAGAGTCCGGCCCAGAAAATTTACCATATGAATCTCCTTAGGAAATGGCGTGAGAAGTCTAACCCCTCCCTTTATATCCATCCTGACATTAGGGAGTCGGAGCTGGAGGTTGCTTATAAAAGGCTAGAGCAGTCAGGACCTTTGGAAGAGATTCACATAAACCCTAAATTGGAGCCTCAGCAACAGAAATATTTGTAGGGGGTATTATAAGAATTGAGCCTGTATTCACAAACATACCAGGGCAGGCCAAAGGAATTGTGCACACCATAACTGCCAAACAAGACAAGCCCATACACCAAAGGCCCTACAGACTGCCCATGAAAGTGAGGGATGAGGTGATTCAGGAAGTCAAAAAAAAATGGAGCAGTTAGGCATAATTGTGCCTTCAAAGAGTGCATGGTCTTCACCCATGGTCACAGTGGACAAGAAAGAGGGTTGGATACATCTATGCCTAGATTTTAGAAAGCTTAACAATGTGTCACTATTCAGTGGCTACCCAATGCCCCGAACAGATGACATAATTGACAGGCTAGGCGATGCACAGTATATCTCCACCCTGGACCTTACTAAGGGATATTGGCAAATCTCCTTGTCACCTGATTCACCAAGATGAAATCACATTTAGCACCCCAGTCAGTTTATACCAGTTTGTCACAGTGCCATTTGGACTACATGGGACCCCAGCCACTTTTCAGCATTCTATGGACCACATACCAAGACCACACACTGAGTACCATGCGGCTTATTTGGACGATGTGGTCATATTCAGTCCTGACTGGGAAACCCATGTTAGACACTTGTCCCAGGTATTGCAAGCAATAAAGGAGTCAGGAGTGACCATTAACCCTGCTAAGTGTGCCCTAGCAAAGACCGAGACAAGATGCCTAGGGTTCATTTTAGGAAACGGACAAGTGAAGCCCGAAGAAGAAAAGGTTACGGCAATAGCAAACAGCCCAATACCTACCACAAAAAACATGTGAGATCTTTCCTAGGCTTGGGTGGTTATTACAAGAGATTTATTCCTAATTTCTCTGCCATTGCTAGTCCTTTGACTGATCTCACTAAAAAAGAGGTGCTCGAATAAGGTTCAGTGGACCCCTGTTTGTGATGAAGCATTTAGGAATATCAAGGCAATTTTATGTACATCTCCTGTATTGAAAAGCCCTGACTTCAACCAGGTGTTTGAGGTTCAAACCGATGCATCAGAGAATGGTACTGGGGCAGTCTTATCTCAGAAAATAGATGGAGAAGAATATCCGATCATGCATAGCAGCAGGAAGCTACACGAGAGGGAGAGAAGATATGCTACCATAGAGAAAGAATGCTTAGCTCTGAAGTGGGCTATTGAGTCTCTAAAATATTACTTGTGGGGGGCTGAATTTAAGGTTGTAACTGATCACAACCCCCTCTGCTGGTTGCACCAAATGAGAGAAAAAAAATCCCCATATAATGCGGTGGTACTTGACTCTTAAGCCTTATCGATTTACTGTGTCCCAAAGGGCAGGGATAAAACATGTAAATGCTGATTTCATGTCTAGATATGGTACAAGAATTGATGTCAGTGAAATATGACGTACTTTCCCTAAAAGGAGATAGTTCAGGGAAGGTACAGTTAGTCTCTGTCGAGAAATGTGTTAATGCCTTGGGGTAAAGAATGATGATATCCACTATGTTTATGATAGAATGTTTATCGTTAATAGGGACCCTGGGACAGAGCTTCTCAAGATGGATGGGTGGAAGCTCCATCCCTTCCTGGGACAGGAAGGTGGTAAGCAGTCTGCAATAACTGCTTCCCTCCCTGTAAAACCCAGTCTTAATCCCAGACATAAACTGCTTGAGCAAACTGAGTCGGATTAAAAAAAAATAAAATTTTTTGTTGTTGTTGTAACCCTCCTACACTCTGTAATTATCCCCTGGTTTGTAAATTATTGAGATCAATATAAATATAAGGTATGGTTTGTACAATAAATTGTTACGCAAAGCAAACATAGAAAATATGGGATGGAAATGGGAAACACACAGAACAACAGCTTGTTTCTTCAGGAACTAGTTTATTGAAAGGGTATTGGTTGGAGTAGAGAGAGGAACAGCCTGGTGAGAAAATGCTGGAGTAGAGCCGAACATCCTCTGGCTGTATGGGAGAAAGAGGGCTGTTGACTAATCTCACCATCTGGAAAAACACAAGTACTCTGTCCAGCCTGCAAAATATAAAAAGGAAAAACATGAATAAAGGTTATATGTAGAGTAATTTGATCCTCTATAATGTCCTGTAACTGATGTATTGGTATGGATTCATCTGTGTGTTTTCCTGTTAATTCCTGCAACGAAGTACAATGTAATATGGAACTGAATATGGAAAACTAATAAAGATTAAGTTCCAAAAAAAAAAAAAGTAACTGCTTCCCTCTTAAGGTGGGGATATGTGACAGGGAGCTCCTGCCACTCTTGAGGACCAAACTTTTCTTAAATCTGTTGCAACAGTTCTTCTATTTCTCGGCCTAATCTGTTCTTTACAATTTCTAGTCCATAAGGTTGGCCACCTGGGGCACCCCCTTCCCTTTCTTGACTATGCTATAGTGTCCTATTTAATTTTCCTTTTCCTTCACTGGTCCTCATAGAGGGAGGTTATTGTTGTGACCTCTGAGCTGATATAAAACAGGCCGTATTCCTCGTTGTTGGATTTAGTATGCAATGGCACTATGTCATAAAATACTTTAATGTATATACCTTATGTGTATAAAACCTATAATTATTGAAAAATACCATGGCACTAGATGTTTTTGATAAAGGTAAAAAGTTACTAGGGGGCTCTATTATAAAAAATAAGTTAGTTGTGCTATTTAAAATGCATGTAAATTGCTGTAAGTTGAACAAATCTGAAATGTGGTGATTTGCATATATCCCATGATGCTTTGCATTATGGAAGTATGTGTGATGTTGTGTTGCTTTGAAACTTGGCTTATTGTCAGTGCCCTTTGGGGTAACGTAACCCTCATTTTAGTGCTTCTGCATTGAGGTTCTTTTTTTTTTTTTTCATTTGAACCCCCACCATCCAAGCAAACAAGGCCTGCATAGGTGAGGCTGAATCTCAACCAATAAGTTAGATCAGAGATCAGTGAGTCAGTAGGTGCTGGCTAAGTGCAGAGGAAGGACATACAG
This sequence comes from Neoceratodus forsteri, assembly GCA_016271365.2. Taxonomy (NCBI): domain Eukaryota; kingdom Metazoa; phylum Chordata; order Ceratodontiformes; family Ceratodontidae; genus Neoceratodus; species Neoceratodus forsteri. The sequence goes on from CM028134.1 coordinate 1,020,837,800, forward strand.
AGTCTGTTGCTGCAAACTGGTGTACCGAAGAAGGGATATGACATTGCTGAAGGTCTCCTATATTTTGAATAAACATCACACTGAGATTGTGTGTTGAACCTGAAGTTCGGTGTCTGGTCCATCTGTTCTCCCACAACCCCTGCACACTGGCCTCGTCAGATAATGGTTTCCGTCAATGAACGGATTATTGGAGTTCCCTACAGACGGACGTCCTGACACAAGGTCCGGTGATCCATCCCATCCTGCAATCCCTTCATCTCCATGTCTGACTCCTGAGGAGATAGAAGTGGGTAGGTTTAATGTCTCTCAGAGAATCTACAAAATCCTCTTAACTGCGTGCAAGCCATCCACTAGGAAGACTTACATGGCAAAGGGGAAACAGTTTTCCATTTGGTGTAGAAAGTCCACCCTGGACCCCTTTGTTTGCCCACCAAGTAAGGTGTTAAGAGTATCTCCTAGACCTGTCGAATGCAGGACTGCAATACTCGACCGTAAAGGTGCACCTTTGCACAATTTCTGCCTATCATGAGCTGGTACAGAATATGTCGGTGGCAGTCACCTTTAGTCAAAAGATTCCTTAAAGTTATCCTGCACACTAGGCTGCATGTCAGGAGACTGGTAGCCATGTGGGATATCAATCTTGTGCTAGACATGCTCACTCATAAACCTTTTGAGCCACTAGCAACCTGTGACTTGAAGTTTCTGACCTGGAAGGCAGCGTTCCCAGTGGCCATTACCTCTGCTCACAGGATATCTGAAATACATGCCCTGGTCACAGACCCCCCGTACACAGTATTTCACAAGAACAAAGTCGTTCTCAGAACTCACCCTAGATTCCTACTCTAAAGTGGTCTCGGAATTTCACCTCAACCAGCCCTTGGTCCTTCCGACCTACTTTGCTAATTTCCAGAATGAAGGGGAATGCACCCTTCACGCTCTGGATGTCAAAAGGGTTTTATGATTCTGTATTGACAGAACGAAGGAGATTCGCAAATCCAAACAACTCTTTGTATTGTTCAGCATGGCACGGCTGGGTCAGCCTGTTGCCATCAGATGCATTTCAGCATGGTTGGTAGTGTGTCTTCGGCATTGCTACTCGGTGCAGGTCAAGCTGGAAGGTAAGGTGTACTCACACTCTACCAGAGCGGTCGTGGCATCCCTGGCGAAGATTCGGAATGTGCCAATTGCAGACATCTGTAATGCAACCACTTGGAGCTCTGCGCACACTTTTGTGAAGCACTGTGCCCTGGATGTCCATGCCAGACAGCATCCTTCTTTTGGCAGGTCAATCCTTAATGGACTTCTGTCCCAAGTGAGCTCTTTTTTCCTGCCACCCTGCTCGGGGGATTGCTTTCAGCTTGGTACTCTCCCACTAGTGTGAATGAGTGGTGGAGACTTTTAGTCCAGGAAGATATGAATATTACGTACCTACGGTAATTCTTGATCTTCTTGGACAAAGTGTCCACCACTCATTCACACGCCCACATGCCATCCCCCTAGCTCACTCATCCTGTTTCTGGTCTTCACTCCCTCGTTGGCTGGGCTGTGAAGACGCTGTTGAGTTGACCCTTCTTATACTGGTCATTCAGACTATCTTGTGTCCGGGTTAGATTAGTTTCCTAGATTAGTTTACGCTTCACCTCCTCGGTCTAAGGCAGTTGGAGGATCGACGCTGAGATAGCCTATATGGCGTGAGCCAGTTTCGCCGTGCCACGCATGCATGGTCCTACTTCAGTGCTGGCCCTCCTGAAGATTTTTGGCTTCCACTGGGTCCTAGCGCCCCCGGCATAGTCCCACTAGTGTGAATGAGTGGTGGAGACTTCGTCCAAGATGACCAAGAATTCCGGTAGGTATGTCATTTTCATTTACGGTAGGTATGTAATTTCCATTTCTTAAGGGGCATTCTACACTTAAAGCCCCTATATGTAATCTGGTGCCCCCATTGGACCCAATTTTGTTCTGGAAAAGCTGACTGTATGTTGGCTCCTATCTTGGAACACGTTATTTTTAGTTGCTGTTAACTCTGCTCAAAGAATTTCAGAGCTCCATGCTCATGTGTGAGCCTCCTTATTTGGTTTTCCACAAAGACAGGGTGTCTTTGCACACTAATCCTAAATGTCTTTCCTCAGGCGGTGTTTGAGGTTACTTTAAATCTAATCATCCACCTTCCAGTCTATTACTCAGAGCATGCCAATCCAGGGGGAAGCATTGCTCCTTACCGTAGATGTACATAGAATCCTGAGATACTACCTCAGCCACATCAAGACCTGCAGAAAGTCCTCTCAGCCTTTTTTTTTTTTTTCCGGGTTTTATTTTTTTTTCGTTTGCCCCTGTAAAAGAAGATGCTTTTGTTTCTAAACAAAGCTTATCCAAGTGGCTAGTAAATTGTGTAATTTTTTTGTTACTGGAAGTGCAGTAAGGAACTTCCTAGTCCAGTTTGTAGCCACTGCACTAGGGAGATGGCCACCTCTATTGCTTGTTTCAAAAATGTCTTCTTTTGACCGTTGCATGGGTGCCACCTGGAACACTGTCCACACCTTTACTTAACATTACAGTCTGGACATCCACTCTTACAAACGTGCAGACTTTGGACTTGCCTGGGCTTCCTCTCCCAATTCCACCACCCAATTTTTATGTTTGCTTGCACGCATGTGCAAGAAACATACTGCCACCATACGAATTTTCATAGTTGTGCCACTCAGCATCTAATGCCCTGCTTCTTTTTGCAGGCACTGCCTCACCACACTAATAAATGTCTGAGCTGTCTGTGACAGCAGTTCAGATGCAGTGGTATACAGTTGAAAGCAAAAGACCGCTACAATCAGCGGTGGTAACGTATGCAGTTTGCATGCTGCCGTCGGCAGTATACAAAGTGCCTACAGACAGCACTGCTTCTGAACACAGCTGTCATAGACAGCTCCTTTGTTTTCTAGTTCCCCACCTCCCCAAACACCCAAGTAGCATGCTGGGAGCCCACACCAGCGTGTTCATGCACTCCCCCACCCCCGCACACTGTATGGCCGGGGTGCCCAATCCCCCGTTGGCTCCGCTAACCCCCTCCCCAAAACAGAGTTCGGTGCCACGCTGGGAGCCCACCCAGCATGACAAAGTCCCGGCTGTCTTCTAAAAGGAAAAAAAACAAACACCTGAAAACAAAAAATGGTCCCTTGTTGACTGTCTTGCCCCCCCCCAACCCACACCCACCTCCCCACCCCATACTTGCCTCTGGAGCCCAGCGCAACGATCTTCGGTGGACTGGGAACACATCTGCACTCTTCAAAACTGACCACGAACTGAAGAAATGCCGGTGAGCTGTATAATGGCATAAATGTTTTTTTTCAACTTTAGTGCATATCATGGCCATTTTGGGGAATTTTTTCACCAAATCTTCAACATCGGGTTCTTGGGGTCCCACCTCATGAACTCTGTCACTGTCATTTTGTTATTTGTTCCCGAAAGGTGATTTCATGGTCACTGCGCGGAACCATCTTCTGGGACCGAATAACGAAATGACAGTGTCACAGTTCATGAGGTAGGCCCCCAAAAACCCTATGTTGAAAATTTGGTGAAAACATTCCCAAAAATGACGGTTTTGTAAGCGTGTGTTGCACAGTTCCTATGCACGCTCATAACTTTGAGAATTTTTAATATTTTCACTCCAGATTTTCAACATTGCCATTTTACCATACCTGCTTATGAACAGTACAGCTGTCATTTTTCATATCTCACCCTAAATGTGTTTCCGCACATGTAACGCACATCAGCACGGTCAGTGTACAAAATCAATGTTCTGGACACATTAAGAAAATCATAGTGGTGCTGTTCATGAGCAGGGGTGTTAAAATGGCTATGTTGAAAATTGGGTGACAAAAGTCTATAAAATGAGACTGTTACGAGCGTGCATTGTGCATTTTCCATGTACCCTCGTAAATTCATGAATTTGTAATATTTGCAGTCCAGATTTTCAAAACTGACATTTCTAGGGACATGGATATGTTGTTCATCCACACTCATTGGCAGTATCCTTGCCGCTTTAAATCTTGCCGGAAGGTCTTCAAGCTTGCTCCTCCCACCCACCCGGGTGGTATAACTCTCGGCTCCGCCCCATGACGCCAGATCTTCCTTACCGCTTGAAGCTCAGGTTCCTCCTTAACGCCTCCGCGCTTATGACTGGTTCCTATTTCTTCGCTTATGGATTTGAAAATAATATTTTGCAAAAGACTTCAGTCTTGATCCTCGCGCCGCGATGGATAAATCGACTCGGATTTTCGGAGATGCCCATGCGGCAGAAGATGTCTCGGACGGATCCACACTCCACGGTGTCTCACTGCTTAGGCCTTGAGCACGACCCGCAGGCTTGCGACCTGTGCTCATCTTTCTCGGCCCACGCCCCCGAAGACCGTGCTGCCCGATTGCAACTGGGCCGTCCCGAGAGCGCTTCTCCGGTGAAGTCCAAGGAGGCCCGGTTGGCGGTGTCCGCGGGCGCGGGTTTCGCGGATCAGCTCGAGCGGATGGTCGCCTCAAGAGGAGGCGGCGCGGTCAGATCTTCCTCGGCCGCGCATTTATCCCGCCTTCTGGGTTCTTCCTACACGGCTTCCTTTAAGGAGCTTTGTCTGTCCCTCTCCACTAAAGGAGAAGGGCTCTGCGCCTGCTGGACCTTTTTCTCGGTCCAAAAGAGGGACAGGGTAAGTCCCTCCGCCGACGCTCTTGGGAGCGGAAAGGTCCTCTCTCCGGCCGCCGACCGCCGGGCTTGGTCGATCGCCGCTTCGCCACTGGCCTCACGGTGTCCCCGCCAGGTCAGTTGACCGAGACTCACTGATGAAGTCCGAGATTTTTCTCGACCCATTGACGGGCTGTCGCCTTTAGCAGCCGAGATTCTCTCCCTGTTCCCCGGAGGAGTTGAGGATCCCGTGGCTCGCCTGTGCCTCTGGTTCCGGAGCCTCGGATGGACCTTCCGAGCCGGCGGGAGTGCCGGTTCCGCCGACACCTCCTCGCACCGACCCCGGAAATTCGGGACTCGTCTCGGTCTCGACCTCATGGGTCCAGCTGCTCCCACCGCCATAGGCGGTCTCGGTCTCGCACTGCTGGGTAAGCGGGCGGGCTGGCCGCTCCCCGCCCCTCCTCCTCGATGAGGGAGGCTTCATGTGAATTACGCCGACGGTACAAGGACCTTATGTTGCAACAGCTCCTCCTGGCCGGAATAAGCCGACCCGCGCCTTCCCCGCCATTAAGTGGCTGTCACCGAACTGCCGACACAACCCTCGACTTGTCCGAGGAGCCTATACCCAGGCCGTTGTTCGCCAAACCAGCTGCTCCACCGATTCGTGGAACCTCCGCCCACAGCCACCACTGGGGCTCCGACCAAGGATTCTCGGTCGGCTAAGGGTTTACCCCATCGGCTGTCAGTTACCCTCACTCCCACCGACCTCGGCAGGTGAAGGGTGGCTCAGGCCAGAGGCAGTTCTCGAGGACTCTTCCAGTCCGAAGATGATTCCTCCTCTTCTCCAAGCGACTGGACTTGGAGTCTTCAGGAGGTCAGCCAATGGACGATAGCCCGTCGTCTTCCTAGGACTGCTTCGCTCATCTCGAGTCTACCGGATGGAGCTCGAACCTGCTTCCAAACGGGCCAGGTATCCCTCACGGAGATTCTGGACCGAGGGATTCTCCGACGGAGGCCTTCCGTGGCCGAGGCCATAGTGGGTCCAGCACTGGAACTTTGGCAGCGCCTCTTCCTGCCCTGCGCCGGCCAGGATGGCCAGGAAGTATGTCCCTACTGTCCTTGTCCGTTTTTCGAACACCCTCTGCTGAGGGGTTGGTTACCGACAGCTCACGCGCCGGCAACGCCAGGGATGTGGACAAACCTCCTGACAAGGAGTCCAAGAAATTGGACTATGTCGGGCTAAAAGTCTACGCCATGCCCTCTCTGCCTCGCCAGGCCAGTTCGGCCGCCCTCATGGCACATTTTTCTCATGCCCTGTTGGGCTCCTGGATGAGGTCATCCTCATCTTCCCGCCGATCTGCAGACTACGGTTAAGCAGGTGCGGACCAGGGCAGGGCAGTGGCCAAACAGCAGCTCCAGACTGCTTTGGATGTAGGGGACTCATGTGCCAGATCGGTGCGGCCGAGTGGCTATAAGGCCAAGGGCTTGGCTGAGGATATCCACCTTTACTTCGGATACCCAGCACAAGTTGGCGGATGTTCCCTTTTGGGACTGACCTCTTCGGCCCTGGGGTGGAAGGTCACCTGCAGAGGATCGAGAAGTCCAATGCCACCTTGACTCGGTCTCTTCCGCCAGAAGGACAAAGGTCAGAAACCACAGCCTAAGCCCTTTCGTCTTCTGTGCCCCGCGCGCCTGCCCAGCAACGCCAGGCCAGCAGGCTCGGCCTGGCATCCCAAACCCAAGCCGCCGGCTTCCTCTAACAGGAGGCAGGGAGGAAGGCCCAGGAGGTCCCTCGGCCGTCCCTCCTCCAAGCCTGCCCAGTGACGGGCTGAGGGGTCGCCCCCATCCCCGGCCACCTACTCCTGGGTCCCCTGGGGACGGCCCGCACCTGCTCCGCCTGGTCCGCTGTTACCACGGACAGGTGGGTCTTGGAGGTGGTGGGAAGAGGCCTGCCTCTGGAATTCGAGCAGGCACCACCCTTCAGAGCCGCCGCCTCGGGGCTTGGATCCCCAGCTCACTGGCGGCTCGCCGAGCCGACATCACTCTCCTCCTCCAGAAGGAGGTGGTAAGAGAGGTGGTGACCTCCTTCAGACCCAGGGTTTGTGTCCAGGTACTTCCTGGTTCCGAACGGACGGGGGCTGGCGCCCATTCTCGACCCACACGACTCCAAACAAGTTCCTAAGGTCTCGAACCTTCAGGATGGTCACCTGGCTCAGATAATACCATCCTTGAACGGGCGTGTGGTTCTGCTTTCTGGACTTGCAGGACGCTGCTTTTTCACGTCCCTATCCGTCTCTCACCAGAGATTCCTTCGCCTCAGAGCGAAGGATCTCTTCGAGTTCCAAGCCATGCCCTTCGGCTTGTCTCCAGCTCCCAGGGTCTTCACCAAATGCATGGCAGTGGTGACAGCATTCCTGCGGGCGCCGAGGGTCCGGTGTACCCTTACCTGGACGACTGGCTGATAGCAGCTCCCTCCAGGAAGGAGGCGGAGTGGTCCAGAGATCTGGCCCTCCAGGTCTGTTCTCAACTGGGCCTCCTTATCAACGAGGCCAAGTCGGAACTCGAGCCAAGCAGGTGATTTTATTCATCGGGCGCAGCTCGACTCTCTTCGAGCCAGAGCTGCTCCCGCGGACAGGGCCGAGGTTCTTTCCTCCTTTGCCCGATCATTTCTGGTTGGGCAATTGCGCCCTGCCCGGGACTTCCTGCGCCTCCTGGGTCTCATGGCGGCCTGTACCAGCGTGGTCCGTTGGGCCCGCTGGAACATGCGTCCCCTTCAGTGGGGACTGGCCAGCCAGTGGTCACAACGCTGCGATCCCTTGGACCAGCTTGTGTCGGTGACACAGGGGATGTGGAATGCTCTCCAGTGGTGGACCGCTCCAGATCATTTGCAGGAGGGCATCCTGCTAGGTCCGCCCCGAGCCGACGGTCTCTCTGTCGACCGATGCCTCTCTGATGGGTTGGGGTGCCCATCTGGGAACACTGGCTCATGGCCTCTGGTCCCCAGGAGTCCCGATGCCACATCAACCTGCTGGAGCTCCGAGCGTCCGCCTAGCTCTCACCGCCTTTGCTCTGCCTCCGGGGTCAAGTGGTCCGAGTCCAGACGGACAATACCACCACCATGTACTATCTAAAACCGCCAGGGCGGGACGCGCCCATGCTTCTATGCAAGGAAGCTCTCCGCATTTGGTCACTGCGGCGCAGCCTGGAGGCGGATCTCCTAGCCATTCACGTGGCAGGAGCCTCCAACACCCTGGCCGATGCCCTGAGCCGGATAGGGGCTGCATCCCACGAGTGGTCTCTCCTGCCGGAGGTAGTACAGCATCTGTTCTCCCTTTGGGGCACACCTCAGGTGGACCTGTTTGCTCCATGGAGAACGCCGGGTTGAGTCTGTTCCATGCCCGCCTCAGCAGGGCTCGCTGCAGGGGATGCCTTCGAGGCAATGGACCCCGGCCTCTTTACGCCTTTTCCCCATTTCCCTTGATCCACAAGGTGCTTCTCAAGGCGAGGAGGGACAAGGCGAGGTGATTCTGATAGCCCCAGACTGGCCTCGCCAGTTCTGGTACCCAGATCTCCTCAGTCTCAGCTCCAGGACTCCTAGGCAGCTTCCAGCTCGCCCGACCTGCTCTCAGTCAATCAGGGGAAGGTGTTCCATCCGGACCTTCAATCCCTGCACCTGACGGCCTGGTTCCTGAGCTGCTAGAGTTCCAGGCTTTGGGTCTTTCCCGACGAGGTCCTCAATGTAGTTGAGGCGTCCGTATGAGTCGACCAGAAAATGTTATGCCTTCAAATGGAAAAGGTTTTCCATTTGGTGTCAGGGCAAGGGCTTGGACCCTTCCTCCTGTTCCTTGGCAAGCATCTTGGACTATTTATGGTCCCTTTCTAGTCAAGGGCTTAGGTCGACTAATTTGGGTGCACCTGGCAGCCATCTCTGCTTACCGGGCGCTGGCCGGAAGCAGTCAGTGGCGAGGAGAAGGTGGTCTGGCGCTTTTCAAAGGCCTTGATCACATTTCCTCCAGTGCGGGAACCCCACCTCCGTGGGATCTACTGCTGGTATTGGCAAAGCTCATCGGGCAAGTTTATTCAACCTATGCACAGGTGTGCTCTCTCTCACCTGTCGTGGAAGACCGCCTTCTGGTGGCTATCACGCCAGCCAGAAGGATGGGAGAGCTCCAGGCGCTTTCCATCGAGTCTCCTTACCTGGTCTTCCACAGGGACAAGAGTTGTCCTGCGCCCCACCCGAAATTCCTTCCAAGGTGGTGTCGGAGTTTCACCTTAACCAGGTGTTGACTCTGCCGGTGTTCTACCCCAATCACACCTCGGAGGCGAATATAGGCTCCATACTCTGATCCTAGAAGGGCGCTGCATTATAAGGAGCGACGGCTGAAATTGGGAGAGGTTCGCCAGCTGTTTGTCACTCACGCTGAAGCCACAGATCTGGCAGACCTGCAGCCAAGCGGACGATAAGCAGGTGGGTAACCTCCTGCATAGATCTCGTTATAAGTTAGCGGGCATGGAGCCTCCCAGAGGGATAAGAGCTCATTCTACCCGCCATACTGCTGCAACGGTGGCTGCTTCCAGGGACGCCCCTATCCAGGAAATCTGCAGGGCTGCTACCTGGAAGTCAGCAAACACCTTCATTACCCACTACCACATCGACCTTGAGTCACGCCGGATGCTGGTTTTGGGGCCTCGGTTCTCCAGTCTCTCTTCCCAAGTAAGTATATGGGGTGTGCGTTTTGCCTCCTCCTCCCGGAGAACTGCTAGAGTCTGCCAATGAGTGTGATGAACAATATCCATGTCCTTAGAAATACAGGTTACTCACCTGTAACAGGAGTTCTAGGAATGGTATATGTTGTTCATCCACACGACCCCCCGACCTCCCTGCCTCGGGACACAACCTGAGCTTCCAGCGGGCCAGATCTAGCGTCATGGGGCGGAGCCGAGAGTTATACCACCCGGGTGGGTGGGAGGAGCAAGCTTGAAGACCTTCCGGCAAGATTTAAAGCGGCAAGGATACTGCCAATGAGTGTGGATGAACAACATATACCATTCCTAGAACTCCTGTTACAGGTGAGTAACCTGTATTTTTCCGCACCTCCTTATGAACAGTACAGCTGTCATTTTTCACACCCTTTCCGAAATGTGTTTTCGCACTTCCGTCTCAAACTAGGGGTCAGTAACACTGTTCGTGAGCGGAGGTCCCAAAATGCATTTTTTGAAAATCTACTGTAAAAAATCGCCAAACTAATTACATTACAGATGTACGTCGCCCAGTTTCTACGCACGCTCGTGACTTCACCAGTTTTTGTATATTTTCACTCCAGATTTTCAACAATGCCATTTTTTACACCTCCTCATGAACAGTACACCTGTCACTTTTCACATCCTGTTCTAAATGTGTTTTCGCACCTGTGGCACCAAATGGCGCAGTCGTTGTGCAAAATCACCTTTCACTCAGTGAACTGACAGTGTCACTGTTCATGCGGTGGGGTCACAAACAGCCCTTGTGGAAAACTTGGAGTAAAAATACTAAGAAACGCCCAGGGCATTAGGGTTTTTGACAATAACGCCCTACCCTGTACGGACTGACAGGCATCAGGGGTGTGACTTGGGATTGTCGACAGTAATGTTTATGCCATTCCACCCCCACCCTGCAGTCAGTGACAGGCATCGAGGTGCACCTTGGACCCTTTGCCCCCAGAGTTCACCCCATTCTCCTATACTGCGTCCATTTCAGTGTATTTCCTTATGGAATGAGGTGACTGTAAAGTCCAAACACCCCAAGGCATACCTCGAAAATTGTCAGTGTCTGAAGGGCAGGGTGAGGTGAAATGTCGTGACCATCATGGACGATGACCCAAAGGCACACCCCAGTGCCTGTCCATCTCTGCAGAGTGAGGGTGGAGTTTGCGTCAGTTCAGTACTTCAATGCCATGCCTATACTGCATCCGTCTAACTCCTGCACTTCCCCTGCTAATGCCAGCAAGCAAACATTCTGCATTGGCAAATGCTTGTTTGGTACTGCTTTTGGCACTCATTCTAAAGTGTGACCCGATGAGAGATGGCCTTGAAGAAGATAGTATAGTTATGTAGGTGTAGCACAATATCCCACTGTTATGTCCTTGTTTGTATATAATCTTATTTTTATAAATATATATATATATTTTTTTTAATGGAGTTTCTGCTTATTTTAATTTTTTTTATTTTATTGAAATCTAGGATTACAAATACCTTTGAGCAGGAACTGCTGGTTTACAAAGGTTCCACGTCGAAGGAATGGGGGTATACATACATACAAAAGTCAACATAATAATACATAGTTACACAATAAAAAGAAGTAAGAGACTGAGGCTTAGGAAATTCCAGTAATTCAAAATGTGCCAAAAGTTAGGTATCATGACATACCAGCCAAGGGCAATCTTGGAAATAAGCACTGCAGGTGAGAGAGAAGGCCATTGTCGGAGGGTAGAGGGTGAGGGTAAGAGCTCTGAAGAGGAGGGAGGGAAGGGATAAAAGTCAGGAAATACCCGGGGAGGAAAGGGAGAGGGGGCAAGGGGGTAGGCAGGTAGAAGGGGGCAAGGCAGGGAGAGGTAGCTGGCAAGACTGAAGTGGAGGGCAGTGAGCTGTGGGCCCCTGATTAGGCAAGGCTTATGAAACATGGCTGTGACAGCAAGGCCCATGGGGAAAAAAATAGCTGTTTAAAGGGGTTTGACCTCTGACCTGACAGCCCCTTGCTTGCTGGAGCTAAGCTGACTAGAGTTTCCTTTTCCTGTTTTAACGCATATCTGCCAAAACCTATATTGTTATAAAAATCATGTTCTCAGAAGCCACTGCTTTGAACCCAGGAAGACTGCTATAAAAAAGTTGCATTTTGTGGGGTATCGAGAGGGAAACTGTTTTTGGAAAGCATATATGAAATATCCCAGAATGTTGTGAAATAGTTCCTCAGGATGTTTTTCTGAAACATCAAAAGGGGGTAATCCTAACCTGCCATATACCATGCTCTGAGATTCACTTGGGAGAAAATACTTTTTTATAATTGGAATATTTGGCCTTGTGCAGTGGCATGTGACTAATTCAGTATGCAAGAATGAGAGTGACCTTGCAGCCAGCATCATCACAGAGCTGTGACCTCACAAGTTGGGTGGGACGCTTTTCTCTCTGTTATTGGCAAGTTGCTGAGCGAATGTTGCATGCTTCTGTGTGTGTGTTTGTGCCTTGATCCAAAGTATAGAGGGATACTCTGGGACCTCGTGGCAAGTATTCAGTTGTAAATCCAGCGAGCACTCTGGGCGTACACGAGGAGGGTATCCCTGTTTTCCCCCTCCTTGTCACGGATTGTACTTAGAGGTGAACACTGTGAGCTCAGTGATGTGACCCTCATGAATGGGTTCGTGACAGTAGGAACTTACTGTAACAGTATCTTCCAGAGAATCTTGTTCATCAAGCCATACCATCCCTCCTCCTACCCTCTTCAGGACGTTGCTTCAAAGGATCCTGTTGCTGCTATCTCCAAAGCTACTTTTCGTAGCCCTTTGCCTTGCCTGCCTCACAGAGGTCTACATTCTCTCCTGGTTTCCTCAAAGCCTGTCCTCCGAGTATGATCTCTGGCAGAGAACTGAGGAGAGGAGGGGCAGCCCACTTTTATATGGACGCTGGTGCCTGACGGCGTCATTGGTAGCCCCCTGATGGCACTGCTTGCAGAAGTTTCCATGTGGTCCTGCTGTATGTTCCAAAGGTGTGGCCTGATGAGAGAGTCTCTTGAAGATCTATTACAGTAGGTTCCTACATAACTGTACTTTCTACTGACTGCTGCACAGGGCCAGCATTAATTGTGTTGTATTAACCAACCTCAACATACCTCTCAGCTGTTACACGTTATATGCATTGTCACTCATTTTACCCTTCAGAAACCCTACAGTATGTTCACTTGAAAATAATGCTGTCCCCTTACTTGTAATGTTTTATTTGAAACCACTGCACTTCATCCCTTTTCCTCTTGTTTCGTTTTTTGAAGGATACTGTCACAGAGGTGGATGAGTAATGTTTGGGGCACATCATCTCGTGATCACAGTTCTTAGTTTCTGGCTAATTGAGTAAGACCTTCTCTTGTTTCTTGTTTTTCAGGGAGAATGCTGAAGCCGTATCCCAGCTGTTGACATTATCTCGGTGGTTAGAGATTGTACTGGCAAGGATAAGTGGGCTCAACGCAATCAGTGCTAAAGGTGTGTTGGCTGTTCCAGAGAGGAGTGCAGTAGTGGCTTGCTAGATGTCCCACATGCTCTGCTGCAAAGTACTCACGCATAGTATATCTCTAGGACTCTTGTCCAGTGGCCCAACGGTAACGCTGCCGCCTGCCGCACCAGCAACCTGAACTTGGGAGTGGGCTCGAGTTGCCAGGGGGAGAGGATTGGGCATCCCAAGGATTACCCTCCACTCCTGTGGAGTGGAGATTGTGCCTTCCATGCTATACCTGACACCCAGTGGAAGCTGGGTGTATGGCAGCTGGGATGCCCCAGACATGGGAGGGCCGTTGACGGATGCTCCTGCGTAATTTTATATTGATGTTCTGGGGATGAAAAATGTAGGAAACAACCCTGAGAGGTGGAATGATAGACTGCCCCCACGCAGGCTCAGCAACACCAACTGCACAGCTACTGGATCTTCCTACGGAGGGGCAGAGAGCAGCCCCTTTGTTCCCTATATGAGAGTTGTGTTGTGGGAGGAATGAGTAAGTCCCAGGGATAGTGGGTAACTGAGCTGGGGGGGTGGGGACATCCAAAAGGAGCAGGCAGGTCAGGGGATAAATACAAATGAAAAAAGAAAATTGTAGCGTGCACCAGTAGCCCATTTGTTGGTGGTCTACACTTGAATGTCCAAAAACATGCATTACTATGATGTACAGCAGTACCTTCAGAACAGCCAGGCTGAAAACCGGCGTTTATGTAGTAAATTTACTGTCTCCCCCCCCCCCCCCGATTCTGCTATGCTGTCCATTTTGAACATGACAGCATCATTTTTTTTTTGCTTAGCACTATGAAAATGCTGTGTTTGTGGGGAGCTACACTGCGAAGCTTCAGAGCAGTGCAGGACTGTGAAACACTGACATTTTATTTTCTTGATTACTATGGGACATTTTTTTAAACTGGCAGTAATTGTTGATCTTATTTTGAGAAACAGCTCTTGCAGCAGGTTACACCATAAGGACTGAAGTCAGCAGGCGGCAGGACCCCACTTCTAGCTAGCTATATTCAGCGGGGGACCGCCTCTGACGTTGGCCCCGCCCCGACATCCGATACATCACAAAAGGGGCGGTCCCCCATTGCAGTTCTTTTTCCATCAACTCTCAAGCATCGGCTTCACGGATGCCTTCAGCCTACGAATGACACCAGAACTTTATTTTCTTCAAAATTCTCGAATTCCTCGTTTAAAAGCCTCACATGTCTTCTTCCCCAACTCCTTTTACTGAAGGACACCCCTCGAAGTGCGCTTGTGGCAAGCAGATCCCTTTTAAGGACAGGCATTTGGCCTGTGTGCGTTGCCTAGGCCCAGGCCACGATACTAAGGCCTGCAACATCTGCCAACAGTTTAACAGCCGCACAAGGATCCGCTGCCAGAAAGCCCTTCAGAGTTCCTTCTCAGAGAAAAACTTAAAGACATGGAGAGGGAACCTTTCTCCAGAGGGGAATCGTCCCATCACAAATCATGGAAACACAAGGAGAAGAGACTGGATAGGAATAGAGACACATCCCCCACCCCGCCCCCAGCAGTGCCTCAGACTCCCGGGCCAGCTCCAGCTCCAATCGGTCGGATAGATCTCCTTCCCGGGCAAAATCCCAGCCCCCACTGGTCAAAGTCCGGACCTCGGGTGGGTCAAGTACTGTGTCTCTGCAATCTTTAAAGATAAAGCCCGAGGACAGCCATCCGTCCGGTTCGGCTGCAAGGTCTGAGGCTTCAGACTGGCAAAAGCACCTGTCCAAGTCGGCCACCAAGCCAGGCCCCAACTCTCGGGACCGGCACTGGGACACTGACTTCAGGTCGGTCTCCTAACCCCCGAGGGGCTCAGATGCTCCTCCAAGGAACACTCTGGAGCTGATGTCCCTAAAGTGGACGTCTGACACCAAACAGATGCCAGACCCGACGACTGCCAAGTGTTCTATGGACCCGATGCCACCCCCGCCTCTTGCACCAGATACCGGTCGCTGGAGGACGTCAGAAGAAGACAGTGCGCAACCGGCGACCCAACCACACCTCAAGCACCAGTGCCCGACCCAAAGGATGGGCAGGCACAGATGCCAGGTCCATCGTCCAGCATTAATATCGATGGGATGAAGGAGCTTTTCACCTTCTGGTGGGAAACCATCAAAAAAGATGTGTTCCCCACCAAGCCCTCACAGGAGGTCCCCCTCTTAGGGCACCTCCTAAGGCACCATCTCCTGACCCTAGGGAACCACCTACACCATCCAGGGGTAGAACTTGAGAAAAGAAACGTGATTCCAAGAAGCAGCAGCAGCACTCCAGGATCCCCTCAAGGTCCCCTAGTGATCGGCTCAAGAGACCCAGACAGAGATCCCGCTCTTCCTCTGGGGAAGACTCTCGCCCGGATACTTCGGACACATCCAGGTCACCCTCACCTCTTAGTATCCATTTGCCTGACTCCTGTGATCTTCCCAGGTCACCGCCAGACGACCCCTCATTTATGGATATTATGAGTCATATACAAGAGAATATGGGGTGAGATACTGAGGAGTTGGAGCCTGAAAGGCAACGCCTGGCTCGGCACCTCAGACAAAGGGACCCAAAGTCTGTGATGGTTTCACCTTTGGTGGACACTTTTCAAGATGCTACCAAGGAGGCATTACCCAAGAAAGCAGATTGCCTCTATAGGGCCCCGCTGGAGGACCCATATTTGAGCCAATAACTAGTGGCTGACTCTTTGGTTATTACGGCCTCCCACGATCATTCCAAACGTCCACAACATCTCAGCACCCAACCACCAGACCATTAATCCAAGCAGTTAGATTCTCTGGGGAGGCGCAATCTACGCGACTCCTGCATGCTCCATAAGGTCCCTCAGTTACCTCACCCACATGGGACCAGGGTCAGGGTCTTCTCAAAGATTTACCGGATAGGAACAAAAAAGAGGAACTGTTGAACCTCTGTAGAACCGGTTCTGATGTTGGGACTCTGGTCCTCCGAGCCGCATATGACTCGGCGGATTCTGCAGCCCTTGGTGCTTCAGCAGGCGTTTGCCTCCAGAGACACTCTTGGTTAAGGGTCTCCAGCTTTACCCCGGACATCCAGAAGGGCATTTTAGACATCCTTTACAATGGCTCATTTCTTTTTGGTGAGGACTCAGAAAAGGTCGTCCCCAAGCTGCAAAATGCCGGGAAGGCCATTAGGATGGTACAAGCCATGTACAAACTTAAACCTGGCTCCTTTTGTAGGGGCCAGAACCATTTTCATGGCCAACAGGGCAGACAGCAACCCCGTTCCGGCCAACAACCCTGGGGCAATTTTGGCAGAAAAAATCAGCCAAAATACTCCAGAGGTCAGGGTCAGCGAAACGAAAAAGCTACCCAGCCTGCCGGATCAAACACTGCCACAGCATGACCCCTTCCCGACCCCTGCCCCACCTCTGCATCAAAGGGAAGAAAGGGTCGGGGGTCGATTCGCATATCACCTGCCAGGGTGGCAGAAGATAACCTCCGACCGATGGGTTCTGCAACTCATAAGTCGGGGACACACTATAGAGTTCCTCGACCGCCCACCGATCTTGTTACTTGGGACCGCATGCCTTGCTCATTCAGCAGGAGATCACGGCACTCCTGGAGAAAGAGACCATCAAAATCATTCTGGGGAACCTGAGAGAAAGGGAATATTACTCCCACTTCTTCCTGGTTCCAAAGAAAATAGGACCTATACCCGATTTTGGATCTCAGCGACCTCACTACTTCGGTGACGTACAAATGCTTTCGCACGGTCACCTTTTCGGGTCTCATTCCCATGCTCAGGCAAGGCGCATGGCTAGTGTCACTGGATATGCAGGTTGCGTATCTCCCATCTTCCCATCAGTTGACCACACTAGACATTCCTGTGATTCGAGTTCCTGGGACGCCATTATCAGTTCTAAGCACTCCCATTTGGACTGTCCTCTGCGCCGTGCATTTTTACCAAATGCCTGGTGGTCGTAGCAGCAGCCCTTAGAAGACAGGGCCATTACGTGTTCCTGTATCTGGACGACTGGCTTCTCGTGGCCTCCTCTCAAGAGGCACTGATAGAGGCAATCCACGATACTCGTTCCCTATTCTGGTCACTGGGTATCACCATCAATCAGAAGTCATCTCTCATGCTCTCGCAAAGGTTACAGTTCATTGGTTCGGTGTTGGATACCTGCCAAGGAAGAGACTTCCTGCCCGATGACCAGGCAGAACTCATCAAGTCAGTGATACGGGACATCACGTCAAAAAAGCAGGTTCCCGCCCGAACCATGCTCTGCTTGCTCGGACATATGGCGGCTGCTGTCGCCACAGTTCCCCTGGCCCGCCTCCACATGAGAGTCACTCAGTGGATACCAAGGGACCAATGGCAAGATCACTTAGATCAGCTCGTCAGTGTCACAAGGCCAGTCATTCAAGACTTAAAGTGGTGTCTCGTTCTGGAGCACCTCACCAGGGGAGTCCCCTTCTTGGTGCCTGCTCCATCTCTGACACTCACCACAGATGCTCCGGGGTCCGGTTGGGGAGCTTATCTGAACGGAACCAGGACTCTGGGAACCTGGTCGTCACTGGAGCAACACCTCCATATCAGTATTTTGGAGATGAGAGCAGTCCTGTATGCCCCATAGACCTTACAGTCAAAGATTCCACCAGGCCACACATTAGTCCAGATGGACAACACCTCAGTGGTATACTACATCAAGAAACAGGGAGGCACTCATTCCTTCCCACTTTGCGGAGAGGCAAAGAGGGTGTGGGACTGGGTACTGCAGCACGGCATCACGATTACTGCAGTGCATGTTCCCAGTGTCGACAGCACCATTGCAGATCTACTGAGCCAGTCATGGTCCAGAGCTCACGCATGGGAATTGCTGCAAGAGGTCAAAGAGGACCTGTTCAGCAAATGGGGACACCAGACGTAGACTTGTTTGCGTCCCCATACGATGCAAAACTGCCCAATTTCTGCTCACTAGATCCAGGGCCTGGTGTTTTCTGGCGAGACACGTTGTCCCGCTCTTCGGGCAGGTTCCTCTATGCTTTCCCACCCTTCCCTTTGATTCAGAGGGTTTTTCTCAAGCTCCAGTCAGACGGGGCATCGATGATTTTGGTGGCGCCTTTTTGGCCCAGACAGTTTGGTTTCCACTGTTACACCAGTTAGCTCAGGAGCCTCCCTTCTCTTTGCCAGTCAGCTCTCACTTACTGTCCCAGGAGGCCGGATCCCTGGTTCACCCGAACCTCAGATCCCTGAACCTGCACGCTTGGCTCCTAAGGACGTAGCCATCCTTAGGCATGGAGTATCTCAGGGTGTTGCAGAAATACTGGTGGCAGCCAGGAAACCATCCACTCATGCCACTTGGGCCATGAAATGGAGCAGGTTTTGTCTCTGGGCCCGGGATCTTGATCCGCTTCACTGCCCAGAGAGGTCACTTTTGGACTACCTCTTATCCCTCTTTCATTCAGGTTTAGCATACTCTTCCTTAAAGGTACACCTCTGTACCATCTTGGCATACCATGCACCGGTTGGCCCAAGGGCTCTAGCTCAGCTGGATGCCTCATGTGCCTTTTTGCGTGGTTTCTGAGATCTCCTATAAAGGACCCAGTTCCCCCTTGGGACCTTCCTTTCGTCTTAGAGCAGCTTACGCTGCCTCCCTTTGAACCAGCCGCAGATTGTGAGCTATGCCTTCTCTCTTGAAAGATGTATTTTTAGTTGCTGTTACCTCCGTGAGGAGTATTTCGGAGCTCCAGGCGCTCATGTGCAAAGACCCTTATATAATTTTTTATAAGGATAGTGTGTCCTTAAGGACTGATCTGAAGTTTGTTCCCCAGATGGTCCCAGCTTTAACCTAAAATCAGGATATCGAACTTCCGGTGTATTATCTCAACTACGGCAATAGAGGGGAAGCTCTTCTGCACACTTTAGATGTGCAGAGGACCCTCCAGTTTTATCTGACTAGGACCAGACCGCATCGACAGTCCGATCAGCTGTTTCTGTCTTTTGCTCACATGATGTTACTGGCACCTGTGTCAAAAGAAACTGCTGGTGAACTGCATAGTCTGTTGTTACCAGAAGCACAACGAGCCCTTTCCGGGATTGGTAAAAGGCCACTCTACTATGGGGGTGTCTACCTCCCTTGCTGCGCTGAAGAACGTTTCTGCACCGGCTATTTGTGCAGCTGTTACTTGGAGTACAGTGCACACCTTTTTTAGTGACATGAATTATGTTGGATTTTGTCTTGAATATAATGTTATTTATAATTGTGGTTTTTGATATCGTATGAAGGATATTGTAAAGGCGCCCTGAGCTTTGGAAGGGCGCCTTATAGAAATAAACATTTACTTACTTACTTACCTTTATCAGACATTACAGCCTGGACATTGCCTCGAGATGCAGAGCGAGCGTCGGCCTGGCAGTCCTCCAAGGACTTCAAACAACATGAAGTCTTGCTATATTATGACTAATGCAGTTTGTCCCACCATTAGAACTGCTCCGGAGGTGAAAGAGTTAACTTCCATGCAGTGCATGGAACTTAGAGCGCGAGCTCGGTTAAGAAAGCTCTGTTAGGGTTGTTTCAAACCGAAACCGTCAGATTCTTTACTCCGCATCACTGAACAGTCGCTCCAGAGATTCCTCCTGCTGCTCGGTTCATTTTCTTGGTTTAAAGAGTTTTTTCTCGGTTAAATTCAACCGCGATTTTCATTATTTAAACCGCAAACCGATCGGTTCAAGCTCTGTCTATGGTATTGTAAGTAATAGATAGGTTTTCTGTGTGGAACTTGTAAATGTTTATCGGTTCGGTTTGAACCGATCAGATTGTATTTAAACTTCATTCTAAAGCATTTTAAAGCTTGTTAGAGTGCGGTTCCCGGTTCTTATCGGTTCTAAAAAAAACGGATTTCATTACAGTTTTTTCCACGACCCGTGACACGGTTGGGAACCGATAAGGGTGTCTTGCCTGGCACTGCCAACAAAAGGGCAAGTTTTTGGTTAGGCTGGCATTATGTCTGAGAAACCCAAAAGAAAAACCGGGCCCACTGGGTTTCAACACTGTAGTGTCTGTGGGGAAGCCTTTGCCAAGGCTGACCCACATACCACATGTGTTTATTGTCTGGGGTTTGACCACCTCAATGCAGACTGCCAGATTTGCAAGAATTTCCCTGCAGCTACCCTAGATAAGAGAGTTGGTAGGCTCAGGGGCAGAGGAGCCAAAAAAGTCCGCTGACCCGGATGGCCAGCCCGGTTCGGTGCTAACCGAACGAGGAGGAGTTGCCTCTGACCAGGGCCAGACTTCTCGGGCAAGCGTAAGCGACCTGGCCAGTTCACAGGAGAGAACTAGAAAGTCAGCAGGTGTGGAGTCAAAAATCCTTCTCCAACTGCTGCAGAGATAGCCAGGGCAATACAGATTGTCCAGTCACTTTCTCTCGAAGTCTCCTCCAACCGCCATTATCTGGCCAAAGGTCGGTTCGGTCGGTTCCACTGGTTCAAGAATATGATATAGAGGAGTTTATGAACCAGAGGAGGGGAGGATGATTATGATCAGTGTGAATGTGACTTTGAAAGTCTGGATGTGCCCATTGAACCGGACATCTCCCCAGACAGACCTTTAGGAGAATCTTCCCTAGCTTGCTGATTCCCTTCTCATTTTCTGTTTTATAAAAAGTTGCTGAAACCCTCCAGCTTCCTTTTAGAGGAGGCTTTGGATGAGCAAGAGGAGCCTGACTTTGTAGAGATGATGGATATCCCAGAGTCCAGGAGATTGTCTATTCCTTTACATAAATCTTTTAGGAAACAAACAATAAAAATTTTAAAGCTCCTAATTCTGTGCCTCCTGTGGATAAAAAGATGGACAGGAGGTACACTTTGTCAGGTCCTGATACAGAATTTTTTCACAGCAATGCAGTCATGTTGGGGTAGTTCAGGCTGCAGCCTGTGATAAAGCTAATATTCCCCTGGCTTCACATCCTCCTGACAAGGACTCCAGGAAGATTGATGCCATGGCCAAAAAACAATACATGGCAGTGTCTTTGGGACTCAGACAAGCAAACTATATGGCTTATGTTGCGAGATACCAAGAATCTAGATGGGATACTGTCATGGCCTTAGCCAAACAGGCCCCTGGCCAGCTTGCCAAGGAGCTGGAGCAGGTGGCTGCTGATGGTATTGAGGCATCTAAGGTGCAGTTTCATGCTGCAGTGGATTCTAATGATGTATCCTCTAGAGTCATGGCTACATCTGTGGCTTTTCGCAGATTGGCTTGGCTTAGGTGTGCTACTTTGTCACAGGATACCCAGTCTAAGGCTATGGATTTTCCTATGGTAGGAAATTATCTGTTTGGGGAGCAGACAGAGAATTATATGAAGAAAATGGATGAATATAGAACCACTTATAGGAGTGCACAAGCCAAGGAACGGCAAGCCACTCCTCAGAGGCAGCCCCCCAGGAGTAGGGGCAGGCCTTTTCACAGGCCTTTTTACCAGACCCAGGCCTCCTCTTCAGCCTATGTTCAGAGGGGGTTCTTCAGAGGGAGAGGCAGACGGGGTACAAGCAGGCCTGCTCCCACCCCTCAGCCTAAAGCCCCTGCCAAACAGGCACCCTGATGGGATGCCCAGGGCCGGCTCTCCATTACCTGTAGGGGGCAGGCTGGCTTACTTCGTCCAGGACTGGGAGTCTTTAACATCAGACAAGTGGGTCCTGGAAGTAGTGAGCCAGGGTCTGGTTCTCAGCTTCAAAAAATTTCCAAAGATGAGAATCAGATCCTTTCCACCTGCAAACCCTTTAGAGACTCTTGCCTTGGAAACAGAAGTCTCAACCCTCCTGGCTCTCAGAGCTGTAGAAAGGGTTTCTCCCCTACACCAGGGCAAGGGTCTGTACTCCAGGTACTTCCTTACCCCAAAAAAGACAGGAGAGTGGCGGCCCATCCTGGACCTAAGATATCTGAACAAGCACCTTTAAAACCAAATTTCAAAATGGTGACTTAGGAATGATTTTACCCTCCCTAAGGCCAGGGGACTGGCTAGCTTCCCTGGACCTCAAGGATGCCTACTTCCATGTTCTTATCAGAAGCTCCCACCGAAAGTACCTCAGATTCGAACTGCTCTCAGGCCATTATCAGTTCAGAGCAATGCCCTTCAGCCTTACCTCTGCCCCAAGGGTATTCACAAAATGTCTGGCAGTAGCAGTTGCTCATTTAAGAAGGCAAAAGATTGCCATCTTTCCCTACCTGGACGACTGGCTCATTGTGGGTCAGTCTCCAGACCAGATCAAATCACACCTGCAAGTTACCCAGCAGCTGCTTACCTCTCTGGGCTTTCTTCTCAGTCTTCCAAAGTCAGTTCTGGAACCTGTCCAGGTCTCACCTTTATAGGTCCAGAACTGGATACAAGCAGGCCAGAGCCTTCCTTCCCCAGAAAGGGTAAGGACCTCTGGTGGCCCTGGCCTTGTCCTTCACTCTGCAGGTCTCTCGACCAGCAAGGCATTTCCTGCAGCTCCTAGGACACATGGCTGCTTCCCACAGCTGTAGTGCAAGGAGCAAGATTTCAGATGAGGACATTCAGTTCCATTTGAGAGCTTTCTGGTCTCAAAGAAGAGATTCCTATCCAAGTTAATCCCAGTGACTCAACCCTGATCCAGGCCCTTCAGTGGTGGCAGGATCAGAGCAATCTGAGACAAGGGTGCCCTTCATCCTCTATCTCACTCCTTGACCCTTACTACAAATGCGTCCCTCTTGGGATGGGGAGCTCACATGGGTGACCTCTCCACCCAGGAGTTATGGTCCCCTCAGGAATCTCTGCTCCACATCAATCTGTTGGAACTCAGAGCTGTTTTTCTAGCACTTCAGGTTTTTTCTGCATCTGTTCAGAACAAGGTGGTACAGGTCAGAACAGACAACACCACTACAATGTGGTACATCAACAAACAAGGGGGCACTGGGTCTTCGGCCTTGTGCACCGAGGCGATGAAGTTGTGGTCTCTGGCTTATTCCTTGAACACTTCCCTCGTAGCAGTTCACCTCCCAGGCAAGGACAATGTCCTGGCAGATGCTCTCAGCAGGATTTCCCAGGGCCATCACGAATGGTCACTGGATCCCCTAGTACTGGGGATAGTTTTTGCCAGATGGGGCACTCCTCAGATAGATCT
Source organism: Neoceratodus forsteri (assembly GCA_016271365.2). Taxonomy (NCBI): domain Eukaryota; kingdom Metazoa; phylum Chordata; order Ceratodontiformes; family Ceratodontidae; genus Neoceratodus; species Neoceratodus forsteri. The sequence goes on from CM028134.1 coordinate 1,020,860,814, forward strand.
TTTTGCAGCCCCAGACAATCATCAACTTCCACTTTTGTTGCAGGCCCCCAGTGTTGGGCTCAGTCCCCTGGATGCCTTTCTCCTCGATTAGCCAAGTTTCTATGCCTTCCCTCCTTCCCTCTCCTGTTCAAGCTGCTAGTCAAAATCAGGTCTCAGCCCTGCAAGATGATCCTGATTGCTCCAGACTGGGCCAGGCAGCCCTGGTACCCACTCCTTCTGTCCTTAGCAGTCCATTTTCCCCTGTGTCTCCCCAGGAACCACAATCTGTTAACCTGTGCTCAGGGGAGAGTCTGGTATCCGAATCTCAAATCCTTCAACCTCAAGGCCTGGCTCTTGAGGAGATAGAGTTTGCTGATCTACAACTTTCTCAGGGTGTTCTCGAAATCTTGAAAGCTTCTAGGAAGCCTTCCACCAGGGCTACCTATAACTCCAAGTGGAAAAGGTTTTCCATATGGTGTTCTGGGAAGCATATTTCCCCGGAATCTGCTGATTTACCCACTGTTTTGGACTATATTCTTTGGGACTGAGACCAGCTACCCTGAAAGTGCATTTGGCAGCTGTCTCTGCTTTCATTTCAGCAGGGAAGCCCTCTTCTCTTTCTGCTCACCCTGTATTTTCCAAGTTTTAAGGGATTGCTTCATACAATCCTCCATTCAGGACCCTGCCCCTGCCTGGGATCTTAATGTTTGCATTGCTCAGCTGATGCAACCCCTTGAACCTCTGTCTTCGCAGAGCTAAGTATTTGACTTGGAAAACTGTATTTTAGTGGCTATCACTTCTGCCAGGCGCATAAGTGAGTTACAGGCTTCTCAGTGGAGACTGACTTTATTTCCTTTCACAGGATAAGGTAGTCCTCAGGACTAGCAGGAAGTTTTTGCCAAGGTGGTTCGGTTTCACCTTAACCAATCTATTTCACTTCCAGTGTTCTTCACTGACCATTCCTCCTCTGGTGAGAGGAGGTGCACAGCTAGATGTTAAGAGGGCCCTAAGTTACTACATAGAGCGTACCAAGGGTCACAGGTTTGACTCCTCCAACTATTTCTCACTTATGGTGAGGTCGGAAAGGGAGACCTGCCACTAAGAGATCCATTGCCAGGTGGATTGTCTCTTGTATCCATTTTGCTATCAAAACTGGGTAAGGTTCCCCTTCAGGCCTGAGGGCCTCACTACCAGAGGTACAGCTGCGTCTCTAGCTGCTGCCAGAGACATCCCTATCTTAGAGATATGTCAAGCAGCTACTTGGAAAACAGTACACACTTTCACCAAGCATTACTCCCTGGATATCCAGGCCAGGAGGGATGCTTGGTTTGCTTCAACCGTGCTTCAGAGCCTATTCCCTAAGTAGGTTCTGTCCCTCCTCCGAGGTACTGCTGTGTAGTCCTGCATTAGTCATAATATAGCAAAATTCTATGTTGTTTGAAGAAAAATTACTCACCTTAGTAATGTTGTTTCTTCTAATGGAGTCTTGCTATATTATGACCTCCCCCCCAGCCTGCCCCTCTCAGAACTTCTACTTTGGGTATGGGGTGGACAGTCCACTGTTGGCACTTATTGATGCCCTCTTTTATGTTTTCCACCCCTTCTTGTTGGGGTGTTTGGGTGTTGTGTTTTATTTATTTTATCTTATTTTTTCTGGTCCCTTGACTTGAGTCTTGGTGTTGGGACCAGAAAAATGTGGGAATATTTTAGTAGCCAGTTGGCTAGTGTAGGTTACAGCTTCCACACAGAGCCTTAGTGAGTTTTGCTCGTAAAGATCTGACGGTTTCGGTTTGAAACAACCCTGACAGAGCTTTCTTAACCGAGCTCGCGCTCTAAGTTCCATGCACTGCATGGAAGTTAACTCTTTCACCTCCGGAGCAGTTCTAATGGTGGGACAAACTGCATTAGTCATAATATAGCAAGACTCCATTAGAAGAAACAACATTACTAAGGTGAGTAATTTTTTTCTTTTGTCCTAGGCGGTTTATTCCTGGATCTTTCCTATCCTTCTCCCGAAGGGGTTGGTTAACACCCCTTTACTGCTTAGGAATCAGTCCTTATGGTGTAACCTGCTGCAAGAGCTGTATCTTGAAGTAAGATATTACAGTTACATAAGAACTTACCGTAACAGTAGATCTTCGAGAACGGCTCTTGCAGCAGGTAGTTTCCCTCCCACCTTCCCCTCAAGAGGTTTGGTTCCTTTTCATGATGTCTCAGATTCAAACATTTTATTTAGTCTTCCCTTCAGAATCACATCGTTATGCCGGGAGTCTCTGGCGGGAGAACTAAGGTATGCTGGGGGGCCGCCCCTTTTATGATGTATCGGATGCTGGGGGTGGTGCCGACATCGGGGGTGGTCCCCGCTGGATAGCCAGAGAGTTTTCCCAGCTGCGCCTGCCTTCAGTCATTGGGTAACCTGCTGCAAGAGCTGATCTTACCGAGACACAGCTCTTGCAGCAGGTAACACCATTAAGACTGAAGCCGGCAGGCGCCAGGACCCACAGAAAACTTCTAGCTAGCTATCTTCAGCGGGACCGCCTCGACGCCGGTCCCGCCTCCCACGCCAGGCGAGTACATAAGGGGTGGTCCTCACCAGATTCTAGTTCTTTCCTCCATGACTTGGAAGTCTCGACCCTTCGGTTCCAGTTCTAGTGCGCGACTTGATGGTAAAGTTTTTCCTTTGGAAAATCTGCTTTTCCGGTCAGTTTATTGTCTGATGTCCTCTCCAACCTCCGGTCATTCTTCGAAGTGCGCCTGTAGGAAGCAGATCCCTTTATGATCCGCTGATTCGCCTGCGTCCGTGTGCTTAGGCCCAGACCACTACACCCGGTCCTGCTCCTTTTGCCTAGGTTTCAAACAGCAGAACCCGGATCCGCCGCCAGAAGGCTCCTCAGTATGCTCCTGCCGAGGAACTCAAGACCATGGCTCCAAGGGAGATTCTTCGAGAAGGCCCGCAAACATTCGGAGAAGCATAAGGAGAAATCCCCTTCCGGGTCCCCATCTAGGGCCTCTGATTCTCGTAGTTCGGGCTCCAGGTCCAACCGCTCGCCTTCCCAGGCCAGTTCTCAGCCTCCCCCTGCTGCAGTGAGAAAATCTTCGGGCTCCTCTTCTCAGGCCAAGACTTCCAGGCCTCCTTCGTCATCCAAGGCCCTGGTCAAGTCGGGGGACCGCCACCATCACCACAAGTCGGGTTCCCGCCATTCTGAACCCGACGTCAGGTCTGCCTCCTTGCCTCCTCCTCCCCAGCGAAAGACCAAGGAGCTCACTTCTCTTAAGAGACCGCCGGACCTGACATCGGCCCCTCGCCACAGGTCCCCAGAGCCGTCGACCGTCGCCGGCCAAGCCTGGCGCACCCTGGACGCCGTAGGGGGGCCGACGCCGTGCCTGTTCGGATTGAGAAGAGGACCCCAACGCCTCCGACCGACGTCGGTCAGGAGACCATTACAGAGGAGGAGTTGATACAGCCCGAGGACCAGATGGGCGACCCCGGTCCTGTCGAGCCTCCCAGGGAACCCTCCCCGCAACCCGAGGCCCCTGCGGAGCCGACGCCGGAACCTGACGACCGACCACCGGCGTCCGGTCCGTCGTCGGGTCTTTCTTTCTCAGAGGTCAAGGAGCTTTTCTCTTACTGGTGGGATACCATCAAAAAGGACGTGGTCAACACCCCACCTCCTCTCCCACCTCCTCCTCCTCCTCCTCCTAGACCGGTTACTCCTCCGGTTCCTGCGCCCCCTTCTCCATCCGGGTCTGCAGGCCGGTTACCTCCTCCCCGGGAGCCCAGGATCCCTCCAAGGGGGAGACCAGATAAAAGGAGACCTCCGTCCAGATCCTCTTCTGGGTCACCCAGCCCTAAGAGACCCAGAAGACGCCGCCATTCGCCTTCGACAGAGGACACAGGATCAGAGTTTTCAACAGGATCTAGATCCCCATCTCCCCTCCACATCCCTTCTCCGGACCCACGTGAGCTTCCAAGGTCTCCTCCGGATGACCCTTCATTCTCGGACATCATGAGACACATCCAAGAGAACATGGGATGGGATGCGGAAGAGTTAGACCCCGAAAGGCTACGCCTTGCGAAATATCTTCGGCAGAAAGACCCCAAGCCTGTGGTGGTGCCACCCTTGGTAGACACTTTCGTGGACATCACCAAGGCAGCGTGGAAGCGTCCACATTCACTCCCGGCGATGCCGAAGAAAGCTAACCGCCTGTACAAGGCTCCAAAGGAAGACCAGTACTTGACTCAGCATCCTCAGGCCGACTCTCTGGTCATAACAGCCTCTCATAACCGGTCCCAGAGACCGCAACATTTGAGCACTCTGCCACCGGACCCAGAGTCCAAACAGCTGGACGCTATGGGTAGGCGCACGTACGCTTCCACTACTTGCGCTGTCAGATCCCTGAATTACTTGACCCACATGGTGCAGTTCCAAAATGCTCTGTGGGAGCAGGGTCTGGATCTGGCTGAGAAGTTGCCAGAAGGTGAGCAGAAGGAGGAGATGTTGCAGCTCCTTCGGACGGGTTCGGACGTGGGGACCCAGGTGCTACGAGCCGCGTATGACTCCGCGGACTCCTTGGCCCAAGCAGCAGCTTCAGGTGTATGCCTCCGGAGGCACTCTTGGCTCCGTGTCTCCGGCTTTACCCCGGACGTCCAGAAAAACATCATGGACGCCCCCAATCGAGGGAGAAGTTCTCTTTGGTGAGCCCTCTGAGAGGGTCATCACCAAGCTTCAAGAGGCCGGGAAGGCGGTGAGGTCGGTCCAGGCGATGTACCGACTGAGGCTTAGTTCCTTTCGTAGGAACCAAAGCCGTTTTCGTGGACAGGCACAGAGACAACAGTCCCGCACCAGTCCACAACAGAGGGGCTCCGGTTCCTGCAGAGCCCAGGGTAGACAGCCCGTGGGCCGAGGTCAACGCCCAGTTAAACCGGCCCTTTCCGGCCCCCGCCCCTCAGGAGCAACGGGACATCAAGGTCGGGGGTCGCATTGCGAATTACCTGCCAGGATGGCAGTCCATAACCACCGACCGGTGGGTTCTTCAGGTGGTCGAAAGAGGCCACTTTATAGAATTCAGAGAGCTACCCCCGAGGCCCTCTGCTCTCCTGCTACTCGGGTCAGCACAAGCCTCTGATCAGACAAGAAATACTCTAGCCCTGCAAAAGGGGCATGAGTATGTCCCAGAGAACCAGAGAGGATACGGTATTACTCCCACTTCTTCCTGGTTCCAAAGAAAACAGGGGACCTCCGTCCGATTCTGGACCTCAGCGATCTCAATATGTCGGTCGCCTACAAAAGATTCCGCATGGTGACTCTTCCGGGTCTTATTCCCATGCTAAAGAGGGATGCATTTTTGGCGTCCCTAGACATGCAGGATGCATACCTGCACATCCCTGTAGCTCAAGCGCACAGAAGGTTCCTGCGCTTTGAGTTCCTCGGCCACCATTTTCAGTTCCGAGCACTTCCATTCGGACTGTCATCGGCCCCCAGGGTCTTTACCAAATGCATGGCAGTCGTGGCAGCATCTCTAAGGAGACAGGGCCATTATGTGTCCCCATTTGGACGCATTGGCTTTCATGGTCGCCCAGAGGCGTTGTTAATCGCTATCCAGAGTACCCAGGATCTGTTTCTGTCTCTGGGCATCTTAATCAATTTCAGAAGTCTCTCCTGGTACCGTCGCAGAAACTGCAGTTCATAGGCGCAGTCCTGGACACCGTTCAGGGAAGAGCATTTCTTCCAGACGACAGAGCGGAATGCATCAGATCTCTCATCAGGGATCTTTCTTCGAAGAAGACCGTCCCAGCCAGGTCGGTCCTTCGCTTGCTCGGACACATGGCTGCAGCCATTCCGACCGTCCCTTTTGCAAGGCTCCACATGCGGGTAACTCAGTGGATGCTCAAGGTGTAATGGGACCAAAGGCAAGACCATATGCAGCATCCGGTCAGAATCACAAACGCCTGATTCGAGACTGGCAATGGTGGCTAGACCCAGGGACACTCTCTACGGGTGTCCCGTTTATAGCGCCGTCCCCGGAGGTAATCCTCACCACAGACGTCTCAGGACTAGGGTGGGGAGCACACCTGGACGGGGTGAAATCCCAGGGAACGTGGACCCCTCAGGAGGCTCACCTTCATATTAACATTCTAGAGATGAGGGCGGTCCTTTATGCCCTGCAGGCATTTCAGTCAGAGATCCCGCCGAGTACTCTCCTGCTCCAGACAGACAACACAGCGGTGATGTATTACCTCGACAAACAAGGAGGTGCACACTCTTACCCCCTTTGTAGGGAGGCTATGAGGGTGTGGGATTGGGTAATCCGACACGGCGCGAACCTGATCACAGTGCATGTTCCTGGGTGGACAACACAATTGCAGACGGCCTGAGTCGCTCCTAGGCTGGAGTCCACAGTGGAATTTCTTCAGGAGGTAGCAGAGGATCTTTTTCTTCTTGGGCAACTCCAGAATTGGACTTGTTCGCTTCCCCATCCAATGCAAAACTGCCCAATTTTTGCTCGCTAGATCCAGGGCCTGGTGTTTTCTGGCGAGACGCATTGTCCCTCTCCTGGGCGGACAGATTCCTCTACGCTTTCCCTCCCTTCCCGTTGATCCAGAGAGTTCTTCTCAAACTGCGCAGGGAGCATGCAACAACGATCCTGGTGGCCCCTTTCTGGCCCAGACAGATCTGGTTCCCTTTGCTAATACAGCTATCATGGGAACCCCCGCTCCCGTTGCCATTCAGCTCCCATCTCTTGTCTCAGGAGGAGGGTTCACTGGTCCACCTGACTTACGCCACTGAACCTGCATGCATGGCTCCTAGAGACACAGCCATTTTGGCGACAGGGGTCTCGCAAGAGGTTATGGAAGTTCTTTCTGCAGCCAGAAAGCCGCAACGCATATGACGTACGCCATGAAATGGCACTTGCTTTTGTCATGGTCGCAAGCACGTGACCTTTCCCTTTAGGTTGTCCGTGAAAGCTGTGTTAGAGTACCTGCTCTCCCTTTTCCGTTCGGGTCTCGCCTACTCCTCTATTAAGGTGCACCTCTGTGCCATTTCAGCTTATCACCTTCCCGTGGGACAGCGCACAGTGGCACAATTAGATGCCTGTCGAGAATTCCTGAGAGGGGTGTTACATGTTAGGCCGCCCATTAAGGACCCAGTGCCTCCATGGGACTTGCTCTTTGTCCTGGAGCAACTCACGCCTTTGAACCTGCTGCGGATTGGAGCCGTGTCTTGTCATGGAAAACGTTGTTTTTAGTTGCTGTTACGCCAGCGGAGAGTTTCCGAGCTTCATGCTGTCATGTGTAAGGAGCCTTATTTGATTTTTCACCAGGAGAGAGTATCCCTGAGGACGAATCCTAAATTCTTGCCTAAGGTGGTTTCCACACTCACTCTCAATCAGGACATTGACCTGCCTGTCTACTTCCCTAATTATTCTAATAGAGGAGAGGCGCTGCTCCACACCCTGGATGTTCACCGCAGCTTAAGGTACTACCTGAGCAGAACTAAGCAGCTTCAAAGTCGGAGCAGCTTTTCGTTTCCTTTTCTGAAAGGATGATGGGCCAACCAGTATCGAAACAGTCTCTTTCTCGCTGGCTTGTCCAGTGCATATCATACTGCTATGATATCAAACAAAAGCCCCTCCCGGGTTCAGTCCGGGGCCATTCCACTAGGGGAGTGGCCAGCTCCTTTGCAGCACTTCGTAACTTCTCCATCTCTGCCATTTGTGCTGCAGCCACTTGGAGCTCTGTACATACCTTTTTCAGGCATTATAGCCTGGACATCGCTTCTCAGCGAAGAGCCGGCTTCGACCTGGCTGTGCTACAGGGTCTCCTGTCCTAGAATCAGGACTTGGAATGAACTTTCTAGTTTCCTCCTCCCAGAGTGTTTGCAAGCGCTACTGCTTGGGAATCAGTCCTAATGGTGTTACCTGCTGCAAGAGCTGTGTCTCGAAGTAAGATAGTACAGTTACGTAAGAACTTACCATAACAGTAGATCTTCGAGAACAGCTCTTGCAGCAGGTACCTTCCCGCCCACCTTCCCCCTTGGAGGAGGCATGGCTTCTCAAGCTTTTTAACAGGGACTTATACCCTTTGTCTTCTGACGGTGGATCCTCGGTCTCCCATTTTGGTGTCATCCTGCGGCCGGAAGTCTCCGGCGGGAGAACTGGGGAATCTGGCGGGACCACCCCCTTATGTACTATGCCTGACGTCGGAGGCGGGACCGACGTCGGGGGTGGTCCCCGCTGAAGATGGCTAGCTAGAAGTTTTCCGTGGGGTCCTGACGCCTGCCGGCCTCAGTCCTAATGGTGTTACCTGCTACAAGAGCTGTTCTCAAAGATCTCTTGTTACGGTAAGTTCTTACGTAACTGTACTTTCTTGAAGATCTACTGTTACAGTAAGTTCTTATATAACTGTGCTTTCTGCAAAATATTTCATCATCATATAGGTAAGCAAAACTTTCTGACAACTTTAGATTCATTATTAGTATATGTTTATTTACTTTTAAAAACCCGCTTGTTTAGCTAATTGTGTAACTAATACTGTGTTAGATTTCTTGTATGAGGCAGGTGAAGTTTGTTACTGGGAATGTGTTTGTTTTTATCTGTTTAGCGAATGAAAATTGCCAGATGCCTGCAGCAGCAGCCACAGCGACAATGGGAGAGGGTTCCTCAGATTTCAGGTCTATCCTCAGCTTCGGAGTGCAACCTCTGTGAGTACCGTGCATCCAAATTCCTTCTGTTTAGTGTTATTACAAGTAGTGCCTCCATGCCCCTAAGATCACTGAGGAGATAGGTTTCCAGAGAATAGAGAAGCTTCAGCAAAAGTAAAGCAAGGGTTTGTTGTTAAAGTTAATTAGCAATAAGGCACGATGAGAGCAGTATGGTGGGATAACGGCCCACGTTGGGTGAGTTGAAGCACGAGGTGAAGCAGAGTGCTTCCACCACTGAGAAGAGCCGTTAGCCCACCATAACATCCCCACTGGAGTGCCTTATTGTGATTATGAAATGGCTCCCTACTAGTAATATAATAAATAAATTGCTAAAATCTGTTTTATTTGCCAAAGACAAAATAAAAAGTTGAATAAATGTTTACAAAGAAAAAAGTCCCATTTTGTCACTGTGTTGTGACTTTCTTCCCAGCAAGTGGCAGCATTGTTTCTTTTCTCACTGTAAATAATGGACGTAATGAGCAGTGGCTTTAGGTTGTTGCATTAGGTCAAGGCACAGTTGGTCAGGTAAAAAGCTGGGGAGCACATCTCGGGCACAGTGGGTTTTTGCTGTCTAATTTAAAAAAAAAGGAAATGGTTTGTCCACAGCACCTGGGAGGAGAGAGTAGCTGCGCAGCAATGAGATAAGGAGAGTTGTGCTACTGTGAGCGGCAGCTACGGAGGTTTGAATTCATCAGATCTGCCAGGTGATTTGTGTATTTTCAGTTCTAGGATCATGGATATGTTGTTCATCCACACTTCTTGGCATGTCCCTTTCCCTTTAAGGATTACCGGTAGGTCTTCAAGCAGGCTCCTCCCACCCTGGTGGTATATCCCTTGGCTCCGCCACATGACGCCAAATCTTCCTTTCCACTGGCAGATTCAGGTTGCCTCCCTCGTGCTAGGCTGTGGCTTCTGTACCCTGTTATTCCAAAAATCCATCTAGTTCGCATTAGCGACCACGGCTCTTTATCTTCGATTATGGAAGACAAATCTTCCCCCAGATTTTGCCAGTGTTCATGCGGCCAGAAGATGTCACGCACCAGTCCCCACACCGCGTGCGTCTGTTGCTTGGGTGTCGACCATGACACCGCGAAGTGCGATTTTTGTCTTACATTTCACCCTAATGTCCTCAACGACCGTCTTGCATGCCTGAAGTTGGGGAGGCCAGAAAAACAGAACCCTGTGGTAAAATCAAAGGAGGCTCGATGGGCGGTTTCCACGGCAGCGGGTTCTGTCGAGCAATTGGAACGCATTCAAGCCTTCGAGGAGGAAGTGGCTTGTGCCGGTGAATCTTCCTCTGAGAGCTTCTTCGTCCGCTTCAACCTGGGCTCCACTTTCTCGGGTTCTTTCCATGAGTTGTGCCAGTCCCCCCGCCCCGGACTAGGGAGAGAGTCCTATGGCACGCACTTCTCTCGGTCCTGTAAGTGGGAAAAGGACCCGGGATTGTCTTCGTCTTGGCAAAGATGTTCCTGGGATCGGGAGAGATCTCTGTCCCAGGAACCGGCAGTCTCGACTTCAGTCGAAATTGCCAATCTTCCTGGACATAAAGTCTCCTCCACTCATTCACACTAGTGGGATCTACACCGGAGGTGCTAGGACCCAGCGAGAGCAAACATTTTTCAAGAGGGCTGGCACCAGAGATGGAGCAGCGAGGATGCGGCACTGCGAGCCCTGGCTTGTGCGGTAAAGACTATCTCGGCGTCGACCCACGAACCGCCTCAGTTCCTTTTTTCCCCACCGTCGAGTGCGCTTCAGTGACGACGTCGCTCACCGACTGGGAGTCAAACTACCGGCGTAGTTTTCAGTTTATTGTTTTGTAATTTATCTTCGAAATAAGTACCGATTATATTTAATTTTACTTATTCAGAAAGAAGTCTTCAGCCCTCCATTGACGGAGTCGACCATGAGCGGGTTAGGTGGCGGTAGGGAGACTTCATATGAAAGCTGTTCAGTCAGCTGGGCTGGGTCCGGTCCGCCACCCTCTCCGGGGGAGGGGGGGGGTCTGACAACAGACGGCCCGATGCTCGGGGGAGCTGGGCAGTCCCAAAACATAAAAGGAAAGGGTCCCATTCTTGGCACCGTTCGGCATCAAGCTCTTCTTGACCCACAAGTCGAAAAGAAGGCATCACTAAGTCGCCTTCTGGTATGTTTACGCGTGGCCGACGGTCGGTCATTGGGGCCAGGTGCCGGTCTCTTCCTCTCTCGGAGTCACCGGTTTCTGTCTCCGGTGGCCGTTCTCCTCGACATTGAAGCCTGTCCTTGTCTCTTGGAGGGGCCTACGATGAGCAGTTTCATTAGTTGGCCGCTCTTATGGAGCAGTGGGCTCGGAGGTTGGTACAGCTGTCTGATCCGGTCACTCCGAGGCCTTCAGGTCTTTCAAGAGAGCGGGTAGGGTGGTTGGACCTTCCTAGTCACGCGGCGCCTCCTTTGGTGCCGTCGACCCCACACTCTGGTGTTTTCCCCCTCACATGGCTACGGCACAGGGGGCCACACCGATGCCTCTATCTCCTGCCAGTTTTCCTCCTTTTTCTTCAAATCGCAGATCTTCCTGGACTAAGTCTTCATCACTCATTCATACTAATGGGATAGTGCCAGAGGCGCTAGGACCAAGCGGGAGCCAAACATTTTCTGAAGGGTCAGCGCCGAGGTAGGACCGCGCATGCGCAGCACCTCAAGATGAACTTGCGCCTGTGTAGGCTATCTCGACGTTGACCCTCCAACCGCCTCAGTTCCTTTTCTCCCACCATCGAGTGCGCTTGGATGTCGACGTTGCTCGTCTGATGGAGTCACAGTTTTCATCTGTACGACAGCAGCCTTTAGTGTTTAATTTAACTGTTTAACTATTTAGTAATAATTTCTTATTTTACGAACAAGAAAAGAAGGTTATGAAGAAAAAGAAATTCTTCCATGCCATCAACGGAGTCGTCCTTAGACTGTAGCAGTGACGGTAGGAAGTCTTCATTTGAAAGTTGTGGCAGAGAGGCTGTGCCCGGTCTGCTGCCCTTAAGTAACGGGGGAGGGTCTGACTACGGACAGTCCTGTGCTCGGGGGGGGGGGAAATACAGTCCACCGAAGCACAAATCTAGCGGTTCCGAGGATCCTGCTCGGCTTAGCCTCAAGCTCTTCTTCCTCGTTTGGGGAAGAAGAATCGGTGCTGCTTGAGGTTGCCCTTTGGTATGTCTGCACAAGGATTGTTCATCGGAAGGGGCGATAGGCCTGAACCGACTTTTGTGGGTTCCCTTGGCCCCACTCCTAATGGCCGCATTCTCTACTCCGGACTCCATCTCTGTCCTCGTTGGAGTTCCGGTGAGCAGTTTCACCTCTGGGCCACTCCTGTGGACAGGGGGTTTGACTTTCCTTTTTTTCCTGGCTGTGTTCCTGTTTTCTGGGCCTCAGAGCCGTTTGACCGGAGCCGGGTCAATTGGATCAGCTTGAGCGCGGTGCCCTCTGGATGCCTTCGCCATCGTGTAGACCCCTCGTGCCTACCCCCCTCTTCCTTTTCCATGCTGGGGCCGGCACGGACACCACCTTTTTCCTTTTCCCCATCTTCTCCATTGGCTTTTCCAAAGTGTTTTTCCTGGTGCCATGTCCGATGCCTTGGTGGTGCCGCAGGTTCAGCGCCGTGGCTACTGGTTTGGCATTGGTGCCATAGGCGGTGCCACTGGTGTTTGAGTCGGCGGCAGGAGTTGGCGCCATGGATCGGCACCATGGCTCAGTGCCGCACTCTGCACCGTGGGCTCTGTGCGGCGCCGTGGGTGCTGTCATTGTTGCCTTTGTTACCGGTGCCACTGGCTGTGCCGTGGGTGTCTCAGTGCCAATGCCCTCGGGTGCTCGTGGGTGGTTCGGGCACCCGCGGGTGGTGCCGTGCACCTGCGGGTGGCATGGGTGCCATGGGTGTCTTTGGTGCCATGGGTGCCATGGGTACTGTGGTACCATGGGTGCCCTCAGGTGCCATTGCTGCCATGGGTGCCCTCAGGTGCCATTTGGGTTTCTTGGGTGCCATGGTACCATGGGTGTCGGAGGCGCCCTTGCATGCCATTGCTGCCATGGGTGCTGAGGATACCTGCGGGTTCTGCCATGGGTGCCCTTGGGTGTCTCCCAGGTTGGCATGGGTACTGCTTGGTGCCCTCCTGTGCCACGAGTGATGCTGGTTCCGCAGGGGTGCCATTTGGTGCTGTCTGACAGAACTAGGGACAGATCTCCGTTTGCGGACCTCTTCTTCCGCAGGACTTATGGAAGGATGGTTCCGCAGAATGAAGTCCTGTTCTGCGGATTATTTTTTCCACACATCTTAGTGGGTGGCGGTCTGCATTGGGTCTTGTGTCATCCAGCAGTTTTCCACTGATGAGACTCTTCTGTTCTGCCAGCGGGATTTCTCATTCTGCTCAGCACTTTCTCAGCTCCCTTTGTGGCGCTAAGCTCCTTGACACCCTTCCTGGTGGCGGAGTCTCTAGTGGCTCTGACCTAGACCTCTCTTTGGGGTCCGTCTATGGTAGAAGGGCATCTAGATGAGTCTCTCCCTGTCCTTCTGGTCAGTGATACAATGGAGGGCTCATTTTATATACTGAAGGACACGCCCTCTCTATCATCAGAGTCCGTGATGGAAGCTCTTTTCAATAGTTCCTCAGTAATGGGCTCCACTGTAGTGTTCAGACTGCATCTGTGGACCATACACCTCTGCGTCTAGACTCTTTCAGTCATCAAGACAATTACACTCTCTGGAACATTCTAATTCAATGGTCGGGAGACGCACAGTCTCTTCCACTCCTTTGATAGGGGTATATAGCCCCCTTCTGATGCTGCCCCTCTGGTGGCTGCTTCTGCACAGGTGGTTAACATCTGTCTAGCTATTATTAGTCCAGTCAGGGGTTCAGTTATGGATCCTCAGGCTCCTCCTGCTGCTCAGAGGGGTGACAGCCTTGTCATTTGTGTATCAGGCAATCCTTACGAAATAGCAGCCTGCAGCCTTGTCAGGCTCGGACTAATGATTACCAAAAAAAAAAAAAAAGAGGGTTAGAATTTTTACAGCACAGGACCAAGTCAGAATTTCCTGATACCACACTTCGGATCTGGTCAGGTTCTGCCTCAACCCTGAGGCGGTCGTCTCTAAACTTCGGTAAAGAGTACCTGAATTTTTCTACCCCTAGGAGCAGTCCGATCCAGCGGTGGTATGGCTCACCTCTTTTCTCTAAAGAGATTTCTCTTATTCCGAGATATTTCCAAAACCTAGTCTGTTAGTCCCCCTTTTGTTATCAGGCTTTCTTCTCTTGATCAGAGCCTCGCAGCAACAGAAGTGACTCTTCAGCAAGTCGGAACTTAGATTCCTACTTCCATGCTTGTTTCAGCTTAATAGACGACATGCTCCTTTCTTGATCATAGGTCAAGTAGGTCTTTTCTGAGATAGCTTCTCAAATATTCACACCTTCAGATCTTATCTGTGTCAATCTTCACCATTCATCACAGATGGGGTACTGGCCGGAGATCAGGACCCCGCGGGAGCTTTTTTTTTTTTAAAAGGGTAGGCGGAGTCACAAGCAGCGGGCGTCCCGAGGCCGCATTTCACTGTGTGGGCCGAGGGTTGGCCTTGCAGGCTGTCGACTCCCTGCCTACCAGTTCTTCGCTCCTGCCGCCGAGGTCGCCTGGAAGCTTTCTCTGTAATTTAGGCCTTTCAGCCTGCTCGAAAAATTGCGCCAGTCCGTTGGTCGCTCACCGTTCTGGTTCTGCTCCACCGACGCCGCCGTAAGATCTTTCCTTTTATTTCAAATTGTGCGCGCCGAGTCTGTTTTGTGGTTTTTTTTCTCTGTAGGTCATGTCTCGGTTGGAGGGCAAAAGTCTTCTAAGACGGGTCGCCCCTCAAGCGCCAGTGGCCCATGCGCGTAAAATATTCCGTCACCGACCAGCACGACTGTGTCTCGCGGTGTCTTGGCCCGGCTTCACGACATGGATTTGTCGCGACACCTGTCATGGACCGCCGCTCAACAGCGCGTGAAAGTGGGCGCCACTGGGGTAGGGTTCAGACTCATCGGGGCTGCCGCTTCTCTCGGCCCTTCCTCCAGGTCCTTCCCGGTTCTATATGGACCGAGGAGGAGGAGCCTCGGCTACTTGTAGCCTGGCCATTGCCGAGGCTCCTCCCACGGTGCAGGAGGCCCGTCCCTGCTTCCCTCCGGAGCGGGCGGGAGGCGCCCACGGCAGTCGCCTTCAGGGTGAAGGCTCCCGTGTCGCCGCCCCCGCTGCTCGAAGGCCCGGTCGGTGCTGTCCTTGGACGCCCGCCTGTCAGTGCCATCGGAGACTTCGGCCGCTCGAGCCGTGGCCCTGGCGGTGCCGCCATGGGCGCTGAGGTTGCTGCTAGGGCTGCTGTCGGCGCCCGCTCTCTGTCCTAGTACCGCCCGGTGCTAGTGGAGTTGGCGGCGCCGCGTCTGGCACTGGCTCTGGGACTTTGGCCTGAGCTGCCCTGGCGCCTTCTGCGAGCCCCGCCCGCGGGGTTGTGGAGGGTACGGGTGCCGTCTTGGACACAGCTCTGGCTGCTGGGCCCTCTGGCAAAGTTGGTTTTGCCCGCCCTCCTACTGTTTGGCTCAGAGCCTCGGACTCTACCTCTTCGGAGTCGGAGTCAGATGGGCAGTCACACTCTTCGGGGTTATCTGCGGAGGAGGGCGCTCCCATGGTCTCGTCGACGAGTCAAAGCCAGCCCCCTACTGTGGAGAGTCAGGGGGCCCCCGAGGCTAGGGTCAGTGGTGCTGACCAGCAGACAGTGGTGCGTGCCACCATTGCTCTGCAACCTGGCCTTGGGGGTTTCATCAACCTCGGTGGTGGTACCTCCAGTGGTGTGTCTGATCGCCCAACTTTGGGGCCCATCGGAAGCCTGCAGGAGGGGAGGGTGCTGTTCCTGGGTCTCTCCGGTAACCCAGAGATGCCAGCTACCTAGGCTGGCCGTCTCGAGGAGGAGGACTCTCTCGACTCTGAGGGGTCGAGGGTGTGGGCTGCGATGCCGGCCTTCTCTGGGGTCCACCTGGGCCCTGGGCCGGCGCGGATTTCCACCCTTCCCCTTCCGGTTCCTTGAGGGAGTCCCATTCTTTTGAGGCAGGGGACCGTCCTTCTGGACTTTTACGGCCCCGGTCGCCTCACTGGGGGGATTCTTCTGGGTGCAGCCAAGGCAGTACCAACGTGGTTGTACAGCTGTCGGCTGTGGAGTCTTCTGGAGCACCCTCCTCGGGTGCTCACAGTCCGCTCCCTAGCCCTGGCAGAAGTCAGCCGACTTCTTTTCTCGGCTCTGCCCCATCCCTCTGCCACGTTCTCCAGGCCCCAGGCATTCTTGGTCCCAGCGGCCCTCTTACCTGGGAGCAGTTCAGGCAGTGGCTGCTCGGTTCCTGCCCACGTTAGGGCTATGGACAGCCAGGTTTTCAACCTCCGCAGCCACCGAACATATGAACCTCCAGCTCCTCATCCCCTCTCTGGGAGAGGACCCCTCTGTCCACATCACTCCGGCTGCTGATCTCTCCGAGTACCAGTGCTTCCTCGTGAGGATGCTGGAGGACTTGCACCTTTCTCCCTCTTCTCTGAGCAATCCTGAGCATGCAGCTCACGCCTTTCTAGGCGATTTTGGCGAGGCCACCCTTGTGGTGCCACCCTGGCCTGCTCCCTTTCGGGAGTTGTCCTTGCGTTTCTGGCAGAGGCCCTTCTCTGGAGTTCCTGCCCCTAGGGACCTCAGCCAGAGGTATTGCGCCCCGAGTCTCCAGGTTCTATGCCTCATCCGCAGTCTGGCTTGACGATCTGACACCCCTGATGGGCTTCGCGCCTCCACCGTGACCGCCCCGGATCAAGACTACCTCGGATTTTGATTTTGGGGAGGAGGACCTTCTCACTGCATGGTTGCTCCTTTCTATTTCCGCCACCAGGCCCACTATGCAGCCTACAACAGGTCTCTGTGGTCCACGCTAGGTCAATTCCTGCTACTTTGCCTGACTCCAGAGCAAACCAGACAAGCCATCGCGCTTCTGCATGGCCTGAGCTAGTAGTCACCAAGTGAGGCATCTTACGACGCCAACGAGGTAGCTACCAGGGTCTGAGGACAGCGATCTGCACCAGGAGATTAGGGCATACGCTCTTCCCGGTTGTCACCTTGGTCCGGCGAGGGTGATTTGCTACGCCACCAGGGAACCTACCTCTCTCTCCTGTGAGAGCGAGACGGCACTTGTCAGGGCAGCTTCCTTCCCCTCTGGGGGACCCCTGCCTCGCCTCCCCACTCGGCCTCCTCAGGCCTGGAAGGTTCCTCCTTAGTGTGTCACCCACTGAGGGCTAAGGACTCTGTCCCTAGGGTGTAATGAATCAACCCCCTCCGGGGGGGCTTGGTACTCACACATCTGTGATGAATGGTGAAGATTGACACAGATAAGATGTGAAAATTACGTACCTACCGTAATTCTGATCTTTCTGTATATCTTCACCATTCATCACAACCCCGTCCACCATCCCCTTGGGGCCTCAGTCTCTGGGTCCCCTTCCCTCTGTGGCTCCCCCTCTCCTTTTGGAGCAGGGTAAAGTAGGGACACACGGGGGGGTATTCTCCTTTAAAGAGTACAGCTCGAGCGCACTCCTTCTCTACTACATGTCTCCACCCTGATGGGGTGGGAGTTTGTTGCCCTCCTCCTGTTCTCCTTCTGGTTTCCATCCAACTGTTTCAAAAAAAAACCAAAAAAAAAACTGTTTTTTTCACCAAACATCTTTCCTGGGAGAGTATTAAGTCCCTGTACCCTGTCCTTCTTCCAGAATAGCCGACTCTGCTTCTGGGGTATTTGCCAGTTATTCTGTGCCTTGAATTCTGGCAGAGAGCTTTGCTACTCCTTGCAGTTCCTATACAAATCTGGTGACGGACAAGAGTCTCGGATACCTTGTTACCTCTCACTCTCTCCTAAATTTTCTCCCTTCCCTCCCTTCCCTCCCTTCTTCCGCTTCCAGAGATTGGGGCCCCTACCCAATCCCCTTAGACTCATCTCTTCTCTGCTGTCCTCTCAGTCGTTATTTCTCCGTTTAGTTCAGTTTTTCCTTTCCTTTCTCTGTCCCTTGGACTCTTGTCCCACCCTCCATCCCTTCCTCTTACCTCTCCGGCGATTCAGAACTGGTAGGCAGGCGGAGTCAACACAGCCTAACGGCCAACCCTCGAGGGCAGCGCCAATGCTGTGTTGGCTCCGCCTACCCTTTTTATATAAAAAAAAAAAGCTCCCGCGGGGTCCTGATCTCCGGCCAGTACCCCATCTGTGATGAATGGTGAAGATACACAGAAGGATCAGAATTACGGTAGGTACGTAATTTTCATTTCTAGGGACATGGATATGTTGTTCATCCACACTCATTGGCAGGTATCCTTGCCGCTTTAAATCTTGCCGGAAGGTCTTCAAGCTTGCTCCTCCCACCCACCCGGGTGGTATAACTCTCGGCTCCGCCCCATGACGCCAGATCTTCCTTACCGCTTGGAAGCAGGTTCCTCCTTAACGCTTCATGCTTTGAGACTGGTTCCTATTTCTCCGCTTATGGATTTAAAAAATAAATTTTGCAAAGACTTCAGTCTTCTATCCTCGCGGCCGCGTGGACAAATCGACCGGATTTGAGATGCCCATGCGGGCAGAAGATGTCTCGGACGGATCCACACCCACGTGTGTCTATTGCTTAGGCCTTGAGCACGCACCCGGAGCTTGCTGACCTGTGTTCATCTTTCTCGGCCCACGCCCTCGAAGACCGTGCTGCCCGATTGCAACTGGGCCGTCCGGAGCGTTGCCCTCGGTGAAGTCCAAGGAAGCCCGGTTGGCGGTGTCGGCGGCGCGGCTCGCGGATCAGCTCGAGCGGATGGTCGCCCTCAAGAGGAGGCGCGGCACGTATCTTCCTCGGCAAGTGGCATTTATCCCGCTCTCTGGGCTCTTCTTACACGGCTTCCTTTTAGGAGCTTTGTCTGTCCCTCTCACTAAAGGAGAAGGGCTCGCCTGCGGACCTTATTCTCGGTCCAAAAGAGGGACAGGGTAAGTCCCTCCGTCGGCGCTCTTGGGAGCGGGAAAGGTCCCTCTCCCGGGCCGTCGACCGTCGGCTGGTCAACTCTGGCTGCCACTGGCCTCACGGTGTCCCGTCAGGCCAGTTGACCGAGACTCCACCCGATGAAGCCGAGATTTTTCTCGCCCATTGACGGGCTGTCGCCTTTAGCAGCCGAGATTCCTCTCCCGGTTCCCCGGAGGAGTTGAGGATCCTGTGGCTCGCCTTGTGCCTCCGGTTCCGGAGCCCCTCGGATGGACCATCCGAAGCCGGCGGGAGTGCCGTTCCGCGACACTCTCCCGCACTGACCTCGGAATTCTGGACTCTGGGTCTCGGTCTCGGACCTCTTCGGCGGTCAGCCGATCCCACCGTCATGGCGGTCTCGGTCTCGGCACCCGCTGTAGCCGGGCGTCGCCGCTCGTCCTCCTCCTCGGATGAGGGGAGGCTTCGGGCGTAAATTACGTCCGATGGTACGAGATCTTATGTTGCAACAGTTCTCCTGGCCGGGAGTAAGCCGACTCCCCGCCGCCTTCCCCGCCATTAAGTGCTGGGTCACCGAGCGCCGATAACCCCTCGACTTATCCGAGAGCTTATACCCAGGCCGGTTGTTCGCTAAACCAGCTGCTCCACCGATTCGGTGGAACCTCCGCCTCCACAGCCACCATTGGGGCTCCGACCATGATTCTCGGTCGTCTAAGGGTTACCCCATCGGCTGTCAGTTACCCTCACTCCCGACCCACCTCGGCAGGTGAAGGGTGGCTCAGGCCAGAGGCAGCTTTTTGAGGACTCTTCCGAGTCGAAGATGATTCTCCTTTTCTCCAGCGACTGGACTTGGAGTCTTCAGGAGGTCAGTCAATGGACGATAGCCCGTCCGTCCTTCCTAGGACTGCTTCGACTCATCTCGAGTCCACCGGATGGAGCTCAACCCGCTTCCAAACGGGCCAGGTATCCTCACGGAGATTCTGGACCATGGGGATTCTCCGACGGAGGCCTTTCCGTGGCCGAGGCCATAGTGGGTCCGCACTGGAGCTTTGGCAGCGCCCTGCTTCCTGCCCTGCGCCGGCCAGGATGGCCAGGAAGTATGCGGTCCTACCGTTCCTTGTCCGGTTTTGAACACCCTCTGCTGAGGGTTGGTTACCGACAGCGTTTTCGATGCGCCCGGCAGCGCCAGGGATGTGGACAAACCTCCTTACAAGGAGTCCAAGAAATTGGACTATGTCGGGCGAAGTCTACCGTCCCTCTCTCCTGCCTTCCCAGGCCAGTTCGGGCCGCCCTCATGGCACATTTTTCTCATGCCCTGTTGGGCTCCCTGGATGAGGTCATCCTCATCTTCCCGCTGATCTGCAGACTACGGTTAGCAGGTGCGGGACCAGGCAGGGCAGTGGCCAAACAGCAGCCCAGACTGCTTTTGGATATAGGGACTCATGTGCCAGATCGGTGGCGGCAGAGTGGCTGTGTCGGCGGGCTTGGCTGGAGGATATCCACCTTTACTCGATACCCAGCACAAGTTGGCGGATGTTCCCTTTTTGGGACTGACCTCTTGGCCCTGGGGTGGAAGGTCACCTGCAGAGGATCGAGAGTCCAATGCTACCTTGACTCGGTCTCTTCCGCTCAGAAGGACAAAGGCCGCAAGCCACAGCCTAAGCCTCGCCCCAGCCCCTCGCGCCCGCCCAGCAACGTCAGGGCCAGCAGGCTCGGCCTTGGCATCCCAAACCCAAGCCGCTTCCTCTAACAAGAGGCAGGGAGGAAAGGCCCAGGAGGTCCCTCGGCCGGTCCCTCCTCCAAGCCTGCCCAGTGACGGCTGAGGGTGTTTCCCCATTCCCCGCTACTCACTCCTGGTGTCCCCGTGGGGACGGCCCGCACTTCCGTTCCGCCTGGTCCGCTGTTACCACGGACAGGTGGGTCTTGAGGTGGTGGAGAGGCCTGCCTCTGGAATTGAGCAGGCACCACCCTTCAGAGCCGCCGCCTCGGGGGCTTGGATCCCCAGCCTCACTGGCGGCTCGCCGAGCTGACATCGCCTCCTCCAGAAGGAGGTGATAAGAGGTGGTGGACCCTCCTTCAGACCCAGGGTTTGTGTCCAGGTACTTCCTGGTTCCGAGCGACGGGGGCTGGCGCCCATTCTCTAATCTACACGACCTAAACAAGTTCCTAGGTCTCGAACCTTCAGGATGGTCACCTGGCTCAGATAATACCATCCTTGAACGTACGGTGGTTCTGCTCTCTGGACTTGCAGGGCCGCGTTTTTTCACGTCCCTATCTGTCCGTCTCACCAGAGATTCCTTCGCTTCCGAGCGGAAGGATCCCTCTTCGAGTTCCAAGCCATGCCCTTCGGCTTGTCTCCAGCTCCCAGGGTCTTCACCAAATGCATGGCAGTGGTGACAGCATTCCTCCGGCGCCGAGGGGTCCGGGTGTACCCTTACCTGGACTACTGGCTGATAGCAGCTCCCTCCAGGAAGGAGGCGGAGTGGTCCAGAGATCTGGCCCTCCAGGTCTGCTCTCAACTGGGCCTCCTTATCAACGAGGCCAAGTCGGAACCTCGAGGCGAAGCAGGTGATTCTATTCATCGGGCTATTCGACTCTCTTCGAGCCAGAGCGCTGCCCGCGGACAGGGCCGAGGTTCTTTCCTCCTTTGCCCGATCATTTCTGGTTGGGCAATTGCGCCCTGCCCGGGACTTCCTGCGCCTCCTGGGTCTCATGGCGGCCTGCACCAGCGTGGTCCGTTGGGCCCGCTGGAACATGCGTCCCCTTCAGTGGGGACTGGCCAGCCAGTGGTCACAACGCTGCGATCCTTTGGACCAGCTTGTGTCGGTGACACAGGGGATGTGGAACGCTCTCCAGTGGTGGACCGTTCCAGATCATTTGCAGGAGGGCATCCCGTTCGTCCGCCCCGAGCCGACGGTCTCTCTATCGACCGATGCCTCTCTGATGGGTTGGGGTGCCCATCTGGGGGAACACCGGGCTCATGGCCTCTGGTCCCCGCGGGAGTCCCGATGCCACATCAACCTGCTGGAGCTCCGAGCGGTCCGCCTAGCTCTCACCGCCTTTGCTCCGTTCCTCCGGGGTCAAGTGGTCCGAGTCCAGACGGACAATACCACGACCATGTACTATCTAAACCGCCAGGGCGGGACGCTGCCCATGCTTCTATGCAAGGAAGCTCTCCGCATTTGGTCACTCGTGCGCAGCCTGGAGGCGGATCTCCTAGCTATTCACGTGGCAGGAGCCTCCAACACCCTGGCCGATGCCCTGAGCCGGATAGGGCTGCATCCCACGAGTGGTCTCTCCTGCCGGAGGTAGTACAGCATCTGTTCTCCCTTTGGGGCACACCTCAGGTGGACCTGTTTGCCTCCAGGAGAGCGCTGGTGAGTCTGTTCCATGCCCGCCTCCTCAGCAGGGCTCGCTGCAGGGGATGCCTTCTCGAGGCAGTGGACCCCGGCCTCTTTTACGCTTTCCCCATTTCCCTTGATCCACAAGGTGCTTCTCAAAGGTAGGGAGGGACAAGGCGCAGGTGATTCTGATAGCCCCAGACTGGCCTCGCCAGCTCTGGTACCCAGATCTCCTCAGTCTCAGCTCCAGGACTCCGCTGCAGCTTCCAGCTCGCCGGACCTGCTCTCAGTCAATCAGGGAAGGTGTTCCATCCGGACCTTCAATCCCTGCACCTGACGGCCTGGTTCCTGGCGGCTAGAGTTCCAGGCCTTGGGTCTTTCCGACGAGGTCCTCAATGTAGTTGAGGCGTCCCGTAAGAGTCGACCAGAAAATGCTATGCCTTCAAATGGAAAGGTTTTCCATTTGGTGTCAGGGCAAGGCTTGGACCCTTCCTCCTGTTCCTTGGCAAGCATCTTGGACTATTTATGGTCCCTTTCTAGTCAAGGGCTTAGGTCGACGACCCTAAGGGTGCGCCTGGCAGCCATCTCTGCTTACCGGGCGCGGGCCGGAAGCAGTCGGTGGCGCAGGAGAAGGTGGTCTGGCGCTTTCAAAGGCCTTGATCACATTTCCTCCAGTGCGGGAACCCCACCTCCATGGGATCTACTGCTGGTACTGGCAAAGCTCTTGGGCAAGCCATTCAACCTATGCACAGGTGTGCTCTCTCTCACCTGTCGGTGGAGACCGCCTTCTTGGTGGCTATCACGTCAGCCAGAAGGATGGGAGGCTCCAGGCGCTTCCATCGAGTCTCCTTACCTGGTCTTCCACAGGGACAAGGTTGTCCTGCGCCCCCACCCGAAATTCCTTCCGAAGGTGGTGTCGGAGTTTCACCTTAACCAGGTGTTGACTCTGCCGGTGTTCTACCCCAATCACACCTCGGAGGCCGAATATAGGCTCCATACTCTGGACCCTAGAAAGGCGCTCGCTTATTATAAGGAGCGCACGGCTGAAATTCGGGGAGAGGTTCGCCAGCTGTTTGTCACCTACGCTGAAGCCGCATCTGGCAGACCTGCAGCCAAGCGGACGATAAGCAGGTGGGTAACCTCCTGCATAGATCTCTGCTATAAGTTGGCGGGCATGGAGCCTCCCAGAGGGATAAGAGCTCATTCTACCCGCCATACTGCTGCAACGGTGGCTGCTTCCAGGGACGTCCCTATCCAGGAAATCTGCAGGCTGCTACCTGGAAGTCAGCAAACACCTTCATTACCCACTACCACATCGACCTTGAGTCACGCCGGATGCTGGATTTGGGGCCTCGGTTCTCCAGTCTCTCTTCCCAAGTAAGTATTTGGGGTGTGCGTCTTGCCTCCTCCTCCCGGAGAACTGCTAGGAGTCTGCCAATGAGTGTGGATGAACAACATATCCATGTCCTAAATACAGGTTACTCACCTGTAACAGGAGTTCTAGGAATGGTATATGTTGTTCATCCACACGACTCCACTCTGACCTCCCGCTTCGACGCAACCTGAGCTTCCAGCGGGCCAGATCTGGCGTCATGGGGCGGAGCCGAGAGTTATACCACCCGGGTGGGTGGGAGGAGCAAGCTTGAAGACCTTCCGGCAAGATTTAAAGCGGCAAGGATACCTGCCAATGAGTGTGGATGAACAACATATACCACTCCTAGAACTCCTATTACAGGTGAGTAACCTGTATTTTCTACTCCCATTACTTCCTGGTCCCGAAGAAAACTGGTGGCATGCGCCCCATCCGGGACCTCAGAAAGCTAAACAAGTTTCTTCTCAAGGAAAAGTTCAAGATATCGCTAGATGCTTTACCACCTTTGCTTTATCAACATGATTGGCTAGCCTCCCTGGACATGCAGGATGCCTTCCAACACATTCCTATACACCCAAAGCACCACAAATACCTAAGGTTTGTGGCGCTGGGTCAACATTATCAGTTCAGAGTCCTGCCCTTTGGACTATCCTCGGCGCCGTGAGTTTTTACAAAGTGTTGTGTGCAATTCTCACGACACTTCTCAGGAAAATCAGAATTCAAGTGTTTCCATATCTGGACGACTGGCTCCTAGCAAGTCCCTCCAGTCAAGAAACTCTGGACGCCATAGCCACGGTTTCAGATTTCCTCACGCCCATGAGAGTCCTGCTGAATCTAAACAAATCGCAGCTGCAGCCCTCCCAGAATCTCCTCTTTATAGGAACTCTTCTGGACACCTTCTGTGCAAAAGCTTTTCTTCCAGAGAACAGAAGGAGCGATATCTTACAGATGGCCTGATACATCAATGAAAACAGCTCGGTTGAAGCTATCTCGATGTAACAGATGCTGGGTCTCATGGCATCCTCGGTGTTCACTGTACCCCTAGCACGTCTCCACATGAGAACCTCTCAGTTTATTTATTCTAGGATTACAAGTACCTTTGAGCCAAGGCTCTTTTACAAAGGTTCCACGTCAGAAATAAACAAGGAAGCAACAGTGAAATAACAGTAAACAATTGATGTACAACAGTGCTATTGAAAGGGGTCAATTATAGGAAGAGTAAGGTGTAGAGGAGGAGGAGAAGTGTAGGTAGTTAACAGAGGCAGCTATAGTAAAATGGTGAACACAGCTAGGACGCCATGTGCCCACAAGGAATGGGTAGGGTCAGGTGCCCGGGGGTGGCAGAGAAACAGGGATGAGATGAGAGGAGAGGGGGAGGATGAAGATGCCGCCGGAGGCATTTGTCAAAAAATAAATGGGAAGGAGTGATAGGAGAGAAAAAGGGGACAGGGTGAGGGGGGGGGGAATCTCAGTGGATGCTCAGTACTCAGTGGTCCCCAGCCACTCACTCTCAGTCCTTTCTCATCAAGGTGACAGAACCTCTGAAGAGGTCACTCACCTGGTGGTCGCAGGAGGACAACCTTCTAGAAGGATATCCCTTTGCTCCTCCGGATCATCAGATCTCTATTACCATGGACGCGTCCCTGATGGGGTAGGGTGCTCACTGTCAAAATCTCCATACCCAAGGTACGTGGACTCGGGACGAATCCCAACTGCACATAAATGTCCTGGAAATGAGAGCCATCCTCTATGCAGTCCAAGCTTTGAAGAACCTACTCTGTCACAAGAACATTCTCCTTCAAATGGACAACAAAGCAGTGATGTATTACATCAACAAGCAAGGCGGTGCTCACTCTTACCCATTATGCAGGGAAGCTATGAGCATGTGGGAGTGGTGCCTGGAGCACAAGGCTCTAATCTACGTGGTTTACCTGCCAGGAGTACAAAACGAGCTGGCAGACTGTATCAGCAGGACAGAGACAGATCCTCATGAGTGATCTCTCGACTTAACTGTCGTTCAGTCACTCTTCAAAGAGTGAGGAACTCCAGAACTGGACCTTTTTGTATCCCCACTCAGCACAAAACTGCCTCTATTCTGCTCCAGAAATCCAGGACCTGGCATTTTCTGTCAGGATGCATTCAGGCTGCAGTGGATAAAATGCTTTCTGTATGCCTTTCCAGCTCTTCCCCTAAATCAGAGGGTACTTCTCAAATTCAAGTCTCAGGGGGACAAAATGATTCTCATTGCTCCCTTCTGGCCTCGACAGATATGGTTCCCGCTGCTCAACAGTCTGTCGGGAACCGCTCGGAAGGCGCTTCCCCTTCAGACAAACCTTCTGACCCAGGGTCCTGTGGTCCATCCCATTCTGAGATTGCTTCACCTTCATGCTTGGCTCCTGAAGAGATAGAGGTGAATAGGTTCAATGTGTCTCGTAGGGTTTCAGATATTCTTTTGGCTATGCGTAAGCCAGCCACCAGAAAAACCTACACAGCCAAATGGAAGCATTTTTCTCTCTGGTGTGCAGAATCCTCTTCTAACCCTTTTTCCTGCCCACCAAATTAAGTTTTGGAGTACCTTTTAGACCTCTCAAATTCAGGTCTGCAGTACTCTACAGTCAAAGTTCACCTTATCATGAGCCGGTACTTTCCTTGCCACTGGCTCAGTTACTTGTAGTTAAGAGGTTTCTTAAAGGAATTTTGCATACCAGACCTCCTATCAGACGTCCAGTCGCAGCCTGGGACAATAACCTTGTGTTGGACATGCTCGCTCAAAAGCCCTTCGAGCCTCTAGCTGCCTGCGAGTTGAAATTCCTCACTTGGAAAATGTCCTTCCTGGCGGACATTACCTTGGCCCGCTGAGTTTCTGAAATGCATGCATTGGTCACAGACCCACCATACACTGTATTTCACAAGGACAAAGTAGTTCTTAGAACTCATCCTAAGTTTCTCCCTAAAGTTGTCTCAGAATTCCATCTAAACCAACCTTTAGTGCTGCCTACCTACTTTGCGAACTTTCAGAATGAAGGGGAATGTACCCTTCATTCCTTGGATTTTAAAAGAGCGCTGTGATTCTATCTAGATAGAACAGAAGAAATTTGCAAGGCTCAACAACTGTTTCCTTCAGCGAGACCTGACTGGGTCAGCCTGTCGCTATTAAGTGCATTTCAGCGTGGCTGGTAGCATGCCTTCGCCACTGCTATTCTATGGCACAGGTTGGGTTGGAAGGCAGAGTGTACACTCACTCTACTAGAGGAGATGTGGTATCTGTGGCAGAAATCCAGAACGTGCCCATTGCAGACATTTGTAATGCGGCTACCTGGAGCTCAGTGCATACTTTCGTTAAGCACTATGCGTTGGATGTCCGTGCCAGATGACATCTTTCGTTTGGCAGGACTATCCTTAACAGACTTTAGTCCTAAATATATGAGCTCTTAGTTTTCCTGCTGCCTGTCTCGGGGAATTATTAGCTCTGTTCTGTCCTTTTAGCGTGAATGAGTGGCGGACACTTTATGTCCAGGAAAATATGGAAATTATGTACCTACCATAATTCTTGATCTTCTTGGACAAAGTCTCCACCACTCATTCACACACCCACCCACCATCCCCCAAGCTCACCTCTCTGTTTTGATCTTCACTCCCTCAATGGCTGGGCTGTGAAGATTTCATTGTTGACCCTTCTTACAGGGGTCATTCGGACTGTTTTATGTCCGATTTTTAGGTTAGTCCTTCTATGTTAGTTATGCTGCACCTCTTTGGAAAAAAAGGTACTGAGGCGGTTGGAGGATCGACGCTGAGATAAGTCTTTACCGCACGAGCTGGGGCTCGCGGTGCCGTTTACTCACGGCTCCATCTGTGGCGTCGGCCCTCTTGAAAAAAGTTTGCTCCCGCTGGGTCCTAGCGCCTCTGGCGTAGATCCCATTAGTGTGACTGAGTGGTGGAGACTTCGTCCAAGAAGATCAAGAATTACAGTAGGTAAGTAATTTCCATTTTCGGCCACTGGCTTCTTGGCTTTGCCGTCCGGTCAGTCAACTGAAGTGTTGATTGACAAGGTTGAAATAATGATCGTCCTATCGACCCATAGTCGCCGACTCTCTGTCGGTCTCCAGTCCTTCCTTTCCCCGATGAGGAGACCCAGCCTGCTGGGAATCCCGTCGAGGATGTGGTGTCCCCGACCCTGGGAAATCACAGGTCCCGCCAGTGTCTCCTAAGCGACTGAATCAGCCTGTCTGATCTCGATCGAGGTCCAGGATCCCCTCGTTCAAAAGGCCGAAGAAGAGACACCAGCGCTCTAAAAAGAGGCAACGCCATCGGTCGTCGTCGGATGAGGAGAGGCTCTGGCAGAAACTCCGTCAGTGCTATAAGGACCTCCTGTGGCAACAGCTGATTTTGACTGGGCACAAGTCGACTCCGGCTTCTGCCCCGGCCATTACTTGGCTTTCGTCTCCCAGGCCGAAGCCGACTCCCTCGGAGCCGATTAAGTCAGCTCCCCTGCCCGCGGAGCTGGCGAAACCTCCAGTTTAGCCTAAACTGGTCTCTCCACCAATAGTGGTGGAACCACCGCCCAAGCAGCCTGTGGGAGAGGCTCCTTCCAAGGAAGCTAGACCAGACACTGGGCTTCCCCAGCATCTTTTGGTCGCCATCACCCCGCACCACTCCTGTTGGGTCGAAGGTGACCTGAGTGGCCAACCGTTGTATCCAGATTCCTCGGATTCTGATGAGACCGGCCTATATTCTCATCCAGGGGATAATGAATCTGCTGGTGAGATTGAGACGGAGGAAGGTCTTTTGTTTTTCCAGGGCATTCTTCACCTCATCTCTGAGTTTACAGGGATGCCCCTGGAGCCCATCCAGAAAAAAGCAGAGTACCCTCTCACGGACATCCTTGAGAGGGAGATACCATAACAGAGGCCTTTCCTGTTGCTGAGGCCATAGTTGGCCCAGCCTTAGAACTTTCGCAGTGTCCTGCCTCTTGTCCAGCTCCGTCTGCCCGCATGGCCCTCAAATATGCAGTGCCCATGGGGTCCATTGCGGGGTTCACAGAGCACCCTTCGGCCGAGAGGCTGGTGACCGCCTCTGTGTTCAGGCATACTGACAGTTCTGCCAACACTGATCGACTCCACCCCCCCAAAGAAGGAATCCAAAAACTGGGATCATTCGGCTCGGAAGGTCTATGCAGCCTAGTCTTTAGGCCTCGGTCAGGCAAGTTCGGCCGTCATCATGGCACACTTCTCCCATGCCATCTCAGGGTTTTTGGATGAAGTCCTCCCACATCTCCCTGCGGACATGCAGACCACAGTTAAGCAAGTCCAGGACCAGGGCCGGGCTGTTGCCAAACAGCAACTTCAGACGGCCCTGGACATTGGGAATTCTTGTGCCCGCTCATTGGCAGCCGCAGTTGCCTCTCGCCGCAGGGCTTGGCTGAGATGCTCCTCTTTCCCGACAGATACTCAGCACAAACTAGCTGACGTGCCTTTCCTGGGAACTGATCTTTTCGGCCCAGGTGTGGCTGGTCACCTTCAGCATATTGAGCAGTCCAGTGCCACCTTGGACGCCACTTCTGCTAAAGGTTCTTCGAGTAAGAAGCAGCAGAAGAAGCCGCCTTTTTGGCATTCTTCCCCTGCAGCCCAGCAACCCTCCTTTCAAGGAGGGCAGCAGCAGGCTCAAGCTTAGCGCCCCCAGCCCAAACCCGGGCTCTCCCAGGTCCGTAAAGGAGGCCGAGGTTCAGGTCCTGGATCCTCCTCCTCCAAGCCCTCTCCCATCACCCCAGCTCTGGGTCCTCCTGTGGGGGGCTGGCTCCACCATTTATTTTCCGCCTGGTCTGTTATCACCACGGACAGGTGGGTCTTGGTGGTGGTCGGTCAGGGTCTGCCTCTGGAATTCGAGCAGTACCCTCCAAGTCAAGCCCGCGCCCCATGGGAGGAAAGAGTATCCGCCCTTACTCAGTTGGCTGTCTGAGACGACATTGCTCAGCTCCTCCTCAAGAAGGCAGTACCTCCGGTGGCGGATTCTTCAGCAGACCCAGGCTTTGTCTCCAGTTACTTCCTGGTGCCCAAGCGGATGGGGGGCTGACGCCCCATTCTAGATCTGCACGACCTGAATCAGTACTCATGTCACGCACCTTTTGGATGGTCACTTTGTCCCAGATCATACCACCCTTGGAGCGAAACGTGGCTCTGTTCACTGGATCTGTAGGACGCGTTCTTTCATGTCCCAGTCTGTCCGTCTCATTGGCGGTTCCTCCGCTTTAGAGCTGAAGGGACCCTATACGAGTTCCGAGCCATGCCGTTCGGCCTGTCGTCAGCCCCACGGGTCTTCACCAAATGTATTGCAGTGGTGGCAGCCCATCTCAGGCATCGGGGGGGGGAGAGACAGAATTTACCCCTATTTCGATGATTGGCTCTTAGAAGGTCCCACCCAGCAGGAGGTGGAGAGGTCCAGGGATCTGGCCCTCCTGATCTGCTCTCAACTTGACCTCCTGATCAACAAGGCCAAGTCGGTACTTGTGCCTTCCCAGGTGATGTGCTTCATTGGGGCAGAGCTTGACTCTCGTCAAGCCAGAGCTCAGCTTCTGGCAGACAGGGCGGAGGGTCTCTCCTTCTTTGCCCAGTCGTTTCTGGTTGGGCAAATGCGCCCTGCCTGGGACTTTTCTGGGTTCATGGCGGCGTGCACCTCCGTGGTCTGTTGGGCCCGGTGGCACATGCGCCCCCTTCAGTGGGAGCTGGCCTCCCAGTGGACTCAGCGCCACGGTCATTTCGACCAGCTGAGCACTGTAACCCAGAAGACGTGGGACGCTCTCCAATGGTGGACCACCCCAGAGCGGTTGCCGGAAGGGATCCCGTTTGTCTGCCCAGAGCTGATGGCCGTCCTCACAACTGATGCCTCTCTTATGGGCTAGGGAGCCCACATGGGGGACAAAAGGGCCCACAGGTTCTGGACCCCCAAGGAGTCGCGATACCACATCAGCCTGTTGGAGCTCAGAGCAGTCAGACTGACACTGTCATCTTTCACTCCTCAGCTCCAGGGTCAAGTAGTTGTAGTCCAGACAGACAATACCACGATCATGTACTACCTCAAACTACTCAACAAACAGGGTGGCACGCATTCCTGTCTGCTTTGCAGAGATGCACTCTGCATCTGGACCCTCGTCAGGAGGCAGATTTCCTAGCCATTTATGTGGCAAGCGCCTCAAACCATCTGGCAGATGCTCTCAGCTGCTTAGGCGAGACATCCCACGAGTGGTCTCTCTATCCAGAGGTAGCTTACAGCCTTTTCTCTCACTGGGGAAAACTGATGGTGGACCTGTTTGCCTCCAGGGGCAACACCAAGCTGAGGCTGTTTCATGCCCGCCCACCTCAGCAGGGCTTGCTGCAGGGGGATGCCTTCTCGAGGCCGTGGACCCCAGGCCTCTTCTATGCCTTCCCTCCATTTCCCTTGATCAACAAGGTGCTTCTCAAGGTGAGGAGGGACAAGACGAAGGTGATTCTGGTAGCCCCAGACTGGCCGCGCCAATTCTGGTATCCAGATCTCTTCAGCCTCAGCTGTAGCCCCCCGGAGCAGCTTCCAGCATGCCCAGACTTCATCTCTCTCAATCAGGGGAGGGTATACCATCCAGACCTTCAGTCCCTGCACCTCACAGCCTGGTACCCGAACGGCTAGAGTTCCAGGCTTTCGGTCTTTCCGAGGATGTCCTCACCATGCTGGAGGCATCTAGAAAGGAATCAACCAGGAAATGTTATGCCTTCAAATGGAAAGGGCCTGGACCCTCTGTCCTGTTCAGTGGCTAACATTCTCGACTACCTTTGGCCTCTGTCCAAAGGGGTCTTCAGTCATTGACCCTTAGGGTGCACCTGGCAGCCATCTCTGCTTACTGGGTGCAGGTTGGTCAGCCAATGATGGCACAGGAGACAGTAGTTACACGCTTTGCAAAGGCCTGGATCACAAAACCCCTCTCATGAGCAAGCCATTTGAACCGATTCACAAGTGTGTGTTGTCACACTTGTTGTGGAAGATGGCCTTCCTTGTGGCTATCACGTCTGCCAGAAGGACAGGGGAGCTCCAGGTGCTTTCGGTGTACTCCCCTTATCTGGTCTTCCACAGGGACAAGGTTGTCTGCACCCCCATCCGAAATTCCCTCTGAAGGTGGTGTCAAAGTTTCACCTTAACCAGGTGTTAACTCTGCCAGTATACTACCCTAATTACACCTTAGAGGCCAAATAACGGCTGCATACCTTGGACCTGAGACAAGATCTCTCTTATAAGGAGAGGACGGCGGAAATTTGTGGAGAGATTCGCCAGCTGTTTGTCATGAACATATGAATGTGCCAGCAGAAACAGACCACCCGGTCTATCTGTCTGCTCGAGTGTGCAGCCAACACACCTAGTTTGCAGCTGCCCCAACCCCACTCCCCTTTGTCATCCCACTGCCGGCCCCCACCCTCACTCTTCCCTGTTCCCTGTCCCATGCCCTTTTGAAGCATTTCACAGATTTACATACCACCACCCATTCTGGTATGGCGTTCCATTTTGCTACCACCCTCTCTGTGAAATAGTGTCTCTTCATATCCTTCCTAAATCTCCCCCCCTCCCCCATTCTTGGCCCGTGCCCACTGGTGACCCTCCCCCTCCTTAACTTAAAGACCCCATCTGCCCCATCCTTATTGATTCCCCTCAGATACTTGAATGTCTCTGTCATGTGCCCCGTCCCTTCTGTCCTCCAGGGTGTACATATTCAGGTCTCCCAGCCTGCTGTCATAGTCTCTCCCCTCTGTTCCACATATCATCTTTGTTGCCCTCCTCTGCACCCACTCCAATAGCCTGATATCACGCTTTAGGTATGGCCTCCAAAACTGCACACAATACTCGTAAGTGCGGCCTTACCAGAGACCTGTAGAGGGGCAAGATCACCTCTCTTCGCCTGGACGAAAACCCACTCACTATACACCCCAGCATTTTGTTCACTTTTGGAGCCGCTTTCCTGCACTAGGAAATGTTGTTCATGGTCCCTGTTATCATTACCCCTAGGTCCTTCTCCTCCTCAGTGATCCCCAGCTTAACCACCCCCCCCGGCCAGTATTCTCTCCCTGGGTTCTTCACCCCAAAGTGCATAACCTTACACTTCTTTGCACTGAACCGCAGCTGCCACCTCTCTGACCACTCCTGTAGCTTGTGTAGGTCCCCTTGCAGCTGCTTCCATCCTTCCTCTCCATCCACCACTGCTCCGATTTTGGTGTCGTCAGTGAACAGACTTACCTTGATCACCACCCCGTGTGCAATGTCTGATTTGAAGAGCCCAAGCAATACTGGCCCCAGCACAGAGCCCTGTGGCACCCCACTGTCACCGGCCTTGGAGTTGAGAGCTCCCCTTTCACCACTACCCGTTGCAGCCTGCCACTCAGCCAGCTTGTAATCCAGTTTATCATTTTGGCCCCTACCCCTACACCAGTTAGCTTCTCCCCAAGCCGCCCATGAGGCACCAAATCGAAGGCCTTGCTGAAGTCCACGTAAAGAACATCCACTGTATGACACTTATCCAGTTCACCTGTCACCCAGTCATAATATTGTATGAGGCTGGTTTGACAAGACATCCCTGAAACAAACCCATGCTGCCTCACATTCTGGAGGCCATTGTCCTCCAGGTACGACACCAGTCTTTCCTTTAGTATCATTTCCATGAGTTTGCACACTATGGAAGTGAGACTTACCGGATGATAATTACCCGGTTCATCCCTTGTCACCTACGCTGAAGCCGCTTCTGGCAGTCCTGCAGCTAAATGGACTATTACAAGGTAGATTACATCTTGCATAGGTCTGTGCTACGAGTTGGCGGCCATGGAGCCTCCCAGAGGGATAAGAGCTTATTCTACCTGCCATACCGCTGCATTGGTGGCTGCTTCCAGGGATATCCCTATCCAGGAAATCTGTCGGGCTGCTACCTGGAAGACAGCAAACACCATCATTGCCCATTACCACATTGACCTTGAGTCACGCCGGGATGCTGGTTTTGGGGCCTCAGTTCTCCAAACTCTTTTCCTCGAGTAAGTATAGACGGGGTGTGCGCCTTGCCTCCCTCCTCCCGGAGAACTGTTAGGAGTCTGCCAAGAAGTGTGGATGAACAACATATTCACGATCCTAGAAAAACAGGTTCTAGGAGCGTGGATATGTTGTTCATCCACACTCTTTGGCATGTCCCTTCCCTTTAAATCTTGTCGGAAGTCTTCAAGCTGGCTCCTCCCACCCACCCGGGTGGTATATACCTCGGCTTCACCCCATGATGCCAGATCTTCCTTTCCGCTGGAAGATTCAGGTTCCCTCGTGCTACTTCTGCAGTACCGTAGGCCCTGGATTCTAATTGACGGTTTTCACCGCATTTGCTTTCTTTGAAACTCATAAGAGTTTACAATTCCGATCCGAGCACATTGGACATGGAGGACAAGTCATTCCCCGGGTTTCGCCGGTGTCCTTGCAGACAGAAAATGTTGCGCACCGATCCCCACCTCTCGTGCGTTTATTGCTTGGGTGTCGTGCATGACACCACCTCTTGCACCATTTGTCTGGCCTTCCATCCCAACGTCCTGGACGACCGCAAGGCACGCCTAAAGCTAGGGAGACCGGAGCTTTGCAATCCACCGGTGAAATCGAAGGAGGCCAGGTGGGTGGTTTCCGTGGCCGTGGGTTCCGATGATCGACGATCAGCTCGAACGGATGGCGGCTTTCGAAGAGGAAGCTGCTCAAGCTTTGGCCAGCCAAAGTTTTTTATCGTGCCACTTAACCTGGGCTCCACTTTCACTGGGTCCTTTCGGGAGCTGTGCCAGTCTCTCCCTACCAAGGGTGAGGCGCCCTTGGGCTCGCACTCCTCCCGCCTTAAGAAAAGGGGCAAGGACCCTAAATCTTCTTCTGCCCGAAGAAGACATTCCTGGGACTGACAGCAGTCCGATTCTCAGGACCTGGTGGTCTCCAACTCTGTCGAGATCGCTTCCTCGGCCGCCGGCTTCTCGGACCTTCCATCAGGTCAAGGCATTGAGGCCGAGGATATGGCAGAACCGGCTAAGATTTCTCTCAACCCAATCGAGCCGCTGTCGGCAACCCCGGTCGACGACTCCTTGGAGAGGACACCCATCCTTTCTTTCCCCGACGAGGAGACCCATCCTTCGGGTATCCCGGTCAAAGGGCAGGAGCCGGAACCTCGGTTTTCACCGAATCCAGCCTCTTCTGATCGACAGAGCCGACACCGTCGGTCTCGATCGAGGACTAGGACCCCGTCGGTCGAAAAACTGAAAAAGGGTCACAAA
Organism: Neoceratodus forsteri; assembly: GCA_016271365.2. Lineage (NCBI taxonomy): Eukaryota > Metazoa > Chordata > Ceratodontiformes > Ceratodontidae > Neoceratodus > Neoceratodus forsteri. Next base: position 1,020,895,492 of record CM028134.1, read on the forward strand.
CACTCCCGGAAGAGGCGCCGCCAGCGATCCTTATCCTCCTCGGAGGAGGAGAGACTTCAGTGGAAGCTCAGTCGACGTTATGAGGACCTCATGTGGCAACAGCTAATTCTGACCGGTCAAAAGCCGGCTCTACTGGCTACACCGGCCATTACTTGGCCCCAGCCTCTTAGGCGGCGCCAACTCCTCCGGAACCGAAGACTCCGGTAGGACTGGCACGCATTCCTGTTTGTCCTGTTCCGGTCTCCCCACCAATTTTGGTGGAGCCACCACCTAAGCAGCCTCAGGGAGGGGCCCCCTCGATGGAGGATCGGACAAATACGAGCCTGCCCCGTCGTCTGTCCATCACTGTTGTCCCCGATCACCCTTGGCGTATTGAAGGTAACATAGGCGGCAGACCCCCGTATCCTGACTCCTCGGACTCGGATACCACTGGCCGTCACTCACACCCTGATGATGAGTTGTCAGTGACAGGCCTGGAGGAAGGTCTTTCCTCTTTCCATGGCATCCTTCGACTTATTTCAGAGTCCACCGGTATGCCCTTGGAGCCTATTAAAAAGAAGGCGGAATATCCTCTCACGGATATCCTTTAGAGGGGGGATACCCGACGGAGACCTTCCCAGTGGCCGAAGCCATTGTTGGCCCAGCCCTTGAGCTATGGCTGCGCCCTGGCTCCGTCTGCACTCATGGCTCACAAGTACACTGTACCCATGGGGTCCTTGGCGGGCTTCACTGAGCATCCCTTGGACGAGATCCTTGTGACTGCCTCAGTGTTTAGACGCATGGGTAGCTCAGCAGATACTGACTGCCCTCTGGACAAGGAGTCCAAAAATATGGGCCATTCTGCCCGGAAGGTATATGCAGCCTCATCCTTGGGCCTTCGTCAGGCCAGCTCAGCAGTGATCATGGCACACTTCTCTCATGCCCTCTTGGGGTTGCTAGATGAAGTCCTCCCTCATCTCCCAGCAGGCATGCAGACCACGGTTAAGCAAGTCCGTGACCAGGGCCGTGCTGTTGCAAAACAGCAGCTCCAGATGGCTTTGGACATTGGAGATTCCTGTGCCCGTTCACTAGCAGCCGCAGTGGCCACTCGCCACAGGGCCTGGCTGAGATTATCCTCTTTTCCAGCGGATAGTCATCACAAGTTAGCTGACGTGCCCTTCCTTGGCACCAACCTCTATGGTCCGGGAGTGGCAGGTCACCTCCAGCGCATAGAGCAGTCCAGTGCCACCTTGGATGCCACTTCTGCCAAGGGTTCTTTGGGCAAGAACCAGCAGAAGCGCAAGAAGAAGCCTTTTTGGCTCTTTTCTCCTGCGGTTAGACAGCATCCCTTCAAGGGAGGTCAGCAGCAACAGCAGGCTCAAGCATGGCACCCTAGGCCCAAGCAGGGTCCCCAACAGCCCTGCAAAGGAGGCCGAGGTGCCGGTCAAGGAGCCTCCTCCTCCTCTAAGCCTGCAATGGCCAGGTCAGGTGGCCACCCGTACTCCCGTCACGCCAGTTGTGGGTCCTCCCGTGGGAGGCTGGCTCCGCCACTTTCTTTACGCCTGGTCCGGTATCACTTTGGACAGGTGGGTCCTGGAAGTGATCGGTCAGGGACTGCCTCTAGAGTTCGAGCAGTACCCTCTTTGCCGAGCCCGTGCCCCACGGGTGGAAAGGATCTCAGTTGGCACTCAGTCGGCCCATTCGGGACGACATTGCTCAGCTCCTCTGCAAGGAGGCAGTAGCTCCAGTGCCGGATCCTCCTACAGACCCAGGTTTCGTGTCCAGGTACTTCCTGGTGCCCAAGCGGATGGAGGGTTGGTGCCCCATCCTGGATCTCCACGACCTGAATCAATATCTCAGTTCTCGCACCTTCTGGATGGTAACTCTGAACCAGATCATACCATCTCTGGAGCGAAACATGTGGTTCTGTTCACTGGATCTACAGGACACGTTCTTTCACGTCCCAATCCGTCCATCCCACCAGCGGTTCCTCCGCTTCAGGGTCAAAGGGATACGAGTTCTGAGCCATGCTGTTTGGCCTGTCATCGGCCCCTCAGGTCTTCACCAAATGCATTGCAGTGGTGGCAACCCATTTACGGTGTCAAGGGGATCGGATATACCCTTACCTCGATGATTGGCTCCTGGCAGGTTCCTTCCTGCAGGAGGTGGAGAGGTCCAGGGACCTGGCCCTCCGAACCTGTTCCCAATTAGGCCTCCTGATCAACGAGGCCAAGTCGGAACTCATGCCTTCTCAGGTGACGGGCTTTATCGGGGCAGAGCTTGACTCTCTGTGGACCGTTCCAAGTCGTCTGCAGGAAGGGATCCCGTTTGTCCGCCCCGAGCAGACGGTCGTCCTCATGACCGATGCCTCTCTCATGGGCGGGGGAGCCTACATGGGGGACCACAGAGCCCACGGGTTCTGGACCCCCGAGGAGTCCCGTTGCCACATCAACCTGCTAGAGCTCAGAGCAGTCAGACTGGCACTGTCAGTTTTCGCTCCTCAGCTCTGGGGTCAAGTGGTTCAAGTCCAGACAGACAATACCACGACCATTTATTACCTCAACAAACAGGGCGGCATGCACTCCCGTCTGCTACGCAAGGTGGCACTCCGGATCTGGACCTTCGTCAGCCAGTTGGGGGCGGATCTCCTTGCCATCCATGTGTCAGGAGTCTCGAACCAACCGGCGGGTGCTCTCAGCCGCATAGGCCAGACATCCCACTAGTGGTCTCTCCATCCAGAGGTAGCTTACAATCTGTTCTCCCGTTGGGGCAAACCGTTGGTGGACCTGTTTGCCTCCAGGGAGAACACCAAGCTGAGGCTGTACCATGCCCGCCCCTCTCAGCAGGGCTCGCTGCAGGGGGATGCCTTTTCGAGGCCGTGGACCCCAGGCCTCCTCTACGCCTTCCCTCCATTTCCCTTTATCCACAAGGTGTTACTCAAGGTGAGGAGGGACAAGGCGAAGGTGATCCTGGTAGCCCCAGATTGGCCCCACCAGTTCTGGTATCCAGATCTCCTCAGCCTCAGCTGCAGGGCCCCAGAGCAGCTTTGTACATGCCCCAGACCTGATATAATTGAACCAGGGGAAGGTATTCCACCCGGACCCTCATTCCCTGCACCTCACAGCCTGGTGCCTGAGCGGCTAGAGTTCCAGGCTCTGGGTCTTTCCGAGGATGTCTGCACCATGGTGGAGGCATCTCGTAAAGAATCGACCAGGAAATGGTATGCCTTCAAATGGAAAAGGTTTTCCATTTGGTGTCAGGGTAAGAGTCTGGACCCCTTATCCTGCTCTGTGGCTCACATTTTAGACTACCTTTGGTCTCTCTCCAAAGGGGGTCTTCGGTCATCTACCCTTAGGGTGCACCTGGCAGCCATCTCTGCTTACCGGGCACAGGCCGGTCAGTTGACATTGGCACAAGAGACAGTGGTCAGGCGTTTTTCCAAAGGCCTGGATCACATATCCCCTCCAGTGCGTGAACCTCCACCTCCGTGGGATCTTCTGCTGGTTTTGGCAAAGCTCATGGGCAAGCCATTTGAACCCATGCACAAGTGTGAGCTCTCACACTTGTCGTGGAAGACTGCCTTCCTGGTGGCTATCATGTCAGCCAGAAGGACAGGGGAGCTCCTGGCACTTTCGGTGGACTCCTCTTATCTGGTCTTTCACAGGGACAAAGTTGTCCTGTGCCCCCACACGAAATTCCTTCGGAAGGTGGTGTCAGAGTTTCACCTTAACCAGGTGTTGACTCTGCCAGTATATTGCCCTAACTACACCTCGGACGCCAAGTACAGGCTCCATACCCTGGACCTTAGACGTGCTCTCTCCTACTACAAGGAGAGGACGGCGGAAATTTGGGGAGAGGTTCGCCAGCTGTTTGTCACCTACGCTGAAGCCACTTCTGGCAAACCTGCAGCCAAACAGACCATTGCAAGATGGATTACGTCATGCATAGGTCTGTGCTATGAATTGGTGGGCAAGTTGCCTCCCAGAGGGATAAGAGCTCATTCTACCCACCATACTGCTGCATCAGTAGCTGCTTCCAGGAAATCTGTCGGGCTGCTACCTAGAAGTCAGCAAACACCTTCATTACCCATTACCACATTGACCTTGAGTCACGTCAGGATGCTGGTTTTGGGGCCTCGGTTCTCCAGTCTGTTTCCTAAGTAGGGAGCGTGCACCTTGCCTCCCTCCTCCCGGAGAACTGCTAGGAGTCTGCCAAAGAGTGTGGATGAACAACATATCCATGCTCCTAGAAAAACAGGTTACTCACCTGTAACAGTAGTTTTAGGAGTGGTATATGTTGTTCATCCACACAGACACACACGACCTCCTCAGCTGCAGATGCACAATACCTGGCTTCCAGTGGGCTAAGTTCTGGCATCATGGGGCAGAGCTGAGGGATATACCACCCGGGTGGGTGAGAGGAGCCAGCTTGAAGACCTGGCGATCCTTAAAGAGAAATTGACATGCCAAGAAGTGTGGATGAACAACATATACCACTCCTAGAACTACTGTTACAGGTGAGTAACCTGTATTTTTTGTTGACCGGTGAAAGGAGGATTACGCAATGCTGCCTATAGGTACTGTAGACTCCGCTCATTTGTCGTCATCCCCCCGTGGTAAAAGAGCAGCGTGTGATCATTTAAAAAAGAACAAAGGCATGATCCACACTCTGTGTGGTGGGCAGTGGGCGATGGTCAGTTGAGAGGGGGAGCACTCGAGACGTCAATGGTCTGGAAATACTTTTAACTGGGCCCTTGTGCTGGGATAACGTCCCGGCTGAAAGCAGCTCTGGACCAGTCAGGACCCAAGATTCTTAGTACCCATTTCATAACATTGAGCTGCTCCCTAGGTGCTCTGTGGTATGCCAGCCCCAAGTTCTACTGGAGGGCTGCTAGGCTGCTGTAGTGTGTTTGTTGCACTTCTGTGGTAGGAGATATTGTCTTATGTGACGGATTCCTATCTAGGCATTGCCTGACATACCGTGAGATGTCACAGTGGAGCCCTCCAGGAAACAAAACACTGTCACAGATTCTTGCATGATAGTAGTGATTAGCAGTTAATTAAATTGCACCGACCTTCCAGGTATCAGTCTTTACTATTGATTCACACTAGCGGGTCTTAGTTGGAGGTGCCTGGACCAAGCAGGAGGCAGAACTTTTCTGGAGGGCTTGCGTTGCATGACTTACCTCGGTACCAGCCATCAACTGTCTCAATTCCATTTTTTCCCCACCATCAAGTGAGCATCAGTGACAACGTCGCTTGCTCTCTGGGAGTTAGAACTTCACATCTGTACAACAGCAGCATTAATGTCTCTCAGTTTTAGTGTTTAAAGCTAAAGTTTGTTATTTTTGTGTCAGTTTAGTGATAAAAAAAAAAAAAATATTCTCACTGCTTTACCAAGTCAGTGGTCGACTGCCATGGATAACAGTGATAGGGACCCTCCTTAGGCAAGCTGCTCTGGCAGCAGGGCCATGTCCAGTCCACTTCCCTGTCAGGGAAGGATTTTGACAACAGGCAGTCCTGTGCCTGGGAGGAAGGACTGTCCTCTTGGAAGCACAGAAAAGAAGGCAGCCCATTCTGGATCCTGATTGGGTTCTCACTCCACTCGGCCTCAAGTTCTTCCCCTTTTTGCCAAAAGGGGAATAAGCGGTACTGGTCAGGGTCACTCTGTGAGGTCTGCCCAGAGGTCGTTGGCCTCACAGAGTTGGAGGCCTTCACCAGCGCCGTCGGCATCACCCGGGGTCCTGTGGTACTAGGAGGTCAACGTCTTGGGCCTGGAGACCTGTCTGTCTGTAAGTGGGAACTCTGATGGGCACTTCCACCATTGGGCAGCTCTTATGGAGTAGTGGATGCAGCGTCTGGCTCGTGTGCATCTGCCAGTGGAATCAGTACCTGGTCCTTCAGGGCCAGTGGAACTGGAGCTGTAGGCGGAGCCCTCAAGCCAGGTAGAGCGTTCGACTCTGGCAACAGCCACTGGGCCCTTGCTGGTGACACTGCCTCTGATTCATGTCCCACTGGCCAACCCCCATTCAGTGTCACTGTGGCAAGACTGGCTGCAGTACCATTGCTGGTCATTTCTGTGTCGGCTGTGTGTCATCAGTGACAGGATTGGTGCCGGGTTTAGGCCCTGCTGGGCCTGGCTCTGGTGCCAGTTTTGGTGCTGCCCTGGATGCCGGGGATCTCCCCAGTGCTGGACTCTGTTCTGGTTATGGCACCACCTCTGACACCGGCCTCTCGGCCCTTGGGGTCTGTGTCTCCACTGCTGGCAAGGCAGCATTCTGTATTGGAGGGCCTTCATTCCACCACCATCCCACCACGGCCCTCATTCCAGGTAGAATGTGGCGGGGGATGAGCTTGATTCTGACTTCATCATTTCTGAGGGCAGTGACAGAGACTTTTCTTTGGCCTGTGCTTCTCGGACCCAGGCCCTTCTTTTCTTCTGTTCCACAGGAGGATCCAGCTTTCTAGGCTTTGCTCAAGAATATGCATTCTGCCGGTTCACTGGTGCAGCAGTTGGATTTCCGCATGCGACACTGATGATCCAGGTTCGACAACGGACCCAGAAGTCAGAGGGCCATCCAGGGGAGAAGGATCGCGTATCCTAGGGACTGCTCTTCTTCTCCAGGGGGAGGGAGGAAGCATGTCCGGCACATCATGAACTAGCAGAGGCTAAAGTACTGCCATAACCAGGGCCAGTACATTCGGAGGGCAGAAGCTGGACATCATTGCGTCCCCACCCCCAGGGATCAAGCATTTGGAAAAAAGCCGGCTACCGAATGACGACCCGCTCCGCCCGCCACTGCTTCCGACATCTGCGGGGTCCCGCCCCTGTGCCCGGGCCCCGCAGCCCCGCCCTAGGAGTGCAAGCCTGGGCATAGGGGCGGTGGGTGGGAAGGGTCCGAGCTCAACAGGGGGAACCAGAACAAAGAAAAAAAAGAATATGCATTCTGCACTTGATTTTGAGCCTTCAGCCATTGATCCAGGTAAATGTCTCCGTCTGCAGTGGTTAAACATTTCTACCATACTGGTCAGTTTAGTTCCTCCTATTCCACCCGCATTTGAGATCTTGTCAGATGCGGTATAGAATAGATCTACCTCTGTCTTTTCTGTCTTAAAGCAGATAGACAGGAAATACATTGCCCTTTAAATTAGAAATGTTTAGGTGGGGGAACTCTCACATCTCGATTTCCAGGTTTTGGAAGTTGTCGTAGAAGGCATGGGTTAGGAAGCATAGGTAAATCAGGAGCAGATGTACAATTCACAAGTAATGTTTTATTATTAACAATTACAATAAGATTAAAAAAAAGTTGTACAGGATGGTTTTTAGTATACCTGGAAGACAGCAAACACCTTTCAAACTAAAGTCTTTCATCTGAGTCTCTTTCTTAAAACAGGAAAACCAAAACATTACTTTCCTTTTTTATGAGGTGTCTTTTCCTGGCATTGTTAACTCTGCATCCTGCTGTCATTAAGCTATAGAGCATTCTGTCTGGCACTGATCTCCTGTGTTCACATAATGTATCTGAACTTTCGTCAGTGTCTTTGCTGAGGCAAGTGTGTATGAGCAGCAAAATAGAATAATCTGTCCCTTGCTGGTCTCCTGTTGTATATTTTGCAAACAAACTTGAGAAGGTCAAAAGGTTTCTCAAGGTCATCTCCCAGTGTTACAGATTTCTACCTTTCTAGGATCGTGGATTATGTTCTATCCACACTGTTTGGCATGTCCTTTCCCTTTAAGAATCTTGCCAGAACGTCTTGAAGCTGGCTCCTCCCACCCACCTGGGTGGTATAACCCTCGGCTGTGCCTCATGACGCCAAATCTTCCTTTCCGCTGGAAGATACAGGTTCCCTCCTTACCGTTCTTGTGTTCTGTAGGCCCTGGCTTTCAAATCCATGGATTTGCTTAAACTCAAACTCGTTTGAGCTACTAAAGATTGCTTTGCAATCTCGACCGCTATGGAGGATAAATCCTCTCCCGATTTCCGCTGCTGCCCATGCGGGCAAAAGATGTCTCACACCGATCCGCATGCCACGTGAGTGTATTGCCTGGGTGTCTGCCATGACACTCAGGCCTGTGAAATGTGTTGCACATTTCACCTGAACATCTTAGATGATCGTCTCGCATGGCTGAAATTGGGCAGACCAGAGAAACGGAACCCGCTGGTCAAATCTAAGGAAGCCCGATGGGCGGTCTCCGTGGCTGCGGGGTCTGCTGATCAGCTCGAACAAATGAAGGCCTTTGAGGAAGAGGCGGCTCGGGCCGCGGATCGGTCCTCTTAAGTCCTTTTTCATCCTGCTCAATTTGGGCTCCACTTTCTCCGGATCCTTTCGGGAGATGTGCCAATCCCTTCCTACCAAGGGCGAGGGGCCTTTGGGCATGCATGTCTCTTGGTCCTGTAAAAAGGACAAGGAACTGAGAGAATCTTTGTCTTATCGGTGATGTTCCCGGGATCATGAGAGATCTCTGTCCTAGGAATCACCTATCTCGACTTTGATCAAGGTTGCAGCCTCGGCGACTGGTTTCACGGTTCCACCATCCGGCCAGCCGGCCCAGACACTGGACAATAATCCGGTTGAGATCATTCTTGACCCAGTTGACCCGTTGTTGTCTGACTAGACTCACCGCTCCTTATTCAGGACCCTCCGGTCCTGCCTCTCCCCGATGAGGAGACCCAGCCTGTTGGGAACCCCATCGGAGAACCGATCCTCGAACAAGAACCACCAGTCTCCCCAGTGCCTCCTGATCGACCCCATCGGTCACCCCAAAGATCGAGGTCAAGGTCTCAGACTCCTTCGACTGACAGGCCAAAAAAGGTGCACAAGCGTTCTAAGAAGAGATGTCGTCGACATTCTTCTTCGTCCTCCTCGGATGAGGAGAGGCTTCGTCGGAAACTCCGTTGATACTACGAAGATCTAATGTGGCAACAGCTGATCTTGTCTGGTCAAAAGCAGATTCTAGCTTCCACCCCAGCCATTACTTGGCTGTCTCCTCCCAGGCCAAAGCTGATTCCTCTGGAGCCGGCCCGCACCGTTCCTCTTCCCACTGAACCAGTCAAAACCATTCCAGTTCGGCCAAAATCGACCTCTCCACCGATCTTGGTGGAGCCATGACCTAAACAGCCCCCAGTGAGGGTGCTTGCCAAAGAGTCTCGGCCTGTTCTGGGCCTCCCGCGCAGGCTCTCTGTTACCGTCACTCCTGACCGTCCTAGGTGGGTGGAGGGAGGCTCAGGTGGCCGGCCGATTTATCAGGTCTCCTCGGAGTCCGAGGACTCTGACCTTCACTCCTGTCCCTTGGACAAGGAATTGGTCAGTAGTCTCTTGACGGAGGAAGGCCCCTCTTTCTTTATGGGCATCCTCCGTCTTATCTCCAAATCCACAGAGATGCCTCTCGAACCTGTCCAGAAACGGGCTGAATATCCCCTCACGGATATCCTCAAATGAAGGCCTAATCTGGTGGCAATTAGTATGTTAGAATTCACAGACCGAAGCCTTTCCAGTGGCCGAGGCCATTGTTGGTCCGGCTTTGGAGCTATGGCAGCATCCTGCCTCCTGCTCTGCACCTTCTGCCCATATGGCCCGCAAATATGCGGTGCCCATTGGGTCCCTTTTGGGGTTCAAGGAGCACCCCTCTGCGGAGGGTCTGGTGACCGAATCTGTGTTCAGACACACAGGTAGTTCGGCAGATACAGATAGACCTCCAGACAAGGAGTCCAAAAAACTGGACCATTCTGCCCATAAAGTCTGTCGCCTCTACGCTGGGCCTCCATCGGGCAAGCTCAGCCGTCATCATGGCACATTTCTCTCACGCCCTTCTGGGCTCCCTTGATGGGGTTCTTCCTCACTTCCCCGCAAACCTCCAGACCACGGTGAAGCAGACCTGGGACCAGGGTTGGGCTGTTGCGAAGCAGCAACTCCACATGGCTCTGGACCTCGTGGATTCATGTGCCTGTTTGGTGGCAGCCGCGGTTGCCGTGCGCCACAGGGCTTGGTTAACGATCTCCACCTTCACAGTGGACACCCAACACAAACTAACGGACGTCCCTTTCCTGGATACCGACCTCTTTAGTCCAGGTGTGGACGGTCACCTCCAGCACATTGAGAAGTCCAGTGCCACCTGGGACTCTGTAACTTCTGCACAGAAGGAATCCCAGGGTTCCAAAAAGCAGAAGAAAAAGGCATTTCAGCACTCTGCCCTTGCGGCCAAGCAGACCCACTTTCAAGTGGGGCAGCAACAGCAGGCACAGTCTTGGTGCCCTCGGCCCAAGTCCGGTCCTTCGGCAGTCCGTAAGCCTGGAGGTCGAAGCTCCGGTGGTCCCCAGTCTGGACCCTCTTCCTCCAAGCCTGCCCAGTGACAGGATGGGGTGGCCACTCCCATACCTGTCACGCAAGCACTGGGTCCTCCCATGGGGGGCCGGCTCCGCAACTTCCTTTCCACCTGGTCCGCTGTTACCACGGACAGGTGGATTCTAGAAGTGGCTGGCGAGGGACTGCCTCTGGAATCGAGCAGTACCCTTCAAGCTGAGCCCATGCCCCACGGGAGGGTATGGTGTCCGTACACACTCAGTCGGCTCTTTGAGATGACATTGCCCAACTCCTCCATAAGGAGGTGGTGTGAACCCCCCGCCCGGTCAACCCAGGGTTCGTATCCAGGTACTTCCTGGTTCCGAAGCGGATTGGGGGGGGGCTAGTGCCCCATTCTAGATCTGCACAACCTGAACCAGTTCCTCAGGTCACGCACCTTCAGGATGGTAACTCTGTGCCAGATCATACCATCCCTAGAGCAGAACATGTGGTTCTTATCTGTGTCAGTCTTCACCATTCATCACCTTTGGGTACTTGGCCGGACGTCATGACCCAGTGGGAGCTCTTTTTTTTTTTTTTTTATGGGCGGAGTCGACGCACCATCGGCACCACCCTCGAGGCCGACACACTGCTTGGTGCTCGCGGGTTGCCTGTCAGGTGCTGTCGACTCCACCCTCCCGCCAGTTCTTCATCTCCCACCATCGAGGTCACCTCATGGGAAGCTCTCGGAAGAATTTTAGAGGCCTACCTCTACCATTGAAGCCTTCAACTACGCATTTTGTCAACTCAGAGTACCCTGCCGGTTCTGTTCGCTCCACTCGACGTCGCCTGGTAAGACTGTTCCTTATTTTATTTTTATTTTGCGATGTTGGGTCTTGTTTTGGTGTTCTTTTTCTCATAGGTCATGTATTGGTCGGAGGGCAAGAAAACTTCAAAGACGGGACAGCCCCCCATGCGACCATAAGTACTCCATCACCGACCATACGACCGTTGCCCAGCGTGTCTTGGCCGCTTCACGACATGGATTGAGTGTGACACCTGCTTTCCATGGACCGTGGTCGCCGAACAACAGCGTGGATATTGAGTGGAGCTCCGCCGACTTTCGGTGGATAGGTACGCACTCGTCTGGCCAAGCCACGTTCTCGCGGCCTTTCCTCCGGGTCCCCTCCTGGTTCTGAACAGACTGCGGAGGAGGGGATTTCTGCCTCTTGTAGCCTAGCTGTGGCAGAGGCCCTTTCCGTGGTGCAGGAGGCCCAGTCTATTCCCCCCGGGGGACAAGCGGGAGGCACCGCTTTGGCAGTTGCCCCCGTTCGGTGGCGAAGGCTCCCCCGGTGTTGTACTCGCTGTTCAGAAGGCCTGGGTCGGCGCTGTCCTCGACACCGTCAGTTGGTGCCATCTTAGGCCTCAGCGCCATTGTCGGCACCGGTCCGTCGCTCGGCGCCGTTGCTGCTGTCGGCACAGTTCGTGGCGCCGATGGTGCTAGCGGTGCCATGGGAGGCTCTACGGCACTGTCCCTGACGTTTCTCACCCTGGCACCATTCACTGTGCCGTGGGGTTTCGAACTCGGCGCGAGAGAGCACTATCAGGGCCATTGCCAGCGCGGTCTCTCTCGGTGCCTCGCGGCACCATAGGGTGGGGTCAGCGCCCGTGGGGTCTCGGCCTTGGCACCGTGATCGGCGCCGTTAAGCGGCGCCGTGACAGGCTCTGGCTCCGAGGCTGCTACCCTTGTTGGAGCCATGTCCTCTTCTGGCACCGCTCACGGTGTGGCGGGGGATGTCGACACCGACTCTGGTGCAGTCCCTGATTCTGGTGCCCTTTTCGGACGGGATGGCAGCGGGCGTCCACGCACTGTTTGGCACAGGACTTCGGTCTCCACCTCTTCGGAGGAGGAGTCGAACTCTGAGTCAGACAGGCAGTCTGGCTCTCTGGAGTTGGCTGCTCACGTGGATACCTTGGTAGTGTCCTCGACAGGCTGGAGCCAGCCCCCCTCTGAGGAGCGGACAGTGACTGCCGGGGCCAGGGTTAGGGGGTGCTGACCAGCAGGCAGTGGTGCAGGCCACCATTGCTCTGCAACCTGGCCCGGAGGTTCTCTGGCCCTCCATTGGTGGTATCCCTAAGGTGGTGTGCCTGGATTGCCCAACTTGGGGCGGTCAGACACCGCAGGGAGTGGAGGGTGCTGCTCCTGGATAGCCCTTTGGGGGCCACCAGGGCTGCCAGCTGCCTAGGCTGGCTCTCTCGGGAGGAGGCACCCTCAGTTCAGGGGTTGAGGACATGGGGTCTTTGCAGCGGCCTTTTTCCGGAACCCACCCGGGCTCTGGGAGAAGCCGTAGTGTGGATCTACGCCCTTCCCTTTTGGTTTTCTCGAGAGGGCCTCATCCTTTGGAGTTAGGGGACCGTCCTTCTGGACCTACACAGCCCCGGTCACCTCACTGGGGGGATTCTTCAAGGCGCAGCCTAGGCAGTTCCAGTTTGGTTGATCAGCTGTCAGCTGTGAAGTCTTCTGGAGCTCCTTCTTACCCTAGGGCTCCTGGTGCACTCCCTAGCCCAGGCGGAGGTCAGACGATTCCGATTGTCAGCTCTGCCACATTCTCCTGCTCCCCCAGCCATTCTTGGTCCTAGTGGGCCTCTCTCCTGGGAGCAGTTCAGAGCACTGATTGCTCAGTTTCCCTCTTATGTTAGGGCTATGGACAGACAGGTTTTTCAACCTCCCCCTGAGCAGCCAGCTTCTGAACCTTCGAGGTCCTCTGCCTCTTCATCCCCCTCTTCTGGGGGAGAGGAGCCGTCTGTCCACATCTCTCCAGCTGCTGATCTCACTGAGTATCAGCGATTCCTCGTGAGGATGTTAGAGGACCTGCACATCACCCCTCCCATGCAACACAATCCAGAGCACTCAGCGCACGCCTTTCTAGGCTATTTCAGTGAGGACACCCTTATGGTGCCCCCCTGGCCTGCTCCCTTGCGGGAGGCGTTGCGTTCTTGGCAGAGACCCTTTTCCAGAGTTCCTGCCCCTAGGGATCTCTGCCAGTGGTATTGTGCGCCCCCCCCCCCCGAGTCTCCAGGTTCTATTTCTCATCCTCAGTCAGGATTGACGCAACTGGACACTCCTGATGGGCTTCGCGCCACTCACCGTGACCAGCTCCCAGATCAGGATTCCTCGGATTTTGACTTCTGGGGGGGGAGGACATTCTACTCGTCACGGTTGCTGCTCTCTGTTGCAGCACATCAGGCCCACTATGCAGCCTATGACAGGTTCCTGTGGTCCAGGCTGGGTCAGCTCCTAGCCTCCATGCCTGACACAGAGCAAACCAGACAAGCCATTACACTCTCTTCACGTGGCCTGGAGCTAGCAAGGCACCAAGCAAGGGCATCGTATGATGCCAGTGAGGTAGCTACCAGGGTCGTAGGGACAACGATCTGCACTAGGCGGACAGCATGGCTGTGTCTTTCCCGGTTGTCACCCTTGGCCCAGCGTAGGGTGATTAACTCCGCTCACCAGAGAACCTATCTCTTCTCCCGTAGAGTGAGGCAGCGTCTGTCGGGGCAACTTCCTACCTCCTCCGGTGGGTCCCCATCTCACTCTCCCCACACTATGGCCTCTCCAGGCCCTGAAGGTTCTCCCTCTTAGTGTGTCACCCACTGAGAGCTAAGGGACTGAGTCCCTTAGGGTTAAAATTCCCCTTCGGGGGGGCTCGGCTCTCACCCAGAGATGATGAATGGTGAAGATTCATACAGATAAGATATGGAAATGATGTACCTACTGTAATTCTGATCTTTCTTTGCATCTTCACCATTTATCACAATCCCACCCTCCTTCCCCCTGGGGCCTCAGTCTCTGGGTCCCCCTCCCTCTCTGTGCCCGTCCTCGCCCCCCTCTTTTCTGTTAGTCAGGAGTAGGGTAATCTGGGGCTCATAGGGGGATAATTTTCTTAAGGGGCAGAATGGTCAGGAGGGAGGGCACTCCTCCTCCAGTGCTTCGGCTCCACCCCTGTGGGGTGGGGTGGGGGTTGGCAGGTGCCCTCCCTTCTTTCCTCCTCTTCTTCTTCTCATCAATCCTTGGTTCCCTTGTCCTTTGGACATATCCTTAATTAATTTAAGAAACTACATTTCTTACACCAAAAATTTGCTTTGAGAGGGGGGAGAATTCCCTGTATCCTGTCTTTCTTCCTGAATAGCCGATTCTGCTTTAATTGGAGTTATTGCCAGTGATTCTGTCCCTTGAATTCTGACAGTTGGCCTCTTGGCTACTCCTTCGCAGTTCCTATACAATCTGGAGACAGGTCAAGGTTCCAGGGTATTGTTCCTCCCCAATTCTTATCCTTATTTCTAGAATCCCTAACCCACCCTCCCTCCTCCTTTTCTACTTCCAGAGACTGGGGCCCCTACCCAATCACCTTAATCTTAGACATCTTCTTCTGTCCTCTGTCATTTATTTCTCCTTTTAGTTTATATATCTTTTCCTTTGTCTGTCACTTGGGCTTCCTTGTCCCACCCTCCCAACCCTTTCTCACCTCTCGGTGACTCAGAACTGGCGGGGAGGGCAGAGTCGACAGCGCCTAATCAACTACGTGGCGCCACACAGTGCGTCGGCCTTGAGGCGGCGCCGATGGTGCGTCAACTCCGCCCATCCCAAAAAAAAAAAGTTCCCGCGGGGTCATGACTTCTGGCCAAGTACCCAAAGGTGGTGAATGGTGAAGATACACAGAAAGATCAGAATTACGGTAGATACATAATTTCCATTTTTGCTCTCTGGATCTCCAGGACGCATTCTTTCACGTCCGTCTCACTAAAGGTTCCTTCGCTTCCGAGCAGAAGGAGCCCTATTCAAGTTCCGAGTCATGCCGTCCGGCCTGTCATCGGCTCCATGGGTCTTCACCAAATGCATTGCAGTGGTGGCGGCCCATTTTTGGCATCAAGGGGTCAAGGTTTACCCATATCTCGACAACTGGCTCTTAGCGGGTTCCACCAAGCAAGAGGTGGAGAGGTCCAGGGACCTGCCCCTCCAGACCTGCACCGACCTTGGTCTCCTGATCAACGAGGCCAAGTCGGAACTCATACCTTCACAGGTGATATGTTTCATCGGGGCAGAGCTCGACTCCTGCCGAGCCAGAGCCTGGCTCCCAACAGACAGGGTGGAGGTTCTCTCCTCCTTTGCCCACTCATTTCTGGTTGGGCACTTGCGCCTTGTCTGGGACTTTCTGCACCTTCTGGGGTGCATGGCGGCCTGCACCACCATGGTCCAATGGGCCTGGTGGCATATGCACCCCTCCAATGGGAGCTGGCCAGCCAGTGGACTCAGCGTCACGGTCATTTTGATCAGCTGGTCACACTGACCCAGATGATGTGGGACACTCTCCAGTGGTTGACCATCCTGGATCACTTGCAGGAAGGGATCCCGTTTGTCCGTCCCAAGCCAGCAGTCGTTCTCATGACCGATGCTTCTCTCACGGGCTGGGGAGCCCACATGGGGAAGCACAGAGCCCACGGCTTCTGGACCCCTGAGGAATCCCGATACCATATCAACCTGCTGGAGCTCAGAGCAGTCAGACTGGCACTGTCAGCATACGCTCCGCTCCTTCGGGGTCAAGTGGTGCAAGTCAGGCACTCCCGGCTGCTGTGCAGGGAAGCACTCCACGTCTGGACCCTCGTGAGCCGACTGGAGGCAGCTCTCCTAGCCATCCATGTGGCAGGAGCCTCAAACCAACTGTTGGACGCTCTCAGCCATGTGGGCAAGATGTCTCACGTGTGGTCTCTCCATCCAGAGGTAGTGTACACAACCTGTTCTACCACTGGGGCAAACCTCAGGTGGATCTGTTCACCTCAAGGGAGAACTCCAAGCTGAGGCTGTTTCATGCCTGCCCCCCTCAGCAGGGCTTGCTGCAGGGGGATTCCTTCCCGATGCCGTGGACCCCAGGCCTCTTCTGTGCCTTCCCTCTACTTCCCTCAGTTCACAAGGTGATCCTTCAGGTCAGGAGGAACAAGGCACAGGTGATCCTAGTAGCCCCAGACTGGCCTTGCCAGTTCTGGTATCCAGACCTGCTCAGTCTCTGCTCCAGGCCTCCGTGGCGTCTTCCAGTACACCCGGACCTGTTATCTGTCAGTCAGGGGAAGGTATTCCATCTGGACCTTCAATCCCCGCACCTGACAGCCTGGTTCCTGAGCGGCTAGAGTTCCAGGCTCTGGGTCCCTCTGAGCATGTACTCATAGTAGTGGAAGCATCCATGCAGGAGTCAGCCAGGAGGTGCTATGCCTTCAAATGGAAAAGGTTTTCCATTTGATGTCAGGGTAAGGGCCTGGACCCTTTAACCTATCCAGTGGCTAGTATCCTAGACTACCTTCGGTCTTTGTCCA
Source organism: Neoceratodus forsteri (assembly GCA_016271365.2). Classification (NCBI taxonomy): domain Eukaryota; kingdom Metazoa; phylum Chordata; order Ceratodontiformes; family Ceratodontidae; genus Neoceratodus; species Neoceratodus forsteri. The sequence continues at coordinate 1,020,912,120 of CM028134.1, forward strand.
AAGGGAGTCTTCGGTCTACGAGCCTTAAGGTGCACCTGGTAACCATCTCTGCTTACCGGGTGCAGGCCGGTCAGCAGATGGTGGCAGAGAAGAAGGTGGTCTGGCGCTTCTTTAAAGGCCTCAATCATATACCATCTCCGGTGCGTGAACCTCAACCTCTGTAGGATCTACTGCTGGTACTGGCAAAGCTCACGGGCAAGCCATTTGAACCAACGCACAAGTGTGAGATGTCACATTTGTTGTGGAAGACCGCCTTCCTGGTGGCTATCACGTCAGCCAGAGGACTGGGCAGCTCCAGGCGCTCTTAGTGGAGTATCCTTACCTGATCTTCCACAGGGACAAGGTTGTTCCTTCCGAAAGTGGTATCAGAGTTTCACCTTAAAGCAGCAGTACTACGGAAAAAAATAATTGCGCTTTTTTGACAGTTTATTCCTTGTACCCTGCTAATCATATACCTGGTACTCTTTCTCGCCAGCATTGTACTATCACCAAGTAATTTGCTCAGTTATTCTCTGCTTTTGTTCACATTTCTGCCACTAAGCATGTTGCACTGGAACCCCCTCTGCTGCCAACTGCACATGTGAATGACTTGCAGTGATATCGGGAATGGCCAAAAGACGTGATGCGACCTGTAGAAAAAGTGCAGCTAAAAATGAGTCGCCCGCCATATTTGTTGTAGCGCTACAATAATTCAAATAAATTGCAAATATCTAAGAAACTAAAGATGACTGAAAAAAAAAAAAAACATTTACAGGTATGGAAACTGGAACTTTGGCCGCATGCTTACAGCCGAAAAACAGAACTTTGATAGCTCACTTACTGATTTCATAGTACTGCTGCTTTAACCAGGTGTTGACTCTGCCGGTGTACTACCGCAATTACACCTCGGAGGCTGAGTACAGGCTCCATACTTTGGACCTGAGACGAGCGCTATCTTACTATAAGGAACGGACGGCTGAAATCCTGGGAAAGGTTCGCCAGCTGTTTGTCACCTGTGCTGAAACCGCACCTGGCAGACCTGCTGCAAAGCAGACAGTTGACAGATGGATTACATCCTGCATTGACCTCTGCTATCGGTTGGCAGGCAAGGAGCCTCCCAGAGGGATAAGAGCCCATTCCACCCACCATATTGCTGCGTCGGTGGCTGCTTCCAGGGACATCCATATCCAGGAAATCTGTTGTGCTGCTACCTGAAAGTCAGCAGACACCTTCATCACCCACTACTACATCGACCTGGAGTCACGCCGGGATGCTGGTTTTGGGGCCTCGGTTCTCCAATCTCTGTTTCCCAAGTAGGGGGTGTGCACCTTGCCTTCCTCCTCCCGGAGAATTGCTTGGAGTCTGCCAGAGAGTGTGGATGAACAACATATCCACGCTCCTAGAAGAACAGGTTACTCACCTGTAACAGTAGTTCTAGAAGTGGTATATGTTGTTCATCCACATCATGGGGCGGGGCCGAGGTATATACCACCCGGTTGGGTGGGAGGAGCCAGCTTGAAGACTTCGGCAAGATTTAAAGTGGAATGGGACATGCCAAAATAGTGTGGATGAACAACATATACCACTCCTAGAACTACTGTTCTAGGGGACATGGATATGTTGTTCCACTATCACTGTTTGGGATTCCTTGCTGCAAATCTTGCCGCTGTGCTCCACCCAACCGGGTGGTAAAACTCGGCTCCGCCCCATGACACAGATCTTCCTTACCGCTTGGAAGCTCAGGTTCCCTCCTTAACGCTCTGCGTATAGACTGGATCCTAATTCTTCGGTTCGCCCGAAACTCATTCTTAAGTTTTCAAAACTTTGGTCAAATTACTCCCTCGTGGCTGTGATGGACAAATCGACTCCCGGTTTTCGGCGGTGCCCATGTGGGCAGAAAATGTCCAGGACGGATCCGCACTCCCCGTGCGTCTACTGCCTCGGCCTAGACCATGACCGCAGGCCTGCGAGTTATGCCATTGGTTTCGACCGAGCGTCCTGGAAGACTGCGCTGCCTGGTTACAGCATGGGCACCCGGAGAAGCGCTACCTGCCGGTGAAGTCAAAGGAGGCCCGTTGGGCAGTGTCTGTGGCGGCTGGCTCAGCTGAGCAGCTCGAGCAGATGATCGCTCTCAACGAGGAGGTGGCCCAGGCCGTATCTTCTTCTTCCTCGGTCGAGGCATTTATCCCGCTCTCTTTGGGATCCTCCTACACAGCTTCTTTTAAGGAGCTTTGCCAGTCCTTTCCACACGAGAAGAGGGCCATCGGACATTCTTCTGGTCCAAAAGAAAGACTCAAAGGTAAGTCCGCTGTCGGCGTTCTTGGGAGCGGGAGAGGTCCCCTTCCCCAGACAGCCGACACTCTACTTTGGTCAAGGTTGCGGCTAAGGCCGCTGGCTTCACGGTGTCACTGTCAGGTCAGCCGGCCGAGACACCCGTCGACGCTGTCGAGATTTTTCTCGACCAGTCAGGCCAGGCTGTCGACTGGTGAAGCCGACAACCCTTCTTCACCGGTTCCCCCGGTGGAGACCGAGGACTTGCCTGCGCCTCCCGTGCCGGAGTCCCCGGTCAAGGCTTCCGAGTTGAGGGAAGAACGGATGTCCCCCACTCCTTCCCATACCCGTCCTCGGAAACACCGAGGGTCTCGGTCTTGGACCTCGTCTCGGTCCAGCCGATCCCACCGACATCGGCGGTCTCGGCACCGAAGTAAGCGGTGCCACCGCTCGTCCTCGTTTTCCTCCTCAGAAGAGGAGAGGCTTCAGCGCAAATTGCGTTGATGCTACGAGGACCTAATGTGGCAGCAGTTAACTTTTGTCCGGGAACAAGCCGACGCCATTGCCTTCCCCAGCCATCAAGTGGCTGTCACCTGAACGGCCGAAACAACCCCTCGCTGTAGTCGAGGTGCCCAAGCCTGGGCCAGTTGTTCGGCCGAAACCAGCTGCCCCACCAATTGTGGTGGAACCTCCGCCTCCACAATCGAAATCGGGGGTGCCGACCAAGGACTCTCGGTCGGGTCAGGGTGTGCCCCACAGGTTGTCGGTCACCCTCACTCCCGACCATCCTCAGCAGGTGGATGGTGGCTCAGGCCCCAGGCAACTCTTTGTGTACTCCTCGGAATCCGACGATGACTCCTCCCTGTTCTCCAGGCCCATTGACCTGGAGTCCTCCGGGGGCTAGTCGTTGGACGAGAGCCCATTGTCCTTTATGGGTCTGCTTCGGCTCATTTTGGAGTCCACTGGGATGCAGCTCGAGCCCGTATCCAAGTGGGCCAAGTATCCCCGGACGGAGATACTGGACCAAGAGGATTCGCCCACGGAGGCCTTTCTGGTGGCTGAAGCCATTGTTGGCCCAGCCTTGGAGCTTTGGCAGTGGCTGGTTTCCTGTCCTGCGCCTTCGGCCAGGATGGCCAGGAAGTATACGGTCCCTACCGGCTCTTTGTCAGGTTTTTCGGAACACCCCTCCGCCAAGGGGTTGGTCACTGATAGCATTTTCCAGCATTCCGGGAACGCTAGGGATGTGGATAAGCCCACCCAACAAGGAGTCCAAAAAGCTGGACTACGCCGGGCGCAAGGTGTACACTGCGTCCTCCCTTGGCCTCCACCAGGCCAGCTCAGCTGTGCTGATGGCACACTTCTCCATGCCCTCATGGGCTCCCTGGATGAGGTGATCCCTCATCTCCCAGCCGACCTGCAGACCACAGTCAAGCAGGTACGGGACCAGGGAAGGGCGGTGGCAAAACAGCAGCTCCAAACGGCTCTGGACATTGGAGACTCCTGTGCCAGATCAGTTGCGGCCGCAGTGGCCATGCGCTGCAGAGCATGGCTGAGGATATCCACCTTCACGGTGGATACCCAGCATAAACTGGCAGATGTCCTCTTCCTGGGGACTGATCTCTTCGGCCCTGGAGTGGAAGGTCACCTCCAGCGGATCGAAAAGTCCGGTGCCACTCTGGACTCGGTCACCTCCGCCCAGAAGGACAAGGGCCGTCGCCAGCAACATAAGTCCTTTCGCCCTTCTGCGCCTGCGGCACGTCCGGCCCAACAGCACCAGCATCAGGGCCAGCAGGCTCGTGCTTGGCACCCCAAAGCCAAGCCTGCGGCTTCCTCTAACAGGAAGCAGGGAGGAAAAGGCCCAGGAGGTCCCTTGGCAGGTCCCTCCTCCAAGCCTGCCCAGTGACTGGTTGAGGAGTGTCGCCCCCAGCCTCGTCACTCCCCCCTGGGTTCCCCCCGTGGGGGGCGGCTCCACCACTTCCTTTCCGCCTGGTCCACTATCACCACGGATCACTGGGTGTTGGAGGTGGTAGGAAAGGGCCTGCCCCTGGAGTTCGAACAGGCCCGCCCTTCCGAGCCGTCGCCCCTCGGGTGGGCTTCGGGGTCCGCAGCCTCTCTATCGGCTCGCCGAGCCGATATCACCCTGCTCCTCGAAAAAGAGGTGATCAGGAAGGTGGCGGATCCTCCACCAGACCCGGGGTTTGTGTCCAGGTACTTCCTGGTCCCAAAACAGGCAGGGGGCTGGCGCCCCATTCTAGACCCTACGACCTGAACAGGTTCCTAAGGTCTCGGACCTTCAGGATGGTCACTCTGGCTCAGATAATCCCATCCTTGAAGCAGGCGTGTGGTTCTGTTCTCCTGGACCTCAGGCGTGTTCTTTCACGTCCCAATCCGTCCGTCCCACCAGAGATTCCTCCGCTTTAGGGCAGAGGGATCCTTCTACAGTTCGGGCCATGCCTTACTTTCCTAGCTCCCAGGGTCTGCAAATGCATGGCAGTGGTGACAGCATTACTCTGCGGCGAAGGGTCGGGTATACCTCTACCTGGACGACTGGCTGATTGCAGCCTCCTCCAGAATGGAGGTGGGCGGTCAGAGATCTGGCCCTCAGGTTTGCTCTCAGGTTGGCCTCCTCATCAACGAGGCCAAGTCGGAACTCATGCCAAAGCAGGTGATACAATTCATCGGGGCAGAGCTCGACTCTCTACAAGCCAGAGCACGGCTCCCGGTGGACAGGGCCGAGGTTCTTTCCTCTTTGCCCAATCATTTCAGGTTGGGCAATTGCGCTCTGCCAGGGACTTCCTGCACCTCCTGGGCCTCATGGCGGCCTGCACCAGCGTGATCCGTTGAGCTCATTGGTACATGCATCCCCTTCAGTGGGGGCTGGCCAGCCAGTGGTCACAGCACTTCGATCCTCTGGATCAGCTAGTGACAGTGACCCAGGGGATGTGGAACGCTCTTCAGTGGTGGACCATTCCAGCACATCTGCAGGAGGGCATCCCGTTCGTCCACCCCAAGCCAACGGTGTCTCTATCGACCGATGCCTCTGTGATGGGTTGGGGTGCCCATCTGGGGAGCACAGCGCCTGCAGCCTCTGGTCCCCTCAGGAGTCCCGATGCCACATCAGCCTGCTGGAGCTCGAGCAGTTCGTCTAGCCCTCACCGCCTTCGCTCCGTTTCTCAGGGGTCAAGTGGTTCAGGTCCAGACGGACAATACCACGACCATATTACTACCTAAACCGCCCAGGCGGGGCCGCGCTCCATGCCTCTGTGCAGGAAGCTCTCCACATTTGATCACTAAATGCGCAGCCTGGGTGGATCTCTTGCCATCCATGTGGCAGGAGCCTCCAACACTCCGGCCGATGCCCTAAGCCGGATAGGGGCTGCGTCCCACGAGTGGTCTCTCCTGCCGGAGGTAGTACAAGATCTGTTCTCCCACTGGGACATGGCTCAGGTGGACCTGTTTGCCTCCAGGGAGAATGCGAAGCTGAGACTGTTTCATGCTGGCCCCCCTCAGCAGGGCTCGCTGCAGGGGGATGTCTTCTCGAGGCCGTGGACCCTGGGCCTCTTCTCGCCTTTCCCCCATTTCCCTTGATCCACAAGGTGCTTCTTAAGGCGAGGAGGGACAAGGCGCAGGTGAATCTGGTAGCCCCAGACTGGCCCCGCCAGTTCTGGTATCCAGATCTCCTCAGTCTCGCTCCAGGCTCTTGAGGTGGCTTCAGCCGCCTGGACCTGATCCCAGTCAATCAGGGAAGGTATTCCATCTGGACCTTCAATCCCTGCACCTGGCGGCCTGGTTCCTGGCTAGAGTTCCAGGCCTTGGGTCTTCGGCGAGGTCCTCAGCATTGTTGAGCGTCCCATAAGAGTCAACCAGAAAATGCTACGCCTTCAAATGGAAGAGATTCTCCATTTGGTGTCAGGCAAGGGCCTGGACCCTTCCGCCTGTTCCTTGGCAAGCATTCTGGACTACCTGTGGTCCCTTTCTCAGCAAGGGCTTGATGGGCTACCCTTAAGGTGCACTGGCAGCCATCTCTGCTTACGAGCGCGGGCCAGGAAGCAGTGGTGGCGCAGGAAAATGGTGCGGCGCTTTTCAAATGCCTTGATCACATATCCCCTCCGGTGCGAGAACCTCCACCTCTGTGGGATCTACTGCTGGTATTGGCTAAGCTCATGGGCAAGCCATTTGAACCGATGCACAGGTGTGACATCTCTCAGCTGTCATGGAAGACCACCTTCTTGGTGGCAATCACGTCAGCCAGAAGGATGGGAGAGCTCCAGGTGCTTTCCATCGAGTCTCCTTATCTGGTCTTCCACAGGGACAAGGTTGTCTCTTACCGAAATTCCTTCCGAAGGTGGTGTCAGATTTTCACCTTAACCAGGTGTTGACTCTGCCGGTGTTCTACCCCAATCACACCTTGGAGGCCGAATATAGGCTCCATACTTTGGACCCTAGAAGAGCGCTCGCTTACTATAAGGAGGTGACGGCTGAAGTTCGGGGAGAGGTTCGCCAGCTGTTTGTCACCTACACTGTAGCTGCACCTGGCAGACCTGCAGCCAAGCGGACGATAGGCAGGTGGATCACCTCCTGCATAGATCTCTGCTATAGGTTGGCGGGCATGGAGCCTCCCAGAGGGATAAGGGCTTATTCTACCCGCCATACCGCTGCATCGGTGGCTGTTTCCAGGGACGTCCCTATCCAGGAGATCTGCAGGGCTGCTACCTGGAAGTCAGCACACACCATAATCAACCACTACCAGATCGACCTTGAGTCACGCCGGGATGCTGGTTTTGGGGCCTTGGTTCTCCAGTCTTTATTTCCTAAGTAGGGGGTGTGCACCTTGCCTCCCTCCTCCCAGAGAACTGCTAGGAGTCTGCCAGACAGTGTGGATGAACAACATATCCATGTCCCTAGAAATACAGGTTACTCACCTGTAACTGGAGTTCTAGGAATGGTATATGTTGTTCATCCTACATCTCCAACCTCCCGGCCCGATGCACAATCTGGCTTCCAGCGGGCTAGATCTGGCGTCATGGGGCGGAGCCGAGAGTTTTACCACCCGGGTGGGTGGGAAGAGCCAGCTGGAAGACCTTCCGGCAAGATTTAAAGCGGCAAGGAACCTGCCAGACAGTGTGGATGAACAACATATACCATTCCTAGAACTCTTGTTACAGGTGAGTAACCTGTATTTACAGGTGAATAACCTGATCTTCCCTTGTCAGTCTTCACCATTCATTACTGCTGGGTGTAAGCCACCCCAGAGAGTGACACATCACGTGATGTGCGAGGGGCGGCTGTTAGGCGCCGCAGACTCCTCCTCCTCCATCCCAGTTCTGTTTCTCCCACCGTCAAGGTTGCACCTGCTACGCAGAGCTGAATTAAGTACTGCGTCATAGACTGCATTTTACTTGAAGCCGTGAAGCTCCTTCATCCCGTTTTCTCGACGTTGTCGACTGGTAAGACCGTTCTGTTTTTCTATATTATTTCGATGGCGCAGAGCTTTTTCTGTGTTTTCCTTAATTATTGACGCATCATGTCTGGTTAGGGGCAAAGCGCCGCGTCTAAAGGCGGGCGTGCCCCTATGCGTTGGTGCCCTTTTGGTGGGCAGTTTTCCATCACGATATTTGTCTCCAGTGCCTGGGACCCTACTATGATAGGGATCATTGCGAAGCCTGCTTCTCCATGGATCGCCACGTGTTGGAAGTCCGCGCGTTTAAAGTCGGCCAAGCTCCACCGACTTTCAGAGGATGACGTCGCCCAAGGGCTTCCCAGGCCAGATCTCTCGAGCCTTCTTCCGGGTCTGTATGGCCCAGCGAGGAGGAAGCCTCCTTCACTTCCAGCCTTGCCGAGCAGGAGGTTTATTCTTCGGCGCCAGAGGAACGGTGTGTTCCCTCCTGGGGTCACGCCGTTGGTGCTGTCCTGGCAGTCACCTCCGTGGAGGTGCAGGCTCTCAGTGTCGCTGCCCCCAGCTGCAGGGGCCCGGCTCTGGTGGACCGTCTTTCCGGCTGCCCTTGTCATCGTAGAGTCGGGCGCAGGTCACGGTGCCGGTGACTCGAGCCAGTGCTGCACTGGGCCTCAGCACTGTGCCGTCTTAGCGCCGGTGCGTTCAGCGGCGCCAGGGGACTCAAGCGGCGCCGTTAGCAGTGCCACACTGGGTCTCGGCCAGGGGACTCGAACGGCGCGCCGTTCGCGGTGCAGCTCGACTATCTGGCACCGCCGAAGGTGTGGATGACTCTGCGGACGTGGTTGGCATCATGACCTACGGCAGTACCAGGCCTGGTGCTGCCTCTGGGCAGGTTCCTGCAGCTGTTGTGATGGAGTATTCCCTTGTTGACCCCTCCTCGGAGGAGGACGATTCAGGTGAGGACCCAGACCAACGGCTAGAGTTCTCGGGCTCGGAACCTCCTGTAGGCCACAGGGCTAGACGTTCCAGTATTCCTCTCCCAGAGTTCCCGGAGCTGGTTAGCCCGGATGATACCATGGTTAGAGGTGGCCTGGAGTCTTCCATGGTGGACCCTTCAGGTGTTCAGGAGAGGATACCCTCTTCTCGGAAGTCCCTGGCAGCTGCCGTTCCTGGTGCTGCTCGGGTCCTTCAGCAGAGGGGGGAGGACTCTGCCTTGGCGAGTTCCCTTCGGGGTCTCGCTCAGCAGGGACCTCCACCACTGGTCACGAGGAAGAGGGCTGCTTCGGAGTCTGAAGGATTGAGAGGCAGAGGTCAGGAGCGGCGACAATCCCCACCACTCTGCGGGGTGTGGGGAGGAGTTGCAGCGCTGATCCTCGCCTTTCTCCTTCTGGTGGCGGTTCTGAGGGTTGCTCTTCTGGACTCATGCAATCCCAGGCGCGTCAGAGGGCAGATTCCCCATTCCGGGCTCTTTCCGGAATTGCCTCTTACCCTTTCTGCTACGCAACCCAGCACGATCTCAGGGTCCCCAGTCTTGGCGGCGTCGTTACCTGGATCCCAGAGCCCTGGCGGTGGCTGGGCATGTGCTGTTAGGTGCCCCTCGCCCATCCCTCTGCAACCACCTCTCTCTCTCTCTCTCCCCCAGGCAATGTGGGGCCTACTGGGCCATTAACTTGGGAGAAGTTCATAGCTTCTGCGGTGGCCTTCCTGTCCTATGTCAGGGCCATGGACGAACAGGTTTTCCGCCTGTCACCCCCGCCGCAGAAGTCTTTTGAGCATTCGAGCTCCACTTCCTCCTCGTCTTCCTCCTCTGAGGAAGAGGAATCTTCTGTCCACCTTTCCTCCAATGCTGATTTCACAGACTATCAGCGTTTCCTTTCGAGGATGGTTTCAGAGCTTCATATCTCCTACATCCATAGGGACAATACTGAGCGGCAGATGCATGCTTTCCCTAGTGAATTCAGTGCTTGCCATGTGGTGGTGCCTTCCTGGCCGATCCCCTTCCAGGAGGCGTCTATCCACACCTGGCAGTCTCCAGTCACTCCTTATCCAGCCCCAGGAGACTGCAGGAGATGGTATTGTGTCCCCCACGAGTCTCTAGGTTCTCTGCCTCACCCTCCTTCGGGCTTGACGTCCCTAGACACTCCTTCTGGGCCTCGGCGCCTGGGGCACGACAGGCCTCTGGATTCAGATTCTGCTGAATTCGACCGGTGGAGACTAAGGGTTTTCTCTTCCGGTCGTGCGTTGTTATGCATCTCATCTCATCAGGCTCACCACGCTGCTTACAACAGGCATCTGTGGTCGATGCTGGCTCAGGTCCTAGCCTCTTTGCCTGACTCAGAGCAGTCTAGACAAGCCATTGCCCTCTCTGCACAGGGTCTGGAGCTTGTAAGGGGCCAAGCGAGGGCATCCTACAATGCCAGCGAGGTGGCGTCCAGACTAGTAGGGACAGCGGTCTGCATTAGGCGGATGGCATGGCTTTGTCTCTCCAGACTGTCACCCATTGCCCGGTGTAGGGTGGCTAACTCTGCCTTCCAGGGAACCCGCCTTATTTCCTCCGGGGGTGAGGAGGCTTCTTCAGGGGCAACCTCCCTCCCCCAGCCCGTGGGGGACACCTCCTCCTCCTCACCCACCTTAGACTTCCTAGTCTATTGGTTAGGGTCTCCCCTTTCCTACTTTTCACCAGTAGGAGGCTGAGGGATCTGTTCCCTCAGGGTCTATCCAGACCCCCTTCCGGGGGGGCGGGCTTGGTACTCACCCAGCAGTAAAGAATGGTGAAGACTGACAAGGGAAGATATGAAAATTACGTACCTACTGTAATTCTTGATCTTCTCTTGTATCTTCACCATTCATTACTGATTCCTGCCCACCATCCCCTCACGGGCCTCCTTCTTCGGCGTCTACCCCTCCCTGCTTGTTCCTCCTCCTTAGGCCTTTAAGCCAAAAAAAAAAAAAAGTTCTTGGTTTTTCTTCCGTCCTTCTGAACGGATCCTTCCCCTCTGGGGAATGGAGGAACAAGCGGAATTTATCTATCCTGAGGGAACTCTTTCTGATTACCCTTAGGGGTGACCTCTTGGCTGTTTTTAGCCATGTTGTTCAACTCACAGTTAGAGACTGTTCCTTACTTGGCCCAGTCCCCTTTTTCCTGATACCCTCTGGCAGGTCTCAATTACCTGTGTCAGCTTCTGCTACTTGGCGCTGTCCTGGCACTACAATTTCTTGAGTTGCTGTTCTTTGTCTTGCCTCCAGGGAGTCCGATTGAGTTCCCACTCTACCCATTACGTAAAGGGATGTCCTCTGTAGGGCACCCCCCCCCCCACACACACACTTCTGTGTGAGCATGTAACAAGGTGCTAGTGGGCTTCTCCCCTTCCTAGTTAGGCACTCTCCTTTCGGAACAGAATTTCTGCCTTGGCAGTCTGTGAGCTCTCAGCTAGAGTTTAAGGGGTTTAGGATGGCAGGAGGTGTAGAGAATCTGCCTTTTGTGTCCAAGCGGTTTAAGTGGTTCAGCTGAACCTCCTCTTCAGTTTTACCAAATGGGATCCTTGCTCCCTTGTTTTTGGTTCCGAGATTATAAGCCTTAAAACCATTTCCTCAATTGGCAGACTTTTTCTTCCCTCTCTACATCCCTCCTCCCTTTTTTTCCCTCTCTTCTTCTACCTTCTCCTTTCTCTCCTTTATCTGTTCCTACCTTGGAGCTGCCCCAGGAGTGAGGCCCTGTGGTCCCTTAGGGTAGGCATCCTTTTTCTGTCCTCTACTGGCTTATTCCTTTTTCAGTTTATGTCCTTTCCTTTTTCTATCCCTCGGCTCTCTTACCTCCCTCTTCTTTTTTCTTATGCTTATTTCACCTCTCCAGCTAACAGAACTGGGATGGAGGAGGCATCTGCGGCGCCTAACGGCTGCCCCTCGCGCATCACATGGTGCGTCACTCTGGGGACAGTGCCACGACTCCTCTTTAAAAAAAAAAAAAAAAAAACTTCCGGGCGGGAAAAGCGCCCAGCTTACACCCAGCAGTATTGAATGGTGAAGATACAAGAGAAGATCAAGAATTACGGTAGGTACGCTCATTTTCATTTCTTTCTTCAGTTGCATTCTTCTGAACTGTATCTTACAGATAAAAATAACTATTTTGTAACATTGCTAGTCATGTCTGGCAGGTTCCTAGTCAAAATTTTGTTGATTAGCAAAGATTGCTGTTGCAATCAGAATGCTTGGGCTAGGAAGATGCTGGCTGCTAATGTGTGCAGCCACATGATTGCATGCGTACGTCGCACCCTTTCCTCCGGCATCCTGAGGGTGTGGGGAGACGGACCATAAAAAGCCTGGATGCACGCATGATGACCACCGTATGCTTTCCTCCCCTATCCTCCATACTGGCTGCTCACCTCCCTGCACTAGAGGTTCGGAAGGGTGCTGCGCCTGTGGCACTGTGGAAGTGAGGTAAGTGCCAAAGATTGGACATGACAGGGATGGAAGCCAGGGCTGAAGGGGGCAGCGCCAATCACTGGGGGGTATAAAAAGAATAGTGGGACTATTACCTAGCTGGCTTAGAGCGAGGATCGGCCATACTGGCAAGGAGCTGAAGGAGGGCCTGTGGTCAATGTGGAAACATTATAACTGAATATACTGTAAATGTTAGAAAAGTAACCAAGGCAGCACTGCTCAGTGCATTAGGAGGGAGGGGGGCCAGGACTTCGGCTGAGGACAGAGCAGTAGTATATCTGTTGTTAAAGATGAGGGGAAGAGGCCTGTTTTAACAGCTGTGTGTTGCACTGGCATGGTCTTTAAATATGTAGAAAGTGGTATCTACAGCTGTGCCATGTTAATCTAAGTACTCTGTTCTTCTCTTCCTCTTGACTTGCAGTACAAAGTACTCCAGCAGTATCCAGGAAATGCTGGCATTGTTTGCGACAGCAGCATACCGGGTGGGGTTAGAAGTTGTGCCCAATGAAGCGGATCCCAGGGTTCCAGTGATGGGCTGGAGTACATGTGCCTTCACCATTCAGTCCGTAGGTAAGATCGTCCTACCATTTGTGCATCACTCTTCAACTGCGCTCAAACAAGCAGAGCAGATATGGCTGGCACTTGACTAGGAAAATGTTAAACTTTGTCATTAAAAAAAAACTACAGTATATATGTCTGGGCAGTAACATACTCCAGGGTGGTGTTTTCATTATGAGGGACAGGGGTAGGCACTCAAAGTTAGGGGTGTCATCATAACATAATATGACGACATATCAAGATAAATCTCAGTGACAATAATTTGTCATTCCAAAAACAAAAATAGTATGGTGATTCTCGTGCGGCACGATACACCGCAGTATATGGTGATAGGTGTTAGTGGAGATCTGCGGACCCACTTATTCTAGTAGTGACTATTAGCAATATAGACCTGCTAATACCATTGTTAGTTTTTTGATTAGTATAGCACTGGGCTACGGACCAGGGTAAATCTCAAGTAGAGCAGCATGAAGGATTGCTAAGCTAGTTAACTCATTGTCTCCTAGCAGACGCCTGTAGGCGTCGGTAAAATACACTGGTGTGTCCTGAGAATGCCTACAGAAGTCAGCTACTGACTTCATGTGTGCCCTGGCAACGTCTGGAGAAGTCACTTATATATTTTAGTATATAATGTAACAGAATATAATATATATTTGACTGCATAGCACCGCTGGAAAGGTAATTTTGTGTTGAACAACTTTGCCACTGATATTCTGTGTATATCATGTATACTTCAGGAGTCATTTGTATTTGTTTATGTTATGGTGTGTATGGCTTATGTTGTCTGTTTTAGTGAAAAATAAAATATTTTTTGCTGTTTCAACCAGCATAGAAAAAAAATTAAATCACATATTATTCTTTGCATACCATCACTGGAAAGGTAATTTTGTGCTGAATAACTTTGCCACTCATACTTTGTGTCTAGCACTTACTGTTCTTGAGCTACTAGGATTTGTTTGTGGCATGCTGGCTATAGCTTGATTTTGCTTAGCAAGGCCCAGGAGCCGGCCCAGTGGCGCAGAGGGTTGAGGCGCTGGTGCCTTACATCTGCCACGCCGGCGACCCAGGTTCTGGAACGGACTCGGGATGCCGGGGGTTGGCGGGGGAAGGAGAGGATTGAGCATCTAGAGGACTGCTGTCCTCTCCTGGAGAGGGAACGAGGGAGGCATCGCTCGGCAGCGGCCCCCTAGTGGAGACTGGGGGCACTGCACGAGCGGCGTGATGGGGACCCAGAAAAACAGAAACAGCTCCAGGACCGCGGGATGACGGCTACCGCACTCCAACGCTGCCGAAGGCTCTCTAGGAAGCCACCTCTCCACCTCAGCAGCACCCTGAGGCCTAACTTAGAGTGTGCTGGTGATCCCCCTGGCTGGTGCCTTTCCCCTTGGAGGAGGGGTCCCATCCGGCAAAGGGTTACGCCGGGATACCTCAGGGGTTGGCTGTAATGTGAGGACGGATGAGGCGGCTCGACTGAGGGCAGTAGGGGAAAAATCGGGGAACTGAAAGTCCGAAGGAGTCGGGTCGCTGGAGAACATAGGAGGGGAGAAAAAAAAAAAAAGGCCCAGGATTTATTATTAACAGTATACAGGAGACAGGGGACTTCCTGCTGAGCTGTCAGCTGGAATGCAGCACTGAAAGATCAAGCTCCAGGGACCCGACAAAAAAAACTCCCAGAATCAATACAAAACAAATCAAAACCAGAAAAACCTTTTATACAAGAGGCTAGAGGAGTTACAGAACTGAATGGGAGCCCGAAAAAAGAAAAAATCAACTGCTTTAGCTGCACAGCAGACCAGACAAGTGAAAGACTCTCAAACTGGTGATACTGGCCTACCAGACATGGCGGAGCCCCCACTATCTCCTAATGGACAACCCAGCAATGCTGCAATCCTGGCAGAACTCAAAGGAATCGGAGAGGAAGTTCGCTCCTTTCGCACTGAACTATCCACAGAACTGGCTAACATAAATTAGAAGGTACCTGAATTGTAGTTGGCTTACACAGAAATTGATACAAGAACTGATAGCCTGGAGAGAGTTGTGGTGCATTTAATAAATGAACAAAAGCTATTAACAGACAAATGTGAAGACCTTGAGAATAGATCAAGGAGAATAATCTACGCATTCATGGAGTACCAGAGGAGGAAGAAGGACATGATATGCTTACATTTGTGGGTACTTTATTGTGGGAGGTACTACAACTTGATCCAGCCACCAAACTAGACATAGAACGAGCTCACAGAGCCCTCACCCCGAAACGTCAACACAGTGATCAGAGGCTGCGCTCTGTAGTGCTCAAGCTATTAAACTACGCAGTAAAACAGCAGTTGTTGTCAAGAGCATGGCGCATGGGGGACATTCAATACAAAGGCAGACGTCTTTATTTCGATAATGACTACTCCCCACAAATAGCAGCAAGGAGAATGGCCTATGCCCTGATACTTCGCACCCTGAAACAGCAGCAGTTGAAGTTCGTTACACCATATCCTGCAAAGCTTATAATAATGTCTCCTGAAGGCCCACAAACATTTGAAACTCCAGTGGAAGCCAGCAAAGCTCTCCAGGCCAAGAACATCATGGTACCCCAGCGGATAACATCGGAAACTCAGGACCTAGAGGCGCTCAAGTCAGGAATCGTGTGGGAGAAGGCATAGAACATGCAAACCAGAAAAAGACACGGCTACTCCACATTACAAGATGTTAAAAACCTTTTACTCAAGTTCCAGAGGACTGCCTCGGATTGACTGGTTGAGAAAGGGGCTCTGGTAATCTTTCCAGCCCACGATGAGAGTCTGGGCATGCATTTACTTTTAGAGCGGCTATTTGAGCCATCTAAAAAACTAGCCGAGGTGGTGCAATGTTATAGGGGCTGAACCTTTGTAATTTAGAATGCTAGTCAGAGATGTTAATTAAGGGAAATGGGGGCTGAAGTACAGACTTAAGCAATCTATGCATAGCAATCTGATTTCTTTTTATTGTTTAATGTAAAAAAAGTGCCTGGGACAATTATGGTGGAACTGAACTTTCTTACCCCCATTTATATATACCTCTGTAAATAGCCTCGGCTACCATTCCTCATTTGTTGACGAGCTCCCCTATTAAAACTAATTTTTTAAATAATACTGTTGGGTCCCATCGGGCGAGCTAATGGAGACGCATTCAGCTAGACGGCAACATGGCAACAGTCACGTGCAGCGGATATCGGGACAGCATCAATTTATTTGGTGCAGGCCAGAGCTGCGCGTGTTGTTTGCCTGCTCCATATTACTAATTTTTGTACATGGTGCTGGGGGCCCGCGTTGGCCTCATGAGCTTCCCCCACAGGGAAATAACATTCATCCCTGCACAGGAGGGAGTACAGATCCCTCCCTACTTAGGGAGTCATTACAGACTTGTTCTGTAGTCCATGTAAATAAGTTAATGTTACACTGTTATGATGAGAAACCTAGGCATGAAAGTTACAAATTCTCCCCCGAACCAATATTCTTTTACTTTTGTTACTCCCGCAGCCTAACACGAATTGAGATATGTCTTAAACCTAGCTGGACACAGTACATGGTTAGGATTACTACCTAATCACCACTAGATGGGGATAAATACTGTCCTGTATTACTGATCTTTTGTAAGGTATACAAATATGTTTTGAACATTAGTACCCTATCTTATGGGTATATTATTTTGTATATGTTGTTAAAATTAGGCAATGAGGACTCGAACATACAAGAGGCTATTTTGGTGCGTTTGCTTTGGACTGAAACTGCTTACCAGCAATTTGGGCTGAGAATATATAGAGAGGAGATGTTTACTATATTGGGTGACAGGGAGAACAGTAGGAAATTGGACTTATGCAATATAAAATACTTGTTAATGATACAAAATGAGGAAATCATCACTGATATTGTCCCTTAATATTAATGGGATCCACAGCCCAGTTAAGAGATCCCGTTTGATACAGTTTATTAAAAGAGACAATCCTGAAATCATATTTTTGCAGGAGACTCGCCTGTCCTCTCCTGAGCATGAAACATTCACCAAATGGGGATTTCCCACGGTGACAGCTTCGTCTCGCAGCTCGGGTAGGAGATGGGGAGCGGCCATCCTGATCAGACGTGGGGTACCATTCGACCTCCATCAAAAGGTAATAGACCTGGAGGGACGATTCGCTACTGCAACGGGCATGCTTTATGCTCGCCCAGTTACTCTGGCATCCGTTTATTTTCCCCCGGGGACCTCAAAGAGATTGGCTCAGCCTTTTTTTGCACGGCTTTTGGAGATCCTCCAGGGGCAACTTCTGATGGGGGCAACCTGAGTACTACTCTGAACCCTGCAAGGGATGTCTCAGTCCATCTTCCTCACTGGGTTAACCTGCTTCAGAAGTACCTGCGGGGTACAGTTGCTTCTTTGGGGCTGGTAGACATTTGGCGTCACTGTTAACCCACACAGAGAGAATATACCCATATATCACCTGGACCAGGGATGGCATCTCGACTAGATTATATGTTTACCACAGCAGAACATCTAGAAACATTACGCGACGTGTGGCATGGGGCGACCATATTATCAGATCGTTCCCCAGTATATGCCAAATTTGATTTGGTCGGGGGACATAAAATAAACATCTTCCCATGTCAATCTTCACCATTCATTACTTCCTGGGTGTAAGCCGGAGGCGCGCACCCGCCACGGGACTTTTTTTTTTTTTTTTTAAAGTTTGCCTAACGGCCCCGCCCTCGAGAGCGACATCATCGCCATGCGCGAGGCGGCGTTCAGTAGTGACAACTCCTCCTCCAACTCAGTTCTGTTTCTCCCGCCCGTCGAGGCAGCACCTGTTTCGCGTGGAGCGTCAATTCAACTGCGCAGTAGACCGACTCCGATTTTCTCGCACTCGACGCCATACTCGGTAAGACTGTTCCTTTTTTCTTTTGTACGGCGCCGGGTGTTTTCTTTCTGTATTTTGACCTTGTTTGTTTCGCGTTATGTCCGGTTCTGGAGCGAAGCGTTTCTCGAAGACGGGCCGCGCCCCTATGCGTCGGTGCTCCTGTGGCCGGCATTTCCCCGTCTCGGACCGGCATGACGTTTGTCTCCGTTGCCTGGGACCCAACCATGACATGGATTCGTGCGACGCCTGTTTCTCCATGGACCGCCGTGTCCTCGAAGTCCGCGCGTTCAAGCTCGGCAAAGCCCCGCCGACCTTCGGGGGACGGCGTCGCTCAAGGGATTCTCAGGTAAGGTCTCTTGGCCTTTCCCCCGGGTCCCCTCCCGGGCCCTCTCTGGTCTGAGGAGGAGGTCTCCTCGTCTTTTCTTGCCGAGGAGGCCCTTCTGCGGTGTCGGGGGCGCGTATTGGTCCCTCCCGGGGCATGGCTGTGACCCGCCTCGGCAGTCACCTCTTGGTGCAGGCTCCCCGTGGCGAGGCCCTCGACTTTTAGGCCTGGCTGGGTGGACCCTCGGCCGCCTTCCAGCGCGTTGATTCAGCGCCATTCCAGCGCCGGTGGCGGCGCCGCTTTGATCATGCGCCCGGTGATCGAGCGGTGCTGTTGGGCCTCGGCGCGTTCCGGCGGCGCCACGATGGACAAAGCGGCGTCGTCGGCGGTGCCGCCTGCGCCTTCCGGCAGCGCCCGGCGCCCGTGGGCCTTGTCCTTCCTCCAGGCGGTGCCGGCCGCACCGTTGAGGGTAAGTTGGCTGGCCTGCTACTGGCGTGAGGAGGCAAGCGGCGCCTCCCTAGTACCGGGCGCCGTTCGCGCCCTAAGCCTCGAGGACCCCTGGGGTGGCCAGCATTGAGGTCCTGCTGGTCTCGTCCTCCTCGGGAGGCGATGATTCAGGCGTGGACCCATCCTGCTTCCCCTCTTCGAGTCTGGGTCCCCGGTGGCTAGAGGTGCCAGGCGGCGCAGCGGCCCCTCCTCTGTCCCCCTTCCGTCGTCTCTGAGGGTTCCCCGGCTGGGGGTGGCGGGAGCCCGGGGCAGGCGTGGGGTGGCGCGGGGAGGCTCCCTCTCTCGAGGCCGGTGACAGCTACCTCTCGGGTGCTGTTGCCCTCTAGGGACAGGGGCGCTGTGGTCGAGGAGGAGGCCCTCTCAGAGTCGAGGGGTTGAGGGGTAGGGGTCTGCTGCTCGGTCTTCTTTGGCCACCTCAGGGGGTGACCAGGGCAAGTGCGGAGCCTCGCCTCCCTCCAGGGTTCTAGGTGTCCTCGGCGGTTGCTGCGGACTGCCTTCTGGATCCATACAGTCCCGGCGTGCGTCACAGGAGGTTCTCCCCAGGGCTCTCCCAGGCTCCGCTTCCCAGAGTTCGTTCTGCGGCCTGGTCTGATTTCGGGATCCCTCTTTCCAGGGCTCCTTTCCCGAGATTCCAGACCCTCAGAGAAGCAGTTGCCTCAGCGGAGGTGCCCCTCTCCCATCTCTCTGCCTTCACACCCCGCTCCCAGGCCATGTCGGTCCTACGGGTCCGTTATCCTGGGAGCAGTTCAGAGGTTCTGCGGCGGCCTTCCCCTCATATGTTAGATACATGCATGAGCGGGTCTTTCGACTCTCCCCACCGCCGCAGGAATCCTCTGGGCATTCCAGTTCCCCATCATCCTCGTCTCCCTCCTCCGAGGGAGAGGAACCCCCTGCTCATCTGTCCTCCGATGCTGATTTCACAGAATATCAGCGTTTCCTATCGAGGATGGTGAGGGACCTCCGGATTTCCTACGTTCGAAGAGACAATACCAAACGGGAGACGCGTGAATTCCTTGGTGAATTCAGTGCCCAGCATCTGGTGGTACCTTCCTGGCCTATCCCCTTCCAGGAGGCGTCTATCCGGTCATGGCAGTCCCTGCCGCTTCTTCCCCAGCCCCGGCGGACTGCCAGCGTAGGTATTGTGCCCCCTTTGAGTCTCTAGGTTCCCTTCCCAACCCGTCCTCAGGTTTGGTATACCTGGATACTCCTTCTGGGCGCGTTGCCTGGCACGACCGCCCACCGATTCGGACTCTCCAGTTCGACCGTTGAGGAAGAGTGTTCTCTTCTTCTCGTGCGAGTGCATGTATTGCATCACATCAGGCTCCACCACGCTGCCTACAACCGGCATCTGTGGTCGATGATGTCCCAGCTGCTGGCATCTATGCCTGATACGAACAAACCAGACAAGCCGTTGCCCTCTCACGGTGGGCCTGGAGCTGGCAAGACACCAAGCAAGGGCATCTTATGACGCCAATGAGGTGGCTTCCAGGTCATGGGACAGCGATCTGCATCAGGCGGACGGCATGGCTTCGTCCTTCCAGGTTGTCACCCCTGGCCCGGCGTAGGGGTGATTGCCTCCGCCTCCGGGGAACCTGCCTCTCTACCAGAGCTAGGAGACTTTACAGGGGCTCCCTCCGCCTCTCATCCTCGGAGGCACCTCCTAGCTCTTCTCCCACCTAGGCTTTCTGAATAAGCCAGGGTCTTCCTTCTGTTTCTCACCAACAGAAGGCTGGGGTCTTGTTCCTCAGGGTTTGGCCTCTTCCTCCAGGGAAGAGGAGCTTGATATCACCCAGGAAGTAATGAATGGTGAAGATTGACAAGGGAAGATAGGAAAATTACGTACCTACCGTAATTCTTGATCTTCTCTTGTATCTTCACCATTCATTACTTACACCCACCCACCATCCCCTCAGTGGCCTCTTCCTGTGGCTTCTCCACCTCCCGTCTCCTTCCTCTCTCTGCATTTTTATAAAATTTAGGGAAAATTGCTTAATTTTTTCCAAAAAAAAAAACAAAAGTATAAAAAAAAAAGATCTTTCTTTGGGGGGTTCTAAAATCCAGAAAAATTACTTATCTAAGATTCATGGGCCATCTCGGATTGCATTGGCGATCGGACTGCACAACTATCTCTTGCTATTCTTATGGCAGGATACCTCTGGGGTTTTTGGCCTGGCTCAGGCTATTCAGTTTTGATCCTGCAATCCGTGTTCAGATAGTTGCCCTGAAATCTAAATCCCCCTCTATTCTTGCCTTGCAGAGCAGAGGGACCAGTCGTCCTGTTCCTTTCTCTTTAAAAAAAAAAAAAAAAAATGTGGGGAACTCTCTCCGACTGCTATAGGCATCTTGGTATCTGGGTCATGCATCTAGTCAAAAAAAAAAAAATTTTTTATCTGTAAAAAAAAAAAAAAGGAGAAATCAAACAAGAAGGCAAATGAGAAGGTAGGCTATCCTTCTGCTGTTTTGCTACTGGTTTTCTCCCTTTAAGTGTCCTCCTGGACAATTTTACAGTAGAGCTCTGCTGACCATATACAATCTTAGCCAGCCTAAGCCTTGGCGGCCTTAGCCAGTCAGTCTGAGTCCGTTCTATCTTGAAACGCCTGAGAGGCTTACATTTTCCATTTCTAAACCCCTGAGCAGCGCCTCATGCTGCTGGGGTTTTATTCTTCCTCCTCGGCTGTCCTCCAGTTAAAGGCCTTCCGGCCAGGAGCCCGAGGTGGGTGTCAAGAACAATGGCATGTTGAAGATTAGGACTATGCCTCCTGAGTCTGTCTAGCGGGTTCGGTGAACCTTCTTCAGCTCTCTATCTCCGGGATTCTTGCTTCCCTTTAGTCGAGCCTTCAGCTACAAGCTAACTATGCTCATTGGGCATTCTGGTCCCTTCAACATCCCATCTCTTCTCTTTCTTCTTCTTCTTCTATTTTCTCATTTCCTACTCATCTCTCTCTAAAAGTCGCCAGGTAAGGAGGCCCTGCTCCCCTAGGCTAGGGATGTTCTTATCTCCTCTGTCCTTCCTCCATCGGCTTATTCCTTTTCAGTTCATTCTTCCTTGCTTTGCTATCCTCGGCTATCTTGCCTCGCTATCTATATTTTCTGCTTTCACTTTTGCCTCTCGGCTCACAGAACTGAGTTGGAGGAGGAGTCGCTGTTTCAACGGGCCGCTCGCGCATGACACATGACGGCCGCTCGAGGGCGGGCCGTTAGGCAAACTTTAAAAAAAAAAAAAAAAAAAAAAAAAGCTCCCGTGGCGGGTGCGCGCCTCCGGCTTACACCCAGTAAGTAATGAATGGTGAAGATACAAGAGAAGATCAAGAATTACGGTAGGTACGTAATTTTCCTTTCTGGCACTTCAACTTGTTGCACTGGAGAGCTCCAGAGTTTAATCAAATGGTTAAAGACAGGATCCCTCAGATCCTGGGGGAGAATGGTGACCCAGATGTTTCGGCAGCGATTCAGTGGGATACCTTTAAGACAGTGTTGCATGGGGATATTATTGCTTATTCATCAAGGAAAAATAAAGAGAGAGAGGCACATCTTATTAAGCTCCAGGGGGAGTTGAAAGTACTGCAGTCTTTATATGCCCAGGGGGATGGAACTGTAAAGGTACAACTACCAACAATAAAACAAAAAATTCAAAAATACCTAGATCAGAAAGTAGAGCAACAGCTCTTTTATCTCAGACTTGCAGCACATGAGGGGGGCCCTAAAGGAGCCAGGAATCTGGCCCGTAAACTTAGAATGCATAAGGCTAGAGCCTGTGTTATGGCCATGCAAGACCCTACTACGGGGAAGCTAGAACATCACCCTAAGATCATTAGATGAGTCATGGCTGAATATTATTAGGATTTATGTAGGGCAGAGTTTGAAGACCGTAGTCAACAGATAGAGGCATACCTTAATAACTTAAAGCTTCCCAAATTGACTGCCTCCCAGATAGATATTTTGAGAGCCCCTACTACCTTGACTGAGATAGAGGGAGTGTTTCAGAGAGCTAAGACACAGAGAGCTCCAGGACCAGATGGATATCCATTTCTATAAAACTCATAAAGAAGAACTACTACCACCACTACTCCAGGCTATCAATGAGATACAGGAGGGAGGTACTCCTCTCCCCTCTTGGCAATACGCAGTTATATCTGCCATACTTAAACAAGATAAAAACCCTACCCTACCCTCATCATACAGGCCAATTTCAATGCTAAATTTTGATTACAAAATTTATATGTCTGTGCTATCACGTAGACTTGAAAACATCATGCCTTTGTTGATTAATCATGATCAGGTGGACTTTATTAAGGGATGACAGGTCCACGATGCAGTGTGACGAACACATCTACTTAAAGAGTACGCAGCAACACGTTCGATTCCCCTGGCACTCATTAGATTGGATGCGGAAAAAGCATTTGACAGGGTGGCCTGGCCATTTCTGTGGGCTACCCTGTCTAGTATTGGCTTTCCCCTGGAGATCATACAATTGCAAAATATGTATAAACACCCTCGGGCTTACTTAAAATTAGATGGCTCTATCCCTGACCCTTTTTCTCTACAGAGGGGAACTCGTCAGGGATGCCACCTCTCACCCCTGTTATTTGCTCTGTATCTCGAGCCATTAGCCCAAGCCATTAGAGCTCACCCAGAGATTGAGGGCATACCTATGGGAGGCACAAACCATAAAATTTCACCATTTGCGGACGACATCCTTCTCACTTTGTCCTCCCCAG
Source organism: Neoceratodus forsteri (assembly GCA_016271365.2). Taxonomy (NCBI): domain Eukaryota; kingdom Metazoa; phylum Chordata; order Ceratodontiformes; family Ceratodontidae; genus Neoceratodus; species Neoceratodus forsteri. Next base: position 1,020,935,186 of record CM028134.1, read on the forward strand.
ATATATCAATCCCAAGGGTCTGGGAACAACTGGAGATGTACAGTAAAATTTCAGGGTATAAAATTAACCAACAAAAAACACAGGTACTATTGTGTAACTACATCCCTTCCCCTGCTTTAAGACGTGCAGTTCCCCTTAAGTGGTATAAACAATCGATGCGGTACCTTGGGATCCATCTTACTAAAAATCAGATACTTGCAGATATTGCAAATTTTGAACCCCTAACCCAAAACATAACTGAGGACCTCACATGATGGTCACAGATACATTTGAGTTTCCTAGCTCGAATAGAAACTATTAAACAAAACATATTTCCACGGATTTTGTTCTATCTGCAGACACTCCCATTATTTCCAACACAGACATATTTTCAAGCTTAGAATAGGTTGATCTCTTGATTTATATGGCAGGGGAAACCTCCCAGGATTCGGTACTCTCTATTACAGTTATCAAAAGACAGAGGTAAGTTAAATTTACCGAATCTCCTGAATTATGCCTGTGCTTCTAAATTAAAGATCTTACTCTTCTGGGTGAACCCCAGTTGTATTATGCTCTGGAAGCAGTTTGAGATGACCTGGAATGGCATAGAAGACCTGACAGATTGTCTTGGACATCCTCCTGGTTGCATACCTCTCTCTAAATTCCCACAATATACTGCAGAGGTGTTTAAGCAGTGGCTGACTGTACTCAATAAAAGATTATTGCCCATGGAGGCACTTTTTCTGAGATCCCTTTAGGTGAATAGTGCCTTTCCACCCAATTCTTTGGATAGATCCTTAACCCAGTGGTATAAATATAATATCAAACATATTTTTCAATTATTAGGCCCACAGGGCCTTTATTCATTTGTCCAGCTCCAGGCTCAGTATAAAATACCCCAGGGCTTTTTTCATAAGCATTTGCAGCTAAAATCTTATTTGTGGCCAATGGCGGAAGCACTGGCAGCAGTGGCTGAACCCCCCCCCCACTAATAATAAAATTACTTCTATCACAGAGACAAGGTACCACTCTAGACCACGGTATCAGTCTGGCCTACCTTGCTTTGGGAGAGAAACCAGAAGACTCTACTGAGTCGATTAGAGCCCATTGGTCCTTGGAATTGGGGACTGACCTACAGGTTACTAACTGGAAGATGGCCTCCCCACTTATGCTTAAGGCCTCGGGATCCCCATATTGGAAAGAGTTTGCATGGAAATTACGATATAGATTTTTCCACAGTCGTGCTGTGGTAGATAGTTTTACAGGCGATCCTGAAGGAAAGTGCTGGAGGGGATGTGGAGCAGTACATGCAGACCAGACTCATGTATTTTGGAATTGCAGCATGCTGGGTCCTTACTGGGGGAGGCAGTGCAGGAGCTGGTGGCAATATATGAAAACCCAGGTCTTTTTTCCTCTGGGTATATACTGACAGCTACTACCCCATTTGGTTTAAAAGTAGAGAAGAATGTATACCTGCAAACTACATTGCTAATATTGGCAGCAAAAAAGGTAATAACCAGACTATGGGGAACGAATAGGCTGCCAACTAAGGAAGAGTGGTTAAACTTGACAAGATAGATATATAGGATGGAGAGGATGGCAGCCAGAGTACGGGATAGAGTGGAGGTATTTGATACAAAATGGAGAAAATGGATTATATATCAGTTAAGCACTTATTCAGACTTTGTTCCCTGAAGCTAGTCAAATCAGTACTGGAGAAATGTTAAAACGAGACTTGTCTAGCTCATGTGATTAATTAGTCCTGATGCTAGCTGGGAGTTTTTGTTTTTGTTTTTTTTTTAAAGTCCAATGTATAAATACATAAACTGAACGAATATATCTATGTAATATATGGATTGTTAAAATAATACCCCCAAAAAGCATATTAAAAAAAACCCTGTAATACACTGCTCTCTTTCCCATAATACTACCCTTCCTCAAGTGATAATAGTGTCGTTCACTGCTGATAATACTATCGTTTCAGCTTCAAACGATAGTATTATCACTGAAATTCCACAGTGCATGCGCCAGTCTCCCTGCCACACAAACACGGGTGCCATGGTGCCACGTTCCAGTCTGTGCACCCAATGTAACAACATGCAATGCCATTGGCAGACTTTCTGAGTAGGCGGGCAAACCAAATGCAAAAACATGGCGGACGTTTACTCTCGCTTAGCGAGAACAACGCGAGTTACGGCCAGTTCGTTTCTTTGCTTTTTATTTCCTCAGAAAAGTGGATTACCTGCCAAACAAACAAAGTAAGTAAACGTTAGGACTTCCAAGTTAAAGTAAAAGCTTTCATCACAAACCTGGGTCGGGCACTACTTCAATAATGTGGGTGGTCGGCCAAGTGCGAGCACATCTTCAGTGCAACAGGTGGCCAGCCCAGTTCACAGAATTAAAAAAAGCAGCACATTTTTCGAATCTGATCCATATATTACAAAAAATAGGTTACACTAAATTACTCGGCTGAAATTCCATCTCGAGGTTCTGGGGACATAGAAACCTCTCGAGCTTCGCTCTCGAGGTTATCTATGTCCCCAGAACCTCTCGATGGAATTACAGCCTTGTAATTCACTGTAACCTATCTATTATTCTATTTGTACTATGTATTGAATAATGTATAAATGTCCTTGTGCCTAATAAAAAATGTTGTTATAAAAAAAAAAAAAAACAGTATACGGAAGACAAGTGGTGCAACTTCATTAAGATACGTAGGGTTCATTGATATGGTTGTAAGGTATTTTTTACCCATTTTTCTTCAGTTGGGCCCCCCATGTTTTTTTAGAATCAACACAGGGGTGTGGTGGGGCAAAGATACCCATCTCAAATAAATTAATAAAAAAACTACATGACTATACCAGCTTAACCCTAAGTAGGGCTACTGGTGTAAGGGAGTCCGTGGATCTCCACTGATGCCCTGTGATAAACCTGTCTTGACTTTATCCTGTTTGCTGGATGACAGCCTGTCTCTTTCCAGTTGCATTTAGGATTCTAGATTCCCAAGCTTCCCCAGATCTGATTTTTACTGTTTTTTCTTTCCTCCAAAAATGAGAAATGCTGCAAATTATCTTATAAAATATAGTGTGATATCACAGGACTCAAAATTTGATATTGCAGGGCTGTCCGATGGCCAGTTAGGTAGCATGATGCACTCCCATGCTTCTGACCAGGCTTTGGGAGATGGACCCATTAGTCCGGGGTGGGGGGCCTTAGGATCGTTGCCTGCTGGGAGGAAGCGCACCAAGATCTTCATAGAACCAATCTTCTCCATAGATTCCTATTTGTGGGTCATACCCAGAGGCACTAGGATCCTGTGGGATCCAGAACTTTTCAGAGGGCTGGGTCCATTGCAGGCACCACGTGCATGATGCCAGTATGACACTGTACACCAGCCTACAGTGGCACCAGCACCAACTTCCTCAATTCTTTTTTTCCCTGCTGTCTAGTGTGCATCAGTGATGACATTGCTCACCTGCTGGGAGTCAGAACTTCACATCTTACTTCGAGAAACAGCTCTTGCAGCAGGTTACACCATTAGGACTGAAGCCGGCAGGCACCAGGACCCCACAGAAATTTTCTAGCTAGCAGTATTCAGCGGGGGACCGCCTCCAACGTCGGTCCCACCCCCGACATCAGGCATAGTACATAAGGAGGCGGTCCCCCAGAATCCCCAGTTCTTTTCCCACCGTCAACTCGCCAGCATCGGCCTCTCGTTCTCTACCTAGCGCACGATGACTTAGAACTTCAAGAGTTTCTTCAAACTGATGTCCTCTCCAACTCCTTCAGTTGAGGGACACCTTTCCAAGTGTGCCTGTGGAAAACAGATCTCTCTTAAGGATCCTGATTCCTCCTGCATGCGGTGCTTAGGCCCAGACCATGATACCAAGGCCTGCACCTTTTGCCAAGGGTTCAACAGCCGCACCAGGATCCGCGGCCAGAAGGCACTTCAGGCTTATCTGCTGGAAGAAAAACTGAAAAGGATGGACCAAGAATCTTCCTCCAGGGGCGATTCTTCTTCCAAGGCCCATAAACACTGGGAGAAAGCAAGGTCCAGATCCCCGAACCAGGCCTCGGACTCCCATAGCTCAGGCTCCACTAGATCGGACCGCTCTCCCTCCAGGGCTCGATCTCAGCCCCTTCCGGTCAAAGTCCAGGCTTCAGGTGGTTCTTCGACTCTCCAGCCCATCAAGACTTCAAGGCCCTTAGCTTCCTCCACTTCCTCTCTGGCCTCTTCCAAGTCTTCCGAACGCCATAAGTCTTCCTCATCGACCCGACGTCGGGACCCTGACTCCAGATCGGTCTCCCAGAGGTCCGGATCCACCACCAAGGAAGACCAAAGACCTGACGTCCTTGAAGTGGATGTCAGACCCGACGGCGGCCAGGCGTTTGCAGGAACAGAGGATACCAGCCAGGCACCAGATGCCGGCCGGGTGTTCACCAGACCGGAAGGCATCGGCCAAACGACCGACATTGGCCTTGCATTCTCCGAAGCTGAAGACGGCCCCCCAGTCATTGGTGGATGGACACCGGTCACAGGGATTCCACGGAGGAGGACACCACACTGCCCGAAGACCAGGCGGGTGACACTGAGGATGCCGGGCTCCCGAGGGAACTTTCGCCCACCCTGGAGACACCGCGGACCCGACGCCCGACCCCGGCGACAGGCCCGTCATCTGGCATGAATCTACAAGAAGTAAAGGATCTCTTTACTTTCTGGTGCGATATCATCAGAAAGGATGTGGTCCCTGTAAAACCTCCTGCTCCTCCTCCTTTACCTCCTACACCCCTTCCACCTAAGGGGCCAGCAGGATGACCACCAACCCCTAAGGAGCAGACTCCACCTCCTAGGGGTAGATCCAAGGACAGGAGAAGGCCTCCCTCAAGATTTCCATCAGGGTCCCCCAGCCCCAAGCGACCCAGACTTCGTCGGTAAACTCTGTCGGGGGAGGACTCCAGATCTCCTTCTCCACTCAGCATTCCATCACCTGACCTTCCCAGGTCTCCTCCGGATGATCCCTCTTTTGCTGAGATCATGAGGCACATCCAGGACAACATGGGGTGGGATGCTGAAGACCTGGACCCCGGACGACAACACCTTGCCCGTTCTCTTCGGCAGAAAGACCCAAAGCCTGTGGTAGTGCCACCCTTGGTGGACACCTTCACGGACGTCACCAAGGCTGTGTGGAAGCGTCCGCACTCCACTCCCGCTGTGCCGAAGAAGGCTGACCGCCTGTACAAGGCCCCAAGAGAGGACTAGTTCTTGGCTCAACAACCTCTGGCAGACTCCCTGGTCATTACGGCCTCGCACGACCAGTCCCTAAGACCGTAACATATGAGCACACAGCCACCGGACCAGGAATCCAAGCAATTGGATGCCCTGGGGAGGCGCACGTATGCGGCTGCTACATGCGCCATCAGGCCCCTGAACTACCTAACCCACATGATACAGTTTCAGAACGCCCCGTGGCAACAGGGCCAGGACCTAGTCGATAAACTTCCGGATGGCGATCAGAAGGCAGAGCTCCTAAACCTTCTCCGTACTGGGTCTGATGTGGGTACCCAAGTACCACGAGCCACATACGATTCTGTGGACTCGTCTGCCAGAGCCGCAGCTTCAGGCATTTGTCTCCGGAGACACTCTTGGCTCCGTGTCTCTGGCTTCACCCCAGATGTACAGAAGAACATTCTTGACGTCCCCTACAGTGGCGAAGTAGTCTTTGGTGGTCCCTTGGAGAAGGTTATCACCAAACTCCAGGACGCTGGGAAGGCAGTCTGGTCTGTACAGGCCATGTACAGATCCAGGCCTGGTTCTTTTCGTAGGAACCAGAACCATTTTCACAGCCGGCAACAAAGGCAGCAGCCACATTCCGGCCAGCAACAAAGGGGCACCTTTCAGCGAAAAGCCCAGGCTAAGTCGTCCCCAAGCAGAGGCCAACACTACACCAAACTGGCCCAGCCTGCAGGGACCAGTGCTGCCACAGCATGACTCATTCCTGGCCCCTGCCCCTCCTCTGGATCAACGGCACAAAAGGTCAGGGGTCGCATCGCTCGCCACTTTTTTGGGTGGCAGTCGATTACCACTGACCGGTGGGTTCTCCAGCTAATCAAGAAAGGCCATTTCATAGAATTTCTCGACCACCCACTGGCAAGACCTCCCCTGCTTTCCCGTTACTCTGGTCAGCATGCCCTGCTTATACAGCAGGAGGTGCTCACGCTTCTCGGAAAAGAAGCTATAGAGCACGTTCCAAGGAACCAGAGGGGCGCAGGATATTATTCTCACTTCTTTCTGGTTCCAAAGAAAACAGGAAACCTCCGTCCGATACTGGACCTCAGTGATCTGAACGAGTCGGTCCTGTACAAACGCTTCCACATGGTGACCGTCCCAGGTCCGATTCCCATGCTCAAGCAGGACAACCTTTCTAGCATCCCTAGGACATGCAGGCCGCTTGCCTGCATATACCCATTGCTCAAGCACACAGGAAGTTTCTGCACTTCGAGTTTCAGGGCCACCACTATCAGTTCCAAGCCCTCCCCTTCGGACTGTCATCGGCACCTCGGGTATTCACGAAGTGCATGGTGGTCGTAGCGGCGAGACTGAGGAGACAAGGCGACTACGTGTTCCCCTACTTGGATGACTGGCTTCTCATGGCGCCCTCTCAGGAGGCCCTGATGTCCGCCATTCATTATACTCGGTCTCTGTTCAAGATGTTGGGCATCATTATCAATCAAGAGATGTCACTCCTGGTCCTGTCTCAGACTCTGCAGTTCATAGGAGCAGTTCTGTACACCGTCCAGGGGAAAGCTTTCCTTCCCCAGGACAGAGCGGAACACATCAGATCCCTCATCAGGGACATTTTGGCAAAGAAGACCGTTCCTGCCAGATTGGTCCTTTGCCTGCTCGGACACATGGCTGCGGCTATTGCAACAGTCCCCCTAGCCCGTCTCCACATGTGGGTGATCCAGTGGTTGTTACGGGCCCAATGGGATCAAAAGCAAGACCATTTGCAGCTCCCAATCCGGATCATGAAGGCTGTAATCCGGGAGTGGCAATGGTGGCTAGATCTGAAGAATTTATTGGCGGGAGTCACCTTCACTGCGCCGTCTCCGATTGCGATGCTCTCTCCACGGATGCCTCAGGGCTCAGATGGGGAGCACACCTCGATGGTGTCCGGTCTCAGGACCTGTGGACAGCCCAAGAGACTCATCTCCACATAAATATCCTGGAAATGAGAGCCGTTCTTTACGCACTGCAGGCCTTCCAGTCGGAGATCCCATCGGGTACCCTTCTGTTAGAAACGGAAAATTCTGCGGTTATGTATTACCTCAACAAACAAAGAGGCACCCATTCCTACCCGTTTGCAGGTAGACCATGAGGGTGTGGGATTGGGTTTTACAACAAGGCGCAAACCTCATTGCCGTTCATGTCCCAGGAGTGGATAACGTCATCGCAGATGGCCTGAGCCGCTGTCAGGCCAGAGTCCACGAGTGGGAACTACTTCAGGAGGTAGCAGAGGATCTGTTTCGCAGATGGGGTACACCAGAGTTGGACCTTTTTGCGTCCCCATCCAACGCAAAACTGCCCAATTCAAACAACATGAAGTCTTGCTGTATTCTGACAGTAGCAGTGAGTCCCAACCTTCGAACTGCCCCGGAGATGAAAGAGTTAACTTTCCATGCCAGGCATGGAACGCTGAGCTCGAGCTTGGTTGAGACTCTGTCTGTTGCTGTTTGAACTCAAACCATCAGATTCTTTACTCCGCCTTACTGAACAGTCGCTCCGGAGATTTCTCCTTCTGCTCGGTTCAATTTGTCAGTTAAAGTACCGTTTTTCTCGGTTTTCGACCGAATTTAAACCACAACCGGTTGGTTCAGTCTCTGTCTGAGGTATTCGTGAGTACTAGATAGGTTTATATTGTTTCTGTTCTGTGTGGAACTTGTAAACGGTTCATCGGTTCGGTTTGAACCGATCAAGTTGCTAAAAAATCTTTATTTTACATTTTAGAGTGTGGTTATCGGTTCTAAAAAAAAAAACGGATTTCATAACGTTTTTCCACGACCAGACACGTGTCAGGAACCGATAAGAGGTCTTGCCTGGCAGATTGCCATTAAAGAGGGTAAGTTTGGTTAGGACTGGCACAGTGTCTGAGAAACCCAAAAGAAAAACCCGGGCCCACTGGGTTTCAACACTGCAGTGTGTATGGAAGTCTTTGCCAAGGCTGATCCCACACCACCTGTGTTTATTGTCTGGGTTTGACCACCTCAATGCAGACTGCCAGATTTGTAAAATTTTCCTGCAGCTACCCTAGAAAAGCGAGTTGGTAGGCTCAGGAAAGGGAGGCCAAAAAGTCCGCTAGAACCAGATGGCCAGCCGGTTGGTTAAACCCGAACCAGAAGAGCCCTCCTGACCAGGCGAGACTTATGCAAAAGGAGATCCGATTCTGAGGAGTCAGTTCCAGCTAAGAGAACAAGAAGGAAAAATCAGCTGGTGTGGGTCCAAAACTTTCTTCTCAACCGCTGAAGAGATAGCCAAAGCGATAAAAATTGTGCAGTCGCTTTCCTAGTTCCGACGAACCGGCACCATCGGAGGCGCTAGGTTGCGACGGTTCCACGGTTCAAAGTATGATTTAGAAATTTTATGAACGGAGGAGGAGGAAGAAGAATATGAGGAAAGTGAATGTAGCTTTGAAAGTCTGGATGTACCCATTGACCGGACATCTCCCAGACAGACCTTCAGGAGTGTCTCCTCCTTGGCTTGAGTCCCCTCCCATTTCATGTTTTATAAAAGTGGCTGAAACCCTCCAGCTTCCTAGAGGAAGCTGTGGATGACTCAGGAGAGCCTGACTCTGTGGAAATGATGGATATCCCAGAGTCTAGGAGGCTGTCTGTTCCTTACACAAATCTTTTGGGAAACAGACATTTAAGATTTAAAGACTCCTAACACTATACCTCCTGTGGATAAAAGAATGGACAAGAGGTATACACTGTCAGGCTCAGATACGGGTTCCTTACACACAATGCAGCATGCTGGGGGTAGTGCAGGCTGCAGCCTGTGACAAAGCAAATATTCCTTGGCTTCACACCCCAGACAAGGACTTCAGGAGGATTGATGCCATGGCAAGAAACAATACATGGCAGCATCCTTGGGACTCAGACAGGCCAATTATATGGCTTATACTGCTAGGTATCAGAAATCCAGATGGGACACTGTCATGGCTTTAGCAAAATAGGTCCCTGGCCAGCTTGCCAAGGAGTGGAGCAGGTGGCTGCTGATGGTATTGAGGCATCCAGGTGCAATTCCATGCTGCAGTGGACTCAAATGATGTCATCAAGAGTCATGGCTACATCTATGGCACCATGAATGGCTTGGCTCAGATGTACTAGCCTGTCACAGGATACCCAGACTAAGTCCATGGATTTTCCTGTTGTGGGTAATTCTCTGTTTGAGGGCAAACAGAAATTACATGAAAAAATAGACAGTATAGGACCACCTATAGGAGTGCCCAGGCCAAGGAAAGACAGGCCATCTCGGAGGCAGCATCCCAGGGGCAGGGGCAGGCCTTTTCACAGGCCTTTCTACCAGGCCCAGGCCTCCTCTTCTGCCTATACTCAGAGGGGGTTCTTTAGAGGGAGAGGCAGAAGGGGTACCAGCAGGCCTGCTTCCATCCCTCAGCCTAATCCCCTTGCCAAACAGGCACCCTGATGGGTTTGCCAGGGCCGATTCTCCACCACCTGTAGGGGGCAGGCTGGCTTACTTTGTCCAGGACTGGATGTCTTTAACATCAGACAAATGGGTCCTGGAAGTAGTAAGCCAGGGACTGGTTCTCAGCTCCAAAAAATTTCCAAAGCTGAGAGCCAGATCTTTTCCACCTGCAAATCCCTCAGAGGCACTTGCCTTAGAGGCAGAGGTCTCTTCCCTTCTGGCTCTCAGAACTGTGGGTAGGTTCATCCTACACCAGGGCAAGTTGTACTCCAGGTACTTCCTTACCCCAAAAAGACAGGAGAATCGGCTCATCCTGGATCTCAGATATTTAAACAAGCACCTTTTTAAAGCAAAATTCAAAATGGTGACTCTGGGAATAATTCTACCCTCTCTAAGGCCAGGGGACTGGCTGGTGTCCCTGGACCTCAAGGATGCCTACTTCCATATTCTTATCAAAAGCTCCCATCGAAAGTACTTCAGGTTCGAGGCTGCCCTCAGGCCATTACCAGTTCAGACAATGCCTGCGGACTAACCTCTGCTCCAAGGTGTTCACAAAATGTCTGGCAGTAGTGGTTTGCTTCTCTGAGCGGCAAGGATTGCCATCTTCCCATACCTAGACGCTGGCTCATAGTAGGCCAGTCCTCAGACCAGGTCAAGTTATACTTACAGGTAATTCAGCAACTGCTCACTTCTCTGGTTTTCCTTCTGAATCTGTCAAAGTCAGTTCTAGAGCGGTTCAGCTCCTCACCTTCCATAGGTGCAGAGCTAGATACAGAAAAGGGCCAGAGAACCTTCCTTCCCTGGACAGGACAGGACCCTTATCCTCTGGCCTCCTCTTTCACCACAGGTGTCTCGACCAGCAAGGCATTTCTGCAGCTCCTGGGGCACATGGCTGCTTCTACAGCAGTAGTGCAGGAGCAAGATTTCAGATGAGGGACATTCAGTTCCGTTTGAGGCCTTCTGTCTCAGAAAAGGACCCTCTGACCAAACTGATCCCAGTGACTCGAACCTTGATCCAGGCCTTGCACTGGTGGCAGGATCTGAACAATCTGAGACAAGGAGTTCCCTTTGTCCTCAGTCTCACTCTCTAATCCCTTTTCAGATGCCTCCCCTCTTGGGGTGGGGGCTCACTTGGGTGACCTGACCACCCAAGGGTTGTAGTCCCCCTCAGGAATCTCTGCTCCACATCAATCTGTTGAGCTCAGAGCAGTTTTCTAGCACTTCAAGTATTTTCAAGTCTGTTCAGAACAAAGTTATTCCGAATCGGAACAGACAATACCCCTAATGGTACATCAACAAACAAGGAGGCACTCGGTCTCTGACCTTGTGCAGAAGCGTTGAAGTTGTGGTCCCTGGCCTATTCTCTGAACACCTCCCTACACGGCAGTACACCTCCCAGGCAAGGACAATGTCCTGGCAGATGCTCTCAGCCAGGATATCTCAGGGCCATCAGAATGGTCACTGGATCCCTTGATCTTGAGGTGATATTCTCCAGATGGGGCACCCACAGGTAGATCTTTCAGCCCCAGACAATCTGCTTCCCCTTTTTGCTGCAGGCCCCCAGTGTTGGGCTCAGTCCCCCTGGATGCCCTTAGTTCTCAATTGGGAAGGAAGATCTTCCTGGACATAGAGTCTCCACCACTCATTTCACACTGGCGGGTTAAGCGCCGGAGCACTAGGACCCATTGAGAACAAACTTTTGCTGGAGAGTAAGCACGAGATGGCGCCGCGAGCAGCGACGCCGCGCAGCTGCTGTCGGCAATCACTATCTCAGTGACGACCCTCCAACCGCCTCAGTTCCTTTTCTGCCGCTGTCGAGATGGCGCTTCAGTGACAACGTCGCTCGCCTGTAAAGTCAAACTTCAAACTAGCGCATAATTTTCCAGTTTATTTTTGTAACATTATCACGATAGTAGTATCGCTAATTTTATTCTATTTTCGTTAAATTTTTCTAATATTTTAAATTTAACTTACTTGAAGAAATCTCGGCCCTGCTGGACGAGATCGACCATGAGCAGGTCAGGTGGCGGTGGGGAGACTTCTTGTAAGCTGTTCAGTCAGCGGGCTGGGTCGATCGCATCCTTCTCCTCAGCGGGGTTCCGACAGCGGTCAGTCCGATGCGGGGATGGTGGTCCCCCATTGGCATAAAATAAGCGTCGCATTCTGGACACGTTAAGCCTCGAGCTCTTCCTCGGCCCACAGGTCAAAGAAGAGAGGCATCACTGGAAGTCGCCCTCTGGTATATCTCTGGCGTCGGCGATCGGGTTATCAGTAGCTAGTTGCGGTCTCCTTCTTGAATCGCACAACTTCCGGTGACACGTAGTCCCTCGACATCGGGCCTCCACCTATAGGTAGGGCTCCAGATGAGCAGTTTCATCAGTGGGCGCTCTTATGGGCGATGGGCTCGAGGTTGGTTCTTCTGACTGGCTCCGGTTGCCACGGGCCCTCGGGCTCCTCCGGCGATCAGGCCAGGCGATTGGACCTTCCTGAGTCGCGCAGCGTAACTAACCGGTGCGCCGCATATCAGCGCAAAGTGTTCCCCCCACATGGCCTCGCATGAAAGACCACTCCGATGCCTTATCTCCTGTTTTCCTTCTCTAGCTTTCCAGGTTCCTGGGGCGTTCCAGCGCCTTCGCGGGTCTGTTGGCTTGTCGGCGTTCTCGATTGCCGCTAGGCTTCTGCCGGTGCTGTCGCGGCGCCGGAGTGGTCGATGGCGCCACCCTGCGGCGCCATTAGGTGCAAGCGGCGCGCGTCAGCGGCGCCGCAGTCAGCTTCGGCGCCATAGGCATTGGCGGTGCTGTCGGCAGCGCCGTGTGCTCTCAGCGCCGCCTGGCCGCGCTGCGGTGCGCGTGCCTCTTTGGCGCCGTGCCCTCCAGCGGTGCCGTTTTCAACCCGTTTTGCCTTCCCGGCGCTGGGGGCCTCAGGGACTCTCCTTCTTTCTCTTCTTTCCTCCTCTCTAATTTCACTCCTTTCCTGTCCAAACAGTCCTTCCTGGACCATCAGGAGATGATGTTGAGCCTGACCCAGACCTTGGGTTGGGTGATGAAGTGGAGAAACAGGATCTTTCTTTGCTACAGAGCCTGTGGTGAGGACCTGTCCTTTAAGTCTCTGTTGAAGAACCTGAGATCCACTCTTTCTCTCAGACTACAGACATCGATCCTGGGAAGATATCAAGACTCCAGTATCTTCATGCTTGAGCTCTGATTTGACTCCTCCGATCCAGCCTTCCTTAGAGGCGCTGTCTCAAATGAATTTGGAATAATCCTGCTCTTATTCCCTCAGTGGCTAAATCCATTGATAAGTATTCAGCTCCCAAGGATCGTCCCATTTGGCATCCCAAGCCTCTGGGATCCTATTGTAGTCCTGGCAGAGAAAATGACAAGGTCGTTCTTCCTCAAACTACACAGTCTCGACCTATTAACAAAGAGTCTCGTAGATTGATACATTAGGTAAAGAGTCTTTGCTGCCTCCACTCTAAGTGTCGTGTGACCAGTTATCAAGGCTATTTTCTCAGTATGAGTATATCCTGTGGCACTCTATGAAAAGAATGGTTGAAGCTCTTGATTCGGACTCAAGTCAGAGCTTCTTCTGACCGTTATTAGAGGTATTGAGTCCAATAACCAACAGGTCAAAGCCGCCATGGATGTTTTCACACTGCTTCTCGCTCAGCAGCCCAGAGGTATTTGTACTCAGCACCATTCCTGGCTGCATTACTTGGCTTCACCGAATGATGCTCAGCAGCAGGTAATGGCGCTGCCTTTTGTTAGCTCCTGTCTTTGGCCCTCAGGTGGAGCAACCTTAGAAGCCACTCGAAGACTAGATCGGCCATGAGTTGGCCGAACCTCCGCCTACCCCCTACCGAGGGGGCATGTGAACAGGCGTCAGTTTCATAATGTCGTCAGTCCTTTGAGGCAGAGGCAGAGGAAGCTTCCGCAAAGCCAACCTGCCCAACCTCAAAGAGGACGCATAGAAAGCGCGAGGGCCTAAAGCCCCAAGCGCACCTTATAATTGCTGGCCCAAGTTCCATCCACATTGCCCGAGGTGGAACTTTCTCCTCTGGTGGGAGGTGCGTCTGATGTACTTCTACAACCAGTGGAGGTCCATAACCCGGACAAATGGGTCCTTCGGATAATTCGAAGTTATTCTCTCAATTTCTTGGAAACCCCGTTGTCCTCCCAGACGACAACCCAGGTTGTCTGTCTCTCAGTCAGACCTCCTCACCGCCGAGATCCAGGGCCTTCTAAACAACAGGGCAATAGAACTGGTGCCCCGCCATCTGCGAAACACAGGGTTCTACTCCCATTACTTTCTGGTTCCAAAGAAATCTGGGGGAATGCGCCCCATTCTAGACCTCAGAAAGTTAAACAAATTTCTCCCCAGGGAGAAATTCAAAATGATTTCCCTAGGTACCCTGTTACCCTTGCTGCATCAACACGACTGGCTGGCCTCCCTGGATATGCAGGGCCTTCCGTATCCCATCCACCCGACCCACCATAAGTTCCTCAGGTTTGTAGCTTTGGGTCAGCATTATCAGTTCAGAGTCCTGCCTTTTGGGCTATCCTCGGCGCCGCAAGTTTTTACAAAGTGTTGTGCAGTTCGCTCGCATCTCAGGAAGATCGGACTCCAGGTGTTTCCCTACCTGGATGATTGGCTTCTAGCAAGCCCTTCCAGCCAAGAGACTTTGAAGCATGCAAACGACTTCTGTCTTCTACGTCCATGGGATTTCTGCTGAATTTGAAAAATCACAACTGCAGCCCTCCCAGAGGCTCCTTTTCATAGGGACGCTTCTAGACACCTCTTCCGTGAAGGCTTTCCTTCCAGAGGACAGAGACTCGATATCTTGGATGGCCCGTTACATCGGAGAGACCAATCGGTTACAGCTCTCTTGATACAACGCATGTTGGGTCTCATGGCGTCCCTCGGTGTTCACTGTACCCCTGGCCCGGTTGCACATGAGAACCACCCAGTGGATGCTCTCCACTCAGTGGTCTCCGACCTCTCACCCCCAGTCTTATCCCATCAAGGTGACGGAGCCCCTTTGAAGGTCTCTCACCTGGAAGGGTTCCCCTTTGCTCCTCCGGATCATCAGATCTCCATCACCACAGACGCATCGCTAATGGGATGGGGAGCTCACTGTCACTCCCTCCACACTCAAGGTGTGTGGACTCAGTTCGAAACTCATCTCCACATAAATGTCCTGGAGATGAGAGCAGTCCCTATGCGATCCGAGCTCTGAAGGATATCCTTTGTCACAAGAACATTCTCCTTCAAACGGACAACAAAGCTGTGATGTATTACATCAACAAACAAGCGGTGCTCGTTCTTATCCCTTTGCAGGAAGCAGTGAGGGTGGGAGTGGTGCTTGGGCACAAGTCTCTGATTCAAGCGGTTTATCTGCCAGGTATACAAAGCGACCTAGCAGATCACCTCAGCAGAACGAGGCAGACCCTCCACGAGTGGTCTCTCGATCCAGCCGTAGCTCGGTCACTGTTGAGAAGAGTGGGACTCCAGACCTGGACCTTTGCATCCCCACTCAACGCAAAACTGCCTCTCTTCTGCTCCAGAAATCCAGGGCCTGGCATTTTCTGTCAGGATGCGTTCAGGCTGCGGTGGACAAAACGCTTTCTTTACGCCTTTGCACCGCTTCCTCTAATCCAGAGAGGAGTACTCAAGTTCGAGTCTCGGGACCAAAATGATTCTCATTGCTCCCTCCTGGCCTCGGCAACTATGGTTTCCTCTACTCAACAGTATGTTGGCAGCCTCTCCGAGACCACTTCCCTTGCAAATCAATCTTTTGACTCAGGGTTCATTGGTCCATCCCAACCTGAAATCACTTCACCTTCATGCTTGGCTCCTGAAGAGGTAGAAGTGAATCGGTTCAACGTCTCTGTAGAGTCTCAGACATCCTTCTGGCTGCTCGAAGCCAGCCACCCAAGCGTACGCTTCCAAATGGAAGCGTTTCTCTCTCTATGCAGCATCCTCCTTGAATCCTTTTCCTGTCCTCCTGACAAGGTTCTGGAGTATCTTTTGGACCTATCAAACTCAGGTCTCCAGTACTCCACAGTTAAAGTTCGCCTTAGTGCCATCTCAGCGTTCCATGAGCCGGTTTCTTCCTTGACTCTGTCTCAGTTACCTGTGGTGAAGAGATTTCTTAAGGGGATTCTTCATACCAGACCCCCTGTTAAGCGTCCAGTTGCAGCCTGGGACATTAACCTGGTGCTGGACATGCTCACTCGGAAGCCTTTCGAACCCCTAGCTACCTGTGAGCTAAATTTCTTACCTGGAAGACTGCCTTCCTGGTGGCCATTACCTCAGCCGCAGAGGTCTCTGAGATACATGCCTGATTACGGACCCTCCATACTGTATTCCATAAAGACAAGGTAGTTCTCATTACTCATCCTAAATTTCTTCCAAAGGTTGTGTCAAATTCCATCTAAACCAACTCTGGTACTTCCTCTTACCTATCTAATTTCCAAAATGAAGGGGCAGTCTCTTCATTCCTTGGATGTTAAGAGAGCCTTCGGTTCTATTTAGATAGAACCAAGAATTTCGTAAGACTCAGCAACTGTTTGTTTCTTTCAGCGACACCGGCTGGGTCAACCTGTCGCTATCAGATGCATCTCATCATGGTTAGTGGCATGCCTTGACATTGCTATTCCATGGCTCAAGTTAAATTAGAAGGTAGGTGTGCGCTCACTCTACTAGGGCGATCACGGCATCCTAGCGGAAGTGCCAATGTTCAGTGCTGATATCTGCAACGCCGCCACCTGGAGCTCAGTGCATACCGTTAAGCATTATGCACTGGATGTTCATGAAGGCGGCATTCCGCATTTTGGCAGAACTATCTTAATGGACTTCTATCTTGAGTCCGCGTGAGCTCTGGCTCTCCTGCACGCCCTTTTGGGGATTATCAACGGTACTCTCCCACTGGTGTGAATGAGTGGTGGAGACTTATGTCCAGGAAGATATGAAAATTACATTCCTACCGTAATTCTTGATCTTCTTGGACGAGTCTCACATCCTACCTCCTCTCCATCCCCGAGCTCACCGCTGTGTTGGTCTTCACTCCTCAAATCTTTAGGCCGTGAAGACTTCTTTGCTGACCCTTCTTACGGGTCGTACGGACTGTCTTATGTCCATTTTTTAGGTTAGATTTACTCTTTCGTTAGTTGCGGCTGCACCTCCTTGGTAAAAAGGTACTGAGGTAGGTTGGAGGTGGCCGAGATAGTGATTTCCGCTCGAGCCGCTGCTCGCGGCGCCATTCCCCGCAGCGCCATCTCTCTCGCCGACCCTCCAGCAAAAAGTTTGCTCCCGATGGGTCCTAGTGCCTCCGGCGCTAATCCCACTAGTGTGAATGAGTGGTGGAGACTCGTCCAAGAAGATCAAGAATTACGGTAGGTACGTAATTTTCATTTCCTGTATGCTTCCCCCCCCTTCCCTCTCCTGTTCAAAGTGCTAGTCAAAGTCAGGTCTCAACCCTGCAAGGTGATCCTGATTGCTCCTGACTGGGCCAGACAGCCCTGGTACCCTCTCCTATTGTCCTTATCAGTCCATCTTCCCCTGGCTTTTCCCAGGAATTACAACCTGTTAACTTGTGCTCAGGGGACGGTTTGGTACCCGAATCTCAAGCCTCTCAATCTCAAGGCCTGGCTCTTGAAGAGTTAGAGTTTGCTCATTTACCTCTCCCAAGGTGTTATGGATATTCTGAAGGCTTCTAAGAAGCCTTCCACAAAACTCACTTACAATTCCAAGTGGAAAAGATTTTCCATATGGTGCTCTGGGAAGCATATTTCACCAGTCCACTGATCTGCCCACAGTACTTGACTACATGGTTCATCTCTCAATAGCTTGGGTCTCAGACCAGCTACACTAGGGTGCACCTGGCAGCGGTTTCTGCTTTCATTTCAGCAGGTAAGCCCTCTTCCCTTTCAGCTCACCCTGTTTTCTCCAAGTTTTTCAAGGGATTGCTTCATACCAATCCTCCATTCAGGGATCCTGCCCCTGCTTGGGATCTTAATGTTTGCATTGCACAGCTTATGCAACCCCCCTTTGAGCCTTTGTACTTAGCAGAGCTTAAGTACCTGACTTGGAAAACTGTGTTTCTAGTGGCCATCACTTCTGCCAGGCGCATAAGTGAGTTGCAAGCCCTGTCAGTGGAGCCTGACTTTATCTCCTTCCATAAGGATAAGGTGGTTCTAAGGACTAACAGGAAGTTTTTGCCTAAGGTGGTTTCAGGCTTCCACCTTAACCAATCTATGTCTCTTCCCGTGTACTTCACTGACCATTCCTCCTCTGGTGAGAGGAGGCTACACGCCTAGATGTGAAAAGAGCCCTTAGCTACTATATAGAAACGCACCAAGGGTCATAGGTTTGGCGCCTCAAACTGTTCCTCACTTATGGTGAGGTAGGCAAGGAAACCTGCCACTAAAAGATCCATTGCAAGGTGGATTGTCTCTTGCATCAATTTTGCTATGAAAAATTAGGTAAGGTTCCACCCTCAGGCCTGAGGGCTCACTCTACCAGAGGTACAGTTGCTTCCTGGCTGCTGCAGGGATATTCCTATTCTAGAAATATGTCAAGCAGCTACCTGGAAAACAGTTCACACTTTCACCAAGCATTACTCCCTGGACATCCAGGCTAGGAGTGATGCTCGGTTTAACACAGCTTTAGCTTCAGAGCCTGTTTCTAAGTAGGTTCTGTCCCTCCTCCATGGAGGTACTGTTGTAGTCTGCTACTGTCAGAATACAGCAAGACTTCATGTTGTTTGAAGAAAAATTACTCACCATAGTAATGTTGTTTCTTCTAATGGAGTCTTGCTGTATTCATCCCCTCGCCTTCCCTCTCAGAACCTTTGTTTTGGGATGTGGGTGGGCGTGGCAGTGTTGGCACTCAGGAGGTGCCCACCCTTTTTTGTTATCACCCTTTCTTTGGGTGAGTGGGTGGTGTGTTATTTCATTTTTGGGTCTCCTGACTTGAGTCTTTGTTTTGAGATCAAAAATTTGTTATTATGTTAGTAGCCAGTTGGCTAGTGTAGGTTTACAGCTTCCACACAGGACCTCAGTGAGTTTAGCTCGTAAAGATCTGACGGTTTTAGTTCAAACAGCAACAGACAGAGTCTCAACCCGAGCTCGAGCTCAGCGTTCCATGCCTGGCATGGAAAGTTAACTCTTTCATCTCCGGGGCAGTTCGAAGGTTGGGACTCACTGCTACTGTCAGAATACAGCAAGACTCCATTAGAAGAAACAACATTACTATGGTTAGTAATTTTTTCTTTTTGCTCACTAGATCCAGGGCCTGGTGTTTTCTGGCGAGACGCGTTGTCCCTCTCCTGAGTGAGCAGATTCCTCTGTGCTCCCCCCCCTTTCCGTTGATCCAGAGGGTTCTTCTGAAACTTCGCAAGGAGCAAGCGATGCTGGTATTTATCGCACCGTTTTGGCCCAGGCAGATCTGGTTCCCTCTACTACAGCAGCTGTCCTGGGAACCTCCAGTGCCTCTGCTAATCAACTTCCACTTGCAGTCTCAGGAGGTGGGTTCCTTGGTCCATCCGGACCTTCATTTGCTGAACCTGCATGCTTGGCTCCTAGAGACATAGCCATGATGCGATACGGGGTCTCGCAAGAGGTAGCTGACATTCTTGCTGCTGCTAGGAAACTGGCTACCCATGCTACTTATGTCATGAAGTGGCATAGATTTTGTATATGGGTTCAAGCACGCGGTTTTTCGCCTATGGATTGTCCAAAAAAGTTTGGTCTTGGACTACCTCCTGTCCCTTTTTCAGACAGGCTTAGCCTACTCCTTGATTAAGATACACCTGTGTGCCATCTCAGCCTATCACTTTCCTATAGGCCAACACACTATATCTCGGACACGACACGACACGAGCCTTCCTGAAAGGTGTTCTCCACCTTAGACCTCCGATTAAGGATCCGATTCCGCCATATGATCTACCCTCTGTCCTAGAGCAGCTTACGCTGCCACCCTTTGAACCAGCCACGGACTGCAAGCTATGTCTTCTTACTTGGAAGACGTTGTTTTTAGTTGCAGTCACCTCGGCCAGAAGAATTTCTGAACTTCATGCACTTATGTGCAAAGAACCTTATTTGGTTTTTCACCAAGACAGGGTATCCCTACGGACTAATCCTAAGTTTCTGCCTAAGGTGGTCTCAGCTCTCACCCTTAATCGGGACATCAATCTACCAATGTATTTCCCCAAGTACTCTAGTCGAGGAGAGGCCCTGTTGCACACTTTAGATGTGCATAGGTGTCTCCGATACTACCTGACCAGAACCAAACATCACTAAAATTGGACCAGCTTTTTGTCTCCTTTTCCCACAGGATGATGGGAGCTCCTGTTTCCAAACAGTCGCTGTCCAGGTGGCTCATTCAGTGTATCATGTTCTGTTACCAGAAGCGCAACAATCCCTTACCGAGCACGGTTAAGGGTCATTCCACAAGGGGGGTGGCTACCTCCTTTGCGGCCGTAAAGAATGTGTCCACCTCGGCCATTTGTGCTGCAGCTACTTGGAGCTCCGTGCACACTTTCATCAGGCATTATAGCCTGGATATTGCATCGACGCGAAGAGCAGGTTTTGGTCTAGCAGTCCTTCAAGGACTTCTGTCCTAGGTTTACTTTCTGTTAAGGATCTCTACCTTCCCTCCTCCCAATGGTGTGGGATTTCCATTAGTGCTTGGGAATCAGTCCTAATGGTGTTACCTGCTGCAAGAGCTGTATCTCGAAGTAAGATAGTACAGTTACGTAAGAACTTACCGTAACAGTAGATCTTCGAGAACAGCTCTTGCAGCAGGTACTTTCCCTCCCACCATCCCCGCTGGAGGTAGATTCTAATATCCTTCTCCTAGGATCAGTGTTCTCAGCATCTTTGATTGCCATTTGATGGCGGATCCTCAGTCTCCTTTTCTGATGTCATCCAGCAGCTGGGAATCTCTGGCGGGAGAACTGGGGATTCTGGGGGACCGCCTCCTTATGTACTGTGCCTGACGTCGGGGGCGGGACCCCGCAGAATACTGCTAGCTAGAAAATTTCTGTGTGGTCCTGGCACCTGCCGGCTTCAGTCCTAATGGTATAACCTGCTGCAAGAGCTGTTCTCGAAGATCTACTGTTACGGTAAGTTCTTACGTAACTGTACTATCTGTATGACAACATTCAATTCTCTCAAGTTTTAGTGTTCAGAGTTTAATTTTCTGTCAGTTTAATATTTTTTCTCCTTAACTGTGCTAGGATTCCTCTCAGCCTTGCCGCAGCGGTTGACTACCTAGATGTTAGGGAGTCTTCCTTCAATGGTTGCTGTCATGGCAACAGGGCTGTGTCTGTTCAACACCTCCCATGGGTGGTTGCCCTTACTATGTGAAGTCCGGTGCCTGGGAGGGGTAACAGTCCTCCTGGATGCACAAACATGCGGTCCAGATTCCACTCATGCTTGGCATTGGGATCTATACCACTGTGCCTTGGCCTTCTTCTTTTTTCTCGTAGAGAAAGCAAAAATTGCTCCATTTGAGGTCACCTATGGCGGGTCTGGTTTGAGGCAATCAACGTTGCTAGCCCAGGGGTCCCCATCGCCATCTCAGGAGGCAGTATAGCGCAGTGGGTTAAGGCTCTGAGCTGCAGATCTGGAGACCTGGGTTTCAATCCCACAGTCGCCTAAGTGCATACTGTGTGATCCTGAGCAAGTCGCTTAACTTCCTTGTGCTCCCAGGTCGCATCTGGAAATAGCTTCAGCTTAGTGTGCTACTTCTGGCTAAACAATGTTCCCTTTCCCTGCCCCAGACATTGGGGTTTTCAAGGCCTACGGCATTGGTGTCTGCCATGGGTCTTTTCAGTGTCTAGAGAGGTTCCAGTGAGCAGTTCTTCCTACACGCAGCTCTTTGAAACAGTGGGTGCAGCATCTGGTTCCAGTGGCGCCACTGTTGGTGCTGGCTCCTTGCCATTCGGGACCAGTGGGACTGGTGCCATTGGCAGTACTACTAGGCCCTGTAGATGTCCCTTTGGCAAGTCCAGTCTCCAGGCTGCCTGCGGGGCTGCCAGTGCCTGTCATTCTTGTGGTGTCATCTTCATCCTGTCAGGAGATGGGGGCAGCCACGGTGTCCGTCACTTTGGTGCTGGTTGGGTCATCGATGCCATACATGGTGCCAGATTTGGGCCCTCAAGGGCCAGAAACAGCACAGTGTGCGTTGTGTTTGGTGACAAGGGGGTCAGCGATATTGGATGGTCTGTGCTGCCTGTGGTGGTGGGTGGCCTTGCAAAGGTCACAACGGCCTCTGTGATATGCCTGGTGGCACTATCCCTAGGCCTTCTTGGCTGGGTCTAGTATAGCTGGTATTGCCACGACTCCCATGTTTTGCTGTCAGCTGTAGGCCAGGCCCTCCTCATTATGTCCCTTACAAGGAAGATGCTGAGAGGGGGTGGGTCTGATCCTAACCTTGTTTTCTCAGTGGAGGAGGAGGACGGGGGCCTTTTACTGTCCTTCTGAGGCTCCAGACCCGGTGCCTGCACCTGTCCTTCAGGAAGACCTTTTCAGGCTCTGCTCAGGAATTTGCCCTCGGCATCTTTTTTTTTTTTTTTCCTGAGCTGATAGTCATTGATCAGGCTGGATACCTCTACCTGAAGTTCTTAAATGCGCCTATTTTCCAGTCACTGTTTTCCTCTTATCCTCTTGAAACTCTGTCAGACGTGGTTTGGAAGAGGCCCGCTACTGTGGCAGCTGTCTCCAAACCAGAAGACTGCCAGTTCACTGCCCCTGGAATAGTCCTGTGTATTTCACTCAGTCTTAGCTGATGTCATAGTGCCCAAGGAGGTCACTGTGCACCTTTCTTATGAGTTGTGAAAATTGTCACTGTGGGTAGTAGGTGGCTGCCTCTGCCACTCCGACATGGGGATAGCTAGCTTTAGGGATTTTTCTGTTTTGAACATACCTCCTGAAGTAAGCTTAGGACTCTGACAGAGTCCCTGTCAGATACAGAGGCTAATGTTACAGCGTCTGTAGATGCCTTGCTGCAGCCAGATGTTCAGCTGCAGGTATGACTCTGTCCCTTCTTGGCGCTACCTGTTTGGGCAACAGGTGGAAGTTAGGAACCCTTGTTACCAAGGTTCCATTGCAGGCAGTGACCAAGGCCCCGCAGCTCCTAACCTCCCAGAGGGTTCTTCTGAACTTTCAAAAATCTTATCTGGATCCCTTCCAATAGCTGCTATTTAGGAGCTGTTCTGACCTTCCTGCCAGAACCCAGGTTCCAGGCTGTCCTTCAATGGATGTTCAGTAGCCTCTGGTCACAGGCATAACAGAGGTCCCTGACATGGTAGTCAGGGGAGAATAACTTCCTCCAGGGCCTCCCCTTCTCCCCACCAGAGCCAGACCTGGTTCAGACCCCAGATCCTGCTGGGGTGGCGAGCGCACTGCCACCGCCCCCAGACACAAGCTATGTGGGGCCGGTCAGATTCTCATCTCCACATCTCTCATGGATATGCTAGCTGCTCTCTGTGGGTTATAGGCCCTAGTGAACCTACTCAACAACAGACAGTCCACCCCCAGACAAACATTGGTCTGTCATGTATTACTTCAGCAGGGAGGAACACACTCTTACCCTCTCTGCGGAGAGGCTGTGGTGGTGTGGGAATGGTGCCAGGAACAGAGGTTCCTGCTGCAAGTTGCTCTGTCTGCCAAGAAGTCCTACACTTTGGCAGACAACTCAGTTGGTCAGAGGCTGATCCTTACAAATTCAGACGTAGTGCAATCATTCTTCAATGAATTGGATACTCCACATATGGACCTTTCAGGTCCTCACTCAACACCCATCTGCTTCAATTCTGCTCCAGAATCTAGAACATGGCATATCTGAGAGGATGCATTCAGACTGCCATGGTTCTTCTGTTCTGTATGCATCCCCTCCAGTCCCTCTTCTCCAGTGAGTGTTCTCAGAATGGTGTTACTAGGGAGCAAGATATTTACTGCAGTATAGTAGAATTTATTAGGCTAATTTTGCTGCCTTGTAAGATACCATTTCCTGTAACCAGAAATCCCAGAATCCCCTGCAGCTGACATCAGAGGAGAGCTGCAGAGCTGGGAGAGTGAGCAGCCTTCAATAGCCCGCAGTATACATGTGCAAGATTTTGTAAACTAAAATCAGATGTTTGCTGGTCCTGCTGTGCATACAGGACTTGATACAGTCCTCTGTGACTGTACCTAGTCCCAGGAGAACAGCAGACCAGCAAACAGAAGATTATAGCATATAAAAAACTCTGACATTCACTGCAGGCTGTTGACTCTCTATCTGCCTAAGCCCTCCTCTGGTGGCAGCTGCAGAGAAGTCTGGCATTTCAAACAACATGAAGTCTTGCTGTATTCTGGCAGTAGCAGTGAGTCCCAACCTTCGAACTGCCCCGGAGATGAAAGAGTTAACTTTCCATGCCAGGCATGGAATGCTGAGCTCGAGCTCGGTTGCGACTCTGTTGCTGTTTAAACTCAAACCGTCAGATTCTTTACTCCGCCTCACTGAACATTTGCTCCGGAGATTTCTCCTTCTGCTCGGTTCAGTTTGTCGGTTAAAGTACCGTTTTTCTCAGTTTTCGACCAAATTTAAACCGCAGCCTGTCAGTTCAGTCTCTGTCTGTGGTATTCGTGAGCACTAGATAGGTTATTTATATTAATTCTATTCTGTGTGGAACTTGTAAACGGTTTATTGGTTCGGTTTGAACCGATCAAGTTGTTCAAAAATCTTAAATTGTACTTTTAGAGTGTGGTTACCGGTTCTTATCGGTTCTAAAATAAAAACCGGATTTTATTACAGTTTTTTCCACGACCCGTGACACGGTCAGGAACCGATAAGAGGGTCTTGCCTGGCGGATTGCCATTAAAAGGGTAAGTTTGGTTAGGACTGGCACAATGTCTGACAAACCCAAAAGAAAAACCGGGCCCACTGGGTTTCAACACTGTAGTGTGTGTGGGGAAGCCTTTGCTAAGGCTGACCCCCACACCACCTGTGTTTATTGTCTGGGGTTTGACCACCTCAATGCAGACTGCCACATTTGTAAAAATGTTCCTGCAGCTACCCTAGAAAAGAGAGTTGGTAGGCTCAAGGAAAGGGAGGCCAAAAAAGTCCACTGAACCGGATGGCCAGCCCGGTTCAGTTCAAACCGAACCAGAAGGAGTGCCCTCTGACCAGGGCGAGACTTCTTCGGACAAAAGGAGACCCGATTCTGAGGTCGGTTCCAGCAAAGAGAACTAGAAAAGAAAAATCAGCTGGTGTGGGGCCAAAACTTTCCTCTCCAACCGCTGAAGAAATAATAAGCGATCAAATTGTCCAGTCGGTTCCCTGGTTCCAGCGAACCGGCACCATCAGGGAGGCGCTCGGTTCGGTCAGTTCCACGGTTCAAGATTATGATTTAGAGGGTATTATGAACGGAGGAGGAGGAAGAGGAGCATGAGGAAAGTGAATGTGGATTTGAAAGTCTGGATGTGCCCGTTGACCCGGACATCTCCCCAGACAGACCTTCAGGAGTGTCTCCTCCTAGGCTTTCTGAGTCCCCCTCTCATTTCATGTTTTATAAAAAAGTGGCTGAAACCCTCCAGCTTCCTATGGAAGAAGCTATGGATGACCAAGAGGAGCCTGACTTTGTGGAAATGATGGATATCCCAGCGTCTAGGAGACTGTCTATTCCCTTGCACAAATCTTTTGGGAAACAGACATTTAAAAATTTTAAAGACTCCTAATACTATACCTCCTGTGGATAAGAGAATGGACAAGAGGTATGCAGTGTCAGGCTCAGATACGGAGTTCCTTACACAACAATGCAGCCATGTTGGGGTAGTGCAGGCTGCATCCTGTGACAAGGCAAATATTCCCTTGGCTTCACACCCCCCAGACAAGGACTCCAGGAGGATTGATGCCATGGCAAAGAAACAGTACATGGCAGCATCCTTGGGACTCAGACAAGCCAATTATATGGCTTATGTTGCTGGTATCAGAAATCCAGATGGGACACTGTCATGGCTTTAGCAAAACAGGTCCCTGCCAGCTGCCAAGGAGCTGGAGCAGGTGGCTGCTGATGGTATTGAGGCATCCAAGGTGCAATTCCACGCTGCAGTGGACTCAAATGATGTGTCATCAAGAATCATGGCTACATCTGTGGCACTTCGCAGAATGGCTTGGCTCAGATGTACTAGCCTGTCACAGGATACCCAGACTAAGGCCATGGATTTTCCTGTTGTTGGTAATTCTTTGTTTGGGGAGCAAACAGAGAATTACATGAAGAAAATGGACGAGTATAGGACCACCTACAGGAGTGCCCAGGCCAAGGAAAGGCAGGCCACTCCTTAAAGGCAGCATCCCAGGGGCAGGGGCAGGCCTTTTCACAGGTCTTTCTACCAAGCACAGGCCTCCTCTTCTGCCTATGCTCAGAGGGGGTTCTTTAGAGGGAGAGGCAGAAGGGGTACCAGCATTCCTGCTTCCACCCCTCAGCCAAAACCCCCTGCCAAACAGGCACCCTGATGGGTTTGCCAGGGTCAATTCTCCACCACCTGTAGGGGGCAGGCTGGCTTACTTTGTCCAGGACTGGAAGTCTCTAACATCAGACAAGTGGGTCCTGGAAGTAGTAAGCCAGGGACTGGTTCTCAGCTTCAAAAGATTTCCAAAGCTGGGAACCAGATCCTTTCACCTGCAAACCCCTCAGAGGCACTTGCCCTAGAGGCAGGTCTCTTCCCTCCTAGCTCTCAGAGCTGTGGAAAGGGTTCAACCCCTACACCAGGGCAAAGGGTTGTACTCCAGGTACTTCCTTACCCCAAAAAAGACAGGAGAATGGCGGCCCATCCTGGATCTCAGATACTTAAACAAGCGCCTTTTAAAACCAAAACTCAAAATGGTGACTCTGGGAATAATTCTACTCTTCTAAGGCCAGGGGACTGGCTAGTGTCCCTGGACCTCAAGGATGCCTACTTCCATATTCTCATCAGAAGCTCCCATCGAAAGTACCTCAGGTTCAAGCTGCCCTCAGGCCATTACCAGTTCAGAGCAATGCCCTTTGGTTTGACCTCTGCTCCAAGGGTATTCACAAAATGCCTGGCAGTAGTAGTTGCTTCTCTGAGAAGGCAAAGGATTGCCATCTTCCCTTACCTGGACGACTGGCTTATAGTAGGCCAGTCCCCAGACCAAGTCAGATTACACTTACAGATAACTCAGCAACTGCTCACCTCGTTGGGTTTCCTTCTGAATCTTTCAAAGTCAGTTCTAGAGCCTGTTCAGCTCCTCACCTTCATAGGCGCAGAGCTAGACACAGAAAAAGCCAGAGCTTTCCTTCCCCTGGACAGGGCAAGGACCCTTATCTCTCTGGCCTCCTCATTCACCTGCAGGTGTCTCGACCAGCAAGGCATTTTCTACAGCTCCTGGGGCACATGGCTGCTTCCGCAGCAGTGGTGCAGGGAGCAAGATTTCAGATGAGGGACATTCAGTTCCATTTGAGAGCCTTTTGGTCTCAAAGGAAGGACCCTCTGACCAAATTGATCCCAGTGACTCGAACCCTGATCCAGGCACTACAGTGGTGGCAGGATCAGAACAATCTGAGACAAGGAGTCCCCTTTGTCACTCAGTCTCACTCTTTAATCCTTACTACAGATGCCTCCCTCTTGGGGTGGGGTGCTCACTTGGGCAACCTGACCACCCAGGGGTTGTGGTCCCCTCAGGAAACTCTGCTTCACATCAATCTGTTGGAACTCAGAGCAGTGTTTCTAGCACTTCAAGCTTTTTCCAGATCTGTTCAGAACAAAGTTATCCAGGTCAGAACAGACAATACCAGCACAATGTGGTACATCAGCAAGCAAGGAGGCACTCGGTCTATGGCCTTGAGCACAGAAGCAATGAAGTTGTGGTCTCTGGCTTATTCCCTGAACACCTCCCTCACAGCAGTTCACCTTCCAGGCAAGGACAGTGTCCTGGCAGATGCTCTTAGCAGGATATCCCAGGGCCATCACGAATGGTCACTGGATCCCCTGGTCTTGGAGGTGATATTTTCCAGATGGGGCACCCCACAGATAGATCTTTTTGCAGCCCCAGACAATCACCAACTTCCCCTTTTTTGTTGCAGGCCCCCAGTGTTGGGCTCAGTCCCCCTGGATGCCTTAGTTCTCAGTTGGGAAGGGAAGTTCCTGTATGCTTTCCCCACCTTCCCTCTCCTGTTCAAAGTGCTAGTCAAAATCAGATCTGAACCCTGCAAAATGATCCTGATTGCTCCAGACTGGGCCAGACAGCCTTGGTATCCACTCCTACTGTCTTTAGCAGTCCATCTTCCCCTGTGTCTTCCCAGGAATCACAACCTGTTAACCTGTGCTCAGGGGAGGGTTTGGTACCCGAATCTCAAATCTCTCAAGCTCAAGGCCTGGCTCTTGAAGAGTTAGAGTTTGCTGATTTACACCTCTCCCAAGGCGTAATGGACATTCTGAAGGCTTCTAGGAAACCTTCCACCAGGGCTACTTATAATTCCAAGTGGAAAAGATTTTCCATATGGTGCTCTGGAAAGCATACTTCCCCAGAGTCTGCTGATCTGCCCACAGTCCTTGATTATATGGTCCATTTAAATAGCCTGGGGCTTAGACCAGCTACACTGAGGGTGCATCTGGCAGCTGTTTCTGCTTTTATCTCAGCAGGTAAGCCCTCTTCTCTTTCAGCTCACCCTGTATTCTCCAAATTTTTCAAGGGATTGCTTCACACCAACCCTCCTTTTAGGGACCCTGTCCCTGCTTGGGACCTTAATGTTTGCATTGCTCAGCTTATGCAACCCCCTTTTGAGCCTTTGTCTTCAGCAGAGCTTAAGTACTTGACTTGGAAAACTGTGTTTCTGGTAGCCATCACCTCTTCTAGGCGCATAAGTGAGTTACAAGCTTTGTCAGTGGAGCCTGATTTTATCTCCTTTCATACAGATAAGGTGGTCCTCTGGACTAACAGGAAGTTTTTGCCTAAGGTGGTTTCAGATTTCCACCTTAATCAATCTATGTCTCTTCCTGTGTACTTCACTGAACATTCCTCCTCTGGTGAGAGGAGGCTTCACAGTTTAGATGTGAAAAGAGCCCTTAGCTACTACATAGAACGTACCAAGGGGAACAGGTTTGACTCCCTCCAACTGTTCCTCACTTATGGTGAGGTTGGTAAAGGGAAACCTGCCACTAAAAGATCCATTGCCAGGTGGATTGTCTCTTGTATCCAATTTTGTTATGAAAAACTGGGTAAGGTTCCACCCTCAGGCCTGAGGGCTCACTCTACCAGAGGTACAGCTGCTTCCCTGGCTGCTGCCAGGGATATTCTATCTTAGAGATATGTCAAGCAGCTACCTGGAAAACAGTTCACACTTTGCCAAGCATTACTCTCTGGATATCCAGGCTAGGAGTGATGCTCGGTTTAACTCAGCTGTGCTTCAGAGCCTATTTCCTAAGTAGGTTCTGTCCTTCCTCCATGGAGGTACTGCTTGGTAGTCTGCTACTGTCAGAATACAGCAAGACTTCATGTTGTTTGAAGAAAAAATTACTCACCTTAGTAATGTTGTTTCTTCTAATGGAGTCTTGCTGTATTCTGACTCCCCCCCTGCCTGCCCCTCTCAGAACCTCTGTTTTGGGATGTGGGTGGGCAGTGGCAGTGTTGACACTCAGTAGATGCCCACCTTGTTGTTTTCACCCCCCTTTCTTGGGTGAATTGGTGTTGTGTTTTTCATTTTTTGGGTCTCCTGACTTGAGTCTTTGTTTTGGGACCAAAAAATGTGTTTTTATGTTTAGTAGCCAGTTGGCTAGTGTAGGTTTACAGCTTCCACACAGGGCCTTAGTGAGTTTGCTCGTAAAGATCTGACGGTTTGAGTTTAAACAACAGACAGACTCTCAACCAAGCTCGAGCTCAGCGTTCCATGCCTGGCATGGAAAGTTAACTCTTTCATCTCCGGGGCAGTTCGAAGGTTGGGACTCACTGCTACTGTCAGAATATAGCAAGACTCCATTAGAAGAAACAACATTACTAAGGTGAGTAATTTTTTCTTCTGGCTCATCCCTACACCATTGCATGCAGTGGGTCCAGGGGGAACCTAACTCAGGAGGAAAAACCCCTCTGGCCGCACGATGACATCTGGTCCTTCACAGGCTCCACACTGATGGCTGGGCTCCCACCACAGTCCAACCAGCCAGGACGTTGGCAAGAAGCCAAGTCCTGGGGAAGCCAGGTGACAAGGCTGGGGGAACCAGGAAGAAGGGGGGCATACCATGGGTGATCTGAGGATAAAAATCTCTATGGGGAAAAAAACAGCTGTAAACACTGAAGGGGAGACCTGAGCAGCTCAGTGATGGAAGGGGGAGGAGAACCAAGAAAATGAAGAGTGCTTACTTACCTTAGGCACCTGACATTAGAAAAAAAAACAGACTGACCACACAGCAGTTACAGCTTGCCACTTACAGTTTATAAACTCTAAAGCAGACCAGTTAGCCCCCCAACAGTTAAACAGTAAAAATTAGCCACTGACACTACAGAGGAACACAGAAAAAAAAGTATGGTAAGTCTGATCGAGTTTCTTCTTCTAATGCTGAAAGGTATGAATGGTCTTTTGTCCCCCCGTGGGCGTTTTGCTTCCATACAGCTGCCTCTACCTTACTTCTGGATATTATGCTGGCAACATCCTAGCCCCATGTGCTGCTCCCCTTACTGTCAGAGCCAGTGGGGATCCACATGGTGTGTAGTCTCAGAGACGAGCAGCTGTCATTCAGACACCCCAAGGGGCACGGGGTTTTCTGGGATTTGTCCCGTCCCCTAGAGCCACTCACATCCCCAGCGCACACATTCACTGTCTAGTTCTGTTCATTGTTTGAACCACATGCCCGGACTTAGAAGGCCCTGTGTCCGAGTCTGGACGTGTGGTTCAAGCACTAAGCAGAAGTGGATAGTAAGTGTGTGTGTCTGGGGGGGAGGATGTCATGGATATACAATGTACACCTTTCTTCCACTGTCTGAGTAGAGCAGCACTAAAAGTAAATTATAAAAAGGGTCTGAGAAATAGTGTTTTCTGATTGGCTATAGGCATTCTATCAGCCTTATAATAATCTTTTTTTAACATACATGTAGAGCTTTATCATATGCTGACCAAGTTTTTTTTTTTAATCTTACTTTTTCTCCCTGTTGGCCCCCTGGTCGGCTCCTTACTTTTCTGGCATCCTTGTTCCTCCGGCCACTGTCCGTCCCACACCTGTCACTTACTCAGGCACCACCTTACTACCCCCATGATGGGGTGCCCCCCTAACTCACCCACCAGGACTGAATCAGGTACAGGTGGTACCCTTGGAGACTGTGCATTGTGTTGAATGGCCATAAAGCCGCTTGACCCCGGCTACCATTTAAGCAATATACCATGACAGAGAGTGGGTGTATTGGTGGATTTACCACGCGTGGTGTGGTTCGGTCACGAGGCGCAGTCGAGTGACTTAACCACACCAGAAGTGGTAAATCCACCCATGTACCCACTTTCTGTCATGGTATATTGCTATTATACAATGTTCAACTTGTTTTTTTTTGTTTGTTTTGATAGTGATATAAAACTTTTACAGTGGGTATACTGGAGGATTTATCACGGTCATGTGATGCGTTTTGACCAGTGAGATTACAGGATTTTCATACCCCATTGTATAATTTCCATTTTATGGCGGTTGAGCATGCAGCGCTGACAGTGGGGTGCTACGCATACATCCACATGCACCGTGCCCACCGGCTGCTCCACCTCCATGCCCACTGTACTGGGCCAGGTGTGCCAACACCCAGCCTCCGTTAGGTGTCAGGCAAACGCTGGCCTCTGTTCACCACCCTCCCCAGGAGAGGAGCGCTATCCTCCAGATGCTCAATCCTCTCCCATCCTGGCTGGCCCCCAACGACCCACTTGCACCGCGGAATGCTGGGTCGCCAGCACAGGCAGGAGGCGGCACGCTGCCTCAGCCCTCCACGCCACCAGGTCAGCTTTGCCGAATAAGTTTTAACACTGTTTAAAAACTTTGAAACACTCCCAGCGATTATGTTAATGGTTAGTCACCCTCTCAGGGGCATATGGCACATGGCTACGCCTTGTGCAGCATTACACCCCTAGAGCATGATTAAAGGGAAACGTCCCACCTGAAAATACCCTACACCATAGTGTGGGGTAGTCTCCGATTAGACTTTCCACCTAAAATAAAAATGTTAGCTTCAGGCATTGTGTAGTATGCTAAGTTTATCTTGTTGATCCTGCTTTCCGTCCTGCTGGCATTTCATGACAAGCACCACTTGGGGTGCCCCCCAGAACCTCCCGCAACTGACGTCCAAGCCGGCGATCAGCCGCGTGACAGTATGTAGTGTGTTTCAGTATAAAGAGCTGCTATTAGCTCCAGTTTGGTCAGTCATGTTCTCCATGTTGCACCAAAACCAAGTATAAACTGTCCAGCCAGTGGAACAGGTTAGGTCATTGCAGGCTGAATTGGATGGAGTTACATGAGTGGTCAAATTAAGTGTAACGTGAGTTTCAGTCTAGAGAACGCTGTGGTAATGCCTGTAGGCCATACAACTATTAGAGCAGAATAGTCCTAAAAGTCTCTGAAAGTGAAAGGGATCTGGGAATAACTATAACAGACCATCTGAAATGTACTACATTGTAATGAGGCTGTCACAGAATGTAACAAGATAATGGGCTGCATTAGGAAGAATACAAGAGAGTAGGAACAGAGATGTGTTGCCTATGCATAGAGCAATGGTATCCAGTACTGTGGCCAGTTCTGGTCACCACAACATGTGAGGGACATCAATAAACTCCAAAGGGCCCAGAGGAAAGCAAAAGAAATAATTAGAGGTTTAGAAAATCAGTCATGTGCACAGCAATTAAGCAGCCTCGGACTGTATTCATTAGAGAAGAGAAGATTACGGGGGGATCTTGCTGCAGTATATAAATCTTCAAAATATGCTGAGATAAGAAATTGTTTGCATTTGGAACGAAGGACTTTCAGTAGGGAAACAAGAGGGCACAACTCCCACCTACAGGCGAGACACTTTAAAACTGCAAAGAGAGGATGTTGGTTCATAGAAGTTGAAACATAAAAGTGGACGGCAGATAAGGACCACGAGGCCCATCCAGTCTGCCCATTTTTTTGCCTTATGAATGACTCACCCTCCTCTGACTGCCTCCTTCCCCTTGTGGATTTCCCTCTTCCTCACTCTTTTGCTCTCCCCTGGTAATAACTCTTTTCCTCCCCTGCCACCAGCTCAGCAAATATATTTACTGCCTGGCTGTGCCTCTCTTCCCCTGCTATGTCACTTGTTTGGTTTACTCCTGCACTCCCTCTCTATCGCTTCCCTTAAAGGGAAACGTCCATGTCCCATCGAGCCCCACCTCCGTGTGAAGCGGGGCCCGATTAGCATATGTAAAACAAGTATTAAATGTGGCACTTACTGATCACTATATTATTTTGATTTATATCTGGTTGATCCTGCGCCCTCCCCGCCGGCATTTTAGGTTTCAACACCCTCCCCGTCGCGCCCACAAGCACCCACGGTTGTCCCCGTGATGACGTGGCAGGCGGGGAGCAGCAGTGTCTCCACAGACTTGCCATACAGCAGGCTTTTAAACAGCTCGGTTTGGAGCCCGTGTGCTGCCGAGACATACAGAGACCAGGTACAGACAGCTTGTGTGCCTGTTAGTCTGTACCTGGTCTCGGTATTGCAAGGACACTGATAGATTCCAAACCGGAGCTATTTGAAGCTACCACAGTATGGCAAGTCTGTGGAGACACTTGCTGCTCCCCTCGCCACGCCATCACGGGGACAACCACGGGTGCTTGGGGGCTCGACGGGGAGGGTGTTGAAACCTAAAATGCCAGCGGGGAGGGCGCAGGATCAACCAGATATAAATCAAAATAATATAGTGATCAGTAAGTGCCACATTTAATACTTGTTTTACATCTGCTAATCGGGCCCCGCTTCACACGGAGGTGGGGCTCGATGGGACATGGACGTTTCCCTTTAAGCCACTGTTCCTCCCCACATTGTCCTCATGTTATTTCCTGGATGTGATCCTCCTGCCTCTTGGCCTCCCCCTCCCTTCATTCTTTCCATCTCTCTACCAAGCCACACCCCTTCCTCCTCCAGCCTCTTCAGCCAGATACAGATTGAACACCCTCCTAGCCTCCACAATATATTAATCCAAACTGCCACCCCACATCCATTACAGCCCACTATCCTTCCCATAATACCGGTCGGTACTAACTACAAAATACAGTTCTAGCTATAATTATACAATGATGTTTGAACATCCTGCAACCTCATTGGTCAAAACACGTCACATGACCACGAGTAAATCCTGCATAACCCACAGCCGAGGAATGGCATTTATAAAAAACATAATTAAACACATTTTAAATTGATTTTACACATGGGTCCATTGTATAATTGCAATAAGGCACTCCATTGTGTGAGACATTTAGGCAATATACCATGACAGAGAGTTGGTATATTGGTGGATTTACCACACCAGAAGTGGTAAATCCACCTATATACCCACTTTCTGTCATGGTATATTGCTATTATATAGTGTTCAACTTTTTTTTTTTTTTTAAATAGTGAGGGGGAGGGAGCTGGATGCCATTGTCCACCTAGGGACAAATGACTTGGCTAAGAAAGGGATCAGAGCAGTGCAGGAAGATTTTGTGGGATTGGGGAGGGGGCCTTAGAGAAGTAGCACGCACAGTAACCTTTTCAGAGGTGCTGCCTGTCTATGGCGCAGGAGAGGCTAGGGTGCTCCACACCATGGGATTCAATCAGTGGTTGAAAAACTGGTGCAGAGCTCAGGGATTTGGCTTCATTGGGGACTGGGGGTCCACCTGGAGGGATGCAAGCCTATACTGGCATGATGGACTGTATCTGTCAGGAGGAACCAGAATCCTAGGTGATAGGTTTAAATGCTTCATTTGCAAGCATTTAAACTAACCAAGGGAGGCACTGGAAAGAACAGGAAATCCTAGCCCCCAAAAAAAAAAAATCACGCGGTAATAAGTACGGTAAACTCCAACATAGAGATGTCGATAGGAGAAGGCAGGGGTAAATGGAGAAAGTGACAAAGGCAAGAAGGACATGGATGGGGCAAAAGGAGTAAGGCCATCAGGAAATGGAGGTAATGAGTACCAATGCCCATAGTCTGGGCAACAAGCTCCCTGAATTGGTGGCCTTGATGGAAGAGGATGCCTGGATATCGTAGCAGTCACAGAAACATGGTACACAGAGAACCATGACTGGGATGTTAACATACCAGGATACATAACCTACAGGAGAGACAGGGAGGAGTAGCTCTCTATGTAAAGGAAGGGATAAAAGCAACTGAACAAAAGAGTAAACAGGAAGGGGAGGAGAGGAGGTACTGTGGGTCACCTTGGAGACTGGAAATGGCACCACAGTCCGCACAGGGCTTGTGTACAGACCCCCATGTCAGGGGGGAGGGAAGGGACAAGGATATGATAGAAAGCATTCTTAGGATGGCAGAGAAAGGTGAGGTACTGTTGATGGGAGACCTGAATATGCCAGATGTTAACTGGAGCACATTTGCTGCAGCCACATCCAAGAGCAGGGCCATTCTCTATGCCCTACAGGGGTCATGCCTCAGACAGCTAGTTTCGGAACCCCCTCATGAGGAAGCAATCTTCGACCTCGTACTCTTAAATGGGGACAGTGAGAGGATCTCAGATCTAGAAAGTGGGTTGCCATCTGGGAACAAGTGACTATCAAACAGTGTGGTTCATGTTAAACTCAGCTACAGAGTCAAGCCATACAAAAGTGACAGTACTGGACTTCAGGAGGGCTGACTTTGGCAAGTTGGGAGAGTGCCTCAGAAAAGCACTAGCAAACAGGCTAGAAGGAGGGGTGGAGCAACAATGGGGAATCATCAAAACTGCCATCACAGTGGAAGCCTTTGTGTGAAGCAAATAAATCGAAACGAAAGAAAAAGCCACTATAGTTCTCAAAAGAGGTGGCGGGCAAAGTCAGGGATAAAAATATAGCATTCAGGAAGTATAAGGAAACAAAGAAGGAGCAGGACAGAGAGCTGTACCAGTTAAGGCAGAAGAAAGCAGTGAAGGAAGTCAGAATGGCAAAGGCCCAAACTGAGGAAAAGATAGCCAACTCGGTTAAGAAGGGGGGATAAAACCTTTTATAGGTACATCAGGGAGCATAGAAAGACAGAGGGAGGGATAGTGAGGCTGAATAGAATGAATGGTGGGTGGGCAGAGGGGGACAGTGAAAACGCAGGGATACTGAAAGAATATTTCTGCTCAGTATTCACAAAAGAGGAGGGGGAGGTGCAAAAGCCAATTAACAGAAGCACTCTTGATAGAAATTGATCCAGTCCTTTCACAGAAGAAAGGGTTCTGAAAGAACTCCTAAAACTGAAGGTGGACAAAGTAATGGGGCCTGATGGAATTCACCCCAGAGTTCTAAAAGAATTAAGGGGAGAACTAGTGAAACCACTGACTACCCTTTTTAAAAAATCATGGGAGGATGGTGTGGTACCCGAGGACTGGAGGAAGGTGGATGTGATTTCCCTTCACAAAAGTGGGACCAAGACAGAGGCAGGAAACTACAGGCCAGTCAGTTTGACCTCTGTGGTAGGGAAAGTGATGGAATCACTTCTGAAGGAAATAATTGTTGAGTACCTAGAGGCCAGTGGGGCACAGGACCCAAGACAGCATGGGTTCACAGCAGGAAGGTCATGTCAGATGAATCTAATTGATTTCTTTGACTGAGTAGACCAAAGTAGTAGACAGGGAGGGGCTGTAGACATGGCCTACCTAGACTTTAGCAAGGCATTTGACAGTCCCACACAAAAGATTAATAGTCAAATTAACCAGCCTGGGAGTGGGTCCCAGGGTCGTAGCCTGGGTAAAACATTGGCTGGACAACAGGACACAGAAGGTAATTGTAAATGGAGTCCACTCTGAAGAAAGAGGGGTTACTAATGGGGTACCCCAGGGATCAGTACTGGTCCAGTCCTTTTAATGTCTTTATAAGTGACATTGCAGAGGGACTGGAAGGAAAAGTATGCCTATTTGCAGATGACACAAGATCTGCAACAGAGTTGATACACAAGGAGGCATGGAAAGGATGAGAAGGGACTTGGCAAGGTTGAAGGAATGGTCGAGATATGACAGCTAGAGATTCAATGCAAAGAGTGCACAATAATACACCTGGAAACAAAACCCGGGAAGATTACACAGTTGGGGAGGTAACAACAACAAAAAGGAAAGGGACCTGGGGTAATCATATCAGATGACCTTAAGGTTAGCAAGCAATGTGAGAAGGCAGTAGGGAGGGCTGGGGTATACTGGGATGCATAGGGAGAGGCATCACCATCAGAAAACAGGAAGTTATCATCCCTCTGTACAGACAGTTGGTGAGACCCCATCTCTGCAAGGACATAGACAGGATGGAGGCAGTCCAGAGGAGGGCAACTAAAATGGTGCAGGGTCTGCAAGAGAAGCCATATGAAGAGAGACTAAAGGAGCTTAATATGTATACCCATGAGGAAAGGAGGGAGAGGGGGGACGTGATAGAAACTTTTAAGTACTTCAGTGGAATCAACAAGGTCCAAGAGGGTAGCATCTTTCAGAAAAAGACACGTGCAAGAACAAGGGGACACAATTTAAAGATGGGGTGCGGTTCGGGGCAATGTGAGGATGTATTTTTTCACAGAGAGGGTAGTGGATGCATGGAACAGCCTTCCTGAGGAGGTTGTGGGGTCTAAAACTGTGAGAGAATTCAAGAATGCATGGAACAGACATAAGGCAATTCTTGTAGGGGGTAGGAAGAAATAGGCTGTTGGTTAACTAGGTTCTGCGGCTTATCCTGTAGGTAGGGAAATGGGCAGACTAGGTGGGCCAAGCAGTCCTTATCTGCCGTCAAAGTCTATGTTTCTATATAAAACTTTTACAGTGGGTATACTGGAGGATTTATCACAGTCATCTGATGTGTTTTGACCAATGAGGCTACAGGATCTTCACACCCCATTGTATAATTGTTGATTTACCCACTTCTTGTGTGGTTAAGTCACTCAGCTGCACCTCGTGACACACCACACAAGGTGTGGGTAAATCACCAATAACCCACTTGCTGTTGTGCCTTATTGCTTAAGTTTCTAACCAGCCCAATCCCTATTTAACAATACAATACCAACTCCACTAGCAGGGAAGAATACAACACTACTACCTATGCTACTATCCCATCCATACATTTCCAAGCAACATACAGCTTGAGGTGCTACACCCAAGTACAAAACACAGTACTATCTGCAAGTTTGTAACTTCTTGCGTGTTTAACCCGAGCTACATATTCTATAACATTACAGAAACAATCCCCTCTGTTAGGGTACGGTAGTGGATGCACCTGGTAGTGCTTTCCACCAATCCCAATACCTTCCCGCCCCAATAAGTGTGGCCAAGCGGGGGGATAGGTATGGTGGGATTAGGGCCACTGCCACTCCCGTGTGGAGTCAGTCAGCCTCTTCCACAACTGCACACTGCAGTCCCTATCCTCAGGCAGGAGCAAACACTTCCTGTCTCTCAACTGGCACAGAATTGAACTCCAGAATACAGCCCTGTTTACTCACCCAAAATACAGCCCTTATACAAATAGTACATTTTAAACACCCAACTACATATCCCACCCCCAGTACAATCTACTCAGACTAAAGCAAATGTAGGAAAACGCAAACGAACAAAAATACTTCCCTTTAGTTTAGCTTCACACAAACAAAGGACACTCTTGCAGTTCCTGCTGTTTCAAGTTTCAGCCTCAGATTGAAACAGTTTAAAATAGCTCTGACTATAATCTCCTGCCCTTCCCCCAAATTGACCTCTGCAGTTTCCTATCTCTCAACTGGCACAGGATTGAACTCCAGAATACAGTCCTGTTTACACACCCAGAATAATGTCCTTATACAAACAGGACGACTGAACACGCGGGCAACATGCAGGAACCCCCTCCACCCGAAGCCAGAAAGAAGCGATTAGTAGGGAACCAGGGATTCTTAGCTCTCCCCCAGAGCCTCACGTTGGTCGAAGAGCCTGCTGTGCTCTCCCAGGGCAGGGCGACTGAACACCGGGCAGTAGCAGGAACCCCCTCCACCCCGAAGCCAGAAAGATGCAGCGTGCGCTGCGAGCCTGAGACCAGGCTCGTTTGTCCATCTCCATCGTGCTGAACTTTCATGTTTGAATTTTGGCGCCTCTTTCCGCGGAGGCCCTGAGGCGAGCGCCGTGCTGCTC
Organism: Neoceratodus forsteri; assembly: GCA_016271365.2. Classification (NCBI taxonomy): domain Eukaryota; kingdom Metazoa; phylum Chordata; order Ceratodontiformes; family Ceratodontidae; genus Neoceratodus; species Neoceratodus forsteri. Next base: position 1,020,974,153 of record CM028134.1, read on the forward strand.
TTGCCCTGCCGCAGTTCTGGCCCCGCCGCTCCCACCACCACCCTTGGTCGGCTCTCAGACTTATAGGCTGCTGGCAGGTCAGGTGATGCTGCCAAAACCTATCAGCCGACTTTTAGGTCTGCAGGTTATCACCTCTCACCAGAAGAGGTCGTTAGCTCAATCCTACCGCTCTGCTCTAGCATTCTCCTATTTTCAAACATGCATTTCCTAGTAGTAGCAGTGCTTGCCACGGTTATGCCCCTCTCCTCACTACCACAGGCAAACCTGCCTTCTTGCAAGCCTGCTCCTAGCATTTGTCTCCCCACTTCTCCCTCTCCCCCACCCCTGCCAACCCCCATAGGCTGGCTTTTCACAAATTCACCCCATCGTGGTGCAAAGCCCCTCAATTATACCACTGTCATTCTCCATGAGACTACCTGCCATAATTCTAAGTACAGGCGTCCCTACGACACACCTGCCCAGATCAGAGCAATCCAAAACTTACGCGGCTATCGCCTCTAGATATCTCTCACCTGCTACTGCTCATGTCAGGTGACATAGAAACTAACCCTGGCCTAGCATCCCAGCACAACCACGAGCTCCCTACAAAGGGAATTAGTATACTCCATCTGAATATCCATGACCTACTAAATAAAATACCTGTGCTGCAAGTCACCATCAAACACTCAAGCCAGACATCTGCATCATTTCTGAGACTTGGCTCAAACCTCATCATCACGGATGCCTCAATAGCCATCCCGGGTTATACTGCAATCAGACAGGATCGCCTTGGCCCTAAGAAAAGCGGAGGCATAGCCATGTATATGGCTACCAGTCTTAATTTCACCCCTGTCCAAATCAGCAGCCCATCTCCCCAGGCGGAATCTACGATGATTAAACTCCTGCTGCCACTCCCTCCCGGTATCGTTGCGGGCATCTACTTCGCCCCGGCTACTCCGGGCGATACCATCATCAGTCATCTGGCACGCCCTAAAAAATCTGGCTGCCACAGGCGAACTCCACATCCTAGGTGACACAAATCATAACTGGCTTGCACCTGCATGTACGAAAGTACGCAACAGTGTCAAAGCCCACAACCTCTCCCAATTAATTGAACAGCCCACACGCCTCAATCCCGCAACAAGCAACCACTCCCTCCTGGACTGGGCTCTCACCTCCCATCCACACAGAATAATCAGGGCTGGCATCCTCCCGGACTCCTTGAGTGATCACCACATGATCTATATGTCAAGGAAAGTGCACAGACCAACTAACCACCTCCCTCCTAGGCTGATACGAATCAGAGCCTACAAATCCCTTCGTCTCCAGTTACTCCTAGATGATCTTGCACTTGCCGACTGGTCTTTATCAATCTAGCATCCTCAATTGACCATGCTTCACGATAGGTTTAGAAACCAGTTCCTCAACATATGGGACTTTAATGCACCCTAAGAAAGAAAAGAGTCAGAGTTTCCACCTCCCTGGATATCCAGCAGACATAATTGGCAAATGCCTAGCTAGGGATCAGGCCTGGAAAAATCATAGGAGACTTCAGTCCCCTACATCTCTGCAACACTACCGCACCCTCCGAAACAATTGCACTAAAGCCATAAGACAGGCAAAAAACTACTATTTCCGCGACACCCTCACCAAAAATCTTAGCCATCCTCAAATTCTGGAAAACCGTCAAAAGCCCTGTTCTCTCCCCAGCACAGTCTCCCTCCCCACCTAAACCTTCAGGACAACATCTTATCAACCCCCAGTGAAGTTGCATCCGCTTTCAACTCCTCCTTAGCTACAGGCCAAATCTCTACTTGACAATTCACAGCCTTGTAGACCTTAACTTCTACACCCTGCTATATACCAGGCCCCCCAACCGCCCACCTTCTCCTTCGGCGGTCTCCCCCAGAAGTCTTGGTTGCTCTCGCTCCTCGACCCAAACAAAGGCAAGTGCCCACAAGGTCTGGACGTAAACTCCTCTTCCTATCTGCCCTGCCATTTGCCTCCCCCTTGCAGACCTACTAAACCTCTCCTTCGCCATGGCAAAAATTCCAGGTGTCTGGAAGGAAGCAGTAATCATCCCCCTTCCGAAAGGGGGCAACCCATCCGAACTGGGAAACTACCGCCCTATCTCCCTCTTACCGGCCCTGGCCAAGCTGCAAGAGCAGCTCGTACTCACCCAACTAACACAGTTCCTCGACTCCACCTCTTTCTTCACTCCATTCCAGTCGGGTTTCCTCAAAAATCGCTCCACCATCACAGCCTTGCTAAGGCTCACTAATGATATCTCCTTGGGCATGGACAAAGGCCTTGTCACTTCTGCTATTTTTATTGACCTGGCCAAAGCTTTTGATACCGTGTCTCACACTAAACTACTCTCAAAATTGCAACAAGCAGGCCTCTCCCAACCTGCCTCTAACTGGTTCCAAGCCTACCTGTCAGGCAGAGTGCAGGCCGTAAAAATTAGCCCTCACATCTCCTCCCGACTACCAGTGAACATGGGGTCCCCAGGGTTCAGTCCTGGGTCCCCTACTTTTCTCTATATTCTTAAGCAATCTGCCTCAAGTCTGCTCTAACTCAAGCGCTGCAAATGTCAGATGATACAGTACTGTACACCTCTGGCCCCTCTACCGATGACACAATTGTATCTCTAAAATGGGATTTTGATGCCGTACAAACATGGCTCGGGTCCAGCAACTATCCTAAGCATAAAAAACCATCTCCATGACCTTGGCACCATCCCAAATTATCCCTGCCAGCCCCCCTGTCTTCCACACCCTGGATGGCTCAATCCTAAATTCCGCACCTCCTTCAGGTACCTAGAATTTGGCTAGATCCAACATCTAAACTTTCATGCCCCCATCGATCACTGCAGAAAACTCCACCCCTAGGTTAGGTGCACTGTACCCGTCACAAAGGCTTCCTTCCTACCTATATGTTGGCGGGAGCTAGTCCTCAAAATGATCCTTCCATTTTTGACTACAGGGCGTGGTCTACAGCACTGCCCCCATCCACATTGGCAGGACTGGACCCCTCTATCACTCATTCTGCCATTACACCCTTGACTGCCCTCCTACCACCCATCACTGCGACCTGTACAGCGCCCTGGCCTTCCCATCGTTAGAGTCTCGCCGCAAACAACATTGCACTAACCTTGTCTACAAGTTCTGGTCAAATACCCTCCCCACCTACCTCAGCAGTGCTCTATCAGCCCAAGCTTCCCCTGCCTACCCGCTCAGAGCTTACGATCCGAAAAAGCTCCATGTACCTTTCATGCGCACCTCTAAGGGCCAAATGGCCTTTATGCATCATCTGCCAAAACTGTGGAATGAGCTACCCGCATACATCAGGCATTCAGACTCCCACTGGGCTCTCAAAACACTCCTGAGGTCCCACTACTCTGCTACTTGTAATTGCTACCTGTAGATCTAACTACCAAATAATCTTTGCCTCTGAACCGCTGTCTATTGTCTTCCCACGCTGTGCACTTTAACTATGTCTATGAATACTGTTAGCTACTCTAGACCTATGTAACACCGATGTACTGTGTTTACTGTTTTACTATATCTGATGTATTGTGTTTTACTGTTACTGTATCTGTTGTCTGACCTATGTAACCCCCAGGTCGCATCTGCTTTACTGTTTACTGTATCTGTTGCCTGACCTATGTAACCCCCAGGTCGCATCTGGAAATGAGCGGTCCCCGCTCAGAATGCTTATCTGGTAAATCTCTTAAATAAATAAATAAATAAAATACATTTTAAACACCCAAATACATAGCCCTCCCCCAGTACAAGCTATTTGGACTAAAGCAAATGTAGGAAAACAAAAAAAAAACAAAAATACATCCCTTAGTTTAGCTTCACACAAACCCAGTACACTCCTGCAGTTCCTGCTACATCAAGTTTGACGTTTGTTTGAGGGAGCAACCAATTGGCCAGTTGGTGTGCAATTCACAGATAGCTTGCTACACCCATGCATGTCATCAGTTGTGGCCCTCTATAGTAGTCATTGTGAACCCCAAGGGAATCGGGGCCAGAATAGCCATTGTAGGGAAAAAGGCAAGAAGTCCATCTGTAGGCAGTGCTCCGGGCATATTTCTATCAACACCACATGTGCCAAACTGCCACAGCAGGCCACTTGATCATCTGTCCACCCACCTGCCTAGTCTATCACACCACCCACCCCATCTTGAAAACAGTCCTCATTGAAGGGGTATGTACTGGAATGCAACAAGTGTTTTGCATTGTGTGATAATTTGATTGTAAGTGACACTGTCTGACATCAGTTGAGGCGTACTGGCAGTGACATAATAGTCATGGCAAATTTATTTATAATTATAACTGTCTCAGTGGCTGTGGCAAGTCAAGGTTCAGCTGTGGGCAGGAGTGTTTAAATTTTGTTGGGGTGAGCAGGTGCGTGCTGGTGGAATTCATTGTATGTGATGTGGAGTGGATCTGTGGCTGGCAATGGCAAAGTTAGGATTCAGGCTGCTGTGGGCAAATGAGAAAAGATCACCAAGGCAGGGAAGGGGCAGTAGATCTGCAGGGTACGTGTGTGTGAGTGTAGGGGGAGCGATGTGAGGGTGGGGTTTTATTATAGAAGTTTAAAGGGGTAGTTGTGACTTGCATCGTCAGGCAGAGAATACAGGCTGGATGTGTGAAAAATTGGCAAGTGCAAAAAATGCAGCAGGGAATGTGTGTGGCAGTGGATAAGAGTAGGATGTAAATGGTTAATTGTGGCTGGCATTGTCAGGATATATGGCTGTGTGGGAAAGATCCCCAAAAGCACTGGCAGTAGATGCAGGGTTTGTGTGTGTGTGTGTGTGTGTGTGTCAGCTGGACAGTGAGTGTGGGTACTGTGTAAATTAAAAAGGTCAGGGACAGCAGTGGCTGGAAGCAGAGGATTCTGCTGGGAATTGTGGAGGCAGTAGTAGACATTGGGTATGTCTGAGTGTTTTTTAAACAGCTCTTATTTATGGAACTACAAAGGGATTGCTATGGCTGGCAATGTCAGGTATGGGTATTGTGTTATAAATTAATATAGTAATTGTCATTAGAATCTGTTTTAGTTCCTTTATACACTTCTTGGGGTTTCAAGAGCACAGATCTATGTTCAATGAGTAAATACAACCATGTTATCAAAAGTAATATAAAATAATATTAAAAGTAATATGCATTACAGTTACAGTTACTAATTACTTTTTTTTTTTAGTTTCTGTTTGTCATCCCCCCACGATGGAGCCCGGCCCGGTCAAGAGGCACACATGTTTCTGCCCCACTTCACTAACCTACCTGACTTCCACAGCGGACCCCAATGGGGCCTTGGCTGTACCCCAGGTGGGAACAATGTGGAACCCTTACACCCTAAAACACTTTGTTTCATCGAGTCTCCAGTAGATCAGGCAGGTAGGCACTATCAGGGTCTGCACTTTCAGCGCTTCTTCATCTCAGTGCTCTGGCACTGTTTTTCCCTGTTCTGGAGGTGTGGCATGCACCCTGATGTCAGGGTGTTTTTTTGCCAACAGCCCTCATGCCCCAAACCTCTCTATATGCTCCTTGCTTTCTGTGCCTCTGGCTTCCGCCAGAGGCCAGTCAAGCGCTGAGCCTAGATAACCCCTCCTTCCCAGAGAAGACAAGCTGTCCTGCAGATGCTAAAGCCATATTCCCCAGCTGCCCCTTCACCGGCTCATTCCCAAACCCAGGTCAGCAAGTGGTAGCACTACCACTGCAATGGTAGGCCAGCAAGATTTCTAATTACTTTTTATATAAAAGTAACAAGTAACTGTAACTGATTACTTTTCATAGCCCATGTTAGTAGAGTGGTGTCATTCATTACTCACCAAGTGACCATTTTGTAGTTTAAAAATGAATGAGAACTCTAGCACCATTAATTTCAATGGGGCATGCCCCTAAGCTCCCCTGGCCGCACATCATTACGTGCTTGAGCATGGGAGCCGAACCTGGACATTCGCACTGCAGAGGGTTCCACTGTAGAAATAAAATTTATGAAGCATGTCATTAAGGTTAGCATGCTTTTCATCAATTAAACCAGGATAAGTAGACGCCAGTTTTTGCAGGGTAGGCGCCCGAGCTGTTATACAGAGTGACACAGGTTTGGGAATGGACCCTAGGACATCGGAAGGCCAGGCGGGGAGAAAGATTGGTGACCATGGTTGCTCTCCTTCTCCAGGAGGGTGAGAAGTGTACCAGCTACACAGACACCCAGCAGAGGCTGGGTGTACTGTCATGCTAGCACCAAGCGTTCAGAGGGTGGGGCAGACCCTGGTCATCACTGCGCGTCCTCACCTCATACCAAAAAAACAAATGATGGCCACCCACCCACCTGGATGGCGTTTGCCCTTGGCTGCAGTCAGCCCCCAGGCTGACTCCTGACCTATTCTGTTGTATGCGGCACTCTAAGAGGGGTTCGGGTGCTGCGACACCACCCTGGGGGCAAGCCAGGGAGTATAGGGTGGGCGGCTGATGTGGGGGTGGTAGCCGAGGTATCCGTGACTGAGCAGATGGCGCCAGCAGTGGGTGGCTCCAAAAAGATAAAAATAAAATAAAACCAGGATAGAATGACGGCCAATGAGGGCAGCCACCACTATGTGTGAGAGGCTGCCCTACATCAGAAATTTCCTTTAATTGTCTTGGTTGTTCTGTGCTGCAACCTCTTTAATGTCTTAATCTCAGTTATATTGCAGCGGGGACCAAAATTGGGCACAATATTCCAAACCTGGCCTCACCAGAGAAGAATACAAAGGCAGCAGCACATTCCTACATTAGCTCTGCTCTTTATGTGTTACCCAAAATGGAGTTTGCCCTTTTAGTTATAGTATTACAATGGGTTCTAGTCTCCAGGTTGTTCAGTATTTGTATGCCCAGATCCTTCTCTTCTTCTGTTACTCTAAGGTCTCTGTCTGCTAATGTATATTTCAAACACTTGTTATTTCTCCCTAAATGTATAACTGCGAATTTTTCAATGTTCAGTTCAAGTTTATCACTGTTCCATTTTTAGATACTGTTTAATGCTTCTTGAAATTTAGCTGCATCTTCTGTGTTGTCAACCACTTTCCCCACTTTTATGTTATCAGCGAACTTGGTTAGCCATGATCCATCAGATCTTACTTCGAGATACAGCTCTTGCAGCAGGTAACACCATTAGGACTGAAGCCGGCAGGCGGCAGGACCCCACGGAATTCTTCTAGCTAGCTATCTTCAGCGGACCCTCCCGGCGATGGTCCGCCTCGGCGTCAAGCGTGGTACATAAGGGGCTGTCCGCTTAGATTTCCCAGTTCTTTTTCCGCCCGTCGACTTGTGTCTTCCTGCGACCCTTAGGATGTCGTTTCCTTGCAGCGGCGTAGTTAAGATTCTTCCTTCGGGAAAAGTTCAGTTTTTCGGCTTGAGTTGCTGTCTGATGTCATCTCCAATCTCCGTTGAAGGCCATCCCTCAAAGTGCGCCTGTGGGAAGCAAATCCCTTTCAAGGATCCGCATTCGACCTGCATCCGGTGCTTAGGCCCAGACCACGACACCCGGTCCTGTATTTTCTGCCAGGGGTTCAACAGCCGGACCCAGATCCATCGCCAGAAGGCTCTGCAGGCGTTCCTGCTTGAGGAGAAAGTTAAGGCCATGGACACCTCCAAGGGGAGTTCTGCTGAGAAAGCCCAGAAACATTCTGAGAAACACAGGGAGAAGGCTCCATCCAAGTCCCCGTCTAGGGCTTCAGACTCCCATAGTTCCGGCTCCCGGTCCGACCGTTCACCTTCCCGGGCCTGTTCTGAGCCTCCCTCTGCTGCGGTGAAGAAACCTTCGGGCTCCTCTTCCTCCTCACAACCCAAGACCTCCAGGCCCTCTTCGTCCTCTTCTTCCAAAGCCCTGGTTAGGTCTGGGGACCATCATCATCACCACAAGTCGGATTCCTGCCATTCCGAACCCGACGTCAGGTCTGTCTCCTTGCCTCCTCCTCCTCCCCAGCGGAAGACCAAGGAGCTTACCTTGCTTAAGAAGCCGTCGGACTCGACGTCGGCCACTCATCACAGGTCCCAGGGGCCGTCGACCGCTAGACACCCGTCGCCGGTCAGGCCTTTGCCCTCTCGGTCGTCGGCAGGAGGGCCGACGTCCGCACGAGTCGAGAAGAGGACCCCGACGCCTCCTACCGACGTCGGTCAGGAGACTATTATGGAGGAAGAATTGACACAGCCCGAGGACCAGACGGGTGAACCCGGTCCTGTCGAGCCTCCCAGGGAACCCTCCCCACAACCTGAGACTCCTGAGGAGCCGACGCTGGAACCCGACAACTGACCACCGGCACCCAGTCCGTCGCCAGGCCTTTCCTTTTCTGAGGTTAAGGAGCTCTTCACCTACTGGTGGGATACCATTAAAAAGGATGTGGTTCCCACACCACCTCCTCTACCTCCGACCCCTCCGGCTCCGGCACCCCCTTCTCCATCCGGGGCAGCAGGCCGAGTACCTCCCCCCCAGGAGCCTACGGACCCTCCAAGGGGAAGACCAGATAGAAGGAGACCTCCGTCTAGATCCTCTTCAGGGTCACCCAGTCCTAAGAGACCCAGAAGACGCCGCTGTTCGCCTTCGACGAAGGATACAGGATCGGAATCCTCGACAAGATCCAGATCCCTCTCTTCTCTTCCAATCCCCTCTCCGGACCCACATGAGCTTCCTAGATCTCCTCCGGATGACCCATCGTTCTCGGAAATCATGAGACATATCCAAGAGAACATGGGCTGGGATGCGGAAGAATTAGACCCCGAGAGACTATGCCTTGCTAGATATCTTCGGCAGAAGGATCCCAAGCCTGTGGTGGTGCCAACCTTGGTGTCCACTTTTGTGGACGTCACCAAGGCAGCGTGGAAGCGTCCACACTCGGTCCCATCGATGCCAAAGAAAGCTGACCACCTGTACAAGGCTCAACATCCTCTGGCCGACTCTCTGATCATAACAGCCTCTCATGACCGGTCCCAGAGACCGCAACATTTGAGCACCCTGCCACCGGACCCGGAGTCCCAACAGCTGGACGCTATGGGCAGGCGCTGCGTATCTTCAGCTACCCTGCCATCAGATCCCTGAACTACTTGACCCACATGGTGCAGTTCCAAAATGCCTTGTAGGAACAGGGACTGGATCTGGCGGAGAAATTGCCAGAAGGTGAGCAGAAGGAGGAGATGTTGCAGCTCCTCCGTCTGAGTTGGACGTGGGAACCCAGGTGCTGCGAGCAGCGTGTGATTCCGTGGACTCCTCGCTGAGGCGGCAGCTTCAGGTGTATGCCTCGAGGAAACACTCATGCGCCGTGTCTCGGTTACCCGGACGTCAGAAGAACATCATGGATGCCTCTTTGAAGGAGAAGTTCTCTTTGGTGCACCCTCTGAAGGTTCTCACCAAGCTCCAGAGGCAGGGGAAGGCGGTGAGGTTGGTCAGGCAATGTACCGACCGAGCTTTGGTTCCTTCGTAGGAACCAAAGCGTTTCAGTGGACAGGCGCAGAGACAACAGTCCCGCACCAGTCCACAACAGAGGGGCTCCGGTCCCCGCAGAGCCCAGGGAAGACAGCCCGCAGGCAGAAGTCAGCGTCCAGCTAAGCTGGCCCAGCCAGCGGCTCCCTCCGCCGCCACAGCCTGACTCCTTCCCGGCCCCCGCCCCTCAGGATCAATGGGACTTCAAGGTCGGGGGTCGTATTGCGAATTACCTGCTGGGATGGCAGTCCATAACCACCGACAGGTGGGTTCTTCAAGTTGGTCAAAGAGGCCACTTTATAGAATTAGACAAGCCACCCTCGAGGCCTCCTCTGCTTTCCTGTTACTCGGGTCGCTTTAAATTGCTCATCAGGCAAAAATACTCACCTCCTGCAGAAGGGGGCGGTGGAGTATGTTCCAGAGAACCAGATAGAATCGGATACTATTCCACTTCTTTCTGGTTCCCAAGAAAACAGGGGACCTCCGTCCAATCTTGGACCTCAGCGACCTAAATATGTCGATCGTCTACAAGCGATTTACATGGTGACCCTTCGGGCCTCATTCCCATGCTAGCGGGGCCTTCTTAGCGTCCCTAGACATGCAGGCGCTACCTGCACATCCCGTGGCTCAGCGCACGGAGGTTCCGTGCTTGAGTTCCTCGACTACCATTTTCAGTTCTGGGCTCTTCCATTCGGACTGTCATGGCCCCAGGGTCTTTACCAAGTGCATGGCAGTCGTGGCAGCGTCCTTAGGAGACAGGGCCACTATGTGTTCACTTGGACGATTGGCTTCTCATGGCGCCTCCAGAGGCGTTGTTGCCTGGCTATTCAGAGCACCCAGGGCCTGTTCAGTCTCTGGGCATTCTAATCAACTGAGAGTCTCTCCTCGTGCCGTCACAGAAGCTGCAGTTCATAGGCAGATTCTGGACACCGTTCAGGAAAGCATTTCTCCCAGGCGACAGGCGGAATGCATCAGATCCCTCATCAGGGATCTCTCGGGCGAAGACTGTCCCTGCCAGGCTGGTCCTTCCGTTTGCTCAGACACATGGCTGCGGCCATTCCGACAGTCCTTTGGCAAGGCTCCACATGCGGGTAACTCAGTGGATGCTCAGGGTGCAGTGGGACCAAAGGCAAGACCACATGCAGCATCTGGTCAGAATCACAAATGCCGTGATTGAGACTGGCAATGGTGGCTAGACCCAGGGACACTTTCTGTGGGTGTCCGTTTACAGCGCCGTCCCCGGAGATAATCCTCTCCACAGACATCTCAGGGCTAGGGTGGGGAGCACACTTGAACGGGGTGAGGTCTCAGGGAACATGGACCCCTCAGGAAGTCCACCTCCACATCAACGTGCTGGAGATGAGGGCTGTCCTCTATGCCCTGCAGGCCTTTCAGTCTGATATCCCGTCGAGCACTCTTCTGCTTCAGACAGACAACACGGCGGTGATGTATTACCTCAACAAACAAGGAGGTGCACACTCTTACCCCTTTTGCAGGGAAGCTATGAGAGTGTGGGATTGGGTAATTCGACACGGTGCGAACCTGATTGCAGTTCATATCCCCGGAGTGGACAACACAATCGCGGACGGCCTGAGTCGTTCCCAGACCAGAGTCCACGAGTGGGAGCTTCTTCAAGGGGTCTCAGAGCATCGTGTTTCTTCGATGGGGCACTCCAGAACTGGACTTGTTCGCTTCCCCATCCAACGCAAAACTGCCCAATTTCTGCTCGCTAGATCCAGGGCCTGGTGTTTTCTGGCAAGACGCGTTGTCCCTCTCCTGGGCGAACAGATTCCTCCCTTCCTCTCCCTTCCGTTGATCCAGAAAGTTCTTCTCAAATTGCGCGGGAGCATAACAATGATCCTGATGGCCTGCTTTTGGCCCAGAACAGATCTGGTTCCCCTTGCTCACACAGCTGTCCCGGGAACCTCCGGTCCCGTTGCCTTTCAGCTCCCACCTTTTATCTCAGGAGGAAGGTTCTCTAGTCCACCAGGACTGACGCTCACTGAACCTGCATGCATGGCTCCTAGAGACATAGCCATTTTGCGACACGGGGTCTCGCAAGAGGTGGCGGAAGTTCTTTCCATGGCCAGAAAGCCGGCAATGCATGTGACGTACGCCATGAAATGGCACCGGTTTTGCCTGTGGTCACAAGCACGCGGCCTTTCCCCTCTAGGTTGCCCGGTGAAAGCGGTGTTAGAATACCTGCTCTCCCTTTTCCGTTCGGGCCTCACCTACTCCTCTATTAAAGTGCACCTCTGCGCTATTTCTGCTTACCACTTCCCGGTGGGACAGCGCACAGTGGCGCAACTTGATGCCTCTCGAGACTTTCTGAGAGGGGCGTTACACCTTAGGCTACCCATTAAGGACCCTGTGCCTCCATGGGATTTACTCTTTGTCCTGGAACAACTCGCGCTTCCCCTTTTGAACCTGCCGCGGTTGCGAGCCTGCTTTCTGTCATGGAAAACGTTATTTTTAGTTGCTGTTACGTCAGCAAGGAGCATTTCCGAGCTTCACGCTCTCATGTGTAAGGAACCTTATTTGATTTTCCACCAGGACAGAGTGTCCCTGAGGATGAATCCTAAGTTCTTGCCTAAGGTGGTCTCTGCACTCACTCTCAACCAGGACATTGACCTGCCTGTATATTTCCCCTAAATATTCTAATAGAGGAGAAGCGCTGCTCCACACCCTGGATGTTCACCGCTGTCTAAGGTATTACCTGAACAGGACTAAACAGCTTCGCAAGTCGGAGCAACTTTTCGTTTCCTTCGCTGAGCGGATGATGGGCCAACCAGTATCGAAGCAGTCCCTTTCTCGCTGGCTTGTCCAGTGTATATCACACTGCTATGATACTAAGCAGAAGTCCCTCCCGGGTACAGTCCGGGGCCATTCCACTAGGGGGGTGGCTACCTCCTTTGCAGCACTTCGCAATGTACCCTCCTCTACCATTTGTGCTGCAGCCACTTGGAGCTCTGCGCATACTTTTATCAGGCATTACAGCCTGGACATCGCTTCACGGCGAAGAGCCGGTTTCGGCTTGGCCGTGCTACAGGGTCTCCTGTCCTAGAGTCAGGACTTGGTATGGATTTTCCTAGTTTCCTCCTCCCACAATGCTTACAAGTGTTATTGCTTGGGAAATCAGTCCTAATGGTGTTACCTGCTGCAAGAGCTGTATCTCCAAGTAAGATAGTACAGTTACGTAAGAACTTACCGTAACAGTAGATCTTTGAGAACAGCTCTTGCAGCAGGTACCTTCCCGCCCACCTTCCCCCTTGGAGGAGGCATGGCTTACCAAGCCTTTGGCAGGGGCTTACGCCCTTTTGTCTTCTGATGGTGGATCCTCGGTCTCCCAATCTGATGTCGTCCTGTGGCCAGAAGTCTCCGGCGGGGAGAACTGGGAGTCTGGCGGGACCGCCCCACTTATGTACTACGCCTGACGTCGGGAGGCGGGACCGATGTCAGGGGCGGTCCCCGCTGAAGATAGCTAGCTAGAAGAATTCTGTGGGGTCCTGCCGCCTGCCGGCTTCAGTCCTAATGGTGTTACCTGCTGCAAGAGCTGTTCTCGAAGATCTACTGTTACGGTAAGTTCTTACGTAACTGTACTTTACGGGAACAGATGAGACATGTATTTTAAATAAGCAAGGACCTAGGACTGATAGCTCTGGTATGCCACTTGTAAGATCAGTCCAACTAGGTATATAACCTTTTATGCCTACACGCTGTCTTGTTTCAGAGAGCCATGATTTAATACATGCTACCAAAGAGCTGTTCATACCCGTGCTGTATAAAACCTGCATTGGTTGGCCATGAGAGACCTTATCAAAGGCCTTACTCATGTGTAAAAAGACCAAGTCCACTGCCTCACCATCATCCAGTACCCTACTGACTTTGTTATAGAATTCAAGCCTATTGGTCTGAGTAAATCTCCCTTCTGTAAACCCGTGCTGAGTTGTGTCCACCAAACTCTGATTGGTAGGAAAATTCTCAATATAATCTTTAATACCTCCCTCCAATATTTTCCCCAGCACTGACGTCAGACTCACTAGTCTGTAATTTTTACTGTCCTCCTTAGATCCTTTTTTAAAGACTGGTGTTATAACTGCATCTCTCCAGGAAGATAACACTGTCCCCATGTCCAGGGACTTTTAATAAACCATGGTAACAGGCCCTGCCAATTCATGTGCCAATTCCTTAATTATCCTGGGGTGTAGTACATTAGGCCCCTGTGATTTATTTGTTTTAATCTTCTGGAGTCTGTCTCTTATGTCATTGATATCCAGTTCTTTTTTCATAAACAATTTTGATTTATTTTATTTTCTCCTACCCCGAGGCCATGGCATACACGTGCATGTCACGCTTTGTGGAGTGCATACATGCCAGGATCTGGTGGCTCCTTCTGCCCCTCCCTGACTGTTGTCGCCACCTGTACCACCTATGTGTCCACCGGAGCTCCACTTGGTGGGAGCAGGACTACGGATGGGCGGGCATCCACCCTTTTGGTGGGGAGAGCCATGGCTCAATCCTGCTCCTACCCTTGCCCCCGACCAGGCACCCCGGCGAGCTGAGGTCATTCCTGAAACCAGATCACTGGTGTAGCTCGCAGTAAGGCACCAGCGCCACAGCCCTCTGCGCCACCTGACTGGCAGTTGATATCCAGTTTTATGCCATTTCAATCTGGTCCCTTCTGACTTGAATAGACAAAGTCACTTATTGTTTCCTCACCTAAAACCGAGCCAACATATTCATTGAGCAAGTTAGCTATTTCAGTATCATCTGTAACCAGGTTCCCTTTCATGTCCACCAGAGGTCCCACCTGCCCTTTGTTACCTCTCATAGTATGAACATATTTGTAGAAGGCCTTATAATTATCTTTTGTTCTTTCGGCAAGTTTCATCTCATAATCAGCTTTTGCCTTCCTAATACTTGACTTAACTTCTCTGGCTGTTATCTTGTACATAACCAGTCGGTCTCGTTACCTAACTCTTTTGCGACTGTATATGCCAAGTTCCTCTTTTTTAACATTCCAATGATAGTGTTGATGATCCAAGGTTTCCTAGTCCTAGTTTTTTCATATTTGTTTCTTACAGGGATAGGCCTAGGTTCCAGCCCATTCATCTTTATTAGAAATCTTTGCCACATTTGCTGAAGGGTTAAATTATTGAGTTCAGTGTGCCAATCCCACTCTGACATCTCCCTACACACAGCATGAAAGTTTGCTTTCAGAAAACATTTCTCTTTTGTAAGTCCCTGTACTTTCTGAACTTCAGTTAATATACAGAAAGTGACCTTTATATGATCACTTGATCCTAGAGGTGGCAGTACTGAACAGCTGGTAATAGTGTCCCCATTTTGCTTAATACAAGATCAAGAATCCTTGACTCTCATATTAGTGACCTCACATACTGTTCCAACCCTAAAATTTCCAAGCCAAGAAGGAAATCCCTTTCAAGTTTTGAGTTACCCATCCATACTTCCCAATCAGTGCTTGGCATATTAAAATCTTCCATGATAATATTTTCATTTGGATCGATGTTATGCAAAAACTGTAACATTTTTTATCTGAGCAGTCCCATTACTCCCAAAGTAAATATTTTTCCTTTCCTAGGTTGAATTTTTACCGAAACATGTTCCAGCTGCTCCCCACTCGTCCATCCTCTCAATCTCCTCAACCATGATGTTATCAGCTGTATACAGCACCACACCCACACCACATCTACCAGTATGTTCATTGCTGACACATTTGTACCCAGGTATGTCCCTATCCCAGTGAAGCTCACCAGTCTACCAGGTCTCTGTTACTCCACAAATATGAAGGTTCTCATTAGCTAGAAACAATTCCAACTTATCTTTCTCATTTTTAAGCTCCTAGCATTAATTAAAGTTGCCCTCCATCCTACCTCATTTGTGACTACCTGTTTTACACTCTTGTCCATATTAAATCCAAATGAAATTAACAGCAACTTACCCAACACTGGCCAGTCCCTACACCTACACATACAACTAACTCTGCACACTGGAAGCAAGCTGTGGGACCTTAATACAGCAACAAGTCTCTGTCTCTCCAGTCAAACAGTGTCTATCAAATAACATAAGGTACTCGGAAGCCCCAGAGATCTTACCTGCCCACCAAACAGCACAGTACAGCAAGCAAAAGTCACCCCAGAGAGAGAAATAAATACTTTTCAAAGCAGGATTTCTGTTTGAGCTCTGCCCCTTGCACTCACAGCCCAAGAAAGAGGAACAGAAACTCAAAGGATTCAGGGCGGTGAGATGACTGCAGACCAAACAGGAAATTGCAAAGCCTGCGTTTATGACAGGCTCTTCTTCCAAGAGTTCCAGAAAATAGTTTAAACAGACAGATCTTTTTTTTATGGCAAATAGACAGTACTGTTATTAGGGTAAATTCATTGTAGTACTGTACGTGGTAACGTGCCCTAGTAACAGTGTAGAATGGTTTAGTCCACATCCCCTGCAGTTTTGGGCTAATGTTACATACTGGGTTTTAGTAAGAGCATGAGCAGATTGTAGTAGTAGTTCTGCTGAGGTCTGCTGATCTATCTAACGTATGTTTGTTGAATAAACCTCAGAGCTGTTAGAAGTTATTTATGGTGTCCAGTCATTCCTAAAATCAGCAATCCGGTAAGAAGCAACTAAAGTGAAATATTATATGGTGTCAGAAGTGAACTTGCAGTGCTGCAGTTGCAAGCAAGAAGAAAAGTTTGCGCTGCCAAGAAAAGAAACAAAAAACAGTATTTGTGGGTACCTAAAGCTTACTAAAAGACTGTATAACAAAATATCTTTGGCAGTATGGATCAATTTAAGCCATCTCCACCATTATTAGTGACCGGAACTCTTGCAAAAAAACTGGAGAAGGTGGGCACAGAGATTGTCTGTACTTCTCAGCCATGAGGTTAGATGACAAGTCAGAGGAAATATAAATTGCAGTCCTGCCGCACACGATCGGGGATGAGGCCCTCAAGGTGTACAATACCCTCAGTATACTCTAACGTATGCTGACCCACAAGCTAAAAAAGCAGCTGAGGTTATGGAAGCATTTAAGAATTATTGTGAACCAAGAAAAAACTCTTGTGTTTGAGAGGCATCAGTTTTGGGTCCATCCTTTTAATGAGTACTCTGGTACAGACAAGTTTGTTACAGAGCTCAGGCAAAAAGCTCAGAATTGTGAGTTTAAAGAGACAAAGGACTTGATGATCCAAGATAAGATTGCCTTCAGTGTCACCGATGACAGGCTCCATGAAAAGCTACTGGAATCCCCAGACCTCACTATGGCCAAAGCAGTAAACATGTGCAGAGCGAAAGAGGTACAAGGGCACGGGCACGAGCGATGTCACAAGGGACTGCTGATAAGTTCGTCCATGTTGTAGAACATAAATCAAGGCAGGATGGTAAAACAGGCTGAAAACCAGACTGCCAGCTACCAACACGTGAGACACGTGCACAAAAATCAAACGTGTGGGAGGTGTGGCAAGGGACATGTGCCAAAGGCTTGTCCAGCATATGGACAAGAATGTCGTAAATGTGGTGGCCTCAACCATTATGCAAAAATATGCAGGTCCAAAAAGTCCAACAAACCTCATGAGAAAATGACCAAAGGGGTAGAAGCACTGTTTGTAGGTGCTATTAAAAGAAAACAAGAAATGGCATAGACACAAGTACCAGATTAAGGGTGGCACACTACTTTGAATATAATAGGACAGCCAGTTAAGTTCAAGTTGGACACGGGCTGAAGCCAATATACTGACTAAAGAAGTGATTGCGGAGTTTCCATGCAAGGTACAAATCAAGCCGACCAGTACTATCCTAACGGCATTTGGAGGAGCACAAATTAATCCTGAAGGGGACGTGACACTAAAGTGTAAGACACAAGACAGAGAGGCCAATCTGCAGTTTTATGTCACTAACACATCGGGAGCTTCCCTACTGGGTCAATAGGCGTGTGTCATCCTGGATCTGATTAGCAAAGTAAAGATGTTTAAAAGCAAGCCACCAAGCACAAAAGAGGAACTTCTTGCACAATATAAAACAGTGTTTGAAGTCCTAGGAGAATTCCCAGGAGTTTACCACATACATAATGACCCAGATGTTACTCCTGTGATACATGGGTGCAGGAAAGTCTCATATACAATCATGGACAGACTAAAAATAGACACTGGAACAGCTGGAGCAAATTGGGATGATTAGCAAGGTAAGAAAACCTACAACATGGGTAAATAGCCTTGTAATTACCGAAAAGAAAAATGGTGAGATCAGGGTGTGTTTGGACCATAGAGACTTAAATAAAGCTATCAGAATACATCACTTCTCTGTCCCCACATTGGAGGATATTCAGAGTAAGCTTGCAGGTAAAAGGTTTTTTTTACAATTCTAGATGAAAAATATGGGTAATGACAGATCAAATTAGGTGATGAATCTGCAAACCTATGTACATTCAACAATCCATGGGGAAGGTATAAATTTCACAGACTTCCTTTTGGTATGAGGTCTGCGAGTGAAGTATTCCAGCAGAGAAGTGCTGAACACTTCAGGGACATACCAGGTGTTTTTGTGATAGCTGGCGACATGCTTATAGCCGCAGCTGCCAAGGAAGAGCATGACAAAATTCTGAGGAAAGTGATGCACAGAGCAGTGGAACTCAATGTTAAGTTCAGTAGTGACAAAATACAGTATTTGGTGAGTGAGGTGAAATACATGGGGCATATCATAACCGAAAATGGGCTATGGTCCGATGAAGCCAAAGTAGAAGCAATTGCCAAGATGCCCCCTCCCAAAGATAAACAAGCATTTGTCAATGCCAGATGTTGATCCCGTTGGTCTGTTGAGCTCGCTCACTGCCTCTCTCTCACCCTTCCGTTCTGTTTTTGCCGGGCGCTGCAGGCTGGCCTTTCTGCTAGGCTGATGCCTGCTTTGCCGCCTTTTCACCCTTGCGAAAATCACGCCAGTCACGATACAGAGCTCCGATTGAGTTCGCTCACTCTCCCTCTCTAACTCACTGCTTGTGTTTCTCCCGGCGCTGCAGGCTGCCCTTTTGTACTGGGCTCCTGCCGGCGTTGGCACCTTTTTCTGCCCACAAAGAAATCCACAGCAGTCCCAGTAGAGCTCAGTCACTCCCCTTCTCTCACTCACTCGATCCTAATGTGTCCCAAACACTGATTTCCAAAAGCGACTGCGGTATTCTGCGCTGGAATTGCGAAAACACATTTTGGCCAGGATGTGAAAAATGACAACTGTACTGTTCATAAGGAGGTGTGAAAAATGGCAGTTTTGAAAATCTGTCGTGAAAATATTACTAGTTTGCGAAGTTACAAGCGTGCATGGAACCTGCACAACACACGCTCCTAACACACTCATTTTATGGACATTCGTCACAAAATTTTCAACATAGGCATTTTAGGACCTCTGCTCATGAACAGTGTCACTGTCATTTCAAACAACATGAAGTCTTGCTATATTATGACACATGCAGTGAGTCCCAACCTTCGAACTGCTCCGGAGGTGAAAGAGTTAACTTTCCATGCCAGGCATGGAACTTTGAGCGCGAGCTCAGTTGAAAACCTTGTCTGTTGTTAATCAAACTCAAACTGTCAGATTCTTTACTCCGCCTCACTGAACAGTCGCTCCAGAGATTTCTCCTTCTGCTCGGTTCGTTTGTCGGTTAAAAAGTATTATTTTATCGGTTTTTTGACCGAAATTAAACCGCAACCGGTCGGTTCAAGCTCTGTCTGTGGTATTGTAAGTAATAGATAGGCTTACATTTATTTTATTCTGTGTGGAACTTGTAAACGCTTTTCGGTTCGGTTTGAACCGATCAGGTTATTCTCAAACTTTACTAGTCCTTATTTAGAGTGCGGTTCCCGGTTCTTATCGGTTCTAAAAAAAACGGATTTCATTACGGTTTTTTCCACGACCCGTGACACGGTTGGGAACCGATAAGAGAGTCTTGCTTGGCGGATTGCCATAAACGGGCAAGTTTGGTTAGGCTGGCACTATGTCTGAGAAACCCAAAAGAAAAACCGGGCCCACTGGGTTTCAGCACTGTAGTGTTTGTGGGGAAGCCTTTGTTAAGGCTGACCCACACCCACCTGTGTGTATTGTCTGGGGTTTGACCACCTCAATGCAGACTGCCAGATTTGTAAGAATTTTCCTGCTGCCACCATAGAAAAGAGAGTTGGTAGGCTCAGGAAAGGAGGCAAAAGTCCGCTGACCGGATGGCCAGCCGGTTTGGTTCCAACCGAACCGGAGGGAGTGCCCTCTGACCAGGGCGATACTTCCTCAGGCATGAAGAGCCAGCTCTGAGGAGCTGGTTCCAACTAAAGGACTAGAAAGTCAGCTAGTGTGGAGCCAAAATTTCTTCCTCCAACCGCTGAGGAAAAAGCTAAAGCAATTCAAATTGTCCAGTCACTTTCTCGAATTCACCGAACCGAGACCATCAGGGAAGCGCCGGTTCGCGGTTCCACCGTTCAAGATTATGATTTTGAGGATTTTTATGAACCGGAGGAGGGGAAGAGGAGTATGGAGGAGAGTGAATGTGGTTTTGAAGGTCTGATGTGCCCATTGAACCGGACATCTCTCCAGACAGACCGTCAGGGTTTCTCCCCAAGCTGTCTGAGTCCCTTCTCATTTTATGTTCTATGAGAAAGTTGTTGAAACTCTCCAGCTCCCTGTTGAGAAGCTGTTGATGAGCAAGAGGAGCCTGATTATGTAGAAATGATGATATTCCAGAGTTTGGAGACTGTCTATTCCTTTGCATAAATCTTTTCGGAAACAGACAGTAAAAATTCTAAAAACTCTTCACACTATACCTCCTGTTGATAAAAGGATGGACAAGAGGTATACATTATCAGGCTCTGATATGGAGTTCCTCACACAGCAATGCAGCCATGTGGAGGTAGTGCAGGCTGCAGCCTGTGACAAGGCAAATATTCCTCTAGCTTCGCACCCCCCTGAAAAGGACTCCAGGAGGGTTGATGCCATGGCAAAGAAACAGTACATGGCAGCATCTTTGGGACTCAGACAGGCAAATTATATGGCTTGCTAGGTACCAGAAATCCAGATGGGATACTGTGCTGGCCCTGGCAAAACAGGTCCCTGACCAGCTTGCCAGGGAGCTGGAACAGGTGGCTCGGATGGTATTGGAGGCATCCAAGGTGCAATTTCATGCTGCAGTAGACTCTAATGATGTGTCATCAAGGGTCATGGCTACATCTGTGGCACTTCGCAGAATGGCTTGGCTCAGATGTACTGCCCTGTCACAGGATACCCAGTCTAAGGCTCATGGATTTTCCTGTTGTAGGCAATTCTCTGTTTGGGGAGCAGACAGAGAATTACATGAAGATAATGGATGAATATAGGACCACCTATAGGAGTGCACAGGCCAAGGAAAGGCAGGCCACTCCTCAAAGGCTGCATCCCAGGGGCAGGGGCAGGCCTTTTCATAGGCCTTTTTACCAAGTCCAGGCCTCCTCTTCTGCTTATGCCCAGAGGGGGTTCTTTAGAGGGAGAGGCAGACGGGGTACAAGCAAGCCTGCTTCTACCCCTCATCCCAAAGCCCCTGCCAAGCAGGCACCCTTGATGGGGTGGCCAGGGCCAATCTCCACTACCTGTAGGCAGGCTGGCTTACTTTGTCCAGGACTGGAAGTCTTTAACATCAGACAAGTGGGTCCTGGAAGTAGTAAGCCAGGGACTGGTTCTCAGCTTCAAAAATTTCCAGAGATGAGAGCCAGGTCCTTTCCACCTGCAATCCATCAGAGGCACTTGCCCCTAGAAACAGAAGTTTCTACCCTCCTGGCTCTCAGAGCTGTGGAAAGGGTTCGACCCCTACACCAGCGCAAAGGGTTGTACTCCAGGTACTTTCTTACCCCAAAAAAGACAGGAGAATGGCGGCCCATCCTGGATCTCAGATACCTAAACAAGCACCTTTTAAAAACCAAAATTCAAAATGGTGACTCTGGGAATTATTTTACCCTCTCTAAGGCCAGGGGACTGGCTAGTGTCCCTGGACCTCAAGGATGCCTACTTCCATGTTCTTATCAGAAGCTCCCATCGAAAGTACCTTAGATTCGAACTGCCCTCAGGCCATTACCAGTTCAGAGCAATGCCCTTCGGTCTCACCTCTGCCCCGAGGGTATTCACAAAATGCCTGGCAGTAGCCCACTTAAGAAGGCAAAAGATTGCCATCTTTCCTTACCTGGACGACTGGCTCATAGTAGGCCAGTCTCCAGACCAAGTCAAACTACACTTTCAGGTAACTCAGCAACTGCTCACATCTCTAGGTTTCCTTCTCAATCTTCCAAAGTCAGTTCTAGAGCCTGTCCAGCTTCTCACCTTCATAGGTGCAGAACTGAACACAAAAGAGGCCAGAGCCTTCCTTCCTCTGGAAAGAGCAAGGACCTTGGTCTCTCTGGCCTCCTCTTTCACCCTGCAGGTCTCTCGACCAGCAAGGCATTTTCTGCAGCTCCTGGGGCACATGGCTCCTTCTACAGCAGTTGTGCAGCGAGCAAGATTTCAGATGAGGGACATCCAGTTCCATTTGAGAGCCTTTTGGTCTCAAAGGAGAGACCCTTTGACCAAATTGATCCCAGTGACTCAAACCCTGATCCAAGCCCTTCAGTGGTGGCAGGACCAGCAGTCTGAGACAGGGGTCCCTTCACCCCTCAGTCTCACTCCTTAATCCTTACTACAGATGCATCCCTCTTGGGGTGGGGAGCTCACATGGGCGATCTCACTACCAAGGGATTGTGGTCCCCTCAGGAATCTCTGCTGTACATCAATCTGTTGGAACTCAGAGCAGTTTTTCTAGCACTTCAAGCTTTTTCCACCTCTGTTCAGAACAAAGTTGTACAGATCAGAACAGACAACACCACTACAATGTGGTACATCAACAAGCAAGGAAGCACTCGGTCTACGGCCTTGTGCACCGAAGCAATGAAGTTGTGGTCTCTGGCGTACTCCCTGAACATCTCCCTTACAGCAGTTCACCTCCCAGGCAAGGACAATGTCCTGGCAGATGCTCTCAGCAGGATTTCCCAGGGCCATCACGAATGGTCACTGGATCCTCTAGTATTGGAGGTAGTATTCGCCAGGTGGGGCACCCTGCAGATAGATCTTTTTGCAGCCTCAGACAATCACCAACTTCCCCTTTTTTGCTGCAGGCCCCCAGTGTTGGGCTCAGTCCCTCTGGATGCCTTCCTTTTCAGTTGGGAAGGGAAGTTTCTCTGTGTTTTCCCCTCTTCCCTCTTCTGTTCAAGGTGCTAGTCAAAATCAGATCTCAACCCTGCAAGATGATCCTGATTGCTCCAGATTGGGCCAGACAGCCCTGGTACCCACTCCTTATGTCCTTAGCAGTCCACCTTCCCCTGTGTAATCCCAGGAATCACAACCTGTTAACTTGTGCTCAGGGGAGATTTGGTACCCGAATCTCAAATCTCTCAATCTCAAGGCCTGGCTCTTGAAGAGTTAGTTTGCTGACCTACACCTTTCTCAAGGTGTATTGGATATGTTGAAGGCTTCTAGAAGCCATCCACCAGAGCTTCTTATAATTCCAAATGGAAGAGATGTTCCATTTGGTGCTCTGGCAAGCATATTTCCCCAGAATCTGCTGACTTACCCACAGTCCTGGATTATATGGTGCATTTGAATACTTTGGGGCTGAGGCCAGCTACCCTAAAAGTGCACCTGGCAGCCGTGTCTGCTTTCTTATCAGCAGGTAAACCCTCTTCTCTTCGGCTCATCCTGTATTCTCCACGTTTTTCAAGGGGTTTCTTCACACCAACCCTCCATTCAGGGACCCTGCCCCTGCCTGGGATCTTAATATTTGCATTGCTCAGCTTATGCAACCCCCTTTTGAGCCCTTGTCTTCAGCAGAGCTTAAGTACTTGACTTGGAAAACTGTGTTTTTGGTAGCAGCGTCACTTCTGCCAGGCGCATAAGTGAATCACAAGCATTGTCAGTGGAACCTGATTTTATCTCCTTTCATAGAGATAAGGTGGTCCTCAGGACTAACAGAAAGTTCTTGCCTGTGGTGGTTTCAGACTTCCACCTTAATCAATCTGTGTCTCTCCCTGTGTACTTCACTGACCATTCCTCCTCTGGCGAGAGGAGACTGCACAGTTTAGATGTCAAAAGAGCCCTTAGTTACTACATTCAACGTACCAAGGGTCACAGGTTTGACTCCCTCCAACTGTTTCTCACTTATGGTGAGGTTGGTAAAGGAAACCTGCCACTAAAGATCCATTGCCAGGTGGATTGTCTCTTGTATCCAGTTTTGCTATGAAAAACTGGGGTAAGGTTCCTCCTTCAGGACTGAGGGCTCACTCTACCAGAGGTACAGCTGCATCTCTGGCTGCTGCCAGGGACATCCCTATCCTAGAGATATGTCAAGCAGCTACCTGGAAAACGGTTCACACTTTTACCAAGCATTACTCTCTGGACATCCAGGCTAGGAGGGATGCTCGGTTTGGCACAGCTGTGCTTCAGATCCTATTTCCGAAGTAGGTTCTGTCCCTCCTCCATGGAGGTACTGCTGTGTAGTCTGCATATGTCATAATATAGCAAGATTTCATGTTGTTTGAAGAAAAAATTACTCACCTTAGTAATGTTGTTTCTTCTAATGGAGTCTTGCTATATTATGACCCCCACCCTGCCCTCTCAGAACCTCTACTTTTGGGATGTGGGTGGGCAGTGCAGTGTTGGCACTAGTAGATGCCCACCTTATTTTTCACCTCTCCTTTTTGGGGTGTTTGGGTGTTATGTTTTTATTTTTCTGGATCCCCTGACTTGAGTCTTTGTTTTGGGACCAAGAAAAATGTGTTCTTATATTTAGTAGCCAGTTGGCTAGTGTAGGTTTACGGCTTCCACACAGAACCTTAATGAGTTTTGCTCGTAAAGATCTGACAGTTTGAGTTTGATTAACAACAGACAGGGTTTTCAACCGAGCTCGCGCTCAAAGTTCCATGCCTCGCATGGAAAGTTAACTCTTTCACCTCCGGAGCAGTTCGAAGGTTGGGACTCACTGCATATGTCATAATATAGCAAGACTCCATTAGAAGAAACAGCATTACTAAGGTGAGTAATTTTTTCTTTCTTAATATGTCCTGAACACTGATTTTCTACAGCAACTGCGCTATTCTGCGCCAGAACTGCGAAAACACGTTTCAGCCAGGATGTGAAAAATGACAGCTGTACTGTTGATAAGGAGGTGCATGGCTCACTCAAAGGGTGGTCCATTTTGGAACAGTTCACCCAAGGTAGTAGTTATTAGTGAAGATTTGAATATCTTTGAATACAGGTTGGACCATTTTGTTAGAGTAAGGGTTTCATGGTGTGTATCGTTGAGGAAATGCTGGGCAAGCTCCCTCCTGTCTGTATTGCCTATGTTTCTGTGTTCTAAGTGGATGTTTCCCAGTCATACCTTACTTTAATTTGGTTTTTCCCTTATGTTTTAACAGAGGCCTCCTGGAATCTGAAGGCAAACCACTGTTTGGATCCCTACAGAACAGACAGGTAGTTAAAAAGTGGGAAACAAATGTAAAGCTGCACAGAAGCATGATAAATAATAGGCTTTGATTTAATATCGCAACTAAGCACAGTGCCAGCTGATGATTACGTTTTCTTTATATTTTTTTAATCTAGCATAGTAATCTGAAGGCATTGGTGCAGTTTGCAACAAGCGCAAGGATTACATCAGTGCAGGTGTCATTCAGAAACACCTGACCCACCTCCTATCAGGTATCTCTTTGTTCTTTTCCTCCATTGTTTTGTTTGTAAAACAGCTTTTCCAGGGTAACACAGCTGAGTTGCAACACTTCATCTTCATTGGGGTCCTGCTTCTACTAAATATTACAACTGAAAGGGTTCAAGCAGGGAAACACCTTAAACATCAGTTCTGTTAGCCATAAAACAAATGGCACTGCCTGATTTCAGTTCAGTAAGGAAGCATCCTATTGAATCAGGCTACTGTACACTGAGATCTGATTTGGGCAAGTAGTTTATTTTGAGCTAACTTAGAGTTTTTGTACATCCGAAGGGTTTGTCCCTGTCCCACGTCCATTTGCATTAGGCCAATCACAGTAGATGTCGGAAAAGGACATTTATCGCAATTGGTCTAGTGGTGGCTAATCCATGTTTGAGAGGATCTGTTACCCTTGCTAGTTAGCAAAAAAATGAATACATTTCTATTCAGTAGGTGCCAGTGGCTTTTTTTTGCCAGCCAGCTGGCCGCATGGGCATTTTAAGCAATGCATTGTTTCTTATAACGCAGATTCAGTTCGCTACGCATGCTCTGGCAGTTCTGCTGGAAACAGCGTCTTAAAGCTAAGCTCCTCCCACCATCCAGATGGTATATCCTCTGACTCCGCCTCTTGACATCAGAGCTTGCTTTCTGCTAGAAGAGACAGGTGAATTAAGGAGAAGGACGTGGACTGGACACGCTGTCTTTTGGCATCTATGGTCAGAAGGCGATTTATCCCAAAGAAAAAGCCTAGCCTCTGCCTCAGCTTTTTCAGCAGTTCCTCTACATGTTCCACAAAGGAGAGTTTATTGTCAAGCCAGACACCCAAATACTTGAATTTTGGTACGAATTCAAGATTTGCTCCTAGTAAGGTGGAGATAGACGGTAAGGGACCAACAGCGGCAGAATATGCCCCCTAGCCAGTTGGTGAGAATAGCATTGCCGTGGTTTTCTTGGCATTAAGTAGTAGTCTTTTACTGAGGAGCTGGTGCTGCAGGATGTTAAAGTCGGTTTGCAGGTCGCCACAGGCAGCTTCAGGAGAAACACGGTTTATGTAGAGCACTGTGTCATCAGCAAACAGGCGAATGCCTGATTCCTTAATGCCTATGTCCAGGCTGTTGATATAGATAGCAAACAACAATGGCCCCAAGATGGATCCTTGAGGAACACCTCTTTTAGCAGTTTAAGTGGAGAGGGCTCCCTTCAGCCTTAATTTGTTGCCTATCAGAAAGGTAGTCATGGAACCAACACCAGGAGGTTGAATCTAGTCCTGTTGTCTTTAAGGTGGAAAGAGCAGGCAGTGGTCTGCGGTGTTGAAGAGCCTTACTGAGATCCAGGAAAAGCGGCACAAACAAATTTTTGTTGTCCAAGTCCGCTGCCAGTCATTAGTTACTTTTGCCAATGCCGTAATAGTACTATGTTTGCTCTGAAACCAGACTGCATAGGGTTTGGTAAGTTCGAGTTGTCTATGAAAGTTCTCAACTGGGCATTCACTATCTTTTCCAGAAGCTTGGAGAGTATAGGGAGGAGGGAAATCGGCCTATAGTTATTTAGATCACAGGGATCCCCTGATTTAAACAGAGGGATGACATGAGCAATTTTCCATAGCTGGGGGAGGGATCCTTGCGATAGGGACAGGTTGAATAGGTGGGAGATAGGTGCAGCAAGGATGTGGTTTGCAACCTTCAAGAAGTATGGCTCGAAGGCGTCAGCCGAAGCACTTTTCTTTTGTGCCCAATTGTAGGAGAAGATCTTCAACTTCTTTTAAGGAGGTGGGTAAGAAGGAGAAGGTTACGTTGTTGTTGCTCGGTTCCGGGAGCTGTGTGTTGGTCTGTGGGTGAAGCCTACTTACTGGTGCATTAGCGAATACTTCCTCTTCCTCTTCCTGTACAGCAGGAAGGGAAAGAAACCAAATCAGTCAAGGTTGCCATCTGTGAGGTCTGCCTCAAGATTTTTGGTTCCCGGGGGGGCTCACCATCACCTGTATTATCCCTGAGGGCCTCTGGTTCTGGGATATCAGTGTCTCAGGCCCAGAGCCCTTCTCTGTAAGTGGGGGCTCCGGTGGAAAGTTCCACCACTGGGCATCTCTTGCGGAGCAGTGGATGCAGTGTCTGGCCTGAGGGGTATAGCTAACAGAGACGGTCCCTGGCCAGAGGGGCCAGTGGAAACAGTATCTTGGCAGTGCCGTCTGGCCAGGGAGTGTGTTCACATCTGGCAGTAGCCTCAGGGTCCTTGCCAGGAGCAGTACTGCTGACATATATCCCACTGGATCACCCACCTGTCCAGCGTAGGGATACGGCTGAGCACAGTGCCATCGACGGTCACTTCTGTGCCGGCTGGGTCAACACTGGTTCCGGTGCCGGTATTAGGCCCTTTGGGCCTGCCCAGTGCAGGATTCAGCACCGCTTTCAGTGTCAAGAACCTCCCCAGTGCCAGATTTGGTTCTGGTTCCACCTCTGGCACCAGTCCTTCGTCCTTCACGGCTGAGGCTGGTGTTGCTGCAGTCATGCTCTGAATTGTTGGGCCTACGAACACAACCTGTCTTCTTCCCCCTTCGGAGGAAGGTGTAGAGGGGGACGAGTCTGACCCTGACCTCATTATTTTTGAAGGTGGCGATACCGCCTTCTGTAGTCCAGACACATCAGACCCAGTTCCTGTGTCTGTGTCCCAGAAGGAGCTTTCTTTCCAGGCTCTGCTCAGAAATACTCCTTCAACATTGCAGTTTGAGCCTGCAGCCATTTACCAGGCTAAGTGCCTCCAGCTGGAGTTTTTAAATGTGCCCAATAGGCTGGTCAGTTTGGTTTCTCCTTTACCCCCAACATTTGAGACTGTCTGATGTGGTATGGCACAGCCCTGCTTTGGTGGTGGCTGTCCCAAGCAGACAAACAAAAATACACTGCCCTTAAAATAAGTTGCTGTACAGATCACTGGTGAGACCTCACCTAGAGTACTGTGTCCAGTTCTGGAGACCACATCTCTGGAAGGATATACACAGGGTTGAGGTGGTCCAGAGGAGAGCAACCAAAATGGTACAGGGTCTGTATCACAAGTCCTTTGAGGAGAGTCTGAAGTACCTCAATATGTACACCTTGGAGGAA
Source organism: Neoceratodus forsteri (assembly GCA_016271365.2). Taxonomy (NCBI): domain Eukaryota; kingdom Metazoa; phylum Chordata; order Ceratodontiformes; family Ceratodontidae; genus Neoceratodus; species Neoceratodus forsteri. The sequence goes on from CM028134.1 coordinate 1,021,002,440, forward strand.
AGGGGGGAGGGTATGATAAAAACTTTCAGATACCTCACAGGTATAAATAAAGTTCAAGAGGGAAGCATTTTTCAGAAATAAAGATGCTCAAGAACAAGGGGAATGCTGTGAAGCTGGGGGGCAGGAGACTCAGGGAGATGTGAGGAAATACAGTACTTCTTCACAGAAAGAGGTGGATGCCTGGAACAGCCTCCCAGCAGAGTGGTGGGGCAAAAACAGTAATGGGCTTCAAGAATGCATGGGATAGGCATAAGGGAACTTTAGCGGTGGGGGTAAAGCTGGAGATCAGGTAGGGTCAGCAGTATTATAGTAAGTAGGGAAAGTGGTCAGACTAGGTGAGCCAAGTAGTCCTGATCTGTCGTCAGATCTTCCTGGACATAAGTCTCCACCTCTCATTCACACTATTGGGATCTGCGCCGGAGGCACTAGGATCCATCGGGAGCAAACTTTTTTGCTAGAGGAACGGTGCCAGAGATGGAGCGGCACCGTGAGCCCCAGCTCGTGCAGTAATGACTGTCTCTGCATCGACCCTCCAACCACCTCAGTTCCTTTTTTCCCACCGTCAAGTGCACTTCACTGACGACGTTGCTCGCCCTCCAGGAGTCAAACTTCAAACTAGCGGCATAGTTTTTCAGTTTTATTATTTTGTAGTAATATCTTGAATAAAGTATTTAAGGAAGAAGTCTCAGCCTACATTGACAGAGTCGACCATGAGCGGGTCAGGTGATGGTAGGAGACTTCGTGATGAAAGCTGTTCAGTCAGCGGGCTCGGTCCAGTCCGACACCTTCTCCGGGGCGGGGTCTGACAACGGACAGTCCAGTGCCGAGGGGTGGGTGGTCCCTCAAAGCATAAAAATAAATTGTTGCACCTCTGCACCGTTTGGCCTCGAGCTCTTCTTCGGCCCACAGGTCAAAAAAGAGAAGGCATCACTCGAGGTCGCCCTCTGATATGTCTGCGCGTAGATGGTCAGTTATTGGGGCTAGTTGCCGGTCTCCTCCTTCGGAGTCGCCAGTTTCTGTTTCTGGTAGCTGACGTCTTCGACATCGGAGCCCTACTCCGCCCTCTGGTAGGTCTTCAGATGAGCAGTTTCATCAGTGGGCTGCTCTTATGGAGCAATGGGCTCAGAGGTTGGTCCAGCTACCTGGCCCAGTTACTCAGGGGCCTTCGGGCTTTCTGGGAGATCAGGTAGGGCGGTTGAGCCTCCTTAGTCGCTGAGCGCCATCTTCTGTGCCATCAACTGCGCTTAGGTGTCCCCCTTCACATGGCTGCGGTGCAGGGGCCACCAATGCCTCTGTCTCCTGGTCTTCATCCTTCTTTTTCTTCAAATCCTGTTTTTCGGAGTCATGGGATGTTTTAGACGCACTTGGCGTCGATGGCATGCTAGGCAACGTTTTTGGCGCCGACGTGTCTGTCGGTGCCGTCCTCGGCACAGTTGAGTTTCTTGGCCTCGTCAGGGCCGTCCTTGGCGCCATGTGGCTCCTCGGCGCCGAGACCTGTTAGGGCGTCATCCAGTCTTCAGGGCTCCTCTTCTTTGAATCCTTTTCCTTCTGATTTTCACTCCTTTCCTGTCCATACAGTCCCTCTTGGGCTGTCAGGAGATGACATTGAGCCTGACCCAGACCTTAGGCTGGGTGATGATGTGGAAGGAACAGGATCTATTCTTGCTGCAGAGCCTGTGGTCGAGGACCTGTCATTTAAATCTCTGCTGCAAAACTTGAATTCCACTCTTCTCTCCAAGCTACAGATATCGATCCTGGGAAACTGTTAAGACTCAATACTTCCATGTTCCGGAGATCCTATGGATTTGACTCCTCGGTGAGAGCCCTCCTTTGAGACTCTTTCTCAAATGGTATGGAATAATCCTGCTCTCATTCCTTCTGCTGCTAAGTCCATAGATAGGAAATATGCTGCCCCAAGGATCGACCCATTTTGGCATCCCAAGCCTTTGCGGATCCTATTGTAGTCTTGGCAGAGAATGATAAGGTCGTCCTTCCCCACACTACTACAGCTCGACCCATTAACAAAGAATCTCGTAAGATAGACACTTTAGGTAAGAGCTTCTTTGCTGCTTCCACCCTAGGTGTGCGTATTGCCAGCTACCAAGGCTATTTCTCTCAATATGAGTATATCCTTTGGCATTCGCTCAAACAAATGGTCGAAGCGCTACTGGAATTGGACACTAATTCAGAGCTTCTTCAAACTATAACCAGGGGTATTGAGTCCAACAACCAGCAGGTTAAAGCAGCTATAGACGCCTTCAATACTGCCTCCTAAGCGGTGGCGGTGGGCATTTGTACCCGCCATCATTCCTGGCTGCGCACTTCAGGTTTCACGAATGATGCCCAGCAACAGGTAAGGGCATTGCCTTTCGATGGTGTGTATCTCTTCGGCCCTCAAGTAGAACAGGCTCTAGAGGCCACACAAAAGACTAGGTCAGCCATTAAATTGGCTCGACCTCCTCCCGTTCCCTCTCGAGGAGGTGTTAACAAACGCCAGTTTCATAACCGTCAGTCCTTTCGAGGCAAAGGCAGGGGAAGTTTTAATAAAAACCAAGCCCCCAGCCTCAAAAGAAAACACAGCAGAAGGCACAAGGACCCAAAGTGCCTAATACTGCCTTCTGAGTTGTTGGCCCAAGTCCCACCTCAGCTGCCCGAGGGGACTTTTCCTCAGCAGTGGGAAGTAGTCTGACTCACTTCTACTGTCAGTGGAACTCCATAACCTCGGACAAATGGGTCCTCCGGATAATCCACAAGGGGTATTCCCTCAATCTTTTGGAGACCCCTACGGATCGTCCTCCCAGACGACAGCCCAGGCTGTCAGTTCTTCAGTCAGAACTTCTTGTCTCCGAGATACAAGGCCTTCTGAACAGCAGGTCAGTGGAAGTAGATCCGCTGGATCAACAGAACACAAGGTTCTACTCCCATTACTTTCTGGTTCCAAAGAAAACCGGGGGCATGCGCCCCATTTTAGACCTCAGAAATTTAAACAAATTCCTTCCCAAAGAAAAATTCAGAATGTTATCACTAGGAACCCTGTTACCTTTGGTTCATCAACATGACTGGTTAACCTCCCTGGATGTGCAGGATGCTTACCAGCATATTCTTATACACCCAAAGCGTCACACATACCTAAGGTTCATGGCTTTGGGACAGCATTATTAGATCAGAGTCCTGCCCTTTGGGCTATCCTCGGTGCCACAAGTTTTTACAGAGTCTTGTGCAATTCTCTCAGCGCATCTCCGGAAAATTGGAATACAAGTGTTCCCATATCTGGACGATTGGCTTCTAGCAAGTCCTTCCAGGCAGGGAACTCTAGACGCCGTAGCCACGGCTTCACACATTCTTGCGTCCATGGGAGTTCTGCTAAACCTTAAAAAAATCGCAGCTGCAGCCCTCCCAGAGACTCCTTTTCATAGGAACTCTCCTGGACACCACCTGTGCGAAAACATTTCTTCCAGTGGACAGGAGGAGCGATATCCTTCAGATGGCCGATACATCGCAGAAAGCAGCTCGGTGACAGCTCTCTCGATGCAACGGATGCTAGGTCTCATGGCATCCTCTCTGTTCACTGTATCCTTAGCACGCCTCCACATGAGAACCTCTCAATGGATGCTCAGTACTCAGTGGTCCCTGACCACTCGCCCTCAGTCCTTTCTCGTCAAGGTGACAGAACCTCTGAAGAGATCACTCACCTGGTGGTCGCAAGAGGACAATCTTCTGGAAGGATACCCCTTTGCTCCTCTGGATCATCAGATTTCCATTACCACGGACGCGTCTCTGATGGGGTGGGGAGCTCACTGTCAGACTCTTCACACTCAAGGTACGTGGACTCAGGACGAGTCCCAGCTTCACATAAATGTCTTAGAAATGAGAGCCATCCTTTATGCAGTCCGGGCTTTGAAGGACATTCTCTGTCACAAGAACATTCTCTTTCAAACGGACAACAGAGCAGTGATGTATTACATCAACAGGTAGGGCGGTGCTCACTCTTACCCCTTATGAGGGCAGCGATGAGAGTGTGGGAATGGTGCTTGGAGCACAAGGCTCTAATTCATGCGGTCTACCTGCCGGGAGTGCAGAACGAACTGGCAGACTGTCTCAGCAGAACAGAGACAAATCCTCACGAATGGTCTCTCAACTCAGCCATCGCTCAGTCACTATTCACAGAGTGGGGAGCTCCAGACCTGGACCTTTTTGCATCCCCACTCAACACAAAACTGCCTCTCTTCTGCTCCACAAATTCAGGGCCTAACATTTTCTGTCGGGATGCGTTCAGGCTGCAGTGGACAAAACTCTTTCTATACGCCTTTCCGCCTCTTCCTTTAATTCAGGGAGTACTTCTCAAATTCAAGTCCTGGGGGACAAAATGATCCCCATTGCTCCCTTCTGGCCTCGACAGATATGGTTTCCACTACTCAACAGTATGTCAGAAATTCCTCCGGAACCGCTTCCCCTACAGATGAACGTTCTGACTCAGTGGCCTATGGTCCATCCCAATCTGATGTCGCTTCACCTTCGGCTCCTGAAGAGATAGACATGAACAGGTTCAATGTCTCTCGCAGGATTTCAGATATTCTTCTGGCTTCGCGCAAGCCAGCCACTAGGAAAGCTTACACAGCCAAATGGAAGCGTTTCTCGCTCTGGTGTGCAAAATCCTCTCTGAATCCTTTTTCCTGCCCACCAGATAAAGCTCTGAAGTACCTTTTAGACCTCTCAAATTCAGGTCTGCAATACTCTACAGTTAAGATTTACCTTTGTGCCATTTCAGCTTATCATGAGCCAGTACTTTCCTTGTCACTGGCTCAGTTACCTGTGGTTGAGGTTTCTTAAGCGAATTCTGCATACCAGACCTCCTATAAGACGTCCAGTCGCAGCCTGGGACATTAATCTAGTACTAGACATGCTCACTCGAAAACCCTTCGAGCCTCTAGCTACCTGTGAGTTAAAATTTCTCACTTGGAAGATGGCCTTCCTAGTGGCCATTACCTCAGCCCGTAGGGTCTCTGAGATACATGCTCTGGTCACAGACCCTCCGTGTGCTGTTTTTCATAAAGACAAAGTAGTTCTTAGGACCCATCCTAAGGTTCTCCCTAAGGTTGTTTCAGAATTCCATCTAAACCAACATCTGGTCCTTCCATCTTACTTTGCGAACTTCCAAAATGAAGGAGAGTGTTCTCTTCATTCCTTGGATGTCAAAAAAGAGCATTGCGTTTCTATCTAGACAGAATGAAATTCTTTCGTAAAGCTTAACAACTGTTTGTTTCCTTCAAGCGAGACCCGGCTGGGTCAATCTGTCACTATCAGATGTATTTCTGCATGGCTGGTTGCATGCCTTCGCCACTGTTATTCCATGGCGCAGGTTAAGCTGGAGGGCAGAGTGTACGCTCACTCTACTAGAGCGGTCACGAAATCCTGCAGATATTTGCAATGCAGCTACCTGGAGCTCAGTGCATACTTTTGTCAAACACTATGCCCTGGATGTCCATGCCAGATGACATCTTTCTTTTGGCAGAACCATCCTTAATGGACTCCTGTCCTAAAACTGTGAGCTCTTGGTCTCTCCTGCCGCCCTCTCGGGGGATTATTAGCTCGGTACTCTCCCATTAGTGTGAATGAGTGGTGGAGACTTGTGTCCAGGAAGATATGGAAATTATGTATGTACTGTAATTCTTGATCTTCTTAGACGAGTCTCCACCACTCATTCACATGCCCACCCACCATCCCTTGAGCTCACCTCTGTTGTTGGTCTTCACTCCCCCAATCTTTAGGCTGTGAGGACTTCCTTGTTGACCCTTCTTATATGGGCCGCCTGGTCTATCTTATGTCCAGTTTTTGGTTAGGCTATCCTTCTAGGTTAGTTACGCTGCACCTCCTTGGAAAAAGGTACTGAGGCGGTTGGAGGGTCGATGCCGAGATAGTCAATACCACACGAGCTGGGGCTGCAGTGCCACTCCTGCAGCTCCATCTCTGGCGCCGACCCTCTAGCAAAAAGTTTGCTCCAGCTGGGTCCTAGTGCCTCTGGCGCAGATCCCATTAGTGTGAATGAGTGGTGGAGACTCGTCCAGGAAGATCAAGAATTACGGTAGGTACGTAATTTCCATTTGTCATCACCCCATTCTGGCCTCGTCAGATCTGGTTTCCCTTAATCAACAGATTATCAGAAACTTCTCAGAGACAGCTTCCACTTCATTCGAATCTGCTGACCCAGGGCCCTGTGGTCCATCCCAACCTGAAGTCCCTTCATCTCCATGCCTGGCTCTTGAAGAGATAGAGGTGAACAGGTTTAATGTTTCACGTAGGGTCTCAGATATTCTGTTAGCTGCATGCAAGCCAGCTACTCGAAAAACTTACTCAGCTAAGTGGAAGCACTTCTCCATCTGGTGTGCAAAATCCTCCTGTAATCCATTTTCCTGCCTGCCAAACAATGTCCTGGAGTATCTTCTAGATCTCTCAAACACAGTTCTGCAATACTCAATTGTTGAGGTTCACCTCTGTGCAGTCTTAGCGTACCATGAGCCCGTACACTCCATGTCTCTGGCTCAACTTCCTGTGGTTAAGAGGTTTCTTAAAGGCATTCTGCATACCAGGCCACCGGTCAGATGGCCAGTTGCAGCCTGGGACATTAACCTTGTGCAAGACATGCTTACTTGTAACCGTCTCGAGCCCTAACTACTTATGATCTGAAATTCCTGACTTGGAATACGGCCTTCCTTGTAGCCATCACTTCCGCCCACAGAATGTCTGATATACATGCTTTGGTCACAGACCCCCCGTATACTGTATTTCACAAAGGCAAGGTGGTTCTTAGGACCTATCCTAAGTTTCTTCCCAAGGTTGTCTCAGAATTCCATCTGAATCAGCCCGTGATCCTTCCTACTTACGTCGCGAACTTCCAGAATGAGGGAGGCGTACCCACATTCCTTGGTTGTGAAGAGAGCCTTGCGGTTCTACTTGGACAGAACTAAGGAAATCCGCATGTCTAAACAACTGTTTGTCTCCTTCAGCACAGCCTGGCTGGGTCAGCCTGTTGCTATCAGATGTATTTCAGCGTGGCTAGTGGCATGCCTTGGCTGCTGCTACTCCATGGCACAGGTTAAGCTAGAAGGCAGAATATACGCTCATTCTACCAGAGCAGTCTCAACATCTCTGGCAGAACTCCAGAACGTGCCCATTGCAGACATCTGCAATGTGGCCACATGGAGCTCCGTGCACACTTTTGTAAAGCACTACACTTTGGATGCCAGTGCCAGGCAGCATCAGTCCTTTGGCAGGACAATCCTTAATTGACTTCTTTACTAAGTGAGCTCCTTTCTCCCATTGTTTTTCCACCCCCTCTATTACCTCTCCCTTCCCCAGGACTGCTTGTATACATCTACCCATTTCAGTGAAATCCGCCCTCCTGAAATCTAATAACTCTTGCCCTTGTGTGGCTTTACAGAGTCCATGTCTTCATGCTGAACCACACCATGTGGTGGTCACTGGACCCCAGCTGCCCTTCCATCTTTATTTCTTCAACTCTGTTCCCATTGGTCCATACCAGGTCCAGAATTGACTTGTCCCTGGTTGGCTTATGCACCAGCTGCCTGAGTCCAACCCCTGAAGGATTCAAGGATGGCTGTGCTTCTGGCTGAAACAGCCATCTGGGTGTCAAATCACATCTGGCATATTGAAATTCCCAGTAGCAGGATTTCGCTTTAGCTGCCATGTCGGTATGTTCTCCACTAGTTCCCTTTCTGCTTCCTCCTCTGTGCCGGAAGTCTGTAGATCTTCCTTCTCCATTTGCTGTTCCATCTGTGGCTCCAGAGTGACCAACACACCTCTGCCTCCCCTGTCTTCTCCTGAACTTCTGTAGCCTTTATACCATCTCTGATATACAGGGCACCCTCACCCTTTTACCCTCCCTGTCCCTCCTGAACAATGTGTAGCCTGGTACATTTACTTCCCAGCCAGTATCCCACTATGTGCTCTGGGAACCGCCACTCCTTCAGGGCGCCATGGTCTCCAACAACCTCTACTACTCCCACGAGCCTCCTTACCTCATATTGCAGCCTTCTCCGGGTGGGTCCTTCTCCGAGGGAGAAGGCACCGTTGCAGGCATCCAGCACACACTCTATTTGGCCCCTGGGCACTGCTAAGGCGGACATGGCTCCATTGGGAGTTTCGGAGGTGTCGGCGGACCGGCAGCAGTCATCCGTCCAGTCCCGGAGTGGTTTCCACTTTTCTGGAATTTCCGCTATTGCAACCCTCATGCAGTGCTCCCAGTCTCACGGGGGCCACTGCAGAGCAATCAGACCCTGCTACTCCCAGGAGAGGGAGCAGATCCACGGATGCCCAGTCGCCTCCTCCTGCCGACCCCTCAGCGACCCGAGTCCGTCAAGAACCCAAGTTGCCAGGGTGGTGGCAGGTGAGGCGCCAGCGCCTCAGCTCTGGACTACTGCCCCCCCCCCGGCCAGTTTAATTGGCCAGTCAGATGCCACAGCAGTGAGGTAACAGCCAAGCACCGGTAAGACACTGTTTTTCCCCATTTAAACTCCAAGTCTGATAAGGGCAACAAATCAGTGCCCAAAGACATTATTTGCTGTAACTGTAATAAGCCAGGTCATATTGCAAGAAATTGCTGTAAGAAGAGTGGCACTGGAGCAGATTTGTCCTTGGCAAATTGGGGCAAGTATTTAACAGATGTGAAGGTGGGGGATAAGACTGTAAAGGGACTCATTGATTTGGGAAGCAGACAGATCCTAGTGCATGTTGAGGTGCTGGAAAAACTCTGTGCAAAAGGTCCAGGTACTGGGGTCATCTGCAACCATGGGGACACTCGATACTATCCCACCACTCAAGTGACTCTGACCATCAAAGGTATGTCACACCAAATGAAAGTGGGAGTAGTATCTAAGTTACCTATACCCGTGATTATTGGAAATGACTGTCCAGGATTTACTGAGTTAGTCTCAGAGGAACTGAACCCTGCAGTTTCAGCAGTAGTGGTTAACAAGAGCTCAGGCAAAGAAATGTCGAATGGTAGGGACACTTTTCCTTTCAGTGATTTTTTATTTTTTACACCTTCCCATACAGTCTCCACTCCTTGAGAGACACAATGTGGTATCCCTGCATACACGGCCTACCTGATTTCCGGGTTGGTTCCCACCGAGCCTTGGTTGTATCCCCCAGGCGGGGGCGGGGCGGGACGCCCCGAATACTTCTGAATTTCGTCAGACCTCCAGGTAGTCAGGCAGACGCGTGGACAATCAGGGTCTCCACTGCAGATGCTCCGTCATCTAGGAGACTGTACATTGTTTTTTCTATTTTCTTGTAGAGGAGTGCTCTCACCCAACATTATGGCATCACCCCGGCGTTGCCACTCCTCTGCCCGAGCTAGCTCCACACTTGCAGAGCCCCAGGCCTCCGCCAGGCAGTAGCAACCGACACAAACCCCCACCCTCATGGGAGAGGCTGTCCATCGGACGCTTAATCCTTTTCATCCCTGCTGCCCGACTTCGATGGCCCAAGCTGCGTTCACAACCCGGTCGCCGTGTAGCACGAGGTGTGGCGTCCAGCACCTCAACCCTCAGCGCCACTGGGCCGACTCTTTCACTGATTTTGATTCGGACTTGTTTGAGCACAGGTCCAAGATCCAGAAATCCAGGAAAGATGATGCCTGAAGAAACTGTGACAACAAATGACTGATGGACATAAGGGGTTAACATATAAAAATGCCGAAACTAAACTGATCACTAATTGTGATTTTCTTTCAGAACAAGTCAACAGTGTTTCTGTCCAGGGTTATTTTAAGCAGCTGGGGGTGAAGCCAAAACAGGGTGAACCAATGTTAAAAAAATGTAATAGGTTACTGTACAGAGTTTGGGTTAAACTTCAGACACAGGACCAGATAGAACAATCGGTTATACCACAGAAGTATAGAACGGAGTTGTTACAGATAGCACATGATAGTCCTATGGCCGGTCACTCGGGAAGGGATCGCACCCTTGCTAGATTGCTGTACAGATTTTACTGGCCTGGAATTCATGAAGATGTTGCTACCTATTGTAATTTCTGTGCTGAGTGTCAGAAAGTAGCCCCAGTCACTAGAAAAGACAAGATGCCCCCTACCCTTGATAGGTGTGCCTTTTGAGAGAATTGCAATGGATGTGGTTGGCCTTAAGACAAAAGTAAAAAGGATAATAGATTTATTTTGGTAGTATGCGATTATACTACTCGATACCCAGAAGCCGTTCCAATGCATACTGTCACAGCTTCAAAGTAGCGGCAAGAGCTTTCACAAAATTTTCTGCAGGTGGGCATACCTAAAGAAATTATTACTGATCGGGAAGTAATTTTGGTGCTGCATTACTTAAGGAGCTATACAGACTACTAGGTATCACTGCCATACGAACCTTCCCTATCCACCCTCAGACAAGACAGTCTTGTTGAGCATTTTAACCAAACCCTAAAGCATGTTAAAAGGTTTGTAAAGGGGAAGGAAAGACTGGGACCAGTACTTGCCTGCTTTTGCTTACAGAGAAGTGCCACAGGCATCAACAGGATCTTCTCTGTGTCAATCTTCACCATTCATCACTACTTGGGTATCTGGCCAGAGCCTAGAACCTCATGGGAGCCTTTTTTTTTTTCCGGGCCGGAGTCAACAGTGGCTCCACCCCTCGAGGCAGAAGTAATGCAGTGGCCGCACGTGGGTTGGACATTAACTGCTGTCGACTCCGCCTTTGTCTAATTGTTGTTCTTCTGCCGTTAGCCGGTGAGAACCTGCGTAGACTCTCTTAAAAATACATATGCGTTTGCAGCCTAGTTTGCGGCGTAGTCCGTTGGTAGCATTATAGTGTTAGTCTCAGTTTCTGTTCGCCCTGCTCAGCGTCGCTTCATCTGATCTCCGGTAAGATCATTCTTTTTTCTTTATAAGTGACGCCGTGTACTTGTTTTTGGTTTATTTCTGTCCAGTCATGTCTCATCCTGGGGACAATAAGAAGTCGAAAGCGGGGCGGCCTCCTATCCGTCAGTATCCCTGCGGCCGTCTTTACTCCGTAACGGACCAGCATAACTGGTGCCTTTCCTGCCTCAGCCCAGGCCACGATATGGATAACTGTGATGCCTGCTTTTCCATGGATCACTGGGTTTTAGAAATGCGCGTGTTCAGTGTCAGACGTGCACTGCCAACTTTTGGAAAGCGGGTTCGCAGTCGGCGGGCCAAGGAATGGACTCTCAGCCATTCCTCTGGGTCCCTCCCGATCCTATATGGCCTGTGGAGGGGAGCCTCCACCAGTTCTAGCCTTGCCACAGCGGGGGCTCCTTCCACAGTGCAGGAGGCCCAATCTGGCCATCTCGGGGGCCAGGCGGGAGGCACCGTTTTGGCAGTCACTTCTGTAAAAGTGAAGGCTCCCCCGGTGTAGAGCTCTGGGGCCCGTGAGCCCGGATTGGTACCGTCCTCAACACGTCTGTCGGTGCCACCCTTGGCTGAGACCAGGCGGCGCCGCAGGCAGTGCCGGGCCATCCCTCTGTGCGCTTCTGACTCTGCCACGTTCGCAGTGCTGGAAATGGGAGCGGCGCGGTGGGTGTGCAGGTCTTGCTCCTGTGGCCGCCTCCGTCTCCGGTGCCATTCGTGGCGCTGGGGAAGGGGTCAGTGCCACCTCCATCTCTGGTGCTATTCGTGATGCTGGGGAAGGGGGTGGTGCCATTGCCGGTGCCGCCTTCGACCCCAGTGCCGTTCGCAGCACTGGGGAGGGGGTCAGTGCCACCTTTGACTCCGTGGCGCCAAGAAGGGGGTAGGCACTGATCGCAGTACCGCTCTGGTGCTGTTCGTAGTGCCAGAGCTGGAGGTGGCACGGCTTGCGGTCCCAGGACTGGGAGGGATAGTGAGTGGTCTGGCTTCAGGCCTCTGTCCTCCTCCTCTCCCGGAGGACTTGGGGTCTGATTCAGACTGGCTCACAGTTCATCTGAGTCCTCTGGTCCTCTGTGTCCCAGCAACCCGGCCCCCACTCTGCCTGCCTCTGTTGGCCAGGCAGGTTCTGTTGGTTCTGGCACTGACCAGCCTGCGGTGGTCCCGGTGGCCACTGCAGCGTTGCCCGGAACCACGGACATGTCCATCCCTTCAGGTGGGGTACCCCCTTGGTGATCCTGGACTGTCCAAGTTTGGACAGTCGGGGGTGTCCCAGGAAGGGGAGGGTGCTGTACCTTCAGCTGTCTCCCAGGGGTCAGCTAGAGGTTGCCAGTTGCCTAAGCTGGTGGTTGTGAGGAAGAGGGCCGTTTCAGAGTCGGAGAGGTTGAGTGGGCAGGGTTCGGCGCAGCGGCCTCTCACTGGGAGCCGCCCGGGTTCTGGGAGGAGTTGCAGTGTGGATCCTCACTCCTCCCCTGGAGACTCTTTGAGAGGGGCTTCTGCTTTGCAGGTCGGGGCTGTCCTTCTGGATTCACACAGGCCCGGTCACCTCACGGGGATTTTCTTCCTTGGGCACAGCTCCAGCCATTCTGATCTGGTGGGACGGCTTCTGTCTGCTGGGGCGTCCCAGTCTCCCTCCTTGTTGGGATCATCCACTCTGTTCTCCTTCCTGGGCAGAGGCTGTGCTCCTCCTCGGAGGTACTTGGCCCCGTGCCCTGCCTACTTCTCCTCCTCCTCCTCCCAGGTGTTCCCGGTCCCACGGGACCTCTTACCTGGGAGCAGTTCAGGGCTTCAGCTGTGCTTTTCCTGCCTATTTTAGAGCCATGGACAAGCAGGTGTTTCACCACTCTCCAGTGCGGCCTGGCCCTGAATCTCCAGACTCGTCAGCTTCCTCGTCTTCCTCATCCAGGGAGAGGCCCTCATCCACCTTTTCCAGCGACTGATCTCACTATCAGTGCTTCCTTTTGAGGATGCTTGACGAGCTCTACATCTCCACCCTTAGTGAAAGGAATCCAGACCAGTCGGTGCAAGCCTTTTTTGGCGAGGTTCAGTGCGGCCAACCTCACGGTTCCGCCTGGCCTGTTCTTTCAGGAGCGTTGCACGGGTCTGGCGGCGTCCTTCTCTGTTCCAGCCCTAGGGACCTCTGCCAGAGGTATTCACCCCTTCCTTTGGGCATGATGCTCTTACACAAGGTGTGAACAGGCTTGATGCATCCAGCAGACCAGACCTGAGTTTGATTGTCACAACCTCCACTTACATACTGTGTGACTCTGAGCAAGTAACTTAACCACCCAGTGCTCCCAGGTCGCCCCTGAAAACAGGCACTTGTGCCTAGTGGACCTTACCCGGTTAACAAAGACTAAAAAAAACAAAACAAAAAAAAAACCCAGGCTGTGACTGGCCCCTGGACGCGGATTCTTCAGACTTTGACTTCTTGGGGAGAAGAATCTTCTTCGGCACAGATTCTGTTTGTCGCGGCAGCTCATCAGGCCCACCATGCTGCCTACAGCAGGTGCTTATGGTCAAGGCTAGGACAACTAGCCTCTATGCCTGATTTGGAGAAAACCAGGCAAGCCATTTCCCTCTTTGCGCAGGACCTGGAGCTTGCAAGGCACCAGGCAAGGGCATCATACGACGCCAGTGAGGTGGCTTCCAGGATAGTGGGGACAGCGATCTGCACTAGGCAGATGGCATGGCTTCATCTCTCCCGGTTGTCATCCTTGGCCCGGCATAAGGTGATTTCCTCCGTTTTCTGGAGAACCCATCTTTTCTCCTGTAGGGTGAGGCGGCAGCTTCGGAGCACCTTCCATTTCCTGCGGGGGGAGATCCCTTTCTCACCCAGACCAGTCCCAGGCCTGTAGGGGCTCTCCCCTCTGGTGTCTCCTCCACTGGAGACTAAGGGACTCTGTCCCTTAGGGAGGTGCTGGTCCCCCTTCGGTGAGCTCGGTACTCACCCAAGTAGTGATGAATGGTGAAGATTGACACAGAAGTTATCAAGTGCGTACCTACGTGATTCTTGATCTTTCTGTGTATCTTCACCATTCATCACCAAATCCTGCCTCTTCCCCTGGGGCCTCTGTCTCTGGGAACCTCCTCCTGTGTTCTCTCTTGTTGTGCTCAGCACCTCTCCCTTTCTCCTCTCTCTTTGTGGTTGGGAGGAAGAGGACTGTGGAGATAGACAGGGAGGTTTTCCGTTAGGGTCTCGGGTGTCACCTCTTTCTCCCACCATCTTGCCTTTCAGGGCTCGGCTCTCTGCCCCAACCCCCTCTGCGGGTCTGAGATGGGGAGAGGGATCTGGGACTCCTGAATACCCCCTCAACAATCCCTTGTTATTTTAATGTCCCCTTGGGACGACTCCTTCCTCCTAAGGTGTTGTCTTACACAACTTTTTTCCTGCTGAGTTTAACAGGAGCAGGTTCCCTAGTTTTCCCTACATATTATTTTCCTCCCCTCTTAGGGATATTCTGCTTTAATTTGGCAGGAGGGGTGGACGCCGCCCGTCCAGTCTGGCCTGTTTAGACCTCGATTCTTCTCCTTAAGCTCTAGTCCTTGTTGGGACTACTTTGGCTGCATAGGGGGCATTCTTGTGCCTACTTCTTCTCTGCAGCTTGGAGGTTGTAAATCTGAGCTCCCCTCTCGAGGTCCAGGTGCTGTCTTGACTGGAGGGGGGGGCCTCTCCTCCTCCCACCTTCTTTCTCCTTCTTCTACCCTCCCTTCTCCACCCTTTCTTTTCGCCCAGAGATTGAGGTCCCCTTCCTTCCAGTCCCTTATGCTGTTCTCTCTCTCTCTCTCTTTTTGCTGTCCTCTTAATCGTTTATTGCTGCTTTCAGTTATTATATCCTTTCCTTTTCTCTCTCCTTTGCCCCACCCCTCCATCCCTTCCTGTCTTTCTCTCCAGCATTTCGGAACTGGGACCAAGGCGGAGTTGATGGCAGTTAACAGACAACCCGCGAGCACCACGTAATAAGTCGGCCTCGAGGGCGGCGCCGCCCCTGCGTCAACTCCGCCTCTGGGGAAAAAAAAGAAAAAGAAAGCTCCCGCAGGATCCTAGCCTCTGGCCAGATACCCAAGTAGTGATGAATGGTGAAGGTGCACAGAAAGATCAAGAATTACGGTAGGTACGTAATTTTCATTTTTCACCATTTGAAATGCTTTATGGTAGGCAGCCAAAGAGCCACTGGATGTGATGAAACATGGGAAGATAATCCCACTCAGAAACAATCTATAACGTCTTATATGTGTGCCCTAAGAAAGAAGCTGGCAAAATGTGTTGAAATTGCCCATAGTAATCAGGAAGCAGCCCAAAACCAGCAGAAGGTATGTTATGACCATGGGGTAAAAGAAAAGGTTTTTGAGCCAGGTGAAAAGGTTTTGCTACTGTTACCCACAACTGAAAATAAACTGTTAATGAAGTGGCAAGGGCCTTATAGAGTGCTTAGACGTACTGTCACGGTTAACCGTGAGATTGAGACCCCTGACTGGAAAAGTCCTACTAATATACAGTATACCATGCTAACCTCCTCAAGAAGTGGGTTGAAAAAATGCCAAAAGCTACTTTGCTAGTTTTACCAGAAACTGATAAAGAAGTTATTGATGTCTACTCCTCCTCCTCCTCCTCCTCCTCCTCCTCCTCTCCCAGGTGTTCCCGGTCCTACGGGACCTCTTACCTGGGAGCAGTTCAGCGCTATGATAGGCTGGAATAAACTGTAACTGCTGATGCTGTAAAGGTGAATGTTTCCTTAACCCCCGAATAAACCGCAGAAATTCGTAACTTGCTAAAGACATTTAACAGTACTTTCACCACAGTACCAGGCTGAGGAAAAGGGGTCAAGCATGTAATAGTGCCAAGGAATGCTCGCCCTGTTAGGCAAAAGCCATACAGGTTACCAGAGTGGTTAAAAGCTGACGTGGTTAAGGAAATACAACAAGCATTTGTCAATGCCGAATACTTGCTTGCTGGCATTGGTAGTGTAGGAGTTAGAGAGATACATAATAAGAATGGCGGTGAAGTATTGAACTGAAGCCAGCCCCACCACCACCCTGCAGAGACTGACAGGCATTGGGGTGTGCCTTTAGGTCGTCTGGCGTAACGGCCACACCATTTCACCACACCCTACCCTGCAGACCGCTTGTCTTCTTCACAGACCATACAAGCTCTGGTGAAAGAAGGCTTCACAGTCTGGATGTGAAAAGAGCTCTCAGCTACTACATGACAGCTACTAAAGGCCATAGGCAAGACAAAAAAACAACTTTTCCTTACATATGGGGATGTTGGAATGGGCAAACCAGCCTCAAAAAGATCAGTTTCTTGGTGGATTGTCCAGTGTATTCAATTCTGCTACACTAAAGCAGGTAAAGAGTCCCCAGCTGGGCTGAGGGCTCATTCAACAGGAGGAACATCTGTCACTATTGCAGCTGCTAGGGAGGTGCCATTGTTGGACGTTTGTAAAGCAGCTACTTGGAAATCAGTACACACCTTACAAAGCATTATAATTTAGATATTTTGTCCAGAAGTGATGCAAGTTTGGCACAGCAGTCCTGCAAAGTCTGTTTCCAAAATAAGTTCTGTGCCCACCACCAGGGGTACTGTTGGTAGTCTGCACAAGTTATGAATGGTCTGAGCATTACTGGGGTTAGAAGAAAAAATTACTTCTTATAGTAATCTTCTTTCTTCCCAGTGATGCTCACAAAGTCATAACTCCTCCATCTCCCTTCCAGAACTTCAGCTTCTGCATTCTGCATGCTAGTTCCACATAGCCATTCCTTCTGAATACATTTCTCTATGCTAGACAGATTTTGACAGAGTTTTCTGCCTCTCTTAATAGTTTTTCTCACTGTGTGGTGAACACCATTATTATACAGTATATAGATATAGTTCCTCCTTTGGAGGTTTTTTGAACTAGGTTGTTTTATTAGGCTAATCCTAAAAAATGTTTTATTAGTTGTCGGATTTTTCCATGTTGCCTGACTTCCAGGCTTCTTACAAATCTGAAGGGCTTAGAACACTGCAGTTGGTAGAGGCAGTATTTGAAGGATGCTCACATGCAAAGAATTCCATCATTTGCATGTGTTCCATCTCTCGGAAGTCCAACCCATCAGGATGAGTGCACAAAGTTATGAATGTCTGAGCATCACTGGGAAGAAAGAAGATTACTATAGTAAGTAATTTTTACTTCAAGTCTTCCCTTACCTGGATGATTGGCTCCTAGCAAGCCCATCCAGTCAGGAGACGCAGGAAGCAGTCACCACAGCTTCTCAGTTTCTCATGTCCATGGGGGTTTTACTAAATTTGAAAAAATCCCAGCTTCAACCCTCCCAGCAGCCCCTCTTCATAGGAGCCTTCTTGGATACCTCCAGGGCAAGGGCTTTCCTTCCGGAGGACAGAAGAAACAGCATTCTCCAGATGGCTCATTACATCAGGGAGAACAACTCTGTTTGGGCCCTTTCTATGCAGCGGATGTTGGGCCTCATGGCATTACATAGAAACATAGAATTTGATGGCAGATAAGGACCGCTTGGCCCACCCAGTCTGCCCATTTCCCTACCTAATGGATAAGCTGCAGATCCTAGTTAACCAGCAGCCTATTTCTTCCTGCCCCCACCCCTAGAATTGCCTTATGACTGTCCCATGCATGCTTGAATTCCACCACTGTTTTTGACTCACAACCTCCTCCGGAGGCCGTTCCATGCATCCACAACCCTCTGTGAAAAATACTTCCTAAATTACCTCTGAGCCACTTCCCATCTTCAGATTGTGCCCCTTCTTCTTGCACACCTCTTTTTTTGAAAGATGGTACCCTCTTGGACTTTGTTGATTCCCTTGAGAGTCTAAAAGTTTCTGTCATGTCCCCCTCTCCCTCCTTTCCTCGAGGCTATACATATTAAGCTCCTTAAGTCTCTCTTCATATGTCTTCTGGTGCAGACCCTGCACAATTTAGTTGCCCTCCTCTGGACAGCTTCCATCCTGTCTATGTCTTTGCGGAGATTGGGTCTCCAGAACTGCACGCAGTACTCCAGATGGGGTCTGACCAGCTGTCTGTACAGAGGATAATAACTTCCTGTTTTCTACTGGTGATGCCTCTCCATATGCATCCCAGTATCCCCCAAGCCCTCCTTGCTGCCCTCTCATATTGCTTGCCCACCTTTAGGTCATCTGATATGACTACCCCTAGGTCCCTTTCCATTTTGTTGTTGTTAGTATCTCACCCCCATTGTTACTCTTCCCTGGGTTTTGTTTCCCAGGTGCAGTACTTGCACTTCTTAGCATTGAATCTAAGCTGCCATACATTTGACCATTCCTCTAACCTTGCCAAGCCCCTTCTCATCCTTTCCACCCCCACCTTGTGCATCAACTCTGTTGCAGATCTTTGTGTCATCTGCAAAGAGACATACTTTTCCTTCCAGTCCCTCTGCAATGTCATATAAAGACATTGAAGAGGACCGATCTAATACTGAGCCCTCACGGTACCCACTAGTAACCCCTTTCTTCAGAGTGGACTCCATTTACTATTACTCTCTGTGTCCTATTCTCCAGCCAATTCTTTACCCAGGCTGTCATCTTGGGACTCACTCCCAGGCTGGCTAACTTGTATTTTAATCTTTATGTGGGACTGTGTCAGATGCCTTGCTAAAGTCTAGGTAGGCCATGTCCATAGCCCCTCCCTGATCTACTACTTTGGTCACCCAGTCAAAGAAATCTATCAGATTAGTCTGGCATGACCTTCCGCTGTGAATCCATGCTGCCTTGGGTCCTGTGCCCCTCTGGCCTCTAGATACTCGAAGTTCTTTCCTTCAGAGTGATTCCATCATTTTCCTACCACTGAGGTTAAACTAACAGGTCTGTAGTTTCCTGCTTCTGCCTTGCTCCCACTTTTGTGAAGGGAATCACATCTGCCCCCTCCAGTCCTCGGGTACCACCCATCCTCCCATGATTTGTTAAAGAGGGTAGTCAGTGGTGTCACTAGTTCTACCCTTAGTTCTTTTAAATTCTGGGATGAATCCCATCAGGCCCCATTGCTTTGTCCTCCTTCAGTTTTAAGAGTTCTTTCAGAACCCTTTCTTCTGTAAATGGGCTGGTATCAACTTCTGTATCCAGAGTGTTTCTACTGTTTGTTTTAGGTGCCTCCCCTCTTCCTTTGTAAATACTGAGCAAAATATTTGTTTAGTATCTCTGCCTTTCACAGTCACCTCTGCCCACCCTCCCTCCCTTTATTAAGCCTCACTATCCCTCCCTTGGTCTTCCTTTGCTCCCTGATATACCTAAAAAGGTTTTATCCCCTTCTTAACCGAGTTGGCTATCTTTTCCTCAGTTTGGGCCTTTGCTGTTCTGACTGCCTTCCCAGCTTCCTTTTGCTTTAACTGATACAGTTCTCTGTCCTGCTCCTTCTGTGATTCCTTGTACTTCCTGAATGCTTTCTTTTCTCTGAACCTTCACTGCCACTTCCTTTGAGAACTATAGTGGTTTCTTAAATCGTTTCATTTTGTTTATTTGCTTCACACAAGGCTTGTTACCTCTGTGATGGCAGTTTTATTATTCCCCATTGTTCTTCCACCTTCTTCCTGCCCATTTGCTAGTGCATTCCTAGGCACTCACCCATTTTAGCAAAGTCAGCCCTCCTAAAGTCCAGTACTTTTGCCTTTGTATGAGCTTGACTCTATTGCTGTGTTTATTGTGAACCATCTGTTTGATGGTCATAGTTCCCAGATGGCTACCCACTTCTACATCTGTGATCCTCTTCATCTCCATTTGAGAGAACCAGGTCTAGATTGCTCCTCTCAGTGGGCTCCAATACTAGTTGTCTAGGCATGCCCCTGTAGGGCATCTAGAATAACCCACTCTTGAGTGGCTGCTGCAACTGCACTCCAGTTAACATCTGGCATATTCAGATCACCCATCAGCAATATCTCCCTTTTCTGTCATTCTAAGTATACTTTCTATCATTTCCTTGTCCATTTCCTCCCCTGAGAGAGGTCTGTATCTAACCCTATGGATTGTGGTTCCATTGCGGTCTCCAAATTTACCCACAGTGCTTCTTCTCCTCCCTGTTTTCCCTTTTGTTCTGTTGCTTTGATTCCTTCCCTTATGTAAGAGCTACTCCTCCTCCTCCTGCCCTTCCTGTAGATAGTGTATCCTGGTATGTTTACGTCCCAGTCATGGTTTTGTGTGTACCATATTTCTGTGACTGCCATGATATCCAGATGTTCCTCCTCCATCAAGGCCACTAATTCAGGAGCTTGTTACTCAGACTACGGGCTTTGGTACTCATTGCTCTCCATTTTTGATGGCTTTACCTTCTGTTGCAGCATCTCCCACTGACCTTTCTACCTCGGTCTTTCTCATTTAGTACCCTGTTTTGTAGGAGGCTGGGATTTTCCTGCTGCTTATCAGTGCCTCCCCTTGACTAGTTTAAAAGCTTGCCAATGAAGCACTTAAACCAATTGCTCAAAAGACTTGTTCCTTCCTGGACAGATGCAGACCATCCTGCCAGTATAGGCTGGTGTCCTCAGGTGGAACCCAGTCCAATGAGCCAAACCCCTGTTCTCCACACCATTTTTTCAACCATTCATTAAACTGCATGGTGCAAAGTACCTCGTCTCACTCATGCCATTGACAGGCAGCACCTCTGAGAAGGATACTGTGTGTGCTACTTGTATTAGGCCCCTCCCCAATTCTACAAAGTCCTTCTGCACTGCTCTAATCTCATGTTGAGCCAAGTCATTTGTCCCTAGGTGGACAATGATATCCAGCTCAGACTCCCATACAGCTGTTATCGTGATCCTGAGGATGCGCTTCTTCTCCCTCCAAGCCATGGCACCAGGCAGGCACCTTACTTCAGTTTTCCCTGCTCCCCCCAGTTCTATCCCCCTAATAATTGAGTCCCCCACCAGGAGCTGCTTCCTTTCCTTGTGGTGTCCTCTGCCTCCTTCCTGTGGGCCTCCCTTGTGACAGTTGTCCTCAGCCTCCTTAGTCTCCTCTGCGGGTGCATCCATAGGGGAGCTGCCCCCCAGAATGGTGTATGGATTGTGGAGTGGAACAACTGACTGGGTGTGCCTCTGTTCCACCATCCTCCCCTCCCTGAGTCCACTGTGAGCCACTGCTGTGCTTTCTTTGCAACCTCTGAGGTAGTGGTGGTGGCTCTGGTGCTCCTGGATGGGGAGGTCCCTTCCTACCATCCAGTGTGGCCTGGGGAAGGTTCCTTACTACTGTCCAGTGTGGCCTGAAGACTGGCAACTTCCTCCCTCAGGGCAGAGAGTTGTCTGCAAATAGGGCAGCATCTCAGCCTCCAGAAAGACTCCTGGAAGACTGCTGCCCCACAGCCATTACATTGCACTACTCCCCACTTGTTTATCTTCTTTTTTTGTGTGTGTGTGTGTGTGTTTGTGTGTGTGATTGGTTTGTTATATAGAAATATATATTATACAATGTGTATGCTTATATTGTCAGTGCAGTGTGCGCTAGAGAGGATATGACAGTGATATGCACCTTGCACTCTTGAGGAAATTATGTCAGAACCCCAGGTATAAAGGAGCTATTTCCAGGCGTGGGTGGGGTGAGGGGTGGGAAGGGGTTGGGCCTAAACTGTGCCCTCACAAAACAATCAGCTAAGAGCTCTGACCCACCGCTGCGATGAGTGCCTTCCTGTCAGCAAGATACCCTACACAACAATTTGACAGAGAAATTACCCTGTTAATCAAACAGAAAAATCCAGACATCCAAGTCAGATACAGGTAAAACCTCCCCAGCCCCAAAACAGCCTGGTGGTTTGTGCTCTGAAAGCAGTTAGTCCCAAAATAAGTGAGCTGTGCTTTAAACTCTTCCTGCACTGAAAATCTTAAGAATTGTAACAAAGACTGTCTTTTCCTGATAATTCTAAATTCCTTATTTCACCTTTCATTTAGAAGTAGCCTCCACCTGCAGTATATCTGCTACAAACCAAAGACAATTGTAAGGTTCACCTCCCTCTGTTGTGAGCACAACTCGCTTTCTTGCAAATCCTATGTTTCAGTATTGCAGCTTCCAGCCAGAGGTAGTTTGACTTGAAAAATATTAGCTGTTTCGTCTTCACATTGCCTCTAGCCCAGCTACACGAGGACCACACAGTCGATGTTTAGCACACGGTGATCACCAACCACACGTGTGCAATCCTACCACATAAAAGTGACAGAGCGTCTGATGAGATCACTTGCATGGTGGACACAGGAAAACAAGCTTCTGCAAGGTCTACCCTTTGCCCCACTGGAACCTCAGATCACCATCACCATTGGATGCATCTCTGATCAGTTGGGGAGCTCACTGTCAAGACATCCATACTCAGGGAGTGTGGAACCAGGAGGAATCTCATCTACATATATGTGTCCTAGAGATGAGAGCTGTCCTATATGCTGTCTGAGCCCTGAAGGATGTCCTCTGTGACAAAGTAATTCTCCTTCAGACAGAGAACAAGGCTGTGATGTATTACATCAACAAGCAGGGAGGAGCACACTCCTACCCTCTGTGCAGAGAGGCCATGAGGGTGTGAAAGTAGTGTCTCGAGCATGGTGCATTAATTCAGGCAGTCTACAAGCCAGGCATTCAGAACAGCCTAGCGGATTGCCTCAGCAGGATGGAGACGGATCTACATGAATGGTCTCTCGCACCAGACGTCGTGCAGTCGCTGTTCGACGAGAGGGGCAGTCCAGACCTGGACCTTTTTGCATCCCCACTCAACGCAAAACTGCCTCTATTCTACTCTAGAAATCCAGAACCTGGCATTTTCTGTCAGGATGCATTCAGACTGCAGTGGACAATACACTTTCTGTATGCATTTCCTCCTCTTCCATTAGCTCAGAGGGTGCTGCTCAAATTGGAGGCACAGGAGGGCAGGATGATTCTCATCGCCCCACACTGGCTTCGGCAGATATGGTTTACTTTGATCAACAGATTGTCGGAAGTCCCCTCCGAGACAACTTCCTCTGTGAACAGACCTCCTGACACGGGGACCTGTGGTCCATCCCAGTCTGCGCTGTCTTCATCTCCATGCCTGGCTCCTGAGGAGATAGAAGTGGGTAGGTTTAAGGTTTCTCAGAGAATCTCGGAAATCCACTTGGTAGAGTGTAAGCTTTCACGGCTAAATGGAAATTCTTCTCTGTTTGGTGTGCAAAACCCTCATGGACCCGTTTGTTGCCCACCAAGTAAGGTGTTGAGACCTCTTAGACCTGTTTAATGCAGGACTGCAATACTCGATGGTGAAGGTACACCTCTGTGCGATTTCTGCCTACCATGAGCCAGTGCAGAACATGACACTGGCTCAGTTGCCTAGTCAAGAGATTCCTTAAAGGTATCCTGTACACTAGACCTCTGGTCGGGAAGCTGGTGGCTGCTTGGTATATTAACCCGTGCTAGATATGCTGACCCATAAACCTTTTGAGCCTCTAGCTACCTGTGACTTTCTGACCTGAAAGACTGCCTTTTTAGTGGCTGTTACTTCCGCTCACAGGGTTTCTGAAATCCATGCCTTGGTCACAGACCCTCCATATTCTGTCTTTCACAAGGACAAGGTGGTACTTCACACTCACCCTAAATTCCTACCCAAGGTGGTTTCAGTTTCACCTTAATCAGCCCTTTGTTCTCCCTACTTCTTTTGCCAGCTTCCAGAATGAAGGGGAATGCACTCTTCACTCTCTGGATGTCAAGAGGGCTTTGCGATTCTGCATCAGCAGAACGAAAGAGATTCACAAATCGTTGTATCCTTAAGCATGGCTTGGCTAGGTTAGCCTGTTGCCATCAGATGTATTTCTGCATGGTTAGTGGCATGCCTTCTCCATTGATACTCGATGGCACAGTCAAATTGGAAGGCTGGGTTTACGCCCAGTCTACCAGAGTGATCACGGCTTCCCTAGCAGAGATTCGTAACATGCCCATTGCAGATATTTGCAAGGCGGCTACTTGGAGCTCGGTGCATACCTTTGTGAAGCAGGAGGCAGTATAGCACAGTGGTTTAAGGCTCTGAGCTGCAAACCTGGAGACCTGGGTTTGAATCCCACAGCCCCCACTTGCATACTGTGTGACCCTGAGCAAGTCACTTAACTTCCTCGTGCTCCCAGTTTGCACCTGTAAACAAGCTTTCAGCTTCAAACAACATGAAGTCTTGCTATATTATAGACATTGGCAGTTTGATCCAGCTCTAGAACTGCCCTGGAGTGAAATGGTTAAAACCATTCCAAACTAGAATTTTGGCACGAGAGCAGCTCTATTTGTGTCATTTCAAACTTGAACTGTCAGATTCTTTACTCCGCCTCAGTGAACAGTCGCTCGATTTCTCCTTCTGCTAGTTCATTTCTCGGTTTAAAAAGTTTTTCTCGGTTGGATTTAACCGAGAATAGTTTTATTTAACACTAAAACCGTTCAGTTCAAGCTCTATCTGTGGTAACCGTGAAGTAAATGAAGGTTTTGTCTGTGGGAACTTATAGATTATCGGTTCGGTTTGAACCGATCAGTGGATTAAAACTCATTTAAAACTAAAAGTTATTATTTTAGAGTGCGGTTCCGGTTCTTATCAGTTCTAAAAGCGGATTTATTAGGTTTTTCCAATACCCCGTGACATAGTTAGGACCGATAAGGGTGTCTTACCTGGCACTGCCTTAAAAGGGCAAGTTTTGGTTAGGCTGGCATTATGTCTAGAAACCCAAAAGAAAACCGGGCCCGCAGGTTTCAACACTGTGATGTTTGTGGGGAAGTCTTTGCCAAGGCTGACCCACACACATGTGTTTATTGTCTGAGGTTTGACCACCTCCAGTCAGACTGCCAGGTATGTAAAATTTCCTGCAGCCACCCTGGAAAAAGATTGGGCAGGCTCAGGGAACAGAGGCCAAAAGTCCGCTGACCCGGATGGCCAGCCCGGTTCGGTGCCAACCAACCAGGAAGTGCCCTCTGACCAGGGCCAGACTTCCTCGGCAAAGAAAAGCTGGTTCTGAGGAACCAATTCCAGTAAAGAAAACAAGAAAATCAGCAAGTCTGGGTCCAAAATTCCTACTCCAACTGCTGCAGAGATAACAAAAGCCATACAAATTGTCCAGTCAATGTCTCAGGGTCCGTCGAACCACCACTATCTGGTAAAAGGTCGGTTCGTCCGGTCCCAGTGTTTCAGGATTATGATATTGAGAATTTGTATGAACCAGAGGGGAGGAGGAGGATTATGAACAGTATGAATGTGGCTGGGAAGGTCTGGGTGTGCCCATTGACCAGACATCTCCCAGACAGACCTTTAGAATCTCCCCTATGCTGTCTGAGTCCCCATCTCATTTTATGTTTTATAAAAGTTGCTGAAACCCTCCAGCTTCCTTTAGAAGAGGCTGTGGATGAGCAAGAAGAGCCTTATTTTGTAGAAATGATGGATATTCCAGAGTCTAGGAGATTGTCTATTCCTTTACATAAGTCTTTAGGAAACAAACAATTAAAATTTTAAAAGCTCCTAATTCTGTGCCTCCTGTAGATAAAAGATGGACAGAAGGTATACATTGTCAGGCCCTGATACAGAATTCCTTTCTCAGCAATGCAGTCATGTTGGGTAGTTCAGGCTGCTGCCTGTGATAAAGCTAATAATATTCCTTGGCTTCACATCCTCCTGACAAGGATTCCAGAAGATTGATGCCATGGCAAAAACAGTATATGGCAGCCTCTCTGGGACTCAGGCAAGCAAATTATATGGCTTTTGTAGCTAGGTATCAGAAATCTAGATGGGATACTGTTATGCAATTGGCCAAGCAGGCCCATGGCCAGCTGGCTAGTGAACTAGAACAGGTGACTGCTGTGGCATTGAAGCCTCTAAGGTTCAGTTTCATGCTGCTGTGGATGTTAATGATGTTTCCTCTAGGGTCATGGCCACATCTGTGAGCTTTTAGTAGGCTGGCCTGGCTCAGGTGTACTAGTTTATCACAGGATACCCAGACTAAGGCTATGGATTTTCCTGTGGTGGGAAATTCTCTGGAGAGCAGACAGAGAACTACATGAAGAAGATGGATGAATATAGGACTACTTACAAGAGTTCCCAGGCTAAGGGCGCGCAAGCCACTCCTCAAAGGCATGCCCCAGGGTAGGGGTAGGCCTTTTCACAGGCCTTTCTACCAGACTCAGGCCTCCTCTGCCTATGCTCAGAGGGCTTCTTCAGAGACAGGGGCAGGCGAGGGCAGGCAGACCTGCTCCCACCCCCAGCCTAAAGCTCCTCAGAAACAGGCACCCTGATGGGGTGCCCAGGGCCATTCTCCTGTACCAGTGGGGGCAGGCTGGCTTACTTCAGTCAGAAGTGGGCTTCTTTAACCTCAGACAAGTGGGTTCTGGAAGTAGTAAGCCAGGGGTCTGGTTCTCAGCGTCAAAAGTTTCCCAAGTTGAGAAGCAGACTTTTCTACCTGCAAGTGCTTCAGACACCTAGCTCAAACAGAGGTCTCATCCTGTTAGCTCTCAGAGCAGTAGAAGGGTTCCTCCCTGCATCAGGGCAGGGGTCTGTATTCAGATACTTCCTTTATCCCAAAAAGACAGGAGAGTGGCGGCCCATTTTAGATCTCAGATATCTGAACAAGCATCTTTTGAACCAAAGTTCAAAATGGTAACTCTGGCAATGATTTTACCTTCCCTAAGGCCAGGGGACTGGCTAGCCTCCCTGGACCTCAAGGATGCCTATTTCCATGTCCTAATCAGAAGATCCCATTGAAAGTACCTCAGATTCGAACTGCCCTCAGGTCATTACCAGTTCTGAGCAATGCCCTTGGCCTTACCTCTGCTCAAAGGGTATTCACAGAGTGTCTAGCAGTGGCAGTGGCCCCTTAAGGAGGCAGAGGATTGCTGTTTTCCCTATCTGACCACTGGCTCATTGTAGGCCAGTCCCCAGAACAGGTAAAATCTCACCTGCAGGTCACCCAGCAGCTTCTCACCTCCCTGGGTTTCTGCTAAACCTACCAAAGTCGGTTCTGGAACCAGTCCAGGTACTCACCTTTATAGGGGCAGATTGGACACAAAGCTAGCCAGAGCCTTTCTTCCCCAGAAAGGGTAAGGAATTTAGTGGCTCTGGCCTCTTCCTTCACTCTGCAGGTCTGTCGACCAGCAAGACACTTTCTGCAGCTCCTGGGCACATGGCTGCATCCACAGCTGTTGTGCAGGGAGCCAGATTTCAGATGAGAGACATTCAGTTTCACTTGAGAACCTTTTGGTCTCAGAGAAGAGACCCCCTTTCCAAGTTGGTCCCAGTGACTCGAACCTTGATCCTAGCTCTCCAGTGGTGGCAGGATCAGAGCAGTTTAAGAGCGGGGGTCCCCTTCATTTCCCCTTCTCACAACTTGACTCTCACTACAGATGCTTCCCTTCTGGGTTGGGGAGCCCACATGGGCGACCTTTCCACTCAGGGAGTTTGGTCCCCCCAGGAATCTCTGCTCCACATCAATTTGCTGGAACTCAGAGCTGTCTTTTTAGCTCTTCAAGCTTTTCTGCATCTGTCCACGACAAGGTGATACAAGTCAAAACAGACAACACCACAACAATGTGGTACATCAACAAGCAGGGGCACTCGGTCTTGACCTTGTGCACGAGGCAATGAAGTTGTGGTCTCTGGCCTATTCCTGAACACTTCCCTCATAGCAGTTCATCTTCCAGGGAAGGACAGTGTCTAGCGGATGCCCTCAGCAGGATTTCCCAGGGCCATCACGAATGGTCCCTGGATCCTCAAGTGCTGGGGATAGTTTTTTGCCAGGTGGGGCATCCCTCAGATAGATCTTTTGCAGCCCCAGACAATCACAGACTTCCTCTGTTCTGTTGCAGGCCTCCAGTGCTGGGCTCAGTTCCCCTGGATGCCCTTCTTCTGGATTGGAAGGGGAAGTTCCTCTATGCTTTCCCCCCCTTTCCTCTCCTATTCAAAGTACTAGTCAAAATCAGATCTCAGCCTTGCAGGGTGATTCTGCTTGCCCCGGATTGGGCCAGGCATACATAGATACATACACAGATACATAGACAGTGTCGGCAGATAAGGGCCTATGGCCCACCCAGTCTGCCCATTTAAGTTTGTAAGTTCAGTTTATGTTTTCCAGGCAGCCCTGGTACCCACTCCTTCTGTCTCTGACAGTCCATCTTCCCCTGTGCCTCCCCAGGAATCACAATCTGTTGACTTGTGCCCAGGGAAGGGTTTGATTATTCGGACCTCAAATCCCTCAACCTCAAGGCCTGGCTCTTGAGGAGTTAGAGTTGCTGATTTACACCTCTCTCCAGGGTGTTCTTGAGATCCTAAAGGCTTCCAGAAAGCCTTCCTAGGACTACTTATAGTTCTAAATGGAAAGGTTTTCCATTTGGTGTGCTGGGAAAAATATTTCCCAGAATCTGCTGAGTTGCCCATTTTGTTAGATTACATGGTACATCTTAATTCCTTGGGTCTCAGACCAGCTACCCTGAGGTTCATTTGGCAGCTGTGGCTGCTTTTGGTCAACAGGAAAGTCATCCCTCTTTCCTCTCATCCTGTGTTTTCCAAGTTTTTTAAGGGATTACTCCATACTAATCCTCCCTTTGGGAACGGCCCCTGCTTGGGACCTTAATGTTTGCATTGCCCAGTTAATGCACCTTCCTGAACCTCTGTCTTCTGCAGAGCTTAAGTACCTAACTTGGAAAACTGTTTTTCTAGTGGCTATCACTTCTGCCAGACGCATAAGTGAATTGCAAGCCTTGTCAGTGGAGACTGACTTTATTTCTTTCCACAGGGATATGGTAGTCCTAGGACTAATAGGAAGTTTTGCCTAAGGTGGTTTCAGATTTCCATCTTAATCAATCTATCTCCCTTCAGTATTTTTCACTGATCACTCCTCTTGGTGAGAGGTTGCACAGCCTGGATGTTAAGAGAACTCTTAGTTATTATGTAAAGCGTACCAAAGGTCACAGGTTAATCCCTCCAACTTTTCCTTACCTATGGTGAAGTTGGAAAGGCAAACCTGCCACTAAGAGATCAATAGCCAGGTGGATTGTCTCTTGTATCCAATTTTGTTATCAGAAGTGGGCAGAGCCTCCCCTGGTTTGAGGGCTCATTCTACCAGGGGTACAGCTGCGTCTCTAGCTGCTGCCAGAGATATCCCTTTATTAGAGATTTGCCAGGCTGCTACTTGGAAAACGGTACACACTTTTACCAAGCATTACTCCCTGGATGTCCAGGCCAGGACAGATGCTTGGTTTGGCACAGCTGTTCTTCAGAGCCTATTCCTAAGTAGGTTCTGCCCTCCTCCATGGAGGTACTGCTGTGTATTCTGCTAATGTCTATAATATAGCAAGACTTCATGTTGTTTGAAGAAAAATTACTCACCTTAGTAATGTTGTTTCTTCTAATGGAGTCTTGCTATTATACCTCCCCAACCTACCCTCTCAGAACCTCTACTTGGTGGGGTGCGGGCAACTTAGTGTGGGCACTACTTATGTCCTGTTAGCATTTTGTCCCTTTGGGACTTTGGGGGTAATGTATGTACTGCGGTGTGTGTGTTTTATTATACTTATATTCCATTTTCATATTATTAGAATGGTGTTAGTATTTCTGGTCCCTGACTTGAGTCTTGGGTGTTGGGACCATCAATGGTTGTTATTATTTAGGTAGCCATTTGGCTAGTGTAGGTTACAGCTTCCACACAGACCTTAGTGAGTTTGGCTCGTAAAGATCTGACAGTTCAAGTTTGAAATGAGACAGATAGAGCTGCTCTCGTGCCAAAATTCTATTTTGGAATGGTTTTAACCATTTCACTCCGGGGCAGTTCTAGAGCTGGATCAAACTGCTAATGTCTATAATATAGCAAGACTCCATTAGAAGAAACAACATTACTAAGGTGAGTAATTTTTTCTTAGTGTACGTCTCCTGGCAAAAAAAAAAAAGGGCACTACATTCTGGATCATCTTCCTGGACATAAATGTCCACCACTCATTCACAGTATTGGGATCTGCGCCGGAGGCACTAGGACCCATCGGGAGCAAACTTTTTGCTGGAGGGTCGGCGCCAGAGATGGAGCCGCGAGGAACGGCACCGCGAGCCTCAGCTCGCGCGGTAATGACTGTCTCGGCGTCGACCCTCCAACCGCCTCAGTTCCTTTTTTCCCGCCGTCGAGTGCGCTTCAGTGACGACGTCGCTCACCCGCCGGGAGTCAAACTTCAAACTAGCAGCATAGTTTTCAGTTTTCTTATTTTGTAGTAATATCTCGATAAATATCGCTTAAGTTTATTCTTTTAAAAAAAAAATATATATAAGAGAAGTCTCAGCCTACTTTGACGGAGTCGACCATGAGCAGGTCAGGTGACGGTAGGGAGACTTCGTATGAAAACTGTTCAGTCAGTCGGTCTGGGTCTGGTCCGCCGCCTTCTCCGGAAGGGGTCTGACAACGGTCAGTCCAGTGCCGGGGGCAGGCGGTCCCCGCAGCTTGTAAAAATAAGCGGTCGCATTCTCGGGACCATTCGGCCTCGAGCTCTTCTTCGGCCCACAGGTCAAAAAGGAGAAGACATCACTTGAGGTCGCCCTCTGATATGTCTGCGCATAGACGTTCGGTTATCGGGGCTAGTTGCCGGTCTCCTCCTTCGGAGTCGCCAACCTCTGCTTCTGGTAGCCAACGGCTTCGACATCGGAGCCCAACCCTGCCTGCAGGTAGGTCTTCAGATGAGCAGTTTCATCAGTGGGCCGCTCTTATGGAGCAGTGGGCTCAGAGGTTGGTTCACCTACCTGGATCGGTCAGTTGGGGGCCTTCGGGCTTCTTGAGAGACCAGGTAGGGCAGTTGGACTTCCCTGGTCGCGCGGCTCCTTCTTTGGTGCCGTGAACTCCACGCTTAGGTGTTTCCCCCCCTCACATGGCTACAGCGCAGGGGGCCACACCGATGCCCTTATCTCCTGCTCTTCTTCCTTCAAAGCCTGTTTTTCAGAGTCTTGGAGTATTTTCAGCACCCTCAGCATCGATGGTGTGCTCGACGCCGTCCTCAGCGCCGTGCGGCCTCTTAGCGCCGTCCTCGGCACCGTGCGGCTTCTCGGTGCCGTGTGGGTCCTCGGCGGTGTGGTTCCTCGGTACCGTGCGGGTCCTCGGTGCCGTTTTCGCGCCACGTGGTCCCTCGTTGTTCTCCCGTGCCGTGCGGCACCAGGGGCTCTCAGGGTCCTCCGCTTTTCAGGACTCCTCTTTTCACTCTTTCTTTCTTCCCTTTCCTCTGACTTTCATTCCTTTCCTGCCCATACAGTCCCTCCTGGACTGTCAGGAGATGACATTGAGCCTGACCCAGACCTTGGCTGGGTGATGAAGTGGAGGAAGCAGGATCTATACTGCTAAAAAGCCTGTGGTCGAGGACCTGTCCTGTAAGTCTCTGCTGAAAAATTTGATTTCCACTCTTTCTCTCCAGACTACAGACATCGATCCTGGGAAATTGTTAAGACTCCAATACCTTCATGCCCTGGAGATCCCTACGGATTTGACTCCTCCGGTTCAGCCTTCCTTCGAGACGCTGTCTCAAATGGTATGGAATAATCCTGCTCTCACCCCTTCGGTGGCTAAATCCGTAGATAGGAAATATTCAGCCCCCAAGGATCGTCCCATTTTGGCATCTCAAGCCTTTGCGGATCCTATTGTAGTCCTGGCAGAGAATGATAAGGTCGTCCTTCCTCAAACTACTACAGCTCGACCTATTAACAAAGAATCTCATAAGATAGACACCTTAGGTAAGAGAGTCTTTGCTGCTTCTACCCGAAGTATGTGTATTGCCAGCTACCAGGGATATTTCTCCCAGTATGAGTATATTCTGTGGCACTCTATCAAGCAGATGGTTGAAGCTCTACCGGAATCGAATACAAAGCCAGAGCTTCTTCAAACCATTACCAGAGTATTGAATCTAATAACCAGCAGGTTAAAGCAGCTATGGATGCTTTCGACACTGCTTCCGTTCGTGACTGCTGGTATTTGTACCGCTGTCATTCCTGGCTGCACACCGGCTTCACGAATGACCGCAGCAGCAGGTAATAGCGTGCCTTTGATGGTACATATCTTTTCGGTCCTCAGGTAGAACAAGCTCTAGAAGCAACGCAAAAGACTAGGTCAGCCATTAAGTTGGCTCGACCCCCTCCGGTCCCCTCTCGAGGGAGTGTCAATAAACATCAGTTTCATAACCGTCAGTCCTTTCGAGGCAGAGGCAGGGGAGGTTTCCATAAAAACCAACCTGCCCAACCTCAAAAGAAGACACAACAGAAGGCGCAAGGGCCCAAAGCACCCAACGCCACCTTATGAGTTTCTGGCCAAAGTCCCATCTCAGCTGCCTGAGGTGGACTTTTCCTCTCCGGTGGGAGGTCGTCTGATGCACTTCTACAGCCAATGGAAGTCCATAACCTCAGACAAATGGGTCCTTCGGATAATTCGCAAGGGGTATTCACTCAATCTTGTGGAGACCCCTCCGGATCGTCCTCCCAAATGACAGCCCAGGCTGTCAACCCTTCAGTCAGACCTTCTCGCCGCCGAGATTCAGGGCCTTCTGAACAACAGGGCAGTAAGTAGTGCCGCTGCATCAGCGGAACACAGGGTTCTCCCACTACTTCCTGGTTCCAAAGAAGTCCGGGGCATGCGCCCATTTTGGATCTCAGAGCTGAAACAAATTTCTCCCCAAGGAGAAATTCAGAATGATTTCTCTGCGAACCTTGTTACCTTTGCTTCATCAACACGACTGGCTAGCCTCTCTAGACATGCAGGAGGCTTACCAGCACATTTCTATTCACCCGAGGCATCACAAATTCCTGAGGTTTGTGGCTCTGGGACAACATTATCAGTTCAGAGTCCTGCCCATTGGGCAATCCTCGGCGCCACAGGTTTTTACAAAGTGTTGTGCAGTTCTCGCAGCGCACCTCAGAAAGGTCGGAATACAGGTGTTCCCTTATCTGGACGATTGGCTTCTGGCAAGCCCTTCCAGGCAGGGAACTCTGGACGCCATAGAGATGACCTCTCGCTTCCTTACATCCATGGGAGTTCTGCTGAACCTCAAGAAATCGCAGTTGCAGCCCTCCTAGAGGCTCCTTTTTATAGGGACTCTTCAGGACACCTCCTGTACGAAGGCTTTTCTTCCAGAAGACAGAAGGAACGATATCCTTCAAATGGCCCGTCACATCGGGGAAAACAACTCAGTCCCAGCTCTCTTGATGCAGTGGATGCTAGGCCTCATGGCATCCTCAGTGTTCACTGTACCCCAGCACGTCTGCACATGAGAACCACTCAGTGGATACTCAGTGGTTCCCCAACCACTCACCCTCAGTCCTATCCCATCAAAGTGACAGAACCCTTAAAGAAGTCACTCACCTGGTGGTCTCAAGAGAGCAGTCTCCTGGAAAGGTATCCCTTTACTCCTCTAGACCATCAGATCTCCATTGCCACAGACGCGTCCCTAATGGGATGGGGAGCTCACTGTCAGGCTCTCCACACTCAAGGTGCGTGGACTCAGGTCGAGTCCCAGCTTCACATAAATGTTCTAGAAATGAGAGCCGTTCTTTATGCGGTCCGAGCGTTGAAGGACATTCTCCGTCACAAGAACATTCTCCTTCAAACGGACAACAAAGCAGTGATGTATTACATCAACAAGCAGGGCGGTGCTCATTCTTACCCCTTATGCAGGGAAGCGATGAAGGTATGGGAATGGTGCTTGGAGCACAAGGCTCTAATTCAAGTGGTCTACCTACCGGCAATACAAAACGAGCTTGCAGAACGGAGACAGATCCTCATGAGTGGTCTCTCGACTCAACCATAGTTCAGTCACTATTCAAAGAGTGGGGAACTCCAGACCTGGACCTTTTTGCATCCCCACTCAACGCAAAACTGCCTCTCTTCTGCTCCAGAAATCCAGGGCCTGGCATTTTCTGTCAGGATGCGTTCAGGCTGCGGTGGACAAAACGCTTTCTTTACGCCTTTCCACCTCTTCCTCTAATTCAGAGGGTACTTCTCAAGTTCGAATCCCAGGGGGGACAAGATGATTCTCATTGCTCCCTTCTGGCCTCGGCAGCTGTGGTTTCCACTATTCAACAATATGTTAGCAGTTCCTCTGAGACCACTTCCCCTGCAGATGAACCTTTTGACTCGGGCCGGTGGTCCATCCCAACCTGAGATCGCTTCACCTTCACGCTTGACTCCTGAAGTGGTAGAAGTAAACCGGTTCAATGTCTCTCGAAGGGTTTCAGATATTCTTCTGGCTGCACGGAAGCCAGCCACATGGAAAACTTACACAGCTAAGTGGAAGCGTTTTTCGCTCCGGTGTGCAAAGTCCTCTTTTAATCCCTTTTCCTGCCCACCAGATAAGGTTTTGGAGTACCTCTTGGACCTCTCAAATTCAGATCTGCAGTACTCTACAGTCAAAGTCCACCTCAGTGCCATTTCAGCTTATCATGAGCCCGGTCTTTTCCTTAACACTGGCTCAGTTACCTGTGGTTAAGAGATTTCTTAAAGGAATTCTGCATACCAGACTTCCTACAAGACGTCCAGTTGCAGCCTGGGACATTAGTCTTGTGCTAGACATGCTCACTCGGAAACCTTTCGAACCTCTGGCTACCTGTGAGCTAAAATTTCTCACTTGGAAGACTGCCTTTCTAGTGGCCATTACCTCAGCCCGCAGGGTCTCTGAGATACATGCCCTGGTCACAGACCCTCCGTATACTGTGTTCCATAAGGACAAAGTAGTCCTTTGGACTCATCCTAAATTCCTTCCTAAGGTTGTGTCAGAATTTCATCTAAACGAACCTTTGGTCCTTCCCTCTTACTTCATGGACTTCCAAAATGAAGGAGCGATCTCTTCATTCTTTGGATGTAAAGAGCTTTCGTTTCTATCCAGATAGAACCAAGGACTTTCCAAAGCCCAGCAACTGTTTGTTTCCTTCAGCGAGACCCGGCTGGGTCAACCTGTCGCTATCAGATGTATCTCAGCATGGTTGGTGGCATGCTTTGCCACTGCTATTCCATGGCGCACGTTAAGTTGGAGGCGAGGTTTATACTCACTCTACTAGAGTGGTCGCGGCATCCCTGGCGGAAATTAGCGTGCCCATTGCGATATTTGCAGTGCGGCCACCTGGAGCTCCAGTGCATACTTTCGTTAAACATTAAGCACTGGATGTCCATGCCAGCGACATTCTTTCTTTGGCAGAGCCATCCTTAATGGACTTCTGTCCTAGAAGCGTGAGCTCTTGGTCTTTCCTGCCACCCTCTCGTGGGATCATTAGCTCGGTACTCTCCCAATAGTGTGAATGAGTGGTGGAGACT
This sequence comes from Neoceratodus forsteri, assembly GCA_016271365.2. Classification (NCBI taxonomy): domain Eukaryota; kingdom Metazoa; phylum Chordata; order Ceratodontiformes; family Ceratodontidae; genus Neoceratodus; species Neoceratodus forsteri. Next base: position 1,021,037,559 of record CM028134.1, read on the forward strand.
TACGTCCAGGAAGATATGAAATTGTTGCATTTGTACGGTAATTCTTGATCTTCTTGGACGAGTCTCCACCACTCATTCACACGCCCACCCTCCGTCCCCCGAGCTCACCTCTGTTGTTGGTCTTCACTCCCTCAAATCTTTAGGCTGTGAAGACTTCTTTGTTGACCCTTCTTATACGGGTCGCCCGGACTATCTTATGTCCGGTTTTTAGGTTAGGCTATCCTTCTAGGTTAGTTACGCTGCACCTCCTTGGTAAAAAAGGTACTGAGGCGGTTGGAGGGTCGACGCCGAGATAGTCATTACCGCGCGAGCTGAGGCTCGTGGTGCCGTTCCTCGCGGCTCCATCTCTGGCGCCGACCCTCCAGCAAAAAGTTTGCTCCTGATGGGTCCTAGTGCCTCCGGCGCGGATCCCAATAGTGTGAATGAGTGGTGGATACTCGTCCAAGAAGATCAAGAATTACGGTAGGTGCGTAATTTTCATTTCACGCCTGACAGCATGCTGTACTTCCTTGGCAGGACAATCCTTAATGGACTGCTGTCTGAGTGAGCTCTGTCTCCTGCCACCCTTCTCGGTAATAGGTTCTTAGCTTGGTACTCTCTCAATAATGTGAATAAATGGTGAAGACTTTTAGTCCAGGAAGATATGAAAATTACGTGCCTACCATAAATCTTGATCTTCCTGGAAAAAGTCTTCACTGTTCATTCACATGCTCACCCACCATCCCTGAGGTCAGTCATCCTGTTCTGGTCTTCGCTCCCTCATTGGTCTGGACTGTGTAGACATTGTTCAGTTGACCCTTCTTACACAGGTCATCCAGGCTATCTTATGTCTGGATTAGGTTAGGTTTTTCCTAGGTTAATTTACGCTGCACCTCTTTGGTCTAAAAGGTACTGAGGCAGTTGGAGGGTCAGCACTGAGATAGCCTACACAGGCATAAGCCAGACTCGGTAGTGGCACGCATATGTGGTCCCATCTCGGCGCCGGACCTCCTGAAGATTTTTGGCTCCCACTGGTTCCTAGCGCCTCTGGTGTAGTTCCAATAGTGTGAATGAATGGTGAAGACTTCGTCCAAGAAGCTCAAGAATTACGATGAGTACGTAATTTCCATTTTCTTTGGTCGTATCTGTTTCATAGTGTTGGACTGTTTGTCCCCAGTGCTTGGCTGAAATCGCCTGGTGAGATGGGCTGTGGGGTGGTGGGGCTGGACTTTGTAACCCACTTTCAGCACCCCTTTGGGCATTGTCATATCTAGAACATTTTACACTACTCTTGAAGATCTCTGTTTTTAATTTGTCTGTTTATGGTTTTTAATGGTGAGTCAACTGCATTGAGTGGAATTGTTTTTCTGTGTATTTTAGCTACTGTTTGAATCAGCTTTGCAGTGCTCTGTGCCCTGAGAAATGGGTGCCATAACAAATATAATTGCTTTGAATTGCTTTTTTAACCTGTAATGAAAATTTGACTACATTTTCATGTAGATTACTTGTCTTGAAAGACCTGATCTCCCATTTTATTTTGTCAGTGCTAACCCCCAGCATAAATGTAGAAGAAACACCCTCCATTCTTGATGTAGATATGTTCCACGTTTTGGTAAGTTTACATCTTATGCATGCACATACACGTATATATATGGCTGATAATCCCATTTTGTATCTTATCCTCTTCCTCCTTTCTCTTTCCTTCCCCTCCCCATCTTTCTGTTTCTCGCTCCCTTTCTCTCTCTCTTTCTCTCATTCTCTTTCTTTCTCACCCTTTTGCTCTCTCTCTTCCCCCCTCTCTCACTTTCTCTCTCGCTCTCTCACCCTCTCCTCACTTGCTGTCACCCTCTCAAGCTCACGCCCTCCCTTTTCTCTCTCTTGAACTCTGTTTTGAAACACTTTACAGTGCAAACATTTTGTTGAAAGCACACCACAGAAGCATTGCAGCGTGCTGAGGGTAGCACCTAACTTTTGACCTTGATTTACACTGGAGACTCCAGGTCACTACTGCAGTGCAGAATCCCAGAGATCTTACTTTGAGAGGGCTCTTGCAGTAGGTAATCACATGTAGGACTGTGCCCCCTGTCGTCAGGACCGCACGGAAACTTTTGCTAGCAGTGTCTGATGGGGACTCGCTTACTGGACGCCACGTGATGGACATCAGCGTGACACTGTATATTGGGCGTCCCCACATCTCCCCCCGCTTCTTTCCTCCATCAACCTGAGCACATCAGACTGACTGAAGCTCGTCGCAGCAGTTCGAACCCCTTTTTCAGATGACTTTCCGTTTTTTCTTATTTTCAATAATTATCAGTAGTTTGTATGTCATCCTCTTCTCCAACAGATTCGCATAAAAAACAATTCAAACAACATGAAGTCTTGCTATATTATGACATATGCAGTATAACCCCAGGTTAGAACTGCTCCGGAGGTGAAAGAGTTAACTTTCCATGCAGGGCATGGAATCTTGATCGCGAGCTCGGTTGAACACTCTGTCTGTTGCAGCTCAAACTTAAACTGTCAGATTCTTTACTCCGCCTCACTGAACAGTCGCTCCGGAGATTTCTCCTGCTGCTCAGTTCGTTTGTCGGTTTTAAAGTGTAATTCTCGGTTTATTTTACCGAAATTTAACCGCAATCGTCGGTTCAAGCTCTGTCTGTGGTATTGTAAGTAATAGATAGGCTTTTGTTTATTTTCTTCTATGTGGAACTTGTAGACGTCTTTTCAGTTCGTTTTGAACCGATCAGATTGGGTTTAAAATTACTTTCTAGTCCTTTAGAGTGCGGTTCCCGGTTCTTATCGGTTCTAAAAAAAACGGATTTTATTACGGTTTTTTCCACGACCCGTGACACGTTTGGGAACTGATAAGAGAGTCTTGTTTGGCGGATTGCCATTAATGGGCAAGTTTTGGTTAGGCTGGCACTATGTCTGAGAAACCCAAAAGAAAAACCGGACCCACTGGGTTTCAGCACTGTGGCCTCTGTGGGGAAGCCTTTGCTAAGGCTGACCCACACACCACTTGTGTATATTGTCTGGGGTTTGACCACCTCAATGCAGACTGCCAGATTTGTAAGAATTTTCCTGCTGCCACCGTGGAAAAGAGAGTTGGTAGGCTCAGGGAAAGGGAGGCCAAAAAGTCCGCTGACCCAGATGGCCAGCCCGGTTCAGTTCCAGCCGAACCTGAGGGAGTGCCCTCTGACCAGGGCGATACTTCCTCGGCCAAACGAAGAGCCAGCTCTGAGGAGCCGGTTCCAACTGAAAGGACTAGAAGGTCAGCTAGTTTGGGGCCAAAGTTCTTTCTCCAACGCTGAGAAATAGCCAAAGCTATTCAAATTGTCCATCTCTTTCCCAGTTCCGTCTGAACCCGACACCATTAGGGAAGCGCTCGGTTCGGACAGTTCCCCAGTTCAAGATTATGATTTTGAGGATTTTTATGAACCGGAGGAAGGGGAGGAGGGGTATGAGGTGAGTGAGTGTGATTTTGAAAGTCTGGATGTGCCCATTGAACCGGACATCTCTCCAGACAGACCCTCAGGAGTGTCCCCTCCCAGGCTATCTGAGTCCCCTTCTCATTTTTTGTTTTACAAGAAAGTTGCTGAGACTCTGCAACTCCCTGTTGAGGAAGCTGTTGATGAGCAAGAAGAGCCTGATTTTGTGGAAATGATGGATATTCCAGAGTCTAGGTGACTGTCTATTCCCTTGCACAAATCTTTTAGGAAACAGACAGTAAAAATTCTGAAAACTCCTCATTCTATCCTCCCTGTGGATAAAAGGATGGACAAGAGGTATGCTTTATCAGGCTCTGATACGAGGTTCCTATCCCAGCAATGCAGCCATGTGGGGTAGTGCAGGCTGCAGCCTGTGACAAGGCTAATATTCCTCTAGCCTCTCATCCTCCTGAAAAGGATTCCAGGAGGATGGATGCCATAACAAAGAAACATGTAGGCAGCATCTTTGGGACTCAGACAGGCAAATTATTGGCTTATGCAGCTAGGTACCAGAAATCCAGGTGGGATACTGTCCTAGCCCTAGCAAAACAGGCCCCTGACCAGCTTGCCAGGGAGCTGCGGATGGTATTGAGGCATCCAAGGTGCAGTTTCATGCTGCAGTAGACTCTAATGATGTTTCATCAAGAGTCATGGCTACATCTGTGTCTCTTCGCAGAGTGGCCTGGCTCAGATGTACGGCCCTGTCTCAGGATACCCAGTTTAAGGATATGGATTTTCCTGTTGTGGGAAATTCTCTGTTTGGGGAGCAGACAGAGAATTATATGAAGAAAATGGATGAGTATAGGACCACCTATAGGAGTGCACAGGCCAAAGAAAGGCAAGTCACTCCTCAAAGGCAGCATGTCAGGGGCAGGCCTTTTCATAGGCCTTTTACCAAGCCCAGGCCTCCTCTTCTGCTTATGCCCAGAGGGGGTTCTTTAGAGGAAGGGGCAGAAGGGGTTCTAGTAAGCCTGCTTCAACCCCTCAACCCAAAGCCCCTGCAAAACAGGCTCCCTGATGGTGTGGCCAGGGCCGATTCTCCACTACCGGTGGGGGCAGGCTGGCTTACTTTGTCCAGGACTGGAAGTCTTTAACATCAGACAAGTGGGTCCTGGAAGTAGTAAGCCAGGGACTGGTTGTCAGCTTCAAAAAATTTCCGAAGATGAGAGCCAGGTCTTTTCCACCTGCAAACCCATCAGAGGCACTTGCCCTGGAAGCAGAAGTTTCTTCCCTCCTGGCTCTCAGAGCCGTGGAAAGGGTTCCACCCATACACCAGGGCAAAGGGTTGTACTCCAGGTACTTCCTTACCCCAAAAAAGACAGGAGAATGGCGGCCCATCCTGGATCTCAGGTATCTAAACAAGCACCTTTTAAAACCAAAGTTCAAAATGGTGACCCTGAGGATTATTTTGCCCTCTCTAAGGCCAGGGGACTGGCTAGCCTCCCTGGACCTCAAGGATGCCTACTTCCATGTTCTCATCAGAAGCTCCCATCGAAAGTACCTCAGATTCGAACTGCCCTCAGGCCATTACCAGTTCAGAGCAATGCCCTTCGGCCTCACCTCGGCCCCGAGGGTGTTCACAGAATGCCTGGCAGTAGCAGTTGCTCATTTAAGAAGCCAAAAGATTGCCATCTTTCCTTATCTGGACGACTGGCTCATTGTAGGTCAGTCTCCAGAACAGAGTCAAACTACACTTATAAGTAACCCAGCAACTGCTTACATCTCTAGTTTCCTTCTCAGTCTTCCATAGTCAGTTCTGGAGCCTGTCCAGCTTCTCACCTTCATAGGCGCAGAATTGAACAAAAAGAAGCCAGAGCCTTCTTTCTCTGGAAAGAGCAAGGACCCTGGTGTCTCTGGCCTCTTCTTTCACCCTGCAGGTCTCTCGACCAGCAAGGCATTTTCTACAGCTCCTGGGGCACATGGCTGCTTCTACAGCAGTAGTGCAGGGAGCGAGATTTCAGGTGAGGGACATTCAGTTCCATTTGAGAGCCTTTTGGTCTCAAAGGACAGATCCCCTAACCAAATTGATTCCAGTGACTCGAACCCTGATCCATGCCCTTCAGTGGTGGCAGGATCAGAACAATCTGAGACAGGGGGTTCCCTTCACTCCACAGTCTCATTCCTTGATCCTTACTACAGATGCATCCCTCTTGGGGTGGGGAGCTCACATGGGCGACCTTTCCACCCAAGGGCTGTGGTCCCCTCAGGAATCTCTGCTCCACATCAATTTGCTGGAACTCAGAGCAGTTTTTCTAGCATTCCAGGTTTTTTCCACATCTGTCCAGCACAAGGTTGTTCAGGTCAGAACAGACAATACCACTACAATGTGGTACATCAACCAACAAGGGGGCACTCGGTCTACGGCCTTGTGCACTGAAGCAATGAAGTTGTGGTCTCTGGCTTATTCTCTGAACGCCTCCCTTACGGCAGTTCACCTCCCAGGCAAGGACAATGTCCTAGTGGATGCTCTCAGCAGGATTTCCCAGGGCCATCACGAATGGGCACTGGACCCCCTAGTACTGGAGGTAGTATTTGCCAGATGGGGCACCCCGCAAATAGATCTCTTTGCAGCCCCAGACAATCACCAACTTCCCCTTTTTTGCTGCAGGCCCCCAGTGTTGGGCTCAGTCCCTCTGGATGCCTTCCTCCTCAGTTGGGAAGGGAAGTTTCTCTATGCTTTTCCCCCTTCCCCTTCTTTTCAAAGTGCTAGTCAGAATCAGATCTCAATCCTGCAAGATGATCCTGATTGCTCCAGATTGGGCCAGGCAGCCCTGGTACCCACTCCTCATGTCCTTAGCAGTCCACCCTCCCCTATGTCTTCCCAGGAATCACAACCTGTTAACCTGTGCCCAGGGGAGAGTTTGGTATCCGAACCTCAAATCTCTCAATCTCAAGGCATGGCTCTTGAAGAGTTAGAGTTGCTGACCTACACCTTTCCCAAGGTGTATTGGATATATTGAAGGCCTCTAGGAAGCCTTCCACCAGGGCTACCTATAATTCAAAATGGAAGAGATTTTCCATATGGTGTGCTGGTAAACATATTTCCCCAGAATCTGCTGGTGTGCCCACGATCCTGGATTATTTGGTGCATTTGAATTCCTTGGGGCTGAGACCAGCTACCCTAAAAGTGCACTTGGCAGCTGTGTCTGTCTTCTTATCAGCAGGTAAGCCCTCTTCTTTATCAGCTCACCCTGTGTTCTCCAAGTTTTTTAAAGGGTTGCTTCACACCAACCCCCCGTTCAGGGACCCTGCCCCTGCTTGGGATCTTAATATTTGCATCGCTAAGCTTATGCAACCCCTTTTTGAGCCATTGTCTTCAGCAGAGCTTAAGTACTTGACTTGGAAATCTGTGTTTCTGGTAGCCATCGCCTCTGCCAGGCGCGTAAGTGAGCTACAAGCTTTGTCAGTGGAGCCTGATTTTATCTCCTTTCATAGAGATAAGGTGGTCCTCAGGACTAACAGGAAGTTTTTTGCCTAAGGTGGTTTCAGACTTTCACCTTAATCAATCCATGTCTCTTCCTGTGTACTTCACTGACCATTCCTCCTCTGGTGAGAGGAGATTGCACAGTTTAGATGTCAAAAGAGCCCTTAGTTACTATATAGAGCGTACCAAGGGTCACAGGTTCGAACCCTCAATTGTTCCTCACTTATGGTGAGGTTGGTAAAGGAAACCTGCCACTAAAGATCCATTGCCAGGTGGATTGTCTCTTGTATCCAATTCTGCTGTGAAAACTGGGTAAGGTTCCTCCTCAGGCCTGAGGTCTCACTCTACCAGAGGTACAGCTGTGTCTCTGGCTGCTGCCAGGGACATCCCTATCCTAGAGATATGTCAAGCAGCTACCTGGAAAACAGTTCACACTTTTACTAACATTACTCCCTGGATATCCAGGCTAGGAGTGATGCTCGATTTACACAGCTGTGCTTCAGAGCCTATTTCCCAAGTAGGTTATGTCCTTCCTCCATGGAGGTACTGCTGTGTAATCTGCATATGTCATAATATAGCAAGACTTCATGTTGTTTGAAGAAAAAATTACTCACCTTAGTAATGTTGTTTCTTCTAATGGAGTCTCTATATTATAACCCAACCTGCCCTGTCAGAACCTCTATTTTTGGGATGTGGGTGGGCAGTGCAATGTTGGCACTTCATTGATGCCCACTTTATTTTTCACCCTTTCTAGGGTGCTTAGGTGTTATGCTTATTTTTCTTTCTTGAATCCCGACTTGAGTCTTTGTTTTTGGGATCAAGAACAAAAATGTGTTTTTGTAGTTAGTAGCCAGTGGCTAGTGTGAGTTCTGGCTTCACACAGAACCTTAGTGAGTTTTGCTCGTAAAGATCTGACAGTTTAAGTTTGAGCTACAACAGACAGAGTGTTCAACCGAGCTCGCTCAAGATTCCATGCCCTGCATGGAAAGTTAACTCTTTCACCTTGAACAGTTCTAACCTGGGGTTATACTGCATATGTCATAATGCAAGACTCCATTAGAAGAAACAACATTACTAAGGTGAGTAATTTTTTCGTCTGGTTAAGTGTGGTGTCCAGCTACCACACAAGGACCAGCATGCCCTTTGCCTCTTCTGCCTGGGTCCTAACCACAAAGTTGAGGAGTGCGAGCCCTGTGCCCAGTTTAACCAGGCCATGCGGAAACGGCGCCAACAGTCTCTCGAGGCCCATCTCCTGAAAGAAAAATGGCCTCGACAGAAAGAGCTAAAAAAGCCAAAAAGTGCTTCTTCCTCACCCACGGATCCACATAAGAAGAAGAAAAGGGATAAAGAAAAGCATTGGGACCAAGAGCAGTCCCTTCCTTCAACGAAACTGCCTATGGGCCCTTCGACGGAGGACCGTCCCTCTTCCTCTAGGAAACTGAGTGCCATGGCCTAGCCTGCACTCCTGCCTCCAGAGCAGGTTTTGGTCCCTCGTCGCCACTGGTTACGGTGACGGCTGGCTCCTCAGATTCGACCGAGGCCACCGCCGCTCTTAGGCTTGTTTCCACCCCGGGCTCTTAAGTTGGCAGGCATGGCTGATAAGCTGCTCCTCAGACTCTCCGGCAAGCGCCTGGCCGGGGTTGGTAAGTCGGGAGTCAGAGCCCCCGACTCCTGCACGACCCAGGTCAGTCAGTCGATCATCGGACCTTCCGACGATCGCACGACCTCTTCATCTCCATCAGGTTCTGATGTGGCGCTGCCAGATGATAGCGCCATCCAGGCTGCAAGACAAGGGTCTCCCAGGGGTTCCCTTCATGAAGAACCCTAGTCTCCTGCTCCATCAGAGATTCCTCTGCTTTCACTGAACCTGCAGGTCCTAATGGACGAACTCCTTCCGCCAGGTTTGCCCGACAGAAGGGTGCCAACAGGCCTTATGGTAGCTCCAACGCCGCCTATAGTAGTGCCAGACCCTGCTCCTCAACGCCCGCAGGTTCCCTTACCTACGCCGGGACCGCCATCAGGCCTTCCCCCGTTGGGGCTCCCAACGGGTATTCCGTCTTCGGGACCTTCCCCTTCAGGATCTTTGCCACGTCTTCCTCCCTCAGGTCCTTCAGGCTGTCCTGCAGGATCATCAGGCGTCCCTCAATCTGAGCCGCCGTCAGGCTATCCCCCGTCAGGGCCGCCATCAGGCTACCCTCCAGCAGGGCCCCTTTCTGGCTGCCCTCCAAGGTAGTCATCTGAGTACCCTCCATTAGGGCCACCATCAGGTTACCCTCATTCAGGTCTGACGTCGGGCCTTACAGTGATGGGGGCCCCGTCGGGCTATGCTCCATCAGCCCAGCCGCCAGATTCATTTTTGTCGGCGTTTTACTACTCCAGCCACCCTAGTTACTATCCTCCAGCAGGCTTACCCAGCCCCTAGCTTTGGGGCACATGGGCCTGGATCGGATTTACTCAGACTCCACCTCTTCCTCAGCTTCAGGTGGATTTTAGGGAGATCCTAAAATCTTGGTCTGAGACCAAAACCCAAAACGAAGGAAAAAACCACTATGGTTTTCAAAAGAGGTGGCTGGGACAGTTAAGGAGAAAAGGATAGCATCCAGGAAATATAAGGAAACACAGAAGGAGTAGGACAGAGAACTTTATCAGTTAAAGCAGAAGGAGGCAGGGAAGGCAGTCAGAATAGCAAAGGCACAAACTGAGCAAAAGATAGCCAACTCTGTTAAGAAGGGGGATAAAACCTTTTATAAGTACATTAGGGAGTGAAGAAAGACCAAGGGAGGGATACAGAGACTTAATAAAGGGGAGAGAATGTGGGCAGAGGGTGACAGTGAAAAAGCAGGGATACTAAACAAATATTTCTGCTCAGTATTCACAACAGATGAGGAGGAGGTGCCTTAACTAAACAAGGAGAAACTCTGAATAGAAAGTCGTGATACCAGTCCATTCACAGAAGAAAGGGTTTTGAAAGAACTCTTGAAACTGAGGTGGACAGAGCAGTGGGACCTAATGGGATTCACCCAAGAATACTAAAAGAACTAAGGGTAAAACTAGTAACACCACTGACTACTCTCTTTAACAAATCATTGGAGGATGGAGTGGTACCTGAGGACTGGAGGAGGGCAAATGTGATTCCACTTCACAAAAGTGGGAGCAGGGCAGAGGCAGGAAACTACAGACCAGATAGTTTGACTTCAGTGGTAGGGAAAATGATGGAATCACTTCTGAAAGAAAGAATTGTTGAGTACCAAGAGGCCAGTGGGGCACAGGACCCAAGGCAGCATTGTTTCACAGCAGGAAGGTCTTGTCAGGCAGACCTAATACATTTCTTTGACTGGGTGACCAAAGTAGTAGACCAGGGAGGGCTGTGGATTGGCCTACCTAGAGTTTAGCAAGGCATTGACACAGTCTCACACAAAAGATTAATATACTAGTTGGCCAGCCCTGAAGTGGGTCCAAAGGTGGTAACCTTGATAAAACCTGGCTGGACAACAGGACGCAAAGGGTAATAGTAAGCGAGGTCCACAGTGCAGAAAGGAGGGTAACTAGCGAGTACCGGAGGTTCAGTACTGGGACCGGTCCTCTTTAATATCTTTATAAGTGACATTGGAGAGCACCTGGAAGGACAGGTATGCTTCTTTGCAGAGGACACAAAGATCTGCAACAGGGTTGATACGCATGGTGGGGTGGAAAGAATGAAAGGGACTTGGCAAAGTTGGAGGAGTGGTCAAACGTGGCAGCTCAGATTCAGTGCAAAAGTGCATGGTAATGCATCTGGGAAACAGAAACCCAGGGAATAGTACACAATGGGAGGTGAGTTAATAACAACAACAGAAATCGGAAGAGACCTAGGAGTAATTATATCAGATGACCTAAAGGTGGGCAAGCAATGTGAGAAGGCAGTAAGGAGGGCTGGGGGGATACTGGGATGCATAGGGAGAGGCATCAACAGTAGAAAACAAGAAGTTATTATCCCTCTCTACAGACAGTTAGTGAGACCCCATTTGGAGTACTGTGTGCAATTCTGGAGACCCCATCTCCGCAAAGACATAGACAGAGTGGAGGCTGTTCAGAGGAGGGCAACCAAAATGGTGCAAGGTCTGCACCAGAAGGCATACAAGGAGAGACTAAAACAGCTTAATATGTATACCCTTGAGGAAAGGAGGGGGCGGGGACATGATAGAAACTTTCAAGTATCTCAAGGGAGTTAACAAGGTACAAGAGGGTAGTATCTTTCTGAAGAAGAGATGTGCAAGAACAAGGGGGCACAATTTGAAGATGGGGGACGGCTCAGAGGTAATGTTAGAAAGTATTTTTTCACAGAGAGAGTTGTGGATGCATGGAACAGCCTTCTTAGAGGTTCTGAGTCAGTAACAGTGGGAGAATTCAAGAATGCATGGGACAGGCATAAGGCAATTCTAGTGGGGGACAGGAGGAAGTAAGCTGTTGATTAACTAGAATCTGCAGCTTATCCATCAGGTAGGGAAATGGGCAGACTGGGTGGGCCAAGCGGTCCTTATCTGCCATCAAATTCTGTTTCTATGGTCTCAGAATTAGACAGCAGGCATCCAATTCTTCTGGACACAGGCCACCCAGCACCTTCCCCTAGGGCGCCATCTCTGGTACTTCCTCATACTTTGATGTCTGGCTGTCCATCAGCTCCTACGCAACCCCTGATTTCTGAAGGGATCACCAGGGGCCAGATCCTCCAATTCCTGAGAAGCTGCGGAGAATTTGGATGTTTCTGAAGTGGACTCTGATTCCTCATCCACTGGTTTGGGTTTTGAGACCCCTCCCTGAGGAACCAGTCCTCGGGAATCCCCAAAATCACCACCAAGATCCCTCCTTTGTGGACCTCCTCAAGCACTTGGAGGCTCAGGATGGAAGTCAAGGCTCTGGACCCCAAAGACAAAGATTGGCAGAGCATCTGGACTTTCGGATCTGAGTCAGGTACTCACTCCCCATGGCTGGAATCCACGAGGATTTATTTTGGACCATATGGCCGACCAGATTTACAGGATCCCTGAGAACAAGGACCACCTTAGCGTGCACCCTAAGGCCGACTCAGTGGTCATCATGGCAGCCCACGATAGATCTGCTAAGCCTAAGCACCTCAGTAGATTCCACCCCCCCCCACGACAAATCTAGACAAATGGACCAGTTAGGGAGGAAATTCTGTGCCTCTTCTACTCTAGCGTTACGTGCTCTGAACTACATCTCGCACATGCTAGAGCACCGGAAGACCTTGTTCCGCCAACTCGAGCCTGTTATCAAGGCCCTACCGCACTCTGATACGAAGTCATCCCTGGTAAACACCTTAAAAATGGCCAAGGTGGCTGGATGCCATTCTTTGCAGTCCACCTACGATGTGGTGGATTCCTCCGCTAGGGGTATGGCCACAGCTGTAAGCCTTCACCGATACTCTTGGCTAAGAGTGTCGGGCCTAGCCCCTGATGTTCAGTCGGCTGTCCAAGATGCCCCTTTCAGAGGTGCTGCCTGTTCAGCAGGGATGCCTCGGACGTTATAACAAGCCTGCAGGATAAAGGCACAATCGGTTCGCCCATACCATGTAACCAATAAAAACAACAATAAAAGCATCTTTTCATAAAACAGACACCAGACGAAAACCAGCAAGTGCCCAAATGTCAGTTTAAATATAGGGCTCCCAATACTGCTGCGCCCTCCAGCCAAAACACAAAGGGCTTCAGGAGTGGTCCTCCAGCCTCTTACCCCATTCCTGACTTGCTGACTGCCTGCCCTCCCTCCCTCCTCGTCCGGTGGAGGAACAGGTGGGCGGAAGATTCGCAACCCACCTGGGAGACTGGGAGTCCATCACAACAGACGCCTGGGTGCTTCAGTTAATAAAGCTTGGTCACATTCTTGAATTTCAAGAAATACCTCCAAACATGCCACCGAGGTCTTTTCATTACCCAGGGGCGCATATCCCCCATCTAAAGGAGGAGATCACGGCTCTTCTTCACAAAGAAGCAGTAGAGCCAGTGCCGGCAAACCAGATCGCGGAGGGATTCTACTCCCACTTCTTTCTGGTACCCAAAAAGACAGGGGATTTACACCTGATTCTGGATCTCAGTGCCCCAAACCTCTTCATAGAGTACAAGAGGTTTCGGATGCTGACATTACAAAGCCTTCTGCCTCTCCTCTCCAAAGGACAATGGCTTTGTGCCCTGGACATGAAGGATACGTATCTACACATCCCAATATTCTGTCCATATTGCAAATTTCTCAGGTTTTCTTTCCAAGGGGAGCATAATTTTTTTATTTTAGTCTTTGGTAACTGGGTAGGGCCCACTAAGCACAATTGGCTGTTTTCAGGGGCGACCTGGGAGTACTGGGCGGTTGAATGACTTGCTCAGATTCACACAGTATGCAAGTGGAGGTTGTGAAAATCAAACCAAGGTCTGGTCTGCTGGATATACCAAGTTCGTTCACAGCTCGTTACTCTAACCTCTAGGCTATACTGCCAGTTCAGACCTCTCCGTTTTGGCCTGTCCTCTGCCCCGTGGGTTTTTACCAAATGCCTAGCGGTAGTGGCAGGGGCCTTGAGAAGTCAGGGATACTATGTCTTTCCCTACCTTGATGATTGGCTCCTCAAAGCACTGTCGTGGGAGGTGTTGGAAGCTTCCTTATCAGCTACTCTGCACCTTTTCAAGTGCCTGGGTATCACGGTCAGTTACCCAAGGTGCAAACTTGCTCCTTCCCAAAGCCTTCAGTTTATTGGGGCAGTGTTGGACACAATGCAGGGTATGGCCTTTCTCCCCCTGGACAGGGTGGACACCCTGGAGAGACAGGCAAAGCTGGTATCTTCCAACTGACACATCTCAGCCAGGGCAGTTCTCTTTCTTCTTGACCTCATGGCAGCGGCTATCCCCACAGTCCCATTGGCCAGACTCCACATGCGTATCTTAAGTGGGCTCTAAGGTCTCAGTGGGATCAGAGGCAGGACAACTTAGGCCGGTCCTCATCTCCAGCCCAGTGCAACAGGACCTGTTATGGTGGCAGGACTCCAGCAATCTGGTACTAGGAGTCCCTTTCCAGACCCCTCCTCCCTCCCAAATATTGACTGCAGGTGCGTCAGGACATGTCTGGGGTGCCCATCTGGGACACCACAGGACCCAGGGCCTGTGGTCACCTGTAGAAGTGCACTTGCACATAAATGTGCTAGAGATTAGAGCAGTGCTTTATGCTCTTCAGATTTTTCAGCACATCCTTCTACAAGAAAACCTGTTGATCCAAACGGACAACACATGCGTGGTGTCGTACATCAACAAACAGGGGCACCCGCTCATACCTTCTTTGCAGAGAAGTGATACGGGTCTGGAACTGGGCGGTTCTGCATAGAGTCCATCTCCTGGCAGTTCACATCCCAGGTGTGCAGAATGTTCTTGCAGACAGTCTCAGTAGCACCAGGGTAAGAGTTCACAAATGGGAGCTAAAGCAAGAAGTTCTAGATCACATATTTGACCTTTGGGGTCGTCCAGAAGTGGATCTGTTCGCAACCCCATCAAACACAAAATTTCCAAGTTTTGTTTGCTCGATCATGGGCATGGTGCTTTCTGGCAAAGACACACTGTCACTTTCTTGGACAGGGAGATTTCTGTACATTCCCTCCCTTTCCAGTATTACGGAGAGTGTTGATCAAGCTTCAGTCAGAAGAAACACAAATGATATTGATAGCTCCATTTTAGCCTTGACAAATCTGGTTCCAGCTGCTTCAACAGTTAGCAGCAGAACCTCCGATCCCTGTACCTCATGATCTCCTGACCCAGGAGGGGGACATACTGGTACGTCCGGGGCTGAAGTCCCTTCATCTTCATGCGTGGCACCTCAAGACATAGCTGCTTCTAGGTATGGGGTTTCCTCACGGGTTTCTCAGATTTTGATAGGCGCAAAACCATCTACCGGAACTACCTGCACCATGAAGTGGGCGGCTTTTCCATTTGGGCCACCTCAGAAGATCTGGATCCTTTCTTGTGCCCCGCCTCCTAGGTCATGGAGTATTTTCTCCATCTGTCGGATCTGGGCTTGAGCTTATTCATCACTGAAGGTGCATCTAGCAGCCGTCTCTGCCTACCATGATCTAGTGGGAGGCAAGACAATGGCTCAGTTAGAGTTTTCAAAACCTTTTGAGCTGGCCGGTGGCGCTGAGGGTTGCGGCGCTGGGCGCCACACCGCACCACGCCGATGGCCCAAGTTCGGGAGTGAGTGCGGGTGTCTGGAGTCGGCAGGGAGGAGATGGATCGGCGCCTGAGGCTGTTCTCTCCCAGGGAGGGCATGGGATTGCTCTGCACTCTGGCGGCGCCCTGGTGGAAGCAGGCGCCACAGAGTGTCTGAACTGCACGTAAGGGAGCGTGGCTGACGCAGGCAGGGTTGCCGTGCGCCACAGCGTCAGACATGCACCACACACCCGGGGAGCTGCAGGCACCTACAGGTGGAGAAGGTGCGAAATACCCCTCCAGCTCGGATAGGTGACAGCCCTGCCAGTGCCACATGTCCAGTGCTGGTTCCCCACCGCTGGCCCCTGCGGACTCTCCAGGTTGCCGTCCCCCAACCCGGGGAACTGAGACAAACTTGAAGATGGCGGGGGAACACAGTGGGCAGTAGAGCGAGTTGGTGAGAGCAGTGGCCTGAGAGAGTTCTGAGCAGGAGAGCCAGAAAGATAAGTGGGGAAAAAAATTTTTGAAAGGTATTTTGCATCTGAAACCACAGGTGCATAATCCTGCTCCACCATGGGACCTTAATGTTCTTTTTAGAGAAATTGACCTTACCTCCCTTCGAGCCGGCAAGTACTTGTGATATGTGCTTTTTGTCCTGGAAAGCACTCTTTTTAGTTGCAGTTACCTCTGCTCGTAGAATTTCCAAGCTTCAGGCCCTGATGTGTAAGGTGCCTTATTTGATTTTTCACAGAGACTGGGTGGCTGTGCGTACAAATCCTAAGTTTCTTCCTGAGGTTGTTTCGGAGACTACCCTTAATCAGTCTCTAGAATTGCTGGTATGTTACCCCAAGCATTCTAATTGGGGGCCTTGCATCCAGCATATGTGGAATGTTCACAGAATTTTATGTTATTACGAACAGGACAAAAGATGTCTGCAAGACTAATCAACTTTGTTTCTTTCGACCAAAAAGGGAGGGTGTGGCAGTTTCAAACCGCGTCTTTCAATATGGCTGGCAAACTGCATTACTTTTGTTACCATAAGTATGAAGTCCTTCCGGGCAGGTAAAAGGACATTCTACCAGAGGAATGGCTGCTTCTACAACCTGTTTCAGAAACTTATCTGCTGCAGACACCTGCGCTGCAGCTACTTGAAGTTCTGTCCACACTTTCACAAAACACTACAGTTTGGACATTGCCTCGAGGCATAGGGCTGGTTTTGGACTAGCAGTCCTTCAGTGTCTCCTGTCCTAATATCCTGGTTTCCTACTGGGATTATGTTCCAGCCTCCATGTCTTTCGTTTGGACTATTTACTGCTTAGGACTCAGTCCTACAAGTGATTACCTACTGCAGAGCCTCTCGAGTAAGACAGTACAGTTCATGCAAGAATTTACCATAACAGTAGATCTTTGAGAGGCTCTTGCAGTAGGTAACCTTTTCCCCACCCACCCACCTTCCTCCTATTTATTTACAGCTGTCTTTCCAGAAAGCCATTTTTGGGTGTAGGAGCCTCTTCCCATTCTCCTGTCATGACCCTTGGAGGTCTCACAAGGAGAACTGGAAGGAAGGGTGAGGACCGCCACTATATAGTGTCATGCTGACATCCGGTGGCCTGTCCCGTCAGGCACTGCTAGCAAAAGTTTCCGTCTGGGGTCCTGGCGCCCGGGGCACAGTCCACAGAGTTACCTGCAAGAGCCCTCTAGGATCAACTGTACGGTAAGTTTTACGTAACTGTACTTTTGGAGTATGTCAGCTGTGTTACCTGTGTAACAGTTTAGTTATTCTCAAGGACACTGATTTACGGTCATCAGAGTTGTCAGATTCTATTTTCAAACTTTAAAATTCCAGTAACGTTAATGGTATTTGCTACACTGACATAGTAACACAGTAATTTAAGGTCAGAAGGGACTCTAGGGCCGTAAAGTTACCCCATAAGCAGAGACCAACATGTATGCTGTTCAGACATGTATGAATCTATGCATAATATGTACTAATTCCTGGATTCCTTTGGGATTCTACTATCTACATTTTTTACTTTCTATTTATGCCCCAGGTGCTGTCTGGCCCCACATCTTGTCCTGTGCAACCTCCCAGTCCCATTGCGCTTGGCTATGACACTACCCTATCAGCACCTTTGTCCCAGCAAGCTGGGCAGTCCCTCAGATATTGATCCGGGGCAGGGGTACAGGAGACCACCTCAGCCAGCGACTGGTGGGAGGCAACAGGCAGGCTGAGCAAGGTCCGAGAGTAACATGCCAGTCATCCTGCGGTTATAGGGGTTTTCCTTTCAGTTTCCCCCAACCCCTTGGGACATCGCCAGCAAGGATATCATGGGCATGCACACTCAGTGCATGCTAGTGCACCGACATTGGTGGCATCCTGCCATCGCTCATGCCCTCTGAATGCACTTCCACCTCTGGTTACCCAGGTAGCAATATTGAGGCAGAGAGCGTTGCTTGCCCTTCCTCCACAGATCAGATCATTGCCGTATGGAACTCTAGACCCTCCTTCCCGGACCCTGTCTCCCTGGTTCATTCATTAACCAGGTTGCCAACATCACGAGCAGTAACCCTACTTCATTAAGGGCCTGTGTTACCTTTAAGGTAAAATGTGTAGATTGTAGCAAAACTGTTTATGTAGCAAATACAGAAAGCAAAATGAAAGTAATATACAAAATCATTTATAGTGGAATGCCATGTAATGTAGATCTGTGCACCGCTTTGGGATAAAATATCAGATTCCAATGAAAATTTGGGATTGTTACCAGTGTGCAGACAGTCCAAGTTATTTTTTTTCATTTGTTTATGCTGTTTATGGCTCTTCAGGCAGGAAGGGATGTAACCCTTATCTGTCCTGGGTCCCACAACCTATCCTCATCCCTCCAGCAGTTCCTTCAGATGTCCCAGTCCTAAATGACCATGACTTTCCCCTCATGGAGAGACCTAATCACCATGAGACCTGGGCTGAGGCTTACTCTGGAGTTGTTTTGGTGGTAAGTGGAGGCTGGGGTCTGAGATGTTATGCTGCATTTCTTGACGAGGGATCTTTTTGGTTTCCCCAGCAGGTGCGGCCGTTCACTGACAGCAGCCACACAGTGGTGCCAACATCCGCCATCACCTTCCCCATGTGTGTGGTCCAGGTTTGCGTTCTCCCAGCTTACCCTGGGAATTACCATATTGCTGGGTGCCACAGCCCCAGAAGAGAAGAGCAGTCCCATGGATGTTCATCCTACCTCCGACTCAAGCTTATTCCTAGACTCTGGTCTTTAGTGCGTAATCAGTAGTACTATCGTTGTGCTAGTGAGCTGTCCAGTTCCTTTATTTATTCATTTGGCTCTTCTGTTTATGGCCCTCTTCTGCGATGGCCTCCCCAACCCCATCACCCACTGGCTCTGGGAATTACTATAGGCCTACCTGTTCCTCCACAGCTCGCCCCTTGGCGGAACTGTCACAGATACCCCAAGTCTCCTCTGGATGCATCGCTTGGTCGGCAGGCCTTAGCCTAGTAAGTGGTGTGAGGTCTGTGAGCTGTCCGTGCTCATCATGCATGCAGCTGGGTGGTGCTTACTCTTTTTTCTCCCTCCATTCTTTCTGATGCTCTGTGGAGAGAATGGTCTGACACAGCCCCGCGGAACATGCTGATGTCTTCCGTCAGGGGCCTCCCTGCCCATAGCTGCTTCCCCCCACACCACCACCTGGGTCACCTAGGTGGCGTTGCTGTGGCGGGGCTCGCTGCCCTCCCTCCCTGCAGGCGGAGAGCATTCTCTGGGATGCTCAGTCCTCCTCTTCCACTGGCCAGCCCCCCGATGACCTAGGCTCAGCACTGAACCCGGGTCACTAGCATTACGTGCAGTAGCGCAACCATGGCACCAATGGGCTGGCCCAGACAGTCCAGCTCTATGAGATTCCCATTTTGCCTGGTAAAACCATTAAATTGTGGCCTGGTAATTCTAGAGGATTGGAAGGACGATTATGCCCTAAAACTTTGCAGGGGCTGTCCCATTCTTCCAAAAACATGTCTAGGCTTCCATATGTGTAGGCTGGTACCAGCAAACTTGTTATCAATAGAAATATACTGGCAGGGTGCTGATATTGTAAATTATAAAATGGGAAAATAAGATACTAAATTCTCATTGATCAAAATCAGTCTGCTGACTGTGCATCATTTCCCGACAGTGCAGGGTCATCCTGGTGCCTAGCCTCGTAACAAATTACTGCACAGGTAACATCCTGTTTTAAATCTGTGAGCCTACCATTTTGTTTTGCAGTAAGGCATCCCCCCACCTATAACCATAAATTAGTGTTAAAAAAAAAAAAACCTTTCCGTCACTTTTTTTTTAAATTTACTTTTCTCATTTTTAATTGGCAGCACCTCTCTATATGTACACACCTGTATACCATGGTTCTGAACTGCTAAAACTAAAACACTGTCTCCTTTTATGGAGGAAGCAGTATAGCATAGTAGCTTAAGGCTCTGAGCTGCAAACCTGGTGACCTGGGTTTAAATCCCACAGCCCCCAAATGCATACTGTGTGACCCTGTGCAAGTCACTTAACTTCTTTGTGCTCCCAGGTCGCACCTGTAAACAAGCTTTCAGCTTAGTGTGCCACTCCTGGCTCATATCCTGTTGCTTACCTAACCTAAGATGCTGGCCTGCTGTGGTGTGCTCTGTATGCTTCTGACTGCCACATCTGGCGATCTGTCCCTAATGCTGTGATCTCTCGGCAAAATGAAGGGCCACTGAACAGCTTCTTAAAACACTGGTACAGGAAGTAATGCAGAGGGAGGAACAGGCAGGGGCGGAGACAGTGAACAAGTGTTTTCTAAAATCACCATCTAGCACAGCACATTCATTAATATGTGTTACAGATTATTTGGATTGCCGCAGGTTTACTAGCTTCCTTGTTTATACCATCTGGACGCAGTGCAGTGACAGTGTTAAGTGGGAACATTGGTGTGCCAGGTCCCTCAAAGTCTGAAAGAGCATCAGAGGCTCTTTTCAGCGAGGTACTGGGCTTACCTGTAAGTGGCGGCCGTTGTGTAGGTCTGCCTTATATTGTTTCAAGGCAGTAGCCATTTCATGGAAACTGGAGACTGCAAGTGATGTCATGGTTGGGGAAGTTGTCCGTTAGCACAGTGGTGGGGTTACCACTTGGAACACCGGCCAGGGGGAGAGAGCTTCAGTGTCTTAGTGGATGTTCGCCATCTCCAGGGGAGGGTCGCTGCCTGTACCATTGCACTGGTGCCACCTGTGGAAGTATAGTAAGCATAGTTGTGTGTGGTCAACAGAAGGGCTGGGGAGTCAGTGGATTTGTGCCGTGTATCTCTGTTGCATGCGTCACATGCAGGTTAACAACACAGAGGGAAGGGACAGGGAAAAGGTTGAAAATCCCAGCCAGATGCAGGATGAATCTGGTGTCTCATAGGCCCCACACTGCCAACCAGGCTCTGCTTCACTGCGGTTTGGTCACCACTGGACCTAGTCCCATGCCGGCAGCCTCACCAGGGGCACCAGAGCAGGAAAGTCCTGGAGATGGTTTAGTGACAGGGCGGGGGTGTGCTGGCAGATGAGGACACTAGTTGGAGTTGGGGCAAAAACAGTAAAAATAAAAAAAAAATATTTGGGGAATCTGTGTTTGCAAAATACTGGATCTTATCTGTGTCAATCTTCACCATTCATCACAGATGGGGTACTGGCCAGGGGTCAGGACCCTGAGGCTGCTATATTTTTTAAAAGGATAGGCGAGAGCCGACGCAGCATCAGCGCCGCGCCTCTCGAGGCCGATTGCATTACGGGCGCGCTGAGGATTAGAGGTTAGGCTGTGCTCACTCCGCCTACCTACCAGTTCTTCGTCTCCCGCCGTCGAGGTCGCCTCGTGGGAAGCCAGCTGAAGAGATTTTCAAACTTTTAGGCCTTAGCCTTTTGTCGTCGACAGTCCGTCGGTTCCTGCTAGTTCTAGTCTGCCCTACTCGACGTCGCTGGTAAGATCTTTCCATTTATTTTACAGTATAAGCGACGTCGAGTCTGTTTTTGGTGTTTTTTTCCGTAGGTCATGTCGCTGTCGGAGGGCAAGAAGTCGTCTAAGGCGGGGCGGCCCCCCATGCGTCGGTGCCCATGCAGCCGCAAGTACTCCGTTACCGACCAGCATGACCGGTGTCTCTCGTGTCTTGGCCCGCTTCATGACATGGATTCGTGCGACGCCTGCTTCTCCATGGACCACCGCATCCTCGAACAGCCGCGTTTAAAGTAAGGCGAGCTCCGCCCGACTTTCGGGGTAGGATTACTTTCGTCCGGGCCAACCCGCTCTCTTGGCCTTTCCTCCGGGTCCCCTCCGGTTCTATATGGACCGAGGAGGAGGGCCTCGGCCTCTTGTAGCCTAGCCTTGGCGAGGCTCCTCCAGCAGCGCAGGAGGCCCGTCCGCTTCCTCCCGGGGAGGCGGGCGGGGAAACGCCCATATGCAATCACCCCTACGGTGAAGGCTCCCCTAGTGTCACTCCCACGGTCCGGAAGGCCCGGGTCGGCGCGCCGTCCCTCGATGCAGTCGGAGCCTTGGCGCCGTTCGTAGTGCCGTGGGCCCTGTCGCGCCGGCAGCGCGCAACTCGTCTCGGCGCCGTGGGCCTTGTCGGCACCGTTTGCGGTGCCGACCCTCTCTACTAGCGCCGTGACCCTGGATTCGGCGGCGCCGTGGGGCCGCCGAGTCGTCAGTGCCGTCCTCGGTGCCATTGGTGCTCTTGGTGCGCTCGCGGCACCGAGAGCATCTGGCGGTGCCGTGTTCGGCCCGAGTCCGCCAGGTCGGTCGGCGCGCCGGTCCCTCGATGCGCTCGCGGCATTGAGGCTGTTGCTAGGGCTTCTGTCGGCGCCGTCTCTGTTCCTGGTACTGCCCCTGGTGCGGTGGACTTGACGGTGCCGCAGCTGGCCTAGTTCAGGACCTTTGGTCCGTGCTGCCCTCGCCTTCTGCCAGCGCCCGTGCTGGAGCTGTGGAGAGTGCAGGTGCCGCCTTAGCCACTGCTTTGAGTTCTGGGCCGTTTGGTAAGGTCGCCTTCCCTGCCTCCTACCGTTTGGCTAAGGGCCTCACACTCTACCTCGTCGGGAGTCGAACGGGCAGTCACACCCTTCGGGGTTGTCTGCAGAGGAGGACAAGCCGGTGGTCTCCACGGCGGGTCTCAGTCAGCCCCCTACTGAGATGCGTCTGGTTCCCCCCGAGGTTAGGGTCAGTGGTACTGACCAGCAGGCTGTGGTACGTGCCACCATTGCCATGCAACCTGGCCTTGGGGGGTTCCTTTACCCCTCGGCAGTGGTACCCCCTCCGGTGGTGTCTCGATCGCCCAACTTTGGGGCCTATCGGGAAGCCCACGGGAGGGGAGAGTGCTGCTCCCTGGGTCTCCCCTTCAGTGGCAGCCCAGAGTTGCCAGCTTCCTAGGCTGGCCCTTTCGAGGACTAGGACCCTCTTGGACTCCGAGGGGTCGAGGGGTGTGGGGTCGGCGCGTCGGCCTTTCTCTGGGACCCATCCGGGCCCTGGACGAAGCCGAAGTCGGACTTCCACCCTTCCCCTTCTGGTTCCTTGAGGGGGTCCCATTCTTTGGAGGCAGGGGACCGTCCTTCTGGATCTATACGGCCCGATCGCCTCACTTGGGGGATTCTTCTGGGCGCAGCCTAGGCAGTACCAACGTGGTTGTACAGCTGTCGGCTGCGGAGTCTTCCAGGACACCCTCCACGGGGGTCCATGGTCCGCTCCCTAGCCCTGTCAGAGGTCAGCCGACTTCCTCTCGGCTCTGCCCTCCCTCTGCCGCCTTCTCCAGCGTTCCCAGGTATTCTTGGTCCTAGCAGCCCTCTCACCTGGGAACAGTTCAGAGCAGTGGCTGCTTGGTTCCCTGCCTCACGTTAGGGGCCATGGACAGCCAGGTTTTCAACCTCTCCCGAGCAGCCACTCTCAGACGCATGGTGACCTCAGCTCCTCATCCCCTCTTCAGGGGAGAGGAACCGTCTGTCCATATCTCTCCTGCCGCTGATCTCTCCGCGTATCGGCGTTTCCTCGTGAGGATGATGGAGGACCTTCACCTCTCTCCCCTGTCCGTGAGCAATCCTGAGCATGCGGCGCACGCCTTTCTAGGCGATTTCGGTGCGGCCACCCTTGTGGTGCCGCCCTGGCCTGCTCTCTTTCGGGAGGTGTCCATGCGTTTCTGGCAGAGGCCCTTCTCCGGAGTTCCTGCCCCTAGGGACCTCAGCCAGAGGTATTGCACTCCCCCAGAGTCTCTAGGTTCTGTGCCTCATCCACAGTCCGGATTGACGCACCTGGACACTCCTGACGGGCTTCACGCCCTCCACTGTGACCGGCCCCCAGATCAGGACTCTTCGGATTTTGATTTCTGGGGGAGGAGGACTTTCTACTCGGCACAGTTGCTTCTCTCCATCTCCGCTCATCAGGCCCACTATGCAGCCTACAATAGGTTCTTGTGGTCAGCGCTGGGTCAGATCCTAGCTGCTTTGCCGGACTCGGAGCAAACCAGGCAAGCCATCGCACTCTCTGCACGTGGCCTGGAGCTAGCAAGGCACCAAGCAAGGGCATCTTACGACGCCAATGAGGTAGCTACCAGGGTAGTAGGGACAACGATCTGCACCAGGAGATTGGTGTGGCTTCGCCTTTCCCGGTTGTCACCCTTGGCCTGGCATAGGGTGATTTGCTCCGCTCACCAGGGAACCTATCTCTTTTCCCGTAGGGCAAGACAACCGTTGTGGGCAAATTCCTTCCCCTCCGGGGACCCGCCTCGCTGTCCCCTACTGGCCTCCTCAGGCCCAGAAGGTTCTCCTTAGTGTGTCACCCACTGAGGGCTAAGGGACACTGACCCTTAGGGTGCAATTAATCAGCCTCGAGAGCTTGATACTCGCCATCTGTGATGAATGGTGAAGATTGACACAGATAAGATATAGAAATTACGTACCTACCGTAATATGATCTTTCTGTGTATCTTCACCATTCATCACAATCCCGCTTGCCATCCCCCCTGGGGCTTCAGTCTCTGGATCCTCCTCCCTCTGTGCCTACCCTTCTTTTTAAGCGGGGTAAAATTGGGACACAGGGCGGTAGTTTTCTTCCCTAAGGGGTACAATTCGAATGGCACTTCTTCTCTACTACTTATCTTCACCCCTACAGGATGAGAACTGGTGGTTGCCCTCCTTCTGTTATCCATCTGATTTATAAAAAAAAAAAAAAAGGAACCCCCTTTTTTTCACCAAATATCTTTACAGAGAGAGTACTGAGTCCCTGTACCCTGTCCTTCTCCAGAATAGCCGACTCTGCTTTTGGGGTATTGCCAGTTATTCTGTGCCTTGAATTCTGGCAAATGAGCTTTGCTACTCCTTGCAGTTCTTATGCAGTCTGGTGACGGACAAGGGTCCCGGATCCTTGTTACCTCTCACTCTCTCCTAAATTTTCTCCCTTCCCCTCCCTTCCCTCTCTTCTTCCGCTTCCAGAGATTGGGGCCCCTACCCAATCCCCTTAGTCTCATCTCTTCTATGCTGTCCTCTCAGTCGTTATTTCTCCTTTTGGTTCGGTTTTTCCTTTCCTTTTTCTGTCCCTTGGACTCTCTTGTCCCACCCTCCATCCCTTCCTCTTACCTCTCCGGCGACTCAGAACTGGTAGGCAGGCGGAGTCGACACAGCCTAACGGCTAATCCTCGAGCGCCACGTGGTATGTCCGGCTTTGGTGGCGCCCGATGCTGCGTCGGCTCTGCCTATCCTTTGTAAAAAAAAAAAGCCTCAGGGTCCTGACCTCGGCCAGTACCCCATCTGTGATGAATGGTGAAGATACACAGAGCGATCATAATTACGGTAGATACGTAATTTCTATTTCCCTAGCGTTGACAACTCTCTCTGTCTCAAGGCTTCATTAAATTGCAGTTATCGTCATCTAATATAGGCCGGTTTGGACATTCCTGACTTCTAAAATCTACAGGTACAAATGAGAGCACCACCAGTTAGTAACTGAAGCACAGTTTGGTTTCCATGAGCAGACAGGTGAATGACTGCACTGCAGGGGTGACATGATTTTGCTTATGCGTACTTCTGTGAAAATGGCATTAATATTTGTTGTTTTGACTAGGTAAGTCTTGTGTGTTCCTTCCCCTCTTTGTACTGGGAGGAGGCGGTAGATCTGCAGCCCTCTGCACTCAGCTCTGCCTTTAATGAACTTTACATCTTCCACTTGGTGACGATGGCACATATTGTACAGATTGTTCTCACGCAGCTAAAGTACGGGCATGAGAGTTGATGGGATGCTGTTGCTTTACAGGTGCATGTATGTATGTATGTAATTTGGTCTACAGTGTGTTCCTTCTGGAAACACAAAGGCAAATAATACAGACTTGTGAAATGATGCTGATGTTGACCAATCCCAGTCCGTGTTTACCGGGCTCTGGCTTTACTTAGCGCTGTCAAAAGTACATTGTGTGAGCCATCCAGTCGCTCAGTGGGTAGCACTGTGTTTACCCACACTGGCGACCGGGTTCAGAAGTGAACTTGGAAAGCCAGGCTGGGGAGGTGCTGCACGCTCCCACCTGGGAGGGATGGCATTGAGTTCCACTGCACTAGTGACCCTTGTAGTGGGTCTGCCGCTTGCCTCATCCTGGGGAACTCCAGCTTCATGCATGGTCTGACGGGGCATGACCCAAAGTAATGGAGGTGAATGGGATTAAGGGAGGAAACAAGGAGGGAAAAGCACTCGGCCAGGTGGGATGAGCCTGCAGCCTGTTGCACACCCTGCACCACTGACCAGACCCTCGCTCAGAATCTGGATGGGAATTCAGGGGAGGGAGGTGGGCGGAGGGCCTTCCTCACCTGGCCCTGCCACAGGGAGAAATCCATCGGGGTTTTTGGAGCCAGGTAGGTCCTGGAGATGGTGGCCGACTTGAGCTGGATGGGCTGGAAGCCGAAGGGAGCATAAATTACACATGAACCAAATACATTGTGTGTCCTATTCGGTAACGTCACTGGGATGAAAAGAGTGTAGAAATGTAACAAAAAAAAAAAAGTAAGTCTGAATAATAAGAGTGAAACTTGCAGTAGGTTTATAAAATGTGTTCAGACTCTCTCCATTTCTGCTTAAATTTTAAATCTGTTTCATCTTAGGACACATAACTGGACATACAGGCAATTATCTAACTATGGAGCCCCTACAGCTCAGAGCCTCTTGCAAGAGGGATTGTAAACAACTATATTGCCGATCAAGAAAGGCTTGGGTCATGCCGGCCTGGTGGCGCTGAGGGTTGAGGCACTGCACCGCGACACGGGTTCTGAGTGAGCTCAGGCGCCGGGGTTCGGCGGGGGAGGGAGGGAGAGGGCTGAGCATTGACAGACTTCTCTCCTCTCCAGGGAGGGTGGTGGGGTTGTCTGACGCCCAGAGACCTCCAGTGGAGATTGGGGACACTGCAGGACGTAGGACCAGATGTGTGGGGAGCATGGCAGACACGGCAGGGGTTGCTGGTAATGTTGTCACTGCATGCCACGCTAGGGGAGGAGGGAGCTCAGGGAACAAACCGAAAACCCCTTTGGCCCCGGATAGGCACAGCCCCACAGTGCCTGGCTGCCACTCACCCAACACTGGACTTCACCTCTGCCCCTTGATCTCCTCTCTGACCTTAGGGCCCATGGGTCCCACGGGAGAGAGTAATGTCCTTGAAGAAGGCGGGTCTGAGAGAGTAACGGATCCCGGAGGAGATAATAGAAAACTTAAAAAAAAAGGAAGGGCTTGGGTCTTTCTCCCAGAGTGTCAGGTGGCAAGGTACAGCACAGCACACTTGCTCTCCTTTGATAATTTGCTTCAGCTTACTGCTGTGCTCCTGTAGTACAGCAGTCTTGGTTCTACCTAGTCAGAACTGTAACGGTAACTGCATAAACAGTAAGTCCTCAGCACCAAAACCTATTCTCCAGTCATCTTGCGTGCACAGTTTTTTTTTATTATTATTTTTATGGTAGTTTTTCCGTCGGTTTTACCCCACCTGCCCGTGGAAGCACGCACGCACTCTGTGGCACCAACTTGGCCCCATCCGCCCTCCCATCCTTGCTGCCCCTCCACCCACGCTTCCCACCGGACCTCCAACTGGTGGGAGCGGAACTCTGAGGAGGGCGACAACCCACCCTCAGAAGGGAGAGCAGCCTACCAACTCTGCTCGATCCTGCTCCCCCTCCCCAATGCCGGCACCCCTGGCGGCCCTAAGGTTTTTCCGAACCGGGTTGCTGGAGTAGCGCCAGGTAAGGCGTCCAGCATCTCAACCCTCAGCGCCACGGGCTGGCCTCCATGCACAATTTCTTCTGTTTCCATTCTTCTCTCAATACCTTCTGTAATGGGCCATTTTCTGCAGTGTTGAGCAGCAACCACTGCGGCAGTCAGGAAAAATGTGACACTATCCCACACTCTGCCAGCCTTGAGGCATGAACTAGGGCTCTCAATGGAATTTCTTTTCTGGGTGTCGGATCCCCAAAATAAAATAAATAAATAAATAAATAATTCATGGTGCCCGGGGAACATCCCACTACTGTGCTGGGCAGTGGCTTGTGAGTTCCGACGCACCAACAGTGCATCCTGTGAAGGCATTGTCCCTGTGCACTGTTGAAGGACACAGGGCTCCACTTCCATGAGAACCCTAATGTACCTTTACTGGTTAATATCTTAGGTCTCCAGTAATTGCCCTCCTGTCTGTTTTGATCCTTCCCATTAGGGGCCCCATACCGAGGTACCAACCCTGATGCCTTATAAATGGTAGTGATGATGTCCAGCACAGTAACTGCAGTCTTCTAGGAGCGTGGATATGTTGTTGTTCTTGGCATGTCCCTTCCACTTTAAATCTTGCTGAAAGTCTTCAAGCTGGCTTCTCCCACCCACTCGGATGGCATATACCTCAACTCCGCCCCATGGCGCCTAGATCTTCTTTCCTCTGGAAGGTGCAGGTTCCCTCGTGCTGTTAAAGCATATTGTAGGCCCTGGATTCTACTCATCGGTTTTCAACGAAAATTATTCTCAAACTTGTTCTAGTTAGTGATTGTGCTTTCACTGCATCCGCCATGGAGGAAAAATCTTCCCCTGGATTTCGCCAGTGCCCCTGCGGCTAGAAGTTGTCGCGTACCGACCCCCACCTTACGTGCGTTTACTGCCTAGGTGTCGGACATGGCACCTCGTCATGTGGTTTTTGCCTGGCCTTCCATCCCAACGTCCTGGGCGACTGCAAAGGCGTGTTTGAAGCTGGGGAGACGGAGAAAGGAACCCACGGTGAAATTGAAGGAGACGAGGTGGGCGGTTTCTGCGGCCATGGGATCCCCTGAGCAGCTGGAACAAATGAAAGCATTTGAGGAGGAAGCAGCTCAAACTTGACCAGTCGAAGTTTCTTTGTTCCTCTGAACCTTGGCTCCACCTTTATGGGCTCCTTCAAGGAGTTGTGCCAGTCTCTCCCCACTCGGGGTGAGGCGCCCTTGGGCTTGCACTCCTCCCGCTCTCAGAAGACGTTCCTGGGACCGAGAGAGGTGCGAGTCCCAGGAGCATGTGGTCTTGACTTTGGTCAAGATTGCATCCTCGTCCACCAGCTTTACGGATCTTCCGTCTGGCCAGGGTACTGAGGAAGTGGCCGACAAGGTCGAAATTATCCTCAACCCCATCGACCCCTTGTCGCCAGTTATGCCCGACTCCTTGGAAAAGACTCCGGTCTTTGTCTTTCCTGATGAGGAGACCCAGCCTGCTGGTGTCCCCATCAAGGACCCAGTTCTGGACCCTCGGTTTCACCAACCCTGGTGTCTCCCGATCGATCAAGTTGGCCTCAGTTGAGGTCCAGAACCCCTTGCCAAGACGGTTGAGAAAAGAGCCATAGCGTTCTAAAAGAGGCATCGCCACAGGTCCTCATCCTCCTCTGATGAGGAGAGGCTCCAGTGGAAACTTAGTAGGCGCTATGAAGACCTCATGTGACAACAGCTGATTCTGACCGGGCAGAAGACTACTGTGCCGCCCACCCCAGCCATAACTTGGCTCCCACCTCCTAGGCCGACACCAACCCCTCCGGAACCAAAGCCACCGGTTCTTCCACCCGTGGGGCCGGTCCGTCTTCCCACTCGGCCTATTCCGGTCTCTCCTCCGATCCTGGTGGAACCACTGCCTAAACAGCCTGAGGGAGGGGTGCCCTTGAAAGAGGACCAAGAGACACCGGGCTTCCCGTCTGTCGATAAGAGTCACCCCGGACTGCCCTCAGCACATCGAGGGTGACTTAGGCGTTAGACACGCTCTACCATGACTCCTCAGACTCGGACATCACTGGCTTGCACTCACATCCGGGGATGATGACTTGGCGTAGGGTTTGAGGAGGGCCCTTCCTCCCTCCAGAGCATCCTCCGCCTTATCTCCAACTCCACGGAATGTCCCTGGAGCCTATCCAGAAAAGGCAGAGTACCCTCTTACTGATATTCTCAAAGAGGATACCCGGCGGAGGCCTTTCCAGTGGCCGAGGCCATTGTTGGCCCGGCCCTTGAACTTTGGCAGTGTCCTGCCTCCTGCTCAGCACCATCTGCCTGCATGGCCCACAAGTACGCGGTGCCCATGGGGTCCCTTGCGGGGTTCACTGAACGCCCTTCGGCAGAGAACCTGTTGACTGCCTCGGTGTTCAGGTGTATGGGTAATTCAGCCGATACTGACTGACCCCCGGACAAGGAGTCCAAAAATATGGATCACTCTGCACGTAAGGTCTACGCTGCCTCTTCTCTGGGCCTTCATCAGGCCAGCTCGGCTGTTGTTATGGCACACTTCTCCCATGCCCTCTTAGGGTCATTGAACGAGGTCCTCCCTCATATCCAACCGGACATGCAGACTACTGTCAAGCAGGTCCGTGACCAAGGTCGTGCTGTCACCAAACAGCAGCTCCAATAGCCTTGGATAGGGTAGATTCTTGTGTTGCTCGTTGGCAGCCGCAGTGGCCTCTCAGTGCAGGGCTTGGCTGAGGCTTTCCTCCTTCCCAGCGGATACTCAGCATAAGCTTGCTGATGTGCCCTTCCTGGTGACCGACTGGTCAGTCCAGGAGTGGCCAGTCACCTTCAGCGTATAGAGCAGTCCAGTGCCACTTTGGATGCTACTTCTGCCAAGGGTTCTTCAGGCAAGAACCAGCAGAAGAGAAAGAAGCCATTCGACACTCTTCCCCTGTGGTCAGGCAGCCCTCCTATCGAGGTCAGCAACAACAGCAGCAGCAGGCTTAAGCCTGGTGCCCACGGCCCAAGCAGGGTCCTCAACAGCCCCGTAAAGGTGCAGGTCCTGGAGCCTCCTCCTCCTCTTCCAAGCCTGCTCAGTGACGGGGTGGGGGTTGCCGCCCCTTCACCCGTCATGCCATCTCTGGGTCCTCCCGTGGAGTGTTGGCTCTGCCACTTCCTTTCTGCCTGGACCGCTATCACTTCGGACAGGTGGGTTCTTGAAGTGGTTGGTCAGGGACTGCCTCTGGAATTCAAGCAGTACCCTCCCAGTCAAGCCTGCGCCCCTCGGGTGGAACAGATCTCCGCATGCACTCAGTCGGCTCTTTGAGACGACATGGCTCAGCTCCTCCGCAAGGAGGCAGTAGCTCCAGTGCCAAATCCTCCAACAGACCCAGGCTTCATTTCCAGGTACTTCATGGTGCCCAAGCGGGTGGGGGGTTGGCGCCCCATCCTAGATCTCCACTACCTGAATCAATATCTCAGGTCCGCACCTTTCGGATATAGTGGTGGCGGCCCACCTTAGGTGTCTAGGAGTCAGAATGTACCCTTATCTCAACGACTGGCTCTTGGCAGGTTCCTCCCTTCTGGAGGTGGAGAAGTCCAGTGATCTGGCCCTCCAAACCTGCTCCCAACTCAGCCTCCTGATCAACGAGGCCAAGTCGGAACTCGTGCCCTCTCAGGTGATGGGCTTCATT
This sequence comes from Neoceratodus forsteri, assembly GCA_016271365.2. Lineage (NCBI taxonomy): Eukaryota > Metazoa > Chordata > Ceratodontiformes > Ceratodontidae > Neoceratodus > Neoceratodus forsteri. Next base: position 1,021,068,530 of record CM028134.1, read on the forward strand.
GGGGCAGAGCTCGACTCCCGGCAGACAGGGTGGAAGTTCTTTCCTCCTTTGCCCAATCATTTCTGATTTGGCAGTTGCGCCCTGCCCGGGAATTTCTGCACCTTCTGGGTTACATGGTGGCGTGCACCTCAGTGGTCGGTTGGGCCTGGTGGCACATGCGCCCCCTCCAATGGGAGCTGGCCTCCCAGTGGACTCAATGGGACGGTCACTTCGACTAGCTGATCACCGTAAACCAGAAGATGTGGGACGCTCTCCTATGGTGGACCTCCCCAGACCAGTTGCAGGAAGGGATCCCATTTGTCCGCCCCAAGCTAATGGTTGTCCTTACAACCAATTCCTCTCTCATGGGCTGGGGAGCCCACATTGGGGACAACAGGGCCCACGGGTTCTGGACCCCCAAGGAATCCCGGTGCCACATCAACCTGTTGGAGCTCAGAACAGTCAGACTGGCACTGTCAGCTTTCGCTCCTCAGCACCGGTGTCAGGTGGTTCAAGTCCAGACGGACAATACCATGACGATGTACTACCTCAACAAACAGGGTGTCACGCACTCCCGTTTGCTGTGCAAGGAGGCGCTTTGCATCTGGACCCTCGTAAGCCGGTTGGAGGTGGATCTCCTAGCCATCCATGTGGCAGGAGCCTCGAATCAGCTGGCGGATGCTCTCAACCATATAGGTCAGGCATCCTATGGTGGTCTCTCCATCCAGAGGTAGCACAGTCTGTTCTCCTGTTGGGGCAAACCGATGGTGGACCTGTTTAAATCCAGGAAAACACCAAGCTGAGGCTGTATCATTGCCCACCCCTCAGCAGGGCTCGCTGCAGGGGATGCTTCTCGAGGCCGTGGACCCCAGACCTCCTCTCGCCTTCCCTCCATTTCCCTTGATCCACAAGGTGTTACTCGAGGTGAGGAGGGACAAGGCAAGGTGATTCTGGTAGCCCCAGACTGGCGCACTAGTTCTGGTATCCAGATCTCCTCAGCCTCAGCTGCAGGCCCCTGGGCCGGCTTGTACCGCGCCCGGACCTGATATCTCTGAACAAGGGAAGGTATTCCATCTGGACCTTCAATCCCTGCACCTCACAGCGTGGTACCTGGCGGCTAGAGTTCCAGGCTTTGGGTCTTTCGAAGATGTCTACACCATGGTGGAGACATCCAGAAAGAATCTACCAGGAAATGGTATGCCTTCAAATGGAAAAGGTTTTCCATTTGGTGTCGAGAGGTCTGGAGCTCTTATCCTGTTCTGTGGCTGACATTCTCGACTACCTTTGGTCTCTCTCCAAAGGGGTCTGATCATCGACCCTTAGGGTGCACCTGGCAGCCATTTCTGTTTACCGGGCACGGGCCACTCAGCCGACATTGGCGCAGGAGACAGTGGTTGGCGCTTTTTCAAAGGCCTGGATCACATATCCCCTCCGGTGCGTGAATCTCCACCTCCGTGGGATCTTTTGCTGGTTTGGGCAAAGCTCATGGGCAAGCTAAATCAAACTAATCTACAAGTGTGAACTGTCACACCTGTCGTGGAAGACGGCCTTCCTGGTGGCTATCACGTCAGCCAGAAAGACAGGGGAGCTCCAGGCGCTTTCAGTGGACTCCCCTTATCTGGTCTTTCACAGGGACAAAGTTGCCCTGCACCCCCTCCCGAAATTCCTTCCGTAGGTGGTGTCAGAGTTTCACCTTAACCAGGTATTGACTCTGCCGGTTTACTACCTGAATTACACCTCGGACGCCGAATACAGGCTCCATACCTTGGACCTAGGCGTGCCTCTCCTATTACAAGGAGAGGACAGCGGAAGTCGTGGAGAGGTTCGCCAGCTGTTTGTCACCTACGCTGAAGCGCTTCTGGCAGACCTGTAGCCAAATGGACAATAGCAGGATGGATTACATCATGCATAGGTCTGTGCTATAAGTTGCCGAGCAAGGAGCCTCACACAGGGATAAGAGCTCATTCTACCCGCTATACTGCTGCATCAGTGGCGCTTAGGGACATCCCTATCCAGGAATTCTGCCAGGCTGCTACCTGGAAGTTAGCAAACACCTTCATTACCCACTACCACATCGACCTTGAGTCACCCCGGGACGCTGGTTTTGGGGCCTCTGTTCTCCAATCTTTATTTCCTCAGTACGGGGTGTGCGCCTTGCCTCCCTCCTCCCAGAGAACTGCTTGGAGTCTGCCAAGAAGTGTGGATGAACAACATATTCATGCTCCTAGAAGAACAGGTTACTCACCTGTAACAGTAGTTGTAGGAGTGGTATAGGTTGTTCATCCACACACACCCATCCGACATCCCCGGCTTTGGGCGCACAACCTTGTTTCCAGCGGGCTAAGATTTGGCGTGATGGTGCGGATCTGAGGTATATACCACCCGAGTGGGTGGGAGGAGCCAGATTGAAGACTTTCGGCAAGATTTAAAGTGGAAGGGGACATGCCAAGAAGTGTGGATGAACAACATAAACTACTCCTAGAACTACTGTTACAGGTGAGTAACCTGTTCTTTTGCTCTTTTGGTCTCTCCATAGTAAGGGTCTGCAGTTTGTTCTTGTTTCTAAAACCAAAACCTGATAGTCACCTCATTTATATGACCTTAATATCTGTGTCAGTCTTCACCATTCATCACTAGTGGGTATAGCCCCTCGGAGCTAGGACCCCACAGGAGACTGTTTTTTTTTTTTAATGAGGCGGTATTTTTGCCCTTGAGGCGACGTACTCGTGGCGCTCACGGCTGGGCCGTTAACTGTCGTTGGCTCCCTCCCCAACCTCAGTTCTTCCTCTCCCACCGTCGAGAAAGGACCTCATGAGGAGCTTCAAGCAGGTTTGCATAGCGTGTTGCGGCCTAGTATTGCACACTTAGTTATCTCAGTTCTGTTTCGCCCTGCTGGATGCCACTGCTGGTTACCGGTATGACCATTCATTTCTTTCCTTATCAGCGACATTGAGTACTGTTTTTGATTTGTTTTCTGACCAGTCAGGTCTTGTCCCGGGGGCAAATAGTCATTGAAGGTGGGGCAGCCTCCTATGCGTCGGTGTCCCTCTGGCCGCAAATATTCCGTCATGGACCAGCATGACCGCTGTCTCTCCTGCCTCAGCCCGGCCCATGATATGGACAACTACAAAGCCTGTTTCTCAGTGGACCACTATGATCTTCCCTTGTCAATCTTCACCATTCATTACTTCCTGGGTGTAAGCCCGAGGCGCGCACCCGTCACGGGAGCTTTTTTTTTAAAAACTTTGGCTTATCGGCACCGCCCTCGAGTGGCGTCCTTCTTGGCGGCTGACTGTTAGTGTGACCGACTCCTCCTCCAACTCAGTTCTGTTTCTCCACCGTCGAGGCAGCACCTGTTCGCGTGTAGCGTCGTTTAAGTGCGTAGTGTTCCGACTCCTGTTTTCATCACACTCGGCGCCCGATCCGGTAAGACTGTTCCTTTCTATCTAAGCGCTGGGTGTGTTTTCTTCTGTGTTTTAGCCTTGTTAATTTCGCGTTATGTCGGTTGGGGCTAAGCGCTTTTTCAAGAGCGGGCGCGCCTATGCGTCGGTGCTCCTGTGGCGGCATTTCTCCGTCTCGGACCGGCATGCGTTTGCCGCCGTTGCCTGGGGCCCAACCATGATATGGATTCATACAGCGCCTGTTTCTCGATGGACCGCCACGTCCTCGAAATCGCAGCGTTTAAGCTCGGCAAGGCCCGCCGACCTTGAGGGGCGGCGTAGCTCTCGGGATTTCGGGCAAGGTCGTTAGGCCCTTCCCGGGTCCCTCCGGGCCTATACGGTCTGAGGAGGAGGGTCTCCGTCTTTTCTTGCCGAGAGGAGGCCCCTTCTGCGGTGTTGGGGGCGTCGTAGTCCCTCCGGGGCAGCGGCGCCGACACCGCCTCGGCAGTCACCTCTCCGGTGCAGGCTCCCCATGCCGAGGCCCTCGGCTTTTGGGCCTGGCCCGGGTGGACCCTGACGCCGCCTTCGGCGCCCGTTTGGATCCGGCACCGTTTGCGGCGCCCGGTGATGAGGCGGCGCCGTTAGCCCGATGCCGCTGGGCCTCGGCGCCGATGGACCTGGCGGCGCCGTCGGCGGTGCCGCCTACGCCTCCCGATGCTGCCCGGCGCCGTGGGCCTAGTCCATCCTCAAGCGGTGCCAGGCCTGCGGCGCGTGGGGGTTTGGAGTTGGGCCTGGCTGCTACTGGCGTGAGGGGCGGGCGTCACCCAGGTACGGGGCCGTTCGCGGCACCGTGGCCTCAGGGACCCCTGGGGTGGCCAGCATCGAGGTCCAGCTGGTCTCGTCCTCCTCGGAGGGCGAGGACTCGGACGTGGACCCATCCTGGCACCCCCACTCTTCGGGGTCTGGGTCCCCTGTGGCTACAGGTACCAGGCGGCGCAGCGGGCCCTTCCCTCTGTCCCCCCTTCCGTCGTCTCCTGAGGGTTCCCCGGCTGGGGGTGGCGGGGGCAGGCGTGGGGGTGACGGAGGGGGAGGCTCCCCTCTCTGGAGGGCCGGTGACAGCTACCCCCCACGGTGCTGTTGCCCCTCTAGGGACAGGGGCGCTGTGGTGGGGAGGAGGCCCTCTCGAGTCCGAGGGGTTGAGGGCAGGGGTCTGCCACTCGGTCTTCTTGCCACCTCAGGGGGTGGCCAGGAGCCAGAGTGCAGAACCTCGCCCCTCCCTCCAGGGTTCTAGGGTGTCCTCCGGTGGCGTTTGTGCGGACTGCCCTTCTGGATCCATGCAGTCCCGGCGTCGTCACAGGGGAGGTTCTCCCCCAGGGCTCTTCCAGGCTTCGCTTCCCCAGAGTTCCGTTCTGCGGCCTGGTCTGATATCCGGGATCCCTCCTACTAGGGCTCCTTTCCCCGGATTCCAGAGCCCTCGCAGAGAGCAGTTGCCTCCTCGGAGGTGCCCCTCTCCCATCTCTGCCTTCACCACCCCGCTCCCAGGCCATGTCGGTCCCTCTGGTCCGTTATCCTGGGAGCAGTTCAAGGGTTCTCGGTGGCCTTCCCTCATATGTTAGATACATGCATGGCGGGTCTTCGACTCTCCCACCGCTGGGAATCCTCGGACATTCCAGCTCCCATCATCCTCGTCTCCCTCCTCTGAGGAACCCCTGCTCATCTTTCCTCCGATGCTGATTTCACAGAATATCAGCGTTTCCTCGAGGATGGTGGGGATCTTGGATTTCCTATGTTCGGAGAGACAATACCGAGCAGAGGCGTGAGAATTCCTTGGTGAATTCAGTGCCCAGCATTTGGTGGTACCTTCCTGGCCTATCCCTTCCAGGGCGTCTATCCGGTCCTGGCAGTCCCCAGCCGCTTCTTCTCCAGCCCGGCTGACTGTCAGCGTAGGTATTGTCCCCCTCAGAGTCTCTAGGTTCCCTTCCCAACCGCCCTCTGGTTTGGTTTACCTAGATACTCCTTCTGGGCGCCGCTGCCTGGCGTCCGACCGACACGGATCCGGACTCTCTCCAGTTCGAGCCGTTGGGGCGAAGAGTGTTCTCTTCTTCGCGCGAGTGCCGTGATTGCATCTCATCAGGCTCACCACGCTGCCTACAACCGGCATTTGTGGTCGATGATGTCCCAGCTGTTGGCATCAATGCCTGACCGAACAAACCAGACAAGCCGTTGCCCTCTCCGCGGTAGGCCTGGAGCTGGCAAGACACCAAGCAAGGGCATCTTACGGCGCCAATGAGGTGGCTTCCAGGCTTGAGGACAGCGATCTCATCAGAGCGGACGGCAGCAAGCCGTCTTTCAGGTTGTCACCCTTGTCCGATAGAGTGATTCGCTCCGCCTTCCAGGGACCGTCTTTCTCCTCTAGAGCTAGGAGACTTTACAGGGCTCCCTCCGTCTCCTCGTCCTGGGAGGCACCTCCTATCTCTTCCCCACTTAGGCTTTCTGAATGAGCCAGGGTCTTCTCCTTCTGTTTCTCACCAACAGAAGGCTGGGGTCTTGTTCCTCAGGGTATGGCCTCTTCCCTCCCGGGGGAAGAGGAGCTTGGTACTCACCCAGGAAGTAATGAATGGTGAAGATTGACAAGGGAAGATATGAAAATTACGTACCTACCGTAATTCTTGATCTTCTCTTGTATCTTCACCATTCATTACTTACACCCTCCCTCCATCCCCTCAGTGGCCTCTTCCTGTGGCTTCTCCACCTCCCGTCTCCTTCCTCTCTCTGCAAAATATATAAAAAATAAATAAATAAATAAAAGATAGGAAGAATTGCTCAATTTTCAAAAAAAAAAATCTGTATCTTGGGGGTTTATTTCTCCAGAAAAATTATTTACTCTAAGATTCTTGGGCCATCTATTGGATTTGCTTGGCGATCAAACTGCACAACTATCTCTTGCCATCCCTCGGGCGAGATACCTCTGGGGTTTTAGCCTGGCTCAGGCTATTCAGTTTTGATCCTGCAATCCCGTGCTCCAGCTGTTACGCTCTAGAATCAAAAACCCCTCCCCCTTCCCTAATTCTTGTCTTGCAGAGCGGAGGAGCAGGCAGCGTCTGTTTTTTTTTTTTCTAAAAAAAGAAAAAAGCTGAGGGAACTCTCTTCGACTGCTATAGGCATTCTTGGTATTGAGGTCATGCTCCTAGCCTGCAAGTGATTATCTGTAAAAAAAAAAACAAACAAGAAGTAAGGTGAGAGGGCAGACAACCCTTCTCGTAAGATTTTGATGATTGGTTTTTCCTTTCAAGTGTCCTCTTGGACAGTTTTACAGACAAGCAGTGCTGACCATAACCAATCCCAGCCAGCCTAAGCCTCTGGCCTGCCTGGGCGAGTCCGACTGAGTCCCACTTCTATACTTATAAGCGCCTGAAGGCTTACATTTTCCATTTCTAAACCCTTGAGCAGTGCTCTCATGCTGCCTGGGTTTTATTCTTCCCTCCTCGGTGTCCTCCAGTTAAAGGCCTTCCTGCCAGGAGCCAAGTGGGTATCAAAAACAATGGCATGTTGAAGATGAGGACTATGCCCTCCTGAGTCTGTCTAGCGGGTTTGGTGAACCTTCTCTTCAGCTCTATCTCCGGGGATTCTTGCTTCCCTGTTAGTCGAGCCTTCAGCCATAAGCTAACAATGCTCGTTGGGCATTCTGGTCCCTTCAACATCCCATCTCTCTCTTCTCTTCTTCGTCGTCTTCTTCTTCTTTCTCATTTCCTTCCTTCTCTCTCTCCTCCTAGAGTCGCCCAGGTAAGGAGGCCCTGCAGTCCCTAGGTTAGGGATACTCTTATCTCCTCTGTCCTTCCTCCATCGGCTTATTCCTTTTTCAGTTCATTCTTCCTTGCTTTGCTATCCCTTGGGTATCTTGCCTCGCTATCTCTATTCTCTGCTTTCGCTTTTGCCTCTCCGGCTCACAGAACTGAGTTGGAGGAGAGTCGATCACTACTGCGGCGCCCCTGCATGACGCCACTCTCGAGGGCGGTGCCGGAACAAAGTTTAAAAAAAAGTTCCTCTGGTGACGGTGTGCGCCGCCCGCTTACACCCAGGAAGTAATGAATGGTGAAGATACAAGAGAAGATCAAGAATTACGGTAGGTACGTAATTTTCATTTCTCGAGTTGCACGTGTTGAAAGTCAGACATGCACCGCCGACTTTTGGGGGGGGGTTCACAGTCAAGGCCAGGACTCTTGACCCTTCCGGGCCCCCTCCTGGTCCTGTACGGCCCGTGGAAGGGGGGCCTTCACCTCCTCTAGCCTTGCCACGACAGGAACTTCTTCCGTAGTGCAGGATGCCCCGTCCGTCCCTCTCGGTGGACAGGCGGGAGGCACCGCCTTGGCAGTTGCCTCTTCGGAGGCGAGGGCTCTGTTGGTGTCATGTCGTGGGGCTGGCACAGTCCTCGCCACCTTCTGTCAGCACCACTCCTGGTTCCGGTGCTGCTTGTGGCACCAGGGGCCTGGGTGGCGCCGCAGGCAATGCCAGGCCATCTCTTAATGCTGCTTTCGCTCCCAGCGCCATTTACAGTGCCGTGGGAGGTGTTGACACCGTTCTTGGGGCCGTTCCTGGTCTCGATGCCACCCACGGCGCCAAGGCTGGGGCCAACGCAGCTCCTGACTCCAGTGCTGTTCGTGGCACCAGGGAGGGAGGCGGTGCCACGGTCTGTGCTGACCTTGACTCTGGTGCCATTTGCGGCGCTGGGAGTGGGTGTGGCACCATGGTCGGTGCTGCTTTTGTCTTTGGCGCCATGCGCGATGCCGAGGGGGAGCCTGGCACTGGATGCAGTGCTGCGTCTGGCTCCAGTGCCACTTGCTGTGCCCGGGCTGGGGGTGGACCTGCTCACGGTCCAAGAACTGGTAGGGATCGGGGAGTAGTCTGGCCTCTTCGTCCACTTCTTTGAAGGAGGACTCGGATTCTGATCCGGATTGGCTCTCTGATTCCTTGGAATCCTCTGACCCCTCCGTGTCCACCACTTCCGCCCCCACTCAGCCTCCCTTTGTGGGTTGGGCAGTTGTGGCTGATTCTGCAGTGAGTGGCACTGACCAGGCAGCAGTGGTCCAGGTGGCCGCTGCTGCACAGCTGGAGTCATCGGGTTGTCTGTCCCTTCAGCTGGGATGCCCCTTCCTTGGTGTGCCTGGACAGTCCAAGATTGGAACAGCCCAGGAGGGAGGCGCTACTCCTGGGTAGTCTCTTCAGAGTCCATCTGGCGTTGTCAATTGCCTAAGCTAGTGGTATCGAGAAGAGGGTCTTTCAGAGTCCGAGTGGTCGAGGGGCCTTGGTTCGGCTCAGCAGCCCCTCCCTGGGACCTGCCTGGGTTCAGGGAGGAGCCGTATTGCGGATCCTCACCCTTCCCCCTCCTTGAGAGAGACCTTGTTTTTGGAGGTCAGGGACCGTCCTTCTGGGCTCACACGGTCCCGGTTGCCTCATAGGGGGGATTCTTCTCTCGGGCACAGCTCCAGGTGTTCCGACCCGGTTGAACGGTTATTAGGTGCTGAGGTCCTTGGGTCTCCCTCACTGTTGGGAGCCTCTGCTTGGCCCCCCTGCCTGGGCAGAGGACTCACTCCTTCTGCTAGGAGTTAGGCCCACATGCCTCTGTCTCCTTCTCCACCAGGTATTCCCAGTCCTAGGGGACCTCTGACGGAGCAATTCAGGGGTTCAGCTGTTCATTTCCCCTTCTACCTTAGGGCCATGGACGAGCTGGTATTCCACCGTGCTCCCACACAGCCTGACCCTGAATCACCGGACTTGTCCGCCTCCTCATTCCCCTCCTCGTGGGTAGAGGAATCTTTTGTCACATCTCCCCAGCGTCTGATCTCACAGCGTATCAGCACTTCCTCACGAGGATGCTGGATGAGCTCCATCTTACCCCATCCTCTGAAGGCAATCCCGACCAAGTGATGCACACCTTCCTAGGTGAATACAGTGTGGCCAACCTGGTGGTTCCCGCCTGGCCTGTCCCCTTCTGGGAAGTGTCACTTCGGCTCTGGCAGCATCCCTTCACCACTATTCCAGCCCCAAGGGATCTGCGCCGGCAGTATTGCACTCCCCTGGAGTCTCCAGGGCACATGCCTCACCCCCTTTCGGGTCTGATGCAGCTGGACACTTCTTCTGAGGTTTGCACCCCTCACCGTGACTGGCTTCCAAACTCCAGACTCAGTGGATTTTGACTTCTGGGAGGAGAACCTTCCACTCGACGGCTTCTCCTTTCCATTGCTTCTCATCAAGTCCACTGTGCTTCCTGTGATAGGTTCTTGTGATCGAGGCTGGGACAACTCCTAGCCTCATCACGGAGAAATCAGGCAGGCCATCGCCCTCTCTGCTGAGGGCCTGGAGCTACCAAGGCACCAAGTTAGGGCATCTTATGACGCCAGTGAGGTAGCCTCGAGGATTGTAGGGACAGCAGTCTGCACTAGGTGGACGGCACGGCTTCGCCTGTCCGGTTGCCACCCTGGCCTGGCGTGGGTGATTTCCTCTGCCTTCCGGAGAACCCACCTCTTCTCCCGTAGGGTGAGACGGCAGCTTTTGGGGCGCCTTCCCTCTCCACTGAGGAGTTCTCCGTCACCCAGACCAGTCTCAGGCCTCTCCAGGCCTGTAAGGGTTCTCTCCTCTGGTGTCTCCCCCACTAGAGGCTAAGGGACTTAGTCCCTCAGGGACATATTTGCCCTCTTCAGGGGTCTCAGTACTCACCCACTAGTGATGAATGGTGAAGATTGACACAGATATGAAAATTACATACCTACCGGAATTCTTGATCTTTCTGTGTATCTTCACCATTCAACACTAAATCCTGCCCACTTTCCCCCTTGGGCCTCAGTCTCTAGGCTTCCCCCTCCCCCTGTGTATCTCCCTGTTGTTTCAGCTCTCTCCTCTCTCCTTCCCTTGTGGACAGGAGGGAGGAGACCCTAGAGACACACAGGGAGGAGCATTTCCTTAGGGTTTTGGATGGGGGGGGTCTCCTCTTTTCCCTCACTTTTAGCGGCCTCCCCACTTCCTTGTTCGTGGGTGGGATGGGGGGACTGAGACCTTTCCCCATCTCTCCTCCAGACCTCTAGTATGCTTGATCTTCCCTTGTCAATCTTCACCATTCATTACTTCCTGGGTGTAAGCGGGCTGGCACCTCCCGCAGGCTTTTTTTTTTTTTTTTAAGGTTGCCTAGGCCCCGCCCTCGAGCGGCGTCATGTCACAGGAGGCGTTAATAGCGACCGACTCCTCCTCCAACTCAGTTCTGTTTCTCCCACCGTCGAGGGCAGCACCTGTTTGGCGTGGAGGCGTCAATTCCAACTGCGCGGTAGACCGACTCCGATTTTCCTTTCAGCGCCATACTCGGTAAGACTGTTCCTTTTTCTTTTATACGGCGCGGTGTTTTTCTTTCTGTATTTTGACCTTGTTTGTTTCGCGTTATGTCGGTTCTGGGCGAGGCGTTTCGAAAACGGGCGGCGCTATCGTCGGTGCTCCTGTGGCGGCATTTCCCGTCTCCGGACCCGGCATGGCGTTTGTCTTCGTTGCCTGGGACCCAACCATGACATGGATTCGTGCGACGCCTGTTTCTCCATGGACCGCCGTGTCCTCGAAGTCCGCGCGTTCAAGCTCGGCAAAGCCCCGCCGACCTTCGGGGGACGACGTCGCTCAAGATTCTCAGGTAGGTCTCTTGCCTTTCCCGGGTCCCCTCCGGGCCTATCACGGTCTGAGGAGGAGGGTCTCCTCGTCTTTTCTTGCCGAGGAGGCCCTTCTGCGGTGTCGGGGCGTCGTAGTCCCTCCGGGGCGGCGCGGCACCGCCTCGGCGATCACCTCTTGGAGGTGCAGGCTCCCCCGTGGCGAGGCCCTCGACTTTTAGGCCTGGCTGGGTGGACCCTCGCGCCGCCTTCCGGCCATTTCCAGATGTGGCGCCACGGTGAGGCGGGCGCCCCGGTGGCTCAGCGCGCTTTGGATCGGCGCCGTTTGCGGCGCGGTGATCGGGCAGCGCCCGTTAGCGGTGCGCTTGAACCTCGGCGCGTTCGCAGCGCCGATGCAAAGGCGGCACCGGCGGTGCCGCCACCTCACTTCAGCCAGCGCCAGCGCCGTGGGCCTGTCATCCTTCCTCCCGAGGCGGTGCCGGCAAGGCGGCGCCCGTTGAAAGTGTGGAGCTTGGCCTGGCTGCTACTGGCGTGAGGAGGAGGCAGCGCCTCCCTTGGTACGGGAGACGTTCGCGGCCCGTAGCCTCAGGGACCCCTGGGGTGGCCAGCATTGAGGTCCTGCTGGTCTCGTCCTCCTCGGAGGGCGATGATTCAGACGTGGACCCATCCTGGCACCCCACTCTTGAGTCTGGGTCCCCGTGGCTAGAGGTGCCAGGCGGCGCAGCGGGCCTCTCCTCTGTCCCCCTTCCGTGCCTCCTGAGGGTTCCCCGGCTGGGGTGGCGGGAGCCCGGGGCAGGCGTGGGGTGACGCGGGGAGGCTCCTCTCTCGAGGCCCGGTGACAGCTACCTCTCGGGTGCTGTTGCCCCTCTAGGGACAGGGGATGCTGTGGTGGAGGAGGGCCCTCTCAGAGTCGAGGGTTGAGGGTAGGGGTCTGCTGCTCGGTCTTCTTGGCCACCTCAGGGGGTGGCCAGGGGCAATCTTAGACTCGCCCTCCCTCCAGGGTTCTAGGGTGTCCTCCGGCGGCGTTTGTCGGGACTGCCTTCTGGATCCATGCAGTCCTGGGCGTCGTCACAGGGAGGTTCTCCCAGGGCTCTCCCAGGCTCCGCTTCCCCAGAGTTCCGTTCTGCGGCCTGGTCTGATTGGGATCCCTCTTTCCAGGGCTCCTTTCCCGGATTCCAGAGCCCTCGCAGGAAGCAGTTGCCGGGAGGTGCCCTCTCCCATCTCTCTGCCTTCACCACCCCCGCTCCCAGGCCATGTCGGTCCTACGGGTCCGTTATCCTGGGAGCAGTTCAGAGGTTCTGCGGCGGCCTTCCCCTCATATGTTAGATACATGCATGAGCGGGTCTTTCGACTCTCCCCACCGCCGCAGGAATCCTCTGGGCATTCCAGTTCCCCATCATCCTCGTCTCCCTCCTCCGAGGGAGAGGAACCCTCTCATCTGTCCTCCGATGCTGATTTCACAGAATATCAGCGTTTCCTCTCGAGGATGGTGAGGGACCTCCGGATTTCCTACGTTCGAAGAGACAATACCGAACGGGAGACGCGTGAATTCCTTGGTGAATTCAGTGCCCAGCATCTGGTGGTACCTTCCTGGCCTATCCCCTTCCAGGAGGCGTCTATCCGGTCATGGCAGTCCCCTGCCGCTTCTTCCCCAGCCCCGGCGGACTGCCAGCGTAGGTATTGTGCCCCCTCTGAGTCTCTAGGTTCCCTTCCCAACCCGTCCTCAGGTTTGGTATACCTGGATACTCCTTCTGGGCGCCGTTGCCTGGCGCACGACCGCCCACGGATTGGACTCTCTCCAGTTCGACCGTTGGGGCGAAGAGTGTTCTCTTCTTCTCGTGCGAGTGCATGTATTGCATCACATCAGGCTCACCATGCTGCCTACAACCGGCATCTGTGGTCGATGATGTCCCAGCTGCTGGCATCTATGCCTGATACGGAGCAAACCAGACAAGCCGTTGCCCTCTCCGCGGTAGGCCTGGAGCTGGCAAGACACCAAGCAAGGGCATCTTATGACGCCAGTGAGGTGGCTTCCAGGCTTGCGGGGACAGCGATCTGCATCAGGCGGACGGCATGGCTTCATCTTTCCAGGTTGTCACCCCAGGCCCAGCGTAGGGTGATTCGCTCCACCTTCCGGGGAACCCGTCTTTTCTCTACCAGAGCTAGGAGACTTTTACAGGGGCTCCCTCCGTCTCCTCGTCCTCGGGAGGCACCTCCTAGCTCTTCTCCCACCTAGGCTTTCTGAATAAGCCAGGGTCTTCTCCCTCTGTTTCTCACCAACAGAAGGCTGGGGATCTTGTTCCCTCAGGGTTTGGCCTCTTCCCCGTCCAGGGGAAGAGGAGCTAGGTACTCACCCAGGAAGTAATGAATGGTGAAGATTGACAAGGGAAGATAGGAAAGTTACGTACCTACCGTAATTCTTGATCTTCTCTTGTATCTTCACCATTCATTGCTTACACCCACCCACCATCCCCTCAGTGGCCTCTTCCTGTGGCTTCTCCACCTCCCGCCTCCTTCCTCTCTCTGCATTTTTATAAAATTTAGGAAAATTGCTTAATTTTTTCAAAAAAAAAAAACAAAAGTATAAAAAAAAAAAAAAAGATCTTTCTTTGGGGGTTCTAAAATCCAGAAAAATTACTTACTCTAAGATTCATGGGCCATCTCGCGGATTGCATTGGCGATCGGACTGCACAACTATCTCTTGCTATTCTTATGGCAGGATACCTCTGGGGTTTTTTGGCCTGGCTCAGGCTATTCAGTTTTGATCCTGCAATCCCGTGTTCAGATAGTTGCCCTGAAATCTAAATCCCCCCCTCTATTCTTGCCTTGCAGAGCAGAGGAACGATTACGTCTGTTCCTTTCTCTTTTAAAAAAAAAAAAAAAATGCTGAGGGAACTCTTTCCGACTGCTATAGGCATCTTGGTATCTGGGTCATGCATCTAGTCAAAAAAAAAATTTTTTTTATCTGTAAAAAAAAAAAGGAGAAATCAAACAAGAAGGCAAATGAGAAGGTAGGCTATCCTTCTCGCTGTTTTGCTACTGGTTTCTCCCTTTAAGTGTCCTCCTGGACAATTTTTACAGTAGAGCTCTGCTGACCGTATCCAATCTTAGCCAGCCTAAGCCTTGGCCGGCCTTAGCCAGTCAGTCTGAGTCCCGTTTCTATCTTGAAACGCCTGAAAGGCTTACATTTTCCATTTCTAAATCCCTGAGCAGCGCTCTCATGCTGCTGGGGTTTTATTCTCCCTCCTCGGCTATCCTCCAGTTAAAGGCCTTCCGCGGCCAGGAGCCCGAAGTGGGTGTCAAGAACAATGGCATGTTGAAGATTAGGACTATGCCCTCCTGAGTCTGTCTAGCGGGTTCGGTGAACCTTCTCTTCAGCTCTATCTCGGGATTCTTGCTTCCTTTAGTCGAGCCTTCAGCTACAAGCTAACTATGCTCGTTGGGCATTCTGGTCCCTTCAACATCCCATCTCTCTCTTCTCTTCTTCTTCTTCTATTTTCTCATTTCCCTACTCATCTCTCCTCCTAGAGTCACCCAGGTAAGGAGGCCTGCACTCCCTAGGCTAGGGATGTTCTTATCTCCTCTGTCCTTCCTCCATCGGCTTATTCCTTTTCAGTTCTTTCTTCCTTGCTTTGCTATCCTCGGCTATCTTGCCTTGCTATCTATATTTTCTGCTTTCACTTTTGCCTCTCCGGCTCACAGAACTGAGTTGGAGGAGAGTCATTAAAGCTACTAGCACGGCCGCCCTCCGCGCTGACGATGCATCTCGGAGGGCGGGCCGTTAGGCAAAACTTTAAAAAAAAAAAAGTTCGTGGCGGAAGCTGCCGCCCGGCTTACACCCAGGAAGTAATGAATGGTGAAGATATAAGAGAAGATCAAGAATTACAGTAGGTACGTAATTTTCCTTTTTCATATGTCCTTTGAGACTAATCCTTTTATGTTTATATTTTAGGGTTTGCTCACTGGAGTTTTCCGGTTTTTTGGGGGTGGGGGACACTCTTGGCTCCTGTACTTCTTCCTTCTCAGCTGTTGACCCTGTAAGAGTCTTGCTGCTGCCTTTCCTGGGCTTGCCTCTTGTCTGCCTGGATCTCTCATCTTAAAATTGTTTACTCCTTGACAGCCTTCTTGTTGCCTTAGCCAGGTTGCCTCCTTGGCTATCTTCTCCCTCTCTAAATGGGCAGACTGTTTGGACCAGGCAGTCCTGTTTTCTCCCTCCCTTGAGGATTTGGGGTCAAGGCCCATTTATTTATTTCGTTAGTTAAGTCTTTGTTTACCAGGTAAGTGCACTGATCCAGAGGACTATTTTCAGTCATGACCCACGCCACAGGGTGGCAAGCAACACAGAGAAACACAGCAGCACATACAGGGAAATTCAATTTATACTGTAAATTCATATCTCGGGCACGAGGTGGTGTGGAAAAAAAGAAAAACAAATAACGTAATAGTACAATGGAAACAGGGGATGGCAATGGCCAGACACACACAGTGTGACAAGTGAGCCATACGTAGCAATAGAAATAACATGAGATATGTTACATGGTGCAGGAGAACATATGTAGCATTATAAATGTGACATGAGACCAGTTTAGTACAGTTATCAGTAAAGTTGTACAGGTTCATATAGTCAGATTCTCACATCAGTTTCAGGGATTAGAGGTAATGCAGGAAGGAGGGTTATAGACAACTACAGAGATGAGGGGGGAGATAACAGGAGGGCAGGGGAAGTGGAATGGAGACATGGGCATTAGGGTGCCTTAGAGTTACTTACTGGGAGCTGTGACAGTCAGCAGCTGCTAGGAGACAGGTTTCATGGCCTGTTTGAAGACAAGGATGAGGGGATGCGACGAAGTGTGTGGGAGCTTGTTCCATAGGAGAGTGCAGAGAAAGCTCTACTTCCCATTGCCATGGAGACACGGGTGCCTCCAACTGGGACGACTGAGGATGCCCTAAGTGTCCTTGGAGCCACTCTGTCTGTCAAGAGGAGAGAGAGAGAGTAAGGGGATAGGTGTCGATATCTTAGTGCATTGTCCACTAGGCAGCCCATTGCATAGTCAGTGACCTTGCACAGGGAGCCAGCCCAGGGACTGGTAAAGAGTGCAGTGGTGGGTCCGGTGGGGAGCTTGAAGGATGAAATGACAGAGTTATAGGTAGTGTTTATTCTTGATTTCAAGGTGGGGATCTGAGGGTAGACAGAGCAGTAGTCAGATATAGGCAGTAGGTTGCCTGGGCGATGGCAGGCGTGCTTCAGCCAATAGAATGTATTTGAGTCTGTAGGCTGCGCCAAGATTTTGGTGAATTCTCTGCACAGTGATGTTAACATGCTCAGTGAAAGAGAGGAAGGGGTCAAGAGTGACACCTAGGTATTTAAAAGAGGGGAAGTTTTCAAACGGGGGGCCTGCTGTTGTGCGTACAAGAAGGGAGGAGTCGGATTTGGCAGCTTTGGCGAGGAAAGGTTTGGAACCAAAAAGCATGGACTTAGTCTTCTTTTCATTGACTAGCAGCCTGTTGGCAAGGAACCATTTATGAGCAGAGCCATAGTTGTGTGTGAGAATGGAGGAGATGGACTTGATGGATTCATTACTGTGGTAGAGAACCAGATTGGCTGCATAAAGGAGCACTCGACAGCTGAGGCTATCCCTCGGGAGTGCATTAATAAAAATGGAGAACAGCAGGGGTCCGAGTATGGAACCTGGAGGACTCCAGTGCGTACAGGGAGAGCAGCAGAGGAGGCATTGTTGATGATGACAGGCTGAGACCGATTGGATGGATAGCTGCAGAACCAGGCTGCAATTCCGCTGGAGCAGCCTAAGTGAGACAGGGTTGAGTGGAAGAGGTGGTGGTCGACAAGGTCAAAAGCTTTTGATAGGTCTATGAAGATGGATCCTGTGACTTTGCCTTGGTCCATATTTCTCAGCACATGATCAGAGAAAAGGGCCAAAGCAGAGGAGGTACTGTGGTGCTTGCGGAAACCATGCTAGACAGGACATACGAGGTTACACTTTTCAAGATGCTCTGAGAGCTGGAAGTGCACAACTTTTTCAAGCAGTTTGCTCAGGTGAGGGAGTAGGGAGATGGGCCTATAATTATCAGGGGATTGGGGGTCGCCGGTTTTGAAGATGGGCACGGCATGTGCATGTTTCCAAGAGTCGGGAACCATAGAAGATGTAAGGGTGAGGTTGAAAAGGAAGGTGAGGATTTTAAGAAATGCGGGGTATAGTTTATCACTGCCAGGACTGCTTTTGGCCATAGAATCAGGGAGCATAGTCCTCTCCTCCACCAAATTGTTTCTTCTTTTCCTCCTCCTTTCTTCCTTCCCTTCCCGAGATTGGGGCCCTCCCAATCCCTAAATTTGGTCATTTTCTCTTTCTGTCCTCTCTTTCGTTTATTTATCCTTTTTGGTTCTTGTATGCTTTCCTTTTGTCTATCCCTTGGGCTCTCTTGTCCCACCCCTCCACTCCTTTCTTCCTCTCTGTCCGGTGTTACAGAACTGAGGTTGGGGCGGAGTCGACAACAGTTAACTGCCAACCCGCAAGGGCCGCGTAGTACGTTGGCCTCAAGGGCAGCACCGCCCCTGCGTCGACTCCACCCCTAGAGAAAAAGTCTCCCGTGGGGTCCTAGCTACGGAGAGGTATACCCACTAGTGAAGAATTGTAAAGATGCACAGAAAGATCAAGAATTACAGTAGGTACGTAATTTTCATTTTTTTCTTCTGTCCAACTTATTTCTACAAAACCAAAAAACAGCCTGGTGTCTTGTCATATGTTGAGTTTGAAGATGAATCTGGATACAGCTCTTATACTGTTAATTTTTTTTTTGGGAGGGGTGTTGTAATAAATCTTCCAAGAATTAATCTTTGCCATAAATTCTGAATAATGGGTCTGTTCCAGAGGCACTAGGACCCTGCTTGAGCCAGAACTTTGCTAGAGGGCCGGCAAGTTAAGTAGGCCCCGCAGACGTCACCACATGCACCTGCTGGTATACAGCAGCACCGGCCCCCAACTGCCTTAGTTCCTGAACAGAACTTCACCATTTGCACAACAACAGCGTTCAGTTCTTCAGTTTTATTTCTGCATAATTAGAGCTTGTTTAAACATACAAACATTTACAGTTGTCTCTTAACTCTGTCTTGTGCTACTGGTCAATGACCATGAAAGAAGATTGGGAGCCTGAATATGCAAGTTGTTCTGGCAACGAGGCTATGTCTGGCCACCTCCTCTCTCTTGGCAGGTGCTCTGGCAATGACCAGTCTAGCATCTGGGAGGATGGACAGTCCTCCCAGAGTTGCAAAAAGAAATTGTCTATATTCCGTTACACTCTCCTTTGAGTTTTTGCATCATTCATCCCGGCCTCTTCTCACAAGAATAATGGAAAGGAAACGGCACGGACAACATCGTCCTCTGGTCATTCTGCTGTGAGACATTGGACTTCTGTGGGCCCAGGTTCCCCATCATTACCAGAAGACTGGAGAAGGGCTCATGTGATCCCGCTGCACAAGAGTGGTAGCAGGGAGGAGGCAGGGAACTACAGACCAGTCAGTCTTACCTCAGTAGTGGGCAAGATTATGGAGGCACTCCTTTAAGGAAAGGATAGTGCAACACCTGGAATCCATAGGTGCTCAGGATCCAAGACAGCATGGGTTTACAAAGGAAGGTCCTGTCAAACTAATCTCATAGATTTCTTTCACTGGGTAACCAGATTGGTGGACCAAGGGGCAGTTGATGTCGCCTACCTTGACTTCAGCAAAGCTTTTGATACTGTTCCACACAGAAGATTGATTAATAAGCTGGATAGGCTCAGGGTGGGTCAGAAGATGGTCAGGTGGCAAACTGGTTGCGGGCAGAAAACAGAGTGTGGTGGTAAGCGGTATACAGTCAGAAGAGATGCAAGTCACAAGTAGGAACCTCAGGGATCAGTCCAGGGGCCAGTCCTCTTGATATCTTCATCATTGACATTGGAGATGGACTGGAGGGTACGGTTTGTCTGTTTGCAGATGACACCAAGATCTGCAACAGAGTAGATGATCCAGATGGGGTGGGCAGAATGAGAAGAGATCTGGATAAACTAGCAAAATGGTCAGAAGACTGGGAAATGTGGTTTAATGCTAAGAAGTGCAAAATCATGCACATAGGGAATAGAAACCTTGAAGCCATCTATAGGCTGGGAGGAGTTGCTGGCAGTCACAAGAGAAAAAGACTTGGGCATCATTATCACGATGACCTGAAATCATCCAAGCAGTCCACTAAAGCAGTAGATGAGGCTAGGGGATGTTGGGGTGTATTAATAGGGTATCACAAGTCATTATGAAGGAGGTAATAATCCCTGTTTACAAGAGCTGGTTAGGCCCCATCTGGAGTACTGCATCTTCACAGGGACATTAACCAAAGTGAGGCAGTCCAGAGAAGAGCAACCAAAATGGTGCAGGGACTGCATCAGAAAACATATGAGGACAGATTAACGGAGCTGAATATGTATACCCTAGATCAAAGGAGGGAGAGGTGATATGAATGAAACATTCAAACACCTTAAGGGCATTAACAAAGTGAAAGAGTCTAACATGTTTCAATATAAGAAAAATAGCAGAACAAGAGGACACAGCATGAGATTAGAGGGAGGCCGATCAAGGGGTAATGTGAGGAAGTTATTTTTTACAGAAAGGGTGGTGTATGCATGGAACGGCCTACCTCCGGAAGTGGTGGCTATGAATACAGTGCAGGGCTTCAAACAGGCATAGGATAGGCAAAAGGGAGCAATACAGATGAGTATGAGTAGGTAGGCCATTGACAGAGCAAAGGCCAATGGCACATTCATAAGGTAGAAAAAGAAATGGGCAGACTGGATGGGCCTTGCGGTCCTTATCTGCCATAAACCTCTATGTTTCTATCACCAAAGTCACTTGGGAGGCTGGGCCTGCAAGGTTGGTTTCTCCATCTCAGAGACCCTCTCTGTCCAGTAGAGGTAACTCCACTCCGGTGAGCAGTTTAACAATTGCTCAGCTGTCATGCAGCAGTGGGTGCAGCGTATAAGTTCAGCAGTGTTGATCTTCCAGAAACCCTTACGCATCATTGAGTCATATTAATGAGCTGGAGACACTAGGATGTTGCAGGAGCCATGACTTTTCAAGAGGGCTGGTGCCAAGGTAAGCTGTGCGCATGCATGGCACTGTGAGACTGGCTCACACTGAATGGCGCATCTCAGTACCAGCCCTCGACCACCTCAATCCCCCCCCCCCCCGTCATTTGCATATTGCTGATGTTGTTTGCCTGCATGGAGTCACAACCTTATGTCTGTATGAAAGCAACTTTCAGTTCTTCTCAGTTTTTAGTGTTTATAGAGTTTATTTTTGTGTCAGTTTAGTGTTTTTTTTTCAGTCTCATAGCCCTACTGAGTCAACAGTCGATGGTCATGGACAACAATAGGGAGCTTTCTTAGGCAAGTGGCTCCAGCAGTGGGGCTGTGTCCAGTTCACTTTACCTGTAGGGGAAGGATTCTGATGATGGGCCATCCTGTGCCCGAGGGGAATGAGTCCTCCCAGAAGTACAAAAAAAAGCAGGCCCTTTTCCTAATTCTGGTCCGGTTCTCGGTGTCACTCGACCTCAAGTTCTTCCTCTTCTGGTCTGAAGGGGAAGAAGTGGTACCACTTGAGGTCACCTTCTGTGAGGTCTGTTGAGGGACCCTCGATCTCCCAGAAATGAAGGATCTCCCTGGATATTAATTCTCCACCAGTCATTCACACTAATGGGAGTTCGCAGGAGGCGCTAGGACACAGCGGGAGCAAACTTTTTCAAGAGGGTCAGCGCTTGAGATGGAGCCACGAGGAAGCAGCACCGCGATCCCCAGCTTGTGCGGTAATGACTTTCTCGGCGTTGACCCTGCAATTGCCTCAGTTCCTTTTTTCCCCGCCGTCAAGTGTGCTTCAGTGACGACATCGCTCACCCGCCGGGAGTTAAACTTCACTAGCAGCAATAGTTCAGTTTATTGTTTTGTAGAATTATTTAGAATCAGTACCCATTATATATTTAATTGTACAACAAAAGTCTTCAGCCCTCCATCAACAGGTCAGGTGACAGTAGGGAGACTTCGTATGAAAGTTTTTCAGTCAGCCGGGCTCAGTCCAGTCCTCCGCCCTTCCTGGAGGGGTGGGGGTCTGACAACGGACAGTCCAGTGCTCAGGGGGATGGACCGTCCCCCTGAAAGCATAAAAGGAAATGGTCCAATTCTTGGTGCCATTTGGCCTCGAGTTCTTCCTCGACACATAGGTCAAAGAAGAAAAGGCATCACTCGGGGTCTCCCTCTGTATGTCTGCGTGTAGACTGTCAGTTATTAGGGCCGGGCACTGGTCTCCACCTCTGTCGGAGTCGCTGGTTTCTGTTTCTGGTAGCCGACCTCCTCGACACCGGCTCCCCCACCTATTGGAGGAGCTTCGATGAGCAGTTTCATCAGTGGTCTGCTCTTATGGAGCAGTGGGCTCAGAGGTTGGTCCAGTTGCCTGGGCGGTCACTCCGATGCCAGGGCCTTGGGCCATCCAGCCGGAGGGATGGGTAGGGCGGTTGGGCCTTTCTAGATGCATGGTGCCTTCTTCGGTGCCGTTGACTCAGCACATGAGTCGATCTTATCTGTGTCAGTCTTCACCATTCATCACCTTTGGGTATATGGCTGGAGGTCATGACCCCACGGGAGCTATATTTTTTTTGGGGGGGATGGGCGGAGTCAACACACTGACGGCGCCACTCTTTAGGCCGACGCACTGCGTGGCGCTCGCGGGTTGGCCGTTATGTACTGTCGGCTCCAACCTCCCACCAGTTCTTCATCTCCCGCCATCGAGGTCACCTCATGGGACACTAGAGAAAGATTTTGAGGCCTGCTCGCAGTTTCTCTACGCCATTTGCTTATTTCTGTGCCGAAGTCTGTCAGCACCGTTCACAGTGCCAGTAGTGCTGGCGGCGCCGTCGGAGTTTCTACGGTGCCGTCTTAATCTTTCTCTCACCTTGGTGCCATCCGAGGCGCATAGGTTGAACATGGTGCCGTGTCTTCCTCGAGGAGTTCGCGGCTCCAGCGAGCTTACGGCACCATGGGGTTCCGGATCTCAGCACCGTTTGCATTGCGAGACCACTGTCGGCGCGTTGTCGGCACTGCTTCTGCCCTCGGAGCCGTCGAGCTGTCAGAGCCGACATCGGCGCCATCTCTGTCCCGGTGACATTCATGGGGCTGTCGGCGCCATGTCAGTTCTGACACGGGATTGCTGCCCTTCCTGGAGCCGTGCCTCCCTCTCCCACTGTTCATGGTGCTGAGGAGGGCATTGGAACCGTCTCGATGCGGTCTCCTTTTCTGGTACCCCATTTGGTCAAGATGGCGCCAGCGCCAGCAGTGGTCTGGCACAGGACTTCGATTTCCACTTCTTCGGAGGAGGAGTCGGATTCTGGGTCAGATAGACAGTCTGGTTCCTCGGAGCTAGTTGCCCATGTGGGCACTCTAGTAGTGTCCTCGACAGGCCGCGACCTGCCCCCCTCTGAGGACCGGACGGTGACTACTGTAGCCAGGGTCAGGGGTGCTGACCAGCAGGCAGTGGTGCAGGCCACTATTGCTCTGCAGCCTGGCCTCTGAGGGTTTGCTGACCCCTCAGTGGTGGTACCCCCTCGAGTGGTGTGCCTGGATCGCCCAACTTTGGGGCCAATCAGAGCACCCACAGGAGGGAAGGGCAGTGCTCCTTGGATAGCTCCTTTGGGGGCTGACCAAGGTTGCCAGCTGCCTAGGCTGCCTCTTTCGAGGAGGAAGGCACTCTCGGATTCCAGGGGGTCCAGGGGTGTGAGTTCTGTTCAGCGGCCTTTTTCCGGAACCCACCCGAGCTCTGGGAGGAGCCGTAGTGTGGATCTCCATTCTTCCCCCTCGGTTTCTTTGAGAGGGCCCTGTTCTTTGGAGGTAGGTGACCGTCCTTCTGGATCTACATGGCCCTGGTCACCTCACCAGGATTCTTCAGGCGCAGCCAAAGCAGTTCGAAATGGTTGTCCAGCTGTCGGCTGTGGGGTCTTCGGGACTCCTCCTCCTTCTGGAGCTCTTGGTCAGCAGACTTCTCTTCTCTGTCCCCATCCCTCTGCCGCATTCCCTCGCTCCCTGGTAAACTTGGTCCTTCCGGGCCTCTCACCTGGGAGCAGTTCAGAGCCGTGGCTGCTCAGTTCCCTGCTTACGTCAGGGCCATGGACAGACAGGTTTTTCAACCTCCCCCTGAGCAGTCTCACTCCGAACAGCCTAGGTCCTCTGACTCCTCATCCCCCTCTTCTGGGGGAGAGGAGCCTTCTGTCCACATTTCTCCAGCTGCTGATCTCACAGAGTATCAGTGATTCCTTGTGAGGATGCTGGAGGACCTGTGTATCACCCCTCCCACTCAAACCAATCTGGAGCACTCGCGCCGCCCTTTTAAGCGATTTCGGTGAGACACCCTTGTGGTGCCCCTCGGCCTGCTCCCTTTCGGGAGGCATTGTTGCGTTCTGGCAGAGATCCTTCTCTGGGTTAGCGCCCCTAGGGATCTCTGCCAGCGGTATGTGCCCTCCCGGGTCTCCAGATTCCATGCCTCATCCTCAGACAGGACTAGCGCCAGCTGGACACTTCCGATGGGTTTCACGCCCTTCACCGTGACCGGCCCCAGATCAAGACTCCTCGGTTTTGACTTCTGCGGTAGGAGGACTTTCTACTCAACACGGTTACTGCTCTTTGTTGCAGCACATCAGGCCCCTCGCAACCTATGACAGGTTCCTGTGGTCCAGGGCTCGGTCAACTTCTAGCCTCAATGCCTGACATGGAGCAAACCAGACAAGCCATTGCACTCTCTGCACGTGGCCTGGAGCTAGCAAGGCACTGGCGAGGGCATCCAGCGATGCCAATGATGTAGCTGCCAGGGTTAGTAGGGACAGCGATCTGCACTAGGCGGACAGGCATGGCTGCATCTTTCCCAGTTGTCACCCTTGGCCCAGCACAGGTTGATTAACTCCACTCACCAGAACCTATCTCTTCTCCTTAGGCGAGACTGCATTTGTCGGGGCAACTTCTTCCCCTCCGAGGTCCCGTCTCACTCTCCCCACGCTCGGGCCTCTCCAGGCCCTGAAGGTTCTCCCTCTTAGTGTGTCACCCACAGAGCTAGGGACCCTGTACCTTGAGGGTTACAGGAAAAAACCTTTGGGGGCTTGGCACTCACCCAAAGGTGATGAATGAGTGAATGACACAGATATGATATGAAAGTGCATTGACCGTAGTTATGATCTTTCTGTTCTTCACCATTCATCAATCCATCCTCCATCCCCTGGGGTCTCAGTCTCTGGGTCCCCCTCCCTCTATGTGCCCAGTCTGTCCCTCTTCTTTCTCTTGTCAGGGGTGGGATGGGCCGGGGGCACATAGAGATATTTCTAAGGGAGAGTGGTCAGCATGGGTGGCACTCCTTCTCCAGTGCTCTAGCTCCACCCCTGTGGGTGGGGTTGCAGTTGCCCTCCATTCTCGCCTCCTCCTTCATTCCTGTCCATGTTAAATTTTCTTTGTCCAGTGGACATATCATTTAAAAAAAAAAAAAAAAAAAAAACTAAATTTTACTTTCACCAAAAACTGCTTTTCCCTGAGAGGGGGACAATTTCCTGTGTCCTATCTTTCTTCCAGAGTAAACCATTTTTCTGCTTTTGGAGTTTTTGCCAGTGATTCTGTGCCTTGAATTCTGACAATGAGCCTTTTGGCTACTCCTTGCAGTTCCTATACTATCTGGAGATAAGTCAAGGACCAGGTTAGGGTTGTCACCTTCCTTCTCCCCTTCTCAAGCTTATCCTAAATCCTTCCTCTTCCTTCTTTTCCTATTTCCAGAGATTGGGGCCCCTGCCCAATCCCCATAGACTTCTCCCTTAATCTGTCCTCTCAGTCATTATTTCTCTTTTATGTTGTATATCTTTTCCATTATCTGTCCCTTGGACTTTCTTGTACCACCCTCCCAACTCTTTTCCTCACCTCTCCGGTGACTCAGAACTAGCGGGAGGGTGGAGCCGGCTGCACATAACGGCCAGCCCGTGAGCGCGATGCAGTGCCTCGGCCTCGAGGGCGGTGCTGTCTGTGCGTCAACTCCGCCCATCAAAAAAATAAAGCTCTCTCGGGGTCATGACCTCCGGCCATATACCCAAAGGTGATGAATAGTTATGATACACAGAAAGATCATAATTACGGTAGGTACGTAATTTTCATTTATCCCCCTCGAATGGCTGCGACACAGGGGTCCACACCGATGCCTCTATCTCTTTCCATTTTTCCCTCTTTTACCTCAGATCACAGTTTTTTGACCTCTGGGTCTCTCTCGGTGATCCCACGGCGCCCCTCTGACACCATATGTGGTGTCGGGGGTTCTGTCAGCACCATTTTCGGCGTCGGGGGCTCTGTTGCTGCCGTGTGCAGCGCTGGCGGCTCTTGTCGGCGCAGTCTGTGTAGCGCTTTGGCTAGCTTCTTGTTCTCAGCGCCTTTTTCCTCTACGGCCGGGGACTGGTGCGGCGCCGCCTGGTCTTCAGGGGTTCTTGACTCCGATTCTTTCTTCCTCCTGATTTTCACTCCTTTCCTGTCTATACAGTCCCCCCTGGACTGTCAGGAGATGATTTTCAGCCTGACCCAGATCATCGCCTGGGTGATGATGTTGATGACACTGCCCTGGGTGCAGGGATCAATCCTTCTGCAGAGCCTGTGGTTGACAACCTTTCCTTTAAGTCTCTGCTCAAAAATGTAAACTCTACTCTCTCTCCAGACTACAGAAATTGATCCTGAGAGGCTTTTGTGACTCCAATATCTTCATGTCCCGGCGCTCCCTATGGATTTAACCCCTCTGGTACAGCCCTCTTTCGAGACCCTCTCACAGGTGGTGTGGAAGAATGTGGCTCTCATTCCTTCCGTGGCCAAGTCCATAGATAGCAAGTATGCCCCTCCCAAGGATCGCTCCATTTTGGCCTCACAAGCCTTTGCTTATGCCATTGTTTTCTTGGCAGAGAATGATAAGGCTGTCCTTCCCCAAGGATCTACAGACTGACCAATGAACAAAGAATCTCGCAAGATAGACACCTTAGGTAAGAGAGTCTTTGCTGCCTCAACCCTGGCTATGCTCATTGCCATCTACCAGGGCTATTTTTCTCAATATGAGAGTGTACTTTGGCATTCCCCCAAAGAAATGGTAGAAGCTCTGCCCGAATCTTGAAGCTAGCTCAGAGCTACTTTAAACCATAACTAGGGGCATCGAATCCAATAACCAACAGGTTAAAGTTGCAGTGGATGCCTACGATACTGCCTTTTGGGCGGCAGCAGCTGGCATCTGCACCCGCCGCCACTCTTGGCTGCGTACTTTGGGCTTCACGAATGACACCCAGCAGCAGGTCATGGCCTTACTTTTGACGATATGTATCCGTTTGGGCCTCAGGTGGAACAAGCTCTGGAGGCCACACAGAAGACTAGATCTGCCATTAAGACGGCTAGACCTGCACCGGCCCCCTCCCGAGGGGGTGCATACAACCGTCAGTCCTTTCAGGACAGAGGCAGAGGAGGTTTTCACAAAAACCACAACCCTCAGCCACAAAAGAAAGTGCAGCAGAAGGCACAAGGGCCCAAAGCACCCAGTGCCACCTTCTGAGTTTCTGGCCCAGGTCCCACCTCAGCTGCCCGAGGGGGACTCCTCAGTAGTGGGAGGACATCTAACTCAATTCTACAACCAGTGGAAATCTATAACATCAGGCAAATGGGTCCTCCAGATAATCCACGAGGGGTACTCTCTCAATCCTTCGGAAACCCCTCTGGATCATCCTCCCAAACGACAGCACAGGCTGGCAGCAGTACAGTCAGACTTTCTTGCTTCCAAGGTACAAGGCCTTCTGAACAACAGGGCAGTAGAAATAGTCCCGCTGGATCAATGAAACACAGGTTTCTACTCCCATTACTTTCTGTTCCCGAAGAAAACTGGCGGCATACAGCCCATTCTGGATCTCAGAAAGTTAAACAAGTTCCTTCACAAGAAGTTCAAGATGATATCACTGGGTACCCTGCTACCTTTGCTTCATCGACACGATTGGCTGGCCTCCCTGGACATGCAGGATGCCTACCAACACATTCTCATACACCCAAAACACCACAAATTCCTCAGATTCGTGGCATTGGTTCAACACTATCAGTTCAGAGTCTTGCCCTTTGGCTATCCTCGCACCTCGAGTTTTACAAAGTGTTGTGCAATTCTGTGGCACACCTTAGGAAGATCGAATACAAGTGTTCCCATATCTGGACGCCTGGCTCCTAGCAAGTCCTTCTTAGCCACGCCCCCTGGGTCTGTGTGGTGGCTGCTTGTGTTTGTCTGTGTCTGTAGCTTAGTTTTTGTGGATTTACATGTTTTTCTGCTTGTGGTAACTGTACCAGTCTTGCTCACTACATCTGTGAAAGTCTCCTGGACTGGATTTCTGTAAAAAAATCATCATCAGATATCTTTATCTTCATTTTAAAATCAACTTTCTGGAAGCTATCCTAAGCAAAACACAAGTGAAGCAACTACATCTGACAACCTTGGTGGCTCTGGGTCCTGCTGGAATCCACACTTTCGTCTGACCTGCTCCATGATCTGTATGTGGGCTTTTCAGCAACCTGTTTGAATGACAAAGAAGCATACAGACAAAGGGATTTCACATCCTGCATATGTGCAGGCACAGTTAATCACCTTCAGGAATTTTAACATTTCAGTGACTCTGGACCTCAGCTGTTGATCATTCTTTTGGCTTTTGACTTATCCACCAGGTACCTATCTGCAAGCGACTGGGTGCAGCTGACAAGCTACAACAAGGATAAATGGGCATATCATCCTCTATTACTAACAACCTCCTTGCTCTGGGTCCCTAGGCACGACGCCTGCAATGGTCCAAGCCACATAAGCCTCAGAAATGTAATTCTGTTGACTACGAAGTACAGCAACTGTCTCTTAAACTCCTACTCCTCCTCCTCCTCTTGATATCAGGAAGTGTCCACTCAAATCCTGGCCCTGTCTCCTACAGTACAACAAAGCCTGCCAAAATGGAGGGGGGGCTCAAAATTGCTACCTTAAACATCTGCAGTCTCCTCCTAGAACTGGCCTCCCTTCAGATCTTTGCCAGCCAGCACAACCCGGATATCCTTGCCATCGTCGAAACTTGGCTGACACCTAATACTCCGGATCATGCCATCTCTATACAAGGCTACAAGATATTCAGGCTGGATAGGACCTCGAAAAGGGGTGGTGGGTGTGCAATCTACATAAAGGACTACCTCACCTGTCTCCCTGGTTCTTACCCCACCACAGAAACCTCAGTGCAACTCCTCCCTATCAAGATACTACTTGGTGCCCAAAACAAAGTCCTCACGATTGCTGCTGTCTATATCCCACCAAAAGATCCTGATTCTGGCCTACAGACTGTCCTCGAGTTCGTAAGTACACAACCTTCTGACATCGAACTCCTTCTCCTTGGGGACTTTAATATAAATTGGCTTGCTCCTGATGCAGGGTCAAACAAAGATGCTATCCTAGCAGCAAATTTAACACAAGTGGTAAACTCCCTACCAGGAAAAACTACAAATCAGGCACACACCCTCATTGACTGGATCCTTACCAGCCACCCTACCTGTATAACCAATGTAAGTGTTCTCCCTGACTCGCTTAGTGATCACTCTCCAATAATATGTACCTGGACAAATAAGTTTCGTAAGCCGCCTCCAAAAACCATCTATAGCAGAGTCCTACCTTATGGCAAGCTTATTCATCTCAAGACCTGTCTTAGGCAGATAGACTGGTCCTTGATTTACAAAACTCAAGATGTTGACCTAGCCCTTGATTACTTTATTTCTACTTTCAACACTGCCTGTGACACCTATGCACCAGTAAAAAAGCGCAAAATCAAAGCACTCACAAATCCCTGGCTCACGGCGAAGCTATTGGCACAACTCAAAAGTAGGGATCACCTCTGGGCCACTGCAAGAGCTACTGCCACCCTGTCAGACATTCAAAAGTATAAACAGGCTCGTAACCACTGTACTAAACAGATCCGCTTGATGAAGAGCTCCTACTTCAAGAATGCCCTCTCCAACTCCTGGGGTGAAGGGAAATCCTTCTGGGACAACGTAAAGAATATCATGGGTCAGCAGTCCAAATCCTCTCCTACAATAATGAATGTGGATGGAACCACCACATTAGACGCAGAGATCATTGCAAACACCCTAAATGATACCTTCACGGACCTTAGTGGTGTCCTCTCATCTGATTTCTTCACTGATGCTGACCTCAATTTCTACTTCTACTACTGCCTCTCCAACCAAACCACCTTCCATTTCAAACTAGTAAAGGCACATGAAGTCTATAAATATGTAAAGAGGCCATTTCTAAGTCCCGAGCAAGCAGCGACACTATTGACCTTAAACTTCTGTCCCTCACTCTGGAGGAAGTACTGCTCCCCTCACAAAATTTTCAGTCTCTCCTCTGCTACAGCCAATTCCTAGGAAATGGAAAGCTGCAGTTGTCACTCCGGTGCACAAAGTGGTGATAAGTCACTGCCTGGTAACTATCGCCCGATATCAATATACCACCTCTCTCAAGGCCTTGAATGCTTGGTGGCGGACCAACTTTCAGACTGCCTGGAAAAGCACAACATCCTATACACTCAGCAGCATGGATTTAGGAAGGGCACAGCACATTGACTGCCCTACTTGAATTCTCAGGAGCAATCCACAATGCCATGGACAAAGGAAACCTAACTGGAGCAGTCTACATTGACTTAACCAAGGCATTTGATACAGTTCACCATGGCCTACTTATCAAACAAGTACTATCCCTAGGGCTCTCGCAGGGTCCTGGTGACTGGGTAAAAAATTACCTTGCTCAGCGCTCTCAATCTGTAAAAGTAGCTGGAGTTCTCTCAGACTCAAAACCGGTTCGCTCAGGAGTTCCCCAGGGATCCATCCTGGGCCCCCTCCTTTTCAGCCTTTTCCTAAACTCCCTCCCCAAATCCTGCCCTGAACAAATAATCCTCTATGCCGACGATGCCGTGATTCTTGCTACTCATAAAGATCCGAACCTCTTACGCCTCAACCTTCAGCATGCTTTTCCAAAGTTGAGATGTGGTTCCTTGAACATAAGCTGGTTCTAAACCACAAAAACTAAATCCATGCTCTTCTCTAACCCATAAAACAAAAACGGCAAGTCCCACTCACCATTAATACATACCTAGGAAATACCCTTGAACAAGTGCCAATTTTCAAATATCTTGGAATCAATTTTGATCAAGGCCTAACCTTTGCAACTCACATTGATAGTACAGCAAAAACTATTAATCAGCGAATTGGGATTCTGTATCGGAACCGACAGCTTCTTATCTATTCTGCACTGAGGATTGCCATCCAATCCTCTATCATCTCAGTCGTTGATTATGGCTTAGTTATATACAGATCTGCCACTACTACAGCACTTAGTCGCATTACAACACCCCTAAATAAGGCCTGTCGGTTGCTCACTGGTGCACACCGACGTACCCACACATGTGAACTCTATGCTGACTCAGGTTGGTTGCAACTCTCAAATCGGATAAAGTACCTTACCTGCCTGATGGCAAAAAAATCCACTCTGGGCCTCACTCCACCCTGTATCCAAGACCTGTTATGCCCAAGCGCTAGCACCCGTTTTACCAGAAGATCAGAACACCAGCCTCTCCAAGTCCCCTGATGCTGGACTTCTCAGGGACAAAGATCATTTGCCTGTCGTGCCCCCAGCTGGCTAAATGCCCTCAGCACTCATATTACTGCCTCCACCTCTCTAGGTATTTTCAAATCAAGGCTTTCTCTCACCTTGCCACCTCCAGCTCCTGTGACTGCCCTGATTAAACCTCCTATTTTCTCCTACCCACCCTGTCCCGTTATTTGACAAAGACATGTTTGGGAAACCTTTTCTCCTGCTATTGTCTGCTCCCACCTTTCACTTACCCTCTCTGTTCTGGACTTTTCCTATTTGTTTCTCCTAATCTGACATGGCCTCTTTCTTGTAATAATAATGTGATTATTGATATCTCATGTCCTTTTGCACAAATGATTTGATATGTATTTGTATATGTTTTCTTGTTCTTGACACAACACAAATTGTTGTGTTATCTATGTAACCCTTTGTACTGTACCTAATTGATGTGGAACCTTTGTAAGAAGCCTCTGGCTCAAAGGTAATAATTCCTAGAACAATAAACTAAACTAAACTAAACTAAACAGACCCTGGAGTCTGTGGCCATGGCCTCAGACTTCCTCACGTCCATGGGAGTTCTGCTGAATCTCAACAAGTCGCAGTTACAGCCCTCCCAAAAGCTTCTGTTCATAGGAACTCTTCTGGACACCACCTATGCAAAGGCTTTTCTTCCAGAGGACAGAAGGAGCGATATCTTACAGATGGCCCAATACGTCGGAGAACACAGCTCGGTTCGAGCTATCTCGATGCAGCGGATGCTGGGCCTCATGGCATCCTCGGTGTTCACTGTGCCCTTAGCTCGTCTCCACATGAGAACCTCTCAGTGGATGCTCAGTACTCAGTGGTCCCCAACCACTCACCCTCAGTCTTTTCTCATCAAGGTGATGGAACCTCTGAAGAGGTCGCTCGCCTGGTGGTCGCAGGAGTACAATCTTCTGAAAGGCTATCCCTTTGCCCATCTGGATCATCAGATCTCCATTACCATGGATGCGTCCCTGATGGGGATCTCCACACCCAAGGTATGTGGACTCAGGACGAGTCCCAACGTCACATAAACGTCCTGGAAATGAGAGCCGTCCTCTATGCAGTCTGAGCCTTGAAGGACATACTCTGTCACAAGAACATTCTCCTTCAAACGGGCAACAAAGCAGTGATGTACTACATCAAATAACAGGGCGGTGCAGACTCTTACCCATTATGCAGGGAAGCAGTGAGAGTGTGGGAGTGGTGCCTGGATCACAAGGCTCTGATTCAGGTGGTTTACCTGCCAGGAGTACAAAACGAGCTGGGAGACCGTCTCAGCAGAACGGAGACAGATCCTCATGAGTGACCTCTCGACTTAACCATCATTCAGTCACTCTTCAGACAGTGGGGAACTCCAGACCTGGACCTTTTTGTGTCCCCACTCAGCAAAGCGCCTCTTCTGCTCCAGAAATCCAGGACTTGGCATTTTTGTCAGGATGTGTTCAGGCTGTGGTGGACAAGACACTTTCTATGCCTTTCCTCCTCTTCTCCTAATTCAGAGGGTACTTCTCAAATTGAGTCTTGGGGGCAGAATGATTCTCATTGCCCCCTTCTGGCCTCGGCAGATATGGTTTCCGCTTCGAACAATCTATCGGAACCCCGAAGACACTTCCCTTCAGACCAGCCTTCTGACCCAGGGTCCCTTGGTCCATCCCAACCTGAGGTCGCTTCACCTTCGCTCCTGAAGAGATACAGGTGAATAGGTTCAATGTTTCTGGTAGAGTTTCAGATATTCTTTTGGCTGTGCGTAATCCGGCCACTAGAAAAACCTACACAGCAAAATGGAAGCGTTTCTCTGTCTGGTGTGCAAAATTCTCTTCGAACCCTTTTTCCTGCCCACTGAATAAAGTCTTGGGTATCTTGTAGACCTCAAATACAGGTCTGCAGTACTCCACAGTCAGAGTTCATATTTGTGCCATTTGGCATATCATGAGTCGGTACTTTCCATGTCACTGGCTCAGTTGCCTGTAGTTAAGAGGTTTCTTAGGGGTATTCTGCATACTAGACCTCCTATCAAGTCCAGTTGCAGCCTGGGACATTAACCTTGTGCTAGACATGCTCACTCGTAAACCTTCAGACCTCTAGCTACTTGCGACTTGAAGTTCCTCACTTGGAAAGACGACCTTCCTGGTGGCCATTACTTGACCATAAAGTTTCTGAAATACATGCACTGGTCACAGACCCCCCTGTACACTGTATTTCACAAGGACAAAGTAGTTTTAGGACTCATCCTAAGTTTCTCCCTAAGGTTGTCACAGGATTCCATCTAAACCAACCTTTAGTCCCCCTACCTGCTTGAACTTCCAGAATGAAGGAGCATACCCTTCATTCACTGGATGTTAAGAGAGCGTTGCGGTTCTATTTAGATAGAACAAAAGAACTTCCCAAGGCTCAGCAACTGTTTGTTTCCTTCAGCGAGACCCGGCTGGGTCAACCTGTCACTATCAGATGTATTTCAGTGTGGCTGGTGGCATGCCTTCACCACTGCTATACTATGGCACAGGTCAAACTGAAAGGCAGAGTGTACACTTACTCTACCAGAGCAGTCGCGGCATCTCTGGCAGAAATCCACAACGTGCCCATCGCAGATATTTGCAATGCGGCTACTTGGAGCTCCGTGCATACTTTCGTTAAGCACTGCGCCTTGGGTGTCCTTGCCAGACGACATCTGTCATTTGGCAGGACCATTCTTAATGGACTTCTGTCTTGAATATATGAGCTCTTTATCTCCTGCCGCCCGTCTGGATTATTTAGTTGGTACTCTCCCATTAGTGTGAATGAGTGGTGGAGACTGTACGTCCAGGAAGATATGGAAATTACATGACCTAAAGTAATTCTTGATTTTCTTGGACAAAGTCTCCACCACTTATTCACACCACACACCATCCCAAGAGCTCACTTTTCTGTTTTGGTCTTCCTCCTCGTGGCTGAGCTGTGAATTCTGTATTGTTGACCCTTCTTACGGGTCATTCGGACTGTCTTATGTCCGATTTTTAGGTTAACTCCTGCTAGGTTAGTTCGCTGCACCTCCTCGGAAAAAAGGTACTGAGGCGGTTGAACGGTCGACGCCTAGATAGTCATTACCACACAAGCTCGGGCTCGCGGTGCCGCTTCTTTGCGGCTCCATCTCAGGTGCCGACCCTCTTGAAAATGTTTGCTTCCTCTGGGTCCTTGCGCCTCCAGCGAACTCCCATTAGTGTGAATGAGTGGTGGAGACTTCATCCAAGAAGATCAAGAATTACGGTAGGTACGTAATTTCCATTTCTCACAAGTACCATCAGTGTCTCTGAGGGCCTCTGGTTCTTGCAGGTTGAGGTCTCAGGCCCAGAGTCCCTCTCTGTCTGTTAGTGGTGTCTCTGGTGGGCAGTTCCACCATTGTGCAGCTCTTGTGAAGCAGTGGCTACAGCATCTGGCTCATTTACCTCTGCCAGCAGCGCCGATCCCTGCTCGCTCGGTAATGGTGAAACTGAAGCCGCAGGCAGGAGTCCCTCAAGCCGGGTAGAGCATCTGGCTCCAGCAAGAACCCATGGACCCTTGCCAGTGACCATGCCACCATTCCTGTCCCACTGACCACACCCGCATTGTGTCACTGTGATGGGACCAACCACGGTACCATTGCCAGTCACTCTGCCAACTGGGTTGTCGTTCACAGGGTTGGCACTTCAGTCAGTGCTGGGTTTAGGCCTTTTGGGGCCTGTCCCAGCTCCACCACCAGCCCCAGCTCTGGATTCAGTTCTGGTTGCAGTAGCATTGGTGCTGGTCCCTCGTAAACTGGGACTGGTGTCATGGAGGGCTTACGATTCACTCAACTGTACGACACCCCGTCCCCGCCTCCAGAAGAGGAAGTGGAGGGGAACTAGTCTGACCCTGACATCATTATTTCTGAGGATGGCGATGAAGACTCTTTCTGTAGTCTTGAGACCCAAGGCCCTTCTTCTTTTCCACAGGAGAATATCACTTTCCAGGCCTTGCTCAGGAATATGCATTTTGCACTTGATTTTGAGCCTTCAGCCATTGTCCAAGGTAAAGATCTCCATCTGTAGTGGTTAAATGTTGCCACCATGCCTATCAGTTTCATTCCTCATAGTCCACCAGCATTTGAGACCTTGTCAGATGCAGTCTGGAATAGACATGCCTCTATTCCTTCTATCTGCAAGCAGATTTATAGGATATATGCTGCCCCTGAGGATAGTCCAGTGTATGTTTCTCAACTGATAACTGATGCCTTAGTTATTCTTGCTGAGAATGACAAAGTCATTCTTCCCCAGGAGGTTGCTATGCACTCTTAACAAGGAGTCGTGCAAGATTGACACTGGACAAGTGGGCTTACGCTGCAGCTACTCTTGACATATGGATTGTTGGCTACCAAGGGCATTTTTCCAAGCACAGGTATGCCCTTTGGAGCTTGCTAAAGTCTTTGGAAGAGTCCCAGCTAGACTCTGAAACTACTCAGATTTTGGAGACTGCTACTTATGGTATATAGTCTTAACAGTCATCAGCTCAAATCGTCTATGGATGCCTGTGATGCTGTCTCCTGTTATCAGAAGGCAATCCTGGTTATGTACTTCTGTTTTTTCTCAAGATGTCAAACAGATAGTGAATGTCTCCTTTGATTGCACTTACCTGTTTGGGCAGCAGTTAGAGAAGTTTTTTTAAAGTGTCTCAGAAAACTAGAATGACCATTAAGAATTCCAGACTAGCTTCCTCTAACCATCAGAGGGGGGAAAGGATGTACTTCCTTTCAGATCCGGCAGTCTTTTCATGGGAAAAGCAGGGGAGCCCAAAACAAATCTAAATCTCCCTAGCCTCTAAAGAAGGCACAGCCAAAGGCATAGACGCCGAAACCACCCAGTGCCACCCTCTGAAGTTCTGGCCATGGTCCTACCTCAGCTGCCCAAGGCAGACCTTTACCCCCCAGTAGCTGGGGCGCCTGACCCAGTTCTTCCGTCAGTGGGAGTCCATCACAATGGAAAAGTGGGTCCTCAGGATCATCTGCGAGGGAGACTCCCTGGACTTCACAAAAGTCCCTCTTGACTAACCATCCAGAAGGCAATCCTTGATCTTCCTGGACATGGTCGTCACTATTTATTCACACTGTTGGGTTCTCAGCCAGAGGGGCTAGGACCGTGTGGGAGCCAAAAATGTTCGGGGGGTGGTGCAGAGTGGTAAGCTGCATGTATGGGCAGCACTGCGAGGGCTGGCTTTGTGCTACATAGCCTGTCTTAGCAATGGTCCCCAACTGCCTCAGTTGCTTTTTTCCTGCCGTCAAGTGCACTTCATTGATGATATCACTTGCCTGGTTGGAGTCAGATCTTCATGTCTGTATGACAACAGCATTTAGTTCATTCAGTTTCTTTTATTTTGTGTTTATTTGTTTCCTAAGTTAAAAAGAAAAAAAAATGAAAACTGTAGAAGTTTTTGTCAGTTTTCTTCAGTCCTACCGAACAATGGTGTCGACCATGGATGTGGTGGTAACAGTAGGGCATCTTCTTTGAAAGACTGCTCTGACATCTGGGCTGAGTCAGGTCCGACACCCTCTCTTTTGGGGGGGGGGGCGCAGCCACGGACAGTTTGGTGGTCATGGGGAGGACAGTCCTCATGTAAACACAAACAGAAGCAGGCCTGATCCAGGTCGAGGACCCGGTGCTGCTCAACCTCTGGTTCTTCCTCTTCTCGTCAGAAGGAGAAGAAATTGTACCACTTGGTCATCCTCTGGTATGTTGGCCAAAGAGGCCTTCGTCCATGAGTAGGATGCCGTCACTGTCATTGTCGGGTTCTCCGACGGTTTTGGCTTGCGGTTGTTTGAGGTCTCTGGGCCCAGATACCATCTCTGTCCTCTAGCAGGGTTTCGGGGGGAGGGTGTAGTTCCTCTACTGGGCAGCTCTTATGGAGCAGTGGGTACAGTGTTTGGCTTGTTTGGCACCGCCAACGGATTCTTTCCCCTTGTCAGTGTCCTCGCCACCAATGCTGGTTCCACGTGCTGCTCCTCCTCACTCTGTCTCTTCACAGAGGGCAGCACTGGTACCATCTCCGGCCAGTTTTGTGCTGGCTGGACCTTCGTGGGGTTGGTTTGGGCCTGGTTTTGGAATCTGGCTTTCTAGGTCTGCTCCGTCGCTGCATCCAGGCCTCTCCCCAGCTTCTTCTGACTTGGGCACTCAGACGACGCCACCTCCGGTGCTGGTTCCTCTGGAGAGAGCTCAGTGTCATTCCCATTTCCGATGCCATTGTTGTCTGTCTATCCAACACCAAGGCCTAGGAGAGGCCTTACTAGGTCCACACCTCTTCCAGCTCCTTTGGAGGGGGATGAGTCTGACTCTGACCCTGACCTCATTCTTTCTCAGGACAGTTAAGATGACACTCCATACAGCCTGGAGGACAAATCTCCAGCCCCTACATTTGTTCCTCAGGAAGATCTTTCCTTTCAAACCTTACTGAGGAATATGCAGACTACCTTGGCTCTTGACACTTCATCCCCCGACCCAGGTAAACGACTGCATCTGGAGTGGCTCCATGTCCCCGACATACCTGTTAGCCTAACACCTCCAGTTTCTCCAGCCTTTGAAACCCTTTTGGAGGCGGTGTGGGCTAGGCTGGCCAATATTCCTTCCATCTGGGGAAAGCAGCGCAATACTTGACCCAGTGGGCATACAATCAACTTGGTTCACAACCCCCTGCCGACTCAACTGAGACGCTGGTATTTTTTCTTACCTTGCTGGGTCTTTACACAGATCCTTGTTAGCATGGGTGCATGTGGTGACACTCTAAGCAACTTATCAGTCATGCCAGAATTATCAGTACTGTTCCACCATTCACACTCAAAATGAGAAAATGTCTCATGCAGGTTTAAAGAAAAATAGTTTACTGAAATTAAAAATAAATAAATATAGTATATAAAACAGAGATATATATATACATTAATGATTACAGTCAGAAGAGAAATGGACAATTACAAAACAAAGCGCTTCGTAACTGAATTAACTAGTTCTAACTCAGTTTTAGTTGGCAAAGGTTCACACTTGAATTACCAGTCTTGGCAGAAGTGGTCTCTCTTGAGTCCAGGAGCAGTGTCCTTTACAAGTCCAGAGCAAAAAGTGTCAGTCCTTTCAGCAGGCTTCACCAATATCAGAGGCTAAAATGTCTCTCCCATCCTGTGATGTCACAGCTCTGGGCTGCTAGTGAGTGGTTACACGCAGTTCTGCATACTTAATTTGTAACATGACAAGTGTATAGCCAAATATTGCAGATTAAGATAGCAATATTTTAATTATAACAACAGGCTGTCTTCATCAGAGTATGGTTTCTGGCAGGTTACAGTACCCCTTTGATCTTTCAGAGAAACATCCTGGAAACACGTCTCATAGCTGAGTGAATTTTCACAGGTATTTATCAGAAACTGCTTCCTTCTTGATACGCCGTAAAAGGCGGTGTTTTATGACAAGCTGCCTGGGTTCAAAGTAGTGGTTGGTTTATGACCTTGGTTTTATTATAGTCCCAGGAAGTCAGCTTTTACAAGCTAGCTGTGACAGCAAGCAAGGCCAGAACATTTTTTTTTCTTTTAAAAATCCAAGGTCCCATGATGCCTTGTGCTGACTGCCATGTTTCACAAACAGAAATCAAAACATATATATATATATATATATATATATATATATATAATACATACACATAGCTGGCAGATGGCGATTCCTGTTATACCCACCGTAGTTCTTGATCTTCTTGGAATGTCTTCACCGTTGATTCACATGCCTGCCCGCCATCCCCAGGACTTACTCTAGTCTGTTGGTCTTCACCCCTTGTTCTTGCTTTGGACTGTGAAAACACTGTGTTATTGGTTTGTTGACCCTTCTTACACGGGTCATCAGGGCTGTCTTATGTCTCTAAGGTTTAGTCCATCCTTATGTTTAGTGCATGAAGGCTTGCTAGGTTATGCTGAGAATGCCCTGTCATGCTCAGTTGTCTAGGAGGCTACTTCTGAATCTAAATGAAACTTGCTTGTATTGTATTTTAAGCATTTATGTGTTTAACTTGTGGCTCTCTGGTGAGAGAGGTGGGCTGGTGACTCCCACAAAGTTCCAGGAAGTGTTACTGAGTGGCATTGCCACAAACGAACAGGAGGAGTTGCGGGGCATTCTTGTGTCTGGTAGTACCAGCTCGTGCACCAAAGCACTTCTGCTTTTTGTTCCTTTGGAACGCTGCACAGACTGGGAGGTAAATTAAAGCTCCTTAAACATTTAAAACTGTATTTTTTATACATCTGTGCTGTTCTGGGCTAACGCCGTACCGGAAGCGTCTGTGGTGTCGCTTCTGATTGGCAGCTACTTCACGCAATGCTCCTGCGAGTGGGGCGAGCACACGGTTCTGTGCATGGAGTCGCGTGCTGAGACACATGCATCTCAGCGTGTGTCTGCAGTGGCCGCAGGGGTTACAGGGAGGTAAGTTAGTGACCCTCTAAGTGTGATCTGTAATACAAACTGTAACTCAATATCTGAAAACTTGCCAGTATAGGCTTTGTTTGTATTGGGAACCATCAAATTGGTAGATACAGCACAAAAAATGGCTAACAACTACTGTGACTCATGCCAAATGTATGTGGTGGGAGCACAAATTGAAAACGTTGTGTGAGATAAATGTCTATTAATTAAAGTACTGCAAAACAAAATGATGTGTTTACAGTCACAGAACACCATTAATTCTGACATATCTACACTTGAGTCACACAGCGATGAAATGGCATCCCTCTACCAGCCCAGCAGTACTAAAAGCTTAGCGTCAGATCCATCTACTACAGTGTTGCCCTCTGCAGCCAGTTTAGAGGAAGAAACGTGGTTTCAGGTTCCAGAAGGGAAAATAAAACGCAGAGGAGGCCAAGTGTTCCGTAGTGCCCCAGTCATACAAACAAGAAACAGGTTTGAGGCCTTACAACCTGATGTAGAACATGGTGATAGAGATACTTCTGATAGCCCCCATTCTTCTGACACTCAGTCTAGTATTAACAAAGCCCCCATCCAAATGCATAATAAGCCAGAACCTAACACCAGTAATCAGAAATTACCATCTCCTGAATTATTGGTTCCCTCCTCCACATCTGATCAGATTCACACTAATCATAATACCCCTGCCATACCGACACCAGCAACTAAACAGATATTCGTGTTGGGGGATTCCATTATCAAGCACATAGACAGAGTTGTGTGCAATCCGGATAAAGAAAATCGTACTTGTTCAGGTTTTAGGGGGGCAGGGATCCCCAATATCACTGCTATGGTGCCTAAGATTCTGAAACACACAGTTGAAAATAATTTGGTAATAATACATGCAGGAACAAATGATGTCAGTAAATGTCACTTAGACCAGATGAAACAAAATGTCATAGGCCTTAACAACTTACTGGTTGAAGCAGGATGTGACATATGCTTTTCTGAAATGCTACCAGTACCCACCAACCAAATCACTAGTTAAATAAAAGTATTTAATGAATGTCTAAGGAAATGGTTCCTCTCCCAGGGCATAAATTGTCTTACCCACTGGGAAAACTTTGCTGACGGACCATCCCTCTTCTGCTGGGATGGGCTCCATCTTAGTATACAAACAAATATTTAAACTAAAAAACAATGGGGAGACACAGGTATTCAAACAACATGAAGTCTTGCTATATTATAGACATTAGCAGTTTGATCCAGCTCTAGAACTGCCCCAGAGTGAAATGGTTAAAACCATTCCAAAATAGAATTTTGGCACAAGAGCAGCTCTATCTGTGTCATTTCAAACTTGAACTGTCAGATTCTTTACTCCGCCTCAGTGAACAGTCGCTCCGGAGATTTCTCCTTCTGCTCGGTTCATTTCTCGGTTTAAAAAGTGTTTTCTCGGTTGGATTTAACCGAGAATAGTTTTATTTTAACCACAAAACCGTTCGGTTCAAGCTCTATCTGTGGTAACCGTAAGTAAATGAAGGTTTTGTCTGTGTGGAACTTGTAAGTTATCGGTTCAGTTTTGAACCGATCAGTGGGTTTAAAACTCATTTAAAACTAAAAGTTACTATTTTAGAGTGCGGTTCCCGGTTCTTATCGGTTCTAAAAAAAACGGATTTATTACGTTTTTTTCCAATACCCGTGACACGGTTAGGAACCGATAAGGGTGTCTTGCCTGGCACTGCCGTTAAAAGGGCAAGTTTTTGGTTAGGCTGGCATTATGTCTGAGAAACCCAAAAGAAAACCGGCCCACTGGTTTCAACACTGTGATGTTTGTGGGGAAGTCTTTGCCAAGGCTGACCACACACACTATGTTTTATTGTCTGGGTTTGACCACCTCCAGTCAGACTGCCAGGTATGTAAGAATTTCCTGCAGCCACCCTGGAAAAAAGATTGGGCAGGCTCAGGGAACGAGAGGCCAAAAAGTCCGCTGACCCGGATGGCCAGCCCGGTTCGGTGCCAACCGAACCAGAGGGAGTGCCCTCTGACCAGGGCCAGACTTCCTCGGGCAAAAGAAAAGCTGGTTCTGAGGAACCAATTCCAGTAAAGAAAACAAGAAAATCAGCAGGTCTGGAGTCCAAAATTCCTTCTCCAACTGCTGCAGAGATAGCAAAAGCCATACAAATTGTCCAGTCACTGTCTCAGGGTCCGTCCGAACCACCACTATCTGGTAAAGGTCGGTTCGTCCGGTCCCAGTGGTTCAGGATTATGATATTGAGGAATTTTATGAACCAGAGGAGGGGAGGAGGATTATGAACAGTATGAATGTGGCTGGGAAGGTCTGGGTGTGCCCATTGAACCGGACATCTCCCCAGACAGACCTTTAGAATCTCCCCCTATGCTGTCTGAGTCCCCATCTCATTTTATGTTTTATAAAAAAGTTGCTGAAACCCTCCAGCTTCCTTTAGAAGAGGCTGTGGATGAGCAAGAGGAGCCTGATTTTGTAGAAATTATGGATATTCCAGAGTCTAGGAGATTGTCTATTCCTTTACATAAGTCTTTTAGGAAACAAACAATTAAAATTTTAAAAGCTCCTAATTCTGTGCCTCCTGCAGATAAAAGATGGACAGAAGGTATACATTGTCAGGCCCTGATACAGAATTCCTTTCTCAGCAATGCAGTCATGTTGAGTAGTTCAGGCTGCTGCCTGTGATAAAGCTAATATTCCCTTGGCTTCACATCCTCCTGACAAGGATTCCAGGAAGATTGATGCCATGGCAAAAAAACAGTATATGGCAGCCTCTCTGGGACTCAGGCAAGCAAATTATATGGCTTATGTAGCTAGGTATCAGAAATCTAGATGGGATACTGTTATGCAATTGGCAAGCAGGCCCATGGCCAGCTGGCTAGTGAACTAGAACAGGTGGCTGCTGATGGCATTGAAGCCTCTAAGGTTCAGTTTCATGCTGCTGTGGATGTTAATGATGTTTCCTCTAGGGTCATGGCCACATCTGCAGCTTTCGTAGGTTGGCCTGGCTAAGGTGTACTAGTTTGTCACAGGATACCCAGACTAAGGCTATGGATTTTCCTGTAGTGGGAAATTCTCTGTTTGGAGAGCAGACAGAGAACTACATGAAAGATGGATGAATATAGGACTACTTACAAGAGTGCCCAGGCTAAGGAGTGGCAAGCCACTCCTCAAAGGCATGCCCCCAGAGGTAGGGGTAGGCCTTTTCACAGGCCTTTCTACCAGACTCAGGCCTCCTCTGCCGATGCTCAGAGGGGCTTCAGAGGCAGGGGCAGACGAGGGGTGGGCAGACCTGCTCCCACCCCCCAGCCTAAAGCTCCTGCGAAACAGGCACCCTGATGGGGTGCCCAGGGCCGATTCTCCTGTACCAGTGGGGGCAGGCTGGCTTACTTCAGTCAGAATTGGGCTTCTTTAACCTCAGACAAGTGGGTTCTGGAAGTAGTAAGCCAGGGGTCTGGTTCTCCAGCTTCAGAAAGTTTCCCAAGTTGAGAAGCAGACTTTTCTACCAAGTGCTTCAGAGACCGCTCTGAGAACAGAGGTCTCATCCCTGTTAGCTCTCAGAGCAGTAGAAAGGGTTCCTCCCCTCTATCAGGGCAGGGGTCTGTATTCCAGATACTTCCCTACGCCAAAAAAGACAGGAGAGTGTCGGCCCATTTTAGATCTCAGATAT
This sequence comes from Neoceratodus forsteri, assembly GCA_016271365.2. Taxonomy (NCBI): domain Eukaryota; kingdom Metazoa; phylum Chordata; order Ceratodontiformes; family Ceratodontidae; genus Neoceratodus; species Neoceratodus forsteri. The sequence goes on from CM028134.1 coordinate 1,021,111,385, forward strand.
CTGAACAAGCATCTTTTGAAACCAAAGTTCAAAATGGTAACTCTGGCAATGATTTTACCTTCCCTAAGGCCAGGGGACTGGCTAGCCTCCCTGGACCTCAAGGATGCCTATTTCCATGTCCTAATCAGAAGCTCCCATCGAAAGTACCTCAGATTCGAACTGCCCTCAGGTCATTACCAGTTCAGATAAATGCCCTTCGGCCTTACCTCTGCTCCAAGGGTATTCACAAAGTGTCTAGCAGTGGCAGTGGCCCACTTAAGGAGGCAGAGGATTGCTGTTTTCCCTATCTAGGCGCCCCGGCTTATTGTAGGCCAGTCCCAGAACAGGTAAAATCTCACCTGCAGATCACCCAGCAGCTTCTCATCCCTGGGTTTCTGCTAAACCTACAAAGTGGTTCTGGAACCAGTCCAGGTACTCACCTTTATAGGGGCAGAACTGGACACAAAGCTAATCAGAGCTTTTCTTCCCCCAGAAAGGGTAAGGAATTTAGTGGCCCTGGCCTCTTCCTTCACTCTGCAGGTCTCTCAACCAGCAAGACACTTTCTGCAGCTCCTGGGGCACATGGCTGCATCCACAGCTGTTGTGCAGGGAGCCAGATTTCAGATGAGAGACATTCAGTTTCACTTGAGAACCTTTTGGTCTCAGAGAAGAGACCCTCTTTCCAAGTTGGTCCCAGTGACTCGAACCATGATCCTAGCTCTCCAGTGGTGGCAGGATCAGAGCAATTAAGCGGGGTCCCTTCATTTTCCCCTTCTCACGACTTGACTCTCACTACAGATGCTTCCCTTCTGGGTTGGAGCCCACATGAGCGACCTTTCCACTCAGGAGTTTGGTCCCCAGGAATCTCTGCTCCACATCAGTTTGCTGGAACTCAGAGCTGTCTTTTTAGCTCTTCAAGCTTTTTCTGCATCTGTCCACGACAAGGTGATACAAGTCAGAACAGACAACACCACAACAATGTGGTACATCAACAAACAGGGGCACTCGGTCTTCGGCCTTGTGCACCGAGGCAATGAAGTTGTGGTCTCTGGCCTATTCCCTGAACACTTCCCTCATAGCAGTTCATCTTCCAGGGAAGGACAGTGTCCTAGCGGATGCCCTCAGCAGGATTTCCCAGGGCCATCACAAATGGTCCCTGGATCCTCAAGTGCTGGGGATAGTTTTTGCCAGGTGGGGCATCCCTCAGATAGATCTTTTTGCAGCCCCAGGCAATCACAAACTTCCTCTGTTCTGTTGCAGGCCTCCAGTGCTGGGCTCAGTTCCCCTGGATGCCCTTCTTCTGGATTGGGAGGGAAAGTTCCTCTATGCTTTCCCCCCCTTTCCTCTCCTATTCAAAGTACTAGTCAAAATCAGATCTCAGCCTTGCAGGGTGATTCTGATTGCCCCTGATTGGGCCAGGCAGCCCTGGTACCCACTCCTTCTGTCTCTGACGGTCCATCTTCCCTGTGCCTCCCAGGAATCACAATCTGTTGACTTGTGCCCAGGGAAGGGTTTGGTATCCGGACCTCAAATCCCTCAACCTCAAGGCCTGGCTCTTGAGGAGTTAGAGTTTGCTGATTTACACCTCTCTCAGGGTGTTCTTGAGATCCTAAAGGCTTCCAGAAAGCCTTCCACTAGGGCTACTTATAGTTCTAAATGGGAAAGGTTTTCCATTTGGTGTGCTGGGAAAAATATTTCCCCAGAATCTGCTGAATTGCCCATTTTGTTAAATTACATGGTACATCTTAATTCCTTGGGTCTCAGACCAGCTACCCTGAGAGTTCATTTGGCAGCTGTGTCTGCTTTTGTGTCACAGGAAAGTCATCCCTCTTTCCTCTCATCCTGTGTTTTCCAAGTTTTTAAAGGATTACTCCATACTAATCCTCCCTTTAGGGAACCGGCCCTGCTTGGGACCTTAATGTTTGCATTGCCCAGTTAATGCAGCCCCTTTTGAACCTCTGTCTTCTGCAGAGCTTAAGTACCTAACTTGGAAAACTGTTTTTCTAGTGGCTATCACTTCTGCCAGACGCATAAGTGAATTGCAAGCCTTGTCAGTGGAGACTGACTTATTTCTTTCCACAGGATAAGGTAGTCCTTAGGACTAATAGGAAGTTTTGCCTAAGGTGGTTTCAGATTTCCATCTTAATCAATCTATCTCCTTCCAGTATTTTCACTGATCACTCCTCTTGGTGAGAGGAGGTTGCACAGCCTGGATGTTAAAGAGCTTTTAGTTATTATATAGAGCGTGCCAAGGTCACAAGTTGAATCCCTCCAACTTTTCCTTACCTGTGGTGAAGTTGGGAAAGGCAAACCTGCCACTAAGAGATCAATAGCCAGGTGGATTGTCTCTTGTATCCAATTTTGTTATCAGAAAGTGGGCAGAGCCCCCAGTTTGAGGGCTCATTCTACCAGGGGTACAGCTGTGTCTAGCTGCTGCCAGAGATATCCGTTTATTAGAGATTTGCCAGGCTGCTACTTGGAAAACGGTACACACTTTTACCAAGCATTACTCCCTGGATGTCCAGGCCAGGAGAGATGCTCGGTTTGGCACAGCTGTTCTTTAGAGCCTGTTCCTAAGTAGGTTCTGCCCCCCTCCATGGAGGTACTGCTGTGTATTCTGCTAATGTCTATAATATAGCAAGACTTCATGTTGTTTGAAGAAAAATTACTCACCTTAGTAATGTTGTTTCTTCTAATGGAGTCTTGCTATATTATAGAACCTCCCAACCTGCCCCTCTCAGAACCTCTACTTGGTGGGGTGCAGACATCAGTGTGGGCACTACTTATGTCCTGTTAGCATTTTGTCCCCTTTGGGACTTTGGGGTGTGTATGTATACGCATGTGTGTGTTTTATTATACTTATGTTCCATTTCATATTATTAGAATGTGTTAGTATTTCTGGTCCCTGACTTGAGTCTTGGGTGTTGGGACCATCAATGGTTGTTATTATTTAGGTAGCCATTTGGCTAGTGTAGGTTACAGCTTCCACACAGACCTTAGTGAGTTTGGCTCGTAAAGATCTGGCAGTTCAAGTTTGAAATGACACAGATAGAGCTGCTCTCATGCCAAAATTCTATTTTGGAATGGTTTTAACCATTTCACTCCGGGGCAGTTCTAGAGCTGGATCAAACTGCTAATGTCTATAATATAGCAAGACTCCATTAGAAAAAACAACATTACTAAGGTGAGTAATTTTTTCTTACCTAGGTCTCTAGAAAACAGGGCATCTTCCACCAGCTCCTACAGAATTTTTTCTTTAAATGCTAGGTCATTAAATATGCTCAAATTATCTGAACTAAAAGCTAGAATCCACTTGTTCAACATTGACATCATTGCAGTTTCAGAAACCTGGTGGGATTCAGACTCAACATGGAGTAAGGAAATAACAGGCTTTAAACTCTAACATAAGGGCAGGATAAAAAAAAAAAAGGGGGAGGAGTTTGTCTTTGCATTAAAGACGTCATAGGATCCTATGAATACCCATACAAATCCTTTACTGAAAGCATATGGATTGCCATACAAATTCAGAGGCACCCACAGATTCATATAGGCTCGTGCTGTCGCCCACCATCTGCCGATGCTGAGTACACAAAAGGTTTATTAGATGATATTGCCCATATAGCTGAAAAGGGCAATGCTTTGATTTTGGGTGATCTTAACATGCCCACAATAAACTGGTTCTCCAACACTGGCACAACCACTGCCGGAAAAAAACTTTATCTTAACACTACAGCGCATAACTTCCTTTTTAGCAGGGGCTGTGACGTCACTTCCTCAAAACATAGAAACATAGAAACATAGAAGTTGACGGCAGATAAGGACCTCAAGGCCCATCCAGTCTGCCCATTTCTTTTTCTACCTTATAAATGTGCCATCGGCCTTTGCTATGTCAGTGACCTATCTATTCATAGTCATTTGTATTGCTCCCTTATGCCTATCCCATGCCTGTTTGAAGCCCTGCACTGTATTCATAGCCACTACTTCTTGTGGTAAGCCATTCCATGCATCTACCACCCTTTCTGTGAAAAGAATTTCCTCACATTCCCCTTAATCGGCCTCCCTCTAATCTCATGCTGTGTCCTCTTGTCCTGCTATTTTCTTATATTTAAACATGTTAGACTCTTTCACCTTGTTTATGCCCTTAAGGTGTTTAAATGTCTCGATCATATCACCTCTCTCCTCCTTTGCTCAAGGGTATACATATTGAGCTCCGTTAATCTGTCCTCATATGTCTTCTGATGCAGTCCCTGCACCATTTTGGTTGCCCTTCTCTGGACTGCCTCAATTTGGTTAATGTCCTTGTGAAGGTGTGGCCTCCAATACTGCCGCAGTACTCAGATGAAGGCCTAACCAATGTCTTGTACAGAGGGATTATTACCTCCCTCTTACGACTTGTGATACCCTACTAATACACCTAACACCCCTAGCCTTACCTACTGCTTTAGAGGTCTGCTTGGATGATTTCAGGTCATCAGTGATGATGATGCCCAAGTCTCTTTCTTCCTTTGTGACTGCTAGCAACTCCTCCAGCCTATAAGTGGCTTCAGGGTTTCTCTTCCCTATGTGCATGATTTTGCACTTCTTTGCATTAAATCCAGTTGCCACTCTTCTGACCATTCTGCTAGTTTATCCAGATCTCTTCTCATTCTGCCCACCCCATCTGGATCATCTACTCTGTTGCAGATCTTGGTGTCATCTGCAAACAGACAAGCCTTACCCTCTAGTCCATCTGCTAGGTCACTAATGAAGATGTTGAATAGGACTGGCCCCAGGACTGATCCTAGGTACCCACTTGTGACTTGCATCTCTTCTGACTGTATACCATTTACCACCACTCTCTGTTTCTGCCTGATCCAACCAGTTTGCCACCCAGTTGACCAACTTCTGACCCACCGAGCCTACCTAGCTTATTTATCAATCTTCTATGTGGAACAGTGTCAAAAGCTTTGCTGAAGTCAAGGTAGGCGACATCAACTGCTCCCCTTGGTCCACCACTCTGGTTACCCAGTCAAAGAAATCTATGAGATTAGTTTGACAGGACCTTCCTTTGTAAACCCATGCTGTCTTGGATCCTGTGCCTATGGATTCCAGGTGTTGCACTATCCTTTCCTTAAGGAGTGCTTCCATAATCTTGCCCACTACTGAGGTAAGACTGGCCGGTCTGTAGTTCCCGCCTCCTCCCTGCTACCACTCTTGTGGAGTGGGATCACATGAGCCCTTCTCCAGTCTTCTGGGACCTCTCCTGTGCTCAGAGACTCACTAAACAATTCTGCTAATGGCTCTGCTAGTTCCTCCTTTAGCTCTTAAGTACCCTGGGATGTATGCCATCAGGTCCCATTGCCTTATCCACCTGAGCTTAGCGCTCTTGTGGACCCTTTCTTTTGTGAAGGGAGTAGTGCTCACCTCCCTCCCCTGTGTCCATGATGCTGAGCTGTGGGCCCTGCCCTACCTTCTCTTCAGTGAATACTGAGCAAAAGTATCTATTTAGGATAGATGCCTTTACAGGGTCCTCCTCCTCACATGCTCCCTTTTCTCCATTAAGCTTAATACCCCTCTGGACTTTCTCCTTTCACTAATGTATCTATAGAAAGTCTTGTCACCTTCTTTTACTGTTTGTGCTAGTGTTTCCTCAGTTTGGGACTTTGCCTGCCTTACTGCCTTACCTGCTTCCCTTAGGGCAGTTTGGTATGCCCCTCTTCATCCGCTGTGTTCCCTTATATTTTCTGAAGGCCAGCCTTTTGGCTCTGACCTTTTCTGCTACTGCATTTGAGAACAAAGTGGTTTCCTTCTTTTTGCACTTCCTTTTCTGTCTAACACAATGGGATGTTGCTTCATGTATTGTATCCTAATGCTTGCCCACTTTGCCTGTACCTCCTCACCTGTGTTTCTTTTTGCCAGGGCTAGCTTAACTCTGTTGGCCATCTTATCAAAGTCAGCTCCTCTGAAGTCCCATATTTTGCCTTGGAATGGGATGATTTAGATGTAGTAGCCAAATTGAACCATACCATGTGATGGTCACTGGCCCCAGGTGACCTTCTACCTGGAGATCTGTGATCCCTTCTTTGTTAGTCAGTACTAGATCTAGGATAGCCCTGTCTCTTGTGGGTTGCTGTACCAGTTGTTTGAGGCCCTCCCTGCAGGAATCCACTATGAGTCTAGTTCTGGCAGATGTTCCTGCTGGTATTGACCAATCTGTATCTGGCATGTTGAAGTCTCCCATTATCAGAACCTCCCCTTTAGCTGTCATGTTTTGTATATCTTCTAACAGTAATGTGTCTATGTCCTCCCTCTGGTCTGGGGGCCTGTAGACAACCCCAGTTCTTATGGCTGTCCCATTTCCTGTTTCCAGGGTGACCCACAGTTCTTCTGGCTCCTTATGTGTATTCTGAATTTCTGTAGCTTTGATATTTTCATTAACATACAGGGCCACTCCCCCCCCTTTTGCACCTCGGTCTCTTCTGAACAATACATAGCCAGGTACTGAAGTCTCCCAAGTGTGGTTACTGGTAAACCACGTCTCACTAATTGCTACTATGTCCAGTTTAGCCTCTGACATTGTGCCTGCAGGTCTGGGATCTTATTTCCCAGGCTGTGAGCATTGTGTACATGATTTTCCATTGGCCAGATTTTGGTGTGTTGGTTGTTGGGTGAGGTTTGGCATTACCCTGTGCATCGTATGGAGACAAACCTTTTTCTTACCTGGTGATGCAAATGAACGGCAAACACACTGAATTCCAGTTTGACCACTAGCTGAGGGGGGAGGGGTGTTCTTCCCATTCAGCGTATGGGGTGCTGCACCCCTCTCCCCATTTGCTAGTTTAAATATTCTGCAAAGACGTCAAACTTCTGCCCCAATACACTGACTCCCTCTTTAGTCAGATGCAGTCCATCAAATTTAAAGAACTTTCGCTTCCAGAACTGTTGCCAGTTCCCTACAAATCTGTGTCCTTTTTCCTGGCACCAGTCCTTGAGCCATGTGTTTAGCTCCCCTATCTCCCCTTCTCTGACCTTCCGTCCATCTGCTCCCTTCTCCCAGACTGGCAGGATCTCAGAGAAGGAGATGCCGGACGAAATAGATGATAGTTTGTCACCCAGCCTAGTCAGGTGTTCCTTGGTCTCCACAACTGACCGGCTGGCGAGATCATTAGTCCCTATGTGTACTAGGACATCAATGTTTTCTCCTGCTTTGTGAACAATTTTAGCAATGCTGCTAACAACATACATCTGTTCATATCCTTAAAGGCACAGCACACTGAATAGGGGGTAGAGACACTCACAAGCTTGCACACACTAAAACAAGAACAAAAAAACAAAAAGGCATCTGTAACTGGAAGGGACACAGACATGTGGGGTGTGGTGCAATGCACTGGCTGTGGAGCAGCAGTCTTCTGGGAGACACTCTAGAAACTGCGTTTGCTGCCCTATTTGCAGGCATCTCTCTGGTCTGAGGGAGGAAATTGTTCGTCTCCATGCTGACCTGGTAAGGATTCGGGAAACCTGCTCCCCAACCCAGGGACCACCCAGGGCACCGCCACTATCTCAGAGGTTGCCAAGAAAGAGGAGTGGTTGGACCATGGTGGGCTCAGGGAGGGTGAGGGTGGTGCCTGTCCACAATTCATTCGCCACTCTGGCAAAGCATGGTTCCTCTATGGAGGCACCTGCAGTGGAGACCGAGGAGGAGGAGGATGCTGGGAACCTCCACAATGGAGACCCACAGGAGGGTGGCCCAGGACCCCACAGTGGAAAGATTCAGCTCCTGGTGGGGGACTCAGTTGTTACTGGGGGTAGAACTGGGGGAAGGAGGGTAAAGGGAGGTAAGGTGCCTGCCCGGCGCCAAGGCTTGGAGGGACAGGAAATGAATTCTCTATATCATGGGAGCAGCGGCAAGGGGGAAGGAGCTGAATGTCATTATCCACCTAGGTACGAATGTCCTGGCTGAGAATGGGATCAGAGCAGTGCAACAGGAGTTTGTGGAGTTTGGGAGGGGTCTTAGACAAGTAGCACACACGGTATCTTTCTCGGAAGTGCTACCTGTCTATGGCATGGATGAGGCTAGGGCACTCCGCACCATGGGATTCAATGACTGGTTGAAAAGCTGGTGCAGAGCTCAGGGATTTGGCTTCATTGTGGACTGGGGCTCCACCTGGAGGGATGCAGGCCTATACAGGCGCGATGGTCTGCATCTATACTAGAGGGGAACTAGGATCCTAGGTGATAGGTTTAAATGCTTCAGTAGCAAGCATTTAAACTAGCCAAGGGGGGAGGCACTGAAGAGGAGAAGGGAAATCCTAGCCCCCCCCCCCTTAAAAAATAATCAGGGTAATTAGTGAGGTAAACACCAACATAGAGCAGTCGACAGGGAGAAGGGCAGGGTAAATGGAGAAAGACAAAGGCAGTAGGGACAGGGATGGGGCAAAAAGAAATAAAGCCATAAAAATGGAGGGTAATGAGTACCAATGCCCGTAGTCTAGGTAAAAAGCTTCCTGAAATGGTGGCCTTGATGGACGAGGGATGCCTGGATATTGTGGCAGTCACAGAAACATGGTACACAGAGAACCATGACTGGGATGTCAACATACCAGGGTACACAATCTACAGGAGGGACAGGGAGGGAAGAAGAGGAGGAGGAGTAGCTCTCTATCTAAGGGAAGGGATAAAAGCAACAGAACTAAAGGGTAAACAGGGAGGAGAGGCGGCGCAGTGGGTCACCCTGGAGACTGGAAATGGCTCCACAGTCCGCATAGGGGTTGTATACAGACCTCCGTCTCAGGGGGAGGAAATGGACAAAGAAATGATACAAGGCATCCTTGGGATGGCAGAAAAAGGGAAGATCTTATCTGTGTCAGTCTTCACCATTCATCACAGATGGGTACTGGCGGAGGTCAGGACCCAGGAACTCTTTTTTTTTTTTTTTTTAAAGGATAGGTGGAGCCGCGCAGCCTCGGCGCCGCCCTCGAAGCCGGCGTATTCGTGGCGCTCGAGATTAGCCGTTAGGCTGTGTCAAACTCCATGCCTACCGGTTCTTCGTTTCCCACGTCCGGGAGTCGCTTTCGTGGGAAGCCTGAAGGCGTTTTCCTAAATTTTCAAGGCCTCGAAGCCTCGTCTGTAGTCTCCCTCGGCGTCGCGGTAAGATCTTTCCTTATTTTACTGTTTAAGCGGCGTCGAGTCTGTTTTGTGTTTTTTTTTCTCCGTGGGTCATGCTAGCCATGATCGGAGGGCAGAAATCCGAGGAAGGCGGGCGGCCCCTATGCGGGTGAGCAGCGCACTCATCAGGCCAAGCCGCGTTCTCTCAGCCCTTCCTCGGGTCCCCTCCGGTTCTACGGACGAGGAGGAGGGGAGCCTCGGTCTCTTCTAGCCTAGCCATGGCGAGGCTCCTTCCGGCGCAGGAGGCCCGTCCGCTTCCTCCCGGGAGGCGGGCGGGGAGATGCCGCTCTGGCAGTCACCCGCCGGTGAGAGCTCCCGGTGTCGCTCCAGCGATCCGCTGGGCGGGTCGGCGCCGTTGTTCGGAGCCCGGCGCCACTCAGCGATGCCGCGGGAGGCCTGTCGGCCAGCGCCACCAACTGTACGGGCGCCTGGGGCTTGTAGGCGCCGTTCGCAGTGCCGACCCTGCCGCGGCGCCATGAAACCCGCCGGCGCCGCCCGCCGCTATGTCTGCGCCTCGGCGCGAGGTTGAGCATGGGCGCCGTGAAACTGGTATGCGATCCGTCGGCGCCATGCGTGCGCCGTTGGGACTCTCGGTGCGCCGGCACCAAAGCGATCTCCCCGGCGCTAATGTCGGCGCCGATGGTTGGAGCAGAGTCGCCGGGTCGTCAATGCCTTGGTCCCTCGGTGCTGCTTCGCGGCGTCGGCGGCCTAGCGACGTCGTCGGCTCCGAGGCTGGAGTTTCTGCCGGCGCCGTCTGTGTCCCAGGTGCCTTCCCTGGCACCGGTGGACCTGATGGTGCCGCAGCTAGCCCTGGCCTAGAACTTCTGGCCCGAGCTGCCCTGCCACCTTCTGCTGGCACCGCTCGCGGTGCTGTGGACCGGGCGGGGATCGCTTTGGCTCCTGGGCCCCTCGGGAAGGTGTCCCTTCCTCGACCCCCTACTATTTGGCTTAGGGCCTCAGACTCTTCCTCTTCGGAGTCGGAGTCCAGCTCGGAGTCGAGTGGGCAGTCACACCCTTCAGGGTTGTCTGCAAGGGAGGACAAGATGGTAGTTTCCTCTTCGGGTCTCAGCCAGCCCCCCTCCGAGATGAGTCGGGTTCCCTCTAAGGCTAGGGTCAGTGGTACTGACCAGCAGGCTGTGGTGTGTGCCACCATCGCCTTGCAGCCTGGCATTGGGGGGTTCCTTGACCCATCTGCGGTGGTACCCCCTACTGTGGCGTCTCGGTGGCCCAACTTTGGGGCCTGATCGAGGAGAGCCACGGGAGAGGAGTGCTACTTCCGGGATTGCCTTGAGGGGCACCCTGGGTAGTGAGCTGCCTAGGCTGGCCGCCGAGGGCTAGGACCCTTCCGGACTCAAGGGTCGAGGGTGTGGGTTGTTGGCCGACCCTTCTCTGGGACCCACCGGGCCCTGGAGGGAGCCGGAGTGCGGACTTCAGCCCTTCCCCTTCAGGTTCCTTGAGAGGGTCCCATTCTTTCGAGGCAGGGGACCGTCCTTCTGGAGCTTCACGGCCTCGGTCGCCTCACTTGGGGGATTCTTTTGGGCGCAGTCTAGGCATTACAGAAGCGGTTGTGCAGCTGTCGACTGCAGAGTCTTCCAGGACTCCCCACGCGGGAGTCCGTGGTCCGCTCCTTAGCCCTGGCAGAGGTCAGCCGACTTCTTCTCTCGGCTCTGTCCACTCCCCTCTGGTGCCTTCTCCTGCGTTCCCAGGTATCCTTGGTCCTAGCGGGCCTCTCACCTGGGAACAGTTCAGAGCGGTGGCTGCTCGATTCCCTGCCTACGTTAGGGCCTTGGACAGCCAGGTTTTTCAACCTCCCCCCGAGCAGCCATCCTCTGAGCCTATGGTGACCTCCAGCTCCTCATCCCCCTCTTCTGGGGGAGAGGAACCTTCTGTCCACATCTCTCTTGCTGCTGATCTCTCTTGAGTATCAACGTTTCCTCGTGAGGATGATGGAGGACCTTCACCTTCCCCCCCTTTCTGTTAGCAATCCGGAGCATGCGGCGCATGCCTTTCTAGGCGATTCTGGGACAGCCACCCTCGTGGTGCCCTTTGGCCGCTCCTTTGGGGCGTCCGTGCTTTTCTGGCAGAGGCCCTTCTCGGGTCCCTGCCCCTAGGGACCTCTGCCAGAGGTATTGCGCTCCCGGGTCTCCGGGCCTTGCCTCATCCGCGGTCCAGATTGACACCTGGACACTCCTGGCAGACTTGGCCTCCGCCGTGACGGCCCCCAGATCAGGACTCCTCGGTTTTGATTTCTGGGGAGGAGGACTTTCTACTCGGCACGGCTGCTTCTCTCCATTTCTGCGCATCAGGCCCACTACGCTGCCTATAACAGGTACTTGTGGTCAGCGCTAGGTCAGTTCCTAGCCGCTCTGCCTGACTCGGGGCAAACCAGGCAAGCCATTGCTCTCTCTGCACGTGGCCTGGAGCTAGCAAGGCACCAAGCAAGGGCATCTTACGACGCCAATGAGGTAGCTACCAGGGTCGTAGGGACAGCGATCTGCACCAGAAGATCGTCATGGCTTCACTTCTCCCGGTTGTCACCCTTGGCCCGGTGTAGGGTGATTTGCTCCGCTCACCAGGGAACCCATCTCTTTTCCCGTAGGGCGAGACGACGTTTGTCGGGGCAAATTCCTTCCCCCTTCGGGGGAACCCCGTCTCGCTCTCCCCACTCTCTGGCCTCCTCAGGCCCAGAAGGTTCCCACCCTTAGTGTGTCACCCACTGAGGGCTAAGGGACACTGTCCCTTAGGGTGCAATTAATCAACCCCTTTGGGGGCTTGGTACTCACCCATCTGTGATGAATGGTGAAGACTGACACAGATAAGATATTCAAATTCATGCTTACTGTAATTAGATCTTTCTGTATCTTCACCATTCATCACAGTCCTCCACCATCCCCTTGGGGCTCCAGTCTCTGGATCCTCCTCCCTCTGTGCCTGACCCTCTTCTGAGCGGGGTAAAGTTGGGACACACAGGGGGGTCAGTTTTTGCCCTAAAGGGTACATTTTGTCTGGCACTCCTTCTCTACTCACATTTTCATCCTTATAGGGTGGGAGTTGCTGTTGCCCTATTTCTCCCTCAAAAAAAAAAGGAGGGTCTCCTCCTTCTTTCACCAAAACATCTTTCGAGAGGGAGTACTAGGTCCTTGTTTCCTGTCCTTCTCCAGTACAGCCGACTCTGCTTTCAGGGGTATTGCCAGTTATTCTGTGCCTTGAATTCTGGCAAGAGAGCTTTGCTACTCCTTGCAGTTCCTATAATATCTGGTGACGGACAAGGGTCCTGGATCCTGTTACCTCACTCTCTCTCTAATTCTCCCCCCTTCCCTCCCTTCTTCAGCTTCCAGAGATTGGGGCCCTACCCAATCCCCATAGTCTTACTTCTTCTATACTGTCCTCTCAGTCGTTATTTCTCCTTTAGTTCAGTTTTCTCTTCCTTTTCTGTCCCTTGGACTTTCTTGTCCCACCCTCCATCCCTTCTTCTACCTCTCGGTGACTCAGAACTGGTAGGCAGAGTCGGCGCGCCCCTAACGGCTAATCTCGGCGCCCACGTGTCATGCGGCCTCGAGGGCGCTGGGCTGCGCGTCGGCTCATCTATCCCTAAAAAAAAAAGGTCTCATGGTCCTGACCTCCGGCCAGTACCCATCTGTGATGAATGGTGAAGATACACAGAAAGATCATAATATATTGCTGATGGGGACCTGAAAATGCCAGATGTTGACTGGAGCACCTTTGCTGCAGCCACATCCAAGAGCAGGGCCATTCTTGATGCCCTACAGGGGGCATGACTCAGACAGCTAGTTTTGGAACCCACTCGGGAGAGAGCAGTCTTAGACCTGGTACTCTCAAATAGGGATGGAGAGAGGATCTCTGATCTTGAAGTGGGTAGCCATCTGGGAACAAGCGACCACCAAACAGTGTGGTTCACGATAAACTTAGCCGTAGTCAAGCCACACAAAAGTGAAGGTACTGGACTTCAAGAGGGCTGATTTTGACAAAATGGGAGAGTGCCTCAGAAAAGCACTAGCAAACAGGCAAGAAGGTGGGGTGGAGCAACAATGGGGAAACATCAAAACCGCCATCACAGAGGCAACAAGTCTTCGTGTGAAGCAAATAAATCCAAAATGAAAGAAAAAAACACTATGGTTCTCAAAAGAAGTGGCGGGGAAGGTAAGGGAAAAAAAGATAGCATTCAGGAAGTATAAGGAAACACAGAAGGAGCAGGACAGATAACTGTACCAGTTAAAGCAGAAGGAAGTAGGTAAGGCAGTCAGAATAGCAAAGGCCCAAACCGAGGAAAAGATAGCCAACTCGGTTAAGAAGGGGCATAAAACCATTTATAGATATTTTAGGGAGCAAAGAAAGACTTAAGGCAGGGATACTGAGGCTGAACAAAGAGGAAGGCGGTTGGGCAGAGAGCGACAGTGAAAAAGCAGGGATACTGAACGAATACTTCTGCTCAGTATTCACAATGGAAAAGCAGGGGGAAATACCTAATCCGGTCAATAGCAGCACTCTGGATAGGGGGGTTGATATTAGTCCTTTCACAGTAGAAAGGGTTCTAAAAGAACTCTTAAAACTGAAGGTGGATAAAGCAATGGGGCCTGATGGGATTCACCCCAGAATTTTAAAAGAACTAAGGGAAGAACTAGTAACACCACTGACTACCCTTTTCAATAAATCATGGGAGGATGGGGTGGTACCTGAGGACTGGAGGAGGGCGGATGTGATTCCCCTTCACAAAAGTGGGAGCAAGACAGAGACAGGAAACTACAGACCTGTCAGTTTGACCTCAGTGGTAGGAAAAATGATGGAATCACTTCTGAAGGAAAGAATTGTTGAGTACCTAGAGGCCAGTGGGGCACAGGATCCAAGGCAGCAGGGATTCACAGTGGGAAAGTCATGTCCGACAAATCCATTTGATTTCTTTGACTGGGTGACCAAAGCAGTAGACCGGGGGGGCTGTGGACATGGCCTAACTAGATTTTAGCAAGGCATTTGACACAGTCCCGCACAAAAGATTAATAAACAAATTAGCCAGCCTGGGAGTGGGTCCTAGGGTGGTAGCCTGGGTAAAACACTGGTTGGACAACAGGACACAGCGGGTAATAGTAAATGGAGCCCACAGTGAAGAAAGGAGGGTTACTAGTGGGGTACCGCAGGTTTCAGTACTGGGGCTGGTCCTTTTTAATGTCTTTATAAGTGACATTGCAGAGGGACTGGAAGGGAAAGTATGTCTCTTTGCAGATGACACAAAGATCTGCAACAGGGTTGATACACAAGGTGGGGTGGAAAGGATGAAAAGGGACTTGGCAAGGTTGGAGGAATGGTCAGATGTATGACAGCTTAGATTCAGTGCAAAGAAGTGCAAAGTAATGCACCTGGGAAACAAAAACCCAGGTGAAGAGTACACAATGGGGGTGAGATACTGACAACAACAAAAATGGAAAGGGACCTGGGGGTAGTCATATCAGATGACCTAAAGGTGGGCCAGCAATGTGAGAAGGCAGTAAGGAGGGCTGGGGGATACTGGGATGCACAGGGGGATGCATCACCAGTAGAAAACAGGAAGTTGTTGGCCCTCTGTACAGACAGTTGGTAAGACCACATCTGGAGTACTGTGTACTGTTCTGGAGACCCCATCCCTGCAAAGACATAGACAGGGTGGAGGCTGTCCAGAGGAGGGCAACCAAAATGATGCAGGGTCTGCATCAGAAGACATATGCAGAAAGACTAAAGGAACTAAAGATGTATAGCCTCGAGGAAAGAAGGGAGAGGGGGACATGATAGAAACTTTCAAATACCTCAAGGGAATCAACAAAGTCCAAGAGGGTAGCATCTTTCAGAAAAAGAGATGTGCAAAAACAAGGGGGCACAATTTGAAGATAGAGGGGGCACAGCTCAGAGGTAATGTGAGGAAGTATTTCTTCACAGAGAGGGTTGTGGATACATGAAACAGTCTTCCTGAGGAGGTCATAGAGTCAAAAACAGTGGGGGAATTCAAGGATGCATGGGACAGACATAAGGCAATTCTAGTAGGCTGTTGGTTAACTAGGATCTGCAGCTTATCCGTTAGGTAGGGAAATGGGCAGACTAGGTGGGCCAGGTAGCCCTTATCTGCTGTCAAATTCTGTGTTTCTATGTTACATGAAAATGAGCTAGAACAACTGGTCAGGGACCCCACTAGAGGAAACAATACACTGGACCTATTAATAACAAACATAGATGATAGAGTATCTAACCTTTCAAAAATAGATCCCCTAGGAAACAGCGATCATTGAGCTATCACCTTCAATCTGGATTATGAAGTTCAAAGACCCGTTAGCAATCTGAAAGTTTACAATTATGGAAAAGCCGACTTTAAACAAATCAAACACTGCCTCGAAAACACCTCATGGGACAGTCTGTTAATCCCCCTTGACAATGGAGGATGCATGGGACGTTGTTAAAAAACAGAATTTTAGAACTAGAGAAAATTTTCAGCCCTACACAGAAAAAAGTACAACAAGGGTAAAATGCCACCCTGGCTAAATAACTTGGTACTTAAACAGTTAAGAAATAAAAAAAAAAAAAAAAAAATGTTTCTCTAAAAAAGAGCACAGCTACAAACAAGGAGATATACTGGGTAAATATAGGGCTGCAGTTAGTAATTAAAAAAAATATATTCAAACTAGCAAAACGCAATATGGAATTTCGCATAGCCCATACCAGTGACAACCATAAAGCTCTATCTTCCTACCTAAACAGTAAAAAAAAAAAACTGTAATAGACAGATTGGGCCAATCACTGATGGTAGTGCTATAATTTCATAAGATAAAGAGACAGACATATTCAATAAATATTTTTCATCAGTATTCACTATGGGGGGAAATCCCAGTAAAAACATAATCCCAACTCCAACAGGAACTAATAACAATTACACTGTAACCATCTCTGATGCATTAAATTTACTAAAAACATTAAAGCAAAACTCAAGCAGTGGCCCAGACTCTGTTAACCCCAGATTTTTGATTGAAACAAGTAATGAAATAGCGGTTCCACTCACTATATTATTTAACAAATCATTACTTGAAAGATCTGTTCCAACTGATTGGTTAAGTGCTACAGTTATACCGATATTCAAAAAAGGATAATCGTACACTGGTTAATAACTATTGTCCAATCAGCCTCACATCCATTCCTTGCAAACTAATGGAAAAAGTTATAAAGGGCCTACTGGAGAGAGAAATGGAACAACTTGACATTAATGATAACTCCCAACATGGATTTAAGATAGGACATTCTTGTGCTACGAACCTAATTGCCTTTTATAACACTATTAACCTAGGATTGGATAATGATACACCCATAGATGTTGTGCTGTTAGACTACAGTAAGGCATTCGATAAGGTCAGCCACAATACACTTGTATCTAAACTTTTGCATCTTGTTTTTTTCCCTGACTTGGTTAGATGGATAGATTGTGGGTTGACAGGTAGAACCCAGTGCTTTAGGATAAATTGTGTACTTTCCAGTAGGATGGGCATTGCCTGTGGAATACTACAGGGTTCGGTATGGACCCTGTGCTGTTTAATATAATCATTTCAGATACGCAAATTTGCTCTGAGAAAACACTCTAAATTTGCAGATGATACCAAATTAGGAGATATTGTGGATTCTAAAAAAAAAAAAAAACAGGGCTGCACTTACTCATGACCTCGAATCACTAGAACAGTGGGCAGATACGAATAAGATGAATTTTAACATCAATAAGTGTTCAGTCCTCCATTTTGGCCATAATAATCACAAACAAACATAGGCTTAATAATAAGGTAATAACATCTACCTGTGAAAGGGACCTAGGAATATGGGTAAATGACCGGCTTTCATTCACCAGTCACTTTAGCCATACAGCTAACTCATTACTAGGAAGAATTAGACGCACGTTCATATCAAAAACTGAAGAATGCATTATCCCTCTGTACAAATCTCACATCAGACCTTATGTTGATTACGGATCACCCGTGTGGAGCCCATATTTGACCAAAGATTTAAAAATGCTCGAACTGATTCAGAGAAGAGCAACTAGGATGGTCCCTCGCTTAGCTCCACTGCCTCACACAGAAAGATTGCACAAAACAGGCCTCCACTCCCTTGAATTCAGGAGATGTAGAGGTGACCTTCTGTTCTTGTACAACATTTTTAAATCACCCTCCCTCATGGCCCAGTGTGGGATCAGGTTGTCACAGAGAAAAATAGTCCCCAGGCTCCACAATAAGCAATTGGTAGTCTTCACTTCTTCTCTGTAACAACACCGAGACTTTGGAACAGACTACCACAGGAGTTGGTAGACACCGAAACCCTTAACTACCTCAAGAAAGGTATTGATAAATGGCTGTCTGAAAATGTTCATAGGATTTAATTTTCCCACCTCTGTGGGGGACAATCTCAATGGGCCTTGGCCTTCTTTTGTCCGTAGATACTTAGTCATACACCTCCTTGGTAGAAAAGGTACTGAGGTGGTTGAAGGCTGGTGCCAACATAAGCCTACAGTACGAGCCAGTCTCACGGTGCCGCATGTGTGAAGAGCTTACCTCAGCCCCAGCCTTCCTGAAAAGTTCTGGCTCCCGCAGGGTCCTTGTGCCTCCGAATCAGACCCATTAGTGTAAATCAATGATGCAGATATTCCTAGAAGATGAAGAGTTCTTCGGTGAGTGTGTAATTTTAATTTCTAGGGACATGGATATGTTGTTCATCCACACTGTCTGGCAGGTATCCTTGCCGCTTTAAATCTTGCCGGAAGGTCTTCAAGCTGGCTCTTCCCACCCACCCGGGTGGTAAAACTGTCGGCTCCACCCCATGACGCGAGATCTTCCTTACCACTTGGAAGCTCAGGTTCCCTCCTTAGCAGCTCTGCGTATAAGACTGGTTCCTAATTCTTGAATTTTCGAAATCAAAGTTCTTTTGCTAAAAAGACTTCGGTCTTCTCTCCCTCGTGGCTGCGATGGACAGATCGACTCCCGGTTTCTGGAGATGCTCTTGCGGGCAGAAGATGTCTCGGACGGATCCGCACTCCACGTACGTCTTGCTTGGGCCTTGAAGCGACCCGCGGAAGCTTCGACCTGTGTTCTTCTTTTTGACCTCGTCCTCGAGACCGTGCTGCCCGTTTACAGCTGGGCGTCCGAAAAGATTTCCTCTGGTTAAATCTAAAGAGCCCGGTTGGCGGTGTCCGCGGCGGGCTCCGGCCGGATCAGCTCGAGCAGATGATCGCCCTCGAAGAGGCGGCGGGCGCTTCTACTTCGACTGCGGCATTTGTCCGCTCTCTCGGTGCCTCGTATTCGGCTTCCTTTAAGGAGCTCTGTCTGACCCTCTCGGCGAAAGGTGAGGTCCAACTCTTCTGGACCTTTTTCTTGGTCCAAAAAGAGCAAAAGTAAGTCTCACCGTCGACGCTTTTGGGAGCGGGAAAGATCCCCTTCCCCTGGTTGTCGACAGTCTACTTCGGTCGACCCATCAGCTTCGGCCACTGGCTTCACGGTGTCCCGTCAAGCCAGTTGGCCGAGACTCCTCGTCGGCGGTCGAGATTTTTCTCGACCCGTTAGACGGGTTGTCAGCTGGAGAAGCTGAGAACCCCCTCTCCCCGGTTCCCCCGGTGGGAGTTGAGGATCCCGTCGGCTCGTCTGTGCCTCCGGTTCCGGAGCCTTCGGTGGAATCGTCGAACTGAGGGGAGTGCCGATTCCCGACACCTCCCCGCACCGTCCTCGGCCTAGCCGAGATTCTCGGTCTCGGACATCTTCGCGGTCCAGCCGATCCAACCGTCATAGGCGGTCTCGGTCTCAGCACCGCGGCAGGCGGCTCCGCCGCTCTTCCTCTTCCTCCTCCTCGGACGAGGGGAGGCTTCGGCGCAAGTTGCGTCGGAGGTATGAGGAACTCATGTGGCAACAGCTCCTTCTGACCAGGAATAAGCCGACCCAGTCGTCTTCCCCGGCCATTAAGTGGCTGTCACCGGAGCGGCCGAAACAACCCCTCGTTGTAGCCGAGGAGCCTGTTCCCAGGCCGGTTGTTCGGCCAAATCCAGCTGCCCCACCGATTCTGGTGGAACCTCCGCCTCCACAGCCGTTAGTTGGGGCTCTGACCAAAAGTTCTCGGTCGGCTCGGGGTTTGCCCCATAGGCTGTCTGTCACCCTCACTCCCGATAGACCTCGGCAGGTGGAGGGTGGCTCAGGCCCGAGGCAGCTCTTTGAGGACTCTTCCGAGTCCGAGGATGATTCCTCCCTTTTCTCTAAGCGAATGGACTTGGAGTCCTCAGGAGGACAGTCAGTGGACGATAGCCCTTCGTCCTTCCTAGGGTTGCTTCGGCTCATCTCGGAGTCCACCGGGATGAAGCTCGAACCCATTTCTAAGCAGGCCAGGTATCCCCTCACGGAGATTCTGGACCGAGGGGATTCCCCTACGGAGGCCTTTCCGGTGGCCGAGGCCATAGTGGGTCCGGCCTTGGAGCTTTGGCAGCGCCCTGCTTCCTGCCCTGCGCCTTCGGCCAGGATGGCCAGGAAGTATCTGCGGTCCCGGTTCCCTGTCCGGTTTTCAGAACACCCTTCTGCTGAGGGGTTGGTTACCGACAGCATTTTCCGGGCCGAGGATGCCAGGGATGTGGACAAACCTCCCGACAAGGAATCCAAGAAATTGGATTATGCCGGGCGAAAAGTCTGTGCTGCGTCCTCTCTCGGCCTTCGTCAGGCCAGTTCGGCCATCCTCATGGCACATTTTTCTCATGCCCTGTTGGGCTCCCTGGATGAGGTCGTCCCTCATCTTCCCGCGGATCTGCAGACTACGGTCAGGCAGGTGCGGGACCAGGACAGGTCAGTGGCCAACAGCAGCTCCAGACTGCTTTAGACATTGGGGACTCACGTGCCAGGTCTGTGGCGGCCGCAGTGGCCATGCGTCGTCGGGCTTGGCTGAGGATATCCACTTTACCTCGGATACCCAGCACAAGTTGGCGGATGTTCCCTTTTTGGGGACTGACCTCTTCGGCCCTGGGGTGGAAGGTCACCTGCAGAGGATCAAGAAGTCCAATGCTACCTTGGACTCTGTCTCTTCCGCTCAGAAGGACAAAGGCCGTAAGCCACAGCCTAAGCCTTTTTGTCCTTCTGCGCCTGCGGCGTGCCAGACCCAGCAACGTCAGGGCCAGTAGGCTCGGGCTTGGCATTCCAAACCCAAGCCGTCGGCTTCCTCCAACAGGAAGCAGGGAGGTAAAGGCCCAGGAGGTCCCTCGGCCGGTCCCTCCTCCAAGCCTGCCCAGTGACGGGCTGAGGGGTGTCGCCCCCATCCCCGTCACCTCACCCCTGGTTTCCCCCGTGGGGGGGCGGCTCCGACACTTCCTTTCCGCCTGGTCCGCTATTACCACGGACAGGTGGGTACTGGAGGTGGTGGAAAAAGGCCTGCCTCTAGAATTCGAGCAGTCCCCGCCCTTCAGAGCCGTCGCACCTCGGGGGGCCTCGGGGTCCGCAGCCTCACTGTCGGCTGTCGAGGCCTACATCGCTCTCCTCCTCCAAAGGAGGTGATCAGGAGGTAGAGGACCCCCTCAGACCCAGGGTTCGTGTCCAGGTACTTCCTGGTTCCGAAACGGACGGGGGGCTGGCGCCCCATTCTCGACCTACACGACCTGAACAAGTTCCTAAGGTCTCGAACCTTCAGGATGGTCACTCTGGCGCAGATAATATCATCTCTGGAACACGGCATGTGGTTCTGCTCTCTGGACCTGCAGGACGCGTTCTTTCACATCCCTATCCGTCCGTCACATCGGAGATTCCTTCGCTTTCGAGCGGAGGGATCCCTCTTCGAGTTCCGAGCCATGCCCTCCGGCCTGTCTCCAGCTCCCAGGGTCTTCACCAAATGCATTGCAGTGGTGACAGCTTTCCTGCGGCGCCGAGGGGTCCGGGTGTACCCTTACCTGGACGATTGGCTGATAGCAGCCCCCTCCAGACAGGAGGTGGAGCGGTCCAGAGATCTGGCCCTCCAGGTTTGCTCTCAAGTCAGCCTTCTCATCAACGAGGCCAAGTTGGAACTCGAGCCGAAGCAGGTGATTCTGTTTATCGGGGCAGAGCTTGACTCTCTTCGAGCCAGAGCACGGCTCACGGCGGACAGGGCGAGGTTCTTACCTCCTTTGCCCAATCATTTCTGGTTGGGCAATCGCCCCCAGCCCGGGACTTCCTGCGCCTCCTGGGTCTCATGGTGGCCTCTACCAGCGTGGTCCATTGGGCACGCTGGCACATGCGCCCCCTTCAGTGGGGACTGGCCAGCCAGTGGTCACAACGCTGCGATCCATTGGACCAGCTAGTGATGGTGACCCAGGGGATGTGGAATGCTCTCCAGTGGTGGACTGTTCCATCTCATCTGCAGGAGGGCATCCCATTTGTCCGCCCTGAGTCGACGGGTCTCTATCGACCGATGCCTCTCTGATGGGTTGGGGTGCCCATCTGGGGGAACACCGAGTGCACGGCCTCTGGTCCCCGCGGGAGTCCTGATGCCACATCAACCTGCTGGAGCTCCGAGCGGTCTGCCTAGCTCTCACCGCCTTTGCTCCGTTTCTCTGGGGTCAAGTGTTCCGAGTCCAGACGGGCAGTACCACGACCATGTACTACCTAAACCGACAGGGGCGGGCCGCTCCATGCTTCTATGCAAGGAAGCTCTCCGCATTTGGTCACTGTGCACAGCCTGGAGGCGGATCTCTAGCCATTCATGTGGCAGGAGCCTCCAACACCCTGGCCGATGCCCTGAGCTGGATGGGGCTGCATCTCAGAGTGGTCTCTCCTGCTGGAGGTAGTACAAGATCTGTTCTCCACTGGGGCACACCTCAGGTGGACCTGTTTGCCTCCAGGGAGAACGCGAAGCTGAGGCTGTTTCATGCCGGCCCCCCTCAGCAGGGCTCGCTGCAGGGGGATGCCTTCTCGAGGCTGTGGACCCCGGGCCTCTTTTATGCCTTTCCACCATTTCCCTTGATTCACAAGGTGCTTCTCAAGGCAAGGAGGGACAAGGCGCAGGTGATTCTGATAGCCCCAGACTGGCCCTGCCAGTTCTGGTACCAGATCTCCTCAGCCTCAGCTCCAGGCTCCGAGGCAGCTTCCAGCTGCCCGGACCTGCTCTCAGTCAATCAGGGAAGGTGTTCCATCCGGACCTTCAATCCCTGCACCTGCGCCTGGTTCCTGGCGCTAGAGTTCCAGGCCTTGGGTCTTTCCGACAAGGTCCTCAATGTTGTTGAGGCGTCCCGTAGGAGTCGACCAGGAAATGCTATGCCTTCAAATGGAAGAGATTTTCCATTTGGTGTCAGGGCAAGGGCTTGGACCCTTCCTCCTGTTCTTTGGCAAGCATTTTGGACTATTTATGGTCCCTTTCTAGTCAGGGGCTTAGGTCGACGACCCTAAAGGTGCACCTGGCAGCCATCTCTGCTTACTGGGCGCGGGCCGGGGAGCAGTCGGTGCTGAGGAGAAGGTGGTCTGGTGCTTTTCAAAGGCCTTGATCACATTTCCCTCTGGTCACGAGAACCTCCACCTCCGTGGGATTTACTGCTGGTACTGGCAAAGCTCATGGGCAAGCCATTTGAACCAGTGCACAGGTGTGAACTCTCTCACCTGTCGTGGAAGACCGCCTTCTTGGTGGCTATCCGTCAGCCAGAAGGATGGGAGAACTCCAGGCTCTGCATTGAGTCTCCTTACCTGGTCTTCCACAGGAGAAGGTTGTCCTGCCCCCACCGAAATTCCTTCCGAAGGTGGTGTCGAGTTTCACCTTAACCAGTTGTTGACTCTGCGGTGTTCTACCCCAATCACCTCGGAGGCGAATACAGGCTCCATGCTTTGGACCCTAGAAGGCGCTCGCTTATTATAAGGGCTGCAGCTGGGAAATCGGGGAGAGGTTAGGCAGTGTTTGTCACCTCGCTGAAGCCGCACCTGGCAGACCTGCAGCCAAGCGGACGATAAGCAGGTGGGTCACCTCCTGCATAGATCTCTCTATAAGTTGGCGGGCATGGAGCCTCCCAGAGGGATAAGAGCTCATTCTACCCTCCATACTGCTGCATCGGTGGCTGCTTCAGGGGCGTCCCTATCCAGGACATCTGCAGGGCTGCTACCTGGAAGTCAGCACACACCCTTCATCACCATTACCACATCGACCTTGAGTCACGCTGGGATGCTGGTTTTGGGGCCTCGGTTCTCAGTCTCTATTCCCTAAGTAGGGGTGTGCCTTGCCTCCCTCCTCCCGGAGAACTGCTAGGAGTCTGCCAGACAGTGTGGATGAACAACATATCCATGTCCCTAGAAATACAGGTTACTCACCTGTAACAGGAGTTCTAGGAATGGTATATATTGTTCATCCACTCCTCCCGACCTCCCGGTACGCGACAACCTGAGCTTCCAGCGAGGCGAGATCTGGCGTCATGGAAGGGGCCGAGTTTTACCACCCGGGTGGGTGGGAGGAGCCAGCTTGAAGACCTTCCGGCAAGATTTAAAGCGGCAAGGATACCTGCCAGACAGTGTGGATGAACAACATATACCATTCCTAGAACTCCTGTTACAGGTGAGTAACCTGTATTTCCTGCAGCCTGGGCACAGGCCCAGAGCTTCTAGCTCTTCTCTCCCTCCTAAGTCTGTGCCACCTTTACCTGGACTCTCAGGTATCATAGGTCTTCTGGGGCCCCTCACCTGGGGTCAGAATGGAAGTTTGCCTTGTATGCTGTTGCAGTATACCATACCAGTTCCAACCGTGTCCAGTTCCTGTACGACCCCGAGCTGCCATTTTCATGCCCATTGTCTCTTGTCTGTCACGTCCTCCTCAGGGGGCACGGAATCCTCACAGCACCTATTCTTGGCCTCTGAATACAATCCATGCCAGAGATTCCTGACTGACATGCTTCAGGTGCTGAATGTTGGCACTGTAGCCATGCACAGTACCCTTTCCACATGACTGTGTCTCCTAGGAGCTTTCAGCAATGGCCACAGTGTCATCCCTCCCTGGCCAAGGGCCTTCGAGGAATGCTTCAGGACAGTTTGGAGACATTCTTTTGCTCTCCCTCCAGCCCCCAGGAGCATCCGCTAGAGTTATTGCGCACCCACATGCATTGCTGACACAGTACCTCACCCCACTTTGAGGCTTCAGGCCTTGTAAATCCAGGATGGGCTTTGTTGCTCAGTGCATGACCGACGACCTGATACTGACTCTGCACAGACAGATGCATTGGGGAGGAAGGTTTTCACCTTGGCTCACACTGTGTTGTGCATCTCAGCACATCAGGCACACCTGGCGGTTTAAACAAGCACTTGTGGGTGCAGGTAGGACAGCTCTTAGCTGCAATGCTACCATCATAGTTAGTCAGGCAGGCCATTTGCCTTTCTGCCAAAGTCCTGGAGTTGACGAGGCACCAGACAAGGGCATCTGATAACGCCATTGAGTTGACCTTCAGGCAGTGGGAACTTGTGTCTGCATTTGGCGGACAGTGCGTCTTCACCTTTCCCGACTGACACCTCTGTCCTGGTGAAAGGTACTAAACTCCCAGTTCCACGGGAATTATTTGTTCTCCAGAGAGTCAGATGGGACTCTTCTGTCATTCTTCCTTGACCTCGGGCCTTTGAGGTACCATCCAGGACAGTGTGGTTTCGTCCTTTTTCTCTCTTTTTCAGCCCCACTGGACATCCACCCCTGGTATTGCACTCCCTCAGGTTGTGCAGGAGCTATACCTCACCCCACTTCTGGGATTCTGGTAATGCAGAGCCCCACTGGGCCTAAATGCCCTCGACTTGTGTGTGACAGTCCTCCTGAGGCTGATTCTACAGCGATAAATGCCGGGAAGGGGGGGGGGTCACCACAGTGTACACCATCATGTGCACTGCTGTACACCAGGCCCATCAGGTGGCTTGTAACAAGTGCCAGTGGTCATAGCTAGGCCACGTTCTTGCTGCAGTGCCTGACCACGAGCCAAACAGCAAGCCATTCCCTTTCTGACCAGGGCCTGGAGCTGGCAAGGCACCGATCAAGGATATTGTACAATGCCAGTGAGGTAGCTTCCAGGTTGGTAGGAACAGCAGTCTGCATTCAGCGGACGGCATGGCTTTGCCTTTACCGGTTGGCATATCTGGCACAGTGTAAAGTGCTTAACTCACTCTTCCAGGGGACTCTTCTTCTTTTCCTGCAGGCAGGTATGAGGTGTTGGGGTACCCTCCTACTCCCAAGCCATGGGAGCCTCTACCTGCTCCTGACCAGTTTCTGGTCCCACTGGACCTGTGAGTAATCTGTCTTCAAGTGGTCCCCCCCCAACCCAGAGTGCTGTGGGATATCCCAGAGAGTCAGATGGGACTCTTATGTCATTCTTCCTTGACCTTGGGCCTTCGAGGAACCATCCAGGACAGTGTGAAGCTGTATTGCTGTCCCGGGGACCATATTGGTGGCAGAAGAGGAGGCAGGATTGCTGACCGCACCAAACCGGCAGGAAGGAATCTGGAGGCGGCGAGAAGCACATCGGGAGGCAGGCGCCAGAGGGGACAAAGGGCAACCAGGAGACCCGGTGGCTGCAACTTGGGCCAGGGAAGGAACGTCGGGGCTGCTGAGAGGAAACAGCTCCCAGAGGAAGGTGGCCCAGTCAGGAGGCAGGGTACCTGTTTTCAACTTGTGGCTGGGCTATAAAGGGAAAGCCCAGCCACCTTTAACCTGCGCAAGGAGGAGCTGTATTGCTGTCCCGGGGGCCGTATCAGTGACAGAAAAGGAGGCGGGATTGCTGGCCACACCAAAGCGGCGGGAAGGCATCTACAGCGATAGAGGGCGACCGGGAGACCTGGTGACTGCAACGGCAGAGGGCATGGGAAGGAGCGACAGGGCTGCTGGGAGTAAACAGCTCCCACAGGAAGGTGGTCCAATCAGGAGGCAGGGCGCCGGTTTTGAACTCGTGGCTGGGCTATAAAGATTAAGCCCAGCCACCTTTAACCTGCGCACGGAGGAGCTGTATTTGTGTCCCTCCCACCTTTCCTGGCCCCGACATCTATTAAATAGTCGGAGGGGAAGGAGTCTGGACTGGGCTGGGCTGATAGCCTGATTCACTGACTCTGGGGAACTCCCCTGCATGCTGAGTGAGGGTTTGTTACATTCTGAATCTGTATAGCCACTTGTGGCTCTGATCACTAGGAGCATTTGTTGGGGTTGTTTTTGTTCGGGGGGGGGCTTTTCTTTTGATGCCTGGGGTAGTGCTGGCTTCTGCATCTTGGGTACTGTTTGTATTAATTGCTTGGGCATATGCTGGCTACTGCCGGGGAAAGGGTAGATTGATTGGGTGTATACTGATTGGAGGGTATTTTTATTGCCGAGGGGGGCCCATATTGCCCACACGTAGCAGTAAGGATGGGATTGAATGATGCAAGAGCCGGTATCTTCGGGAGGACGATTGAGTGTACGGGGTGCACGGTGGCCATAATATTGAATTGGGCATGGAGGTTGTGGGGATGCCCACTGTGTTACCAGTTGGCAGGCCTCAGGCAGGAGGTCAGGGGTCAGGAGGCAGTTGGAGGGTGGGTGGGGGTGGGTTGGAGAGGGAAGGGGGGCCAGGAACTATATGAGGATAGGTGAGGACAAAATGGCATACCTCAGGGTATGGGGCGGGAGTGAGAGGACTAGGACCACATGGTCACTCCAGGAGGAGAGATATGAAGATACCTGTGTTCGGAATTCACTTCGAAGGGAGGGAGCAGCCCATAGAGAGAGCCAACTAAGGGGAGAGAGATGGGAGTGGGCGAGCTTGGGGCAGGTATCACACTTACAAATCGCTTCACCCTGCTGTACCTGGATGATGAGATGGAAGGGGCTGTCGAGCAGGGGTGCAGGATGAAGGGAGGATTGGTCAGGTGTCTGAGGGGCAGGGGATGGGTGGGGCCTGAACCATAGGAAGGAGGGCTTGGGGAATGTGAGACCAGGGCACCAGATGGGCGGGGAAGGGGCAGGAGCCGGGTCTGAGGAGAGGTAAGGCAAGGGGACACAGAACAGAGGCAGAGGTGGGCGAGGCCAGGACCCAGGACGACAGGGCAGAGTTGAGGAAGGGAAAAGCATACAGGGAGGGAGGTGAGGAGGGGAGCACTCTGGGTAGGCCAGCTCCGAGACTGGAAATTTCAGAAGGGGGGTGTACAGAGCACTAGGTCACTAGGGCCCGTTACTGCAGAACCTGAGGGGGGGAGGGAGGAGAGAAGCAGTAATAGGAGGCCTGGGTGGAGGAGCCAGTGGCAACAGTCCAACCAGGGAAGAGTTAAGGGGAGCGACTAGTGATATTCAGGCCGTGAGGGGAGCGAGGAGCAAGCTGGGAAAGGTAGTCAGAAGAGGGAGCCTGGAAGGGCACAACTGAGCTAGTGACACCCAGGCTGTGGGAGGGGTGAGGAGCAAGCAGGGGGCCGTAGCCAGGAGGAGGAGGAGTCTAGAAGGGCACATACAGACTTGTGACCCCCAGATTGCAGGGGGTGAGAGGAAAAAAATGGGTGATGTAGGCAGAAGAGGGAGCCTGGAAGGGCACGCACAAAATAGTCACCCAGGCTGTCTGGGTGCGAGGAGCAAGCTGGGGGATGTAGAGAGAAGGAGGAGTATGGAGGGGCACAGACTGGCTAGTAACTTGGGCGGGAGAGGTGAAGGTGCTCCTGCTGGGTGATTCCATGATTAGGGGTGTCCAGTGGGGCTGGGAAGGGAAAAGGCAGCCCAGTCAAGGTTAAATGTATCCCAGGCCTATCCGTACATAAGGCCAAATTCCAGCTATACTCAGTGGCAAGGGAATGCGGAGGATCCCCAGACTTTCTAGTTCACCTGGGAACAAACGACTTAGAAGGGAACAATGAACTGAGGATACAGGCAAGATTCAGGGAATTGTCCAAGGTTTGCCAGTCTATAGGATACTTAATCTCCTTTTCTGAGATACTGCCAGTACCAAGGGCGAGTGGGGAACATAAGCAGAAGCTTAGAGGGGTGAACCAGTGGCTCAGGGAATAGTGCAAGTCAGAAGGGTATGGATTGATGGGGAACTAGGGTGATACCTGGGAAGACAAGGGGCTGTTTGCCAGGGATAGGCTGCATCTCAACCTGGAGGGGAGGAAGATCCTTAAACTGAAACTTTTTGGATTCATAGGTGACAGGTGGGGTTTAAACTTGTAAAGGGGGGAGGGATAGAAAGACTGAAAGCCCCAGCGAGGAAGCTTGCGGGTTCAGGACAAGACCATGCAAAGCGGACTGTGGGTAGCATTAAAAGACCAGGGGGAACTGAGTGGGGAAGAGAGACGGGGGATTGCACACGGCTGAGAAGACTGGAGAGGGGGGAGGATGGAGGACGGTCCTAATCAATGCCAGGAGCATGGGCAATAAAATGCCAGAGCTCCAGGCAATGCTAGTTGAGGGTGCAACAGACGTGGTGGCAATTACTGAGACATGGGCCACCCAGAGGCATGATTGGGACCCAAATGTAGAGGGCTACACAATGTTTAGGAAGGATAGGGAGGAGAGAAGAGGGGTGTGTTTGGCATTGATGGTCAAAAATAACATTGTAGTTAGTGGAATCGAGGAGGCAGAGGGAGATGTGGAGGCAATTTGGGAACCCTACAAATGAGGGGATAAAAGATTAAAAATAGGGGTGGTGTAAGATCCCCGGCAATGGAAGCAGAACTGGAGGATGATCTGGCTGAGAACATCAGGGGTCACTGTGGCCTCGGAAAGGGCAGGGTGATGATCATGGCCGGGTGACCCGAACATGATGGGGGCGGACTGGGGCACTATGGCATCATCGGTGGCCAGGGAGCAGAGGTTGATGGATGTCTTCCAGGATGCCTTCCTAGTTCAGCATGTGGGGGAGCCTACTAGGCAGGATCAGATTCTGGACATTGTCCTAGCAGTTAATGACCCGAAAAGGGGCCAGGAAGTGAGCAGCCCCTTGGCAGGCAGTGATCATGCCATGGTGTGGTTTCTTATGTTCCTAAGGGGAGAGGAAATTCGCACTAACACAGAAGTAGTAGATTTCAGGGGGGCAGACTTTGATGGCATGGGAAGGATTCTTAAAGGGTGCTTGGATGAGATAAGGCCAGACATTGATGCTGGTAGCTTGTGGGAGACCATTAAGAAGGGGGTGCAGGAGGCTTCAAGGGCCTGCACAAAGGTAAGGAGCAAGCAATGTAGGGCCAGTAAGCCATGTTGGTGGACTCCGGAAATGCAGGAGACGGTGAGGGAAAAAGAGGCTGCCTACACACGCTTAAAGTGCTCAAGGGGGATAGGGAGAGGGAAGAGTATGAGTTCCTGGCTAAGAAGGTCACCAGGGTGGTAAGGGGGGCCAAGGCGAAGAAGGAGCTTAACCTGGCCAGGGATAGCTACGGGGGGGGGGCGGTTCTATAGATACATAGGGGAGAAAAGAAAAGTGAGGGCACAGATCAGCAGGATTAGAACTGGGGAACAAGCAGAGGTACTAAATGAGTACTTTGCCTCTGGCTTTACCATGGAAGGTGGGGGATCCTTCCAACCCGATGGGAGGGAAGTGGAGCCCACTGAACCAGGAGGTCAGTTGGAGACTGAAGGACAGGATGAGGCTAGGGCAGGGGATGGGTCATATCTAGAAGGGGAGGAGAGGATGCATGAGGAGGTGGGATGGGAGGGCGAAGTCACAGAGGATAGGGTGAGAGAGGCCCTCTGGTCTCTAAAGATTGAGAAGGCGCCGGGGCCAGATGGGCTGCATCCAAGGGTGCTGAAGGAACTGGCTGATGTACTGGCAGCTCCACTGGCCTCACTTTTCAACATCTCTCTGATGACAGGGTAGATGTCTCAAGATTGGAAGGTGGCTCATGTGGTGCCTATGCATAAGGGGGGTCCAGAGAGGAGATGGGGAATTATAGGCCTGTTAGCCTAACGTCTGTGGTAGGCAAGGTTACGGAGGGCATTGTACAGGAGAGGCTGGGGGGGACAGCTGGAAAGGTTGGGGCACCTAGATGACAGACAATATGGTTTTGTACCGGGGCGGTCGTACCAGACTAACCTGGTGGAGTTTTCTGACTGGGTGACAGGTGCCCTAGACCAACATAGGCCGGTGAACGTCCTCTGTCTGGATTTCAGTAAGGCGTTCAACTCAGTACCCCACAACGGCCTACTAACAAAGTGGGGGGGAGAGGGGGCAGTTGCTCAGGTGGGTGGAGAACTGGCTTACAGGGCGAATACAGCAAGTGGTGGTTGGAGGGATAGTCTCCTCCTGCAGGATGGTCGTCAGTGGTGTCCCCCAGGGTTTGGTCCTGGGGCCACTCCTGTTCAATTTCTATGTCTCGGACATAGGGTGGGATGTTAGGAGTAGGTTGAGTCTCTTTGTGGATGACTCAAAACTGGGAGCACTGGCTGATGGGCAGGAGAGGAGACAGGCCCAGCATGGGGATCTAGATACCGGGGGTGGACAAGGAAGTGGGGGTTGAAGTTCAATGCAGGGAAATGTAGGGTGCTGCATCTGGGGGTCAGAAACCCGGGACATGCATACACCCTGGGAGGAACCACACTGCAAGTCACATTGAGCGAGAGGGA
This sequence comes from Neoceratodus forsteri, assembly GCA_016271365.2. Lineage (NCBI taxonomy): Eukaryota > Metazoa > Chordata > Ceratodontiformes > Ceratodontidae > Neoceratodus > Neoceratodus forsteri. Next base: position 1,021,142,024 of record CM028134.1, read on the forward strand.
CCTAGGGGTAGTGGTGGACAGTAAAATGAATAACACTGAGAATTGCTGAGGAGCTGCAGTAAAAGCAAACAGGATACTGGGCTGCACAACCAGGGGGATTACTTCCAGGAGGAGGGAGGTGATCCTCCCTCTGTATAATGCCCTGGTTAGGCTGAATCTTGAGTACTGTGTGCAGTTCTGGAGACCAAATCTTAAAAGAGACATAGCGCTGCTAGAGAGGGTCCAGAGGAGGGTGACCAGGATGATTCAGAGCATGGAGGGTAAGACCTGTGAGGAGAGACTGGAAGAACTCGGTCTGTATGCATTGGAGGAGAAGAAGGACAGAGGGGACATTCAGGTTTGTAAAGGGGATAAATAAAGGCAGAGCCAGGGAAGTGTTCAGGCTCAAGAAGGGGAAGAACTACCAGGGTGCACGAGTGGGAGCTGGAAAGGGGGGAGTACAATGGGAGTGCAGGAGACACTTCTTCATGGAGAGGGTGGTGGAACCATGGAATGCACTGCTCAGGAGTCTGGTGGAAGAGACCACAGTGGAAGGATTCAAGAAGGGTTGGGACAGGTACAAGGGGAAACTGAGGCCAGGGAAGACCACCTATGGGGCTGAGGGGGGGTGGAGGAGCGAGCGAGCTCCCAGTAGAGGGCTAGCTTCTGAGCAGACACAATAGACCATAGAGCCTATTCTGCTGGCTTTTACTATGATATCATCGCTCAGGGTGAGCCAACTCCTTCCTTTTTGGGAAAGCTCGGTACTCTGACCCATTAGTGTGAATGAATGGTGAAGATTGATTCCTGGAAGATATGAGAATTACATAGTCACTGTAAATCTTCACCATTCATTACTGGTGGGTATAAGCTGGAGGTGCCAGACCCCATGGGAGCATATAGCTTTAAGCTTTTCTAGGAGAGGCCGGCATCTGATTCCTGGAAGATATGAGAATTACGAAGTCACTGTAAATCTTCCATAGATTAATCTTCACCATTCATTACTGGTGGGTATCAGCAGGAAGTGTCAGACCTCATGGGTGCATATAGCTTTAAGTTTTTCTAGCAGGAGGGTCTGGAACTGCTCTCGAGGCCGATGTATGATGTGGCACTCGCGGTTTGGCAAGTAACCAGCACCGGACCCCCAATCTCATCAGTTCTTTTCCCTCCGTCATGGTCGGATCTCATAGGAGCTGAAGCCGTGTTGGAAGATTTAACCATGTCAGTTCTTCCACTGCCACATTTTACTCTATACTGTACCTTCACCGTTGACACTTTCTCCAGGAAGCCAGTCATATTTTCCATTTTTCTTTTTTTACTTTTCTCTAGTGTGGCATTGAGTACTTTGATATTGTTTGTATCTTATCTGTGTCAGTCTTCACCATTCATCACAGATGGGGTACTGGCCGGAATCAGGACCCCAGGGAGCCTTTTTTTTTTTCAAAAGGATAGGCGGAGCCGACGAGTTGCGCCCCTCGAGGCCGATGTACCACGGGGCGCCGAGGACGGTCATAAGCTGTGCCAGACCGCCTGCCTACCAGTTCTTCGCCTCCGCCGGCCGAGTGGTCCCTGGGAAGCCTTGAGAAGTGTTTTGAAGAAATTTTAGGCCTTAGCCTTTATCGACGATGGTTAAGTGCCGGTCTACTAGTTCTAGTCTGCCCTACTCGACGTCCGCTGGTAAGATCTTTCCATTATTTATAGTTTTGGCGATCGCGGTCTATTTTTGGTGTTTTTTCCCAGGTCATGTATACATGTTGGAGGGCAAGAAATCTTCTAAGGCAGGGCAGCCCCTATCGCTCTGTGCCTCTGTGGCATAATTTCTCCGTGACGAGACCAGCATGACCGGTGTCTCTGTGTCTTGGCCGCTTCACGACATGGATTACGTACAGCCTGCTTCTCTATGGACCGCCCGTGTTCTCGAACAGTGCGGCGTGGAAAGTTGGGCGAGCTCCGCCCGACTTTTCAGAGGTAGGATCTCGACTTTGTGCTGCCAAGCTTTTCTCGGCCTTTCCTCCGGTCCCTCCTGGTTCTATACGGACCGTGAATGAGGGAGTCTCAACCCCCATAGCCTAGCCTTGGTTGAGACTCCTCCCAGCGCAGGAGGCCCGTCCCGCTTCCTCCCGGGAGCGGGCGGGAGGTCCGCCATGGCAATCACCCCTCGGGGTGAAGGCCTCCGGTGTTGCTCCCGCGGTTCGGAAGGCCCGGGTCGACGCCGTCCTCAATGCCGTTGGTCGGTGCCATAGAGGCCTCTGGTGCTGTTCGCGGTGCTGAGGGCCTTGGCGCCATCTTGTCTCTCGGCGCCGCGGGCTCTGTCTACACCACTTGTGGCGCCGGTACTGCTCACGGCGCTGTGACCCTGGATCCGGCGTCGCCTTTTGCTGTGTCTCGCCTCGGCGCCGAGGTGTCGTTGGTCGATGCCGTCTTCGGCGCCGCCTCTGCTCTCAGCGCCGGGAAGCCTGGCGGTGCTGCCTTTGGCGCCAGGTCCATTTTCAGAGCCGTCGACGCCGCTTGTGGCGCCGGGGGACCGGGTGGCGGCGTCGGCGACGAGCCTGCTCTCTGAGCGGTCGGCGCCGCTTCGGCCCTCAGTGCCGCTCGCAGCTCCGGGGGGCCTGGCGGTGTCTGCGACTCCGGGGCTGCTGCTGGCGCCGTCTCTGTCCCCAGTGCCGCTCCCGGTGCCAGTGGACATGACGGCGCCGCGGCTGGCCCTAACCTGGGACCTTTGGTACCAGCCGTCCTGCCACCTTCTGCCAGCCCCAGCCCTGGGGCCGTGGAGGGTGCAGGTGCTGCCTCGACCACTGCCACGACTTCTGGGCCCTTCGCGAAGGTTGCTTTTCCTCGCCCTCCTACCGTCTGGCTTAGGGCCTCAGATTCCACCTCTTTGGGGTCGGAGTCGGGCTCAGAGTCTGATGAGCAGTCACACCCTGGGGTTGCCTGCACAGGAGGGTGAACCAGTGGTCTCTTCGACGAGTCGGAGTCAGCCCCCTCTTGAGGAGCGTCGGGTTCCCCTCCAGGTCGGGGTCAATGGCACTGACCAGCAGGCTATGGTGCGTGCCACTATAGCCATGCAACCTGGCCTGGGGGAGTTCCTGGACCCCTCAGCAGGTGTACCCCCTCCCATGGTGTGTCTTGATCGCCCAACTTTGGGGCCTATCGAGAGGCCTACGGATGGGGAGGGTGCTGCGCCCTGGATTTCCCCCTCGGGGACATCCCAGGGCTGCCAGCTACCTAGGCTGACCCTCCCGAGGACCAGGACTCTCTCGGACTCTGAGGGGTCGAGGGGTGTGGGGTCCTCGCGTAGGCCTTTCTCTGGGGTCCACCCGGGTCCTGGAAGAAGCCCGAGTGCGGACTTCCGTCCTTCCCCTTCCGGGTCCTTGAGAGGGTCCCATTCTTTGGAGGCAGGGGACCGTCCTTCTGGACCCATACGGCCCCGGTCGCCTCACTGGGGGGATTCTTCTGGGCGCAGCTTAGGCAGTACCAACATGGTTGTACAGCTGTTGGCTGCAGAGTCTTCCGGGACACCTTCCCCGGGTGTCCATGGTCCGCTTCCTGGCCCTGGCAGAGGCCAGCCGATTCCTTCCCTCGGCTCTGCCCCTACCCCTCTGCTGCATTCTCCAGCGCTCCCGGGCATTCTTGGTCCTACTGGGCCTCTCACCTGGGAGCAGTTCAGGCCGGTGGCTTCTCGGTTCCCTGCCTATGTTAGGGCCTTGGACAGTCAGGTTTTTCAACCTTCCCCCGAGCAGCCACCTTCGGAGCATATGGTGACCTCCAGCTCCTCATCCCCCTCTTCTGGGGGAAAGGAACCATCTGTCCACATCTCTCCTGCCACTGATCTCTCCGAGTACCTGCGTTTCCTCTCAAGGATGTTGGAGGACCTTCACCTTCCCCCTATCTGCGAGCAATCCAGAGCATGTGGCGCACGCCTTTCTAGGCGATTTCGGGGCGGCCACCCTTGTGGTGCCCCCCTGGCCTACTCCCTTTCGGGAGGCGTCCATGCGTTTCTGGCAGAGGCCCTTCTCCGGAGTTCCTGCCCCTAGGGACCTCAGCCAGAGGTATTGCGCTCCTCCAGAGTCTCCAGGTTCTATGCCTCACCCGCAGTCCGGATTGACGCACCTGGACACTCCTGATGGCCTTCGCACCCTCCACCGTGACCGGCCCCCAGATCAGGACTCTTCGGATTTTGATTTCTGGGGAGGAGGACTTTCTACGTGCGGTTGCTTCTCTCCATCTCCGCTCATCAGGCCCACTATGCAGCCTACAACAGGTTCTTGTGGTCAGCGCTGGGTCAGATCCTAGCTGCTTTGCCTGACTCGGGGCAAACCAGGCAAGCCATCGCTCTCTCTGCACGTGGCCTGGAGCTAGCAAGGCACCAAGCAAGGGCATCTTACGACGCCATTGAGGTAGCTACCAGAGTAGTAGGGACAGCGATCTGCACCAGAAGATCGGCGTGGCTTGCCTTTCCCGGTTGTCACCCTTGGCTTGGCGTAGGGTGATTTGCTCCGCTCACCAGGGAACCTATCTCTTTTCCCGTAGAGCGAGACGGCGTTTGTCGGGGCAAATTCTTCCCGCCCCGGGGGGACCCTATCTCGCTCTCCCCACTCTCGTGCCTCCTCAGGCCCAGAAGGTTCCCCCCCTTAGTGTGTCACCCACTGAGGGCTAAGGGACACTGTCCCTTAGGGTGCAGTTAATCAACCCCCTTCGGGGGGCTTGGTACTCACCCATCTGTGATGAATGGTGAAGATTGACACAGATAAGATATAGAAATTACGTACCTACTGTAATTATGATCTTTCTGTGTATCTTCACCATTCATCACAATCCTGCCCGCCATCCTCCTGGGGCTCCAGTCTCTGGATCCTCCTCCCTCTGTGCCTGCCCCTCTTTTGAGAGTGGTAAAGTTGGGACACACAGGAGGGTAATTTCTTCCTCAAGGGGTACAGTTCGAGTGGCACTTCCTCTCTACTATTATCTTCACCCCTACAGGGTGAGAACTGGTGGTTGCCCTCCTTCTGTTATCCTCCTTTTAAAAAAAAAAAAAAAAAGAGAGCCCCTTTTTTTCACCAAATATCTTTACAGAGAGAGTACTGAGTCCCTGTACCTTGTCCTTCTCCAGAATAGCCGACTCTGCTTTTGGGGTTTGCCAGTTATTCTGTGCTTTGAATTCTGGCAGGTGAGCTTTGCCACTCCTTGCAGTTCCTATACAGTCTGGTGACGGACAAGGGTCCTGGATTCTTGTTACCTCTCACTCTCTCCTAAATTCTCTGTCCCCCCTCCCCTCCATTCTTCCTTTTCCAGAGATTGGGGCCCCTACCCAATCCCCTTAGTTTTACTTCTTCTATGCTGTCCTCTCAGTCGATATTTCTCCTTTTAGTTCAATTTCTCTTCCTTTTTCTGTCCCTTGGACTCTCTTGTCCCACCCTCCATCCCTTCCTCTTACCTCTCGGCGACTCAGAACTGGTAGGCAGGCGGAGTCGACCTAACAACGGCTAATCCTCGGCGCCACGTGAGTCACTTCGGCCTCGAGGCGCGCACCTGCTGCGTCGGCTCCGCCTATCCCTTTTTAAAAAAAAAAAAAAGGCTCCCGCGGAGTCCTGATCTCCGGCCAGTACCCATCTGTGATGAATGGTGAAGATACACAGAAACATCATAATTACAGTAGGTACGTAATTTCTATTTTTTATTTGTCCACACGGTCATGTCCGGTTCAGAGCCTAGTTCCACTTAATGCAAGGCGTGGCATGCCACTGTGTGTCAGTGCCCCTGTGGCAAGCCAGTCACCGTAACAGACCTCCATGACCGCTGTCTTACCTGCCAGGGTCCATCTCACGATATGGATGCCTGCGATGTCTGCTTCTCCATGGACCACCGAGTCCTCGAAATCCACGTGATGAAGGTGGGTTGAAAACCTCCCACCTTTGGAGAGTGGCACCATTCTTGGAACGCCAAGGTCAGGTCGTTGGGCCCCTCCCCAGGGTCTCCCTTCAGTACTAAACGTACTGAGGGGGAGCAGGCCTCTGCTACTCCTAGTCTCATTAGGATGGGAGGTCTGCGCGAGAGGTCGGCGGGACAGTTGGCCTCCAGGGGGGTTGACTGAGCACCCCTCGCAGTCCGTTGCCCCCTCAGGGGCACGGATGTCCCCAGTGTCGGGGTCACAGCTATACACTGTCCCCGAGTTGGTGGAGCCCGCGGTGCCACCTGCTGTTGCCTCTTCGGCTTGTGATGCTGTCCTCAATGTCGGTGAACGAAGTGGTGCCGGCGTCAGTGCTGGGTCTCCTTCTGGCATAGTTTGTGTTTTTTCACTGGCAGATGGCCATATCTCTCTTAACTCCCTTAGCGCCCTCTCTTAGGGGCTCCAGGGACAATAATTCCTCTGCCACTCTTTGAGGTCCTTCCTCTAGTCTGCTGGACCTACGTCTGTTTCAGCATTCTGGAGCAGAATGTGTCTTTTTTTGACTGCGGTCTGCAGGAGAGCCCCTCTACCTGCCTTAATAGGGATGTCGTTTATCCCTGTTCTAGGGTTACAAACTTAGTTGCTCACTCTCTCTCTCCCCCCCCCCTTCTTTCGCTTTCCCTTCTTCCCTTTCTTCCTCTCGTTCTCTCTTCTTTCTTATCTCCCTTTTTGGCCTGCCCAGTAGTTGGGGTCACCCCTGTCCAGAACCACCCTAGCGCCCTTTTCTCTACCTTCTGTGGTTGGCCTTAGATTTTTTGGTTTTATATCCTTTCCTTTTTCTTTCTCCTTGGGCTCCCTTGCCCCATCCTCCCTCCTTTTCTCTCTCTCAACTTATTTTCCTCTCTGACGAGCAGAACTGAGGAGTGCCAGATTGTATGTCAGCCTCAAGGGCGACGCCGGCTCCTCCTAGAAAAGCTTAAAGCTGTATGCTCCTACGGGGTCTGGTGCCTCCGGCTTATACCCAGCGGTAATGAATGGTGATGATATCTTGGAAGATCAAGAATTATGGTGAGTACATAATTTTCATTTTTTGATCTTCCAGAATATTTTCACCATTCAGTCAAATGCCTGCCTTCCCCGCTCAAGTAGGAGACGGGACCTCCGAGCAGCTCTCAGTGTTGTGCCTCAGCATGCTGGCAGTCATCTTGCCACTCCCTTTTGGTTAGTATTTTTCTCCTTTTCTTTTTTTTTTTTTTTTAACTCTCTTTATCACCCCCGCAGCCGGAACTCTCTCAGGCCTCACTACTGGCCAGTACCGCTCTACCGCCCACTGTGAGCCCTGACATCCTCAAGGACGTTGCTTGTCTCCCCGAGCCCCACTGGGGAAACAGGGCCCGAGGAGATTGAAGGGATGGTGGAAGGATTCCAGTGTTGGGCGTGTGGCGGCATAGCTCAGGGAGGGCTGTCGCCTGTCCAAACCAGAGGGGTTTTTCCATAGTGTTTACACCCCTGACGGAGGACGTGTAGTGCTGCCCTAGCCTGAGACATGGGTGCTCTCACCCAGATCCGGAAGGCAGCTGCCCGACGTCTTCCCCTTAGCTTGCTAGCAAGCCCATGTGCGTAGCAGTGCCGCCAGTCTCCACTGGGGGCCGCTGCTACAACGGCCTACCCCTGGATCCCTCCCTGAGAGAGGAGAGCAGTCCTATGGACGCTCGATCCTCTTTTTCCCCTGCCGACCCCTGGCGGTCCGGGCTCGTTCCCGAACCCAGGTCGCCAGCGTAGCGCGAGGTGTGGTGTCCAGCGCCTCAACCCTCAGCGCCACCGGGCCCACTTCTCCCTTCTTTCTTTATGTTATAACATTCTGTTCTCAAGACAGAAATATAGAATTGGGTCAAGGGTCTCCATACCCTCTTCCCAAAAACAGACACAAAAAAAAAAATCTGTGGGGGAGTTTGTTTGCCCTCCCCTCATTGTTAATAGATAATGGTTCCTCCCTCTCCCTTTGGGACATGTTTGGTATATCCCTGCTGTTTCTGCCCACAGCTTTGGCTTCACCTTGTCTTCACTTCTTAACCTTGTGGCATGTGGAAACTACCTGGCACTTTGGGCAAGGTGCAGCTCGCTTCCAGTGTCCTTTATTACAGGGAGATACAGGTGCTTTAGAATTTTCTGTGCAGTACTCCTCAGCCTGTTGGAGTATGGTTTTCTGTGTTTGGAGTTCATGCTTCAAGTTGTTACCTTCTCCTGTCTTGCCCCTTTGGAGTGGGAAGGAGCTAGTATTTATGCTCCTGGATTTATTTTTATTTATTTGAGTTTTGGTGACCGGGTTAAGTCCACTGAGACAACTGCAGTCCCTTTTTCAGGGTTGACCCGGGAGGGGTAGAAAACAAAACATTACAAAAATAGAAAGAAATTATGAAAAGTACAGAGGCAAGGTAGCTGTTAAATATACATAATAAGGTATAGACCATATTGTACAAAGCACAGGCAAGGCAATATGAAGTATACACATTGGCCCAGATATTCAAACTGCGCCCGGCTGTGGCGCAAGCTTGGGTGCAGCTCCACTTGGCTGCGCAGGGGTGTGGACTATGTGATATTCAACGGAGCTGCTCCATGGCTCAGCAGCTTTGAATATCACACCCTGGCCTCCCCCAGTGTGCATGGCAGTGGCACTGCGCCAGCGCCAATGGCGAGTGGAGCATGGAGATGCGCTAAGCAAAGTTCCATTGTGCCATGCACAGCAACCGCGATATTCAAAACTTGACATGCAAATGGGGCCATTTGCATGTCATTATTGCTCCATTTGCATGTAGGTGCGGGTATCCTACTTCACTGCGCCTGGCACCCTGCCAGGCAGCAGTCGTCTGGGACCGATGCCCCTTGCAGCCCGATTGCGGGCATTTGTAGTGCAAAAAAAACACAAATATGTCTGATATCCCTGGTGGTCCAGTGGACCTCTATCTGCCCGATCGTGGGCATTTGTAAAAATAATTCGTCCAATATCCCTGGTGGTCCAGTGGACCTCTATCTGCCCGATCGTGGGCATTTGTAAAAATAATTTGTCCAATATCCCTGGTGGTCCAGTGGACCTCTATCTGCCCGATCGCGGGCATTTGTAAAAATAATTCGTCCAATATCCCTGGTGGTCCAGTGGACGCTTTCTGCCGGTGTGGGCATCTGTAACAAAAAGGTCCAATATCCTGGTGGTCAGTGGACCGCTATCTGCCAATCATGGGCATCTGTTAAAAAGATCCAATATCCCTGGTAGTCTAGTGGTACCCACCACCACTGAGCCCCACCGCCCGCTCCCGGTCAGCCCGATGGCGGCAGCACCCCTCCGCGACTGACACCTCGGTAGGGCTGCACGCCCATTGGTTCACATGTGAGCTAATGCGTGCAGCCCATACGTGGTACATATTCCAGATATGGAATGATATCTGGAATGTATATTACGGAGCTGCACGCCCATTGGCTCATGCTGTGAACCAATGGGCGGCAGCCCACCGAGGTGTCAGTCGGCGGGTGGGGTGCTGCCGGCTGACCGGGGAGGAGGGGCGGTGGGCTCTGTGGGGAGGGGGGTACCACTAGACCACCAGGATATTGTACCTATTTTTGTTACAGATGCCCCAATCGGGCAGATAGCAGTTCACTGGACCACCAGGGATATTGGACCTTTTTTGTTACAGATGCTCAGTGACAAGTGATAGTCCACTGACCACCAGGGATATTGGACCTTTTTTTTGCCAGATGCCCGCGATCAGACAGATAGCAGTCCACTGGACCACCAGGGATATTAGAAACATAGAAACATAGAAACATAGAATTTGACGGCAGATAAGGACCGCTTGGCCCACCCAGTCTGCCCATTTCCCTACCTACTGGATAAGCTGCAGATCCTAGTTAACCAGCAGCCTACTTCTTCCTACCCCCATCCCCCAGAACTGCCTTATGACTATCCCATGCATGCTTGAATTCCACCACTGATTTTGACTCCACAACCTCCTTTGGAAGGCCGTTCCATGCATCCACAACCCTCTCTAAAAAATACTTCCTAAATTACCTCTGAGCCGCCTTCTATTTTCAAATTGTGCCTCTTGTTCTTGCACACCTTTTTTGAAAGATGCTACCCTCTTGGACTTTGTTGATTCCCTTGAGGTACTTGAACGTTTCTATCATGTCCCCTCTCCTTCTTTCCTCGAGGCTATACATATTAAGCTCCTTAAGTCTCTCTTCATATGTCTTCCGTGCAGACCCTGCACCATTTTAGTTGCCCTCCTGGACAGCTTCCATCCTGTCTATGTCTTTATGGAGATTGGGTCTCCAGAACTGCACACAATCTCCAGATGGGGTCTCACCAGCTGTCTGTACAGAGGGATAATAACTTCCTGTTTTCTACTGGTGATGCCTCTCCCTATGCATCCCAGTATCCCCCCAGCCCTCCTTGCTGCCCTCTCACATTGCTTGCCCGTCTTTAGGTCATCTGATATGACTACCCCCAGGTCCCTTTCCATTTTTGTTGTTGTTAGTATCTCACCCCCCATTGTGTACTCTTCCCCTGGGTTTTTGTTTCCCAGGTGCAGTACCTTGCACTTCTTAGCATTGAATCTAAGCTGCCATACATTTGACCATTCCTCTAACCTTGCCAAGTCCCTTCTCATCCTTTCCACCCCACCTGTGCATCAACTCTGTTGCAGATCTTAGTGTCATCTGCAAAGAGACATACTTTTCCTTCCAGTCCTTCTGCAATGTCGCTTATAAAGACATTGAAGAGGACCGGTCCTAATACTGAACCTGCGGCCCACTAGTAACCTCCTTTCTTCTGAGTGGACTCCATTTACTATTACTCTCTGTGTCCCATTCTCCAGCCAATTCTTTACCCAGGCTGTCATCTTGGGACCCACTCCCAGGCTGGCTAACTTGCATATTAATCTTTGTGTGGGACTGTGTCAAATGCCTTGTTAAAGTCTAGGTAGGCCATGTCCACAGCCCCTCCCTGATCTACTACTTTGGTCACCCAGTCAAAGAAATCTATCAGATTCTGCTGGCATGACCTTCCCGCTGAATCCATGCTGCCTAGGGTCCTGTGCCCTCTGGCCTCTAGATACCGACAATTCTTTCCTTTAGAAGTGATTCCATCATTTTCCTATCACTGAGGTTAAACTAACAGGTCTATAGTTTCCTGCTTCTGCCTTGCTCCCACTTTTGTGAAGGGGAATCACATCTGCCCTCCTCCAGTCCTCGGGTACCACCCCATCCTCCCATGATTTGTTAAAAAGGGTAGTCAGTGGTGTCACTAGTTCTACCCTTAGTTCTTTTAGAATTCTGGGATGAATCCCATCAGGCCCCATTGCTTTGTCCACCTTCAGTTTTAAGAGTTCTTTCAGAACCCTTTGTTCTGTAAATGGGCCGGTATCAACTTCTGTATCCAGAGTGTTACTACTGTTTGTTTTATGTACCTCCCCCTCTTCCTTTGTAAATACTGAGCAAAAATATTTGTTTAGTATCTCTGCCTTTCACAGTCTCCTCTGCCCACCCTCCCTCCCTTTATTAAGCCTCACTATCCCTCCCTTGGTCTTCCTTCGCCTCCTGATGTACCTATGAAAGGTTTTATCCCCTTCTTAACTGAGTTGGCTATCTTTTCCTCGGTTTGGGCCTTTGCTGTTCTGACTGCCTTCCCAGCCTCCTTTGCTTTAACTGATACAGTTCTCTGTCCTGCTCCTTCTGTGATTCCTTGTACTTCCTGAATGCTTTCTTTTCTCTTGAACCTTCACTGCCACTTCCTTTGAGAACCATAGTGGTTTCTTACATCGCCTTGTTTTGTTTATTTGCTTCACACAAAGGCTCGTTACTCTGTGATGCCAGTTTTATTATTCCCCATTGTTCTTCCACCCTCCTTCCTGCCCATTTGCTAGTGCATTCCTTAGGCACTCACCATTTTTTGCAAAGTCAGCCCTCCTAAAGTCCAGTACTTTTGTCTTTGTATGGCTTGACCTCTATTGCTGTGTTTATTGTGAACCATACTGTTCGATGGTCGCTAGTTCCCAGATGGCTACCCACTTCTACATCTGTAATCCTCTCACCATCTCCATTTGAGAGAATCAAGTCTAATATTGCTCCCTCTCGAGTGGGCTCCAGTACTAGTTGTCTAAGGCATGCCCCTGTAGGGCATCTAGAATAACTGCACTTTTCAAGTGGCAGCTGCAACTGCACTCCAGTTAACATCTGGCATATTCAGATCACCCATCAGCAATATCTCCCTTTTCTGCCATTCTAAGTATACTTTCTATCATTTCCCTGTCCATTTCCTCCCCTGAGAAGGGTCTGTATAACCCCTGCTGTGCTTGTGGTGCCATTGCCTGTCTCCAAATTTACCCACAGTGCTTCTTCTCCTCCTGTGTACCTTTTTGTTCTGTTGCTTTTATTCCTTCCCTTATGTAAAGAACTACTACTCCTCCTCTTTACCCTCCCTGTCCTCCTGTACACAGTGTATCCTGGTATGTTTATGTCCCAGTCATGGTTTTGTGTGTACCATGTTTCTGTGACTGCCACGATATCCAGATGTTCTTCCTCCATCAAGGCCACTAATTCAGGAAGCTTGTTACCCAGACTACGGGCATTAGTACTCATTGCTCTCCATTTTTGATGGCTTTACCTTCCAGTGCAGCATCTCCCACTGACCGTTCTACCTCTGTCTTTTTCTCATTTAGTACCCTGTTTTGTAGGGAGAGGCTGGGATTTTCCTGCTGCTTGTCAGTGCCTCCCCCTTTGACTAGTTTAAAAGCTTGTCAATGAAGCATTTAAACCGATTGCTCAAAAGACTTGTTCCTTCCTGGACAGATGCAGACCATCCTGCCAGTATAGGCTGGTGTCCCTCCAGGTGGAACCCCAGTCCCCAATGAAGCCAAACCCCTGTGCTCCACACCATTTTTTCAACCATTCATTAAACTGCTTGGTGCCATTACCTCGCCTCCCATGCTTTTGACAGGCAGCACCTCTGAGAAGGAAACTGTGTGTGCTACTGCCTTAGGTCCCTCCCCAGCTCTGCAATGTCCTCCTGCACTGCTCTAATCTCATGATGAGCCAAGTCATTTGTCCCTAGGTGGACAATTACGTCCAGCTCGGAATCCCTTGCAGCTGTTCTCGTGATCCTGAGGATGCGCTTCCTGTCCCTCCAAGCCATGGCACCAGGCAGGCACCTTACTTCATTTTCTCATCTCCCCCAGTTCTATACCCCTAATATTGAGTCCCCACCAGGAGCTGCTTCCTTTCTCTTTGGTGTCCTCTGCCTCCTTTCTGTGGGCCTCCCTTGTGACAGTTATCATCAGTCTTCTCTGGTGACACCCATAGGGGAGCTATGCTCCCCAGAATGGTGTATGGATTGTGGAGTGGAACAATTGACTGGGTGTGCCTCTGTTCCACCCTCCTCACCCTCCCTGAGCCCACTGTGGTCCAACTGCTGTGCTTTCTTCGCAACCTCTGAGGTAGTGGTGGTGGCGCTAGTGCTCCCTGGATGGGGGAGGTTCCCTTTCTACTGTCCAGTGTGGCCTGGGGGAAGGTTTCCTTACTACTGTCCAGTGTGGCCTGAAGACGGGCAACTTCCTCCCTCAGGGCAGATAGTTGTCTGCAAATAGGGCAGCATCTCAGCCTCCAGAAAGACTCCCGAAGACTGCTGCCCCACAGCCATTACATTGCACTATTCCCACATGTTTATCTAGTTTTTTATTGTATTTGTATGTGTGGTGCATGTGATTTGATTATATAGAAATATATATATATATTGTACAACGTGTATGCTTATATTATCAGTGCAGTGTGCTAGAGAGGATATGACAGTGAAATGCACCTTGCACTCGAGGAAATGATGTCAGAACCTCAGGTATAAAGGAACTATTTCCAGGGATGGGTGGGGTGAGGGGTGGGAAGGGGTTGGGCCTAAACTGTGTCCTCACAAAACAATCGACTAAAAGCTCTCACCCACCGCTGCGATGAGTGCCTTCCTGTCAGCAAGATACCCTACACAACAATTTGACAGAGAAAGTACCCTGCTAATCAAACAGAGAAAAATCCAGACATCCAAGAGAGAGAGTTTAGTTACAGATAATTCGTCCAAAATAGTATATTCCACGCAGCTTCTCAGTTGTTCCCAGCACTCCTGTACACAACCTGGAAGAAGATGGACTTCTGGCTCATACAGGAGCACACCACTAGTTTATAGTACTTGAATAATGCTGACAAATGGTCTAGCTAGACAAATGGCTATGATGCTGAGCTCTGACTTGTGAAGACAATTACCCTCACCTCAGGCTATGTTTGGCATCCAGTTTCAACCTGCAGCTTTTGCTATTTTGAATCACAGAGCCCCACCAAAAGTTGCAAAATATATTGATGCAGATTCACACAGAATTCAAGTAATCAGTCCAGTTAGCCACAAGGAAAATCAAATATGCAGAAGATAAGCAGTTTTAAAACCCTTTCTGAATTAAAACTAAAACAAATACCAAGCTCTGCCACTTCAAAATTGAGGAAAACTTCTCTCAGATTAAGCAAGAGAGAGAGAGTTTAGTTACAGATAATTACGTCCAAAATAGTATATTCCACTTAGCTTCAGTTGTTCCCAGCACTCTGTACACAACCTGGAAGAAGATGGACTTCTGGCTCATACAGGAGCACACCACTAGTTTATAGTAATTGAATAATGCTGACAAATGGTCTAGCTAGACAAATGGCTATGATACTAAGCTCTGACTTGTGAAGACAATTATCCCCACCTCAGGCTATGTTTGGCATCCAGTTTCAACCTGCAGCTTTTGCTATTTTGAATCACAGAGACCTTTTATTTTTACAAATGCCTGCGATCGAGCAGATAGTGGTCCACTGAACCACCAGGGATATTGGACAAATTATTTTTTACAAATGTCCGCGATCGGGCAGATAGAAGTCCACTGAACCACCAGGGATATTGGACGATTTATTCTACTTTTTTACAAATACCTGCAATCGGGCATGGGGGGGCGCTGCCAGGTGCAGCCGGAACTCGGGAGGCCACCCATAAGTGGCAGCTGCCGTGTTGCGCCCTACAATGCGGCAGCTCACCTGTGGGTGGCCATCAGTTGTTCCTTTTTTTTTGTTTGGCGTAACTTTGTTCTGGTGCAGTTAGGGCTTGCGCATGCATGGCTGTACACATTCCGGGCTGAATATCGGGCTGTGCAGGTTATGCATGGGCAAGTCCCCCCTACCTGTGCCAGTATACATTACTGATGCGCTCCGGCGCATCGGGATTTGTGCCGCTCAGTTTTCCCTTTTGAATATCGCGCCGGGGCACATCAGTGTGTTGCGCACGGCGCAACCCTTTTGAATATCTTTGCCATTATGTGCAACAGACACAAAACCTTACAGGCTGTATGGTACAGTGTGAAAGTATCAGTGTGCTGAGTCTAGCTAGCAGAAAAGTCATACTTTATGAATCTCTAAACATTTTATACAAAGCACTGGCTGGTAATAACATATATACACATTATGCCTAGTAGACATAGTATCCATGCGGGACAGCCTAACATTTGAAGCTGTAACCTAATGAAATGGAGGCAGATGTAAGGAAAGAGACATTAGTTGAGACACAAGCAGGTTACCGAGGCTGTGAGTGAGGCATACAGAGTGGATAGGAACACGGGCAGAGAGGAGCAGGATACAACAGAGGGTGGAAGGAAGTTCCTATCGGATATCACAGCAAAAGAGAAAGACTTGGGTGCAGTGGCAATACGCATATTAGGCTTAGTTAGTAGGGGGAGTGAGGCAGATCTGATGGAACGAGGAGCTACTCTCAAATGTATTAACTCACTGAGGGGTAAATTTGTGTACCAGGTTAAACAGGAGGCTAAGGGAATGGTACCTTAACTTTGATGCATAGGGCAGCCATCTTAGTGCAGAGGGGACAGTACAGTGGCGATGACAGACGCTAACCCCCAGAGCAAACCTACCCACCCTAAGATAGGCCTTGGAGATTATATAAAGGGTCAAGGGAGTCAAAGAGACCAGCAGGGGTGCACCATAGGTTAGGAGAGGTATAAGGGAAGATGTGGCAATCTTGAGGCAGGAACCAGAGGATAGGAAAGGGTGTATCCTGTAGAGCAGGCCTAGGCACTGGTTCAGAGATTCTGAGACATTGAAGGCATGCAGTTTGAGATAGAGATGAGTCCAGAGTAATACCCAGATATTTAAAGGAGTGGACATTCTCAAGAATATCACCAGAGGGGGATGTGATAGTAAGGGGTGAGAGAGTGCACTGGGAGGAAGGTAGGTGGGAAAAATCATACATTTTGTCTTTTTCCTATTCAGGACAAGTTGTTTACCCCAGAACCAATCCTCTAGGGCAGAGAAGTCGGAAGCCAGCACGCGGTTAACCCAGTCAGCATCAGGAGAGGAGCGGTAGATGATTGCATCATCTGCATATAAATGTACCGTCGCCCCTCCACAGAAGTTTGGTAGGTCGTTAATGAATAACGAGAATAGCAAAGGGCCCAAAATGGAGCCTTGAGGAACACCATGAATTATGGGATCTTCCTGGACTAAGTCTCCATCACTCATTCACACTAGTGGGATAGCGCCAGAGGTGCTAGGACCAAGCAGGAGCCTAAAGTTTTCAGAAGGGTCGGCGCCGAGAGAGGACCACGCATGTGCGGCACAGCAAGACTAGCTTGCGCCTGTGTAGGCTATCTCGGCATCGACCCTCCAACCGCCTCAGTTCCTTTTCTCCCGCAGTCGAGTACGCTTGGATGTCGATGTTGCTCTTCTGCCGGAGTCGAAGTTTTCGTCTATATGACAATAGCTCTTAATGTTTTAATATTTTAAAGTAGTAATTTATTTATTTTACGAACAAGAAGAAGATTATGAAGAAGAAAAATACAGTAAATTATTTCCTGCCAGCAACGGAGTCGTCCTTAGACGGTAGCGGTGACGGTAGGAGGACTTTGTTTGAAAGATTTTATGGCAGAGGGCTGTGTCTGATCCGCCACCCTTAATTAACGGGGGGGGGGGTCTGACTACAGACATTCCTGTGCCGGGCGGGGGGGGGGCAGTCCTCTGAAGCACAAATCTAACGGTTCCGGTAATCGGGCTCCGCTTGACCTCGAGCTCCTCTTCCTCGTTCGGGGAAGAAGAATTGGTGCCGCTCGAGGTTGCCCGTTGGTATGTCTGCATGAAGAATGTTCATCAGGAGGGGCGAAGAGCCCGAACCGACTTTGGTTGGTTCCTCTTGGCCCGACTCCTAACGGCTGCTTTCTCGACTCCGAGCTCCATCTCTGTCCTCGCTGGAGCTCCGGTGGCCAGTTTCACCTCTGGGTCGCTCCTATGGAGCAGGGGGTTCGACTTTCCAGTTTTCCTGGCTCTGTTCCTGATTTTGGGACCTCTGGGCCTCAGAGCCTTTGGACCAGAGCCAGGTCGATTGGATCGCGTATGGCAAGGTGCCCTATGGGTGCCTTTGCCATCATGTTGACCCCTCGTGCCTACCGCCCTCTCCCTTTTCCATGCAGGGGCCAGCACAGGCACCACCTTTTTCCTTCTCCCCTTCTCATGATTTCCATTGGCATTTTCCTTCGGGCGCCGTGGCTCAGTGCCTTGGTCGATGCTGTGCCTCGGCGCCATAGCTGGGCGGCACAGTCTCTCGGGTTCTTGGTTGGCACCGTGGCTCGGGGCCTTGGTCGGCGCCGTGCCTTAGTCAGCGCCATGGGTTGGCTCCGTCACTCTGTGTGGCACCGTGGGTGCTCTCTTTGCTGCCACTGGTTGTCGGTGCTGTCAGTGGTGCCGTGCACCCACGGGCGGTGCCGTGCTTCTGCGGTGGCGCCGTGCACCCGTGGGTGCCTTGGGTGCCAGGGATGACGGGGTGGTGCTGGGAGCACCCGTGGGTGCCGTGAGTGACGCTGTGGGCACCCATGGGTTCCATGGATGCTTCAGGTGCCACTGGTGCCTTGGGTACCAGGGGTGCCACCCGTGGGTGCCGTGGGTGGCACTGCAGGCGTCTATGGATGCCACTGGTGCTCTCAGGTGCCACTGGTGCCCTCGGGTGCCATTCTTGCCGTGAGTGCCATTGTGCCATCAGTGCCATGGGCGTTGGAGATGCCCTCGTGTTCCATTGCTACATGGGTGCCGGGAGTACCTGCAGATACTGCCGTGGCTGCCCCCGGGTATCGCCCAGGTTGGGCATAGGCACTGCTTGGTGTCCTCCTGTGCCACGAGTGGTGCTGATGCCACACGGGTGCTAGTGGGTGCTGTATAGCAGAATTAGTGACACATTTTCCTTTCAGACTCCTTTCCACAGAACTTGTGGTGGGATGTTGACCACAGAATGGACTCCTGTTCTGCAGATTATTTTTTCCACACATTTTAGTGAGTGGTGGTCTATGTCGGATCTTGTCGTCCAACGGTTTTCTGGTATGGAACTCTGCTGTACCGTTCTGCTAGCAGAATCTCATTCTGCTCAGCACTTTCTTTGCTCCCTTTGTGGTACCAAGCTCCTCAACATATTTCCTGATGGCGGAGTCTCTAGTGGCTCTGACCTAGACCTCTCTTGGAGGTCCTTCTGGGGTAGAAGTGCATCTAGATGGGTCTTTCTCGGTCCTTCTGGTCAGTAACACAGCGGACGGCTCATTTTATATACTGGAGGGCATGTCCTCTCTATCATCACAGTCCGTGATGGAAAATCCTTGCAGTAGTTCCTCAGTAAAGGGGTCCACTATAGTATTTCACACTGCGTCCGTGGACCATACTCTTCTGCGTCTAGACTTTTTCAGTCGTCAAGACAGTTACACTCTGTGAAACATTTTAATTTAATGGTCGGGGAACCGCTCTGACTCTTCCGCTCCTTTGATAGGGGTATATAGCCCCCTTGTGATATTGCCTCTTCGGTGGCTTCTTCGGCACTGGTGGTTAACTTCTCTCCAGCTGTGATTGTTAGTCCGGTCATGATTTCAGTATGGACACTCACGCTCTTTCCACACTCAGATGGAAAACATCTTCGTCTTTTTGTATCAAGACAGTCCTCAAAATAGCAGCCTGAAGGCCTTGTTAGGCTCGGACTAAAAAAAAAAAAAAAATTCAATACAGTTTTTATCACAGCACGGGGCCTAGCCGAAATTACCTGGTACCCCTCCTTTTTATTTTGGATACGGTCAGATTCCTCCTCAGCCCCTGTGGCGCTCGTCTCCGGGATACAGTAAAGAGTACCTGATTTCTTCTTCCCCTACGGGGAGTCCGATCCGGCGACGATGTGGGTCATCTCTTTCTCTGAGAGATTTCTCTCATTCAGAGATATTTCCTAAACCTAGGCAATTGTCCAGTCTGTTAATTCCTTTCCTTTTTATCAGGCTTTCTTCTCTTGAACAGAGCCTTACAGCAGCAGAAGCGACTCTCCACCAAGTTGGAACTAAGGTTCCTGCTTCCTTGCTTGCTTAATTTAACAGGTGATTTTTCTCCTTCTTGACAGATGGTCAAGTAGGTCTCTTTTTCTGAGGAAGCTTCCCAAATATTCACACCTTCGGTTCCTGCGCTCTGGTCCATGCCAGTCACTCACAAAGCTATCCTCTTCAAGTGCGAGAGGGAGTGGTGATGTTTCTTTTTCAGCAAACAAACTAGAATCCTTTCCTACTCCTTTCAGGAAAGTCAGAGTGGGTAGTGCCTCACCGCATTGAGTTACTGCCTCTTTCAGTCACTTCAACAAATGGGTTAGCCCTAACTTGGTCCTGCTGTGTCCCTCCTCGACGCACATCTGCCTTTATTGACCTTAGAAATCCAGCCCATTTTTTTTTCTGTCAGAATGTTTTTTTCTGCAGTGGACACATCCACCTGTACACCTTTTTCCTTTCTTCCCTGAGTTCAGAGACTGCTGCTACAGTTGTACACACAGGGGCAGGATTATTCCTCTTGGAATATGCAGTGGGTAGGATCTGGTTCTACTAGACTGCCACGAGAGGCTTCTAAGTCGTGCTTGGCCTTCCATCAGGAAGATCCTGTGACTAAGTGGAGACCATTCTCCTTGATGGGCTAACCCCACCTGGACCCCCTTGCTCACCAAGCAAGGGGTTCAAGTGCTTCTAGACCTGTTGTTTACAGGTCAACCATTCTGGATAGTGGAGGTTTCCATCTGCACTTTCTGGTCTACCCTGAACCAGTAGACTTTACCTCCGACTCTTTCAGTTCCGGAGGTCCCTTTACCTTACATTAGTACATGTCTTTGACACTATTAATTTTGGTCCTAGATCAAATTGTGAGGCCAGGTTCTTGCGCTCTCCTAGAGTGGTTGCTGCCTGCTTGAGACTTTCATTGTGCCCATTGTATTCGTCAGCAGGTGACAGTTACAACTATTTGAATTTATCTTGTAGGCACTATGTTCTAGATGCTCTTACAAGACAGCTCTTTTTATTAACAGGGCAGTCCTTGCCCGTCCTTTCTGAGTGAACCCTATCTCTTACCACCCTACTCAGGGTTGTTGGTTTTAGCTTGGTACTCCCCCACTAGTGTGAATCAGTGATGAAGACTTAGTCCAGGAAGATATGGAAATTACGTACTTACCGTAATTATTGATCTTCTTGGACAGTCTACATCACTTATTCACACGCGCACCCACCATCCCCTGGGTTCACTCGTTTTCTTTCCTGGTCTTCACGGTCCTATTATTCAGACTGTGTGGACATTATTCTTTGACCTTTTTCGCAAAGGCCATCTGGGCCCTCTCAGGCACAGAAACTCAGAATGAGTTATTCTCATTGGTTACGCTGCACCTCCTCGGTTGAAAAGGTACTGAGGCTGTTGGAGGGTCGATGCAGAGATAGCCTACACAGGCACAAGCTAGTCTCGCGGTGCCGTGCATGCGTGGTCCTCTCTCAGCACTGACCCTTCTGAAAACTTTAGAATCCCTCTTGGTCCTAGCACCTCCGGCGCTATCCCACTAGTGTGAATGAGTGATGGAGACTGTCCAAGAAGATCAGTAATTACGGTAAGTATGTGATTTCCGTATCTTCCTGGTCATTAAGTCTCCACCACTTATTCCACTATTGCGATCACGAGCACTAGAACCAAGCGGGCTCAAACTTTGCAGGAGGGCCGGCGCCAGAGATTGAGCTGCAAGCCGCTGCTCGTGCGGCAGTGGCTATCTCAGCATCGACCCTCCAACCGCCTCAGTTCCTTTTTTCCCACGGTCAAGTGCACTTAAGTGACGTTGCTTGCCCTCCGGGAGTCAAACTTCAAACTAGCAGCATAGTTTTCAGTTTTTTTCTTTTGTAGTATTTTTTGAGTAAAGTACCACTTACGATAATTTATTCTCATTAAAGAAAGAAGTCTCAGTCTACATTGAGGGAGTCGGCCATGAGCGGGTCTGGTGACGGTAGTGAGACTTCGTATGAAAGCTGTTCAGTCAGCCGGGCTGGGTCTGATCCGCCGCCTTCTCAGGAGTGGGGTCTGACAACAGACGGTTCAGTGCCCGAGGGGAAGGGCGGTCACCAGGCATAAAAAGCAGTGCATTCTTGGCACATTACGACCTCGAGCTCTTCTTGACTCGTGGAAGTCAGAAAGAAGGCATCACTCACGGTCGCCTTCTCACAGCCAATACTGTGCGTCGATGGTCTTTCATTGGGGTCAGTTGCCAGTCTCCTCATTTGGAGTCGCTAGTTTCTGTTTCTGGTCACCGACCTCTTCGATATCGGAACCCTTCTCCACCTTCGGGTAGGGCTTCAGATGAGCAGTTTCATCAGTGGGCCGCTCTTATGGAGCAGTGGGCTCGGGGGGGTTGGTCCAGCTGCCTGGCCCGGGCACTCTGGGGCCTTCGGGTTCTTCAGGAACTCGGGCAGGGAGATTGGGCCTTCCTGGTCATGTGGCACCTCTTCGGTACCATCGACTCTACACTCAGGTGTTTTCCCCCTCACATGGCTGTGGCGCAGGGGGCCACACCAATGCCTCTATCTCCTGGTATTCTTTCCCCTCAAATCAGAATTTTCAGGGCCCTGGGTTGGTGTCGGTGGGTCGCTCAGTGCCGATGCACCGTCCTCTGTGCCATTGAGTCTCTTGGCACTGTGTGCCCTTTCGGCGCAGTGAGGCTTTTCAGCACAGTGTTGTTCTTCGGTGCTGTCTGATTTCTCGGCGTCATCCGGCCTTTCGGTGCCGTGTTCTTCTTCTTTGGCGCCGAGGCTGGGCTTTTCATCAGCCAATCTTCAGGGCTTCTCCTCTCCAAATTCTTTTCCTTCCTCTTTTCCTGCTGATTTTCATCCCTTTCCTGTCCATACAGTCCCTTCTGGACTGTCAGGAGATGATATTGAGCCTGACCCAGACCTTAGACTGGGTGATGATGTGGAAGGAGCAGGACCTAATCCTGTTACAGAGCATGTGGTCGAGGACCTGTCTTTCAAGTCTCTGTTTAGAAATTTGAATTCCACTCTTTCTCTCCAGACTATGGACATCGATCCTGGGAAGCTTTTAAGACTCCCAATACCTTCATGTTCCAGACATCCCTATGGATTTAACTCCCCCGGTACAACCCTCCTTTGAAACGCTGTCTCAAATGGTATGGAATAATCCTGCTCTCATTCCTTCTGTGGCTAAGTCCATAGATAGGAAGTGTGTTGCTCCCAAGGATCGACCTATTTTGTCCTCCCAAGCCTTTGCGGATCCTGTTGTAGTCTTGGCAGAATGATAAGGTCGTCCTTCCTCAGACTACTGCAGCTCAACCTATAAACAAAGAATCTCATAAGATAGATACTTTAGGTAAGAGAGTCTTTGCTGCATCCACTCTTGGTATGCGTATCGCCAGCTACCAGGGCTATTTCTCTCAATATGTGAGTATATTCTTTGGCATTCACTTAAACAAATGGTTGAAGCTCTACCAGACTGGGACGCTAATTCAGAGCTTCTTCAAGCCATAACCAGAGGCATAGAGTCCAGCAATCACAAGGTTAAAGCAGCTATGGACGCCTTCGATACAGCCTGACGAGCGGCGGCGGCTGGGATTTGTACCCGCCGCCGTTCCTGGCTACGCACTTCAGGTTTCACGAATGATGCCCAGCAACAGGTCATGGTGTTGCCCTTCGATGGTGTATATCTTCAGCCCTCAAGTAGAACAGGCTCTAGATTCCACATAAAAGACTAGGTCAGCCATTAAATTGGCTCGACTTCCTCCCACCCCCTCTCAAGGGCGAGTTAACAAACGCCAGTTTCATAACCATCAGTCCTTTCGAGGCAAAGGCGGGGGGGGTTCAATAAAAACCAAGTCACTCAGCCTCAAAAGAAAACGCAACAGAAGGCACAAGGACCCAAAGCACCCATTGCCGCCTTCTGAGTTGTTGACCCAAGTCCCACCTCAGCTGCCCGAGGGGGACTCTTCCTCAGCAGTGGGAGGTCATCTGACTCAATTCTACAAACTGTGGAAGTCCATAAGATCGGACAAATGGATCCCCTGGATAATCCATGAGGGGTATTCCCTCAATCTTTTAGAGACCCCTCCGTAACGTCCCCCCTAACGACAGCCCAGGCTGTCAGAACTTCTCGCCTCTGAGATACAAGGCCTTCTAAACAACAGGGCAGTGGAAGTAGTTCCACTGGATCAACGGAACACAGGGTTCTACTCCCATTACTTTATGGTTCCAAAGAGAACCGTGGGCATGCGCCCCATTTTGGACCTCAGAAAATTAAACACATTACTTCCCAAAGAGAAATTCAGAATGATATCACTAGGAACCCTGTTACCTTTGCTTCATCAACATGACTGGTTAGCCTCCCTGGACATGCAGGATGCTTACCAGCATATCCCTATTCACCCAAGACATCACAAATACCTGAGGTTCATAGCTCTCGGCCAGCATTATCAGTTCAGAGTCCTGCCCTTTGGGCTGTCCTCTGTGCCACGAGTTTTTACAAAGTATTGTGCAATACTCGCAGCGCATCTCAGAAAAATCGGAATACAGGTGTTCCCATACCTGGACTACTGGCTTCTAGCAAGCTCTTCCAGGCAGGGAACCCTCGATGCCATTGCCACAGCATCAGACTTTCTCACATCCATGGGAGTCCTGCTAAACCTCAAGAAATCACAGCTGCAACCCTCCCAGAGGCTCCTTTTCATAGGAACTTTTCTGGACACCTCCTGTGCAAAGGTTTTTTTTCCAGAGGACAGAAGGAGCGTTATCTTGCAGATGGCCCGATGTATCAGAGAACACAGCTCGGTTCGAGCTATCTCGATGCAACGTATGCTGGTCCTCATGGCATCCTTGGTGTTCACTGCACCCTTGGCTCGTCTTCACATGAGAACCTCTCAGTGGGTGCTCAGTGGTCCCCAACCGCTCACCCTCAGTCTTTTCTCATCAAGGTGACGGAACCTCTGAAGATGTTGCTCTCCTGGTGGTCTCAGGAGGACAACCTTCTTGAAGGATATCCCTTCACCCCTCTGGATCATCAGATCTCCATTACCACAGATGCGTCTCTGATGGATTGGGGAGCTCACTGCTGGGATCTCCACACTCAGGGTATGTGGACTCAGGACAAGTCTCAACTTCACGTAAATGTCCTGGAAATGAGAGCCGTCCTCTATGCAGTCCAAGCTTTGGAGGACATTCTCTGTCAAAAGAACATTCTTCTTCAAACAGACAACAAGGCAGTGATGTACTACATCAACACTCTTAGCCATTATGCAGGGAGGCAGTGAGAGCGTGGGAATAGTGCCTAGAGCACACGGCTCTGATTCAGGTGGTTTACCTGCCAGGAGTACAAAACAAGCTAGCAGACCATCTCAGCTGAATGGAGGCGGACCCTCACGAGCGGTCTCTTGACTTAACCATCATTCAGTCACTCTTCAAAGAGTGGGGAATTCCAGACCTGGACCTTTTTGCATCCCCACTCAATGCAAAACTGCCTCTCTTCTGCTCCAGAAATTCAGCATCTGGCATTTTTTGTCAGGATGCGTTCAGGCTGCGGTGGACAAAACACTTTCTATAAGCTTTTCGTCCTCTTCCCCTAATTCAGAGGGTACTGCTCAAATTGGAGTCTCGGGGGGGGGGGTCAGAATGATTCTCATTGCCCCCTTCTGGCCTCGACAGATATGGTTCCCGCTACTCAACAGACTATTGGAAACCCCCCCTGAAAACGCTTCCCCTTAAGACTAACCTTCTGACCCAGGTTCCAGTGGTCCATCCCAACCTGAGGTTACTTCACCTTTCGCTCCTGAAGAAATAGAGGTGAATAGGTTCAATGTTTCTCATAGAGTTTCAGATATTCTTTTAGCTGCGCATAAGCCAGCCACTAGAAAAACCTACACAGCTAAATGGAAGTGTTTCTCTATCTGGTGTGCAAAATCCTCTTTGAACCCTTTTTTCTGCCGACCGAATAAAGTGTTGGAGTATCTTTTAGACCTCTCGAATACAGGTCTGCAGTACTCCACAGTCAAAGTTCATCTGTGTGCTATTTCGGCATATCATGAGCCGGTATTTCCATGTTGCTGGCTCAGTTGCCCGTAGCTAAGAGGTTTCTTAGGGGTATTCTGCATACTAGACCTCCTATCAGATGTCAAGTCGCAGCCCGGGATATTATCCTTGTGCTAGACATGCTCACTCGTAAACCTTTCGAGACTCTAGCTACTTGCGAATTGAAGTTCCTCACTTGGAAAATGGCATTCATGGTGGCCATTACTTTGGCCCATAGAGTTTCTGAAATACACGCACTGGTCACAGACCCCCCTCCCTCCCCATACACTGTATTTCACAAGGACAGAGTAGTTCTTAAGACTCGTCCTAAGTTTCTCCCGAAGGTTGTCTCAGAATTCCATCTAAACCAACCTTTAGTCCTTCCTACATACTTTGCGAACTTCCAAAATGAAGGGGAGCGTACTCTTCATTCGCTGGATGTTAAGAGAGCATTGCAGTTCTATCTTTTGTTAAGCACTACACCTTGGATATCCATGCCAGATGACATTTATCATTTGGCAGGACCATTCTTAATGGACTTGTGTCCTAAGCACGTGAGCTCTTTATCTCCTGCCGCCCGTCTCGGGGGGGGGGGCTATTATTTAGCTTGGTACTCTCCCATTAGTGTGAATGAGTGGTGGAGACTTTATGCCCGGGGAGATATGCAAATTACGTACCAACCGTAATTCTTGATCTTCCTTTTTTTTTTATTTAGTTGTTTAACCAGGTATCATTCTTGGATGGAGTCTCCACTACTCATTCACATGCGCACCCACCATCTCCCGAGCTCACTTCTCTGTTTATGATCTTCACTCCCTCAATGGCTGAGTTGACCCTTCTTACACGGGTCATTCGGGCTAACTTTTATCTGATTTTTAGGTTAATCCCTTCTAGGTTAGTTATGCTGCACCTCTTCGGAAAAAAGGTACTGAGGCGGTTGGAGGGTCGACGCCGAGATAGTCATTACCGCATGCGCCAGGCTCACGGTGCCGCTTCCTCGTGGCTCCATCTCGGGTGCCGGCCCTCCTGAAAACGTTTGCTCCCGATGGGTCCTAGCACCTCTGGCGTGTTCCCATTAGTGTGAATGAGTGGTGGAGACTTCGTCCAAGAAGATGAAGAATTACGGTAGGTGCTATGGTGGGGTCGCGGTCTGGTGCTGAGGCCCTGCTGGTGAGCAGAGCATTGCTGTCTTCGCAACCAGGTCCCTCTCTGATCTTGCTTGCAGTGCTGGGAGAGGGAAGGCTCCTGAAATTAGCAGCCTGGTGAAGATCTTCTGGATCGCATCCCCTGAGCTGTAGGATGGCCCCGGGGGATGGAGACTGGGATGAACCCAAGTGGCTTTCAGGAGTTGACAACGAAAGGGGGTTTTCTAAGCCTAGTTCTAGGTCTGCGTTGTCTTCAACATCATCTCTGGCTGGTTCTCAGCCCAGTGTAAGTTGTGGTGCTGTTTACCCCCCCTTTCTATCTTTGGGTGCCATGGTGCCATTCTTGCACGGGGGGGGGGGGTTCCGGAGCTGCACTCAGTGCCACATCGAGTTCCGGCGCTGCTCATGGTGCTGGGTCTGATTCTGGTGCCCTTCGCAGTGCCGAGGGTAGTACTGATACCACTTACAGTGCCAGTTTCTCCATGGCTCTGACTCTCAATGCTGGGTCCATCACTAGGCCTAGCCCAAGAGGCAGAGCCCATTCTAGTGAGGCTGGGACTGGTAGATCTTGGTCGGCACCTCACTCTATGCTCAGAGTTTGTGGCAACTCTTAACAGGAGCCATAGTGCTGACTCAAATTCTCCGGCCTCACTGGAATCATCTGGGCCTGTCATTGGTGGAGATAGGAGTCACCCTGTGGGACCTCTATGGCTCCATTTTCCCCTACTGTGCGTTTTCCCCCAAGGACGCCACCTGGATCACCCCCCCATGGTTGTGTGTTCCCAAGTGGATGAGTTCGTCAGGCCCTCTCCTTGAGCGAGATCCACTGTATGTTCGCGTACCACTGGCAGAGGACCTGGCCTAGTCAGCCACGACCCTCCTCCTCTTCTGCCTTTTTCTTCTGCTCTTCCGGGCATTTTGGGTCCCACAGGACCCTTGGCCTGGAACGAGATCAGGGTGTCTGCGAGTGCCTTTACCTTAGGGCACTAGACCAGGCTATTTTCCAGCCTAAGACCCTGGTACCACCACCTCCTGAATCCAGTTTCTTGTCTTCCTCCTCTGAGGAAGAGGACTCTTCCCTTCATTGCTCTTCAGATGCTGAGTATCCTCATTACCAGCAGTTCCTTGCAGAGATGATGAGGGAGCTGCAACTGGACCATTTTTCAGGTCGCAGTCTTGCTCATCTGATGCTGTCCTTCCTTGGGGAGTACAGTCATGACTATTCAGTCAGATCTCTGTGTCCTTGGCCTTTTGCAGAGGCATCTAGAGATCTCTGGCTCTATCCCTCTGCCCCCTCTCCAGCCTTGAAGGACACCCAGTGCAGGTATTCAAACAACATGAAGTCTTGCTGTATTCTGACAATATGCAGTTAGCCTCAGCACTTGAACTGCCCTGGAGTGGAAAGAGTTAACTCTATGCAGGAGCATAGAACGTTGAGCTCGAGTTCGGTTTTCAAACCTCTCTCTGGTACTTACCACTGCAACCGTCAGATTCTTTACTCCGCCTAACAGTGAAGTCACTCCGGAGATTTCCTCTGCTTCGTTTCGGTAAAGTTTAAAAAAAAAAGTGTTCAGTTTGAAACTGATTTGTTTATTATTTTCGGATGTCCAGCCTCTGTCTACGGTACAGGTAGTGTGGTAGATAGGTGGTGACTAGTGTGTTATTTAAAATTATGGAAATTTGTGTTTTTGTCTCGGTTCTTCGTCGGTCCGGTTAGGAACCATCCTTTCTGATTGTTGTGATTATTTTATTATTTTCTGGGAATTAGTGTGGTGTTCCTGTGCCAATATGTTTCAAAAGAACCTGACTTTTTCTGGTTCTTTTACAGAACCCATGACATGGTTTGTAACAGATTGGTTGTTTATTACCTGGCTTGAAAGCTTTTAAGGGTAATTGGTTAGGTTGGCCATGTCTAAGAAACCCAAGGAAAAAAACAGTCCCACTGGGTTTCAACACTGTAGTGAGTGCAGGGAGGCCTTTGCCAAGGCTGACCCCCACCTCATCTGTGTTTATTGTCTGGGGTTTGAACACCTCAAAACAGACTGCCAGATTTGTAAAAACTTCCCTAAAGCCACTCTTGAAAAAGGTTGAGTAGGCTGAAGGAACTGGAGGCTGAGAAGTCCGTAGATCCGGATGGCCAGACTGGTTCAGTTGCTGCCGAACCTGAGGAGGTGCCTACTGACCTAGGTGATACCTCTTCGGGCAAAAGGAGGTCTGACCTCGAGGGGTTGGTTCCGTCAAAAAGAAAGCGTAAGTCAGCCAGTTCGGATCCAGCACCGCATACTTCTACTGCTGACGAGATTGCAAAAGCAATTAGCAGAGTACAGTTGCTTCGCCCAGTTCCGTCAGAACCAGTACTGCCGACTAGACTGTCGGTTCGGTCGGATCCGACTCCATCAGATTACGATCCAGATGCTTTCTATGAAGAGTGGGAGGGACATGAAGAATATCCCGACGATGAGGACAAAGGTAACAACTTTGAAGGTCTGGATGTGCCCATTGAACCAGACATCTCCCCAGACAGGCCCTCCGATGTCTCCCCTCCCTGGCTTTCTGAGTCTCCTTCACACTTCTTGTTTTACAGGAAGGTGGCTGAAACCCTCCAGCTCCCTATGGTTGAAGCTGCTGAGGAGGAGGAAGAGCCTGATTTTTGTAGAAATGATGGACATCCCAGAGTCCAAAAGATTGTCTATCCCTCTTCACAAGTCTTTGGGGAAACAGACACAAAAAATTTTACAGGCACCTAACTCCTTACCTCCTGTGGATAAGAGAATGGACAGGAGGTATATGTTATCAGGCTCGGGTACAGAGTTCTTATACACTCATTGCAGCCATGTTGGGGTAGTGCAGGCTGCAGCTTATGACAGGGCTAACATACCGTTGGCTTCACACTTCCCAGACAAAGACTCCAGGAAAGTCGATGCCATGGCTAAGAAACAATATTTGGCATCCTCTTTGGGACTCAGGTAGGCAAGTGATATGGCCTACACAGCTAGGTACCAGAAGTATAGGTGGGATACGGTTCTGGAACTGGCTAAACAGGCCTCCCTCCAGCTAGCCAAAGAGCAGGAGGAGCTGACTGCTGATGGAATTGAGGCATCCAAAGTGCAATTTTGTGCTGCTGTGGACTCCAGTGATGTGGCATCAAGAGTCATGGCTACATCTGTGTCTCTCAGAAGACATGCTTGGCTCAGATGTACTAGTCTTTTGCAAGATACCCAGGCCAGGGCTATGGATTTCCCTGTAGTGGGTAACTGTCTGTTCAGGGAGCAGACAGAGACTTACATGAAAAAAATGGAAGAGTACAAGACCACCTACAAGAGTGCACAGTCCAAAGAGAGGCAAGCTACTTCTCAGAAGCAGCAGTCTAGGGGCAGGGACAGGCCTTTCCACAGGCCTTTTTACCAAGCTCAGGCTTCCTCTTCCTTCCCACAGAGGGGGTTCTTTCGAGGGAGGGGCAGAAGGGAGATGAGCAGGGCTGCATCCTCTTCCCAGTCCAAAGCTCCTGCCAGGCAGACACCCTGATGTGTCAGCCCGGGTCAACTCCCCCATTCCAGTAGGGGGCAGGCTGGCTGACTGCTTCCAGGCCTGGAAGTCTGTTACCTTAGACAAGTGGGTCCTGGAAGTGGTAAACCAGGGACTGGCCCTCAGCTTCAAAAGGTTTCCAAAACTGAGGGCCAGGCCTTTTCCTCCTGCATCCATCCCAGAGACCCTTGCCCTAGAGGCAGAGATTTCCTCTCTTCTGGCTCTCAGAGCTGTAGAGAAGGTCCCTACTCAGCACAGGGGCAAAGGCCTGTACTCCAGGTACTTCCTTACCCCAAAAAAGACGGGAGTGGCGACCCATCCTAGACCTAAGGTATTTGAACAAACACATCTCAAAACCAAAATTCAAAATAGTGACTCTGGGAATAATTCTTCCATGTCTAAGGCCAGGGGATTAGCTTGCATCCCTGGACCTCAAGGATGCCTACTTCCATATTCCTATCAGGTGCTCCCACAGAAAGTACCTCGGGTTCGAGCTGCCTTCAGGCCTCTATCAGTTCAGAGCCATGCCATACGGCCTAACATCAGCTCCAAGGGTGTTCACAAAGTGCCTTGCAGTAGCAGTTGCTTACCTCAGAAGGCAGGGTATTTCCACTTTCCCATATCTGGACAGCTGGCTAATTGTAGGTCAGTCATCAGACCAGGTCAAGTCAGCTCTGCAAACCATTCAAGACTTGCTCAGTTCTCTGGGGTTTCTCCTCAATCTCCCAAAGTCTGTCCCCGAACCAGTTCGACTTCTTACTTTCATAGGAATAGAGTTGGATACCAGTGGCACCTCTACACCAGGGCCCTCCAGGGCACATGCTCCAGTTAAAAAAAAAAAAATGCTATGCCCCAGTTGGGGCCCCATATGGTGCAGAGCTTCCCCCGTAGTAGCAATATATCAGTGCCCTGGCTGCCATCTGTTGTGCCCCAGCTGTGCCCTGGTAACCATTTGTGGCTAGAGCTGCTACTGTTGGATACTATCCAAGCAAAGGCCTTCCTTCCCCCAGCAAGACAGTTTCTTCAACTCCTGGGCCACATGGCAGCTTCCACTGCGGTGGTGCAGGGAGCCAGGTTTCAGATAAGGGACATTCAGTTTCACCTAAGGTCCTTTTGGTCTCAGAAAAGAGACTGTGTCACCAAATTGATTCCAGTGACTTAGACTCTGGTCCAGGCTCTCCAATGGTGGCTGGATCAGGGCAACCTCAGACAAGGAGTTACATTCCTCTCTCAAGTCCCCTCAGTAGTCCTAACTACCAATGCCTCTCTCCTAGGTTGGGGAGCCCATTTGGGAGCCCTTACGGCTCCAGGGGTCTGATCTCCACAAGAATCTCTCCTTCATATCAATCTCTTGGAACTCAGGACAGTTTTTCTAGCCCTCCAGTTCTTCTCTGAGTCAGTCAGGGGCAAGGTGGTTCAAGTCAGGACAGACCACCACCACCACCACAATGTGGTACATCAACAAGCAGGGGGGCACTCAGTCAATGACCTTGTGTACAGAAGCCATGAAACTGTGGTTGGTCTCTAGCCTATTCCCTTCAGAGTTCTCTTATAGTTCACCTTCCAGGGAAAGACTACATACTAGCAGATGACCTGAGCAGGATATTACAAGGGCATCACGAATGGTCCCTGTACCCTCCCATACTTCAGGTCATTTTCTCCAGATGGGGCACTCCAGAGATAGATCTCTTTGTAGCCCTGACAATCACCAACTTTCTCTCTTTTGTTGCAGACCTCCAGTCCTGGGGACTGTTCCTCTGGATGCTGTCATTCTGGACTGGAAGGGCACGTTTCTCTATGCCTTCCCTCTGTTGTTCAGAGTCCTGATCAAAATCAGATCTCAACACTGCACAGTGATACTGGTAGCTCCAGATTGGGCGAGGCAGCCTTGGTATCCTCTACTGCTGTCTCTGGCAGTGTCACGCCCCCTGTCTCTTCCCAGGAGATACAATCTACTAACTTCCTTTCAGGTGAGGATCTGGTACCCCAATCTCCAGTCTCTCAACCTCAAGGCCTGACTCTTGAAAAGCTAGAATATGCAGGCCTGCATCTTTCTCAGGGAGTCCTGGATATCTTGAAGGTTTCCAGGAAACCTTCCACTAGAAAAAACTTATAATTCCACATGGAAAAGATTCAGTATTTGGTGTGCTCAGAAGAGCATTGTGCATGACTCTGCAGGCATTGCTACAGCCTTAGATTATCTAGTTCATCTTAATGGTCTCGGCCTTAGGCCTGCAACTCTGAAGGTTCACTTAACAGCTGTTTCTGCATTCCTTTCAGCAGGGAAGGGCTCTTCCCTGCAGGGGTGTAGCCAGGGATTTTGGATCTGCACACCAAGTGGATTCACTGCTACACCCTTCCCCGTTTGTTAGGGTGAGCTACCCCGGGTGTAGTCAGACAATGTACAAATTTACACCAGGACCATGTTTGTTGCCTCATTTGGCACAGTAAATACAACTTTTGTATCTCATGACAGTGGTTGTTGCCATGCATGGGTAATTACAAATGCCGTGCATTGTTCCCTAAGACACCCACATACCAGCCCAAAGCCTGTAAAGTTGTATTGTCCTTGGGATGCAAAGAGAGTATTAGTGACCAGTCCTTCTAGTTTCGACTCCAATGAATAAAATTACAGAAAGGTTCAGTATTTTCTTGGTTAGTTTTCATAGAAAAGGGAAGCAGTTCAGAGCCTATTTGCTACCCCCCTTAAATAAAATTGCACACCATGGAGTGCTTGGAGTATGCCTGCCTACACCCATGCTTCCCTGGCATCTCATCCTGTTTTCACTAAGTTTTTGGAAGGCCTGGTTCATATTAACCCTCCCTTTCGAGAGCCCACTCCGGCTTGGGATCTTAATGTCTGCATTGCCCAGTTTATGAAGTCACTCTTTGAACCGCAGGCTTTGGCCGAGCTGAAGTACTTGACTTGGAAGACTGTGTTCCTGGTAGCTATTACTTCTGCCAGGTGAATTAGTGAATTACAGGCCCTGTCAGTTGAACCTGACTTCATCTCCTTCCATAGGGATAAGGTGATCCTAAGAACCAATAGATGTTCTTACCCAAAGTGGTATCAGATTTTCATCTGAACCAGTCGATGTCTCTTCCTATCTTTTTCACTGACCATTCTTCTTCAGGGGAAAGATTACACACTTTGGATGTTAAAAGGGCTCTTAGTTACTACATAGAGCATACTAAGGCACGCAGAAATGATTCTCTTCAGTTGTTTCTTACTTTATGGTGAAGTGGGAAAAGGTAAATCTGCTACTAAAAGGACTATTGCCAAGTGGATTGTCTCTTGTATACAATTCTGCTATGACAAATTGGGCAAAACTCCCCCTCTAGGCCTGAGGGCTCACTCGACTAGGGGTACAGCTGCTACTCTGGCTGCGGCCAGAGATATACCCTTGTTAGAAATCTGTAAAGCAGCCACCTGGAAAACAGTACATACTTTCACCAAACATTACTCTCTGGACATCCAGGCTAGGAATGATGCTAGGTTTGGCACAGCAGTACTGCAGAGTCTATTCCCAAAGTAGGTTCTGTATTCCCTCCTCCTGGGGGAACTGCTTGGTAGTCTGCATGTTGTCAGAATACTTCATGTTGTTTGAAGAAAAAATTACTCACCATAGTAATGTTGATCTTACTTCGAGACACAGCTCTTGCAGCAGGTTACACCATTAGGACTGAAGCCGTCAGGCGCCAGGACCCCACGGAAAAATTCTAGCTAGCTAACTACAAGGGGACATCCAGACGTCGGTCCGCCTCCGACATCAGGCGTGGTACAAAGAAGCGATCCCTTCAAATCCCAATTCTTTTCCCCCGTCGACTTGGCTACCTGACCTCTTGATTTACCAGTCTAGCGCGCCGTGAATAGTGCTTTTTCGGAATTTTGCAGAATTCTCTTCAAGCAAGATCTTGATGTCATCACCAACTTCTGGCCATCCATCGAGTGCGCTTGTGAAAAGCAGATCCCATTCAAGGACCCCCACACGGCCTCGTCGGTGCCTGGGCCCAGACCCACGATACCGGGCCTGTCCTTCTTGCCAAGGGTTCAACAACCCTTACCGGATCCGGCGTCAGAAAGGCTTTGCAGGCGTTTCTTCTGGAGGAACAACTGAAGACCATGTCCTCCAGGGGAAAGCTCAAGGTCCACAAACGCAGCGGAGAAGAAGGAGAAGGCTCCTTCCGGGTCCCCATCCAGGGGTTGGTCCCGTAGCTCGGTTGAAATCTCCCCGGCTGCGGTGAAGCCTTCCTCTCAGGAAAATCCATGAGCCTTCCTCCCCTTCCAGGGCCTTGGTGAAGTCCGAGAGCGACACCACCACCACAAAGTCGGGTTCCCGCTCCTCGGTACCCGGCGTCAGGTCTGTCGGTGCCTCCATAGGCAGCTGGAGCTCACGCCCTTAAAAGGCCTGTAGCCCAGGCGGCGGCTCAACAGCGGTCAGCCGTGCGCCCTGCTTCCCTGGAGCCGCCCGTCGGCCCGGCGACCGGCAGCGGCCATTGCATCCCAGCCGGACGCGGTAGGGGACTGCGCCGCCCCTCCTGAGATGAAGAAGGCCCTGTTGCCTCCGACCCGACGTCGGTCAGGAGCTCCTCGGAGGAGGACCTAGAGCAGCCCGAGGACCAGGCAGGGCGACCCGGTCCCGTCGGTACTCCCAGGGAACCTCGCCATTACCAGAGCCCCTGTGGAGCCGGCGCTGGGACCCGGCGACCGCCCCCCGGCTCCGGGCCGTCGTCGGGCCTCTCTCTAGCCGGAGGTGAAAGATCTGTTCACCTCCTGGTGGGATACCATTAGAAGGACATGGTTCCCCCTTCTCCTCCTGCCCCCCTCGCCGCCGGGGTCGGCAGGCGTGTTCCTCCTCCCGGGAGCCTAGAACCCCTCCCAGGGGAGACCTGATAAGCGGAGACCTCCGTCGAAATCCTCTTCTGGATCACCCAGCCCCAAGAGATCCAGGAGGACGCCCGGCGATCGCCTTCCAGCGGAGGACACGGGATCAGACTACTCCACCTCTAGATCCCCATCTCCACTCTCCATCCCTTCTCCGGACCCACGTGAGATGCCTAGATCTCCTCGGATGATCCCTCGTTCCTTGATATTATGAGACATATACAAAAGAACATGGGATGGGATGCTGAGACTTAGACCCCGAAAGTGCGCCTGTCAGATATCTTGACAAGGACCCCAAGCCTGTGGTGGTACCACCCTTGGTTGACACTTCGTGGGCGTCACCAAGGCGGCGTGAGGCGTCCACACTCGCTCGGCGAGACCGAAACTGATCGGCTTGGCCCAAGGCTCCTAGGGCGACCAGTACTTGGCGCAGCATCCTCAGGCCGATTCTCTGGTCATCACAGCCTCACATGACCAGTCACAGAGCACAACATTTGAGCACCCTGCCACTGGACCCAGAGTCCAAACAACTGGATGCATTGGGTAGGCGCACGTATGCTTCCGCTACCTGCGCCATCAGATCCTTGAACTATTTAACCCACATGGTTCAGTTCCAGAACGCTTTGTGGGGACAGGGTCTGGAAGCGGCTGAAAAGATGCCTGAAGGTGAGCAGAAGGAGGAGATGCTTCAGCTCCTCCGTACGGGTTCAGACGTGGGGACCCAAGTGCTAAGAGCCGCGTATGACTCCGCGGACTCATCGGCCCGAGCAGCAGCTTCTGGCGTATGCCTCGGAACACTCTTGGTTGGCGTCTCGGTTTACCCGGACATCAAAAGAACATCTTGGGCGCTCCTTTTGAGGGAGAGGTATTGTTTGGTAATCCTACAGAAAAGATCCTTACCAAACTCCAAGAGGCCGGAAGAAGGCGGTAAGGTCGGTTCAGGCCATATGCCGACCTAAGCTTGGTTCCTTAGCAGGAACCAAAGCGTTTGTCTTGTGGACGCAGAGGAACAGACCGCTCCGCTGCACCTCAGAGGGGCTCTGGTTTTCATGAGAGCCCAGGGCAAACCCCCGCCAGCGAGGCCAGCGTTCTCCTAGGCAGGCCCAGCCAGCGGGTCCATCTGCCGCCACAGCCTGACTCCTTTCCGGCCCCGCCCCTCAGGATCAGCGGGAGTTTATAGTCGGAGTTGCATTGCGAACTTCCTGCGGGATGGCAGGCCATTACCACCGACAGGTGGGTTCTTCAGTTGGTCAGTCTAGGCCACTTTATAGGATGCGCAGGAAAGCCACCCTCGGGGCCTCCTTTGCTCTCCGGTATCAGGGTCAGCACAAAGCCTTGATCTGGCAAGAAGTACTCACGCTACTAAGAGGAGGCGATAAGTCGTCCCAGAAGACCAGAGGACTAGGATACTATTCCCACTTCTTCCTGGTTCCCAAGAAAACAGGGACCTCCGTCCAATCCTGGACCTCAGCGACCTCAATTGTCGGTCACTTACAAGAGATTCCGCATGGTGACCCTTCGGGTCTTATCCCCATGCTCAAACAGGACGCCTTTTAGCGTCTCTAGACATGCAGGATGCCTACCTGCACATCCCTATGCTCAAGCGCACATGAGGTTCCTGCGGCTGAGTTTCTCGACCACCACCTTCAGTTCCGAGCCCTTCCTTTCGGACTGTCTTCCGCACCAGGGTCTTTACCAAGTGCATGGCAGTTGTGGCAGCGTCTCTGAGAGACAGGGCCACTACGTGTTCCGTACCTGGACGACTGGCTTCTCATGGCCGCCTCCAGAAGGCGTTGCTTCTTGCAATCCAGAGCACCCAGGATCTGTTCAATCCCTGGGCATTCTCATAAATTACGAAGTCTCTCCTGTTACCGTCATGAAACTGCAGTTCATAGGAGCAGTTCTGGACACTGTTCGGGAAGAGCCTTTCTTCTGGCCGACAGGCGGGCGCATCAGATCCCTCATAAGGGACCTATCATTAAGCAAGGTTGTACCTGCCAGGTCGGTCCTTTGCTTGCTCGGACACATGGCTGCGGCCATTCCTACTGTCCCTTTCGCAAGACTCCACATGCGAATTACTCAGTGGATGCTCAAAATGCAATGGGACCAAAGGCAAGACCACTTGCAGCATCCGGTCAGACTCACGAATTCAGTGATTCAAGACTGGCAGTGGTGGCTAGCCCCAGGGTCACTCTCATCAGGCGTCCCGTTCATTGCGCCGTCCCCGGAGGTCACCCTCACCACAGACGCTTCCGGTCTTGGGTGGGGGGCACACCTGGACGGGGTAAAGTCCCAGGGGCAGTGGACCCAGATGGAAGCTCATCTTCACATCAACGTGCTGGAAATGAGGCGGTCCTCTATGCCCTGCAGGCCTTTCAGTCAGTTATCCCACCGTGTACTCTTCTACTTCAGACAGACAACACGGCGTGATGTATTACCTCAACAAACAAGGAGGCGCACTCTTACCTTTGCAGGGAGGCCATGAGAGTGTGGGATTGATGTCGGACACGGCCGAATCTGATCACTGTGCACGCTCCCGGAGTGGACAACACGATCGCAGGCGGCCTGAGTCGCTTCTCAGGCCAGAGTCACTTAATGGGAACTTCTTCAAGAGGTAGCAGAGGATCTGTTTCTTGATGGGGAACTCCAGATCTAGACTTGTTCGCCTCCCATCCAGCATAAAACTGCCCAATTTTTGCTTCGCTAGGTCCAGGGCCTGGTGTTTTCTGGCGGGAGACGTGTATCCCTCTCCTGGGCGAACAGATTCTCTCACGCTTTCCCTCCTTTCCCGTTGATCCAGAGAGTTCTTCTCAAACTGCGCAGGGAGCACGCACTAATGATCCTGGTGGCCCCATTTTGGCCCAGACAGATTTGGTTCCCTTTGTTGATTCAACTATCTCTGGAACCCCCGCTCCCGTTGCCGCTCAGCTCCCACTTACTGTCTCAGGAGAAGGGTTCACTTGTCCACCGGACCCTACGTTCCTTGAACCTGCATGCTTGGCTCCCTAGAGACATAGCCATTTTAATCACGAGATCTGCAAGAGGTTGCAGAAGTCCTTTCTGCAGCCAGAAAGCGGACAACGCATTGCACGACGCCATGAAATGGCCGCTGTTTGTGTATGGTCGGCAGCACCGACCTTTCCCTTTAGGTTGTCCTGTGGGAGTAATATTAGAATATTTGCTCTCCCTCTTTCATTCAGGTCTAGCCTACTCCTCTATTAAAGTGCACCTCTGTGCCATTTCACACCACCTCCCGGTGGAAATAGTGAGTGGCTCAGGTGGGCGCCTCTCGAGAGAATTTCTTGGGGGTGGTTACACCTTAGGCCTCCTATTAGAGACCCTGTGCCTCCATGGGATTTGCTCTTTGTCCTGGAACAGCTCACGCTCCCCCCCTTTGAACCTGCTGCGGATTACGAGCTACGTTTTCTGTCGTGGAAAACGTTGTTTTTAGTTGCTGTTACCTCGGCAAGAAGAATTTCTGAACTTCACGCTCTCATGTGCAAAGAGCCTTATTTAGTTTTCCACCGGGACAGAGTATCCCTGAGGACGAACCCTAAATTTTTGCCTAAGGTGGTTTCTTCACTCACTCTGAACCAGGATATCGACCTTCCGGTCTACTTCCCGAGCTACTCAAATAGAGGAGAGGCTCTGCTCCATACCCTGGATGTTCACAGCAGCCTGAGGTTTTACCTCAACAGAACTCAGTCCTTTAGTAGTTCTGAGCAACTTTTCATTTCCTTCTCTGAGAGAATGATGGGCCAACCCGTATCCAAACAGTCCCTTTCGCTGGCTTGTCCAGTGTATTTCTCACTGTTATGGTATCAAACAAAAGCCCCTCCGGGTACAGTCCGGGTCATTCCACTAGAGGGGTGGCTACTTCCGCCATGGCTCAAAAATGTTTCCACTTCTGCCTTATGTGCTGCGGCCCTTGGGAGTTCTGTGCATACCTTTATCAGGCATTATAGCCTGGACCCGCCTCTTGGCGAAGGGCTGGTTTTGGCTTGGCCGTGCTTCAGGGTCTCCTGTCCTAGGTTCAGGACCTGGTATTTATCCTTTATTTTTCCTCCTCCCGGATTTTCTGACAGCGTTACTGCTTGGGAATCAGTCCTAATGGTGTAACCTGCTGCAAGAGCTGTGTCTCAGTAAGATAGTACAGTTACGTAAGAACTTACCGTAACAGTAGATCTTCGAGACAGCTCTTGCAGCATACCTTCCCCCACCTTCCCTTGAGGAGGCATGGCTCAGTCTTTCTGAGCATGAAGTGTTATCTTTCTGTCTTCTGACGACGAATCCTAGGTCTCCATTTTGATGTCAGCTCATGGCAAGAAGTTCCCGTGGGAGAACTGGGGAATCTGGCAGGACTTCTTTGTACTACGCAGACGCCGAGGCGGACCGACGTCGGCGGCCCCCGGCTGTAGTTAGCTAGCTAGAATTTTTCCGTGGGTCCTGGCGCCTGACGGCTTCAGTCCTAATGGTGTAACCTGCTGCAAGAGCTGTTCTCGAAGATCTACTGTTACGGTAAGTTCTTACGTAACTGTACTTTTCTTCTAATGGAGTCTTGCTGTATTCTGACCTCCCTCCCTCCCCTTTCAGAATCTAGTTTTTGGGAAGTGGGCTGGCAGGTACAGTGTTGCACCTCGGGGGTGTAGCTTTTACCCTCCCTCTTAATGGGAAGGTAGCTGTTTTGGTTGCTATTGTTATGTTTAATATATATATCTTATATTGACTACCTTTTTTTCTTGGGTTCTTGACTTGAGTCTTTTTGGGACCCAAATTGTTGCCTTTTGGCCATATGTTAAACAATTTCCATAGTTAGTACTTAATTAGTTTGCTCGTAAGAATCTGACAGTTGCACTGGTATGTACCAGAGACAGAGGTTTGAAAACCGAGCTTGAGCTTGAGCTCAACATTCTATGCTCCTGCATAGAGTCGACTCTTTCCTCTCTGGGGCAGTTCAAGTGCTAGGGCTAACTGCATATTGTCAGAATACAGCAAGTCTCCATTAGAAGAAACAACATTACTATGGTGAGTAATTTTTTCTTGTGCACCCATAGTGACTCCAGGAGACATGCCACACCCCACTTCTGGGGTCCAGCTCCTGGACATCCCCTCCGGGCATAGGCACCGAGTGTATAACCATCCCCCGAGTCAGACTCTGCGCAGTTTGATGCCTGGGGTCAAAGATTCTTCTCGGCAGCACGCACAATGATGTGCATCTTGGCATATCGAGTACACCAAGCTTCCTATGGCAGGCACTAGTAAGTGATACTAGGATTACTTCTGGTGTCCATACTAGACAGTGAGGAAACCAGACAGGCCATATGCCTTTCTGTACAGGGCTCGAAGCTGGAGAGACACCAGGTAAGGGCATCCTACAACACCAGTGAGGTAGCCTCCAGGTTGGTAGGAACTGCAGTCTGTATTGGGCAGCCAGCATGGCTTTGTCTGCATCAGTTGTCACCCTTAGCCCGGCATAGGGTGATTGCCTCACAGTTCCAGGGGGCCCACTTCTTCTGCCACAGGGCCAGGCATGATCTTGTGGGACGCCTTCCTGTTCCCAGGCCACGGGGAGCCTCTGCCTGCCCCTAACCAGTCTTGGGCCTCGCCTGGCCTGTAAGGGGCCCCTGCCTCTTTGTGTTTTTCCCCCCACAGGATGCTGAGGGTATAACCATTTCCTTCAAGATGAGCTAACACCGTCCTTTGGTGGTAAGCTTGGCACTCTGACCCATGAAGTAATGAATGGTGAGAACTGATTCTTGGAAATTACATACTCACTGTAATTCTTGATCTTCCAGAATATCTTCACCATTCATAACTGCAACCTGCCCACCATCCCTCTTGATGTCCAGGAATCTGGACAGTCTCTCTCTCTTTCTTTCTCTTCTGCCTTTCCTCTGCTAGGCACAGTTTTTTTGTTAGTTTTGTTTTGCTCTGAAAAAGAGCAACAAGGGTGAAAAAAATCTGCTTCAGTCTGGCCTGCTGGTGCAGCGATAGCGCTACTGCTTGCGGCGACGCTGACCTGGTTTCCGGAACATGCCCGGGGAGATGTAGGGCCAGCAAGGGAGAGGAGGCTTGAGTGTCGGAGGACTGCTCACTTTCTCTGGGAAGGGAGGGATGCCACGGCTCAGCACCTGACAGACCTCTAATGGAGGCCAGAGATGCAACAGGCACCAAGCCACATTAATGGGGGAGGCATGACGGACATCGGCACTTGCACCTAAATATCAGGGCGCACGTCACGCTACACCAGAAAACAGGGAAAATGACTCCCCAAGCACCACGGTGGTAGATCGAGCACCCTGCACAGACCTCCACACGTTCTCCTGTCTGTCTCAATCGGCATGACCACGTCGAAACGTTGAAGCTCGGCATGTCTGGGCCCCACCTCATTCCGCCTGGGAAGAATAACCAAGGCTACATGGGGGGTCCACCCAAGGGCTCCAGGCAGTGAGAAAGGGGGCAGATGTCATAGCGACTCCTGAAGAGGCAGCGCTCGGGAAGCATAAATAGAAAATTAAAAAAAAAATCCACTTGAGGGCTATCCTTAGCTACTTGGTAACCCTTTT
Source organism: Neoceratodus forsteri (assembly GCA_016271365.2). NCBI lineage: Eukaryota > Metazoa > Chordata > Ceratodontiformes > Ceratodontidae > Neoceratodus > Neoceratodus forsteri. Next base: position 1,021,183,444 of record CM028134.1, read on the forward strand.
TGTTGTGCTTTTGTTAAAAAAAAAATATATATACATTTTCAAAAACAAAAGACTTTTTTGTAGAGTTTTTACTTCTGTATGTGCTCAGGCCTCTTGTCACCACATTGTGTTTCTTAAAAGGAAGGAAAAAATCTTGACCCACCCCCGATAGGGAATCTTTGGCTTCTTTCCTGTTGAAGGAGTTTCCCTCTCTCTCTCTCTCTCTCTTTTTCTTCTGTTTAAAAAGAAAAAGAGAAACAGAAAAGCAGGTGTAAAAGAGGACCAGAAGAAATATGCTGGAATCTCAGCTCGGATGCCTTTACCTGGGAGAATGCTCACTTCTTGGCAGTAGGTCTCCTGCACTGCCAGACAAGCCATTCTACATTTTTCTTTCTCTTACTTCCTTCTCTCTAGGAAAGTCTTTGGAAAAAAAACAGAGAGAGAAATGATAAGAGAGCCATAGGATAGCTTTTCGATATTCTTAGTTGGGCTCATCCTTCCTTATAGCAGGGATATTCTTTTCCCAGCTTGTTTTTCCCTCCTTAGGATTGCAGTGTTCCTCATCGGCTGGAGAACCTTTATTAGTAACACTTTCCAGAGCTCCTAGCTCTACTGGGATTCCTGTGTTTTACAGAAAATGGAACCTTTCTCAGGGAATTTCATCTCATATTTTACATTGGTACACATATGGATTATAAAATGGGCAGGGAAATTCCTCCATTCTGATTGGTTGTTACCTGTGCATTGAATCCGTTCAATGTACAGGTAAGAACAAGTTTTGAAAACCATGAGCACAGCAATAAAAAAAAGAATCATTGGCGCAGCGGTTGGATTCCCTTGCGGCCTAGCGACAGGTTGGAACAGACTGGGATACTGGAGGGCGGCCGGGGAAAAATGACTGGGAGCATCCGGAGACTGCTCGCCTCTCTCGGGGGGGGGGGGGAGATGGATTAAGGACCTGGCGCTTGTCGACCCCTGGTGGAGGCTAGTAGTATGGCAATGTGCTGGGGCCCTACATACCAAGTGGGGGTATGGGGAACGCTGGCTTACGCCTTGACATTGTGGCAACCACGCCCCCGGGGAGCAAAGCGGAAAAAAGGCTCCAAGGATGACCAGATGACGGTCGCCGGCTCCCGTTGCTGCTGAGTCTCCGATGTGACCCAGATCCACCCTAGCAGGATCCGGGCCAAGTATAGTGTGCTGGCCAGTCCCTACCAGCGCCTATCTCCCTCGGGGAAGGGGGATCTGCCCGGCAAGAGGTTACGTCCGGGTTACGCGGGGGGCTGCAGATATGGGGTGGTAAGTGGTTGGCATCGGGGTAGGGACGCCAGCGGGGACCTTGGCATCCTAAAGGGGTGGCCACCCTAGAGCAAAGGAGGAGGCAGATTAAAAAGAAAAGAAATCAGTTAGCCATTAGAACACCATAAATGCCGCCATTTTGTTTTCTTCATTGGCGAGCAAAACATTCAGTCAAACTGTCAGCTGTAACCACTCATTTGTACAAATTAGCTGCTGTAGACAAATGTCACAACTGAAATATAAATAAAATATGGTAAATGGTCTCATCTCACATAATGATAGCTGCTCCCACTCCATTAGTTGACGACCGCAATAGCGGTCCAGTAGCATGCTGGCTCCCACTGTTTCCCATAGCAGTAGCACTCCCATCCCCACAGTTTTCAAACAAAAATTCAGTTTCTGTGTGTATTTTTTTATTTTTTTTATTTTAACGCTAAGATAGTCACTTGTGATAGGCAAGGCACCTGCGAGAAACAAATACTTCCTGTCTTCTGCTCGCTTAACGACACTGACTCCAGTATGGGAAGGGGAGGGGCTGTTTGGTCCTGCAGTTACGCACCCACAGCCTCAAAAAATGCCAGTTTCTCCTCGAGCCTGATAAATGTTGGGGGTATTCCTGGCTGCCAGTAACATGACGTCATTTTCTGCCTCTCGGAAGGACTATGTTATCAAAAATACATTTTTTTTGAATGAGTAAAAATGCAAAAAAAAAAAGTATCCTATTTTATACACGCAATAAAACACTCCAGGGATGTGCATTGAACCAATCTGACCACACTTCCAGGGGCTGAAGGCACTCGGCTTGCTACACCCCTGGGCATGTGGTCATATCAGTTCAGTGCACACCACATCATGTCTTACTGCTTAGTTACCGAGTCCTTGGACTTCCTTTGGAATTCATGTAATCTGCAGGAAAACATAGGTAAATTGCTCTGGAGTTACAAGCAAAGCCAGCTCTACTGAAAGCACTGCTCTCCTACTGGGAGCTCATGGATCCCTGCAACAATCTTTGTCTTGGCAGTTTTTCTTCCTCCTGTCCAGTTGGCATGGTCCTTATTTAACCAGCTATCTAGACCGTCCCTCCCAGCCTCTTCTTGCTTTTCTCTGGTAGTCAGGTTTTATTGCTTTGTTCTTTTTATATCCTATATCCTTTGTTTTATTCCTTGAACAATCTTGCCCTGTCCTTTCTCTTTTTTCTTTTACTTTCTTTCCTCTTCTGGCAAACAGAACGGAGAGGAGTTGGGCTGGCATTGGTTACTGGCCAGCCCACGAGAGCCACATCGTGCGGGCAGCACTGTCCCCAGCATCAGTCCCCTAGCTCAAACTTTTAAAGCTGTATGCTTCTGTGGGTTGCTAGCACCTCTGGCATAGACCCATGAAGTAATGAATGGTGAAGATATTCTGGAAGATCAAGAATTACATTGAGTATGTAATTTTAATTTTTTGTTGCTCTTGGGGACTTGTGACTTGTGAGATTTTTTACCCTACTTAGTGTTGTTATCCTCTTCGGAGTACAAAGGCTGTTTCAAACAACATGAAGTCTTGCTGTATTCTGACATATGCAGTTAGGTCCTGCCTTTCAGGTGCCCCGGAGAACAAAGAGTTAAACTTTCCATGGCCAGCATGGAATGTTCACCACGAGCTCGGCTGAAGCCCCTGTCTGCTGCTGTTTAAACTGCAACCGTCAGATTCTTTACTCCGCCTCACTGAACAGTCGCTCCGGAGATTTTTCCTGCTGCTCGGTTCAAAAAGTCGGTTGAAGTGTCGGTTTCTACCAAATTGCTGTTACCACTTAGTCGGTTCAGGTCTCTGTCTGTGGTACCATGAGTACTAGATAGGTTTTTTGTTTTGTTTTTGTGTGGAACCTGTAAATTGTGGATCGGTTCGGCTGAACTGATCAGTTTGAGGTAAAAAAAAAAAAAAAAAGCTTGTGCTTACTTTAGAGTGTGGTAACCGGTCCGTATCGGTTCTAAAAAAAAAAAACAGATTTAATTACGTTTTTTTCCAAGACCCGTGACACGGTCAGGAACCAATAGGGGAGTCTTGCCTGGCGGATTGCCGAAAAAAGGGTATGTTTTTGGATAGGATTGGCCATGTCTGAGTAACCCAAGGAAAAAAAACGGGCCCACTGGGTTTCAACACTGCAGTGTGTGTGGGGAAGTCTTTGCCAAGGCTGATCCCCACACCACATGTGTTTATTGTCTGGGGTTTGACCACGTCGATTTAGACTGCCAAATTTGCAAGAATTTTCCCAAATCTACCCTGGAAAAGAGATTAGATAGACTGAGGGAAAGGGAGGCAGAGAAGTCCGCTGACCCGGATGGCTAGCCCGGTTTGGTTCCGACCGAACCAGAAGGAGTGCCCTCTGACCAGGGCGATACTTCTTCAACGGAGAAGCCAATTCTGAGGAGTCTGTTCCGGTGAAAAGAAAGAGAAAAGATAAATCCAGTTCGGACCCAGAAATTCATACTTCAACCGCCGATGAGATAGCCAAGGCGATAAGGATTGAATGCTGTCGCTAGTTAGCGTTCCGACCGAACTGGCACCATCTGGCAGGGCTTGGTTCGTCGGTTCCCCCGGTTCCGGATTATACTTTGGAAGAATTTTATGAACAGGAGGAGGAGGGAAGAGTATGAGGATGATTATGGTGATTATGAAAGTCTGGATGTGCCTGTTGACCCGAACATCTCCCCAGACAGACCTTCAGGTGTTTCTCCTCCTAGGCTTTCTGAGTCCCCTTCACACTATATGTTTTACAAAAAAGTGGCTGACACCTTCCAGCTTCCTGTGGAAGAAGCAGTAGAGGATCAGGAAGAGCCTGATTATGTTGACATGATGGACATCCCAGAGTCAAGGAGACTGTCTGTTCCCCTCCACAAATCCTTTGGGAAACAGACACATAAAATTCTTAAGTCTCCTAATTCTATACCTCCTGTGGACAGATGAATGGACAAGAGGTACACTCTCTCAGGCTCAGACACGGAGTTCCTTGTCCAGCAATCCAGCCATGTTGGGGTCGTGCAGGCTGCTGCCTGTGATAAGGCAAATATTCCCTTGGCATCACACCCTCCAGACAAGGACTCCAGGAAGATTGATGCCATGGCTAAGAAACAATACATGGCAGCATCTTTGGGACTCAGGCAGGCTAACTATATGGTCTGTACAGCCAGATATCAGAAGTCCAGGTGGAACACTGTGCTGGCTCTGGCTAAACAGGCCCCTGACCAGCTTGCCAAGGAGCTGGAGCAGGTGGCTGCAGATGGGATTGAGACATTGAAAGTACAATTTCATGCTGCTGTGGATTCCAGTGATGTTTCATCAAGAGACATGGCTACATCTGTGGCTCTTCGGAGGATGGCTTGGCTCGGATGTACTAGCCTCTCACAGGATACCCAGGCTAAGGCCATGGATTTCCCTGTAATTGGTAATTCTCTGTTTGGGGAGCAGACAGAGAACTACATGAAAAGATGGATGAGTACAGGACCACTTACAGGAGTGCTCAGGCCAAAGAAAGGCAAGCAACTCCTCAAAGGCAACATTCCAGGGGCAGGGGGAGGCCTTTTCAAAGGCCTTTTTACCAAGCTCAGGCCTCCTCGTCTTCCTTTTCACAGAGGGGTTCTTTAGAGGGAGAGGCAGAAGGGGGATGAGCAGGCCTGCATCCACCCCTCAGCCTAAAGCCCCTGCCAAGCAGACACCCTGATGGTTCTGCCCGGGTCGATTCTCCCTTTCCAGTAGGGGGCAGGCTGGCTTACTTTGTCCAGGACTGGAAGTCTCTTACATCAGACAAGTGGGTCCTGGAAGTAGTGAGCCAGGGACTGGTTCTCAGCTTCAAAAAATTCCCCAAGATGAGAACCAGATGCTTTCCATCTGCAAATTTCTCAGAGACCCTTGCCCTAGAGGCAGAGGTTTCTTCTCTCCTAGCTCTCAGAGCTATAGAGAGGGTTCCCACCCTACACAAGGGCAAAGGATTGTACTCCAGGTACTTCCTAACCCCCAAAAAGACAGGAGAATGGCAGCTCATCCTGGACCTAAGATATCTGAACAAACACCTTTTGAAGCCAAAGTTCAAAATGGTAACTCTGGGAATTATCCTTCCCTCTCTAAGGCCAGGGGACTGGCTAGCCTCCCTAGACCTCAAAGATGCCTACTTTCATATTCCCATCAGGTGCTCCCACAGAAAGTACCTCAGGTTCGAGTTGCCCTCAGGCCACTATCAGTTCAGAGCAATGCACTTTGGCCTAACATCAGCCCCAAGGGTTTTCACAAAGTGCCTGGCAGTAGTAGTTGCTTTCTTAAGAAGAAAAAAGATCTCCATCTTCCCATACTTGGACGACTGGCTCATAGTAGGTCAGTCTCCAGACCAAGTCAAGTCACATCTGCAAGTGACCCAGCAAGTGCTCACTTCCTTAGGATTCCTCCTCAACCTTCCGAAGTCAGTTCTCAAACCAGTACAGCTCCTCACCTTCATAGGTGCAGAACTGGATACAATAAAGGCAAGAGCCTTCCTTCCCCTGGAAAGGGCAAGGAACCTTATGGAACTGGCCTCTTCATTCACCCTTCAGGTGTCTCGACCAGCAAGGCATTTCCTTCAGCTTGTGGGCCACATGGCAGCTTCCACAGCAGTGGTCCAAGGGGCAAGATTCCAGATGAGGGACATTCAGTTCCACTTAAGAGCCTTCTGGTCCCAAAGAAAGGACTCTCTTACCAAGCTAATCCCAGTGACTCTAACCCTGATCTAAGCCTTGCAGTGGTGGCAGGATCAGGACAATTTGAGACAAGGAGTTCCTTTTGTCACTCAGTCTCATTCAGTGCTACTCACCACAGATGTTTCCCTGCTGGGCTGTGGAGTCCATTTGGGGGATCTTACCACCCAAGGACTGTGGTCACCTCAGGAATCTCTGCTTCACATCAATCTCTTGGAACTCAGAGCAGTGTTTCTGGCACTGCAAGCTTTTTCCAAATCTGTACAGAACAAGGTGGTTCAGGTCAGAACAGACACCACCACCACCATGTGGTACATCAACAACGAGGAGGCATTTCGGTCTATGGCCTTGTGCACAGAAGCAATGAAGTTGTGGTCCCTGGCCTATTCCCTGCAAACCTCTCTGATAGCAGTTCACCTCCCAGGGAAGGATAATGTCCTAGCAGATGCACTGAGCAGAATATCCCAGGGCCATCACGAATGGGCCCTAGATCCTCTAGTTTTGAAAGTGATTTTCTCGAGATGGGGCACATCAGAGATAGATCTTTTTGCAGCCCCAGACAATCACCAACTTCCTCTCTTTTGTTGCAGACCCCCAGTCTTGGGCTCAGTCCCCGTGGATGCTCTGATTCTCAACTGGGAAGGGAAATTTCTGTATGCTTTTCCCCTCTTCCCTTTCCTGTTCAAAGTGTTAGTCAAGATAAGATCACAGCCATGCAAAATGATTCTGATTGCTCCAGACTGGGCCAGGCAGTCATGGTATCCCTTGTTGTCCCTAGCAGTCCACCTTCCCCTATCTCTTCCCAGGAATTACAACCTGTTGACATCCTCTCAGGGGAGGCTTTGGTACCCGAATCTTCAGTCTCTCAATCTCAAGGCATGGCTCTTGAAGAGCTAGAGTTTGCAGATCTGCATCTTTTCCAAGGGGTTCTGGATATCCTTAAGGCTTCTTGAAAGCCTTCCACCAGGAAGACTTACAACTCCAAATGGAAAAGATTCAGCATTTGGTGTTCTAAGAAGAATATTTCTCCAGACTCTGCTGAATTGCCTACGGTTCTGGACTATATGGTCCATCTTAATAGCCTAGGCCTCAGACCAGCTACCCTTAAAGTACACTTGGCAGCTGTTTCTGCTTTCTTGTCAGTAAGCAAGCCTTCCTCTCTATCATCCCATCCTGTATTTTGTAAGTTTTTCAAGGGATTGCTTCACACCAACCTCCCCTTTAGGGATCCTGCTCCTGCTTGGGACCTTAATGTCTGCATTGCTCAGCTTATGCAACCTCCCTTTGAGCCTTTGTCCTCAGCAGAGCTTAAGTACTTGACTTGGAAAACTGCGTTTTTGGTAGCCATTACTTCTGCCAGGCGTATCAGTGAATTGCAAGCCCTGTCAGTAGAATCTGATTTCATCTCTTTCCATAGAGATAAAGTGGTCCTTAGAACTAACAGAAAGTTTTTACCCAAAGTGGTTTCAGATTTCCACCTCAACCAGTCTATATCTCTCCCTGTTTTCTTCACTGACCATTCCTCCTCGCGGAGGGAGGCTACCGCTTAAGGCCGTTAAGCAGGCCCTTAGCTACTACATAGGCGTACCAAGGGTCACAGGTTTGAATCCTCCAGTTGTTCCTTACATATGGAGAAGTTGGTGAGGAAAACCTGCCACTAAGAGATCTAGTGCCAGGTGGATTGTTTCTTGTATACAATTCTGCTGTGAAAAACTGGGTAGAACTCCACCCTCAGGCCTGAGGGGCTCCATTCCACCTAGGTACAGCTGCTTCTGGCTGCTGCCGGGGAGATATTCACTCTCTTAGAAATTTTGTCAAGCAGCCACCTGGAAACAGTCCATACATTCACCAAGCATTACTCTCTGGATATCCAGGCTAGGAGTGATGCTCGGTTTGGCACAGCAGTACTTCAGAGTCTGTTTCCAAAGTAGGTTGTGTCCCTCCTCCATGGAGGTACTGCTTGGTAGTCTGCATATGTCAGAATACAGCAAAACTTCATGTTGTTTGTAGAAAAATTACTCACCTTAGTAATGGTGTTTCTTCTAATGGAGTCTTGCTGTATTCTGGCCTCCCCTCTCAGAACCTAGATTTTAGGATGTGGGTGGGCAGGAGCAGTGTTGGCACCCTAGGAGTGTCCTTTTTTCACCCTCTTTTGGTTTGGGTGAGAGGTTGTGTTTTGTTTTTGGGTTTCCTGACTTGAGTCTTCCTTTTGAAACCAAAAAACTATTTATATAAATATATTTGCCAGTTGGCTAGTAAGAATTTTACAGTTTACACACAGAACATCTAGTGAGTCTTTGCTCGTAAAGATCTGACGGTTGCAGTTTAAACAACAGCAGACAGGGGCTTCAGCCGAGCTCGTGGTGAGCATTCCATGCTGGCCATGGAAAGTCTAACTCTTTGTTCTCTGGGGCAGTTGAAAGGCAGGACCTAACTGCATATGTCAGAATACAGCAAGACTCCATTAGAAGAAACAGCATTACTAAGGTGAGTAATTTTTTCTTCTAGTTAAGTTGGCATTCTGCCATCTTAATTACACAGAGGTCTTTTTCCAGGTCCCTGTGTGCATGCCAGGGCTACTGTCACTCTCTCTCTTATCTCCACCCTTCCTGTCCAGGTAGCTAATTATACTTAGTTAATTATCATTCATTTGCCAGCATTTGTTACATCATTCACTTATTGTTCTTTGGGATAAAGGCCCCTAGCACTGACATATGACAGTACTTTTAGTTTGCAGTAGTCAACCTTACTACAGTCTAGCTATAACAGTAACAGTAAGTGCAACTGTCTAGGATGTGTTCCGTCACTCCCCTATCTACAACCAGTTATCTCATATCCAGAAAATACCTATAACAGGAGTTAATCGGGGGATATTCTCTGACTCCGGTGGAAGGAGTAAATATCTCTTTTAGTTCAGTTCAGGTATCTCTCTCTTAACCACTGTCATGGAGTAAACATCTGATCCATTTCTGTTGATATATCTGTGGCTTTTGTTTCTGTCCAGGTAGCTGATAATAGGCTCTGGTTCTTGTACCCCCACTCTTGTGCCGCCCTGTAGGCCCAACCCTTAGTTTTTCTAAGTTGGTAGTCTGTTTTTATTTTGTTATAATTTTTATATCTAATATCCTTTTCCTTTTGTCTGGAGGTCCATAGCCCTCTATCTTTCTTTGTTCCTCTCCCACTTGTTTTGTTCTACTGGAAAGAAGAACTGAGAAAGTGAGGGAGTCAGCATTGGTTACTGGCTGGCTCACGTGCACGAGGTTAGTACGTCAGCCTCGTGAGTGGCACCAGCAGCAATATCTCTCTCCTCCAAACTGCAAAAGACTTTACTCTTCTGGACTTCAAGACCCATGCGTGTGAATGAGGGGGTGAAGATATTCTGGAAGATAAGTTAACGGTGAGTACATCATTTTCATTTCTATTAGTGGTATTCAGTTCACATCCACACAATCCACCCGACTTCCCCGGCAAGTGTAACTTAGATCCCTGCTTTCAGCATGCAAAAGATCTGATGTCATGGGAGGGAGCCGGAGGATATATCACCTGAGTAGTGGGAGGAGCTTAGCTGCAAGACATCCGATGACCGCTGTCTCCAGCAGATCTGTAAAAGTGTGGATGTTAACTGAATATCACTGACAGAACTACTGTTGCAGGTGAGTAACCTATACATCTAGCTCCCTCTCCCAACTACATAATGGGTCCATTAGAGAATAAAAAAAATCCATCCCTCCTCCTCTACTCAACTACCTGATGAGTCCAGGGCCATACCCAGACCATCAGGGAATAAAAAGTCTGCACCCCCCCTCACCAGCATGACAACTCCCAAGCCCAACCCGGCCTGTCAGGAAATAAAAATAAAATCTGTCTCTATCCCCCAAACTACTTAATGGCTCTGATGCCTGACCTGGCCCATCAGGGAATTAAAAAACTCTGACCCTCTTCCCCCAACTATATGATGGGTCCTGTGTCCAACACAGACCATCATAAAATAAAAACTTAACATGGTGATATTGATGGGGGACTATAAGCGAATTTGGTACTGGGCAGATTAAATTAATTGCCCAGTGTTGGGTGGACTTGAACCGCTGTGTACAGTGTAGGGGCCATTAATGAAGAGCAGTGCCGCTGTGTCAGAGCCCTCCCTGTAGGCACTATATATAGTGCAGAAGTACAGCGCATCTGTGTATAGTGTTTAGTACAGAACATCTATAAAACTGACGACGAATGTGTTTCTGATATAACTATAATTATAACAGTGGGACTGGTGAAAAAGTAAGGCCAAAAAAAAAAAAAACAGAATCAGCCTTGTTGGCACCAGACAAATCTTGTTTCCCCTTTGGCTCCCAGTGTTACCCTTTAAATAAAAATGATGCTGTTCAAAGCTGTCTTTTCTGTAAGCGGGGAAACGTTCTGTTAGGTGTTAATGCAGACCTAATCTAATAGATTTCTTTGACTGGGTGACCAAAGTAGTAGACCAGGGAGGGGCTGTGGACATGGCCTACCTAGACTTTAGCAAGGCATTTGACACCAGTCCCACACAAAAGATTAATAAACAAGTTAGCCAGCCTGGGAGTGGGTCCCAGGGTCGTAACCTGGGTAAAAAATTGGCTTTGCAACAGGATATAGAGGGTAATAGTAAACTGAGTCCACTCTGAAGAAAATGGGGTTCTAGGGACATGGATATGTTGTTCATCCACACTTATTGGCAGGTTCCTTGCCGCTTTAAATCTTGCCGGAAGGTCTTCAAGCTGGCTCCTCCCACCCACCCGGGTGGTAAAACTCTCGGCTCCACCCCATGACGCCAGATCTTCCTTACCGCTTGGAAGCTCAGGTTCCCTCCTTAGCGCTCTGCGTTTTAGACTGGATCCTAACTCTTCGGTTTGTCCAAAACTAGTTTTGAAGTTTTCTAAACTTCGGTCTTCATCATTCCTCATGGCTGCGATGGACAAATCTATTCCCGGCTTTCGGAGGTGCCCTTGCGGGCAGAAAATGTCCAGGATGGATCCGCACTCCATGTGCGTCTGCTGCCTAGGCCTAGACCACGACCCGCAGTCCTGCGAGTTGTGCCGCTCCTTTTTGGCCACCATCCTGGAGGACCGCGCTGCCCGATTAAAGCTGGGCGCCCGGCGTTACCCACAGTGCAAAATCAAAAGAGGCTCGTTGGGCGGTGTCCGCGGCGGCTGGCTCAGCTGAGCAGCTCGAGCAGATGATTGCCCTCGAGGAGGAGGCGGCCCAGGCTGCATCTTCCTCCTTCTCGGCCACGGCATTTATCCCGCTCTCTCGGAGTTCCTCGTACTCGACCTCGTTCAAGGAGCTTTGTCAGTCCCTTTCCACGAAGGGAGAGGGACCTTCGGGACATTCTTCTCAGCCCAAGAAGGAGGAGTCGAAGGGTAAGTCCCACTGTCAGGGGAGAGGTCTCCTTCCCCAGACAGCCAACCGTCGACTTCGGTCGACGTTGCGGCTCAGGCCGCTGGCTTCACGGTGTCCCCGTCAGGCCAGCCTGCCGAGACTCCCGTCGACGCAGTCGAGATTTTTGTCGATCCGTCGGACGGGCTGTCGACTGGTGAAGCTGACAACCCATCTTCACCAGTTCCCCGGTGGAGACCAAGGATCTGCCTCGCCCTGGGGCCGCGGTCCCGGATAAAGTGCCGAGCGAGGGAAGGCGGGTGTCCGCCTTCCCAGACCCGCCTCGGTCCCCGAGGTCTCTGTCTCGGACTTCATCTCAGTCAAGCCGTTTCCTGCCGTCCCGGCAGTCTTGATCTCAATGCCGAAGTGGCGACACACCGTTCCTCCTCGTCCTCTTCCTCGGATGAGGAGAAGGCTTAAACGTAATTCGTACGTGACGTGAGGAGCTCATGTGGCAGCAGTTACTGTTGTCCGGGACTAAACCGACTCCGGTTCAGCCCCTGGCCATCAAGTGGCTGACGACCGAAGTAACCGCTTGCCCCAGTCAAGATGCCCGTTCCAGGGCCAGTTGTTTGGCCGAAACCGGCTGCTCCACCGATTGTGGTGGAACCTCCGCCTCCATAACCGAAGTTTGGGGCACTGACCAAGGATTCTCGGCTGGGTCACAGCCTGCCCCACAGGTTGTCGGTCATCCTCACTCCCGACCGTCCTCGGCAGGTGGAGGGTGGCTCAGGGCCGAGGCAGCTCTTCGAAATTCGAAGACAACTCCTCCCTGTTCTCCAGGCAGGTCGACCTGGAGTCCTCCGGGGGCCAGTCATTGGACAATAGCCCATCGTCCTTCTTGGGTCTGCTTTGACTCATCTCGGAGTCCACCGGGATGCAGCTCGAGCCCGTGTCCAAACAGGCCAAGTATCCCCTGACGGAGATACTGGACAGAGGGGATTCCCCCACGGAGGCCTTTCCGGTGGCTGAGGCCATTGTCGGCCCAGCCTTGGAGCTTTGGCAGTGGTCTGCTTCCTGTCCTGCGCCCTCGGCCAGGATGGCCAGGAAGTATGCGGTCCGTACTGGCTCTTTGCCCGGTTTCTTGGAGCACCCCTCTGCTGAGGGGTTAGTCACCGACAGCGTCTTACAGCGTTCCGGAAACGCTCGGGACGTTGATAAGCCCCCCGACAGAGAGTCCAAAAAGCTGGACTTTGCCGGGCGCAAGGTGTACGCTGCGTCCTCCCTCGGCCTCCGACAGGCCAGCTCGGCCATGCTGATGGCACGCTTCTCCTATGCCCTCATGAGCTCCCTGGATGAGGTTGTCCCTCATCTCCCGGCCGACCTGCAGACCACGGTCCGTCAGGTCCGGGACCAGGGAAGGGCGATGGCGAAGCAGCAGCTTCAGACTGCTCTGGATGTAGGTGATTCCTGTGACAGGTCAGTAGCGGCCACGGTGGCTGTGCGTTGCAGGGCGTGGCTAAGGATATCCACCTTCACGGCGGATACCCAGCACAAGTTGGCATACGTCTCCTTCTTGGGGACTGACCTCTTCGGCCCTGGACTGGAGGGACACCTCCAGTGGATCGAAAAGTCCAATGCCACTCTGGACTCTGTCACATCCGCCCAGAGGGACAAAGGCCGCCGTCAACAACAGCATAAGTCCTTTTGTCCTTCGGCCCCTGCAGCTCGACCGGCCCAACAGCACCAGCAACAGGGCCAGCAGGCTCGTGCTTGGCATCCCAAACCCAAGCCCGTGGCTTCCTCCAACAGGAAGCAAGGAGGTAAAGGCCCAGGAGGTCCCTTGGCTGGTCCCTCTTCCGAGCCTGCCCAGTGACGGGTTGAGGGGTGCCGCCCCCAACCTCGTCACTGCACCGTGGGTTCCCCCTGTGGGGGGACGGCTCCGCCACTTCCTTTCCGCCTGGTCCACTATCACCACGGACCGCTGGGTGTTGGAGGTGGTAGGAAAGGGCCTACCTCTGGAGTTTGAGCAGGCCCCACCCTTTCGAGCCGTCGCCCCTCGGGGCAGCCTCGCTATCGGCCCACCGAGCCGATATTGCCCTGCTCCTCGAAAAAGAGGTAATCAGGAAGGTGACGGATCCTCCTCCAGACCCGGGGTTTGTGTCCAGGTATTTCCTGGTCCCAAAACGGACGGGGGGCCGGCGCCCCATCCTCGACCTGCACGATCTGAACAGGTTCCTAAGGTCTCTGACCTTCAGGATGGTCACTCTGGCTCAGATAATCCCATCCTTGGAACGAGGCATGTGGTTCTGTTCCCTGGACCTCCAGGATGCGTTCTTTCATGTCCCAATCCATCCGTCTCATCAGAGATTCCTCCACTTCAGAGCGGGAGGATCCCTTTACGAGTTCCGGGCCATGCCCTTCGGCCTCTCTCTAGCTCCCAGGGTCTTCACCAAATGCATGGCAGTGGTGACAGCATTCCTGCGGTGCCGAAGGGTCCGGGTATACCCCTTCCCAGACAACTGGCTGTTTGTAGCCCCCTCCAGAACAGAGGTGGAGCGGTCCAGAGATCTGGCCCTCCAGGTTTGCTCTCAGATTGGCCTCCTCAGCAACGAGGCCAAGTCGGAACTCGTGCCGAAGCAGGTGATACTCTTCATCGGGCAGAGCTCGACTCTCTTCGAGCCAGAGCTCGGCTCCCGGCGGACAGGGCCGAGGTTCCTTCCTCCTTTGCCCAGTCATTTCTGGTTGGGCAATCGCGCCCTGCCCGGGACTTCCTGTGCCTCCTGGGCCTCATGTTGGCCTGCACCAGCGTGGTCCATTGGGCCCGTTGGTACATGCTTCCCCTTCAGTGGGGACTGGCCAGCCAGTGGTCACAACGCTGCAATCCATTGGACCAGCCCGTGACAGTGACCCAGGAGATTTGTAACGCTCTCCAGTGGTGGACTGTTCCGGCACATCTGCAGGAGGGCATCCCGTTCGTCCGCCCCGAGCCGACGGTATCTCTATCGACCGGTGCATCTCTGATGGGTTGGGGTGCCCATCTAGGGGAGCACAGAGCGCATGGCCTCTGGTCCCCTCGGGAGTCCTGATGCCATATCAACCTGCTGGAGCTCTGAGCACTCCACCTAGCTCTCACCGCCTTCGCTCCATTTCTACGGGGTCAAGTGGTTCAGGTCCAGATGGACAGTACCACGACCATGTACTGTCTGAACCGCCAGGGCGGGAAGCGCTCCATGCTGTTATGCAAGGAAGCTCTCCGCATATGGTCCCTCATGTGCAGCCTGGAGGTGGATCTCCTAGCCATTCACGTGGCAGGAGCCTCCAACACACTGGCCGATGCCCTAAGCTGGATAGGGGCTGCGTCTCATGAGTGGTATCTCCTGCCGGAGGTAGTACAAGATCTCTTCTCCCACTGGGGCACGCCTCAGGTGGACCTGTTTGCCTCCAGGGAGAATGCGAAGCTGAGACTGTTCTATTGTCGCCCCCCTCAGCAGGGCTCGCTGCAGGGGGATGCCTTCTCGAGGCCGTGGACCTCGGGCCTCTTCTACACCTTTCCCTTATTTCCCTTGATCTCAAGGTGAGGAGGGACAAGGCGCAGGTGATTCTGGTAGCCCCAGACAGTTCTGGTATCCAGATCTCCTCAGTCTCAGCTCCAGGCTCCCAAGGCGGCTTCCAGCCCGCCCGTACCTGATTTCAGTCAATCAGGGGAAGGTAATCCATCCAGACCTTCAATCCCTGCACCTGACGGCCTGGTTCCTGCGCGGCTAGAGTTCCAGGCCTTGGGTCTTTCCGACGAGGTCCTCAACGTCGTTGAGGCGTCCCGTAAGGAGCTGACCAGAAAATGCTATGCCTTCAAATGGAAGAGATTCTCCATTTGGTGTCAGGGCAATGGCCTGGACCCTTCCTCCTGTTCCATTTCAAGCATTCTGGACTACCTGTGGTCCCTTTCTCAGCAAGGGCTTCGATCGACGACCCTTAAGGTGCACCTGGCAGCCATCTCTGCTTACCGGGCGTGGGCCGTGAAGCAGTCGGTGGTGCAGGAGAAGGTGGTCGGGTGCTTTTTCAAAGGCCTTGATCACATATCCCCTCCGGTGCGAGAACCTCCACCTTCGTGGGATCTACTGCTGGTATTGGCTAAGCTCATGGGCAGGCCATTCGAACCAGTGCACAGGCGTGATACCTCCCACCTGTTGTGGAAGACCGCCTTCTTGGTGGCTATCACATCAACCAGAAGGACAGGAGTGCTCCAGGCGCTTCCTTTGAGTCTCCCTATCTGGTCTTCCACAGGGACAAGGTTATCCTGCGCCCCACCCGAAGTTCCTTCCGAAGGTGGTGTCGGAGCTTCACCTTAACCAGGTGTCAACTCTGCCGGTGTTCTACCCCAGTCACACCGTGGAGGCCGAATATAGGCTCCATACTGGACCCTAGTTGTTCCGCTTTTCTAAGGAGCGTACGGCTGAAGTTCGGGAGAGGTTCGCCAGCTGTTTGTCACCTACGCTGAAGCCGCACCTGGCAGACCTGCAGCCAAGCGGACGATGAGGGGGTGGGTCACCTCCTGCATAGATCTCTGCTATAGGTTGGCGGGCATGGAGCCTCCCATAGGGATAAGAGCTCATTTTACTCGCCATACCGCTGCATCGGTGGCTGCTTCCAGGGATGTCCCTTTCCGGGATATTTGCAGGGCTGCTACCTGGAAGTCGGCACATACCTTAATTACCCACTGCCACATCGATCTTGGGTCACGCCGGGATGCTGGTTTTGGGGCCTTGGTTCTCCAGTCTTTATTTCCCAAGTAAGTATCGGGGGTGTGCGCCTTGCCTCCCTCCTCCCAGAGAACTGCTAGGAATCTGCCAGTAAGTGTGGATGAACAACATATCCATGTCCCTAGAAATACAGGTTACTCCATGTAACAGGAGTTCTAGGAATGGTATTGTTGTTCATCCACCCATTTCCTCGACCCTCTGGCTGGCCAGGCTAGATCTGGCGTCATGGGGCGGGCCGAGGTTTTACCACCGGGTGGGTGGGAGGAGCCAGCTTGAAGACCTTCCAGCAAGATTTAAAGCGGCAAGGAACCTGCCAATAAGTGTGGATGAACAACATATACCATTCCTAGAACTCCTGTTACAGGTGAGTAACCTGTATTTACTAGCGGGGTATCGCAGGGTTCAGTACTGGGATCGGTCCTCTTTAATGTCTTTATAGGTGACATTGTGAAGGCACTGGAAGGAAAAGTATGCCTCTTTGCAGACGACACACAGATCTGCAGTAGGGTTGATAGATACACAAGGGGGGTGGGTGTTGGAAAGGATGAGAAGGGACTTGGCAAGGTTGGAGTAATGGTCAAAAGTATGGCAGCTTAGATTCAGTGCAAAGAAGTGCAAAGTAATTCATCTGTCAAACAAAAACCCAAGGGAAGAGTACACAATTGGGTGGGAGGTATTAACGATAACAAAAATGGAAAGGGGCCTGGGAGTAGTCATATCAGACAAGCTAAAGGTAGGCAAACAATGTGAGAAGGCAGTAAGGAGGGCTGGGGGATACTGAGATGCATAGGGAGATGCATCACCAGTAGAAAACAGGAAGTTGTTATCCCTCTGTACAGACAGTTGGTGAGACCCCATCTAGAGTATTGTGTGCAGTTCTGGAGACCCCATCTCCACAAGAATATTGACAGGATGGAGGCAGTCCAGAGGAGGGCAACTAAAATGGTGCAGGGTCTGCACCAGACGCCATATGAAGAGAGAGAGACTAAAGGAACTTAATATGTATACCCTTGAGGAAAGGGGGGGGGACATGATAGAAACTTTCAGGTACCTCAAGAGAATCAACAAAGTCCAAGAGGGTAGCATCTTTCAGAAAAAGAGATGTGCAAGAACAAGGGGGCACAATTTGAAGATGGTGGGGCAACAAGAAGTATTTTTTCATGGAGACGGTGATGGATGCAAGGAATGAGCTTCCTGAGGAGGTTGTGGGGTCAAAAACAGTGGAGGAATTTAAGAATGCATGGGATAGACATAAGGCAATTATAGTGGGGGTAGGAGGAAGTAGGCTGTTGGTAAAACTAGGATCTGCAGCTTATCCAGTAGGTAGGGAAATGGGCAGACTAGGTGGGCCAAGCGGTCCTTATCTGCTGTCAGTCTATGTTTCTCTATTTTAAATTAGGTTTTCCTTTTGTGTCCAGACTGCCCTGCACTTATACAGGAACGTGAAGGAAGTGAAGAGAGCTGGTCGGCGTCCTGCTTTTATCGACAGTTGGCACAGTGCACTAACAGGTGAGCAGTGTTGTGTTGTAAATTATATTGTACTCCGTGGTGGCACATCTCACTGGTGCATGGGACACCCGTCTTCTGGGCTGACCTCAAGTCATTTACTGGCGCAGAGCAGATAGCCTCTCTTGCTTAACAGTACCCCCCCATATCAGCTGATTGACATACTAACCATGTCACCTCTTTTGCAGGGTGATACAGGGATGTAATGGTAAGACCATGATGGGGGGGCAGCTTTAGGATGTGAGAAGCCCCCCCCCCCCAAGCAAAGTTAGACATTGGGGCCTCTACACAGTCAGCCTCTTTCTACTTCAGCCAGTCTTTTAGTCAGCAGCAGACTGTCAGAATTTACCAGATAAAGCTGCTCCTCTGATTTTCACAAGTTCAACCCTCCCCACCACATACCTTTGCTCCACTTTGCAAGTACTGTATTTTTTTTTAAAATACTTTTTCTCCCTACAAAAACTGGCTGACCTTCTCTCTGCTGGCGGCCCCCCCAACCCCATCACCCGCCTTTTGTGGGACTTGCCTTCTGGTCTTGGCTCAAATCCCCACAACCTCTCCCTGTGGTGGGGCTGGAATGGGGTACTCCACTTCTCCCTCTGGAAGCCTTGCTAGATCGAGCCTGCCCTGGGCCCAGTAGGTGGTGTGGGGTCTGCGGAGGGCTGACCACTTCTTCCTGCCACAGCTGGTGTTTTTCTTTCCTTGTGTTTTCCCCCCAGGATGCTTCATGGAATAGACGGCATGACGCTGCATGCAGAGGGTGCTGACGTATTCCGTAGGGAGCGTCCTCCCACCCCGTTGACACCATCTGTGGCCACCGAGGTGGCAGTGTTGCAGCAGAGCTTGCTGCCCACACACCCCCCAGAGGAGGAGAGCATCCTCTGGGAAGCTTGAGCCTCTTCTCCCCACCTGCCCCCTGACGACTCGGGCTAGCTACCAAACCCGGCTCACCATCATCACGAGTGGTAGCACTACCACTGTGCCAGTGGGCCGGCCTGGCAAGTACTGTGTGTTGAGGGAACTGACTTCCCACTTGAATAAATGCTAATGGTCTGCCTTTGACTGTCCTCCACTTGGCTGAATGTCCTGGCAGCCTCAATCATTGGGTCTGTCTAACCCTCCAAAAATAATATTTATTGATTTCAAATGTTTGGGGTTCAGGATTGCTTCATGAGACTTTACAAGACCGTTTAACTAACGATACAAATTTTTATCATGCTGTTGTTGGACTCGCATAAATGTAGCTTATTGAACTGCAATTAAACTAGAAATTTTGAAATGTTTAAATAACCCCAAAGATATATCAATTAGACATTGACATTAACACCGCATTTATTAAGAGGAATGGCGTCCTCAATGTATAATCAATCTACTTATTCGCATGTACAGTGTCTGGAATTTTGGGCTGTATGTCTGTTTATGAAAAGGATAAGCATATAGTTAAGAAAAAGGGTTGCTGCATGAGAGGCAGCTTCCTAATTGTGCAGAGGTCCCAGAGAAACGGCAAACAGAATGTGAATGAGTAGTACGACTGGTGTAAATTGCTGATGATGTACTTTTCTGTTCCAGACAAACAGAAAATGAACATTCACAATTAGTAAATCCTAGATTACCAATGTGGGTATATGGTCTTTAGTTACTTGTTTATGTAGTCGGTTCCAAATGTGACCCAGGAGAGGAGATACAGCAGGGAATGAAACCGCAACAACAGGTGCATGTACATTTTATTTGTGTATTTATGTATGTATTTAATTATTTAAAAGTTTGGTAACTGGGGAAGGCACACTGAGCTGAGGCTCATTTCCAGGTGCGACCCGGGGGTAGGGGATAGGAGAGTAGGCAAACAGCCAGTTACAAATGTAAGTGCAGTAGCAGCAATTACTGAAACTTGGCTGAAGCCATCCACTCCTGACTCTCGGTGCTCCCTACCATCTTATAATCTCCTGAGAAATGACAGGCCAACTCCAAAAAGGGGGAGTTGTACAGCCATTTATTTCAAGTCTCACCTCCAGCTCTCTGTAATTAGCTCATCTCCCCTAGACCACTGTGAGGCACTTCATGTCCATCTCACCCTAGGTTCCAAGAAGCTGTTCATTGTCTGTGCCTATAATCCCCTACCCATTGTCTAAAAGGGCTGAATGTGCTACTTCATCAAACTGCTTCTCACTCGGGAAATAGCGAAGTTCTACTAGGAGACAGTAACATTAACTGGCTGGGCAACTCCCAAATGACAGCCTGACCAAACTGCAAAGCTACAACCTGCATCAGCTTATCCCTTTACCTTCTAGAACCGCTCCTCAGTCGAATACCAGCACACTGCTAGACTGGATTATGACAAACCATCCTGAAAACATTATTGATGCCGACATCCTACCTGATGCCATTACTGACCATTCCTCCACTTACTGTATCTGGGGAAAAGGCAGGCCTGAACCTATGAAGCCCCATCTTCTTACTTTCCACAACTTTGCTAACTTTGACCCACAGGCCTTCTTGTTGGACGTTGCTTGCATTGACTGGTCCTCTCTCTATGAATCATCGGATGTCCAGTCTGCCTTAGACATCTTTTTAACCAGATTCCTAGCTCTACAAGAATACCACAGTCATGTTGTTACCAGACGTGTAAAAAATAGACCCGCTGGCTAAAATCTGACCTCCTCTCTAAATTACGCCTGTGGGATAAAAGCTGGTTCTGGTACAAGAAATCTGGTCTCCCTGAAGATTTTCATACCTACAGAGCTCTAAGAAGTGTTTGTAAGAATGAAATCAAGCAAGCAAAAAGCTCCTACTGCAAAAACCTATTAATAGACTCCTAGGGGGATCCTAAAAAATTTTGGTTCCACATTAAGTTCTTCCTGGGTTCAAACCAGTCCCATACTCCAAATAACATGTCTCTTAAAGGCATCCACTGTAACAACCCCTTCACTATTGCAAACTTCTTTAACACGCAATTTGCTGACCTTACTCAGTACACCTCTACTTTCACTACCCCATTAAAACCATACAAGCAAGCTCCATCAGGTAAAATTTATATTTCAAGTCCATCCAAAGAAATGAGGTTCTCAGACTTCTACGAAACATCTCAGAATTTGCAGCCATGGGTTCTGATAAACTGGAACCCAAGCTCCTAAAATTAGCTGCACCACACATAGCTGCTCCCCTTGCTAAGATCTTTAATCTCTCTATCTCTCTCTCTCTCTCTGTCATAGCTCTGTCCCTGAAATCTGGAAGACGGCCAGAGTTACTCCGGTACATAAAGAAAAGTGACCCACTTGACCCAACAAATTACAGACCCATTGCCATCCTATCTGCACTCAGCAAAATTCTTGAAGTTAGTTGCCAGCCAAACAATTGATTTCCTCATGAAACATGACTTCTTGGCTGACGCTCAACATGGCTTTCGCAAAGGGCACAGTACCACTACTGCCCTGCTCAAACTCTCGTCTGATACTCTATAGGCCATGGAATCTGGCTGGCTCACGAGGGCCATTTTCATCGACATGACAAAGGCGTTTGATCTTGTTGACCATTCCATCCTCTCTGCCACCCTCGTCTCTCTAGGCTTCTCACAAAATGTAGTAGACTGGTTTAAAAGCTACCTGACTGATAGGTCTCAATACATGAAATGTAATTCTACCCTCTCTGACAAGGTTACTATCAATATTGGTGTACCCCAAGAGTCTATTTTAGGTCCTCTGCTTTTCTCTATCTTTATAAATAGTATCACCTCTAATCTACTCAAAACTTTCTCACTACTCTATGTGGATGACATTGTACTTTATACCAGTTCCAACTGCATAGAGGATATAAACTCTCTACTCTCCTATGATTTTCAGCTTATACACCAGTGGTTTGCAGATCACAAACTCATTCTAAATAAAGCCAAGACCGGACCCAAGCTATGTTATTTGGCTCCAAACTTAAACTCTCCCAGACACACCTTAACATCTCCTTCCCTGATGGATCACCGGTAGAGTTGGTAAATTCCTTCAAATATCTTGGGGTCACTCTTGACCCAACACTGGGTTTTGACCTTCACATTCAATCCACCTGTGAGCAGGTTAAATCCAAACTTGGTATCGCCTACCGCACTAGTTATGCTCTCACTCCAGCTGCCAGGCTTGTTATTGCCCGTGGGATACTACTTCCCTCCCTCACCTATGGGGTCGCTACATATGTCTCAGCTTGCCACTCGAGTCTGCGAAAATGGGATGTTACGTATAATAATATTTGTCACTTTGCTTCCTGCTCCCCCAGACTGAAACATCACTGTCTTCTCTACACAGATCTGGGATGGCTACCTCCCCAAGGACTAAGGTCTCATGCACTTGGTTCTGTTACTGATAACATCATCAGATCCCCACTCACCTAAACCCCTGGCCAAACTCCTCCCCTACCAGAAAACCAACTATGCATTGCGCTCATTGGACAATGTCCCAGTTCTTATTTCAAGGCATCGCACTTCAAAAGGTGGTCATGCCTTTGCCTGTTATGCACCTCATTTCTAGAACACAATCCCCCTAACCCTACTTCAAGCTGCATCTCATATCTCTTTTAAGAGAGAGCTACGCCACTATCTGCTTTCGTCCTATGTATGCTCCTGTTTCAAACCACACTAGCCCTACTTTCTAATCCCCCCCCCCCCACACTCTCTGTAGTCTCACAGATTGCCTTAGATGTACTCCAACAGTAAGCACTTCCTATCAATCACTCCTACCTTCTAGCATTAAATTCTTCCTTCCCCCTTCTGGTTAACTTTGGGTGCTTTCTCCTCTCAAACGTCACAGCCTTCCTCTTTCTCATCAGCTGAACCCTACTTGTAACCTGTCCTTACTATACCATACCCGTCTCTCCCCCCCCCCAATCTATTTGCCTTCCTCCTCTTTCCAACACTCTTACTATCTCTCCTTTCACTACACTCCACCTGTCTATTACTGGCTATTACTTGTCTATTACTTCCTGTCACAGCACTTTACTCCTTATTGTTTGTATACTGCTCAGTTTCTCCTTAAAAACTTTCGACTTGTTTGTATTTGACACTTGTAAACTCAAATGCTGTATTGTTTTGTCACATCTACCATTGTTAATTGTTCAACGCATGCTTGTAATTCCTGTATTGTGTACAAAAATGTTTTTTTCTTGATGTTTTGTCTCTGTACCCTCCCAGGTCGTGCCTGAAAATAGTCTTTTGGCTAGTGCACCTACCCGGTAAACAAAAACTAAATAAATAAATTACAAGTGAGAAAGCTCAGCTGGTAACAATTTAAAACAGCGAATATACACAGGGTGCTCACATTGTACATGGGAAGGCAGCACAAGATCTGATAGCTGAGTTAGAGTGAGATGAGCCCTCCATGAGAGCGGACAGAGGGCCTGGAGTATAGGGAAAATGAACAGAGGAGTTGAGGGGAGGTGACAGGTGCAAGGAGGAGTGAGCTTTAGTAGGCATTTTAGTGATGGTAAGGAGGGGGCTAGATGGAGAGGAAATGGGAACAGGTTCCAAAGGGAGGGGAGGGTTAGTAGGCAAAAGTAGCTTGACCAGTGCGTGAGCAGGGGTGAGGAATAGAGAGGTGCAAGTTTCCCTTGGCGTAGCAAGTAAAAGAGAGGAAGATAGGAGGAAGGGAGCCAAACCAGTATTTGGCAATGAATGTCGAGCAGTGGGACTGGAGACATGGGGGGGGGGGATATGGAAAGGGAGGAATACAGGGAACATTAGTGGGTGCAGAGAGGAGAGTTGGAGGCAAAGCAACACAGAGCATTGCAGCGGAGGGTATCCAGTTTTGCAAGAGAAAAGGGAGGGACTGAGATATAGACCATGTCCACATAGTCGAAAATAGGGAGGATCCTGTTGGCAGATCCTGGTGGACTTTGATGGAGAGGCAGTCTTTATTATGGTATAGGGTGCTGAGCTTGGGGCAAAGTTTGGAGTGTATTGTGTCAATGTGGACTGAGAAATCTAATTTCCTATTAAGCCACACACCAAGGTATGTGAACACAGGGACGACCTCTGGTTGGGTACCATCCAGAGTGGAGAAGAATGGGGAAGGTGAAAGCCTTGCTAGTTACTGGTTGGTGTCAAAGGTCATGGACACAGTCTTTTTGGTGTTAACTTTAAGCTGGCTGGCATGGAACCAGCAAAGCACATTGTGGAAATCGCTCTGAAGTGATCCTTCAACTGGAGACGTGGAAAGACCTGATGAGTAAGTGACCATTTCAGTCAGCATACATGTGTATGTGTGAGGAGACACAGGCAAAGGGGTGATCGTTTTGAAAAACGTAGAACAGTATGGGGCCCAGGGGGACATCTGCCAGTATGTGGGGGATAACGCATCATCCACCTGAACATACTGTTGGCAGTCTGTAAGGTACGAGTGGAACCACTCTATTGCAGGAGCAGAGAGGTCAGCTGATGCCAGTTTGTTGATGAGGAGGGGGTGGGATACTGAGTTAAATGCCTTTGCAAGATCAATGAAAATGGCTGCAGTGATAGGTCTCTGATCCATCCAGGCAAGGATGGAATCAGTGACGTGCAGTAAGGGAGAGATGGTGGGTGGTTTCTTCTAAAGCCAGACTGTAAAGTAGAGAGAAAAGATCAGGAGTCAAGAAAGTCGGTAAGTCTGGAGTAAACTAGAGACTCTTGGAGTTTAGCAAGGAAGGGAAGGAGTGAGATCGGCCTATAGTTTCCTGGGGAAGGAGGGGTCACCCCCTTTTGAAGAGGGAGTACCTTGGCAACCTGTCAGGCATGATGGATCATACTGAGGGAGAAAGATAGGTTCAGGAAGTGAGCGAGTGAGTGAATGATGGCAGGAGCCGATATATGAAGAAGTTTATGGTCCAGGCCATTGGGGATGTATTTGGAAGGGTTAAGGGACATGAGGGCAAGGAAAACTTCCTGCGCGGAGGAGGGAGCCAGAAGCCTTCAGACAAGATGGAAGAAGAAGAAGAGAGAGAGGGAGAGGGATCATTTGAGGACTGACAAGGTAGTGCACAGATGGTGAAGACGTTGTTAAAAAGGGAAGCGACAGCAAGGTGTTCTGAGACCAGTGAGCTGCCTGCTTGGAAGGGGGGGGGGGGGGCAGGCTGGGCCGTCGGGTCAAATAAGGAGTAGTTCACGTTCCAGAATTTGGACAGGGAATTTAGTTAGACAAAAGGTTAAACTTGAAGTAGTGGGCCTTAGCTGTCCGAATTGCCTTAGTACACGAGTTCCTAAGGGGACTTGTAATGTTGGTGGTCAGATGTTAAGTGGGAGGTCTTGAAATGAACCCATACAATCTCTCAGACTTGCACAACTCAGTAAGGTCAGGTGTGATCCAAGGGTGGTAAGAGCATTTCACTGTAGTCTTTCGAAGGGGAGCACATATCCTCCAGGAGTTGGATAAGATGTCAGCGAAAAGTGAGAGGGCAGTGTCAATGTCTTGGACAAAGTTTACAGGGGACCAGTTTAAGGAGGCAAGGTCTCGTAAGAGGGCATCAGTGTCGAGTGACCTGAATGACCTGTGCCAGATGTATTTGAGGGTGGATTGAGGGGGATGTGCTTTCCTAACATAGGTTAAGCAGTGATTGCGGAACATGTATATGAACAGTAAAATCATAGTATGGAGATGTACTAAAGAGAAAGAGAACATAAGAGCCAGTTACGATACCACTATATCGGCAAGTCAGTACACCGGAAGCATGGACATGGTACATTAGGAGTGAAGCATGAATGAGCTCGCATAGTGGCAGGGTTGCTGCTGACAGTGCCGGAAACCTTGATTTGGGAATGAGCCTAGGGCGCTGCAGTGCTGGCGGGAGGAGGATGGCAGAGCATCCCACAGGACACTGTCCTTGGGATGGGAGGATGTCCGCTCCCCACTACATGAGGCCCACCTGGAGCTGCCCAGAAGGTTAAAAGACAGACTGGATCCAACACTCGACTCCTAAAACAGCACTTCAGTAAAGTCTTTATTAGTGTGCAAATAGTCAGTGCTTTATTGTAGCTGTAAAGTACAGAAGCAAGTGCAGCTATCCCCTCAGGAGGACCCACTGGAGTCCCAGTGTTTCGCGCCACAAGCTCCCAGCGGTTTGTCAATGTGGTTGGCCCCCACCAAATTTATAGCCGACTGTTAAGGTCATACACCACAAAAGTTTAAAGTGATATACAGTGCAAAGCGGCCAATAGTATAAAAGTTAAAAGCATTTCACAACATCATTTTATTTATTTTATGGTTTTTGTGACCGGGTAAGTGCACTGATCCTAGGGACCATTTTCAGTCACGACCCAGGACACATAATGGCACAAGTACAAGTAATTTAGGTTACATAATTTACATAGTTACATAGTTTACTGTCACGAATCCAGGATACATAATGGCACAAGTACAAACTGGTTTACATAGCAATAAGCAGGATACAGTAAATGGTGAGGACAACAATAAACATAGAAAAAACAAAGCACAGACAATGCAGATTCAGCGGTCTAGTGTGTGGGACACCATAGTAAGAGCAGTAACCATAGCTAAGAGACACAGGCAGGGACTGGGAGGATGTAGGAAATACTTAGAGTTCTAAGGTGCAAATACATTCACGGCACCAGACTAGGGTCACCAACCACTACCTCCCTCTAGTAAGATTCCTCACACTATTGCTAATACTCTCGGGAAATGTTCACCCCAGCCCGGGTCCCTCCCCCTCCTGCACACCCAGGACATCACCCACAGGACTCCCTGAACATATGCAGCCTGCCCAAAAAATCTGCAGCGCTCCAATGTTGGGCCACCCTTCACCAACCAGACATTGCTCTAGTCGAGACCTGGCTCTCAAATTCAACCCCTGGCTCAGTTGTTGCTCTCCTGAGTTTCATCCTATTCCAGGAAGACCGGGTGGGAAAACGTGGAGGTGGCTGTGCGATCTACATGGGGGATAACACTATTGGCCACATGCTTCCTCCCCCCAGGTTCTTAAACGGTGCCCAAGCACTCACCTTAAAGATCACCCCAGACCCCTCCAGGGGCCCACTATACCTCACAGTATCCTGTGTTCCCCCTAAGAACCAAAAGTCGGCCCTCACATCCCTCACCGATTATCTCTCTACCCTCCCTCACAAAGCTGAACAGATACTAGTAGGGGACTTAAATATCAATTGGCGCAGTCCCTCGGCTGCACCAACAAAGGACTCCTTCACCTCCCTCGATATGGCCCAATTAGTCACCGAACCCACTAGACTTCATCCCGCCACGGGTACCAGCACCCTCCTGGATGTCATTATCTCCAACCGCCCCCACAAAATCCAGGATATAAAAGTTCTACCCGTCTCCTTAAGCAACCACACACCCATCTTATTCCTATGGACCTCCTCCACTGTTAAACCCTCAGCCCAGACCACTTTCCATAGACGTCTCTGCCCAGGGAGTTTAAGAAAACTCAAACAACTTCTCGCACAAATGGACTGGTCCCCCATTAAAATAGCCCTCGGCATTGACATTGCATTCAGCCTGTTCACACAGGCCTTCACTAAAGCCTGTGATCTCTATGCCCCTCTCCCCAAACTCTGCACCAAATGGCAAAATGCACCATGGATCACCCCCCCACTCCAAAAACTGAGAGAAAGGGACAATCTCTGGTACAAAGCCTTGGAGTCTGGCAGGACGGCTGACAGACAGTCCTATAATGCAGCTAGCAATGGCTACATGTGAGCCATCCGCAAGGCTGAAGCGGACTACTGTCAGTCCACTCTCACTGACACATGGGGATCCGCCCGGACCTTCTGGAGTAATATCAAAGAACTCAACGGTAGATCGCGATCCCTACCTCCCTCCCAACTCTCCACAGACGGCACCATTTCCACTGACCCTCTTAGCATAGCAAACTGTCTAAACACTACTTTCACAGATCTCAGCACTGTTCTCCCCAGTTGCCTCTTTGACACTGTACCTGAATCCCAATCCCCTACCCTACAGCGCCCTCATTTCCTCCTGCATAAAATATTGACCCGTGAAGCCTGTCCATACCTGCAAAAGGCACTAAGCAGCAACAGCCCTAGCACAGATCCCCTTGACTCTAGGCTCCTTCGGCTAGTCCTTGATGAGGTCCTAGCCCCTCTCACGGACCTACTCAACAGATGCATGTGTCTGGGGCAATTCCCCAGTGCCTGGAAGACTGCCGTTGTTACCCCCATTCATAAAAGTGGTGTCAAATCCTCCCCCAGTAACTATCGACCCATCTCGATCCCGGCCCCCCCCATCCAAAGCTTTAGAGAAAGTGGTTACCACACATCTCACAGAATACTAACCAAGCATGACATCTTATGTCCAGAGCAGCATGGCTTCCACTCAGGCTACAGCACTACCACAGTCCTCGTTGAATTTACCAGCTTTCTACACTCCTCCTCCTTAAACTCTGGTAACATTGCTGGAGCTGTGTACATAGACCTTCGACACGGTCTGCCATCCACTGCTTCTAGACTCTCTTTACCAACTCGGTTTCTCCTCGGGCCCCCTGGCTTGGTGTGCCAGGTCCCTCACCGCCCGGTCCCAGTGTGTCAAAATAAATGGGACCCTGTCTGACAAGCTACCTGTCCACTCCGGTGTGCCCCAGGGCTCCGTCCTGGGTCCACTACTCTTCACCCTCTACCTAAACACCTTGCCGTTGGCATGCTCCGGAAATATGCTACTGTGTGCGGATGATGCAGTGCTCTATGCCTCGCACCATAAACCTGCCACCCTCCAGGACTCCCTCTAAAACGCCTTCACTCAGGCTGAAACATGGTTCAAGGACCGTAGACTGGTCATTAACTTGAAAAAGACGAAATTCATGATTTTCTCACACTACCAAAACAAAGCAAAAACTACACCACTCCTCATCCTCCCCAACACCCCTTTGAACAGGTATCCACCTACAAATACCTGGGGCTTACCCTCGACACTGCCCTTACCTTCCACGACCACATAAACACACTAGCAGCTGCTGTAAACACTTGGATTGGGCTCCTTTACCGGCACAAGGAATGCCTCCCTCCTGATGCCCTTAGGCTTGCTATTACCTCCTCCATACTGTCCCTAGTGGATTATGGGCTCCCTGTTTATGGGGCAGCAGATAACACCCCTCTTCAGAAAATTCACTTCTCCCTCAACAACGCCTGCAGGCTCCTAACTGGTGCCGCTAGGCTCACCCACACCTGCTCCCTCTATTCCACTGCCAATATTCTCAGTTTCGATGAAAGACTCCACTACCAGACCTGCCTCCTGACCAAGAAAATTCTGCTTGGTCTCTCCCTTCCTGGGGTCACCACCTCCCTCCAAACTGCCACACCCTCTGTCTCCACCCGCTACTTGAAGAAAACCATCCTGACGGTACCTAGGGTAAAAACATCCCTTGCCTAGAGATCTTTCTGCTACAGGGCCCCTGACTGGTATAATACCCTCCCAGCCACCACCACCAGCACCCCTAAGATTGCCCCCTTGAAAGTGGCTCTCCACAACCATCTCCTCAGTACCCACTCCTGTAACTATAGCTAGCCTGCGCTCCCACGCCTTTTTGGGCCCAAACCCCGACAAGGTCCACTATGGACTGCCACCACCTACAACAATGATTAGTCCATCGCTGGCTCATGTATAAAATGTATTAAAATGTAACACAAGCTCTCTCATGGCAACAGTGCTTCTTTTCTGTGCTTATGTAAATATCTGCAACCAAACCTGTATATAGTATCTGTAAACAATGTCCGTAATCTACACATGATGGCTATTCTTGTGTACCTGTTAGACTCTCTGTGTCTGTTGTCCTCCATGTGACAAGGTACCTTTGTAAATGAGCCCTTGGCTCAAATATTGTTAAACTGATACTTCAGATAAAAAAATAAATAATGGTGTGTCCCCGCTGGAAGGGGGGTGAGATGGACCCTGACGAGAGTAGGAGGAGCAGTGACAAGTGGCTTCCGATAGTAGCCAGTCTTTTAAGCTTTTCTTGCAGGACTGGTGGGAAGAGGACGAGCGGATGGATAGAGGAAGTCTGTTCCATAAGGAGGGGGCACAGATGGAGAAAGCTTTACTTCCCATGGAAGTGGAGATCCGAGGGACAACTAGTGGAGGGACTGAGGATTCCTGTAGGCTTCTAGCAGGCACTCTGCCTGTTAAGAGAGATGAGTATGGAGATTGGGTGCCAGCCCTCAGTGTGTTGTACACTATGTAGCCCAGGGTGTAATCAAAATGGCCCTGGAGAGGGAACCACCCTAGGGACTGATAGAGTGCATTGATGAGTGGTGAAGGGAGCTTGAAGGGCAAAGTGACAGATATTATTGTATTTAATTGTGAGCGCAGACCCAAGGACATGTGGGAGTAGACAGTACAGAAGTATTCAAGTAGGGGTAGCAGATTTCCTTACATGATAGCAAGGTGCACTTCGTCAGACAAAAAATGCTTGACTCTGTAGGCATCACCAAGCTTCTGGTTTATCTGCCACACACAATTGTCTATATGTGCCGAGAAAGTAAATGAGGGGTCGAGGGTGACTCCTAGGTATTTGAAAAAGGCTACATTTTCTAGTGGAGAACCATCTGGGGTGAGCACAAGGGGGGAGGATTTAGCTTTGGCGACCTTGGCAAGGAATGGTTTAGAGGCAAAGAGCATGGACTTTTTTTTTGTGTGTGTTTTTTGTTTATGAGGAGTTTACTAGAGAGGAACCAATTATGGGCAGAGCGGTAGGTGAGGGCAGAAGAGATGGTTTATTTATTTTTATTTATTTACATAATGATTCAGAAACGACCTTTGAGCAGGAGCTCTTTTGCACAGGTTCCACATCATGAACACAAAACCCATAATACAAACAAGAAACACAAATTCCAGTAAATACGTACATTGAATCAAATAAAGTATTACAGAATAAAATTACATCAGACTGCTCCAGTTGGCAGAAAATGAAAAATGTAGAGCAGGATTATAAAAGCTATGCTTCAGTTAAACAAGCTTGGCAAGGGGCAGTCCGGTAGGAACTGGGGAGCAGCCACACTAAACAGAAGGCCTTGTCATTATAAGGAGGGTGGAAGACAAGGGAAAACAGTGAATCTTATCTGTGTCAGTCTTCACCATTCATCACGTATGCGTATATGGCCGGAGGTCATGACCCCTCGGGAGCTTTTTTTTTTTTTTTTGGTAGGTGGAGCCGATGCAACATCAGCGCCACCCTCAAGGCCGACGCATTGCGTGGCGCTGGCGGGTTGGCTGTTAGGCGCTGTCGACTCCGCCTGCCTGCCACTTCTTCATCTCCCAATCCTCCCATGTGCTGTCCCGCGCTCTGCTAAGTTTATGACGTGATCACAGGTAGAGCACAGGGACGCACTACATTGTAGTCTATGGGGGGGTAACTTTATTAGCAATTTTATGTAGTAAGTTGATCATTTGGCAATTAAACGAGGGCACTGGGTGTTTAACAAGGGCCTTGTCTGATGCCCGCCAGAGGCTGCTGCGATGCCGGACTGTCCCTGGATCTCTCCAGCGAGAGAGCTGTCCTCGGATGCTCGATCCTCTCTCCCCCGGCCCAGGCTAATTCCCGAACCTGGGTCGCTGGCGTGGTGAGAGGTGTGGCGTCCAGCACCTCAACCCTTAGCACCACTGGGCCAGCACAGACAGAGCTAATTAACTGGGGCAGGACTGGCTGGTGGCATTTCACAGAAACCTGCACTCAGTTTGTAAGGTCCAGGACTGGTTTGCTTTGCTTAAATTGGGCAAAACATAGCAGACAAACCTTTGATTATCAGGGCTGAAGACATATCGAAGACTTCCAACCAGGGACCATTCAAAAGTGCTAAAATGTAAGAAGGTGCTGAGGAACCCTCCATATCCCAGCAAAAAATTTAAGCTTCCAAATTACGAAATTTCTCACAGTGTAAAAAAAAAAGTAGAAGTGACAAAGGAGGAAAGCTGGATCAAGCCACTGATGAAGTGGCTTAAATGAAACTCTGTCTAGACATAGATGCTTCCGTTGCTCCTGGGAAAGTCAATAGCGAGACAACAGGCAGCTTAAAGCATACAGAAAATCTGCGCAGTACTGCATTTGTGCAAAATGTGGAAAAAGCACAGCAACTGTTTCAGACCCTATAAAAAAATCAGTCCTTTCTTTACTGGGGCTGACAAACACTCTGCCACAGTTCTCTTTACCATAGACTGTGATGGTGATTCAGTTGATGATAAATAATTTTATGATGTCCTTGCCTACAGAGGTTGATAACACTTCCACAGTTCTCGCCCCAGAGACTGTGACGGTGATACAGATGGTCTGAGAATCTTTATGAGGTAGAGCCCTATGTATCCAAGGAGGTGCTCTCTCTATGCCTTCGTTTATCCAAAATATATTAGACACCCTGGACCTACCCTTCTCTGGAGCCCTTCCAAGGTGAGGATAGGGATAAGAAAAGATTATAGGGAGATAAAAGGTTCCACTTCTTAAAAGCCCTGTCTGTAATAAAAAAATATAAATAACAATACTATGAAACTGCTTCAAACCCCCACTTCAGTAGCAAAGGTTTACAGACGGTCTGGAAGTGTGAATGTCTAAATGCATTAATATATCAATTGTTTGACAATCCTGAGTTCCTGTCTGTGCATCCCAACCATGTGAGTATAGTGCATCAGGCAGCTCCCGAAAAAGCTGGGGTCTCCTTGTCTTCTTTACCCCCGGATAAGGACTCCAGAAAATATATTTCTAGGATTGTGGATATGTTGTTCATCCACACTTATGGGCTGGCAGTATAGCCTAGAGGTTAGAGGAACGAGGTGTGAACGAGCTTGGTACATCCAGCAGACCAGACCAGAGTTTGATTCTCACAACCTCCACTTGCATAATGTGTGATTCTGAGCAAGTCACTTAACCGCCCAGTGCTCCCAGGTTGCCCCTGAAAACAGGCACTTGTGCATAGTGGGCCTTACCCGGTTACCAAAGACTAAAATAAAAATAAAATAAAAAATGTCCCTTTCCCCTTTAAGAATCACCTGAAGTCTTCAAGCTGGCTCCTCCCACCCACCCAGGTGGTATACACCTCAGCTCCGCCCCGTGACACCAGATCTTCCTTTCCGCTGGAAGATTCAGGTTGCCTCCCTCGTGCTCTCGCATTTTGTAGGCCCTGGCTTTCAAAACCTCGGTTTTACCGAAATTCAAACTCGTTCGAGTTAGCGGTCGCGCTTTTGCGTCTTCGATTATAGAAGAAAAATCTTCCCTTGGATTTTGCCAGTGTCCTTCTGGCCAGAAGATGTCGCGCACCGAACCCTACCTCACGTGCATCTACTGCCTAGTTGTCGGCCATGACACCTCGTCCTGCAGCTTTTGCTTGGCCTTCCATCCCAACGTTCTGGACGACCACCTGGCACGTTTGAAATTGGGGAGACCGGAAAAAAAGAACCCTCCGGTGAAGTCCAAGGAGGCTAGGTGGGCGGTTTCCTCGGCTGCTGGCTCCACTGAGCAATTGGAATGCATGCAGGCATTTGAGGAAGAAGCGGCTCGTGCTGCCAATTCTCGGAGCTTCTTCGTTCCGCTCAACCTGAGCTCTACCTTCTTGGGCTTCTTCCGGGAGTTGTGCCAGTCTCTCCACACCTGGGGAGAGGCGCTTACGGGCTCACACTCCTCCCAATCCCGTAAGCGGGAGAAGGAACCGAGTAAGTCTTTGTCTCAGCGAAGATGCTCTTGGGACCAAGAGAGGTCCCAGTCCCAGGAACATGCAGTCTAGACCTTGGTTGAGATTGCTTCTTTGGCCGCTGGCTTTTTGGACCTTCCATCGGGCCAGACGACCGAAGATCCAGTCGACAAGGTCAAGATTGTCATTGACCCCATTGACACACTGTTGTCGGCTCTGGCTGACGACTCCTTGGAAAGGACTCCTGCCCTTGTCTTCCCCGATGAGGAGACCCAGCCCGATGGTGTTCCCATTGAGGACCCGGTTCCGGACCCCCGGAAGTCACCGGTCTCACCGGTGTCTCCAGAGCAACCTAGTTGGCCCGCCCAATCTCAGTTGAGATCTAGAACCTCCTTGACCGACAGGCCGAGGAAGAGCCATAAGCGCTCTAAGAAGAGACGACGCCATCGGTCGTCCTCCTCAGATGAGGAGAGGCTTCATCGGAAACTCTGATGCTACGAGGACCTCATGTGGCAACAGCTGATCTTGTCCAAGCACAAGCCGACTCCGGCTTCTTCCCCAGCCGTTGCTTGGCTTTCGCCTCCTAGGCGGAAGCCGACCCCTCTGGAGCTGAAATCTTCAGTTCCCCCACCCGCAGGGCCGGCAAATCCTCTTCTTCTGCCTAAACCAGCCTCTCCACCCATCATGATGGAACTGCCGCCTTAGCAGCCCATGGGAGGGGCTCCTTCGAAAGAAGACAGACCGGACACCGGGCTTCTCTGGCGCTTATGGGCCACGGTCACCCCTGACCGCCCTCAGCATGTCGATGGTGATTTTGGGCGGCAAGCCACTGTATCCCAACTCCTCAGACTCTGATGTCACCGGGCTTCACTCTCATCCTGGGGATGATGAGTTGTATGTTAGCCTAGGGATGGAGTAAGGTCCTTCCTCCTTCCAAGGGATCCTTCGCCTCATCTCTGAGTCCACAGGGATGCCCCTGGAACCCATCCAGAAAAAGGCAGAGTACCCTATTACGGACATCCTTAAAAGAGAGGATACCCCGACAGAGGGCTTTCCTGTGGCCGAGGTCATTGTTGGTCCGGCTCTCGAACTCTGGCAGTGTCCTGCCTCTTGTCCAGCACCGTCTTCCCACATGGCCCGCAAGTACACGGTTCCCATAGGATCCCTTGCGCGGTTCACAGAGCACCCTTCAGCTGAGAGCCTGGTAACCTCCTCTTTGTTCAGGCATACTGGCAGTTCTGCTGACACCGACTGACCTCCCAACAAAGAGCCCAAGCTCTTAGACCATTCGGCGAGAAAGGTCTATGCGGCTTCCTTCTTGGGCCTTTGTCAGGCAAGTTCAGCCGTCATCACGGCACACTTCTCTCATGCCCTTCTCAGGTCATTAGATGAAGTCCTCCCACATCTCCCCACAGACATGCAGACCACGGTCATGCAGGTCTGAGACCAGGGCCGAGCTGTTGCCAAACAGCAGCTCCAGACAGCCCTGGACATTGGGGATTCTTGTGACCAGTCAATAGCTGCCGCAGTTGCCTCTCGACGCAGGGCTTGGGTGAGGCTCTCCTCCTTCCCAGCAGATACTCAGCACAAATTAGCTGATGTGCCCTTCCTTGGTATCGACTTGTTCGACCCAGGAGTGGCCAGTCACCTTCAGCGCATAGAGTAGTCCAGTGCCACCTTGGATGCCACTTCTGCCAAGGGTTCTTCGGGCAAGAACCAGCAGAAGAAGAAGCCCTTTTGGCATTCTTCCCCTGTGGCTCAGCAGTCCTCCTTCAAAGGGGGACAGCAGCACCAGCATTAGCAGCAGGCTCAAGCTTGGCACCCTCAGCCCGAGTCTGGACCCCAACAGGCCCGTAAAGGAGGCCGAGGCTCAGGTCTTGGAGCCTCCTCTTCCTTCAAGCCTGCTCAGTGATGGAGTGGGGGCTGCCACCCCTTTTCCCGTCACGTCAGCTCTGGGTCCTCCAGTGGGGGGCTGGCTCCGCCACTTCATTTCAGCCTGGTCCACTGTCACTTCAGACAGGTGGGACAGGTGGGTTCTCAAAGTGGTCAGTCAGGGACGGCCTCTAGAGTTCCAGCAGTACTCTCCCAGCTGAGCCCGCGCCCCTCCAGGTCGTGGACCCCTGGCCTCTTCTACGCCTTCCCTTCTCTGCCCTTAATCCACAAGGTGCAGGTGATCTGGTAGCCCTAGACTGGTCCCGCCAGTTCTGGCATCTAGATCTCCTCAGCCTCAGCTCCAGGCTCCCGAGGTGTCTTCCAGCCTGCCCAGACCTGCTCTCCATCAGCAAGGCTAAGGTACTCCATTCGGACCTTCAATCCCTGCACCGGACGGCCTGGTTCCTGTGCGGCTAGAGTTCCAGGCCTTGGGTCTTTCCAACAAGGTCCTTGACGTCATTGAGGCATCCCGCAAGGAGTCGACCAGAAAATGCTGTGCCTTCAAATGGAAGAGATTCTCCATTTGGTGTCAGGGCATGTTGGACCTCTCACCCTGTCCACTGGCTAGCATTCTGGACTACCTGTGGTCCCTTTCCCAGCAGGGGCTTCGGTCGACGACCCTCAAGGTGCACCTGGCAGCTGTCTCTGCTTACCAGGCATGGGCCAGTAAGCAGTCAGTGGCACAGGAGAAGGTGGTCTGTCGCTTTTTCAAGGGCCTAGATCACATATCCCCTCCGGTGCGTGAACCACCACCTCTGTGGGATTTACTGCTGGTATTGGCCAAGCTGGCCAAGCTCATGGGCAAGCCATTGAAACCGATGCATAGGTGTGACATCTCTCACCTGTTGTGGAAAACTGCCTTCTTGGTGGCTATCACATCAGCCAGAAGGATATGGGAGCTCCTGGCGCTTTCCATCGAAGCTCCCTACCTGGTCTTTCATGGGGACAAGCTTGTCCTGCACCCACATCGCTCACCTACTACAAAGAGCGTACGGCAAAAGTCCAGAGAGAGGTTCACCAGCTGTTTGTCACCTACACTGAAGCTGCACCTGGCAAACATGCAGCTATGCGGACGATTGGCAGGTGGATCACTTCCTGCATTGATCTCTGCTATGGGTTGGTGGGTAGGGAGCCTTCTGTAGGGCTTAGGGCTCATTCCACCTATCATACCGCTGCGTCGGTGGCCGCTTCTAGGGGCGCCCCTATCCAGGAGATGTGCAGGGCTGCTACCTGGAATTCTGCACACACTTTAATTTCCCATTACCACGTCGACCTTGAGTCATGCCGGCATGCTGGTTTTGGAACCTCAGTTCTCCAGTCCCTGTTCCCTAAGTAGGGGTGTGCACCTTGCCTCCCTCCTCCCAGAGAACTGCTAGGAGTCTGCCAGACATTGTGGATAGAACAACGTATCCACGCCCCTAGAAAAACAGGTTACTCACCTGTAACAGTAGATCTTCTACGGACTGGTCTGTTGCAGTAGGTTATTACTCTTGGGAGGTCCCAGCAGAGGGCGCTGTCACTCGGCAGCTTCTTCTAGCAGTGTCTCACCAGGGACCACCCACACATGACATCACTTCCTTGCTCCCTATATAAGTGTGGGCGGTCCCTGGTATCCTATGTTCACTTTTCCGCTGGCTTCAACTTGCACAGCAGCTAGTTCAGTCTTCTATGTAGCAGCAATGAGATGCTACAAACACTAACAGGGAGCTCTTCCACAATGATCTATATACGGATCTATATTTCTGGACACACATGGAGCCAAGAGTACTCCTCCTCACCCTCTGTTTTTTGTCCTCATCGACGGCCCCATACCGTCCATGATGCATCTTTCACTGACGGCCTATAACCGTCATTTTCCTCATCGATGGCTTCCACTGTCGACGATGCATCTATCCTGTTATCAGCGGCTTCCACCATTGACGATGCAGCTCTACTCCAGTTGACGGCTTCCACCATTGACAATGCATCCATTTCTCATTGACAGCTACCACTGCCGACGAAGCTTCCATTCTGTTATCAGCGGCTTCCATCGTTGACGATGCATCCTTGTTTTCCTTCGACAGTTCCTCCGTCAACAGAGCACTTGATTTTACTTTCCTCGTTGACGGGTGAACTTCCCCCGTCAACGACGTGCTCCTTTATGCATTTCCTCATCGACGGCAGAGCTTTCCCCATTGACGGAGCACTCACTTATACCTTCCTTATCGACAGGAAGGCTTTCCCTGTCGACGGAATGCTTATTTATGCCTTCCTCATTGACAGGAGAGCTTCCCCGTCAACGGAGTGCTCATTTTTGCCTTCCTCATTGACGGAAGTGATTCTCTCATCGATGGAGCCTGCACAGGCATATAGCACAGTGCACAAACTGACGAAGAAGAAGAAGAATCAGCATTTATATAGCGCGTTTCCTACATCCAAAGCGCTTTACAAGCAATGCTAGACTGGTAGTGAAGTGACTGAATGTGTGGCGGCAGCCATATCGCACATCATCACCCACACACAGCCTGGATAATTGCATGAACCGGTTTATGGGAAGGGGAATGTTGGCCAGGACACCGGGAATGTTCCCTACTCTTTCTGCGAAGAAAAATCACTGTTCCACTGTGGACGAAGGCTTCTTTTCCTTAGTTGTGATCACTGTATTTCCAGCAGCCAAGCAAACAGCTGCTGCTTCGACGGGAGCCCCCTTCCCGTCGACGTCTTGTTTGCCATACAGTGCTCATTCTTCTCTTGCCTCCTCAGACACCACGGGAGTTCTTAAAGGCAAACCAACATTTTGCAATGTTTCACACCCCTCTACCTTCTCAGGAGCCTTCCTGCCATGGTGCAGCTGACCTATAGAGACACCCAGGGCTATAAATACAGGGTGCTACTCACCAACCTGTACCCTCTCTGACACTTGTTATTACAACTAGTCAGCCTTGGACAGTGGATATCCCACCGTCGCAGGTGTCCTCTGTTGAACACACGGTACATACAGTGCTGCAATCCATGGGGTATTGCCAGTCTCCTGCCCAGACACCGGGCTTATCTTTCCCATCATTCTCCCTTTCTTCCGAAACTCAAGAGGCTCCACAATGACCAGGCTGTTTCAGCTTGGTCTCCCCCAACCCCCTCTTTTAGAGGACTCTGTGGGATGAACCCAGCTTGGTGGGAGACCCTCCAAATGACATTTAAGAAAGGGAATTTCCGAATTTAAGACACAGACTTGGATTCCACCATATTCCATGGTCTCCTCTTTGGTCCTAGACTTTACAGCCCCCAGACTGCTTTTTCCCACAGGATGAAATTAATACCTACTTCACATAACGCCGTTTTAGTCTCGCATGGCGTGG
Organism: Neoceratodus forsteri; assembly: GCA_016271365.2. Classification (NCBI taxonomy): domain Eukaryota; kingdom Metazoa; phylum Chordata; order Ceratodontiformes; family Ceratodontidae; genus Neoceratodus; species Neoceratodus forsteri. Next base: position 1,021,221,908 of record CM028134.1, read on the forward strand.
CCTTCCGCCTTATCAGCCGTCCCTTGTAAGGCTAATGGGCTATGACAAGCCCCCTTTTTTAACTACTTGGGCAGACAAGTCTTCACCTCTGACCCCATAAATATAGGAATCTAACTATATGGACCACATAATTAAAATGCCAGCACACCTTGGGTGCTTTGGCCATGGATCTCCTTGATTCGTTTTCTCCTTCTCCAGAAAACACAGCACAGGAGCAACTACTTCAAATCAGAACAACCATGTCTTCCATCTCTCGCCCCTTCCCAGGTTGGGCTATGCTGTGGTTGTCATCTCTACGTGTCTATTTGCCATTGGTACCGCCTTCTGCCTTACATGCATGGCGCCGGGTATCTGGATTGGCACCAGATGTCTAATATAAAAGTAGGCAACGTGCCTTTCTGTGGTGTCATACTCTTGGTCCTGGTACCCAAACCATTTGGATGCCCTCCAGACCTCGGGCTGTGCCTTCCGGACAGTACTGGGTATGTCCTATACACCACTAACCCAATACTCTTAACTATATATAAGAAAGGTAACAGTTACAGGCCCTCAAACAAAGGTGCTTTTTGGGGACATGCTCAGAAGGCAATTCCAAGCATCCCTTCCATACCCGTCCCTCTAGAAGGACTGATGACTCCAATTCCCAATGACCTATCACCCTCCCTGCCGAGGCTCGGTGGCAAGGGGTCACTTTGACCATCATTTGCAGGCTTCACAACAAATAACAGATACATGCGTACTCCTGATTATTTAAACTGGCCAGCTACTGGAACTAATTTCAGTACCAAACCTCTGCTTCCTCCTCGGACACTTCGGCATCTTTAGGAACACCTTCCTATACTAGAGGAGAACCTTACGGCCCTTCTACCCAGCCGGGTCATTGTTCCGATTCCATTGTCAAAACAACAAGGGTTTTATTCCCAGTTCTGGTACCCAAGAAAACTGGAGACCTTAGTCCTATAATGGGTGTAAGAAATCCCAAATTAGTACATCATTCCACACAATTTACAATGGTTACCTTGACACCCCTCCTGCCTCTTCTGAGACATGGAGATTTGATAATACGCATTGGATATGAAGGATGCATGGCTGCATTGCCCCATTTCATCCAGCCCCTCAGCAGTACCTACACTTCCACCTGCTGGGCCAGTATTACCAATTTCGGACTCTGCCCTTCGGCCTTTCATCTACCCCATGGATTTTCACCACATGCTTAACTGTGGTTTACAGGGGCCTTGAGAAAAAGGGGCCACTTCATCTTCTCCTGTCTGGATGATTGGCAACTTAAAGCAGACCCCAAGGAATGTCTGCTGTCCTCCCTCTGAGATCCTTCAGTTGTTCCATGATCTTGGGATTCCGGTGACCTGGCCCTAGTCCTGTCCTCCTCTGACCCATTTGCACCAGTATATAGGGGCTATACTGGACATGACTGTCGACAGGGCCTAGCTGCCCCCTGCTCATCAGGGTACCCTCATTGGCCTGGCCTCACAGATTAAATCACGAAAGATAGTCACTACCTGACTCATGTTGCACCTCATCAGGCATATGGCCACAGCCATCCCACCCATGGGGTTCATCTGCCTTTAGATGCATCCTATCCCAAGGGTTATACATAAGCAGTGCTACTAGACCACGGGGTAATTCAGCGACCCCATCGGGGTCACTCCTACCCTTCAGTCTGCTCCTGTATGGTGAAGATAAAACCTTTCTACCTTGGGGCATGCCATTCTGGGCCTCCCTTCCTAGACACATCTTTACAACAGATGCCCCCCCAGATGGTTGGGGTGCCCATCTTGGTCTATCCCAGGACTCCGAGCACATGGCCTTTAGGTCACATTTATTACCATATCAATCTCCTGGAAATAAGGGTGGTCCTTCTGGCACTACGTGTCTTCCATCTGCATTTCGACTTCAAATCACCTGCTGATTCAGTTGGCTGACATGACAATTGTCCGTTTCATTAAAAAAAAAAAAGGGAAGGACACGATCCCTCTCCCTTTGCAGGGCAACGCTCAAAGTATAGCACAAAGCAACCAAATAGCCAATGCTCACAGCCGTTTTCACGGACCATCACAACCAGTTAGTGGACCTTCGAGTCACCAGTCCTCGACTTGCGAATGGACATTGCTTGACTCAGTCTTGCAGGATCCCTTTCTGGGTCGAGCCACACATAAGATCTGTTTGCATCCCCAGATGGCCGTCCACTCCTCATTATCCTAAACACAAGGTGAAACTCTACCAATACCCTGCCCCATCCTTGGATAGTACTTTACTTATATGCCTGCCCTCCACTCCCACTGCTGTTCTGGACATTACTGAAAATACAGATGGAGCTAGCCACGATGCTTCTCATAGCCCCCATGTGGCCCTGACAGGCCTGGGTCCCTCTGCTACAATAATTCTCAATAGCAGACCCTGTCTGATTGACGTTCAGATCAGATCTTCTGATGCAATACCAAGGCTCCCGGAGATACCCCAACCAGAAATTACTACATTTTCATGCCTGGCTCCTGATGACGTCCTTATAAGTAGACAAGTATCTGACAAGGTAGCCGACGTACTTCTTGCTGCCCGCACGCAGGCTACTAAAGAAACTTACAACTCCAAATGGACACGCTTTGTCATATGGTCAGCGTCACAGTCTTTAGATCTATATTCTTGCCCACTTACACGGATCTTAGACTATTTGGCCAACCTATTTGCTAAGGGCCTCTGCTATTCCTCCATTAAAAGTCTACATGGTCATTTCTGCCTTCCACGTGCCGTTGGATGGCCATCTAGTATATCAACATCATTTGGCCAAAATGTTTTTAAAAGGCATACTGCACTTGAAACCTCCTATTTGCATACCCATTCCACCTTGGGATCTGAACTTTATGATCGAAAAACTAACAGTGGAACCATTTGAACTAGCGGCCACTTGTGACCTTTGTTTTCTTTCATGGAAAACATTATTTTTAGTAGCTATCACTTCAGCAAGACTCATATCCCAGCTTCATGCTCTCGTATGCAGAGAACCTTACCTTATATTTCATAAGGACCGGGTTGTGCTTCTCACAAATCCCTCTTTTCTTCCTAAAGTGGTATCAGAACAGACCCTTAACCAGACCCTGGAACTACCTGTCTTCTTCCCAGAATACTCCAATTCAGGAAAACATCTGTTACATATGGTGGATGTCCACCGCATCCTAAGATATACAGCCCGGACGAAGTCTATTCAACAAACCTCTCAACTCTTCATCTCCTATGCCCCGGGTCACCAAGGCCTACCGGTTGCTAAGCGCACCCTATCATGTTGGTTAGTCCATTGCATAACTTATTGATCTTCCTGGATGTAAAGTCTCCACCACTCATTCACACTGATGGGATCTATGCTGGAGGCGCTAGGACCTGGCAGAACAAAACTTGTTTTACAGGGTCGGTGCGGAGATGGAGCAGCAAGGCCAGCACCTGACAACCCAGCAAATTAATGGCAGCCAGCTATCTCGGTGTCGACCCTCCAGCCACCTCAGTTCCTTTTTACCCCTCCCGTCAAGTGCGCTTCAGTGACAATGTCGCTCGCCCTCCGGGAGTTGAACTTCAAACTAGCAGCAATACTTTGTTTATTGTTTTGTAGTAAATCTCGAATAAGTACCGATTAAAATTTTTCTTATTCAAGAGGTCGTCTCAGCCTACGTTGACGGAGTCAATCATGAGCGGATCAGGTGGCTAAGGAGACTTTGTATGAAGCTGTTCAGTCAGCGGGCTGGGTCAATCTGCTGCCCTCTCCGAAGGGAGGGTCTGACATCGGACGGTCCAGTGCCCGAGGGGATGAGCGGTCCCCTCGGAAGCATAAAAGAAAACGGTCGCATTCTCAGCATTGTTCGGCCTCAAGCTCTTCTTCTGCCCACAGGTCAAGAAAGAGAAGGCATCACTCAAGGTCGCCTTCTGGTATGTCTGCACATCGATGGTCGGTAATTGGGGTCAGTTGCCAGTCTCCTCCTTCGGAGTCGCCGGATCTTCCCTTGTCAATCTTCACCATTCATTACTTCCTGGGTGTAAGCTGGGCGCGCACCCGTCCGAAACTTTTTTTTTTTTTAAAGTTAGCCTAACGGCCCGCCCTCGAGAGAAAGCGGCGTCATGGAAGCGCCGTTAATAGCGACCGACTCCTCCTCCAACTCAGTTCTGTTTCTCCCACGTCGAGGCAGCACCTGTTTGGGCGTCCATATTTGACTTCGTCAGCGACTCCTCTTTCCCGCACTCGGATGTCCAGTGAACCGTTCTTTCTTTCTAAGCGGCGCGGTGTGTTTTCCTACTGTTTTCTTGTTGATTTCGCGTTATGTCGGGTCCGGAGCTAGCGTGTTTGACAGACGCGCCCTATCGTCGGTGTTACTGTGGCGGCATTTCTCCGTCTCGGACCGGCATGGCGTTTGTCTTGGTTGCCTGGGACCCAACCATGACATGGATTCGTCGACGCTGTTTCTCCATGGACGCCGTGTCCTCGAAGTCCAGCGTTCAAGCTCGGCAAAGCCCGCCGACCTTCGAGGCGGCGTCGCTCAAGGGATTCTCAGGTAAGGTCTCTGGCCCTTCCCGGGTCCCCTCCGGGCCCTATCACGGTCTGAGGAGGAAGGGGTCTCCTGGCCTTTCTTGCCGAGGAGGCCCCTTCTACGGTGTCGGGGGCGTCGTGGTCCTTCCGGGGCAGGGCGCGACACCGCCTCAGCAGTCACCTCTTCGAGGTGCAGGCTCCCCCGTGTCGAGGCCCTCGACTTTTGGGCCTGGCTCGGGTGGACCCTCGCGCCGCCTTTTCGGCGCCGTTTAGTCCTGGCGCCGTTCGCAGTGCGGTGATCGATTGGCGCCGTTTCGGCGCCGTTTGGAATCCGGCGCCCGGTGATCGAAGCGGCGCCGTTAGGCGCGCCGCTTAGAATCAGCGCCGTTCGTGGCGCCCGGTGATCGGGCGGTGCGCTTTTGAGCCTCGGCGCCCGTTCGCGGCGCCCGATGAACAAGCGCGCGCATCAACGATGCCGCCTCGCCATCCAGCGCCCGGCGCGTGGGCCTTGTCCTTCCTCAGGCGGTGCCGGCTTGCTTGCAGCGCCGTTGAAATAATGAGCTAAACCTGGCTGCTACCGGCGTGAGGAAGCGGCGGCGCCTCCCTTGGTACCGGGGCCGTTCGCGGCCCGTACCCTCGAGACCCTAGGGTGGCCAGCATTGAGGTCCTGCTGGTCTCGTCCTCCTCGGGAGGCGATGATTCAAACATGGACCCATCTGGCACCCCACTCTTGAGTCTGGGTTCCGGTGGCTAGAGAGTGCCAGGCGGCGCGGGCCCCTCCTCTGTCCCCCCTTCCGTCGTCCCCTGGGGTTCCCGGCTGGGGTGGCCAGGAGCCCGGGGGCAGGCGTGGGAGTGGCGCGGGAGGCTCCCTCTCTGGAGCCTGGTGACAGCTACCTTCAGGGGTGCTGTTGCACTGTCTAGGGACAGGGGCGCTGTGGTCGGGAGGAGGCCCTCTGCGAGTCCGAGGGTTGAGGCAGGGGTCTGCTGCTCGGTCTTCTTTGGCCACCCAGGGGTGGCCAGAGCAGTGCAGAGCCTGCCCCTCCCTCAAGTTCTAGGAGTGTCCTCCGGCGTTTGTGCGGACTGCCCTTCTGGATCCATGCAGTCGGCGTCGTCACAGGGAGGTTCTCCCCAGGGCTCTTCCAGGCTCCGCTTCCCCAGGTTCCGTTCTGCGGCCTGGTCTGATATCCGGGATCCCTCTTTCCAGGGCTCCTTTCCCCAGTTCAGAGCCTCGCGAAACAGTTGCCTCCTTGGAGGTGCCCCTCTCCATCTCTGCCTTCACCACCCCGCTCCCAGGCCATATCGGTCCCTCTGGGTCCGTTATCCTGGGAGCAGTTCAGGGTTCTCTGTGAGCCTTCCCTCATATGTTAGATACATGCATGAGGCGGGTCTTCGACTCTCCCCACGCCCGCGGGAATCCTCTGGGCATTCCAGTTCCCCATCATCCTCGTCTCCCTCCTCCGGGGAGAGGAACCTACTCATCTGTCCTCCGATGCTGATTTCACAGAATATCAGCGTTTCCTCTCGAGGATGGTGAGGGATCTCCAGTTCCCTACGTAGAAGAGACAATACCGAGCAGAGGCGTGTGAATTCCTTGGTGAATTCAGTGCCCAGCATCTGGTGGTACCTTCCTGGCCTATCCCTTCAGGAGGCGTCTATCCGGTCATGGCAGTCCTGCCGCTTCTTCCCCAACCCGGCGGACTGCCAGCGTGGTATTGTGCCCCCTCTGAGTCTCTAGGTTCCTTCCCAACCCATCCTCAGGTTTGGTATGCCTGGATACTCCTTCTGGGCGCCGTTGCCTGGCGCTGCGACCGCCCACAGTTCGGACTCTCTCCAGTTCGACCGTGGGGGCGAAAAATGTTCTCTTCTTCTCGTGCGGTGCATGTGTTGCATCACATCAGGCTCTCGCGCTGCCTACAGCGGCATCTGTGGTGCGATGATGTCCCAGCTGCTGGCATCTATGCCTGATCGCGAACAAACCAGACAAGCCGTTGCCCTCTCGCGGTAGGCCTGGGCTGGCAAGACACCAAGCAAGGGCATCTTATGGCGCCAATGAGGTGGCTTCCAGGCTTGCGGACAACAATCTGCATCAAGGCGGGCCAGCAAGCCCGTCTTTCCAGGTTGTCACCCTGGCGGCGTGGGTGATTAGCTCCGCCTTCGAGGACAGTCTTTTCTCTTCCAGAGCTAGGAGACTTTTACAGGGCTCCCTCCGTCTCCTCTCGTCCTCAGGAGGCACCTCCTAGCTCTTCTCCCTCTTGAGGCTTTCTGAATAAGCCAGGGTCTTCTCCTTCTGTTTCTCACCAGCAGAAGGCTGGGGGTCTTGTTCCCTCAGGGTATGGCCTCTTCCCCCTCCAGGGGAAGAGGAGCTTGGTACTCACCCAGGAAGTAATGAATGGTGAAGATTGACAAGGGAAGATAGGAAAATTACGTACCTACCGTAATTCTTGATCTTCTCTTGTATCTTCACCATTCATTACTTACACCCGCCCACCATCCCCTCAGTGGCCTCTTCCTGTGGCTTCTCCACCTCCCGTCTCCTTCCTCTCTCTGCATTTATATAAAATATAGGAAAAATTGCCTAATTTTTCCAAAAAAAAAAAATCTTTCTTTGGGGGGGTTCTAAATTTCCAGAAAAATTACTTACTCTAAGATTCATGGGCCATCTCGTGGATTGCATTGGCGATCAGACTGCACAACTATCTCTTGCTATTCTTCTGGCAAGATACCTCTGGGGTTTTTTGGCCTGACTCAGGCTATTCAGTTTTGATCCTGCAATCCCGTGTCCAGATAGTTGCCCTGGAATCTAATCCCCCCCTCTATTCTTGTCTTACAGAGCAGAGGGACGAGTACGTCTATTCCTTTCTTCTTTTGCAAAAAAAAAAAAAATGCTGAGGGAACTCTCTCGACTGCTATAGGCATCTTGGTATCTGGGTCATGCATCTAGTTTAAAAAAAAAAAATTTTATCTGTAAAAAAAAAAGGGAAACAAACAAGAAGGCAAATGAGAAGGTCGGCTATCCTTCTCGCTGTTTTGCTATTGATTTCTCCCTTTAAGTGTCCTCCTGGACAATTTTTACAGTAGAACACTGCTGACCATATCCAATCCTAGCCAGCCTAAGCCTTGACCTGCCTTAGCCAGTCAGTCTGAGTCCCATTTCTATCTTGAAATGCCTGAAAGGCTTACATTTTCCATTTCTAAACCCCTGAGCACGCTCTCAAGCTGCCTGGGTTTTATTCTTCCCTCCTCGGCTGTCCTCCAGTCAAAGGCCTTCCGCGGCCAGGAGCCCGAGGTGGGTATCAAGAACAATGGCATGTTGAAGATGAGGACTATGCCTTCCTGAGTCTGTCTAGCGGGTTCGGAACCTTCTCTTCAGCTCTATCTCCGGGATTCTTGCTTCCCTTTAGTCGAGGCCTTCAGCTACAAGCTAACTATGCTCGTTGGGCATTCTGGTCCCTTCAACATCCCATCTCTCTCTTCTCTTTCTCCTTCTTCTTCTATTTTCTCATTTCCTTACTCATCTCTCCTCCTAAGTCGCCCAGGTAAGGAGGCCCTGCAGTCCTAGGCTAGGGATGTTCTTATCTCCTCTGTCCTTCCTCCCTCGGCTTATTCCTTTTTCAGTTCATTCTTCCTTGCTTTGCTATCCCTCGGCTATCTTGCCTCGCTATCTATATTTTCTGCTTTCACTTTTGCCTCTCCAGCTCACAGAACTGAGTTGGAGGAGGAGTCGGTCGCTACTAACGGCCGCCCCTCGCGCATGACGCATGACGTCGCTCTCGAGGGCGGGGCCGTTAGGCTAACTTTAAAAAAAAGCTCCCGTGACGGGTGCGCGCCTCCGGCTTACACCCTGTAAGTAATGAATGGTGAAGATACAAGAGAAGATCAAGAATTACGGTAGGTACGTAGTTTTCCTTTTCTGTTTCCGGTCACCAACCTCTTCGACATCAGAGCCCTTTCCCGCCTTCTGGAAGGGTTTCAGATGAGCAGTTTCATCAGTGGGCTGCTCTTATGGAGGAATGGGCTTGGAGGTTGGTCCAGCTGCCTGGACCAGTCACTCCGGGGCCTTTGGGCCTTTTGGGGGATATGGTAGGGCGGTTGGGCCTCCTTAGTCACGCGGGGCCTTCTTCGGTGCAGTCGACTCCGTGTTCAGGTGTTTTCCCCCCTCACATGGCTGCGGCACAGGGGGCCACACCGGTGCTTCTATCTCCTGGTCTCCTTCCTTCTTTCTCCTCAAATCCTATTTTTCAGAGCCCTGGGTTGCTTTCAGCGCCGTCAGCGTTGATTCTCTAGGCGTCTGTCTCTGCACCAATGCATCTATCGGCACCATCCACAGCGCCATTGAGATTCTTGGCGCCTGCCTCGGTACCGTTGGGCTTGTTGATGTCCTCGGCACCGTGCAGTTTTTCGGTGCTGTCCTCGGCACCGGTGGCCCTGTCAGCACCGTGAGCTATGTCAAGCGGCGCCGCGGCTTGGTATGACGTCTTCCAGCCTTCAGGGCTTCTCGACTCCGAACCCTTCTCCTTCTTCATTTCCTTCTGATTTTCACTCTTTTCCTGTCCATACAATCTCTCCTGGACTGTCAGGAGATGGTATTGAGCCTGACCCAGACCTTTAGCTGGGTGATGACATAGAAGGAACAGGACCTTATCCTGTCACAGGGCCTGTGGTCGAGGACCTGTCTTTTAAGTCTCTGCTGAAAAATTTGAATTCTAAGCTTTCTCTCCAGATATCGATCCTGGGAAGCTCTTAAGGCTCCAATACCTTCATGTCCCGGAGATCCCTATGGATTTAACTCCCCCGGTACAGCCTTCCTTTGAGACACTCTTTCAAATGGTATGGAATAATCCCGCTCTCATTCCTTCTGTGGCCAAGTCCATAGACAGGAAAAATGCTGCTCCCAAAGTTCGACCCATTTTGGCCTCCCAGGCCTTTGCAGACCCTATTGTAGTCTTGGCAGAGAATGATAAGCCCGTTCTTCCTCGGGCATCTACAGCCTGGCCTATAAACAAAGAATCTTGTAAGATAGACACCTTAGGTAAGAGAGTCTTTGCTGCCTCTACCCTGGGTATGCCTATTGCCAGCTACCAGGGCTACTTTTCTCAATATGAGTATGTTCTTTGGCATTCACTCTAACAGATGGTAGAAGCTCTGCCTGAGTCGGCCGCTAGTTCAGAGCTACTTCAGACCATACCCAGGGGTATCGAGTCCAACAACCAGCAGGTTAAAGCAGCTATGGATGCTTTCAAAACTGCTTCCCCGGCAGCGGCAGGCATTTGTACCCGTCGTCATTCCTGGCTACGTACTTCAGGCTTCACGAATGATGCCCAATAGCAGGTCATGGCATTACCCTTTGACGGTATGTATCTATTTGGACCTCAAGTAGAGCAAGCTCTGGAGGCCTCACAGACGACTAGGTTGACCATTAAAACTGCTCGACCCGCTCCTACCCCTTCTCTGGTGGGGTGGGGGGTTAAGAAGCGTCAGTTTCAGAACCGTCAGTCCTTTCGGGGCAAGGGCAGGGGAGGTTTCAACAAAAATCAAGCCCTTCAGCCTCAAAAGAAAACGCAACAGAAGGCACAAGGGCCCATAGTGCCCAGTGACACCTTCCGAGTTTCTGGCATGGGTCCCACCTCAACTGCCCGAGGGGGACTCCTCAGTGGTGGGAGGACGTCTGACTCAGTTCTACAACCAGTGGAAGTCCATTATATCAGACAAATGGATCCTCCGCATAATCCGCAAGGGGTACTTCCTCAACCTTTCAGAAACTCCTCCGGATCGTCCTCCCAAACGACAGCTCAGCCTGTCAACAGCTCAGTCAGACCTTCTTGCCTCTGAGATACAAGGCCTTCTGAACAACAAAGCAGTAGAAATAGTTCTGCTGGATCAACGAAACACAGGTTTCTACTCCCATTACTTCCTGGTCCCGAAAAAGATTGGTGGCATGCGCCCCATTCTGGACCTCAGAAAGCTAAACAAGTTTCTTTTCAAGGAAAAGTTCAAGATGATATCGCTCGGGACTCTGTTACCCTTGCTTTATCAACACGATTGGCTAGCTTCCCTGAACGTGCAGGACGCTTATCAACATATCCCTATACACCCAAAGCATCACAGATACCTACGGTTTGTAGCCCTGGGACAGCATTATCAGTTCAGAGTCCTGCCCTTTGGGCCATCCTTAGCACCATGAGTTTTTACAAAGTAGTGTGCAGTTCTTGCAGCGCATCTCAGAAAGGTCGGAATCCAAGTGTTCCCATATCTAGACAACTGTCTCCTAGCAAATCCCTCCAGGCAAGGAACTCTCGATGCCATAGCCACAGCCTCAAGTTTTCTCACTTCCATGGGAGTCCTGCTAAACCTCAAAAAATCACAGTTCCAGCCCTCCCAGAAGCTCCTTTTTATAGGAACTCTTCTGGACACCTCCTATCCGAAAGCTTTTCTTCCAGAGGACAGAAGGAGCGATATCCTACAGATGGCCCGATACAGCAGAAAGAGCAGTTTGATTCGAGCTATCTCAATGCAGCGGATGCTGGGTCTCATTGCATCTTCGGTGTTCACTGTACCCCTTGCACGCCTCCACATGAGAACCTCTCAATGGATGCTCAGTACTCAGTAGTCCCCAACCACTCACCCTCAGTCCTTTCTCATCAAGGTAACAGAACCTCTGAAGAGATCACTCACCTGGTGGTCACAAGAGGACAATCTTCTGGAAGGGTATCCCTTTCCTCCACTGGATAACCAGATTTCCATTACCACAGATGTGTCCCTGATGGAGTGGGGAGCTCACTGTCAGAATCTTCACACCCAGGGTACGTGGACTCAGGACAAGTCCCAGCTTCACATAAATGTCCTAGAAATGAGAGCCGTCCTTTATGCAGTCCGAGCTTTGAAGAACATTCTCTGACACAAGAACATCCTTCTTCAAACGGACAACAAAGCAGTGATATATTACATCAACAAGCAAGGTGGTGTACACTCTTACCGTTTATGCAGGGAAGCGATGAGTGTGTGGGAATGGTGCCTAGAGCACAAGGCTCTAATTCAAGTGGTCTACCTGCCAGGAGTGCAGAACGAACTGGCAGACCGTCTAAGCAGAACAGAGACAGATCCTCATGAGTGTTCTCTCGACTCAACCGTAGTTCAGTCACTGTTCGCAGAGTGGGGAACTCCAGAACTGGACCTTTTTGCATCCCCATTCAACACAAAACTGCCTCTCTTCTGCTCCAGAAATCCAGGGCCTGGCATTTTCTGTCAGGATGCGTTCAGGCTGCAGTGGACAAAATGCTTTCTATATGCCTTTCCTCCTCTTCCACTAATTCAGAGAGTACTTCTCAAATTCGAGTCCCAGGGGGGACAAAATGATCCTCATTGCTCCCTTCTGGCCTCAACAGGTATGGTTTCCGTTACTCAACAGTATGTCGGAAACCCCTCCGAAAAGCGCTTCCCCTTCAGACGAACCTTTTGACCCAGGGGCCTGTGGTCCATCCCAATCTGAGGTCGCTTCACCTTCAGCTCCTGAAGAGATAGAAGTGAACAGGTTCAAAGTCTCTCGGAGAGCTTCAGATATTCTTTTGGCTGCACGCAAGCCAGCCACTAGAAAAACTTACACAGCCAAATGGAAGCGTTTTTTCTCTCTGGTGTGCAAAATCCTCTTTGAATCCTTTTTCCTGCCCACCAAGCAAAGTTCTAGAGTACCATTTAGACCTCTCAAATTCAGTTCTACAATACTCTACAGTCAAAGTTCACCTTAGTGCCAGTTCAGCTTATCATGAGCCAGTACTTTCCTTATCACTGGCCCAGCTACCAGTAGTTAAGAGGTTTCTTAAGGGTATTCTGCATACCAGACCTCCTATCAGACGTCCAGTTGTAGCCTTGGACATTAACCTTGTGCTAGACATGCTCACTCGAAAACCTTTCGAGCCTCTAGCTTCTTGTGAGCTGAAATTTCTCACTTGTAAAACTGCCCTCCTGGCGGCCATTACCTTGGCCCGCAGGGTCTCTGAGATACATGCCTTGGTCACAGACCCTCCGTATACTGTGTTTCATAAGGACAAAGTAGTTCTTAGGACCCATCCTAAGTTCCTCCCTAAGGTTTTTTCAGAATTCCATCTAAACCAAGACTAAGTGTGGATGAACAACATATACCACTCCTAGAACTGCTGGTACAGGTGAGTAACCTGTTTTTCTATCTGGTCCTGTGTCTGAGGTTTAACCCAAATTCTGTACAGTAGCCCATTACATTTTTTAAACATAGGTTCACCCTGTTTTGGTTTCACCCCCAGCTGCTTAAAAAAGCCCTGGAGAGAAACATTGTCAACTTGTTCTGAAAGAAAATCACAGTCAGTGATCAGTTCAGTTTCAGCATTTTCATATGTTAACCCCTTATGTCCATCAGTCTTTTGTTTTCCACTGTTTCTTCAGGCATTGTCTTTCTTTCCTGGACTTTCGGATCTTAGAGCTGTGCTCAAACAAGTCCAAATCAGCGAAAGAAAAAGTCTCCACAGTCTGAGATTTTCTTTGCCTGAGCTCTTGTCACCACAGCTGCTGAAACATCAGGATTTACTCACTCTTTGATTAACTCAGTAAATTCTGGAAAGTCATTTCCAGTAATCACAGGTACAGCTAACCTACATACTACCCCCACTTTCATTTGGTGCTACACCCCATTAATAGTCAGTCACTTGGGTGGTGGGATGGTATCGCGTGTCCCTGTGGATGCAGATGACACCAGTACCTGGTCCTTTTTGACATTGTTTTCCTAGCACTTCAGTATGTGCTAGGGTCTGTCTGCTTTCCGAATCTACAAGTCCCTTCACAGTCTTATCTCCCACCTTCACATCTGATAAGTACTTGCCCCAATTCTGCTAAGGACAAATCTGCTCCAGTGTCACTCTTCTTACGGCAATTTCTTGCAGTATGACCTGGCTTTTTACAGTTATAGCAAGTAACGTTTTCGGGCACAGATTTGTTACCCCCACCAGAGTTCTTATCAGACTTGGAGTTTAAATGGGAAAGTGTCTTACTGGTGCTTGGCTGTTACCTCGTTGCCCCTGGCGTTTGGCCATTGGTTAGTCTTCAGCTAAAGAAACAGCCTTTTCCCCACTTTCTGGTCGGTGTTCCTTTATCCAAAGGTGCACATCTGTAGGCAGGATGTTGATGAACTGCTCCATTGCAAATGTGTTGATGATCTTTGGGGCTGTTTTGCTCTCTGGCTGGAGCCATTTTATCAGGAGTTTTCTGTGTCAGGTGAAGGCTTATCGAGGATTGTCGACTGAGTTGTATTTCAGAGATCGAAATCTCTGCCTGTAGGTCTCCCCTGAGATGTCATATCTTTTCAGGATTTCGCTTTTCACCAGGTCATAGTTTTCTGACTATGCTGTGTCCATATTGCTGTAGGCAAGTTGGGTTTTCCCTGTCAGGCAAGGTACCAGTCTGATTGCCCATTGCTGCGTTGGCCACTGGCAGGCTAAAGCAACCCTTTCAAAAGTTGTCAGGTATGCTTCGATATCATCTGAGGGACATAGCTTTGTAAGTTTAATGTATTTTAAGTTGTTAGTGTCTTGTTGCTCTGCTGGACCAATGCCAGATCCTTCAGCTTTGATAATTTGCAAGGCATCCATCCATCGCTGTATCTCTTCTCGCGTTTACTGTTCGAGTTGTTGCATTTCTTCTTTTCTCTGTGCTTCTAAATGTTGAATCTCTTTTTCTTTCTGCTTATCCGTCTCTTTCTGTTGTATAGCCCACCATTTGAAAAAGGCAGTCTGGCTTTCAACTTCTGTCACTGCTTGTTCTTTTTCTATAACTGGTGCTAGCAGTACAGTCTCAGCTTGGACTTCTGTCTCTGCTAGTTTGGCTGTCATTCTCCTGGTAGCGACTCCTGGGCTTCCTGTTGCAAAATCAATACCTTTCTTCTGTGCTTTCCTGGTACCAGGTCTAGTACCCACGCATAAAACTCCTGGCTTAGAGTATGCACAGTGTAAATCCCACTGAGGCTGACACCATCTGTTGTCAAGTCACAGGTCAGGAAGCATAGGAAAACCAGGAGCAGTTGTAAAATTCTCAAGTGATTTATTATTAATAAAAGTAAAATAAAAAAATTAAATTGTTCAGTATAAACAGAGAAAGTCATCTGGGTTTCTTCTCAATTTCCAGTCTCAGTCTCTGTGCCTGTCTTTTGCAAAACATTGAAGCTCTGTTTTTATAAGTCTTTGCAACCCCCGCTCATTAAGAAAACGGCATGTCTCTCACACAATGTTCTTGTAGGTTTCAACAAGTGCAGCAAAAAGAACATTGTGACCCAGAACTGATCTCTTGTTTATAGCTTTTTGGAAAGTTTGCAAACGGCTTAACCCCCTGAGTTCCAACCAGCTTTTTGCAATATTTCAACAATATAACTATATACATTTCAACAGTAAAACTATATATATTTCTAAACAAAGGGATCCCAGTATCAGCTACATTTCCACATATATTTTTATACCAGCAGTCATGCAAGGGGGAGAAAAGACAGAACAGATATGCAAGGGAGGAGAAAAGACAGAACAGCAAGAGAAGATAGAGAGATAGCGAGAGGCAGAGAATTACAAGACTGTCAGGGTGATCAAGTCCTAGGTCTCACGAGAACATTTGGTTGTGCAACCAGACAGAGAAGAGACAGAAAAGGAGAGAAAAGAACAGATCCTTGCGTTTAAACTCCTTCTCCATGACGACTGGAACAGGGCCATATTCAACCCTGTCAAAGTTACCATGCTTTTTCTTTACTTTACAGTGCCATCTAACATTGTTTTTTCTGTGATGCCAAAACCATTATGAAAGGGACCGCATCAAAGAAGAAAGTTCAACAGCCGCCCATCATGCGTTGTTGTCCCTGTGGGAAACCTATGGCTACGATGGACAAACTTCAGTTCTGTGCAGCCTGTCTTGGACCAGAGCATGACATGGATGCATGTGATGCCATGTTTCTCCATGGACAACCATACCTTAGAGAATTATGCAATAAGGTGAGGTTGTCCAGTCCCCACCTTAGGAGGCAGGCCTTGCATGAATGTGTCCAAGACTAGGTCACTGGGCCTCCACCCAGGACCTCTAATTCTGTGAAAACATAAAGTTCTCCTTGACCTCACCATTCTGAGGTGTCGAAGACTCCAGTAGATGAATCTGGGGGACAGTTGATTCCTTCTGGGCAGTTAACTGCGAACCCTCCACAGTCTGCCTGCCTTGAGCAGCAGATGTCCCCAGTGGCGAGGTCGCAGCTTTCCGCTTGGTCTACACTGGTGGACATCTCAGCATCATCCTCTAGTGTTACCCATACTGTTGTCACCATTCATGATGTCGACAAGGCGGGTGGCACAAATGACCACACTGGGCCTCCTCGTGACAGTGTCTGTGGTATCAGAGGAGGGACCGGCGGCAAGCCATTTGCCCATTCTGTTGCCAACTTGGACAGTGTCATCATCCGTGGTGTCACTAGCAAGACCAAGGAGAGGTGACACTTAGGAGCTCATGATGGAAGTGACAGTGACAACCCGTGGTGCAAATCCTGGGCCCCTCTCCTAACGAAGTGTTGACAATGATGTCATCTCATAGGTTGTCCCCAATTCTAGTGTCACCCTCAACACTGAGGAGGGTGACGGTACCAGGCACAACGTCAAAATCAACACCGATGGAGGAGTTAAGGATGGTGTTGACCACAGCAACAGAAAGAACCCTGTCTCCAAAGACGTTGTCAACCCAATGCCGGAGGTGGCACCAGCTCTGGGTCAGATGATGGCCTCGAGTTGGAGATCTTCCTGGACTAAAAGTCTTCACCATTTATTCATACTGCTGAGTTACATGCTGGAGGCGCTGGGACCCTGCAGGAGCTAAAAATCTTCAGAAGGGCCAGCACCGAGGTAGGACCATGCATACGCAGCACCACGAGTCTGGCTCGCACCTGTGTAGGCTACCTCAGCGTAGCCCTCCAACCACCTCGGTTCCTTTTTTCCCCATCATCTGGTGCACTTCAGAGACAATGTCACTCGCCCGCCGGGAGCCAAATCTTCACGTCTACACAACGGCAGCATCTAGTAGTTCAATATAGTTTGACTTAGTATTATTTATTTATTTATTTCAATTTTGTTAAGCAGGTGTGCCCACTGGGTCCTGAAGGTCTCTTTTTCACGGGCGACCCGGAGTTAATTACATTTACAGTCATTTGAATAGTAACAAATAGACATGGAGACAACAAGAGGTGAATACAGTGCCAATAGTGCTGGAGATAATACATACAGTTCACTGGTAAGTACAAAGCATAAGGTGACCAACAGGGAAGAGGGTAAAATACCAGCATACATACTAGCTTTTTTAGAATAGTGCACAACACGACTATGTACTGACAAGACAACTCATTAATGACAAAGCAAGAGACTTAGTCTTGTTTCCCCTTAGGTGATCTAATACCCCAGCATTTTACTTAGCTAGGAAGGCAAAAGGGGTCAACCCTGTTGAGTTTGGAGCAGTTTATTATTTTTGAAAAAAATGTTATTGTTTTCCTCTCAACACTGCCGATCGAAGGAGTCAACCATGGATGGAGACTGTGACAGTAGGGACTCTCCAGTAGAAGGCTGCTCTGGCAGTGGGGCTGTGTCCAGTCTGCCACCTCCTCGGGAAGGGGGGGGAGTCCGATCACGGACAGTCCGGTCTGTGGGAGGGAGGACAGTCTTCATGTAAACACAAAAGGAAGCAGGCCCGTTCCTGAAACAGGTCGGAGACCCAGCTCCACTCTGCCTCGAGTTTTTCCTCTTCCCGTCAGAAGAGGAAGAAATGGTACCACTTGAAGTTCCCGTCTGGTACGTCTGCTAAGAAGTCTTCGGTGGTCGGGAGCGGTAGACAGTCTCCAGCTCCATCCGTTTCTCTGAAGGCCTCCACTCACAGCCGCTTTGACTCTCGACACTGGTACTTATACTGCTGTGGTCTCCTCACCTGGGACCCCCCCCCCCGGGGCACTGATTGGGTCACTACTGGGATATAGGAGAACACTCTGGGCAATTCTGCTTGGCCTCTTCCCTCAGGTGAGTTACCTTATACAGTTCCACAGCCAAGGTGGAGGCTCTCAGACCAGGAGTCTCAACCTGGAAAGGATGCCCACGTTCATAAGTCCCGAGGGGCAGTTAGTATCGGAGGAACACTGGGCTTTTGTCAGTGCTTTGGTTTGGAGAGCTAGTATAGGGAGTCTGACAGGGCCCAGTTTAGGCCCTTCTCCTTGCGACAGACAATACCCAGAGGCAGCACCTCATCTTCATCTACGTCGTCCTCTGAGGACAACAAATTTTCTCTCCACCTCCATTCTGCTGCTGAGTGTGCCTTGTATCAGTGATTCTTGGTGGAGATGCTCCAGGCACTTGACCTACAAGCTTTTACAAGCTGCGATGTGGCAGCCGTGACACTGGGACTCCTCAGGGTTCGCAATGTCGACACTGTAGTCATCCTTCCATCACCTACAGGTCTCTAGGAGACATGCAGGGCATTGGGGATGCATCCCCCTCTCTGATCTAACCATACTCAGGGTCCTCATCGTGCAGTATCACACATCCACAGGGTCTGTAGGTGATGTGCTTCACCCCACCTTGGGGCTTCAGATACTGCAGATCTCATCAGGGGCCACGGCGCCTCACGTGTGACCAACCTCCAGAAGCAGATTCCTCTGAGATGGATGCACTGAGAAGAAAGGTATTTACCATGGCACATGCCCTAATGTACATTTCTGCACACCAGGCACATATGGTGACCTGTAGTCATCGCCTCTGGTTGCAGCTCAACACACTCATAGCTGCAGTGCCATAAAGCGAGACAGGCAGGCTGTTGAGCTTTCTGCCTCGGTCTGGAGGTAACACGGCACCAGTCGAGAGCATCTTACAATGCCAATAAGGTGGCGTCCAGAGTGGTAGGAACCGCAGTCTGCATCAGGCGGATGGCATGGCTTCACTTCTCCCGACTGGCACCTTTGGCCTGGCGTAAGGTGTATAACTCAGACTTCCAGGGGGCTCGCTTCTTCTCACTGAGGGTCAGGCGGGAACTGTCGGGCAACTCTCTTGCTCCTGTGCCACATGAGCCCCTGCCAAGCCCCTGACCAGTATCGGGCCTCACCAGACCTTTGAGTAGCTTCAGCCCTCAGGTATTCTGTCCTCACACAGAGGGCTAAGGATATTGTTTTTCTCACAGGGTGTGCCAGCGTCACCTTCAGAAAAAAAGGAAAAGCCCTGTACTCTTGACCCATAAGTGGGAATCAGTGGTGAAGACTGATTCTTGGAAGATAGGACAGTTACATACTTATTAACTGTTGATCGTCCAGAATATCTTGATCATTGATTACCGCACTCGCCTGCCATCCTCGACTCCAGCATAGCCAGGGCCTCTGGGCAGCTCACTCTGTCTGTGTTGGCAGGCAGCTGTGGGCTAACTTTTTTTTTTCCCCATATAGGTTTTTTTTACTTGCTCTTTGGCAGGCTGGGTGGCCTGCCCCAGTGCACCCATCTCGAGTTTCCTTCCATCCCCCGAGACCGGGCGGGCTGCCTGTGCCAGTGAGGAGGGCTTCATTAAGCCCAGCCTTAATTTTTCCTGTAATTTTCTCCCTGGGTTGCGGCGTTACATGCAATGAGTGCACAACTGCACTCCACCTCCAAGGAGGCACTCTAAGCTCTCCATATGCTGGCCCTTCCCCTAGCTGCAGGACTTACACACTTGCCGTCTGCCAGGTTGCAGTCAAGCAGCGAGTCATGGGAGCACCCTTTCCAGAAGGAAGAGAGCAGTCCTACAGATGCTGAGTCTTAGCTCTCCCGGATGGACCCCTGAGCGACCAGAGTCCATTCCTGAACCTGGGTCGTTGGTGTGGCAGCAAGTAGGCATGGATGCCTCAACCCGCTGTGTCACTGGGCCAGCACAGAGTAGAGGGGGGTCTGCAACCCATCGCTAGATCCCCACCCCCACCAAAACCAAAAAAATTACAACTCTAGCAGCCTGGGATCGGGTGTGATCTCAGGTTGTTAGGGGCCAGCCGGGGGGGGGGGAGGAGAATTGAGCATCCCAGAGGACGCTGTCCTCATCCAGGGAGGGAGGGCCATGCACTTCACTGTGCTTCTACCATGTAGGTGGCCATAGGTGACAGTACTGGTGGTGCCCTGAAGGTAGGGCAGGCACTTCCTGACTGCGACGGGGTATCCTGACAAAGGAGCAGAGTATATAGAGTGGGTAAATTAGAGCGGATCAAGGAGGGCTAAGTGTATATTACTGGATCTGATGTATCTTTGGTCGAGGTGACCGGTATTCAGAGCTCATTACATGGTTGCCTGGTCCACTTTTACTTGCTGTGTTTCTCAAGACTGCCATCCTCCACTCATTCTCGGACCTGGAGTTTGTTATATATAGTTTTTTTTTGGGGGGGGGGGCTTGCGGGGGCGGAGCCCCCCTTAATGTTTCAAGTTTGCGTTCTGCCTTCATTGGGGTATGTTCAGGTACTCAGCAGCACATTCTGGTGGTTTTCCAGTCTGTTGGCAGCATGCAGAACATGCAGCAGCATTACTGTGCGGCATGCATGTCTTCAGTGTGTTTCTCCCAATATGATGTCATTTGTTTTCGCTCTAATGTGGGTAACCCCTGCGGCGGGAGCACACATGCATGCTCATATCACTGCAGTCCTCACCCTCAAAGTGTCCCAAGGGAAAGGGAGAACAAGGAAAAAACTGCTGGAGGAGACAGTATGATGTAATGTCCTCCCTCAGGCCCTGCATCACGTATTGGGCATCCTGCCTAACACATCCGAGCCAAACTTTCTCCAAGGCTTGGGGAACCTTTGGGAGCTCCACCACAGGGGTCAAACTATGGGGCACTGTACCAGGCAGGTATGTAAGACCTAGAGACAGTAGGTGATTGGGCTGAGGAGGACATTGCAGATGGAAGCTGGCCCAGCAGAGACAGGAACAAAAAAAACAATCTTACAACACTGGGGTGAACTATCTGACTCCAGTAGACTGCAGCGCACTCTGTGGAGTGGTTCTGTGTACTACATTGTATCAGGTTATACTAGCCTTTGCATAGGATACATCCCTGTTGTTGCAGGAGAAGCAGATCACTTTCTTCTAATGGTTTTTGTTCTGGCTGTGCCAGGTTACTCCCACCTTGGTTGGTATGCCCTTTTCTCTACCATACCAGCTGTGCTGTTAGCCCACTACCTTAGGGGTAACTGGGGAGATGGCACATCACGACTCCCTGGAGCCATCATCCCTGCAGTTCCACATGCATGAGAGGTCCATTGTCTTATTCCCCTGCTGGGGGCAAAATGTAACTGATTTTCAGTCATTCTGCATCTGGTGGCATGAGGGTGCCATTTAGGAGTAGTGTGCTTCATTTCTGCTTTGGGCAGATTGGTGCCATCTTAGTTGCAAGGAGGTCCCAACTTTTTGGGCATACCCCTCTTGGTTTACCTGCCAGAGTCACGTGGCTCAGGGCTGCTGCCTTAGTGGCACTACCCATCTGCTGTCTGGCTGGCAGGGGTTGAGGCTCTGGTTCCCCACCCAACTACCTCTTAGTACCACCTAGTGTGTCCTTCTGTCTATCTAGAGGTTGGTAGCTGGGTTTTATTTTGTTTATTTGTTTTTGCTATATCTTTTCCTTGTCCCTTTCGGCTAGGGAATTTCTTTAGCCCTCTCTTTATTTTTCCCCAGTTTGTTTCTCTCCAGGTGAATAGAACTGAGGTTGGTGAGGGAGCCGGCAGTGGTTATTGGCTAGCGTGTGGCACCACACTATGGGGTGGGAGATGCACAGATGCTGTGCCTCATAGCTGTTGCCGGCCCCCTGGCCCAAAGCTTTGCTCCCATGGAGTCCTGTTGCCTGTGACCCAGACCCATAAGTGGTAGCCAGTGGTAAAGAAATTCTGGAAGTTCAACAGGTACGGTAAGTACGTAATTCTCATTCACAGGCGAGCAACATTGTCGTCTTAGAATTTATTAGTGGTGGGAGTTTGGCATGGGCTACAAAACATGTTGTACTCATCAGAGGCAGCAAAGGTGTGCCAGACAATGTCTCTGTTTACTATAAGTACAGTAAAGTTTGAGAAGGAGCAAAACATGTAAGTGGTTAGAAAATAGCTTTCCAGTAGTCACAAATATGGGCTTCGGCCCACATGCACATACAGAAAGGAGTACCAGTAATGCTGTCTGTGCTGGGAGGGCTCAGCCTTTTTAGTTGGTCGTAGGGGACTGGAGACAATAGTGAGTACATGTGTTGCAGGAAAATTGAAGCTGTATAACTTGTTTAAGAGGACTTCCAGGGGTCAGCCTGATAGCCTAGCTGTAGCGTCACTGCTTGGAATGTCGGGGACCCAACCTCGAGAAGGGTCTTGAGTCTCTTCAGGGCCAGATACTTTCCTCCTCCTCCTCCTCCTGCTTGGGGAGTGGGGACTCTGCATCCTGCTCAGTGAGTGCCACCTGGTGGAAGCCGAGCAGCAGCGTAGCTCAACATCGGGGAAGGGGCAGTCGACAGAGGCTGATCCGCATGCGTGCTTCCGCAAGCATGTGTGCACGTCATTGCATGTTGGCAGTCTCATTGGAGGGAGAAAAATCCAGAGTCCCCTGAGGTCCCCCCCCGAGATGTGCCAGCACCCCCTCAGGCCCACACACAACTGAGCAGGCAGGCCACCCACCACTCTGTGATGGATAACCGGTAAGTCCTGAGAAGGTCAGTGACGGGGCTGTCGGGTGCCAGATGGAGGAGGAAAGCAAGGTAGAAAAAAGCAAGGGAGAGGACCTCCATGGGGTTGACAGAGTTAGCACTGAAATGTTAAATAAGCTTTAATTTCCTTAACTGCGGGTGGATTCAGGTGTTGTTTTGGTGAGTTCTCCCTTACCGTACAGACTAGTTAATAGTGAAGAGACTGATGGATTCTGAGCAGTGGTCCACATTTTAGGTGAAAAGTAAAACAGGCGTGTTGTGCACAGAAACTTTAAAAGCAGATGTAACAGAGTATTGGGTCACTTGCCTTCAAAGTTTCATTGAAACAGGACTTTCAAATTAGTACCTCTGCCCATATATAGAGAGTAGGCATATTAATTGAACTGCTTTCTGTTTGCAGCTGTTTAAGTAGTGAAGTTCCTGGTTGGTACCTCTGGGAGTGTGTGAAGAGAGGAATAACCCCTTATCTCCGCTGTGCTGCCTTGTTCTTCCACTTCCTGCACGGAGTGTCGGCACCTGATCTCCTGCACAATGGTGAGTGACTTTGGGGGGTTAAATGAGAGGAACAAGAGAACTACTTAGTGCAGATACTACTAAGTACACCAACAGTTACTAGCAGTCTCGAGCTATAAACACCAGGACATTGTTACAGGGCTGCACGCTATAACCACACAGCCAGCGTTGCTGGGTGTCAGGCTGTAAACATAAAAACCTGCAGGGACATTGTTACAGGGCCTCAAGCTGTAAACACACAGGGACACTACTGCAGGACCTCAAGCTGTAAACACACAGGGACACTGTTACAGGACCTCAAGCTGTAAACACACAGGGACACTGTTACAGGACCTCAAGCTGTAAACACACAGGGACACTGTTACAGGGCCTCAAGCTGTAAACACACAGGGACACTGCTGCAGGACCTCAAGCTGTAAACACACAGGGACACTGTTACAGGGCCTCAAGCTGTAAACACACAGGGACACTGTTACAGGGCCTCAAGCTGTAAACACAAAGGGACACTGTTACAGGGCCTCAAGCTGTAAACACACATGGATGCTGTTGCAGGACCTCAAGCAGTAAACACACAGGGACACTGTTACAGGGCCTGTAGCAGTAAACACACAAGGACACTTAAAGGATCTTAAGCTGTAAACACACAGGGATGCTGTTACAGGGTCTCAGACTGTAAACTCACAGGGACACTGTTACAGGACCTAGAGCTGTAAACACACAGGGGTACTGTTATAGGACCTCAAGCTGTGAGCACACAGGGACACTGTTACAGGACCTCGAGCTGTAAACACACAGGGTCATTGTTACAGGGCCTTAAGCAGTAAACACACAGGGACACTGTTACAGGGTCTATAGCAGTAAACACACAGGGACACTGTTACAGGACCTCAAGCTGTAGACACACAGGGACACTGTTACAGGACCTGCAGCAGTAAACACACAGGGACATACAGGACCTCAAGGTGTAAACACGCATGGATGCTGTTACAGGTCCTCAAACTGTAAACACACATGGACACTGTTGCAGGACCTCAAGGTGTAAACTCACATGGATACCGTTACAAGACCTGAAACTGTAAACACACAGGGATACTGTTACTGGACCTCAAGCTGTAAACACATAGGGACACTGTTACAGGGCCTATAGCTGTAAACACACAGGGATACTGTTACAGGACCTGTAGCAGTAAACACATGGGGATAGTGTTACAGGACCTCAGACTGTAAACACACAGGGATACTGTTACAGGGCCTCAAACTGTAAACACACAGGGACACTGTTACAGGACCTTAAGCTGTAAACACTCAGGAGCACTATTACAGGACCTCAAGCTGTAAACACACAGGGACACTGTTACAGGACCTCGAGCTGTAAACGGACAGAGATGCTGTTACAGGACCTCAAGCTGTAAACTTACGTGGATACCGTTATAGGACCTCAAGCTGTAAACACACAGGGACACTGTTACAGGGCCTCAAGCTGTAAACACACAGGGACACTGTTATAGGGCCTCAAACTGTAAACACACAGGGACACTGTTACAGGGCCTCAAGCTGTAAACACATAGGGATACTGTTACAGGTCCTGTAACAGTGAACACACACAGAGACTGTTACAGGACCTCGAGCTGTAAACGCACAGTGACACTGTTACAGGGCCTTAAACTATAAACACACAGGGGCACTGTTACAGGGCCTTGAGCTCTAAAAACATAGGGATATTGTTACAAGGCCTGTAGTAGAAAACACACAGGGATACATACAGGGATTCGGTTACAGGGCCTATAGCAGTAAACACAGAGGGGTACTGTTACAGGGCCTGTAGCAGTATACACAGACTGGTTTTTGTTACAGGGCCGGTAGCAGTAAACACACAGGGACACTGTTACAGGGCCTCAAGCTGTAAACACACAGGGACTTTGTTACAGGACCTCAAACTGTAAACACACAGGGTCTCTGTTACAGGTCCTCACGCTGTAAATACACAGGGACACTGTTACAGGGCCTCAAGCTGTAAACACACAGGGACATTGTTACAGGACCTCAAACTGTAAACACACAGGGTCTCTGTTACAGGTCCTCACGCTGTAAACACACAGGAGCACTGTTACAGGGCCTGTAGCGGTAAACACAAAGGGACACTGTTACAGGGCCTCAAGCTGTAAACACACAGGGACATTGTTACAGGACCTGTAGCAGTAAACACACACAGACTGTTACAGGACCTCAAATTGTAAACACACAGGGGCACTGTTACAGGACCTCAAGCTGTAAACACACAGGGACACTGTTTCAGGACCTCAAGCTGTAAACACACGGGGACACTGTTACAAGGCCTGTAACAGTAAACACACAGGGACACTGTTGCATACCTCTCAAGTGTCCCTGATTTTCAGGGATGTCCCTTATTTCACCTCAAAATTTTACTCTGTCCCTCCTAAAATCTGTGTTCCCCTGACTAAACAGTGATGACTGTAAGAATAAAATTATGTCAAACAGTACAGTTGCAGACTTCTTATTCTTCAGAAAATGTATTATACACTGAGTCCCTTATTCTGCCAGCTTCCTGAATGGATAGCACCAGTTTTAAAAATGTGTCCCTGATTTTGGGCCTTTGTCCCTGATTTTTTTTAAGGCTTGTCCCTGATTTATGAGGCAGGAGGTTGAGAGGTATGCACTGTTGCACGGCCTCAAGCTGTAAACACAGGGACACTGTTACAGGGCCTGTAGCAGTAAACACACAGGGACACTGTTGCACGGCCTCAAGCTGTAAACACAGGGACACTGTTACAGGGCCTGTAGCAGTAAACACACAAGGACACTGTTGCACGTCCTCAAGCTGTAAACGCAGGGACACTGTTACAGGGCCTGTAGCAGTAAACACATAGGGATACTGTTACAGGTCCTGTAACAGTAAACACACAGGGACACTGTTACTGGTCCTCAAGCTGTAAACACACAGGGACACTGTTACAGGGCATAGAAACAGAATGTGATGGCAGATAAGGACCACTTGGCCCACTGTGTCGCCCGTTGTTTCCTGCCTGTACTGTCACCAGAGACCCTACTTGACCTCCAACTCCCCGCTTGCCACTAAGATTCCCTTGTTTCAAACAACATGAAGTCTTGCTGTATTCTGACAGATTGCAGTGAGGTCCAACCTTTGAACTGCCCCGGAGATGAGAGTTAACTTTCCATACCAGGCATGGAATGCTGAGCTCGAGCTCGGTTGAGACTCTGTCTGTTGCTGTTTGAACTCAAACCGTCAAATTCTTTACTCCGCCTCACTGAACAGTACTCCGGAGAATTCTCCTTTGCCGGTTCAATTTGTCGGTTAAAGTACCGTTTTCTCGGTTTAGGCGAATTTAAACCGTAACCTATCGGTTCAGTCTCTGTCTGTGGTTTCGTGAGTACTAGATAGGCTTATTTTGTTAATTTTCTGTGTGGAACTTGTAAACGTGGGATCGGTTCGGTTTGAACCGATCAAGTTGTTTTAAAAATACTTTATTCTGCTTTTAGAGTGTGGTAACCGGTTCTTATCGGTTCTAAAAAGAACGGACTTTACTACGTTTTTTTCCATGACCCGTAACATGGTCAGGAACCGATAAGGGCGGATTGCCGAAAAAAGGGTAAGTTTTTGGTTAGGACTGGCCATGTCTGAGAAACCCAAAAGAAAAACCGGGCCTTCTGGGTTTCAACACTGTAGTGTGTGGGGAAGTCTTTGCTAAGGCTGATCCCCACACCACCTGTGTTTATTGTCTGGGGTTTGACCACCTCGATTCAGACTGCCAGATTTGTAAAAAATTTTCCTGCAGCTACCCTGGAAAAAAGAGTTGGTAGGCTCAGGGAAAGGGAGGCCAAGAAGTCCGCTGACCCGGATGGCCAACCCGGTTCGGTTCAACGAACCAGGGTACCCTCTGACCAGGGCGAAACTTCTCCGGGAAAAAGGAGAACCGATTCGAGTCGGTTCCGGTTAAAAGAACAAGAAGGGATAAATCAGCCGGTGCAGATCCAAAAGTTCTTTCTCCGACCACTGATGAAATAGCCAAAGTGATAAAAATTGTCCAGTCGCTATCCCCGGTTCCGACCGAACCGGCACCATTAGGAAGGCGCTCGGTTCGGCTGGTTCCTGATTATGATTTAGAGGAATTTTATGAACCGGAGGAGGAGGAAGGAGAGTATGAGGAAAGTGAGTGTGATTATAAAAGTCTGGATGTGCCCATTGACCCGGACATCTCCCCAGACAGACCTTCAGGAGTATCTCCTCCTAGGCATTTTGAGTCCCCCTCCCATTTCATGTTTTACAAGAAAGTGGCTGAAACCCTTCAGCTTCCCATGGAAGAAGCTGTGGATGACCAGGAGGAGCCTGACTATGTTGAAATGATGGATATCCCAGAGTCCAGGAGACTGTCTATTCCCCTTCATAAGTCCTTTGGGAAACAGACAATAAAATTTTTAAAGACTCCTAATTCTATACCTCCTGTGGATAAGAGAATGGACAAGAGGTATACTCTCTCTCAGGCTCAGATACGGAGTTTCTTACCCAGCAATGCAGCCATGTTGGGGTAGTGCAGGCTGCATCCTGTGATAAGGCAAATATACCCTTGGCTTCACACACCCCCAGGTAAGGACTCCAGGAGGATTGATGCCATGGCAAAGAAACAGTACATGGCAGCATCCTTGGGACTCAGGCAGGCTAATTTTATGGCCTATACAGCTAGATATCAGAAATCTAGATGGGACACTGTAATGGCTTTAGCTAAACAGGTCCCTGGCCAGCTTGTCAAGGAGCTGGAGCAGGTGGCTGCGGATGGTATTGAGGCATCCAAGGTGCAATTCCATGCTGCAGTGGACTCCAATGATGTTTCATCTAAAGTCGTGGCTACATCTGTGGCCCTTCATAGGATGGCTTGGCTCAGATGTACTAGCCTGTCTCAGGATACCCAGACTAAGGCCATGGATTTTCCTGTTGTGGGTAATTCTCTGTTTGGGGAGCAAACAGAGAATTACATGAAAAAATGGATGAGTACAGGTGCTCGGGCTATTGAGAAGGCAGAGCCACTCCTCAGAGGCAGCATCCCAGAGGCAGGCCCTTTCATAGGCCTTTCTACCAAGCCCAGGCCTCCTCTTCTGCTTATGCTCATAGGGGGTTCTTTAGAGGGAGAGGCAGACGGGCTACAAGCAGGCCTGCTTCCACCCCTCAGCCTAAAGCCCCTGCCAAACAGGCACCCTGATGGGTTTGCCAGGGCCGATTCTCAGCTACCTGTAGGGGGCAGTCTGGCTTACTTTGTCAAGGACTGGATGTCTTTAACATCAGACAAATGGGTCCTGGAAGTGGTAAGCCAGGGACTGGTTCTCAGCTTCAAAAAATTTCCAAAGATGAGAACCAGATCCTTTCCACCTGCAAATCCTTCAGAGGCACTTGCCTTAGAGGCAGAGGTCTCTTCTCTCTTGGCTCTCAGAGCTATAGAAAGGGTTCCACCCCTACACAAAGGGAAAGGATTGTACTCCAGGTACTTCCTCACCCCCAAGAAGACAGGAGAATGGCGGCCCATCCTGGATCTCAGATATTTAAACAAGCACCTTTTAAAGCCAAAGTTCAAAATGGTGACTCTGGGAATAATTCTACCCTCTCTAAGGCCAGGGGACTGGCTAGTCTCCCTGGACCTCAAGGATGCCTATTTTCATATTCTCATCAGAAGCTCCCATCGAAAATACCTCAGGTTCGAGCTGCCCTCAGGCCACTACCAATTCAGAGCAGTGCCCTTCGGCCTAACTTCTGCTCCAGGGATGTTCACAAAATGCCTGGCAGTAGTAGTTGCCTTCCTAAGAAGAAAAAGGATTTCCATCTTCCCATACCTGGACGACTGGCTCATAGTAGGCCAGTCCCCAGACCAAGTCAAGTTACACCTACAGATAACTCAGCAACTGCTTATTTCTCTAGGTTTCCTTCTGAATCTTTCAAAGTCAGTTCTAGAGCCTGTACAGCTCCTCACCTTCATAAGCGCAGAGCTAGATACAGTAAAGGCAAGAACCTTCCTTCCCCTGGGCAGGGCAAGGACCCTTATTTCACTTGCCTCTTCATTCACCCTCCAGGTGTCTCGACCAGCAAGGCATTTTCTACAGCTCCTGGGGCACATCGCTGCTTCTACAGCAGTGGTGCAGGGAGCAAGATTTCAGATGAGGGACATTCAGTTCCACTTGAGAGCTTTTTGGTCTCAGATAAAGGACCCTCTGACCAAACTGATTCCAGTGACTCGAACCCTGATCCAGGCATTGCATTGGTGGCAGGATCAGGACAATCTAAGATGGGAGTTCCTTTTGTCACTCAGTCTCACTCCCTAATCCTTACTACAGATGCCTCCCTCTTGGGGTGGGGAGCCCACTTGGGAGACCTGACCACCCAGGGGTTGTGGTCTCCTCAGGAATCTCTGCTTCACATCAATCTATTAGAACTCAGAGCAGTGTTTCTAGCACTTCAAGCTTTTTCCAAGTCTGTTCAGAACAAAGTAGTTCAGATCAGGACAGACAATACCACCACAGTGTGGTATATCAGCAAGCAAGGGGGCACTCGGTCTATGGACTTGTGCACAGAGGCAATGAGGTTATGGTCCCTGGCCTATTCTCTGAACACCTCTCTTACAGCAGTATACCTCCCAGGCAAGGACAACGTCCTGACAGATGCTCTCAGCAGGATAGCTCAGGGCCATCACAAATGGTCCCTGGATCCCCTGGTTTTGAAGGTGATCTTCTCCAGATGGGGCACCCCACAGATAGATCTTGTTGCAGCCCCAGACAATCACCAACTTCCTCTCTTTTGCTGCAGGCCCCCAGTGTTGGGCTCAGTCCCGCTGGATGCCCTAGTTCTCAGTTGGGAAGGGAAGTTCCTGTATGTTTTCCCCCCTTCCCTCTCCTGTTCAAGGTGTTAGTCAAAATCAGGTCTCAACCGTGCAAGGTGATTCTGATTGCTCCAGACTGGGCCAGACAGCCCTGGTACCCTCTCCTGTTTTCCTTAGCAGTCCACCTTCCCTTGTCTCTTCCCAGGAATTACAACCTGTTAACATGCTCAGGAGAGGGTTTGGTATCCGAATCTCAGATCTCTCAATCTCAAGGCCTGGCTCTTGAAGAGTTAGAGTTTGCTGATTTGCACCTCTCTCAAGGTGTTATGAATATCCTAAAGGTTTCTCGGAAGCCTTCCACCAGAAGCACTTACAACTCCAAATGGAAAAGATTCTCTATATGGTGCTCTGGGAAGCACATTTCTCCAGTCTGCCGGCCTGCCCACAGTTCTTGACTATATGGTTCATCTTAATAACTTGGGACTCAGACCAGCTACACTAAGAGTGCATCTGGCAGCTGTCCCTGCTTTCCTTTCAGCAGGTAAGCCTTCTTCACTTTCAGCTCATCCTGTATTCTCTAAATTTTTCAAGGGATTGCTTCATACCAATCCTCCATTCAGGGACCCTGCCCCTGTTTGGGACCTTAATGTTTGCATTGCCCAGCTTATGCAACCTCCTTTTGAGCCTTTGTCCTCAGCAGAGCTTAAGTACTTGACTTGGAAAACTGTTTTCTTGGTGGCCATCGCTTCAGCCGGGTGCATAAGCGAGCTACAAAGCCTGTCAGTGGAGCCTGATTTTATCTCTTTCCATAGAAATAAGGTGGTCCTCAGGACTAACAGGAAGTTTTGCAAGGTGGTCTCAGACTTCCACCTTAACCAGTCTGTGTCTCTTCCTGTTTTCTTCACTGACCATTCCTCCTCTGGGAGAGGAGGCTGCACAGTTTGGATGTGAAAGGGCCCTTAGCTACTCATAGAGCGTACCAAGGGTCACAGGTTTGACTCCCTCCAACTGTTCCTCACTTATGGTGAGGTTGGTAAGGGAAAACCTGCCACTAAGAGATCTATTGCCAGGTGGATCGTTTCTTGCATTCAATTTTGCTATGAAAACTAGGCAGGACTCCACCCTCAGGCCTGAGGGCTCACTGTACCAGAGGTACAGCTGCTTCCCTGGCTGCTGCCAGGGATATTCCTATCTTAGAGATATGTCAAGCAGCTACCTGGAAAACAGTACACACTTTTACCAAGCATTACTCTCTGGATATCCAGGCTAGGAGTGATGCTCGGTTTGGCACAGCAGTGCTCCAGAGCCTATTTCCTAGGTAGGTTCTGTCCCTCCGCCATGGAGGTACTGCTTGGTAGTCTGCAATTTGTCAGAATACAGCAAGACTTAATGTTGTTGGAAGAAAAAAATTACTCACCTTAGTAATGTTGTTTCTTCTAATGGAGTCTTGCTGTATTTCTGACCTCCCCGCCTCCCCTCTCAGTGTTGGCACTCAAGAGGTGCCCTATCCTTTATTTATCACCCCTTTGCTTTGGGTGAGTGGGTGTTGTGTTTGTTTCATTTTTGGGGTTTCCTGACTTGAGTCTTTGTTTTGGGACCAAAAAAATCTGTTTATTATATTTAGTAGCCAGTTGGCTAGTGTAGGTTTACAGCTTCCACACAGGACACTCAGTCATTATAGCTCGTAAAGATCTGACGGTTTGAGTTCAAACAGCAACAGACAGAGTCTCAACCGAGCTCGAGCTCAGCATTCCCTGCCTGGCATGGAAAGTTAACTCTTTCATCTCCGGGGCAGTTCAAAGGTTGGACCTCACTGCAATTTGTCAGAATACAGCAAGACTCCATTAGAAGAAACAACATTACTAAGGTGAGTAATTTTTCCGTCTATCCCATGCATGCTTAAAGCCCACCACTGTTTTCTACCCCACCTCCTCTGCTGGAAGACTGATCTTCCTGGACATAAAGTCTCCACCACTCATTCACACTAATGGGAGTATGCCGGAAGTGCTAGGACCCAGCGGGAGCCAAACTATTTCAGGAGGGCTGGCGCCGAGGTGTAGCCACGAGGGAGCAGCACCATGAGTTAGGCTGGTGTAGTAGACTACCGCCGACCCTCCAGTTGCCTCTAGTTCTTTTTTTCTCGCCACGAGTGCAATTCAGTGTAACCAAATGATGCAGGGTCTGCATCAGAAGACATATGAAGAGAGACTAAAGGAACTAAAGATGTATAGCCTCGGGGAGAGGGGGGACATGATAGAAACTTTAAAATACCTCAAGGGAATCTGTGCGTAGACGGTTAGTTGTCGAGGCCCAGAGCCAGTCTCTGCCTCTTTCGGAGTCTCCACTGGCTTCTGTCTCTGATGACCAGCATCTTTGACACTGGAGTCCGTCCCCGCCCACTGGAGGGTTTTCCGGTGAGCAGTTTCACCATTGGGCCGCTGTTATGGAGCAGTGGGCACGGAGGTATCCCAACTGCCCGAACCAGCTAGTCCGTTGCCGGGGCCTTGGGGTCTGTCAGTTTTGGATCAGCAGGTGGGGCAGTTGAGACTGCCGGGTCTATCCCCCCTCACATGGCTGCAGCGCAGAGGTCAAAACCAATGCCTTTATCTCCTGCTATTTTTTCTCCTTTACCTTCAAATCGCAGTTTGCAGACTTCCATTACGATGCCACAGTCTGCGGTGCTGACCTTCCCGGTGTCCTGATCAGAGCCGGCTTCTCTGGCACCGAGTTTGCTCATGGCGCCGCGTGTGGTGTTGGCGTTGTGCGCGGTGCCACATCCACTGCCGGCATTGTTTTTGGTGCTGGCTGTGATGTCGGTGTCACGCTCGGTGCCACAGCACCTGCCTGGCAGTATTCAGTGTTGCTCTCTGTGTCAGCGCCGCCTCTGTACTTGGTGCCGTCCTCTTTGGCGGCGCTGGGGGCATTTGGCAGCGCCACTTGCATTTCAGAGGTTTTCGACTCCAATTCTGTCTTTTCCTCCTCTTCCTCCTGGTTTTCACCTCTTTCCCATCTATACAGTCCCTCATGGACTGTCAGGAGATGACATTGAGCCTGATCCTGATCTTTGGCTGGATGATGATTTTGATGCCGAGTCTGCCTTAGGGGCGGGGATCAATCCTCATGCAGAGCCTGTGGTCGAAGACCTTTCCTTTAAGTCTCTCCTCAAGAATTTCAATTTTACCCTTTCTCTTCAGACCACCAAAATCGATCCTGGGAAGCTTTTACGTCTCCAGTATCTACATGTTCCCGGAAATCCCTACAGATTTAACCCCTCCGGTGCAGCTGTCTTTCGAGACCCTTTCCCAGATGGTGTGGAGCAGCCCAGGTCTTATTCCCTGTGTGGCAAAGTCCATAGATAGGAAATATGCCCCTCCCAAGGATCGTCCCATCCTGGCCTTTCAAGCCTTTGCTGATGCCATAGTGATCCTGGCGGAGAATGACAAGGCTGTTCTTCCTCAGGAATCCACAGCTCGCCCTGTAAGCAAAGAATCTTGCAAAATCGACACCTTGGGTAAGCAAGTCTTTGCTGCTTCAACCCTGGGCATGTGCATTGCTAGCTACCAGGGTTATTTCTCTGTGTGCTCTTGCATTCGCTCAAAGCAACAGAAGCTCTGCCCAAATCAGAAGTTAATTCAGAACTACTACAGACCATTACTAGAGGTATCAAGTCCAACAATCAGCAGATTAAAGCTGCCATGGATGCTTTCGAAACTGCCTCCAGAGCAGCGGCAGATGGTATTTGCACCCGTCTCCATTCTTGGTTGTCCACTTCAGGCTTCATGAGCGACGCCCAACAAAAGGTCATGGCATTACCCTTCAACGGTATGTATCTGTTTGGACCTCAAGTGGAGCAAGCGCTAGAGGCCACTCAGAAAACTAGGTCCGCTATTGGGACAGCTAGACCCACTCCCACTGCCTCTCGAGAAGGCAGGAATAAGCGTCAGTTTCATAACCGTCAGTCCTTTCATGGCAAAAGCAGAAGAGGTTTCAATAGAAACCAAACCTCTCAGCCACAAAAGAAAATGCAGCAAAAGACACAGGGGCCAAAAGTGCCCAGTGCCACTCTCTGAGTTTCCGGCCCAGGTCCCACCTCAGCTGTCTGAGGGGGACTCTTCCTCGGCAGTAGGAGAACGTCTGACTCATTTCTACAACCAATGGAAGTCGATAACGTCAGACAAATGGGTCCTCAGGATAATCCACGAGCTGTACTCTCTCAACCTGTCAGAAACCCTTCCGGATCATCCTCCCAAGCGGCAGCCCAAGCTGCCTGCTGCGCAGTCAGACCTTCTTGCTTCCGAGGTGCAAGACCTTCTAAACAGCAGGGTAGTAGAAGTAGTCCCGCTGGATCAGCGAAACACAGGTTTCAACTCCCACTACTTTCTGGTTCCAGAGAAAATAGGCGGTATGTGCCCTGATCTTCCTGGACTAAGTCTCCATCACTCATTCACACTAGTGGGATGGCACCGGAGGCGCTAGGACCAAGCGGGAGCCTAAAATTTTCTGAAGGGTCGGTGCCGAGACAGGACCACGCATACACGATACCGCTAGACAGCTCGCGCCTGTGAGCTATCTGGCGACCCTCCAACCACTTCAGTTCCTTTTCTCCCGCCGTCAAGTGCGCTTGGATGTCGACGTTGCTCGTCTGCTGGAGTCTAAGTTTTCGTCTATACGACAGCAGCTTTTAACGTTTAATTTAATATCTAAAGTAGTAATTTCTTATTTTACGAACAAGAAGAAGATTATGAAAAAGAAGAAAAAAAAGAAATTCTTTCCTGCCATCAATGGAGTCGTCCTGAGAAGGTAGCAGTGACGGTAGGAGGACTTCATTTGAAAGTTTTTATGGCAGAGGGGCTGTCGGTTCGCCGCCCTTATGTACGAGGGGGTCGACTACGGACAGTCCTGTGCTTTCAGGGACGGTCGCTGAAGCATAAATCTGGTGGTTCGAGATGGCTCAACACAACACGTGACCTCCTCTTCCTCGTTGGGAAAGAAGAATCTCTGCCGCTCAAGGTTGCCCGTTGGTATGTCTGCACTCAAGGATTGTTAGGTCGGGATAGGCTGATGGGCCTGAACTGAGGCTTTGGTGGGTTCCTCTTGGCCCTGCTCCTAATGGCTGCATTCTCCACTTGAGCTCCATCTCTGTCCTCATTGGAGCTCTGGTGGGCAGTTCACCTCTGGGCGCTCCTATGGAACAGGGGTTTGACTTTCCAGTTTTCCTGATTCTGTTCCTGATTTCAGGACCTCCGGGCCTCAGGCCATTGGACGGGCAGGTCGAGTTGGATCACGATTGGCGAGTACCCTCCTGGTGCCTTTGCCATCGTATGACCCCTCATGCCTACCCACTCCCTTTTCGCTGCAGGGGGCGACGCAGGCACCACCTTTGCTTTTCTCCTTCTGAGGATTTCCATTGGCATTTCGCTTTGGCGGCAAACTCAGTACACATAGGTCAACACTGGAAGCCTCGGTGCCTTGTCAGCGCCTGCCTCGGTGGGCGCCGTGCCTTAGTTGGTGCTGTGTGGGTCGGCGTCATCACTCTGTGTGGTGCCGTGGATACTCTTGTTGCTGCTGTTTATCAGTGCCGCAGGTGTCCGGGTGGCGCCGGGCACCCACAAGTGCCAGGGGTGCCATGGGTGACGCCAAGAGCACCCGTGGGTACAGCCGGTGGCGCCATGAGTGCCCACGGGTGGCACCACAGGTGCCCATGTGTGCTATGGGTGCCACTGGTGCCCTCAGGTGCCATTCTTGCCATGGGTGTCATGGGTACCATGGGTGTCAGGGGGGTGCTCTCAGGTGCCATTGCTACACGGGTGCCAGGGTTGCCTGCGGGTGATGCCACGGCTGCCCTCGGGTATCGCCCAGGTTGGCATAAGCACTGCTTGGTGCCCTCCTGTGCCACGAGTGATGCTGGTTCCGCACGGGTGCTAGTGGGTGCTGTATGGCGGAATTAGTGACACATTTTTCCTTTTTGAACTTCCTTTCTACGGAACTTGTGGCGGGCTGTTTATCGCAGAATGAACTCCTGCTCTGCGGGTTATTTTTCCACACATCTTAGTGAGTGGCGGTCTATGTGGGATCTTGTGTCATCCAGCAGTTTTCTGCTGATGGAACTCGCTGTACTGTTCTGCCAAGCGGAATCTCCTTCTGCTCAGCACTTTCGACTCCTATGTAGTACCAAGCTCCTCGGCGTCCTTTCTGATGTGAGTCTCTAGTGTGGCTCTGACCTAGACCTCTGTTGGGAGGTCCTTCTAGGGACAAGTGCATCTAGATGGGTCTTTCCCTGTCCTTCTGGTTAGTAATACAGAGGGGCGACTCATTTTATATACTGAAGGGCACGTCCTCTCTATCATCAGAGTCCGTGATGGAAAATCTTTTCAGTAGTTCCTCAGTAATGGGGTCCACTATAGTATTTCACACTGTGTCTGTGGACCATACACTTCTGCGTCTAGACTTTTTCAATCATCAAGACAGTTGCACTCTGTGAAACATTTTAATTTAATGGTCGGGAAACGCTCTGGCTGTTCTGCTCCTTTGATGGGGTATATAGCCCCCTTGTGATATTACCCCTTCGGTGGCTTCTTCAGCACAGGTGGTTAACATCTCTCCAGCTGTGATTATTAGTCCAGTCATGACTTCAGTATGGACGCTCAGGCTCCTTCTGCACTCAGATGGAGAACATCTTCGTCATTTTGTATCAAGACAATCCTTGCGAAATAGCAGTCTGAAAGTCTTGTTAGGGTCGAACTAAGAAAAAAAAAATTATTTTTATCACAGTACAGGGCCTAGCCGAAATTACCCAATAACCCCCTGTTTGGATCTGGTCAGGTTCCTCGTCAGCCCCTGAAGTAGCTCGTCTCAGAGTCGTTAAAGTACGGACGACTTCTTCCCTAGGGAGTCTGATCAGTGACAGTATGGGTCATCTCTTTTTCAAAAGTGATTTCTCTCATTCAGAGACATTTCCTAGACCTGAAGCGGATGCCAGTCTATAAATTCCCTTTCTTTTTATCAGGCTTTCTTCTCTTGAGCAAAGCCTTGCAGCAGAAGGCGACTCTCACCGAGTCGGAACTCAGGTTCCTCTCTTGCTTGCTTAACAACAGGAGATTTTCTCCTTCTTGACGGAAGGTCAAGTAGGTCTTTTTTCTGAAGTAGCTTCTCAAATATTCACACCTTCAGTTCCTGCGCACTGGTCCATGCCAGTCACTCACGAAGCTATCCTCTTCAAGTGCGTGATGTTTGTTTTTCAGCAAACAAACTAGAATCCTTTCCTACTGCCTTCAAGAGGCCAGAGTGGGTAGTGCCTCACCGCACTGAGTCACTGCCTTTTCAGTCACTTCAACAAATGGGTTAGCCCTAACTTGGTCCTGCTGTGTCCCTCCTCAATGCACATCTGCCTCTATTTGCCTTAGAAATCCAGCCCCTGTTTTTCTGTGAAATGTTTTTCATTGCGGACCCGTCCTCCTGTACACTTTTCCTTTATTCCCTGAGTTCCAGAGACTGCTACTACAGTTGTACACACAGGGGCAGGGCCGATTCCTTTGGAATATGCAGTGGGTAGGATCTGGTTCTACTAGACCACCACAAGAGGCTTCTAAGTCGTGCTTGGCCTTCCATCAGGAAGGTTCCTGTGACGAAGTGGAGACCATTCTCCTTGATGGGCTAACCCCACCAGGACCCTCTTGCTCACCAAGTAAGGGGTTCAAGTGCTCCTGGACCTGTTGTTTACAGGTCAGCCATACTTGATAGTGGGGGTTTCCATCTGCACTTTCTGGTCTACCCTGAACCAGTAGACTTTACCTCCGAGTCTTTCAGTTCCTGAGGTCCCTTTACGTTACATTAGTACATGTCTTTGACACTATTCATTTTGGTCCTAGACCAAATTGTGAGGCCAGGTTCTTGCCGCTCTCTTAGAGTGGTTGTGGCTTCCTGGCAGACTTTCATTTTGTGTCCATTGCAGTCGTCTGCAAAGTGGTGGGTTACAACTCGAGCGCTTATCTTATAGGTACTATGTTCTAGTTGCTCTTTACAAGACAGCTCTTTTTATTAGCAGGACAGTCCTTGGCTTGTCCTTTCTGGAAATGAACCCTATCTCCTACCACCCTACTCAGGGTTATTGGTTTTTAGCTTGGTACTCTCCCACTGTGTGAATGAGTGATGGAGACTTAGTCAGGAAGATATGGAGTGCAGTACATACCGTAGTGGTGATCTTCTTGGACAGTTTCCATCACTCATTCCTATCCTCACCATCCCCTGGGTTCACTTGTTTTTCTTTCCTGGTCTTCACGGTCCTGTGATTCAGACTGTGAGGACATTATTCTTTAGCCTTTCTTGCAAAGGCCATATGGGCCCTTTCAGGCCCAGAAACTCAGGATGAGTAATTCTCATTAGTTACGCTGCACCTCCTCTGTCGAAAAGGTACTGATGTGGTTGGAGGGTCGACGCTGAGATAGCCTACACAGGCGCTATCTAGTCTTATGGTGCCGCGCATGCGTGGTCCTGTCTCGGCGTCGACCCTTCAGAAAATTTTAGGCTCCCACTTGGTCCTAGCGCCTCCGGTGCTATCCCACTAGTGTGAATGAGTGATGGAGACTGTCCAAGAAGATCAATAATTACGGTAAGTACGTAATTTCCATTTCTTGACCTCTCGAAGTTAAACAACTTCCTCTGCAACAAAAAGTTCAAGATGATATCACTCGGTACCCTGTTATCTTTGATTCATCAACACGATTGGCTAGCCTCCCTGGACATGCAGGACGCCTACCAACAAAATCTCATACACCCAAAGCACCACAAGTACCTAAGGTTTGTGGCATTGGGTCAGCACTATCAAGTCAGAGTCCTGCCCTTTGTGCAGTTCTTGCGGCACATCTGAGGAAAATCTGAATCCAAGTGTTCCCGTATCTGGATGACTGGCGTCTCGCAAGCCCCTCCAGGCAAGAGACTCTGGAGGCTGTGGCTATGGCCTTAGACTTCCTCATGGCCATGGGAGTTCTGTTCAACCTGGAAAAGTCGCAGCTGCAGCCCTTCCAGAAGCTTTTCTTCATAGGAGCCCGTCTGGACACCTCCTGCGCAAAAGCCTTCCTTCCGGAAGATAGAAGGAGCGATATCCTACAGATGGCCTGCTTCATCAGAGAGAACAGCTCAGTTCGAGCTCTTTCAATGCAGCAGATGCTGGGTCTCATGGCATCCTCGGTGTTTACTGTACCTCTGGCGCATCTCCACATGAGAACCTCTTAGGGGATGCTCAGCACTCCGTGGCCACCAACCTGTCAACCCTCAGTCCTTTCACATCAAGGCGACAGAACCGTTGAAACAGTCACTTACCTGGTTGTCTCAGGAGGACAACCTTCTGGAAGGATATCCCTTCACCCTTCTGGATCCCCAGATCTCAGTTGCCACGGATGCGTCCTTACTAGGCTGGGGAGCTCACTGCCAGGATCTCCACACCCAGGGCACATGGACCCAGGATGAGTCCCAACTCCACATAAACATTCTGGAAATGAGGGACATCCTCTATGCAGTCCGAGCTTTGAAGGACATACCCTGTTACAAGACCATTCTCCTTCAAACAGACAACAAGGCAGTGATGTATTACATCAACAAGCAGGGTGATGCACACTCTTTCCCTTTATGCAGGGAAGCAGTGAGAGTGTGGGAATGATGCCTGGAGCACAAGGCTCTGATTCAGGCGGTCTACCTGC
This sequence comes from Neoceratodus forsteri, assembly GCA_016271365.2. Lineage (NCBI taxonomy): Eukaryota > Metazoa > Chordata > Ceratodontiformes > Ceratodontidae > Neoceratodus > Neoceratodus forsteri. The sequence continues at coordinate 1,021,261,174 of CM028134.1, forward strand.
CAGGAGTACAAAACAAACTGGCAGACCGTCTCAGCAGAACAGAGACAGATCCTCACGAGTGGTCTCTCGACTTAACCGTCGTTCAGTCACTCTTCAAAGAGTGGGGAACTCCAGACCTGGACCTTTTTGCATCCCCACTCAATGCAAAACTGCCTCTCTTCTGTTCCAGAATCCAGGACCTGGCGTTTTTTGTCAGGATGCATTCAGGCTGCGATGGAGAAAATTCTTTCTATACGCATTTCCTCCTCTTTCCCCTCGTTCAGAGAGTGCTGCTCAAATTGGAGGCACAAGAGGGCAGACTGATTCTCATTGCCTCATTTTGGCCTCGCCAGATCTAGTTTCCTCTGATCAACAGGCTATCGGAAACCTCCCGCGAAGCCGCTTCCACTCCAAATGAACCTTCTGACCCGGGCCCCTGTAGTTCATCCCAACCTGAGGTCCCTTCACTTCCATGCTAGGCTCCTGAGGAGACAGAGGTGAACAGGTTTGTTTCTCATAGAGTTTCAGATATTCTCCTAGCTGCGAACAAGCCAGCTACTTGAAAAACGTACACAGCTAAGTGGAAGCATTTCTCTATCTGGTGTGCGAAATCATCTTGGAATCCCTTTTCATGCCCACCGAGTAAAATCCTGGAGTATCTCTTAGATCTCTCTAACACAGATCTATAGTACTCTACAAAGTTCATCTTTGTGCAGTTTTTGCATACCATGAGCCTGTACTTTGTAGGTCCTTGGCTCAGTTACCTGTAGTTAAAGGTTTTCTTAAGGGCATGCATTCTGCATACCAGACCGCCCATTAGTCGTCCAGTTGCAGCCTGGGACATTAACCTTGTGCTAAACATGCTCACTTGTAAACCCTTCGAGCCTCTAGCCACTTGTGAGTTGAAATTTCTAACTTGAAAGACTGCCTTCCTGGTGGTCATTACTTCCACCCATAGAGTATCAGAAATGCATGCTTTGGTCACGGACCCTCCGTACAGTGTATTTCACAAGGACAAGGCGATTCTTTGGACTCATCCTAAGTTCCTTCCTAAGGTTGTCTTAGAATTTCATTTGAATCAACCTTTAGTCCTTCCTACCTGCTTTGCAAATTTCCAGAATGGGTGAGAGCATACCCTTCATTCTTTGAATGTAAAGAGAGCTTTGCAGTTCTACCTGGACAGGACAAAAGAGATCTGCAAGGCTCAACAGCTGTTTGTTTCCTTCAGCATGACCCCACTGGATCAACCTGTTGCTGTCAGGTGCATTTCAGCATGGTTAGCGGCATGCTTTTGCCACTGCTACTCCATGGCACTCTACAAGAGCAGTCGCGGGCATTTCTGGCCAGAATCCGCAACGTACCCATTGCAGACATCTGCAGTGCGTCCACTTGGAGCTCCGTGCATACATTTGTAAAGCACTACGCCTTGGATATCCATGCCAGACAACATCAGTCCTTTGGCAACGCAATCCTTTATAGACTTCTGTCCTAAGTGAGCTTCTCTCTCCCGCCACCTGTCTCAGGGAATTATTTTAGCTCAGTACTCGCCCATTAGTGTAAATGAGTGGTGGAGACTTTATGTCCAGGAAGATATGGAATACGTACCTACCATAATTCTTGATCTTCTTGGACAAAGTCTCCACCACTCTTCCTACGCCCACCCACCATCCCCCAAGCTCACTTCTCTGTTTATGGTCTTCACTCCTTCAGTCATTGGGCTGTGAAGACTTTGTTCTTTGACCCTTCTTACACGGGTCATTCGGACAATCTTATATCCGATATTTAAGTTAGTCCTCTCTAGGTTAGTTACGTTTCACCTCCTCAGAAAAAAAGGTACTGAGGCAGTTGGAGGGTCGACGCCGAGGTAGTCTATACCACGCGAGCCTAGTTCACTGTGCTGCTCCCTCACGGTTCCACCTCGGCGCCGGCTCTCCTGAAAAAGTTTGGCTCCTGCTGGGTCCTAGCGCCTCCAGCGTTCTCCCATTAGTGTGAATGAATGGTGGAGACTTTGTCCAAAAAGACTAAGAATTACGGTAGGTACGTGATTTACATTTCTAGGCATCCACCACTCCTTTAGTGAAGAAGCACTTCCTCACATCTCTCTTGAATTTACCCCCTTCCAGCTTAATTGGATGTCCCTTTGTTCTCATGCATCTTTTCCTCTAAACAATACTCCCCTCCTGTGCCTTGTTTACCCCGTGAGTTATTTATTCATCTCTGTCATATCGCCCCTCACTGTTGTCTCTACCAGAGTGTACATGTTTTTGTCTTCATTCAGACAATATGAAGTCTTGCTGTATTCTGACTATGTGCAGTTAGCCCCAGCACTTGAACTGCTCCGGAGAGGAAAGAGTTAACTCTATGCAGAAGCATAAAACGTTGAGCTCGAGCTTGGTTTTCAAACCTCTGTCTCTGGTACTCTGCAGTGTAACCACCAGATTTCTTACTCCGCCGAACTGTGAAGTTGCTCCAGAGAACCCTCCTGCGCTTCGGTTCGGTATTAGTTTGAATCGTTTTTGGTTTTTTTTTCAACTGCAGTCCTCATTTATTGGTATTCTTACCTCTGTCTTGGTAACAGTAAGTGGTAGTAGTAGGTAGTGTGATTTTTGTGTTGATTTTATTAGAAGTTGTTTTGCCTTTGGTTCTTTTCCGGTTGGTCTGGTTCAGAACCGAAATCTATTGTGAATTGTATTTCTCTCTGTTCATTTTCGTGGTTTCTGGTACTTATGGGTTCCTTAAAAAGTCTGGTCATTTGTGGGATTTTTTTAACCGACCCGTGACACGGTTGAAACTGATACGTTTTAGTTGTCTGGCTTAATGCTGAATAGGGTGACTTTTTGTAGTATTCGGCATGTCTGAGAAACCCAAAAAGAAAATCGATCCTCACCTCGTCTGTGTTTATTGTCTGGGGCTTGACCACATCAAAGAAGACTGCCAAATTTGTAAGAACTTTCCCAAAGCCACTCTTAAAAAACGTTTGAGTAGGCTGAGGAAGAGGGAGGCCGAGAAGTCCGCTGACCTGGATGGCCAGCCCGGTTTGGTTGCGACCAAACCTGAGAAGGTGCCCACTAACCTGGGCGATACCTCTTTGGGCAAAAGGAGAACCGACTCTGCAGAGTCGGTTCCTACTAAGAGAAAAAGAAAATCAGCTGGTTCGGATCCGAAACCCCATGTTCCGACCGCTGAGGAGATGGCGAAAGCGATTACGATAGTGCAGTCGCTTTGCCTGGTTCCAGCCGAACCGACATTGGTTGAAATGCGATCGGTTCGGTCAGAAGTTGTTGCCTCAGACATTGACTCAGAGGTGTATTATGAGGGCGATTGGGAGGAGGAAGAAGATGATGAAGGAGGAGAGTTTGCAGGCCTAGATGAGCCAGGAGAGCTTGACATCTCCCCAGACAGGCCTTCCAGTGTTTCCCCTCCCAGGCTTGCTGAGTCCCCTTCCCACTTCTTGTTTTACACGAAGGTGGCTGAGACTCTTCAGCTTCATATGGAAAAAGCTGACCAGGATCAGGAGGAGCCGGATTATGTGGAAATGATGGATGTTCCAGAGTCAAAGAGAGTGTCTATCCCTTTGCACAAATCCCTGGGGAAACAGACACAGAAAATAATGCAGTTTCCTACTTCCATTCCTCCTGTGGATAAAAAAAATGGACAGGAGGTATGCTTTATCAGGCCCTGGCATGGAATTCCTTTCAGCACATTACAGCCATGTTGGGGTAGTGCAAGCTGCAGCTTGTGACAAGGCTAATATTCCCCTGGCATCTCACCCCCAAAATAAGGATTCCAGGAATTTGGATGCCATGGCTAAGAAACAGTACTTGGCATCCTCTTTGGGGCTCAGGCAATCAAGTTACATGGCATATACAGCCAGGTACCAGAAATCTATGTGGGATACGGTTCTGGAGTTGGCTAGGAATACCCCTCCCCAGCTAGCGAAGGAGCTGGAGCAGGTGGCTGTAAATGGTGTAGACGCATCCAAAGTACAATTTCATGCTGCTGTGGACTCGAATGAAGTGCATTCTGGAGTCATGGCTACATCTATCTTCGTGATGAGGTTTGCTTGGCTTAGATGTACCAGTCTTTCTCAGGATACCCAGACTAAGGCCATGGATTTTCCTGTAATTGATAATTCTCTGTTTGGTGAGCAAACAGAGGACTACATGAAGAAAATGGATGAATATAGGACCACCTATAGGAGTGCCGCAGCCAAGGAAAAGCGGGCCACTCCTCAGAGGCATGCGTGGGATGACCAGGACCCCATCATCCACGCAGTCTAAGCCCCATGCCAAACAGACACACTGAGGTGTCGGTCAGGGTCGCCTCCCCATTCCCAGTAGGGGGCAGGTTGGCTCACTACTCCCAGGCCTGGGAGTCTATTACTTCAGACAAGTGGGTCCTGGAAGTAGTGAGCCAGGGACTTGTTCTCAGTTTCAAAAGGTTCCCAAAAATGAGAGCAAAGCCCTTCAGTCCTCCCTTTCCCTTGGAGACAAAGGCCTTAGAGGCAGAAGTCTCCTCTCTTCTGCTTCTGCAAGCAGTAGAGAAGGTACCTCTTTGCTACAGGGGAAAAGGACTGTATTCCAGATACTTCCTTACCCCCCAGAAAGACAGGGGAGTGGTGACCCATCCTAGATTTAAGGTACCTGAAAAAAACATTTAAAAAAACCAAAATTCAAGATGGCAACTATTCCCTCTTTGAGACCAGGAGACTGGCTAGCTTCTCTGGATCTCAAGGATGCCTATTTCCACATACCTATCAGACATTCCCACAGAAAGTACCTAAGGTTCGAGTTGCCCTCAGGCCATTACCAGTTCAGAGCTATGCCTTTCAGCCTAACATCTGCTCCAAGGGTGTTCACCAAGTGTCTTACAGTAGTGGTGGCATTCCTCAGGAGACAGAGTATCCTTCTGTTCCCATACCTGGACAACTGGCTCCTAGTGGACCAGTCCTCAGACCAAGTCAAGTCAGCCTTAGAGGTCACTCAAAGACTGCTAGAATCCTTGGGCTTCATTCTGAACCTAGAAAAGTCTGTTCTGGAACCAGACCAGCCTCTAATTTTCATAGGGGTGGAAATAGACACTATTCAGGCAAGAGCATTTCTCCCTCTCTCAAGGGTTCAGTCCCTTGTCACTCTGGTTTCCTCTTTTCGTCCTGTAGTTTCTCATCCAGCCAGACACTTTCTACAGTTGCTGGGCCACATGGCAGCATCCACAGCTGTGGTCCAGGGAGCAAGGTTTCAGATGAGAGATACACAGCTTTATCTCAGATCTTATTAGTCTCAGAGAAGAGACCCCTCTCTCCAAATTGGTTCCAGTGTCTCCAGCTCTAGTTCAGGCCCTCCAGTGGTGGCTGGAGGAGGACAGTCTTCTACAAGGTATCCCATTTATCAGTCAGGCTCCTTCAGTGATTCTCACCACAGATGCCTCTATACTAGGTTAGGGGGGCTCACCTAGATCAGCCTACAGCTCAGGGAACCTGGTCGCACCAGGAGTCCCTTCTTCACATAAACCTTCTCTAATTGAGAGCTGTCTTTCTAGCACTTCAGACATTCTCAGCTGTTGTTCAAGGGAAAGTGGTGCAGATCAGGACAGACAGTACCACAACCTTGTGGTACATCAACAAGCAGGGAGGCAATCGGTCCACGGCCTTGAGCACAGAGGCCATGAAGATATAGTCCCTGGCTTTTTCCCTTCAGGCTTCTCTGATGGCTGTGCATCTCCCAGGGAAGGATAACATTTTAGCAGATGCTCTTAGCAGGATTTCTCAGGGTCATCACGAATGGACCCTGAATCCTCTAATTCTTTAGGTCGTTTTCAAGAGGTGGGGCACTCCAGAGATGGGTCTCTTTGCAGCCCTGGACAATCACCAACTCCCTCTCTTTTGCTGCAGACCACCTCTTCTGGGCTCTGTCCATCAGGATGCTCTCTTGTTGAATTGGACAAGCAGGTTTCTGTATGCATTCCCTCCTTTTCCTCTGAGATTCAGGGTCCTGATCAAGGTCAGGTCTCAGCCTTGCAAGGTGATTCTAGTGGCTCCAGACTGGGCCAGACAGCCTTGGTACCCTCTTCTCTTGTCACTGTAAGTGACAATGCCTCTGTGTCTTCCCAGACAGTTCAATCTCCTTACCTCCTCACAGGGGAGGATCGTTAACCCCTATCTTCAGACTTTCAGGCTCAAGGCCTGGCTCTTGAAGAGCTAGAATATGCAAGCCTATACCTTTCTAAATCGGTCTTGGACATTTTAAAGGTTAGCAGGAAACCTGCTACCAGACAGACTTGCAATTCCAAATGGAAAAGATTTGGGTTTTGGTGTTCCCAGATACATGTTCAGCCAGAGCTGGCTGATATTGCCACTGTACTGGACTATTTGGTGCATCTTAATAGTTTAGGCCTCCAGCCTACTACTCTCATGGTACATTTGGCAGCTGTGTCATCCTTTCTTTCTGCTGGTAAGGGCTCTTCCCCAGCTTCTCATCCAGTTTTCAAGAAATCTTTCAAGGGTTTAGTACATTTTAATCCTCCCTTTAAAGAGCCTACCCCTTCTTGGGATCTGTATATCTGTATAGCACACCTTATGCAGCCCCCTTTTGAGCTTTTATCCTCAGCTGAGCTGAAATACTTGACTTGGAAAACTGTGTTCCTGGTAGCCATTACCTCTGCCAGGAGAATCGGTGAATTGCAAGCTTTATCAGTGGAACCTAATTTTATTTCACAGGAATAAGGTGGTCCTTCGCACCAACAGAAAGATCTTCCTGGACATAAAGTCTCCACCACTTATTCACACTAATGGGGAGTTCGACGGAGGTGCTAGGACTCAGTGAGAGCAAACTTTTTCAAGAGGCACGGCGCCTGAGATGGAGCCGCGAGGAAGCGGCACCACGAGCCCCGGCTTGTGCGGTAATGACTATCTTGGCATCAACCCTCCAACCACCTCAGTTCTTTTTTTCCTGCTGAGTGTGCTTCAGTGACGATGTCGCTCGCGCACCGGGAGTTAAACTTCACTAGCAGCAACAGTTAAGTTTATTGTTTTGTATAATTATTTTGAATCTGTACCGATTACATAGTTTAGTTGTACAACAGAAGTCTTCAGCCCTCCATTGACTGAGTCGACCGTGAGCAGGACAGCTGATGGTAGGGAGACTTCGTATGAAAGCTGTTCAGTCAGCCGGGCCGGGTCCGGTCTGACAGTGGATGGTCCAGTGCTCAGAGGGATGGGCTGCGCCTTCCCCCAACAATAATAGGAAGCGGGTCCTGTTCCTGGTGCCATTTGGCCTTGAGTTCTTCTTCAACACATAGGTCAAAGAAGAAAAGGCATCACTCAAGGTCTCCCTCTGGTATGTCTGTGCATAGGCGGTCGGTTATTAGGCCCAGGCACCGGTCTCCACCTCTGTCGGAGTCACCGGTTTCTGTCTCTGATAGCCAACTTCCTCGACACCGGAGTTCCTACCCGCCTGTTAGAGGAGCTTCCAATGAGCAGTTTCACCAGTGGGGCTGCTCTTATGAAGCAGTGGTCTCGGAGGTTGGTCCAGTTGCCTGAGCTGGTCACTCCGACGCCGGGGCCTTCAGGCCATTCGGCCTCGGAGGGAAGGGTAGGGCGGTTGGGCCTTCCTAGTCACGCGGTGCCTTCTTTGGTGCTGTTGACTCTGCACTCCGGTGTTTATCCCTCTCGCATGGCTGCGGCGCAGGGGTCTACACCGATGCCTCTATCTCCTGCCATTTTTCCCTTTTACCTCAAATTGCAGTATTTTGACCTCTGGGACTCTCTCTGCGCCATCTGTGGCGCCATGGGCTCTGTCGGCACCATCCGTGGTGCCACGGGCTCTGTCAGCACAGTGTGCGGGCTCGCTGTCTGCACTGCAGCACTGCTCTTGGCAGGCGCCCTCTTTGTTCTCAGCGCCATTTTCCTCTACAGTGCTGGGGACTGGTGCGGCGCTGGCTGGTCTTCAGGGGTTCTCAACTCCGATTCTTTCTTCTTCTCTTCTTCCTCCTTATTTTCACCCCTTTCCTGTCTATACAGTCCCCCCTGGACTGTCAGGAGATTTTTGAGCCTGACCCAGATCTTCGCCTTGGTGATGATGTTGATGACACTGCCCTGGGAGCTCAGATCAATCCTTCTACAGAGCCTGTGGTTTAAGACCTTTCCTTTAAGTCTCTGCTCAAAAATTTAAACTCTACTCCTTTTCTCCAGACTACAGAAATTGATCCTGCGAGGCTTTTGCGACTCCAGTATCTTCATGTCCCGGAGATCCCTATGGATTTAACACCTCCGGTACAGCCCTCTTTCGAGACCCTCTCACAGATGGTGTGGAAGAATCCGGCTCTCATTCCTTCCCTGGCCAAGTCCATAGATAGGAAATATGCCCCTCCCAAGGATCGCCCTATTTTGGCCTCACAAGCCTTTGCTGATGCCATTGTGGTCTTGGCAGAGAATAAGGCTGTCCTTCCTCAAGGATCTACAGCCCGACCAATGAACAAAGAATCTCGCAAGGTAGACACCTTAGGTAAGAGAGTCTTTGCTGCCTCAACCCTGGGTATGCGCATTGCTAGCTACCAGAGCTATTTTTCACAATACGAGTATGTACTTTGGCATTCCCTCAAAGAAATGGTAGAAGCTCTGCCCAAATCAGAAGCTAGCTCAGTGCTACTTCAAACCATAACTAGGGGTATCGAATTCAGTAACCCACAGGTTAAAGCTGTGATGGATGCCTACAATACCACTTCCCGGGCGGCGGCAGTTGGCATCTGCACCCTCCACCACTCTTGGCTGCATACTTCGGGCTTCACGAATGACATCCAGCAGCAGGTCATGGCCTTACCTTTTGATGGTATGTATCTGTTCGGGCCTCAGGTGGAACAAGCTCTGGAGGCCACGTAGAAGACTAGGTCTGCCATTAAAACGGCTAGACCTGCACCCACCCCCTCCCGAGGGAGTGCAAATAAGTGTCAGTTTCACGATGGTCAGTCCTTTTTGGGCAGCGGAGGGTTTAACAAAAAACATAACCCCCATCCACAAAAGAAAGTGCAGCAGAAGGCACAAGGGCCCAAAGCACCCAGTGCCACCTTCTGATTTTCTGGCCCAGGTCCCACCTCAGCTGTCCGAGGGGGACTCCTCCTCAGTGGTGGGAGGACGTCTGACTCAGTTCTACAATCAGTGGAAATCTATAACATCAGACAGATGGGTCCTCCGGATAATTCGTGAGGGGTACTCTCTCAATCTTTCTGAAACCCTTCCAGATCATCCTCCCAAACGACAGCCCAGGCTGTCGGCAGTACAGACAGACCTTATTGTTTCGGAGGTACAAGGCCTTCTGAACAACAGGGCAGTAGAAATAGTTCCACTGGATCAATGAAACACAGGTTTCTACTCGCATTACTTTTTGGTCCCGAAGAAAACCGGCGGCATGCGCCCCATTCTGGATCTCAGAAAGTTAAACAAGTTCCATCACAAGGAGAAGTTCAAGATGATGTCACTAGGTACCCTGTTACCTTTGCTTCATCGACATGATTGGCTAGCCTCCCTGGACATGCAGGATACCTACCAACACATTCTTATACACCCAAAGCACCCCAGATACCTAAGGTTCGTGGCATTGGGTCAACACTATCAGTTCAGAGTTCTGCCCTTGGGCTATCCTCGGCGCCTCGAGTTTTTACAAAGTGGTGTGCAGTTCTCGCAGCGCACCACAGGAAAATTGGAATACAAGTGTTCCCATATCTGGATGACTGGCTCCTAGCAAGTCCCTCCAGGCAAGAGACTCTGGAGGCCGTGGCCACAGCCTCAGACTTCCTCACATCCATGGGAGTTCTGCTGAATCTCAACAAATCGAAGTTGCAGCCCTCCTAGAAGCTCCTCTTCATAGGAACTCTTCTGGACACCTCCTGTGCGAAGGCTTTTCTTCCAAAGGACAGAAGGAGCGATATCTTACAGATGGCCCGATACATCAGAGAACACAGCTCGGTTCGAGCTATGTCGATGCAACGGATGCTGGGCCTCATGGCGTCCTCGGTGTTCACTGTACCCTTAGCTCGTCTCCACATGAGAACCTCTCAAGTGGATGCTCAGTAGTCCGTGATTCCCCAACCACACACCCTCAGGCCTTTCTCATCAAAGTGACGGAACTCTGAAGAGGTCACTCACCTGGTGGTCACAGGAGGACAATCTTCTGGAAGGATATCCCTTTGCCCCTCCGGATCATCAGATCTACATTACCACAGTCGCATCCCTGATGGGCTGTGGAGCCCACTTCTGAGATCTCCACACCCAGGGTACGTGACTCAGGACGAGTCACAACTTCATATAAACATCCTGGAAATGAGAGCCGTCCTCTATGCGGTCCGAGCCTTGAAGGACATACTCTATCACAAGAACATTCTCCTTCAAACAGACAACAAAGCAGTGATGTACTACATCAACAAACAGGGCGGCGCACACTTTTACCCATTATGCAGGGAAGCAGTGAGAGTGTGGGAGTGGTGCCTGGAACACAAGACTCTGATTCAGACGATTTACCTGCCAGGAGTACAAAACAAACTGGCAGACCATCTCAGCAGAATGGAGACGGATCCTCACGAGTGGTCTCTCGACCTAACCATCATTCAAACAACATGAAGTCTTGCTATATTATGGCATATGCAGTGAGTCCCAACATTTGAACTGCTCCGGAGGTGAAAGAGTTAACTTTCCATGAAGGCATGGAATGCTGAGCTCGAGCTCGGTTGAAACTCTGTCTGTTGTTCTTCAAACTCAAACCGTCAGATTCTTTACTCCGCCTCACTGAACAGTCGCTCCGGAGATTTCTCCTTCTGCTCGGTTCATTTTGTCGGTTAAAGTATTGTTTTTATCGGTTTTCGACCGAAATTAAACCGCAACCGGTCGGTTCAGACTCTGTCTGTGGTATTTGTGAGTACTAGATAGGTTTTACATTGATTTCTATTCTGTGTGGAACTTGTAAACGGTTTATCGGTTCGGTTTGAACCGATCAGGTTGTTTAAAATATATTAATCTGTCATTTAGAGTGTGGTTACCGGTTCTTATCGGTTCTAAAAAAAAAAAAAAGGATTTTATTACGGTTTTTTCCACGACCCGTGACACGGTTGGGAACCGATAAGAGGGTCTTACCTGGCGGATTGCCATAAATAGGGTAAGTTTAGTTAAGCTGGCATTATGTCTGAGAAACCCAAAGAAAAAACCGGCCCATTAGGTTTCAACACTGCAGTGTCTGTAGAAGTCTTTACAAGGCTGACCCCACACCACCTGTGTTTATTGTCTGAGGTTTGACCACCTCAATGCAGACTGGCAGATTTGTATAAAATTTTCCTGCAGCTACCCTGCTGAAAAGAGAGTTGGTAGGCTCAGGGAAAGGGGCCAAAATGTCCGCTGAACAGATGGCCAGCCGGTTCGGTTCCAACCGAACCAGAGGAGTGCCCTCTGACCAGAAGCGAGACTTCCTCAGGCAAAAGAGATCCGACTCCGGTCAGTTCCAGAAAAAGGACTAGGAAATCAGCTGGTGTGGAGCCAAAGCGTTTCCTCTCCAACCACTGAAGAAATAGCCAAAGCAATTAAAATTGTCCAATCGCTTTCCAGTTCCGACCGAACCGGCACCATCAGGTAAGCGTCACAGTTCGGCAGTTCCACGGTTCAAGTATGATTTAGAAGGAATATTATGAACGGGAGGAAGAGGAGTATGAGGAAGTGAATGTGGATTTGAAGTCGGGATGTGCCCATTGACCCGGACATCTCTCCAGACAGACCTTCAGGAGTGTCTCCTCCTAGGCTTTCTGAGTCCCCTTCTCATTTTATTTTTTACAAAAAAGTGGCTGAAACCCTCCAGCTCCCTATGGAGGAAGCTGTGGATGATCAAGAGGAGCCTGACTATGTGGAAATGATGGATATTCCAGAGTTTAGGAGACTGTCTATTCCTTTGCATAAATCTTTTGGGAAACAGACAGTAAAAATTCTAAAACTCCTCACACTATACCTCCTGTGGATAAGAGAATGGACAAGAGGTACACATTGTCAGGCTCTGATACGGAGTTCCTTACACAACAATGCAGCCATGTTGTAGTAGTGCAGGCTGCAGCCTGTGATAAGGCAAATATTCCCTTGGCTTCACACCCCGACAAGGACTCCAGGAGGATTGATGCCATGGCAAAGAAACAGTACATGGCAGCATCCTTGGGACTCAGACAGGCAAATTATATGGCTTATGTTGCTAGATATCGAAATCCAGATGGGATACTGTTATGGCTCTAGCAAAACAGGTCCCTGGCCAGCTTGCCAAGGAACTGGAGCAGGTGGCTGCTGATGGTATTGAGGCATCGAAGGTGCAATTCCATGCTGCAGTGGACTCTAATGATGTGTCATCAAGAGTCATGGCTACATCTGTGGCACTTCGCAGAATGGCTTTTCTCAGATGTACTAGCCTGTCACAGGATACCCAGACTAAGGCTATGGATTTTCCTGTTGTGGGTAATTCTCTGTTTGGGGAGCAGACAGAGAATTACATGAAGAAAATGGATGAGTATAGGACCACCTATAGGAGTGCACAGGCCAAGGAAAGGCAGGCCACTCCTCAAAGGCAGCTTTCCAGGGGCAGGGGCAGGCCTTTTCATAGGCCTTTTTACCAAGCCCAGGCCGCCTCTTCTGCTTACGCCCAGAAGGGGTTCTTTAGAGGGAGAGGCAGACGGGGATAAGCAGGCCTGCTTCCACCCCTCAGCCTAAAGCCCCTGCCAAGCAGGCACCCTGATGGGGTTGCCAGGGCCAATTCTCAGCTACCTGTAGGGGGCAGGCTGGCTTACTTTGTCCAGGACTGGAAGTCTCTGACATCAGACAAGTGGGTCCTGGAAGTAGTAAGCCAGGGACTGGTTCTCAGCTTCAAAAATTTCCAAAGATGAGAACCAGATCCTTTCCACCTGCAAATCCACCAGAGGCACTTGCCCTAGAGGCAGAGGTCTCTTCCTCCTGGCTCTCAGAGCTGTGGAAAGGGTTCCACCCTACACCAGGGCAAAGGGTTGTACCCAGGTACTTCCTTACCCCAAAAAGACAGGAGAATGCAGCCCATCCTGGATCTCAGATATTTAAACAAGCACCTTTAAAACCAAAATTCAAAATGGTGACTCTGGGAATTATTCTACCTGGGAGTGGCTCTAAGGCCAGGGGACTGGCTAGGGTCCCTGGACCTCAAGGATGCCTACTTCCATATTCTCATCAGAAGCTCCCATCGAAAGTACCTCAGGTTCGAGCTGCCCTCAGGCCATTACCAGTTCAGAGCAATGCCCTTTGGCCTCACGTCTGCTCCAAGGGTATTCACAAAATGCCTGGCAGTAGCAGTTGCTTCCCTAAGAAGGCAAAAAATTGCCATCTTCCCTTACCTGGACGACTGGCTCATAGTAGGCCAGTCTCCAGACCAAGTCAAGTTACATCTACAGATAACTCAGCAACTGCTCACCTCTCTAGGTTTCCTTCTGAATCTTTCAAAGTCAGTTCTAGAGCCTGTCCAGCTCCTCACCTTCATAGGCGCAGAGCTGAACACAGAGAAAGCCAGAGCCTTCCTTCCTTTGGACAGGGCAAGGACCCTGGTCTCTGGCCTCCTCATTCACCCTGCAGGTCTCTCGACCAGCAAGGCATTTTCTACAGCTCCTGGGGCACATGGCTGCTTCTACAGCAGTAGTGCAGGGAGCAAGATTTCAGATGAGGGACATCCAGTTCCATTTGAGAGCCTTTTGGTCTCAAAGGAAAGACCCTCTAACCAAATTGATCCCAGTAACTCGAACCCTGATCCAGGCCCTACAGTGGTGGCAGGATCAGAGCAATCTGAGACAAGGGGTTCCCTTTGTCACTCAGTCTCACTCCTTAACCCTTACTACAGATGCATCCCTCTTGGGGTGGGGAGCTCACATGGGCGACCTCACTACCCAGGGATTGTGGTCCCCTCAGGAATCTCTGCTCCACATCAATCTGTTGGAACTCAGAGCAGTTTTTCTAGCACTTCAAGTTTTTTCCAAATCTGTTCAGAACAAAGTTGTACAGGTCAGAACAGACAACACCACCACAATGTGGTACATCAACAAGCAAGGAGGCACTCGGTCTACGGCCTTGTGCACCGAAGCAATGAAGTTGTGGTCTCTGGCTTATTCCCTGAACACCTCCCTTACGGCAGTTCACCTCCCAGGCAAGGACAATGTCCTGGCAGATGCTCTCAGCAGGATTTCCCAGGGCCATCACGAATGGTCACTGGACCCCTGGTCCTGGAGGTAATATTTGCCAGATGGGGCACCCCGCAGATAGATCTTTTTGCAGCCCCAGACAATCACCAACTTCCCCTTTTTTGCTGCAGGCCCCCAGTGTTGGGCTCAGTCCCTCTGGATGCCTTAGTTCTCAATTGGGAAGGAAGTTTCTATGCTTTCCTCCTCTCCTGTTCAAAGTGTTAGTCAAAATCAGATCTCAATCCTGCAAGATGATCCTGATTGCTCCAGATTGGGCCAGACAACCCTGGTATCCACTCCTACTGTCCTTAGCAGTCCATCTTCCCCTGTGTCTTCCCAGGAATCACAACCTGTTAACCTGTGCTCAGGGGAGGGTTTGGTACCCAAACCTCAAATCTCTCAATCTCAAGGCCTGGCTCTTGAAGAGTTAGAGTTTGCTGATCTACACCTCTCCCAAGGTGTAATGGATATATTGAAGGCTTCTAGGAAACCTTCCACCAGGGCTACTTATAATTCCAAATGGAAGAGGTTTTCCATATGGTGCTCTGGGAAGCATATTTCCCCAGAATCTGCTGATTTACCCACAGTCCTGGATTATATGGTCCATTTAAATACCTTGGGGCTGAGACCAGCTACCCTAAAAGTACATTTGGCAGCTGTGTCTGCTTTTATTTCAGCAGGTAAACCCTCTTCTTTCAGCTCATCCTGTATTCTCCAAGTTTTTAAGGGATTGCTTCACACCAACCCTCCATTCAGGGATCCTGCCCTGCCTGGGATCTTAATATTTGCATTGCTCAGCTTATGCAACCTCCCTTTGAGCCTTTGTCTTCAGCAGAGCTTAAGTACTTGACTTGGAATACTGTGTTTTGGTAGCCATCACTTCGCCAGAGCGATAAGTGAATTACAAGCTTTGTCAGTGGAGCCTGATTTTATCTCCTTTCATAGAGATAAGGTGGTCCTCAGGACTAACAGGAAGTTCTTGCCTAAGGTGGTTTCAGATTTCCACCTTAATCAATCTATATCTCTTCCAGTGTACTTCACTGACCATTCCTCCTCTGGCGAGAGGAGACTGCACAGTTTAGATGTGAAGAGAGCCCTTAGTTACTACATAGAGCGTACCAAGGGTCACAGGTTTGACTCCCTCCAACTGTTCCTCACTTATGGTGAGGTTGGTAAAGGGAAACCTGCCACTAAAAGATCCATTGCCAGGTGGATTGTCTCTTGTATCCAATTCTGTTATGAAAAGCTGGGTAAGGTTCCTCCCTCAGGCCTGAGGGCTCACTCTACCAGAGGTACAGCTGCTTCCCTGGCTGCTGCCAGGGACATCCCTATTCTAGAGATATGTCAAGCAGCTACCTGGAAAACAGTTCACACTTTCACCAAGCATTACTCCCTGGACATCCAGGCTAGGAGTGATGCTCGGTTTGGCACAGCTGTGCTTCAGAGCCTATTTCCTAAGTAGGTTCTGCCCTCCTCCATGGAGGTACTGCTGTGTAGTCTGCATATGTCATAATATAGCAAGACTTCATGTTGTTTGAAGAAAAAATTACTCACCTTAGTAATGTTGTTTCTTCTAATGGAGTCTTGCTATATTATGACCTCCCCCCTGCCTGCCCCTCTCAGAACCTCTGTTTTTGGGATGTGGGTGGGTGCAGTGTTGGTACTTAGTAGATGCCCACCTTGTTGTTTTCACCCCTCCTTTTGGGGTGACTTGGCATTGTGTTTTCATTTTTGGGTCTCCTGACTTGAGTCTTTGTTTTGGGACCAAAAATGTGTTCTTATGTTTAGTAGCCAGTTGGCTAGTGTAGGTTTACAGCTTCACACAGGACCTCAGTGAGTTTAGCTCATAAAGATCTGACGGTTTGAGTTTGAAGAACAACAGACAGAGTTTCAACTGAGCTCGAAGCTCAGCGTTCCATGCCTGGCATGGAAAGTTAACTCTTTCACCTCCGGAGCAGTTCGAAGGTTGGGACTCACTGCATATGTCATAATCTAGCAAGACTCCATTAGAAGAAACATTACTAAGGTGAGTAATTTTTTCTTCAGTCACTCTTCCAAGAGTGGGGAACTCCAGACCTGGACCTTTTTGCATCCCCACTCAATGCAAAACTGCCTCTCTTCTGCTTCAGAAATCCAGGACCTGGCATTTTCCGTCAGGATGCATTCAGGCTGAGGTGGACAAGACACTTTCTATATGCCTTTCCTCCTCTTTCCCCTAATTCAGAGGGTACTTCTCAAATTGGAGTCTCGGGGGGGGGCAGAATGGTTCTCATTGCCACCTTCTGGCCTCGGCAGATATGGTTTCCGCTACTCAACAGTCTTATCGGAAACCCCCCCGAAGACGCTTCCCCTTCAGACGAACCTTGTGACACAGGGTCCCGTAGTCCATCCCAACCTGAGGTCGCTTCACCTTCATGCTTGGCTTCTGAAGAGATAGAGGTGAATAGGTTCAATATTTCTCATAGAGTTTGATATTCTTTTGGCTGCACGTAAGCCGGCCACTAGAAAAACCTACACATCCAAATGGAAGCATTTCTCTATCTAGTGTGAAAAATCCTCTTGGCACCCTTTTTCCTGCCCACTGAATAAAGTCTTAGAGTATCTTTTAGACCTCTCGAACACAGGTCTGTAGTACTCCACAGTCAAAGCTCATCTTTGTGCCATTTCAGCATATCACAAGCTGGTACTTTCCATGTTACTGGCTCAGTTGCCTATAGTTAAGAGGTTTGTTAGGGGTAGTCTGCATACTAGACCTCCTATCAGACGTCCAGTCGCAGCCTGGGACATTAACCTTGTGCTAGACCTGCTCACTCGTAAACTTTTCGAGCCTCTAGCTACTTGCGACTTGAAGTTCCTCACTTGGAAAACGGCCTTCCGGTGGCCATTACTTGCCCGCAGAGTTTCTGGAATACATGCACTGGTCACAGACCCCCGACATTGTATTTCACAAGGACAAAGTAGTTCTTAGGACTCATCCTAAATTTCTCCTAAGGTTGTCTCAGAATTCCGATACCAACCTTTCATTCTTCCTACCTACTTTGCGAACTTACAGAATGAGGGGGTGCATACCCTTCATTCACTGGATGTTAAGAGAGTGCTGCGGTTCTGTCTAGAGAGAACAAAAGAAATTCGCAAGGCTCAACAACAGTTTGTTTCTTTCAGCGAGACCTGGCTGATCAACCTGCCGCTGTCAGATGCATTTCAGCATGGCTGGTGGCATGCCTTCCGCGACTGCTATTGTATGGCACAGGTCAAGCTGGAAAGCAGAGTATATGCTCACTCTACCAGAGCAGTCGTGGCATCTCTGGCGGAAATCCGTAACGTGCCCATTGCAGATATTTGCAATGCGGCTACCTGAAGCTCCGTGCATACTTTTGTTAACACTACGCCTTGGATGTGCATGCCAGATGACATCTGTCGTTTGGCAGGACCATCCTTAACGGACTTCTATCCTGAGCACGTGAGCTCTTTATCTCCTGCCACCTGTCTCGGGGGATTATTTAGCTCGGTACTCTCTCCTTAGTGTGAATGCGTGGTGGAGACTTTGTGTCCAGGAAGATATGGAAATTACATGCCTACTGTAATTCTTGATCTTCTTGGACAAAGTCTCCACCACTCATTCACACGCCCACCCACCATCCCCCCGAGCTTGCTTCTCTGTTCATGGTCTTCACTTCTTCAGTGGCTGGGCTGTGAAGACTTTATTGTTGACTCTTCTTACACGGGTCATTCGGACTATCTTATGTCCGATTTTCTTACACTAGTCCTTCTAGGTTAATTATGCGGCACCTCCTTGGAAAAAAAGGTACTGAGGTGGTTGGAGGGTCGACGCTGAGATAGTCATGACCGCACGAGCCAGGGCCCGTGGTGCCGCTTCCTCATGGCTCCATCTCGGGCACCAGCCCTCTTGAAAACATTTGCTTCTGCTGGGTCCTAGCACCTCCGGCGAACTCCCATTAGTGTGACTGGGTGGTGAAGGCTTCGTCCAAGATCATCAAGAATTACGGTAGGTACGTAATTTCCATTTCTCAGGACTCACCCTAAATCCCTTCCAAAGTAGTCTCGGAATTCTGCCTGAACCAGCCCTTGGTCCTTCCAACCTACTTCGTGAATTTCCAGAATGAAGAGAAGCATACCCTTCACTCTCTGGATATGAAAAAGGTTTTGCGATTCTACATCAACAGAACAAAAGAGAGTTGCAAATCCAAGCAACTCTTTGTCTCATTCAGCATGGCCCGGCTGCGTCAGCCTGTTGCTGTCGGATGCATTTCTGCTTGGCTGATGGCGTGTCCTCATCATTGCTACTCAATGGCACAGGTCAAGCTGAAAGGCAGGGTGTATGCCCACTCTATCAGAGCGTTTGCAGCATCCCTACTAGAGATTCGGAACATGCCCATTGCAGACATCTGCAACGCGGCCACTTGGAGCTCTGTGCACACTTTCGTAAAGCATTACGCCCTGGGTGTCCATGCCAGACAGCATCCTTCCTTTGGTAGGACAATCCTTAATGGACTTCTGTGATAAGTGAGCTTCTCTCTCCTGTGACCCTTCTTTTTGGGGGGGGGGGGGTTGTTTTTCGCGATACTCTCCCACTAGTGTGAGTGAGTGGTGGAGACTTTTAAGTCCAGGAAGATATGAAAATTATGTACCTACTGTAATTCTTGATCTTCTTGGATGAAGTCTCCACCACTCATTCACACGCCCACCCACCATCCCCCAAGCTCACTCACCCTGTTTTTGGTCTTCACTCCTTCGTTGGCTGGGCTGTGAAGACACTGTTGAGTTGACCCTTCTTACACGGGTCATACGGACTATCTTATGTCAGGAATAGGTTAGTTTTCTAGATTAGTTTACGATGCACCTCCTCGGTAAAAAAGGTACTGAGGCGGTTGGAGGGTCAACGCCAAGATGGCCTATATGGCATGAGGCACCAGCGCATGCATGGTTCTTCTACCTTGGCACCGGCCCGTCTGAAGATGATTGGCTCCCGCTAGGTCCTAGCGCCTCCAGCGTAGTCCCACTAGTATGAACTAGTGGTGGAGACTTTGTCCAAGAAGATCAAGAATTAGGGTAGGTATGTAATTTTCATTTATTTGACAAGTTTTTTTTTAGACAGTCTTTTGAACTATGTCTATCATTTCTTTAGCTGGCAATAAAATCCTTTTCATCAGTGAATAAATTCAAAATATATGATCTCTTCCCCCACCATTTTCTCTTGCAGCTTCATCTGAAGGACAGTTTGAAGCACTCTGCAGCAACCTGGCATTACCAACCAACCTTTTCCTGCTCTTCCAGGAGTACCAAGACACTGTGAGCCCCCTTCTGCACAGGTACCAGGAGAATAGCAGCCAGTAATAGGGTAGGGTTAGACTTTGTCTAAACAAGGAAAAGGGAGGCCTTGGCCCTGGAAATGCGGGGGGACTTTATCTGTATAATGTTTTCAAAGTCAGAATAATGTAAAGTCACATATCTTTGGGACGAATGTAACATGTCTTTTTCTTTTAATGTAATGTGCAGCCTCCCACAGGACAACTTTGTCAAATAGGGCTCTTTGAGTCCTAAATTTCTCTTGTTTAAAAATATATATATATATATATTTTTCATACAGCCTTTTACTTTTCAGGCTAGCTCTGTCAGCACCCATCCCCACCTCCTCTTGGCCAGCACCCGCCTCTCCTGGTCCTACCTTGGAGCGACCCCCCCCATGGATTGCCTGCTGTACCATCCCCCCAGTGCACATATCCATATGGCTGCAGGTGTCCAGCTGATGGTGCAGGTCCAGAGAAGTATGTGGCCTTCGTTCTACCCTCAGATCCCCATTTCTGTTTACTTCCCAACCCCCTGCCATGGCATCATGACAGGACATGTGCGTGGAGGCACCTATGTTGCACAGAGCAGTGGCTTTGCCCCTTGAGCCACTCGTTGCCTGCACTACCATCAGGCTTCCATTTGTTGGCAGTCAAAGGCCAATACAGCCGGGAATCCCACCCCAGGAGAGGAAAGTACTCCGTGGGATGCTCAGTCCTCCCCCATCCCGCTGACCCCCTTCAACCTGTGCTCATTCCTGAACATGGGTCGCCGGCGTGGCAGGAGGTAAGGCTTTCAATGTCTTGGCACTCCACCCCACCGGGCCAGCTAAAAATAAAATTATCAACAGTGTCTGTCTGTCTGTCTGTCCTGTAAATGGCCTAAATTCTCCTATGCGGTTTAGCCTGTAGAAGACAGTGTACTCTAAGAGTTAGAGCATTGGTTGGGAACTGGGAGATGGCAGGTTTAAACTTAAACAAAGCCAAATACTCACTGTGGGTGACCTTGGGCAAGTGACTTAACCTTCCAGTGCTTTAGTCCACCCAGCTGCAGAAATGGGTAGCAGCAGGACCTCACTGGAAACCAGATGTTGCATCTCAGCTGGGCTAGTAGCCTTGGTAAATAAATGTGCATATCTGAACAGTTATTACTACTCACTGGCAATTGTTGTCCCCCTTCTGTCCTTCTCTCTCAACCCTGGTCCAAAAACATTATGCCTCTTTCCATTATATGTAAAGCCTTTTTTTTATTGCTTTATACAGTATGTTATTACGCAGCAATAAAATCCATATGCATAACTATGCAGGTATATCTGTATTATCTTTTTAACCACGGAGTTTATGTGCTGTATACAAATTGCAAAGCAGCTCTTTTGTCTGCAGTCTCTAAGATTTTCCAAGATTCAATCTTCCCCATAGATTCCCCCTATTGGGTCTGTGCCAGAGGTGCTAGGACTTCACAGGAGCGAGAACTTTTCTGGACGGCTGATGGCTCAATTAGGCCCTGCACGCACGTCACCGCATGCGCCTGCTGATATACAGTGACGCCAGCCCCCCAACTGTCTCGTTTCCTTTTTTCCTGCTGTCGAGTATGCAGCAGCATCATCCCCACTCTCCACATCAGGGCCAGAACTTCACTGTCTCTACAATGACAGCATTCATTTCTTCAGTTTGAATTTAAACTACACTATACACTAGAGTTTATTTTTTGTGTCAGTTTAGTTAGTTTCACACAAAAAATTTACAGTTTCTCTCAGCCCTACCTCTTGCTAATAGTCAACCATGAAAGATGGTAGGGAGCCTGAAAAGACAAGTTGCTTTGGCGACAGGGCTGTGTCTGGCCACCACCTCTCTCTTGCAGGAGCTCTGGTAATGGGCAGTTCAGTGGCTTGGAGGTAGGACAGTCCTCCCAGAATCATAAAGTGAAACAATCCAGACCCCACACATGCTCTGTGTCGGGATCTTTGCACCGTTTGCCTCGACTTCTTCCCACAAGCATCAAGGGAAGAAACAACACCAGTTGAAGTTGTTCTTCTGTGAGACACACTACTTGCTGGGCCTGGGAGGTCGAGCCATCCATCCCAGAGTCGTCCCCCCACCGTCCTAAAGAGTGGACTCTGGTGGGCAGTTTGGCCATTGGGCAACTCTTATGGAGAGTGGGTGCAGCGTACAAGTCAGGTGGCACCAATTTTCCAGGAATCTGTCTTCACCATTGATTCATGCTAATGGGTCTGAGCCAGAGGCGGTAGGACCCTACAGGAATCAGAACTTTTCAGGAGGGCTGGCGCCAAGGTAAGCTGCATGCATATGTGGCACTACGAGACTAGCTCGTGCTACATGACTTACCTTGGCACTGGCCCTCAACCGCCTTAATTCCCTTTTCCTGTTTCGTCGAGTGCTCTTCAGTAATGATGTTGCTCGCCTGGAAGGAGTCAGAACTTCACATCTATATGACAGCAGTGTTCAGTTCTTTTCTGTTTGTAGTGTTTAAAGTTTTAGTGTGTTATTTCTGTCGGTTTAGTGATTTCACAAAAAATGTTCATCTCTCACAGACTTTCCGAGTCAATTGTCGATGGCCATGCATGATGACTGTAGGGAGCCTTCTCAGGCAAGCAGAGTTGTGTCTGGTCCATTTCCCCCTTTGGAGGAGGGTTCTGCGACTGGAAGTCCTGTGCCTGGGAGAAAGGACAGTCTTCTCAGAAGCACAAAAAGAAGTGGGTCCATTCCTGATTCCAGTTGAGATGGCAGCTCCACTCGGCCTGAAGATCTTCCTGGACTAAGTCTCCATCACTCATTCACACTAGTGGGATAGCGCCGGAGGCGCTAGGACCAAACGGGAGCCTAAAGTTTTCAGAAGGGTCAGCGCCGAGAGAGGACCATGTATGCACGGCACTGCGAGACTAGCTTGCGCCTGTGTAGGCTATCTCAGCGTTGACCCTCCAACCGCCTCAGTTCCTTTTCTCCCGCCGTCGAGTGCACTTGGATGTCGACGTCGCTCGTCTACCGGAGTTAAAGTTTTCGTCTATGCAACAACAGCTCTTAATGTTTTAATATTTTAAAGTAGTAATTTATTATTTTACGAACAAGAAGAAGATTATGAAGAAGAAGAAAAAGAAATGTTCCTGCCATCAACAGAGTCGTCCTTAGACAGTAGCGGTGACGGTAGGAGGACTTCATTTGAAAGTTTTTATGGCAGAGGGTCTGTGTCCGGTCCGCTGCCCTTAATTAACGGGGGGGGGGGGACAGTCCTCCGAAGCACAAATCTAACGGTTCCAGTGATCCAGCTCCGCTTGACCTCGAGCTCCTCTTCCTCGTTCGGGGAAGAAGAATCGGTGCCGCTCGAGGTTGCCCGTTGGTATGTCTGCACGAGGAATGTTCGTCTGGAGGGGTGATGGGCCTGAACCGACTTTGGTGGCTTCCTCTTGGCCCCGCTCCTAACGGCTGCTTTCTCAACTCCGAGCTCCATCTCTGTCCTCGCTGGAGCTCCGGTGAGCAGTTTCACCTTTGGGTCGCTCCTATGGAGCAGGGGGTTCGACTTTACAGTTTTCCTGGCTCTGTTCCTGATTTCGGGACCTCTGGGCCTCAGAGCCGTTGGACCGGAGCCGGGTTGATTGGATCACATATGGTGAGGTGCCCTCTGGGTGCCTTTGCCATCATGTCGACCCCCGTGCCTACCCCCCTCTCCCTTTTCCATGCAGGGGCCGGCACGGGCACCACCTTTTTCCTGCTCCCCTTTTCAGTATTTCCATTGGCATTTTCCTTTGGCGCCGTGGCTCGGTGCCTTGGTCGGCGCCATCACTCTGTGCAGCACCGTGGGTGCTCTCTTTGCTGCCACTGGTTGTCGGCGCCGTCTGTGGTGCCGTGCTCCCATGGGCGGCGCCGTGCACCCGCGGGTGGCACTGTGCTCCCTCAGGCGGCGCCATTCACCCGCGGGTGCCATGGGTGCAAGGGATGCCGGGGTTGTGCTGGGAGCACCCATGGGTTCCATGGATGTTTCAGGTACCATGGGTGCCACTGGTGCCTTCGGTACCAGGGTGACACCTGTGGGTGCCGCGGGTGGCACCGCAGGTGCCCATGGATGCCACTGGTGTCCTCAGGTGCCATGGGTGCCATGGGCGTCGGAGGTGCCCTCGAGTGCCATTGCTACATGGGTGCCGGGAGTACCTGCAGATACTTCCATGGCTGCCCTTGCGTATCGCCCAGGATGGCATAGGCCCTGCTTGGTGCCCTCCTGTGCCACGAGTGCTGCTGATGCCACACAGGTGCTAGTGGGTGCTGTATGGCAGAATTAGTGACACATTTTTCCTTTCAGACTCCTTTCCACAGAACTTGTGGCAGGATGTTTACCACAGAATGAACTCCTGTTCTGCGGATTACTTTTTCCACACATTTTAGTGAGTGGTGGTCTATGTGGGATCTTGTGTCATCCAGCGGTTTTCTGCTGTGGAACTCTGCTGTACCGTTCTGCCAACGGAATTTCATTCTGCTCAGCACTTTCTCTGTTCCCTATGTGGTACCAAGCTCCTCTACATCCTTCCTGATGGCGGAGTCTCTAGTGGCTCTGACCTAGACCTCTACTGGAGGTCCTTCTGGGGTAGAAGTGCATCTAGATAGGTCTTTCCCTGTCCTTCTGGTCAGTAACGCAGCGGACGGCTCATTTTATATACTGGAGGGCACGTCCTCTCTATCTTCAGAGTCCGTGATGGAGAATCCTTTAAGTAGTTCCTCAGTAACGGGGTCCACTATAGTATTTCACACTGCATCTGAGGACCATACTCTTCTGCGTCTAGACTTTTTCAATCGTCAAGACAATTGCACTCTGTGGAACATTTTAATTTAATGGTCGGGGGCTGCTCTGACTCTTCCACTCTTTTGATAGGGGTATATAGCCCCCTTGTGATATTGCCTCTTTAGTGGCTTCTTCGGCATATATGGTTAACTTCTCTCCAGCTGTGATTGTTAGTCCGGTCATAATTTCAGTTTGGACACTCGGGCTCTTTCTGCACTCAGATGGAGAACATCTTCATCTTTTTGTATCAACACAATCCTCAAAATAGCAGCCCGAAGGCCTTGTTAGGCTCAGACTAAAAAAAAAAATTTATATCATATGGTTTTCATCACAGCACAGGGCCTAGCCGAAATTACCCGGTACCCCCCCCCCCCTTTTTTTTTTGTGGGGGGATCTGGTCAGATTCCTCCTCAGCCCCTGAGGCACTGCCTCCGGTTACGGTAAAGAGTACCTGATTTCTTCTTCCATACGTGGAGTCCGAACCGCGACGATATGGGTCATCTCTTCTCTGAGATTTCTCTCATTCAGAGACATTTCCTAGACCTAGGCGACTGCCCAGTCTGTTAATTCCTTTCCTTTTTATCAGGCTTTCTTCTCTTGAACAGAGCCTTACAGCAGCAGAAGCGACTCTTCACCGAGTCGGAACTCAGGTTCCTGCTTCCGTGCTTGCTTAATTTAACAGACTATTTCCTCCTTCTTGACAGATGGTCAAGTAGGTCCCTTTTTCTGAGGAAGCTTCTCAAATATTCACACCTTCGGTTCCTGCGCTCTGGTCCATGCCAGTCGCTCACGAAGCTATCCTCTTCAAGTGCGAGAGGGAGTGGTGATGTTTCTTTTTCAACAAATGAACTAGAATCCTTTCCTACTCCTTTCAGGAAAGCCAGAGTGGCTAGTGCCTCACCGCATTGAGTCACTGCCTCTTTCATTCACTTCAACAAATGGGTTAGCCCTAACTTGGTCCTGCTGTGTCCCTCCTCGACGCACATCTGCCTCTATTGACCTTAGAAATCCAGACCCTGTTTTTTGTTCTGTCGGAATATTTTTTTTCCCCCCGCAGTGGACACATCCTCCTGTACACCTTTTTCCTTTCTTCCCTGAGTTCGGAGACAGCGGCTACAGTTGTACACACAGGGGCAGGATTATTCCCCTTGGAATATATAGTGGGTAGGATCTGGTTTTACTAGACCACCACGAGAGGCTTCTAAGTCATGCTTGGCCTTCCATCAGGAAGATCCTGTGACTAAGTGGAGACCATTCTCCTTGATGGGCTAACCCCACCTGGACCCCCTTGCTCACCAAGTAAGGGGTTCAAGTGCTTCTGGACCTGTTGTTCACATGTCAACCATATTGGATAGTGGGGGTTTCCATCTGCATTTTCCAGTCTACCCTGAACCAGTAGACTTTACCTCCGACTCTTTCAGTTCCTGAGGTCCCTGTACGTTACATTATTATATGTCTTTGACACGATTACTTTTGGTCCTAGATTAAATTGTGAGACCAGGTTCTTGCCGCTCTCCTAGAGTGGTTGCGGCTTCCTGGCAGACTTTCATTTTGTGCTCATTGTAGTCGTCGGCAAGGTGACGAGTTACAGCTCAAGCGTTTATCTTGTAGGCACTATGTTATAGATGCTCTTACAAGACAGCTCTTTTTATTAACAGGACAGTCCCTGGCTGTCCTTTCTGAGTGAACTCTTATCTCCTACCACCCTACTCAGGGTTGTTGGTTTTAGCTTGGTACTCTCTCACTAGTGTGAATGAGTGATGGAGACTTAGTCCAGGAAGATATGGAAATGACGTACTTACCGTAATTATTGATCTTCTCGGACAGTCTCCATTACTCATTCACACGCCCACCCACCATCCCCTGGGTTCACTCGTTTTTCTTTCCTGGTCTTCGTGGCCCTATGATTCAGACTGTGAGGACATTATTCTTTAGCCTTTCTTGCAAAGGCCATCTGGGCCCTCTCAGGCCCAGAAACTCAGGATGAGTTATTCTCATTAGTCACGCTGCACCTCCTCGGTCGAAAAGGTACTGAGGCGGTTGGACGGTCGACACCAAGATAGCCTACACAGGCGCGAGCTAGTTTCATGGTGCCACGCATGCGTGGTCCTCTCTCGGCGCTGACCCTTCTGAAAACTTTAGGCTCCCGTTTGGTCCTAGCGCCTCCGGTGCTATCCCACTAGTGCGAATGAGTGATGGAGACTGTCCAAGAAGATCAGTAATTACGGTAAGTACGTAATTTTCCATTTCTTCCTCTTCCTGTAGGAAAGGGAAGAAACAGTACCACTCGAGGTTGCCCTCTGCAAGGTCTGCCACGAGATCCTTGTTCTCCTGGAGCAGAAGGCCCTCACTGGTTTCACAAGGAGTTTCTGTTCATGGGAGGTCAAGGTCTCAGTCCTAGAGTCCCTCTCAGTCTCTTAGTGGGAGACTCCACTGGGCAGCTCCTATGGAGCAGTGGGTCTGGCATCTGGCTCATTCAGTGGTGAATTCGTGGAACAACCTTCCAGCAGAGGTGATGGGGATGAAGACGGTGGTGGGGTTCAAGAATGCATTGGATAAGCACAAGGGAGTTGGAGAAAGAGCTGTTGGTCAGTCACAATCTGCAGTAATAGTGTAGTTAGGGAGAAATGGACAGACTGGATGGGCCAGGCGGTCCTTATCCGCCATCAATTTCTATGTTTGCCTCTGCCTGGGGAATCGGTCCCTGGCCCTTCAGGACTGGTGACACTGGAGCCAAAGGCGTGGCCTTCAAGCCAGGTAGAGCGTATGGCTGTGGCAACAGCTCCAGGGTCCTTGTTGGAGGCAGTATAGTGTAGTGGTTAAGGGCACTGAGCTGCAATCCAGGAGACCTGGGTTTGAATCCCATCAGCCCCCACTTGCATACTGTGTGACCTTGAACAAGTCACTTAACTTCCTTGTGCTCCCATGTCACACCTGGAAACAAGCTCTGGCTAACTCCTTTTCCCACTGGCTGCACCTCCATTCACAGTCACTACGATGGGACCGGCTTCGGTACCTTTGCTGGTCGCTTTGGTGCCTGCTGCATTGTCCGCACAGGATATAGGCCTCTCAGGGCCTTTTCTGACACTGGCCTCTGTGCTGCCCTCATTACTGGGAGACCTACTGGTGCCAGAGTCAGTTCTGGCCATGGCGCCACCCTTGACACCAGTATCTTCCTGGACATAAGTCTCCACCACTCATTCACACTATTGGGATCTGCGCCGGAGACACTAGGACCCATTGGGAGCAAACTTTTTGCTGGAGGGTCGACACCAGAGATGGCGCCGCGAGGCACGGCGCCGCGAGCACTAGCTCGTGCGGCAATGACTATCTCAGCGTCGACCCTCCAACCGCCTCAGTTCCTTTTTTCCCGCCATCGAGTGCGCTTCAGTAACGACGCGCCGCCTGTCGGAGTCAAACTTCAAACTAGCAGCATAGTTTTCAGTTTATTTTTTGTAGTATTATCTCAATATAGTATCGCTTAAGTTTATTCTATTTAATATATACAATAAAGAAGTCTCCCGACCTACTTAGCGGAGTGTCCATGAAACAGAGTCAGGTGACAGTAGGAGACTCGTATGAAAGCTGTTCAGTCAGTCGGGCTGGGTCCGTCCACCTC
The DNA here is from genome assembly GCA_016271365.2 of Neoceratodus forsteri. Taxonomy (NCBI): domain Eukaryota; kingdom Metazoa; phylum Chordata; order Ceratodontiformes; family Ceratodontidae; genus Neoceratodus; species Neoceratodus forsteri. The sequence goes on from CM028134.1 coordinate 1,021,289,072, forward strand.
CTTCCCGAACGGGGTCCGGCTAACGGTCAGTCCAGTGCCCGGGGATGGGCTCCGGAGGCATAAAAACAAACGGTCGCATTCTCGGCACCGTTCGGCCTCGAGCTCTTCTTCGGCCCACAGGTCTAAAAAGAGAAGGCATCACTCGAGGTCGCCCTCTGATATGTCTGCGCGTCGACGCTCTGTTATCGTGGCTAGTTGCCGGTCTCCTCCTTCGGAGTCGCCAACTTCTGCTTCCGGTAGCTGCCGTCTCCGGCATCGGAGTCCTACCCCGCCTATAGGTAGGTCTTCAGATGAGCAGTTTCATCAGTGGGCCGCTCTTATGGAGCAGTGGGCTCAGAGGTTGGTTCTGCTACCTGGCTCGGTTGCCCGCGGGCCCTCGGGCTTGTCGGGCGACCAGGTAGGGCGGTTGGACTGTCCTGGTCGCGCGGCACCTAGTGCCGACGACTCCGCGCTTAGGTGTTTCCCCCCCTCACATGGCTGCGGCGCAGGGGGTCACACCGATGCCCTTATCTCCTGCTATTTTCCCTTCTAACCATGTTTCTCAGGGTCCTGGGATGCTTTCGGCGCCTTTGGCGCCGTCCGCGGCGTCACGGGGCTTGTCGGCGCCGTTTTCGGCATCACGGGGCTTGTCGGCACCATCCGCGGCGTCGCGGAGCTTCTCGGCACCTTCTGCGGTGCCAGGCGGCTTCTCGGCGCACTCCTCGGCGCCGCGCTGTTCTTCGGCGCCGTTTACGGTCCCATTTGCCTCCTTGGCGCCGGGAGCTCTCGCGGACTCCTCTTTCCTCTCAATTCTTCCTTCCTCTCCTGTATTTCACTCCTTTCCTGTCCAAACAGTCCTCCCTGGACTATCAGGAGATGACGTTGAGCCTGACCCAGACCTTGGTTGGGTGATGAAGTGGACGAAGCGGGATCTTTCGCTGCTACAGAGCCTGTGGTCGAGGACCTGTCCTTTAAGTCTCTGTTGAAGAACCTGAGCTCCACTCTTTCTCTCAGACTACAGACATCGATCCTGGGAAGCGGTTAAGACTCCAATATCTTCTAGCTCGGAGATCCCTACGGATTTGACTCCTCCGATTCAACCTTCCTTCGAGCGCTGTCTCAAATGGTATGGAATAATCCTGCTCTTACCCCTTCGGTGGCTAAATCCATTGATAGGAAATATTCAGCCCCCAAGGATCGTCCCATTTTGGCATCTCAAGCCTTTGCGGATCCTATTGTAGTCCTGGCAGAGAATGATAAGGTCGTTCTTCCTCAAGCTACTACAGCTCGACCTATTAACAAAGAGTCTCGTAAGATTGATACATTAGGTAAGAGAGTCTTTGCTGAGTCCACTTTAAGTATGCGTATTGCCAGTTACCAGGGCTATTTTTTCAGTATGAGTATATCCTGTGGCAGTCTATCAAGCAAATGGTTGAAGCTCTTCCGGACTCGGACTCTAAGTCAGAGCTTCTTCTGACCATTACCAGAGGTATTGAATCTAATAACCAACAGGTCAAAGCCGCCATGGATGCTTTCGACACTGCTTCTCGTTCTGCAGCCGTTGGTATTTGTACTCGCCGTCACTCCTGGCTCGTACTGGCTTCACAGAATGATGCACAGCAGCAGGTGATGGCGTTGCCCTGACTCCTGTATCTTTTTGGTCCTCGGTGAGAGCAAGCTCTAGAGGCTACTCAGAAGACTAGGTCGGCCATTGCTGGTCTCACCCTCCTACCCCTCTCGAGGGCATGTCGGTAAACGTCAGTTTCATAATCGTCAGTCCTTTCGAGGCAGGGGCAGAGGAAGTTTCCATAAGAACCAACCTGCCCAACCTCAAAAGAAGACGCAACAGAAAGTGCAAGGGCCCAAAGCGCCCAGTGCTACCTTATGAGTTGCCGGCCCAAGTTCCATCTCCACTGCCCGAGGTGGAGTTTTCCTCTCCGGTGGGAGGTCGTCTGATGCACTTCTACAACCAGTGGAAGTCCATAACCTCAGACAAATGGGTCCTTCGGATAAGTCGCGAGGGGTATTCTCTCAATTTTCTGGAGACCCCTCCGAATCGTCCTCCCAAACGACAACCCAGGCTGTCAATCCTTCAGTCAGACCTTCTCGCCGCCGAGATCCAGGGCCTTCTGAACAACAGGGCAGTAGAACTGGTGCCTCTGCATCAGCCGAAACACAGGGTTCTACTCCCACTACTTTCTGGTTCCAAAGAAGTCTGGGGTATGCCCCATTCTAGACCTCAGAAGCAAAACAAATTTCTCCCCAGGAGAAATTCAAATGATTCTCTAGGAACCTGTTACCTTTGCTTCATCAACACGACTGGCTAGCCTCCTGGACATGCAGGACGCTTACCAGCACATTCCTATTCACCCGAGGCATCACAAATTCCTGAGGTTTGTGGCTCTGGGTCAACACTATCAGTTCAGAGTCCTGCCCTTTGGCTATCCTCGGCGCCCGTGAGTCTTTACAAAGTGTTGTGCAGTTCTGCATGGCGCATCTCAGGAAGCTCGGAATCCAGTGTTTCCCTACCTGGACGACTGGCTCCTAGCAAGCCCCTTCCAGACAGGGGACCCTGGAAGCCGCTCAGGCAGGCCTCTCGCCTTCTTACGTCCATGGGAGTTCTGCTGAATCTAAAGAAGTCACAGTTGCAGCCCTCCCAGAGACTCCTTTTCATAGGGACTCTACTGGACACCTCTTGTGCGAAGGCTTTCCTTGCAGAGGACAGAAAGCTCGATATCCTTCAGATGGCCCGTTACATTGGGGAGAACAGATCAGTTACAGCTCTCTCAATGCAACGTATGTTAGGCCTCATGGCATCCTCAGTGTTCACTGTACCCTACTCGCGACACATGAGAACCACCAATGGATGCTCAGTGCTCAGTGGTCCCCAACCACTCACCCACAGTCTTATCCCATCAAGGTGACAGAACCCTTACAGAGGTCTCTCACCTGGTTGTCTCAAGAGAGCAATCTCCTGGAAGGATTTCCCTTTGCTCCTCTGGATCATCAAATCTCCATCACCACAGACGCATCGCTAACGGGATGGGGAGCTCATTGTCACTCTTTCCACACTCAAGGTGTATGGACTCAACTCGAGGCCCAGCTTCACATAAATGTCCTAGAGATGAGAGCCGTCCTTTATGCTGTCCGGGCTTTGAAGGACATCCTCTGTCACAAGAACATTCTCCTTCAAACGGACAACAAAGCTGTGATGTATTACATCAACAAGCAGGGCGGTGCTCACTCTTACCCCTTATGCAGGGAAGCGATGAGGGTGTGGGAATGGTGCTTGGAACACAAATCTCTAATTCAAGCGGTCTACCTGCCAGGTGTACAAAATGACTTGGCGGACCATCTCAGCAGAACAGAGGCAGATCCTCACGAGTGGTGTCTCGACTCAACCATAGTTCAATCACTATTCGAAGAGTGGGGAACTCCAGACCTGGACCTTTTTGCATCCCCACTCAGCATAAACTGCCTCTTCTGCTCCAGAAATCCAGGGCCTGGCATTTTCTGTCAGGATGCGTTCAGGCTGCGGTGGACAAAACGCTTTCTTTCCGCCTTTCCGCCTCTTCCTCTAATTCAGAGAGTACTTCTCAAATTTGAGTCCCAGGGGACCAAGATGATTCTCATTGCTCCCTCTTGGCCTCGACAACTATGGTTTCCTCTACTCAACAATATGTTGGCAGCCCCTCCGAGACCACTCCCCCTGCAGATGAACCTGTTGACTCAGGGTCCGGTGGTCCATCCCAACCTGAGATCGCTTCACCTTCACGCTTGGCTCCTGAAGAGGTAGAAGTGAACCGGTTCAATGTCTCTCGAAGAGTTTCAGACATTCTTCTGGCTGCTCGGAAGCCAGCTACTCAGAAAACTTACACGTCTAAGTGGAAGCGTTTTTCGCTCTGGTGTGCAAAGTCCTCTTGGAATCCCTTTTCCTGTCCACCAGACAAGGTTTTGGAGTACCTTTTGGACCTCTCAAATTCAGGTCTTCAGTACTCTACAGTCAAAGTTCACCTTAGTGCCATTTCAGCGTATCATGAGCCGTTTCTTCTTTGTCTCTGGCTCAGTTACCTATGGTTAAGAGATTTCTTAAAGGAATTCTGCATACCAGACCCCTATAAGACGTCCGGTTGCAGCCTGGGACATTAACCTTGTGCTAGACATGCTCACTCGGAAACCTTTCGAACCTCTGGCTACCTGTGAGCTAAAATTTCTCACCTGGAAGGCAGCCTTCCTAGTGGTCATTACCTCAGCCTGCAGGGTCTCTGAGATACATGCCCTGGTTACGGACCCTCCGTATACTGTGTTCCATAAGGACAAAGTAGTTCTTCGCACTCATCCTAAATTTCTTCCCAAGGTTGTGTCGGAATTCCATCTAAACCAACCTTTGGTCCTTCCCTCTTACTTCTGCGGACTTCCAAAATGAAGGGAGCGTCTCTTCATTCCTTGGATGTTAAAAGAGCCTGTTTCTATCTAGATAGAACCAAGGATTTTCATAAAACCCAACAACTATTTGTTTCCTTCAGCGAGACCGGCTGGGTCAACCTGTCACTATCAGATGCATCTCATCGTGGCTGAGTGGCATGTCTTCACATTGCTATTCCATGGCACAGGTTAAATTGGAAGGTAGGGTTTACGCTCACTCTACCAGAGCGGTCGCGGCATCCCTAGCGGAAATTCGCAATGTTCCGATTGCGGACATCTGCAATGCCGCCACCTGGAGCTCGGTGCATACCTTCGTTAAGCATTATGCACTGGATGTTCATGCCAGGCGACATTCCATCTTCGGCAGAACTATCCTTAATGGACTTCTGTCCTAGAAACATGAGCTCTTGGTCTTCCTGCCACCCTCTCGGGGGATTATTAGCTCGGTACTCTCCCAATAGTGTGAATGAGTGGTGGAGACTTATGTCCAGGAAGATATGAAATTACGTACTACCGTAATTCTTGATCTTCTTGGATGAGTCTCCACCACTCATCTCATGCCCACCCTCCATCCCCGAGCTCACCGCTGTGTTGGTCTTCACTCCTCAGATCTTTAGGCCGTGAAGACTTCTTTGGTTGACCCTTCTTACAGGTCGCCGGACTATCTTATGTCCGGTCTTAAGTTAAGTTACTCTTTACGTTAGTTCGCTGCACCTCCTTGGTAAAAGGTACTGAGGCGGTTGGAGGTGCGACACCGAGATAGTCATTGCAGCGGAGCTAGGTGCTCGCGCGCCATCGCTGGTGTCGATCTCCAGCAAAAAGTTTGCTCCCGATGGGTCCTAGTGCCTCCGGCGCAGATCCCAATAGTGTGAATGAGTGGTGGAGACTCGTCCAAGAAGATCAAGAATTACGGTAGGTACGTAATTTTCATTTCTTGTAAATTGGGGTGATGTCACCAGTGTTGCCAAGGCCTCATTCTATATTGGGGAATTTGTGGTCCACTTCCTTACCTGATCCTCTCTCGGCTCCCTCCGGGGAGAGGGAGCTGTAACAGGACAAGTTTGACCCCGAACTCATTATCTCGGAGGACGGTGACAATGATTTTTTCTATAGCCTGGACTCTTCGGAGCCAGGCCCTCCTAGTGTTCCTCAGGACGATTTGACCTTCCAGACTTTGTTAAAAAATATGCATTCTTCACTTGATTTTGAGCCTTCAGCTATTGTCCCAGGAAAACATCTCCGTCTGCCGTGGTTAAACATTTCTACCATGTTAGTCAACCTGGTTCCTCCTGTTCCTCCAGCATTAGAGACCCTGTTGGATACAGTTTGGAACAGGCCTGCTTATATCCCATCTGTCTGTAGACAGAGAGATAAAAAGTACATTGCGCCCAAGGACAGACAAGTGTATACTTCTCAGCTTATAGTGGATGCTGCTGTTGTCACTGAGAAGGACAAAGCCATTCTGCCCCAGGAGGTCATTGTGCATCCCATTAAGAAGGAGTTGCACAAGGTAGACACTGTGGGCAAGCAGGCTTTCGCAGCTGCTGCCCTGGTCATGAGAATTGCCATCTACCAAGGGCATTTTTCCAAATATGAATATACCCTTTGGAGCTCACTCAAGTCTTTTGCAGAATCCTTACCTGACGCCGAGACTATGCGAAAGATCCTCCAGCTGTTAGTGATCGAGTCTGATGATCATCAGCTCAAAGCAGCTACAGATAACTTCGACACTGCTTTTCATTCTGTTACGGTGGGTATATATATCAAAAGGCGCTCCTGATTTTGTACCTTTTTTTCCTCCATATGTCCAACAATAAGTACATAACATAGAAACATAGAAGTTGACGGCAGATAAGGACCGCAAGGCCCATCCAGTCTGCCCATTTCTTTTTCTACCTTATAAATGTGCCATCGGCCTTTGCTATGTCAGTGACCTATCTATTCATAGTCATTTGTATTGCTCCCTTATGCCTATCCCATGCCTGTTTGAAGCCCTGCACTGTATTCATAGCCACTACTTCTTGTGGTAAGCCATTCCATGCATCTACCACCCTTTCTGTGAAAAAGAATCCTCACATTCCCCTTAATCGCCTCCTCTAATCTCATGCTGTGTCCTCTTGTCCTGCTATTTTTCTTATATTTAAACATGTTAGACTCTTTTCACCTTGTTTATGCCCTTAAGGTGTTTAAATGTCTCGATCATATCACCTCTCTCCCTCCTTTGCTCAAGGGTATACATAATGAGCTCCGTTAATCTGTCCTCATATGTCTTCTGATGCAGTCCCTGCACCATTTTGTTGCCCTTCTCTGGACTGCCTCAATTTGGTTAATGTCCTTGTGAAGGTGTGGCTCAATACCACGCAGTACTCCAGATGGGGCCTAACCAATGTCTTGTACAGAGGATTATTACCTCCCTCTTACGACTTGTGATACCCCTAATTAATACACCCTAACACCCCCCTAGCCTTACCTACTGCTTTAGAGGTCTGTTTGGATGATTTCAGGTCATCAGTGATGATGATGCCCAAGTCTCTTTCTTCCTTGTGACTGCTAGCAACTCCTCCCAGCCTATAAGTGGCTTCAGGGTTTCTCTTCCCTATGTGCATGATTTTGCTTCTTTGCATTAAATCCCAGTTGCCACTCTTCTGACCATTCTGCTAATTTATCCAGATCTCTTCTCATTCTGCCCACCCCATCTGGATCATCTACTCTGTTGCAGATCTTGGTGTCATCTGCAAACAGACAAGTCTTACCCTCTAGTCCATCTGCGAGGTCACTAATGAAGATGTTGAATAGGACTGGCCCCAGGACTGATCCCTGAGGTACCCCACTTGTGACTTGCATCTCTTCTGACTGTATACCATTTACCACCACTCTGTTTTCTGCCAGTCAACCAGTTTGCCACCCAGTTGACCAACTTCTGACCCACGAGCCTACCTAGCTTATTTATCAATCTTCTATGTGGAACAGTGTCAAAAGCTTTGCTGAAGTCAAGGTAGGCTCACATCAACTGCTCCCCTTGGTCCACCACTCTGGTTACCCAGTCAAAGAAATCTATGAGATTAGTTTGACAGGACCTTCCTTTGTAAACCCATGCTGTCTTGGATCCTGTCCCTATGGATTCCAGGTGTTGCACTATCCTTTCCTTAAGGAGTGCTTCCATAATCTTGCCCACCACCGAGGTAAGACTGACCGGTCTGTAGTTCCCCGCCTCCTGCTACCACCTTGTGGAGTGGGATCACATGAGCCCTTCTCCAGTCTTCTGGGACCTCTCCTGTGCTCAGAGACTCACTAAACAATTCTGCTAATGGCTCTGCTAGTTCCTCCTTTAGCTCCTTAAGTACCCTGGGATGTATGCCATCAGGTCCCATTGCCTTATCCACCTGAGCTTAGCAAGCTCTTGTAGGAACTTTCTTTTGTGAAGGGAGTAGTGCTCACCTCCTCCCCCTGTGTCCATGATGCTGAGCTGTGGGCCCTGCCTTACCTTCTCTTCAGTGAATACTGAGCAAAAGTATCTATTTAGGATAGATGCCTTTACAGGTCCTCCTCCTCACATGCTCCCTTTTCTCCATTAAGCTTGCTATCCCCTCTGGACTTTCTCCTTTCACTAATGTATCTATAGAAAGTCTTGTCACCTTCTTTTACTGTTTGTGCTAGTGTTCCTCAGTTTGGGACTTTGCCTGCCTTACTGCCTTCCTGCTTCCCTTAGGGCAGTTTGGTATGCCCCCTATCTTCATCCCGCTGTGTTCCTTATATTTTCTGAAGGCCAGCCTTTTGGCTCTGACCTTTCTGCTACTGTATTTGAGAACCAAAGTGGTTTCCTTCTTTTTGCACTTCCTTTTCTGTCTAACACAATGGGATGTTGCTTCAAGTATTGTATCCTTAATGCTTGCCCACTTTGCCTGTACCTCCTCACCTGTGTTTCTTTTTGCCAGGGCTAGCTTAACTCTGTTGGCCATCTTATCAAAGTCAGCTCCTCTGAAGTCCCATATTTTTGCCTTGAATGGGATGATTTAGATGTAGTAGCCAAATTGAACCATACCATGTGATGGTCACTGGCCCCCAGGTGACCTTCTACCTGGAGATCTGTGATCCCTTCTTGTTAGTCAGTACTAGATCTAGGATAGCCCTGTCTCTTGTGGGTTGCTGTACCAGTTGTTTGAGGCCCTCTGCAGGAATCCACTATGAGTCTAGTTCTGGCAGATGTTCCTGCTGGTATTGACCAATCTGTATCTGGCATGTTGAAGTCTCCCATTATCAGAACCTCCCTTTAGCTGTCATGTTTTGTATATCTTCTAACAGTAATGTGTCTATGTCCTCCCTCTGGTCTGGGGCCTGTAGACAACCCCAGTTCTTATGGCTGTCCCATTTCCTGTTTCCAGGGTGACCCACAGTTCTTCTGGCTCCTTATGTGTATTCTGAATTTCTGTAGCTTTGATATTTTCATTAACATACAGGGCCACCTCCCCCTTTTGCACCTCGGTCTCTTCTGAACAATACATAGCCAGGTACTGAAGTCTCCCAAGTGTGGTTACTGGTAACACGTCTCACTAATTCTACTATGTCCAGTTTAGCCTCTGACATTATTGCCTGCAGGTCTGGGATCTTATTTCCCAGGCTGTGAGCATTGTGTACATGATTTTCCATTGGCCAGATTTTGGTGTGTTAGTTGTTGGGTGAGGTTTGGCATTACCCTGTGCATCGTATGGGAGACAAACCTTTTTCTTACCTGGTGATGCAAATGAAGCAAACACACTGAATTCCAGTTTGACCACTAGCTGAGGGGGAGGGTGTTCTTCCCATTCAACGATGGGGTGCTGCACCCCTCTCCCCATTTGCTAGTTTAAATATTCTGCAAAGACGTCAAACTTCTGCCCCAATGCACTGACTCCCTCTTTAGTCAGATGCAGTCCATCAAATTTAAAGAACTTTCGCTCCCAGAACTGTTGCCAGTTCCCTACAAATCTGTGTCCTTTTCCTGGCACCAGTCCTTGAGCCATGTGTTTAGCTCCCTATCTCCCTTTCTCGACCTTCCGTCCATCTGCTCCCTTCTCCCAGACTGGCAGGATCTCAGAGGAGATGCCGGACGAAATAGATGATAGTTTGTCACCCAGCCTAGTCAGGTGTTCCTTGGTCTCCACAACTGACCGCTGGCTAGATCATTAGTCCCTATGTGTACTAGGACATCAATGTTTTCTCCTGCTTTGTGAACAATTTTAGCAATGCGGTCAGTGTCTCTCCATGCTGATGTACCTGGGAGACATCTGACCATCACCCTTGCTGAGATGGGTATCAACTCCCGAATCATGGAGTCTCCTATGATCAGAGTTTTTTGGATTTCCTTTGTGCTTGTTTAGTTTTGGTTCCTGATTTGGGTGAGTATTGTTGTGCTAGCTCCTGTGCCGCAGTGTCCTGCTCTGCAGTGTCTTCTGCCTCTTTATTTGATTTCAGAGATAGAGGCAGATACCTGTTTGTAGTGTTTATATGGTTTTTGGAGGTAATGTGTTGGAGAGCAGAGAGTGATGGGGCACCTGATTTGCTCCTCCTAACCACCTGCCAACCTCCTGGACCAACTACCTCTGCGGTTGAGGTTTTTCTGTTGGATGCTGGGGAAATGGCGGGTGGTTCTTATAATGTATTTCCTCTTCAATATGAAATTTGAGGCGGCAATCTCTGCCCATGCTGCCCGGAGCTGAGACCTAAGATCTCCAAAGGCCCAGCATGTAGGACAGTGTCCTAAATCCTGTAAGAATGTCCTTCTGAAAATTGTTCCACAGTACCTGCAGTTAATGAAATCCATTCCAAATAAGTTGCTGGGTTTTAACCTAGTCAGAGTAATTAGAAGGAAAAAAAATGCAAGTAATGGTTTAATTGTGCTTTGTTTAACTTGTTATAACAAGTTAAATTACTAGTGCCCTGTAAATGAGATCACCTTGTGGAGGCCCCACTGATCCGCCCCTTCCTGCTCTGCCACAGGAAATGTCACAACTGTGGTACCCTATAAATGGAGTGTATGTGGGGTGGTTGGGGATGGGGTGGGTGGCTGGGCCCTTCCCCTGCCTAAAAAGAAGAACCACGGACGAAAGAACAAGGAGGTAAGAGCAGAAACAGTCAGTCAACAACAAATGCAGTAACCCTGAAAGCTTAACCTAATGTTAGATAAAATTGTAAAACCTGTAAAGCACCACCTGTAATAATTTCAGAGAAGATATACCCTGTAAGAAACACTTTGCTCCAGAGAAAAATAAAGCAGTAACAGAAGATATACTTTGCAAAGACAATTTGAATCAGAAGATTACAGCAGTAATCTGTTAGCACACACCTGTAGGCACACCTTGTAATAATGCAGAAGAAGGTATACCAGCAACAATTTGAATCAGAGAAAAATAAAGCAATGAAATGTTAGCAACAAACAGTAGCAATCCCTGTGAGTAAAAAATAAAAACACCACCACACAGTAAATCTGCTTAGCCAAACTAAGTCTTAATCCTTCTCCCTTGCTCTGGTAAGTTTCTCTACTCTGCCTTTCAAGCAGTCTTAGAAGGAAAGAGCTCAGGTGAAGCTAGGTGCCTTGGCCAGCAAACCAAGTCTTCTACCCAGCAAACCAAGTCTTCTACTATCTAAGTAATAGATATTCCCTTCGATGGCACTTACCTGATTGGACAGCAAGTGGAGAAATCTATTGAGGTGTCTCAAAAGAGTAGGACAGCCATAAAGACTTCTAGACCAGCCCCTACCAACCTTCAGAGAGGGCAATGATGTGATTTCTTTCAAAACAGGTAGTCTTTTTGAAGGAAAGGCAGAGAAGCACAAAACAAATCTTAGCCTCTGCAACCCCAGAAGAAGTCGCAGCAGAAGGCGCAGGCACGGAAAGCACTTAGTGCCACCCTCTGAAGCTGCATCTCTGGTCCTGCCTCAGCTGCCTGAGGCAGACCTCTCCTCTCCAGCAGCAGGGCACCTGACCCAGTTTTACTGTCGGTGGGAGTCCATCACGATGGACAAGTGGGTCGTCAGGATCTGAACATTACAGAAATCCCTCCGGACTGTCCACCCAGAAGACAACCCCTCTTATCAGCTTACATGTCAGAGCTTCTGGTGCAGGAGATTGCTGGCCTACTGAGCAACAGGGCAGTGAAAGTAGTGCCAGAGTCAAAGCGAAACGCAGGCTTCTAACCCCAGTAATGCTCAGACCATTCATAACTTTGTGCAGTCATCCTGATGGGTTGGACTGCCCGGAGAGATTGAACACATGCAAATGATGGAATTCTTTGCACGTGAGCATCTTTCAAATACTGCCTCTACCAACTGTAGTGTTCTAAGCCCTTCAGATTTTTCTCTCCGCCTGAAAGTCTGGTCGCTCAGAGTCTCTGTCGCCCTTTTTCACGTGAAGAAGAAAGAAAAAGTTTAAAAAACCATAAGTATTTTTAGTTTCTTTTACTGCCTGTACTAATTTGTTAGTTTTATATAGTTTATTATTGTTTAAATTGTTGTTCTTGGTTCCTCACGGTTCGGTATAACCGTGAGGGATCCGAGCTAGCTAGAACTTTGTTTAGGTTCTCTAACTAAAGAACCTAGTCATTTTCATTTAAATTTGATCTTTAAAGTTTTTATTTGTAACCGCTTTTCATCGGTTACAGAACCGCTGAACCGGTTCATATTTCATCTCCTTTCTCGGTTCCCTATCGGTTCCTGAACTGACCGCAAAAAAAAAAAAGTAAAAGCTTTTTAAGCTGTTTTAATAACCGCATTAGTTTTGGGTATTAGCGGTTGAGGTTTTTTCATTTTATATTTCACCATGACTGAGAAACCTAAAAAGAGAACCGTGAATCTGGTTTTAAAAACTGTTTGAAGTGTGGAGATGTGTTTGCCAAGGCAGAGAAGCACACCTTATGTGTATCTTGTCTAGGTTTTGAATATTTGGACCAGGAATGTGAAATATGCAAAACATTCCCAGAAAAATCTGTTGAAAAACGCCTTGAAAGGCTTCACAAAAAGTTTCCAAGGGGTCCCTCGGGCTCTGACCAGCTGACATCCCAGTCTGTTGTGGTTGAATTGACAAGTGCTTCTACCCCTGCCCCTGATACGGGCGAAAAAGGGGCAAAAAGAAGGAAAGAACTGGCTGACTCTCCGGTTCCCTCAAAGAAATTAAAGAAGTTCAAACATGCAGAACCCTCTCCTGCTAAACCAGGGACTTCTGCGCAGCAGCCTGTCATGCCTTCGGCTCAGGACATAGCCCAGGCATTCAAAATTATCCAGGCTCTGCAAAACATCATCCCTCAGCCTCCTGCCCCTCCCCAGGGTCCCCAGGCTGCTGCTTCTGTGTTGCCTCCTGTTCCAGAGCAACAGTATTTCAAAGGGGATGATGACATTTATGAGGAGGATGAACCTATTCCCCCAAAGGTTTCCCCTGAGCAGGAATTTGGCTCTCCTCCCAGAGTGTCTGAGGATTTTTCCTCCTATTTTTCTTTTGTAAGAAGAATGGCAGATGCTCTGGACATCAACACAACAGAGCAAGTGGAAGATGAGGAGGAGATCGAGTACTTAGTATGATGGGTTTAACACCCACAAAAGCCCTCCTCCTTCCAGTATATAAATTCTTTAAGAAGGATGCTATGAAGCTCCTCCAGACCCCAAACTCTATTCCTCCTATTGACAAGAGAATAGATAAAATATCAGCTGAACAGGGAGGGAGCTGAATTCCTTTTCTCCCACCCTGATCATCAAGGGGTTATACAGCAAGCTGCCTGTGACAAGGCTAAGGTCCCTCTGTCCTCACACCCTCCGGACAAGGACTCCAGAAAACTAGACAGTATGGCAAAAAAGGGCTATCTGTCAGCCTCATTGGCCATGAGACAGGCCACTTTTCAATCTTATGCTGCCCAGTACCAGAAATCCCTGTGGCAGTCGGTACTGGCACGTCCACGAAGGCCACCCCACCCCTTAGTCAGATGACCTGGCAGAAACTGCCAGGTTTGGGCTAGAGGAGGCCAATTACCAGTTCCAAATGGCTGCTGATTTGAATGACACTGCAGCCAGATGGATGGCTAATACAGTGGCTCAGAGGAGGTTTGTTGGGCTTCGGGCCACAAACCTCACTCAGAATACCCAGTCAAAGGCCCTGGATTTCCCATTGGAAGGAAATCTGCTGTTTGGGGAGTCCACAGTGGCCTATATGAAAAAAGTGGATGAATATAAGAGCACTTACAGAAGTAACTCTGCTAGAGACAGAGCTTCCTCATCCGCTAGGCCCTATGGAAGGGGGGCTAGGGGTCGTCCCTTTTTATCACAACCTTTCTTCCAGCCAGTAGCCATGCCCCAATACTCAGCAGTACCCCTCAGGGCTACTCAAGGGGTAGGGGCAGAAGGGGCTCTAGACGAGGGACTCAGACACAACCTCAGTCCCAGCCTAAGCAGAACCCCTGAGATGCAAGCCGCCTCCTCCCTACCTGTTGGAGGCAAACTGTCCCATTACCTCCCCCGCTGGTCAACCATCACCACGGACAGGTGGGTGCTGGGGTAGTGGGCAAAGGTCTGTCTCTGCAGTTCAAATTTCTTCCTCTAAAAAAACCCAAGGTTTCTGCCTCCCCACCTCTAGCACAGATCTCATTGCTAGAGGCAGAGGTCCAGAAGCTGCTCCAGCTAAAAGCAGTGGAAGTAGTCCCTGCAGCCCTGAGAGGAAGAGGTTTTTACTCCAGATGCTTCCTAACAACAAAGAAAAATGGGGAGTGGCGGCCAATTTTGGATCTCAGAGCTTTAAACAAGCACCTGAAAAAGCCAAAGTTCAGAATGGTCACTTTGGCTCGAATTCTACCAATAATTCAGAAAGGGGACTGGCTGGCATCTCTGGATTTACAGGACGCTTATTTCCACATCCCCATAAGGGTATCTTACAGAAAATATCTCAGATTCAAGACTCCCATCAGGTCATTATCAGTTTGCAACCCTACCCTTTGGCCTTTCCTCGGCACCAAGGGTGTTTACAAAATGCCTAGCAGTTGTTGTGGCATTTCCTCAAAGACACGGACTGACTGTCTTTCCATACCTGGACTACTGGCTGATAGTGGGCAAATCACCAGAGCAGGTCACAACCTCTCTAAGGCTTACACAGGATCTTCTGGAATCTCTAGGTTTCATAGTAAACCAGAAAAAATCTGTCTTCGCCCCTACACAGACTTTACAGTTCATAGGGGCAGAAATAAGCACCCTGTAAGCCAGGGCATTTTTACCACTAGACAGGGTGCAAAGTCTTCAGACCGTAGCAAATTCCTTCAGATTGCATGGTCGAAAAACAGCCAGGCAATTTCTGCAGCTCGTGGGTCATATGGCTGCATCCACAGGTACAGTGCAAGGTTCCAGGTTTCACATGAGACACATCCAGTTTCACCTCAGGACTCATTGGAATCAGGAAAAAGACCCTTTCTCAAAGCTCATCCCAGTGACAAGGGCCCTGTTACATGCCCTCTTGTGGTGGAAAAAGGAATCCAACCTAAGACAAGGAGTCCCCTTCCAAAAGGAGGATCACTCACTAATCCTCACAACAGATGCATCCCTGCTGGGCTGGGGTGCCCATCTAGGGGAGCACACAACTCAGGGTACTTGGTCAGAAGCAGAGTCCCTCCAGCATATAAATCTGCTGGAAGTCAGAGCAATGCTGCTGGCACTAAAGGTTTTCTCTACACTGGTAATGGGCAAGGTGGTACAGGTCAGAACAGACAATACCACCACTATGTACTACATAAACAAACAGGGGGGCACCAGATCAGGTCCCTTATGCACAGAAGCCATGAGGATTTGAGCTCTGGCATATTCTTTAAAGGTGTCCCTGCAGGCCATCCATCTGCCAGGAAAGGACAATATCTTGGCAGACACACTGAGTCGAATCAATCAGTCCCATCACGAATGGGCATTGAACAAGCAGTTGGTACAGGTAATTTTCAACAGGTGGGGTGTTCCAGAGATAGACTTGTTTGCATCCCACCAGAACCACCAGTTGCCTCAGTACTGTTGCAGGCCACCAGCCCAGGGCACAATCCCTCTGGATGCCTTGCTGTTGGATTGGTCGGGAAAGTTTCTCTATGCATTCCCCCCTTTCCCTCTGGTTTTCAGGGTGCTACTGAAACTCAGATCCCTCTCAGCTTCTCTGATATTGATAGCTCCAGATTGGCCCAGGCAGCCATGGTACTCTCTTCTGCTCTCCATGGCAGTGAGCAGGCCAATAAGCTTGCCTCTCAGGCACAATCTTCTAACCTCCAATCAGGGAACATTGCTATTCCCAAATCTCAAGTCTCTTCACCTCAAAGCATGGCTCTTGAGGAGTTAAATATGCAGGCTTGAACCTTTCTATGCCTGTATTAAACATTTTGAAAGGTTACAGGAAGCCTTCAACTAAGAAAACTTATTCTGCTAAGTGGAAAAGATTCTCTTTCTGGTGCTCTACTAGAAACCTCACCCCAAATGATGCAGGGGTTTCAGTGGTGTTGGATTATCTAACCTACTTGCATTCACAAGGTCTGCAACCCAGTTCCTTGAGGGTCCACCTTGCAGCAGTATCTGCATACCTGTCTGCTAAGACAAAGGTATCTGTAGCATCAGATCCCATTTTCAAAAGATTTTTCAAAGGCTTAATGCATTTGCACCCCCCTCACAGTGCACCAGTGCCCGCTTGGGATCTTAATGTATGTATAGCAGGGCTGATGCAGGCTCCTTTTGAGCCCATGGCTACAGCCCATTTAAAGTATGTTACCTGGAAAACAGTTTTCCTGGTAGCAATCACTTCAGCAAGAAGAATCAGTGAGCTTCAGGCTCTCTGTGTCGACCAGGACTATATTTCCTTACACAGGGATAAGGTAGTCCTCAGAACAAACAGTCAATTCCTTCCTAAGGTGGTTTCAGATTTCCATCTGAACCAATCAATCACTCTGCCTGTCTTCTTCACAGACCATGCAAGCTCTGGTGAAAGAAGGCTTCACAGTCTGGATGTGAAAAGAGCTCTCAGCTACTACATGACAGCTACTAAAGGCCATAGGCAAGACAAAAAACAACTTTTCCTTACATATGGGGATGTTGGAATGGGCAAACCAGCCTTAAAAAGATCCATTTCTCAGTGGATTGTCCAGTGCATCCAATTCTGCTACAATAAAGCGGGTAAAGAGTCCCCAGCTGGGCTGAGGGCTCATTCAACTAGAGGAACAGCTGCCACTATTGCAGCTGCTAGGGAGGTGCCATTGTTGGACATTTGTAAAGCAGCTACTTGGAAATCAGTACACACCTTTACAAAGCATTATAATTTGGATATTTTGTCCAGAGGTGACGCCACATTTGGCACAGCAGTCCTGCAAAGTCTGTTTCCAAAATAAGTTCTGTGCCCACCACCTGGGGGTACTGCTTGGTAGTCTGCACAAAGTTATGAATGGTCTGAGCATTACTAGGGTTAGAAGAAAAAATTACTTACCATAGTAATCTTCTTTCTTCCCAGTGGTGCTCAGACATTCATAACTCCCTCCCATTCTCCCCTTCCAGAACTTAAGCCTCTGCATTCCGCATGCTAGTGCCACATAGCCATATTCTTCTGGGTACATTGTCTCTATGCTAGACAGAGTTTTTACCAGAGTTCTCTGTCTATCAAAATAGTTTTTCTCATGCTATGGTGAATACCATTATTTTATTTAGATATAGCTCCTCCCTTGGAGGTTTTTTCAAGTAAATTGATTATTAGGCTAATCCTAAGAATGTTTTATTACAGTTATTTTGTTAATTAGTAGTAATTTATGGGAAAATTGTCCATGTTGCCTGACTTCCAGGCTTCTTACAAATCTGAAGGGCTTAGAACACTACAGTTGGTAGAGGCAGTATTTGAAAGATGCTCACGTGCAAAGAATTCCATCATTTGCATGTGTTCCATCTCTCCGGGCAGTCCAACCCATCAGGATGACTGCACAAAGTTGTGAATGTCTGAGCATCACTGGGAAGAAAGAAGATTTACTGTGGTAAGTAATTTTTTCTTCTACTCCCATTACTTACTCATTCCAAAGAAATCTGGTGCACCCCAGCCACTACAAATACCTCTGATTCGTTGTGCTGGGACAACATTATCATTTCAGAGTCCTGCCCTTTGGGCTTTCCTCTGTACCTCGACTCTTTATGTAGTGCTTTGCCATAGTCACAGCACATCTGAGAAAACTAGGACCCCACATTTACTCTTATCTGGACAACTGGCTGATAGCCAGTTCCTCCAGGCAAGAGAGAGAACAAGCAGTGGCCACAGTCTGCATGTTCCTCACCTGCTTTGGAGTCCTGCTGAACCTAGACAAGTCTCAGATTCAGCTTTCACAGCAGCTCCTGTTCCTAGAAACATAGAAGTTGACAGCAGATAAGGATCGCAAGGCCCATCCCGTCTGCCCATTTTTTTCTACCTTATGAATAGTTCATAGTTCCCACAAACTAGTGTAGGGCTTTCGGGCAGACTGGATGGGCCTGGCGGTCCTTATCTGCTGATAATTTCTGTGTTTTCTATATTTCATGGGAGCTCTTCTGGATACTACAAGGCCTGGGCCTTCCTTCCTTCCAGAGAGGCAAAGGCAGGCAATCCTGCAGATGGTGTGCTACATAATGGAGCGCAGATCTATACAAGTGCACTCCATGCCGTGCATGCTGTGTCTGATAGCCTGCTCGGTGTTCACAGTGGTGCCACTGGCAGGTTTGCACATTAGAATGACTCTGTGGATGCTCAGTGCACAGTGGTTGCAAGCATCTCATCCTCAGACCTACCCCCATCGAGGTGACCAAACCCCTAGTTCAAGTCACTCACGTGGTGGACAGTGGAGAAAATCTCCAGGGCTTTCCCTTCTCCCAACCGGAGCCTCAGGTGACCCTCATCACAGATGCCTCCCTTTTGGGGTGGGGAGTACACTGTCAGGGCCTCCAAATCCAAGGTGTCTGGGGGTGTTCATAGACTCATTTCCATATGAGCGTGTTGGAAATGAGAGAGGTGTTGTATGGCCTGTGAGTCCTAGTGGATCTTGTCAGAGACAAAACAGTCGTCCTGCAGATGGACAACAAGTCCATAATTTATTACTATTTATTTTATTTATTTATTGAAAAGTTTAACCAGGAAGTACATACTGAGCTGACAACAGCTTGTTTCCAGATAAGTCCTGGGGAAGGGGGAGGGGAGAAGGAGATGGCTAACAATATAATAAGGTAAAATGCAAACACATAGTAATACAAGCAGAATCATAAATATTAAAGGCAAAATAGTAAATAAAGGCAACTAGAAAATAAAAACATTCTCAAATATATACAGATAGAAAATAACGGAAACAGCAAGAGGAGGACAAGAACGGAGAAAAAGAGGAAGGGTCAAAGACAGTTGCAGGTAGGATGACAAAAGTCAGAAAGAAGAGACTTTACACCAGTCCGGTGGTGCTGAGAGTTGAGGCGCTGGACGCCACACCTCGCACCACACCGACGACCTGGGATTGGGAGCAACCTCGGGTGTCGGTGGGTCGGCCAGGGGAGGAAGAACAAGCATCCCAGGGACTGCTCTCTTCCTGTGGAGAGGGACATCCATGATCGTACTGGCTTCTGCTGGCGGCTAAGGGCTGGTGCAGGTTGCGGGGTACCAAAGGGGTTAGCGCGGGCAGATGTCTGACGTGTGGTGCATGGAAGTGTGCACTGCACCATCATGGACGTCCTTGCACGTCTGCACCGTGTGGGTTCCAAGGGAGAAAAACAGCCCCAATCCTACGACGCAGTTGAAGGTCTGCCCACGCTGCGCTGCACCGATCGCTCCTAGGTAGCTCCCTCTGGTCCTGACTCCCCAAGTGGTCTTCCGCATTATCGGGGTGTGCGATGTGGCCAAGGATAGGATGAGAGGGCGAGGAAGTTGTAGCTTGGGCATGGCGATCGATGCAGGAGCCACCGGGGTTAAGAATGGATGGAAGGGGAACCATAGGATCACCCCAGCTGAGGAGGTAAGGCGATTAAAGAAATAAAATAAACTAAAAAAAGATAGAAGAGACTTTAGGGAGGAAGTAGAGGAAGCAGAACAAATAGAAAGGGGAAGGGAGGACCAAAGTTTAGGAAAGCGATAAGAAAAAGCAGATTGGCCAGCAATAGATTTTCTAGGAGGGATGTTAAGAGAATGGAAAGTATTGTTACAGAGAGGGTAGGAGGAAGAAGGAGGAGGAGGAAAAGAAGGATTTGAGATAGGAGGGAAGGTGCTAAACCAGAATTTGGACAAAAAAGAGATGCAATGGGAAAGGTGCCTAGCATGAAGAGAAGGGAGAGAAAGAGCGGAGTAAAGAGAGCAGTGGTGAGCATGAGAGGGGCAATCTAAAGCAAAGTGACAGAAAAAATGAAAAAGAGAGTCCCATCTGGCAAGGGAGGTTTTAGGGGCACCACAGAAGACTTAAGTCACTGTAGTCAAAGATTGGAAGGATCATTTTTAGTAAAATTTCTCAGCGGGCAGGGAGCGGTATACACAATTTAATCCTGTACAAAGCACCAAGCTTAGAGTGAATCTTGTGGTGAATTGCATCAGTGTGCACAGAGAAATCAAGATGCCAATTATGGCAGACCCTGAGGTACATAAAGGAGGAGACATCTTCAAGTTTAGCACTATCAAGGATATTAAATAGGGGAGGAGAAGTAAGTTTGGCAAGCCTGTGACGGGTACCAAAAGTCATAGAGACTTTTTTTTTTTTTTTTGGCATTAAGTTGGTTTGCTTTGAACCAGTGCTGAATGTTGTCAAAATCCAACCGTAGTCGGGAGATAAGATCATGGGCAGAGGAGCCAGAAGCAAAAAGAACTGTGTCATCAGCGTACGTGTGAATGGACACAGAGGAACAGACAGAGAGGGCAGGTTGTTTAGGAATATAGAAAAGAGAATAGGACCCAGGACAGACCCTTGAGGGACGCCTGAGCTAATGGGAAGTGAAGGTAAAAAGGATTTACCTATCGGGACAGCTTGAGACCTGCCTGTAAGGTAGGAACAAAACCAACTGACTGAAGAGTTTTAAGTTTATTCAGTAGGCGGGGATGCACCACAGTGTCGACAGCTTTTGCAAGATCAATAAAAATGGCAGTAGCCATCAGTCCTTTACCCATACCTGTAAGCATGAAATCAGTGAGCTGAAGGAGGGAGGTAGAAGTGGAGTGGGATTTCCTGAAACTAGACGGGAAGGGGGTGAAAAAGGAGGAATTGTCGAGAAGGGAAGTAAGCTGAGATAGAACAGTATGTTCCTGTAACTTAGCTAAGGCAGATGGGAAAGAAATTGGACGATAGTTACCAGGAGAGATGGGATCACCACCTTTGTGAATGGGTATGACAGTAGCCTGTTTTCAGACATCGGGAACAGTAGAAGAGGTGAAGGAGAGATTTAGAAGTAAAGGAATGGGAAGAACAATGGCAGGTGTCGAGTGAAGAAGAAGCTTAGAATCAAGACCATCAGGACTGCCTCCCTTTATTGGATTTAGGGAAAGCAGGGCCTTTAGGGAAACAGCAAGAGTGATAGGAGAGAAGGAGAACGAAGGAGAAGGCAGCGGGGAGAGTGAATGAGTGGGGTGGTGGTGGAAGATGGGTTAGGAAGAAAGGGCATATGTAGTAAAGTAAGAATTAAAAGAGTTAGCAACAGCAGAAGGGTCAGAAATAAGGGAGTCGCAAATCTTTAGAGTTGGGGGGAGACTGGGTCTAAGGAGAGAAAAGGGAATGGATAACCTTCCAAAAATTGGATTGGTTATTTATGTTGTTTTGGAGAGTGGAACTAAAATAGTCAGACATCACAAGTCTGACAGCTTTGGTACAGATGTTTTGTAGGCTTCTGTAAACTTGGGAGCCAGTGAATTTAAAAGTACATCAGACAAGATCTCTGGAGCAGACACAAATAAGTACCTCAGAAATTATCCAGGGAAGGTATGGACCCCACACTCTGGTTGTACGCAGGGTTGCATGACTATCCTAAACAGCCAAGAATTCAGATTGAAAGTAATGTAGGGCAGAATGTATATTACAGACTGTAGAGATGGGGGAATCAATCAAGTGACCAAAGATCAGCAAGGAGGAAGGTCAGATGAAGTGACTTAAAAGATCTGAGGTAAATGAATTAAGGGGTTGCATTAGGCCCATGTAGCTTACGCACACAGTAAACCATATAGTGATTGCTGAGTGCATCAGGAAGTATACCTGCATCTGCTATGTGGTGGGGATGTGAAGCGAGGACCCAGTCAATCAGAGAGTGGTTTATGGATCTGAAACTTAGCCGGGTGGGTTCAGAAATTAATTTGGTCAGCTGCAGAGACTTAACATGTTGAGAGAATTTATAGGCATTATAGGCGATCCAATGTAAGTTAAAGTCACCAAATATAAGTAACTCACCACTCAAGGTTGAACAGATAGAGGAGAGGAGCTCAGTAACTGAAAGAGCACCTTTCCCAGTCCTTTTGACTTTCATGCATAAATTACCCCTTCTTGCATTGATTCTGGAATTGTATTTCATTACTGTCCTCTGCAGTTAGTTTTTGCATTCTGAGCTGCTAAAAACTCCAGGGTGTGCCAGAGCTTCTGTAGCAAGCCTGGTGTTGCTGTGGACCTAGGGCTGTACTGCTGACATCACTATATGGCAAAGGAAAAGAATGACTCACGCTGTAGTACAGTGAAGTTGAAGCAGTTTTGCAAGGGGAAAACTACATCACTAGATGGACGTGCTCTTCATCAAGACACCCTGTTAGCAGTGCATTATGCCAAACTCCAAATGCCTTGTCAGTATGTTTTTTTTTTTGTAAAACTGACTGACTTCTGCCTCTGTAACAAAGCATGGGGAGTGAGAGAAGATTGAGTTGCTGTCAGCCAAGACAGTTTATGCATCGGTGTGATTAATGTCTATACCATAATCATTTAGAAGCGGTAATGCCTCCTTACCTATGCCATACTGGTGCGTTCCATGTCTTTCTGTAGTAAAGCACCTGGTAGTCACCCCGATCGAAAATTCCTTACTGCTCCTTCATCCCATGCCTCCTCGACATCAGCATGGCACCGCAGAATGCCGAAGACTAATTTTGGTACCATATAATACAAACTGTGTGTTTAGATGTGCTGTATGTGCTATATGCACTGTGGAGGTGGTTTTAAAAACTGAGGGCTATTTGCAGAGAAATTCTTGTTTGAAAAGTGAAACCAGGATTCCACGCATGCATGGACTGGCGGTATTATATGGTATCAGAATTAGTCTTTGGCATTCCCCGGGTGCCATGCTGATGTCGAGGAGGCATGGGACAGAGGATCAGTAAGGGATTTTCGTTCAGAGTGACTGCCAGGCACTTGACTACAGAAAGACATGGAAGGCACCAGTATGGCATAGGTAGGGAGGCATTACCGCTTTTAAATGATTATGGTATAGACACTAATCACACCGATGCATAAACTGTCTTGGCTGACAGCAACTCGATCTTCTCTCACTCCCCATGCTTTGTTACAGAGGCAGAAGTCAGTCAGTTTTACAAAAAAACATACTGACAAGGCATTTGGAGTTTGGCATAATGCATTGCTAGCAGGGTATCTTGGTGAAGAGGGACCACAGTATGTACACCTAGTAATGTAGTTTTCCCTAGCAAAACTGCTTCAACTTCACTGTACTGCAGTGTGAGTCACTTCTCTACCCTATAGTGATGTCAGCAGTATAGCACTGGGTCCACAGCAACACCACACTTGCTATAGAAGCCCTGATACACCCTGCAGATCTTCCTGGACATAAGGTCTCCACCACTCATTCACACTGATTGGATCTACGCCGGAGGTGCTAGGACCCAGTGGGAGCAAACTTTTTGCATGAGGGTCGGCGCCAGGGATGGAGCTGCGAGGAGCGGCGCTGCAAGCCTCTGCTCATGTGGGAATGACTGTCTTGGCGTCGACCCTCCAACTGCCTCAGTTCCTTTTTTCCCGCCGTAGAGTGCGCTACAGTGATGATGTCGCTCGCCCACTGGGAGTTGAATTTCAAACTAGCAGCATAGTTTTCAGTTTTTTTATTTTGTAGCATTTCTTGAAATAAAATACCACTTACTATAATTTATTATAAGAAAGAAGTCTCAGCCTACATTGACAGAGTCAACCATGAGCGGGTCAGGTGATGGTAGGGAGACTTCATATAAAGTTGTTCAGTCAGCCGGGCTGGGTCTGGTCAACCGCTCTCTCTGGAGGGAGGGTCTGACAACAGACAGTCCAATGCCTGGGGGGAGAGGCGGTCCCCCCGGAAGCATAAAAGAAAACGGTCGCGCACTCGGCACCATTCAGCCTTGAGCTCTTCTTCGACCTGTAGGTCCAGAAAGAGAAGGCATCACTCGAGGTCGCCTTCTGGTATGTCTGCGCGTCAACGGTCGGTCATTGGGGTCAGTTGCTGTTCTTGTCTATAGTTGCCGGTTTCTGTCTCAGGTCTCCGACCTCTTCGACATCAGAGTCCTTCCCCGCCTTCTGGTAAGGCTTCAGATGAGCAGTTTCATCAGTGGGCCGCTCTGATGGAGCAGTGAGCTCAGAGGTTGGTCCCGCTGCCTGGCCCAGTCACTCAGGGGACCTCGGACCCTTCGGGTGATCGGATAGGGTGGTTGGGCCTCCCTAGTCACGCGGCACCTTCTTCAGTGCCGTCGACTCCGCGCTCAGGTGTTTTCCCCCCCTCACATGGCTGCAGCGCAGTGGGCCACACCGATGCCTTTTTGTCCTGCTTCTTTTGCTTTAAATCTTGGTTTTCGGGGCCCTGCGTTGGTTTCGGCACCGTCAACATCAAAGGGTTGCTCGGCGCTGTCCTCGGCATCGATGCGTCTGTTGGCGCCGTCCTCGACGTCATTGAAGTTGTCTGCACCGTCCTTGGAGCTGTGCGGCTTGTCGGTGCCGTCCTCGGCACTGGGGGGGCTTTGTCGGCACTGTGCTGGGCCAGGCGGCGCCGTGCTGTTCAGCGTCATGACTTTGTATGACGTCTTACAGTCTCCAGGGCTCCTCGATGCCGAACCCCTTTCCCTCCTATTTTCCTTCTGATTTTCACTCCTTTCCTGTCCATACAATCCCTCCTGGGCTGTCGGCTGATAATATTGAGCCTGACCGAGACCTTAGGCTGGGTAATGATGTGGAAGGAACAGGATCTAATCCTGCTGCAGAGTCTGTGGTCGAGGACCTGTCATTTAAGTCTCTGTTGAAAAATTTGAATTCCACTCTCTCTCTCCAAACTATGGATATCGATCCTGGGAAGCTTTTAAGACTCCAGTACCTTCACGTTCTGGACATCCCTATGGATTTAACTCCCCTGGTACAGCCCTCCTTTAAGACGCTTTCTCAAATAGTGTGGAATAATCCTGCTCTCATTCCTTCTGTGGCTAAGTCCATAGATAGGAAGTATGCTGCTCCCAAGGATCAACCCATTTTGGCCTCTCAAGCCTTTGCGGACCCTGTTGTAGTCTTGGCAGAGAATGATAAGGTCGTCCTTCCTCAGACTACTACGACTCGACCTATAAACAAAGAATCTCGTCAGATAGATACTTTAGGTAAGAGAGTCTTTGCTGCATCCACCCTGGGTATGTGTATTGCAAGCTACCTGGGTTATTTCTCGCTATATGAGTATATTCTTTGGCATTCACTCAAACAAATACAGAGCTTCTTCAAACCATAACCAGGGGTATCGAGTCAAACAACCAACAGGTTAAAGCAGCTATGGACGCTTTCGATACTGCCTCTTGAGCGGCGGCGGTGGGCATTTGTACCCGCCGTCATTCCTGGCTGCACACTTCCGGCTTCACGAATGATGCCCAGCAACAGGTCATGGCGTTCCTTTTTGATCGTGTAGTATCTCTTCGGGTCCTCAAGTAGAACAAGCTCTAGAGGCCACACAGAAGACCAGATTGGCCATTAAATTGGCTCAACCTGCTCCTGCCTTCTTGGGGAAGGCGTTAATAGCGCCAATTTCACAACCCGTCAGTCCTTAGGAGGCAAAAGCGAGAGGAGGTTTTAATAAAAGCCAAGC
Organism: Neoceratodus forsteri; assembly: GCA_016271365.2. Lineage (NCBI taxonomy): Eukaryota > Metazoa > Chordata > Ceratodontiformes > Ceratodontidae > Neoceratodus > Neoceratodus forsteri. The sequence goes on from CM028134.1 coordinate 1,021,314,476, forward strand.
CCCTCAGCCTCAAAAGAAAATACAACAGAAAGCACAAGGACCCAAAGCGCCCAGTGCCGCCTTCTGAGTTTCTGGCTCAAGTCCCACCTCAGCTGCCCAAGGGGGACTCCTCCTTAGCAGTGGGAGGTCGTCTGACTCAATTCTACAACCAGTGTAAGTCTATAACATTGGACAAATGGGTCCTCCGGATAATTCGCGAGTGATATTCCCTCAGTCTTTCAGAGAACCCTCCGGGATTGTCCCCCAAAATGGCAGCCAAAACTGTCAACTCTTCAGTCAGAACTTCTCGCCTCCGAGATACAAGGCCTTCTGAACAACAGGGCAGTAGAAGTAGTTCTGCTGGACCAACGAAACACAGAGTTCTACTCCCATTACTTTTTAGCTCCAAAGAAAACCGGGGGGCATGCACCCCATTTTGGACGTCAGAAAGTTGAACAAATTTCTTCTCAGAGAAATTCAAAATTATATTGCTAGGAACCCTGTTACCTTTGCTTCATCAACATGACTGGGTAGCCTCCCTGGACATACAGGATGCTTACCAATATATATACCTATTCACTCAAGGCATCACAACTACCTAAGGTTCATGGCTTTGGGTCAACATTGTCAGTTCAGAGTCCTACCCTTTGGGCTGTCCTCGGCGCCACAAGTTTTTATAAAGTGTTATGCAATTCTCAAAGCGCACCTCAGAAAGATCAGAATACAAGTGTTCCCATATCTGGACGACTGGCTTCTAGCAAGCCCTTCCAGGCAAGGAACTCTCAACACCACAACCATGGCCTCAGACTTCCTCAAGTCCATGGGAGTCCTGCTAAAGCTCAAGAAATCGCAGTTGCAGCCCTCCCAGAAGCTCCTTTTCATAGGAACTCTTCTGGACACCTCCTATGCGAAAGCTTTTCTACCAGAGGACAGAAGGAGCAATATCCTACAGATGACCCGATACATCAGAGAAAACAGCTCGGTTCGAGCTATCGCGATGCAGTGAATCCTGGGTCTCATGGCATCCTCGATGTTCACTGTACCCCTAGCACGTTTCCACATGAGAACCTCTCAGTGGATGCTCAGTACTTAGTGGTCCCCAACCACTCACCCTCGGTCCTTTCCCATCAAGGTGACAGAACCTCTAAAGAGGTCACTCACCTGGTGGTTGCAGGAGGACAACCTTCTGGAAGGGTATCGCTTTGCTCCTCTGGATCATCAGGTCTCCATTACCACCGATGTGTCCCTGATGGGGTGGGGAGCTCACTGCCAGAATCTCCACACTCAAGAGACGTGGACTCAGGACAAGTCCTGGCTTCACATAAATGTCCTGGAAATTAGAGCCATCCTCTGTGCAGTCCGGGTCTTGAAGGACATACTCTGTCACAAGCACATTCTCCTTCAAACGGACAACAAAGCAGTGCTGTATTACATCAATAAGCAGGGCAGTGCACACTCTTACCCTTTATGCAGGGAAGCTATGGGAGTGTAGGAATGGTGCCTGGAGCACGAGGCTCTTATCCATGCGGTTTACCTACCAGGCATGCAGAACAAACTGGCAGACCGTCTCAGCAGAACGGAGACAGATCCTCACAAGTGGTCTCTCGACTCAACCGTCGCTGAGTCACTCTTCAGAGGGTGGGGAACTCCAGACCTGGACCTTTTTGCATCCCCACTCAATGCAAAACTGCCTCTCTTCTGCTCCAGAAATCCAGGACCTGGCATTTTCTGTCAGGATGCGTTCAGGCTGCAGTGGACAAAATGCTTTCTTATACGCCTTTCCTCCTCGTCCTCTAATTCAGAGGGTACTTCTCAAATTCGAGTCTCAGGGAGACACAGTGATTCTCATTGCTCCCTTCTGGCCTCAACAGATATGGTTCCTACTGCTCAACAGTCTGTCGGTAACCCTCCCGAAGGCACTTGCCCTTCAGATGAACCTTCTGACCCAGGGGCCCGTGGTCCATCCCAGTCTGAAGGCGCTTCACCTTCACACTTGGCTCCTGAAGTGATAGAGGTGAATCGGTTCAGTGTTTCCCATAGGGTTTCAGATATTCTCTTGGCAGCGCGTAAACCAGCCTCTGGAAAGACCTACACAGCCAAATGAAAGCGTTTCTCTATCTGGTGTGCAAAATCCTCTTCAAACCGTTTTTCCTGCCCACCGAATAAAGTCTTGGAGTACCTTTTAGACCTCTCAAATTCAGGTCTGCAGTACTCCACTGTCAGAGTTCATCTCTGTGCCATTTCAGCTTATCATGAGCCGGTACAGTTCTTGTTTCTGGCTCAGTTACCTGTAGTTAAGAGGTTTGTTAAGGGTATTTTGCATACCAGACCTCCTGTCAGACGTCCAGCCACAGCCTGGGACATTAACCTTGTGCTAGACATGCTCACTCAGAAACTTTTCGAGCCACTAGCTACCTGCAAGTTGAAGTTTCTCACTTGGAAAACTGCCTTTGTGGTGGCTATCACTTCGGCCCGTAGAGTTTCTGAAATACATGCTCTGGTCACAGACCCCCCATACACTGTATTTCACAAGAACAAAGTAGTTCTTAGGACACACCTTAAGTTTCTTCCTAGGGTTGTCTCAGAATTTCATCTAAACCAACCTTTAGTCCTACCTACCTACTTTGCTAACTTTCAGAATGAAGGGGATCGTACCCTTCATTCTTTGGATGTTAAGAGAGCACTGCGATTCTATCTGGATATAACAAAAGAAATTCACAAGGCTCAAGAACTATTTGTTTCCTTCAGCGAGACCCGGCTTGGTCAACCTGTCACTATTAGGTGCATTTCAGCATGGCTGATAGCATGCCTTTGCCATTACTGTTCTATGGCACAGGTTAAGCTAGAAGGCAGAGTGTAAGCTCACTCTATTAGAGCAGTTGTGGCATCTCTGGCGGAAATCCGCAACGTGCCCATTGCAGATATTTGCAATGCGGCTACATGGAGCTCAGTGCATACTTTCGTTAAGCACTATCCTTTGGTAGGACAATTCTTAACGGATTTCTGTCCTAAGTATGTGAGCTCTTAGTTTCTCCTGCCACCCGTCTCGAGAGTTATTAGCTTCGGTACTCTCTCATTAGTGTGAATGAGTGGTGGAGACTTTATGTCCAGGAAGATATGGAAATTATGTACCTACCGTAATTCTTGATCTTCTTGGACGAAGTCTCCACCACTCATTCACACACCCACCCGCCATCCCCTGAACGCTCGTCTCTGTTTTTGGTCTTCATTCCCTCAATGGCTGGGCTGTGAAGACTCTATTGTTGACCCTTCTTACATGGGTCATTCGGACTATCTTATGTCTGATTTTCTTAGGTTAGACCTGTAGGTTAGTTACGCTGCACCTCCTCGGAAGAAAGGTATTGAGGCAGTTGGAGGGTCGACGCTGAGGCAGTCTTCACTGCATGAGCCACGGCTCACGGTGCCACTTCCTTGTGGCTCCATCTCTGGCGCCGACCCTCTTGAAACGTTTGCTCCCGCTGGGTCCTAGCACCTCTGGCATAGATCCCATTAGTATGAAGGAGTGCTGGAGACTTTGTCCAAGAAGATCAAGAGTTACGGTAGGTATGTAATTTCCATTTTTAGCAGCAGGGCTGGGTCTGGTCCGCTGCCCTCTATGGAGGGGGGTTTGACTATGGGCAGTCCGGTACTCAGGAGGAAGGGCGGTCCTCTTGAATGCACAAAAAGAAGTGGGCCTATTCCCGATTGAGGTTGAGGACCCGGCACCACTCAGCCTCGAATTCTTCTTTGTCCCACCAGTCGAAGAAAAAGTGGTACTGCTCGAGGTCACCCTCTGGTACGTCTGCATGGAGATCGTCGGTAGTGGGGGACAGGAGGCTGACCCCTGCTCCATCGGGGTCACCTGCAGCCTCGGTTCCCGGTGGCTGTGGTCCTCGACTCCAGAGTCCTTCCCCACCCCCCCCGGGGGTCCTCTGGTGAGCAGTTTCATCATTGACCTGCTCTTATGGAGCAGTGTATCCAGCAGTTGTCCTGACTTCCTGTGCCTGCAGAGCCGGCCACGTGGCCTTCAGGCCTGGGGGTCTTGGACCCTGGGCGGGGCGGTTGGGTCATTCTAGTCGCACGACACCTTCAGTGCCGTCATGCTCCCCCGCCCCTTACATGACTGTGGCACAGGGGCCAGAACAGGTACTGCCTTCTCCTACTCATATTTTCAGGTCTTCAGCCTTGGGTGCCCAAGTGTTGAGGTTGAGGTTGGGGTCTCCAGGTGCTCGCCCGGTGCCGGTTGCGGCGCCACCAATGGCTCTAGCCTTCGCAGTGCTGGTGCTGTTTTCGGTGCCGGTACCACCTCAGGTTCTGTGCTTTCCGACTCCGATTTGGGGAGCACATACTCTGGGGAGCACCTCCTCCTGCTCTCTTTCCTCCTTTCTATACTATCCCTTCTGGGCAAGTAGGAGATAATATTGAGGTTGATTCTGATCTGCGATTAGGGGACAATTTGGATGAGGATTCATCTTTGGAGTGGAAAGTAAGCCTGCTACTTCAGCAAAGCCCTTGGTTGAGGACCTATCCTTTAAGTCTCTCCTGAAGAATATGAATTCCACCCTTTCTCTCCAGACTTCTGAGGTGGATCCTGGGAAGCTTTAGCACTTTCAGTATCTGCATGTCCCTGAAATTCCAGTGGAATTGACACCTCCAGTGCAGCCCTCTTTAGAGACTTTCACAGATGGTGTGGGGCAGTTCAGCGCTCATTCCTTCTGTGGCAAAGTTCATAGACAGGAAATACGCTCCCCCCCAAGTATAGGCCAATCCTGGCCTCTCAAGCCTTTGTGGACGCCATAGTGGTCTTGGCAGAGAATGACAAAGCCGTTCTCACTCAGGAATCTACTGTTCATCCAGTAAATAAAGAATCCTGTAAGACTGACACTTCAGGGAAGCCAGTGTTCACTGCTGCTAGCCTAGGAATGTGTATTGCTAGCTACCAGGGCTGTTTCTCTCAATATGAGTATACCCTCTGGCACTCGCTAAAAGCCACTGTAGAAGCTCTTCCAGTGTCAGACGTTAGTTCAGAGCTTCTCCAGACCATTAATAGAGGTATTGGTCCAGCAGTCAGCAACTTAAGGCAGCTATTGGCACTTTTGACACTGCTTCGAGAGCAGCAGCAGCTGCGATATGCACCGGAGTGTCGCTCACGGTTGCGGACTTCAGGGTTCACAAATGATGCTCAACAGATAGTCATGAATTTTCCATTTGATGAAGATTATCTCTTTGGTCCACAAGTGGAGCAGGCACTAGAGGCCACTGAGAAAACTAGGACTGCTATTAAGACAGCCAGGCCGGCCCCTGCTGCCCCTCAGCGGGGCGGACATTGGCAGCAGTTTCATAGCGGTCAGTCCTTTTTTGGTAAAGGCCGAGGGGCCTTCAACAAGAACCAAAGCCCCCCAGCCACAGAAGAAAAAGCAGCAGAAGGCACAGGGCCCGAAGGTGCCTAGTGCCACCCTCTGAAGACCCGGCCCATGTACCACCTCAGCTTCCCGAGGGGGACTCTTCTTTGGCAGTGGGGGGGGGGTCTGACTCAGTTTTACAACCAATGGAAGGCAGTCACAACAAACAGATGGGTTGTCAGGATAATTCAAGAGGGTTACTCTTTAAATTTTTCAGATACCCCTCAGGATCATCTACCCAAAAGACAGCCCAAGCTGTTTATCACTCAGTTAGACCTCCTTGCTTCAGAGATTCGGGACCTTCTGAGTAACAGGGCAGTAGAAGTGGTTCTGCAAGCAAAACTGGACACAGGTTTCTACTCCCATTACTTCCAAAGAAAACAGGCTGCTTACACCCTATCCTAGACCTAAGGAAGTTAAACAAATACTTCTTCAAAGAGAAAGTCAAGATGATATCACTAGGTACGCTTCTACCTTTGATTCATCAAAACGATTGGCTGGCTTCTCTGGACATGCAGGATGCCTACCAACATGTCTTAGTGCACCCAAGCCACCACAAGTACCTCCACTTTGTGGCTCTGCGCCAGTGCTACCAATTCAGAATCCTGCCCTTTGGGCTGTCCTTAGCGCCTCGAGTGTTTACAAAGTGCTTTGCAGTACTCGCAGTGCATCTTAGGAAACTCAGAGTTCAAGTATTCCTGTATCTGGACGATTGGCTCCTAGCAAGCCCCTCCAGACAAGGAACACAGGAAGCGGTGGCCACAGCATCCAGGTTCCTCGCATCCATGGGAGTTCTGTTAAATCTGGAAAAAACGCAGCTTCAGCCCTCCCAACAACTGCTCTTCATAGGAACTCTCCTGGACACCTCTGGGACAAGGGCCATCCTTCCAGAGGACAGGAGAAAAGATATCCTCCAGATGGCTCACTTCATCAAGGAGAACGATTCAGTTCGAGCGCTCTCAATGCAGCAGGTGCTGGGTCTCAAGGCATCATCGATGTTCACGGTACCCCGGCTTGCTTGCACATGAGAACCACACAATGGATGCTCAGTACTCAGTGGTCCCCAACCACACATCCGCAGTCCTTTCACATCAAGGTGACAGAACCTCTAATGAGATCGCTCACCTGGTGGATTCAGGAGGACAACCTTCTTCAAGGCTTTCCCTTTGCCCCTCTGGAGACACAGATCACCATCACCATAGATACATCTCTGATCGGCTGGGGAGCTAACTGTCAGGATCTCCACACCCAAGGCTTGTGGAGTCAGGATGAGTCACGGCTACACATAAATGTCCTGGAAATGAGAGCTGTCCTGTACGCTGTCCGAGCCATGAAGGACATCCTCTGTCACAAAGTAATTCTCCTTCAGACAGACAGCAAGGCAGTGATGTATTACATCAACAAGCAGGGTGGAGGCCAGCCCGGTGGCGCTGAGGGTTGAGGCACTGGACGCCACACCTCGCACCTGCCGGCGATCCGGGTTCGGGAACAAGCCCAGGCCGCTGGGTGTCAGCAGGGGGGAGGGGAGAGATTGAGCGTCCGTGAGACTGCTCTCTCTTCAGGGAGGTTTAGAGGCGATCGCTCTCGGGTGGCCTCCTGGTGGCTGTTGAGGCACCCGATATAGCGACGCTGCGAACGCCGGGGGCAGATTTGCAGCATTACGTTGCCTTGATAAGCCGCACTCAGCGGGGGTCAGGAAACATGGAAAAAGAGAAAAGTCCCATTCCTGGGAATAGATGAAGGCACCTCGTCTGCCCAACAGCCCACACTTCCAATACCGGGCTGTCTTCTCTCCACAGGGCCACTCGTGTGCTGGGCACTTTGCCCTATAGATGGAGTACCCTGGTCGGATAGGGTGGTCCTACCTCCGGAGGTTCAGACCCGGAGGTGGTGCTCGGTGGCACAAGGGAGAAGGACTAGTCACGGGGGAAGGTAGAGGCTGGGTACCCAAGGATGCTGGAAGGAGTTCTCCAGGAGTAGAGATAAATAGAGTTAAAAAAAAAAAATAAGCAGGGTGGAGCACACTCTTACCCTCTGTGCAGGGAACCCATGAGAGTGTGGGAATGGTGCCTCGAGCTCGAAGTCCTGATCCAAGCGGTTTACCTACCAGGAATCCAGAACAATCTGGTGGATCGTCTCGGTAGAACGGAGGAGAATCCTCACGAGTGTCTTTCGACACAAACAGTGTGCAGTCACTCTTCGAAGAGTGGGACACTCTGGACCTGGACCTTTTTGCATCCCCACTCAACGCAAAACTGCCTGTATTCTGCCCCAGAAATCCAGAACCTGGCACTTTCTGTCAGGATGCATTCAGACTGTGGTGGACAAGACGCTTTCTGTACGCATTTCCTCCTCTTCCCTTAATTCAGGGGGTACTGCTCAAGCTGTAGGCATGGGGGGGGGGAATGATTCTCACCACCCCATACTGGCCTCATCAGATTTGGTTCCGTTAATCAGCAGATTATCAGAGGTTCCACCAAGACAGCTACCACTTCAAACGGACCTGCTGACCCAGGGCCCAGTGGTCCATCCCAACCTGAGGTCCCTTCATCTCCATCCCTGGTTCCTGAGGAGATAGAAGTAGGTAGGTTTAACGTCTCCTGTAGTCTCAGACATTCTCCTAGCAGCACACAAAGTGGTCACTAGGAAAACTTCCATGACAAAGTGGAAGCAATTCTCCATCTGTTATGTAAAGTGCTCCCTGGACCCCTTTTCTTGCTCAGCACACAAGGTGTTAAGAGTACCTACTAGACCTGTCAAATGCAGGACTGCAGTACTCTACAGTGAAGGTGCACCTCTGTGCAATTTCGGCTTACCACGAGCCTATCCACAGTATGTCAGTGGCTCAGCTGCCCTTGGTTAAGAGGTTCTTTAAGGGTATTCTCCATATTATGCCACCAGTCAGGAGACCGGTAGCCACTTGGGATATCAACCTTGTGCTAGACATGCTCACTTATAAACCTTTCGAATTTCTAGCAACCTGCGAGTTGAGGTTCCTGACCTGGAAGGCTGCCTTCCTTGTAGCCATTACTTCTGCTCGCAGGGTGTCTGAAATACATGCTCTGGTTACAGACCGTCTGTATACAGTATTTCACAAGGACAAGGTGGTTCTCAGAACTCACCCTAAATTTCTTCCAAAAGTAGTCTCGGAATTCCACCTGAACCAGCCCTTGGTCCTTCCGACCTACTTTGCGAACTGTCAGAATGAAGGAGAATACACCCTACATTCTCTGGATGTGAACAGGGTTTTGTGGTTCTACATCAACAGGAAGAAAGAGATTCACTACTCCAAGCAACCCTTTGTCCCATTCAGCATGGCCCGGCTGGGTCAGCCTGTTGCCATCAGGTGCATTTTGACATGGCTGGTAGCATGTCTCCACCATTGCTATTCGATGGCGCAGGTCATGCTGGAAGGCAGGGTGTATGGCCAGTCTACCAGAGCAGTCACGGCATCTCTGACAGAAATCCAGAATGTGCCCATTGCAGACATCTGCAGTGCAGCTACTTGGAGCTCTGTGCACACCTTTGTGAAGCACTAGATCTTGGATGTCCATGCCAGACAGCATCCGTCTTTTGGCAGGACAATCCTTAATGGACTTCTGTCCTGAATGAGCTCCTTTGTCTCTTGCCGCCCTTTTCGGGGGTATTATGTTGACTCGGTACTCTCCCACTAGTGTGAAGGAGTGGTGGAGACTTTATGTCCAGGAAGATATGTATATTACGTACCTACCATAATTCTTGATCTTCTTGGATGAAGTCTCCACCACTCATTCACATGCCCACCCACCATCCCCCGAGCCCACTTATCTTGTTTTTGGTCTTCACTCTCTCATTGGCTGGGCTGTGAAGACACTGTTGAGTTGACCCTTCTTACACAGGTCATACGAACTATCTTATGTCCGACATGGATTAGTTTCACTAGGTTAGTTAACGTTGCACCTCCTCAGTAAAAAAAAGTACTGAGGTGGTTGGAGGTTCGATGCCGAGATAGCCTGTTCGGCACAAGCAAGTCTCACGGCACCACACATGCGCGGTCCTACTTCGGCGCTGGGCGTCCTGAAGATTTTTGGCTCCTGCTCGGTCCTTGCGCCTCTGGCGTCCCACTAGTGTGAAGGAGTGGTGGAGACTTCATCCAGGAAGCTCTAGAATTACGGTAGGTACGTAATTTACATTTTTGGTCTTCACCCCTTTGTAATTGGTTTAGGCTGTGAAGACACTGGGTTACTGGATTTGATGGCCCTTCTTACACAGGCCACCAGGGTTATCTTATGCTTTTAGGTTATGTGCATAGGTTACTAGTTAGGTTCACTCTGCTCACCTCCTCGGTAAAAAAGGTACTGAGGTGATTTGGGGCTGGTGCTGCTGTATACCAGCGGGCAGGTACAATGAGACAGACCCCACCAGAAAAGTTCTGGCTTCCGTGCGTGCCTCTGGCACAGACCCAGAAGTGATGATCAGTGATGCAGATATTCTGGAAGATCAAAAATTACGGTAAGTACATAATTTTCTTTTTTGTCTGATGATACTGGCAGGCACTGCCCCTACCCTTTGCCTGCTGAGTGCTGGCATCAGCAAGCTATGTAAACAAATTGGGGGGGGGGGGATGGTGTAGGCCTTCATATTTCCTGTAGATCTACACCCGATAAGATAAACTGGAATTTTTAAAGTACCAGGCAGTACAGAAATGTGGGATGTGATGAACACTTTCTGGTTCATTAGTACAGAAAAAAAGGTCAACTCTGAATTATATCAGCTTATAGTGTACGGTTAATAATAAAAGGAAAGAACAGTGGCACCTCAGGTATATGGAAATATTTTATTCAGTGCATAATATATGCACAGCCACTCAGCAGTACAGGCTACAAGCTACAACCTCAACTAGTTTCGCACCAAATGTGCGTCATCAGGAGTTAGCAGCTATTATGTATGGAACTCTGTATACTCATAATTAATTGCTGTTGTACCACAGTAGTGACATCAGAACTATGGTATGAATTTTGAAAGTTGTTGTGCAGTAGTTCTGACATCACTACATGGTGCAACAACTTTTGTCAAACAAATTCTCATGCCACCACTGCTGTGTGAGGGTGTAAGCTACTTCACAAGCTGCTGTATACAAGATGTTGCACTGTTTATATTAGTATCCATGTACAACTTCGTTGTGTTCCCATCTTGGGACTGTTATGACATCATAGGATCTCTCGACCTTTGCTCTTGAGGTCACTATGTCATAACAGACCCTGTATGGGAACACAGCCTTGATGTGCAGGGTTGACCGTGCATTATTTTCTATACGTCAGTGATTCTAGTTATATTGAGGCCCCACTTTTAGATGCTTCTGCACTGATACAGAACTCTTAGTTCAGATGAATCACCTTGAACTGTTTTTCCACAGGTGGTGTACTGACCCAGCTGTTTTAAGCTTTCAGAGGGAGGAACGTACAGCAGTCAGGTTAGTACATCATCTTATATGTGTGTCTGTGTACTATAAATGGGACATCTGTGTGAAACCAAACCGTCTTCCTAGAATCAGTTTTCACAACTGAGTCCAACTTGTGGGTCTAAGCTGGAGTTGCTAGGACTCAGCTGGAGCAAAATCTTTGCAGCCTAGGAGGGGACCAACCTCGGTGCCGGTGCCACCAACGAGGCAAGCATAGTGACATCGCACTCGTGGGTTAGCCAGTAACCGACACCGGCTCCCTCCGTTCCTTAGTTCTGTTTTTCCCACCATTGAGTGCGCATCGTGAGAGCTTCAGTCATCAAAACTGCATCATTACTTTCTTCCTAAGGAGCCTAAGAAGAATGACAAGGGTGACCCCCCCCCACCCCAGTGCATTGGTGCTCCTGTGGGGGTCCTGTTGCTGTCCAGGACCGGCCTGGTGAATGTTAGATCTGCCTTGTCACTGACCACAACATGGATTGGTGCCAGTGTGAATGTCAATTTTATTTATATGGCACCCAATCCCTAAGATTCTGAGTACCTTACGTACAATTTAATAAAACAATAAACAAATAAAAGCTGACCACAGTTAATCAAAAATCCAGGTCATAACTTCGATTAAAATAGTGAGTTTTAAAAGATTTTTTTAAAAACCTCCAATGAAGGAGCACCTCTCGCTTCTTGAGGAAGGGTGTTCCAAAGAAACAGGGTCGCCAAACCGAACGCCCCATTACCTGAGGATTTTAACACTGACCTAGGAACAGTGAGAATGTCTTCCTCCACTCACTGGAGGGAACAACAGGGAGTGTATGATATCAAGAGGTCTTTCAGGTAGCCCGGATGCAGACCATGTAGGTATGGTCTTGTACATCAACAAGCAAACCTTGAAACTGATACACCACCCGACCGGAAGTCAGTGGAGAGCACAGAGAACTGACGTGATATGCTCAGACCAAGATATCCCAGCAACCAGCCAAGCTGCCACATTCTGAACCAGCTGCAGGGTTCACAGATAGCCCCAGGTAGAGAGCTTTACAGTAGTCCAGCTTGGATGAGATCAAGCGTGCACTAGTGTTGCCACGACAGCCGGCTCAAGATGGGGCTTAAAGAGGGCAATATTATGAAGATTATAATAGCCATTGCAGACAACAGCCAACACCTGGGATTCCAGAGTCAAGTTTGGAGTCCACAGTGGCCCCCAGATGTTTCACCATATCCGCAGCATAAAGGAACACACCCTCCAACAAAGGAAAAGCTGTGCCGCCAGTAGCTGCCATAGAACCAGACCGACCTGACTCCACCAGTAATACCTCCATCTTAGACAAATTGAGCCTAAGCCAGCTGGCTGCCATCCCGTCCTGGATTTCTTTAAGGCACTCGCTCAGTTACAGGATAGCCATCCTACCATTAGGGGCACAAGACACATACAGCTGGGTGTCATCAGCATAGCAATGAAATGTCAAGCTGTAGCATCTAATGATCTCCAGCAATGGCACCATGTACACTTCAAATAAAATGGGAGTCAGAATCACCCCCTGAGGCACACCACAACAGAGCATTGCACTGCTCAATGTGAAGGAGCCAAGAGCTTCCAGCTGGTTATGTAGAACTTAAATACTGCAACATGGTACCTGAGAGTCCTATATAATTCCTAAGGCGATCTAGTAGCACCCTGTGATCCACAGTGTCAAATGCCAATGATAGGTCAAGAAGAAGGAGGATAGAATGAAGTCCACTTTCCCTAACTAAAAGGTAATCATGGTGCACCTGGGCTAGGGCAGTTTCCTTACCAGGGTTTTATTTAACTCTAAAAATTGATTAGCGTTTTGCTCATAAAAGTTCAAAAACATTGTGAAAATGCATAGCACTTGCCTCACTGTGTTTAATAAACATAACACTTCTAGAAAACCTATATAAATGGTTTCTGTACATTTAGCATTGTCCCAAGAAAAAAACTGCTAATCAATTATTTAAAACCCTGCCTTACTATGGTGAGTCCAGAAACCAGATTGGAAGGGTCATAGATATCATATCTTTCCAGGTGCTGTACCAGTTGCAATGCCACCACCTTCTCAAGTCAACTTCCCAAGGAAAGAAAGGTTCAAGACAGGTCTGTAATTGGAGAAATCGTCAGGGTCCAGAGAAACTTTCTTGAGGAGGGGCTTCACCACAGCCTTTTTGAGGGCAGGTGGAAAGACGCCCTCTTGAAGGGAATGCCTGATGATCTCAACCACAATTGGATTGAGCAAGTCCCAACATTCTAAGAGAATTCTGGTCAGCCCAGGGTCCAGCGCACAGAAAGTGGGTCGCAAACTAGAGATCACCTGGGAGATGTCATCCACTGAAACTGGCTCAAACTGGTCCCACAGAGGAGGAGAGCCTCCAGCCCGCAGAGAATGGACAGTGTCAGCTGATGACAAGCTGCTTGGAGAGATCCCAGCCTGGATGGCAGACACCTTGTACAAAAAAGACCCAGTTGAACTCCTTGCATTTTTCATGACAAAAGGCTGTATCAGACTGGAAACAGACTGGGTTTATTAGTCTGTCAACAGTGCTGACAAGCTGAGCTGGCTGATGCCTCCCAGCAGCAATTACCCGTGACAGGAACGCTGTCTTTTTCAGGGCAATTGGCTGCTGATGCTCATCGTAGTGAGTTCTCAGCACCAGTTTGTCTTCCAAGTGGGACTTCCACTAACAAAACTCCAGCCTCCGCCCCTTAGTTTTCATCCGCCTCAGGTTTACATCATACCAGGGCAACCTGAGGCGTGAAATCAATGGGCGTACACGTACCGGTGCTAGGGGGTCAAAAGCAGAAGAGAGGGCTACATTATAACTTATTTATTTATTGAAATGTTTCACTAGGAAGGCACACGGAGCAACAGGTTGATCATCTCCCGGTGCGATCTGGGGGGGGAAGGGGAGCATGAGGAATAGAATACATAGTATTGGAGCACTGACAGTGATTTACATATGATTACGTTCAATAAAAGGGAATAAACAGTAATGACACAATGACATAGCAGGGTACTAACAGTTAAGAACTAGATAGGCAACAATAACAATTTAGAATTTGATATGTACAATAGCACAAAATGACATTAATGGTATACTCTAAATCAGGGGTTCTCAAGTGGTGAGGCCAGCCTCCTTGGGGAGGCCCCAACCTGTTCCAGGGGAGGCTCAAGCAAGTCTTGAAAAAAAGTATTGTATTTCAATTTTGAACTTTATGGATTTTGTGTGAAGGGATAAGGCAAACTGAAAAAGGATAATAGTAAGTGAATTTATGTATTTATTTACAAGTCGGTGACCAGTGAAGGTACTGTACACTGAGCTATAGCTTATTTCAAGGTGTACCCAGGGAAGGGTGAGTGAGAGAATCCAATTCAAAATGTAACTGCAAAACACTTAAGCAATACAAAATGAATAAACATGCAAACAAATTCAGAACAATAAACTAACAATTGGTCAATTAGACTGGCAGCAGAACTGTCCAAATACAAGAGTTAACCATACTTGTTACATGGGAGAAATGTGAGGACTCCAGGGAAGACAGGTGATAGGTGAAACAGGGTCAGGTGATGCAAGAGCAACACAGCATTATGTCACGATAATGCCGTGCTGCCTTAGAACACTCAGACCAATAATCCCCTGTTGAGAGCGTGAACGCGCTCAGAGAAGTGTATGAGAAGTGAAGAAGGAAAATTTTGTCAACAGTTTGACCAACAGGTGGCGGTAGGAACACAGATCGGGCACTGAAAAGGAAAAATTTGCTTGTTCTGTCAAAAGCGCCACCTATGGGTCAGAAAACCAGTGAAGTGGTGAGGGAAAAGTGCTGTCTGTTGTTGTGCGTGGCGAGTGCAGCACTGGGAATCATGGACACCACAGAATATATGTATTGCAGGCACAGTAGAACTGCTTTATTCGAGGTAGGAAAGCCAGTCATATGATAGTGGGGACATGATATTAAGAAAGTAAAAGTAGTAGGGTATCAAAGAGACAAATGCTAAAGCGGCAATGGAATTTAGAAGCGCCACCTATTGGTCGGAACAGTGACGGCCGTGCACAGAGTCCGTCAGAGAACTGCGGTAAATTAATTGAGAAAGTGTTTATGCAGCGAAAGAATCTCCCCATAAGTCACCACGGCATAAATCTCACCTGTAAACGGACGGGCAGCAACATAGCAGCCGATAAGAAGGACGAAATTTCAAGCTGTAATGATTGTGTAATGTAAGTCCTAGAATGTAAATGAAAGTTGTAAGTCTGGAGAAATTGGTACACACCACATTACTGCATGTGGGCTGTACAACGTGCACACGCATAGCTGTAGTTAGACAGACCTTACAAAGTAAGAGAGCTAAACCAAGAAACTGGAAGGCAAGGAAGTAGTTGAGCTCATGTGTCTTTCGAGCAAAAGAAATCAGTATGTAAGCAATATTTGCCTTGCAATTCCATGTTACAAGGCATTAATCCACTCTGAAGGTGGCATCTAATGGGAGGTAATGCATGGTTGGTGGGTGAGCACTCGGCCTGCGGCCTCGAGCCACAATAGCCCCAACCATGCATTAACTCCCATTAGATGCCACCTTCATCGTGATTAATGTTTACAGGTACTAGGAATAAGAACAGGAGGGAGCAAAATGATCCTGATGTGCTTAAGAGCAGGGTGAGAGAGGGAGAGGCAGAGGTCGGCAGGAAGGTTATTCCAGTTAGAGGAAAACAGAAAAAGCAGTCTGACCCATGGAGGTATGGCAGTAAGGGGTAGCAATGGTTCAAGAGTCAAAATATTGGAGCAAGTAGGTTGTCCTGTTTGGGGGGGTACAATAACGTAATAACATGACAGCCAGCTATGCAAAGAGGTTTCAATTTATTCCTGATGTACTGTGAAAAGTAGGCTATTTTCTATGGGGAGGCCCAAACATATTTCAGTATTTTGGGGGAGGCTCAAGATCTTTCCATGGCTTAGGGGAGGCTCACTATGACAAAGTTTGAGAACTGTTGCTCTAAATGACACATGAGTAGCTAGATTATGGCAGAAAGGAGTACAAGTAGTTGATCTAGGGGTAGCTAGTAAGGAGTAACACAGGCAGTACAAGACAGCTAGGGTAAGCAAGAAGTGCTAATGTATCTAGAAGTGCAAAAGATTAGGATTAACCAGAGCTAAAGCTAAGAAATGGAGATGGGGGACGGGAGGTGAGGAGCATTTAAGATTCATAACTACAGGGTTTTAAGAACCAGTCAGAGGTCAGTTTTGGGCAAGGGTGGGTGCTAGGTAGAGGGGACAGGCAATGGGGGGGGGGGGGAAGAGGTCTGCCAGGGGCCTGACCTCTCCAGTAAGCTGATAACCCTCCACAGCTGCCTCAACTCCCATTGCACAAGCGGTCTGCGTGTTTGAGATGTCAAGTACCGCCAGGATGCTCTGAGGCTCCAAATTTTTAAAAGGGCGGTACCTGACCATCTTCACAGGGGGTGGGGGAGGTTGAACAGGGAGAGCCCCACAGAGGAACTGAAAAACATGATGATCGAACCAAATTATATGATCAACCTTACTAATGTCAAGACCTATTGAGAATTATGTACGTGTGTGAATGTCTCTCAGTAAACATTAAATTGAAAGGAGAAAAAAAAAACTTGAGAAGACCAGCGCCAAGACATTGCCATGCTGGTGGGTCCCAGTGGCAATTGCCTGCACAAAGCCCAGGGATGACATTACCTGGAGGAACTACATACAAAAGGGATATGTTTCATCATCGACCCAAGCATTGAAATCACCCAAAACCAAATGCTTGGACCACTCCAGCACCAGGTCGGCCATGAGAGTCTCCAGTTCCTGCAGGAATTCATGCCCACAACTAGGGGGACGGTAAATTGTCTCGATCATTGGCTACGAGCTTGTCATCTACAGAGCTGCATCTATGTCTGCCCTTCGGTGAGTCACCATTGCTCTGAATAAATCCTGTAGATTACTGACTGGTGCTGCCTCCTGCATGCACACCTGCGACCTCTACAAGCAGGCTAACTGGCTTGAATGTCTGGGAAGAATCACTTACCAAACCTGCCTGGTAGTAAAAAAGGCATCCCTAAGTGTTATGCTCCCTGTGGTACAGAATCTCCTTAGACCAGCCAACAGCACTCGTCGTACCATAAACTCTGATAATTCCACTCTGCTTGTCCCCTGCTGTCACACCTCTCTGGGCCAATGGTCATTTGCAGGCAGAACTCCTGATTTGTTCAACTCCTTGGGCAGCGAAGTCACCACCTTAGCCACTCTAGGACTGTTCAAATGTAATCTTAGGCATACCCTCATGATTTGAGCCTCTTGTGACTGCATCACCTAAGTATCCCATGCTTACACTCCTGTCTCCATCATCTCCATTTTTCTCCGTTTCTCTGCCTCTACCCACCTTATTTAACCCCCATACACCTTTTTTTATTATTTTTATCTTTCTCACTTCCACCTGCCCCACTATTGCTCTCTCTCTCTCTCTCTCTCTCTCCACATGTTCCTCAATCTCCTCTGCCCCCCTTCCTTCTCCCCTGCTCACTGGCCCAGGTCCTGTCTGTTTTCTGACCTCCCTGCCCCCCACTCCCTAAACTTTCATCCCTACAATTACAATCCCCCCACCTCTTGTTTGCCTATATCACTTTTATCTTCTATCCCTACTACATCTGAAACTCTTCCACTATGATGACAAGGCTTAAATGTAATCAGCAAAGGCCAGGAACAGCAGACACATACACGTGTTTCGTCCTCATTTGGACTCATCAGTGTGCCATATCTGTGTCTTAGCCCAGGGAGAGGGAGCCAGCCACCCCTTAAGGGGGATGTTATTTGTTTGGGTCATGGAGAGCCCAAAATAGAGAAGGAAAGAACTACAAAAAACCCAGGGCAAATGCCCTGAGCTGGGTTTGTCCCGGAGGATACTGTTATACAGCCAGTTCTTTTGTTCTTCGTGGTTCTTTCGCTTCTCTGTTTAATTCTCCCAAACAAACTCTTTCCCCCCCATAAAGCACAGCTCTCTCCTGAGCTAAGGCTGAATGCTACACTGATGAGTCCAAGTGAGGAGCAGGAACTGACTGTTCATCAACCTTACTGATTACACTGTGAACCTTCAGGCACCGTGCAATTCTGCTTAAAGTTGAGCCAGTCCAAATTCTCTCATGGGTATTTGTATACGTTTCCCATGATGCTTTGCATTATTGGGGTATATGCAATTGTTTTCTCTTTAAAATTTGGCCATATGGCCAATATCCTCCGGGATAACCCATGCCTCGGGGCATTTGCTCGGGGGTTCTTTGTAAGGCTTAAATTTGCTGCTTTATAATTCTGTATAATTGTGTCCATGTATCTCCACTATTTGTTAAGTTCCTCCTGTTTTTTTATAGTATCTAACCCAGTTACTATGTCTAGATAAACTGTTTCTTGGGTTAAGTTACCCTGTACTGCAAAACCTATTCCAATGTTTGTTTTTTATCGTCTTATTTTTTTATTAACCCTCGACATGGAACCTTTGTAAACGAGCCTATGGCTCAACAGTTAAATCCAAATTCACAATAAATAAATGAAAAAAATTAACACGATCTTCCCTTGTCAATCTTCACCATTCATTATTTCCTGGGTGTAAGCGGGCGTTGCCTTTACCATCCACAGACTTTTTTTTTTTTAAAGTTTGCCTTACGGCCCCCTACGAGTGGCGTCATGCGCGGCCGTTAATGTGACCGACTCCTCCTCCAACTCAGTTCTGTTTCTCCCACCGTCGAGGCAGCACCTGCTTTCGCGAGTAGTTTTGTAGTCACGCCAATTCTAACTAGAGCCGACTCCTCTTTCGTTGCACTCGACGCCCATACACGGTAAGACTGTTCTTTTTCTATCTGTCCGGCGTCGGGTGTTTCCTACTGTGTTTTACCTTAATTTTTTGGCGTTATGTCGGTTCTGGAGCGAGCGCTTTGAAAGCAGGCGCGCCCTATGCGTCGGTGCTCCTGTGGCGGTATTTCTCATCTCGGACCCGGCATGGCGTTTGCCTCCGTTGCCTGGGACAGCCATGATATAGATTAGATGCGGCGCCTGTTTCCCGATGGACCCGTCGCGTCCTCGAAACTCCAGCGCATTAAGCTCGGCAAGACCCACCGACGACCGGGGACGGCGTCGCTCTCGGGATTCTCGGGCACGCTTCGTTAGGCCCTTCCTCCGGGTCCCCTCCCGGGCCCTCTACAGTCGAGAAGAGGGTCTCCTCGCCTATTCTTGCCGAGGAGGGGCCCTTCTGCGGTGTCGAGGCGTCGTGTCCCTCCCGGGGCATGGCGCCGACCGCCTTGGCAGTCACCTCTTTGGAGGTGCAGGCTCCCCGTGTCGAGGCCCTCGGCTTTGGGCTGGCTGGGTGGACCTCAGCCGCCGCCTTCGGCGTGTTTGAATCTGGCGCTGTTCGCGGTGCGGTGATCGATCTTGGCGCCGTTGGTAGCGCCGCTGAATCGGCGCGTTCGCGGCGCCGGTGTCAGCGGCGGCGCCGTTGGCGGTGCCGCTTTGGGCCTCGGCGCCGTTCGCGGGCCGATGGACTAAGCGGCCCGTGCTGCCTGCCGCCTTCCGGCCGCGCCCGGCGCGTGGGCCTTGTCCTTCCTCCAGGTGGTGCGGCCTTGCGGCGCCGTTGAAAGTGTGGGCTAGGCCTGGCTGCTACCGGCGTGAGGCGGCGCCTCCCGCCTTGGTACGGGGCGTTAGGCCCCGTAGCCTCGGGGACCCCTGGGGTGGCCAGCATTGAGGTCCTGCTGGTCTCGTCCTCCTCGGAGGGCGATGACTCAGACGTGGACCCATCCTGGCACCCCCACTCTTCGGAGTCTGGGTCCCCGGTGGCTAGAGGTGCCAGGCGGCGCAGCGGGCCCCTCCCTCTGTCCCCCCTTCCGTCGTCTCCTGAGGGTTCCCCGGCTGGGGGTGGCCGGGAGCCCCGGGGGGCAGGCGTGGGGGTGACGCAGGGGGAGGCTCCCCTCTCTGGAGGCCCGGTGACAGCTACCTCCCGGGGTGCTGTTGCCCCCTCTAGGGACAGGGGGACGCTGTGGTCGAGGAGGAGGGCCCTCTCGGAGTCCGAGGGGTTGAGGGGCAGGGGGTCTGCTGCTCGGTCTTCTTTGGCCACCCTAGGGGGGGTGGCCAGGAGCCGAAGTGCAGAGCCTCGCCCCTCCCTCCAGGGTTCTAGGGTGTCCTCCGGCGGCGTTTGTGCGGACTGCCCTTCTGGATCCATGCAGTCACGGCGTCGTCACAGGGGAGGTTCTCCCCCAGGGCTCTTCCAGGCTCCGCTTCCCCAGAGTTCCGTTCTGCGGCCTGGTCTGATATCCGGGATCCCTCCTCCCAGGGCTCCTTTCCCCGGATTCCAGAGCCCTCGCAGAGAGCAGTTGCCTCCGCGGAGGTGCCCCTCTCCCATCTCTCTGCCTCCACCACCCCCGCTCCCAGGCCATGTCGGTCCTACGGGTCCGTTATCCTGGGAGCAGTTCAGGGGTTCTGCGGCGGCCTTCCCCTCATATGTTAGATACATGCATGAGCGGGTCTTTCGACTCTCCCCACCGCCGCAGGAATCCTCTGGGCATTCCAGTTCCCCATCATCCTCGTCTCCCTCCTCTGAGGGAGAGGAACCCCCTGCTCATCTGTCCTCCGATGCTGATTTCACAGAATATCAGCGTTTCCTCTCGAGGATGGTGAGGGATCTCCAGATTTCCTACGTTCGAATAGACAATACCGAACGGGAGACGCGTGAATTCCTTGGTGAATTCAGTGCCCAGCATCTGGTGGTACCTTCCTGGCCTATCCCCTTCCAGGAGGCGTCTATCCGGTTCTGGCAGTCCCCTGCCGCTTCTTCCCCAGCCCCGGCGGACTGCCAGCGTAGGTATTGTGCCCCCTCTGAGTCTCTAGGTTCCCTTCCCAACCCGTCCTCAGGTTTGTATACCTGGATACTCCTTCTGGGCGCCGTTGCCTGGCGATGCGACCGCCACAGTTCGGACTCTCTCCAGTTCGACCATTGGGGCGAAGAGTGTTCTCTTCTTCTCATGCAGTGCATGTATTGCATCACATCAGGCTCACCACGCTGCCTACAACCGGCATCTGTGGTCGATGATGTCCCAGCTGCTGGCATCTATGCCTGATACGGAGACAAACCAGACAAGCCGTTGCCCTCTCCGCGGTAGGCCTGGAGCTGGCAAGACACCAAGCAAGGGCATCTTATGACGCCAATGAGGTGGCTTCCAGGCTTCCGGGGACAGCGATCTGCATCAGGCGGACGGCATGGCTTCGTCTTTCCAGGTTGTCACCCCTGGCCCGGCGTAGGGTGATTCGCTCCGCCTTCCGGGGGACCCGTCTTTTCTCTTCCAGAGCTAGGAGACTTTTACAGGGGCTCCCTCCATCTCCTCGTCCTCGGGAGGCACCTCCTAGCTCTTCTCCCACTTAGGCTTTCTGAATAAGCCAGGGTCTTCTCCTTCTGTTTCTCACCAGCAGAAGGCTGGGGGTCTTGTTCCCTCAGGGTATGGCCTCTTCCCCCTCCAGGGGAAGAGGAGCTTAGTACTCACCCAGGAAGTAATGAATGGTGAAGATTGACGAGGGAAGATAGGAAATTACGTACTCTACCATAATTCTTGATCTTCTCTTGTATCTTCACCATTCATTACTACACCTCCCACCATCCCTCAGTGGCCTCTTTCCTGTGGCTTATCCACCTCCCGCCTCCTTCTCTCTCTGCATATATATAAAAGACAGGGAAAATTGCCTAATTTTCAAAAAAAATATATATATATATAATTAAAAAAAATCTTTCCTTTGGGGGTTCTAAATTTCCAGAAAATTACTTACTCTAAGATTCATGGGCCATCTCGTGTTTTGCATTGGCGATCAGACTGCACAACTATCTCTTGCCATTCTTCTGGCAAGATACCTTTGGGGTTTTTTGGCCTGGCTCAGGCTATTCAGTTTTGATCCTGCAATCCCGTGTCCAGATAGTTGCCCTGAAATCTAATCCCCCCCCCTCTATTCTTGCCTTGCAGAGCAGAGGAACGGGTACATCTATTCCTTTTTTCTTTTAAAAAAAAAAATGCTGAGGGAACTCTCTTCGACTGCTATAGGCATCTTGATATCTGGGTCATGCATCTAGTCTAAAAAAAAAAATTTTTTATCTGTAAAAAAAAAAAAAAAAAGGAAACAAACAAGAAGGCAAATGAGAAGGTAGGCTATCCTTCTCGCTGTTTCTGCTATTGGTTTCTCCCTTTAAGTGTCCTCCTGGACAATTTTACAGTAGAACAGTGCTGACCATATCCAATCCTAGCCAGCCTTAGCCTTGAACTGCCTTGGCCAGTCAGTATGAGTCCCATTTCTATCTTGAAACTGCCTGAGAGGCTTACATTTTCCATTTCTAAACCCCTGAGCAGCGCTCTCATGCTGCCTGGGTTTTATTCTTCCCTCCTCGGCTGTCCTCCAGTTAAGGGCCTTTCGCAGCCAGGAGCCCGAGGTGGGTATCAAGAACAATGGCATGTTGAGGATGAGGACTATGCCCTCCTAAGTCTGTCTAGCGGGTTCGGTGAACCTTCTCTTCAGCTCTATCTCCGGGGATTCTTGCTTCCCCTTTAGTCGAGCCTTTAGCTGCAAGCTAACTATGCTCGTTGGGCATTCTGGTCCCTTCAACATCCCATCTCTCTCTTCTCTTTCTTCTTCTTTTCCTTCTATTTTCTCATTTCTACTCATCTCTCCTCCTAGAGTCGCCCAGGTAAGGAGGCCCTGCAGTCCCTAGGCTAGGGATACTCTTATCTCCTCTGTCCTTTCTCCATCGGCTTATTCCTTTTCAGTTCATTCTTCCTTGCTTTTGCTATCCCTCGGCTATCTTGCCTCGCTATCTATATTTTCTGCTTTCACTTTTGCCTCTCCGGCTCCACAGAACTGAGTTGGAGGAGGAGTGATCGCCTGCTTGGCCGCCCCTGGCGCCTTGGTCACTCCTCGGCGGGGCTGTTGAGGCAAACTTTAAAAAAAAAAAAAAAGCTCTCCGGGCGGGTGCGCGCCTCCGGCTTACACCCAGGAAGTAATGAATGGTGAAGATACAAGAGAAGATCAAGAATTACGGTAGGTACGTAATTTTCCTATCCTGCAACTTGTGTTCAGTCCACCTTTTACGGCCATGCATTCAAACAGTGTAGTCTGTCTCAAGGGGTTTGCCATCAGCTGCATAGTGGATCTAAAACAGATGGTTTCTGCCCCCCCCCCCGATCCTGCCTAGGGCAATGCACCACAGAGAAACCTGGAGGAATAGATGACTCTAGCACAGGTTCCAAGTCATCCCCCAACCAGATCTCCGTGATACATATGAGGTTTGCAGAGGAGTTCGCAGTGAGAACCTCAGTTACGTCCATTTTGTTCCTGAGTGACCTGGCATTACAAAGAACTACCCTAAGGGGAGAAGCTGAGTCGGCCGGTCCATTAGCCACATGTTGAAAAAACTTAGGAGCCCGAGGAACAAGGATAAGGGAGGGAGAACCCCTTTCAAAATATCGTCTACTCCCCGGGTGCCTCCTAGATACCACACTCCTGATCCTACTCCCAAAATCCACCTGCGGAACAGGGTCTGCATTGTGAGCAGTGCCCCTGGAGAATCCCTGACCTCCCACAGTGGTTGAGCACAGCTGCAGGCAAGGTGCACAGGGACCCCCAGAAGGGGCAACACTCTTGCAGCTGTTCCCCTTTGTAGACGAAATAAGACCTGTCTAAACACATAAAGTAAGTACCTCAGCAGTAAAGTACATCAAATAAAACAACCCACACCACCCACCCAACCCAAACTAACTACCCTTAAAACCACAAAAATAACCCAACCACCACACAAAATTCATACAGTAGACAGTAATACCTAAACATTCACACCCCGATGCACTCCAGCATAAAACTGTCTAAAATTCCAAATAAAGCCGGATGAGAGACAGTGAACTACTAGTTAGTGATACAGTTCTTTGTGTATTGAACAGGGTGAGCAATGATGACGAGCAATCTCTCTGCTCTCACCAGAGAAGGTCCAAAGTCAAACAGTTTAAATTGCCTCACAGACGGCCCTCTCACAACTGCTGTAAGAGCAAATAGTCCAGCGGATAGCAGTGTAAACTCCTTAAAACCAACAAAAGATCGAAGCCTAAAAATATATAAAGGTTCCAACTGCCGTTTAAGCAAAGGGTGGATTTGAATGGTCATCAGACGCATATAGAGGAGCAGTAAACTCAAAATAAACTGGCAGGTTTCACAATTAAGCTTAGTATAATATGAAGAACAGAGGTGAATATGCTCTCTCACCGTGGACCCCAAAGTACGTGACCAGTTTAAAATGTCCAGTCAGAAGTTATTTGGTCCGTAAACAAAAAGGGGAAAAAGGATGCTCTCACTATAAGTTCTCTTCACCAGAATTGGCTGAAGCTTGCTGCGTAAAGATATGGAAAGGGGTCCAAGCAGCCATTGGAAATCCTGTAAAAAAAAAAAAAGCGGATACCCTTCAGCAGGGCTACTGCTGGAACAAGGAAGCTATTGTGGAAACCATTGGGATCCGTTAGAAAGGAGGGTCGACTGGGAACAGGATCCGTTGCTGCAGAACCGGACCAATGCTCCTCTTTGCAGAAAAAGCTTAAAACTTATATCCAGAGAAAATGAGCACCAGTCCAGCAGACAACAGCAGCGTAGTCAGAAAACAAATAGAAAATCAACAGACCTAAGTGCTGTTAATTAAAGCACTGTACAAGACTGCACTGAAGTACCGGGTGACTGAATAAAGTCCATGCAGCACCACGAACTGCCGACAGTGCAGCACAAATGCCGTATGGAAGATTGTTGTTTACTGAAATGAAACACCCAAATACCCGTACAGAACTAGGAGCTCAGAAACTACTTAATTGAAGCTGCCAGTAAAATAAAATAAAGCAGCAACACACAGCACAAACACAAAATAAATAGACAATAATAAAACAATAAAACAGGGCTACTAAGATCGTGAACTTAGCTGTGAACTTCAGAGCCAAAACAGCATTTTTAATTTTAGTCTTTGGTAACCGGATAAGGCCCACTAGGCATAAGTGCCTGTTTTCAGGTGCGACCTAGGAGCACTTGGCGGTTAAGTGACTTGCTCAGAGTTACACAGTATGCAAGTGGAGGTTGTGAGAATCAAACCCATGTGTGATCTGCTGGATGTACCAAGCTCATTCACAGCTCATTACTCTAACCTCTAGGCTATACTACCAGCCCAACATGAGCACAGTATGGCCGCTATCAAGTGTTAAGACAGGTCTGAACACCTCAAAGTCTCTCTGACTGCCGTGAGTCAATGCCTGCTTTTCCATGGACTACTGCACCCTTGAGAAGTGCGCATGAAAGTGGGGTCATAAGCCCCCCCACCTTCAGAGGCAGATGTGGCACCAGGGATACCAAGGTAAGTTCCTTGTGTGCTTCCCCTGAGCCCCTTCCCAGTACCTCTGGTACCGAGGAAGTCCAGAGCACTCCCTATGCTCACCTTACTGAGACATCAGAGGCCTTTGGAGGGGTGGGGGTTTGGTAGACAGCCGGCTTCTGGGGGGCCAGCTGAGCAACCTCCCTGTCCATCAGCCCTTCTGGGCAGCGGATGCTCAAGGGGTGAGGCCAAAGCTATACAGTCAGTGTACACTGGTGGGTACCTCGGTGTTGCAGCTTGTTGATGTCCTGGCTCCTGAAACTGCCACCGATATCGGTGAGTGGGGCGATGCTGGCCATAAGACCTAGCCTTCTTCTGACACTTCTCCTGGTGCCAGAAGAGGGAGGCGTTCCAGAGCCGACCCTGTCCTAGACCATAAAGTCATTGTTATCTCTTCACTTGAGCACCACTGGGGCCTGGGGGAGGATGATGACACCAACCTTTGGCCTAAGGACAGAGTTGGTGACGATGGAGGTCATCCTGAGCCTGGCGCCGAGCCCGACTCCAGGCCTAGAGTGTCCCCTGTAGTTGTCCCTCAGACTGGCTCTGGGGATGGCGCTGGGTCCCTTTCTGGCACCATTTGCAGTGCCATTCTCGCTGCCAGGTAATGATCTCTGTGCCATTCTCAGCATCATGTCTGGTTCCAGTGCCACTGGTAGTGCCAGCTCTAGGGGTGTCCCTGGCCTGGATGTAGGGCTTGGTCCACAGGGTACTGTCAGTCAGGTGAGGAGGTGGGGAGTGGCGCTTGGCCTGCAGCAGGCCCCATGTCTGGTACTGATTGCAGCTCCTGTGGAGGCCCCAGTGCTGACCCAGTACCTAGGTTCTCCCCGATACCAGCTGGCCCTGTCACTGTTGAGGACTGGGCCCCCCTCTGGACCCGATGTGACTCCACTCTCCTCACCTGGGGCTTCCCCCCCAAGGGCATCAACTGGACTGGCCCTCTGAGGTTGGTCGACTCCACACATGCAAGTTTGCCAGACCCCCGGGCAAGTTCCTCTGATCATTCTGCAGCCTTGGCGTAAGACCTAGCCTGCTCATCTATGACCCTCATCCTCCTCCCCTCTCCCCGATTTACCAGGTATTTTGGGTCCCCTGGGTCCCATAACCTGAGAACAATTCAGGTCTATGGCTGGTGTTTTCCACCAATACCACTTTAAGGTAGACCAGGCCTATTTCAGGCCTGAGAGCCCTGCCCCACCGTTTCCTGAATCCAGCTCCTCCTCCTCTCCTACTTCCTCACTGGAGGAAGATAATTTTTTGATCCACCTCTCCTTTGATGCTGTGTACTCCCAGTACATTTGGTTCCTGATGGAGATGCTGCAGGAGCTGACTACAGGGTAATTCGTACGTCACAGTACTGCTACCCTGGCATTGAGATTCTTTGGGGATTTCAGTGATGACACCTTTGTCATCCCTCCTTGGCCCCAGCCTTTTACGGAGGCATCCAGGAATGTCTGACTCCATCCCTTTACTGTTTCTCCTGACCCTAGGGATGTCCAGCTCAGATATTGCACTCCTGCAGGGTCTGCAGGTGTTATCCCTCATGCCACCTCAGGGATTCTGATACTGCAAACCCTTTCTGGGCTTAGTCACCTAGTGCATGACACACACACCCCCGCGACACCGACTCTGCAGAGATCGATGCTTGACGCAGATTGATTTTTGTGGCGACATGCATTATGATGTCCATTTCCATACGTCAGGCAGCTTACAGCAAGTGCCTGTGGATAATGCGAAGTCAGCTGTTGGCATCCATGGCAGATAGTGAGTCAGCTAGGCAGGCCATTCACCTTTCTGCCAGGTCCTGGAGCTGGCGAGGCACCAAGCAAGTTATCATACAAAGTCATTGAGGCACCTGCCAGGCTGGTGGGAACAGCAGTCTGTATTCGGCAGACGGCATGGCTTTGCTTCTTCTGGTAGGCACCCCTGGTCCGGCATAGGGTCCATAACTCGCATTACCAGGGGACTGATTTTTTTCTGTCATAGGTTAGGCATGAGTTGTCGGTGTGCCTTCCTGCTTCAAGGCCAAGGGAGCCTCCGCCTGCCTCTGCCCAGTCTCTGGTCCTGCCAGACCTTTGAAGAATCCCCTTCTCTGGTTATTCCCAAACTAGAGGGCTGAGGGTTATTTTTTTTTCCCTCCAGGTGAGCCAGCTCCTCCCCTGCCTTGGGGAAACTTGGTACTCTGACCCATAGCGGGACTGAATGGTAAAGACTGATTCTTGGAAGATATGAAAATTATGTGCTCACTGTAACTCTTCATCTTCCAAAATATCTTCACCATTCAGTCACATGCCCACCCACCATTCCCCACTCACATTAGAGTCAAGGCCTCTGGGCAGCTCACCCTGTGATGACAGTACTCTAGTACTTCTTGTCACTCTCTCTGAGGTACTCCTCTCCGTTGAGGTTTAACTGCCCTTCTTTTCCCTTGAAATGGGTCTTTACCCATTTTGCCATAGCTTTATTGGGAAACTTTAAAAAAAAAAAAAA
This sequence comes from Neoceratodus forsteri, assembly GCA_016271365.2. Taxonomy (NCBI): domain Eukaryota; kingdom Metazoa; phylum Chordata; order Ceratodontiformes; family Ceratodontidae; genus Neoceratodus; species Neoceratodus forsteri. The sequence continues at coordinate 1,021,342,216 of CM028134.1, forward strand.
GGAAATGGGCCTTCTGTCCTCCTCCTGCAAAAAAAAATGCTTTTTTTAATCTCCTTTTTTTTCCTTGAATGCTCTCTCTTCCTGTGGGGCTATCTCCTAGACTCATCCCTTGGTTGTTGGCAACCTGTATCCTTGCCTATGTTCTGAACCACTGCTATGTGGCAGTCTCAAGACCTTCCGCAAGGTGCAGCCTCAGTTTCTGAGTTGGGAAGAGACAAATGCTATGGGGTTTTTATCCTGTTCTCTCAGCCTCTGCCTGGGCGTTTTTTCCTATCCCTTTTTGGGGATTTCTTCATTCAGTGCTTTTCAGCATGCCTCGTGGTGGCAAGATGGCTTGTGTCTTGTACTTTCTTTTTCTGTTGCCTCTGTTTCTCTTTTGTCTCCTAAATGTTTGTCCTCTGCTAAGTACAAGAACATAGGTTAAGTTGGCATTCTGCCTTCCTAACTGTGCTGAGGTCCTCTGGGCATCCTGTTCCAGCCAGATTGTATGCCAGGGCTGCTGTCCCTCTCGCCACCTTCCTGCCCAGGTGGCTGATTTAGGCTCTGGCTCTTACACCTGCTACCCCTGTGCCACATAGGCCCAACCCTTGGTAGCCGGGTTTTATTATTTTTATTTGAGATCCTATATCCTTTTCCTATCCCTTTGGGCTAGGAGTGTATAGCCCACTCTCTTCTTTTCTCTTCCACTTGTTTTCTCTCCTGGCAAACAGAACAGAGGGGGTAGATATCTGTTACTGGCCAACTGACGAGCATGATGTCACTATGTCTGCCTCATGGGCATCACCGGCACTGATGTCGGTCCCCTCCTAGGCAGCAAAGACTTTGCTCTCTCTGAGTCCTAGCGCCTCTAGCTTAGCCCCATTATTGGGACTAAATGAAGATATTCTGGAATATCTAGAATTACAATGAGTACGCAATTTTTGTTTGTCTTTGTAAAAGCTACTAGTCCTTCAATATGTAATTCAGTTCCACTGGCTGAAGTTACATGAGCAGGAAATCGTTTGTAGAGGGCCGCCTATCTGTACACAGCTGACTTGGAAGGACCACATCTGTACACAGTTTACTTGGAGGGGTTACATACGGTACACAGCTCTCACGAAGAGGCCACATATCCTTACACAATTTTCATGGAGCGACCACATCTGTACACATCTCACATGGAGGGGCCACATATCTGCACACAACCCTCATGGAGGGCCCACATGTCTGTACAGAAATTTCGTGGAGGGGCCACATCTGTCAAGGGGAGCCACATATTTGTATACAGCTCTCATGGAGGAGCCCCATGTCTATATCGAAATTTCATAGAGAGGCCATGTATCTGTATGTAACTGTCATGGAGGAGCCCCATGTCTGTATCGAAATTTCGTAGAGAGGCCATGTATCTGTATGTAACTGTCATGGAGGAGTCCCATGTCTGTATCAAAATTTCGTAGAGAGGCCATGTATCTGTACACAGCTCTTGTACAGGAGCCATGTATCTGTACGCAACTCTATGAAGAAGCAATATATCTATACTTAAGTCTCCTGGAGGAGCCACACAATCTGTAACCAGCAGTTATTGAGAGTTAACAGACTTTTTTTTTTGTTGGTGATCTTTTAGGTGCCCTGACCTCCTCGGGGGGGGGGGGTGATCCTGTGGTCCCCACCTTCATCCAGTCCAGCCCAAGAAGACCGCTCGGGGAATCTGGACCAGAGGGAGCTTCATAGGGGCAGTCGGTGTAGCGCCACGGGGGCCGATCATCACATGCCGGAGGATTGGGGTTTCATTTTTCCTCGCTTACTCCATTCACAGCACAGCCGTGCAATGACGCCAGTGACGCTGCGGTGCACGCTCCCACGCACCGGACATCTGTCATGCCGACCCTTTCTTGCTGCACGACATCTCACCCTAGCCCCCAGCCGCCGCTAGGAGCCAGCACTTGCGCGGATGTCCCTCTCCACCCACCCCGGAGGAGGAGAGCAGTCCAAGGGACGCTCGATCCACCTCCCACCCGAGATTGTTCCCAAACCCGGGGTCGCCAGTGTGGTGCGAGGTGTGGCGTCCAGCACCTCAGCCCTCAGCGCCACTGGGCCGGCTAAAGAGAGCTAACAGATTGGTATCCAGTGTGCTAACTGAGGTACCATTGATCATTATCCAGCACCTGTTGAAGTGCCATTGACTTGTATCCAGTACCAGTTGAGCAGCAGATCTGTACTCAGCACCTGCCTAGGAGCCACAGACCTGTACCCAGCACCTGTCAAGGAGCCACAGGCCTGTATTCAGCACCCATTGAGGGTTTTTCCTTCTCTTTTACTCCCTAATTAGCCCCACTCCATGCCTTTCTGTGTGGTGTCCCCCAAAAAAAAAAAACATTTACCAGTAACTGTTGTCTTCTGCTGCTGCTTCTATGGCTGTTGGTTACTGTATATGGGATATGCCATTTATCTTCCCTAAGTGAGGGGACAGGACAATAACTTACAAATATGGCAGAGCCACGAGTGAGTTATGCAAATCCTCCCCCCTCACAAGTGATGGTAAGTTGCATATTCTGAGCTGGCAATTGTATGTCCAGTTTATACAATGCATTTTAAATTGTAACACTTTCAAGGTCTTGTTAAGAATTTGTCACCATTTATCTTCAGTTTCACTGCACTGACAGTAATCTCTTTCTGTGGCCTGAGGTGGTTTAACAATCTCCCCAAGGCCCTGACTGATTGCAACAAAACTGGGCACTGTAAGTCAGGACTACAGGCTCACCTGGTCCTGGAGAATGTTTGTAACTGCCCCTGAATCTCATAACCCCCTCCTGCTACTCCTTCCCTGGCCACATACCTCTCCTCACATCCATCCCTATCTCCCCCTTCCCTTACTCACCTACTGTCCCTGCACCCTCCTCTTTCCCTCCGTCCATCTGCAGCCTCCCTCTAAACTGTCCCACTCTTCAGCACCTGTCTCCCCCCACCCTCACTCTTCCCACCCCTTTTCTAAACTATACTAGGCCTCTGGGTTTCCCCTTTCGCCCCAACACGTGCTACCTATGCTTCTGCTGACAAAGCCATACACTGGCGGCTCCTCTACACCCTTCTAGTCTGCCAATAGTTAGTTCTTCAGTTGTCTACCTTTCCCTGCTCTCACTCTAAGCGCCTCTACACCCTGGTCTCACTCTCCCTGTACCTGCATCTCAATTTCCTAACTCAATTATGTGTATTCAAGTATTGTTGGTTCTCTTTAAACGCCTAGTTTCAGTGATCTCGCTTCAATACAGTCTGCTACTATGTAATTAGTTAAAAAAAATGTTCTGTAATGACTCAAATATTCTGTTTTGACTCTATCTATGTGTTGTTTGTCTGTCTGCATACCTCAATTGACTTGGAACCTTTGTAAATGAGTCTGACTCAAAGGTGTTAATCCCAATCTGAAATAAATAAAGAAAAAGTAATCGGGCTCCACTGTATTAGCACGCTAGTATTGTGAGCCATCAGTTATAGACTGCATAGCACTTACTGCCACAAACCAGACAGAAAGTCCAGTTGAAATGCAGTGATGTTTCTTTCAGGAACATAGGAAAATGGTACACGCAGGGAAGCAGTACACTACACCCCCAGTGTACGCTCACAGTGAGCTTTATCAAGGTGTGAGCCATCCTTGATTCCGTTAGTTCTGCAGTTCTTATCTGTGTCAGTCTTCACCATTCATCACTAGTGGGTACTGCGCCGGAGCTAGGACCACGCGGGAGACTTTATTTTGTATTTTTTCCAACATGGGCGGAGTCGATGCAGAGCTGGCGCTGCCCTCGAGGCCGACGTTCCACATGGCGCTCGAGGGTTGGCCGTTAGCTGCTGTCGACTCAGCCCCAGTTCTTTCTGTCCCGCTATCGAGTGTGGTACCTCGTGTGTGAGACTCGTATATTTGCAGCCTAGTCCGTCAATTCTGCGTTTAAAAAAACTACAGATCTTACTTCGAGAGGGCTCTTGCAGTAGGTAATTACAGATAGGACTGAAGCCGGCAGGCAGCAGGACACGACAGAAAAATTTCTAGCTAGCAGTCTCTGGTGGGGGACCGACGTCAGTATAAAGGGGTGGTCCCCCACGCCTGCCTTCCAGTTCTTTCTCGCCGTTAGCTCGTGCAGCGCCTCACGGTTAAGTTCACTGCTTTGCAATCAATTGTTGGTAGTTTTACCGCCTATTTTCTACTTTCCGATTTTCGTCAGCCTTACCTCAGCTGCCATGTATGTCATCCCTGACTCCCTCCGAGCACAAAAATAATTGCGATTCTTGCAGCGCCCAGCTCCCGCTTAAGGACGGACATTTCCAGTGCCTTTTTTGTCTAGGCCCCGATCATCCAGTCGAGAAGTGCCTGCTCTGCCAGCAGTTTAACGTGGCCACCTGTAAGCGGAGGCAGCAGTCCCTGGTGGCCCATGTTCTTAAAAAATGTGCTCCATGGAAAAGGAACTGAAAAAACTTTGGCGGGCTTCGTCTTCTTTGGAGGGCCACCACAGAAGAAGCACGGACAGGACTCCTCATGATGCAGCAGCGGCCTCAGCTGGGGTCACAGTGCTGCAGGTAACATCTCTCCGGGAGGCTCGTGCGTCTGGAGGCTTCCAAGATGGCGTCAATCCTCCATTGAGGTTCGCCTCAGGCCCTCGGGAGCCTCCGGGTCAAAGGGCAGCTGCTTCCAGTAAGTTTGCCGTCTGACCTTCTAGTTAAGCGGCCCTGATAAGTCGGACGTTGGCTCCTCCAACGCCCGCCCAGGTAAGGGCGTTAAGACGCCCGACCCTCCGGGGCAGCGCACAGCCTCCAAAGCATCCGCCAAGGCTACCCCTCCTTCGCGGCTTTCGTCGGGTGCTGGGTCCGATAAGTTAGATGCCGACTCCTCCGATGTCCACCCGGATCCCATCGATAAGATGGACATTGGCTCCCTCGACGTCCGCCCGGCGTTAGAGCCGACGCCGGACCCTTCTGGCCTATCTGTCATCCAGAGCTCACCGCAGCACTCGTTGCACTCTGAGACGCCAGTGTCTCCTCTGCTGGACCCTGAGGAATGTAACCCTTCTTCCCTGGGCAGTACGGAGGAGGTGGGTACGCTGCTGTCGGATCTCCCTCCTGCTGGGCCAGATGACCCGACGCCGGATCCTCGGATGCCGGCCCAACACTGGCCTACCCGACAATATCCCATTGCCAGACGCCACCGGCCGGGCCTCCCATTCCGGGCCTGCCCACTGGGCTGCTTCTGGGGCCTTCTGCTCCCGCAGACCCCCCGGTCCCTGGGTATCTGACCCCGTCCTATCCAACGCCGTCATACTGGGCCCGCAGTATCCGGCACCTCAGTACCCGACTCCGGCCTACCCGACACCGCAGTACACGGTGCCCCAGTACCCGCCGTCGGGGTACGGATACGCACCCTACGGATTCCCTCAGTATCCATATCCCCCTCCTCCTCCTCCATGCCCCCTCAGCCACCGGTGGACTTGAAGGAGACTCTGGCTTCCTGGTGGGCTGAAGCCAAGGCTCAGCTCACCAGGGAGGTGGAGAGCCATCTTCCAACGCCAGTCCCGGTTCCGTACCCCCTACGTCGGAGAGAGACCCCTTCCCCACCTCCGGATACCAGAGACGAGCCCTCCGGTTCCAGGGCAGGGCAAGATGCGCTTCCCTGAGGGCTTCCCAAGGGTTCCGTTCCTACCCCGTGCTGGGAGGAGGAGGAGTCTTCTTCCTCTTCATCTCCTCGGAGACCTTGTACGATTCCAACAGTCGTTCCGACCCAGACGACGAGCCACGCACTCTGGACAAGCCCAGGCCAGGGACTCCTCTGAAGTCTCCTTCCTTTAGGAGTTGCTGCGTAAAATCCAGGCAGTTTATCAGTGGCATTCCTTGGAGCTGGATCCACAGCGTAAGAAACTCGCTCACCTGGATCTGCCCAAGACCGCTCTTACCTTGGTGCCATCCTGGATTGAGCCTCATGCCGACCTTGTTTCCACTATTTGGAAGCAACCATCGGCATTAGCCCCCGCTTCCTCGAAAGTCGGACAGGCTTTATCAGGCTCCGGGGGGGGTGCTGACTCTTAAAATTCACACCCTCGAGCTGATTCGGTCATGATTAGCACCGCTCACGGCCAGACGGCTAACATCAAGCACTTGAGCTCATCACCACCCGACAAGGAATCCCGCCTTCTGGACCAGTACGGGAAGAAGGTCTGCGCTTCTTCCACTATGGGTTTAAGGACCCAGAATTACATTGGTCATATGGGGGATTAGCAGAAAGCAATCCTTAGCGAGGTAGAGGCTACATTGGACTCCCTTCCTGAGTCTCAAATGAAGCAGGAAGTGGCTGATCTACTCCGGTCTGCGCATTCTGCCAGTCGGCACATGCTTCGTGCCACGTAAGATGCAATGGACACTGCCTGTCGGAGCTCGGCTTTCACCGTGGGTTTGCAGCATCGTGCCTGGCTCCGGATGTCAGGTTTGGTCCCGGAGGTGCAGTCTGCTATCCAGGACACACCCTTCAGGGGTTCAGTGCTGTTCGGTGCAGATGTCAGACACCATCACCGATCTGCAGGAGAAGAGTACTGCACTTAAGTCTGTTGACTCCATGTACAGACCCCCCTCAGGCTCAGCGCCGTCCCTTTCGCAGATGGGCTCGGCAAAAGGTGAAACCTCAGGGAAAGCGGGCCAATAAACGTCAGGCCCCTCCGGCTGCCAAGCCCCACCCACCCACCCAAAAGAGCGGGAGCTTCAGCCGCAGCACTGCCCCACATCTCCTGACTCCTTTCCTCTCCCACAGCCTCTGGGCCTTCCAGAGGAACTGGTAGGAGGGAGATTCTCCCTCCACCTACCGGGTTGGGAGAGGATCGCTTCAGATGCTTGGGTGCTCCAGCTGATCGCAGAGGGACACTCAAGAGAGTTTCTTTGGAAACCTCCTCAAAAACCTCCCCCCAGGTCATCTTACTCCCCAGAACATCATCTTCTGGTTCAGGAAGAAATATCCTCTCTTCTTCTGAAGGAAGCGATAGAGCCCGTTCCCCTCCAACTTCGAGGGACGGGGTACTACTCCCATTTCTTCCTGGTCCTGAAGAAGTCAGGAGACGTGAGGCTGATTCTCGACCTCAGCTCCCTGAACTTGTTCGTGGAGTACAAAAGGTTCAGTATGCTCTCTCTGCAGTCTTCTGCCCTTTCTTCGGCCAGGACAGTGGCTGTGCACTTTGGACATGCAGGATGCTTACCTGCATATCCCTATTCACCCTTCCCACCACAAATACCTGCGTTTTGTGTTTCAGGGGGACAACTACCAGTTCAAGGCCCTCCCATTTGGTCTATCCTCGGTGCCCCGAGTTTTCACCAAATGTCTTTCGGTGGTAGCGGCCTACCTGCATTCCCAGGGGTGCAGGTTTTCCCATACCTGGACGACTGGCTCCTGCCGGCTCCATCCAGGGAGGTACTCCTGAGCTTCCTTTCTCTTATCCTGCAGGTTTTTACCTGCATGGGTATTACCATCAACCAGGCCAAGTCCCACTTGATCCCATCTCAGAGGCTTCAGTTCATCGGGGCGATCCTGGACTCGACCTCCGGCATGGCATTCCTGCCACTGGACAGGGCGGCCTCACTCCAGGCTCAGGTCAGCCTGTTGTCCAGCTGCCGGCGGGTCAGCACTAGGTCGGTCCTCGGGCTCATGGCTGCTGCTCTTCCGACAGTCCCTCGCGCTCGGCTCCACATGAGAATTTCTCAGTGGACACTTCGGTCTCATTTGGGGATCAGCGGGTGGATGACCTAGATCAACTAGTTCTGGTCTCCAGTCCTATGGTTCAGGAGAACCTTTGCCGGGGAGTTCCCTTCTGTCTCTCTCCCCCCTCTCAGACGCTGACTACGGATGGCTTGGGCGAGGGTTGGGGAGCCCATCTCGGGTGTCACAGGACCCAGGGCTCCTGGTCCAAGTTCGAGAAATCTCTCCACATCAATGTACTCTAGCTTTGGGCCGTGCTGTACGCTCTTCAGGCTCTGCATCTGTATCTGCTCCCTGGGCGTCTGGCTATCCAGACGGACAACATTTGTGTGGTCTGGTACATCAGCAAACAGGGAGGAACTCTTTCCTACCCTCTCTGCATGGAGGCGATGCGAGTTTGGGATTGAGCAGTGCAGCACAACTTTCACCTCACGGTGATTCATGTCCCAGGGATTGAGAACACGTTGGCGGACCACCTCAGTCGGTCGTCCGCTCATGAGTGGGAACTGGATCGGGGCAGCAGACGATGTCTTCCTACATTGGGGAACACCACAGGTAGACCTGTTCACGTCCCCTCACAACGCAGAACTTCCCGACTTCCGCTCGCTCGCTCCAGGGTGCGGCATGTTTTGGAGAGATGCTCTATCTCTAGACTGGAAGGAAAATTCATCTATGCCTTCCCCCTGATCCCTTTGATTCCGAGGGTCTTACAGAAACTCAGCTCGGAAGGAGCTTGCATGATACTAATCGCTATTTTCTGGCCCAGGAAAGTTTGGTTCTCTCTTCTGCAACAGTATTCAGAGGAACCTCCTCCTCTTCTTCCTCTGTCGCAACTTTTGCTGACCCAGGATCAGGGGACCCTGGTCCATCCAGGCCTCAAGTGTCTTCAGTTGCACGCGTGGCTCCTGCAGACGTAGCTCAAGCTCACTTCGAGGGTTTCCCTGTTGGTAGCTGAGATTCTGGTGGAGGCCAGAAAGCCCTCCACTAGATCCACCTATGCCATGAAGTGGAAACTGTTCTCTATTTGAGCCGCTTCCAAAGATTTCGAGCCATACTCATGCTCTGTTGGGCGGCTTTTGGATTACCTGTGCCATCTCTTTGACCTGGGTCTCAGTCATTCCTCTCTGAAGGTTCACATGGCGGCTATCTACGCTTACCGTGTTCCTTTTGGGGACAGGACTTTTGCACAGTTGGAAGTCTCTAAGACTGTCCTTAGAGGGGTTCTCCACTTGCTACCCACTATTCGTGCTTCTGCCCCTCCACAGGATTTGAATTTTATCCTGGAGAAGCTTACTCTGCCTCCTTTCAAGCCGGCAGCCTCAGCAGACCTAAAGTTCCTTTCATGGAAGACTGTCTTCCTTGTGGCCATTGCTTCTGCTCGAAGGATTTCTGAGCTCCAGGCCCTCATGTGCAAAATCCCGTATTTGATTTTTCAGAAGGAATGGGTGGCTCTGCATACCAACCCCAAGTTTCTCCCCAAGGTGGTAGCGGAGTCTACACTGAACCAATCCATGCAGCTGCCTCCTTTCTTTACGCAGCACTCCAATCAGGGGGAGTACCTCTTGCATACTTTGGATGTTCACTGAATTCTGAGATACTGCACCACCAGGACGAAGGATCTCAGAAAGACTGATTAACTGTTTGTCTATTTTTCTCTTAAAAGAGAGGACAATGCTGTTTACAAACAATGCCTGTCTAAATGGTTGGCTCATTGTATCACTTTCTGTTACGACAAGTACAAGAAGACCCTGCCGGGTCAAGTCACAGGCCACTCCACCAGAGGGGTCGCTGTCTTGGCTGCCTGTTTCAAGAATGTGTCTGTGACAGACATCTGTGCGGCCACAACTTGGACTTCTGTCCATACCTTCATGAAACACTACAGTTTGGACATTGCCTCTCGCTGTAGAGCAGGCTTCGGGTTGGCTGTTCTGCAAGGTCTTCTTTCCTAAGACCTTCACAGCCTGAGGATCTACATTTGGGTAGTTTTCCTCCTCCCATTTGCTCCTTGTTCCAGACTGCTTGGGACTCAGTACTGTCTGTGAATCTTCCTGGACATAAAGTTTCCACCACTCATTCACACTGATGGGATCTACGCCGGAGGCGCTAGGAACCAGCGGGAGCAAACTTTTTTGCAGGGGGGCCGACACCAGAGATGGAGCCATGAGCCTCAGCTCGTGCGGCAATGACTATCTTGGCACCGACCCTCCAACCTCCTCAGTTCCTTTTTTTCCCGCCGTCGAGTGTGCTACAGTGACGATGTCGGTCGCCCGCCGGGAGTCAAACTTCAAACTGGCAGCATAGTTTTCAGTTTCTTATTTTGTAGTATTTCTTGAATAAGTACCACTTACTATAATTTATTTTTATTACAAGAAAGAAGTCTCAGCCTACATTGTGGTCGACCATGAGCAGGTCAGGTGAAGGCAGACTTCATGTAAAGCTATTCAGTCAGCCGGGCTGGGTCTGGTCCGCCGCCATCTCCGAAGGGGTTCTGACAACGGACAGTCCAGTGCCCGAGGAAGGTGGTCCCAGGCGTAAAAGCAGTCGCACTCTCAGCACCCGTTGACCTCAAGCTCTTCTTGACCACGGGTCAAGAAAGAGAAGGCATCACTTGAGGTCGCCTTCTGGTATGTCTGCGCATCGACGGTCGGTCATTGGGGTCAGTTGCCAGTCTCTCCAGAGTCGCTGGTTTCTGTTTCCGGTCTCCGACCTCTTTGACATCGGAGCCCTTCCCTGCCTTCTGGTAGGGCTTCAGATGAACAGTTTCATCAGTGGGCCGCTCTGTTGGAGCAGTGGGCTCAGAGATTGGTCCAGCTGCCTGGCCCGGTCACTCAGGGGCCCTCGGACCCTTTGAGGGATCGGTAGGGGGGTTGGGCCTCCCTAGTCACGCAGCACCTTCTTCGGTGCCATCGACTCCGCGCTCAGGTGTTTTCCCCACTCACAAGGCTGCGGTGCAAGGAGTCACACTGATGCCTCTATCTCCTGGTATTTTTCCTTCTTTATCCTCAAATCTTAGTTTTCGGGGCCCTGCATTGATTTTGGCGCCGTCTGCGTCGATGGGTCACTCAGCATCGATGTAATGTTTGCCCATACTTGGCACCGTTAGGCTTATCGGCACGCGTAGCTTTCCACGCCATCCTCCGGTGCCGTCGCTGGGCAACAACGCTGTGCTCTTCTAGATGCCGAGACTTGGTGTGACGTCTTCCAGTCTTCAGGGCTCCTTGACTTGAATCTTTTCCTCCTATTTTCCTTCTGATTTTCACCCTTTCCTGTCCATGCAGTCCCTCCTGGGCTGTCAGGAGATGATATTGAGCCTGACCCAGACCTTAGGCTGGGTGATGATGTGGAAGGAGCAGGGCCTAATCCTGTCCCAGAACCTGTGGTCGAGGACCTGTCATTCAAGTCTCTGCTGAAAAATTTGAATTCCACTCTTTCTCTCCAGACTATGGATATCGATCCTGGGAAGCTTTTAAGACTCCTATACCTTCATGTTCCGGACATCCCTATGGATTTAACTCCCCCAGTAAAGCCCTCCTTTGAGACGCTTTCTCAAATGGTATGGAATAATCCTGCTCTCATTCCTTCTGTGGCTAAATCCATAGATAGGAAGTATGCTGCTCCCAAGGGTCAACCCATTTTGGCCTCTCAAGCCTTTGCAGATCCTATTGTAGTCTTGGCAGAGAATGCTATGGTCGTCCTTCCTCAGACTACTTCAGCGCGACCTATAAACAAAGAATCTCGTAAGATAGATACTTTAGGTAAGAGAGTCTTTGCTGCATCCACCCTGTGTATGCGTATTGCCAGCAACCAGGGTTATTTCTCTCAATATGAGTATATTCTTTGGCATTCACTCAAACAAATGGTTGAAGCTCTACCGGAGTCGGACACTAATTCAGAGCTTCTTCAAACCATAACCAGGGGTATCGAATCCAACAACCAGCAGGTTAAAGCAGCTATGGACGCCTTCGATACTGCCTCCTGAGCGGCAGCGGCGGGCATTTGTACCCGCAGTCATTCCTGGCTGCGCACTTCAGGCTTCACGAATGATGCCCAGCAACAGGTCATGGCATTGCCCTTCGATGCTGTATCTCTTCGGCCCTCAAGTAGAACAGGATCTACAGACCACACAAAAGACTAGGTCAGCCATTAAATTGGCTTGACCTCCTCCCGCCCCCTCTCGGGGGGGGGTGTCAACAAACACCAGTTTCATAACTGTCAGTCCTTTCGAGGCAAATGCAGGGGAGGTTTTAATAAAAATCAAGCTCCTCAGCCTCAAAGGAAAACACAACAGAAGGCGCAAGGACCCAAAGCGCCCAGTGCCGCCTTCTGAGTTTCTGGCCCAAGTCCCACCTCAGCTGCCCGAGGGGGACTCCTTAGCGGTGGGAGGTCATCTGACTCAATTCTACAACCAGTGGAAGTCCATAACCTCGGACAAATGGGTCCTCCGGATAATCCACGAGGGATATTCCCTCAATTTTACAGAGAATCCTCCAGATTGTACCCCCAAACGGCAGCCAAAGCTGTCAATACTTCAGTCAGAACTTCTCGCCTCAGAGATACAAGGTCTTCTGAACAACAGGGCAGTGGAAGTAGGTCCGCTGGATCAACGAAACATGGGGTTCTACTCCCATTACTTTCTAGTTCCAAAGAAAACCTGGGGCATGCGCACCATTTTGGACCTCAGAAAATTAAACAAATTTCTTCCCAATGAGAAATTCAGAATATCACTAGGAACCCTGTTACCTTTGCATCATCAACACGACTGGTTAGCCTCCCTGGACATGCAGGATACTTACCAACATATTCCTATTCACCCAAGGCACCACAAATACCTAAGGTTCGTGGCTTTGGGCCAGCATTATCAGTTCAGAGTCCTGCCCTTTGGGCTATCCTCGGCGCTGCAAGTTTTTACAAAGTGTTGTGCAATCCTCAGAGCGGATCTCAGGAAAATCGGAATACAAGTGTTCCCATATGTGGACGACTGGCTTCTAGCAAGCCCTTCCAGGCAAGGAACTCTCGACGCCGTTGCCACAGCCTCAGACTTTCTCACGTCCATGGGAGTCCTGCTACATCTAAAGAAATCACAGCTGCAGCCCTCCCAGAGGCTCCTTTTCATAGGAACTCTTCTGGACACCTCTTGTGCGAAAGCTTTTCTACCAGAGAACAGAAGGAGCAATATCCTACAGATGGCCTGATACATCAGAGAGAACAGCTCAGTTCGAGCTATCTTGATGCAACGGATTCTAGGCCTCATGGCATCCTCGGTGTTCACTGTACCCCTATCACGCCTTCACATAACATCTCAGTGGATGCTCAGTAAGCAGTGGTCCCCAACCATTCACCCTCATTCCTTTCTCATCAAGGTGACAGAACCTCTGAAGAAGTCACTCACCTGGTGGTCGCAAGAGGACAATCTTCTGCAAGGGTTTCCCTTTGCTCCTCTGGATCATCAGATTTCCATTACCACGGACGCGTCCCTGATGGGGTGGGGAGCTCACTGTCAGACTCTCCACACTCAAGGTACGTGGACTCAGGATGAGTCCCAACTTCACATAAATGTCTTAGAAATGAGAGCCATCCTTTATGCAGTCCGGGCTTTGAAGGACATTCTCTGTCACAAGAACATTCTCCTTCAAATGGACAACAAAGCAGTGATTTATTACATCAGCAAGCAGGGTGGCGCTCACTCTTACCCCTTATGCAGGGAAGCGATGAGAGTGTGGGAATGGTGCTTGGAGCACAAGGCTCTAATTCAAGCGGTCTGCCTGCCGGGAGTGCAGAGCGAACTGGCAGACTTTCTCAGCAAAACAGAGACAGATCCTCACAAATGGTCTCTCGACTCAACCGTAGTTCAGTCACTATTCGCAGAGTGGGGAACTCCAGACCTGTACCTTTTTGCATCCCCACTCAACATTAAACTGCCTCTCTTCTGCTCCAGAAATCCAGGGCCTGGCATTTTCCGTCAGGATGCGTTCAGGCTGCAGTGGACAAAACGCTTTCTATACGTCTTTCCGCCTCTTCCTCTAATTCAGAGGGTACTTCTCAAGTTCGAGTCCCAGGGGGACAACATGATCTCATTGCTTCCTTCTGGTCTCGACAAATATGGTTTCCGTTATTCAACAGTATGTCGGAAACCCCTCCAAAAGCGCTTCCCCTGCAGACGAACCTTCTGACTCAGGGGCCTGAGGTCCATCCCAATCTGAGATCACTTCAGCTTCACGCATGGCTCCTGAAGAGAGAGAATTGAACAGGTTCATTGTCTCTTGCAGAGTTTCGGATATTCTTCTGGCTGCATGCAAGCCAGCCACTAGGAAAATTTACACAGCCAAATGGAAGCGTTTTTCTCTCTGGTGTGCAAAATCCTCTTTGAATCCTTTTTCCTGCCCACCAAATAAAGTTCTAGAGTACCTTTTAGACCTCTCAGATTCAGGTCTGCAATACTCTACAGTCAAAGTTCACCTTTGTGCCATTTGAGCTTATCATGAGCCAGTACTTTCCTTGGCACTGGCTCAGTTACCCGTGGTTAAAAGGTTTCTTAAGGGAATTCTGCATACAAGACCTCCGATCAGACGTGCAGTCGCAGCCTGGGACATTAATCTGGTGCTAAACATACTCACTCGAAAACCTTTCGAGCCTCTAGCTACCTGTGAGTTGAAATTTCTAACTTGGAAAATGGCCTTCCTGGTGGCCATTACCTCGACCCGCAGGGTCTCTGAGATACATGCCTTGGACACAGACCCTCCATATACTGTGTTTCATAAAAACAAAGTAGTTCTTAGGACCCATCCTAAGTTTCTCCCTAAGGTTGTTTCAGAATTCCATCTAAACCAACCTTTGGTCCTTCCAACTTACTTTGCGAACTGCCAAAATGAAGGGGAGCGTTCTCTTCATTCCTTTAATGTCAAAAGAGCTTTGCACTTCTATTTAGATAGAACAAAAGATTTTCGTAGTGCTCAACAACTGTTTGTTTCCTTCAGTGAGACCTGGCTGGGTCAGCCTGTCGCTATCAGATGCATTTCAGCATGGCTGGTGGCATGCCTTAGCCACTGTTATTCCATGGCGCAGGTTAAGCTGGAAGGCAGAGTGTACGCTCACTCTACTAGAGCGGTCACGGCATCCCTGGAGGAAATCTGCAGTGTGTCCATTGCAGATATTTGCAATGTGGCTACCTGGAGCTCAGTGCATACATACTTTTGTCAAACACTCTATGCCCTGGATGTCCATGCCAGACGACATATTTCGTTTGGCAGAACCATCCTTAATGGACTTCTGTCCTAAATTTGTGAGCTCTTGGTCTCTCCTGCTGCCCTCTCGGGGGATTATTAGCTCAGTACTCTCCCATTAGTGTGAATGAGTGGTGGAGACTTTGTCCAGAAGATATGGTAATTACGTACCCACTGTAATTCTTGATCTTCTTGGACAGAGTCTCCACCACTCGTTCACACGCCCACCCACCATTCCCCGAGCTCACCTCTGTTGTTGGTCTTCACTCCCTCAATCTTTAGGCTGTGAAGACTTCTTCCTTGACCCTTCTGATATGCGTCTTCCGGACTATCTTATGTCCGGTTTTTGGTTAGGCTATCCTTCTAGGTTAGTTACACTGCATCATCTCGGGAAATAAAGGTACTGAGGCAGTTGGAGGAATTCGGCCTTGAGGAACAGTCCTTGCCGCTGGCAGAGGCTTGCGGCTCCGCTCTCATGACTCCATCTGGGCGCTGGCCCTCCTGCAAAAAAGTTTGCTCCTGCTGGGTCCTAGCACCTCTGGCATAGATCTCATTAGTGTTAATGAATGGTGGAGACTCCATCCAAGAAGATGAAGAATTATGGTAGTTACGTAATTTCCGTTTACAGTAAGTTCTTACGTAACTGTACTTTGCCTCGGTTCTGCTCACCGGTTTGACGTCGCTTCAAGTACTGGTAAGATCTTTCCTTTTATTAAGCGGTGTCAGGTACTGTTAATAGTTTGTTTTCCGTTCGGTCATGTTTCACCCGGGGGCAAGCAGACTTCTAAAGCGGGGTTGCCCCCTATGCGTCGGTGCCCCTGTGGCCACCTCTACTCCGTGTCGGACCAGTATGACTGCTGCCTTTCCTGCCTCGGCCCCGATATGGATAGCTGCAACATTTGCTTCTCCATGGACCACCATGTTGTTGAGAACCGCGCATTGAAGGTCGGACGTACGCTGCTGACTTTGGAAGGTCGAATGCGCAGTCGCCGAGTCAAGGCGAGGATTCTCGGCCCTTCCTCCTGGTCCCCTTCCGGTCCTATACGGCCTGTGGAGGAGGGAACCCCCACCTCTTCTAGCCTTGCTATGGTGGGGGTTTCTTCTGCGGTGCAGGAGGCCTAGGCAGGCCCCCTTGGGGGTCAGTCGGGAGGCACCGCATCGGCAGTCACCTCTTCGGTGGCAAAGGCTCCCTCAGTGTCGTGTTCTGGGCCTTTTGTGGCCAAACCAGCACCGTCCTTGGCATCGTCTTACGGTGCCGCTCTTGCCACGGCGCCTTGGGCTTTGAGTGCGGCATTGCAGTCGGCGTCGGGCCTCCTTTCATTGCCGCCATCGATTCTGATGCTGCTTGTGGCATCTGAGTTCTCAGCGGCGCCAGGGGTGATGTTTTGGAAGTTTATGGGCGGCGCTGGGGATCGAGCTGGCGCAGTGTCTGTCCTCCGCGCCAGCGATGGAGTCTGCACCACAGTTGGGGTCGGCCGAGTGGTGCCGAAGTGTTATGCGATGTCACATTCGGGGCCACGCCTGACCTCGGTGCCGCTCACGGCACCAGGGTGGGTGTCGGGATTGAGCGTGATGCCGCATTTGGTTTGGTGGCTGGGGGGGGGGGCATGGGGCCACGTTTGAGGTCGCGCCCGACTCCGATGTCGTTCGCAGCGCTGGGGTGGGTGTCTGCGCTGGGTGGGGGCTGTGCTTTCCTCTGGCGCCATTTGCGGTGCCAAATCTCAGGGTGTCCCACTTCGGGGTCCAGGAACTGGAGGGGCTTGGGGAGTTATCTGGCACCGGACTTTGGAGCCTGCCTCTTCAGAGGCGGACTCTGCTTCTGATCCAGACTGGCTCCCAGGTTCCTCAGAATCTTCGGACCCCTCTGTTTCCAGCACCTCGGCCTCCACTCAGCCTCCCTCTGGGGGTAAGTTGTTAATGGTGGACCTTAGGATCAGGAGGTCTGACTAGCCAGCGGCGGTCCTTGTGATTACTGCTGTGCAACCTGGGGTCGCTGGCGCTGCTGTTCCTCCAGTTGGGGCACCCCCTCCTTGGTGTGTTTGGGGCAGCTCAGAGTGCACCAGGAGGGGGAGAGTACAGTTCCCTGGATGGACTCCTCGGAGGCTACCCGGAGTTGCCAGCTACCTAGGCTGGTGGCTACGAGGACGAGGTCCCTCTCTGATTCCGAAGGGTTGAGAGGTAGAGGTGTTGTGCGGCGCACCCTCCCCAGAGCCCAGCCAGGTTCTGGGAGGCGCCGAAGCACAGACCCTTGCCTTTCCCTGGAGGGACTTTAACTTCTGAGCTCAGGGGCCATCCTTATGGACTCGTATGGTCCCTGTTACCTCACGGGGAGATTTTTTCCTTTGGGCACAGCTCTGACCGTTCCGACCTGGTTGAACGACTGTTAGCTGCGGCGGCTTTCGGGTCCCCCTCCTTGCGAAGGGTTTCCTGTTGGCCCCCCTGCCCTGACAGAGACCGTTCTCCTGTTGCCAGGAGCCTGTCCCCCGAGCCTCTATCTCCATCCCCAGTGGTCCCAGGTATTCCTGGTCCTCACGGACCTCTCACCTGGGAACAGTTCCGAGGTTCTGCTGCACATTTTCCCACCTATCCCCATGCGCTGGACCAGCAGGTGTTCCACCACGCTCCCGTGCAGCCGGACCCTGAACCTGGAAACTCGTCTTCATCCTCTTCTCCCTCTACGGAGGGAGAGGAACATTCGGTCCACATCTCCCCAGCGTCTGATCTGTCGTCCTATCAGTGCTTCCTTGCGAGGATGTTAGATGAGCTTCATCTTACCCCTGTCCCAGTCAGCAATCCCGAGGATGTGACACGCGCCATCTTAGGCGAGTACAGTGCGGCCCACCTGGTGGCTCCCGCCTGGCCTATTCCTTTTCAGGAGGCATCACATTGGCTCTGGATTCATTCCTTCTCCACCGTTCCAGCCCCAAGGGACTTGTGCCAGCGGTAGTGCCCTCCCCCTAGGTCTCTAGGTTCTCTGCCTCATCCCCCTTCAGGCTAGACCTTCCTGGACACCCCCCTCAGGGCCTCGCGCCCCTTCCGTGACCGCCCCCAGACTCGGACTCTGTGGATTTCGACTTCTGGGGGAGACGAGTGTTCTACTTGGCATGGATCTCTCTGTCTATCGCAGCACATCAGGCCCACTTTGCAGCCTACAGTAGGTTCTTGTGGTCTAGCCTAGGTCAGCTCCTAGCCTCAGTGCCTGACTCAGAGGAAACCAGGCAAGCATCGCTCTCTCTGCGCAGGGCCTGGAGCTAGCAAGGCACCAAGCAAGGGCATCGTGTGACGCCAATGAGGTGGCATCCAGAGTGGTAGGAACAGCAATCTGCCTTTGGCGGATGGCATGGCTTCGCCTGTCCCGGTTATCACTCCTGGCCCAGTGTAGGGTGATTTACTTCGCATACCGGAGAACTCATCTCTTCTCTCGAAGGGTGAGACAGAGGCTCTCGGGGCACCCTCCTTCCCCCACTTGGGGAGCCCCGTCTCGCCCAGACCAGTCCCAGGCCTGGAAGGGTTCTCCCCTTCAGTGTCTCACCCACTGGAAGCTAAGGGACCTGGTCCCTTAGGGTGCTTCAGGGCCCCTTCGGGGGGGGGGGGTTCAATACTCACCCACTAGTTATGAATGGTGAAGATTGGCACAGGTAAGATATGAAAATTACGTACCTACCATATTTCTTGATCTTTCTGTGTATCTTCACTATTCATCACTAAATCCCACCCTCCTTCCCCCTGTGGGCCTCAGTCTCTGGACTTCCCCCTCCTATCCCCTTTGTGTCTTCTCTTTCCTCACTCTCCTCTCCCTTGCATTTAGGCAGGAGGGGACTGTGGAGACACACAGGGGTAAAACCCTCCGGGGGTTTATGAAGATTTGGGTGGAGAAGGTTCCCTTTTCTCTTCTCCCCTTCTGGGGAGTCTGGGCGAGGCGGCCCTCTCCTCCTCCCCCCTCCCTTTTTTTTTTTACTCAAGTGGCTATTATTTAGAGTCTCATATTTTGAGCTCTTATCCCTTATGCCTTTGGCTGTTTTAAGTTTTCCCATTTTGGGAGGGAGGAAGGAGAGTTTGAGACACACCCCCAGCCTGCACCTTCTATTTTCTGGTCTCTAGACCTAGGCTGCTTGCACCTCCTGCTTGCCTCCTGCAGCTGAGCTTAATAGTCAAAGGCTGGACTATAGTCTTCTAAATATGTTAGAGTGCATATCGCTCCTGGGGGTGTGCTACTCTTTTCCCCCCTCCCTCTCCTCCTTTTCCTCCTCCTCCTCCTTCCAGAGATTGGGGCCCCCTCTCCCGAATTTCCTTATTAATTTCTCCTTCTGTCCTCTCAGTCATTTATTTCTCCTTTTAGTTTATTATTCCTTTCCTTTTATCTATCTCTTAGGCTCTTTTGCCTCAACCCACCCTCCCTTCCTTACACTCTCCGGCGTGTCGGAACTGGGGCTGAGGCGGAGTCGACGGCAGCTAACAGCCAACACTCGAGCACCACGTGGAACGTCTGCCTCAAGGGCAGCACCGGCTCTGCGTCGACTCCGCCTATGTTGGGGGGGTCTCCTGCGGGGTCCTAGCTCCGGCGCAGTACCCACTAGTGATGAATCGTGAAGATATACAGAAAGATCAAGAATTACGGTAGGTACGTAATTTTCATTTCTTTGGATAGAAGCAAAACCAGCCTCTTTATTGTTAACTAAAGATTTTTTTTTTTGTATTAAAAACAGGTATCCAAGAAGAATAAATAAATTAATAGAGCTCCCAGAAGAATATAGCTGCCTTCTTAACCAGACGTGTCACTTCAGGTAAAGGTTCTAAACCGTCTCCATTTGTTGTATAGCTCTTTTTTGAACAGCCCAGTCTTGCAACTTACAGTCATCAATATTCCTTTTTTTAATTATTCATTTTCTCAGGAAATAAATCCTTGCACCACTGGCTCATTTCTAGTGATGTCCTGGAAGACAGTGGCAGCAGAGTTACAGTACAGATAATTATACAATGGCAAGAAAGAATGCTGGGCTCTGATTGGTCAGTCTGGATCTGGACCCATGATGTTATCCCAGCATAACACCATGGATCTAGTCCCAGCACACACATGACCGAATGTCATCAGCAAAAAAAAAAAAATCGCTCCACGTGCAGATTAGGGAGATAGAAAAATTAGGCATTTACTGTACCCACAATTCCTCACTATGTAAATTAGTTTACAGGCTATTTCTACACTTTCTCACTACAGAAATAGGAGACTACATCTCTCGGTAAAGACATCTTGTCACCTATCAGTGTATGCACAATGCTTCATTTTGAAAATAAACATCCGAGATCTTATATTGTTGTTACCACCACATAAATAGGAAACCACACAATGCCTTGTCTTATACAGCTATGTATTAGGTGCTGTGCTGCAGTCACCACTACCAAACAAGGAAACTACACTGCTGAATAAGGAAAATTTAAGCTATTTTTATAATTTACCCAGAATTTTTTTGCTGCTATATGTAAATCAGCATGTTGGCTGCTATACTGCAGTCACCACTACCAAAAAATTAGGTTGCACTGCTGAGTAAGAAAACTTAGTTACCTTTATAGTCTACCCATAATTCTTTGTTGCTGTATCTAAATCAGTATATTTGCTGTCCTGTTGGTGTAACCATTAGCAAAATAAAGGAATGATGTACGACAGGGTGTGTGTCGTGCTGGGATAATGTCACGCCTCGGGTTGTTGGGCACAAGACTGTAGGCTGAGTGCATCCAACACCCGAGAAGTGATGTTATCCCAGCATGACACACACCCAGGAGTGCATTGTTCCTATTATACAATGGCCCGATTAAAAAATACATTTTAGAATACACTTTCCTCCGGATATAAAGTAGTCCCATTTACTTAAATCAGTTAACTCTTACTTTGCTAATGGCTGTCTTGCTGGCAGCACTCTACCATCTGCAGTAGCTAGAGTCAGAAAAGTGCCAGTGTTCTACATCTCTCCATGTGAGTCAGGAGTAGGGCAAGAGGAGCAAGGCTGCTTAGAGAGAGGTAACCATGTTCTACAGGAACTTCTAGCTTCACAAAAGAAGATGAGGAGGAGTTACCTAAACCCAACAATAGAAGCACTCTGGGTAGGGGGGTTGACACCAGTCCATTTACAGAAGAAAGAGTCTTGAAAGAACTCCTAAAACTCAAGGTGGACAAAGTAATGGAGCCTGATGGGATTCACCCCAGCATCCTAAAAGAACTAAGGGGAGGACCTAGTGACACCACTGACCACACTTTTTAACAAATCATGGGAGGATGGGGTGGTACCTGAGGACTGGAGGAGGGCAGATGTGATTCCCCTTCACAAAAGTGGGAGCAAGGCAGAAGCAGGAAACTACAGACCTGTAAGTTTGACCTCTGTGGTGGGGAAAATGATGGAATCACTTCTGAAAGAAAGAACTGTTGAGTACCTAGAGGCCAGCGGGGCACAGGACCTAAAGCAGCATGGATTTACAGCAGGAAGGTCATGTCAGACGAATCTAATTGATTTCTTTGACTGGGTGACCAAAGTAATAGACCAGTGAGGGGCTGTGGATATGGCCTACCTAGACTTTAGCAAGGCATTTGACACAGTCCCGCACAAAAGATAAATAATCAAGTTAGCCAGCCTGGGACTGGGTTCCAGGGTGGTAGCCTGGGTAGCAAACTGGCTGCACAACAGGACACAGAAGGTAATAGTGAATGGAACACATTCCGAAGAAAGTGGGGTTACTAGTGGAGTACCTCAGGGCTCAGTACTGGGTCCAGTCCTCTTTAACATCTTTATAGGTGACATTGCAGAGTGTCTGGAGGGAAAGGTATGCCTCTTTACAGATGACACAAATATATGTAAAAGAGATGATACACAAGGGGGGGCAGCAAGGATGAGAAGGGACTTGGCAAGGTTGGTGGAATGGTCAGACATATGGCAACTTAGATTCAGTGCAAAGTAATGCACTTGGGAAACAAAAACCCAGGAGAAGAGTACACAGTAGCAGGGGAGGTACTAACAACAACAAAAATGGAAAGGGACTTGGGGGTAGTCATATCAGATGACCTAAAGGTGGGAAAGCAATGTGAGAAGTCAGTAAGGAGAGCCAGGGGGATACTGGGATGCATAGGAAGGGGCATCACAAGTAGAAAAAGGGAAGTGGTTATCCCTCTGTACAGACAGTTGGTGAGACCCCATCTGGAATACTGTGTGCAGTTTTGGAGACCCATCTACGCAAGGACATCGACAGGATGGAAGCAGTCCAGAGGAGGGCAACTAAAATGGTGCAGGGTCTGCATCAGAAACCATATGAAAAGAGACTGAGAGAGCTTAATATGTATACCCTTGATGAAAGGAGGGACGGGGGGACATGATAGAAACTTTCAAGTACCTCAAGGGAATCAACAAAGTCCAGGAGAGTAGCATCTTTCAGAAAAGAGATGTGTAAGAACAAGGGGCACAATTTAAAGATAGAGGGTGGGCGGCTCCAGGGGTAATGTGAGAAATATTTTTTCACGGAGAGTGGTGGATGCATGGAACCGCCTTCCTGGGGAGGTTGTTGGGTCTAAAACAGTGAGGGAATTCAAACATGCATGGGACAGACATAAGGCAATTGTAGTGGGGCGTTGCAGGAAGTAGGCTGTTGGTTAACTAGAATCTGCAGCTTATCCAATAGGTAGAGAAATGGGCAGACTGGGTGGGCCAAGTGGTCCTTATCTGCCGCCAAAATCTATGTTTCTATCTTCTCCATAGAAAAACAGATTTAAACAGTAGTTTCCAAGTTAAAACCATAAACTACTTTTTTGCTGTTAATATGTTTTAGGTAGGAAGCATGATACAAGTGCGATAAAGACACGTCATGGATGTGTAATTATGGTCAATAATTGCACTTTGCTCTCTGGTGTTTCAAGGCACTCAGCACTAACAGCCTTGAGCCGTGCAGTTTTTCCCTCATAATTACACACCCAGGTGTGTCTCATACATATTCTGTTTTTGGGAGTTCCAGTTTGGTGTATTTTATTCGACTGACTTCCCCCAGGACACACCTCTGAAGGAACTGCTTCAGCTCAGAGTGCCTTTCCTGGGTGGCCTGGTGGCATGGAGGGCTGAGGCAGCAATGCCTTACTTCCTGCCACGCCAGCAACCAGATCGCCAGGGAGGGAGAGGCTCGAGCTTCCGGAGGACAGCTCTCCTCTCCCGGAGAGAGGTGGGATGGGACATTGGCGCATGCCTGGCCCCTAGCTGCGGCTGGAGGCTGGCACACTGATTCCACAGATGGGGGGGGTGGAGACTAAGCAGACGCCCGGCATGCGGAAGCACGTGCAGCTCAGCCATTGGCGTCATTGCACACTTGTCCCACACTTGTGGGCGGGGAAGAAAACCGGAGGACGTAAAAAAAAAATATATATTGCGGACTGGCGGGATGATTCCAACCCTCCGCAGGTGCCACACCCGGCTAGCTGGCACCTCAGGCATGGGGTGTGAATACCAGTGGACGCCAGGTTGACGGGACTGGGAGGTCCGGTGGAAGGGGACCAGTCCGGGAGGAGATAAAGAAATGTACAAAAAAAAAAAAAAAAGTGCCTTTCCTGGTCAACTCTTATGTAAATAAATATTATAAAACAATGATTGGAAATGGAGAATTCTGTCTGACGGATAGCACCCTAAAACGGTTAGGTAAACAGGTGGAAATCCTCCTGTATAATAACACAATTTGAGTTTTAACCACTGTATTAAAACATTATTTAAAAAAAGAGAGAGTTTAAAGGCATTAAGGCACTCCAGGTGTTGGGTTACCCTCATTAATCTAACCCTATGGGCATAAGGCCCTTGGCTGGACCTCATGCTCCCCCGATTAGATTAACAGACAGTAAGCCAACTCCTGGTCATACCTATTTACTTAAAATACACACCGGCCACTAGAGTGAAAACTTATGCCTACATGATGGAAGGGACAAAATATTCAATTTCGTGGGGGAGCTGGCTGTATCAAGAAAAAGTAGCTGCCTGATTTCTATATTTATGTGCTAAACATAAGTCAGCATCATAGAATCTTGAATACTGCAAGAATATTTTTAAAAACATCAGAGCAATGGAATTATTTGAAAGAATGTTGATGTGTGCATTGTTGCTGTTCCTCCCAAAATCTCGTTGCATTTCCACTCCTCCTCCTCCTCCCAGTCTTGGTTCTTTTTTTCTCTTAAATACAGTACTTGTAAAGCACCTGCCTCCATCCCTGCCACCCAGCTGATCACATCCCCCTCCTACAGTGGTAGTCACACAGAAGTATACCATTCTAGAATCATGGATATGTTGTTCTATCCACACTGCTTGGCATGTCCTTTCCCTCTAAGAATCTTGACGGAAGGTCTAAAAGCTGGCTCCTCCCACCCACCCGGGTGGTATATGCCTCGGCTCTGCCTCGTGACACCAGATCTTCCTTTCTGCTGGAAGATTCAGGTTCCCTCCTAATCGCCTACACGTTACTGTAGGCCCTGGCGAATAAATCTCCAGATTTACTAAAACTCGTCCGAGTTTCTTCTAATCGCTTTGCGCTCACGACTGTGATGGAGGACAAGTCCTCGCCCGGTTTCCACCACTGTCCATGCGTGCAAAAGATGTCTCGCACCGACCCACATGCCTCGTGTGTTTATTGTGGGTGTCTGCCAACGCAGGCGTGCAAAAGTATGTCCGCTTTTCATCAAGCGTTCGGAGCGATGGTCTTGCCGCGACTGCAACTGGGCTGACCGGAGAAAGCGGAATCTGCGGTCAGATCCAAGGAAAACCTGTTAGGGCGGTCTCCATGGCTTGTGGGTCCGTCATGAGCAGCTTGAACAGATGAAATAATCATTGAAGAGCGGCGGGCGTCCGGCCGCGATCAGTCCTCTTCCATGTCCATCTTCATCCAGCTCAATTTGGGCTTTATTTTCTCAGGCTCATTTCGGGAGTTACGCCAGTCCCTTCCCACGAAGGGAGCGGGTCCCTCGAGCACTCACATCTCTCGGTCCTGTAAAAAGGGCAAGGAGCCTAAGGAAGCTTCGTCTCGCTGACAACGTTCCTGGGATAGTGAGAGATCTCGGTCCCAGGAATCTGCTGTCTCGACTTCGGTCGAGGTTGACACTTCGGTCGCTGGTTCCTTGGTACACCCGTCAGGCCAGCAGGCTCAGACACAGGACGATGATCTAGTTCAGATTATTCTCGACCCCGTCGACCTGTTTTCGCTCGATGAGGCCAGCAACTCTTATTCAGGACCCCTGGCCTTGCCTACCACCGAGGAAGAGACCCAGCTTGCTGGGAATCCCCTCGTGGTCCCGATTCCTGACCAGAGACAGCCACAGTTCTCCCTGTCTCCTTCTGAACAACCCCATTGGTCCCCCCAATGGTCCAACTCTAGGTCTCGTACCCCTTAGACCGATCGGCCGAAGAAGACGCATAAATGCTCCAAGAAGCGGCGCCATCACCACTCTTCCTCGTCTGCCTCGGATGAGAAGAGGCTTCGACAGAAACTCCGTCGACACTACGAGGATTTAATGTGGCAACAGCTACTTATGTCCAGCCAGAAGTTGGCCCCAGCTTCTACCCCAGCCAGTACTTGGCTGTCTCCTCCTAGGCTGATGCCTACTCCTCAGGAGCCGGTCCGCACCGTCCCTCCGCCCGCGGAATCGGTCAAGACCATTCCGGCTTAGCCAGAACCAGTCTCTCCACCAGTTGTGGTGGAGCCGCCACTGAATCAGCCTCCTTCAGGGGTTCCTTCTAAGGAGTCTTGGCCTGTTCCGGGCCTACCGCGTAGGCTGTCTGTCACCCTCATGCCTGATAGTCCCAGGCGGGTTCGGGGCAACTCTGGTGGCCAGTCGATTTATCCGGACTCTTCGGAGTCCAAGGATTCTGACCTACATTCTCGCCCCTTGGACGAGGCATCCATTGGTAGTCTTTCTATGGAGGAAGACCCTTCCTCCTTTATGGGCATCCTCCGCCTCCTCTCCAAATCCACAGGGATGCCCTTAGAACCCATTCAGAAATGGGCCAAATCCCCCCTCACTGATATCCTCAAATGAGGGGATTCACTGGCAGAGGCTTTCCCAGTGGCTGAGCTGTGGCAGCACCCTGCCTCAAGCCTTCAGCCCGCATGGCCCTCAAGTATGCGGTGCCCATTGGGTCCCTTTTGGAGTTCACAGAACATTCCTCGGCTGAGGGACTAGTGATTGGGTCTGTGTTCAGGCGCTAGGGTAATATGGGAGACACTGATAGACCTCCGGACAAAGAGTCTCAAAAATTGGACCACTCGGCCTGGAAAGCCTGTGCCGCCTTTTCGCTGGGCCTCCGTCAGGCAAGCTCAGCTGTCATCATGGCGCATTTTTCTCATGCCCTGCTAGGCTTTCTCGATAAGGTCCTACCTCACCTCCCCGCAGAGCTCCAGACCATGGTCAAGCAGGTCCGCGACAAGGGTCGGGCAGTTGCGAAACAGCAACTCCAGACAGCCTTGGACCGCGGGGATTCCTGCATCTGCTCGGTGGCGGCCACGGTTGCCATGTGCCACAGGGCTTGGCTGCAGGTTTCTGCCTTCACGGCGGACACCCAGCACAAGCTGACGGACGTCCCTTTCCTGGGTACCAATCTGTTCGGCCCAAGTGTGGACAGTCACCTGCAACACATTGAACAGTCTTAGGCCACCTTGGACTCTTACTGCTGTTCAGAAGGACTCCCAGGGTTCCAAAAAGCAGAAGAAGCAGCCTTTTCGCACCCTGCCCCTGCAGCCAAGCAAACCTAATTTCAATCGGGGCAGCATCAGCAACAGGCTTAACCTTGGTGCCCTCGGCCCAAGTCTGGACCCCCAACGGCCCATAAACCCAGAGGACGGGGTTCAGGTGGTCCCCAAACCAGACCCTCCTCCTCCTCCAAGCCTGCCCAATGATGGGATGGGGTGGCCACCCTATACCTGTCACACCAGCTCTGGGTCCTCCAGTGGGGGGTCCGGCTCCACCACTTCCTTTCCGCCTGGTCCACTGTTACAACGGACAGGTGGGTTTTAGAAGTGGTCGGCCAGGGACTGCCTCTGGAATTTGAGCAGTACCCGCCGAGCCCGCACCCCACGGGAGGAAATGGTGTCCGTACACACTCAATCAGCTCTCCGAGACGACATCACCCAACTCCTCCGCAAGGAGGTGGTGGCCAGAGTCGCGGACCCCCCCTGTCAACCCAAGGTTCATTTCCAGGTACCTCCTGATCCCAAAACGGATGGGGGGCTGATGCCTCATTCTAGATCTACACGACCTGAACTAATTTCTCAGGTCCCGCACTTTCAGGATGGTAACTCTGTCTCAGACCACACCATCTCTCAAGCAAAAATGTGGTTCTGCTCTCTGGATCTGCGGGACGCGTTCTCTCATGTCCCAATCCATCCGTCTCACCAGAGGTTCCTCCGCTTTTGAGCAGAGGGAGCCCTCTTCAAGTTCTGAGCCATGCCAGTCGGCCTGTCATCGGCCCCCCCCGATCTTCACCAAATGCATGGCAGTGGTGGCAGCCCATCTTCTGCATCAAGGGGTCAGCGTATACCTTTTTTTCAATGACTGGTTCATAGTGGGTCCCTTCAGACAGGAGGTGGAGAGGTACAGGGATCTGGGTCTCCAGGCTTGCATTGATCTTGGTCTCCTGGTCAACAAGACCAAATCAGAATTCGTACCCTCACAGGTGATCTGCTTCATCGGGGCAGAGCTCAACTCTTGCCGAGCCAGAACCAGGCTCCCGGCGGACAGGGCGGAGGTTCTCTCCTCCTTTCCTCAGTCATTTCTGGTTGGGCACTTGCACCCTGCCTTGGACTTCCTACGACTTCTGGGGTACATGGTGGCTGCACCGCCATGGTCCGGTGGCATATGCGCCCCTTTCAGTGGGAGCTGGCCAGTCAGTGGACTCAGCGTCATCATTTCAATCAGTTGGTCACGGTGACCCAGAAGATGTGGGACGCTCTCCAATGGTGGACCGTTCTAGCACATTTGCAGGAAGGGATCCCGTTTGTCTGTCCCGAGCCGATGGTCGTCCTCACGACCGATGCCTATCTCATGTGCTAGGGTGCCCACACTGGGAATCACAGAGTCCTCGAGCTGTAGACCCCCAATGTCATATCAACCTCAGTCAGACTGGCACTGTCAGCATTCGCTCCGCTCCTTCAAGGTCAAGTGTTGCAAGTCCAGACGGACAATACCACGACCATGTACTATCTCAAGCAAGCAGGGCGACATGCAATCCCAGCCTCTGTGCAGGGTAGTGCTCCGCATCTGGACCCTCATGAGCCGACTAGAGGCAGATCTCCTAGCCACCCATGTGGCAGGAGCCTCAAACCAAATGCCGGATGCTCTCAGCCGTGTGGGGGAGAAGTCCCATGAGTGGTCTCTGCATCCAGAGGCAGTACACAACCTGTTCCCCCACTGGGGCAAACCTCAGGTGGATCTGTTCACCTCCAGGGAGAACATGAAGCTGAGGCTGTTTCATGCCTTCCTCCCTCAGCAGGGCTTGCTGCAGAGTGATGCCTTCTCGAGGCCATGGACCCCAGGCCTCTTCTGTGCCTTCCCTGCACTACCCTTGGTCCACAAGGTGCTCCTCAAGGTCAAGAGGGATAAGGCAGGGATGATCCTGGTAGCCCCAGATTGGCCCCGCCAGTTCTGGTATCCAGATCTCCTCAGCCTCAGCACCGGGCTCCTGAGGTGTCTTCCAGCACACCCAGACCTAATATCAGTCAGTCAGGGGAAGGTATTCCATCCAGACCATCAGTCCCTGCACCTGACAGCCTGATTCCTGAGCGGCTAGAGTTCCAGGCTTTGGGTCTCTCTGAGGATGTACTCACAGTCGTGGAAGCATCCAGAAAGGAGTCGACCAGGAGGTGCTATGCCTTCAAGTGGAAAAGGTTTTTCATTTGGTGTCAGGGCAAGGGTTTGGACCCTTTGTCTTGTTCGGTGTCTACTATCCTTGACTACCTTTGATTTCTGTCCAAAGGGGGTCTTCCATCCACAACCCTTAAGGTGCACCTGGCAACCATCTCTGCTTACCGAGTACAGGCCAGTCAACAGACAGTGGCACGGGAGAAGGTGGTCTGGCGCTTTTTAAAGGCCTCAACCATATTTTCCCTCCGGTGCGTGAACCACCACCACCACCACCATGAGATCTACTGCTGGTACTGGCAAAGCTCATGGACAAGCCATTCAAACCGATGCACAGGTGCAAGATGTCACATCTGTCGTGGAAGACCGCCTTCTTGGTGGCTATCACGTCAGCCAGAAGGACTGGGGAGTTACAAGTGCTCTCTGTTGAATCTCCTTACCTGGTCTTCCACAGGGACAAGGTTGTCCTGCGCCCCCACCCGAAATTGCTTCCGAAGGTGGTGTGGGAGTTTCACCTTAACCAGGTGTTGACTCTGCCAGTATACTAGCCTAATTACACCTCGGAGGCCGAGTACAGGCTCCATACCTTGGACCTGAGATGAGCACTCTCTTATTATAAGGAGCGAACGACGGATGTTTGGGGAGAGGTTCGTCAGCTGTTTGTCACCTACACTGAAGCCACACCTGGCAGACCTGCAGTAAAGTGGACGATTGGCAGATGGATTACATCATGCATTGATCTCTGCTATAGGTTGGCGGGCAAGGAGCCTCCCATAGGGATAAGAGCTCACTCTACGCGCCATACTGCTGCGTCGGTGGCTGCTTCCAGGGACGTCCCTATCCAGGAAATCTGCAGGGCTGCTACCTGGAAGTCAGCAAATACCTTCATTACCGATTACTACATCGACCTAGAGTCATGCTGGAATGCTGGATCTTCCCTTCTCAGTCGTCACCATTCATTACTGCTTGGTGTAAGCTGGAAGCGCGCACCCACTATGGGAGTTTTGGCTTTTTTTGAAGGAGGAGTCAGTGCCCACGACATGGCCCACGAGAATGACGCACTGCGTGGTGTGCGAGGGGCGGCTGTTTGCTCCATCCCAGTTCTGTTTCTCCCGCCGTTGAGGCTGCACCTGCTGTGCGAGTTTAGAAGTTTGCTACACCATTAGGCCTTGTTTCTATGCCGAGTTTCTCGACGCTGGTTCTTCATCCTGACACCGTTGACCCGGTAAGACCATTCTTTTTTATATTTTCGACGATGCTGGGATCTTTTGCTGTTTTTGTGAATTTGTTCGCATCATGTCCAATTCAGGGGCCAAGCATAATTCCAAGGCGGGCCGTGCCCCTATGCGTTGGTGCCCCTGTGGCTGGCAATTCTCCGTCACGGGTCAACATGTTGTTTACCTTCAGTGCCTGGGACCCAACCATGACATGGATCACTGTGATGCCTGTTTTTCCATGAACCGCCGTGTACTGGAAATCTGCACATTTAAGTTCGGCAGGGCTCCGCCAACTTCTGGAGGATGACATCGCCCGCAGGCCTCCCAGGCCAGTTCTCTTGACCCTTCCTCTGGGTCCCCTCCCAGGTTTATACAGCCTGGTGAGGAGGAGGCCTCCTCCACTTCCAGCCTTGCTGAATAGGAGGTTTCTTCTTCGGCGCCGGAGGAGTGGTGCAGTTCCTCCCAGGGTCTCATCGCTGGCGCCATCCCGGCAGTCACCTCCATGGAGGTGCAGGCTCCCCCAATGTCGTGGCCCCCAGTTGCGGTGCCGGGCACTGGCGGACCCTCAATATTGCCGCGCGGTGACGCTCTGTGTTCTGGCACTGTCTGTGGCGCCGGTGACATGGGCAGCGCCGCTTTGGGTTGTGGCACCGGGGACTCAGGCAGCTCCGTTGGCGGTGCCCCTTTGCGTTCTGGCACCGTTCACGGAGCCAAGGACTCGAGCGGCACTGTTAGCAACATCGCGGCCTACGTTGGCACTGTTCCTGTTGCTGTCATTGGAGATGTTTCGGGGGTTGCCTCTCTCTAGGTCACTCTGCTCAACTCCTTTTCGGAGGAGGATGACTCAGAGGTGGACCCAGACTGGCAGCCCGATTCTTCGGAATCAGAACTCTCTGTAGGCCAGGGTGTCAGGCGGCCCAGTGTTCCTCTTCCTGAGTCCCCGGAGCACGTTTGCCATGGGGTTCCCACGGCTAGGGGAGGCCTGGGATCCCCTAGGGACGATAGCTCTGGGATTCAGGAGAGGATACCCTCTTCTGAGAGGGCCCAGGCAGCTGCCATTTCTGGTGCTGCTGGGCCCCTCGGGAAGAGGCGGGAGAACCCTGCTACTGTGACCTTCCTCCGGGGGCCCGCAGAGCGGGGAGCTCCTACGCTGGTGTCATGGAAGAGGGCTGCCTCAGAGTCGGAGGGGTTGAGAGGTCGGGGGAGAGGAGCGGCGGCGCATTCCCACTGCCCTACGGGGTGTGGGGAGGAGTCGC
Organism: Neoceratodus forsteri; assembly: GCA_016271365.2. NCBI lineage: Eukaryota > Metazoa > Chordata > Ceratodontiformes > Ceratodontidae > Neoceratodus > Neoceratodus forsteri. The sequence goes on from CM028134.1 coordinate 1,021,373,460, forward strand.
AGTGCTGAACTCCGCCTTTCCTTCAGAGTCTCGAGATCACCCTCTAGTGGCGGCACAGAGTATTGCCCTTCTGGACACATGCAACCTCAGTCGCGTCACAGGGGAGAGTCTCCTTCTGGCTTTTCCGGAGTTTGCCTTCTCAGGTTACTTTTTCGCAACCCGGTATGGTCTCGGGGGGGCCCCCAGTCACGGTGGCATCGCTCCTTGGATCTCAGAGCCCCGGCAGAGGCCGGGCACATACTCTCAGGTGCCCTTCGCCGATCCTTCTGCAGCCACCCCACTCTCTCCCAGGCCATGTGGGTCCTACGGGGCCCTTGACTTGGTAAACATTCAGAGCTACTGCGGCAGCCTTCCCTTCATATGTCAGGGCCATGGATGAACAGGTCTTCCGCCTGTCCACCCCGCCACAGGAGTCTTCTGATTGTTCGAGCTCCATTTCCTCCTCGTCTTCCTCTTCTGAGGAAGAGGAACCTCCTGTCCACCTGTCCTCCAACGCTGATTTCACAGAATATCAGTAGTTCCTTTTGAGGCTGGTCTCGGAGCTTCGTATTTCCTTTGTTTGAAGGGACAATACTAAGTGGCAGACACGTGCATTCCTTAGTGAATTAAGCCCTCGCCACCGCATGGTGTCTTATTGGCCAATCCCTTTCCAGGAGGCGTCTATCCACACCTGGCAGTCTCCAGCCACCCCTTCTCCAGCCCCAGCAGACTGCAGGAGACTGTCTTGTGCCCCCCACGAGTCCATACCTCTCCCACCTCGGGCTTGACATCCCTAGACACTCCTTCTGGGCCTCAGCACCTGGCACACGATCAACCCCTGGATCTGGATTCCGCTAAATTTGACTGGTGGGAACGAAGAGTCTTCTCTTCAGCTTGTGTTCTGATGTGTATAGGTTCACATCAGGCACACCACGCTGCCTACAGCAGGCATTTGTGGTTGATACTGGCACAGGTTCTGGCATCTATGTCTGATACGGAGCAGTCCAGACAAGCCATTGCCCTCTCTGCTCAGGGTCTGGATCTTGCAAGGCACCAGGCAAGGGCGTCTTATGATGCCAACGAAGTGGCTTCCAGACTAGCAGGGACAGTGATCTGCATAAGGCGGATGACATGGCTTTGTCTGTCCAGACTGTCACCCATTGCCTATGTAGGGTGACTTCCTCCACTCTCCGGGGGACCCGCCTGTTTTCCCACGGGGCAAAGAGGGTTTTTCAGGGGCATCCTCCATCCCCCAAGCCACGGGGGACACCCCCTCGTCCTCAGCAACCTTAGACTGCCCCAGTTTTCCACCAGTAGGAGGCTACGGGTTCTGTTACCTCAGGGCTGAACATCAGGCCCTATCCGGGGGGGCTTGGTACTCACCCAGCAGTAATGAACGGTGAAGATTAACAAGGGAAAATATGAAAATTATGTACCTACCGTAATTCTTGATCTTCCCTTGTATCTTCACCATTCATTACTGAATCCTGCCCACCTTCTTCTCATGGGCCTCATTTCTTCGGTGTCTCTCCCACCCTGCTCGCCCTTCCCCCCCCCCAAGCCATGGGGGGCTAAATACTCTGGTTCCTTGGGACCTTCTTTTCTTCTCTAAAGAAGCAGCAAAGGAGTTGAAGTAGGAGGAGAGCAAGTGGAGCTCCTTTCCATCTGAGGGAACTCTTTCTGATATTCCTGGCAGGCGTCCCTTCAGGCCAGATTAGTTTAATCTCCAGCCAGCAGGGTTAGTTTCTAAGATGGTCCTCTAGCCCTTGGTCTTCAGACCTAGCTGGTGTCCCTGGATCGTACCTTGTATATACCAGACCCAGGCTAGTTACCTCTCTATCCCGATTCGACAGATTAACTCTTCAACGAGTGGTCTGGTATCATTGATCCCTACCTTCTCCAGGGAGTTAGAAGGAGTTTCCTTCTCTGTCCATCTTTCCAAAAGAGGTTGCTGTTCCTTGGAGCTTCCCCTTCCCCTCTAGTACTGTCATGCGGTCATGTACTAGTGGGACCTCTTCCTCTCAACTAGTTGGGGGCTCTCTCCTCCGGAACATTATTTGCCTTCGGCATTCTGTGAGCTCTCAACCTGAGTAATGGGTAAGATAGCGGGATGTATAGGAAAAATTTGCCTCTCTCATTCAAAGCTGTGCGGAAGGTTCAGTTGAGCCATCTGAACAAGTTTTTGTCTAAACAGATCCTTGCTCCCTTGCTTTAAACTGTGAGCTGATAAGCTTCAAGCCAATTTCCCCTAAATTTGTGGCAGAATGCCCCACCCCCCCCAATATCCCTTTCTTCTTCTTCTTCCTTCTCTCTTCTTCTCCTTTTATCTGTTCCTCACTCAGAGCCTCCCGAGTAGTGAGGTCCTGCGGTCCCTTAGGGAAGAGTTCTCCTCTTTCCTGTCCTCTTTTCGGCTTATTCCTTTTCAGTTTGTTTCCTTTCCTTATCCATCCCTTGGCTCTCTTGCCTCGCTCTTATTTTTCTAAAGTCTCTATTCACCTCTCCGACACAGAGTGGGATGGAGAGTGCGTCTGCGGTGCTCTAACAGCTTGGCCCTCGCGCTTTCCACGCAGTGTGTCATTCTAGTGGGTGCCGCTGACTCCTTCAAAAAAAAAAAAAAAAAAAAAACTTCCGTAGCGGTGCGCGCTTCCGGTTTACACCCAGCAGTAATGAACGGTGAAGATACAAGAGAAGATCAAGAATTACGGTAGGTAAGTCATTTTCATTTTTGGGGCCTCAGTTCTCCAGTCTCTGTTCCGCGTGTAAGAATTGTGGGGATGTACGCCTTGCCTCCCTCCCTCCTCCCTGAGAACTGCTAGGAATCTGCCAAACAGTGTGGATAGAACAACATATCCACGATTCTAGAAGAACAGGTTACTCACTAGTAACAGTAGATCTTCCTGGACATAAAGTCTCCACCACTCATTCACACTGATGGGATCTACATCAGAGGCACTAGGACCCAGCGGGAGCAAACTTTTTGCAGGTGGGTCGGCGCAGAAGATGGAACCCACGAGGAGGCTGCGAGCCTCGTTCGTCGGCAATAACTATCTCGGCGTGACCCTCCAACCGCCTCAGTTCCTTTTTCCCCACCTTCGAGTGCGCTACAGTGACAACGTCGCTCGCCCGCCGGGAGTCAAACTTCAAACTAGCAGCATAGTTTTCAGTTTTTTTATTTTGTAGTATTTCTTGAATAAAGTTCCGTTTACTATAATTTATTACAAGAATGAAGTCTCAGCCTACTTTGACGGAGTCGACCATGAGCGGGTCAGGTGATGGTAGGGAGACTTCGTATGAAAGTTGTTAGGTCAGCCGGGCTGGGTCTGGTCCGCCGCCCTCTCTGGAGGGAGGGTCTGACAATGGACAGTCCAGTGCCCAAGGGAAGGGGCGGTCCCCCTGGAAGCATAAAAGAAAACGGTCGCACTCTCAGCGCCGTTCGGCCTCGAGCTCTTCTTCAACCCATAGGTCAGGAAAGAGAAGGCATCATTTGAGGTCGCCTTCTGGTATGTCTGCACGTCGACGGTAGGTCATTGGGGTCAGTTGCCAGTCTTCTCCGGAGTCGCCAGTTTCTGTCTCTGGTCTCCAACCTCTTCGACATCGGAGCCCTTCCCCACCTTCTGGTAGGGCTTCAGATGAGCAGTTTCATCAGTGGGCCGCTCTGATGGAGCAGTGGGCTCGGAGGTTGGTTCAGCTACCTGGCCCGGTCACTCAGGGGCCCTCGGACCCTTCGGGAGATCGGGTAGGGCGATTGGGCCTCCCTAGTCATGCAGCACCTTCTTGGGTGCCGTCGACTCCGTGCTCAGGTGTTTTCCCTCATCACATGGCTGCGGCACAGGGGGCCGCACCGATGCCTCTATCTCCTGGTATTTTTCCTTCTGTTTCCTCAAATCTTAGTTTTTGGGGCCCTGTGTTGGTTTCTGCGCTGTCGGCGTTGATGGGTCGCTCGGTGCCGTCCTTGGCATCAGTGCATCTGTTGGCGCAGTCCTCGGTGCCATTGGGATTGTCGGTGCCACCCTTGGTGCCATGCGGCTTTTCTGCGCTGACCTCGGTGCCATGCGGCTTGTCGGCGCCATCCTCGGTGCCGGGGGCTCTCTCGGCGCAATGCGCTCTGCTGAGCCAGGCGGCACCGTGCTCTTCTTCGGCGCCGAGACTTCATGGGACTTCTTCCCGTCTTCAGGGCTCCTTGACTCCGAACCCTTTCCCCTCCTATTTTCCTTCTGATTTTCACTTCTTTCCTGTCCATACAGTCCCTCCTGGGCTGTCAGGAGATGATATTGAGCCTGACTCAGACCTTAGGCTGGGTGATAATGTGGAAGGAACAGGATCTAATCCTGCTGCAGAGCCTGTGGTCGAGGACCTGTCATCTAACCCTCTGCTGAAAAATTTGAATTCCACTCTTTCTCTCCAGACTATGGATATCGATCCTGGGAAGCTTTTAAGACTCCAATACCTTCATGATCTTCCTGGACATAAGTCTCCACCACTCATTCACACTAATGGGAATAGTGCCGGAGGCACTAGGACCAGAGAACAAGCTTTTTTGCTGGAGGGTCTCGCCAGAGAGTGGCGCGTGAGGCGTCACCACGAGCCTCCGCTGTATGCGGTAATGACTATCTCGGCGTCTCCCTCCAGCCGCCTTAGTTCCTTTTTCCGCCGTCGAGTGCGCTTCAGTGACTCGTCGCTCGCCCTCCGAGTCAAACTTCAAACTAGCAGCATAGTTTTCAGTTTTGTTGTTTTGTAGTAATATCTCGAGTAAGTATCGCCTAATTTATTCTTATTTACAAAGAAGTCTCAGCCTACTTTGATGGAGTCAACCATGAGCGGGTCAGGTGATGGTAGGGAGACTTCATATGAAAGCTGTTCAGTCAGCCGGGCTGGGTCCGGTCCACCGCCTTCTCCGGAGGGGGGGTCTGACAACGGTCAGTCCAGTGCCCAAGGGGGCGGGCGGTCCCCTCGAAAGCATAAAAATAAACGGCCGCATTCTCTGCACCGTTCGGCCTCGAGCTCTTCTTAGGCCCACAGGTCAAAAAAGAGAAGGCATCACTGGAGGTCGCCCTCTGATATGTCTGCGTGTAGACGGTCAGTTATTGGAGCTAGTTGCCGGTCTCCTCCTTCGGAGTCGCCAGCTTCTGTTTCTGGTAGCCGACATCTTCGACTTCGGAGCCCTACCCCGCCCTCTGGTAGGTCTTCAAATGAGCAGTTTCATCAGTGGGCTGCTCTTATGGAGCAGTGGGCTCGGAGGTTGGTCCAGCTGCCTGGCCCGGTCACTCAGGGGCCTTCGGCTTCTTGGGAGACCAGGTAGGGCGGTTGAGCCTCCATAGTCCGCACAGCACCGTCGATTCCAGCGCTTAGGTGCCCCCATATTGCTCGGCGCAGGGCCACACGATGCCTCTATCTCCTGCTGTTCTTCCCCCTTCTCCTCAAATACTGTTTTTGGTCTTGGGATGTTTTCGGCCCTCAGCGTCGATAGCATCTTCAGTGCCGTCTTGGTAGCTGATGAGTCTCGGTGCCATTCTCAGCGCGTTGAGTTACTAGCGCCGTGCACACCAGCGTGTGCACTTTGTCTCGCTGCGTGGCATCGTGGCGCCATCTTCGATGCCGTGTGGTTCCTCGGCACCGTGCACTTATCGGCGCCCGTGTGGTTCCTTGGCGCCATTGGTTCCCTATGGCCGTGCGCCCAGCCTCGGCACCATGCGTTTTGCGCCGGGGGTTCTTAGGGCGTCGTCCACCTTTCAGGACTCCTCCTTTAACCCTTTCCCGTCCTCATTTCCCTCTGATTTTCACTCCTTTCCTGTCCATGCAGTCCCTCCTGGACTGTCAAGAGATGATATTGAGCCTCACCCAGACCTTAGGCTGGGTGATGAAGTGGAAGGAACAGGATCTATTCCTGTGGCAGAGCCTGTGGTTGAGGACCTGTCTTTTAAGTCTCTGCTGAAAAACTTGATTTCCACTCTTTCTGTCCAAACTACAGACATCGATCCTGGGAAACTGCTAAGACTCCAATACCTCCATGTTCCGGAGATCCCTACGGATTTGACTCCTCCGGTACAGCCCTCCTTTGAGACGCTGTCTCAAATGGTATGGAATATTCCTGCTCTCATTCCTTCGGTGGCTAAATCCATAGACAGGAAATACTCGGCCCCAAAGGATCGACCCATTTTGGCGTCCCAAGCCTTTGCGGATCCTATTTTAGTTTTGGCAGAGAATGATAAAGTCATCCTTCCCCAGACTACTACAGCCCGACCTATTAAAGAATCTCATAAGATAGACACTTTAGGTAAGAGAGTCTTTGCTGCTTCCACCCTGGGTATGCGTATTGCCAGCTACCAAGGCTATTTCTCTCAATATGAGTATATCCTTTGGCAGTCACTCAGACAAATGGTTGAAGCTCTACCGGAATCGGACACAAAGTCAGAGCTACTTCAAACCATTACCAGGGGTATCGTGCTTACCAGCACATTTCTATTCACCAAAAGCATCACAAATTCCTAAGGTTTGTGGCTCTGGGACAGCATTATCAGTTCAGAGTCCTGCCCTTTGGGCTATCCTCGGCGCCACAAGTTTTTACAAAGTGTTGTGCAGTTCTCGCAGCGCATCTCAGAAAGATCGGAATACAGGTGTTCCCTTATCTGGACGATTGGCTTCTGGCAAGTCCTTCCAGGCAGGGAACTCTGGGCCTGTAACCACGGCTTCGCTTTCTCACATCCATGGGAGTCCTGCTAAACCTCAAAAAAGCGCAGCTGCAGCCCTCCCAGAGGCTCCTTTTTATAGGAACTCTTCTGGACACCTCCTGTGCGAAGGCTTTTCTTCCAGAGGACAGGAGGGGCGATATCCTTCAGATGGCCGTCACATTTGGGAGACCAACTCGGTTCCAGCTCTCTCGATGCAACGGATGCTAGGTCTCATGGCATCCTCAGTGTTCACTGTACCCCTAGCTCACCTTCACATGAGAACTTCTCAGTGGATGCTCAGTATCCAGTGGTCCCCAACCACTCACCCGCAGTCCTTTCTCATCAAGGTGACGGAAACTCTAAAGAGGTCGCTCACCTGGTGGTCGCAGAAGAACAATCTCCTAGCAGGATATCCCTTTGCTCCTCTGGATCATCAGATTTCCATTACCACAGATGCGTCCCTGATGGGGTGGGGAGCTCACTGTCAGGCTCTCCACACTCAAGGTACGTGGACTCAGGTCGACTCCCAGCTTCACATACAGTAAATGTCTTAGAAATGAGGGCCGTCCTTTATGCGGTCCGAGCTTTGAAGGACATTCTCTGTCACAAGAACATTCTCCTTCAAACGGACAACAAAGCAGTGATGTATTACATCAGCAAGCAGGGCGGTGCTCACTCCTACCCCTTATGCAGAGAAGCAATGAGAGTGTGGGAATGGTGCTTGGAGCACAATTCTCTAATTCAAGCGGTCTACCTGCCAGGAGTGCAGATCGCCTCAGCAGAACAGAGACAGATCCTCACGAATGGTCTCTCGACTCAGCCATAGTTCAGTCAATATTCGCAGTGGGGAACTCCAGACCTGGACCTTTTTGCATCCCCACTCAACACAAAACTGCCTCCCTTCTGCTCCAGAAATCCAGGACCTGGCATTTTCTGTCAGAATGCGTTCAGGCTGCAGTGGACAAAGCGCTTTCTATCGCCTTTCCGCCTTTTCCTCTAATTCGGAGGTACTTCTCAAGATTCGAATCCAGGAGACAAAATGATCCTCATTGCTCCTTCTGGCCTCGACAGATGTGGTTTCCACTACTCAACAGTATGTCGAAAACCCCTCCGAAAGCGCTTCCCCTTCAGACGAACCTTCTGACTCAGTGGCCTGTGGTCCATCCCAATCTGAGATCGCTTCACCTTCGGCTCCTAAAGAGATAGAAGTGAACAGGTTCAATGTCTCTCGCAGAGTTTCGGATATTCTTCTGGCTGCGCGCAAGCCAACCACTAGAAAAACGTACACAGCCAAATGGAAGCATTTTTCTCTCTCTGGTGTGCGAAATCGTCTTTGAATCCTTTTTCATGCCCACCCAATAAAGTTCTAGAGTACCTTTTAGACCTCTCAAATTCAGGTGTGGAATACTCTACAGTCAAAATTCACCTTTGTGCCATTTCAGCTTATCATGAGCCAGTGCTTTTCTTGTCACTGGCTCAGTTACCTGTGGTTAAGAGGTTTGTTAATGGAATTCTGCATACCAGACCTCTTATCAGACGTCCAGTCGCAGCCTGGGACATTAATCCTGTACTAGACATGCTCACTCAAAAGCCTTTCAAGCCTCTAGCTACCTGTGAGCTGAAATTTCTCACTTGGAAAACAGCCTTCCTGGTGGCCATTACTTCGACCCACAGGGTTTCTGAGATACATGCCTTGGTCATAGACCCTTTGTATACTGTGTTTCATAAGGACAAAGCAGTTCTTAGGACCCATCCTAAGTTTCTCCCTAAGGTTGTTTCAGAATTCCATCTAAACCAGTCTTTGGTCCTACCTACTTACTTTGCGAACTTCTAAAGTGAAGGAGAGCGTACCCTTCATTCTTTGGATGTCAAAAGAGCTCTGTGTTTCTATTTAGATAGAACAAAAGAAATTCGCAAAGCTCAACAACTGTTTGTTTCCTTCAGCAAGACCTGGCTGGGTCAACCTGTTGCTATCAAATGCATCTCAGCATGGCTGGTGGCATGCCTTCGCCACTGTTATTCCAGTCACAGCATCCCTGGCCGAAATCCGCAACGTGCCCATTGCAGATATTTGCAATGCGGCTACCAGGACCTCAGTGCATACTTTCGTCAAAACTATGCCCTGGATGTCCATGCCAGATGACATATTTCGTTTGGCAGAACCATCCTTAATGGACTTCTGTCCTAAATTTGTGAGCTCTTGGTCTCTTCTGCTGCCCTCTCGGGGGGGATTATTAGCTCGGTACTCTCCCATCAGTGTGAATGAGTGATGGAGACTTTATGTCCAGGAAGATATGGAAATTACGTACCTACTGTAATTCTTGATCTTCTTGGATGAAGTCTCCTCCACTCATTCACACGCCCATCCACCATCCCCCAAGCTCTCCTCTGTTGTTGGTCTTCACTCCCTCAATATTTAGGCTGTGAAGACTTCTTTCTTTGACCCTTCTTATATGGGTCTTCCGGACTATCTTATGTCCGATTTTTGTTAGACTGTCCTTCTAGGTTAGTTACGCTGCACCTCCTCGGAGAAAAGGTACTGAGGCGGTTGGATGGTCGATGCCGAGATAGTCATTGCCGCACAAGCCGAGGCTCGTGGCGCTGTTCCTTGTGGCTCCATCTCTGGCACAGCCCTCCTGCAAAAAGTTTGCTCCCACTGGGTCCTAGCGCCTCCGGTGTAGATCCCATCAGTGTGAATGAGTGGTGGAGACTTCGTCCACAAGAATTCCGGTAGGTACGTAATTTCCATATCTTCCACGGAGTGGTCTCTTGCAGTAGGTAATACACTTGGGTCATCACCAGAGGTCGCAGTCTTTTACCAGAGACCACCCACACATGACATCAGCTTCCTGTTTGCTATATAAACGTGGGTGGTCCCTGGTATCCTCAGTTCATTTTCCCTCCATCATCAGCTTACGCACAGCAGCAGAGCAACTTCTAAACAGCAAGTCATCAACGAGAATTGAGCTGCAAAATGAATGTCTAAAGAATCTTCAAACAAAAATGCATTATTTTGTTCCTGCCATTGCAGTAGGAAGGTATATCGCTTTGACAACCACACCTCTTGTGTATGGTGTCTGGGACCCACATACGACACCATTTCCTGCACTCATTGTTAGGACTTTAATCAGGCAACTCGTCGATGACGATTGCTTGAAATTCAGCAGAAGAAAATGTCTCTTTTAGAGAATCGGGGCCCATCCCAAGGGCTCTCCCTCCTCAGATTCTCTTCCTCGGCACAAAAAGGAGGAGGAGAAACCCTCCTCATGCTCCTTGCCAAAGCGCTCATCAACTACCATTTCGGTGTTCGCTCCATCACGCGCGCCCTCACACTACATTTCGTTGATAGAATCATACTCTCTCGTCGACAGTACTTTCTAGCACTTTAAATGCGGTACAAACTGAAAAACTCTATATGGGTTCTATTACCGCTCCGTCGATGGGTGCTCCTCTGCTGTCAGACTTCACACTTACATTTTAATCCTTCTTTTCCTGTGGGCCCGTCGTCGAGGCCCCATATCTCCTAGAGGAAACCAGCGGCTTATGCCATGCTTACTGCCCCGTCACCTTCCCAGGTGGCTACTCGTAGGGGTCAGGTGGACAGAGATAGGGACCCTGGTCTTTACCACCTAGGGGCAAGACCTGCTCAGGCTACACGTCCAATCCCCTCCATCATTCTCCTTGTGTCTCACCACACCCCCCACCAGCCCCTCTTCTGAGAAGGAACTGGACGTTTCGGCACTCCCAGCCTTCCAACCCAGGGGAGCAGGGCAACCCTCCACGATCTCCTACTCCTCCGCCTAAGAGGTTCCATGGTGACAGGGCTCCTTTAACACCCTGGTCACCTCCTCCTGATATGGAAGACTATTTATCGGATGAACCAGAATTCTCGGTTGACTTCACCAGTGATCTTGAAGACAAAGAGTTCCAGGAGCTGGATTTCCAAACTCCTCAATCTCCTTGCTCGGAAATCTCTTCCTTCGATGAGGATCTGCCTAGACATCCCACAGCCACTCCTTCCAGTGACCCTTCATTCCACGAGATGATGGTCCAAATACAAAAATTCATGGGATTCTGTACTACCGAACATGACAAACAGTGTAAGGACATGGCAGACTATCTTGAACTGCCAGAGGAGCCTGTTTTGGTAGTCCCCCCACTAATCCAAACCAACCAGAATGCCATGCTGGCAGCATGGCATCAGTCTTCAGCTATTACAGCTGTTCCCAGCAAGGCGGATCGTATTTATCAAGCTCCTCTGGATCATCCCTTCCTTTCCGCTATCCCTGAAGCAGACTCTGTAGTCATTAGTGCCGCTCATGATCATACTAAATGACCTAAAGACATGAGCTCCTTACCTCCAGATAAGGAATCTCGGAGACTTGACTATCTGGGGAAAAAGGTATTTTCCTCCAGTACCATGAATATCAGAATCCTAGATTACATGGGTCATATGATTAAATATCAGTGTACCCTTGGATCCTCTGCCATTGATATTATCAATAAACTTCCTCCATCACAAGAAAGGGAACAATTATTGGCCACAGTTTCAGCTAGCAACTCTATTTCCCGTCACCTACTCCGGTCGGGATATGATGCAGTAGATCTTACTTCGAGACACAGCTCTTGCAGCAGGTTACACCATTAGGACTGAAGCCGGCAGGCATCAGGACCCCACGGAAAAATTCTAGCTAGCTATCTTCAGCGGAGACCGCCCCCGACGTCGGTCCCGCCTCCGTCGGACGTAGTATATAAGGGGGCGGTCCCACAGATTCGGTTCTTTCCCGCCCGTCGACTTGCATGTCTCGACCCTTCGGTTCAGTCTCTAGCACGCGACGCGTGGGTAAAGTTTTTTCCTACAGGAAATTCGTTCTCTACAATCAAGTTCTTCGCTGATGTCCTCTCCGACCTCCGGTCACTCCTCAAAGTGTGCTTGTGGGAAGCAGATCCCTTTTAAGGATCCACACTCGGCCTGCGTCCGGTGCCTAGGCCCAGACCACAACACCCGGTCCTGCTCCTTTTGCCAGGGTTTTAATAGCAGAACCCGGATCCGTCGCCAGAAGGCCCTACAGGCATTCCTGCTAGAAGAGAAACTCAAGACCATGGCTTCCAAGGGGGATTCTTCGCAGAAGGCCCACAAGCATGCTGAGAAGCATAGGGAGAAGGCCCCTTCCAGGTCCCCGTCTAGGGCCTCCGACTCGCCCAGCTCTGGTTCCAGGTCCAACCGCTCTCCTTCCCGGGCCAGCTCTCAGCCTCCCCCCGCTGCAGTGAGAAAGTCTTCATCCTCTTCCCAGGCCAAGACTCCCAGGCCTTCCTCGTCCTCCAAGGCCCTGGCCAAGTCGGGGGACCGCCACCATCACCATAAGTCAGGTTCCCGCCTTTCTGAACCCGACGTCAGGTCTGCTTCCTTGCCTCCTCGCAAGACCAAGGAGCTCACCTCTCTGAAGAGGCACATGGGACCCGATGCTGGTGCGTCGTCGTTGACCTCTCGCCACAGGTCCCAGGGCCACCGTCGGCCAGAAGACTGTCGCCGGCCGAATAGCGCCACCACGGACGCGGTAGAGACGGCGCCCAGCTCCTATTGAAGAGGACGATACCTCCGACCGGCGTCGGTCAGGAGACCATCACTGAGGCGTTGACTCAGCCCGAGGACCAGGCAGGTGACCCGGTCCTGTCGAGGCATGGGAACCCTCACCTGACCAGGCCCCTGTGGAGCCGATGCCGGAACCCGACGACCGTCCACCGGCGCCTGGACCGTCGTTGGGCCTTTCCTTTTCGGAAGTAAAGGAGCTGTTTACTTATTGGTGGGACACCATCAAGAAAGACATGGTCCCCACTCCACCTCCACTTCCTCCTCCTCCTCCTCCTACACCGGTTGCTCCTCCGGTTCCTGCGCCCCCCTCTCCATCGGGGTCGGAAGGCCGGTTGCCTCCTCCCCGGGAGTACAGGACACCTCCGAGGGGAGACCACACAAATGGAGACCTCCGTCAAAATCCTCTTCCAGGTCACCCAGCCTGAGAGACCCAGAGGCGCCCGGCGATCGCCCGGACGGAGGACACGGGATCAGAGTTCTCAACATCCAGATCCCCATCTCCTCTCTCATCCCTTCTCCGGACCCGTGAGATGCCAAAGTCTCCTCCGGATGACCCTTCGTTCTCGGATATTATGAGACACATCCAGAGAACATGGGATGGGATCTGGAAGAGCTAGACCCCAAAGGCTCGCCTTCAGTATCTTGACAGAAGGACCCCAAGCCTGTGGTGGTGCCACCCTTGGTAGACACTTTCGTGGGCGTCACCAAGGCAGCGCTGGAAGCATCCACATTACGCTCAGCGATGCGAAAGCTGATCGCTTGTACAAAGCTCCCAGAGAAGACCAGTACTTGATTCGGCATCCTCAGGCCGACTCTCTGGTCATAACAGCCTCTCCTGGACCGGTCCCAGAGACCGCAACATTTGAGCACCCTGCCACCGGACCCAGAGTCCAAACAGCTGGACGCCATGGGCGGGCGCACGTATGCTTCCGCTACCTGCGCCGTCAGATCCCTGAATTATTTGACCCACATGGTGCAGTTCCAAAACGCCCTGTGGGAGCAGGGTCTGGATGCGGCTGAGAAACTGCCGAAAGGTGAGCAGAAGGAGGAGATGCTACAGCTCCTTCATACGGGTTCAGACGTGGGAACCCAAGTGCTGTGAACCGCGTACGACTCCGCGGACTCCTCGGCCTGAGCAGCAGCTTCAGGCATATGCCTCCGGAGACACTCTTGGCTCCGTGTCTCCGGTTTAACCCCGGACGTCCAGAAGAATATCATGGACGCCCCATTCGAGGGAGAAGTTTTGTTTGGTAAACCCTCAGAGAAGATTATTACCAAACTCCAAGAGGCCGGGAAGGCGGTGAGTCAGTTCAAGCTATGCCGACCCAAGCTTAGTTCCTTTCCTAGGAACCAAAGCCGATTTCATGGCCAGACGCAGAGACAACAGTCCGCCCGCCCACAACAAGGGCTCCGCTCACGCAGAGCCCAGGAAACAACCGCAGGCGAGCCAGCGTGCTCCTAAGCCGGCCCAGCCAGCAGGACCCTCAGCCGCCACAGCCTGACTCCTTTCCGTCGCCCTCCAGGATCAACAGGAAATTATGGTGAGAGTGCATTGTGAGAACTTCCTGCTGGGATGGCAGGCTATAACCACCAACAGGTGGGTTCTTCAGTTAGTTGGAAGAGGCCACTTGATAGAATTCCAGAAAAGCCACCCTCGAGGCCTCCTTTGCTCTCCGGTACCCAGGTCAGCACAAGTCACTGATCTGGCAAAATACTCGCTCTTGCAAAGGCGAGGAGTGCGTCGCGGAGAACACCAGAGGACAAGGATACTATTCCCACTTCTTCCTGGTTCCAAAGAAACAGAGGACCTCCGTCGATTCTGGACCTCAGCGACCTCAACTTGTCGGTGCGCCTACAAGAGATTCCCGCATCGGTGACTCTTCCGGGTCTCATTCCCATGCTGAAGCAGGGCTAGCCTTCTTAAGCGTCTCTAGACATGCAAGGGCGCATACCTGCACATCCCTATAGCCCAAAGCGCACAAGAGGTTCCTGCGCTTAGGGTTTCTCGACCACCACCTTCAATTCTGAGCCATTCCATTCGGGCTGTCATCAGCACCCAGGGTCTTTACCAAATGCATGGCAGTCGTGGCAGCGTCTCTAAGGAGACAGGGCCATTATGTGTTTCCATACCTGGACGATTGGCTTCTCATAGCGCCTCCAGAGGCGTTGTTCTGGGCGATCCAGAGTACCCAGGACCTGTTTCGATCTCTGGGCATCGTAATCAACCACGAAGTCTCTCCTGGTACCGTCGACAAGAGCTGCAATTTATAGGCGCAGTACTGGACACCGTTCAGGGAAGAGCATTTCTTCCAGACGACAGAGCGGAGCGCATCAGATCCCTCATCAGGAGCTTTCGTCGAACAAGACTGTCCCAGCCAGGTCGGTCCTTCGCTTGCTCGGACACATGGCTGCGGCCATTCCGACCTTCCCTTTCGCAAGGCTCCACATGCGGGTAACTCAGTGGATGCTCAAGGTGCAATGGGATCAAAGGCAAGACCACATGCAGCATCCGGTCAGAATCACGAACACCGTTATTCGAGACTGGCAGTGGTGGCTAGACCGAGGGACACTCTCCACTGGCGTCCCATTTATAGCGCCGTCCCCGGAGGTAATCCTCACCACAGACGCCTCAGGTCTAGGGTGGGGAGCACACCTGGACGGGGTGAAGTCCCAGGGTACGTGGACCCCTCTGGAGGCCCACCTCCATATCAACGTCCTAGAGATGAGGGCGGTCCTTTATGCCCTGCAGGCCTTTCAGTCAGAAATCCCGCCGAGTACTCTCCTGCTTCAGACAGACAACACAGCGGTGATGTATTACCTCAACAAACAAGGAGGCGCACACACTTACCCCCTTTGCAGGGTGGCCATGAGGTTGTGGGATTGGGTAATCCAACACGGCGTGAATCTGATCACAGTACACGTTCCCAGGGTGGACAACACAATTGCAGACGGCCTGAGTCACTCCCAGGCCAGAGTCCACGAGTGGGAACTTCTTCAAGAGGTAGCAGAGAATCTGTTTCTTCGATGGGGAACTCCAGAGTTGGACTTGTTCGCTTCCCCATCCAACGCAAAACTGCCCAATTTTTGCTCGCTAGATCCTGGGCCTGGTGTTTTCTGACGAGACGCGTTGTCCCTCTCCTGGGCAGACAGATTCCACTACGCTTTCCCTCCCTTCCCGTTGATCCAGAGAGGAGTTCTCAAACTGCGCAGTGAGCATGCGACTATGATCTTAGTGGCCCCATTCTGGCCCAGGCAGATCTGGTTCCCTTTGCTAATTCAGCTGTCCCGGGAACCTCCGCTCCCGTTGCCATTCAGCTCCCATCTCTTGTCTCAGGAGGAGGGTTCACTGGTCTACCCGGACTTCGCTCACTGAACCTGCCGCATGGCTCCTAGAACGCCGCCATTTTACATCATGAGGTCTGCAGAGGTTTCAAGTTCTTTCTGCAGCCAGAATACCCGGCTAGCGCATCGGCGTACACCATGAAATGGCACCGTTACATTTTATGTAGTTAAACACGCGCGACCTTTCCCCTTCAGGTTGCCGGTGAGAGCGGTGTTAGACTACCTGCTCTCCCTTTTCCGTTCGGGCCTCGCTTCTCCTCTATCAAGGTGCACCTCTGTGCCATTTCAGCCTTCCACCTTCCGGTGGGACAGCGCCATGGCACAATTAGATGCCTCTGGGAATTTTTGAGAGGGGTGTTACATCTTAGGCCACCCATTAAGGACCCAGTTCCTCCATAGGTTGCTCTTTGTCCTGGAACAACTCACGCTTCCCCCTTGAACCTGCCGCGGATTGCGAGCTGCGTTTTCTGTCGTGGAAAACGCTGCTTCAAACAACATGAAGTCTTGCTATATTATGACAATTGCAGTTTGTCCCACCATTAGAACTGCTCGGGTGAAAGGTTAACTCCATTCCATGAATGGAACTTAGAGCACAAGCTCTAAAGAGAAGCTCTGTCTGGGTAGTTTCAAACCTAAACTGTCAGATTCTTTACTCCGCCTCACTGAACAGTGGCTCCGGAGAGTCCTCCTACTGCTCGGTTCATTTCTCTGTTTAAACAGTGTTTTCTCGGTTCAATTTAACTGAGAATAGTTTTATTTTAACCGCAAAACCGATCGGTTCAAGCTCTGTCTGTGGTATCGTAAGTAATTCATGTTTTAATTCTGTGTGGAACTTGTAAAGGTTTATCGTTCGGTTTTGAACCGATCAGCTTGTGTAAAACTTGAAGTATTTAAACTTGAGATTTTAGAATCCGGTTCCCGGTTCTTATCGGTTCCTAAAAAGGATTTCATTACGGTTTTTCCAATACCCGTGACACGGTTAGGAACCGATAAAGGGTGTCTTGCCCTGGCACTGCCGTTAAAGAGCAGGATTTTGGTTAGGCTGGCATTATGTCTGAAACCCAAATGAAAAACCGGGCCCACTGGGTTTCAACACTGTGATGTCTGTGGGAAGTCTTTGCCAGGCTGACCCACACCACATGTGTTTATTGTCTGGGTTTGACCACCTCAATTCAGACTGCCAGATTTGTAAAATTTCCCTGCAGCCACCCTGGAAAGAGATTGGGCAGGCTCAGGAGAAGAGGCCAAAAGTCTGTTGACCGGATGGCCAGCCCGATTCGGTGCCAACCCGAACGGAGGGTGCCCTCTGACCAGGGGCGAGACTTCCTCGGGCAAGCGAAAAGCTGGCTCGGTTGAGCCAGTTCAGTAAAGAAAACAAGAAAGTCAGCAGGTTTGGGCCAAAATCCTTTCTCCAACTGCTGCAGAGAGTAACAGAGCTATTCAGATTGTCCAGTCACTTTCTCCGGTTCCGTCCGAACCGCCACTATCTAGTAAAGGTCGGTTCGATCCGGTTCCATCGGTTCAGGAATATGATGTTGAGGTTTTATGAACCAGAGGAGGGGAGGATGATTATAGACAGTATGAATGTGACTTGGAGGGTCTAGGTGTGCCCATTGAAGCGGACATCTCCCAGACAGACCCTTTAGAATCTCCCTATGCTTTGGGTCCCCTCTCATTTTATGTTTTACAAAAGTTGCTGAAACCCTCCAGCTCCTTTGGAGGAAGCTGTGGATGAGCAAGAGGAGCCTGATTTTGTAGAAATGATGGATATACCAGAGTCTAGGAGATTGTCTATTCCTTGCATAAGTCATTTAGGAAGCAAACAATAAAAATTTTAAAACTCCTAATTCTGTGCCTCCTGTGGATAAAAGATGGACAGGAGTTACACTGTCAGGTCCTGATACAGAATTCCTTTCTCAACAATGCAGTCATGTTGGGTGTAGTTCAGGCTACAGCCTGTGATAAAGCTAATATTCCTGGCTTCACATCGTCCTGACAAGGATTCCAGGAAGATTGATGCCATGGCGAAAAACAGTACATGGCAGCGTCCTTGGGACTCAGGCAAGCAAATTATATAGGCTTATGTAGCAGGGTATCAAAATCTAGATGGGACACTGTTATGGTTTAGCCAAACAGGCCTCTGGCCAACTTGCTAATGAGCTGGAGCAGGTGGCTGCCGATGGCATTGAGGCTTCTAAGGTGCAGTGTCATGCTGCTGTGGATTTTAATGATGTTTCCTCTAGAGTCATGGCCACATCTGTAGCTTTTTAGTAGGTTGGCCTGGCTCAGGTGTACTAGCTTGTCACAGGATACCCAGACTAAGGCTATGGATTTTTCCTGTGGTGGAAATTCTCTGTTTGGGAGCAGACAGAGAATTATATGAAGAAGATGGATGAATATAGGACTACCTATAAAAGTGCCCAGGCCAAGGAGGCGGCAAGCCACTCCTCAGAGCACACCCCCAGGGGTAGGGGTAGGGGTAGGCCTTTTCACAGGCCTTTTGACCAAACCCAGGCCTCCTCTGCTTATGCTCAGAGGGGGTTCTTCAGAGGCAGAGGCAGACGGGGTGTGGGGAGGCCTGCCCCCACCCCTCAGCCTAAAGCACCTGCCAAACAGGCACCCTGATGGGGTGCCCAGGGCTGATTCTCCTTTACCAGTAGGGGGCAGGTTGGCTTACTTCAGTCAGAACTGGGTGTCTCTAACTTCAGACAAGTGGGTTCTGGAAGTAGTAAGCCGAGGTCTGGTTCTCAGCTTCAAAAAGTTCCCAAAGATGAGAATGGGTCTTTTCACCTGCAAGCTCTTTAGAGACCTTTACTCTAGAAACAGAGGTCTCAACCCTGTTAGCTCTCAGAGCGGTAGAAAGTTCTCCCTACACCAGGGCAAGGGTCTGTACTCCAGATACTTCCTTACCCCAAAAGACAGGAGAATGGCGGCCCATTTTAGACCTCAGATATCTGAACAAACACCTTTTGAAACCAAAGTTCAGAATGGTAACTCTGGCAATGATTTTACCCTCTCTAAGGCCAGGGGACTGGCTGCTTCCCTGGACCTCAGGATGCCTATTTTCACGTCCTAATCAGAAGCTCCCACAAAGTACCTCAGATTCGAACTGCCCTCAGGTCACTACCAGTTCAGAAGCAATGCCCTTCAGCCTTACCTCTGCCCCAAGGAGTATTCACAAAATGTCTGGCAGTAGCAGTTGCTCATTTAAGGAAGCAAAGGATTGCTGTTTTTCCTATCTGGACGACTGGCTCATTGTAGGCCCAGTCCCAGAACAAGTACAAATCTCACCTGCAAGTCACCCAGCAGCTTCTCACCTCCTGGGCTTATTGCTAGATCTACCAAAGTCAGTTCTGGAACCAGTTCAGGTGCTTGCCTTCATAGGTGCAGAGTTGGACACAAATCTGGCCAGAGCCTTTCTTCCCTTAGAGAGGGTAAGGAACTTGGTGGCTCTGGCCTCCTCCTTCACTCTGCAGGTCTCTCGACCAGCAAGACACTTTTTGCAGCTCCTGGGGCACATGGCTGCATCCACAGCTGTAGTGCAGGGAGCAAGATTTCAGATGAGGGACATTCAGTTTCACTTGAGAGCCTATTGGTCTCAGAGAAGAGACCCCCTTTCCAAGTTGGTCCCAGTGACCCAAACCTTGATCCAGGCCCTCCAGTGGTGGCAGGATCAGAGCAATTTAAGACTGGGGGTCCCCTTCATTCCTCTTTCTCACTCTTTGACCCTCACTCATGGATGCTTCCCTCCGTGGGGTGGGGAGCCCACATGGTGACCTCTCCACTCAGGAGTGTGGTCCCCCAGAATCTCTGCTCCACAGCAATTTGCTGGAACTCACAGCTGTCTTTTTAGCACTTCAAGCGTTCTCTGCTTCTGTTCAGAACAAAGTGGTACAAGTCAGGAACAGACAACACCACAACAATGTGGTACATCAACAAGCAAGGGGCACTAGGTCTTGACCTTGTGCACCGAGGCAATGAAGTTGTGGTCTCTGGCATATTCCTGAATACTTCCTGCATAGCAGTTCACCTTCCTGGAAAGGACAATGTCCTGGCAGATGCTCTCAGCAAGGATTTCCCAGGGCCATCACGAATGGTCTGGATCCTCAAATACTGGGGATAGTTTTTGCCAGATGGGGCACCCCTCAGATAGATCTTTTGCAGCCCCAGACAATCACCAACTTCCACTGTTCTATTGCAGGCCCCAGTGTTGGGCTCGAGTTCCCCTGGGATGCCCTTCTCCTAGATTGGGAAGGAAGTTTCTTTATGCCTTTCTCCCTTCCCTCTCCTATTCAAGGTGTTAGTCAAAATCAGATCCCAGCCTTGCAGGGTGATTCTGATTGCCCCAGATTAGGCCAGGCAGCCCTGGTACCCACTCCTTCTGTCCCTTACAGTCCATCTCCCTGTGCTCCCCAGGAATCACAACCTGTTAACCTGTGCCCAGGGAGAGTTTGGTATCTGAGACCTCAAATCCCTCAACCTCAAGGCCTGGCTCTTGAGGAGTTAGAATTTGCTGACCTACACCTTTCTCAAGCGTGTTCTTGAAATCCTAAAAGCTTCTAGGAAGCCTTCCACTAGAAGCTACTTATAATTCTAAGTGGAAAGGTTCTCCATTTGCTGTTCTGGGAAACATATTTCCCAGAATCTGCTGATTTGCCCATTGTGTTGGACTACATGGTCCATCTTAATTCTTTGGGCCTGAGACCTAGCTACCCTAGAAAGTACATTTGGCAGCTGTCTCTGCTTTTGTTTCAGCAGAAAGCCATCCTCTCTTTCCGCTCACCCTGTATTTTCCAAGTTTTTATCAGCCAAAGCACCTGCCAAACAGGCACCCTGATGGGGTGCCCAGGCCTGTTCTCCTTTACCAGTAGGGGCAGGTTGGCTTACTTCAGTCAGAACTGGTGTCTAACTTCGACAAGTGGGTTCTGGGTAATAAGCCAAGTCAGTTCTCAACTAAAAAGTTCCCAAAAATGAAATGGTCTTTTCCTACAAGCTCTTAAAGACCTCTAGAAACAGAGGTCTCAACCTGTTAGCTCTCAGAGCGGTAGAAAGGTTTCTCCCTACATAGGGAAGGGTCTGTGCTCAGATGCTTCCTTACCCCAAAAAGACAGGAGAATGGCGGCCCATTTTGAACCTCAGATATCTGAACAAACACCTTTTGAAACCAAAGTTCAGAATGGTAACTCTGGCAAGTGATTTACCCTCTCTAAGGCCAGGGGACTGGCTAGCTTCCCTGGACCTCAAGGATACCTATTTTCACATCCTAATCAGAAGCTCCCCACGAAGTACCTCAGATCGAACTGCCCTCAGGTCACTACCAGTTCAGAGCAATGCCATTGACCTTACCTCTGCCAAGGGTATTCACAAAATGTCTGGCAGTAGCAGTTGCTCATTTAAGGAGGCAAAGTTGCTGTTTTCCCTATCTGGACGACTGGCTCATTGTAGGCCAGTCCCCAGAACAGGTAAAATCTCACCTGCAAGTCACCCAGCAGCTTCTCACCTCCCTGGGCTTCTTGCTAGATCTACCAAAGTCGGTTCTGGAACCAGTTCAGGTGCTTGCCTTCATAGGTGCAGAGTTGGACACAAATCTGGCCAGAGCCTTTCTTCCCTTAGAGAGGGTAAGGAACTTGGTGGCTCTGGCCTCCTCCTTCACTCTGCAGGTCTCTCGACCAGCAAGACACTTTTTGCAGCTCCTGGGGCACATGGCTGCGTCCACAGCTGTAGTGCAGGGAGCAAGATTTCAGATGAGGGACATTCAGTTTCACTTGAGAGCCTATTGGTCTCAGAGAAGAGACCCCCTTTCCAAGTTGGTCCCAGTGACCCAAACCTTGATCCAGGCCCTCCAGTGGTGGCAGGATCAGAGCAATTTAAGACTGGGGGTCCCCTTCATTCCTCTTTCTCACTCTTTGACCCTCACTACGGATGCTTCCCTCCTGGGGTGGGGAGCCCACATGGGCGACCTCTCCACTCAGGGAGTGTGGTCCCCCCAGGAATCTCTGCTCCACATCAATTTGCTGGAACTCACAGCTGTCTTTTTAGCACTTCAAGCGTTCTCTGCTTCTGTTCAGAACAAAGTGGTACAAGTCCAGAACAGACAACACCACAACAATGTGGTACATCCAACAAGCGAGGGGGCACTCGGTCTTCGGCCTTGTGCACCGAGGCAGATGATTGTGGTCTCTGGCCTATTCCTGAACACTTCACTCATAGCAGTTCACCTTCCAGGCAAGGACAATGTCCTAGCAGATGCTCTCAGCAGAAGTTTCTCCAGGCCACCGCAATGGTCTCTGGATCCTCAAGTACTGAGGAGTAGTTTTTTGCCAGATGGGGCACCCCTCAGATAGAATCTTTTGCAGCCCCAGACAATCACCAACTTCCACTGTTCTGTTGCAGGCCCCAGTGTTGGCTCCAGTCCCCTGGGCGCCCTTCTCCCTGGATTGGGAAGGGAAGTTTCTGTATGCTTTTCTCCTTCCCTCTCCTATTCAGGTGTTAGTCAAATCAGATCCCAGCCTTGCAGGGTGATTCTGATTGCCCCAGATTGGGCCAGGCAGCCCTGGTACCCACTCCTTCTGTCCTTACAGTCCATCTCCCCTGTGTCCCCCAGGAATCACAACCTGTTAACCTGTGCCCAGGGGAGGAGTTTGGTATCTGAGCCTCAAATCCCTCAACCTCAAGGCCTGGCTCTTGAGGGAGTTAGAGCCTTTGACCTACACCTTTCTCAGCGTGTTCTTGAAATCCTAAGAGGCTTCTGGGAAGCCTTCCACTAGGACTACTTATAATTCTAAGTGGAAAAGGGTTCTCCATTTGGTGTTCTGAAACATATTTCCCCAAGTCTGCTGATTGCCCATTGTGTTGGACTACATGGTCCATCTTAATTCTTTGGGCCTGAGACTAGCCACCTGAAAGTTCTTTGGCAGCTGTCTCTGCTTTTGTTTTCAGCACAGAGCCATCCTCTCTTTCAGCTCACCCTGTATTTTCCAAGTTTTTAAGGGATTACTTCATACTAATCCACCTTTTAGGGATCGCCCTGCCTGCGTGATAATATTTGCATTGCCCAGTTAATGCAACCCCCTTTTGAACCTCTGTCTTCTGCAGAGCTTAAGTATCTAACGGAAAACTGTTTTCCTAGTGGCTATCACTTCTGCTAGGCATAAGTGAGTTGCAAGCCTTGTCAGTGAAGCAGACTTTATTTCTTTCCACAGGATAGGTAGTCCTCAGGACTAACAGGAAGTTTTTGCCTAAGGTGGTTTCAGATTTCCATCTTAACCAATCTATCTCCCTTTTAGTGTTTTACTAGAACATTCCTCTTCTGGTGAGAGGAGAGTTGCACAGTTCAGACGTTAAGAGGGCCTAAGTTACTATATAGAAACGTGCCAAGGGTCTGAGTTGAATCCTCCAACTTTTTCTCACTTATGGTGAGGTGGAAAAGGAAACCTGCCACTAAGAGATCAGTTGCCAGGTGGATTGTCTCTTGTATCAATTTTGTTATCAGAAGCAGGGAGAGACCCCCTCTGACCTGAGGCTCATTCTACCAGAGGTACAGCAGCGTCTCTAGCTGCTGCCAGAGACATCCTATCTTAGAGATATGTCAAGCTGCTACCTGAAAGCGGTACACACTTTCACCAAGTATTACCCCTGGATGTCCAGGCTAGGAGAGATGCTCGGTTTGGCACAGCTGTGCTGAGAGCCTATTCCTAAGTGAGGTTCTGTCCCTCCTCCATGGAGGTACTGCTGTATAGACTGCAATTGTCATAATATAGCAAGACTTCATGTTGTTTGAAGAAAAAATTACTCACCTTAGTAATGTTGTTTCTTCTAATGGAGTCTTGCTATATTATGACCTCCCAGACTGCCCTCTCAGAACTTCTACTTGGGTATGGGGTGGGCAGCCTAGTGTGGGCACTAGTTTATGCCCATTATATGTGTTTCACACCTTCTTGGGGTTTGGGGTGTGGTGTTTTCATTTTTCCTATATATTACTTCTCATATTGTTAAATTATACTATTAGTTCTGGTCCCTGACTTGAGTCTTTGGTGTGGGGACCAGCAATGAATGTTAATATTTAGGTAGCCAGTTGGCTAAATTAGCAAATTACAGCTTCCACACAGACCTTAGTGAGTTTCTGCTCGTAAAAGATCTGACCGTTTAGGTTTGAAACTACCCAGACAGAGCTTCTCTTTAGAGCTCTTAACAAAGTTCCATTCATGGAATGGAGTTAACTCTTTCACCTCCGAGGCAGTTCTAATGGTGGGACAAACTGCAATTGTCACAATATAGCAAGACTCCATTAGAAGAAACAACATTACTAAGGTGAGTAATTTTTTTCTTTTGGTTGCTGTTACATCAGCGAGAAGAGTTTCTGAGCTTCACGCTCTCATGTGCAAAGAGCCTTATTTAATTTTCCACCGGGACAGAGTATCCCTGAGGACGAATCCTAAATTTTTGCCTAAGGTGGTTTCTACACTCACTCTCAGTCAGGATATTGACCTGCGGTCCTACTTCCCAAATTACTCTAATAGAGGAGAGGCACTGCTCCACACCCTGGATGTTCACATGGCTTGAGTGATTTCCTCAACAGACTTAACAACTAAGTAGTTAGACAACTTTTTGTTCCTTTTCTGAAAGGATGATGGGCCAACCAGTATCCAAACAGTCCCTCTCGCTGGCTTGTCAGTGCATCTCTCATGCTGTTATGATATCAAACAAAAGCCCTCCGGGATCAGTCGGGGTCATTCCACTAAGGGGTGTGGCCACCTCCTTTGCAGCACTCCTGAAAAGTCTCCACCTCTGCCATATGTGCTGCAGCCACTTGGAGATACCAACACATACATTTATCAGGCATTATAGCCTGGACATGCTTCACGGCGAAGAGCCGAACCGGCCTGGCTGTGCTACAGGGTCTCCTGTCCTAGATTCAGGACCTGGAATGTAATTTCTAGTTCCTCTTCCCAGAATGTTTGCAGTGTTACTGCTTGGGAATCAGTCTAATGGTGTAACCTGCTGCAAGAGCTGTGTCTCGGTAAGATAGTACAGTTAAGTAAGAACTTACCGTAACAGTAGATCTTCAAGAACAGCTCTTGCAGCAAATACCTCCGCCCACCTTCCCCCTTGGAGGAGGCATGAAAGCAGAAACCCTTACTATCAGAAATTTTTCCTTTATACTTCACAATGATTGAGACTCGGTCTCCCATTTCTATGTCAGCCTGCAGCCGGAAGTCTCCGGCGGGAGAACTAGGGGAATCTGGGGGACCGCCCCTTATATACTTCGTCCGGCGTCAGGCGGGACCCGGCGTCGGGGGCAGTCCCTACTGAAGATAACTAGCTAGAATTTTTCAGTGGGGTCCTGATGCCTGCCAGCTTCAGTCCTAATGGTGTAACCTGCTGCAAGAAGCTGATCTTCCTGGACATAAGTCTCCACCACTCATTCCACACTAGTGGGATTAGCGCGGAGGCACTAGGACCCTATCGGGAGCAAACTTTTGCTGGAGGGTCGGCAGCGAGAGATGGCGCCGCGAGGGCCTGGCGCATGGCCGGTAATGACTATCTCGGCGGCGACCTCCAGCCGCCTCAGTTCTTTTTCCCGCCCGTCCAGTGCGCTTCAGTGGCCAGCATTTGTCGCTCGCCTGTCGAGTCAAGACTTCAAACTAGCGCATAGTTTTCAGTTTGTTTTTAACTTGATATCACGATAGTAGTACGCTTAATTTTATTCTATTCTTCGTTCAAATTTTCTAATATTTTAAATTTAACTTGCTTGAAGAAGTCTCGGCCCACTGGACGGAGTCGACCATAGACAGGTCAGGTGGCGGTAGGGAGACTTCGTATAAAAGCTGTTCAGTCAGCCGGGCTGGGTCCGGTCAGCCTCCTTCTCCTCAGCGGGGTTCCGACAACGGTCAGTCCGATGCCCGGGGGGATGGGCGGTCCCCCCGTCGGCATAAAAATAAACGGTTGCATTCTCGGCATCGTTCGGCCTCGAGCTCTTCTTTGGCCCACAGGTCAAAAGAGCATCACTCAGTCAGCCCATCTATGGTATGTCTGCGGCGTCGACGGTCGGTTATCGAATTGCTAGTTGCGGTCCTCGCCCGGAGTCGCCAACTTCCCGGTGTCGTCGTCCTCGACGCCGGAGCCCTCCCGCCTATAGGTAGGGCTCCAGATGAGCAGTTTCATCCAGTGGGCCGCTCTTATGAGGCGATGGGCTCGGAGGTTGGTTCTTCTGCCTGGCTCGGTTGCCTCAGAGCCTCGGGCTCCTCCTGCGATCAGGTAGGCGGTTGGACCTTCCTGAGTCGTGGCACCTTTCCTCGGTGCCAGCGACTCTGTCGTAAGTGTTCCCCCCTCCACATGGCTGCGGTGCAGAGGGCCACACCAATGCCCTTATCTCCTGTTTTTTCCTCCTCTAGCTTTCCAGGTTCCTGGGGCTTTTCAGCGCCTTCCACAGGGTCTGTTGGCTTGTCGGCGCCGTTTTCGGTGCCGCTGGGTCTTGCGGCGCCCGTGTGGTCTCATGGCTGCGCCAGCAGTGCCGTCTGGTCTGGCCGGCGCCGCGTGAGCCGAGCACAGCGCCGTTAACCCCGGTAGACGCCGTCCAGCAAGGCGCTTAACGGTTCCACGCATGCCTCTTCGACGCCCGTCGCCTCCTAAAGTCGCCGTTTCAACCCGTTTACCGTCTCGGCGCCCGGAGACCCTCGGGGACTCTCTTTGTTTTCTGCTATTTCCTCCTCTCCTAATTTTTCTCCTTTCCTGTCCAAACAGTCCTTCCCTGGACCATCAGGAGATGATGTTGAGGCTGACCAGACCTTCGGTTGGGTGATGAAGTGGAGAAACAGGATCTTTCTTTGCTACAGAGCCTGTGGTCGGGACCTGTCCTTTAAGCTCTGTTGAAGAACCTGAGATCCACTCTTTCTCTCCAGACTACAGACACCGATCCTGGGAAGATATTAAGACTCAGTATCTTCATGCTTCGGAGATCCCTGATTTGACTCCTCCGATCCAGCCTTCCTTGAGACGCTGTCTCAAATGGTATGGAATAATCCTGCTCTTATTCCCTCAGTGGCTAAATCCATTATTAAAGTATTCAGCTCCAAGGATCGTCCCTTTTGGCATCCCAAACGCTGCGGATCCTAATGTAGTCCTGGCAGAGAATGACAAGGTCGTTCTTCCTCAAACTACTACAGCTCAACCTATTAACAAAGAGTCTCATAAGATTGATACATTAGGTAAGAGAGTCTTGCTGCCTCCATTCTAAGTATGCGTATTGCCAGTTATCAAGGCTATTTTTCTCAGTATGAGTATATCCTGTGGCACTCTATGAAAAGAATGGTTGAAGCTCTTCCAGATTCGGACTCAAGTCAGAGCTTCTTCTGACCGTTATTAGAGAGTATTAGGTCCAATAACCAACAGGTCAAAACCGCCATGGGCCGCTTTCGACACTGCTTCTCGCTCAGCAGCCGCAGGGATTTGTACTCGGCGCCATTCCTATTAGTGCATTCTGGCTTCACGAATGATGCTCAGCAGCAGTAATGGCGCTGCCTTTTGATGGCTCTATCTTTTGGCCCTCAGGTGGAGCAAGCCTTGAGGCCACTCAGAAGACTAGATCGGCCATTAAATTGGCCAGACCTCCGCCTGCCCCCTCTCGGGGGCATGTGAACAGACTTCACTTTCATAGTCGTCAGTCCTTTCGAGGCAGAGGCAGGGGAAGCTTCCATAAAAGCCAACCTGCCCAACCTCAAAAGAAGGCGCAGCAGAAAGCGCAGGGGCCCAAAGCCCCCAGCGCCACCTTATGAATTGCTGGCCCAAGTTCCATCCACTCTGCCCGAGGTGGAACTTTCTCCTCCGGTGGGAGGTCGTCTGATGTACTTCTACAACCAGTGGAAGTCCATAACTTCGGACAAATGGGTCCTTCGGATAATTCGCGAGGTTATTCTCTCAATTTCTTGAAACCCCGAGTTGTCCTCCCAGGCGACAACCCAGGTTGTCGGCCTCTCAGTCAGACTTCCTCACCGCCGAGATCCAGGGCCTTCTGAACAACAGGGCAATAGAACTGGTGCCCCGCATCTGCAAAGCACAGGGTTCTACTCCCAATACTTTCTGGTTCCAAAGAAATCTGGGGGATGCGCCCATTCTAGACCTCAGAAAGTTAAACAAATTTCTCCCCAGGGAGAAATTCAAGATATTCTAATTTTCCCTGTTACCTTGCTGCATCAGCATGACTGGCTGGCCTCCCTGGATATGCAGGATGCTTACCAGCATATCCCGTCCTCGACCCACAAGGAGTTCCTCAGGTTTGTAGCTTTGGGTCCAGCATTATCAGTTCAGAGTCCTGCCCTTTGGGCTATCCTCGGCGCCGCGAGTTTTTACAAAGTGTTGTGCAGTTCTCGTAGCGCATCTCAGGAAGATCGGACTCCGAGTGTTTCCCTACCTGGACGATTGGCTTCTAGCAAGCCCTTCCAGCCAAGGGACTTTGGAAGCCGTGCAAACGACTTCTCGTCTTCTCATGTCTATGGGAGTTCTGCTGAATTTGAAAAAGTCTCAACTGCAGCCCTCCCAGAGGCTCCTTTTCATAGGGACGCTTCTAGACACCTCTTCCGAGAAGGCTTTCCTTCCAGAGGACAGAAGACTCGACATCCTTCAGATGGCCCGTTACATCGGGGAGAACCAATCGGTTACAGCTCTCTCGATGCAACGCATGTTGGGTCTCATGGCGTCCTCGGTGTTCACTGTGCCCTGGCCCGGTTGCACATGAGAACCACCCAATGGATGCTCTCCACTCAGTGGTCTCCGACCTCTCACCCCCAGTCTTATCCATCAAGGTGACGGGCCCTTGAAGGTCTCTCACCTGGTGGTCTCAAGAAGCAATCTCCTGGAAGGATTCCCTTTGCTCCCTGGATCATCAGATCTCCATCACCACAGACGCATCGCTAATGGGATGGGGAGCTCACTGTCACTCCCTCCACACTCAAGGTGTATGGACTCAGTTCGAAACTCATCTCCACGTAAATGTCCTGGAGATGAGAGCGGTCCTCTATGCGATCCGAGCTCTGAAGGATGTCCTTTGTCACAAGAACATTCTCCTTCAAACGGACAACAAAGCTGTGATGTATTACATCAACAAGCAAGGCGGTGCTCATTCTTATCTCTTTGCAGGAAGCAATGAGGGTGTGGGAGTGGTGCTTGAGCACAAGTCTCTGATTCAAGCGGTTTATCTGCCAGGTATACAAAAACGACCTAGCAGATCACCTCCCAGCGGAGCAGAGGCAGAGCCTCACAGTGGTCTCTCGATCCAGCCGTAGCTCGGTCTCTGTTCAAAGAGTGGGACTCAGACCTGGACCTTTTGCATCCCCACTCAGCAAAACTGCCTCTCTTCTGCTCCAGAAATCCAGGGCCTGGCATTTTCTGTCAGGATGCGTTCAGGCTGCGGTGGACAAAGCGCTTTCTTTCGCCTTCCACCGCTTCCTCTAATCCAGAGTACTCCTCAAGTTCAAGTCTCAGGGGACCAAAATGATTCTCATTGCTCCCTCCTGGCCTCGGCAACTATGGTTTCTCTACTCAACAGTATGTTGGCAGCCTCTCGAGACCACTTCCCTCGCAAATCAATCTTTTGACTCAGGGTTCGTTGGTCCATCCAACCTGAAATCACTTCACCTTCATGCTTGGCTCCTGAAGAGGTGGAAGTGAATCGGTTCAACGCCTCTCGTAGAGTCTTAGACATCCTTCTGGCTGCTCGAAGCCAGCCACCTCGAAAACGTCACGCTTCCAAATGGAAACGTTTTCTCTCTAGTGTGCAAAGTCCTCTTGAATCCCTTTTCCTGTCCTCCTGACAAGGTTCTGGAGTATCTTTTGGACCTATCAAACTCAGGTCTCCAGTACTCCACAGTTAAAGTTCACCTTAGTGCCATCTCAGCGTTCCATGAGCCGGTTTCTTCCTTGACTCTGGCTCAGTTACCTATGGTGAAGAGATTTCTTAAGGGGATTCTTCATACCAGACCCCCTGTTAAGCGTCCAGTTGCAGCCTGGGACATTAACCTGGTGCTGGACATGCTCACTCGGAAGCCTTTCGAACCCCTAGCTACCTGTGAGCTAAAATTTCTTACCTGGAAGACTGCCTTCCTGGTGGCCATTACACTCAGCCATGGGGTCTCTGAGATACATGCCCTGGTTACGGACCCTCCATATACTGTATTCCATAAAGACAAGGTAGTTCTCCGTACTCATCCTAAATTTCTTCCCAAGGTTGTGTCAGAATTCCATCTAAACCAACCTCTGGTACTTCCCTACTTCGCTAATTTCCGAAATGAAGAGGCAGGCTCTTCATTCCTTGGATGTTAAAGAGAGCCTTGGTTCTATTTAGATAGAACCAAGGATGTTCGCAAGACTCAACAACTGTTTGTTTCTTTCAGCGACACCGGCTGGGTCAACCTGTCGCTATCAGATGCATCTCATCATGGTTAGTGGCATGCCTTCGGCATTGCTATTCCATGGCTCAAGTTAAATTAGAAGGTAGAGTGTACGCTCACTCTACTAGGGCGGTCGCGGCATCCCTAGCGGAAAGTCGCAATGTTCCAATTGCAGATATCTGCAACGCTGCCACCTGGAGCTCAGTGCATACCTTCGTTAAGCATTATGCACTGGATGTTCATGCCAGGCGTCATTCCGCATTCGGCAGAACTATCCTTAATGGACTTCAGTCTTAGTCGCGTGAGCTCTGGCTCTCCTGCCGCCCTTTTGGGGGATTATCAACTTGGTACTCTCCCAGTAGTGTGAATGAGTGGTGGAGACTTATGTCCAGGAAGATATGAAAATTACGTACCTACCGTAATTCTTGATCTTCTTGGACGAGTCTCCACCACTCATTCACACGCCCACCCTCCATCCCCCGAGCTCACCGCTGTGTTGGTCTTCACTCCCTCAAATCTTTAGGCCGTGAAGACTTCTTTGCTGACCCTTCTTGCACGGGTCGTACGGACTATCTTATGTCCGTTTTTAAGTTAGATTTACTCTTCGTTAGTTCGCTGCACCTCCTTGGTAAAAAGGTACTGAGGCGGTTGGAGGGTCGTCGCCGAGATAGTCATTACCGCTTCGAGCAGCTGCTCGTGGCGCCAGGCCCTCATGGCGCCATCTCTCGCACCGACCCTCCAGCAAAAAGTTTGCTCCCGATGGGTCCTAGTGCCTCCGGTGCTAATCCCACTAGTGTGAATGAGTGGTGGAGACTCATCCAAGAAGATCAAGAATTACGGTAGGTACGTAATTTTCATTTCTCGAAGATCTACTGTTACGGTAAGTTCTTACGTAACTGTACTATACCTCAGCTGGACTGTCAGCTTCTGACATTTCTTTGCGCCGCCATGCTTGGCTCCGCGTTTCAGGTTTTACACCTGATGTGCAACACAAAGTGACCAACGCCCTTTTTAACAGGTCCAAGCTATTCGGGCCAGGTACCCAAACGTTACTAGATGACTTACAGGCATCAGGCAGAACCCTACATGCGGTTCATGGCATGTACCATACTCCGCATACAGCCTACCTTACTCAGTCCTCTTCCTATTCCAAAAGAGGTGGAAAATATAGAGGTACCAATAGAGGCAGCTTCAGAGGTTGTACTCAACCCACAAGAGGCAACCCCTCTGCTCCCGTCCCACCCTCCTGGTGGGGCTGGACTGCCCGGTACCCAGTGACCAAACACTAGGGCTTTGCTCACACCTCCTCAACCAGGCCTCGGAGGCTGTGGGCGGTCATTTTGCCCTCCATCTGGAGACCTGGCAAACGATCACTTCAGATGAATAGGTACTCCAGATTATACAGAGGGGTCATATTCTGGAATTTATTTCCTAGCACCCCCAGTCCTCCTTGAAATATTCATTACCTACCAAATCATATACCCATCCTTCAGGAGGAATTGAGGGCTATTCTGGTCAAACGAGCCGTTTATCCAGTACCTCCCTCAGAACATCAAACGGGATTCTACTCCCACTTCTTTCTGGTACCCAAACGGACTGGAGACCTCAGACCGATACTGGACCTCTGGAAACCGAATTTTTTTATTCAGTACAAATGTCTCCGCATGATAACTCTGAATACCATTATGCCAATACTGAAACAGGGAAATTGGCTTTGTGCCCTAGATATGAAGGATGCCTACCTGCATATTCCCATCCACCCTGCCCACCACAGGTTTCTGTGCTTCCACCTGCTGGGCTGAAACTACCAATTTCGAGCACTCCCATTCAGCCTCTCTCCAGCCCCAAGGGTGTTCACCAGATACCTAGCGGTAGTTGCAGCAGCTTTACGAAGAAAAGGGCACTTTATCTTCCCATAGCTAGATGACTGGCTAATCAAAGTAGACTCCAGAACGGCTCTGCTTTCCTCCCTGGAGGCCACCCTTCAAGTGTTTCACATTCTAGGGATTACGGTCAATTGGCCAAAGTCCAACCCGACTCCAGCTCAGTCTCTCCAGTACATTGGAGCCGTCCTCGTTACTGTCTCAGCAAAGGCTTACCTTCCAGCCTCCCAGCAGGACACTCTTTTGTCTCTGGCATCACGCATACAAACTCGGAAAGTAGTCACAGCCCGACACATGCTGTGCCTTCTGGGTCACGTGGCCGCTACCACACCTATGGTGGTATTTGCCCAACTTCATATGAGACCTATTCAGTGGACCCTCCAAAGTCAGTGGTCTCAAAGAACAGGACAGTTTGAAGACAGGATCAGGGTCACTCCCTCTCTGAAGTCCACTCTGATTTGGTGGACAGTCAGAACCAGTTTATGTCAAGAAATGCCTTTGCAGTCCCTCCCTCCAATGCAGATATTAACCATGGATGCTTCCCTGGAAAGATGGGGCGCACACTTGGGTCCTTATAAGACACAAGGCAAGTGGAACACTTCCCTCCCTCAAGTTCACATCAGTCTCCTAGAGCTGAAAGCAGTCCACTTAGTCCTTTAGACATTTCAACCCCATTTGAATCCAGGACCGTTATTGATCCAGTCAGACAACACTGCAGTAGTATTCTACCTCAACAAGCAAGGAGGTATGAAATCTCGTACTCTATGCACGGAAACCCTTGCAGTCTGGCAAGAAGCCATCCGACAACACCTGGTACTGACAGCCATCCACTTACCAGGACGTTACAATCTTCTGGCCGACCGTTTCAATCACCAGACGTCCACGCATGAATGGCCACTTCACGACAAAGTACTCCAAAAAATCTTCAACCTCTGGGGGACTCCATAGATAGATCTGTTTGCCTCTCCAGTCAGTTACTATCTCCCCAAATATTATTCCATTATCCCGAACAAAACAGGAAGGTCTATAGATGCCCTGTCCCAGCCATGGACAGGATTCTTCTTATACGCTTTCTCTCCCGCCCCTCTCCTGCAGCAGACTCTACTGAAACTACAACTAGAGCCTACCACAATGATCCTAATGGCTCCCCTGTGGCCTCAACAAATCTGGTTCCCTCTGCTTCAACAACTTTCACTTCAGGAACCCGTTCCTTTGCCAATCAGACCGGACCTCTTGACTAAAAGTCAGGGGACCTTGTTGCACTCCAACCTGAAAGCTTTACAACTTCATGCTTAGCTCCTGAGGATGCTTTCATAACCAGATTACAAGTGTCCTCTCCTGTTGCCAGTATTCTCTTGGCCTCACGTAAGCCAGCAACCAGAGAAACATAAAATTCCAAATGGAAACACTTTTCCATATGGGCTGCCTCTTGATCATTGGATCCCTATTCCTGCTCACTCACAAAAGTTCTAGAGTACCTGGCCTCACTGTTTCAAGTCAGGTTTAAGCTACTCCTCCATCAAAGTCCATTTGGCCACTTTTTCAGCCTTTCATGAATCTTAATGGCAGATTATTGTACCAACATCATCTAGCTAAAATGTTTTTGAAAGGAATGTTGCATACCAAACCACTTATTAGATGTCCCACTCCCCCATGGGACCTCAGTTTTCTAATAGAAAAATTGACTCCTGAGCCTTTCGAACCAGTGGCCACTTGTGACCTCTGTTTCCTTTCATGGAAAACCTTATTCCTAATGGCTGTCACCTCAGCTCATCGTATTTCCGAGCTTCATGCCCTCATCTGCAGGGAACCTTACTTAATTTTTCACAAGGACAGGGTGGCGCTTCGGACCAACCCCTCCTTCCTTCCTAAGGCAGTGTCTGAACACACCCTAAATCAATCGTTGGAGTTACCAGTATACTATCCTGGATACTCCAACCAAGGCAAACATCTCTTACATACATTAGATGTACATCGTATATTGCGTTACTATACTAATCGAACAAAAACAATCAGAAAGACTTCTCAATTGTTTGTCACCTTTGCCTCAGGCCGAGAAGTGCTCCCAGTTACTAAAAGAACCCTTTCTAGTTGGCTGGCACATTGTATTACATTTTCTTATAAAAAGTACAACAAACCCTTACTAGGACCTGTCCAAGTCCATTCCGCTAGAGCTATGACCACTACTGCAGCTTCCTTCAAAGGAAGTCTCCATTTCGGATATCTGCAGTGTGGCCACCTGGTGCACAATACATACATTCACGAAGCACTACAATCTGGATATTGCTTCACGTCGTAGGACGGCCTTTGGCCAAGAGGTACTACAAGGTTTTCTGTCATGATTTATGCCCATCTCGGGTATACTGCTTGGAATTCATCCCAAGTGTATTTCCTACTGCAATAGACCACTCCGTGGAGGATAGTACAGTTACGTAAAAACTTACCGCAACAGTAGATCTTTGAGGAGTGTCTCTTGCAGTAGGTCCAGTCCCGCCCTCCATCCCCCTCTTTCTCTACTAGAACAAATTCTGGTCCAGTGACTCTTGGGTTGGGATACCTTTGGTACCTCGGGTTCCCCTCAGTCCTCGCTTTGCGAGCCGAATCTAGCAGAGGGACTGAGGATGAGGACTGCCCACATTTATATAGCAAACGGGAAGCTGATATCATGTGTGGGCGGCCCCTCATAAAAGACTGCTAGAAGAGCTGCCTGCGCCACAGTGACCTCTGACGATGGCCCAAGTGTATTACCTACTGCAAGAGACACTCCCCAAAGATCTACTGTTATGGTACGTTTTTACTTAGCTGTACTTTCTAGGAGTGGCATATGTTGTTCATCCACGCGAACCCACCTGACCTCCCCGGCGTCGACTCACAACCTAAGCTTCCAGCGGGCAAGATCTGGCGTCAAGGGGCAGTTCTGAGGCATATACCATCCGGGTGGGTGGGAGGAGCTAGCTTTTAAAGCTTCCGGAAAGATTCTTAAAGGGAAAGGACATGCCAGACAGTGTGGATGAACAACATATACCACTCCTAGAACTACTGTTACAGGTGAGCGACCTGTTCTTACTGTGCATCATTGCGCGGTAGCGGTATACATGTTATTCATTGGGTATTGCATTTGCGTAATGCTTGTTATACTGCGCTACCAGTAAACCTTTGTGCGATTACCACTTCAAATTAAAATTTTATTGTAGGCTGTGTTACAGTTGAGCCTCGTCTCTGTTTTCAGCTCAAGTGCTCAGAAGTGTCTTGCAGCCAGCCTTATTAACCATGACGCCCCAGCACCACTGTGCCCATTTTAAAGCTTTAGCTGAAAGACGCTGTTGAGCCCCTGATAAATTCTACATAGACTTGGAGCTCAGTTATGGTACAGTCTACATAGAGATTTGAATTTTGGAGGGAAGGAAGGATGTGATCTGGTGGGTGACAGGAGTGGGGAAGTGTTTTTTGCAGTACTTGAGAGTGTGGGGAAAAAAAGAATCTGAACAAGAAAGGAGGCAGCGAGAAAAAGGCAGAACAATTATTTTACAGCAATCATATATCACAAAACAAAGAAAATATATAATAAATAAGAAACCAGCAGTGATATGGCTAAAATTCCATCTCAAGGCTGGACTGTCGACACAGAGGTAGGGCTCCTGTTCATGACTCCAGTGACCCAGGCTTGGGAATGAGCAGAGGTTGTTTGGGGGGGGGGGGAGCTAGGGGAGGGTGGAGGACAGAGCAACACAGGGAGAGCTCTCCTCCGTCGGGTTGCAGGGATTCTTCATCTCACTTTAAATCTGCCACCTAGCGGAGACTTGGTGGTAGCGCAGGTGAGTGCATCACATGGGGAAGGGCTGCTGACAGACACTGGCACGAATGCGTGTTGTTGCATGCATGTGTACACATCATTGCTCGCCAGTGCCCTGGGAGGAAAATCTGAGGAAATTGCCCTGGCCCTGTCCAGCACATCCTGCAGGCACCACATGACCAACATGGCAGGCCACCCACCACCACCATGTGTGGTCCTGGGCAGGGAGGGGGGGGGACAACCAGTGAGTCCATGAAAAAGTCGGTGATGGGGCTGATGGGGTGCAGCAGGGATCAGGGGATGGAAGAGCATAAACAATGAAAAAAAAATCCATCTCAGGATTCTAGTAACATAGCCATCCCGTTGGCACAGTGGCAGCACTACCGCTTGTAATGCTGATGACCCAGGTTCATGAATGAGCCTGGTGTGTGAGAGGGCTGATTTGGGGGGGGCAGTGCAGGCACTAGGGACTGTGAGAATAGTGGCAGAGGATGTGGTAAACATTGGTGCACTGTTCGTGGAAGCACACACAGTTGCGTTATGACATCATTGCAGGTCCGTACCTCCAGGTGGAAACATAGCCTGAAAACCCCTTTATCTTGCAACAGGATAGCATCAGAGACATCTGCTGCCACCTGGAAGTCCAGAATGACCAACCAGGAAACCTAGGGATCTCGGTTACTCCCTCTCAGCCCCCCTTGAGAGCCGTGCTGTGTAAGGCAAGCCCAAGACCAACATCCCCATGCAGGCAGGCCTGGGGGATGACTGTCCTGGGTGGTTGGAGGTACTGTAGCTTCTGAGGGCAGATACAGAGATACATTCCTACCACAAAGTAGTAGTAAAAGCTGAATTAAAAAGAGAAATAAATGAAACATCCTGACGACAGCAAGAAACAACTCACACAATGCTCTCATTTTGAAGTCACCACAACCTCCTGTGTAAATCATAGCCTTGCAACTGATGGTTCCCTGTCTTTTTTTTTTTTCATATATGTATCGTCTCTGGTCTTATTTACACTAACTTCATTTGCTTTACAATCCCATTGTTTTCTTCTCCCTCAGGTGCCCCAAATCCTTGGACGATGACCGGAAACACCCAGTGCTGTGTCTGGTCTGTGGAACAATGCTGTGCTCCCAGAATGCCTGCTGTCAGGAGATGGTGGATGGGGAGGAGCTGGGTGCCTGCACAGTGCATGCCATCAACTGTGGTGCTGGAATCGGGATCTTCCTCAGGTTTGTCCAGCAACTGATTCATGCTCAGTGTTCAGTGTTAAGCACAGCTGAAGTCGGAGAATCATCTTGGAGCCACCAGACGGGCCATGTGCACTTCAAAAACCTAAATCTCTGAGCCTTGGAAGCCAGGATTAGAAAGCTGTGCCTGAGATGGCATTATCTATCACTGGGAGGGGTGTAAAAATGTCCTGCCTCCCCTTTGGCAGTGTCAGGAGATATTAGGCACATTACAGGTCTTGCACCCAACGTAGTAACAGTAGTGGTGATGGAAGAATCTTAGGGTCGAGCTTGTCTGCCCCTGTTGGCACCTCTGGCAGCAGGGGTTGGCTGTGGTTAGTGACGTGCTATAGAGAGTGGACACATTAGGACGTGCAGGTACCCATAACCAGAGGCAAGGAGTGTTAGCTGGGAGGGGAAAAGAGCAGAGCACAAATATAAAAACTGGCTTGGAATCCACTGCAGGCTCAATCCAAGCTCCAGTGCATTTCATCAAATGAAAGTTGGGCACCTCCATTGTCCTCCATTATACATA
The DNA here is from genome assembly GCA_016271365.2 of Neoceratodus forsteri. Lineage (NCBI taxonomy): Eukaryota > Metazoa > Chordata > Ceratodontiformes > Ceratodontidae > Neoceratodus > Neoceratodus forsteri. Next base: position 1,021,410,866 of record CM028134.1, read on the forward strand.
GTCATTCTACAAGACCTAAGTAGAGGGGTGGATAACTGGCTGGGAGACGCAGCAGAGAGTGCTGGTAAATGGGATCAGTTCAGGGGAGAAGGAGGTTACATGTATAATACCACAGGGTTCAATCCTGGATCTGGTCTTTTTCAACTATGTTCCTCAGCCACAGGAGAAGGAGTACAGAGCAGGATACACCTCTTCGCAGCTGACACTAAGCTTTGTGGCAGGGTAGACAGCATGGGAGGGGTAAGGGAATTTCTAAGGGTCCTGCAAAGGTTAGAGAGGTGGTCCATGGTTTGGCAGTTGAAATGTAATGCCAGGAGAGGCAGTGCACATAGGAAACAAGAACCCTAGGATGGAATCTTGGATGGGAGGGGTTTAGTTGCATACTACATCTGAGAACAGGGATCTGGGAGTCCTTGTAAGTGACTCACTAAAACAGTCTAGCCAGTGCAACAAAGCCTACAGCAAGGCAACCAGAATCTTGGGGTGTATTGGGATGGGATTCGACAGCAGGTGGAAGGAAGTAATACTACCTCTCTATAGAACACTGGTGAGGCCATATCTGGAATATTGTGCCCAGTTCTTTGAATCCTCACCTGAGGAACGACAGAGACCCGGCTAGAGATGGTCCAGCTTAGAACCAAAATGATTCATGGCCTAGAGGGCAAATCCTATGAGGATTGGCTTAAGGCTCTGAACATGTACTCGCTAGAGACCAGAAGGGGGGGTGATACAACAGAGGCCTTCAAGTTCCTGAAAGTAACAAACAAGTAGACAGCAAGCTAATATTCGGCTGGAGTGGTGAATCAAAAACACTGTGTGATAAGTGGAATCTGCTGGGGGAGGGGGATTCAGAAGTGACTTGAGAATGTTTTATTTTACATAGAGAGTGGTTGAGCCATGGAACAGCCTACAAGCAGAAGAGGTTGGTGCAAGAACCATTAATGGTTTCAGGCATGGCTGGGACCAAGTAAAAGGCTTAATAGTTACACAGGAGTAAAGCTGTAGGCTGGGGGGGGGTAATAACCCCCAAGTAGACATTGGGTCCCTGGGTTTTCATACCTGAAAAAAAGGTGCTTCTGTGCCAGTGCACTTATCTGGTCATCAAAATAAATAAATAAAAATATACTATAACAGGGCAGACTGAATGGACCAGTGGTCATATTCTGCCAACATTTTCTGTTTCCATCACTCTGATACGTGGGCTTCCACATTGTGGGGAAGGGAAGCCATGGAGCACGGGCTGGACGTGAAACAGTGGAGCTAGAAGATGTCATGCAGGAGGTCAAGAGAGATGAAGAAATGGAACAGAAATTGTCTTATGCCAACATAATCTACCTTACAGCTAGGGCGTGTGGTGAATTTGTATTCTGGAGAATAGCAAAAAGATTGTTTCGGGAACCGTGAACAGCAGAGCTGCAGTAGATAAGCAAGAGTCAGGGACCTATAAGCACTGGGGTGCTCACAGTTTGTAAATAATGAGTCATTAAGACACCAGCATGTACAGCTCATTAGCATAAGAACCACAGAATCTTCCTAGACATAAAGTCTCCACTACTCATTCACACTAATGGGACTACGCTGGAGGCACTAAGACCCAGCGGGAGCCAAAAATCTTCAGAAGGGCCAGCGCCGAGGTAGGGCCGCGAGCTCGGCTCACACCATATAGACTACTTTGGCGTCGACCCTCCAACTGCCTCAGTTCCTTTTTTCCCCAGCCGTTGAGTGCGCTTCAGTGACAACGCTCACCCGGCGGAGTCAAACTTCACGTCTATACGACAGCAGCTATCGAGTTTCAGTACTGATTAGTTTTATTATCAGTTTAAAGAAAAATAAATAAGTTAATACATAATTTTCTATAGAGAAGTCTTCGGCCCTCCTTCAACGGAGTCGACCATGAGCAGAGCAGGTGACGGTAGGGAGGCTTCGCATGAAAGCTGTATTGTCAACAGGGCTGGATCTGGTCCGCTGCCCTCTATGGGGGGGGGGCGGTCTTTCCGAAATCACAAAAAGAAGTGGTCCCATTCTCGATCCTCGTCAAGGATTCTGCACCACTCAGCCTCGAGTTCTTCTTCGGCCTCCCAATCGAAAAAGAAACGGTACCGCTCGAGGTCATCTTCTGGTACGTCTGCATGTCGATCGTCTGTTACCGGCGGCAGAGGCCCGACTCCCTTTTCTCCAGGGTCTCCTCCAGCTTCTGTTTCTGGTGACTGGCATCCTCGACTCTGAAGTCCCTCCCCGCCCCCTTGGGGGGGGTCCTCTGGTGAGCAGTTTCACCATTGGGCCGCTCTTATGGAGCAGTGGATTCAGCGGTTGTCCTGTCTACCCAAGCCGGCGAGTCCATCACCAGGGCCTTAAGGCCTTTTGGTTTTGGACCTGCGGGCATGGCGGTTGGAGCTGCCTAGTTGTGCAGCACCTTCGGTGCTGTCGACACCGCAGTCTGGTGTTTTTCCCCCTCATAGGGCTGTGGTGCAGGGGTCTACACCGGTGCCTTTATCTCCTGCTGAATTTCTTGGACTTTCCTCAGTGAGTCGGGGGGTGGAGAACCTCTGGTTCGGCGCCACCAGCACCGGTTCCCCGGTGCCACTTCCTGTGTCAGCGCCACCTGTGTACTCGGCACTGCCTTCTGTTCCAGTGCTGGGAGTGCCTGCGGTGCCGCATATGACACTGGGATTTTCGACTCCAATTCACAGTGCTCCTCCTCTTTTTCCTCATTTTCCTATCTTTTCCATCCCTTTGGGACTAGTAGGGGATATCATCAAGCCTGATCCTGATCTTCGATTGGGGGCGACTTTGATGAGGATTCCTCCCTAGGGGTGGTGAATAAACCTTCTCTTACAGTTGAAGACCTTTCCTTTAAGTCTCTGCTTAGAAACATGAATACCACTCTCTCTGTGTCTCATTTTCTCCAGACTTCGGTGATCGATCCTGGGAAATTGCCGCGTCTGCAGTACCTGCACGTTCCGGACATTCCTGTGGAATTGACTTCACACACACACACACACACCCCCGTGCAACCCTCTTTTGAGACTCTCTCACAAATGGTGTGGGATAATCCGGCACTTATGCGCTCTGTGGCTAAGTCCATATAATAGGAAATATGCCCCTCCCAAGGATCGGCCCATTCAGGCCTCGCAAGCCCTTACCTATGCCATAGTTGTCATGGCAGACAATGACAAGGCTGTTATTCCGCAAGAATCTACAGCACGTCCGATAAACAAGGAATCTCGCAAAATCGACACTTTGGGAAGGTGAGTCTGTGCTGCTTCCACCTTGGGCATGTGCATTGCTAGCTACCAGGGTTATTTCTCTCAGTATGAGTACACACTCTGGCATTTGCTCAAGGCCACAGTAGAAGCTCTCCCAGAATCAAAAGTTAATACAGAGCTTCTCCAAACCATTACCTGAGGCATTGAATCCAATAACCTGCAGCTTAAGGCTGCCATGAGTGCCTTTGACACTGCCTCCAGAGCAGCAGCAGCCGGGATATGCAACCATGCACATGTCGGGATTATGGCTTTGCCTTTTGATGGTACATATCTGTTTGGTCCTCAGGTCAAGCAGGCGCTAGAAGCCACACAGAACACTAGAACAGCTATCAAAAAGGCCAGACCGCCATCTGCAGCCCCTCAAAGGGGCGGGAACCGGCGTCAGTTTCATAACTGTCAGTCCTTTCGTGGTAAAGGCAGAGGGAGCTTCATCTGAAACCATACCCCTCAGCCGCAAAAGAAAACATGGCAGAAGGCACAGGGCCCCAAAGTGCCTAGTGCCACCCTCTGAGATTCTGGCCCAAGTCCCACCTAAGCTGTCCAAAGGGAACTCTTCCTTGGTAGTAGGAGGGCATCTGACTCAGTTTTACAGCCAATGGAAGTCAGTCACATCAGACAAGTGGGTACTCCAGATAATCCGCAAAGGGTACTCTCTAAATCTTTCAGAAACCCTTTCGGATCACCCACCCAAATGACAGCCCAGGCTGTCTGTCTCTCAGTCAGACCTCCTTGCTTCCGAGATTCAAGGCCTTATGAACAACAAGGCAGTAGAAGTAGTCCAGCTGGATCAGTGGAACACAGGTTTCTACTCCCATTACTTCCTAGTTCCAAAGAAACCAGACGACAAGTGCCCAATTCTCAATCTCCAGAAGTTAAACAAATTCCTTTACAAGGAAAAGTTCAAGATGATATCATTTGGTACACGTCTACCTCTGATTCATCAAAATGATTGGCTGGCCTCCCTGGATATGCAGGACGCCTATCAGCATGTTCTTGTACATCCAAACCACCACAGATACCTCAGATTTGTGGCATTGGGTCAACACTACCAGTTCAGAGTCCTGCCCTTTGGGCTATCCTCAGCTCCTCAAGTCTTTACAAAGTGCTTTGCAGTTCTCGCAGCTCATCTTAGGAAGCTCAGAATTCAGGTGTTCCCGTATCTGGACGATTGGCTTCTAGCAAGTCCCTCCAGACAAGAGACTCAGGAAGCTGTGGCTACGGCTTCAAAATTCCTTATGTCCACGGGAGTCCTTCTAAATTTGGGAAAGTCACAGCTACAGCCCTCCCAATGGCTCCTCTTCATAGGAGCCCTTCTGGATACCTCCAGTGCAAAAAGCCTTTCTTCCAGAGGACAGAAGGAATGACATCCTTCAGATGGCCCACTTCATCAGAGAGAATGATTCGATTCGAGTTCTGTCAATGCACCAGATGCTGGGTCTCATGGCATCCTCTGTGTTCACTGTGCCTCTGGCTCGTCTTCACATGAGGACTACTCAGTGGATCCTCAGCACTCAGTGGTCACTGACCATGCATCCACATTCCTTTCACATCAAGGTGACGGAACCTCTGAATCGGTCACTCACCTGGTGGGCTCAGGAAGACAACCTTCTGGAAGAATATCCCTTCGCCCCTCTAGAATCCCAGATTTCCATCACCATGGATGCGTCCCTACCGGGATGGGGAACTCACTACCAGGAGCTCCACACCCAGGGCCGATGGAGTCAGGATGAGTCTCAACTTAACATAAATGTTCTAGAAATGAGATCCGTCTGGTATGCAGTCCGAGCCTCGTAGGATATACTCTGTCACAAGATCATTCTCCTTCAAACGGACAACAAAGCAGTGATGTACTACATCAGCAAGCAGGGTGGAGCACACTCTTACCCTTTATGCAGGGAAGTGATGAGAAGTGTGGGAGTGGTGCTGGAGCACAAAGCACTGATCCAGGTGGTCTGCCTGCCAGGAGTGCAGAATGATCTGGCGGATCGTCTCAGCAGAACGGAGACAGAGCTCCCGCGAGGTCATGACCTCTGGCCAGTACCCAAAGGTGATGAATGGTGAAGATGCACAGAAAGATCAGAATTATGGCAGGTACGTAATTTAAATTTTTTGGCTTGGAAGACCGCCTTCCTTGTAGCCATCACCTTTGCTCTCATAGTGTCTGAAATACACGCTTTGGACCGTGACCCTCCATATACTGTATTTCACAAAGACAAGGTGGTTCTTAGGACCCACCCTAAGTTTCTCCCCAAGGTTGTCTCAGATTTCCATCTGAATCAGCCCTTGGTCCTTCCGACCTGCTTTGCGAACTTACAGAATGAGGGGGAGTGCACCCTACATTCTCTGGATGTGAAGAGAGCTTTGTGGTTCTGTTTAGAGAGAACTAAAGAAATTTGCACATCAAAACAACTATTTGTCTCTTTCAGCATGGCCCGGCTAGGTCAGCCTGTTGGTATCAGATGCATTTCAGCATGGCTAGTGGCATGCCTTCGCCAGTGCTACTCCATGGCACAGGTTAAGCTGGAAGGCAGAGTGTATGCACATTCTACCAGAGCAGTTGCGGCATTTCTGGCAGAAATCCGGAACATGCCCATCGCGGACATCTGCAGTGCAGCCACTTGGAGCTCTGTGCACACTTTCGTAAAGCATTACGCTTTGGATGTCCATGCCAGGCAGCATCAGTCCTTTGGCAGGACAATCCTTAATGGACTTCTATCCTAAGTGAGCTCCTCTCTCCAGCTGCCCGTCTCGGGATTATTTTAGCTCGGTACTCTCCCATTAGTGTGAATGAGTGGTGGAAACTTCGTCCAAGAAGATCAAGAATTACAGTAGGTACGCAATTTCCATTTGTCATAGATAAGCTCGCATGGAGTTTGTTCCCAACCAGTGAGTGGAGCTGAGCTTTTTCCACATGGATCACTCCTGATCTTCCTGGACATAAAGTCTCCACCACTCATTCACACTTATGGGAACTACGCTGGAGGTGCTAGAACCCAGCGGGAGCAAACGTTTTGCAGAGGGTCGGCGCCAGAGATGGAGCCGCGAGGAGCGGTGCCGCGAGCATCAGCTCATGTGGTAATGACTGTCTCGGTGTCGACCCTCCAACCGCCTCAGTTCCTTTTTTCCCGCCGTTGAGTGCACTTCAGTGACGACGTCGCTCGCCCGCCGGGAGTCAAACTAGCAGCATAGTTTTTCAGTTTTATAGTTTTGTAATAATATCTCGAATAAGTACCGCTTAGTTTATTTATTCTTATTAAAAAAACAAGTCTCAGCCTACATTGACAGAGTCGACCATGAGCGGGTCAGGTGACAGTAGGGAGACTTCGTATGAAAACTGTTCAGTCAGCCGGGCTGGGTCTGATCCTCCGCCCTCTCCGAGAGGTCTGACAGCGGACAGTCAAGGCCGAGGGATGGGCAGTCCCTAGGAAGCATAAAGTAAACGGTCGCACTCTCGGCACCATTCAGCCTCGAGCTCTTCTTCGGCCCGTAGGTCAAAAAAGAGAAGGCATCACTCGAGGTCGCCCCCTGGTATGTCTGCGTGTACACAGTCAGTTATTGGGGCTAGTTGCCGGTCTCCTCCTTCAGAGTCGTCTGTTTCCAGTTGCCGACTTCTTCGACATCGGAGCCCTACCCCGCCCTCCGGTAGGTCTTCAGATGAGCAGTTTCATCAGTGGGCTGCTCTTATGGAGCAATGGGCTCGGAGGTTGGTTCAGCTGCCTGGCCCAGTCACTCCGGAACCTTCGGGCTTTTCGGGGGATCGGGCAGGGTGGTTGGGCCTCCCTAGTCGCGCTGCGCCGTCCTCGGTGCTGTCAACTCCGTGCTTAGGTGTCCCCCCCCCACCACCACCACCACATGGCTATGGCACAGGGGACCACACCAATGCCTCTATCTCCTGGTATTCATCCTTCTTTCTCCTCAGATCCTGTTTTTCGGAACCTTGGGATCTTTTCGACATCGATGGCTCGTTCGGCGCCATCCTCGGCACCTTTGGGGTTGTTGGTGCTGTCTTCGGCGTCGTGCGTGTTTTCGGCACTATGCCCTTCTTCAGCATTGAGGCCTGTTAGAGCGTTGTCCAGTCTTCAGGGCTTCTCTTCTCTGAATCCTTTTCCTTCCTCATTTTCTTCTGATTTTCACTCCTTTCCTGTCCATGCAGTCCCTCCTGGGCTGTCAGGAGATGACATTGAGCCTGACCCAGACCTTGGCCTGGGTGATGACTTGGAAGGATCTCATCCTGTAGCAGAGCCTGTGGTCGAAGACCTGTCTTTTAAGTCTCTGCTGAAAAATTTGAATTCCACTCTTTCTCTCCAGACTACAGATATCGATCCTGGGAAGCTGTTAAGACTCCAGTACCTCCATGTTCCGGAGATCCCTATGGATTTGACTCCTCCGATACAGCCCTCCTTTGAAATGCTTTCTCAAATGGTATGGAATAATCCCGCTCTCATTCCTTCTGTGGCTAAGTCCATAGATGGAAAGTATGCTGCTCCCAAGGATCAACCCATCTTGGCCTCCCAGGCCTTTGTGGACCCTATTGTAGTCCTGGCGGAGAATGATAAGGCCATCCTCCCTCAGGCATCTTCAGCCCGGCCTATAAACAAAGAATCTCACAAGATAGACACCTTAGGTAAGAAAGTCTTTGCTGCCTCTACCCTGGGTATGCGTATTGCCAGCTACCAGGGCTATTTTTCTCAATATGAGTATGTTCTTTGGCATTCGCTCAAACAAATGGTAGAAGCTCTGTCGAAGTCGGACTCTAATTCAGAGCTACTTCGAACCATAACCAGGGATATCGGGTCAAACAACCAGCAGGTTAAAGCAGCTATAGACGGTTTTAAATGCTGCTTCTCGGGCTGCAGCGGCGAGCGCATCTGTACTCGCCGCCACTCCTGGCTGTGCACTTCAGGTTTCACGAATGATGCCCAGCAACAGGTTATGGTGTTACCCTTCGATGGTATGTATCTCTTTGGTCCTCAAGTAGAGCAAGCTCTGGAGGCCACCCAAAAGACTAGGTCTGTCATTAAATTGGCTCGACCTGCTCCCATCCCTTCTCGTGGGGGTGTTAATGAGCATCAATTTCACAACCGTCAGTCCTTTCGAGGCAAAGGCAGGGGAGGTTTTAATAAAAACCAAGCCCCCCCAGCCTCAAAAGAAAACGCAACAGAAAGCACAAGGACCCAAAGCGCCCAATGCTACCCTCTGACTGTCTGGCCCATGTCCCTCCTCAGCTGCCAGAGGGGGACTTCTCTCGGCGGTGGGGGGTCGTCTGACTTAGTTCTACAACCGTTGGAAGACCATAACGTCTGACAAATGGGTCCTCTGGATAATCCGTGAGGGATATTCCCTCAACCTTGTAGAGACCCCTCCAGATCGTCTCCCCCCCCCCCCAAACGACAGCCCAGACTGTCGACAGTTCAGTCAGAATGTCTCGCCTCCGAGATACAGAGCCTTCTGAACAACAGGGCAGTAGAAATAGTTCCATTGGATCAACGGAACACAGGGTTCTACTCCCACTACTTTCTTGTTCCAAAGAAAACTGGGGGCATGCGCCTCATTTTGGACCTCAGAAAACTGAATAAATTTCTTCCCAAGGAAAAGTTCAAAATGATGTCACTGGGAACCCTGTTTCCCTTACTTCATCAACACGATTGGTTAGCTTCCCTGGACGTGCAGGATGCTTACCAACATATTCCAGTTCACCCAAAACATCACAAATACCTAAGGTTTGTGGCTTTGGGCCAACATTATCAGTTCAGAGTCCTGCCCTTTGGGCTATCCTCGGCGCCGCGAGTTTTTACAAATTGTTGTGCAATTCTCGCAGCGCACCTCAGAAAGATCAGAATACAAGTGTTCCCATATCTGGATGACTGGCTTCTAGCAAGCCCTTCCAGGCAAGGAACTCTCGACGCTGTAGCCATGGCCTCAGACTTCCTCACGTCCATGGGAGTCCTGCTAAATCTCAAGAAATCACAGTTGCAGCCCTCCCAGAAGCTCCTCTTCATAGGAACTCTTCTGGACACCTCCTGTGCGAAAGCTTTTCTACCAGAGGACAGAAGGAGCGATATCCTACAGATGGCCCGATACATCAGAGAGAACAATTCGGTTCAAGCTCTCTCGATGCAACAGATGCTGGGTCTCATGGCATCCTTGGTATTCACTGTATCCCTAGCATACCTCCACATGAGAACCTCTCAATGAATGCTTAGTACTCAGTGGTCCTCAACCACTGACCCTCAGTCCTTTCTCATCAAGGTGACAGAACCTCTGAAGAGGTCACTCACCTGGTGGTCGCAAGAGGACAATCTTCTAGAAGGGTATCCTTTGCCCCCAGGATCATCAGGTTTCCATTACCACGGAGCGTCCCCTGATGGGGTGGGGAGCTCACTGTCAGAATCTCCACACCCAAGGTATGTAGACTCAGGACGAGTCCCAGCTTCACATGAATGTCTTAGAAATGAGAGCCGTCCTTTATGCAGTCCGGGCTTTGAAGGACATTCTGTGTCACAAGAACATTCTCCTTCAAACGGACAACAAAGCAGTGATGTATTACATCAACAAGCAGGGCGGTACACACTCTTACCCTTTATGCAGGGAAGCAATGAGAGTGTGGGAATGGTGTCTAGAGCACAAGGCTCTAATTCAGGTGGTCTACCTGCCGGGAGTGCAGAACAAACTGGCAAACCATCTCAGCAGAACAGAGACAGATCCTCATGAGTGGTCTCTAGACTCAGCCGTAGTTCATTCACTATTCGCAGAGTGAGGAACTCCAGACCTGGACCTTTTTGCATACCCACTGAACACAAAACTGCCTCTTTCCTGCTCCAGAAATCCAGGGCCTGGCATTTTCTGTCAGGATGCATTCAGGCTGCAGCGGACAAAATGCTTTCTATATGCCTTTCCTCTTTTTCCTCTAATTCAGAAGGTACTTCTCAAGTTCAAGTCCCAGGGGGAGAAAATGATCCTCATTGCTCCCTGCTGGCCTCAACAAATATGGTTTCTGTTACTCAACATTATGTTGGAAACCCTTCCAAAAGCGCTTCCCCTTCAGACGAACCGTCTGACTCAGGGGCCTGTAGTCCATCCTAATCTGAGGTTGCTTCACCTTCACACTTGGCTCCTGAAGAGATAAAAGTGAACAGGTTCAGTGTCTCTCGCAGAGTTTCAGATATTCTTTTGGCTGCACGTAAGCCAGCCACTAGAAAAACTTACACAGCCAAATGGAAGTGTTTTTCTCTCTGGTGTGCAAGATCCTCTTTGAATCCTTTTTCCTGCCTACCAAATAAAGTTCTAGAGTACCTTTTAGACCTCTCAGATTCAAGTCTGCAATACTCTACAGTCATAGTTCACCTTTGTGCCATTTCAGCTCATCATAAGCCAGTGCTTTCCTTGTCACTGGCGCAGTTACCAGTAGTTGAGAGGTTTCTTAAGGGTAATCTGCATACTAGACCTCCCATCAGATGTCCAGTCGCAGCCTGGGACATTAATCTTGTACTAGACATGCTCAATCGAAAGCCTTTCAAGCCTCTAGCTACCTGTGAGTTGAAATTTCTCACTTGGAAAACGGCCTTCCTGGTGGCCATTACTTCGGCCCGCAGGGTCTCTGAAATACATGCCTTGGTCACAGACCCTCCGTATACTATGTTTCATAAGGACAGAGTAGTTCATAGGATCCATCCTAAGTTTCTCCCTAAGGTTGTTTCAGAATTCCATCTAAACCAATCTTTAGTCCTACCTACTTACTTTGCGAACTTCCAAAATGAAGGAGAGCGTGCCCTTCATTCTTTGGATGTCAAAAGAGCTCTGCGTTTCTATTTAGATGGAACAAAACAAATTCACAAAGCTCAACAACTGTTTGTTTCCTTCAGTGAGACCCGACTGGGTCAACCTGTCGCTATCAGATGCATCTCAGCATGGCTGGTGGCATGCCTTTGCCACTGTTATTCCATGGCGCAGGTTAAGCTGGAGGACAGAGTGTACGCCCACTCTTCTAGAGCAGACGCGGCATCCCTGGCAGAAATCCGCAGTGTGCCCATTGCAGATATTTGCAATGCAGCTACCTGGAGCTCTGTGCGTACTTTCGTCAAGCACAGTGCCCTGGATGTCCATGCCAGGCGACATCTTTCATTTGGCAGAACCATCCTTAATGGACTTCTGTCCTAAAATTGTGAGCTCTTGGCCTCTCCTGCTGCCCTCGCTGGGGATTGTTAGCTCGGTACTCTCCCATCAGTGTGAATGAGTGGTGGAGACTTTATGTCCAAGAAAATATGGAAATTACGTACCTACCGTAATTCTTGATCTTCTTGGACAGAGTCTCCACCACTCATTCACATGCCCACCCTCCATCCCCCAAGCTCACCTCTGTTGTTGGTCTTCACTCCCTCAGTCTTTAGGCTGTGAAGACTTCTTTGTTGACCCTTCTTATATGGGTCATCCGGACTATCTTATGTCCGTTTTTGTTAGGCTATCCTTCTAGGTTAGTTACGCTGCACCTCCTCGGAAAAAAGGTACTGAGGCGGTTGTAGGGTCAACGCCGAGATAGTCATTACCGCACGAGCTGAGGCTCGCGGCGCCATACCTCATGGTTCCATCTCTGGTGCCGGCCCTCCTGCAAAAAGTTTGCTCCCGCTGGGTCCTACTGCCTCTGGCATAGATCCCATCAGTGTGAATGAGTGGTGGAGATTCCGTCCAAGAAGATCAAGAATTACGGTAGGTACGTGATTTCCATTTTTGTATGATGTACTCTAAACTTTTACTTAATAGATTTTAAAAAGCGGCAACATTATTTTTCAGTATTTACAGATTAATTTTTCATTTTTTTCACACCAGCTCTTTTGCTTTAAGATATATATATTTACATAAAAAAATATTAAACATCGTATACAGCATTCATTTCAGATTTGGTGTACGGTACTCCATTTTCAAACAACATGAAGTCTTGCTATATTATGACATATGCAGTGAGTCTCAACCTTCGAACTGCTGCAGAGATGAAAGAGTTAACTTTCCATACCGGCATGGAACGCTGAGCTCGAGCTCGGTTGAAACTCTGTCTGTTGTTCTTCAAACTCAAACAGTCAGATTCTTTACTCTGCCTCACTAAACAGTCGCTCCGGAGATTTCCCCTTCTGCTCGGTTCATTTTGTCGGTTAAAGTATTGTTTTTCTCAGTTTTCGACCGAAATTAAACCGCAACCGGTCGGTTCAGACTCTGACTGTGGTATTGTGAGTACTAGATAGGTTTTATATTGATTTCTATTCTGTGTGGAACTTGTAAACGGTTTATCGGTTCGGTTTGAACCGATCAGGTTGTTTAAAATATATTAATCTGTCTTTTAGAGTGTGGTTACCGGTTCTTATCGGTTCTAAAAAAAATGGATTTTGTTACGTTTTTTTCCACAACCCGTGACACGGTTGGGAACCGATAAGAGGGTCTTACCTGGCGGATTGCCACTAACGGGCAAGTTTTGGTTAGGCTGGCACTATGTCTGAGAAACCCAAAAAAAACTGGACCCACTGGGTTTCAGCACTGTGGCCTCTGTGGGAAGCCTTTGCTAAGGCTGACCCACCTATGTATATTGTCTGGGGTTTGACCACCTCAATGCAGACTGCCAGATTTGTAAGAATTTTCCTGCTGCCACCGTGGAAAAGAGAGTTGGTAGGCTCAGGAAAGGAGGCCAAAAGTCCGCTGACCGGATGGCCAGCCGGTTCGGTTCCAACCGAACCTGAGAAGTCGCCTCTCACCAGGGTGATACTTCTCGGGCAAATGAAGAGCCAGCTCTGAGGGCAGTTCCGACTAAAGGGCTAGAAAGTCAGCTAGTGTGGAGCCAAAGTTCTTTCTCCAACCGCTGAGGAAATAGCTAAAGCTATTCAAATTGTCCAGTCTCTTTCCCGGTTCCGTCCGAACCGACACCATCAGGGAAGCGCTCGGTTCGGACAGTTCCACCAGTTCAAGATTATGATTTTGAGGATTTTTATGAACCGGAGGAAGGGGAGGAGGGGTATGAGGAGAGTGAATGTGATTTGGAAGGTCTGGATGTGCCCAATGAACCGGACATCTCTCCAGACAGACCATCAGGGCTTCCCCCCCCAGGCTATCTGAGTCCCCTTCTCATTTTATGTTCTATAAGAAAGTTGCTGAAACTCTCCAACTCCTGTTCAGGAAGCTGTTGATGACCAAGAAGAGCCTGATTATGTGGAAATGATGGATATTCCAGAGTCTAGGAGACTGTCTATTCCTTGCACAAATCCTTTAGGAAACAGACAGTAAAATTCTAAAACTCCTCACTCTATCCTTCCTGTTGATAAAAGGATGGACAAGAGGTATACATTATCAGGCTCTGATACGGAGTTCCTCTCTCAGCAGTGTAGCCATGTGGGGGTAGTGCAGGCTGCAGCCTGTGACAAGGCTAATATTCCTCTAGCCTTTCACCCTCCTGAAAAGGATTCTAGGAGGATGGATGCCATGGCAAAGAAACAGTACATGGCAGCATCTTTAGGACTCAGACAGGCAAATTATATGGCTTATGCTGCTAGGTAGCAGAAATCCAGATGGGATATTGTGCTGACCCTAGCAAAACAGGCCCCTGACCAGCTTGCCAGGGAGCTGGAGCAGGTGGCTACGGATGGTATTGAGGCATCCAAGGTGCAATTTCATGCTGCAGTAGACTCTAATGATATTTCATCAAGAGTCATGGCTACTTCTGTGTCTCTTACGCAGAATGGCCTGGCTCAGATGTACTGCCCTGTCACAGGATACTCAGTCTAAGGCTATGGATTTTCCTGTTGTGGGCAATTCTCTGTTTGGGGAGCAGACAGAGAATTATATGAAAAAAATGGATGAGTATAGGACCACCTATAGGAGTGCACAGGCCAAAGAAAGGCAAGCCACTCCTCAAAGGCAGCATGGCAGGGGCAGGCCTTTTCATGAGCCTTTTACCAAGCCAGGCCTCCTCTTCTGCTTATGCCCAGAGGGGTTCTTTAGAGGAAGAGGCAGAAGGGTTCAAGTAAGCCTGCTTCTACCCTCAACCCAAAGCCCCTGCAAAACAGGCTCCCTGATGGGGTGGCCAGGGCCGATTCTCCACTACCGGTAGGGGGCAGGCTGGCTTACTTTGTCCAGGACTGGAAGTCTTTAACATCAGACAAGTGGGTCCTGGAAGTAGTAAGCCAGGGACTGGTTCTCGGCTTCCAAAAATTCCCGAAGATGAGAGCCAGGTCCTTTCCACCTGCAAATCCTTCAGAGGCACTTGCCCTACAAACAGAAGATCTTCCTGGACATAAGTCTCCACCACTCATTCACACTAGTGGGATTAGCGCCAGAGGCACTAGGACCCATCGGGAGCAAACTTTTTGCTGGAGGGTCGGCGCGAGAGATGGCGCCGCGAGCAGCGGCTCGAGCGGCAATGACCATCTCGGCGACGACCCTCAAGCGCCTCAGTTCCTTTTTTCCCGCCATCGAGTGCGCTTCAGTGACGATGTCGCTCGCCTGTCGGGAGTCAAACTTCAAACTAGCGCATAGTTTTCAGTTTATTTTTTGTAACATTATCTCGATAGTAGTATCGCTTAATTTTATTCTATTTTCTAATATTTTAAATTTAACTTACTTGAAGAAGTCTCGGCCTACTGGGCGGAGTCGACCATGAGCAGGTCAGGTGAGCGGTAGGGAGACTTCGTATGTAAACTATTCAGTCAGCGGGCTGGGTCGGTCAGCCTCCTTCTCCTCAGCGGGGTTCCGACAGCGGTCAGTCCGATGCCGGGGGATAGGCGGTCCCCGTCGGCATAAAATAAGCGATGCATTCTCGGCACCGTTCGGCCTCGAGCTCTTCTTGACCCACAGGTCAAAAGAAGGCATCACTCGAGGTCGCCCTCTGGTATGTCTGCGGCGTCGACGGTCGGTTATCGAGCTAGTTGCCGCTCTCCTTCTTCGAGTCGCCAACTGCTGGTGACCATCGCCCCGACATCGGAGCCCCTCCCGCCTGTGGTAGGGCTCCAGATGAGCAGTTTCATCAGTGGGCGCTCTTATGGAGCGATGGGCTGGAGGTTGGTTCTCCTGCCTGGCTCGGTTGCCACGGGCCCCGGCTCCTCCAGTGATCGGGTAGGGCGGTTGGACCTTCCTAGTCGCGCGGCGCCTTCTTCGGTGCCGGTGACTCCGAGCTTAGGTGTTTCCCTCCTCACATGGCTGCGGCGCAGGGGGCCACACCGATGCCCTTATCTCCTGTTTTTCCTTCTTTAGCTTTCCAGGTTCCTGGGGCGTTTCCGGCGCCTTCCACGGGGTCTGTTGGCTTGTCGGTGCCGTTTTCGGTGCCGCTCAGCCTTACGGCGCCGCGTGGTCTCGCGGCGCCGATTGGGTCTGGCGGGCGCCACGCAGTTCCGGCGCCGTTGGTGGCGCCGCTTGGTCCCAGCTGCCGCTGCGGTGCCGCTTGCCTCTTGGTAGCCGTGCCCTCTCGGTGCCGTTTTCAGCCCGTTTTGCCTTCTCGGCGCGGGGGCCTCGGGGACTTTCCTTGTTTCTCTGCTATTTCCTCCTCTCCTAATTTCCTCCTTTCCTGTCCAATCAGTCCTTTCTGGACCATCAGGAGATGATGTTGAGCCTGACCCAGACCTTCGGTTGGGTGATGAAGTGGAGAAACAGGATCTCTTTGCTACAGAGCCTGTGGTGGGACCTGTCTTTAAGTCTCTGTTGAAGAACCTGAGATCCCTCTTTCTCTCAGACTACAGGCATCGATCCTGGGAGATATTAAGACTCCAGTACCTTCATGCTTGGAGATCCCTCAGTTTGACCCCTCCGATCCAGCCTTCCTTGAGGCAGCTGTCTCAAATGGTATGGAATAATCCTGCTCTTATTCCTCAGTGGCTAAATCCATTGATAAGTATTCAGCTCCCAAGGATGGGTCCATTTGGCATCCAAGCCTTGCGGATCTATTGTAGTCCTGGCAGAGAATGATAAGGTCGTTCTTCCTCAAACTACTACAGCTCGACCTATTAACAGAGTCTCGTAAGATTGATACATTAGGTAAGAGAGTCTTTGCTGCCTCCACTCTAAGTATCGTATTGCCAGTTATCAAAGCTATTTTCTCAGTATGAGTATATCCTGTGGCACTCTTTGAAAAGAATGGTTGAGCTCTTCCGGATTAGGACTCCAAGTCAGAGCTTCTTGTGACCAGATACTAGGGTATTGAGTCAATAACCAACAGGTCAAAGCCGCTATGGACGCTTCGACACTGCTTCTCGCTCAGCAGCCGCAGTATTTGTACTCGGCGCCATTCCTGGCTGCGTACTTCTGGCTTCACGAATGATGCTCAGCAGCAGGTAATGGCACTGCCCTTTGATGGCTCTTTTCTTTTCGGCCCTCAGGTGGAACAAGCCTTAGAGGCCACTCAGAAGACTAGGTCGGCCATTAAGTTGGCCAGACCTCCGCCTGCTCCTCTCGGGGCATGTGAACAGGCGTCAGTTTCATAGTCGTAAGTCCTTTCGAGGCAGAGGCAGAAGCTTCCGTAAAGCCAACCTGCCCAACCTCAAAAGCGCAGCAGAAAGCGCGGGGGCCTAAAGCCCCCAGCGCCACTTATAATTGCTGGCCCAAGTTCCATCCACATTGCGGTGGAACTTTCTCCTCAGTGGGAGGTGCGTTTGATGTACTTCTACAACCAGTGGAAGTCCATAACCCGGACAAATGGGTCCTTCAGATAATTGAGGTTATTCTCTCAATTTTTGGAAACCCCGAATTGTCCTCCCAGGCAACAACCCAGGTTGTCGGCCTCTCAGTCAAACCTCCTCACCGCCGAGATCCAGGGCCTTCTAAGCAACAGGGCAATAGAACTGGTGCCCCCACATCTGCAGACACAGGGTTCTGCTCCCATTACTTCCTGGTTCCAAAGAGTCTGGGGAATGCTTCATTCTAGACCTCAGAAAGTTAAACAAATTTCTCCCCAGGAGAAATTCAAAATAATTCCTAAGGTGCCCTGTTACCCTTGCTGCATCAACACGACTGGCTGGCCTCCCTGGATATGCAGGCGCTTACCAGCATATCCCCATCCACCGACCCACATAAGTTCCTCAGGTTTGTAGCTCTGGGTCAGCATTATCAGTTCAGAGTCCTGCCTTTGGGCTATCCTCGGCGCCTGAGTCTTTACAAAGTGTTGTGCAGTTCTGCATGAGCGCATCTCAGGAAATCCCGGACTCCAGTGTTTCCCTACCTGGACGATTGGCTTCTAGCAGCCCTTCCAGCCAAGGGACTTTGGAAGCCGTGCAAGCGCCTGCGTCTTCTTCGTCCATAGAATTCTGCTGAATTTGAAAAATCACAACTGCAGCCTCCCAGAGCTCCTTTTCTTAGGGGCCTTCTAGACACCTCTTCCATGAGAGCTTTCCTTCCAGAGGACAGAAGACTCGACATCCTTCGGATGGCCCGTTACATCGAGGAGAACCAGTCGGTTACAGCTGTCTCATTGCAACGCATGTTGGGTCTCATGGCGTCCCGGTGTTCACTGTACCCTAGCGGTTGCACATGAGAACCACCCAATGGATGCTCTCCACTCAGTGGTCTCCGACCTCTCACCCCAGTCTTATCCCATCAAGGTGGCGGAGCCCTTGAGGTCTCTCCTGGTGGACTCAAGAGAGCAATCTCCTGGAAGGGTTCCCCTTTGCTCCCCGGATCATCAGACCTCCATCACCACAGGCGCATCACTAATGGGATGGGAGCTCACTGTCGCTCCTCCACACTCAAGGTGTATGGACTCAGTTGAAACTCTTCTCCACATAAATGTCCTGGAGATGAGAGGCGGTCTCTCGCGATCCGAGCTCTGAAGGATATCCTTTGTCACAAGAACATTCTCCTTCAAGCGGACAACAAAGCTGTGATGTATTACATCAACAAGCAAGCGGTGCTCATTCTTACCCCTTTGCAGGGAAGCAGTGAGGGTGTGGGAGTGGTGCTTGGGCACAAGTCTCTGATTCAGGCGGTTTATCTGCCAGGTATACAAAGCGATCTAGCAGATCACCTCAGCAGAACGGAGGCAGACCCTCACAGTGGTCTCGATCAACCCGTAGCTCGGTCACTATTCAAAGTGAGGACTCCAGACCTGGACCTTTTGCATCCCACTCAGCATAAAACTACCTCTCTTCTGCTCCAGAAATCCAGGGCCTGGCATTTTCTGTCCGGATGCGTTCAGGCTGCGGTGGACAAACGTTTTCTTTCGCCTTTCCACAGATCCTCTAATCCAGAGTTCTCCTCAAGTTCGAGTCTCAGGGACAAAATGATTCTCATTGCTCCTCCTGGCCTCGGCAACTATAGTTTCCTCTGCTCAACAGTATGTTGGCAGCCTCCCAAGACCACTTCCCTTGCAAATCAACCTTTTGACTCAGGTTGAGTTGGTCCATCCAACCTGAAATCACTTCACCTTCATGCTTGGCTCCTGAAGGGTAGAAGTGAATCGATTCAACGCTCTCGTAGAGTCTCGGACATCCTTCTGGCTCGCTGAAGCCAGCCACCAACGTCGCTTCCAAATGGAGCGCTTTTCTCTCTGGTGTGCAAAGTCCTCTTGGAATCCCTTTTCCTGTCCTCCTGACAAGGTTCTGGAGTATCTTTTGGACCTATCAAACTCAGGTCTCCAGTACTCCACAGTTAAAGTTCACCCTAAGTGCCATCTCAGCGTTCCATGAGGCGGTTTCTTCCTTGACTCTGGCTCAGCTTCCTATAGTGAAGAGATTTCTTAAAGGATTCTTCATACGGACCCCTGTTAGGCGTCAGTTGCAACCTGGGACATTAACCTGGTGCTGGACATGCTCACTCAGAAGCCTTTCGAGCCCTTAGCTACCTGTGAGCTAAAATTTCTTACCTGGAAGACTGCCTTCCTGGTGGCCATTACCTCAGCCGCAGGGGTCTCGGAGATTCATGCCTTGGTGCACGGACCCTCCGTATACTGTTTCCATAAAGACAAGGTAGTTCTCCGTGCTCATCCTAAATTTCTTCCCAAGGTTGTGTCAGAATTCATCTAAACCAACCTCTGGTACTTCCCTCTTACTTAGCTAATTTCCAAAATGAAGAGCGATCTCTTCATTCCTTGGATGTTAAGAAGCCTTGCGGTTCTATTGAGTATAAACCAAGAACTTCTAAGACTCCAGCAACTGTTTGTTTCTTTCAAGCGACACCCGGCTGGGTCAACCCGTCGCTATTAGATGCATCTCATCATGGTTAGTGGCATGCCTCGACATTGCTACTCCATGGCTCAAAGTTAAATTGGAGGGTAGGTGTACGCTCACTCTACTAGGGCAGTCATGACATCTTTAGCGGAGATTAGCAATGTTCCAGTGCGGATATCTTACCAACGCCCGCCACCCTGGGCTCAGTGCATGCAACCGTTAAGCATTATGCACTGGATGTTCATGCCAAGGCGACATTCCGCATTGGCAGAACTATCATAATGGTCTTCTATCTTGGCAGCGTGAGCTCTGGCTCTCCTGCTGCCTTTTGGGGGATTATCAGCTTGGTACTCTCCCACTAGTGTGAATGAGTGGTGGAGACTTATGTCCAGGAAGATATGAAAATTATGTACCTACCGTAATTCTTGATCTTCTTGGGCAGTCTCCCTCACTCGATTCTACCTCTCCCTCCATCCTCGAGCTCACGCTGTGTTGGTCTTCCTCCCTCAAATCTCTTTGGGCCGTGAGGACTTCTTTGCTGACCCCTTCTTACACGGGTCGTACGGACTATCTTATGTCCGTTTTAAGATTAGATTTACTCTTTCGTTAGTTGGCTGCACCTCCTTGGTAAAAATACTGAGGCGGTTGGAGGTCGTCGCCGAGATGGTCATTGCCGCTCGAGCCGCTGCTCGCGGCGCCATGCTCACCAGCGCCATCTCTGCCGACCCTCCAGCAAAAGTTTGCTCCCATGGGTCCTAGTGCCTCCGGGCGCTAATCCCACTAGTGTGAATGAGTGGTGGAGACTCGTCCAGAAGATCAAAATTAACGGTACATAATTTTTTCATTTTCTGCGTCCTGGCTCTCAGAGCTGTGGAAAGGGTTCCACCCTACACCAGGGTAAGGTTGTACTCCAGGTACTCCTTACCCCCAAAAAGACAGGAGAATGGCGGTCCATCCTGGATCTCAGGTATCTAAACAAGCACCTTTTAAAACCAAAGTTCAAAATGGTGACTCTGGGAATTATTTACCCTCTCTAAGGCCAGGGGACTGAGCTGGCCTCCCTGGACCTCAAGGATGCCTACTTCCATGTTCTTATCAGAAGCTCCCATCAGTACCTCAGATTCGCACTGTCCTCAGGCCATTATCAATTCAGAGCAATGCTCTTCGGCCTCACCTCAGCCCCGAGGGTATTCACAAAATGCCTGGCAGTAGCAGTTGCCCATTTAAGAAGGCAAAAGATTGCTATCTTTCCTTATCTGGACGACTGGCTCATAGTAGGTCAGTCCCCAGACCAGGTCAAATTACACCTTCAGGTAACTCAGCAACTGCTCACATCTCTAGGTTTCCTTCTCAGTCTTCCAAAGTCTGTTCTAGAGCCTGTCCAGCTTCTCACCTTCTTAGGCGCAGAACTGAACACAAAAGAGGCCAGAGCCTTCCTCCCTCTGGAAAGAGTAAGGACCTTGGTCTCTCTGGCCTCCTCTTTCACCCTGCAGGTCTCTCGACCAGCGAGGCATTTTCTACAGCTCCTGGGGGCACATGGCTGCTTCTACAGCAGTAGTGCAGGGAGCAAGATTTCAGATGAGGGACGTCCAGATCTTACTTGAGACACAGCTCTTGCAGCAGGTTACACCATTAGGACTGAAGCCGGCGGGCGTCAGGACCTGCGGGAAAAATTCTGGCTAGCTATCTTCCAGCGGGGACCACCCGACCTTCGGTCCCGCCTCCGGCGTCAGATGTAGTACATAGGGGCGGTCCGCCCGATACCCCAGTTCTTTCCGCCGTCGAGCTTGCACATCTCGACCCTTCCAGTTCAGCTCTAGCGGCGGCCAGCGTAGTTAAGTTCTTTCCTACGGGAAAATCGAATTTCTTCAAGCAAGTTTTCTCTGATGTCCTCTCCGACCTCCGGTCACTCCTCCAAGTGTGCTCGTGAAACAGATCCTTCAAGGACCCTCATGCGGCCTGCATCCGGTGCCTAGTGCCCAGACTCACGACACCCGGCCTGCTCTTTTGCCAGGGTTTAATAGCAGAACCCGGATCCGTGCAGAAGGCCCTTCAGGCTTTTGCTGGAAGAAAAGCTTAGACCATGTCTTTCAGGGGACTCTTCAAAAAGGCCCTCAAACACGCTGAAAAACGAAGGAGAAGCCCTTCAGGTCCCGTCTAGGGCCTCAGACTCACGCAGCTCCGGTTCCAGGTCCGACCGCTCCCCCTCCGGGCCAGCTCTCAGCCCCCGATGCGGTTAAAGTCTTCCTCTTCTCAGGCCAAGACTGCCAGACCTTCCCTCGTCCTCCAGGGCCTTGGTCAAGTCTGGGGATCGCCACCATCACCATAAGTCGGGTTTGCATTTCTGAACCCGACGTCAGGTCGACTTCCTTGCCTCTCATAGAGACCTTGGAGCTTACCTCTCTGAAGAGACCGCAGGACCTGACGCCGGTGTGCCCGTCGTCGTCCTCTCGCCACAGATCCCCGGAGCCACCGTCGGCCAGACGACCGTCGCTGGCCAGGCCAGCACTTCATCGGACGCCGGTAGGGGGAACGGCGCCGCTCCTATTGAGAGAGCCCCTACACCTCCGACCGGCCGTCGGTCAGGAGACCATGCCGAGGAGGAATTAACTCAGCCCGAGGACCCGAGGCGACCCGGTCTGTCGAGATGCCCAGGGAACCCTCGCCATTACCCAAGCCCCTGTGGACCGGCGCGGGACCCGGCGACCATCCACGGCGCCGGACCGTCGTCTGGCCTTTCTATGCTACAGAAGTGAAGAGCTGTTCACTTACTGGTGGGACACCATAAAGAAGGACATAGTTCCTCCACCTCCTCTTCCTCCTACACGATTACTCCTCCGGTTCCTGCACCCCCTCCCCACCGAGTCGGCAGGCGATTACCTCCTCCCGGGCACAGAGCGCCTCAAGGGAGACCAGACAAGCGGAGACCTCCGTCAAATCCTCTTCCAGGTCACCCAGCCCTAGAGACCCAAAAAGCGCCCACGATCGCCTTGCGACAAAGGACAGGATCAGAGTTCTCAGCATCCAGATCCCCATCTCACACCTCTCATCCTTAGCGGATCCACCGAGATGCCAAAGTCTCTCTCGATGACCCGCCGTTCTCGGATATTATGAGACACATCCAAGAGAACATGGGATGGGATGCGGAAGAGCTAGACCCCGAAGGCTCGCCTTGCAAAGTATCTTGACAGAAGGATCCCAAGCCTGTGGTGGTGCCACCCTTGGAGAACACTTTCGTGGGCGTCACCAAGGCAGCGTGGAAGCGTCCACCGCTCGCTCAGCGATGCCAAAGCTGATCGCGTACAAGGCTCCCAGGAAGACCAGTACTTGACCTGACAGCCTCAGGCCAACTTTCTGGTCATAACAGCCTCCACTGACCAGTCCCAGAGACTGCAACATCTGAGCACCTGCCACGGACCCAGAGTCCAAACAGCTGGACACTATGGGTGGGGCGCCGTATGCTTCGCTACCTAGCGCATCAGATCCTGAATTACTGCCAGCCCACATGGTGCAGTTCCAAAATGCCTTGTGGGAACAGGGTCTGGATGCAGCTGAAAACTGCGGAAGGTGAGCAGAAGGAGGTCTTCAGCTCGCCGTGCAGGTTCGGACATGGGAACCCAAAGTGCTTTCTGACGCGTGACTCCGCAGACTCCTCGGCCTGAGCAGCAGCTTCAGGCGTATGCATCGGAGACACTCTTGGTTTAGCGTCTCAGCTTTACCGGACGTCCAGAAGAATATCATGGGCGCCCCATTTTGAGAGAGTCTTGTTTGGTAAGCCCTCAGAAAAGATTATTACCAAACTCCAAGAGGCCGGGGAAGGCGGTGAGGCAGTTCAGGCCATGTACCAACCCAAACAGTTACTTCGCAGGACCAAAGCCGATTTTGTGGGCCGGACATCAGGCAACAGTCCCGCCCTGCTCCCACAACAGAGGGCTCCGGCTTCGCAGAGCCAGGAAACAGGCTGAAGCGAGCGTGCTTCCAAGCTGGTCCAGCCAGCGGGACCCCTCAGCTGCCACAGCCTGACTCCTTTCCATTACGCCCCTCAGGATCAGCGGAAATCATGGTCGGGGGAATTAGCATTCAGGCTTCCTGCGGGATGGCGAGGCTATAACCACCGACAGGTAGTTCTTCAGTTAGGTATGAAGAGGCCACTTTATAGGTCGCAGAAAAGCCACCCTCGAGCCTCCTTTGCTCTCGGTATCCGGGTCAGCACAAGTCTCTGATCTGGCAAAGTACTCGTGCTCTTGCAAAAGGGAGCGATAGAGCACATCCCGGAGAACCAGAGAGGACAAGGATACTATTCCCACTTCTTCCTGGTTCCAAAGAAAACAAGGGACCTCCGTCCGATTCTGGACCTCAGCGACCTGAACGTGTCGGTCGCATACAAGAGATTCCACCTGGTGACTCTTCCGGGTCTCATTCCCATGCTGAAGCAAGATGTCTTCTTAGCGTCTCTAGACATGCAGGACGCATACCTGCACATCCTATAGCTCAGGCACACAAGAGGTTCCTGCGCCTGGTTTCTCGACCACCACCTTCAGTTCCGAGCCTTCCATTCGGACTGTCATCCGCACCAGGGTCTTTACCAAATGCATGGCGATCGTGGCAGGCGTCTCTAAGGAGACAGGGCCATTATGTGTTCGTGACCTGGAGAGTTGGCTTCTCATGGCCCCCTCCAGAGAAGCGTTGTTACGTGCGATCAAACACCCAGGACCTGTTTCAATCTCTGGGCATCCTAATCAACCACGCAGTCTCCTGGTACCGTCATGAAGCTGCAATTTATAGGCACAGTACTGGACACCGTTCAGGAAGAGCTTTCTTCCAGGCGACAGGGCGGGCGCATCAGATCCCTCATCAGGGAGTTGTCGTCGAACAAGACCGTCCCTGCCAGGTGGGTCCCTGCTTCTTTCGGACACATGGCTGTGGCCATTCCTACTGTCCCTTAGCAAGGCTCCACATGCGGGTAACTCAGTGGATGCTCAAGGTGCAATGGGATCAAGGCAAGACCACATGCAGCATCTGGTCAGAATCACAAACACCGTTATTTGAGACTGGCAGTGGTGGCTGAACCCAGGTCGCTCTCCACAGGCGTCCGTTTGTAGCACCATCCCGGAGGTAATCCTCACCACAGGCGCCTCAGGTCTGGGGTGGGAACACACCTGGGCGGGGTGAAGTCGAGTGCGTGGACCCCTCTGGAGCTCATCTCCATATCAATGTCCCTAGAGATGGGGTGGTCCTTTATGCTCTGCAGGCCCTTCGGTCGAAATCCCGCCGGTACTCCTGCTTCAGACAGACAACACGGCGGTGATGTACCTCAGCTCAACAAACAGGGCGCACTCTTACCCTCTTTGCAGGGGAGGCCATGAGGGGTGTGGGATTGGGTAATCCGACACGAGCGCTAATCTGATCACTGTACATGTTCCGGGGTGGACAACACGATTGCAGGCGGCCTGAGTTGCTCCCAGGCCAGAGTCACAGTGGGAACTTCTTCAAGAGAGTAGCAGAGGATCTGTTTCTTGATGGGGAACTCCACAGTTGGACTTGATAGCATCCCATCAACATAAAAACTGCCCAATTTTGCTTGCTAGATCAGGGCCTGGTGTTTTCTGGCGGGCCTTGTTCCTCTCCTGGGAGGACAGATTCCTCACGCTTTCCCTCCTTCCCATTGATCCAGAGTTCCTCTCAAACTGCTTGAGGGAGCATAAAACAATGATCCTGGTGGCCTTTCTGGCCCAGACAGATCTGGACTTCCCTTGCTAATTCAGCTATCCTGGGAACCTCCGCTCCGCTGCGTTCAGCTCCATCTCTTGTCTCAGGAGGAAGGTTCACTGGTCCACCGGACTTCGCTCACTGAACCTGCATGCATGGCTCCTAGAGACATAGCCATCTTTAGTCAGCGGGGTCTCACAAGAGGTTGCAGAAGTTCTTTCTGCAGCCAGAAAGCTTGACAACGCATCTGACGTACTACCATGAAATGGCGCCATTTTTTGTTTATGGTGCGAACGCGATTTTCCCCCTTTAGGTTGCCGGTGGGGTAGTGTTGGACTACCTGCTCTCCCTTTTCCATTCAGGTCTAGCCTACTCCTCTATCAAGGTGCACCTCTGTGCCATCTCTGCCTACCACCTTCCGGTGGGACATCGCACAGTGGCACAATTAGACGCCTCTCGGGAATTTTTGAGAGGTGTTACACCATAGGCCACCATTAAGGACCCAGTGCCTCCATGGGATTTGCTCTTTGTCCTGGAACAACTCATGCTTCCCCCTTGAACCTGCCGCGGATTGCGAGCTGCATTTCTGTCGATGTAAGCAGCTGTTTTTTGGATTGCTGTTACTTCAGCGAGAAAGTTTCTGGCTTCACGCTCTCATGTACAACGAGCCTTATTTAGTTTTCCACGGGACAGAGTATCCCTGAGGACGAATCCAAAATTTTTGCCTAAGGTGGTCTCTACACTCACTCTCAATCAGGATATTGACCTGCGGTCTACTTGATCTACTCTAATAGAGGAGAGGCACTGCTCACACCCTGGATGTTCACGCAGCTTGAGGTATTACCTCAACAGAGCGAAACCGCCCGTAGTTCAGAGCAACTTCGTTTCCTTTTCTGAAAGTATGATGGGCCAACCAGTATTCAAACAGTCCCTGTCTACGCGGCTTGTCCAGTGTATTTCCATTCTGTTATGATATCAAAACCAAAAAGC
This sequence comes from Neoceratodus forsteri, assembly GCA_016271365.2. Taxonomy (NCBI): domain Eukaryota; kingdom Metazoa; phylum Chordata; order Ceratodontiformes; family Ceratodontidae; genus Neoceratodus; species Neoceratodus forsteri. The sequence continues at coordinate 1,021,436,955 of CM028134.1, forward strand.
TCCGGGCACAGTCCGGGGTCATTCTACTAGGGGTGTGGCACCTCCTTAGCAGCACTCGAAGCGTCTCCACTTCTGCCATATGTGCTGCAGCCACTTGGAGCTCTATACATACATTTATAGAGCATTATAGCCTGGACATCGCCTCTCGTGAGAAACCGACCTGACCTGACGGTACTAGGGTCTCTGTCCTAGATTCAGGACCTGGAATGTGTTCCTAGTTTCCTCCTCCCAAAATGTTGGCAGCGTTACTGGCAGAATCAGTCCTAATGGTGTAACCTGCTGCAACTGTGTCTCGAAGTAAGATAGTACAGTTAAGTAAGAACTTACCATAACAGTAGATCTTGAGAACAGCTCTTGCAGCAAAATACCTTCCGCCCACCTTCCCCTTTGAGGAGGCATGGCTTTCGCCTTTACTATCAGGGTTTTCCTTTGACTTAATGATCTGGATCCTCGGTCTCCATTTCGATGTCAGCCTGCGGCTGGAAGTCTCTTCTTGAGAGACTGGGGAATCAGTAGGAGACCGCCTATGTACTATGTCTGGCGTCGGACCGGGACCGGCGTGGGAGATCCCGCTGAAGATAGCTAGCTAGAATTTTTCAAGTGGGGTCCTGGCGCCTGCCAGCTTCAGTCTAATGGTGTAACCTGCTGCAAGAGCTGTTCTCGAAGATTTACTGTTAAGGTAAGTTCTTACGTAACTGTACTTTCCATTTAAGAGCCTTTTGGTCTCAAAGGACAGACCCTCTAACCAAATTGCTCCCAGTGACTCGAACCCTGATCCAGGCCCTTCAGTGGTGGCAGGACCAGAGCAATCTGAGACAGGGTTCCTTCAACCCCAGTCTCACTCATGACCACTACTACAGATGCATCCCTCTTGGGGTGGGGAGCTCGCATGGGCGACCCTCACTACCGGGGTTGTGGTCCCTACAGGAATCTCTGCTCCACGTCAATTTGTTGGAGCTCAGAGCAGTTTTCTAGCTCTCAGGTCTTTTCCACATCAGCCCAGAACAAGATTGTTCAGGTCAGGAACAGACAATACTACTACAATGTGGTACATCAACAACAAGGAGGCACTCAGTCTACGGCCTTGTGCACGAGCAATGAGATTGTGGTCTCAGCTTATTCCCTGAGGCGCCTCCCTTACGGTTCACCTTCCAGGCAAGGACAATGTCCTAGCGGATGCTCTCAGCAGGATTCCCAGGGCCATCGAATGGGCACTGGATCCCCTAGTACTGGAGGTAGTATTTGCCAGATGGGGCACCCTGCAGATAGATCTTTTGCAGCCCCAGACAATCACCAACTTCCCTTTTCGCTGCAGGCCCCCAGTGTTGGGCTCAGTCCCTCCTGGATGCCTTCCTTCTCAGTTAGGAAGGAAGTTTCTCTATACCTTCCCCACTTCCGTCTTCTGTTCAAGGTGCTAGTCAAAATCAGATCTCAACCTGCAAGATGATCCTGATTGCTCCAGATTAGACCAGACAGCCCATAGTACCCTCCTCATATCATAGCAGTCCACCCTCCTACATCTCCCCAGGAATCACAATCTGTTAACCTGTGCCCAGGGGAGGTTTGAGTATCCAGACCTCGTCTCTCAATCTCAAGGCATGGCTCTTGAAGAGTTAGAGTTGCTGACCTACCTCTCCCAAGGTGTATTGGATAAAGCAGAAGGCCTCTGGAAGCCTTCCACAGGGCCACTTATAATTCCAAATGGAAGAGATTTTCCATATGGTGCTCTGGAAGCATATTCCACCAGAATCTGCTTGACTTGCCCACAATCCTGGATTATTTGGTGCATTTGAATTCTTTGGGGCTGAGACCAGCTACCCTAAAGTGCACCTGGCAGCCGTCTGCTTTCTTATCATCAGGTAAACCTTCTTCTTTTCAGCTCACCCTGTATTCTCCAAGTTTTCAAGGGTTGCTTCACACAACCCTCCATTCAGGGACCCTGCCCTGCTTGGGATCTTAATATTTGCTGCCCAGCTTATGCAACCCCTTTTGAAGCGTTGTCTTCAGCAGAGCTCAAGTACTTGACTTGAGAAAACTGTGTTTTTGGTAGCCATCACTTCTGAGGCGCATAAGAGGTTACCAAGCATTGTCAGTGGAACCTGACTTTATCTCCTTTCACAGGGATAAGGTGGTCCTCAGGACTAACAGAAAGTTTTTGCCTAAGGTGGTTTCAGATTTCACCTTAATCAATCCATGTCCTTCCTGTGTATTTTACTGACCATTCCTCCTCTGGCGAGAGGAAGATTGCACATTTAGATGTCAAAAGCCCTTAGTTATTACATAGAGCGTACCAAGGGTCACAGGTTTGACTCCCTCAAGTGTTCCTCACTTATGGTGAGGGTTGGAAAAGAAAACCTGCCACTAAAGATGGATTGCCAGGTGGATTGTCTCTTGTGTCAATTTTGCTATGAAAAACTGGGTAGGTTCCTCCCTCAGGCCTGAGGGCTTACTCTCAGGGGTACAGCTGCGTCTCTGGCTGCTGCCAGGACATCCCTATCCTAGAGATATGTCAAGCAACTACCTGGAAAACAGTTCACACTTTCACTAAGCATTACTTCCTGGACATCCAGGCTAGGAGTGATGCTCGATTTGACTCTGGCCATTAACAAACCTGTTCCGATATGGGTTCTGTCCCTCCTCCATGGAGGTACTGCTGTATAGTCTGCATATGTCATAATATAGCAAGACTTCATATTGTTTGAAGAAAAAATTACTCACCTTAGTAATGTTGTTTTCTATGAGTCTTATATATTATGACCTCCCCAACCTGCCCCTCTCAGAACCTCTATTTTGGGATGTGGGTGGGCAGGCGCAGTGTTAACACTTCATAGGCGCCCACTTTGTTTCACCCTTTCTTTAGGGTGCCTGGGTATTATGTTTTAATTTTCTTTCTTGATTCCCTGACTTGAGTCTTTGTTTTGGGATCAAGAACACAAATATGTTTTGTAGTTAGTAGCCAATGGGCTTGTGTGGGATGCAACTTCACACAGAACCTTAGTGAGTTTTGCTCGTAAAGATCTGACAGTTTAAGTTTGAGCAACAACAGACAGAGTTTTCAACTGAGCTCGCTCAGGGTTCCATGCCTTGCATGGAAAGTTAACTCTTTCACCTCCGGAGCAGTTCTAACCTGGGGTTATATTGCATATGTCATAATATAGCAAGACTCCATTAGAAGAAACAACATCACTATGGTGAGTAATTTTTTCTTCTGGTAGCCCGACGTCTTGATATTGGAGCCCTACCTACCCTCTGGTAGGTCTTCCAGATGAGCAGTTTCATCAGTGGGCTGCTCTTGTGGAGCAATGGGCTCGGAGGTTGGTCCAGCTGCCTGGCCCAGTCACTCAGGGGCCTTCGGGCTTTTTGGGAGATCAGGCAGGGCAGTTGGGCCCCCCTAGTCACGCGGCACCACCTTCGGTGTCGACTCTGCGCTTAGATGTCTCCCCCCCCCCCAACATGGCTGCGGCGCAGGGGGCCACACCGATGTCTCTATCTCCTGGTCTTCATCCTTCTTTCTCCTCAAATCCTGTTTTCTAGGGACATGGATATGTTGTTCATCCACACTCATTGGCAGTATCCTTGCCCTTTAAATCTTGCGGAAGGTCTTAACATCTCCTCCACCCACCGGGTGGTATAACTCGGCTCCGCCCCATGGCCAGAATCTTCCTTACCGCTTGGAGCTCAGGTTCCCTCCTTAGCAGCTCGCGTTTGTGACTGATTCCTATTTCTCCGTTTGCGGTTCAAAAATAATATTTTGCAAAAGACTTCAGTCTTCGATCCCTCGCGGCTCACGATGGATCATCGACTCCCGGTTGAGTACCCATGCGGGTGTCAGAAAGATGTCGGGCGGATCCACTCACGTGTGTCTACTTGACCTTGAGCGACCCGCCCAGGCTTGCGACCTGTGCTCATCTTTCTCGGCCTCGTCCTCACCGAGCCGTGCTGCCCGGTGCAACTGGGGCGTCCGAGCGTTTCCCTCGGTGAAGTCAGGAGGCCGGTTGGCGGTGTCATGGCGGTATTTCAGCGGATCAGCTTCGGCGGATGGTCCGCCCTCGAAAGAGGAGGCAGGCGGGCGTATCTTCCTCGGCCAGCGGCATTATCCCGCTCTCTCTGGGTTCTTCCTACGGCTTCCTTTAAGAGCTTTGTCTGTCCCTCTCCACTAAGGGAGAAGGGCCTGCGTCTGCTGGACCTTTTCGGTCAAAAAGAAGGACAAGGAGGAGTCCCTCCGTCGGCGCTCGTGGGAGGCGGGAAGGTCCCTCCGGGCCGTCGACCGTCGTCCGGCGGTCGACCGCTTCGGCCCGGCCACTGGCCTCCACAGTGTCCCGACAGGTCAGTTGACGAGACTCCCACTGATGAAGTCGAGTTTTCTCGACCCATTAGACCAGACTGTCGCCTTTAGCGGCCGGATTCCCTCTCCGGTTCCCCGGGAGGTTGAGATCCCGTGGGCCGCCTGTGCCTCGGTTCCGGAGCCCTCGGATGGACCTTCCGAGCGAAGGTGTATCGGTTCAGGCCGACACCTCCTACACCCGACCCGGAGAATTCCGGGACTCTGGTCTCGGTCTCCGGACCTGCCGGCGGTCCAGCCGTTCCCCACCGTCTCTGCGCGGCGGTCTCGGTCCTCGGCACCGCGGTAAGCGGCGTCGCCGCTCGTCTCGTCCTCCTCCCACCGGATGAGGAGGCTTGGCGTAAATTCGTCGGCGGTACGAGACCTTATGTTCTAACAGCTCCTCCTGGCGAGACATAAGCGACTCCGGCGCCTTCCCGACCATTAAGTAACTGTCAGCGGGCAGCCGACACAACCTCGACTTGCCGAGGCTATACCCAGGCGGTTGTTCGGCCAAAACCAGCTTGCTCCACCGATTGCGGTGGAACCTCCGACTCCACAGCCACCAGTTGGGGCTCCGACCAAAGGATTCTCGGTCGGCTAAGGGTTTACCCATCGGCTGTCAGTGACCCTCACTCCCGACCCGACCTCGGCAGGTGAAGGAGTAGCTCGAGCCAGAAAGCAGCTCTTCGAGGACTCTTCCGAGTCGAAGATTCCTCCTTCTTCTCAAGCGACTGGACTTGGAGTCTTCGAAGAATCAAGCCAATGAGCGATAGCCGTCGTCCTTCTAGGACTACTTGGCTCATCTGAGTCACGGGATGGAGCTCGAACCCGTTCCAAAGCAGGCCAGGTATCCCCTCACGGAGATTCTGGACCGAGGGATTCCCGACGGAGGCCTTTCCGGTGGCGAGGACCATAGTGGGTCCAACACTGGAACTTTGGCAGCGCCCTGCTTCCTGCCCTCGCCTTGACCAGGATGGCCAGGAAGTATCCGGTCCCTACCGGTTCCTTGTCCAGTTTGAACACCCCTCTGCTGAGGGTTGGTTACCCGACAGCGTTTTCAGTGGCCCGCTTAGCGCCGAGGATGGACAAACCTGCGGACAAGAGTCCAGAAATTGGACTATAGCCGGGCGAAAAGTCTCACATCTGCGTCCTCTCGACGCCAGTCAGGCCGGATTCGACCAATCCTCATGGCCATTTTTCTCATGCCCTGTGGGCTCTCCCTGGATAGGTCATCCCTCATCTTCCCGCCCGATCTGCAGACTCACGGTTAAGCAGGTCCGCGGGGACCAGGGCAGAACAGTGGCCAAACAACAGCTCCAGACTGCTTTGGATGTAGAGGACTCATGTGCCAGATCGGTGGCGGCTGACGCAGTAGCTATCGTCGGAGGACGGCTGAGGATATCCACCCTTTGCCGGATACCCAGCACAAGTTGGCGGATGTTCCCTTTTGGGACTGACCTCTTGACCCTGGGGTGGAAGGTCCACCAGAGGATCGAGAAGTCCAATGCCACCTTGGACTCGGATCTCTTCCGCTCAGAGAGGACAAGGCCGCAAACCACAGCCTAAGCCCTTTGCGTCCTTCTGTCCCCGGCAGCGCCCGCCCAGCAGCGTCAGGACAGCAGGCTGACATGGCATCCCAAGCCCAAGCCGCCGGCTTCCTCTAACAGGAGGCAGGAGGAAAGGGCCCAGGACATACGGCGGTCCCTCCTCCCAAGCCTGCCCAGTGGCAGACTGAAGGTGTCGCCCCCATGCCCCGTCACCTTACCCCCTAGGTCCCCGTAGAAGGCGGCTCAAGCACTTCCGTTCCGCCTGGTCCGCTGTTACCACGGACAGGTGGGTCTTGGAGGTGGTGGGAAGGGCCTGCCTCTGGAATTGAGCAAACTTACCACCCTTCAGGCAAATCGCCCCCGAGAGCTTGAGGATCTAGCCTCACTGGGCGGCTCGTCGAGCCGACATGCTCTCCTCCACAGAAGGTGGAAGAGAAGGTGGTGGACCCTCCCTTCAGACCCAGGGTTTGTGTCAGGTACTTCCTGGTTCCAGAAAGCAGACGAGGCTGGCGCCCCATTCTGCATACACGCCTAAACAAGTTCCTAAGGTCTGAACCTTCAGGATGGTCACTCTGCTCCAGATAATACCATCCTTGGAGCATGACGAGTGATTCTGCTCTCTGGACATGCAGGTGCGTTTTTCACGTCCCTATCCGTCCGTCTCACCAGAGATTCCTTCGCTTCCAGAGCGGAAGGATCTCTCCAATTCAAACCATGCTGCCCTTGGCTTGTCACCAGCTCCAAGGGTCTTCACCAAATGCATGGCAGTGGTGACAGCATTCCCTAAGCGCCGATGGGAGTCGATTCTTACCCTTACCTGGACGACTGGCTGATAGCAGCTCACTCCAGGAAGGGCCCGGGTAGTCCAGAGATCTAGCCCTCCAGGTCTGCTCTCAACTGGGCCTCCTTGTCATGCAGGCCAGAAATCGAACTCGAGCGGGAAGCAGGTGAAATTTTATTCATGAGGCGCCTTCGACTCTCTTGAGCAAGCGGCTCGGCGGACAGGGCGAGGTTCTTTCCTCCTTTGCCCGATCATTTCTGGTTTGAGCAATTGCACCTACCGGGACTTCCTGCGCCTCCTGGGTCTCATGGCGGCCTGTACCAGCGTGGTCCGTTGGGCCCGCTGGAACATCGTCCCCTTCAGTGAGGACTGGCCAGCCCGGTGGTCTGGCAGCTGCGATCCCTTGGACCAGAGCATGTCGGTGACACAGGGGATGTGGAATGCTCTCCAGTGGTGGACCGTTCCAGATCAATTGCGGGGAGGGCATCCCGTTAAATCCGCCCCGAGCGGCGGTCTCTCTGTCGACCGATGCCTCTCTGATGGGTTGGGGTGCCATCTGAGGAACACCGGGCTCAACAGCCTCTAAGGTCCTCCAGGAAGTCGATGCCACATCAACCTGCTGGAGCTCCGAGCGGTCCGCTAGCTCTCACCGCCTTTGCTCCGTTCCTCCGGGTCAAGTGGTCCGAGGTCAGACCGACATACCACGACCATGTACTATCTAAACGCCAGGCGGGGCCGCTCCATGCTTCTATGCAGGAAGCTCTCCGCATTTGGTCACTCGTGCGCAGCCTGGAGGGGATCTCTGGCCATTCACGTGGCAGGGCCTCCAACACCTGGCCGATGCCTGGGCGGATGGGGCTGCATCACAGTGGTCTCTCCTACCGCGGAGGTAGTACAGCATCTGTTCTCCCTTTGAGGGCACACCTCAGGTGGACCCTGTTTTGCCTCCACGGAGGCGAAGCTGAGTCTGTTCATGCCGCCCCCTCAGCAGAACTGCGCTGCAGGGGATGCCTTCTCGAGGCAATGGACCCCAGACATCTTTCACGCCCTTTCCCCATTTCCCTTGATCCACAAAGGTGCTTCTCAAGGCGAGGAGGGACAAAGGCGCAGGTGATTCTGTAGCCCCAGACTGGCCTGCGCCAGTTCTGGTACCAACACTCTCCTCAGATCTCAGCTCCAGGACTCCCGCGGCAGCTTCCAGCTTCGCCGGACCTGCTCTCAGTCAATCAGGGGAAGGTGTTCCATCCGGACCTTCAATCCCTGCACCTGACGGCCTGGTTCCTGAGCGGCTAGAGTTCCAGGCTTTGGGTCTTTCAGTGAGGTCCTCAATGTAGTTGGGCGTCCCGTGAAAGTCGACCAGAAAATGCTATGCCTTCAAATGGAAAAGGTTTTCCATTTGGTGTCAGAAACAAGGAACTTGGACCCTTCCTCCTGTTCCTTGGCAAGCATCTTGGACTATTTATGGTCCCTTTCTAGTCAAGGGCTTAGGTCGGCGACCCTAAGGGTGCACCTGGCAGCCATCTCTGCTTACAGCGCGGGCCGGGAGGCGGTCAATAGCGCGGGGAGAAGAGTGGTCTGGCGCTTTTCAAAGGCCTTGATCACATTTCCCTCAGTCAAGGGAACCCCACCTCCGTGGGATCTACTGCTGGTACTGGCAAAGCTCATGGGCAAGCCATTCGAGACCTATGCACAGGTTGCTCTCTCTCACCATGCGTGGAGGCACGCCTTCTTGGTGGCTATCCGTCAGCCAGAAGGATGGAGAAGCTCCAGGCGCTTTCCATCCAGTCTCTCCTTACCTGGTCTTCCACAGGGACAAGGTTGTCCTCTTCACCGAAATTCCTTCCGAAGGAGGTGGTGTGAGGAGTTTCACCTTAACCAGGTGTTGACTCTGCGGTGTTCTGCCCCAATCCACACCTCGGAGGCGAATATAAGGCTCCATACTCTGGATCCCTAGAAGGGGGGCAAAGCTTATTATAAGGAAGCACGGCTGAAATTGAGAGAGAGGGATTGCATGTGTTGTCACCTACATGAAACCCGCATCTGTGAGACCTGCAGCCAGCTGAGGGCCCGATAAGCAGGTGGGTAACCTCCTGCATAGATCTCTACTATAAGTTAGCGGGCATGGAGCCTCCCAGAGGGATAGGCCATTCTACCATGCTACTGCCACGGTGGCTGCTTCCAGGGCGTCCCTATCCAGGAAATCATGGTTGGTCTGGGCCTAGGCGAATGCGGTCTTTGAATGGGATTTGTTTCCCACAGGCGCACTTTGACAGATGGCCTTCAACGGAAGTTGGAGAGGACATCAGACAGAAACTGAGCAGAAAAACGAACTTTTTCGAAGGAAGAACTTAACTAGGCGAGCGCGCTAGAAAGCGAACTGAAGGGTCGAGATATGCAAGTCGGTACGGGAAAGAATTGGGAATCTGGTGGGACCGTCCTTATGTGCTATGTCTGACGTCGGGGGCAGGACCGACGTCGGAGGCGGTCCCCACTGAAGACTGTTAGCTAGAAGATTTCCGTGGGGTCCTGACGCCTGCCGGCTTCAGTCCTAATGGTGTTACCTGCTGCAAGAGCTGTATCTCGAAGTAAGATCTACTTTGTCTTTATGAAACACAGTATACGGAGGGTCTGTGACCAAGGCATGCATCTCAGAGACCCTGCAGGCCGAGGCAATGGCCGCCACCAGAAGGCCGTTTTCCAAGTGAGAAATTTTAACTCACAGGTGGTTAGAGGCTCGAAAGGTTTTCGAGTGAGCATGTTTAGCACAAGATTAATGTCCCAGGCTGAGACTGGACATCTGATAGGAGGTCTGGTATGCAGAATTCCCTTAAGGAACCTCTTAACCACGGGTAACTGAGCCAGTGACAAGGAAAGTACTGGATCATGATAAGCTGAAATGGCACAAAGGTGAGCCTGGACTGTAGAGTATTGTAGACCTGAATTTGAGAGGTCCAAAAGGTACTCTAGAACTTTATCTGGTGGGCAGGAAAAAAGGATTCAAAGAGGATTTTGCACACCAGAGCGAAAAACGCTTCCATTTGGCTGTGTAAGTTTTCCTAGTGGCTGGCTTGCGCGCAGCCAGAATATCTGAAACTCTGTGGGAGACAATGAACCTGTTCACTTCTATCTCTTCAGGAGCCAAGCATGAAGGTGAAGCCGATCTCAGATTAGGATGGATCACAGGGCCCCAGTCAGAAGGTTCGCTTGAGAGGAAGGGCTTTCGGGAGGGGCTTCCAATATACTGTTGAGTAATGGAAACCATATCTGCTAAGGCCAGAAGGGAGCAATGAGAATCATTTTGCTCCCCTGGAACTCGAACTTGAGAAGTACCCTCTGAATTAGAGGAAGAGGCAGAAAGGCGTATAGAAAGCGTTTTGTCCACTGCAGCCTGAACGCATCCTGACAGAAAATGCCAGGCCCTGGATTTCTGGAGCTGAAGAGAGGCAGTTATGTGTTGAGTGGGGATGTAAACAGGTCCAGGTCTGGAGTTCCCCACTCTGCGAATAGTGACTGAACTACGGTTGACTCGAGAGACCATTCGTGAGGATCTGTCTCTGTTCTGCTGAGACGGTCTGCCAGTTCGTTCTGCACTCCCGGCAGGTAGGTCGCCTGAATTAGAGCCTTGTGCTCGAAGCACCATTCCCACACTCTCATTGCTTCCCTGCATACAGGGTAAAAGTGAGCCCCGCCTTGCTTGTTGATGTAATACATCACTGCTTTGTTGTCCATTTGAAGGAGAATGTTCTTGTGATAGAGAATGTCCTTCAAAGCCCAGACTGCATAAAGGCCGGCTCTCATTTCTAAGACATTTATGTGAAGCTAGGACGCATCCTGAGTCCACGTACCTTGAGTGTGGAGAGTCTGACAGTGAGCTCCCCAACCCATCAGGGACGCGTCCATGGTAATGGAAATCTGATGATCCAGAGGAGCAAAGGGATACCCTTCCAGAAGATTGTCCTCTTACGACCACCAGGTGAGTGACTTCTTCAGAGGTTCTGTCACCTTGATGAGAAAGGACTGAGGGTGAGTGGTTGGGGACCACTGAGTACTGAGCATCCACTGAGAGGTTCTCATATGAAAGCGTGCTGGGGTACATTGAACACCGAGGATGCCATGACACCTAGCAACCGTTGCATCGAGATAGCTCGAACCGAGCTGTTCTGTCTGATGTGTCAGGCCATCTGTAGGATATCGCTCCTTGTGTCCTCTGGTAGAAACATTTTCGGACAGGTGGTGTCCAGAAGAGCTTCTATGAAAAGGAGCCTCTGGGAGGGCTGCAACTGTGATTTCTTGAGGTTTAGCAGGACTCCCATGGACGTGAGAAAGTCCGAGGCCATGGCCACAGCGTCGAGAGTTCCTTGCCTGGAAGGGCTTGCTAGAAGCCAGCCGTCCAGATATGGGAACACTTGCAGGGTTTTAAATAACTGATTAGCAGTTTTTTCCTTGGGACAATACTAACTGTTCAGAAAGTATTTATATAGGTTTTCCAGAAGTGTTATGTTTGTTAAATACAGTGAGACAGGTGCCATGTATTTTCACAATGTTTTAGCACTTTTATGAGCAAAACGCTAATCAATTTTTAGAGTTAAATAAAACCCTGACTTGTATACTGACTTTTCTGAGATGCGCTGTGAGAACTGCACAACACTTTTTAAAAACTCGTGGCGCTGAGGATAGCCCAAAGGGCAGGACTCTGAACTGATAATGCTGTCCCAAAGCCACAAACCGTAGGTATCTGTGATGCTTTGGATGAATAGGAATATGTTGGTAAGCATCCTGCATGTCCAAGGAGGCTAACCAATCGTGTTGATGAAGCAAGGGTAACAGGGTCCCTAGTGATATCATCTTGAATTTTTCTTTGGGAAGACACTTGTTTAATTTTCTGAGGTCCAAAATGGGGCGCATGCCCCATGTTTTCTTTGGAACTAGAAAGTAATGGGAGTAGAACCCTGTGTTCCGTTGATCTAGCGGAACTACTTCCACTGCCCTGTTGTTCAGAAGGCCTTGTATTTCAGAGGTGAGAAGCTCTGACTGAAGAATTGACAGCTTTGATTGCCGCTTGGGGAGACAATCCAGAGGGTTCTTCGAAAAATTGAGGGAATATCCCTCGCAGATTATCCGAAGGACCCATTTGTCCGAAGTTACGGACTTCACTGGTTGTTGAATTGAGTCAGATAATTTCCCACCGCTAAAGAGTCCCCTCGGGCAGCTGAGGTGGAACTTGGGCCAGAAACTCAGAAGGTGGCACTGGGCACTTTGGGTCCTTGCGCCTTCTGTTGAGTTTTCTTTTGAGGCTGGGGGGCTTGATTTTTATTAAAACCTCCCCTGCCTTCGTCTCGAAAGGACTGATGGTTATGAAATTGGCGTTTGTTAATACCCCCTCGAGAGGGGGTGGCAGGAGGTCGAGCCAATTTAATGGCTGACCTAGTCTTTTGTGTGGCCTCTAGAGCCTGTTCTACTTGAGGGCCGAAGAGATACACACCATCGAAGGGCAACGCCATGACCTGCTGCTGAGCATCATCTGTGAAACCTGAAGTGTGCAGCCAGGAATGGCGGCGGGTACAAATGCCTGCCGCCGCCGCTCGGGAGGCAGTATCGAAGGCGTCCATAACCGCTTTAACCTGTTGATTGTTGAACTCGATGCCCCTGGTTATGGTCTGAAGAAGCTCTGAATTAGTGTCCGACTCCGGTAGAGCTTCAACCATTTGTTTGAGCGAATGCCAAAGCATATACTCATACTGAGAGAAATAGCCCTGGTAGCTGGCGATACGCATACCCAGGGTGGATGCAGCAAAGACTCTCTTACCTAAAGTATCTATCTTACGAGATTCTTTATTTATAGGTCGAGCTGTAGTAGTCTGAGGAAGGACGACCTTACCATTCTCTGCCAAGACTACAATAGGATCTGCAAAGGCTTGGGAGGCCAAAATGGGTTGATCCTTGGGAGCAGCATACTTCATATCTATGGACTTAGCCACATAAGGAATGAGAGCAGGATTATTCCATACCATTTGAGAAAGCGTCTCAAAGGAGGGTTGTACCGGGGGAGTTAAATCCATAGGGATGTCCGGAACATGAAGGTATTGGAGTCTTAAAAGCTTCCCAGGATCGATGTCCATAGTCTGGAGAGAAAGAGTGGAATTCAAATTTTTCAGCAGAGACTTAAATGACAGGTCCTCAACCACAGGCTCTGTAACAGGATTAGATCCTGCTCCTTCCACATCATCACCCAGTCTAAGATCTGGGTCAGACTCAATATCATCTCCTGACAGTCCAGGAGGGACTGCATGGACAGGAAAGGATTGAAAATCAGCAGAAAAAGAGGAGGGAAAAGAAATTGGAGAGGAGACGCCCTGAAGATTGGTAGAAGAAAAGCCTGGCCTCGGCGCCGAAGAAGAGCACGGCGCCAAAAGGCCGCATGATGCTGATAAAGCAGATGGCGCCGAAGAACACAGCGCCGAAAAGCCGCACGGCACAGAGAGTGGTGCTGGGCGCAACGGCACTGAGGACAGCGCTGGGAGGTGCCCTGGTGCCGGAAACCGTGCCGAGCGACTCACCGACGCCGATGGTGCCGAAACCAACCCAGGGCCCCGAAAATTAGAATTTGAGGGAAAAGAAGGAAGAATACCAGGAGATAGAGGCATCGGTGTGGCCTCGCGCCGCAGCCATGTGGTGGTGGTGGTGGGGGGACACCTGAGCCCGGAGTCGACGGCACCAGGAGAGGCGCTGCGCAACTAGGGAGGCCCAATCGCCCTGCCCGATCCTCTGGCCTCTGAGTGACCGGCTAGGCAACTGACCAGCCTCTGAGCACACTTCTCCATAACAGCGCCCACTGATGAAACTGCTCATCGGAAGCCCTACCAGAAGGCGGAGAAGGGCCCAATGTCAAGAGGTCGGAGACCAGAACCAGAAACCGCAACTAACGAGGAGACCGTAACTGACCCCAGTGACTGACCGTCGGCGGCAGACATATCAGAGGGCGACCTCAGTGATGCCTTCTTTTGACCTATGGGCTGAAGAAGAGCTCGAGGCCAAACAGTGCCGAGAATGAGACCATTTACTTTTATGCTTCCGGGACCGCTCATCCCTTGGACATTGGACAGATCAGCTGTCAGACTCCCCCCTCGGAGAAAGGTGCGGACTGGACCCAGCCAGCTGACTGAACAGCTTTCATACGAATTCTCCCTACCGTCACCTGACCCGCTCATGGTTGACTCCGTCAATGTAGGCTGAGACTTCTTTCTTTGATAAGAATAAATTATCATAAGTGGAACTTTATTCAAAAAATACTACAGAATAATAAACCGAAAACTATGCTGCTAGTTTGAAGTTTGACTCCTGGCGGGCGAGTGACATCATCACTGAGGCGCACTCGATGGCGGGAAAAAAGGAACTGAGGCGGTTGGAGGGTTGACGCCGAGACAGTCATTGCCGCATGAGCAGAGGGTTGCGGCCCCGCTCCTGTGGCTCCATCTCTGGCACCAACCCTCCTGCAAAATGTTTGCTCCGCTGGGTCCTAGCGCCTCCGGTGTAGATCCCATTAGTGTGAATGAGTGGTGGAGACTTTATGTCCAGGAAGACCCGACTTTGGCAGATTGAGAAGGAATCCAAGAGAGGCGAGCAAATCTTGTGTGACTTGTACAGCTGACTTGACCTGGTTGGAGGACTGGCCTACAATGAGCCAGTCGTCCAAGTATGGGAATAGAGAAATCCCCTTTCTTCTGAGGAAAGCCACTACTACTGCAAGGCACTTTGTACACAACCTTGGAGCTGAAGTAAGGCTGAAAGGCATGGCTCTGAACTGATAATGGCCTGAAGGTAACTCGAACCCGAGGTACTGTCTGTGGGAGCACCTGATAGGAATGTGGAAATAGGTGTCCTTGAGGTCCAGAGATGCTAACCAATCTCCTGGCCTTAGAGAGGGAAGAATTACTCCCAGAGTCACCATTTGAATTTCGCTTTGTGATGTGCTTGTTCAAATACATTAAGTCTAGGATGGGTCGCCACTCCTGCCTTTTTTGGAGTAAGGAAACATCAGAGTACAGACCTTGCCCCTGAGTGGAGTAGGAAATGAAATTACGTACCTACCGTAATTCCTGATCTTCTCTTGTATCTTCACCATTCATTACTTACTGGGTGTTAGCCGGAGGCGCGCACCTGCCACGGGAGCTTTTTTTTTTTTTGTTTTAAAAGTTTGCTTAACGGCACCGCCTCGAGTGGACGTCGTCATTGCGCGAGGGGCGTGTTAGTAGCGATCACGACTCTCCTCCAACTCAGTTCTGTGAGCCGGAGAGGCAAAAGTGAAAGCAGAGAATATAGACAGCGAGGCAAGATAGCCGAGGATAGCAAAACAAGGAAGAATGAACTGAAAAGGAATAAGCCGATGGAGGAAGGACAGAGGAGATAAAGTATCCTCAGCCTAGGGACTGCAGGGCCTCCTTACCTGGGCGACTCTAGGAGGAGAGATAAAGTAAGGAGATGAGAAAATAGAAGAAGAAGAAGAAGAGAAGAGAGAGATGGGATGTTGAAGGGACCAGAATGCCCAAGCATATAGTTAGCTTAGAGCTGAAGGCTCGACTAAGAGGAAGCAAGAATCCCTGAGATAGAGCTGAAAGAAGGTTCACCAAACCCGCTAGACAGACTCTGGAGGCATAGTCCTTATCCTCAACATGCCATTGTTATTGATACCCCTCGGGTTCCTGGCAGCGACAGGCCTAGAATTCGAGGACACCCGAGGAGGAAGGAACCCAGGCAGCAGGAGAGTGCTGCTCTGGGACTTAGAAAGGAAAATGTAAGCCTTTCAGGCGTTTAAGCATAGAAATGGGACTCAGACAGACTGGCCAAGGCTTAGCTGGCCGGGATTGATACGGTCAGCACAGCTCTTCTGTAAAAATTGTCCAGGAGGACACTTAAAAGGAGAAACCAATATGCAAACTAGCGAGAAGGAGATTACCTTCTCATTTCCCCTCTTGTTTGTTTTTTTTTTTTTTTTTTACAGAAGAAATTTGAGGTTGGTTGCATGACCCCAAAACCAAGGTGCCATATAGTCTGAAAAGAGTTCCCCGGCATTTTTCCCTTTTTAAAAAGAAAAAGGAACAGGCGTGTCTGCTCCTCTGCTCTGCAGGGCAAGAATGGGGGTTGATTCCAGGGCAATATCTGGAACACGGATTGCAGGATCAACTGAATAGCCTGAACCAGGCCAAAACCCCAGAGATATCTTGTCAGGATAACGGCAAGAAATAGTTGTGCAGTCTGATCGCCAATGCAATCCACAGATGGCCTACTAATCTTAGAGTAATTAATTTTCTGGAAAATTAGACCCCCCCACCCCCAAAGAAGGATTTTTTTTTTTTTTGAAAATTAAGCAATTTTCCTAGTTTTAGAAAAATTTTTTTTGCAGAGAGAGGAAGGAGGCGGAGGTGGAGAAGCCACAGGAAGAGGCCACTGAGGGGATGGTGGGTGGGTAGTAATGAATGGTGAAGATACAAGAGAAGATCAGGAATTCACGGTAGGTAATCATTTCATATCTTCCTTGTCAATCTTCACCATTCATTACTCCTGGGTGAGTCAGCTCCTCTTCCCTGGAGGGAAGAGGTAATACCTGAGGGAACAAGACCCCAGCCTTCTGCTGGTGAGAAACAGGAGGAGAAGACCCTGGCTTATTCAGAAAGCCTAAGTGGGAGAAGAGCTAGGAGTGCCTCCAGACGAGGGAGCGTGAGGGAACCCTGTAAAAGTCTCCTAGCTCTGGAAGAGAAAGATGGGTCCCCAGAAGGCGGAGCGAATCACCCCACGCCGCCAGGGTGACAACCTGGAAAGACGGCTTACGCCGCCCGCCTGATGCAGATCGCTGTCCCCGCAAGCCTGGAAGCCACCTCATTGGCGCCATAAGATGCCTTGCTTGGTGTCTTGCCAGCTCCAGGCTCACCGTGGAGAGGGCAACGCTTGTCTGGTTTGCTCGTGTCAGGCATAGATGCCAGCAGCTGGGACATCATCGACCACAAATGCCGGTTATAGGCAGCGTGGTGAGCCTGATGTGATGCAATACATGCACTCGCACGAGAAGAAGAGAACACTCTTCGACGCCAACGGTCGAACTGGAGAGAGTCCGAATCCGGTGGGCGGTCGTGCGCCAGGCAACGGCGCCCAGAAGGAGTATCCAGGTATACCAAACCTGAGGACGGGTTGGGAAGGGAACCTAGAGACTCAGAGGGGGCACAATACCTACGCTGGCAGTCCGCCGGGGCTGGGGAAGAAGCGGCAGGGAACTGCCAGGACCGGATAGACGCCTCCTGGAAGGGGATAGGCCAGGAAGGTACCACCAGATGCTGGGCACTGAATTCACCAAGGAATTCACGCGTCTCCCGTTCGGTATTGTCTCTCCGAACATAGGAAATCCGGAGATCCCTCACCATCCTCGAGAGGAAACGCTGATATTCTGTGAAATCAGCATCGGAGGACAGATGAGCAGGGGGTTCCTCTCCCTCAGAGGAGGGAGACGAGGATGATGGGGAGCTGGAATGCTCAGAGGATTCCTGCGGCGGTGGGGAGAGTCGAAAGACCCGCTCATGCATGTATCTAACATATGAGGGGAAGGCCGCTGCAGAACCTCTGAACTGCTCCCAGGATAACGGACCCGTAGGACCGACATGGCCCGGGAGCGGGGGTGGTGAAGGCAGAGAGATGGGAGAGGGGCACCTCCGAGGAGGCAACTGCTCTCTGCGAGGGCTCTGGAATCCGGGGAAAGGAGCCCTGTAGGAGGGATCCCGATATCAAACCAGGCCGCAGAACGGAACTCTGGGGAAGCGAGCCTGGAAGAGCCCTGGGGAGAAACTCCCCGTGACACGCCGGACTGCATGGATCCAGAAGGGCAGTCCGCACAAATGCCGCCGGAGGACACCCTAGAACCCTGGGAGGAGGGACGGGGCTCTGCACTACGGCTCCTGGTCACCCCCCCCGAGGTGGCCAAAGAAGACCGGGCAGCAGGCCGCCTACCCCTCAACCCCTCGGATTCCGAGAGGGCCCTCCTTCTCGACTGCAATGTCCCCCTGTCCTTAGAGGAGGCAACAGCACCCCGGGGGGTAGCCGTCACCGAGCCTCTAGAGAGGGGAGCCTCCCCCTCCGTCACCCCCACGTCTGCCCCGGGACCTCGGCCACCCCAGCCGAGGAACCCTCAGGAGGCCGACGGTGAGGGGACAGAGGAGGGCCGCTGCGCCCTGGTACCCCTAGCCACCGAGACCCAGATCCGAAGAATGGGGTGCCAGGATGGGTCCCATCTGAGTCATCGCCCTCCCGAGGAGGACGAGACCAGCAGGACCGATGCTGGCCACCCCAGGGGTCCCCGAGGCCACGGGCCGCCAACGCCCCTGCACCAAGGGCGACGCCGCCGCCACGCCGGTAGCAGGAAGGCTTTTCCCCACACTCCCAGCGTTTCCGCAGGCCCGCACCGCCTGGGGAAGGGGAAGGTTAACGCACCGCCGCAGCGCCGAGGCGGAGCGCACCGCGACGTGCCGCTTGGCGTCTACCGGCATCAACGCGCTGAGGTTGTGCGCACCGCCAACGCGCCGCTTCATCACCGTGCTGCGAACGGCGCCGATTCAGGTGGTGCCGCCAACGGGCGCCGCTGATCACCGGCGCCGCAAATGGCGCCGATTCGAAACGGCGCCGCGAGGCGGCGCCGAGGGTCCACCCAAGCGGGCCCAAAGCCAAGGGCCTCGCATCGGGGAGCCTGCACCTCCGGCAGAGGTGACTGCCAGGCGGGTGTTCAAGTGCTGCGCCGAGGGGCTACGACGCCCCTAACATCATGAAGGGCCTCCTCCTAGGCAAGATAGGATGAGGAACCCTCCTCCTCGGATCAGAGTAGGCCCGGAGGACCCGGGAAGGGCCTCAAAGATCTCGCCCGAGATTCCTCTGCGGAGCTACCGGCCTCTCAAAGTCGGGCGGGGCCTTGCCGAGCTTGAACGCTGCGGACTTCGAGGACGGACGGTCCATCGAGAAACAGGCGCCGCACTTAATCCATATCATGGTTGGGTCCCAGGCAACGAAGGCAAACGCCATGCCGGTCCGAGACGGAGAAATGCCGCCACAGGAGCACCGACGATAGGGGCACGCCCGCTCTTCAAGAACGCTAGCTCCAGAACCGGACATAACGCAAAACCACCAGACTAAAACACAGTAGGAAATACACCGGCGGAAGAAAGAAAGAACAGTCTTACCGTGTCGTCGGTGTCGAGAAAAAGCAGTCGGAAACTACTACAGCTACCAGCGCTACGGCGTGGACAGGTGCTGCCTACGGCGGTGGAGAAACAGAACGCTGAGTTGGAGGAGGAGTCGGTCGCTACTAACAACCACCCTCGCGTAGCGTCACTCTCGAGGGCGTGCCGTTAGGCAAACTTTAAAAAAAAAAAAAAGCTCCCGGGCGGGTGCGCCCTCCGCTAACACCCAGGAAGTAATGAATGGTGAAGACTGACAAGGAAGATCTCTCCACAGCTCTGAGAGTCAATAGAAGAAACCTCTGCTTCTAAAACAGTAGTTTCAGAGATGTTTGCAGGTGGAAAGGACCTGACCCTCATTTTTGGAAACTGTTTGAAACTGAGGGCCAGTCCCTGGCTTACTACCTCCAGGACCCATTTGACTGAGGTAACAGACTTCCAGGCCTGGAAGTACTAAGCCAGCCTGCTTCCTACTGGAATTGCAGAGTCGAACCAGGCTGACACATCAGGGTGTCTGCTTGGCAGGAGCCTTAGACTGGGAAGAGGATGCAGCCTTGCTCATCCCCCTCCTACCTCTCCCTCGAAAGAACCCCCTCTGTGGAAAGGGAGAGGAGGCCTGGGCTTGGAAAAATGGCCTGTGAAAGGGCCTGCCCCTACCCCTAGACTGCTGCTTTTGTGGAGTGGCTTGCCTTTCCTTGGCCTGAGCACTCCTGTAAGTGGCGCTGTACTTTTCCATTTTTTTCATGTAAGCCTCTGTCTGCTCCCTAAATAGAGAGTTACCCACTACAGGGAAATCCATGGCCTTAGCTTGGGTGTCCTGTGAAAGGCTAGTACATCTGAGCCAAGCAAATCTCCTGAGAGCCACAGATGTAGCCATGACTTGTGATGCCACATCATTTAAATCTACAACAGCATGGAATTGTACTTTGGACGCCTCAGTTCCATCAGCAGCCACCTCATCCAGCTCTCTGCCCAGCTGGGGGAAGCCTGTTTAGCCAGTTCCAGAACAGTATCCCACCTGGACTTCGGGTACCTGGCTTCATAGGCCATATTATTTGAATGCCTGAGTCCCAAGGAGGATGCCAAATATTGTTTTTTGGCCATGGCATCCACCTTCATGGAGTCTTTATCTGGGGTGTGTGAAGCCAAAGGTATGTTAGCCCTGTCACAGGCTGCGGCGGCACTACCCAACATGGCTGCAATGACTGTACAAAAACTCTGTACCTGAGCCTGACAACATGTACTCCTGTCCATTCTCTTGTCCACTGGAGGTAAAGAGTTTGGTGTCTGAAGAATCTTCTTTATCTGTTTCCCCAAAGATTTGTGTAGGGGAATAGACAACCTTTTAGACTCTGGGATGTCCATCATCTCAACAAAATCAGGCTCCTCTTCCTCCTCTGCAGCTTCTACCATGGGGAGCTGGAGGGTTTCAGCTACCTTTATAACAAATAGTGAGAAGGGGACTCAGAAAGCCTGGGAGGGGAGACACTGGAGGGTCTGTCTGGGGAGATGTCTGGTTCAATGGGCACATCCAGACCTTCTAAATCAGCATCATCATCATCCTCTTCTGGGAAGTCTTCGTCCCCTTTCCACTCCAATTCATAACAGGCATCCGGATCGTAATCCAATGGAGTGGTGTCCGACTGAACCGAGCGCCTTACCGACGGTGCCGGTTCGGACGGAACCAGTCGAAGTGACTGGACAATGCTTATCGCCATTATTTCATCAGCGGTTAGACTACACGGTTCTGGATCCGAACCAGCTGATTTTCTTTGGCCTGAACCCAACCCTCCGAGTCAGATCTCCTTTGCCTGAGGAGGTATCGCTCAGGTCAGTGGGCACCTACTCAGGTTCGGCCACAACCAAACCGGGCTGGCCATCCGGGTCAGCAGACTTCTTGACCTCCTTTTCCTTTAGCCTACATACAGAGTAGCTTTGGGAAAATTCTTACATATTTGGCAGTCTGTTTTGAGGTGGTCAAACCCCAGACAATAAACACACATGAGGTGAGGATCAGCCTTGGCAAAAGCTTCCCCACACTCACTACAGTGCTGAAACCCAGTGGGCCCGGTTTTTTCTTGGGTTTCTCAGACATGGTCAGGCTAACAAAATTACCCTTAATTGCTTTACACCAGGTAATACTCCCCGATTGGTACCAACCGTGTTATGGGTTGTGGAAAGAAACCAGTAAAGGTCCATTTTTTTTAAACCGATCAAAACTGGCACACCACTGCTAAATCCCAGAATTTGAATTTAAACAAACGGTCAGTTCCCAACTGGACCAACCGCTAGGGAATCGAAGAGTTACAATTTCCACAGTAATAAAGACAAGAAAAACAGTTCACTACCTATCTACATGCTTACTGTACCGTAGACAGAGACTTGAAACCGAAAAATAAGAAATCTGTGAAAACCAACACTTTGTAATAAACTTTAACCTAACTGAGCCGGTGAGCAACTCGGAGCTGACGCCAGTTAGGCTAAGTAAAGAACCTGACAGTTACACTCTGAAGCACCACAGACGGAGGTTTGAACTGAAAGCTCAAGCTCAACCTTCTATGCCTGGCTGTGCATAGAATTAACCCTTCCTCCTCTGAGGCAGTTCAAGTGCTGGGGCTAACTGCATATGTCAGAATACAGCAAGACTTCATGTTGTTTGAAAGACAGAAAAAAAACAGCAAGTGAAGGAAGAGAGATGACAGGGGGAAACTGTGGGACCACCAGAGTGGCCAGTTTCATGGTTTCACAAAGAAAATTTGACTGCGCAATCAGATAGGCAAGAGAGACAAAATCCCTGCTTTTAATTCTCTCTGCATAACAAATGGGACAGGGTCTTACACCTAAGCCTGTCACACTGCCAGACTGGAAACCAGAGATGGCCCAGTGTGTGAGGTCACAATTACCTTTTTTCCACTTGGACCAGTTCATAACAGGTCCTGAACTGGTTTGATTTTCCTTGTCTGGGTCTGGTCCTGGTTCCCGTTTCCATTTAGCGCAGAACAGGAAAGAAGGCATTCTTGGTATGGCAGTTACAACAAATGGAAAACCAAAATGAATCATGGTATATACTGTATGGATATGTAGTTTTATTTACAGGGGGTCCCAGCTTCAGTCAATGCAGATGCGAACCTTCCCAAGCAGTTCGGATTGCATCTGAAGCGGAGCCCATGTAGTGGAAACAGAAACCGGAAGAGGACTGGTACAGTTCTCAAGGCGAACCACTCCAAGTGGAAAAGAGGTAAATGCTAATGAGGTACTGTACAAAGCTTAACACTAGATATGTCAGCATCCAGGCAGAGTACAGTTCTTCACATCACACCTAGAACTTGGTAGGCAAGAAAACTTTTTTTTTCTATAGAGGTTTTTCTCCCTGGCCACCTGTGTTGTTCCCTAGGGATATATCCTGATCTCAGTGATGTACCCAGTCAGGCCCGCAACCTCCAGGCTCCATCAGACCCCTGTAGCCCACCAGTTACCCCCACGGCTTATCCTCTATGGCAGGGGCTCACGTCCTACTCCTGAGGTAGCCTGGATCCAATGCTGGCAGGCACTAGGACCCAAGGAAATATGAAGACCCAGACCATCATATATTTATTTACCCAGGACAATTACAAAAAAAATTAACAAAGCTACAGGTGTACAAATTACAATGTAAACAAATATGTACTCACTGTAATTGCTGATGTTCTAGAATATCTTCACCATTCATTCACACTTATGGGTCAGGGGCTGGAGGCACTAGGACTTGTGAGAATGAAGTTTTTTGCAGCCTAGGGGACTGAAATTGGTGCCGTTGTTGCCCATGAGGCAGATGTAGTGATACCGTGCTCGTGGGTTGGCCAGCAACTGCCACTGGGCCCCTACCTTCCTCAGTTCTGTTAACCTGAAGAGAAACTAGCAGGAGATAAAAAGAGAGAGAGAGCTATAGACTCCAAGCCCAACGAGATAGGAAACTGATACAGGACATAAAATCATAAAAATAATAAAACCCGACTACCAACTTAGAGAGACTAAAGAATGGATGGACCTAAGTGGCACCAGGGTAGTGGGTACAATAGTCTGAGCCTACTAGCTCCCTGGACAGGAAGGTGGGGAAGGACTGCGGCAATCTACTGAGGGTTAAGACAGCAGAAACTAAACAGGGAGGATCTTGTAGTCAGGAGTACAAGGATTCCGATAAAAATAAAACTACAGAAGAGAAGAGAAGAGAAGAGAAGAGACTGGAGAAGTCTCTAAGCACAGCTGCTATCCTCTTGCCACTCCAAGAGAGTGGAGAGAGAGAAGAAAAGAAAAGAGACCCAGCACAGAGGTGTGAGGCACCATTTAGCTTAACAGGCTGAGATAACAATAAAAATATAACCACCCTGGTAGCCACCCCTTCAAGCACCCCGGAGGTGGGGGCTGCACCTCGATTCAAGGTTATGCTGCCAGTTGGCAGAGGCTAGGAGGGAAAGAAATACAGGGTAGAGACTGAGGTCACAGCACCACTAGGGTCAAGGAAAAACCTCACTGAAGAAGAAGGGGGAACAAAGTGGTTAACAATACAAAAAAGAAAACTGAAAAGCTTTTTTTCTTTTTTTTGAAAAAAGGAGTAAAGACCCTCATTCCTGTTTTTTTTTGTTTGTTAAAAACACACTAAAATCTGGTGAGTGGGAAGGGGCTAGAGGGTCCAGTTTGCACCAGGAAGGAAAGTACAGTTATGTAAGAACTTACCGTAACAGTAGATCTTCGAGAGGAGCTCTTGCAGCAGATAATACCATTAGGACCTCACGGAAAACTTGTGGCTAGCAGTCTGAGGCAGGGGACTGACTCCGACCGACGTGGTATAAAGGGGGCGGTCCCCAGGCGCCATCTCAGTTCTCCCGCCAGAGACCCGGCTAACACAGTATTGGAGAACCGAGCAGGAAATGAAAATTACGTACCTACCGTAATTATGATCTTTCTGAGTATCTTCACCATTCATCAAATATGGACTCAGCCGGAGGTCAGGACCCCGCAGGAGCTTTTTTTTTTTTTTTTTTAGGTAGGTGGAGCCAATGTGCTCTTGGCACCTTGATAGAGGCTGCCGTTCTACATGCGCTGTGGGTTGGCTGTTAGGGTGCCGGTCGACTCCCTGCCTGCCAGTTCTGAGTCGCTGGAGAGGTGAGTAAAAAGAGGGTGGGAGGGTGGGACAAGAAAGTCCAAGGGACAGAAAAGGAAAGATATAAAACCAAAAGGAGAAATAAACCACTGAAAGGACAGAGCAGGAAGAAAATCGAGATGCTAGGGAGATTGGGAAGGGGGCCCCAATCTCTGGAAACAGAAAAGGGCGGGGGGCAGGAGTTAGGGGGGGATAGGGAATTAATGAAACATAAAAGTTTAGCATGAGAGGGGGGAAAACACCAATAACATGCTGGATTGTGCCCTGTCTGTAGATTGTATAGGAACCGCAAGGAGTAGCCAAGACGCTTAATCACCAGAATTCAAGGCACAGAATCACTGGCAAAAGAAACTCCTGTATGGCAGAAAACGGTTCTTTTAAAGGGGACAGGGAACAGAGGTTCTGCCTCCTTTCACATGAAAAAATAAATTTTTAGTAGGGATAGATCAACTTTAAAACTGAGGCTTGAAGAGGTGAGGATGGAGGGCAAATACAGGTTACTCACCTGTAACAGGAGTTCTAGGAATGGTATATGTTGTTCATCCACACTCATTGGCAGTATCCTTGCCGCTTTAAATCTTGCCGGAAGGTCTTCAAGCTTGCTCCTCCCACCCACCCGGGTGGTATAACTCTCGGCTCCGCCCCATGACGCCAGATCTGGCCCGCTGGAAGCTCAGGTTGTGCGTCAAGCCGGAGGTCGGTAGGATGTAGGGATGAACAACATACCATTCCTAGAACTCCTGTTGGCAGGTGAGTAACCTGTATTTCTAGGGACATGGATATGTTGTTCATCCACACTCATTGGCAGACTCCTAGCAGTTCTCCGGGAGGAGGGAGGCAAGACGCACACCCCTCATATACTTACTTGGGAAAGAGAGACTGGAGAACCGAGACTTCCAAAACCAGCATCCCGCGTGACTCAAGGTCGATGTGGTAGTGGGTAATGAAGGTGTTTGCTGACTTCCAGGTAGCAGCCCCAGATTTCCTGGATAGGGACGTCCCTGGAAGCAGCCACCACAGCAGCAGTATGGCGGGTAGAATGAGCTCTTATCCTCTGGGAGGCTCCATGCCCGCTAACTTATAGCAGAGATCTATGCAGGAGGTTACCCACCTGCTTATCGTCCGCTTGGCTGCAGGTCTGCCAGATGCGCTTCAGCGTAGGTGACAAACAGCTGGCGAACCTCTCCCGAATTTCAGCCGTACTTCCTTATAATAAGCGGCCCTCTAGGATCCAGAGTATGGAGCCTATATTCGGGCCTCCGAGGTGTGATTGGGGTAGAACACCGCAGAGTCAACACCTGGTTAAGGTGAAACTCCGACACCACCTTCGGAAGGAATTTCGGTGGGGGCGAGGACAACCTTGTCCCTGTGGAAGACCAGGTAAGGAGACTCGATGGAAGCGCCTGGAGCTCTCCCATCCTTCTGGCTGACGTGATAGCACCAAGAAGGCGGTCTCCACGACAGAGTGAGAGAGAGCACACCTGTGCATAGGGTTCTGGAATGGCTTCACCCATGGAGCTTTGCCAGTACCAGCAGTAGGATCCCACGGAGGTGGGGTTCTCAGACTGGAGGAAAATGTGATCAAGGCCTTGAAAAGCGCCAGACCACCTTCTCCTGCGCTAATCGACTGCTTCCCGGCCCGCGCCTGTAAGCAGAGATGGCTGCCAGGTGCACCCTTAGGGTCGTCCGACCTAAGCCCTTGACTAGAAAGGACCATAAATAGTCCAAGATGCTTGCCAAGGAACAGGAGGAAGGGTCCAAGCCCTTGCTCTGACACCAAATGGAAAACCTTTTCCATTTGAAGGCATAGCATTTTCTGGTCGACTCCTACGGGACGCCTCAACTACATTGAGGACCTGTCCGGAAAGACCCAAAGCCTGGAACTCTAGCCCAGGAACCAGGGTCACAGGTGCAGGGATTGAAGGTCCGGATGGAACACCTTCCCCTGATTGACTGAGAGCAGGTCCGGGCGAGCTGGAAGCTGTCAGGAGTCCTGGAGCTGAGACTGAGGAGATCTGGTACCAGAACTGGCGAGGCCAGTCTGGGGCTATCAGAATCACCTGCGCCTTGTCCCTCCTCGCCTTGAGAAGCACCTTGTGGATCAAGGGAAATGGGGGAAAGGCGTAAAAGAGGTCTGGGGTCCACTGCCTCGAGAAGGCATCCCCCTGCAGCGAGCCCTGCTGAGGGGGCGGCATGGAACAGACTCAGCTCCGCGTTCTCCATGGAGGCAAACAGGTCCACCTGAGGTGTGCCCCAAAGGGAGAACAGATGCTGTACTACCTCCGGCAGGAGAGACCACTCGTGGGATGCAGCCCCTATCCGGCTCAGGGCATGGCCAGGGTGTTGGAGGCTCCTGCCACGTGAATGGCTGGGAGATCCGCCTCCAGGCTGCGCACGAGTGACCAAATGGGAGAGCTTCCTTGCATAGAAGCATGGGCGCGTCCCTTCCTGGCGTTTAGATAGTACATGGTCGTGGTATTGTCCGTCTGGACTCGGACCACTTGACCCCGGAGGAACGGAGCAAAGGCGGTGAGAGCTAGGCGGACCGCCGAGCTCCAGCAGGTTGATGTGGCATCGGGACTCCCGCGGGGACCAGAGGCCATGAGCCCGGTGTTCCCCCAGATGGGCACCCCAACCCATCAGAGAGGCATCGGTCGACAGAGAGACCGTCGGCTTGGGGCCGACGAACGGGATGCCCTCCTGCAAATGATCTGGAACGGTCCACCACTGGAGAGCGTTCCACATCCCCTGTGTCACCGGCCACAAGCTGGTCCAAGGGATCGCAGCGTTGTGACCACTGGCTGGCCAGTCCCTCACTGAAGGGGATCGATGTTCCAGCCGGCCCAACGGACCACGCTGGTACAGGCCGCCATGAGACCCAGGAGGCGCAGGAAGTCCCGGCAGGGCGAATTGCCCAACCGGAAATGATCGCGTAAAGGAGGAAAGAACCTCGCCCTGTCCGCTGGAGCCGCTCTGGCTCAAGAGAGTCGAGCCGCGCCCGATGAATAAAATCACCTGCTTCGCTCGAGTTCCCGACTTGGCCTCGATGATAAGGAGGCCCAGTTGAGAGCAGAGCTGGAGGGCAGATCTCTGGACCACCTCCTCCTTCCTGGAGGGAGCTGCTATCAGCCAGTCGTCCAGGTAAGGGTACACCTAACCCTCGGGGCCAAGAGGGAATGCTGTCACCACTGCCATGCATTTGGTGAAGACCCTGGGAGCTGGAGACATGTCAAGGGCATGGCTTGAATCAAGAGATCCTTCCGCCGGAGCGTAAGGAATCTCTGGTGAGACGGACGGATAGGGACGTGGAAAAACGCTGGCCTGCAAGTCCAGAGAGCAGAACCACACGCCGCTTCCAAGGATGGTATTATCTGAGCCAGAGTGACCATCCTGAAGGTTCAGACCTTAGGAACTTGTTTAGGTCGGGTGGGTCGAGAATGGGGCCAGCCCCCGTGCTTCGGAACCAGGAAGTACCTGGACACAAACCCTGGGTCTGAAGGAGGGTCCACCACCTCTTACCACCTCCTTCTGGAGGAGGAGATGGCGCGTCGCCTCGACGAGCCGCCAGTGAGGCTGGGGATCCGGGCCCTCGAGGGCCACGGCCTGAAGGGTGGTGCCTGCTCAATTCCAGAGGCAGGCCTCTTCCCACCACCTCCAAGACCCACCTGTCCGTGGTAACAGCGACCAGGCAGAACGGAAGTGCCGGAGCCCCCCACGGGGACCAGAGGGTAAGGTGGACGGGATGGGGCGACACCCCCAGCCCGTCACTGGGCAGGCTTGGAGGAGGGACCGCCGAGGGACCTCCTGGGCCCTTTCCTCCCTGCCTCCTGTTAGAGGAAGCCGGGCGGCTGGGTTTAGGATGCCAAGGTCGAGCCTGCTGGCCCTGACGTTGCTGGGTCAGGCAGAGGCACAGAAGGACGAAGGGCTTAGGCTGTGGTTTGCGCCTTGTCCTTCTGAGCGGAAGAGACCGAGTCCAAGGTGGCACTGGACTTTCGATCCTCTGCAGGTGACCTTCCACCCCAGGGTCAAGAGGTCAGTCCCAAAAGGAACATCCGCCAACTTGTGCTGGGTATCCGAGTAAAGGTGGATATCCTCAGCCAAGCTCTACCGACGATACCACACCGCGGCCGCCACGCGATCTGGCACATGAGTCCCCTACATCCAAAGCAGTCTGGAGCTGCTGTTTGGCCACTCTGCCTCGCCCTGGTCCCCACCTGCTTAACCGTAGTCTGCAGATCGGCGGGAAGATGAGGGATGACCTCATCCAGGAGCCCAACAGGGCATGAGAAAAATGTGCCATGAGGACGGCCGAACTGGCCTGACGTATACCGACAGAGGACGAGCGTAGACTTTTCGCCCGACATAGTCCAATTCTTGGACTCCTTGTCAGGAGGTTTGTCCACATCCCTGGCGCTAGCCGGGCGCTGCCGGAAACGCTGTCGGTAACCAACCCCCAGCAGAGGGTGTTCCAAACCGGACAAGGAACGGTAGGGACCGCATACTTCCTGGCCATCCTGGCCGGGGCGCAGGGCAGGAAGCAGGGCGCTGCCAAAGTTCCAGTGCCGACCCACTATGGCCTCGCCACTGGAAAGGCCTCCGCCGGAGAATCCCTCGTCCAGAATCTCCGTGAGGGGATACCTGGCCCGCTTGGAACGGGTTCGAGCTCCATCCCGTGAGACTCCGAGATGAGCCAAGCAGTCCTAGGAAGGGCGACGGGCCATCGCCCATTGACTGACTCTCCTGAAGACTCCAAGTCCAGTCGCTTGGAGAAGAAGGAGGAATCATCTTCGGACTCGGAAGAGTCCTCGAAGAGCTGCCTCTGGCCTGAGCCACCCTTCACCTGCGAGGTCGGTCGGGAGTGAGGGTAACTGACAGCCATGGGGTAAACCCTTAGCCGACCGAGAATCCTTGGTCGGAGCCCCAATTGGTGGCTGTGGAGGCGGAGGTTCCACCGGAATCGTGGAGCAGTTGGTTTAGGCGAACAACCGCCTGGTGATAGGCCTCGGACAAGTCGAGGGGTTGTGTCGGCTGCCCGTGATACAGCCATTTAATGGCAGGGCCTGAGTCGGCTTATTCCGGCCAGGAGGAGTTGTTGAATATAAGGTCCTCGCACGGCCGACGAATTTACGCCAAGCCTCCCTCATCCGAGGAGGAGGACGAGACGAGCGGCGACGCCGCTTACCATGGTGCCGTGGATCTAGACCGCCTATGACGGTGGGAACGGCTGGACTCGCAGAGGCGAGGTCCGAGACCGACCGAGTCCCGGAATTTCCGGGTCGGGTGCGGGAGGTGTCGGCCGGAACCGCACTCCTTCGCTCGAAGGTCCATCCGAGGGCTCCGAACCGGAGGCACAGGCGAGCCCACGGGATCTCAACTCTCCGGGGAACCGGGAGAGGGAATCTCGCTGCTAAAGGCGACAGCCCGTCCAATGGGTCGAGAAAATCTCGACTTCATCAGTGGGAGTCTCGGTCAACTGACCTGACGGGGACACCGTGAGGCCAGTGGTCGCCGTTGGTCGACTCGGTCGACGGTCGACGGCCCGGGAGAGGGACCTTTCCGCCTCCCAAGAGCGCCGACGGAGGGGACTTTACCCTTTGTCCCTCTTTTGGACCGAGAATAAGGTCCAGCAGACGAGGCCCTTCTCCTTTAGTGGAGAGGGACAGACAAAGCTCCTTAAAGGAAGCCGTGAGGAAGGAACCCAGAGAGAGCGGGATAAAATGCCGCTGCCGAGGAAGATATTGCCCGCGCTGCCTCTCTTCGAGGGCGACTCATCCGGGCCGAGCTGATCCGCCGAAAGCTCGGCCATGGACACCGCCAACCGGGCCTCCTTGGACTTCACCGGAGGGAAACGCTTCTCGGGACGGCCCAGTTGCAATCGGGCAGCACGGTCTTCGAGGACGTAGGCCGAGAAAGATGAGCACAGGTCGCAAGCCTGCGGGTCGTGCTCAAGGCCTAAGCAGTAGACACACGTGGAGTGTGGATCCGTCCGAGACATCTTCTGCCCGCATGGGCATCTCCAAACGGGAGTCGATTTGTCCATCGCAGCCAGCGAGGGATCAAGACTGAAGTCTTTTGCAAAATATTATTTTTAATCCGCAAACGGAGAAATAGGAACTAGTCGCGAACGCGAGCGTTATGAGGGAAACCTGAGCTTCCAAGCGGTAAGGAAGATCTGGGCCATGGGGCGGAGCCGAGTTATACCACCCGGTGGGTGGAGGAGCAGCTTGAAGACCTTCCGCAAGATTTAAAGCGGCAAGGATACTGCCAATGAGTGTGGATGAACAACATATCCATGTCCCTAGAACCTCCCATTCCACAGGAGTGGAGCCAGAGCATTAGAGAGGGAGTGCTGCCCCATCCTGACCACTCTCCCCACCAGACGTACCATCCCACTATGTGCCCAGATTACCCCCCCCGACAGAGACGGGGGGGGGGCAAGGAAAGGCACAGAGAGAGAGGGAGGGGGATCCAGAGACCGAGGCCCCAAGGAGAGTGGGAGGGTTAGATGAATGGTGAAGATGCACAGAAAGACTCATACTACGGTAGGCAATGCACTTTTCATATCTTATCTGTGTCGTCTTCACCATTCATCACATATGGTGAGTGCTGAGCCCCCTAAGGGGCTTTTAAAAACCCAAAGGACAGAGTCCCTTAGCTCTCAGTGGTTGACACACTAACAGGGAGAACCTTCTGGGCCTGGAGAGGCCAGAGAGTGGGGCGAGTGAGATGGGACACCCCGGAGGGGAAGGAAGTGCCTGACAGACACTGCCTCACCCTGCGGGAAAGGCAGGTACTCTGGTGCGGAGTTAACCACCCTACATGGGGCCAAGGTGACAACCGGAAAGACGTATGTGCTGCGTCCGCCTAGTGCAGAGCTCTGTCCCACGACCCTGGTAGCTACCTCACTGGCGCCAAATGATGCCCTACTTGGTGCCTTGCTAGCTCCAGGCCACGTGCAGAGAGTACAATGGCTTGTCTGGTTTGCTCCATGTCAGGCAATGAGGCTAGGAGCTAACCCAGCCTGGACCACAAGAACCTGTCATAGGCTGCATAGTGGGCCTGATGTGCGGAAATAGAAAGCAGCAACTGTGCCGAGTAGAAAGGTTCCTACCCCAGAAGTCAAAATCGAGGAGTCTTGATCTGGGGGCCAGTCACGTGAAGGGCGAGAAGCCCATCGGGAGTGTCCAGCTGCGCCAATCCTGACTGAGGATGAGGCATGGAACCTGGAGACCGGGGGTGGGGCGCGTAATACTGCTGGCAGAGATCCCTAGGGGCGGGAACTCCGGAAAAGGGTCTCTGCCAGGAACGCAATGACGCCTCCCTAAAGGGAGCAGGCCAGGGGGGCAACCACAAGGGTGTCCTCACTGAAGCCACTCAAAAAGGCATGCGCCGAGTGCTCTGGATTGCTCTGAATGGCAGGAGAGAGATGCAGGTCCTCCAACAACCTCACGAGGAATCGCTGATACTCCGCGAGATCAGCGGGTGGGGAGATGTGGACAGAAGGCTCCTCTTCCCCAGAAGATGGGGATGAATAGTTAGAGGACCTCAACTGTTAAGAGGGTGGCTGCTCGGGGGGAGGCTGAAAAACCTGTCTGTCCACTGCCCTGACGTAAGCGGGAAAGCGAGCAGCCACGGCTCTAAACTGCTCCTAGGAGAGAGGCCCGCTAGTACCAAGGATGCCTGGGAGCGCAGAAGTGTGTGGCAGAGGGATGGGGACAGAGCCGAGAAGTCGGCTGACCTCCGCCTGGGCTAGGGAGCAGACCAGGAGCACCAGAAGATGAAGGTGCTCCGGAAGACTCCAGAGCCGACAGCTGAACAACCATTTCGGAACTGCCTTGGCTGCGCCCAGAAGAATCCCCTGTGAGGCGACTGGGGCTATACAGGTCCAGAAGGATGGTCCCCTATCTCAAAAGAATGGGGCTCTCTCAAAGAAAGCGAAGAGGAAGAGCGAGATCCGTGACTGTGGTTTCTTCCAGACCCGGATGGGCCCTCAAAAGGCCTCCGCAGACCCCATGCCCCTCGACCCCTTGGAATCTGAGAGTGCCCTCCTCCCGAGATGGCCAGCCTAGGTAACTGACAGCCCTGGTCAGCACCCGAAGGAGCTATCAAAGGAACAGTACCCTCCCTCTCGTGAGGTGCTCTGATTGGCCTCAAGTTACGTGGATCCAGGCACACCACATGAGGGGTACCACTGCTGAGTGTTCAGCGAACCCTCCAAGGCTGGGCTGCAGTGCAATGGTGCATGCACCACTGCTCGCTGGTCAGCGCCCTGACCCCAGCCTCGAAGTCGCTGGCTGCTCCTCAGAGGGGGGCTGATTCCAGTCTGTCGAAGACACCACAAGGCTGCCCACACTATCAGCTAGTACCAATGAGCCAGACTGCCCGTCTGACTCAGAGTCCGCCTCCGAAGAGGTGGAGACCGAGGCCCTGTGCCAAACAGTAGGTGGGCACCTTTCGCCATCCCTACCAAACAGGGTGGCAGAAATGGAGACCGTGCCTGAGCCGGTGCCAGTGCCCTCTGCAGCACCGTGAATGGCGGCCAATGAGGACACGGCCCCGGCCCGAACAGCAGCCTCGGAGTCAGAACCTGCCACGGCGCAGACGATGGCTCCGACGGCTCTTTAGGCACAGCGGACGACGCCGAAGTCAGAAAACCCCACGGCGCCAACCAGCTGCATGGCACTGATGACAGCTCTGACAGCGCCATCTGAACCCCCCATGGCACTGTGCCCATGTCCAGCATCGTGAATGGCTCCAGAACTGGACATGGTGCCACGCTCAACCTCGACGGTGCCGAGGCAAGGAGAAGAAAGGGACGCCGCCGTAGTGCCTCCCACGGTGCCGCTAGCAGTATTGGGCACCATGAAAGGCACCGATAGCAGCCACGGGCGCCAAGTGATGGACCGGTGCCGACAATGACTCTGCCAGGAGCCTGGCGCAGCCAACCGCCGCCGACAGCGTCAAGGATGGTGCAGACCGGCCTTACGTAACCACGGGTCCAACACCGGGAGCCTTCGCCTCGGCGGGCGACAGCGCGGTGGTGGTGCCTCCCGCCTGAAGAAACGGACCGGGCCTCCTGCACCGCTGGAGGAGCCTTGGCCATGGCTAGGCTACTAGAAGCAGAGGCTCCCTCCTCCTCAGTTAAATACAGAACCGGGAGGAGACCCGGAGGAAAGGCCGAAAGATCGTGGCTTGGCCCGACGTGTGCGCACCCGGCCTCCGGAAGTCGGTGGATCTCGCCCCACATTACACGCTTGCTGTTAAACGACCCAGCGGTCCATGGAGAAGCAGGCGTCGCATGAATCCAAGTCGTGAAGCGGGCCAAGACACGAAAGGCAACAGTCGTGCTGGTCAGTGATGGAAAATTTTAGGCCGCATGGGCACCGTCGCATGGGGTGGGGGGCCGACCCGTCTGACTTCCTGCCCTCCTACCTTGACATGACTTATGGGAAAAAATACAAAACAAGACTCGATGTCGCTGTAAAAATGAAATATGGAAAGATCTTACCGGCGACGCTGAATGGCTAGCAGAACCGGCAGGAGACCGGACGGACTTCGCGTTGAAATTTTCGGGCGAGAACGAACTACTAAACAGGTAGGCCCGAACTCAATTGCTAGAGAAGGCGCCCCATGAGGTGACCTCGATGGCGGGAGACGAAGAACTGGCAGGCAGGTGGAGTCGACGGCGCCTAATGGTCAACCCGTGAGCGCCACGCAGAACGTCGGCCTTGAGGGCGGCGCCAAGAGCACGTCGGCTCCACCTACCCAAAAAAAAAAAAAAGCTCCCACGGGGTCCTGACCTCTGGTCGTTGACACAGATAAGATCTCCTTAACCTAGTACAGGTGCAAAACTCATATACCAGGGGGATGGAGGGTGGGAAAGCCACCTGCTGAAAGAGCTCTTCTAGAAGATCTACTGTTACGGTAAGTTCTTACGTAACTGTACTATCCAAGTTCGAGAGAGGAGCTCTTGTAGCAGGTAATACCATTAGGACTGAGTCCCAAGCACTACCCAAGGATAGGCCCAGGTCTGAGCAGAAGGTGGTAGAGAAAAACTGAAACATAGGCAGATGCCGAATGTTCAAGGAGAGTAGGCCCTGCAGGATGGCTACTCCAAAACATGCTCTCCTCCTAGAAGCAATGTCTAGGCTGTAATGCCTGATGAAGGTATGAACTGTGCTCCATGTCGCAGCAGCAGCACAAATGTCTGCTGAAGAGACATTCCTTAGGGAAGCAAAGGAAGAGGCCACAGCCCTGGTGGAGTGGCCCTTAATGGGATCCGGAAGGGGTTTACCATGGTGCTGTTAGCAAAAGGAAATACAGTGCACTAGCCAACGGGCTAGAGATTGCTTAGAGACAGGAGCCCCTGTCATTTTTTGCAAAGGAGATGAACAACTGGTTCATCTTTCTGGAGGAACGTGTTCTGTGAAGGTAATACCTTAGGATTCTATGGACATCCAAGGTGTGCAACATGCTTCACCTTGGTTGGTAAACTCAGGGTAATAAACTGGAAGGCTGATGTCCTGATTCAGTGTAAAGACGGACACCACCTTCGTAAGAACTTGGTTTGTACACAGGGTCACCCTGTCCCTGTGAAATGATATAAGGTTCCTTACACATCAATGCCTGGAGCCTAGAAACCCTCTGAGCTGAAGTAATGGCAACCAAAAGTAGAGCTTCCAAGAGAGGAAGCGTAGCTTGCAAGAAGTGTCTGGCTCAAAGGGCGGAAGGGTGAGTTTCTCCAGGACAAAGAGTCCCAAGGAGGAACCACGTCCTTCCTTGGAGGCCTGATGTAAGACACCTCCAGAAAGGTCTTGCAGACACTCAGCTGTGCTAGAGTTCTCTCCCCAATCTGCTCATGATATGCGGAGACCACACATGTGAACCTTGATGGACGAATAGTTCAGTCTCACGTCCAAGAGGTGGAGGAGACAGTCCAGCACGTGTCTGACCAGACAATCCAAGGGATCTATGGCATAGGTCACAGCCCAGAGACAGAAACGCTTCCATTTCAGGGTGCAAGTAGCTCTAGTGGAGGGTTTTCTCACTGCCACCAAGACCTCTGCCACCCTGTTTGACACTCCTAGTCTCTCTTCCGCTAATAGTGCAGGAGCCACGCGCGAAGGTGAAGAAAATGAAGAGCAGGATGGACAAGTGTTCCCTGCTCCTGTGAGAGCAAGTGGGTGGACAGTGGCAACTGCACTGGAGGTTCCAAAGACAGCTGCTGGAGCAACAGATACCAGATCTGTTGAGGCCAAAGAGGGCAATCAGGATCATCCTGGCCCCTCTGACTGCAATTTGAGCAGTACTTCTGAATGAGAGGAAGGCGTGCAGGAACTTCCCTGTCCAAGAGAGGGACAATGTGTCTCGTTAGAAAACACCTGGCCCTGGAGTGAGCGAGCGAGCAAACATTCTGCAGTTTGGTGTTGCACAGGGACGCAAACAGGTCCAACTCTGGGTGGCCCCAGCGACCGAAGAGGTCGTCTGCAACTTCTTGAAGTAACTCCCACACTTAAATTGGAGAGGCAGAGCGACAGACTGTTGGTGAGAACATTCTGGACCCCTGGCAAGTGCACCGCGATGAGGTCTAGACTGTGTTCTACTGCCCAATCACACACTCTCATGGCCTCTCTGCAAAGGGGTAAGAGTGAGTTCCCCCTTGCTTGTCGATGTAGAAGGCCACCGGTGTGTTGTCTGTCTGCATCAGAAGAGGACCCGGTGAAAACTGGTCTCTGAATGCGTGAAGAGCATTCAGAACTGCTCTCATTTCCAGAACATTTATATGCAAAGAGCAGTCCGTGGGGGACCAAGATCCCCGGTCCTGTTATCCCCTAAATGAGCCCCCCAACCGGTGACAGAGGCATCTGTGGTTAGAACTTGAGGCGGTGTTGGCCTTAGGAAGGAGACTCCTCCCTCTAGATTCTCGTGGCAGAGCCACCAGTCAAGGGAATGATGGACTGCCCAAGAGATCCGGATCTGGAGATCCACATCGTCCACCGCCTGGTCCCACTGGACCGTGAGGTGCCAGTGAAGGACCCTCATGTGCAGTCTGGTGAAGGGTACTGTGGCTATGGTGGCCGCCATGTGGCCCAATAGCTGAAGGACGACCCGGGGCAGAGATAGAGGGTACTCTTTGGACCCTTCTTGCCAGAGCCCGGAGACATTCTGCTCGGTCCGAGGGCAGAAAAGCTCTCCCCAGTTTGGAGTCCAAAATTGCCCCATGAACTGCAGCCTTTGCGACGTCCATGGGTGTGACTCTGGCCAATTCACGGTGATTCCTAGGGAACAAAACACACTCTGTGTCCCTGAGAGCGATTTGGAGATGCTCTTCTGATGATGCGGAGGGAAGCCAATTGTCCAAGTAGGGGTAAACAAAGAGGCCTCTCTGTCGGATTTCCGCTGCTACCACCGCAAGACACTTGAATACCCTGGCTGAAGAAAGGCCAAAAGGGGAGTACCATGAACTGGTAGTGCTGGTCCTGAAAGCTGAAGCGAAGAAACCTTCTGTAAGATTTCAGGACCTTGATATGCATGTATGCATCCTGCATATTGAGGGAGCACAACCAGTCCTCTTGCTGAAGCAAGGGACTAGGCCTGCCAGAGTAACCATCCGAAAATGGAAATTACGTACCTACCGTAATTCTTGATCTTCTTGGACGAAGTCTCCACCACTCATTCACACTATTGGGATCTACGCCGGAGGCGCTAGGACCCTGTGGGAGCAAACTTTTGCAGGAGTGTCGGCCGCCCAGAGACGTGAGCTGTTAGAGCGGTGCCGCAGCCTCAGCTCATGCGGCACTCGACTATCTCAATGTCGACCTCCAACCGCCTCTGTACCTTCTGTTCCAAGGAGGTGCAGCGTAACTAACCTAGAAGGATAGCCTAACAAAAATTGGACATAAGATAGTCCAGAAGACCCGTATAAGAAGGGTCCGAAAGAAGTCTTCACAGCCTAAAGATTGAGGGAATGAAGACCAATAATAGAGGTGAGCTTGAGGGATGGAGGGTGGGCGTGTGAATGAGTGGTGGAGACTTCGTCCAAGAAGATCAAGAATTATGGTAGGTACGTAATTTCCATATCTTCCTGGACATAAAGTCTCCACCACTCATTCACACTGATGGGAGAGTACCGAGCTAATAATCCCCGGACAGGATGGCAGGAGAAACCAAGACCTCACAAATTTATGACAGAAGTCCATTCAGGATGGTTCTGCCAAATGAAATATGTTGCCTGGCATGCACACCCAGGACATAGTGTTTGACGAAAGTATGCACTGAGCTCCAGGTAGCCGCATTGCAAATATCTGCAATGGGCACATTGCGAATTTCCGCTAGGGATGCCGCGACTGCTCTAGTAGAGTGAGTGTACACTCTGCCCTCCAGCTTAACCTGCACCACGGAATAGCAGTGGCGAAGACATGCCACCAGCCATGCTGAAATGCATCTGATAGCGACAGGTTGACCCAGCCGAGTCTCGCTGAAGGAAACAAACAGTTGTTGAGCTTTGCAAATTTGTTTTGGTCCATCTAAATAGAAATGCAGAGCTCTTTTGACGTCCAAAGAATGAAGGGAACGCTCTCCTTCATTTTGGAAGTTCGCAAAGTAAGTAGGTAGGACCAAAGGTTGGTTTTGATGGAATTCTGAAACAACCTTAGGAAGAAACTTAGGATGGGTCCTAAGAACTACTTTGTCTTTATGAAACACAGTATACGGAGGGTCTGTGACCAAGGCATGCATCTCAGAGACCCTGCGGGCCGAGGTAATGGCAACCAGGAAGGCCGTTTTCCAAGTGAGAAATTTCAGCTCACAGGTAGCTAGAGGCTCGAAAGGCTTTCGAGTGAGCATGTCTAGCACAAGATTAATGTTCCAGGCTGCACTGGACGTCTGATAGTGGGTCTGGTATGCAGAATTCTCTAAGAAACCTCTTAACTACAGGTAACTGAGCCAGTGACAAAGGCAAGTACTGGCTCATGATAAGCTGAAATGGCAAAAGGTGAACCTTGACTGTAGAGTATTGCAGACCTGAATTTGAGAGGTCTAAAAGGTACTCTACAACTTTACTTGGCAGACAGGAAAAAGGATTCAAAGAGGATTTTGCACACCAGAGCGAAAAACGCTTCCATTCGGCTGTGTACGTTTTTCAGGTGGCTGGCTTGCGCGCAGCCAGAAGAAAACCTGAAACTCTGCAAGAGACGTTGAACCTGTTCACCTCTATCTCTTCAGGAGCCAAGCGTGAAGGTGAAACGATCTCAGATTGGGATGGACTACAGGCCCCTGAGTCAGAAGGTTCGTCTGAAGGGGAAGCACTTTCGGAGGGGTTTTAGACATACTGTTGAGTAACAGAAACCATATTTGCCGAGGCCAGAAGGGAGCTATGAGGCTCATTTTGTCCCCCAGGGACTCGAACTTGAGAAGTACCCTCTGAATTAGAGGAAGAGGCGGAAAGACGTATAGAAAGCGTTTTGTCCACTGCAGCCTGAACGCATCCTGACAGAAAATGCCAGGCCCTGGATTTCTGGAGCAGAAGAGAGGCAGTTTTGTGTTGAGTGGGGATGCAAAAAGGTCCAGGTCTGGAGTTCCCCACTCTGCGAATAGTGACTGAACTATGGCCAAGTCGAGAGACCATTCGTGAAGATCTGTCTCTGTTCTGCTGAGATGGTCTGCCAGTTCATTCTGCACTCCCGGCAGGTAGACCGCTTGAATTAGGGCCTTGTGCTCCAAGCACCATTCCCACAATCTCGCTTCCCTGCATAAAGGGTAAGAGTGAGCACCGCCTGCTTGTTAATGTAATACATCATTGCTTTGTTGTCCGTTTGAAGGAGAATGTTCTTGTGACAAAGAATGTCCTTCAAAGCTCGGACTGCATCAAGAACGGCTCTCATTTCTAAGACATTTATGTGAAGCTGGGACTCGCTCCAAGTCCACGTTCCTTGGGTGTGGTGATTCTGACAGTGAGCTCCCGCCCCATCAGGGACGCGTCTGTGGCAATGGAAATCTGATGATCCAGAGGAGCAAGGGGATATCCCTGAAGGAGCTTGTCCACTCATGCGACCACCAGGGAGAGACCCTTCAAATGTTCTGTCACCTTGATGAGAAAGGACTGAGGGTGA
This sequence comes from Neoceratodus forsteri, assembly GCA_016271365.2. NCBI lineage: Eukaryota > Metazoa > Chordata > Ceratodontiformes > Ceratodontidae > Neoceratodus > Neoceratodus forsteri. Next base: position 1,021,476,066 of record CM028134.1, read on the forward strand.
GTGGTTGGTAACCACTGAGTACTGAGCATCCACTGAGAGGTTTTCATGTGGAGGTGAGCTAGAGGTACAGTGAACACTGAAGATGCCAAGGAGGCCGAGCATCCGTTGCATCAAGATAGCTTGAACTGAGCAGTTCTCTCTGATGTATCGGGCCATCTGTAGGATATCGCTCCTCCTGTCCTCTGGTAGAAAAGCTTTCGCACAGGAGGTGTCATGAAGATTTCCTATGAAAAGGAGCTTCTGGTAGGGCTGCAACTGTGATTTCCTGAGATTTAGCAGGACTCCCATGGACATGAGAAAGTCCGAGGCTGTGGCTACGGGCGCCTAGAGTTCCTTGCCTGGAAGGGCTTTGAAGCCAGTCATCCAGATATGGGAACACTTGTATTCTATCTTTCTGAGATGCGCTGCAGAACTGCACAACACTTTATAAAACTTCTGTGCTCGAGGATAGCCCAAAGGGCAGGACTCTGAACTGATAATGCTGGCCCAAGGCCACAAACCTTAGGTATTTGTGATGCTTTGAGTGAATGGGAATATGCTGGTAAGCATCCTGCATGTCCAGGGAGGCTAGCCAGTCGTGTTCATGAAGCAAAGGTAACAGAGTTCCTAGCAAAATCATTTTGAACTTTTCTTTGGGAAGAGATTTGTTCAATTTTTTGAGGTCCAAAATGGGGCGCATGCCCCCAGTTTTTTTTGGAACTAGAAAGTAATAGGAGTAGAACCCTGTATTCCGTTGATCCATCGGAACTATTTCTACTGCCCTGTTGTTCAGAAGGCCTTGTATCTCAGTGGCGAGAAGCTCTGATTGAAGAACTGACAGCTTGGGCTGATGTTTGGGGGACGATCCGGAGGGGTCTCTGAAAGACTGAGGGAATACCCCTCGCGGATTATCCGGAGGACCCATTTGTCCGAAGTTATGGACTTCCATTGGTTGTAGAATAGAGTCAGACGACCCCCCACCGCCAAAAAAGAGTCCCCCTCGGGCAGCTGAGGTGGGACTTGGGCAATAAACTCAGAAGACGGCACTGGGCGCTTTGGGCCCTTGTGCTTTCTGTTGCATTTTCTTTTGAGGCTGGGGGGTTTGATTTTTATTAAAACCTCCCCTGCCCTTGCCTCGAAGGACTGACAGTTGTGAAACTGATGTTATTAACACCCCCAGAAGGGGCGTGGAGTGGACCGAGCCAATTTAATGGCAGACCTAGTCTTTGAGTGGCCTCTAGAGCTTGCTCTACTTGAGGACCAAGAGATACACACCAAGGTAACGCCATGATCTGTTGCTGGCGGTCATTCGCGAAGCCTGAAGTACGCAGCCAGGAGTGACAGCGGGTACAAATACCAGCCGCTGCTGCTCTGGAGGCAGTATCGAAAGAGTCCATAGCTGCTTTAACCTGCTGGTTGTTGGACTTGATACCCCTGGTTATGGTCTGAAGAAGCTCTGAATTAGAGTCCGACTCAGGCAGAGATTCATACCAATCATTTGAGCGAATGCCAAAGAACATACTCATATTGAGAGAAATAACCCTGGTAGCTGGCAGTACGCATACCCAGGGTGGATGCAACAAAGACTCTCTTACCTAACGATCTATCTTATGAGATTCTTTACTTATAGAGTCGTGCTGTAGTAGCTTGAGGAAGGACGACCTTATTCTCTGCCAGGACTACAATAGGGTCCGCAAAGGCTTGGGAGGCCAAAATGGGTCGATCCTTGGGAGCAGCGTATTTTCTATCTATGGACTTAGCCACAAAAGGAATGAGAGCGGGATTATTCCATACCATTTGAGAAAGAGTCTCAAAGGAGGGCTGTACTGGGGGAGTTAGATCCAAAGGGATCTCTGGGACATGAAGGTACTGGAGCCTTAAAAGCTTCCCAGGATCGATATCTGTAGTCTGGAGAGAAACAGTGAAATTCAAATTCTTTAGCAGAGACTTAAAAGACAGGTCCTCGACCACAGGCGCTGCAACAGGATTTGGTCCTGCTCCTTCCACATCATCACCCAGTCGAAGGTCTGGGTCAGGCTCCATATCATCGCCTAACAGTCCAGGAGGGACTGTATGGACAGGAAAGGAATGAAAATCAGTAGGAAATGAGGAAGGAAAAGGAATTGGAGAGGAGAAGCCCTGAAGACTGGCCAACGAAAAGCCAGGCCTCGGCGCTGAAGAAGAACACAGCGCCGAAAAGCCACACGGCACCAACAAAGCCGACGGCGCTGAAGAATACGGCGCCATGAAACCCAACAGCACAGAGGACAGTACAGACAGGCGCACCAGTGCCGAGGACGCCGCTGACACGCGCATCGGTGCTGAGGACAGCGCCGAGCAACCCACCGATGCCGACGCTGCCAAAACCAACCCAGGGCTCCAAAAATTAGGATTTGAGGAAAAAGGAGGAAGAATACCAGGAGATAGAGGCATTGGTATGGCCCCCTGCGCCGCAGCAATGTGAGCGGGGGAAAACACCTGAGTGCGGAGTCGACGGCACTGAGGAAGGTGCTGCATGACTAGGGAGGCCCAGCTGCCCTGCCCGATCCCCCGAAGAGCCCAAGGGCCCCGGAGTGATCGAGCCAGGCAGCTGGACCAACCTCCGAGCCCACTGCTCCATTAGAGCGGCCCACTGACGAAACTGCTCTTCTGAAACCCTACCAGAAGGCGGGGAAGGGCTCCGATGTCGAAGAGGTCAGTGACCAGAATCAGAAACCAGTGACTCTGAATGAGGAGACCAGCAACTGACCCCAATGACTGACCGTTGACGCGCAGACATATCAGAGGGCGACCTTGAGTGATAACTTCTCTTTTTTAACCTGCGGGCCGAAGAAGAGCTTGAGGCCGAATGGTGCAGAGAATGCGACTATTTTCTTTTATGCTTCCAGGGGGACCACCCCTCCCCTCGGGCATTGGACCGTCCGTTGTCAGACCCCGAGAGGGCGGCGGATCGACCCAGCCCAGCTGACTGAACAGCTTTGATATGAATTCTCCCTACCGTCACCTGACCTGCTCATGGTCGACTCCGTCAATGTAGGCTAAGACTTCTTTCTTTAAAAAGAATAAATTATCGTAAGCGGTACATTATTTGAGAAATACTACAAAATAATAAACTGAAAACTATGCTGCTAGTTTGAAGTTTGACTCCCAGCGGGCAAGCGACGTCGTCACTGAAGCGCACTCGACGGCAGGAAAAAAGGAACAGAGGCGGTTGAAGGGTCGACGCCGAGAAAGTCATTGCCGCACGAGCTGAGGCTCGCGGCACTGCTCCTAGCAGCTCCATCTCTGGAGCCAACCCTCCTGCAAAAAAGTTTGCACCCGTTGGGTCCTAGCGCCTCCGGCATAGATCCCATTAGTGTGAATGAGTGGTGCAGACTTTATGTCCAGGAAGATCCTCTGGTACTTGACAGAGAGATTCAGCTGGCTCAAGTCCAGAATGAGGCGAAGGTCTCCGGTTTTCTTTGGGACCAGGAAGAAACGGGAGTAGTAACCTTTGCCCTTCTGGGCTTGGGGAACCGTCTGGATGGCCTTTTTCTCCAAGAGCTGCTGGATCTCCACAGCCAGGAGGAGATTGAGCGCAGGTGGACAACTGACCGGGGAGATCGTGCTGTGGAATAAAAAGGAATTCTATGGCATACCCATTTCGAATGCTGTCTAGTACCCATTGGTCTGAGGTGATACTGGACCATTCGGGTGGGTAGAGGGCAAACCTCCCTTCTACATTCTCGTCCTGCAGGTCCTTGAAGAGAGGAGAGGGGCAGGAAGAGTCAGGCGGAGGGGGTGGTGGGTCCTTGGGAGTTTTGGGCTGCTTAGGGCCATGGGAACCTTGGGGGGCAGGGTGACCCCACCTCTTGAACCCTTTGCCTTGGGAAGGCTTGCTCCCCTGTCCCTGTCCTTTTCGAAAGGGATGGCAACAGGGTTCTTGAGGCTGGGATTTGTACATGCAGTGTACGTCCGCCACCGCTTTATCAGACTCTTTTAGCTGTTTGACCATGGTTTCAACCTCTGGACCAAACAGAATGGGGCCTTGGAACAAGGAATCCAAAATGGAATTTTGCAGATCCGGTTGGAACCCCGTCAACCTGAGCCATGGAGGCCATGTCCACCGCATTGTAAGAGCAACGGGGACATGTTTGTCAATGTCCAGACCTGACTGGGCGCAGGCAAGCACCTCCTCTTTAAGTCCGAGTCCGCATGGACTTGACTACCCAAGGTCCTCTCCCATAAGGATTGTTGGTATGTAATCATGTGTGCCATGAAGTTAAGTGACCTGATGGCACCTGTGGCAGAAGAGTAAACCTTCCGTCCCCAGCTGTCCAATTTTTGGAGACTGGGTTCGGGGTTGAGAGCTCAAGTGTTTGGGCTGGGAGTCCCTGCCATGGCTACAGTCAGAAATGGAAATTACGACCTCACCATAATTCTTGATCTTCTTGGATGAGTCTCCACCACTCATTCACACTATCGGGAACAGTGCCGGAGGCACTAGGACCCAGCGGGAGCAAACATTTTGCTGGAGGGTCAGCGCCAGAGATGGAGCCGCGAGGAGCGGCACCGCGAGCCTCAGCTCGTGCAGTAATGACTATCTCGGCGTCGACCCTCCAACCGCCTCAGTACCTCCCCCCCCCCCGAGGAGGTGCAGCGTAACTAACCTAGAAGGACAGCCTAATCAAAACTCGGACATAAGATGGTCCGGACGACCCGCATAAGAAGGGTCAACAAAGATGTCTTCACAGCCTAAAGATTGAGGGAGTGAAGACCAACAACAGAGGTGAGCTCGGGGGATGGAGGGTGGGCGTGTGAATGAATGGTGGAGACACCGTCCAAGAAGATCAAGAATTACGGTAGGTACGTAATTTCCATATCTTCCTGGACATAAAGTCTTCACCACTCATTCACACTAATGGGAGAGTACCGAGCTAATAATCCACCGAGAGGGCGGCAGGAGAGACCAGGAGCTCACAGTTTTAGGATAAGAGTCCATTAAGGAAAGTTCTGCCAAAAGAAAGATGTCGTCTGGCATAGACATCCAGGGCATAGTGTTTGACGGAAGTATGCACTGAGCTCCAGGTAGCCACATTGCAAATATCTGCAATGGGCACGCTGCAGATGTCCGCTAGGGATGCCGCGACCGTTCTAGTAGAGTAAGCGTACACTCTGCCTTCCAGCTTAACCTGCGCCATGGAATAACAGTGGCGAAGGCATGCCACTAGCCATGCTGAAATATATCTGATAGCGAGGTTGGCCCAGCTGGGTCTCGCTGAAGGAAACAAACAGTTGTTGAGCTTATGCTTTTGTTCTATCTAGATAGAAATGCAAAGCTCTTTTGACGCCCAAGTAATGAAGGGAACGCTCTTCATTTTGGAAGTTCGGCAGTAAGTAGGAAGGACCAAGGGTTGGTTTAGATGGAATTCTGAAACAACCTTAGGGAGAAACTTAAGATGGGTCCTAAGAACTACTTTATCTTTATGAAACACAGTATACGGAGGGTCTGTGACCAAGGCATATATCTCAGAGACCCTGCGGGCCGAGGTAATGGCCACCAGGAAGGCCGTTTTCCAAGTCAGAAATTTTAACTCACAGGTAGCTAGATGCTCCAAAGGTTTTCGAGTGAGCATGTCTAGCACAAGATTAATGTCCCAGGCTGTGACTGGACGTGTTATAGGAGGTCTGGTATGCAGAATTCCCTTAAGAAGCCTCTTAACCACAGGTAACTGAGCCAGTGACAAGGAAAGTACTGGCTCATGATAAGCTGAAATGGCACATAGGTGAACCTTAACTGTAGAGTATTGTAGACCTGTATTTGAGAGGTCTAAGAGGTACTCTAAAACTTTATCTGGTGGGCAGGAAAAGGGATTCAAAGAGGACTCTGCACAGCAGAGCGAAAAACGCTTCCATTTGGCTGTGCAAGTTTTCCTAGTGACTGGCTTCCGCGCAGCCAGAAATATCTGAAACCCTGCGAGAGACATTGAACCTGTTCACTTCTATCTCTTCAGGAGCCAAGTGTGAAGGTGAAGCGACCTCAGGTTGGGATGGACCACAGGCCCTTGAGTCAGAAGGTTCGTCTGAAGGGGAAGCGGTTTCGGGATGAGTTTCTGACATACTGTTGAGTAGTGGAAACCATATCTGTCAAGGCCAGAAGGGAGCAATGAGGATCATTTTGTCCCCCTGGGACTCGAACTTGAGAAGTACCCTCTGAATTAGAGGAAGAGGTGGAAAGGCATATAGAAAGCGTTTTGTCCACTGCAGCCTGAACGCATCCTGACAGTAAATGCCAGGCCCTGGATTCCTGGAGCAGAAGACAGGCAGTTTTGTGTTGAGTGGGGATGCAAAAAGGTCCAGGTCTGGAGTTCCCCACTCTGTGAATAGTGACTGAACTACGGTTGAGTCTAGAGACCACTAGTGAGGAGCTGTCTCTGTTCTGCTGAGACAGTCCGCCAGTTCGTTCTGCACTCCCGGCAGGTAGACCGCTTGAATTAGAGCCTTGTGCTCCAAGCACCATTCCCACACTCTCATCGCTTCTCTGCATAAGGAGTAAGAGTGAGCACCGCCCTGCTTGTTGATGTAATACATCACTGCTTTGTTGTCCGTTTAAAGGAGAATGTTCTTGTGACAGAGAATGTCCTTCAAAGCCCAGACTGCATAAAGGATGGCTCTTATCTAAGACATTTATGTGAAGCTGGGACTCGTCCTGAGTCAACGTACCTTGAGTGTGGAGTCTGACAGTGAGCTCCCCACCCCACCAGGGACGCGTCTGTGGTAATGGAAATCTGATGATCCAGAGGACCAAAGGGATACCCTTCTAAAAGACTGTCCTCTTGCGACCACCAGGTGAGTGATTTCTTCAGAGGTTCTGTCACCTTGATGAGAAAGGACTGAGGGTGAATGGTTGGGGATCACTGAGAGGTTCTCATGTGGAGGCATGCTAGGGGTACAGTGAACACCGAGGATGCCATGAGACCTACCATCTGTTGCATCGAGAGAGCTGAAACCGAGCTGCTCTCTCTGATGTATTGGGCCATCTGAAGGATATCGCTCCTCCTGTCCTCTGGAAGAAATGCTTTCTCACAGGAGGTGTCCAGGAGAGTTCCTATGAAAAGAAGCCTCTGGGAGGACTGCAGCTGTGATTTTTTGAGGTTTGGCATGACTCCCATGGACGTGAGAAAGTGTGAAGCCGTTGCTATGGCGTCTAGAGTTCCCTGTCTGGAAGGGCTTGCTAGAAGCTAATCGTCCAGATATGGGAACACCTGTATTCCGATTTTCCTGAAATGCACTGCGAGAATTGCACAACACTTTGTAAAAACTCATGGCGCCGAGGACAGCCCAAAGGGCAGGACTCTGAACTGATAATGCTGTCCCAAAGCCACGAACCTTAGGTATTAGTGATGCTTTGGGTGAATAGGAATGTGCTGGTAAGCATCCTGCATGTCCAGGGAGGCTAACCAGTCGTGTTGATGAAGCAAAGGTAACAGGGTTCCTAGTGATATCATTTTGAATTTCTCTTTGGGAAGGAATTTGTTTAATTTTCTGAGGTCCAAAATGGGGAGCATGCCCCTGGTTTTCTTTGGAACCAGAAAGTAATGGGAGTAGAACCCTGTGTTCCATTGATCCAGCTGAACTACTTCCACTGCCCTGTTGTTCAGAAGGCCCTGTACCTCAGAAGTGAGAAGATCTGACTGAAGAGCTGACAGCCTGGGCTGTCCTCTGGGGGGACGATCCAGAGGGGTTTCCAAAAGATTGAGTGAATACCCTTCACAGATTATCCGGAGGACCCATTTGTCCGAAGTTATGGACTTCCATTGATTGTAGAAGTGAGTCAGGTGACCTCCCACCGCTGAGGAAGAGTCCCCCTCGGGCAGCTGATGTGGGATGTGGGCCAACAACTCAGAAGGTGGCACTGGGCGCTGGGTCCTTGCGCCTTCTGCTGCGTTTTCTTTTGAGGCTTGGGGGCTTGGTTTTTATTAAAACTTCCTCTGCCTTTGCCTCGAAAGAACTGACTGTTATGAAACTGGCATTTATTAACCCCCCCTCGAGAGGGGGGACAGGAGGAGGTCGAGCCAATTTAATGGCCAACCTAGTCTTTTGTGTAGCCTCTAGAGCTTGTTCTACTTGAGGGCTGAAGAGATACGCACCACTGAAAAGCAACACCATCACCTGTTGCTGTGCATCATTCGTGAAACCTGAAGTGCGCAGCCAGGAATGACGGCGGGTACAAATGCCTGCCGCCGCTCGGGAAGCAGTATTGAAAGCGTCCATAACCGCTTTAACCTGCTGGTTGTTGGACTCAATACCCCTGGTTATGGTTTGAAGAAGCTCTGAATTAGCGTCCGACTCCGGAAGAGCTTCAACCATTTGTTTGAGTGAATGCCAAAGGATATACTCATATTGAGAGAAATAGCCTTGGTAGCTGGCAATAAGCATACCCAGGGTGGAAGCAGCAAAGACTCTTCTTACCTAAAGTGTCTATCTTATGAGATTCTTTGTTAATAGGTCGAGCTGTAGTAGTCTGGGGAAGGACGACCTTATCATTCTCTGCCAAGACTACAATAAGATCCGCAAAGGCTAGGGATGCCAAAATGGGTTGATCCTTGGGGGCAGAGTATTTCCTATCTATGGACTTAGCCACCGAAGGGATGAAAGCAGGATTATTCCATACCATTTGAGACAGGGTTTCAAAGGAGGGCTGTACCGGAGGAGTCAAATCCATAGGGATCTCCGGAACATGAAGGTATTGGAGTCTTAACAGTTTCCCAGGATCGATATCTGTAGTTTGGAGAGAAAGAGTGGAAATCAAATTTTTCAGCAGAGACATAAAAGACAGGTCTTCGACCACAGGCTCTGCAGCAGGAACAGATTATGTTCCTTCCACATCATCACCCAGCCTAAGGTCTGGGTGAGGCTCAATGTCATCTTCTGACAGTCCAGGAGGGACTGTATGGACAGGAAAGGAGTGAAAATCAGAAGGAAATGAGGAAGGAAAAGGGCTCAAGGAGGAGTCTTGAAGGCTAGATGACGTCCTAACAGGCCTCGGCGCCAAACAAACACACAGCGCTGAAGCGCTGGACGGCGCCGAAAGGCCGCATAGTGCCAAGGATGGCGCCAACTCAGCACACAGCCCAGAGGATGGCGCCAACAAAACGCATGGCACCAAGGATGGCGCCGACAAAGTGCACAGCGCCAAGAAACTCAATGGTGCTGAGAGCAGCGCCGACAGGCCTGTCGGTGCGAAGACGGCGAGGCGTGTCATCCGACTCGAGGGCGTCAGACGTCCCAAGACTCCAAAATACAGGTTACTCACCTGTAACAGGAGTTCTAGGAATGGTATATGTTGTTCATCCACACTCATTGGCAGTATCCTGCCGCTTTAAATCTTGCGGAAGGTCTTCAAGCTTGCTCCTCCCACCCACCCGGTGGTATAACTCGGCTCCGCCCCATGACGCCAGATCTGCCCGCTGGAAGCTCAGGTTTGCGTCAAGCCGGGAGGATTGGTGGGATCGTGGATGAACAATATATACCATTCCTAGAATCCCTGTTACAGGTGAGTAAACTGTATTTCTAGGTACATGGATATGTTGTTCATCCACACTTTCTGGCAGACTCCTAGCAGTTCTCCGGGAGGAGGGAGGCAAGACGCACACCCCTGATACTTACTTGGGAAAGAGAGACTGGAGAACCGAGCCCCAAAACCAGCATCCCGGCGTGACTCAAGGTCGATGTGGTAGTGGGTAATGAAGGTGTTTGCTGACTTCCAGGTAGCAGCCCTGCAGATTTCCTGGATAGGGACGTCCCTGGAAGCAGCCACCGTTGCAGCAGTATGGCGGTAGAATGAGCTCTTATCCCTCTGGAGGCTCCATGCCCGCTAACTATAGCAGAGATCTATGCAGGAGGTTACCACCTGCTTATCGTCCGCCTGGCTGCAGGTCTGCCAGATCGTGGCTTCAGCGTAGGTGACAAACAGCTGGCGAACCTCTCCCAATTTCAGCCGTCTGCTCCTTATAATAGCGGCGCCTTCTAGGATCCAGAGTATGGAGCCTATATTCAGCCTCCGGTGTGATTGGGTGGAACACCGCAGAGTCAACACCTGGTTAAGGTGAAACTCCAACACCACCTCGGAAGGAATTTCGGGTGGGAAGCAGGACAACCATCGTCCCTGTGGAAGACCAGGTAAGGAGACTCGATGGAAAGCGCCTGGAGCTCTCCCATCCTTCTGGCTGGCAGTGATAGCCACCAAGAAGGCGGTCTTCCACGACAGGTGAGAGAGAGCACACCTGTGCATAGGTTCGAATGGCTTGCCCATGAGCTTTGCCAGTACCAGCAGGTAGTCACCAGGAGGTGGGGTTCCCGCACTGGAGGAAATGTGATCAAGGCCTTTGAAAAGCGCCAGACCACCTTCTCCCGCGCACCGACCGCTTCCGGCCCGCCGCATGGCAGAGATGGCTGCCAGGTGCACCCTTAGGTCGCCGACCTAAGCCCTTGACTAGAAAGGGACCATAAATAGTCCAAGATGCTTGCCAAGGAACAGGAGGAAGGGTCAAGCCCTTGCCTGACACCAAATGGAAAACCTTTTCCATTTGAAGGCATAGCATTTTCTGGTCGACTCTACGGGACGCCTCAACTACATTGAGGACCTCGTCCGGAAAGACCCAAAGCCTGGAACTCTAGCAGCTCAGGAACCAGGCCGTCAGGTGCAGGGATTGAAGGTCCGGATGGAACACCTTCCCTGATTGACTGAGGCAGGTCGGGCGAGCTGGAAACTGCCGCGAGTCCTGGAGCTGAGACTGAGGAGATCTGGGTACCAGAACTGGCGAGGCCAGTCTGGGGCTATCAGAATCACCTGCGCCTTGTCCCTCCTCGCCTTGAGAAGCACCTTGTGGATCAAGGAAATGGGGAAAGGCGTAAAAGAGGCCAGGGTCCATTGCCTCGAGAAGGCATCCCCTGCAGCGAGCCCTGCTGAGGCGGGGCATGGAACAGACTCAACCCGCGTTCTCCGTGGAGGCAAACAGGTCCACCTGAGGTGTGCCCCAAAGGAGAACAGATGTGTACTACCTCCGGCAGGAGAGACCACTGTGGGATGCAGCCCCTATCCGGCTCAGGGCATCGGCCAGGGTGTTGGAGGCTCCTGCCACGTGAATGGCCAGGAGATCCGCCTCCAGGCTGCTGACAGTGACCAAATCGGAGAGCTTCCTTGCATAGAAGCATGGAGGCGCGTCCGCCTGGCGGTTTAGATAGTACATGGTCGTGGTATTGTCCGTCTGGACTCGGACCCACTTGACCCGGAGGAGCAGAGCAAAGCGGTGAGAACAGGCGGACCGCTCGGAGCTCCAACAGGTTGATGTGGCATCGGGACTCCCTTGAGGACCAGGGCCATGAGCCGATGTTCCCCAGATGGGCACCCCAACCCATCAGAGAGGCATCGGTCGACAGAGAGACCGGTCGGCTCGGGCGGACGAGCAGGATGCCCTCCTGCAATTGATCTGGAACGGTCCACCACTGGAGAGCATTCCACATCCCCTGTGTCACCGACACAAGCTGGTCCAAGGGATCGCAGCGTTGTGACCACTGGCTGGCCAGTCCCCACTGAAGGGGACGATGTTCCAGCGGGCCCAACAGGACCACGCTGGTACAGGCCGCCATGAGACCCAGGAGGCGCAGGAAGTCCGGGCAGGCGAACTGCCCAACCAGAAATGATCGGGCAAAGGAGGAAAGAACCTCGGCCCTGTCCGCCCGGGGCGCGGCAGGCTCGAAGAGAGTCGGCCTGCGCCCGATGAATAAAATCACCTGCTTGGCTCGAGTTCCATTTCGCCTCCGTTGACAAGGAGGCCCAGTTGAAGAGCAGACCTGGAGGGCCAGATCTCTGGACCACTCCGCCTCCTTCCTGGAGGGAGCTGCTATCAGCCAGTCGTCCAGGTAAGGGTACACCCGGACCCCTCGGCGCCGCAGGAATGCTGTCACCACTGCCATGCATTTGGTGAAGACCCTGGGAGCTGGAGACAAGCCGAAGGGCATGGCTTGGAACTCGAAGAGAGATCCTTCCGCTCGGAAGCGAAGGAATCTCTGGTGAGACGGACGGATAGGGACGTGAAAAAACGCGTCCTGCAAGTCCAGAGAGCAGAACCACACGCCGCGTTCCAAGGATGGTATTATCTGAGCCAGAGTGACCATCCTGAAGGTTCGAGACCTTAGAGACTTGTTTGAGTCGTGTGGAGTGAGAATGGCGCCAGCCCCGTCGTTCGAACACAGAGTACCTGGACACAAACCCTGGGTCTGAAGGAGGGTCCACCACCTCTCTTACCACCTCCTTCTGGAGGAGGAGAGGGCATGGTCGGCTCGCGAGCCGCCAGTGAGGCTGGGATCAGAGCCCAGGCGGCGGCTCTGAAGGTGGTGCCTGCTCGAATTCCAGGCAGGCCTCTTCCACCACCTCAAGACCCACCTGTCCGTGGTAACAGCGGACCAGGCGGAGCGGAAGTGCGGAGCCGTCCCCCACGGGGGACCCAGGGGAGTAAGGTGGCGGGGATGGGGCGACACCCCTCAGCCCGTCACTGGGCAGGCTTGGAGGAGGGACCGGCGAGGGCCTCCTGGGCCCTTCCTCCTGCCTCCTATTAGAGGAAGCCCGGCGGCTTGGGTTTGAGATGCCAAGAGCCGAGCCTGCTGGCCTGGCGTTGCTGGGCGGGCGCGCGGGGCACAGAAGGGCGAAAGGAGCTTAGGCTGTGGTTTCGGCCTTTGTCCTTCTGGCCGGAAGAGACCGAGTCAGGTGGCATTGGACTTCTCGATCCTCTGCAGGTGACCTTCCACCCCAGGGCCGAAGAGGTCAGTCCCCAAAAAGGGAACATCCGCCAACTTGTGCTGGGTATCCGAAGTAAAGGTGGATATCCTCAGCCAAGCCCGCCGACGCATAGCCACTGCGGCCGCCACCGATCTAGCACATGAGTCCCCTACATCCAAAGCAGTCTGGAGCTGCTGTTTGGCCACTGCCTGCCCTGGTCCGCACTGCTAACCGTAGTCTGCAGATCGAGGGAAGATGAGGATGACCTCATCCAGGGAGCCCAACAGGGCATGAAAAATGAGCCATGAGGACGGCCGAACTGGCCTGACGAAGGCCGAGAGAGGACGCAGCGTAGACTTTTCGCCCGACATAGTCCAATTTCTTGGACTCCTTGTCAGGAGGTTTGTCCACATCCCTGGCGTTGCCGGCGCGCCGGAAAACGCTGTCGGTAACCAACCCCTCAGCAGAGGGGTGTTCCAAAAAACTGGACAAGGAACCGGTAGGGACCGCATACTTCCTGGCCATCCTGGCCGAAGGCGCAGGGCAGGAAGCAGGGCGCTGCCAAAGTTCCAGTGCCGGACCCACTATGGCCTCGGCCACCGGAAAGGCCTCCGTCGGAGAATCCCCTCGGTCCAGAATCTCCGTGAGGGGATACCTGGCCCGTTTGGAAACGGGTTCGAGCTCCATCCCGGTAGACTCCGAGATGAGCCGAAGCAGTCCTAGGAAGGACGAGCAGGCTACGTCCGATGGCTGACCTCCTGAAGACTCCAAGTCCAGTCGCTTGGAGAGAAGGAGGAATCATCTTCCGGACTCGGAAGAGTCCTCAGAAAAACTGCCTCTGGCCTGAGCCACCCTTCACCTACACGGGCAGGGATTAGAGGAGAGGTAACTGACAGCACGATGGGGTAAACCCTTGCTGACCGAGAATCCTTGGTCAGACCCCAGTGGTGGCTGTGGAGGCGGAGGTTCCACAATGTCAGTGGAGCAACTGGTTTTGGCAGAACAACCGGCCTGGGTATAGACTCCTCGGGCAAGTCGAGGGTTGTGTCGGCGTTCGGTGACAACCACTTAATGGCGGGAAGGCGCCGGAGTCGGCTTATTCCCGGCCAGGAGGAGCTGTTGCAACATAAGGTCCTAAGTACCGTCGGCGAATTCAGCCAAGCCTCCTCATCCAGGAGGAAGGACGACGAGCAGCAGCGACGCCGCTCACCAGCAGATGCCAGACCGAGACCGCCTATGACGGTGGGAACGGCTGGACAAGAAGAGGTCCGAGACCGAGACCAGAGTCGGAATTTCGAGTCGGTGCAGGGAGGTGTCGGCGGAACCCGACACTCCCTTGACTCGAAGGTCCATCCGAGGCTCGGAACCGGAGGCACAAGCAGCCACAGGATCCTCCAACTCCTCCGGGGAACGAGGGAGGGAATCTGGCTGCTAAAAGCGACAGCCGTCCAATAGGTCGAGAAAAATCTCGACTTCATCAGTGAGTCTCGGTCAACTGACCTGGCGGGGACACCGTGAGGCCAGTGGCGGCCGAAGCCAGTCGACCGAAGCCACGGCCGGTGACGGCCGGAGAGGACCTTTCCGCTCACGACGTCGGCAAGGACTTACCCTTGTCCTTCTTTTGGACGAGAAAAGGTCCAGCAGGCGCAGGCCCTATAACCTTTAGTGGAGAGGGACAGACAAAGCTCATAAAGGAAGCCGTGTAGGAAGAACCCAGAGAGGCGGGATAAATGCGGCCGAGAGAATCTGACCAACGCCGCTCCTCTTCGAGGCGACCATCCGCTCGACGCTGATCCACCGAGCCGCCGCGTGACACCGCCAACCCGGGCCTCCTTGGACTTCACGGAGGGAAGCGGCTTCTGCGGGGCGGCCCAGTTGCAGTCAGACGCCACCGGTCTTCGGGGGCGTGGGCCGAGAAAGATGAGCACAGGTAAAAGCCTGCTGAAGTGGGTGCTCAAGGCCTAAGCAGTGAACCTGCGTGGAGTGTGGATCCGTCCGAGACATCTTCTGCCCGCATGGGCATCTCGAAATCAGGGATTCGATTTATCCCATCGCGGCCGAGGTCGAAGACTGAAGTCTTTTGCAAATATTATTTTAAATCCATAGCGGAGAAATAGGAACCAGTCACAAGCGCAGAAGCGTTAAGGAGGGAACCTGAGCTTCCAAGCGGTAAGGAAGATCTGGCGTCATGGGGCGGAGCCGAGAGTTATACCACCCGGGTGGGTGGGAGGAGCAAGCTTGAAGACCTTCCGGCAAGATTTAAAGCGGCAAGGATACTGCCAATGAGTGTGGATGAACAACATATCCATGTCCCTAGAAAACAGGATTTGAGGAGAAAGAAGGATGAAGACCAGGAGATAGAGACATCGGTGTGGCCCCCTTCGCCGCAGCCATGTTGGGGGGGGGGGAGACATCTAAGCGCAGAGTCGACACCGAAGGTGGTGCCAGCGTGACTAGGGGCCCAACTGCCCTGCCTGATCTCCCAAAAAAGCCGAAGGCCCCTGAGTGACTGGGCCCAGGCAGCTGGACCAACCTCCAGCCCATTGCTCCATAAGAGCAGCCCACTGATGAAACTGCTCATCTGAAGACCTACCAGAGGGCAGGGTAGGGCTCCAATATCGAAGACGTCGGCTACCAGAAGAAAAAATTACTCACCATAGTGATGTTGTTTCTTCTAATGGAGTCTTGCTATATTATGACATATGCAATATAACCCCAGGTTAGAACTGCTCCGGAGGTGAAAGAGTTAACTTTCCATGCAAGGCATGGAACCTTGAGTGCGAGCTCAGTTGAAAACTCTGTCTGTTGTTGCTCAAACATAAACTGTCAGATCTTTAACAAAACTCACTAAGGTTCTGTGGGTAAGCCTAATCCCACACAAGCCCATTGGCTACTAACTACAAAAACACATTTGTGTTCTGAGATCCCAAAACAAAGACTCAAGTCATAGGAATCAAGAAAGAAAAAATTAAAAACATAACACCCAGGCACCCTAAAGAAAGGGTGAAACAAAGGTAGCGCCTATGAAGTGCCAACACTGAGACTGCCCACCCACATCCCAAAAATAGAGGTTCTGAGAGGGCAGGCTGGGAGGTCATAATATAGCAAGACTGCGTTAGAAAAACAACATTACTAAGGTGAGTAATTTTTTCTTCAAACAATATGAAGTCTTGCTATATTATGACATATGCAGACTACACAGCAGTACCTCCATGGAGGAGGGACAGAACCTACTCCGGAAATAGGCTCTGAAGCACGGCTGTATCAAATCGAGCATCACTCCTAGCCTGGATGTCCAGGAAGTAATGCTTAGTGAAAGTGTGAACTGTTTTCCAGGTAGTTGCTTGACATATCTCTAGGATAGGGATGTCCTGGCAGCAGCAAGAGCAGCTGTACCCTGGTGAGTAAGCCCTCAGGCCTGAGGGAGGAACCTTACCAGTTTTTCATAGCAAAATGGATACAAGAGACAATCCACCTGGCAATCGATCTTTTGGTGGCAGGTTTCCTTTCCAACCTCACCATAAGTGAGAACAATTGGAGAGTCAAACCTGTGACCCTTAGTACGTTCTATGTAATATTAAGGGCTCTTGACATCTAAACTGTGCAATCTAGCCAGAGGAGGAATAGTCAGTAAAATACACAGGAAGAGGACATGGATTGATTAGGTGGAAATCTGAAACCACCTTAGGCAAAACTTTCTGTTAGTCCTGAGGACCACCTTATCCCTGTGAAAGGAGACAAAGTCAGCCCTTGCTCCTCCACACCAGGTGTATGACTCAGTTCGAACTCTTCTCCACATAAATGTCCTGAGATGAGAGCGGTCTCACGCGATCGAGTTTGAAGGATATCCTTGTCACAAGAACATTCTCTCAAGCGGACAACAAAGCTGTGATGTATTACATATCAAGCAGGTGTTGCTCATTCTTACCTTTTGCAGGAAGCGGTGAGGGTGTGGAGTGGTGTTGGGCACAAGTCTCTGATTCGGCGGTTTATCTGCCAGGTATACAAACGTCTGGCAGACCTCAGCAAACGGGAGGCAGACCTCACGGTGGTCTCTCATCCACCGTAGCTCGGTCACTATTCAAGTGAGGACTCAGACCTGACCTTGCATCCCCACTCACCTAAAACTACCTCTTCTGCTCCAGAAATCCAGGGCCTGGTATTTCTGTCGGATGTTTCAGGCTGCGTGGACAAACGTTTTCTTTCGCCTTCCACATCCTCTAATCCAGAGTGTTCTCAAGTTGAGTCCAGGGACCAAAATGATTCTCATTGTTCCCTCCTGGCCTCGGGAACTATGGTTCCTCTGCTCAACAGTATGTTGGTGGCCTCCAAGACCACTTTGCCCGTCAACCTTGACTAGGGTTCGTTGGTCCATCCCAGCCTGAAATCACTTCACCTTCATGCTTGGCTCTTGAAGAGGTAGAAGTGAATCGATTCAACGCTCGTGGAGTCTCGACATCCTTCTGGCTGCTGAAGCCAGCCACCCGCGTCGCTCAAATGGAAGCGCTTTTCTCTCTGGTGTGCAAGTCCTCTTGGAATCCCTTTCTGTCCTCCTGACAGGTTCTGGAGTATCTTTGGACCTATCAAACTCAGGTCTCAGTACCCACAGTTAAAGTTCACCTTAGTGCTGTCTCAGTTCCATGAGCCGGTTTCTTCCTTGACTTGGCTCAGCTTCCTATGGTGAAGAGATTTCTATGGGATTCTTCATAGGACCCCTGTTGGGCGTCAGTTGCAACCTGGGACATTAATGGTGCTGGACATGCCACTCAGAAGCCTCGAGCCCTGGCTACCTGTGAGCTAAATTTCTTACCTGGAAGACTGCCTCCTGGTGGCCATTACCTCAGCCCTTGGGGTCTCGGAGATTCGCCTTGGTGGCGGACCCTCCTTATACTGTTTCCATAAAGACCAGGTAGTTCTCCGTATTCATTCTAATTTTCCCATGTTGTGTTAGAATTCCATCTAAACCAACCTCTGGTACTTCCCTTTGTTGCTAATTTCCAAAATGAAGGGGGGCGATCTCTTCATTCTTGGATGTTAAGAGAGCTTCGGTTCATTTATAGAACCAGAATTTTCGTAAGACTCTCAACTGTTTGTTTTTTCAGCGACACCGGCTGGGTCAACTCTTCGCTATTAGATGCATCATCTCATGGTTAGTGGCATGCCTTCGACATTGCTACTCATGGCTCAAGTTAAATTGGGGGGGTATAGGCTTACCTATAGGGCAGTCATGACATCTTTAGCGGAGATTAGCAATGTTCCAGTGCGGATATCTTACCAACGCCCGCCACCCTGGGCTCAGTGCATGCTACCGTTAAGCATTATGCACTGATGTTCTTTTCAGGCGACATTCCGGATTGACTATCTTAATGGTCTCTATCTTAGAGCAGAGCTCTGGCTCCTGTTGCCTTGGGGGATTATCGGCTTGGTACTCTCCCTAGTGTGAATGAGTGGTGAGACTTATGTCCAGGAAGATGAAATTATGTACCGTAATTCTTGATCTTCTTGGAGCGTCTCCCTCACCATTCACCTTCCTCCATCCTCGGCTCACCTGTTTTGGTCTTCTCCTCAAACCCTGGGCCGAGGACTTCTTTGCTGCCCTTCTTACACGGGTCGTCACGGACTATCTTATGTCCGTTTTAAAATTAGATTTACTCTTTACGTTAGTTGGCTGCACCTCCTTGGTAAAAATTGGGCGGTTGGAGGGTCGTGCGAGATGGCCTTTGCTCGAGCCGCTGCTCTAGCGCCATGCCTCAGCCTTGCCCCTCTCGTGACCCTCCAGCAAAAGTTTTCTCCATGGGTCTTATGCCTCCGGGCGCTAATCCCACTAGTGTGAATGAGTGGTGGAGACTCGTCCGAAGATCAAGAATTACGGTGGGTACATAATTTTCATTTTCTGTCCTGGCTCTCAGAGCTGTGAAAGGTTCCACTTCTACACCAGGGTAAAGGTTGTACTCCAGGTACTTTTTCCATTTCAAAAAGACAGGAGAATGGCGGCCATCCTGATCTCAGGTATCTAAACAAGCACCTTTAAGGCAAGTTCAAAATGGTGACTTGGGAATTTTTACCTTCTAAGGCCAGGGGACTGGCTGGCCTCTTGACCCAAGGATGCTACTTCCATGTTTTTATCAGCTCCCTCCGTACCTCAGATTCGCACTGTCTCAGCTATTATCAATTCAAGCAATGCTCTTGCCTCACCTCAGCCCGGTGATACAAAATGCGCGGTAGCAGTTGCCCATTTTAAGAGGCAAAAGGTGCTATCTTTCCTTATCTGACTGGCTCATAGTAGTCAGTCTGAACCAGGTCAAGTTCCACCTTCTGGTAACTCAGCAACTGCTCATCTCAGGTTTCCTCTCAGTCTTCCAAAGTTGTTTCTTGTCGTCCAGCTTCTCACCTTCTAGGCGCAGAACTGAACACACAAAAGGCTAGACCTTCCTCCCTCTGGAAAGAGGGACCTTGGTCTCTGGCTCCTCTTTCACCCTGCAGGTCTCCGACCAGCTAGGCATTTTCATAGCCCTGGGGCATGGCTGCTTCTACAGCAGTAGTGCAGGGAGCAAGATTCAGATAGGGGCGTCCAGATCTTGCTTGAGACACAGCTCTTGCAGCAGGTTGCACCATTAGGACTGAAGCCGGCGGGCGTCAGGACCGCGGGAAAAATTCTGGCTAGCTGTCTTCAGCGGGGACACCCGACTTCGGTCCCGCCTCCGGCTCAGATGTGGTACATAGGGGCGGTCCGCCCGATACCCAGTTCTTTCCGCCTCAGCTTGCCATCTCGATTCTTCCAGTTCAGCTCTAGCGCCGCGTAGTTAAGTTCTTCCTACGGAAATTCAATTTCTTCGCCAGTTTTTTTTCTGATGTCCTCTCGACCTCGGTCCTCCTCGAGGTGTGTGGTGAAACAGATCCTTCAAGGACCCTCATGGCCTGCATCCGGTGCCTAGGCCCAGATTACGACACGGGCCTGCTCTTTTGCCAGGGTTTAATACAGAACCCGGATCCGTCATCAGAAGGCCCTTCAGCTTTTTGCTGGAAGAAAGCTTGAGACCATGTCTTCAAGGGGACTCTTCAAAAGGCCCACTGCAGCTGAAAACGGGGAGAAGGCCTTCAGGTCCCGTCTGGGGCCTCAGACTCACGCAGCTCCGTTCCAGGTCCGACCGCCTCCTCCCGGCCAGCTCAGCCCCGATGCGGTTAAGTCTTCCTCTCAGGTTAAGACTTCCAGACCTTCTCGTCCTCCAGGGCTGGTCAGGTCTGGGGATCGCCACCATCACCATAAGTGGGGTTTGCCTTTCTGAACTGGCGTCGGGTCGGCTTCCTTGCCTCTCGTCGAGACCTTGGGCTTACCTCTCTGGAAGAGACGCAGGACCTGGCGCGGTGTGCCCGCTGGTCTCCGCCTGAGATCCCGGAGCCACCGCGGCCAGGCGGCCGTCGCTGGCCAGGCCAGGCCATCGGGCGCGGTGGGGATGGCGTCTATTGAGAGAGCCCTACACCTCCGACCGGCGTCGGTCGGGAGACCCTGCCGAGGAGGAATTAACTCAGCCCTCGAGGACCAGATTGGCGACCCCGGTCCTGTCGAGGATGCCCAGGGAACCTCGCCATTACCTAAGCCCCTGTGGAGCCGATGCTGGGACCCGACGATCTGCCCACCGCGCCTCGGACCTGCCTGGCCTTTCTATGCTAGAAGTGAAGGAGTTGTTCACTTACTGGTGGGACACCATAGAAGAAGGACATGGTTCCCACCCACCTCCTCTTCCTCCTACACCGACACTCCTCCGGTTCCTGCACCCTCCCCATCGGGTCGGCAGGCTGATTACCTCCTCCCCTGAGCACAGAACGCCTCCAAGGGGGAGACCAGACAAACGGAGACCTCCGTCTAAATCCTCTTCAGGTCATCCAGCCCTAAGAGACCCAAGAAAACGTCCGTCGATCGCCTTTCGACAAAGGACACGGATCAGAGTTCTCAACGTCCAGATCCCTATCTCCCTCTCCATCCTTCGCCGATCCACGCGAGATGCCAAGTGTCTTCCGGATGACCCTTCTGCTCGGATATTATGAGACACATCCAAGAGAATATGGATGGGATGCGAAGAGCTAGACCTCTGATGGCTACGCCTTGCAAAGTATCTTCTGCAGAAGGATCCAAGCCTGTGGTGGTGCCACCTTGGTAGACACTTTCGTGGACGTCACTAAGGCAGGTGGAAGCGTGACCGCATTCGCCTCCGCATGATGCCAAGAAAGTTGATCACTTGTCAGGGCTCCCAGGGAAGACCAGTACTTGACTCGGCAGCCTCAGGCCAACTTTCTGGTCATAACAGCCTCATGACCAGTCCCAGAGACTGCAACATCTGAGCACCCTAGCCACCGGACCCAGAGTCCAAACAGCTGGCATTATGGGTAGGCGACGCATGCTTCCGCTACTCAGCGCCATCAGATCCCTGAATTACTTGACCACATGGTGCAGTTCCAAAATGCCTTGTGGGAACAGGGTCTGGATGCAGCTGAAAACTGCCGGAAGGTGAGCAGAAGGAGGAGATGCTTCAGCCCTTCTGCACGGGTTCGGACATGGGAACCTAAGTGCTACGAGCGAGATGACTCCGCAGACTCCTCGGCCTGAGCAGCAGCTTCAGGCGTATGCATCCGGAGACACTCTTGGTTGTGCGTCTCCAGCTTTACCCCGGACGTCCAGAAGAATATCATGGACGCCCCATTTGAGGGAGAGGTCTTGTTTGGTAAGCCCTCAGAAAAGATTATTACCAAACTCCAAGAGGCCGGGAAGGCGGTGAGGTCGGTTCAGGCCATGTACCAACCCAAGCTTAGTTCCTTTCGCAGGACCAAAGCCGATTTCGTGGACGGACGCAGAGGCAACAGTCCCGCCCTGCTCCACAACAGAGGGGCTCCGGCTTTCGCAGAGCCCAGGGGAAACAGGCTGAAGCCAGCGTACTTCCAAGCTGGTCCAGCCAGCGGGACCCTCAGCTGCCACAGCCTGACTCCTTTCCGGCCCCCGCCCCTCAGGATCAACGGGAAATCATGGTCGTGGGTGCGATTATGAACTTCCTGCCGGGATGGCAGGCTATAACCAATTCGACAGGTGAGTTCTCTCAGTTGGCATGGAAGAGGCCACTTTATAGAATTCGGAGAAAGCCACCCTCGAGGCCTCCTTTGCTCTCCCGGTATCCGGGTCAGCACAAGTCTCTGATCTGGCAAGAAGTACTGTGGTTTGCAAAGGGAGCGATAGAGCATCCCGGAGAACCAGAGAGACAAGGATACTATTCCCACTTCTTCCTGGTTCCGAAGAAAACAAGGGACCTCCGTCTGATCCTCTGGACTCAGCGACCTGAAGCGTGGTCGATACAAAGAGATTCCACCTGGTGACTCTTCCGGGTCTCATTCCCATGTTGAAGCAAGATGTCTTCTAATGCCTCTAGACATGCAGGACGCATACCTGCACATCCCTATAGCTCAGGCACACAAGAGGTTCCTGCGCTTCGAGTTTCTCGACCACCACCTTCAGTTCCGAGCCCTTCCATTCGGACTGTCATCCACACCCAGGGTCTTTACCAAATGCATGGCAGTCGTGGCAGCGTCTCTAAGGAGACAGGGCCATTATGTGTTCCCGTACCTGGACGATTGGCTTCTCATGGCCCCCTCCAGAGAGGCGTTGTTACGTGCGATCCAGAGCACCCAGGACCTGTTTCAATCTCTGGGCATCCTAATCAACCATTTAGAAGTCTCTCCTGGTACCGTCGTAGAAGCTGCAATTTATAGGCACAGTACTGGACACCGCTTCAGGAAGAGCTTTTCTTCCAGGCGACAGAGCCGGAGCGCATCAGATCCCTCATCAGGGGTTATGTCGAACAAGATCCGTCCCTGCCAGGTGGGTCCTTGGCTTGTTTCGGACACATGGCTGTGGCTATTCTCACTGTCCTTTCGCAAGGCTCCACATGCGGGTAACTCAGTGGATGCTCAAGGTGCAATGGGATCAAGGCAAGACCACATGCAGCATCTGGTCAGAATCACAAACACCGCTATTTGAGACTGGCAGTGGTGGTTAGACCCAGGGCGCCTCCGCCGGCGTCCCCTTTGTAGCACTATCCTGGAGGTAATCCCTCACCACAGGCGCCTCCAGGTCTGGTGGGGAACACACCTGGGCGGGGTGAAGTCCCAGGAGTCGTGGACCCCTCTGGAGGCTCATCTCCATATCAATGTCCTAGAGATGGGGGTGGTCCTTTATGCTCTGCAGGCCCTTTCGGTCAGAAATCCCGCCAGTACTCTCCTGCTTCAGACAGACAAACACGGGCGTGATGTATTACCTCAACAAACAAGGAGGCGCACTCATTTACCCCTTTGCAGGAGGCCATGAGGGGTGTGGGATTGGGTAATCCGGCCACTGCGCGAATCTGATCACTGTACATGTTCCCGGGGTGGACAACACGATTGCAGGCGGCCTGAGTTGCTCCCAGGCCAGAGTCCACGAGTGGGAACTTCTTCAAGAGAGTAGCAGAGGATCTGTTTCTTCGATGGGAACTCCACAGTTGGACTCTGTTCGCATCCCCATCCAACGAAACTGCCCAATTTTTGCTTGCTTGATCCAGGGCCTGGTGTTTTCTGGCGAGACGCGTTGTTCCTCTCCTGGGCGGACAGATTCCTCTACGCTTTCCCTCCCTTCCCATTGATCCAGAGAGTTCCTCTCAAACTGCGCAGGGAGCATAAAACAATGATCCTGGTGGCCCCTTTCTGGCCCAGACAGATCTGGTTCTCCTTGCTAATTCAGCTATCCTGGGAACCTCCGCTCCCGCTGCCGTTCAGCTCCCATCTCTTGTCTCAGGAGGAAGGTTCACTGGTCCACCCGGACTTACGCTCACTGAACCTGCATGCATGGCTCCTAGAGACATAGCCATCTTGCGTCACTGGGTCTCACAAGAGGTTGCAGAAGTTCTTTCTGCAGCCAGAAAGCCTGACAACGCATGCGGCGTACTACCATGAAATGGCTCCATTTTTTGTTTATGGTCGCGAGCACGCTGATTTTCTCCCTTTTAGGTTGCCCGTGGGAGTGGTGTTGGACTACCTGCTCTCCCTTTTCCATTCAGGTCTAGCCTACCCTCTATCAAGTGCACCTCTGTGCCATCTCTGCTCACCACCTTCCGTGGGACATCGCACAGTGGCACAGTGGGCGCCTCGGGAATTTTTGAGAGGGTGTTACAATAGGCCACCATTAAGGACCCAGTGCCTCCATGGGATTTGCTCTTTGTCCTGGAACAACTCATGCTTCCCCCTTGAACCTGCGCGGATTGCGAGCTGCGTTTTCTGTCGGAAAACGCTGGTTTTTGTTGCTGTTACTTCAGCGAGAAGAGTTTCTGAGCTTCACGCTCTCATGTGCAACGAGCTCTTTTAGTTTTCCACGCGACAGAGTATCCCTGAGGCCTAATCCAAAATTTTTTCTAAGGTGGTCTCTACACTCACTCAATCAGGATATTGACCTGCGGTCTACTTCCCATCTCTCTAATAGAGGAGAGGCACTGCTCCACACCCTGGATGTTCACCGCAGCTTGAGGTATTACCTCAACAGAACGAAACTACTTCGTAGTTCAGAGCAACTTTTCGTTTCCTTTTCTGAAAGTATGATGGGCCAACCAGTATTCAAACAGTCCCTGTCTCGCCGGCTTGTCCAGTGTATTTCATTCTGTTATGATATCAAACAAAAGCTCCTCCCGGGCACAGTCCGGGGTCATTCTACTAGGGGTGTGGCCACCTCCTTAGCAGCACTAAACGCCTCCACTTCTGCCATATGTGCTGCAGCCACTTGAGCTCTATACATACATTTATCAGGCATTATAGCCTGGACATCGCCTCTCGGCGAAGAGCCGGCTTCGGCCTGGCTGTACTACAGGGTCTCCTGTCCTAGATTCAGGACCTGGAATGTATTTCCTAGTTTCCTCCTCCCAGAATGTTGGCAGCGTTACTGCTTGGGAATCAGTCCTAATGGTGTAACCTGCTGCAAGAGCTGTGTCTCGAAGTAAGATAGTACAGTTACGTAAGAACTTACCATAACAGTAGATCTTCGAGAACAGCTCTTGCAGCAGGTACCTTCCCGCCCACCTTCCCCCTTTGAGGAGGCATTTTTTCCTACTATCAGGGTTTCCTTTGACTTGACGTGGATCCTGGTCTCCCATTTCGCGTCAGCCATGGCTGGAAGTCTCTCATGGAGAACTGGGGAATCGGGGGACCGCCCCTTATGTACTATGTCTGACGCCGGAGGCGGGACCGACGCCGGGCGGTCCCCGCTGAAGATAGCTAGCTGTAATTTTTCTCGGGGTCCTGACGCCCGCCAGCTTCAGTCCTATTGGTGTAACCTGCTGCAAGAGCTGTTCTCAAGATTTACTGTTAAGGTAAGTTCTTACGTAACTGTACTTTCCATTTAAGAGCCTTTGGTCTAAAGGACAGACCCCTCTAACCAAATTGCTCCCAGTGACTCGAACCCTGATCCAGGCCCTTCAGTGGTGGCAGGACCAGAGCAATCTGAGACAGGGGGTTCCCTTCAACCCCCAGTCTCACTCCTTGACCCTTACTACAGATGCATCCCTCTTGGGGTGGGGAGCTCGCATGGGCGACCTCACTACCCAGGGGTTGTGGTCCCTACAGGAATCTCTGCTCCACGTCAATTTGTTGGAGCTCAGAGCAGTTTTTCTAGCTCTCCAGGTCTTTTCCACATCTGTTTAGAACAAGATTGTTCAGGTCAGAACAGACAATACTACTACAATGTGGTACATCAACAAGCAAGGAGGCACTCAGTCTACGGCCTTGTGCACCGAAGCAATGAAGTTGTGGTCTCTGGCTTATTCCCTGAACGCCTCCCTTACGGCAGTTCACCTTCCAGGCAAGGACAATGTCCTAGCGGATGCTCTCAGCAGGATTTCCCAGGGCCATCTCGAATGGGCACTGGATCCCCTAGTACTGGAGGTAGTATTTGCCCAGATGGGGCACCCTGCAGATAGATCTTTGCAGCCCCAGACAATCACCAACTTCCCTTTTCGCTGCAGGCCCCCAGTGTTGGGCTCAGTCCCTCTGGATGCCTTCCTTCTCAGTTGGGAAGGGAAGTTTCTCTATGCCTTCCCCCACTTCCGTCTTCTGTTCAAGGTGCTAGTCAAAATCAGATCTCAACCCTGCAAGATGATCCTGATTGCTCCAGATTGGGCCAGACAGCCCTGGTACCCACTCCTCATGTCCTTAGCAGTCCACCCTCCCCTGCATCTCCCCAGGAATCACAATCTGTTAACCTGTGCCCAGGGGAGGGTTTGGTATCCGAACCTCAAATCTCTCAATCTCAAGGCATGGCTCTTGAAGAGTTAGAGTTTGCTGACCTACACCTCTCCCAAGGTGTATTGGATAGCTTGAAGGCCTCTAGGAAGCCTTCCACCAGGGCCACTTATAATTCCAAATGGAAGAGATTTTCCATATGGTGCTCTGAAGCATATTCCACCAGAATCTGCTGACTTGCCCACAATCCTGGATTATTGGCATTTGAATTCTTTAGGGTTGAGACCAGCTACCCTATAAGTGCCTGGCAGCCGTGTCTGCTTTCTTATCAGCAGGTAAACCTTCTTCTTTTCAGCTCACCCTGTATTCTCCAAGTTTTTCAAGGGGTTGCCACACCAACCTCCATTCAGGGACCCTGCCCTGCTTGGGATCTTAATATTTGCATTGCCCAGCTTATGCAACCCCTTTGAGCCGTTGTCTTCAGCAGAGCTCAAGTACTTGACTTGAAAACTGTGTTTTGGTAGCCATCACTTCTGCCAGGCTCATAAGAGAGTTGCAAGCATTGTCAGTGGAACCTGACTTTATCTCCTTTCACAGGGATAAGGTGGTCCTCAGGACTAACTAGAAAGTTTTTGCCTGGGGTTTCAGATTTCCACCTTAATCAATCCATGTCCTTCCTGTGTATTTTACTGACCATTCCTCCTCTGGCGAGAGGAGTTGCACAGTTAGATGTCAAAGAGCCCTTAGTTATTACATAGAACGTACTAAGGGTCACAGGTTTGACTCTCTCAATTGTTCCTCACTTATGGTGAGGTTGGAAAGGAAAACCTGCCACTAAAGATCGATTGCCAGGTGGATTGTCTCTTGTGTCAATTTTGCTATGAAAAACTGGGTAAGGTTCCTCCCTCAGGCCTGAGGGCTTACTCTACCGGGGTACAGCTGCGTCTCTGGCTGCTGCCAGGACATCCCTATCCCTAGAGATATGTCAAGTAACTACCTGGAAAACAGTTCACACTTTCACTCATTACTTCCTGGACATCCAGGCTAGGAGTGATGCTCGTTGTTAACTAGCCGTGCTTCCAGAGCCTATTTCCAGTAGGTTCTGTCCTCCTCCATGGAGGTACTGCTGTGTAGACATGTCATAATATAGCAAGACTTCATATTGTTTTGAAGAAAAAATTACTCACCTTAGTAATGTTGTTTCTTCTAACGAGTCTTGCATATTAATGACCTCCCCAGCCTGCCCCTCTAGAACCTCTATTTTTGTGGATGTGGGTGGGCAGCTAGTGTTGGCACTTCATAGGCGCCCACTTTGTTTCACCCTTTCTTTAGGTGCCTGGGTGTTATGTTTTAATTTTCTTTCTTGATTCCCCCTGACTTGAGTCTTTGTTTTGGGATCAAGAACACACGTCTGTTTTTTTTTAGTAGCCAATGGGCTTGTGTAGGATGCAGGCTCCACACAGAACCTTAGTGAGTTTTGCTCTTAAAGATCTGACAGTTTAAGTTTGAGCAACAACAGACAGAGTTTTCAACTGAGCTCATTGCCAGGTTCCATGCCTTGCATGGAAAGTTAACTCTTTCACCTCCGGAGCAGTTCTAACCTGGGGTTATATTGCATATGTCATAATATAGCAAGACTCCATTAGAAGAAACAACATCACTATGGTGAGTAATTTTTTCTTCTGGTAGCCGACGTCTTCGATATTGGAGCCCTACCCTGCCCTCTGGTAGGTCTTCAGATGAGCAGTTTCATCAGTGGGCTGCTCTTATGGAGCAATGGGCTCGGAGGTTGGTCCAGCTGCCTGGCCCAGTCACTCAGGGGCCTTCGGGCTTTTTGGGAGATCAGGCAGGGCAGTTGGGCCCCCCTAGTCACGCGGCACCACCTTCGGTGTCGACTCTGCGCTTAGATGTCTCCCCCCCCCCCAACATGCTGCGAGCAGAGGGCCACATCGATGTCTCTATCTCCTGGTCTCATCCTTCTCTTCTCCTCAAATCTGTGTTTCTAGGGACATGGATATGTTGTTCATCCACACTCATTGGCAGTATCCTTACGCTTTAAATCTTGCTGGAAGTGCTCAAACACTCCTCCCACCCCACCCGGGTGGTATATCTATTGGCAATGACGCCAGATCTTCCTATGCATTGAAGCTCAGGTTCCTCCTTAACGCTCTGCGCTTGTGACTGGTTCCTATTTCTCCGTTTGCGGATTAAAAATAATATTTTGCAAAAGACTTCAGTCTTCGATCCCTCGCGGCTCACGATGGATGATCGACTCCCGGATTTGAGATGCCCATGCGGAGCCAGAAGATGTCTCGGACGGATCCACACTCCACGTGTGTCTCACTGGTTAGCCTTGAGCACGACCCGCAGGCTTGCGACCTGTGCTCATCTTTCTCGCCTACGCCCCCGATGACCGTGCTGCCCGATTGCAATCTGGGCCGCCCCGAGAAGCGCTTTCTCCGGTGAAGTCCAAGGAGGCCCGGTTGGCGGTGTCTCGGGCGGCGGCTCGGCGGATCAGCTCGAGCGGATGGTCGCCTTTAAGAGGAGGCGGCGCGGTCAGTTCTTCCTCGGCCGCGCGCATTTATCCCGCCTCTCTGGGTTCTTCCTACACGGCTTCCTTTATGAGCTTTGTCTGTCCCTCCACTAAAGTTAGAAGGGCTCATGCCTGCTGGACCTTTTTCGTCCAAAAGAAGGACAAGGGTAAGTCCTTCGTCGACGCTGTGGAGCGGGGAGGTCCTTCTCTGGCCGCCGACCGTCTGGGTTCGATCGGCCGGCTGCCGGCCACTGGCCTCACGGTGTCCCCTCAGGTCAGTTGGCCTGAGACTCTACTGATGAAGTCGAGATTTTTCTTACCCATTGGACGTGGCTGTCGCCTTTAGCAGCCGAGATTCCTCTCTCCCTCCGGAGGAGTTGAGGATCCTGTGGCTCGGTCTGTGCCTCCGGTTCCGAGCTCGGATGGACCTTCCGAGTCATGTCGTGTTCCGCCGACACCTCCTGCACCCACCCCGAAATTCCGACTCTCTCGTCTGACTTCGGTCCAGCTGTTTCATCGTTATAGGCGTTCTCTGCCCCGCAGTAAGCGGTGTCGCCTTCTCGCCCTCCTCTCGATGAGGGAGGTCGTGAATACGCCGGGACGGTACGAGATCTTGTGTTGCAACAGTTCTCCTGGCGGGAATAATACTCCGCGCCTTCCCCGCCATTAAGTGGTTGTCACCTGAACGCCGACACAACCCTCGACTCTGCCCGAGGAGTTTGTATCCAGGCCGGTTGTCTGCCAAAACCAGTTGCTCCACCGACATTTTTGTGAACCTCCGCCTCCACAGCCACCACTTGGGTCTGACCAGATTCTCCGGTCACAAGGGTTTACCCCATCGGCTGTCAGTTACCCTCACTCCCGACCCGACCCGGGTAGGTGAAGGGTGGCTCAGGCTGAGGCAGTTTTCTGGAGGACCTTCCGAATCCGGATGATTCCTCCTTCTTCCAAGCGACTGGACTTGGAGTCTTCAGGAGGTCAGCCAATGGACGAGCAGTCTGTCGGTCCTTCCTAGGACTGCTTCGCTCATCTCGGAGTCTCACCGATGAGCTCTGAACTCCGCTCTCCAAACGGGCCAGGTATCCCCTCACGGAGATTCTGACCGTGAGGGGATACCTCCGACGGAGGCTCTTCCGGTGGCCGAGGCCATAGTGGGTCCAGCACTGAACTTTGGCAGCGCCTGCTTCCTGCCCTGCGCTCTCGGCCAGGATGGCTAGGAAGTGTGCGGTCCCTACCGGTTCCTTGTCCAGTTTTTTTCGAACACCCTCTGCTGAGGGGTTGTTACCGACAGCTGCTTTTCTCGCGGGGCTGGCAACGCTTGGGATGTGGACAAACCTCCTGACAAGGAGTCCAAGAAATTGGACCATGTCGGGCGAAAAGTTCACGCTATGCCTCTCTCGGCCTTCGTCAGGCCAGTTCGGCCGCCTCATGGCACATTTTTCATGCCCTGTTGGGCTCCCTGGATGAGGTCATCCTCATCTTCCCGCCGATCTGCAGACTACGGTTGCAGGTGCAGGACCAGGGCAGGCAGTGGCCAAACAGCAGCTCCAGACTGCTTTTGGCTTTAGGGGGACCATGTGCTGATCGTGGCGGCCGCAGTGGCTATGCAGTCCGGGCTGGGTTGCTGAGATATCCATCTTTACTTGATACCCAGCCAAGTTGGCGGATGTTCCTTTTGGGGACTGACCTTCGCCCTGGGGTGAAGGTCACCTGCAGAGGATCGAGAAGTCCAATGCCACCTGACTCGGCCCTTCCGGCCAGAAGGACAAAGGTCAGAACCACAGCCTAAGCTCCTTTCGCCTTCTGTGCCCCGGCGCCCCTGGCCCAGCAACGCCAGGCCAGCAGGCTCCGGCTTTGCATCCTAAACCCAAGCCGCTCGGGCTTCCTCACAGGAGGCAGGAGGAAGGGGCCCTGAGGTCCCTCGCCGGTCCCTCCTCCAAGCCTGCCCAGTGACGGGCTGAGGGGTGTCAGCCTCCATCCCCGCCACTCCACCCCTGGGTCCCCCTGGGGGACGGCCCGCACTTCGCTCTCGCCTGGTCCGCTGTTACCACGGACAGGTGGGTCTTGAGGTGGTGGGAAGAGGCCTGCCTGAATCTGAGCAGGCACCACCCTTCAGAGCCGCTGCCTGGGGGCTTCTGATCCCAGCCTCACTGGCGGCCTGCCGAGCCGACATCACTCTCCCTCTCCAGAAGGAGGTAAGAGAGGTGGTGACCCTCCTTCAGACCCAGGGTTTGTGTCCAGGTACTTCCTGGTCCGAACGGACGGGGCTGGCGCCTCATTCTCACTCCACACGACTCAAACAAGTCTCAAGGTCTCGAACCTTCAGGATGGTCACTCTGGCTCAGATAATACCATCCTTGAACGCGGGTGTGGTTCTGCTCTGGACTTGCAGGACTGCGCTTTTTCCACGTCTCCTCCGTCTGCTCTCACCAGAGACTCTTCGCCTGAGAAGGAAGGATCTCTCTTCGAGTTCCAAGCCATGCCCTTCGCTTGTCTCCAGCTCCCTGGGTCTTCACCAAATGCATGGCAGTGGTGACAGCATCTCTGCGGCGCCGAGGGGTCCGGGGTACCTTACCTGGACGACTGGCTGATAGCAGCTCCTCCCAGGAAGGAGGCGGAGTGGTCCAGAGATCTGGCTCCAGGTCTGTTTCAACTGGGCCTCCTTGTCAACGGAGGCTGAAATGGAACTCAGCCAAGCAGGTGATTTTATTCATCGGGCGCAGGCCGACTCTCTTCGAGCTGCCGCGCCCCGGGCGGACAGGGCCGAGGTTCTTTCCTCCTTGTCTCGATCATTTCTTGGTTGGCACTTCGCCTGCCCGGGACTTCCTGCGCCTCTGGGTCTCATGGCGCCTGTACCAGCGTGGTCCTGTTGGGCCTGCTGGAACATGCGTCCCTCAGTGGGACTGCACAGCTAGTGTCACAACGCCATGCATCCCTTGACCAGCTTGTGTCGGTGACACAGGGATGTGAATGCCTCCAGTGGTGGACCTGCTCCAGATCAATTGCAGGAGGGCATCCTGCTCGTCCGCCCTGCCGACCAGGTCTCTCTGTCTAACCGATGCCTCTCGATGGGTTGGGGTGCCCATCTGGGGAACACTGGGCTTATGGCCCTGGTCCTCATGGGAGTCCCGATGCCACATCAACCTGTTGAGCTCCGAGCGGTCCGCCTAGCTCTCACACCGCTTTGCCCGCCCTCCGGGGTCAAGTGGGTCCGAGTCCAGACGGACAATACCACGGACCATGTACTATCTAAACCGCCAGGCGGACGCGCCCATGCTTCTATGCAAGGAAGCCTCCAGATTTGGTCACTGTATGCAGCCTGGAGGCGGATCTCCAGCCATTCACGTGGCAGGAGCCTCCAACACCCTGGCCGATGCCCTGAGCCGGATAGGGGCTGCATCCCACGAGTGGTCTCTCCTGCCGAGGTAGTAGCCATCTGTTCTCCTTTGGGCACACCTCAGGTGGACCTGTTTGCCTCCACGGAGAACGCCGGGTTGAGTCTGTTCCATGCCCGCCTCAGCAGGGCTCGCTGTGAGGGATGCCTTCGAGGCAATGGACCCCGGCCTCTTTTACGCCTTTTCCCCATTTCCCTGATCCACAAGGTGCTTCTCAAGGCGAGGAGGACAAGGCGCAGGGTGATTCTGATAGCCCCAGACTGGCTCGCCAGTTCTGGTACCCAGATCTCCTCAGTCTCAGCTCCAGGACTCGCGGTGCGGCTTCCAGCTCGCCCGACCTGCTCTCAGTCAATCAGGGAAGGTGTTCCATCCGGACCTTCAATCCCCTGCACCTGACGGCCTGGTTCCTGAGCTGCCAGGAGTTCCAGGCTTTGGGTCTTTCGACGAGGTCCTCAATGTGGTTGAGGCGTCTGCAGTGAGTCGACATCAAAGATGCTCTCAAATGGAAAAAGGTTTTCCATTTGGTGTCAGGCAAGGGTCGACCCTTCCTCCTGTTCCTTGGCAAGCATCTTGGACTATTTATGGTCCCTTTCTAGTCAAGGCTTAGGTCGACGACTCTAGGGTGCACCTGGCAGCCATCTCTGCCTATCGGGCGCCGGGCGGAAGAGGGTCGGTGGCGAGGAGAAGGTGGTCTGGCGCTTTTTCAAAGGCCTTGATCACATTTCCTCCAGTGCGGGAACCCCACCTCCTGGATCTCCACCGTTGGTGGCTGGCAGCTCATGGCGTTTATCAACCTATGCACAGGTGTGCTCTCTCCACCTGTCGTGGAAGACCGCCTTCTTGGTGGCTATCACTGCCAGCCAGAAGGATGGGAGAGTTCCAGGCGCTTTCCATCGAGTCTCCTTACCTGGTCTTCTCTGAGGATGATGCTTGTCCGCTTCCCACCCCAAATCTCCTTCCGAAGGTGGTGTTTGAGTTTCACCTTAACTAGGTGTTGACTTGTCATGTTCACCCTAATCACACCTGAGAAGCTCTAATATAGGCTCCATACTCTGGATCCTAGAAGGCGCCGCTTATTATAAGGAGCGACGGCTGAAATTGGGAGAGGTTCGCCAGCTGTTTGTCACCACGCTGAAGCCGCATCTGGCGACCTGCAGCCACCGGACGATAAGCAGGTGGGAACCTCTGCATAGATCTCTGGCTATGTTAGCGGGCATGGAGCCTCAGAGGGATAAGAGCTCATTCACTCCGCCATACTGCTGCAACGGTGGCTGCTTCCAGGGATGCCCCTATCCAGGAAATCTGCAGGCTGCTACCTGGAAGTCAGCAAACACTTCATTACCCACTACCACATCGACCTTGAGTCACGCCCGGGATGCTGGTTTTGGGGCCCTGTTCTCCAGTCTCTTCTTCCAAGTAAGTATATGGGGTGTGCTGCTTTGCCTCCTCCTCCCGGAGAACTGCTAGGAGTCTGCCAATGAGTGTGGATGAACAACATATCCATAAACCTTAGAATACAGGCTACCACCTGTAACAGAGTTCTAGGAATGGCATGCTGTTCATCCACACCCACTCCACCCGACCTCCCATGCTCGACGACAACCCGAGCTTCCTCTCTGCTCCAGCTGGGCTGGACCCAGCCATGGGGCTGAGCCGAGTTATACCACACCCGGTGGTGGGAGGAGAGCTTGAAGACCTTCCCGCAAGATTTAAAGCGGCAGGATACTGCCAATGAGTGTGGATGAACAACATATACCATTCCTAGAACTCCTGTTACAGGTGAGTAACCTGTATTTTGGAGTCTTGGGACGTTCCGACGCCTCGAGTCGAATGACACGCCTCTCCGCCTTCGCACCGACAAGGCCTGTCGGCGCCTGCTCTCAGCACCATTGAGCTTCTTGGCGCCTGTGCACTTTGTCGGCCGCATCCTTGGTGCCATGCGCTTTGTTGGCGCCATCCTCTGGGCTGTGTGCTGAGTTGGCGCCATCCTTGGCACTATGCGGCCTTCCGGCGCTGGCCCAGCGCTCCAGCGCGTGTGTTTGTTTGCGCCGAGGCCTGTTAGGACGCCATCTCAGCCTCTCAAGACTCCTCCGAGCCCTTTCCTTCCTCATTTCCTTCTGATTTCACTCCTTCCTGTCCATACAGTCCCTCCTGACTGTCAGAAGATGACATTGAGCCTCACCCAGACCTTAGGCTGGGTGATGATGTGGAAGGAACATAATCTGTTCCTGCTGCAGAGCCTGTGGTCGAAGACCTGTCTTTTATGTCTCTGCTGAAAAATTTGATTTCCACTCTTTCTCTCCAAACTACAGATATCGATCCTGGGAAACTGTTAAGACTCCAATACCTTCATGTTCCGGAGATCCCTATGGATTTGACTCCTCCGGTACAGCCCTCCTTTGAAACCCTGTCTCAAATGGTATGGAATAATCCTGCTTTCATCCCTTCGGTGGCTAAGTCCATAGATAGGAAATACTCTGCCCCAAGGATCAACCCATTTTGGCATCCCTAGCCTTTATGATTTATTGTAGTCTTGGCAGAGAATGATAAGGTCGCTCCTTCCCAGACTACTACAGCTCGAACTTATTAACAAAGAATCTCATAAGATAGACACTTTAGGTAAGAAGAGTCTTTGCTGCTTCCACCCTGGGTATGCTTATTGCCAGCTACCAAGGCTATTTCTCTCAATATGAGTATATCCTTTGGCATTCACTCAAACAAATGGTTGAAGCTCTTCCGGAGTCGGACGCTAATTCAGAGCTTCTTCAAACCATAACCAGGGTATTAGATCCAACAACCAGCAGGTTAAAGCGGTTATGGGCGCTTTCAATACTGCTTCGGCGGCGGCAGGCATTTGTACCCCGTCATTCTCAGCTGCGCACTTCAGGTTTCACGAATGATGCACAGCAACAGGTGATGGTGTTGCTTTTCAGTGGTGCGATCTCTTCAGCCCTCAAGTAGAACAAGCTCTAGAGGCTACACAAAAGACTAGGTCGGCCATTAAATTGGCTCGACCTCCTCCTGTCCCCCCTCTCGAGGGGGGGTTAATAAATGCCAGTTTCATAACAGTCAGTTCTTTCGAGGCAAAGGCAGAGGAAGTTTTAATAAAAACCAAGCCCCCAAGCCTCAAAAGAAAACGCAGCAGAAGGCGCAAGGACCCAGCGCCCAGTGCCACCTTCTGAGTTGTTGGCCCACATCCCACATCAGCTGCCCGAGGGGGACTCTTCCTCAGCGGTGGGAGGTCACCTGACTCACTTCTACAATCAATGGAAGTCCATAACTTCGGACAAATGGGTCCTCCGGATAATCTGCGAGTGGTTCACCAATCTTTTGAAACCCCTCTGGATCGTCCCCAGAGGACAGCCCAGGCTGTCAGCTCTTCAGTCAGATCTTCTCACTTCTGAGGTACAGGGCCTTCTGAACAACAGGGCAGTGGAAGTAGTTCAGCTGGATCAATGGAACACAGGGTTCTACTCCCATTACTTTCTGGTTCCAAAGAAAACCAGGGCATGCTCCCATTTTGGACCTCAGAAAATTAAACAAATTCCTTCCCAAAGAGAAATTCAAAATGATATCACTAGGAACCCTGTTACCTTTGCTTCATCAACACGACTGGTTAGCCTCCCTGGACATGCAGGATGCTTACCAGCACATTCCTATTCACCCAAAGCATCACTAATACCTAAGGTTCGTGGCTTTGGGACAGCATTATCAGTTCAGAGTCCTGCCCTTTGGGCTGTCCTCGCGCCATGAGTTTTACAAAGTGTTGTGCAATTCTGCGTGTGCATTTCAGGAAAATCGAATACAGGTGTTCCCATATCTGAACGATTAGCTTCTAGCAAGCCCTTCCAGACAGGGAACTCTAGGCTCATAGTCACGGCTTCACACTTTCTCACGTCCATGGAGTCATGCCAAACCTCAAAAATCACAGCTGCAGTCCTCCCAGAGGCTTCTTTTCATAGGAACTCTCTGGACACCTCCTGTGAAAGCATTTCTTCAGAGGACAGGAGGAGCGATATCCTTCAGATGGCCCAATACATCAGAGAGAGCAGCTCGGTTTCAGCTCTCTCGATGCAACAGATGGTAGGTCTCATGGCATCCTCGGTGTTCACTGTACCCCTAGCATGCCTCCACATGAGAACCTCTCAGTGATCCCCAACCATTCACCCTCAGTCCTTTCTCATCAAGGTGACAGAACCTCTGAAGAAATCACTCACCTGGTGGTCGCAAGAGGACAGTCTTTTAGAAGGGTATCCCTTTGGTCCTCTGGATCATCAGATTTCCATTACCACAGCCGCTGCCTGGTGGGGTGGGAGCTCACTGTCAGACTCCACACTCAAGGTACGTTGACTCAGGACGAGTCCCAGCTTCACATAAATGTCTTAGATAAGAGCCATCCTTTATGCAGTCTGGGCTTTGAAGGACATTCTCTGTCACAAGAACATTCTCCTTTAAGCGGACAACAAAGCAGTGATGTATTACATCAACAAGCAGGCGGTGCTCACTCTTACTCCTTATGCAGAGAAGCGATGAGGTGGGAATGGTGCTTGGAGCACAAGGCTCTAATTCAAGCGGTCTACCTGCCGGGAGTGCAGAACGAACTGGCGGACTGTCTCAGCAGAACAGAGACAGCTCCTCACTAGTGGTCTCTAGACTCAACCGTAGTTCAGTCACTATTCACAGAGTGGGGAACTCCAGACCTGGACCTTTTTGCATCCCCACTCAACACAAAACTGCCTGTCTTCTGCTCCAGGAATCCAGGGCCTGGCATTTACTGTCAGGATGCGTTCAGGCTGCAGTGGACAAAACGCTTTCTATATGCCTTTCCACCTCTTCCTCTAATTCAGAGGGTACTTCTCAAGTTCGAGTCCCAGGGGGACAAAATGATCCTCATTGCTCCCTTCTGGCCTTGACAGATATGGTTTCCACTACTCAACAGTATGTCAGAAACTCATCCGAAACCGCTTCCCCTTCAGACGAACCTTCTGACTCAAGGGCCTGTGGTCCATCCCAACCTGAGGTCGCTTCACCTTCACACTTGGCTCCTGAAGAGATAGAAGTGAACAGGTTCAATGTCTCTTGAGGGTTTCAGATATTTCTGGCTGCGCCGGAAGCCAGTCACTAGGAAAACTTGCACAGCCAAATGGAAGTTGCCGCTCTGCTGTGCAGAGTCCTCTTGAACTCCTTTTCCTGCCCACCAGATAAAGTTTTAGAGTACCTCTTAGACCTCTCAAATACAGGTCTACAATACTCTACAGTTAAGGTTCACCTATGTGCCATTTCAGCTTATCATGAGCCAGTACTTTCCTTGTCACTGGCTCAGTTACTATATGGTTAGAGGCTTTAAGGAATTCTGCATACC
The DNA here is from genome assembly GCA_016271365.2 of Neoceratodus forsteri. NCBI lineage: Eukaryota > Metazoa > Chordata > Ceratodontiformes > Ceratodontidae > Neoceratodus > Neoceratodus forsteri. Next base: position 1,021,513,340 of record CM028134.1, read on the forward strand.
AGACCTCCTATAACACGTCCAGTCACAGCCTGGGACATTAATCTTGTGCTAGACATGCTCACTCGAAAACCTTTGGAGCATCTAGCTACCTGTGAGTTAAAATTTCTGACTTGGAAAACGGCCTTCCTGGTGGCCATTACCTCGGCCCGCAGGGTCTCTGAGATATATGCCTTGGTCACAGACCCTCCGTATACTGTGTTTCATAAAGATAAAGTAGTTCTTAGGACCCATCTTAAGTTTCTCCCTAAGGTTGTTTCAGAATTCCATCTAAACCAACCCTTGGTCCTTCCTACTTACTTTGCGAACTTCCAAAATGAAGGAGAGCGTTCCCTTCATTACTTGGACGTCAAAAGAGCTTTGCATTTCTATCTAGATAGAACAAAAGAAATTCTCAAAGCTCAACAACTGTTTGTTTCCTTCAGCGAGACCCAGCTGGGCCAACCTGTCGCTATCAGATATATTTCAGCATGGCTAGTGGCATGCCTTCGCACCTGTTATTCCATGGGGCAGGTTAAGCTGGAAGGCAGAGTGCCGCTTACTCTACTAGAGCGTCGCGGCATCCCTAGCGGACATCTGCAGCGTGCCCATTGCAGATATTTGCAATGTATTACCTGGGAGCTCAGTGCATACTGTCAAACACTATGCCCTGGATGTCTATGCCAGACGACATCTTTCTTTTGGCAGAACTTTCCTTAATGGACTCTTATCCTAAAACTGTGAGCTCCTGGTCTCTCCTGCCGCCCTCTCGGTGGATTATTAGCTCGGTACTCTCCCATTAGTGTGAATGAGTGGTGAAGACTTTATGTCCAGGAAGATATGGAAATTACGTACCTACCGTAATTCTTGATCTTCTTGGACGAGTCTCCACCATTCATTCACACGCCCACCCTCCATCCCCCGAGCTCACCTCTGTTGTTGGTCTTCACTCCCTCAATCTTTAGGCTGTGAAGACATCTTTGTTGACCCTTCTTATGCGGGTCGTCCGGACCATCTTATGTCCGAGTTTTGATTAGGCTGTCCTTCTAGGTTAGTTACGCTGCACCTCCTCGGGGAGGTACTGAGGCTGCTGGAGTCGGCCTTGCCAGATAGTCATTACTGCACGAGCTGAGGCTTCGCGTGCACGCTTCCCCGCGGCTCCATCTCTGGCGCTGACCCTCCAGCAAAATGTTTGCTCCCGCTGGGTCCTAGTGCCTCCGGCACTGTTCCCATTAGTGTGAATGAGTGGTGGAGACTCATCCAAGAAGATCAAGAATTATGGTAGGTACGTAATTTCCATTTCTGACTGTAGCCCATGGCAGGGACTCCCAGCCCAAACACTTGAGCTCTCAACCCCCGAACCCAGTCTCCAAAAAATTGGACAGCTGGGGACGGAAGGTTTACTCTTCTGCCACAGGTGCCATCAGGTCACTTAACTTCATGGCACACATGATTACATACCAACAATCCTTATGGGAGAGGACCTTGGACGTAGTCAAGTCCATGCCGGACTCGGACTTAAAAGAGGAGGTGCTTGCCTGCGCCCAGTCAGGTCTGGACATTGACAAACATGTCCCCCGTTGCTCTTACAATGCGGTGGACATGGCCTCCATGGCTCAGGTTGACGGGGTTCCAACCGGATCTGCAAAATTCCATTTTGGATTCCTTGTTCCAAGGCCCCATTCTGTTTGGTCCAGAGGTTGAAACCATGGTCAAACAGCTAAAAGAGTCTGATAAGCGGTGCTACGTGACACTGCATGTACAAATCCCAGCCTCAAGAACCCTGTTGCCATCCCTTTGAAAAGGACAGGGACAGGGAGCAAGCCTTCCCAAGGCAAAGGGTTCAAGAGGTGGGTCACCCTGCCCCAAAGGTTCCCATGGCCCTAAGCAGCCCAAAACTCCCAAGGACCCACCACCCCTCCGCCTGACTCTTCCTGCCCTCTCCTCTCTTCAAGGACCTGCAGGACGAGAATGTAGAAGGAGGTTTGCCTCTACCCACCCGAATGGTCCAGTATCACCTCAGACCAATGGGTACTAGACAGCATTCAAATGGGTATGCCATAGAATTCCTTTTTATTCCACCGCACGATCTCCCCCCCCCCCCCCGGTCAGTTGTCCACCTGCGCTACAATCTCCTCCTGGCTGTGGAGATCCAGCAGCTCTTGGAGAAAAAGGCCATCCAGGCGGTTCCCCAAGCCCAGAAGGCAAAGTACTCCCGTTTCTTCCTGGTCCCAAAGAAAAAACCTGAGACCTTCGCCTATTCTGGACTTGAGCCAACTGAATCTCTCTGTCAAGTACCAGAGGATCTTCCTGGACATAAAGTCTGCACCACTCATTCACACTAATGGGATCTATGCGGGCGCTAGGACCCAGGTGCAAACTTTTGCAGGAGGTTGGCTCCAGAGATGGAGCTGCTAGGAGCAGTGCCGCGAGCCTCAGCTCGACATGGGCAATGACTTTCTCGGCGTCGACCCTTCAACCGCCTCTGTTCCTTTTTCCTGCCGCCGAGTGCGCTTCAGTGGCGGCGTCGCTTGTTCGCTGGGAGTCAAACTTCAAACTAGCAGCATAGTTTTCAGTTTATTATTTTGTAGTATTTCTCAAATAATGTACCGCTTACGATAATTTATTCTTTTTAAAGAAAGAAGTCTTAGCCTACATTGACGGAGTCGACCATGAGCAGGTCAGGTGACGGTAGGGAGAATTCATATCAAAGCTGTTCAGTCAGCTGGGCTGGGTCCGGTCCGCCGCCCTCTCGGGTCTGACAACGGACGGTCCAATGCCCGAGGGGAGGGGTGGTCCCCCTGGAAGCATAAAAGAAAATAGTCGCATTCTCTGCACCATTCGCCTCAAGCTTTTCTTCGCCCGAGGTTAAAAAAAGAGAAGTTATCACTCAAGGTCGCCTCTGATATGTCTGGCCACACCGTCAGTCATTGGGGTCAGTTGCTGGTCTCCTCATTCAGAGTCACTGGTTTCTGATTCTGGTCACTGACCTCTTCGACATCGGAGCCCTTCCCGCCTTCTGGTAGGGTTTCAGAAGAGTTTGATCGGTGGGCGCTCTAATGGAGCAGTGGGCTGGAGGTTGGTCCAGCTGCCTGGCTCGATCACTCCGGGCCTTGGGCTCTTGAGGAGGATCGGGCAGGGCAGCTGGGCCTCCCTAGTCATGCAGCACCTTCCTCAGTGCCGTCGACTCGCACTCAGGTGTTTCTCCCGGCTCACATTGCTGCGGCGCAGGGGGCCATACCAATGCCTCTATCTCCTGGTATTCTTCCTCCTTTTCCTCAAATCCTAATTTTTGAGCCCTGGTTGGTTTTGGCAGCGTCGGCATCGGTGGGTTGCTCGGCTGTCCTCAGCACCGATCTGCGTGTCAGCGGCGTCCTCGGCACTAGTGCGCCTGTCTGTACTTGTCCTCTGTGCTGTTGGGTTTCAGCAGCGTATTCTTCAGCGCTGCCGTCGGCTTTGTTGGTGCCGTGTGGCTTGCGCCAGGTGTTCTTTTCTTCAGCCGAGGCCTGGCTTCGCTGGCCAGTCTTCAGGGCTTCTCCTCTCCAATTCCTTTTCCTTCCTCATTTCCTACTGATTTTCATTCCTTTCCTGTCCATACAGTCCCTCCTGGACTGTTAGGCGATGATATGAGCCTGACCCAGACCTTCGACTGGGTGATGATGTGGAAGGAGCAGGACCAAATCCTGTTGCAGCGCCTGTGGTCGAGGACCTGTCTTTTAAGTCTCTGCTAAAGAATTTGAATTTCACTGTTTCTCTCCAGACTACAGATATCGATCCTGGGAAGCTTTTAAGGCTCCAGTACCTTCATGTCCCAGAGATCCCTTTGGATCTAACTCCCCCAGTACAGCCCTCCTTTGAGACTCTTTCTCAAATGGTATGGAATAATCCCGCTCTCATTCCTTTTGTGGCTAAGTCCATAGATAGAAAGTACGCTGCTCCCAAGGATCGACCCATTCTGGCCTCCCAAGCCTTTGCGGACCCTATCGTAGTCCTGGCAGAGAATAAGGTCGTCCTTCCTCAAGCTACTACAGCACGACCTATAAGTAAAGAATCTCATAAGATAGATACGTTAGGTAAGAGAGTCTTTGTTGCATCCACCCTGGGTATGCGTACTGCCAGCTACCAGGGTTATTTCTCTCAATATGAGTATGTTCTTTGGCATTCGCTCAAATGATTGGTATGAATCTCTGCCTGAGTCGGACTCTAATTCAGAGCTTCTTCAGACCATAACCAGGGGTATCAAGTCCAACAACCAGCAGGTTAAAGCAGCTATGGACTCTTTCGATACTGCCTCCAGAGCAGCAGCGGCTGGTATTTGTACCCGCTGTCACTCCTGGCTGCGTACTTCAGGCTTCGCGAATGACCGCCAGCAACAGATCATGGCGTTACCCTTCGGTGTGTATCTCTTCGGTCCTCAAGTAGAGCAAGCTCTAGAGGCCACTCAAAAGACTAGGTCTGCCATTAAATTGGCTCGGTCCACTCCCGCCCCTTCTGGGGGGGGTGTTAATAAGCATCAGTTTCACAACTGTCAGTCCTTTCGAGGCAAGGGCAGGGGAGGTTTTAATAAAAATCAAACCCCCCAGCCTCAAAAGAAAATGCAACAGAAAGCACAAGGGCCCAAAGCGCCCAGTGCCGTCTTCTGAGTTTATTGCCCAAGTCCCACCTCAGCTGCCGAGGGGACTCTTTTTGGCGGTGGGGGTCGTCTGACTTATTCTACAAACAATGAAGTCCATAACTTGACAAATGGGTCCTCCGGATAATCCGCGAGGGTATTCCCTCAGTCTTTCAGAGACCCCTCGGATCGTCCCCAAACATCAGCCCAAGCTGTCAGTTCTTCAATCAGAGCTTCTCGCCGCCGAGATACAAGGCCTTCTGAACAACAGGGCAGTAGAAATAGTTCCGATGGATCAACGGAATACAGGGTTCTACTCCTATTACTTTCTAGTTCCAAAAAAAACTGGGGGCATGCGCCCCATTTTGGACCTCAAAAAATTGAACAAATCTCTTCCCAAAGAAAAGTTCAAAATGATTTTGCTAGGAACTCTGTTACCTTTGCTTCATGAACACGACTGGCTAGCCTCCCTGGACATGCAGGATGCTTACCAGCATATTCCCATTCACTCAAAGCATCACAAATACCTAAGGTTTGTGGCCTTGGGCCAGCATTATCAGTTCAGAGTCCTGCCCTTTGGGCTATCCTCGGCACCGCAAGTTTTTATAAAGTGTTGTGCAGTTCTCGCAGCGCATCTCAGAAAGATCAGAATACAAGTGTTCCCATATCTGGATGACTGGCTTCTAGCAAGCCCTTCCAGGCAAGGAACTCTAGACGCCGTAGCCACAGCCTCGGACTTTCTCATGTCCATGGGAGTCCTGCTAAATCTCAGGAAATCACAGTTGCAGCCCTACCAGAAGCTCCTTTTCATAGGAAATCTTCATGACACCTCCTGTCCGAAAGCTTTTCTACCAGAGGACAGGAGGAGCGATATCCTACAGATGGCCCGATACATCAGAGAGAACTGCTCAGTTCAAGCTATCTTGATGCAACGGATGCTCGGCCTCCTTGGCATCTTCAGTGTTCACTGTACCTCTAGCTCACCTCCACATGAAAACCTCTCAGTGGATGCTCAGTACTCAGTGGTTACCAACCACTCACCCTCAGTCCTTTCTCATCAAGGTGACAGAACATTTGAAGAGGTCTCTCACCTGGTGGTCGCAAGTGGACAAGCTCCTTCAGGGATATCCCCTTGCTCCTCTGGATCATCAGATTTCCATTGCCACAGACGCGTCCCTGATGGGGCGGGGAGCTCACTGTCAGAATCACCACACCCAAGGAACGTGGACTTGGAACGAGTCCCAGCTTCACATAAATGTCTTAGAAATGAGAGCCGTTCTTGATGCAGTCCGAGCTTTGAAGGACATTCTTTGTCACAAGAACATTCTCCTTCAAACGGACAACAAAGCAATGATGTATTACATTAACAAGCAGGGCGGTGCTCACTCTTACCCTTTATGCAGGGAAACGAGATTGTGGGAATGGTGCTTGGAGCACAAGGCCCTAATTCAAGCGGTCTACCTGCCGGGAGTGCAGAATGAACTGGCAGACCATCTCAGCAGAACAGAGACAGATCTTCACGAATGGTCTCTCGACTTGGCCATAGTTCAGTCACTATTCGCAGAGTGGGGAACTCCAGACCTGGACCTTTTTGCATCCCCACTCAACACAAAACTGCCTCTCTTCTGCTCCAGAAATCCAGGGCCTGGCATTTTCTGTCAGGATGCGTTCAGGCTGCAGTGGACAAAACGCTTTCTATACGTCTTTCCGCCTCTTCCTCTAATTCAGAGGGTACTTCTCAAGTTCGAGTCCCTGGGGGACAAAATGAGCCTCATAGCTCCCTTCTGGCCTCGGCAAATATGGTTTCTGTTACTCAACAGTATGTCTAAAACCCCTCCGAAAGTGCTTCCCCTTCAGGCTGAACCTTCTGACCTCAGGGGCTGTAGTCCATCCCAATCTGAGATCGTTTCACCTTCACGCTTGGCTCCTGAAGAGATAGAGGTGAACAGGTTCAACGTCTCTTGCAGAGTTTCAGGTTTTCTTCTGGCTGCGCGCAAGCCAGCCACCTGAAAAACGTACACAGCCGAATGGAAGCGTTTTTCGCTCTGGTGTGCAAAATCCTCTTTGAATCCTTTTTCCTGTCTGCCAAGTAAAGTTGTAGAGTACCTTTTAGACCTCTCAAATTCAGGTCTGCAATACTCTACAGTCAAGGTTCACCTTTTTGCCATTTCAGCTTATCATGAGCCAGTACTTGCCTTGTCACTGGCTCAGTTACCTGTAGTTAAGAGGTTTCTTAAGGGAATTCTGCATACCAGACCCACTATCAGACGTCCAGTCGCAGCCTGGAACATTAATCTTGTGCTAGACATGCTCACTCGAAAGCCTTTCGAGCCTCTAGCTACCTGTGAGCTGAAATTTCTCACTTGGAAAACGGCCTTCCTGGTTGCCATTACCTCGGCCCGCAGGGTCTCTGAGATGCATGCCTTGGTCACAGACCCTCCGTATACTGTGTTTCATAAAGACAAAGTAGTTCTTAGGACCCATCCTAAGTTTCTTCCTAAGGTTGTTTCAGAATTCCATCAAAACCAACCTTTGGTCCTACCTACTTACTTTGCGAACTTCCAAAATGAAGGAGAGCGTTCCCTTCATTCTTTGGACGTCAAAAGAGCTCTGCATTTCTATTTAGATGGACCAAAACAAATTTGCAAAGCTCAACAACTGTTTGTTTCCTTCAGCGAGACTCGGCTGGGTCAACCTGTCGCTATCAGATGCATTTCAGCATGGCTGGTGGCATGTCTTCGCCACTGCTATTCCGTGGTGCAGGTTAAGCTGGAGGGCAGAGTGTACACTCACTCTACTAGAGCAGTCGCGGATCCCTAGCGGAAATTGCATGTGCCCATTGCAGATATTTGCAATGCTGCTACCTGAGCTCAGTGCATACTTTCCAAACACTATGTCCGGGTGTGCATGCCAGGCAACATATTTCATTTGGCAGAACCATCCTGAATGGACTTCTGTCATAAATTTGTGAGGTCTTGGTTTCTCCTGCCATCCTGTCCGGGGATTATTAGCTCGGTACTCTCCCATCAGTGTGAATGAGTGGTGGAGACTTTATGTCCAGGAAGATATGGAAATTACGTACCTACCATAATTCTTGATCTTCTTGGACGAAGTCTCCACCACTCATTCACACGCCCACCCTCCATCCCTCAAGCTCACCTCTATTATTGGTCTTCATTCCCTCAATCTTTAGGCTGTGAAGACTTCTTTCGGACCCTTCTTATACGGGTCTTCTGGACTATCTTATGTCCAATTTTTGTTAGGCTATCCTTCTAGGTTAGTTACGCTGCACCTCCTTGGAACAGAAGGTACAGAGGCGGTTGGAGGGTCGACATTGAGATAGTCAGTGCCGCATGAGCTGAGGCTCGCGGCACCGCTCCTAGCAGCTCCGTCTCTGGCGCCGACACTCCTGCAAAAAAGTTTGCTCCCACAGGGTCCTAGCGCCTCCGGCGTAGATCCCAATAGTGTGAATGAGTGGTGGAGACTTCGTCCAAGAAGATCAAGAATTACGGTAGGTACGTAATTTCCATTTTCGGATGGTTACTCTGGCAGGCCTAGTCCCTTGCTTCAGCAAGAGGACTGGTTGTGCTCCCTCAATATGCAGGATGCATACATGCATATAGGTCCTGAAATCTTACAGAAGGTTTCTTACGCTTCAGCTTTCAGGACCAGCACTACCAGTTCATGGTACTCCCCTTTTGGCCTTTCTTCAGCCAGGGTATTCAAGTGTCTTCTTGGTGGTAGCGGAAATCCGACAGAGAGGCCTCTTTGTTTACCCCTACTTGGACAATTGGCTTCCCTCCGCATCATCAGAAGAGCATCTCCAAATCGCTCTCAGGGACACAGAGTGTGTTTTGTTCCCTAGGAATCACCGTGAATTGGCCAGAGTCACACCCATGGGACGTCGCTAAAGGCTGCAGTTCATGGGGCAATTTGGACTCCAAACTGGGAGAGCTTTTCTGCCCTCGGACCGAGCAGAATGTCTCCGGCTCTGGCAAGAAGGGTCCAAGAGTACCCTCTATCTCTGCCGGGTCGTCCTTCAGCTATTGGGCCACATGCGCCACCATAGCCACAGTACCCTTCACCAGACTGCACATGAGGGTCCTTCACTGGCACCTCACGGTCCAGTGGGACCAGGCGGTGGGCGATGTGGATCTCCAGATCCGGATCTCTTGGGCAGTCCATCATTCCCTTGACTGGTGGCTCTGCCACGAGAATCTAGAGGAGGAGTCTCTCCTTCCTAAGGCCAACCGCCTCAAGTTCTAACCACAGATGCCTCTGTCACCGGTTGGGGGGCTCATTTAGGGGATAACAGGACCGGGGATCTTGGTCCCCCACGGACTGCTCTTTGCATATAAATGTTCTGGAAATGAGAGCAGTTCTGAATGCTCTTCACGCATTCAGAGACCAGTTTTCACCGGGTCCTCTTCTGATGCAGACAGACAACACACCGGTGGCCTTCTACATCGACAAGCAAGGGGGAACTCACTCTTACCCCTTTGCAGAGAGGCCATGAGAGGTGTGATTGGGCAGTAGAACACAGTCTAGACCTCATCTGAGTGCACTTGCAGGGGTCCAGAATGTTCTCACCAACAGTCTGTCGCTCTGCCTCTCCAATTTAAGTGGGAGTTACTTCAGAAGTTGCAGAGACCTCTTCGGTCGCTGGGGCCACCCAGAGTTGGACCTGTTTGCGTCCCTGTGCAACACCAAACTGCAGAATGTTTGCTCGCTCGCTCACTCCAGGGCCAGGTGTTTTCTAACGAGACACATTGTCCCTCTCTTGGACAGGGAAGTTCCTGCACGCCTTCCCTCTCATTCAGAGAGTACTGCTCAAATTGCAGTCAGAGGGGCCAGGATGATCCTGATTGCCCCTCTTTGGCCTCAACAGATCTGGTATCTGTTGCTCCAGCAGCTGTCTTTGGAACCTCCAGTGCAGTTGCCACTGTCCACCCACTTGCTCTCACAGGAGCAGGGAACACTTGTCCATCCTGCTCTTCATTTTCTTCACCTGCGCGCGTGGCTCCTGCACTATTAGCGGAAGAGAGACTAGGAGTGTCAAACAGGGTGGCAGAGGTCTTGGTGGCAGTGAGAAAACCCTCCACTAGAGCTACTTGCACCCTGAAATGGAAGCGTTTCTGTCTCTGGGCTGTGACCTATGCCATAGATCCCTTGGATTGTCTGGTCAGACACGTGCTGGACTGTCTCCTCCACCTCTTGGACGTGAGACTGAACTATTCGTCCATCAAGGTTCACATGTGTGGTCTCCGCATATCATGAGCAGATTGGGGAGAGAACTCTAGCACAGCTGAGTGTCTGCAAGACCTTTCTCGGAGGTGTCTTACACATCAGGCCTCCAAGGAGGGACGTCGTTCCTCCTTGGGACTTGCCTTTTGTCCTGGAGAAACTCACCCTTCCGCCCTTTGAGCCAGACACTTCTTGCAAGCTACGCTTCCTCTCTTGGAAAGCTCTACTTTTGGTTGCCATTACTTCAGCTCAGAGGGTTTCTGAGCTCCAGGCATTGATGTGTAAGGAACCTTATATCATTTTTCACAGGGACAGGGTGACCCTGTGTACAAACCCCAAGTTCTTACCGAAGGTGGTGTCCGTCTTTACACTGAATCAGGACATCAGCCTTCCAGTTTATTACCCTGAGTTTACCAACCAAGGTGAAGCATGTTGCACACCTTGGATGTCCATAGAATCCTAAGGTATTACCTTCACAGAACACGTTCCTCCAGAAAGATGAACCAGTTGTTCATCTCCTTTGCAAAAAAAATGACAGGGGCTCCTGTCTCTAAGCAATCTCTAGCCCGTTGGCTAGTGCACTGTATTTCCTTTTGCTAACAGCACCATGGTAAACCCCTTCCGGATCCCATTAAGGGCCACTCCACCAGGGCTGTGGCCTCTTCCTTTGCTTCCCTAAGGAATGTCTCTTCAGCAGACATTTGTGCTGCTGCTGCGACATGGAGCACAGTTCATACCTTCATCAGGCATTACAGCCTAGACATTGCTTCTAGGAGGAGAGCATGTTTTGGAGTAGCCATCCTGCAGGGCCTACTCTCCTTGAACATTCGGCATCTGCCTATGTTTCAGTTTTTCTCTACCACCTTCTGCTCAGACCTGGGCCTATCCTTGGGTAGTGCTTGGGACTCAGTCCTAATGGTATTACCTGCTACAAGAGCTCCTCTCGAACTTGGATGAGTACAGTTACGTAAGAACTTACCGTAACAGTAGATCTTCTAGAAGAGCTCTTTCAGCAGGTGGCTTTCCACCCTCCATCCCCTGGTATATGAGTTTTGCACCTGTACTAGGTTAAGGAGATCTTATCTGTGTCAGCGACCAGAGGTCAGGACCCGTGGGAGCTTTTTTTTTGGGTAGGTGGAGCCGGCGTGCTCTTGGCGCCCGCCCTCAAGGCGGCACGTTCTGCGTGGCTCCGCAGGTTGACCATTAGAGCGCCGTCGGCTCCACCTGCCTGCCAGTTCTTCGTCTCCCGCCATCGAGGTCACCTCATGGGGGCCTTCTCTAGCAATTGAGTTCGGGCCTACCTGTTTAGTAGTTCGTTCGCCCGAAAATTTCAACGCAAGTCCGTCCGTCTCCTGCGGTTCTGCTAGCCATTCAGCGTCGCCGGTAAGATCTTTCCATATTTCATTTTACAGCGACATCGAGTCTTGTTTTGTATTTTTTCCCATAAGTCATGTCAAGGTAGGAGGCAGGAAGTCAGGCAGGTTGACCCCCACCCCTGCGGCGGTGCCCATCATTTCAAAATTTTCCATCACTGACCAACCACGACTGTTGCCTTTCGTGTCTTGGCCGCTTCACGACTTGGATTCATCTGCGCCTGCTTCTCCATGGACGCTGGGTCGTTTAACCCAGCACGTGTAATGTGGGCGAGATCCACCGACTTCGAGCCGGAGTGCGCCACGTCGGGCCAAGCCACGATCTTTCGGCCTTTCCTCCGGGTCTCCTCCGGTTCTGTACTGAACTGAGGAGGAGGAGCCTCTGCTTCTAGTAGCCTAGCCAGGCCAAGGCTCCTCCAGCGGTGCAGGAGGCCCGGTCCGTTTCTTCAGGCGGGAGGCACCACCACCGCGCTGTCGCCCGCCGAGGCGAAGGCTCCCGGTGTTGGATCCGTGGTTACGAAGGCCGGTCTGCACCATCCTTGACGCTGTCGGCGGCGTTGGCTGCGCCAGGCTCCTGGCAGAGTCATTGTCGGCACCGGTCCATCACTTGGCGCCCGTGGCTGCTATCGGTGCCTTTCATGGTGCCCAATACTGCTAGCGGCACCGTGGGAGGCACTACGGCGGCGTTCCTTTCTTCTCCTTGCCTCGGCACCGTCGAGGTTGAGCGTGGCACCATGTCCAGTTCTGGAGCCATTCACGATGCTGGACATGGGCACAGTGCCATGGGGGGTTCAGATGGCGCTGTCAGAGCTGTCATCAGTGCCATGCAGCTGGTTGGGCCGTGGGGTTTCTGACTTGGGCGTCGTCCGGCTGTGCCTAAAACCGTCGGAGCCATCGTCCTGCGCCGTGGCAGGTTCTGACTCGAGGCTGCTGTTCGGGCGGGGCGTGTCCTCATTGGCCGCCATTCACGGTGCTGCAGAGGGCACTGGCACCGGCTCGAGCACGATCTCCATTTCTGCCACCCTGTTTGGTAGGGATGGCGAAGGTGCCCACCACTGTTTGGCACAGGGCCTCGGTCTCCACCTCTTGGGACGGACTCTGAGTCAGACGGGCAGTCTGGCTCATTGGTACTAGCTGATAGTGTGGGCAGCCTTGTGGTGTCTTCGACAGACTGGAATCAGCCCCCCTCTGAGGAGCAGCCAGCGACTTCCGAGGCTGGGGTCAGGGACGCTGACCAGCGAGCAGTGGTGCATGCCACCATTGCACTGCAGCCCAGCCTTGGAGGGTTCGCTGAACACTCAGCAGTGGTACCCCCTCATGTGGTGTGCCTGGATCACGTAACTTTGAGGCCAATCAGAGCACCTACGAGAGGGGAGGGTACTGTTCCTTTGATAGCTCCTTCGGGTGCTGACCAGGGCTGTCAGTTACCTAGGCTGGCCATCTCGAGGAGGAGGGCACTCTCAGATTCCAAGGGGTCGAGGGGCATGGGGTCTGCACGGAGGCCTTTTTCGGGGGCCCATCCGGGGTCTGGAAGAAACCACAGTGCGGATCTCCGCTCTTCCTCTTCGCTTTCTTTGAGAGAGCCCCATTCTTTTGAGATAGGGGACCATCCTTCTGGACCTGTATAGCCCCAGTCGCCTCACAGGGGATTCTTCTGGGCGCAGCCAAGGCAGTTCCGAAATGGTTGTTCAGCTGTCGGCTCTGGAGTCTTCCGGAGCACCTTCATCTTCTGGTGCTCCTGGTCTGCTCCCTAGCCCAGGCGGAGGTCAGCCGACTTCTCGGCTCTGTCCCCATCCCTCTGCCACACACTTCTGCGCTCCCAGGCATCCTTGGTACTAGCGGGCCTCTCTCCTAGGAGCAGTTTAGAGCCGTGGCTGCTCGCTTTCCCACTTACGTCAGGGCAGTGGACAGACAGGTTTTTCAGCCTCCCCCCGAGCAGCCACCCTCTTAACAGTTGAGGTCCTCTAACTATTCATCCCCATCTTCTGGGGGAGAGGAGCCTTCTGTCCACATCTCCCCACCCGCTGATCTCGCGGAGTATCAGCGATTCCTCGTGAGGTTGTTGGAGGACCTGCATCTCTCTCCTGCCATTCAGAGCAATCCAGAGCACTCGGCGCATGCCTTTTGAGTGGCTTCAGTGAGGACACCCTTGTGGTTGCCCCCTGGCCTGCTCCCTTTAGGGAGGCGTCATTGCGTTCCTGGCAGAGACCCTTTTCCGGAGTTCCCGCCCCTAGGGATCTCTGCCAGCAGTATTGCGCCGCCCCCCCCCCGGAGTCTCCAGGTTCCATGCCTCATCCTCAGTCAGGATTGACGCAGCTGGACACTCCCGATGGGCTTCTCGCCCTTCACCGTGACTGGCCCCCAGATCAAGACTCCTCGGATTTTGACTTCTGGGGTAGGAACACTTTCTACTCGGCACAGTTGCTGCTTTCTATTTCCGCACATCAGGCCCACTATGCAGCCTATGACAGGTTCTTGTGGTCCAGGCTGGGTTAGCTCCTAGCCTCATTGCCTGACATGGAGCAAACCAGACAAGCCATTGTACTCTCTGCACGTGGCCTGGAGCTAGCAAGGCACCAAGTAAGGGCATCATTTGACGCCAGTGAGGTAGCTACCAGGGTCGTAGGGACAGAGCTCTGCACTAGGCGGACGGGCATGGCTACGTCTTTCCCGGTTGTCACCCTTGGCCCTGCGTAGGGTGGTTAACTCCACGCACCAGAGTACCTGCCTCTTTTCCCGCAGGGTGAGGCAGTGTCTGTCAGGGCAACTTCCTTCCCCCTCCGGGGTGTCCCCATCTCACTCGCCCCACTCTCTGGCCTCTCCAGGCCCAGAAGGTTCTCCCTGTTAGTGTGTCAACCACTGAGAGCTAAGGGACTCTGTCCTTTAGGTTTTTTTTAAAAAAGCCCCCTTCGAGGGGGCTCAGCACTCACCCATATGTGATGAATGGTGAAGACTGACACAGATAAGATATGAAAATTACGTACCTACCGTAATTATGATCTTTCTGTGCATCTTCACCATTCATCACAACTCCACCCACTCTCCCCTTGGGGCCTCGGTCTCTGGATCCCCCTCCCTCTCTCTCTGTGCCTTTCCTTGCCCCCCCCCCCGTCTCTGTCGGGGGGGGTAATCTGGGCACATAGTGGGATGGTACGTCTGGTGGGGAGAGTGGTCAGGATGGGGCAGCACTCCCTCTCTAATGCTCTGGCTCCACTCCTGTGGAATGGGAGGTTCTAGGGACATGGATATGTTGTTCATCCACACTCATTGGCAGTATCCTTGCCGCTTTAAATCTTGCCGGAAGGTCTTCAAGCTTGCTCCTCCCACCCACCCGGGTGGTATAACTCTCGGCTCCGCCCCATGACGCCAGATCTTCCTTACCGCTTGGAAGCTCAGGTTCCCTCCTTAACGCTCTGCGTTTGCGACTGGTTCCTATTTCTCCGTTTGTGGATTTAAAATAATATTTTGCAAAAGACTTCAGTCTTCGATCCCTCGCGGCTGCGATGGACAAATCGACTCCCGGATTTCCGAGATGCCCATGCGGGCAGAAGATGTCTCGGACGGATCCACACTCCACGTGTGTCTACTGCTTAGGCCTTGAGCACGACCCGCAGGCTTGCGACCTGTGCTCATCTTTCTCGGCCTACGTCCTCGAAGACCGTGCTGCCCGATTGCAACTGGGCCGTCCCGAGAAGCGTTTCCCTCCGGTGAAGTCCAAGGAGGCCCGGTTGGCGGTGTCCGCGGCGCCGGGCTCGGCGGATCAGCTCGAGCGGATGGTCGCCCTCGAAGAGGAGGCGGCGCGGGCCGTATCTTCCTCGGCCGCGGCATTTATCCCGCTCTCTCTGGGTTCTTCCTACACGGCTTCCTTTAAGGAGCTTTGTCTGTCCCTCTCCACTAAAGGAGAAGGGCCTGCGTCTGCTGGACCTTATTCTCGGTCCAAAAAGAGGGACAAAGGGTAAGTCCCCTCCGTCGGCGCTCTTGGGGCGGGAAAGGTCCCTCTCCCGGGCCGTCGACCGTCGGCGGTCGACCGGGTCAGCCGCCACTGGCCTCACGGTGTCCCCTCGTCAGGTCAGTTGACCGAGACTCCACTGATGAAGTCGAGATTTTCTCGACCCATTGGACGGGCTGTCGCCTTTAGCAGCCGAGATTCCTCTCCCGGTTCCCGGGAGGAGTTGAGGATCCCGTGGGCTCGCCTGTGCCTCCGGTTCCGGAGCCCTCGGATGGACCTTCCGAGCCAAGGGGAGTGCCGGTTCCGCCGACACCTCCCTCGCACCGACCCGGAAATTCCGACTCGGTCTCGGTCTGACCCTCATGGCGGTCCAGCTGCTCCCACCGTCATAGGCGGTCGTCCGGCCCCGGCACCGCTGTAAGCGCGCCGCTGCCCTCCGCCCTCCTCCTCGATGAGGGAGGCTTCAAGAATTACGCCGACGTACGAGGACCTTATGTTGCAACAGCTTCTCCTGGCCGGGATAAGCCACTCCGCGCCTTCCGGCCATTAAGGCTGGTCACCGAACGGGCCGACACAACCCCTCACTTGTCCGAGGATTTGGTACCCAGGCCGGTTGTTCGGCTAAAACCAGCTGCTCCACCGATTCGGTGGAACCTCCGCCTCCACAGCCACCAATTGGGGCTCCACCAAGGATTCTCGGTCGCTAAGGTTTACCCCATCGGCTGTCAGTTACCCTCACCCCGACCGACCTCGCAGGTGAAGGGTGGCTCAGGCCAGAGGCAGTTCTTCGAGGACTCTTCCGAGTCCGAAGATGATTCCTCCTTCTTCTCCAAGCGACTGGACTTGGAGTCTTCAGGAGGTCAGTCATGGACGATAGCCCGTCGCCCTTCCTAGGACTGCTTCGCTCATCTCGGAGTCTACCGGGATGGAGTCGAACCCGCTTCAAACGGGCCAGGTATCCCTCACGGAGATTCTGGACCGAGGATTCTCCGACGGAGGCTTTCCAGTGGCCGAGCCATAGTGGGTCGGCACTGGAACTTTGGCAGCGCCCTGCTTCCTGCCCTGCGCCGGCCGATGGCCAGGAAGTATGCGGTCCCTACCGTTCCTTGTCCGTTTTGGAACACCCTCTGCTGAGGGGTTGGTTACCGACAGCGTTTTCCGCCACCGGCAACGCCAGGGATGTGGACAAACCTCCTGACAAGGAGTCCAAGAAATGGACTATGTCGGGCGAAAAGTCTACGCTCGTCCTCTGTCGAGCTGCTCGTCAGGCCAGTTCGGCCGTCCTCATGGCACATTTTTCTCATGCCCTGTTGGCTCCTGGATGAGGTCATCCCTCATCTTCCCGCCGATCTGCAGACTACGGTTAAGCAGGTGGGGACCAGGGCAGGGCAGGCCAAACAGCAGCTCCAGACTGCTTTGGATGTAGGGGACTCATGTGCCAGAT
This sequence comes from Neoceratodus forsteri, assembly GCA_016271365.2. NCBI lineage: Eukaryota > Metazoa > Chordata > Ceratodontiformes > Ceratodontidae > Neoceratodus > Neoceratodus forsteri. The sequence goes on from CM028134.1 coordinate 1,021,529,938, forward strand.
CGCTGGCGGCCGCGGTGGGTATCGTCGGTAGGCTTGGCTGAGGATATCCACCTTTACTCGGATACCAGCACAAGTTGGCGATGTTCCTTTTGGGACTGACCTCTTGCCCTGGGGTGGAAGGTCACCTGCAGAGGATCGGAAGTCCAGTGCCACCTTGGACTCGGTCTCTTCCACCAGAAGGCAAGGCCGCAAACCACAGCCTAAGCCCCTTCGTCCTTCTGTGCCCTGTGCCTGACCCAGCAACGTCAGGGCCAGCAGGCTCGACCTTGGCATCCTAAACCAAGCCGCCGGCTTCCTCTAACAGGAGGCAGGGAGGAAAGGCCCAGGAGGTCCCTCGCCGGTCCCTCCTCCAAGCCTGCCCAGTGACGGGCTGAGGGGTCGCTCCCATCCCCGCCACCTCCCTGGGTCCCCGTGGGGGGCGGCCCGCACTTCTGTTCTGCCTGGTCGCTGTTACCACGGACAGGTGGGTCTTGGAGGTGGTGGGAAGAGGCCTGCCTCTGGAGTCGAGCAGGCACCACCCTTGGAGCCGTGGCCTCGAGAGCCGCGGATCCCCAGCCTCACTGGCGGCTCGTCGAGGCGACATCCGCTCCTCCTCCTCCAGAAGGAGGTGGTAAGAGAGGTGGTGGACCCTCCTTCAGACCCAGGGTTTGTGTCCAGGTACTTCCTGGTTCCGAACGACGGGGCTGGCGCCCATTCTCGACCCACACCCATCAAACAAGTTCCTAAGGTCTCGAACCTTCAGGATGGTCACTCTGGCTCAGATAATACCATCCTTGGAACGGGGCGTGTGGTTCTGCTCTCTGGACTTGCAGGACGCTTCCACGTCCCTCATCCGGCCTCTCACCAGAGATTCCTTCGCCCGGCGGAAGGATCTCTCTGAGTTCCAAGCCATGCCCTTGGCTTGTCTCCAGCTCCCAGGGTCTTCACCAAATGCATGGCAGTGGTGACAGCATTCCTCTGCGCGCCGAGGGTTCGGGTGTACCCTTACCTGGACGACTGGCTGATAGCAGCCCTCCAGGAAGGAGGCGGAGTGGTCCAGAGATCTGGCCTCCAGGTCTGCTCTCTCAACTGGGCCTCCTTATCACGAGGCCAAGTCGGGAACTCGAGCGAAGCAGGTGATTTTATTCATCGGGCGCGGCTCGACTCTCTTGAGCCAGAGCGGCTCCAGCGGACAGGGCGAGGTTCTTTCCTCCTTTCGCGATCATTTCCGGTTGGGCAATTCGCCCTGCCGGGACTTCCTGCGCCTCCTGGGTCTCATGGCGGCCTGTACCAGCGTGGTCCGTTGGGCCGGCTGGAACATCGCGCCCTCAGTGAGGGACTGGCCAGCCAGTGGTCACAACGCTGCGATCCCTTGGACCAGCTTGTGCCGGTGACAGGGGATGTGGAACGCTTCCAGTGGTGGACTGCTCCAGATCATTTGCAGGAGGGCATCCTGTCGTCTCCGCCAAGCCGACGGTCTCTCTGTCGACCGATGCCTCTCTGATGGGTTGGGGTGCCCATCTGGGGAACACGGGCTCATGGCCTCTGGTCCCCGGGAGTCCCGATGCCACATCAACCTGCTGGAGCTCCGGCGGTCCCCTAGCTCTCACCGCCTTTGCTCCGTTCCTCCGGGGTCAAGTGGTCCGGGTCCAGACGGACAATACCACGACCATGTACTATCTAAACCGCTAGGGCGGGACGCTCCATGCTTCTATGCAAGGAAGCTCTCCGCTATTTGGTCACTGTGCAGCCTGGAGGCGGATCTCCCAGCCATTCACGTGGCAGGAGCTCCAACACCCTGGCCATGCCCTGAGCCGGATAGGGGCTGCATCCCACGAGTGGTCTCTCCTGCCGAGGTAGTACAGCATCTGTTCTCCCTTTGGGGCACACCTCAGGTGGACCTGTTTGCCTCCATGGAGAACGGGCTGAGTCTGTTCCATGCCCGCCTTCAGCAGGGCTCGCTGCAGGGGATGCCTTCTCGAGGCAATGGACCCCGGCTCTTTTACGCCTTTCCCCATTTCCCTTGATCCACAAGGTGCTTCTCAAAGGCAGGAGGGACAAGGCGCAGGTGATTCTGATAGCCCCAGACTGGCCTCGCCAGTTCTGGTACCAGATCTCCTCAGTCTCAGCTCCAGGACTCCTGACAGCTTCCAGCTCGCCCGGACCTGCTCTCAGTCAATCAGGGGAAGGTGTTCCATCCGGACCTTCAATCCCTGCACCTGCTGCCTGGTTCCTGGGGCTAGAGTTCCAGGCTTTGGGTCTTTCCGGCGAGGGTCCTCAATGTAGTTGAGGCGTCCCGTATAGTCGACCAGAAAATGCTATGCCTTCAAATGGAAAAGGTTTTCCATTTGGTGTCAGGCAAGGGCTTGGACCCTTCCTCCTGTTCCTTGGCAAGCATCTTGGACTATTTATGGTCCTTTCTAGTCAAGGGCTTAGGTCGACGACCCTAAGGGTGCACCTGGCAGCCATCTCTGCTTACGGGCGCGGGCCGGAAGCAGTCGGTGGTGGCAGGAGAAGGTGGTCTGGCGCTTTTCAAAGGCCTTGATCACATTTTCCTCCAGTGTGGAACCCCACCTCCGTGGGATCTACTGCTGGTACTGGCAAAGCTCCATGGGTGAAGCCATTCCAGAACCCTATGCACAGGTGTGCTCTCTCTCACCTGTCGGAGACCGCCTTCTTGGTGGCTATCACGCCAGCCAGAAGGATGGGAGAGCTCCAGGCGCTTCCATCGAGTCTCCTTACCTGGTCTTCCACAGGGACAAGGTTGTCCTGCGCCCCCACCAAATTCCTTCCGAAGGTGGTGTCGGAGTTTCACCTTAACCAGGTGTTGACTCTGCCGGTGTTCTACCCCAATCACACCTCGGAGGCCGAATATAGGCTCCATACTCTGGATCCTAGAAGGCGCTTATTATAAGGGGAGGCGCCGGCTGAGATTCGGGAGAGGTTCGCCAGCTGTTTGTCACCTACGCTGAAGACGCATCTGGCAGACCTGCAGCCAAGCGGACGATAAGCAGGTGGGTAACCTCCTGCATAGATCTCTGCTATAAGTTAGCGGGCATGGAGCCTCCCAGAGGGATAAGAGCTCATTCTACCCGCCATACTGCTGCAACGGTGGCTGCTTCCAGGGACGTCCCTATCCAGGAAATCTGCAGGGCTGCTACCTGGAAGTCAGCAAACACCTTCATTACCCACTACCACATCGACCTTGAGTCACGCCGGGATGCTGGTTTTGGAGATTTTCGGTTCTCCAGTCTCTCTTTCCCAAGTAAGTATATGGGGGTGTGCGTCTTGCCTCCCTCCTCCCGGAGAACTGCTAGGAGTCTGCCAATGAGTGTGGATGAACAACATATCCATGTCCCTAGAAATACAGGTTACTCACCTGTAACAGGAGTTCTAGGAATGGTATGTTGTTCATCCACTCAATCCTCGACCTCCGGCTTGACGCACAACCCTGGGCTTCCAGCGGGCAGATCTGGCGTCATGGGGGCGGAGCCGAGGTTATACCACCCGGTGGGTGGGAGGAGCAAGCTTGAAGACCTTCCGGCAAGATTTAAAGCGGCAAGGATACTGCCAATGAGTGTGGATGAACAACATATACCATTCCTAGAACTCCTGTTACAGGTGAGTAACCTGTATTTGCCCTCCATCCTCACCTCTTCAAGCCTCAGTTTTAAAGTTGATCTATCCCTACTAAAAATTTATTTTTTCATGTGAAAGGAGGCAGAACCTCTGTTCCCTGTCCCCTTTAAAAGAACCGTTTTCTGCCATACAGGAGTTTCTTTTGCCAGTGATTCTGTGCCTTGAATTCTGGTGATTAAGCGTCTTGGCTATCTCCTTGCGGTTCCTATACAATCTACAGACAGGGCACAATCCAGCATGTTATTGGTGTTTTCCCCTCTCATGCTAAACTTTTATGTTTCATTAATTCCCTATCCCCCTAACTCCTGCCCCCGCTCTTTTCTGTTTCCAGAGATTAGGCCTCTTCCCAATCTCCCAGCATCTCGATTTTCTTCCTGCTCTGTCCTTTCAGTCGTTTATTTCTCCTTTTGGTTTTATATCTTTCCTTTTCTGTCCCTTGGACTTTCTTGTCCCACCCTCCCAACCTCTTTTTACTCACCTCTCAGCGACTCAGAACTGGCAGGCAGGCGGAGTCGACGGCACCTAACGGCCAACCCACGAGCGCCATGTAGAACGGCAGCCTCGACGGCGGTGCCAAGAGCACATTGGCTCCACCTACCTAAAAAAAAAAAAAAAAGCTCCTGCGGGGTCCTGACCTCCGGCTGAGTCCATATTTGATGAATGGTGAAGATACTCAGAAAGATCATAATTACGGTAGGTACGTAATTTTCATTTCCTGCTCGGTTCTCCAATACTGTATTAGCGGGTCTCTGGCGGGAGAACTGAGATGGCGCCTAGGGGACCGCCTTTATACCACGCCGGGCTGGAGTCAGTCCCTGCCTCAGACTGCTAGCCACAAGTTTTCCTGTGAGGTCCTAATGGTATTATCTGCTGCAAGAGCTCCTCTCAAGATCTACTGTTACGTAAGTTCTTACATAACTGTCTTTCCTTCCTGGTGCAAACTGGACCCTCTAGCCCCTTCCCACTCACCAGATTTTAGTGTGTTTTAACAAACAAAAAACAGGAATGAGGTCTTTACTCCTTTTTCAAAAAAAGAAAAAAGCTTTTCAGTTTTCTTTTTGTATTGTTAACCACTTTGTTCCTCTTCTTCTTCAGTGAGGTTTTTCCTGACCCTAGTGGTGCTGTGACCTCAGTCTCTACCCTGTATTTCTTTCCCTCCTAGCCTCTGCCAACTGGCAGCATAACCTTGAATCGAGGTGCAGCCCCCACCTCCGGTGCTTGAAGGGGTGGCTACCAGGGTGGTTATATTTTTATTGTTATCTCAGCCTGTTAAGCTAAATGGTGCCTCACACCTCTGTGCTGGGTCTCTTTTCCTTTCTTCTCTCTCTCCACTCTCTTGGAGTGGCAAGAGGATAGCAGCTGTGCTTAGAGACTTCTCCAGTCTCTTTCTTCTCTTCTCTTCTGTTTTATTTTTATCGGAATCCTTGTACTCCTGACTACAAGATCCTCCTGTTTAGTTTCTGCTGTCTTAACCTCAGTAGATTGCCGCAGTCCTTCCCCACCTTCCTGTCCAGGGAGCTAGTAGGCTCAGACTATTGTACCCACTACCCTGGTGCCACTTAGGTCCATCCATTCTTTAGTCTCTAAGTTGGTAGTCGGGTTTTATTATTTTTTGATTTTATGTCCTGTATCAGTTTCCTATCTCGTTGGGCTTGGAGTCTATAGCTCTCTCTCTTTTATCTCCTGCTAGTTTCTCTTCAGGTTAACAGAACTGAGGAAGGTAGGGGCCCAGTGGCAGTTGCTGGCCAACCCACGAGCACGGTATCACTACATCTGCCTCATGGGCAACAACGGCACCAATTTCAGTCCCCTAGGCTGCAAAAAACTTCATTCTCACAAGTCCTAGTGCCTCCAGCCCCTGACCCATAAGTGTGAATGAATGGTGAAGATATTCTAGAACATCAGCAATTACAGTGAGTACATATTTGTTTACATTGTAATTTGTACACCTGTAGCTTTGTTAATTTTTTTGTAATTGTCCTGGGTAAATAAATATATGATGGTCTGGGTCTTCATATTTCCTTGGGTCCTAGTGCCTGCCAGCATTGGATCCAGGCTACCTCAGGAGTAGGACGTGAGCCCCTGCCATAGAGGATAAGCCGTGGGGGTAACTGGTGGGCTACAGGGGTCTGATGGAGCCTGGAGGTTGCGGGCCTGACTGGGTACATCACTGAGATCAGTATATCCCTAGGGAACAACACAGGTGGCCAGGAGAAAAACCTCTATAGAAAAAAAGTTTTCTTGCCTACCAAGTTCTAGGTGTGATGTGAGAACTGTACTCTGCCTGGATGCTGACATATCTAGTGTTAAGCTTTGTACAGTACCTCATTAGCATTTACCTCTTTTCACTTGAGTGAGTTCGCCTTGAGAACTGTACCAGTCCTCTTCCGGTTTCTGTTTCACTACATGGCTCCGCTCAGATGCAATCCGAACTGCTTGGGAAGGTTCATCTGCATTGACTGAAGCTGGGACCCCTGTAAATAAAACTACATATCCATACAGTATATACCATGATTCATTTGGTTTTCCATTTGTTGTAACTGCCATACCAAGAATGCCTTCTTTCCTGTTCTGCGCTAAATGGAAACGGAACCAGGACCAGACCCAGACAAGGAAAATCAAACCAGTTCAGGACCTGTTATGAACTGGTCCAAGTGGAAAAAGGTAATTGTGACCTCACACACTGGGCCATCTCTGGTTTCCAGTCTGGCAGTGTGACAGGCTTAGGTGTAAGACCCTGTCCCATTTGTTATGCAGAGAGAATTAAAAGCAGGGATTTTGTCTCTCTTGCCTATCTGATTGCGCAGTCAAATTTTCTTTGTGAAACCATGAAACTGGCCACTCTGGTGGTCCCACAGTTTCCCCCTGTCATCTCTCTTCCTTCACTTGCTGTTTTTTTTCTGTCTTTCAAACAACATGAAGTCTTGCTGTATTCTGACATATGCAGTTAGCCCCAGCACTTGAACTGCCTCAGAGAGGAAAGGGTTAATTCTATGCACAGCCAGGCATAGAAGGTTGAGCTTGAGCTCGTATTTCAAACCTCCGTCTGTGGTGCTTCAGAGTGTAACTGTCAGGTTCTTTACTTCGCCTAACTGTGACGTCGCTCCGGAGATTGCTCCTTCGCTCAGTTCGGTTAAAGTTTATTACAAAGTGTTGGTTTTCACAGATTTCTTATTTTTCGGTTTCAAGTCTCTGTCTACGGTACAGTAAGCATGTAGATAGGTAGTGAACTGTTTTTCTTGTCTTTATTACTGTGGAAATTGTAACTCTTCGATTCCCTAGCGGTTGGTCCAGTTGGGAACTGACCGTTTGTTTAAATTCAAATTCTGGGATTTAGCAGTGGTGTGCCAGTTTTGATCGGTTTAAAAAAAATGGACCTTTACTGGTTTCTTTCCACAACCCATAACACGTGTTGGTACCAATCGGGAGTATTACCTGGTAAAGCAATTATGGTAATTTGTTAGCCTTGACCATGTCTGAGAAACCCAAGAAAACCGGCCCACTGGGTTTCAGAGCACTGTAGTGAGTGTGGGGAAGCTTTGCCAAGGCTGATCCTCACCTCATGTGTGTTTATTGTCTGGGGTTTGACCACCTCAAACAGAGACTGCCAAATATGTAAGAATTTTCCCAAAGCTACTCTGTATGTAGGCTAAAGGAAAAGGAGGTCATAGTCTGCTGACCCGATGGCCAGCCTGGTTTGGTTGTGGCCGAACCTGAGTAGGTGCCCACTGACCTGAGCGATACCTCCTCAGGCAAAAGGAGATCTGACTCGGAGGGTTGGGTTCAGGCCAAAAGAAAAGGGAAATCAGCTGGTTCGGATCCAGAACCGTGTAGTCCAACCGCTGATGAAATAGCCAAAGCGATAAGCATTGTCCAGTCACTTCGACTGGTTCCGTCCGAACCGGCACCGTCGGTAAGGCGCTCGGTTCAGTCGGACACCACTCCATTGGATTACGATCCGGATGCCTGTTATGAATTGGAGTGGAAAGGGGACGAAGACTTCCCAGAAGAGGATGATGATGATGTTGATTTAGAAGGTCTGGATGTGCCCATTGAACCAGACATCTCCCCAGACAGACCCTCCAGTGTCTCCCTCCCAGGCTTTCTGAGTCCCTTCTCACTATTTGTTATAAGGTAGCTGAAACCCTCCAGCTCCCATGGTAGAAGCTGCAGAGGAGGAAGAGGAGCCTGATTTTGTTGAGATGATGGACATCCCAGAGTCTAAAAGGTTGTCTATTCCCCTACACAAATCTTTGGGGAAACAGATAAAGAAGATTCTTCAGACACCAAACTCTTTACCTCCAGTGGACAAGAGAATGGACAGGAGGTACATGTTGTCAGGCTCAGGTACAGAGTTTTTGTACAGTCATTGCAGCCATGTTGGGGTAGTGCCGGCTGCAGCCTGTGACAGGGCTAACATACCTTTGGCTTCACACACCCCAGATAAAGACTCCATGAAGGTGGATGCCATGGCCAAAAAACAATATTTGGCATCCTCCTTGGGACTCAGGCATTCAAATAATATGGCCTATGAAGCCAGGTACCCGAGGTCCAGGTGGGATACTGTTCTGGAACTGGCTAAACAGGCTTCCCCCAGCTGGGCAGAGAGCTGGATGAGGTGGCTGCTGATGGAACTGAGGCGCCAGGCACAATTCCATGCTGTTGTAGATTTAAATGATGTGGCATCACAAGTCATGGCTACATCTGTGGCTCTCAGGAGATTTGCTTGGCTCAGATGTACTAGCCTTTCACAGGACACCCAAGCTAAGGCCATGGATTTCCCTGTAGTGGGTAACTCTCTATTTAGGGAGCAGACAGAGGCTTACATGAAAAAAATGGAAAAGTACAGCGCCACTTACAGGAGTGCTCAGGCCAAGGAAAGGCAAGCCACTCCACAAAAGCAGCAGTCTAGGGGTAGGGGCAGGCCCTTTCACAGGCCATTTTTCCAAGCCCAGGCCTCCTCTCCCTTTCCACAGAGGGGGTTCTTTCGAGGGAGAGGTAGGAGGGGGATGAGCAAGGCTGCATCCTCTTCCCAGTCTAAGGCTCCTGCCAAGCAGACACCCTGATGTGTCAGCCTGGTTCGACTCTGCACTCCAGTAGGAAGCAGGCTGGCTTAGTACTTCCAGGCCTGGAAGTCTGTTACCTCAGTCAAATGGGTCCTGGAGGTAGTAAGCCAGGGACTGGCCCTCAGTTTCAAACAGTTTCCAAAAATGAGGGTCAGGTCCTTTCCACCTGCAAACATCTCTGAAACTACTGTTTTAGAAGCAGAGGTTTCTTCTCTATTGACTCTCAGAGCTGTGGAGAGAGATCTTCCCTTGTCAGTCTTCACCATTCATTACTTCCTGGGTGTTAGCCGGAGGCGCGCACCCGCCACGGGAGCTTTTTTTTTTTTTTTAAAGTTTGCCTAACGGCACGCCCTCGAGAGTGACGCTACGCGAGGGTGGTTGTTAGTAGCGACCGACTCCTCCTCCAACTCAGCGTTCTGTTTCTCCACCGCCGTAGGCAGCACCTGTCCACGCCGTAGCGCTGGTAGCTGTAGTAGTTTCCGACTGCTTTTTCTCGACACCGACGACACGGTAAGACTGTTCTTTCTTTCTTCGCGCCGGTGTATTTCCTACTGTGTTTTAGTCTCGTTGGTTTTGCGTTATGTCCGTTCTGGAGCTATGCTGCTCAAGACGGGCGGCCCTGCGCGCCGGTGCTCCTGTGGCCGGCATTTCTCCGCTCGGACCGCATGACGCTTGCCTTCGCTGCTCTGGGACCCAACCATGATATGGATTCGTGGCGACGCCTGTTTCTCGATGGACCGTCCGTCCTCGAAGTCCGCGCTGCTCAAGCTCGGCAAGGCCCCGCCGACTTGGGACGGCGTCAGCCACGGGAATCTCGGGCGAGCTTTTAGGCCCTTCCTCGGTCCTCCCGGCCTATACGGTCCGAGGAGGAGGGGTTTCATCCTATCTTGCCTAGGAGGAGGCCCTTCATGGGTGTTGGGGAGCGTCAGCCCTCCCGGGCCGCAGCACTGACACCGCCGGCAGTCACCTCTTCGGAGGTGCAGGCTCTCTGTCGAGGCCCTTGGCTTTGGGTCCCGCTTGCGGGACTTCGACGCTACCGCGAGCGCTGTTGATCCCGGCGCCATTTGGCGGTGTGATCGGGCGGCGCTTGCTGGCGGGCGCCATTTTGGATCCCAAGCGCCGTCATGCACCGTGATTGGAGCGGGCGCCTGCCATGTGCCACTTTGGCCTCAGCGCCTGCTCAAGGTGCTGGTGGATATGGCGGCACCGCCGACGGTGCCGCCTGCCCCGACGCTGCCGGCGGTGCCGCTTGGTCTTCCTTCCTCTCGGCGGTGCCGCACCTGCCGGAGCCGCTGGGGTGTGGGTTAGGCTTCCTGCTGCCGGCGAAGAAGCGGCCGCTTTGGTACAGGGCTGCTCATGCCCCTGTGGGCCTCGGGACCCCTGGGTGGCCAGCATCGAGTCCTGTGGTCTCGTCCTCCTCGGAGGACGATGACCAGATGGGACCCATCCTGGCACCCCATTCTTCGGGATCTGGGTCCGGTGGCTAGGGGGTACCAGGGCGGCGAGCGGGCCCCTCCTCTGTCCCTCTCTACCGCTGCCCTCCTGAGGGTTCCCTCGGCTGGGGTGGCCGAGTCCCGGGGCAGACGTGGGGTGACGGAGGGGAGGCTCCCCTCAGAGGCTCGGTGACGGCTACCCCCGGGTGCTGCTGCTCCTAAGGACAGGGGACATTGCAGTCGAGAAGGAGGGCCTCGAACCGGGAGGGGTTGAGGGGTAGCGCCTGCTGCCCGGGTCTTCTTGGCCACCTCGGGGTGACCAGGAGCCGAGTGCAGAGCCCCGTCCCTCCTCCCAGGGTTCTAGGGTGTCCTCCGCGGCATTTGTGCGGACTGCCCTTCTGGATCCATGCAGTCCCAGGCTGTCGCAGGGGAGTTTCTCCCCAGGGCTCTCCAGGCTCCGCTTCCCCAGAGTTCCGCTCTGCGGCCTGGTTTGATATCCGGGATCCCTCCTACTAGGGCTCCTTTCCCGGATTCCAGAGCCCTCGCAGAGAGCAGTTGCCTCCTCGGAGGTGCCCTCTCCCATCTCTCTGCCTTCACCCACCCCGCCTCCCGGCCATGTCGGTCCCACGGGTCCGTTATCCTGGGAGCAGTTCAGAGGTTCTGCAGCCGCTTCCCCTCATATGTTAGATACATGCATGAGCGGGTCTTCTGACTCTCCCCACCGCCGGAGGAATCCTCTGAGCATTCCAGCTCCCATCATCCTCGCTCCTCCTCTGAGGGAGAGGAACCCCTGCTCATCTGTCCTCCGATGCTGATTTCACAGAATATCAGCGCTTCCTCTCGAGGATGGTGGAGGATCTCCGATTTCCTATGTTCGAGAGACAATACCAACGGAGACGCGTGGAATTCCTTTGTGAATTCAGTGCCCAGCATCTGGTGGTACCTTCCTGGCCTATCCCCGTCCAGGAGGCGCCTTATCCGTCCTGGCAGTTCCCTGCCGCTTTCCCAGCCCGGCGGACTGCCAGCGAGGTATTGTGCCCTCTGAGTCTCTAGGTTCTCTTCCCAACCCGTCCTCAGGTTTGGTATACCTGGATACTCCTTCTGGGCTGCGTTATCACCGGACCGACCGCCCACCGGATTCGGACTCTCTCCAGTTCGACTGCCAGCTAAGAGTGTTCTCTTCTCGCAAGTGCATGTATTGCATCACATCAGGCTCACCACGCTGCCTATAACCGCATTTGTGGTCGATGATGTCCCAGCTGCTGGCATCTATGCCTGACACGAGCAAACCAGACAAAGCGTTGCCCTCTCCACGGTAGGCCTGGAGCTGGCAAGACACCGCAAGTAGCATCTTATGACGCCAATGAGGTGGCTTCCAGGCTTGCGGGGACAGCGATCTGCATCAGGCGGACGGCATGGCTTCGTCTTTCCAGGTTGTCACCCTGGCCGGGCGAGGGTGATTCGCCCGCCTTCTGGGGACCCATCTTTCTCTTTCCAGAGCTAGAGACTTTACAGGGGTTCCTCCGCCTCCTCGCCTCGGAGGCACCTCCTAGCTCTTCTCCCACTTAGGCTTTCTGAATAAGCCAGGGTCTTCTCCTCCTGTTTTCTCACCAGCAGAAGGCTGGGGTCTTGTTCCTCAGGTATTACCTCTTCCCTCCAGGGAAGAGGAGCTTGGTATCACTCAGGGGACGAATGAAGATTGACAGGAAGATATGAAAATTACGCACCTACTGAATTCCTGATCTCTCTTGTATCTTCACCATTCATTACTTCCCCACCCACCATCCCCTCAGTGGCCTCTTCCTGTGGCTTCTCCACCTCCCGCCTCCTTCCTCTCTGCAAAAAAAAAAATTTTTTCTAAAACTAGGAAAATTGCTTAATTTTCAAAAAAAAAAAAAAATCCTTCTTTTGGGGGTGGGGGGGTCTAATTTTCCAGAAAATTAATTACTCTAAGATTCGTGGCCATCTCGTGGATTGCATTGGCGATCAGACTGCACAACTATTTCTTGCTTTATCCTGACAAGATATCTCTGGGGTTTTGGCCTGGTTCAGGCTATTCAGTTGATCCTGCAACCGTGTTCCAGATATTGCCCTGGAATCAACCCCCATTCTTGCCCTGCAGAGCAGAGGAACGGCACGCCTGTTCCTTTTTCTTTTTAAAAAAGGAAAAATGCCGAGGAACTCTTTTCGACTGCTATAGGCACCTTGGTTTTGGGGTCATGCAACCAACCTCAAATTTCTTCTGTAAAAAAAAAAAAAGAAAACAAACAAGAGGGGAAATGAGAAGGTAATCTCCTTCTCGCTAGTTTGCATATTGGTTTCTCCTTTAAGTGTCCTCCTGGACAATTTTTACAGAAGAGCTGTGCTGACAGATCAATCCCGGCCAGCCTAAGCCTTGGCCAGTCTGTCTGAGTCCCATTTCTATGCTTAAAACGCCTGAAAGGCTTACATTTTCCTTTTTAAGTCCCAGAGCAGCACTCTCCTGCTGCCTGGGTTCCTTCCTCCTCGGGTGTCCTCGAATTCTAGGCCTGTCGCGCCAGGAACCCGAGGGGGTAATCACAATGGCATGTTGAGGATAAGGACTATGCCCTCCAGAGTCTGTCTAGCGGGTTTGGTGAACCTTCTTCAGCCTCTATCTCGGGATTCTTGCTTCCTCTTAGTCAGCCTTCAGCTCTAAGCCAACTATGCTCTGGGCATTCTGGTCCCTTCAACATCCCATCTCTCTCTCTTCTTCTTCTTCTTCTATTTTCTCATCTCCTTACTTTATCTCTCCTCCTAGAGTCGCCCAGGTAAGGAGGCCCTGCAGTCCCTAGGCTAGGATACTTTATCTCCTCTGTCCTTCCTCCATCGGCTTATTCCTTTTCAGTTCATTCTTCCTTGCTTTTGCTATCCTCGGCTATCTTGCCTCGCTGTCTATATTCTCTGCTTTCACTTTTGCCTCTCCGGCTCACAGAACTGAGTTGGAGGAGAGTCGTCGCTACTAGCTGGCCCCTCGCATGTGCCCTGGCGTCACGCCTCTCGAGGCGGTGCCGTTAAGCAAACACAAAACAAAAAAAAAAAAAAGCTCCGTGGCAGGTGCGCGCCTCCGGCTAACACCCAGTAAGTAATGAATGGTGAAGATACAAGAGAAGATCAGGAATTACGGTAGGTACGTAATTTTCATTTCCTACTCCACTCAGGGGCAAAGGTCTGTACTCCTGATATTTCCTTACTCCAAAAAAGGCAGGGGAGTGGCGACCCATCCTAGACTTAATGTATTTGAACAAGCACATCACAAAGCCGAAATTCAAAATGGTGACTCTGGGAGTAATTCTTCCCTCTCTAAGGCCAGGAGATTGGTTAGCATCTCTGGACCTCAAGGACACCTATTTCCACATTCCTATCAGGTGCTCCCACAGACAGTACCTCGGGTTCGAGTTACCTTCAGGCCATTATCAGTTCAGAGCCATGCCTTCAGCCTTACTTCAGCTCCAAGGTTGTGTACAAAGTGCCTTGCAGTAGTAGTGGCTTTCCTCAGAAGAAAGGGGATTTCTCTATTCCCATACTTGGACGACTGGCTCATTGTAGGCCAGTCCTCCAACCAGGTCAAGTCAGCTGTACAAGTCACACAAGATTTGCTCGCCTCTCTTGGATTCCTTCTCAATCTGCCAAAGTCGGGTCTTCCTGGACATAAAGTCTCCACCACTCATTCACACTAATGGGATCTACACCGGAGGCGCTAGGACCCAGCGGGAGCAAACATTTTGCAGGAGGGTTGGTGCCAGAGATGGAGCCACAAGGAGCGGCGCCGCAACCCTCTGCTCATGCGGCAATGACTGTCTCGGCGTCAACCCTCCAACCGCCTCAGTTCCTTTTTTCCCGCCATCGAGTGCGCCTCAGTGATGATGTCACTCGGCCGCCAGGAGTCAAACTTCAAACTAGCAGCATAGTTTTCGGTTTATTATTCTGTAGTATTTTTGAATAAAGTTCCACTTATGATAATTTATTCTTATCAAAGAAAGAAGTCTCAGCCTACATTGACGGAGTCAACCATGAGCGGTCAGGTGACGGTAGGAGAATCTGATGAAAGCTGTTCAGTCAGCTTGCTGGGTCCAGTCCGCGCCTTTCTCCCGGAGGGGGGAGTCTGACAGTGGACGGTCCAATGCCCGAAGGGATGAGCGGTCCCCCCGGAAGCATAAAAGTAAATGGTCTCATTCTCGGCACTGTTTGGCCTCGAGCTCTTCTTCAGCCCATAGGTCAAAAAAGAGAAGGCATCACTCGAGGTCGCCCTCTGATATGTCTGCACGTCGACGGTCAGTCACTGGGGTCAGTTACCGGTCTCCTCGTTCGGAGTTGCCGGTTTCTGGTTCTGGTCTCCGACCTCTTCGACATTGGAGCCCTTCTCCGCCTTCTGGTAGGGCTTCCGATGAGCAGTTTCATCAGTGGGCCGCTGTTATGGAGAAGTGTGCTCAGAGGCTGGTCCAGTTGCCTAGCCCGGTCACTCAGGGGCCTTCGAGGGATCGGGCAGGGCGATTGGGCCTCCCTAGTTGCGCAGCGCCCTCTTCGGTGCCGTCGACTCCGGGCTCAGGTGTCCCCCCCACCACCACCACCACATGGCTGCGCGCAGGGGCCACACCGATGCCTCTATCTCCTGGTATTCTTCCTTCTTTCCTCAAATTCTAATTTTCGGGCCCTGGTTGGTTTCGCACCATCGGCGCCGGTGAGTCGCTCGGCACCGCTTCCGGCACCAGGGCACCTCCAGCGCTGTCCTCAGTGCCGCTGCGCCAGCACCACTTCTGTGCCGTGCGTTTTCGGCGCTGTGTTCTTCGCCCATCTGCCTTTGTCAGCATCATGGCGCGCCTTGGCGCCCGCTCTTCTTCGCACCGAGGCCAGGCTTTTCTTCTACCAATCTTCAGGCTGCCTCTCCAATTTCTTTCCTCCTCTTTCTGCTGATTTTCAATCCTTCCTGTCCATGCAGTCCCTCCTGACTGTCAGGAGATGATATTGAGTCTGACCCAGATCTTAGACTGGGTGATGATGTGGAAGGAGCAGGATCTAATCCTGTTACAGAGCCTGTGGTTGAGGACCTGTCATTTAAGTCTCTGCTGAAAAATTTGAATTCCACTCTTTCTCTCCAGACTATGGACATCGATCCTGGGAAGCTTTTAAGACTCCAATACCTTCATGTTCCGGACATCCCTATGGATTTAACTCCCCCGGTACAACCCTCCTTTGAGACGCTTTCTCAAATGGTATGGAATAATCCTGCTCTCATTCCTTATGTGGCTAAGTCCATAGATATGAAGTATGCTGCTCCCAAGGATCAACCCATTTTGGCCTCCCAAGCCTTTGCAGATCCTATTGTAGTCTTGGCAGAGAATGGTAAGGTCGTCCTTCCTCAGACTACTACAGCTCGACCTATAAATAAAGAATCTCGTAAGATAGATACTTTAGGTAAGAGAGTCTTTGCTGCATCCACCCTGGGTATGCGTATCGCCAGCTACCAGGGCTATTTCTCTCAGTATGAGTATATGCTTTGGCATTCGCTCAAACAAATGGTTGAAGCTCTACCGGAGTCGGACACTAATTCAGAGCTTCTTCAGACCATAACCAGGGGCATCGAGTTCAACAATCAACAGGTTAAAGCGGTTATGGACGCCTTCGATACTGCCTCCCGAGCGGCGGCGGCAGGCATTTGTACCCGCCGCCATTCCTGGCTGCACACTTCAGGTTTCACAGATGATGCTCAGCAGCAGGTCATGGCGTTGCCCTTCGATGGTGTGTATCTCTTCGGCCCTCAAGTAGAACAGGCTCTAGAGGCCACACAAAAGACTAGGTCAGCCATTAAATTGGCTCGACCTCCTGCCACCCCCTCTCGAGGGGGTATTAACAAACGCCAATTTCATAACCATCAGTCCTTTCGAGACGAAGGCAGGGGAGGTTTTAAAAAATCAAGCCCCCAGCCTCAAAAAGAAACTCAACAGAAGGCGCTAAGGACCCAAAGTGCCCAGTGCCACCTTCTGAGTTTCTGGCCCAAGTTCCACCTCAGCTGCCCGAGGGACTCTTTAGCGGTGGGAAATTATCTGACTCAATTCAACAACCAGTGAAGTCCGTAACTCGGACAAATGGGTCCTTCGATAATCTCGTAGGATATTCCTCAATTTTTCAAGAACCTCTGGATTGTCTCCCAAGCGCAATCAAAGCTGTCAATTCTTCAGTCAGAGCTTCTCACCTCTGAAATACAAGGCCTTCTGAACAACAGGGCAGTGGAAGTAGTTCCGCTAGATCAACGGAACACAGGGTTCTACTCCCATTACTTTCTAGTTCCAAAGAAAACATGGGGCATGCGCCCCATTTTGGACCTCAGAAAATTAAACAAGTGTCTTCCCAAAGAAAATTCAAGATGATATCACTAGGGACCCTGTTACCCTTGTTTCATCAACACGATTGGTTAGCCTCCTGGACATGCAGGATGCTTACCAACATATTCCTATTCATCCAAAGCATCACAGATACCTACGGTTTGTGGCTTTGGGACAGCATTATCAGTTCAGAGTCCTGCCCTTTGGGCTATCCTCAGCGCCACGAGTTTTTAAAAAGTGTTGTGCAGTTCTCACAGCGCATCTCAGAAAAGTCAGTATACAAGTCAGGGTTTTATTTAACTCTAAAAATTGATTAGCGTTTTGCTCATAAAAGTGCTAAAACATTGTGAAAATACATGGCACCTGTCTCACTGTATTTAACAAACATAACACTTCTGGAAAACCTATATAAATACTTTCTGAACAGTTAGTATTGTCCCAAGGAAAAACTGCTAATCAGTTATTTAAACTGCAAGTGTTCCCATATCTGGACGGCTGGCTTCTAGCAAGCCCTTCCAGGCAAGGAACTCTCGACGCTGTGGCCATGGCCTCGGACTTTCTCACGTCCATGGGAGTCCTGCTAAACCTCAAGAAATCACAGTTGCAGCCCTCCCAGAGGCTCCTTTTCATAGAAGCTCTTCTGGACACCACCTGTCCGAAAATGTTTCTACCAGAGGACACAAGGAGCGATATCCTACAGATGGCCTGACACATCAGACAGAACAGCTCGGTTCGAGCTATCTCGATGCAACGGTTGCTAGGTGTCATGGCATCCCTGTGTTCAATGTACCCCAGCACGCTTTCATATGAGAACCTCTCAGTGGATGCTCAGTACTCAGTGGTCCCCAACCACTCACCCTCAGTCCTTTCTCATCAAGGTGAAGAACCTCTGAAGAAGTCACTCACCTGGTGGTCGTAAGAGGACAATCTTCTGAAGGGTATCCCTTGCTCCTCTGGATCATCAGATTTCCATTACCATGGACGTCCCTGATGGGGTGGGAGCTCACTGTCAGACTCTCCACACTCAAGGTACGTGGACTCAGGATGCGCCCTAGCTTCACATAAATGTCTTAGAAATGAGAGCCGCCTTTATGCAGTCTGGGCTTTGAAGGACATTCTCTATCACAAGAACATTCTCCTTCAAATGGACAACAAAGCAGTGATGTATTACATCAACAAGCAAGGCGGGGCTCACTTTTACCCTGTATGCAGGGAAGCAATGAGAGTGTGGGAATGGTGCTTCGAGCACAAGGCTCTAATTCAGGCGACCTACCTGCCGGGAGTGCAGAACGAACTGGCAGACCGTCTCAGCAGAACAGAGACAGATCCTCACTAATGGTCTCTCGAGTCAACCGTAGTTCAGTCACTTATTCCAGAGTGGGGAACTCCAGACCTGGACCTGTTTACATCCCCACTCAACACATAACTGCTCTTCAGCTCCAGAAATCCAGGGCCTGGCATTTTCTGTCAGGATGCGTTCAGGCTGCAGTGGACAAAACGCTTTCTATACGCCTTTCTGCCTCTTCCTCTAATTCAGAGGGTACTTCTCAAGTTCGAGTTCCAGGGGAGCAAAATGATTCTCATTGCTCCTTCTGGCCTTAGCAGATATGGTTTCCATTACTCAACAGTATGTTGGAAGCCCTCCCGAAAGCCCTTCCCTTCAAACGAACCTTCTGACTGGGGCCCTGTGATCCATCCTAATCTGAGATCGCTTCACCTTCATGCTTGGCTCCTGAAGAGATAGAAGTGAACAGGTTCATTGTCTCCCACAGAGTTTCAGATATTCTGTTGCGCCGCTAAGCCAGCCACTAGGAAAACTTACACAGCCAAATGGAAGTTGCCGCTTCTGGTGTGCAAACTTCTTGAATCCTTTTTTCCTGCCCACCAGATAAAGTTCTAGAGTACCTTTTGACCTCTCAAATTCAGGTCTACAATACTCTACAGTCCAGGCTCACCTTTGTGCCATTTCAGCTTATCATGATCCAGTACTTTCCTTGTCACTGGCTCAGTTACCCGTGGTTAAGAGGTTCCTTAAGGAATTCTGCATACCAGACTCCTATCAGATGTCCAGTCTCAGCCTGGGACATTAATCTTGTGCTAAACATGCTCACTCGAAACCTTTCGAGCCTCTAACCACCTGTGAGTTAAAATTTCTCACTTGGAAAACGGCCTTCTGGTGGCGGCCATTGCCTCGGCCTGCAGGGTCTCGATGATGCATGCCTTGGTCACAGACCTCCAGATACTGTGTTTCATAAAGACAAAGTAGATCTTACTTCGAGATACAGCTCTTGCAGCAGGTAACACCATTAGGACTGAAGCCGGCAGGCGTCAGGACCCCACGGAAATCTTCTAGCTAACAGTCTTCAGTGGGGACCGCCTCCGACGTCGGTCCTGCCCCCGACGTCAGACATAGCACATAAGGAGGCGGTCCCACCAGATTCCCCAATTCTTTCCCACCGTCGACTTGCATATCTCGACCCTTCAGTTCGTTTCTAGCGCGCTACGCCTAGTTAAGTTCTTCCTTCGGAAAAAAGTTCGTTTTTTCTGCTCAGTTTCTGTCTGATGTCCTCTCCAACTTCCGTTGAAGGCCATCTGTCAAAGTGCGCCTGTGGGAAACAAATCCCATTCAAAGACCCGCATTCGGCCTAGGCCCAGACCACAATACCCGGGCGTGCTCCTTCTGCCAGGGGTTCAACAGCCAGACCCGGATCCGTCGCCAGAAGGCCCTTCAGGCGTTCCTGCTCGAGGAAAAGATTAAAACCATGGATGCAGCCTCCAAGGGGGAATCTTCCGACAAGGCCCAGAGACACCTCGAGAAGCATAGGGAGAGAGTGAGATCCAGGTCCCCGTCTAGGGCCTCTGACTCCCATAGCTCCGGCTTCTGGTCCGACCGCTCCCCTTCCCGGGCCTGCTCTCAGCCTCCCCCTGCAGCAGTGAAGACTTCTTCAGGTTCCTCCTCTCTTCCTCAGGCCAAGACCTCCAAAACTTCTTCGTCCTCGGCCACTAAGGCCCTGTCGAGGTCGGGGGACTGTCATCACCATCACAAGTCCGGTTCCCGCCATTTGGAACCCGACGCCAGGTCAGTTTCTTTGCCTTCTCCTCCCCAGCGGAAGACCAAAGAACTGACTTCACTTAAGAGATTGTCGGACCCGACGTCGGCCAAACACCATCGGAGTCCCCGGAACCGACGACCACCAGACACCCGTCAGCCGTTAAGTTTCGCTCCACGGACGCCGGCCGGGGACCGACGCCCGCATCTGCTGAGAAGAGGATCTTCGCCTCCCACCGACATCGGTCAAGAGGCGATCACGGAGGAGGAGCTGACCCAGACGGGCGAACCCGGTCCTGTCGCACCCCCCAGGGAACCCTCGCCGGAACCTGAGACCCCTTGGGAGCTGACGCCGGAATCCGACGACCGGCCATCGGCGCCCGGTCCATCATTGGGCCTCAGCATATCCGAGGTCAAAGAGCTGTTACTTACTGGTGGGACACCATAAAGAAGGATGTGGTTCCCACACCTCCTCCTTCTCCTCCTCCTCCACCTGCGACTCCGCCGGCCCCCGCGCCCCCTACTTCACCCAGGGATGCGGGCTGATTACCTCCCCTCCAGGAGCCTACGGATCCTCCTAGGGGTAGAACAGAAAAAAGGAGACCTCCGTCCAGATCTTCTTCAGGGTCACCCAGCCCCAAGAGACCCAGAAGATGCCTCCGTTCGCCTTCGACGGAGGACACGGGATCTGACTTCTCGGACGTATCCAGATCCCCCTCTCCGATCAACGTCCCTTCTCCGGACCCACGTGAGCTTCCAAGATCTCCTCCGGATGACCCATCGTTCTCAGAGATTATGAGGCATATCCAGGAGAACGTGGGCTGGGACGCAGAGGAACTAGACCCCGAGAGATTACACCTTGCCAGATATCTTCGGCCAAAAGATCCTAAGCCTGTGGTGGTGCCACCCTTGGTGGACACATTCGTGGACATCACCAAGGCAGCGTGGAAACGTCCACACTTGCTTCCGGTGATGCCAAAGAAAGCTGACCGCCTGTACAAGGCCCCTAGGGAGGACCAGTACTTGACGTCACATCCTCTGGCCGATTCTCTGGTCATTACAGACTCTCATGACCGGTCCCAGAGGCCGCAACATTTGAGCAACCTGTTACCGGACCCAGAGTCCAAACAGCTGGATGCTATGGGCAGGCGCACGTATGCATCCGCTACCTGCACCATCAGATCCCTCAACTACTTGACCCACATTGTACAGTTTCAAAACGCCTTGTGGGAGCAGGGACTGGATCTGGCGGAAAAGATGCCAGAAGGTGAGCAGAAGGAGGAGTTACTGCAACTCCTTCGTACGGGTTCGGACGTGGGAACCCAGGTGCTGCGAGTCGCGTATGATTCCGCGGACTCCTCGACCAGAGCGGCAGCTTCAGGCATATGCCTCCGGAGACACTTATGGTCTGGTGTTCCGGATTCACCCCGGACGTCCAGAAGAATATCCTGATGCCTGCTTCATGGAGAAGTTCTTTTGGTGAGTCTTCGGAGAAGGTCCTCACCAAACTTCAAGAGGCCGAAGGCAGTACGGTCTGTCCAGGCCATGTACAGACCAGCTTAGTTCCTTTCAGAGAAACCAAAGCTTTCGAGGCCAGATGCAGAGACAGCAGTCCCAGCACGGTCCGCAACAGAGGGCCCTTCTCCCAGGAGCCAGGGAAGTCGTCAGCAGGCCGAAGTCAACAACCAGCTAAGTCGGCCTAGCCCGCTGGACCCTCAGCCGCCACAGCATGACTCCTTCCCGGCTCCTGCCCCTCAGGATCAACGGAACACCAAGGTCAGGGGCCGCATTGCGGACCACCTGCTAGGGTGGCAGTCCATAACCACCGACAGGTGGGTCCTTCAGTTGGTCGAAAGAGGCCACTTTATAGGATTCGTGGACAAGCCACCCACAAGGCCTCCTCTGCTCTCCCGTTACTCGGGTCAGCACAGATCACTCATCAGGCAAGAGGTACTCACGCTCCTGCAAAAGGGAGTGGTGGAGTATGTCCCAGAGAGCCAGATAGGATCCGGATACTATTCCCATTTCTTTCTGGTTCCGAAGAAAACAGGGGACCTCCGTCCAATCCTGGACCTCAGCGACCTCAACATGTCGGTTGCCTACAAACGCTTTCACATGGTGACCTCCAAGGACTCATTCCCATGCTGAAAAAGGACGCCTTAGCGGCCCATGGACATGCAGGACGCCTACCTGCACATCCCAGTAGCTCAGGCACACAGGAGGTTCCTGCGCTTCGAGTTTCTCGGCCACCACTTTCAGTTCCGGGCCCTTCCATTCGGACTGTCTTCGGCCCCCAGGGTCTTTACCAAGTGTATGGCAGTCGTGGCAACGTCTCTGAGGAGACAGGGCCACTACGTGTTCCCGTGCCTGGACAACTGGCTTCTCATGGCCGCCTCCAAAGAGGCACTGTTGATGGCCATTCAGAGCACCCAGGACCTGTTCCAGTCTCTTTGCATTCTTATCAACTACGAGAAGTCTCTCCTAGTACCGTCCCAGAAGCTGCAGTTCATAGGCACAGTTCTGGACACCGTCCAAGGGAAAGCTTTTCTTCCCGACGAAAGAGCGGAACACATCAGATCCCTCATCAGGGATCTTTCGGCAAAAAAGGCCGTCCCCGCCAAGTTAGTCCTTTGCTTGCTCGGACACATGACTGCGGCCATTCCAACCGTCCCTTTGGCAAGGCTCCACATACAGGTAACTCAGTGGATGCTCAAGGTGCAGTGGGACCAAAGGCAAGACCACATGCAGCATCCGGTCAGAATTACGAACGCCGTGATTCGAGACTGGCAATGGTGGCTAGACCCAGGGACACTTTCTGCGGGTGTCCCGTTATCGCGTGTCGTCCCCGAAGGCAATCCTCTCCACAGATGCCTCAGGGCTGGGATGGGGAGCGCACCTGAACGGGGTGAGGTCCCAGGGAACATGGACCCCTCAGGAAGCTCACCTCCACATCAACGTGCTGGAGATGAGGGTGGTCCTTTACGCCCTGCAGGCCTTTCAGTCAGAAATACCATCGAGTACCCTTCTGCTTCAGACAGACAACACGGCGGTGATGTATTACCTCAACAAACAAGGAGGCGCACACTCTTACCCCCTCTGCAGGGAGGTTATGAGGGTGTGGGATTGGATAATTCGACACGGCGCGAGCCTGATTGCAGTTCACGTTCCTGGAGTGGACAACACAATCGCAGACGGCCTGAGTTGTTCCCAGGCCAGAGTCCATGAGTGAGAACTTCTTCAGGAGGTAGCAGAGGATCTGTTTCTTCGATGGGGCACTCCAGAGTTGGACTTATTCGCTTCCCCATCCAACGCTAAACTGCCCAATTTTTGCTCGCTAGATCCAGGGCCTGGTGTTTTCTGGCGAGACGCGTTGTCCCTCTCCTGGGCGGACAGATTCCTCTACGCTTTCCCTCCCTTCCCGTTGATCCAGAGAGCTCTTCTCAAACTGCGCAGGGAGCACGCAACAATGATCTTCGTAGCGCCTTTCTGACCCAGGCAGATCTGGTTCCCCATGCTGACGCAATTGTCCCGGGAACCTCCAGTTCCGTTGCCTTTCAGCTCCCACCTATTGTCTCAGGAGGAGGGTTCACTAGTCCACCCGGACTTACGCTCACTGAACCTGCATGCATGGCTCATAGAGACATAGCCATTATGCAATATGGGGTCTCGCAAGAGTGGCGGAAGTCCTTCACCGGCCAGGAAGCCGCAACGCATGCGACAGTCGCCTTGAAGTGGCGCTGCTTTGCTTATGCTCCAGGCACGTGAAGCCTTTCCCTTTAGAATGCCCAGTGAAAGGGGTGCTGAATACCTTCTTTCCTATTCCATTTGGCCCCGCCTACTCCTCCATTAAAGTGCACCTCTGCGCGATCTCTGCATACCACTTACCGATGGGACAGTGCACAGTGGCACGGCTTGATGCCGCCGAGACTTCCTGAGAGGGGTGTTGCACCTAGGCCACCCATCAAGGATCCTGCCCTCCTTGGGACCTACTCTTTGTTCTGGAACAACTCCACGCCTCCTGTGAACCTGCAGCTGATTGCGTAGCCGCGCTTCTGTCGTGGAAAACGTTATTTTTAGTTGCTGTCACGTCAGCAAGGAGAGTTTCCGAGCTTCACGCTCTCATGTGCAAGGAGCCTTATTTAATTTTTCACCAGGACAGAGTGTCTCTGAGGACGAATCCTAAATTCCTGCCTATGGTGGTCTCTGCCCTCACTCTCAACCAGGACATCGATTTGCCTGTGTATTTCCCCAAGTACTCTAATAAAGGAGAGGCGTTGCTTCACACCCTGGATGTTCACCGCTCCTTAAGGTTCTACCTGAATAGAACTAAACAGCTTCGCAAGTCGGAGCAACTATTCGTTTCCTTCGCTGAGAGGATGCTGGGCCAACCAGTCTCTAAGCTAACCCTTTCTCACTGGCTTTTCCAGTGTATTTCATTTTGCTACGACAACAAGCATAAACCCCTCCCTGGTTCAGTCCAGGGCCATTCGACAAGGGGGGTGGCTACCTCCTTTGCAGCACTGCGCAACGTTTCCACCTCGGCCATTTGTGCTGCAGCTACTTGGAGCTTCAGTGCACATTTATTAGGCACTATAGCCTGATATTACATCTTGGCGGAGGAGCCGTTTCGCCTGGCGTTTACAGGGTCTCCTGTCCTAGAGTCAGGACTTGTTCTAGATCGCTCCTGTTTTCCTCCTCCCAGAATGCTTTCAGGCGCTATTGCTTGGGAATCAGTCCTAATGGTGTTACCTGCTGCAAGAGCTGTATCTCGAAGTAAGATAGTACAGTTACGTAAGAACTTACCGTAACAGTAGATCTTTGAGAACAGCTCTTGCAGCAGGTACCTTCCTGCCCACCATTCCCCCTTGGAGGAGGTACGGCCTACCAGGCCTTGGCAGGAGCCTTAGCTCTTTTCTTCTGATGGTGGATCCTCGGTCTCCCCTTCTGATGTCATCCTGCGGCCGGGAGTCTCCGGCGGGAGAACTGGGGAATCTGGTGGGACCGCCTCCTTATGTACTACGTCTGATGTCGGGGGCGGGACCAACGTCGGAGGCGGTCCCCGCTGAAGACTGCTAGCTAGAAGATTTCCGTGGGGTCCTGACAGCTGCCGGCTTCAGTCCTAATGGTGTTACCTGCTGCAAGAGCTGTTCTTGAAGATCTACTGTTACTGTAAGTTCTTACGTAACTGTACTTTCTTAGGACCCATCCTAAGCTTCTCCCTAAGGTTGTTTCAGAATTCCATCTAAACCAACCTTTGATCCTTCCTACTTACTTTGCAAACTTCCAAAATGAAGGGGAGCGTTCTCTTCATTCTTTGGACGTCAAAAGAGCTTTGCGTTTCTATTTAGATGGAACAAAAGATTTTTGCAAAGCTCAACAACTGTCTGTTTCCTTCAGCAAGACCCGGCTGGGTCAGCCTGTCGCTATCAGATGCATTTCAGCATAGCTGGTGGCATGCCTTCGCCACTGTTATTCGATGGTGCAGGTTAAGCTGGAAGGCAGAGTGTATGCTCACTTTACTAGCACGGTTGCGGCATCCCTGGCGGAAATCCATAACGTGCCCATTGCAGATATTTGCAATGCGGCCACCTGGAGCTCAGTGCATACTTTTGTCAAACACTATGCCCTGGATGTCCATGCCAGACGACATGTTTCGTTTGGCAGAACCATCCTTAATGGACTTCTGTCCTAAATCTGAGAGCTCTTGGTCTCTCCTGCTGCCCTCTCGGGGAATTATAGCTTGGTACTCTCCCATTAGTGTGAATGAGTGTGGAGACTTTATGTCCAGGAAGAGATGGAAATTACGTACCTACCGTAATTGTTGATCTTCTTGGATGAAGTCTCCACCACTCATTCACACGCCCACCCACCATTCCCTGAGCTCATCTCTGTTGTTGGTCTTCACTCCCTCATTCTTTAGGCTGTGAAGACTTTTTTCCTGACCCTTCTTATACGGGTCTTCCGGACTATCTTATGTCCGGTTTTTGGTTAGGCTGTCCTTTTAGGTTAGTTACTCTGCACCTCCTTGGGGGGGAAGGTACTGAGGCGGTTGGAGGGTCAATACAGAGGTAGTCATTGCTGCATGAGCAGAGGCTCGCGGCACTGCTCCTCGCAGCTCCATCTCTGGCGCCTGCCCTCCTGCAAAATGTTTGCTCCAGGTGGGTCCTAGCGCCTCCAGCATAGATCCCATTAGTGTGAATGAGTGGCGGAGACTTCATCCAAGAAGATCAAGAATTACGGTAGGTACATAATTTCCATTTCTCGAACCAGTACAACTCCTCACTTTCATAGGGATAGAGTTAGATTTGCTTCCTCTTTTCAACCTCTGGTTTCTCATCCAGCAAGACACTTTCTTCAACTCCTAGGCCACATTGCAGCTTCCACTGCTGTGGTACAGGGAGCCAGGTTCCAGATGAGGGACATTGTTTCACCTAAGGTCTTTTTGGTCCCAGAAAAAAGATCCTCTAACCAAATTGATTCCAGTGACTCAGACTCTGACCAAGCTCTCCAATGGTGGTTGGACCAGGACAGTCTCAGACAGGGTATCCCATTCCTCATTCAAACTCCTTCAGTGGTTCTAACCACGGATGCCTCTCTCTCCTGGGCTGGGGAGTCCATGTAGAAGCCCTCACAGCTCATGGCGTTTGGTCTCCTCAGGAGTCTCTCCTTCATATCAATCTTCTGGAACTCAGGGCAGTGTTTCTAGCCCTTCATGCCTTTTCGGACTCAGTTAGGGACAAGGTGGTTCAGGTCAGGACAGACACCACCACCATGTGGTACATCAACAAGCAAGGGGGCACTCGGTCCACAGCCCTGTGCACAGAGGCCATGAAAATTTGGTCTCTGGCCTACTCCCTTCAGGCTTCCCTAATAGCAGTTCCCCTTCCAGGGAAGGACAATCTACTAGCAGATGTCCTGAGCAGGATCTCCCAGGGCCATCACAAATGGGCTCTGGATTGTCTCATCTTGGAAGTAATTTTTATTAGGTGGGGCACTCCAGAGATAGATCTTTTCGCAGCCCCAGATAATCACCAGCTTCCTGTATTCTGCTGCAGTCCCCAAGTCCTAGGGACTGTTCCTCTGGATGCCCTGATATTGGATTGGAAAGGCAGGTTCCTTTATGCCTTTCCCCTGCTGTTCAAGGTTCTACTCAAAATCAGGTCACAACCCTGCACAGTGATTCTAGTGGCTCCAGATTGGGCCAGGCAACCTTGGTACCCTCTGTTATTGTCCCTAGCAGTATCTCTTCCCCCGTCTCTCCCCAGGAGACACAATCTCCTAACCTCCTCTCAGGGGAGAATCTGGTACCCCAACTTCCAGTCTCTCAATCTCAAGGCCTGGCTCTTGAAGAATTAGAGTATGCAGGCCTGCATCTTTCTCAAGGAGTTCTAGACATTCTTAGTTTCCAGGAAACCTGCTACCAGAAAAACCTATAGTTCCAAATGGGAAAGATTCAGCATTTGGTGTTCCCATAAGGATATTCTTCCAGAAGCTGCAAGCATTGCCACAGTCTTGGATTATCTGGCTTTCCTTAATAGCTTAGGTCTTAGGTCAGCAACTTTAAAGTTCACTTAGCAGCTGTCTCTGCTTTCCTCTCAACAGGGAAGGGCTCTTCCCTGGCTTCTCACCCTGTGTTTAGCAAATTCTTTAAAGGTCTGGTTCATATTAACCCTCCCTTTAGAGAGCCTACTCCAGCTTGGGATCTCAATGTCTATGTTGCTCAGCTTATGCAGCTACCCTTTGAACCTCTGGCTTCGGCCGAGCTTAAGTACTTGACCTTGAAAACTGTGTTCTTAGTAGCTATTACTTCTGCCAGGTGAATTAGTGAGCTACAGGCTCTGTCAGTTGAATCTGAATTTCTCATTTCATAGAGATAAGGTGGTCCTCAGAACGAATAGGTTCTTGCCTAAGGTGTTTTCAGATTTTCATCTGAACCAGTCTGTGTCTCTTCCTGTGGTGTTTTTCACTGATCACTCTTCTTCTGGAGAAAGAAGATTACACAGTTTGGATGTTGAAGGGGCACTTAGCTACTACATAGAGCATACTAAGGCACATAGAAATGACTGTCTCCAACTATTTCTCACTTATGGCGTAGTGGAAAAAGGTAGGCCTGCTACTAAAAGAACTGTTGCTAGATAGAGTGTCGCTTGTATACAACTCTGCTATACCAAGCTAGGTAAAACACCCCCCTCCGGCCTGAGGGCCCACTCGACCAAGAGTACAGCTGCTTCTCTGGCTGCTGCCAGAGATATACCCTTGTTAGAGATCTGCAAAGCAGCCACCTGGAAAACAGTCCATACATTCACCAAGCATTGCTCCCTGGATATCCAGGCTAGGAGTGATGCTAGGTTTGGTATAGCAGTTCTGCAAAGCCTATTCCCAAAATAGGTTCAGTACCCTCCTCCATGGAGGTACTGCTTGGTAGTCTGCATATGTCAGAATACTGCAAGATTTCATGTTGTTTAGGAAAAAATTACCTTAGTAATTGTGTTTCTTCTAATGGAGTCTAGCTGTATTCTGACCTCCCCTCCCCCCCCCCGCCTCCCCTCTCAGAACCTAGTTGTTTTTGGGAAGTGGGCTAGCAGGTACAGTGTTGTACCTCAGGGGTGTACCTTTCTCCCCTTCCCTCCAACGTGGGGTAGTTCTTTAAGAGTTTATTTTTATATGTTATATACATGTTGTGTTCACTGCTTGTTTTTTCTTGGGTTCTCGACTTGAGTCTTATGGACCCCATTTGTTGCCCTTGGGCGTATGTTTTACAATTTCCACACTAAAGTGTAGTTAGTTAGTTGCTCGTAAGAATCTGACAGTCACACTCTGAAGCACCACAAACAGAAGCTTGAAATCCTAGCTCTAGCTCAACGTTCTATGCCTGTGCATATAGTTAACCCTTTCCTCTCCGGGGCAGTTCAAGTGCTGGGGCTAACTGCATATGTCAGAATACAGCAAGACTCCATTAGAAGAAACACAATTACTAAGGTGATTAATGTTTTCTTCTCCCCTTGCTTCTCTGTGGTTAAAAAATAAATGAAAGTGAATCTGTATGTGAAACTGGGATCCCTTGTTTTGCAAATGTATATACAGTAGTTATATTATTGAAAATAATGGCAGAAGGCTGTTTGGGGTTTGTTAGAAAAGATGGCAAGCTGGAACACGAGGTTGACCTTGAGAAACATGTTGACCCTTTCACAAGCTTGTTTGCAGAGCTGTCGGCAGGAAAACCAGCTCTGGCCAGAACATCTTATTTGGCTATACCTGTTACAGATTGGATATACTGGTCACAGGAAAGAAATTGACAAAGTTTGGTACATTGTGTGAAAATGGGAGATACAGCTTAACGAGAACAGGATGCAGAATTTAATTGCCAGGTGAAGACATCGTATGAAAGAGCAATGTTTATAGAGAGAGGTTGAGATTTAGAGATACCCTCAGATGAAGGACTTTGGTTTTGTTTGAACTGCCTGTATAAGAGCTGTCCCACACAATTTTATTATTTTATTGCTATTGATAAAAATAAAATGCTACTCGTGAATTTTATGACTTCTCCTGGTTTGCCCTTTGCTTCCTGACCTATGCCTCAACAGTGGGCAGAAGGTGAACAGCTCTTCTTAGTCACATACTGCTGAGATACGAAGGAGAACAGAACTAGATGTGTCTGCTCCAGGTAGAGTGCAGCTTCACAAATAACACTTTGTTCTGTCCAGTGGGAGAGCTGTGTGGGACAGGTTTAAGTGTTTGATAGTAGTAGAAACCAGGGAGGTGGAAGGGAGAAAGGCTGCTAATAGGAGGCTCAGACTAACCCCACCAGATCAGTCGGAAGCACTCCCTCGACCTATAATTCATTTTCATGAACTTTGTTCTCCTCTTCCCCAGGAATTGCTCTTTAGCTTTCCAGCACCAGTCTCTACAAATAAAGTCAAAGGTCTCACTTCATAGGAAATGTCTGCTTGTTTGTTTAGGATTCGGGAATGTGAAGTGGTTTTGATGGCAGGTAAAAGCCGTGGCTGTATGTACCCAGCTCCCTACTTGGATGAATACGGAGAAACCGATCCACACCTAAGGTAAGGTGTTTTTTGGTTTTGTTCTGTTAAAAAGAAATTAGAAAAAGGAACTTTTTTGTTTCTACATTTGTATGGTACTTTTGGCTAAACGGACAGTACAAGGGTCAGATAAAATGCGCACTGAGAATAGAAAATAAAGTTAGTCGTCCTTTCAACTGTAGGCCTTCAGGAATTATCGGGGGAAAAACAAGAGTATAAATTTTACAAGAACTTTTGGGTCTGGGACAGGAGACACCAGGACCCCATGGTAGCAGATTCTTTTACAAGAGGGATCTGATGTAGGCTACTGACGACGGCGGTGCACCTCATGTGGTGGTGCTGCGCACGACAGCCAATAACCATCGCTGTCACTCTCTCACAGGCCTCAAATTTTCCAAGAAAAAGATCTTCCTGGACTAAATGTCTTCACCATTCATTCACACTAGTGGGATTATGCCGGAGGTGCTAGGACCCAGCGGGAGCCAAAAATCTTCAGGAGGGCCCGCGCCAAAATAGGACCGCACATGTGCAGCACCATGAGACCGGATCGCACTATATAGGCTATCTCGGCGTCGACCCTCCAACCACCTCAGTTCCTTTTTTCCAGCCGTCGAGTGTGCTTCAGTTGGACGTCGCTCGCCAGTGAGAGTCAAGACTTCAAGTCTGCAAGACAGCAGCATTCTCATTCAGTTCATTTAGCTTAGTCTTGTAGTTTATTTTATTGTTTAAAAAACAAACCAAAAAAACTTTTAACTTCTGTCACAGTCATTCCTTCAATGGAGTCGACCATGGACGGTGTCGGTGATGGTAGGGAGACTTTGCTTGAAAGTTGTTCTGGCAATGAGGCTGTGTCCAGTCCGCTGCTCTTTTCAAAGGGGGGGGTCTGACCACAGGCAGTCCGGTGCTCGGGACAGAGAACAGTCCTCCGTAACAAAAAGAAGCAGTCCTGCTCCTGATCCAGGTCTGGGACCCGGCACCACTCGCTTCAACTGCTCTTGTTCCATAGTCAAGAAGAGGTACTGCTCAAGGTCACCCTCTGATATGTCTGTGCGGGGGTCATCAGTGGCTAGGAGCATTGGGCCCGACTCAACTCCGGTTGGGTCCCCGCGGCCTCCTTTCCTGGCAACCGTAATTCTCCACTCCAGAGCCCCTCGTTGTCCTCTGTTGGGGCTCCTGATGAGCAGTTCCATCATTGGGCCGCTCTTATGGAGCAGTGGGTGTGACATTGCTCTTGTCTTTGTTTGGTGGTGGCTCTGGGCCCTTCACGAATCGGAGCCGTTGAGCCGAGGCCAGGGTGTTTGGGACAAGAGGCGCGGGCTTCACCTTCGCTCTAGCATCCTCCTCGTGCCTACCCCCCATAACTGTTGTCCATGCAGGGGCAGGCACAGGTACCTACAACTACTTCTTCCCTCTCTTTTAAGTCTGTCAGGACTTCTCAACAGACAGCACAGGCCTCTTTGGAATTGGATGTTCAACAGCCGGCCTCAGTGCCGGCACCAGCTCCCATGGTGCTGCCGCGGGCGCTGCCAGTGCCTCGGCCGACACCGAGAGCCTCGATGCTGATAGTAGCTTTGTCGATTTCTTTCTTTTCCTGGCCCAAGCCTGTTCTTGGTGGCCTGTCTGGCATAGAGGGAGAGCTTGATGAGTCTGATCCGGATATGCTCCTATCTGACAACAATGCGGACGACTCAGTTCTTGGACTGGAGAGCAAGTCTTCAATCTGTGCCAAATCCCTAGTAGAAGATCTTTCTTTCCCATCACTACTCAAGAATGTGGGATCCGCATTGGCTTTATAAACCTCTTCGGTGGACCCAGGTAAGCTGTTGCAGTTACAATTCCTGCATGTCCCTGAAATTTCAGTGGATTTAACTCGTCCAATTCCCCCTTCTTTCAAAACCCTCTCGGAGGTGATTTGGGACAAGCCAGCTCTAATTCCCTCGGTGTCTAAAGTCATAGATAGGAAATATGCCCTGCCCGAGGATAGGCCTATCCTGTCTATGCAGATGCTTTTGTTGTGCTTGCTGAGAATGATAAGGTAGTCCTTCCTCAGGAGTCTTCCGCTCGACCTGTCAATAAGGAGTCTCACAAGATTACCACTCTGGGCAAGCAGACATTCGTGGCTGCAACCTTGGGTATGTGTATTGCTAGCTACCAAGGTCATGCCTCACAGTATGAGAATATTCTGTGGCACTTGCTTAAGGCCATGGCTGAGAAGATTCTGGAGTCTGGCATCACCTTGGAGCTACTACAGACCATAACCAGAGGCATAGAATCCAGTAACCAGCAGTTGAAGGCTGTAATGGACGCCTGCAATACTGTTTCTAGGGCTGCAGCTGCAGGGATTTGTTTTTGGCATCACTCCTGACTCAGGACATCAGGTTTTCCGGTTGATGCTTAACAAAGGGTTATGAATGTCCCCTTTGACAGTGCCTACCTCTTCGACTCTCAAGTAGAGCAAGCCCTAAAGGCTGCAGAGAAGACTAGGACTGACCTGAAAACAGCCAGGCCGGTGCCCCCCTGCCCCTCAGAAAAATGGAAACTGCTCAAAGTTTCGCAGCCAACAATCCTTTCGAAGTAAAGTTCGAGGAGCTGGTAATAGAAACACAGCTCCCCAACTGCAAAAGAAAGCACAGCGAAAGGCGCAGGACCTAAAGGCGCCTAGTGCCAGTCTCTAAGAATTCGGCCTAGGTCCTACCTCCATTGCCCAAGGCGGACTCTTCCTTGGCAGTGGGAGATCGTCTGTCTCTTTTTTACGAGCAGTAGAAGCAAGTCACGTCCAACAAGTGGGTCCTCAGAATTGTCAGGGAGGGCTATTCCCTCAACCTTGTGGACACCCCTCCAGATCTTCCACCGAAACGGCAGTCCAACCTGTCCACTGCTCAGTCAGACCTTCTTGCTGCCAAGATCCAGGGCCTCTTAAAGAACAGGGCAATAAAAGTGGTTCCAAAGAAAACATGCAGGACGTGCCCGATTTATCGACTTCAGAAAGTTAAACAAACATCTTTTCAGGGAGAAATTCAGGATGGTCTCCCTGGGAATGCTACTTCCATTGATTCATCAGTTCGACTGGCTCGTGTCCCTCAACATGCAGGACGCTTACCAGCATGTTCCAGTGCACCTGAATCATCACAGATACCTTCGTTTTGTGGTTCTGGGTCAGCACTACCAGTTCCAAGTCCGGCCCTTTGGGCTGTCCTCGGCGCCTCAAGTCTTTACAAAGGATCTTCTGCTCAGTATTCCTTCTTTAATAAAAAAAAAAAATGGAAAATCCACAGCAATGAATCCAAAAGACAAGTCCATAAATACAAAAGTGGAATAGTGGTGCCTCATACAGCTCCCTCAGAGAACCTAGTGTGTTGGTTGCAGGCTTCCTGACAAGTTTCGCACGTGTGGACTTGTCTTTTGGATTCATTGCTGTGGATTTTCCAATTTTCTTATTAAAGAAGGAATACTGAGCAGAAGATCCTTGGTTGTGGAATATTATTCAGTGCTGCAGAAAGTGGAAGTGCATTTTTTGCACTCCTGAGCCTTGAAGTAGGTGCCAGCAAACTAAGGTATTTTTTCACCCAGGCAAGAGCCTTCCTCCCAGAGAACAGGAAGGACTCTATTCTCCAGATGGCTCACTTCATCAGGGAGAACACGTTTGTTCGAGCCATTGCGATACAGCAGATGTTGGGCCTCATGGCATCATCCGTCTTCACGATGCCCCTGGCACTATTGCATGAGGACCTCTCAATGGATGCTCAGCGCGCAGTGGTCTCCGACCACGCACCCGCAGTCCTTTTACATAAGGGTGACACAGCCTCTGGCACGGTCTCTTCTGTGGTAGATGCAGGAAACCAACCTGCAACAGGGTCTTCCCTTTGCCCCGCCAGAGCCACAGGTCACTGTCACCACAGATGCTTCCCTGGCAGGTTGGGGGAAGGGCTCACTGTCAGAACCTCTACACTGTGGGAGTGTGGAGCCAGGATAAGTCTTACCTTCACATAAATGTTCTGGAGATGAGGGCAGTCCTGTACACTGTGCGAGCCCTTAGGGATTCCCTCTATTGGAAAGTAATTCGACTTCAGACAGACAACAAGGCTGTAATGTATTACTAAGGCCCCTATAATTCTGCGGCTGCAAAATTTTGCACAGAACTTGCAATCTACCACAGAACTTTCTGCAGTGCCGCAGAATTCACTCTTCTTGGTGATTTTTCATTAATATTTCTGTTTATCCATAGAATCTGGTTCCCTTCCCCTCTTTATATCCAAAACCCCGCTATATGCTCAGAATATGATGTTATCATTGCTATAACATCATACATTAGCTAATGAAATGGCTGCATTCTGCAACAGAAATGAACCGTCACTTATCTACCACAGCTTCCACTGCCAGAGACGTTTGCACAGCAGGCATGGTGATATTTGTTCGACCTGCACTACAGCCTAATACAATTTTCAATCTTAAATTATTGCACTAGGGCCAACTTAATCAAAACTTTATCAATAGAACAGACCCAAGTCAAGTCCATACCTCACTTTGTACAAACTTATTTGTACCTTTAAGGTATAGAGATGCCTTCTGAAATGAACTGGTAAAATGAATTTAACTGTCATTTTTAAGAAACATAAAGTAATTATGCCCAGAAAAGTGCAATATAATAATGTGTAGACCTGCTAGAAGAACAGACCTGTTAAATAAATAATTGCGCTGTACACATTTTTGCCACAGTTATTGATTACATGTTGTCATTGGTTGACAGAGTCACCCAAAAGTTACGGAGAAATGTGTTCAGGGCAAGCTGTTGGGCCAGAGGGTAGCATGCTGTGTTTCCGTGCCAGCAACTCAGGTTCAGATATTAGCTCTGGGAGCTTGCTGGACAGCACAAGGATTGGTTGAACACATCACTGCTCTGAGCCTGGGAAGGTATGGTGCAATGTTCGATCACACAGTGGACACATTGTGATGGGCTGGAGAGCTCTATCTCACAATTTATTCACATGCATGCCATGGCCTCATGGTGTTACATAGTGTGTCAGGGGAAGCAGGTTGGCATGAAAAATTAGTTTTGCAATAACTTCTCTATTCCATTTCCAATGGGACCCATATGAATGAGAATGCAATTTCATGGAAATTAAAAAAAAATATATATATTTATATATATACACACTGTATATATATATATATATATATATATATATATATATATATACATACATATATATATACACATACGTATGTGTGTACACACACACATAGTATCTCTCACTATACACACGCACACACACACACACATATAGTATCTCACTACACACACTCACACACATATTAGTATGTCTTACAGATTGCATATAAATATATAAGTGATACACAGTGGCAACCTCATGAGTGGTGTAGAAAGCG
Organism: Neoceratodus forsteri; assembly: GCA_016271365.2. NCBI lineage: Eukaryota > Metazoa > Chordata > Ceratodontiformes > Ceratodontidae > Neoceratodus > Neoceratodus forsteri. The sequence goes on from CM028134.1 coordinate 1,021,564,873, forward strand.
CATACAAATATGTAAGTGGTACACAGTGGAGACCTCATTAGTGGGATAGATAGCATGCGTATAGAAATACCTTATTTATCACATAAGGTCCCCTCTGCTTATTTCATTTATGCAGTAGGCTAGGACCTTAAGGGAGAGACATTTGTTTTGTCTTTTTAGGCATAAAATTATTTCTATAAGTCTATTTTTTGAACTAGTATTACTGTGCTTTCCACCATCCTGATTGCTATAACCACTGCCATAAAAGTGAAGTCAGGATGACAAGCTGACACTGTGATGTGGTAGTTTGTTAATGCCGCAGAAATTACAAACCACTGCCGCAGAAGTTCTGCAGCAAATAGTAGTCTTGCCGCAGAACTTGGTCACACTGTGCCGCAGAAAATTAGGGGCCTTGTTTAATACATCAACAAGCAGGGCAGAGCGCACTCCTACCCCATGCAGGGAGTTGATGAGAGTGTGGGAATGATGTCTCAAGAACCAGGTATCCGTCCAGACAATTTACCTTCTGGGAGTCAAGAACAACCTAGCAGAACAGAGGCAGATCTTCACGAATGGTCACTCGGAGCAGACATCATGCAGTCCGCTAGTCAATGAGTGGGGTACTCTGAACCTGGACCTTTTTGCATCCCCACTCAATGCAGAATTGCCTCGATTCTGCTTCTGAAATCCAGAACCTGGCATTTTCTGTCAGGATGCATTCAGACTGTGGTGAACAAGATGCTTTCTGTACGCATTTCCTCCTCTTCCATTGGTTCAGAGGGTGGTCCTCAAATTGAAGGGACAAGGGGCAGGATGATTCTAATCACTTCATACTGGCCTCAACAGATACGGATCTTCCCTGTGCCAGTCTTCACCATTAATCACTGATGGATGGTTGGCGGACACAAGTGCCCGGGGAGTTTTTGTAGGAGGAGGCTGGTGCCATTGGCACCGACCACGAGAATCGGCGTTAGCGTGGTAACACAGGTTGGTCAATGTGCCATTGGCTCCTCCTCAGATCTGCTTCTCCCGCCATTGAGACAACACTCGCCAGCAACTCGTACTTTCTACTGCAACATTACGGCCTAAGTCCAACGGTCGAAGCTTCAATCCTCGGAGTCGTTGCTCCCCTGGGCCAGTTTCAACACTGAGCTTCTTCAACATCGATCGACTCCGCCAACTTCGCCTCGGTTCTGTAGGCCCCTCTGTGCTGTTTATCAACCATCCGGTAAAATCTTTCCTTTTTATTAAGCGGCATCAAGTCTTTACTGTTTTTTGTGTTTAGTTACCGTTGCATCATGCCTGGTCCTCGGGACAAGAAATGTTAGAAGAAAACTGGTTGGGCCCCCTTTGTGTTGGTGTCCCTGCAGCTGACAAATCTCTGTTACCGATTGGCATGAAGTTTGTCTCACCTGCCTTGGACCCCAGCATGACATGGACACCTGTGACACCTGCTTCTCTATGGACTGCCATGTTCTGGAGCACTGCACGTTAAAAGTTGGCAGGGCTCTGCTGACTTTCATGGAGTGGCATCGATCTTATCTGTGTCAGTCTTCACCATTCATCACTACTGAGTATTGCACTGGAGCTAGGATCCTGTGGGGGACTTTTTTTTTTTTTGTCCTATTGGCAGAGTCAACGCAGGGCCAGCGCCGCCCTCGAGGCTGACGTTCCACGTGGCGCCCGCAGGTTGGCCTTTATCTGTTGTCGACTCCGCCCTAGCCTCAGTTCTTCTTCTCCCGCCGTCGAGTGCAGACCTTGTGAGGAGACTTCTATCACGTGCGTGTTCACGGCCTAGTTTTCAGAGTTCTCAGTTCTGTTTTGCCCTGCTTGACATCACTTCTGGCACCGGTAAGACCGTTTCATTTATTACTAGCGACGTCGAGTACTGTTTTTTGTTGTTTACCGTGCAGTCATGTCTCGTCCGGGGAACAAGAAGTTGTCGAAGGCGGGGTGGCCACCAATGCATCTGTGCCCCTGTGGCCGCCTTTATTCTGTGGTGGACCAGCATGACCAGTGTCTCTCTTGCCTCGACCCACGACATGGACAACTGCGACGCCTGCTTCTCTATGGACCATCAAGTTCTTGAGATATGTGCATTTAAAGTCGGATATGTGCCACCGACTTTCGGGGGGTTGGTTCGTAGCCGGCAGACCAAGGTCAGGACTCTTGACCCTTCCTCTGGGTCACCTCCGGTCCTATAGCCCATGGAGGAGGGGCCTCACCTCTTTCAGCCTTGCCACGGCAGAAGCTCCTTCTCTTGGTGCAGAGGCCAGTTGCCCCTCTCAGGGCAGACTGAAATCGATCACGCCTTGGCTCCGTGCCTTTGCGGCGCCGGTGGCCTGGAGGGCCTGGCCATCCTCGTGTGTCGCTGTCACCCTGGCACCTTTTGAGGCACCGGGGATGTTGACAACGTAGGAAGTGCTGTGTCAGGTTCTGGGTCTGTCTCTGGTTCTGACGCCGTGCGCGGCTCCGGGGCTGTAGTCTGCACCGTTCCCGGCTGCGGTGCCGTTTGCAGCACCGTGGATGGGGGCAGTGCAATGGTCAGTGCCAACCTTGGCTCTGGAGCCATGCACGGCACCAGGGTGGAATGCGGTGCCATGCTGTGTGTCGTTACCGATTTGGGCGTCATTCGCGGCACCAAGTAGGGTCACGGCATCTGGCGTGGTGCCACGCTTGGCTCCGGTGTCGGGGCTGAAGGTGGTCCATCTCATGGTCCAGGAACTGGTGGGGATCGAGGGGTGATCTGGCTTCAGGCCTCTGAGTCTACCTCCTTGGAGGGGTACTCTGGGTCTGATCCAGATTGGATCCCGGATTCTTCAGAATCCTCCGATCCCTCGGTGTCCAGCACCTTGGCCCCCACTCAGCCTTCCTCTGGGGGGCAGCCATTGCCAGTAGGTTCTGGGTCAGTAGGTCTGACCAGCCAGCAGTGGTCCACATGGCCGCTGCCATGCTAGCCCATGGCCCTGGGCACATCTGCTCCTTAAAGAGCAGGTACCTACTGTCAGACACCTAGCTCCCCTCAAACATATATAATAGTAGATCTGCTCTACTGTTGAGGGGCATTCAAAATTCTATGCGCTTCCCTCTGGTTAAACAGTTATAGTACCCCAAATTTGTACCCCCATAAAAACAAAGCCTTGCCTGACACGCGTCCTTTTGTGATGTCAGGAAATGAAGGCTGCTTGTTTGTGCACCATAGATCTATATTGGTGCCATTTGTCAATGATGTTTAGTACTATTTAGAGTTGCCATTTGGAACAATGAAAGTGACCGCTCCAGTAGACAGGGAGTGTTACTCCAGCGGCTGCTTTGATTTGTCTACATGGCACCTCTAAATGGTACTAAACACTATAGACATATCGCATACATACAGGTTAATGACCTGCACCCTCAGTATTCATTTTCTGACATCACAAAAGGAGGCATTTCAGACAAGGCTTTATTTTTATAGGGGTGCATATTTGGGGTGCTATAACTTTTTAACCAGAGGGAAGCGCATAGAATTTTTTATGCCACTCAATAGTAGAGCTGAACTACTATTTTATATGTTTGAGGGGATCTGGGTGTCTGACAGTAGGTACCTGCTCTTTAATCTGGGGCACCCCCTTCTCTGGTGTGTTTGAGCAGTCCAAGTTTGGGACAGCTCGGGGCACCCCAGAAAAGGGAGGGTACTGTTCCTTGGGTGGACTCTTCGAAGTCTACCAGGAGTTGTCAGTTACCTAGGCTAGTGGCTACGAGGACGCGGTCCCCCTCTGACTCTGAAGGGTTGAGGAGTCAGGGTGTGGCACAGCGCGCCCTCACTGGGACCCGGCCGGGTTCTGGGCGGAGCTGCAGTGCGGACCCTCGCTCTTCCCTGGAACGGTCCTCGAGAAGGATTTCAACTTCAGAGGTCAGGGGCCGTCCGTCTGGACTCACATGGTCCCATCCGGCTGGACTCACACGGTCCTGGTCACCTCATGGGTAGATTTCTTCCCATGGGCACAGCTCTGACCGTTTCGATCTGGTTGAATGGCTGTTAGCTGCTGGGACCTTCGGGTCTCCCTCCCTGCGGGGAGTTTCCTCTAGGCCCCCCTGCTCTGACAGAGGCCGTTCACCTGCTGCTAGGAGCTTGTTCTCCTTGCTTCTGCCTCCATCCCCGGCTATCCCAGGCATTTCTGGTCCTAGGAGACCCCTCACCTGGGAACAATTCAGAGGTTCAGCTTCACATTTCCCTACCTGCCTTAATGCCCTGGACCAGCAGGTGTTCCACCATGCTCCCGTGTAGCTGGACCCTGAGTCTCTGAGCTCACCTGCATCTTTATCCTCCTCCTCGGAGGGGAATTGTCTGTCCACCTCTCCCCAGCTGGCTGATCTTCATCATTATCAGCTTCCATGAGATGCTGGACGAGCTCCATTTTATTCTGGTCCCTGTAAGCAATCCCGAGCATGTAGCGAGCCTTCTTAGGCGAATTCAGTGCGGCCAATCTGGTGGTTCCCGCCTGGCCTGTCCCCTTCCGGGAAGCGTCACATCAGCTTTGGCTATGTCCCTTCTCCACTGCTCCAGCCCCGAGGGACCTGCGCCAATGGTATAGTGCCCCCCTTGTCTCCAGGTACCTTGCCTCATCCTTCTTGGAGTTTGACTTCCCTTGACACCCCCTCTGGGCCTCGCGCCCCCCCACCATGACCAACCCCCAGACTCAGACTCTCGGACTTTGATTTTTGGGGAGAAGGATTTTCTGTTTGGCACGGATCCTTCTTTCCATTGCTTCACATCAGGCCCACTTTGCTTCCTATGATAGGTTCTTGTGGTCCAGGCTAGGACAGCTCCTAGCCTCAATGCCTGATACGGAGGAAACCAGGCAAGTCATTGCCCTCTCTGCTGAGGGCCTGGAGCTAGTAAGGCACCAAGCAAGGGCATCTTACAACGCCAATAAAGTAGCCTCCAGAGCTATAGGGACAGTGATCTGCATTAGGCGGACGGCATGGGTTCGCTTATCCTGGTTGTCCCCCCTGGCCCGGTGTAGGGTGATTTCCTCCGCCTACCAGAGAACCCACCTCTTCACCCACAGGGTGAGGCGGCGGCTTTCAGGGCACTTTCCATCCCCAACTGGGGGCTCCCCGTCTCACCCGGTCCAGTCTCAGGCTTCCCCAGGCCTGTAAAGGTTCTCCCCTCCAGTGTCTCCCTCACTGGAGGCTTAGCGAGGCTAAGGGACTTAGTCCCTTAGGGAAGTATTGGGCCACCTTCAGGGGACTCAGGACTGACACAGATAAGAGATGAAAATTATGTACTTTCTGTAATTATTGATCTTTCTGTGTATCTTCACCATTCATCATTAAATCCTGCCCACCTTCCCCTGGGGTCTCAGTCTCTGGGCTCCCCCTCCCCCCTGTGTGTCTCCCTGTTGTTTTTCTCATCTCTCCTCTCCCTTGCAGTCAGGAGGAAGGGGACCCTGGAGGCATGCAGGGAGGAGTTCCTTGTGAGGGGTTCTTCTTTTGGGTGTGTGTGGGGGGGTCCTCCTCCCCCTTCATTTGCCTTGATTTTCCTGGACATAAAGTCTCCACCACTCATTCACACTAATGGGAGTATGCTGGAGGCGCTAGGACCCAGCGGGAGCAAACTTTTTTCAGGAGGGCCAGCGCCTGAGATGAAGCCGTGAGGAGTGGCACCGCGAGCCCAGCGCGTGCGGTAATGATTATCTCAGCGTTGACCATCCAACCACCTCAGTTCCATTTTTCCTGCCGTCGACTGTGCTTCAGTGACGACGTTGCTTGCCCGCCGGGAGTCAAACTTCAAACTAGCAGCTTAGTTTTCAGTTTATTGTTTTGTATTTTATCTTCGATAAGTACCGATTGTATTTAATAAATTCTACTTATACGAGAGAGAGAGAGAGGTCTTCAGCCCTCCATTGATGGAGTCGACCATAGTAGGTGGGTAGGTGGAGGAGACTTAAGTATAAACTGCTCAGTCAGACCTGGCGGGTCGTCACCGCCCTCCCAGAAGGGGTCTGACAACGGACGGTCCAGTGCTTAGGAAGATGGCGGTCTCCCAAAGCATAAAAGAAACTGTCCCATTCTCGGCATCGTCATCTCTAGTTCTTTTTTCGCACACAGGTCAAGAAGAAACGGCATCACCAAGGTCACCCTCTGCACGCCTGCACGTAGACGGTCGGTTGTTAGGGCGCCAGTTTCCACCTCTGTCAGAGTCACCAGTTTCTGTCTCTGGTGGCTAATCTCTTTGACACTGGAGCTCCTCTCCTCCTATTGGAGTGGCTTCCGATGAGCAGTTTCACCATTGGGCTGCTCTTATGGAGCAATGGGCCTGGAGGTCGGCCCGATTGCCCGAACTGGGCAGTCCGACAGCAGGGCCTTTGGGCCTATCTGTTTCTGAGTGGCAGGCGGGGTGGTTTGGACTTCTTAGTCATGCAGCACCTTCTTCGGTGCTGTCGATTCCGCGCTCTGGTGTCTGTGCCCCTCACACGGCTGCGGTGCAGGGGTCTACACTGATGCCCCATGTCCTGCCATTTTTCATCCTGTAACTTCAAATCGCAGATCTTCCTGGACAAAAGTCTCCACCACTCAGTCACAGGACCAAGCGGGAGCCAAACATTTTCAGAAGGGTCGGCGCCAAGACAGGGCCACGCATGTGTGGCACCATGAGACTAGCTGGCGCCTGTGTAGGCTATCTTAGCATCAACCCTCCAACCGCCGCAGTTCCTTTTCTCCCGCCGTCGAGTGTGTTTGGATGTCGACGTCGCTCATCTGCCGGAGTCAAAGTTTTCGTCTATACGGCAGCAGCTTTTAGCCATTTAGTGTTCATTTTATTTAACATTTTTAGTAGTATTTTCTTCTTCTACAAAGAAGAAAAAGAAGATTATGAAGGAGAAAAATAAATTCTCACCTGCCATCAACAGGGTCGTCCTTAGACGGTAGCGGTGACGGTAGGAAGACTTTGTTTGAAAGTTGTGGCAGAAGGGCTGTGTCCTGTCCACCGCCCTTTTCTAAAAGGGGGGGTCTGATTACAGACAGTCCGGTTCTCGGGGGAGAGCACAGGCCACGAAAGCACGAATCTGGCAGTTCCGGGGATCCGGCTTCGCTTAACTTCGAGCTCTTCTTCCTCGTTGGGGGAAGAAGAATCAGTGCCGCTCGAGGTTGCCCTCTGGTATGTCTTCATGGGGACTGTCAGTCGGGGAGGGGCAAAAGGCCTGAACCGACTTTGGTGGGTTCCCCTTGGTCCCGCTCTTAATGGCCGCGTTCTTCGACTCCGGATTCCGTCTCTGTCCTCAATGGAGTTCCGGTGAGCAATTTCATCTCTGGGCCGCTCCTGTGGAGCGGGGTGTTCAAATTCTGTCCAGTTTTCCTGGCCAGTGTTCCCTCTGGGCCTCGGAGCCGCTGGACCGGGGCCAGGTCAGTTGGATCAGGATGTGCGCGGTGCCCTCCTGGTGCCTTCGCCATCACGTCGACTCCTCATGCCTACCCTCCCTCTTTCCATGCAGGGGCCGGCACGGGCACCTCTTTTTCCTTTCTCCTCATGATTTTCTCCATTGGCATTCTCCACAGTGCTGTTGGTCCTGGCGCCACGGCCGACGCCATAGATGACACCACAGGTCCGGCGCATGGAGTGCTGCCAAGACGGTGCTGCTGAAATTGGCATCGGGGCCATAGGTGGCACCACTTGTGTTGATGTCGGCGCTGTGGGTGGCACCATTGCTGCCATACGGCGCCACGGGTGCTGTTGGTTCCCAGTGCTGCTGGTGGTGTCGCAGGTAGGGTGCCGAGCACCCACGGGTGGCGGTGGTGCCATGGGAACCCATGGGTGCCAGAGTGCCATGAGTACCCTGGATGCCAGAGGTGCCTGCTTTTGCCACCGCGGGTGCACTCGGGTGCCATGGGTGCCCTTGGGTGTCGCCCAGGATGGCATAGGCACTGCTTGGTGCCATCCTGTGCCACAAGTGATGCTGGTGCCACAGAGGGTGCCAGTTGGTGCTGTCTGGCAGAACTAGTGTTGCATTTTTCCTTCTGCAGACCTCTGCTTCTGCGAAGCTTGTGGCAAGATGTTTTCTGCAGAATGAAGTCCTGTTCTGCAGATTATTTTTCTACAGATCTTAGTGAGTGGCAGTCTGCATAGGATCTTGTGACATCCAGTGGTTTTCCACTGAGGGAACTCTTCTGTGCTGTTTTGCCAGCGGAATCCCTCATTGTGCTCAGCACTTTCTCGGCTCCTTATGTGGTGCCGAGCTCCTCGACACCCTTTCTTTGGTGGAATCTCTAGTGGCTCTGACCTAGACCTCCCTTTAGGGGTCCTTCTCGGGTAGAAGTGCCTCTGAATGAGTCTATCCCTGTCCTACTTGGTGATACAGCGAATGACTCATTTTATAGACTGGAGGGCACGCCTTCTCTCTCACCAGAGTCCATGATGGAAGATCTTTTCAGTTGTTCCTCAGTAATAGGGTCCACTATAGTATTTCAGACTGCATCCGTGGACCAGACGCTTCTGTGTCTAAACTCTTTGCAGTCATCAGGACAATTATACTCTGTGGAACATTCTAATTCAGTGGTGGGGAGCCATACAGGCTCTTCCGCTCCTTTGATAGGGGTATATAGCCCCTTCGGTGGCTTCATCAGCAACAGGTGGTTAACATCTCTTCAGCTGTGACTATTCGTCCACTCACGATTTCAGTTATTGTCACTCAGGCTCCTCCTGCCCCTCAGATGGGCGACATCTTTGTCACTTTTGTATCAGGCAATCCTTGCGCGATAGCAGCCTGAAAGCCTTGTCAGGCTCAGAGTAATGGTTAAAAAAAAAAAATCGTCACAGCAGAGGGCCTAGCCCGACATTACCCAATGCCATCCTTTTGGATCTGGCCAGGTTCCACCTCAGCCCCTGAGGTGGTCATCTCCAAACTACGGTGAAGAGTACCAGACTTCTTCTACCTCTAGGGGGAGTCTGATCCAGCGGAGGTGTGGGTCATCTCTTTTCTCCAAGAGAAATTTCTCTTATTCAGAGGTATTCCCTAGGCCTAGGTGGCTGCCCAGTCTCTTGAGTTCCCCTTTTTTTTGATCAGAGCCTCACAGCAACAGAAGTGACTCTCCAGCGAGTCGGAACCCAGGTTCCTAATTCCTTGCTTGCTTCAAGTTAACAGATGGCATGTTCCTTTCTTGACCATAGGTCAAGTATTTTTTTTTTTTTTTTCAGAGATGGCTTCTCGATATTCACACCTTCGGTTCCTGCACACTGGTTCCTTGCCAGTCGATCACAAAGTTATCCACTTTGAGTGGGTGATGAAACTGTGATGTTTGTTTTTCATAAGCAAGCAAACTAGAGTCCTTTCCTACACCCTTTCAGGAAGGCCGGAGCGAGTGGTGCCTCACCGCATTGAGTCACTTCTGCTGCTGTTCAGTCACTTTCAACAAATGGGTTAGCCCAAACTTGGTCCTGCTGTGTCCCCCCTCAATGCACATCTGCCTTTATTTGCCTTAGAAATCCAGACCCTGTTTTTTTCTGTTGGAATGTTTTTCCGCAGTGGACACGTCCTCCTGTACACTTTCCCGCTCTTCTCTTAGTTTAGAGACTGCTACTACAGTTGTAGGCACACAGGGGCAGAATGATTCCTTTTGGAATATGAAGTGGATAGGATCTGGTTCTTCTAGACCTCCATAAGAGGCTTCTAAGTCGTGCTTGGCCTTCCATCAGGAAGGTTTCAGCAACTAAATGGAAACCATTCTCCTTGATGGGCTAACCCCACCCGGACCCCCTTTGCTCACTAAGTAAGGGGTTCAAGTGCTCCTGGACTTGTTGTTCACAGGTCTGTCATACTTGGTAGTGAGGGATCTTTAAGCAGAACGGTGGGGAGTTTTAAGCAGTCACTAAAGACTTTTTTATGGAGAAAGGCATTTCCTGTTTTATCGTGATGTTATACTATATGTATTCGTGTATGTGTTTTGTCTGTATTAATATTGTACAGCGCTTTGAAATATTGAAAGGGGCTTAATTAAATTTTATTATTATTATTATCTGTGTCAATCTTCACCATTCATCACCTTTGGGTATAGTGGCCGGAGGTCATGACCCCATGGGAGGTTTTTTTTTTTTTGGATGGGCGGAGTCGATGCACCATTAGCGACACCCTCGAGGCCGACATACTACGTGGCACTTGCGGGTTGGCCGTTAGGTGTCGTTGACCCCGTCCTCCTGCCAGTCCTTCGTCTCCCACCATAGAGGTCGCACTTCGTGGAAGCTGTGCTGCGCAAGAGGCCTGCTGTTTGCATCAAAGCCTTCAGCTCCATTCTCTCTCTCTCGATGCCGAGTCCGTCAACTCTATATTATTTCCATACTAATATTTTCCTGCCGGTTCCACTGTCCGCCACCACTCTACGTCACCTGGTAAGATTGTTCCTTTTCTTTTATTTAGCGACATCGAGTCTTGTTTTGTCCATAGGTCATGTCTCAGTCGGGGGGGGGGGCAAGAAAACCTCTAAGATGGGACAGCCCCCTGTGCGTCGGTGCCCATGCAGCTGTAAGTATTCCATCACTGACCAGCATGACCGTTGCCTCGTGTGTCTTGGCTTTACATGACATGGATTTGTGCGATGCCTGCTTCTCCATGAACCATCGTGTCATCGAACAACGCACATGGAAAGTTGGACGAGCTCCAACGACTTTCGGGGGACGGGCGCACACTTGTTGGGCCAAGCCACGGTCTCTCAGCCTTTCCTCCGGGTCCGCTTCCGGTTCTATACAGTCAGCGGAGGAGGGGGCTTCTGCTCCTAGTAGCCTCGCTGTTGCAGAAGCCCCTTCCGCAGTGCAGGAAGCCTAGTCCGTTCCTCTTGGGGGACGGGTGGGAGGCACCGCTTTGGCAATAGCCCCTTTGGGGGTGAAGGCTCCCCCGGCGTTGCTTCCTTGGCTTGGAAGGCCTTAATCAGCGCCATCGTCTATGCTGTCTTGGGCCTCAGCGCCATGGCGTCGGCGCCGGTACGTCACTTGGTACTGTCTCTGCTGTCGGTGTCGTTCGTGGCACCGATGGTGCTGACGGCACCCGTGGGAGGCTCTACGGTGCCGTCCTTCACTGTTTCTTGCCTGTGGTGCCGTGTCCAGCTGTGGTGCCGCTTGCATCACTGGACGAGGACACGGTGCCATGGGGGGTTCCGATCTCGGCGCCGAGAGCCCGGTAAGGAGTCTTCGGCGCCGTCTCTGTCTCGGCGCCGCTTGCGGCACCATGGGTCATGATGGTGCCGTGACAGGCCCCAGCCCCGATACTGCTGCCGTCCTCTGGTGCAGTTACTCGATCTGGTGCCCCATTCATTCGGGATGGCAGCGGGCGTCCACATACCATCTGGCACAGGACTTCGGTCTCCACCTCCTTGGAGGCGGAATCGGACTCTGGGTCAGATAGGCAGTCTGACTCTTTGGAGTTGGCTGCTCATGTGGACACCTTGGTAGTGCCCTCGACAGACCGGGGCCAGTCCCCCTCTGAGAAGCGGACAGTTGCTCCTGGGTCCAGGGTCAGGGGTGCTGACCTGCAGGTAGTGGTACAGGCCACCATTGCTCTGCAGCCTGGACTTGGAGGGTTTTCTGACCCTTCAGTGGAGGTACCCCCTCAGGTGATGTGCCTGGATTGTCCCACTTTGGGGCCGATCGGGAACACCCACAGGAGGAGAGGGTGCTGCTCCCTGCATAGCCCCTTCGGACGCTGACCAGGGTTGCCAGCTGCCTAGGCTGGCTCTTTCGGAATCCGAGGGGTAGGGGTTCGACATGGCGACCATTTTCTGGGACCCATCTGGGTTCCGGAAGGAGTCGTATTGTGGCTCTTCTCCCTTCCTTTTCGGTTTCCTCAAGAGGGCCCCATTCTTTGGAGGTAGGGGACCGTCCTTTTGGACTTTCACGGCCCCAGTCACCTTACAGGGGTGAGTCTTCAGAGCGCAGCCTGGGCAGTTCCAGTATGGTTGACCAGCTGTCGTCTGAGTTTTCCGGAGCTCCCGCTTCCCTTGGGGCTCCAGGTGTGCTCTCTAGCCCAGGCAGAGGACAGACTATTCCTGTTGTCGGCTCTGCCCCCTGTCCTCTGCCACCTTCTCCTCCTCTCCCAGGTATTCTTGGTCTGAGTGGCCCTCTCTCCTAGGAGCAGTTCAGAGCGGTGGCTGCTCGATTTCCCTCATGTTAGGGCCGTGGACAGACATGTTTTTCAACCTCCCCCTGAGCAGCCAACCTCTGAACCTTTGAGGTCCTCCTCTTCCTTCTTCATACTTCTCTTCAGGAGGTGAGGAACCGTCTGTCCACATCTCCCCAGCTGCTGATCTCGCTGAGTATCAGCGTTTTCTTGTGAGGATGTTGGAGGACCTGCATATCACCCCACCCACTCAGCACAATCCGGAGCATCTGACGCGTGCCTTTTTTGGGCGATTTCAGTGCGGACACTCTTGTAGTGCCCGCCTGGCCTGCTCCCTTTCAGGAGGAGTCAATGCACTAATGGCAGAGACCCTTTTCTGGAGTCCCGGCCCCCAGGGATCTCTACCAAAGGTATTGTGCACCCCCCCCTTCCCCAGAGTCTCCAGGTAGTCTGCCTCATCCTAGCTCAGGACTGATGCAACTGGATACTCCTGATGGGCTTTGCACCCTTCACCGTGACCGGCCCCCAGATGCAGACTCCATGGATTTTGACTTCTGGTGTAGGAGGACTTTCTTCTCAGCATGTTTGATTCTCTCTCTCTCTCTCTCTCTATCTGCTCATCAGGCCCACTACGCTACCTATGACAGGTTCCTGTGGTCCAAGCTAGGTCAACTCCTGGCCTCGATGCCTGACATGGAGGAAACCAGACAAGCCATTGCACTCTCTGCACGTGGCTTGGAGTTAGCAAGGCACCAAGCAAGGGCATCTTACGACGCCAGTGAGGTAGCTTCCAGGGTCGTAGGGACAGCAATCTACACTAGGCGGATGGCATGGCTGCGTCTCTCCAGGGTTGTCACCCATGGCCCAGTGTAGGATGATTACCTCCGCTTACCAGAGAACCCACCTTTCAGACAACATGAAGTCTTGCTGTATTCTGACATATGCAGTTAGGTCCTGCCTTTCAACTGCCCCAGAGAACAAAGAGTTAAACTTTCCGTGGCCAGCATGGAATGTTCACCACGAGCTCGGTTGAAGCCCCTGTCTGCTGTTGTTTAAACTGCAACCATCAAATTCTTTACTCCGCTTCTCTGAACAGTCGCCCCGGAGATTACTCCTGCTGCTCGGTTCAAAAAGTCAGTTGAAGTGTCGGTTTTTGATCGGTTTCTACCAAATTGCTGTTACCGCTTAGTCTGTTCAAGTCTCTGTCTGTGGTACCGTGAGTACTAGATAGGTTTTTGTTTTGTTTCTGTGTGGAACTTGAAAATTGTGGATCGGTTCGGCTGAACCGATCAGTTTGAGGAAAAAAAGTTTGTGCTTACTTCAGAGTGTGGTAACTGGTCCGTATCGGTTCTAAAAAAAAAAAAACTGATTTAATTACGTTTTTTTCCAAGACCCGTGACACAGTCAGGAACCGATAGGGGAGTCTTGCTTGGTGGATTGCCGAAAAACGGGTCAGTTTTTGGATAGGATTGGCCGTGTCTGAGAAACCCAAGAAAAAAAACGGGCTCACTTGGTTTCAACACTGCAGTGTGTTTGGGGAAGTCTTTGCCAAGGCTGATCCTCACACCACCTGTGTTTATTGTCTGGGGTTTGACCACCTCGATTCAGACTGCCAAATTTGCAAGAATTTTCCCAAATCTACCCTGGAAAAGAGATTAGGCAGACTGAGGGAAAGGGAGGCCGAGAAGTCCGCTGACCCAAATGGCCAGCCCGGTTTGGTTCCAACCGAACCAGGAGTGCCCTCTGACCAGGGTGATACTTCTTTGGGCAAAAGGAGAGCCAATTCTGAAGAGTCGGTTCCGGTTAAAAGAAAGAGAAAAGATAAATCGTCCGGTTCAGACCCAGAAATTCATACTCCGACCACCGATGAGATAGCCAAGGCGATAAGGATTGTGCAATCGCTTAGTTCAGTTCCGATCGAACCGGCACCATCTGGCAGGGGCTCGCTTCGGTCGGTTCCCCCGGTTCCAGATTATACTTTGGAGGAATTTTACGAACCGGAGGAGGAGGCGGGAGTATATGAGGATGATTATGATTATGGTGATTATGAAAGTCTGGATGTGCCTATTGACCCGGACATCTCCCCAGACAGACCTTCAGGCGTTTCTTCTCCTAGGCTTTCTGAGTCCCCTTCACACTATATGTTTTACAAAAAAGTAGCTGAGACCCTCCAGCTTCCTGTGGAAGAAGCTGTAGAGGATCAGGAAGAGCCTGATTATGTTGAGATGATGGACATCCCAGAGTCCAGGAAACTGTCTATTCCCCTCCACAAATCGTTTGGGAAACAGACACATAAAATTCTTAAGTCTCCTAATTCTATACCTCCTGTGGACAGATGAATGGACAAGAGATACGCTCTCTCAGGCTCAGACACGGAGTTCCTTTTTCAGCAATGCAGCCATCTTGGGGTCATGCAGGCTGCTGCCTGTGATGATCAGGCAAATATTCCCTTGGCATCACACCCACCAGACAAGGACTCCAGGAAGATTGATGCCATGGCAAAGAAACAATACATGGCAGCATCTTTGGGACTCAGGCAGGCTAACTATATGGCCTATACAGCTAGATACCAGAAGTCCAGGTGGGACACTGTGCTGGCTCTGGCTAAACAGGCCCCTGACCAGCTTGCCAAGGAGCTGGAACAGGTGGCTGCAGATGGGATTGAGGCATCAAAAGTACAGTTTCATGCTGCTGTGGACTCCAGTGATGTTTCATCAAGAGTCATGGCTACATCTGTGGCTTTCGGAGGATGGCTTGGCTCAGATGTACTAGCCTCTCACAGGATACCCAGGCTAAGGCCATGGATTTTCCTAGAATTGGTAGTTTCTGTTTGGGGAGCAGACAGAGAATTCACATGAAAAGATGGATGAGTACAGGACCACTTACAGGAGTGCTTAGGCCAAAAAGGCAAGCAGCTCCTCAAAGGCAGCAGTCCAGGGGCAGGGGCAGGCCTTTCTAAAGGCCTTTTTACCAATCTCAGGCCTCCTCTTCTTCCTTTTTACAGAGGGGATTCTTTAGAGGGAGAGGCAGAAGGGGGATGAGTAGGCCTGCATCCACCCCTCAGCCTAAAGCCCCTGCTAAGCAGACACCCTGATGGGTCTGCCCGGGCCAATTCTCCCATACCAGTAGGGGGCAGGCTGGCTTACTTTGTCCAGGACTGGAAGTCTCTTACATCAGACAAGTGGGTCCCGGAAGTAGTAAGCCAGGGACTGGTTCTTAGCTTCAAAAAATTTCCCAAGATGAGAACCAGATCCTTTCCGCCTGCAAATCTCTCAGAGACCCTTGCCCTAGAGGCAGAGGTTTCTTCTCTTCTAGCTCTCAGAGCTATAGAGAGGGTTCCCACACAAGAGCAAAGGATTGTACTCCAGGTACTTCCTAACCCCCAAAAAGACAGGAGAATGGCAGCCCATCCTGGACCTAAAATATCTGAACAAACACCTTTTGAACCCAAAGTTCAAAATGGTGACTCTGGGATTTATCCTCCCTCTAAGGCCAGGGACTGACTAGCCTCCCTGGACCTCAAAGATGCCTACTTTCACGTTCCCATCAGGTGCTCCCACAGAAAGTACCTCAGGTTCGAGTTGCCCTCAGGCCACTGTCGGTTCAGAGCAGTGTTCTTTGGCCTAACATCAGCCCCAAGGGTTTTCGCAAAGTGCCTGGCAGTAGTAGTTGCTTTCCTAAGAAGAAAAAAGATCTCCATCTTCCCATACTTAGACGACTGGCTCATAGTAGGTCAGTCTCCAGACCAAGTCAAGTCACATCTGCAAGTGACACAGCACGTTCTATTTCCTTAGGATTCCTTCTCAGTCTTCCTAAGTAAATTGAATTCAGTACAGTTCCTCACCTTCATAGGCAGAACTGGACAGTGCAAGGGGAGCCTTCCTTCTCTGGAAAGAGCAAGGAACCTTATGGAACTGGCCTCTTCATTCACCCTTCAGGTGTCTCGACCAGCCAGGCATTTCCTTCAGCTTCTGGGCCACATGGCAGCTTCCACAGCAGTGGTCCAAGGGGCAAGATTCCAGATGAGGGACATTCAGGCCCACTTAAGAACCTTCTGGTCCCAAAGAAAGGATTCCCTTACCAAACTAATCCCAGTGACTCGAACCCTGATCCAAGCCTTGCAATGGTGGCAGGATCAGGACAATTTGAGACAAGGGGTTCCATTTGTCACACAGTCTCATTCAGTGATACTCACCACAGACGCTTCCCTGCTGGGCTGGGGAGCCCATTTGGGGGATCTTGCCACCCAAGGACTGTGGTCACCTTGGGAATCTCTGCTTCACATCAGTCTCTTGGAACTCAGAGTAGTGTTTCTGGCACTGCAAGCTTTTTCCAAATCTGTACAGAACAAGGTGGTTCAGGTCAGAACAGACACCACCACCACCATTTGGTACATCAACAAGCAAGGAGGCACTCGGTCTACGGCCTTGTGCACAGAAGCTAATGATGTTAGGTCCCTGGCCTATTCCTGCAGACCTCTCTGATAGCAGTTCACCTCCTGTGGCTGGACAATGTCCCAGCAGATGCACTGAGCAGAATGTCCCAGGGCCATCAAGCCTAATGGGCCCTAGGTCCTCTAGTTTTGAAAGTGATTTTCTCGAGATGGGCACACCAGAGATAGATCTTTGCAGCCCCAGACAATCACCAACTTCCTGTCTTTTGTTGTAGACCCTCAGTCTTGAGCTCAGCCCCTGGATGTGTTTGATTCTGAACTGGAAGGAAATTTCTGTATGCTTCCCTCTTCCCTCTCCTGTTCAAAGTGTTAGTCAAGATAAGGTCACAACCATGGTAAAGTGATTCTGATTGCTCCAGACTGGGCCACAGGCAGCTATGTATCCTTTGTTGCTGTCCCTAGCAGTCCTGACCTTCCCTGTCTCTTCCCAGGAATTACAACTTGTTGACATCCTCTCAGGGAGGATTTGGTATCCTAATCTTCAGTCTCTCAATCTCAAGGCATGGCTCTTGAAGAGTTAGTTTGCAGATCTGCATCTTTCCCAAGGGTTCTGGATATCCTTAAGTACTTAGAAAGCCTTCCACTAGGAATACTCGTGACTCCAAAATGGAAAAGATTCAACATTTGGTGTTCTAAGAAGAATATTTCTCCAGACTCTGCTGAATTGCCTACGGTTCTGGACTATATGGTCCATCTTAATGGCTCAGGCTCAGACCAGCTACCCTTAAAGTACACTTGGCAGCTGTTTCTGCTTTCTTGTCAGTAGGCAAGCCTTCCTCTCTATCATCCCATCCTGTATTTTCTAAGTTTTTCAAGGGATTGCTTCACACCAATGCCCCCTTTAGGGATCCTGCTACTGCTTGGGACCCTAATGTTTGCATTGCTCAGTTTATGCAACCTCCCTTTGAGTCTTTGTCCTCAGCAGAGCTTAAGTACTTGACTTGGAAAACTGTTTTTGGTAGCTATTACTCTGCCAGGATATTAGTGAATTGCAAGTTCTGGTTGGTGGAATCTGATTTCATCTCTTTCCATAGAGATAAAGTGGTCCTTAGAACTACCAGAAAGTTCTCACCAGAATGAGGTTTCAGATTTCCACCTCAACCAGTCTATATCTCCGCTTTCTTTCACTGACCATTCCTCCTTGGAGAGAGGAGGCTATACAGCCTGGACGTTGAAAGAGCCCTTAGCTACTACATAGAGCGTACCAAGGGTCACAGGTTTGAATCCCTCCAGTTGTTCCTTACTTATGGAGAAGTTGGTAAGGGCAAACCTGCCACTAAGAGATCTGTTGCCAGCTGGATTTTCTCATGTATACAATTCTGCTATGAAAAACTGGGTAGAACTCCACCCTCAGGCCCGAGGGCTCATTCCACTAGAGGTACAGCTGCTGCCAGGGATATTCCTCTCTTAGAAATTTGTCAAGCTGCCACCTGGAAAACAGTCCATACTTTCACCAAGCATTGCTTTCTGGATATCCAGGCTAGGAGTGATGCTCGGTTTGGCACAGCAGTACTTCAGAGCCTGTTTCCAAAGTAGGTTCTGTCCCTCCTCCATGGAGGTACTGCTTGGTAGACTGCATATGTCAGAATACACCAATACTTCATGATGTTTGAAGAAAAAAATACTCATCTTAGTAATGTTGTTTCTTCTAATGGAGTCTTGCTGTATTCTGAACCCCCCGCCTCCCCTCTCAGAACCTAGATTTTGGGATGTGGGTGGGCAGGAGTAATGTTGGCACCCTAAGGGTGTCCTTTTTCACCCTCTTTTGGTTTGGGTGAGAGATTGTGTTTTGGATGTGTTTTGTTTTTGGGTTTCCTGACTTGAGTCTTCCTTTGAAACCAAAAACTTTTTATATAGATATATTTGCCAGTTGGCTAGTAAGAATTTTACAGTTTCACACAGAACATCTAGTGAGTCTTTGTCAGAAGATCTGACAGTTGCAGTTTAAACAGCAGCAGACAGGGCTTCAACCGAAGCTCGTAGGAACATTCCATGCTGGCCATGGAAAGTTTAACTTTTGTTCTCCGGGCAGTTGAAAGGCAGGACCAACTGCATATGTCAGAATACAGCAAGACTCCATTATAAAAACAACATTACTAAGGTGAGTAATTTTTCTTCTCCCTTGGGTGAGACGACGCCTGTCAAGGCATCTTCCTACTTCTCGGGGGGTCCCCATCTCACTCTTTCCCCACTCGGCCTTCCAGACCCGAGAAGGTTCTCTCTTGGTGTGCCATCCACTGAGAGCTAAGGGACTTAGTCCCTTAGGGTTAAAGTCCCCTTTGGGGGGGCTTGGCATCACCCATAGGTGATGAATGGTGAAGATTGACACAGATAAGATATGAAAATTACGTACCTACCGTAATTCCTGATCTTTCTGTGTATCTTCACCATTCATCACAATCCCACCCTCCATCCCCTTGGGGCCTCAGTTTCTGGGTCCCCCTTCCTCTCTGTGCCCTCTCCTCCACCCCCCCCTCCTTTCTGTTGGTCAGGAGTGGGGTGACCTTGGTTACATAGGGGGATGTTTTTCTCTAGGGGGAGAGTGGTCAGGATGGGGGGCACTCCTTCCTCAGTGCCTCGGCTCCTCCCCCGTGGGGTGGGGGTTGGTAGTTGCCCTGTTTTCTGTTCTCTCTCTCCTTCTCCCTGTCAGTTTTCCTTTTATTTCCTTGTCCTTTGTACAGAACCTCAATTTAATTTAAGAAACTAGTTTTCTTATACCAAAAATTGTATTTGGGGGAAGGGGGTATTCCCTGTATCCCGTCTTTTCTTCCAGAATAGATGATTCTGCTTATGTTGGAGTTATTGCCAGTGATTCTGTGCCCTGAATTCTGTCAGTTTAGCCTTCTGGCTACTCCTTCGCAGTTCCTATACAATCTGGAGACAGGTCAAGGTTCCAGGGTATGTTCCCTTCTCCCCCCTTCCTCACATCCTTACTTCTAAATTCTTTTAACCCTCCCACCCTCCTCCTCTTTCTACTTTGAGATTGAGGCCCCTTCCCAATCCCATTAATTTTCCAACTTATTCTGTCCTCCTTGTCATTTACTTCTCCTTTTAGTTTGTATGTCTTTTCCTTTATCTGTCCCTTGGGCTTCCTTGTGGTCCCCCAACCTTCTCACTCTACGGCGATTCAGAACTGGCGGGAGGGCAAGGTCGTCATGACACCTAACGGCCAACCCGCGAGCGCCACATAGTGCATCGGCCTCAAGGGCGGTGCCAATGGTGCATCGACTCCTCCCATCAAAAAAATAAAGCCACTCTTCCCAAAGGTGATGAATGGTGAAGATACACAGAAAGATCAGAATTACGGTAGGTACGTAATTTTCATTTTCCATCTGCGCTTCCAGTCTACCCTGAACCAGTAGACTTTACCTCCGACTCCTTCTGTTCCTGAGGTCCCTTTACATTAGATTAGTACTAGACCAAATTGTGGGGCCGGGTTCTCGACGCTCTCTTAGAGTGGTTGCTGCCTCCTGGCAGAGTTTCAATTTGTGTCCATTGCAGTTTTCTGCACAGTGGTGAGTTAGAACTCAAGCGCTTATCTTGTAAGCACTATGTTCTAGATGATATTTCTAAGACCGCTCTTTTTATTAGCAGGACAGTCCTTGGCCGTCCTTTCTGAGTGAGCCCTGTCTCCTACCACCCTACTCAAGGTTGTTGGTTTTAGCTTGGTACTCTCCCACTAGTGTGAATGAGTGGTGGAGACTTGAGTCCAGGAAAATATGGAAATTATGTACTTACTGTAATTGTTCATCTTCTTGGACACAGTCTCCATCACTCATTCACACGCCTGCCCTCCATCCCCTGGGCTCACTCATTTTCTTTACTGATCTTCATGGTCCTATGGTTCGGGCTGTGAAGACATTGTTCTTTGACCCTTCTTGCAAGGGCCATCCGGGCCCTCTCAGTCCCAGAAAGTCAGGATAAGTTACTTTCATTAGTTATGCTGCACCTCCTCAGTCGAAAAGGTACTGAGACGGTTGAAGGGTCGACGCCAAGATAGCCTACACAGGCACGAGCTAGAGTCACGGTGCCGTGCATGCGTGGCCCTGTCTCAGCGCCGACCCTTCTGAAAATTTTTGGCTCCCACTTGGTCCTAGCACCTCCAGTGCTAACCCACTAGTATGAATGAGTGATAGAGACTGTGTCCAAGAAGATCAACAGTTACAGTAAGTACATAATGTCCATTTCTCAGACTTCTGTGACGTTGCTGTCGGCTGTGGTGCCGACTTCTCTGGCACCAAGGTCCTTTTGTGGTGTCGGGGCTGGCGGCGGCGCCGTGTGCAGTGCCATGCTATTCGGGGGTGGTGTCAGCGCCGAGTGCAGTGTCACGCTGTTTGTCGGCGCCGTGTGTGACACTGTTTTCTATGACGGCTCCCTCTTTGTTCTCGGGGCCGTTTAATTCGACATCGCCAGGGATGGGTGTGGTGCCATCTAGTTTCCAGAGGTTTTCGACTCCGATTCTTTCTCCTTCTCTTCTTCCTCCTCCTGGTTTTCACTCCATTCCTGTCTATACAGTCCCCCTTGGACTGTCAGGAGATGATTTTGAGCCCGATCTAGATCTTCAACTGGGTGATGATGTTGATGCTGACACTGCCCTGGGGGCAGGGATCAATCCTCCTGCAGAGCCTGTTATTGAGGACCTTTCCTTTAAGTCTCTGCTCAAGAATTTAAATTCTGCTCTTTCTCTCCAGACCACAGAAATCGATCCTGGGAAGCTTCTGCGACTCCAGTATCTTCATGTTCCGGAAATCCCTATTGATTTAACCCCTCCAGAGCAGCCCTCTTTTGAGACCCTTTCACAGATGATGTGGAAGAATCTGGCTCTTATTCCTTCTGTGGCCAAGTCCATAGATAGAAAATATGCCCCTCCCAAGGATCGCCCCATCTTGGCCTCACAAGCCTTTGCTGATGCCATAGTGGTCCTGGCAGAGAATGATAAGGCTGTCCTCCCTCAGGAATCTACAGCCCGTCCTATAAACAAAGAATCTCACAAGATAGATACCTTAGGTAAGAGAGTCTTTGTTACCTCAACCCTGGGCATGCGCATTGCCAGTTACCAGGGCTATTTTTCTCAATACGAGTATGTTCTTTGGCATTCACTCAAAGCAATGGTAGAAGCTCTGCCCGAATCAGAGGTTATCTCAGAGCTACTTCAAACCATAACTAGGGGTATTGAGTCCAGTAACCAGCAGGTTAAAGCTGCAAGGGACGCCTTCGAGACCGCTTCTCGGGCGGCGGCGGCTAGAATCTGCACCTGTCGCCACTCTTGGCTGCGTACTTAAGGCTTCACAAATGACACCCACCAGCAAGTCACGGCCTTACCTTTCGATGGTATGTATCTGTTTGGACCTCAGGTGCAGCAAGCACTAGAGGCCACATGGAAGACTAGGTTTGCCATTAAGTCAGCCAGACCTACGTCCGCCCCCTCTCGAGGGGGTGGGAACAAGCACCAGTTTCACAACCGTCAATCCTTTCGGGGCAAATGCAGAGGAGATTTTAACAGAAACCAGAACCCTCAGCCGCAAAAGAAAGCGCAACAGAAGGCACAAGGCCCAAAAGCGCCTAGTCCCACCTTCTGAGTTTCCGGTCCAGGTCCCACCTCAGCTGCCTGAGGGGGACTCCTCCTCAGCAGTGGAAGGACGTCTGACTCAGTTCTACAAGCAGTGGAAATCTATAACATCAGAAAAAATGGGTCCTCAGAATAATCTGTGAGGGGTACTCTCTCAGTCTGTCGGAAACCCCTCTGGATCATCCTCCCAAAACAACAGCCCAGGCTGTCGGCAGCACAGTCAGACCTTCTTGCTTCCGAGGTACAAGGCCTTCTGAACAACAGGGCAGTAGAAGTAGTTCCGCTGGATCAATGAAACACAGGTTTCTGCTCCCATTACTTTCTGGTCCCAAAGAAAACCGGCGGCATGCGCCCCATTCTGGATCTCAGAAAGTTAAGTACGTTCCTACTCAAGGAAAAGTTCAAGATGATATAATTCGGTAGGTACCCTACTACCCTTAATTCATCAGCACGATTGACTAGCCTCCCTGGACATGCAGGATGCCTACCAACACATTCTCATACACCCAAAGCACCACAAATACCTAAGGTTCGTGGCGTTGGGTCAACATTATCAGTTCAGAGTCCTCCCCTTTGGGCTATCCTCGGCGCCTCGAGTTTTTACAAAGTGTTGTGCAATTCTTGCAGCACACCTCAGGAAAATCGGAATACAAGTATTCCCATATCTGGACAACTAGCTTCTAGCAAGTCCCCCCAGGCAAGAGACTCTGGAGGCCATGGCCTCAGACTTCCTCACGTCCATGGGAGTCTTGCTTAACCTCAAGAAGTCGCAGTTGCAGCCCTCCCAGAAGCTCCTCTTCATAGGAACTATTCTGGACACCTCCTTTATGAAGGCTTTTCTTCCAGAGGACAGAAGGAGCGATATCTGACAGATGGCTCGATACATCAGAGAACACTGCTCGGTTCGAGCTATCTCGATGCAGTGGATGCTGGGCCTCATGGCATCCTCGGTGTTCACTGTACCTGTAGCTCATCTTCACATGAGAACCTCTCTGTGGATGCTCAGTACCCAGTGGTCCCCAACCACTCACCCTCAGTCCTTTCTATCAAGGTGATGGAACCTCTGAAAAGGTCCCTCACCTGGTGGTCTCAGGACGATAACCTTCAGGAACAATATCCCTTCGCCCCTCTGGACCGTCAGATCTCCATTACCACAGGTGCGTCCCTGATGGGTTGGGGAGCTCACTGTCAGGATCTCCACACCCAGAATACGTGGACCCAGAATGAGTCTCAATTTCTCATGAACGTCCTAGAAATGAGAGCCGTCCTCTGTGGAGTCTGAGCTTTAAAGGACATACTCTGTCACATGAACATTCTCCTTCAAACGGACAACAAGGCAGTGATGTATTACATCAACAAGCAGGGCAGCGCTCACTCTTGCCCATTATGCAGGGAAGCAATAAGAGTGTGGGAATGGTGCCTGGAGCTCAAGGCTCTGATTCAGGCAGTTTACTTGCCAGGAGTACAAAACGAGCTGGCAGACCGTCTCAGCAGAACGGAGGCAGATCCTCACGAGTGGTCTCTCGACTCAACTTTCGTTCAGTCACTCTTCAAAATGTGGGAACTCCAGACCTGACCTTTTGTGTCCCCACTTAATGCAAAGCTGTCTCTCTTCTGCTCAGAAAATCCAGGATTTGACTTTTTGTCTGGATGCATTCAGGCTGCGGTGGACAAACGCCTATGCGCATTTCCTCCCTTCCCTAATTCAGAATACTGCTCAAATTGGAATGATTCTCATTGCCCTCTTCTGGCCTCGCAGATATGGTTACCGCCACTTAAGAGTCTATCACCCCGAAAACACTTCCCCTTCAGGACGAACCTTCTGACACAGGGTCCTGTGGTCCATCCCAACCTGAGGTCGCTTCACTTTCACGCTTGGCTCCTGAGAAGATAGAGGTGAATAGGTTTAATGTTTCTCATAGTGTTTCAGATATTCTTTTGGCCGCGTGCAAGCCAGCCAATAGAAAAATCTACACTGCTAAATGGAAGCGTTTCTCTGTCTGGTGTGCAGAATCCTCTTGGAATCCTTTTTCCTGCCACTGAATAAAGTCTCGGAGTATCTCTTAGACCTCTCAAACACAGGTCTGTAATACTCCGCCGTCAAAGTTCATCGTTGTGCCATTTCAGCATATCATGAGCCGGTACTTTCCATATTGCTGGCTCAGTTGCCCGTTGTTATGAGGTTTCTTAAAGGTATTCTGCATACTAGACCTTCTATTAGACATCCAGTTGCAGCCTGGAACGTTAACATTGTGCTAGACATGGTCACTCATAAACCTTTCGAGCCTCTAGCTACTTGCAAGTTGAAGATCTTCCTGGACATACTCTCCACCACTCATTCACACTAATGGGAACTACACTGGAGGCGCTAAGACCCAGTGAGAGCAAACTTTTTTGCAGGCGGACCAGCGCCAGAGATGGAGCCAGCAGTCTCTCAACTTTGACAATGACTTTCTTGGCGTCAACCCTCCAACCGCCTCAGTTCCTTTTTCCCTGTCGTTGAGTGCGCTTCAATGACGAACGCGCTTGCCCACTAGAGTCAAACTTCAAACTAGCAGCATAGTTTTCAGTTTATTATTTTGTAGTATATCTCGAATAAGTACCGCTTACTGTAATTCATTCTTATTTAAGAAAGAAATCTCAGCCTACATTGATGGAGTCGACCATGAGCTGGTCAGGTGACAGTAGGGAAAAGCTGTGTAAGCTGTTCAGTCGGCCGGACTGGGTCCGGTCCACCGTTCTCTCCGGGGGGGGGGGGTCTGACAACGGGTGGTCCCCCTGGAAGCATAAAAGAAAATGGTTGCATTCTTGGCACCGTTCGGCCTCGAGCTCTTCCTCGGCCCACAGGTCAAAAAGAGAAGGCATCACTCGAGGTCGCCCTCTGGTATGTCTGCGCGTCGACGGTCGGTCATTGGGGTCAGTTGCTGGTCTCCTCCTCCGGAGTTGCCGGTTTCTGTTTCTGGTCACCGACCTCTTCGACATCGGAGCCCTTCCCCGCCTTCTGGAAGGGCTTCAGATGAGCAGTTTCATCATTGGGCCGCTCTGATGGAGCAGTGGGCTCGGAGGTTGGTCCAGCTGCCTGGCCCGGTCACTCTGGAGCCCTCGGGGGATCGGGTAGGGCGGTTGGGCCTCCCTAGTTGTGCGGCGCCTTCTTCGGTGACGTAGACTCCGTGCTCAGGTGTTTTCCCCCCTCACATGGCTGCGGCGAGGGGCCACACCGATGCCTCTATCTCCTGATATTCTTCCTTCTTTTCCTCAAACCCTAGATCTTCCCTTGTCAGTCTTCACCATTCATTACTGCTTGGGATTTAGTGCGAGGCTACACCTGCTCACAAGTTTTTTTTTTGAGCATCGGCTCCAATGGCGCCCGGCGAGCCGACGCGACTGCGTCATGCGTGAGGCGGCTGTTAGGTGCCGCAGACTCCTCCTCCATCTCAGTTTCTCCCGCCGTCGAGGCTGCACCTGTTGTGCGGATAGTTACAGTTAGGCCTTCTGCGTCACATAATCCAGACTCCTCCTCCTACTTTTCTCGACGCCGTCACCGGTAAGTCCGTTCTTGTTTATAACTTTCTTCTGCGCTAAGAGCTTTTGCTGTTTTAGTCTAAATTTTTTCGCATCATGTCAGGTTCGGGGGCAAAACTTAAGTCAAAGGCGGGCCGCGCCCCTATGCGTCAGTGCTCCTGTGGCTGGCATTTTTCCGTCACGGACCAGCATGATGTTTGTCTTCGTTGCCTGGGACCCAACCACGATATGGGTGCATGCGACGCCCGTTTCTCGATGGACCGTTGTGTCCTAGAAGTCCGCGTGTTTAAGATGGGCAAGGCCTCGCCAACTTTTGGGGGACGGCGCCGCTCCAGGGATTCCCAGGTAAGGTCTCTAGGCCCTTCCTCCGGGTCCCCTCTCAGGCCTATATGGTCTGTAGAGGAGGAGGCTTCCTCATCTTCTCTTGAAGAGGAAGCTTCTTTTGCGGTGTCGGAGGAATGCCAAGGTCCCTCCCGGGGCCGCGGCGGGGACACTGCGGCACCCAACAGCCGCCCCTCGCGCATGACGCACCGTGTCGCTCTTGGGGGCAGCGCCATTGGAGCAGACTCCGAAAAAAAAAATTCTCCCGTAGCGGGTGCGCACCTCCCGCACTATCCCAAGCAGTAATGAGTGGTGAAGATACAAGAGAAGATCAAGAATTACGGTAGGTACGTAATTTTCATTTTTCGGAGCCCTGTGTTGGTTTCGGCACCTTCGGGGTCGATGGGTCTGTCGGTGCCATGTGCCTTATCGGCACTGTCCTCAGTGCCGTGGGCCTTTTCAGTGCTGTCCTCAGCGCCGAGGGCTCTGTTGGTGCCGTGTGCAGCACTGGGTCAGGTGGGGCCGTGCTCTTTTTCAGCGCCGAGGCTTGGTGTGACGTCTTCCAGTCTTCAGGGCTTCTCGTCTCCGATCCATTTTCCTTCCGATTTTCACTCCTTTCCTGTCCATACAGTCCCTCCTGGGCTTTCAGGAGATGATACTGAGCCTGACTCAGACCTTAGGCTGGGTGATGACGTGGAAGGAACAGGATCTAATCCTATTGTAGAGCCTGTGGTCGAGGACTTATCATTTAAGTCTCTGCTAAAAAATTTGAATTCCACTCTTTCTCTCCAGACTACAGATATCGATCCTGGAAAGCTTTTAAGGCTCCATTACCTTCATGTCCCGGAGAGCCCTATGAATTTAACTCCCCTGCAAGCCTTCCTTTGAGACGTTTCTCAAATGGTATGGAATAATCCCGCTGTCATTCCTTCTGTGGCCAAGTCCATAGATAGAAAGTACACTGCTCCAAAGGATCGACATTTTGGCCTCGGAAGCCTTTGCGGACCCTATTGTGGTCTTGGCAGAGAATGATAAGGTTGTCCTCCCTCAAGCTTCTACAGCCCAACTTATAAACAAAGAATCTCGTAAGATAAATACTTTAGGCAAGAGAGTCTTTGTTGCATCCACCCTTGGTATGCGTATTGCCAGCTACCAGGGTTATTTCTCTCAGTATGAGTATGTTCTTTGGCATTCGCTCAAACAAATGGTAGAAGCTCTACTAGAGTCGGATGCTAATTCAGAGCTTCTTCAAACCATAACCAGGGGTATCGAGTCCAACAGCTAGCAGGTTAAAGCAGCTATGGACGCTTTCGATACTGCCTCCCGGGCGGCAGGCATTTGCACCCGCCGTCACTCCTGGCTGCGCACTTCAGACTTCATGAATGATGCACAGCAACAGGTCATGGCATTACCCTTTGACGGTATGTATCTCTTCGGTCCTCAAGTAGAGCAAGCTCTAGAGGCCACACAAAAGACTAGGTCTGCCATTAAATTGGCTCGACCTGCTTCCGCCCCTTCTCGGTGGGGGGGGGTGTTAATAGGCGTCAGTTTCACAACCGTCAGTCTTTTCGAGGCAAGGGCAGGGGAGGTTTAATAAAAACCAAGCCCCCAGCCTCAAAAGAAAACACAACAGAAAGCACAAGGGCCCAAAGCACCCAGTGCCGCCTTCTGAGTTTCTGGCCCAAGTCCCACCTCAGCTGCCCGAGGGGGACTCTTTCTCAGCGGTGGGAGGTCATCTGACTCCGTTCTACAACCAGTGGAAGTTCATAAGATCGGACAAATGGGTCCTCCGGATAATTTTGAGAGGGGTATTCCTTCAGTCTTTCAGAGACCCTCCAGATCATCCCCAAAATGACAGCCCAGGATGTCAGTATTGCAGTCAGAGCGTCTCTCTTCCGAGATACAAGGCCTTCTGAACAACAGGGCAGTGGAAATAGTTTTGCTGGATCAACGGAACACAGAGTTCTACTCCTATTACTTTCTGGTTTCAAAGAAAACTGGGGCATGCGCCCCATTTTGGACCTCAGAAAATTGAACAAATTTCTTCCCAAGGAAAAGAGCAAAATGATTTTGCTAGTAACCCTGTTTCCTTTGCTTCATCAACACGACTGGTTAGCCTCCCTGGACATGCAGGATGCTTACCAGCATATTCCCATTAACCCAAAACATCACAGATACGTACGGTTTGTGGCTTTGGGCCAGCATTATCAGTTCAGAGTCCTGCCCTTTGGGCTATCCTCGGTGCCGCAAGTTTTTACAAAGTGTTGTGCAATTCTCGCAGCGCACCTCAGAAAGATCGGAATACAAGCGTTCCCATAGCTGGATGACTGGCTTCTAGCAAGCCCTTCCAGGCAAGGAACTCTTGACACCGTAGCCACGGCCTCGGACTTTCTCACGTCCATGGGAGTCCTTTTAAATCTCAAGAAATCGCAGTTGCAGCCCTCCCGGAGGCTCCTTTTCATAGGAACTCTCCTGGACACCTCCTGTGCGAAAGCTTTTCTACCAGAGGACAGAAGGAGCAATATCCTACAGATGGCCCGATACATCGGAGATAACAACTCGGTGCAGGCTGTCTCGATGCAACGGATGCGGGGCCTCATGGCATCCTCGGTATTCACTGTACCCCTGGCTCACCTCCACATGAGAACCTCTCAATGGATGCTCAAGTACTCAGTGGTCCCCAACCACTCGCCCTCAGTCCTTTCTCATCAAGGTGACAGAACCTCTGAAGAGGTCACTCACCTGGTGGTCGCAAGAGGGCAATTTTCTGGAAGGGTATCCCTTTGCTCCCCTGGATTATCAGATTTCCATTACCACGGACACATCCCTGATGGGGTGGGGAGCTCTCTGTCAGAATCTCCACACCCAAGGTACGTGGACTCAGGACGAGTCCCAGCTTCACATAAATGTCTTAGAAATGAGAGCTGTCCTTTATGCAGTCCGGGCTTTGAAGGACATTCTCTGTCACAAGAACATTCTCCTTCAAACGGACAACAAAGCAGTGATGTATTACATCAACAAGCAGGGCGATACACACTCTTACCCTTTATGCAGGGAAGCAATGAGAGTGTGGGAATGGTGTCTAGAGCACAAGGCTCTAATTCAGGTGGTCTACCTGCCAAGAGTGCAGAACGAACTGGCAGACCATCTCAGCAGAACAGAGACAGATCCTCACGAATGGTCTGTAGACTCAGCCGTAGTTCAGTCACTATTCGCAGTGTGGGGAACTCTAGACCTGGACCTTTTTGGCATCCCCACTCAACACAAAACTGCCTCTCTTCTGCTCCAGAAATCCAGGGCCTGGCATTTTCTGTCAGGATGCGTTCAGGCTGCAGTGGACAAAATGCTTTCTATACGCCTTTCCTCCTCTTCCTCTAATTCAGAGGATACTTCTCAAGTTCGAGTCCCAGGGGGACAAAATGATCCTCATTGCTCCCTTCTGGCCTAGACAGATATGGTTTCCATTACTCAACAGTATGTTGGAAACCCCTCTGAAAGCGCTTCCCCTTCAGATGAACCTTCTGACTCAGGGGCCTGTGGTCCATCCCAGTCTGAGGTCTGTTCACCTTCACACTTGGCTCCTGAAGAGATAGAAGTGAACAGGTTCAATGTCTCTCGTAGAGTCTCGGATATTCTTTTGGCTGCATGTAAGCCAGCCACTAGAAAAACTTACACAGCCAAATGGAAATGTTTGTCTCTCTGGTGTGCAAGATCCTCTTTGAATCTTTTTCCTCCCCACCAAGTAAAGTTCTAGAGTACCTTTTAGACGCCTCAAATTCAGGTCTACACATCTCCAGTCAAAGTTCATCTTTGTGCGATTTCAGCTTATCATGAGCCAGTACTTTCCTTGTTACTGGTTCAGTTACCAGTAGTTAAGAGGTTTCTTAAGGGTATTCTGCATACCTGACCTCCTATCAGATGTCCAGTTGCAGCCTGGGACATTAATCTTATACTAGACATGCTCACTCGAAAGCCTTTCGAGCCTCTAGCTACCTGTGAGCTGAAATTTCTCACTTGGAAAACTGCTTTCCTGGCGGCCATTACCTCTGCCCTGCAGGGTCTCTGAAATACATGCCTTGGTCACAGACCCTCCGTATGCTGTGTTTCATAAGGACAAAGTAGTTCTTAGGACCCATCCTAAGTTTCTTCCTAAGGTTGTTTCAGAATTCCATCTAAACCAACCTTTAGTCCTACCTACTTACTTTGCAAGCTTCCAAAATGAAGGAGAGCGTACCCTTCATTCTTTGGATGTCAAAAGAGCTCTGCGTTTCTATTTAGATGGAACAAAACAAATTCGCAAAGCTCAATAACTGTTTGTTTCCTTCAGCGAGGCCCGGCTGGGTTAACCTGTCGCTATCAGATGCATTTCATCATGGCTGGTGGCATGCCTTCGCCACTGTTATTCCATGGCGCAGGTTAAGCTGGAAGGCAGCGTGTACGCTCACTCTACTAAAACAGTCATGGCATCCCTGGCGGAAATCCGCAACATGCCCATTGCAGATATTTGCAATGCGACTACCTGGAACTCAGTGCATACTTTCATCAAACACTATGCCCTGGATGTTCATGCCAGGCGACATCTTTAATTTGGCAGAACCATCCTTAATGGACTTCTGTCCTAAAACTGTGAGCTCTTGATCTCTCCTGCCGCCCTCTCGGGGATTATTAGCTCGGTGGAAATTATGTACCTACCATAATTCTTGATCTTCTTGAACGGAGTCTCCACCACTCATTCACACGCCCAACCACCATTCCCCGAGCTCACCTCTGTTGTTGGTCTTCACTCCCTCAATCTTTAGGCTGTGAAGACTTCTTTGTTGACCCTTCTTATCGGGTCGTCCGGACTATCTTATGTCCGGTTTTTGTTAGGCTGTCCTTTTAGGTTAGTTACGCTGCACCTCCTCAGAAGAAAGGTACTGAGGCGGCCGGAGGGTCGACGCCAAGATAGTCATTGCCACACGAGCCGAGGCTCGCAGCACCGCTCTTCGCGGCTCCATCTCTGGCGCTGGCCCTTCTGCAAAAAAGTTTGCTCCCGCTGGATCCTAGTGCCTCTAGTGTAGTTCCTATCAGTGTGAATGAGTGGTGGAGACTCTGTCCAAGAAGATCAAGAATTACGGTAGGTACGTAATTTCCATTTCCTCACTTGGAAAACGGCCTTCCTGGTGGCCATTACTTTGGACCGTAGAGTCTCTGAAATACATGCCCTGGTCACAGACACCCCCCCCATACACTGTATTTCACATGGACAAAGTAGTTCTTAGGACTCTGCCTAAGGTTGTCTCAGAATTCCATCTGAACCAACCTTTAGTCCTTCCTACCTACTTTGCAAACTTCCAGAATGAAGGGGAGCGTACCTTTCATTCACTGGATATAAAGAGAGTATTGCAGTTCTATCTAGATAGAACGAAGGAAATTCGCAAGGCTCAACAACTGTTTGTTTCCTTTAGCATAACCCGGCTGGGTCAACCTGTTGCTATCAGGTGTCAACAGTGTCAGTGGCTCAGTAGGTAGCACACTCGCCTCTGAGGCCGGGAGATCAGAGGGCTGTGGGTTCAGTTCCCACATCTGGCACTTGGGTTAATATCCCAGTACTGACACTGTAGTGCAGCATGAGAGGGGTGCTGCACTTCTGAGGTGCCGTCTTTTGGATGAGACGTGAAAACCGAGGTCCCATCTGCCTGGATTGGTGGTAGTTCAGGTGGATGTTAAAGATCCCATGGCACTTATCGAAAAGAGTAGGGGAATTTCCCCGGTGTCCTTGCCAAATTTCCGTCATTCACTAACAATACCACCAACAGCTTAATCTGGTTCAAGGTCAGTTGGCATTCATCTGTTTCCCCCTCCCCCCGAGTCGTGCCTGAAAATAGGCAGGATTTGTCTAGTGCACTTATCCGATAAATAAAATAAATAAGGTGCATTTCAGCATTGTTGGTGGCACGCCTTCACCACTGATATTGTATGGCACAGGTCAAGCTGGAAGGCAGAGTGTACGCTCACTCTACCAGAGCAGTCACGGCATCTCTGGCAGAAATCCATAATGTGCCTTTTGCAGATATTTGCATTGCAGCTACTTGGAGCTCCATGCATACATTCGTGAAGCACTATGCCTTGGATGTCCATGCCAGATGACATCAGTCATTTGGCAGGACAATTTTTAACGGAGTTCTGTCCTAAGCACATGAGCTCTTTTATCTCCTGCCGCCCGTCTCGGGGGATTATTTAGCTCAGTACTCTCCCATTAGTTTGAATAGGTGGTGGAAGTCTCCACCACTCATTCACAAGCCAGCCCACCATCCCCCAAGCTCATTTCTCTGTTTATGGTCTTTACTCCCTCAATGGCTGAGCTGTGAAGACTTTGTTGTTGACCCTTCTTACATGGGTCATTTGGACTATCTTATCTTTGATTTTTAGGTTAGTCCTTCTAGGTTAGTTACGCTGCACCTCCGGGGGGGGGTACTGAAGCGGTTGGAGGGTCGACGCCGAGATGGTAATTACTGCACGTGCCGGGCTCGCGGTGCCACTTCCTCGCGGTTCAACTCCGGCGCCAGCCCCTCCTGAAAAAGTTTGCTCGCACTGGGTCCTAGCACCTCCGGGCGCTCCAATTAGTGTGAATGAGTGGTGGAGACTTTGTCCAAGAATATCAAGAATTACAGTAGGTACGTCATTTCCATTATTCTCCACACTCCTTTTTCCTTTGGCCTAACTACCCTTTGTTTTCCTGTCCCATACTGGATATCCTTTGGCTATCCCTCCTGAACATTTTTAAGATTCTCCTTCATTTTGGGGAGAAGGGAGAGAGAGAGGCACCCTTATTTCCTGACCCCCTTCCCTAAAGGTTTGGCCCTTCTCGGGCTAATGCTGCTCATTCAGTCTCAGGCTTCGCCTCCTGGCAGCTCTTTAACCAGGTCACATGGTCCAGACGTTTCTGGTCTGCCATCAGTTGACTGAAAGCCCTGGGGTCCAGGACCAGCTTAGGGGTGCAGTCCTCTCTTCTCCCTCTCATCTTTCTTATCCCTCTACTTTCCCTTTTCTTTTCCTTCTTCCTTTCCAGAGATTGGGGCCCCTCCCCTCCCCCTTTTCTCCAATTCCTCAAACCTAACTTCTCCTTCCTGTCTCCTCTGTCATTTATTTCTCCTTTTGGTTTTATATCCTTTCCTTTTATCTGTCCCTTGGGCTCCCTTACCCCATCCCTCCTTCTCTTTCTTACACTTTCCAGTGTCTCAGTACTGAGGCTAGGGCAGAGTCAGCAACAGATAATGGCCAACCTGCGAGCGCCATGTGAAACGTTGGCCTCAAGTGCAGCACCGGCCCTGCGTTGACTCCGCCCGTAGAGAAAGAAAAAAAAAAAGTCCGCCACTGGGCCCTAGCTCCGGCGCAGTATCTAGTAGTGATGAATGATGAAGATACACAGAAAGATCAATAATTACGGTAGGAACGTAATTTTCATTTCTCATCAGTCCAAGTGCAGGACTCTTGGACCTTCCTGGGCCTACACTGTCCAGTGAAGAGGGGGCCTCCTCGTTTTCTTGCCTTGCCATAGAGTAGGTTTCTACCGCAGTGCTGGAGGTCCCATCTGGCTTCACTTGGTTTTTTTTTTTTTTTTTATTTAGTTGTTTAACCAGGTGAGACACACTAAGTTGAAAGCTTTTTTACAGGTGCAACCTGGGAGCACAGGGAAGTTAAGTGACTTGCTCAGGGTCACACAGTATGCAAGTGGAAGCTGTGGGATTCAAACCCAGGTCTGGTCTGCTGAATGTCACCAGATTTGCAGCTCGGAGC
Organism: Neoceratodus forsteri; assembly: GCA_016271365.2. Taxonomy (NCBI): domain Eukaryota; kingdom Metazoa; phylum Chordata; order Ceratodontiformes; family Ceratodontidae; genus Neoceratodus; species Neoceratodus forsteri. Next base: position 1,021,598,579 of record CM028134.1, read on the forward strand.
CTTGAACCACTGTGCTATACTGCAGTCACCTCTTCGGAGGTGCAGGCTCACCCGTTGTCTGGGCCCATGGCTGTGGGTCCTGGCGCAGGGCGTTCCTTGGCACCAACCTGGATCCCATAGCTGTTCATGGCTCCAGTGATCTGGGCGGTGTTGTTTGCAGTGCCGCGGGTGGGAGAGCAGCTGGGGCTGCCAGTCCGGAGCTGTTCTGGATCATCTCCTCATCCGAGCCACATGATTCGGAGGCTGTTCTGGACTGATAGCCTGACTCCTCAGAGTCTGTGGGTTCTGCATGGCCTAGTACTCCTGTGCCTACCCGGGTGCCCCGTCCTGCAGCTCCGGCGACTGCGGCCCACGCCGACTCTTGAGCGAACGGCGGCTCAACGGGGCAGGTGCGGGCTGGCGGTCCAGCTAATGGGGCAGTGGTCCAGGCTTTAGGGGTGGGGTTGGCTGCTGTCCCCTCTGCCATTGCCTCTATCAAGGTCGAGATCGATCCTCCCTTCTCTGTGACTCTCCTCGGGGAGTCGATGGAATTGGGGGGTTCTTTGGCACAGAGTGCGAAGAAGCGGGTTTCCTCGGAGTTGAGGGGATGGGATGAGGAACAGCAGCACACCTCCTTGGCCCGGGGAGGAGCCGCAGTGCTGAGCTCAGGTTCTCTCCCTCATCCCCTTCAAGGGAGTCCTCATTGGGTGGGCCTGGGGACCACCCTTCTGGATCCATGTGGCCCCGGTTCCCTCCTAGGGAAGCTTCTCCTACAGGGCTTAGTCCCAACCGCTTTACTTTTCTTAACAGGACAGTGACTTTACAGACTTGTGGATTCCCTCTTATGCCAGGATCGCCTGTTGGGTCCTCCAGCCCTGGCAGAGGTGCGTCACATATGGTGACAGGTTCCCCATGCCTCTGCATTCAGCTCCTCCTCTCCCATGCCATGTTGGTCCCTACGGGCCTTTGACCTGGGGACAGTTCAGGTCCTGGGCCATGGATTTCCCCAGTCGCTAGAGCTATGGGCAACAGGTCTTTCGACCTGTCCTCCCTTCAGCCAGGATTCTCCTCCACGGTTCCTCAGCCTCCTTGTCTTCCTCCACTGAGGAAGAGGAGTTCTCCATCCACCTATCCTCTTGACGCTGATCAAACCCAGTATCAGCGCTTCCTAGTGAGGCTGTTCAGGGACTTGCATATCACCTGTTTTGCTGTCTGAATACCGAGCGTTTGACGCAAGCCTTCTTGGGTGAGTTTGGGGCACACCATTTGGTGGTTCCTTCCAGGAGGTGTCATACAGCACCTGGCAGCTTCCTAATGCCACAGTTCCAGTCCCCATGGACTGCTGGAGATGGTACTGTGCTCCCCAAGGGTCATCAGGCTCTCTGCCTCATCCCACTTAGGGATTGTCACGTTTAGACACCCCTATCGGGCATAGACGTCCGGTCCACAACCGACCTCCGGATCCTGACTCTGTAGAGTTCGATCATCTGGGGCGGAGACTTTTCTCCTCTGCGTGGATGATACTGTCCTTTGTTTCACATCAGGCGCACCACGCTGCCTATAACAGGCATCTGTGGGTGATGCTGGGCCAGACGCTAGCATCTCTGCCCGATTGTGAGGCTACCTGGCAAGCCATAGCCCTCTCTGCTATAGGTCTGGAGCTGGCAAGGCACCAGTCAAGGGCATCTTATGATGCCAGTGAAGTTACTTCACGACTTGCAGGGACAGCGATCTGCATTAGGTGGATGGCATGGCTTCGCCTTTCGAGGTTGTCACCTTTGGCCCGGCATAGGTTACTGGCCTTCTCCTTCCAGGGACTGTCATTGAGGCACAGGTCAGAAGCATAAGAAAACCAGGAGCAGTTGTAGAATTCACAGAAAATATTTATTTGTACTAGCAGTAACATAAAAAAATAAACTTGCTCCGTATAACTATTTACAAAGGCAGAATAATTAGAGAAGAGCCATTGGAGTTTTCCTTCAATCTCTGTGTGTCCCTTGCAAGCAATTGCAGCTCTGTTTTTATAAGTCCTTGCAACCCCCTACTTAACAAGCATCCTGTTTTTTTTCTAAAATGTTCTTATATATTTCAGGCAGGAACACGGTGTCCCAAAACTGAAGTCCCTTGTCCACTGCTTCTGCAAAAGGCTTAAAAATTGCATTTCAGGTTAACCCCTTGAGTTTCCAGTAGCTTTTTGCAATCATCTTAAACTTATATACATTTCAACAGTAATACTATATCATTTCTAAACATAGGAAACCCAATATCAGTTAAATTTCCACATAATGATTTGCATATATTTTTATACCAGCAGATGTGCAAGGGAGGAAAAAGACGGAAACAGCAAGGAAAGACTGAGAGATGGCGAGAGGCAAATAATTGCAAGACTGTTGGGGTGATCAAATCCTAGGTCTGACAGGAAAATTTGATTGCGCAACCAGACAGACAAGAGACAGTATAGGAGAGAACCGAACAGATCCCTGCATTCAAACTCTCCATAACAACTCGGACAGGGTCCTATTCAACCCTGTCACATACACCTCCCCCCCCATGAGGGAACCTGTTCTATCGAACAGGTTTCCATAACCTTCTATTTATTCTCTACTAATATTAGCTTCTGACTTTCAGAAATTAAACAAATGTGCAGTATTCCTTTTTTCTATAACAGTAGAGCAAACAGTAAAGTTTAAACTTATACATTTGTTTTTTCAACCTTCAGAACTCTCAATTCCTGATCCATATCTTGACAGAAAATCAGCATTGCTATTTTCTTTACCAGATTTGTGTATCACATTGAATTTAAATGGCTGTAGTGCCAGGTACCACCTTGTGATTCTAGAATTTTTATCTTTCATTTGGTTAAGCCAACAGAGAGGATTGTGATCTGTTATAAGTACAAAGTCAGTTTCTAGCAAATAAAACTTAAGGGAATCCATGGCCCACTTTGCTGCTAAACATTCCTTTTCGGTGGTGGAGTGCCTTTTCTCTTTATCATGCAACTTCCTACTTATGTACAGAATAGGATATTCCGTCCCATCTATATTTTGACTCAGGACTGCACCTCTGATGCATCTGTTTGTAACAAAAATGGTTTCTCAAAGACTGCCCCCTGGAGTGACACTCTGTGTAGAGCGCAAGGGGCGGCTGTTAGGCGCCGCAGACTCTTCCTCCATCCCAGTTCTGTTTCTCCCGCCGTCAAGGCTGCACCTGTTGCACGAGTTTGGTAGTTAACTGCGCTAGGCCACTTTCGTTTATTTCGACGCTTATCCCGTATTTAATGCTGCTCTAACGTACATCTTTCCATTATTATTTTTTCTTTCGACGACGCTGAGCCTTTTCTGTTTTTTGCTAATTGTTTAGCATAATGTCTTGTTAGGGGCAAAGCACAAGTCTAAAATTGAGCCATGCCCTATGTGTCGGTGCCCTTATGGCGGCAGTTTTCGATGTGGACCGTCATGATGTTTGTCTCGGTGCCTGGGACCCCTACCATGATGGACCATTGCGACACCTGCTTCTCCATGGACTGCGTGTTTTAGGCGTCCGCGCATTGCCGAGTCGGGCAAGCTCCGGCGACTTTCAGAAGGAGCAGGCGATCGCCCTAAGGCTTCCAGGCTGAATCTCTCTTGACCTTTCCTCCCGGTCCCCTCCCGGGTCTATACGGCCTAGCGAGGAAGAAACCTCCTCCACTTCCAGCCTTGCCGAGGAGGAGGTTTCTTCTTCAGCGTCGGAGGAACGGCGTGATCGCACACAGGGTCGCGCTGTTGGCGCGATCCCGGCAGTCACCTCCTCGGAGGAGCAGGCTCCCCCCGGTGTCGCTGCCCCTGGCTGCGGGGCCCGGCACTGGTGGGCCCTCATTTCTGTCTTTCCTCACCGTGGAGTCTTCTGCTTCTCACGGCGCTGGCGACTCGGTCGAGGGCAGTAGGTGGCAGCCATTCTGGGCCTCTGCATCGTTCGGCACCAGGGGCTTTGGGCAGTGGTGTCGCTGTAGGTCGCAGCACCGTGGGTTAGGCGTCGTCGTCAGTGGTGCCGCTCTGGTCCTCGGTGCGTTTTGCGGCACCGGACTTAGGCTATCGCGCTGGGCCTCAGCGCCCGTTCGCTGATACTGCGGGGACTCGCGATGCCACGTAAGAGCTCGGGCGCCATTGCAGGTGTCGGTACTCGAAGCCACCATTCACGGTGCAGACCAGGAACTGACACCGCCAGGGGGCGGACGACCCAGTGGACGTGTTGCTGTCATGCCTATGGCGGTACCAGGCCTGGTGCCACCTCTGGGCAGGTTCCTCCAAGGCCTGGTTTGGTGTCTTCCTTGTCGACCCTCCTCGGAGGGAGACTACACAGGTGAGGACAGAGACCAGCAGCTAGAGTCCTCTGGCTCTGAACCTCCTGTAGGCCACAGGGCTGGACGGTCCAGTATTCCCTCTCGGACTCCCTGGAGCTGGTTAGCCGGATGGTTCCATGGCTAGGTGTCCTGAGTCTTCTGTGGTGGACCCATCGAAGGTCCGAGAAGGGATTCTCTTCTGGTGGGTCCCAGGCAGCCGCCCCGGTGCTGTTCAGATCCTTCAGCAGAGGGAGGAGGACCCTGCTTCAGTAGGTGCCCTTCGGGCCTTGCTCAGCGAGGACCTCCACCACTGGTTTCAAGGAAGGGCTTTAGCCGGAGACTGAGAGGTTGAGGGGTAGGGGTCGAGAGCAGCAATGTCCACAGCCCTGCGAGGTGCGGGGAGGAGTCGTGGTGCTGATCCTCACCTCTCTCTGAAGGTCTCTAAAGCGCCTTCTAGTGGCGGTTCTGAGGGTTGCTTTTCTGGACTCATGCAATCCCAAGCACGCCACAGGGGAGATTCCCCTTTAGGGCTCTTTCCGGAGTTGTCTCCTTTCCTCTCTTCTGCGCAACCCGGCATGATCACAGGGTCCCCAGTTTTGGCGGCATCGCTACCTGGATCCCAGAGCTCTGGCAGAGGCCAGTCACGTGCTTTTAGGTGCCCTTCGCCAATCCCTCTGCAACCATCTTCCTCTCTCCCAGGCCATGTGGGGCCCACTGGGCCATTAACTTGGGAGACGTTCAGAGCTACTGCGGCGGCCTTCCCGTCCTATGTTAGGGCCATGGACGAACAGGTCTTTTGCCTGTCTTCCCCCCCCCCCCAACTGCAGGAGTCTTCTGGGCATTCGAGCTCCACTTCCTCCTCGTCTTCCTCAACTGAGGAAGAGGAACTTCCTGTCCACCTTCCTCTGGACGCTGACTTCACTGACTATCAGCGTTTCCTTTCGAGGATGGTGTCGGCGCTCAGATTCCCACGCCTGTGAGAGACATACCGAGGCAGACGCGCCTTTCCTCAGTGAATCGCCCCGCAATTTGGTGGTGCCTTCCTGGCTGATTCCTTTCCAGGGAAGCTGCCTGTCCAGACTCTGGCAGTCTCCAACCACTCCTTCTTCAGCCCCAGGAGACTGCAGGAGACGGTATTGTGCCCCCCACGAGTCTCTAGGTTCTCTGCCTCACCCACCTTCGGGTTTGATGTCCCTAGATACTCCTTCTGGGCTTCGCCGCCCAGTGCACGACAGGCCTCCAGACTCGGATTCTGCTGAGTTCGACCGGTGGGAACGAAGAGTTTTCTTTTCTGGTCGTGCATTGCTGTGCATTTCCTCCCATCAGGCTCACCACGCTGCTTACAATAGGCATCTGTGGTCGATGCTGGCTCAGGTCTTAGCTTTGCTACCTGACTCAGAGCAGTCTAGACAAGCCATTGCCCTCCTGCACAGGGTCTGGAGCTTGCAAGGTACCAAGCGAGGGCATTCTATGATGCCAGCGAGGTGGCATCCAGGCTAGTAGGAACAGCGATCTGCATCAGGCAGACGGCATGACTTCGTCTCTCCCAACTGTCACCCATGGCCCGGCGTAGGGTGACTGGCTCTGCCTTCCGAGGGACCCCTCTATTTTCCCGTAGGGCGAGGAGGCGTCTTCAGGGGCACCCCCACTCCCACCGCCCCCTCGGGAGCGCCTTCTCCTCCTCACCCACCTTAGACTCTTGTCTATTGGTTAGGGTCTCTCCCTCTCTACTTGTCACCAGTAGGAGGCTGAGGGATCTGTTCCCTCAGGGGTTTTCTCTCCCCCCCCCTTCTTCGGGGAAGGGGCTTGGTACTCACCCAACAGTAATGAATGGTGAAGATTGACAAGGGAAGATATGAAAATTACGTACCTACTGTAATTCTTGATCTTCTCTTATATCTTCACCATTCATTAGTGAATCTCTCCCACCTTCCCTCAAGGCCTCCTTCTTTGCCTCCCTCCCTGCTCGTCCCTCCTCTTCTCCCTTGGCGTTAAGCCAAAAAAAAAAAAGTTTTCATGCTCTCCTTCCGTGCTTTGAATGGATCTTCCTCTGAGAATAGGAGGAATGAGCTCCATTTATCTGTCCTGAGGGAACTCTTTCTGACTGCCCTTAATGGGCATCTCTTGGCTCTCCCCAGCTATTTTTCTCAGATTCACAGTTTAAAGAGCGATCACTTATGTGGCTGCCTTCTTTTCAGACCCCTTCTGGCAGGTCCTAATCCTATTATGTCAGCCTCTACAGGTTTAGTGCTATCCGGCACTCCAATTTCCTTAAAGTGTGTTCCTGCCTTGCCTCTGGGGAGTCCGATTGAGTTCCCTCTCTCTGTTTGGTATGGGTGCCCCTGCCCCCCCACACTTTCATATGATACTGTGTTATCACTTAACAAGGTGCTAGTGGGCTTCTTCCCTTCTAGCTGGCAGCTCTCGTTTGGAACAGAGTTTTTCCCTCTTAATAATTAAAGAGCTCCCATCTGGAGTCTGGAAAAATTGGGTAGGCGGGAGGTTAGGGAACCTGCCTTTGGTGTCCATTCTGCGTGAGAAGTTCAGTTGACCTCCTTGAAAATGGGATCCTTGCTCCCTTGTTTATGGTTCCAAGCTTATAACCCTTAGCTAATTTGCCAACGCAGTCTTCCTCCTATTCTTCTCTCCCTTTACCCTTCTTCTTTCTCCTTTCTATCTGTTCTTCCCTTAGAACCGCCCCAGAAGTGAGGCCCTTCGGTTCCTTATGGTTGGCAGTTCTTCCCCCTCCCTTCTATCCTCCATCGGTTTATTCCTTTTTCAGTTTATATCCTTTCTTTTTCTATCCCTCGGCTCTCTTGCCTCACTCTTTCTTCTAACCCCTTTTTTTTTTCGCCTCTCCATCTAACAGAACTGGGATGGAGGAGGAGTCTGTGGTGCCTAACGGCTGCCCCTTGCACTCTATGCAGAGCGTCACTCCAGGGGCAGCGCCCGTCAGCGTGACTCCTCAAAAAGAAACAAAAGCTCCTGGCCTCCGCTATCACCCAACAGTAATGAATGGTGAAGATACAGAGAAGATCAAGAATTACGGTAGGTACGTAATTTTCATATCCCTGCATTCAAACTCTCCACAACAACTGGGACAGGGTCCCATCTCTTTTCCCACAGGGCAAGATGGGAATTACAGGGGCGCCTTCCTTCCCCCAGGATCTTGTCTCCCCCTGATCAGTCCCAGGCCTAAGTGGCCGGTGGAGGGTCTTCCCCTCTCCATGTTTCCCCATGAGGGGACTGAGGGATGCTATACTCTCAGGGATTTACTGGACCGCTTTGGGGGCTCGATACTCACCCACCAGTGATGAATGGTGAAAACTGACACAGGAAGATATGAAAATGATGTACTTACCTGAAGTCTTGATCTTCCTGTGTTCACCATTCATCACTGAATACTCCACACCTTCCCCTCACCAAAGCCTCAGTCCGACTTCCGGTTCAGGCGTGCCTGGGTGAAGACATACATGATGGAGCTCCTGCCAATACAAGTATATGAAGGCAATTTAAAACTCTAAACAGCTAAACTGCTCACGTCTAAGTGTCTAAGAGTGCCCATCATCTCCCAGTATGAATGGCTAAGGCAGCACAAAATCATTTTTACCAATTCCAAACTCTGCCAACTTAAAGGACCAGCAATCTGATGAAGGAGAGACCCAGACTAGGCCCATGTTGGGCTCAGATAGAAAGACCCCAAAAAATAAGGGCTCGGGGAGGACTCTGAAACAGAACATCGAGACCATTCTACAGGCAGTCACGGAGTTTCATGGGGAGGTCAGGGAATCCTTAAAAGACCTCCGTAACGAGATCACTAACCTGCAGGCCCAAGTGTCCAAAGCTGATCAGCAGATTTCACTGAATGCATCCAAAATCGACGAGCTGGAAGAAGCGGTGTGCACTATTGTGAATGAGCAACTAGCGATATCTGCCCGTGAAGAGGACGCTGAAAATAGGGGCAGAAGAAGAAATCTGCGAATCTTTGGGATCCCAGAAGGAGAGGAAGGCAGTGATCCGAGGGCATTCGCGGATTATTTCCTCCGCCTATCCTTCTCCTTAAACCTGGACTTTCAGCTCAATGTGGAGCGTGCCCACCGTGCACTAGGCCCCAAGCTGACGCGTCCGGAGGCCAGGCCGCGCTCTTTTCTTATCCGTCTCCTCAGCTATCAAACCAAGGAATCCCTTCTCAACAAAGCATGGCAGAAAGGGAAGGTGATGTGGGGCCAGTCCAGGCTACTTTTCGACAATGATTATGCCCCTTACACGCAGAGACAAAGCAGAGATTATAGCCCCCTATTTCCCATTCTGTGATCTCAGAAAATTTGTTTTAAAACTCCCTACCCTGCTAGATTGGTGGTACATCTACCCTCTGGAGTACAGAGCTATTCTACAGCACTGGAGGCTGCATCAGATCTTCTGACTAGGGACATCATTTCGGACAAGATGATGGAGACAGTTCGTCAGCACCAGAAGCAGTGGTCCCAGCAAGATCGAGGAAAAACCTCTCAACGTTCCCCAACACTTTCAGATCTACTGGAGCATCTGCAACAATTCTGTAGCCCCTTTGTGCCTACCTGAAGAGCCTGGAGGTACAAATCCTAATTTCCTGAGTTAGGTACAGGGTGCTGGAGGTGACTCTTGGGGCTGAGGGTCGATTTGGTGGTGGGGGGGGGAGCCTGGCCTCGAGTGGAACGCTCATAATTATCTGTGGTCTAGGCAACATTTAAATTTCTTATAGTTAATTTTCATTAGATCACAGTTGCCATTTAGACCTCTAGTCTCCCAGATGGTGGTGGCTTCCCTAACTAGAGTATTGCATCTTTTGATATGCTGTTACCCCACCTCCGGTGAGCCTGGGCTCCGCTTCTCTTCCCCCAGCTATCCCCGGCTCCTGGGGCCGTGATTCCGCCCTTCCCTGCCTCGAGGATGGATGTCGTTTGGCTCTCTCTTTGCAAGACAATGAACAGATTCATCCTATTACATATACTCCTCTTTACGAACATTTTGGGCTCTCAACATTTTGAGGGACTCCTTGTACAGTATAATCTCCTCCGTGCCTAGTTGTATGGAGGGAGCGCTTGGGGTTGTGGGGGTGGGGGTACGAGTGGGTTTTCTCGGCCTAAGTTCACAAGACCCCAGCTGCTTGGGCGAGTATGATTACATTTGTTAACCCAGCTTTCATTCTCCTAATAATGATATCCCGCCTCTCCTCTGGTTTCCTCTTCCTCCTCCCCGCAGGGTTTTTCCACCAATTATCCACAAGTGCAATGATTGGACAGGGGTTCCCCTTACCACCATATACCAGAAGATATCTCTCCGGCCACACAACCTCCTGGTCCTGGAGTGACCTCGGTATTAACCCTTTCTGTCTGGGTTATTAAGGGCAATACATTTTTCAGGCTGGGTTCCAAAACACAGAAAGCTCTCTCTAACTTCATCAGGCAGAGTTTTTACCAACCATAACCCCAATTTCGGACCTTTCCCTTTTTTCTAATCAGGCAGAGAGCGCCCCATAGGATTTTCCTGCGAAAACATCAAGGCAACATCAGAGCCACCCTGGAGTGTTTCCTCATTCACTCCCCTAGGGGCGCTATTCCTGACCCTTATTTCCCAATATTGGTCCAGGTCGAGTACCCCTCATCCCACTCCTTTTCCATTTAGGATTAAGGTAGGGATTAATCCGGAGGAGCTCCATGTGAGCACCTCCCACATGGAAGTCGAATTGTACATTTTTTTTTTTTTATTTAGCTGTTTAAGCAGGAGTAGCACATTAAGATGAAAGCTTTTTTACAGGAGTGACCTGGGAGCACAGGGAAGTTAAGTGACTTGCTCAGGGTCACACAGTGTGCAAGTGGAAGCTGTGGGATTCAAACCCAGGTCTAGTCTGCTGGATGTCACCAGATTTGCAGCCCAGAGCCTTAAACCACTGCACTATACTGCCTCCCTAGTTCTTGTTTACTTTCCTAGGGAAGGTATTTGTCCCACCCTAATGGGTTCTAAAGTGCATTATTTATATAGTATAGTGCTTGCTGTGTCAAACCTTGGGCAACTTTTGTCTAAAGATTTAGTTAGTGTTCACATAGGTCATTATGTGCCTATAATTGTTATTTCTAGGGACATGGATATGTTGTACATCCACACTATCTGGCAGGTTCCTTGCCGCTTTAAATCTTGCCAAGGTCTTCAAGCTGGCTCCTCCCACCCACCCGGGTGGTAAAACTCTCGGCTTCGCCCCATGACGCCAGATCTTCCTTACCGCTTAGAAGCTCAGGTTCCCTCTTTAGCGCTCTGCGTTTTCGACTGGTTCCTGATTATTCGGTTTGTCCGAATCTAGTTTGGAAGTTTTCTAAAACTTCGGTCTTCTTCCCTCGCGGCTGTGATGGATATTTCATTTCCTGGCTCTCGGAGGCGCCCGGGGAATTCCTCCAGGACGGACCCGCACTCCACGTGCGTTTATTGCCTCGACTTGGACCATGATACGCAAGTTTGCGAGTTGTGCTGCGCCCTTTCGGCCAATGTCCTGGAGGATCGTGCAGCCCATTTGGGGCTCGGGCGACCTGGGTTTTTTTCCCCGCTGGAAAAATCTTTAGAGGCTCGTCGGGCGGTGTCCGCGTCGGCTGTCTCAGCTGAGCAGCTCGATCTCTCTTCCTCCATTGAGGAGGCGGAGTCCAAGGCTGCATCCCCCTCCTCCGCGGTCACAGTGCTTATCCCGCTCTCTTTGAGCTCCTCTCATTCAACTTCATTCAAGGAGCTTCGCCAGTCCCTTTCCTTGAAGGGAGAGGGCCATCGGACCTGCCTCTCGGCCCAGGTCAAGGGAGTCGAGGTAAGTCCCATCGGACATGCTGGGAGCGGAGAGGTCCCTTCCCTGTGTACCGACCTTTCACTTCGGTCGAGAGTTGCGGCTCAGGCGCTGGCTTCCGGTGTCCTCGTCAGGCCAGCTGGCCAAGACTCCCGTCGATGTTGTCGAGTCTTCTCTCGACCCGTCACCCGGGCGGTCGACTGCAGGAGCCGAGAACCCTTCACTGGTTTCCCCAGTGGAGGCTGAGGTTCTGCCTGCACCTTCGGGGCGACAGTCCTCGGTCTTTTCGTCCGAGCCGAGGGAAGAGCGGGTGTCCCCCGCTCCTTCCCGGACCCACCCTCGGTTTTGCCGAGGATCTGGGTCTCTGTCTCGGTCCTCTTCTCGGTCAAGCCGCTCCCGCCGACTTTGGCAGTCTTGGTCGGGACACCGAGTTAAATGGCAATACCGTTCCTCCTCATCTCCCTCCTCGGATGAGGAGAGGCTTTGATGCAGATGGCGTCAACATTACGAGGAGTTCATGTGGCAGCAGTTGCTGTTGTCCGGGAATCGATCGACTCTGATTCATTCCCCGTCTGTCAAGCAACTGCCGCCCGAACGGCCAACGCAACCGCTCGCTGCAGTCGAGGTGCCCACTTCTGGGCCGGTTGTTCGACCAGATCTCGCTGCCCCACCGATCACGGTGGAACCTTGGTTGGGTCACGACCTGTCCCGCAGGTTGTCTGTCACCCTCACTCCCGCCCGCGGCGAGTGAAGAGTGGCTCAGGCCTTCAGAGTCCATGGCGACTCCTCCATGTTCCCCAGACGGAGGGCCTGGGGTCCTCACCGGACGCTCGTGGACGAACAGGCCATTATCCTTTCTGGGTCTGCTTGGGCTCACCTCGGAGTTTACCGATGCAGCTCGAATCCATGTCCAAACGGGCCTTGTTATCCCTGACGGAGGTTCACCTCGGAGGCCTTCCCGGTGGCTGAGGCCATCGTCAGCCCGGCCTTGGAGCTTTGGCAGCGGCCTACTTCCTGTCCTGTGCCCTCGGCCAGGATGGCCAGGAAGTACTCTGTCCCTGTCGGTTCTTTTCCCAGTTTTTCAGAGCACCCTTCTGCTGAGGGGTTAGTTACCGATCATGTCTTCCAGCGTTCTGTGAACGCTCGGGATGTGGATAGGCCCCCCGAGAAAGAGTCCAAAAGGATGGAGTATGTCGGGTGCAAGGTTTACGCCGCATCCTCCCTAGGCCTCCGACAGGCCAGCTCAGCCGCACTGATGGCACACTTCTCCCACGCCCTCATGGGCTCCCTGGATGAGGTGATCCCTCATCTCCCAGCTGACCTGCAGACCATGGTCAAGCAGGTGTGGGACCAGGGAAGGGCGGTGGCAAAACAGCAGCTCCAAACGGCTCTGGACATTGGAGACCCTGTGCCAGATCAGTTATGCCGGGTGGCCATGCACCGCAGAGCATGGCTGGAGGATATCCACCTCACGGCGGATACCCAGCATAAACTGGCAGATGTCCTTTCCTGGGGACTGACCTGTTCGGCCCTGGAGGAAGGCCACCTCCAGCAGATCAAAAGTCCAATGCTACCCTGGACTCTGTCACCCTCCCAGAAGGAAAGGGCCGTCGACAACAACATAAGTCCTTCGCTCTTCTGCGCCTCTGCGTCCAGCCCAACAGCACCAGCATCAGGGCCAGCAGGCTCGCGCTTGGCACCCCAAAGCCAAGCCTGCGGCTTCCTCTAACAGGAAGCAGGGAGGAAAAGGCCCAGGAGGTCCCTCGGCCGGTCCCTCCTCCAAGCCTGCCCAGTGACGGGTTGAGGGGTGTCGCCCCCAGCCTCGTCACTCCCCCCGGGTTCCCCTGTGGGGGGATGGCTCCGCCACTTCCTTTCCGCCTGGTCCGCTATCACCACGGACCGCTGGGTGTTGGAGGTGGTAGGAAAGGGCCTGCCCCTGGAATTCAGCAGGCCCTGCCCTTCAGAGCCGCCGCCTCGGGGTTAGGGTCCGCAGCCTCTGTTGGCTCATCGAGCCAACGCCTGCCCTCAAAAGAGGTAATCAGGAAGGTGGTGGATCCTCCACCAGACCCGGGTTTGTGTCCAGGTACTTCCTGGTCCTGAATCGGATGGGGGCTGGCGCCCATTCTAGACCTGCACGACCTGAACAGGTTCCTAAGGTCTCGAACCTTCAGGATGGTCACTCTAGCTCAGATAATTCCATCCTTGGAACGAGGCATGTGGTTTTGTTTTCTGGACCTCCAGGACGCGTTCTTTCACGTCCCAATCCGTCCGTCCCACCAGAGATTCCTCCGCTTCAGGGCAGAGGGATCCCCTCTACAAGTTCCGGGCCATGCCCTTCGGCCTTTCTCTATCTCCCAGGGTCTTCACCAAATGCATTGCAGTGGTGACAGCATTCCTGCGGCGCCGAAGGGTCCGGGTGTACCCCTACCTGGACGACTGGCTGATTGCAGCCTCCTCCAAAACAGAGGTGGAGCGGTCCAGAGATCTGGCCCTCCAGGTTTGCTCTCAGGTTGGCCTCCTCATCAGCGAGGCCAAGTCGGAACTCGTGCCAAAACAGGTGATACAATTCATCGGGGCAGAGCTCGACTCTGTACGAACCAGAGCACGGCTCCTGGCGGACAGGGCTGATTTTCTTTCCTCCTTTGCCCAGTCATTTCAGGTTAGGCAATTGCGCCCAGCCCGGGACTTTCTGTGCCTCCTGGGCCTTGTAGTGGCCTGCACCAGCATGGTCCGTTTGGCCCGTTGGTACATGCATCCATTTCAATGGGGGCTGGCCAGCCAATGGTCACAGCACTCTCCGATCCCTTGGATCAGCTAGTGACAGTGACCCAGGGGATGTGGAACGCCCTCCAGTGGTGGACCATTCCAGCACATCTGCAGGAGGGCATCCCGTTCGTCCGTCCGAGCCAACGGTCTATTGACCGATGCCTCTCTGATGGGTTGGGGTGCCCATCTGGGGGAGCACAGAGCGCATGGCCTCTGGTCCCCTCAGGAGTCCCGATGTCACACCAACCTGCTGGAGCTTCGGGCGGTTCGTCTAGCCCTCATCACTTTAGCTCAGTTTCTATGGGGTCAAGTGGTCCAGGTCCAGATGGACAATACCACGACCATAAACTACCTAAACAGCCAGGGCTGGACGCGCGCCATGCCTCTGCGCATGGAAGCTCTCCGCATTTGGTCACTCGTGTGCAGCCTGGAGGCAGATCTCCTTGCCATCCATGTGGCAGGTGCCTCCAACATTCTGGCCGACGCCGAAAGCCAGATAGGGCTGCATCCCACGAATGGTCTCTCCTGCCAGAGGTAGTACAAGATCTGTTCTCCCACTGGGGCATGCCTCAGGTGGACCTGTTTGCCTCCAGGGATAATGCGAAGCTGAGACTGTTTCATGCCCGCCCCCCTCAGCAGGGCTCACTGCAAGGGGGATGCCTTCTCGAGGCCGTGGACCTCGGGCCTCTTCTACGTCTTTCCCCCATTTCCCTTGATCCACAAGGTGCTTCTCAAGGCAAGGCGGGACAAGGCACAGGTGATTCTGGTAGCCCCAGACTGGCCCCGCCAGTTCTGGTATCCAGATCTCCTCAGTCTCAGTTCCAGGCTCCCGATGCGGCTTCCAGCCCGCCCGGACCCGATCTCAGTCAATCGGGGGAAGGTATTCCATCCGGACCTTCAGTCCCTGCGCCTGACGGCCTGGTTTCTGAGCGACTAGAGTTCCAGGCCTTGGGTCTTTCCGACGAGGTCCTCAACGTGGTTGAGGTGTCCTGTAAGGAGTCGAACAGGAAATGCTACGCCTTTAAATGGAAGAGATTCTCCATTTGGTGTCAGGGCAAGGGCCTGGACCCTTCCTCCTCTTCCTTGGCAAGCATTCAGGACTACCTGTGGTCCCTTTCTCAGCAAGGGCTTCAGTCGAAGACCCTCAAGGTGCACCTGGCAGCCATCTCTGCTTAGCGGGCGTGGGCCGGGAAGCAGTCGGTGGTGCAGGAGAAGGTGGTCGGGTGCTTTTTCCAAGGCCTTGATCACCTATCACCTCCGGTACGAGAACCTCCACCTCCATGGGATCTACTGCTGGTATTGGCTAAGCTCATGGGCAAGCCATTCGAACCGATGCACAGGTGTGACATCTCTCACCTGTCGTGGAAGACCGCCTTCTTGGTGGCTATCATGTCAGCCAGAAGGATGGGAGAGCTCCAGGCGCTTTTCATCGAGTCTCCTTATCTGGTCTTCCACAGGGACAAGGTTGTCCTGCGCCCCCACCTGAAATTCCTTCCGAAGGTGGTGTTGGAGTTTCACCTTAACCAGGTGTTGACTCTGCCGGTGTTCTACCCTGTCACACCTCGGAGGCGAATATAGAAGGCACCATGCTTTGGACTGTAGAAGAGCGCTCGCTTATTACAAGGAGCGGATGGTTGAAGTTCGGGAGAGGTTCTTCGCCAGCTGTTTGTCACCTATGCTGAAGCCTCACCTGGCAGACCTTCTCAGCCAAGCGGACGATAGGCAGGTCGTCACCTCCTGCATAGATCTCTGTTATAGGTTGGCGGGCATGGAGCCTTCCAGAGGATAAGAGCTCATTCTACCCGCCATACCGCTGCATCAGTGGCTGCTTCCAGGGATGTCCCTATCCAGGAAATCTGCAGGGCTGCTACCTGGAAGTCAGCACACCTTCATTACCCACTACCACATCGACCTTGAGTCATGCGGGATGCTGGTTTGGGACCTCGGTTCTCCAGTCCTTATTCCCTAAGTAGGGGGTTGCACGCCTTGCCTCCCTCCTCCCGGAGAACTGCTAGGAGTCTGCCAGACAGTGTGGATGAACAACATATCCATGTCCCTAGAAATACAGGTTAACTCACCTGTAACAGGAGTTCTAGGAATGGTATATGTTGTTCATCCACATGACCCACTCGACCTCCCCGGCTTCGACGCACATCCTGGCTTCCAGCGGGCTAGATCTGGTGTAATGGGGTGGAGCCAAGTTTTACCACCCGGGTGGGTGGGAGGAGCCAGCTTGAAGACCTTCCGGCAAGATTTAAAGCAGCAAGGAACCTGCCAGACAGTGTGGATGAACAACATATACCATTCCTAGAACTCCTGTTACAGGTGAGTAACCTGTATTTTCCTGTCTCTCAGGCTCCCTTGCCCTCCTTTTTCTCTCTTTTCTAACTCACTCTCCAGCGTGCAGAACTAGGATGGAGGAGGAGTCTCGTCGGTTATTGGCCAACCCATACGCCATGCAGTGCATTGGCCGGGCGCACCACAGCTCCGACTCCTCCCCTTTTTACAAAAAAATAAAAATGCTCCCCACAGGTCCTGCTCCTCTGGCCAGAACCCTGCAGTGATGAATGGTGAAGATGCACAGAAAGATCAAGAAATTACGGTAGGTACGTAATTTCATTTTCTATGTGCATACTGGAGTTCGTGGGCTGGAGCTGGAGGACCACATGGTTGGGTGGTAGGAGGAGTTGAGCTTGAAGATTGATCCAATGACTGGGCATGTTCAGTGGAAGACTGCCTAAGTGTGGTTTATTTAGTTTATTCAACGATTACGGCAGAGTACCCCAAAGGGAGGCCAGTTACATACAAACTGATAAATCTTCCACATCATAAAAACTCACAGACTTACTGTATACAAAGAAATTTGTTTATTCCTTTACAACATGATGATATAGTACTTAAATAATCATTAACCATCCATTCATGTTTTCACACTTATTCAAACCAAACACATTAAACCATCTAGTTGTGAACTACTACTACTAGTAGTAGAACTGTGGTTATAAGTAACTTTTGTTAATTTGAGGGCTGCCACTTGCTGGGAAGTTCAGATATATTGCAGTTGCTTGTTGTCTTGTTTTTATTGAATCTCACAGTTTCTCAAATGATTTTTGTTTCTACAGTAGAGGCAACCCCCTGCACTTGTGTCACGAGCGCTACAGGAAGCTCAACCTGCTTTGGCAGCAGCATTGCATCATGGAGGAAGTAGCCAGGAACCAGGAACTGAACCACATCTTCGTGTTTGACTGGCAGCAGCTCTGACACCAAAGCTTCCATTTGCATTTCATGGAACATGTTTGAGGTGTGAAGCTGCATAGGCTAGCCATTTGGATCGGAGCTCAAGGTATCCTGGCATCACTCCACCTCTGACTTTTATTCAGCTTTGGGATGGAATTAGTCCTCTGGTCAGCATGATCTGCTCTAGATCTGAGCAACCCTTTCTAGCAATTTATAGACTGAAGTCTGGCCGTTGTCTGCACCATCCGGTACTCGTTCGTCTAAATGCAACAGCTGGTAGGAGTGAAAAGAATGTATGAAACTCGGGCAGAAAACCAGTCTGGGATCAGGGAGGGCCGGAGCCTCCTAGTCAACCATCTTGGGTCATCACAACAGCCCAGATTCTCCCTTACACAAGCAGTGTGATGCGTCACTGAACTGGTTGTTAACAAAACTGACAGTGTGTGTGCCAGTTACCCATGTAATATGTCATGGCACCCCTGTTAGAGTAGTGAACTATCGGGGAAAATGTGTGTGTGTGCGTGTGCATGTGTGCATGTTGACACTGTCTCATTAGGTTGTACAACATCCAGTACTCTGAAAGCCACAAGATCTATAGCACCAGCTCTGTCACGCTTGTAAGGTCATGCACTATTGCGTGGTTCATGTCAGAAGCGCATCCCATTGGCTGTCTCAGCACATACATTCTGAGGTCATTTAGAACGACACTGACAGTAGCATTGTTGGGGTGTGCTGCTCTTTTGATCCATTCTCTTCACATCTCGAATCTTCTAAAGATCCAGCATCCTTTTTTTCCCTTGATCAAATTAATCCCAATTTAGCCATGACATCCAGCGGATGTAACGTTTTGAAAGACAGACTTTGAAACAATCACAGTTCTTTTTTTCTCAGGAGAAAATATGAGTTTGGGCTGTAGGTTTTTTCTTTTACATGGAAAACATGTAGTGGGGGCACTGTCAATGCCACTCAAGCTCCATTGGTTTCCTGTAGCTGCGGCACAAAAAAGAATAGCACAAAACGAGGGTGAAATAAAGTGTAAAATATTCTTTGTAAAAAAATCAATGTTGATTTTTTTTGTCTAAAATCTAGTATTTTTTTATCTTAATTATGTGGACTCCCTTTTTATTTGTTTTCTTCTATGTTATGCTATATAAATATTCAATATTTTAAGTGTCTACTTGTCATCTGCTGTTTGTAGTCGGATAGCAAGGGTTTGAAAGAGGGAGCTGGGATCTATGACAGGTGACCCAGCCCTTATACAGCCAAGGAAGTAGAGAAGTTTGATGTTTTATTGCTTGTTTTCTTCTACTGTGTTTAAATACTCAGGAACTGTGAAGTGTGTGAAGAAATATAGGCGAGCAGATCTTACTTTGAGGAAGGCTTTTGCAGCAGGCCACACCGATGGGACTAATCTGCCCAGCACCATGACCACACAGAAAACTTCTAGCTAGCAGTCCACCACGGGGCACCACCCACCACCGACGTCGGTCAGCTGACGTCAGCCTAGCCTACATAGGTGGGCGGTCCCCCACATCTACCTCGGTTCTTTTCCACCATCGACCCACGCATGTTGTACCTTAGCAGACGCCGCAGCTACAGTCAATTGCTATTACCCACGCTTGCCGCGCTTTATTTTTCACTTATTTCCAGTTCTTCAACAGAACATCAAAATTTCAATGTTTTGTTTGACGGGTTTGTCTTCTCCACCAGCTTTGTCTTCTGACCACTTCACAGTGTGTGCCTGCGGTAAACAGATCACAGGAAAGGACAGCCACTCTGCGATTCTTTTCTATCTACACACCAGTCATGACACTGAAGCCTGCCAGCATTGCCAGAAGTTTAACCAGGCCACTTGAAGACATCATCTAAAAGTATTGGAGAGCTGTAGCCAACCCAGTGGTGCAGAGGGCTGAGGCGCTGTACGGCTTACCTCATGCCATGCCGGTGACCCAGGTTCGGGAACAGATTCGGGTCATCAAGGAGCTAACATGGGGGGGAGGGTGGAAGCAGGATTGAGCAGCTGGAAGGCAGCTTTCCTCTCCCGGGGTGGTTGCTGCCCTCCCTCCCTCCCCGTAGTCCCACTGCCACTGGGTGGAGGTCCAGTGTTCAGCATAGGCAGAGTGGGTGACATGTAGTGGGAAAGCCCCTCTAGACGCGTTGTGTTGTACTTGCACATGCGCATGTGTCCAAGGTACAGGTATGGTTACGGGGAAAAAATGCTACAAAATATATATGAAAAAAAGTGTTGGAGAGCTACTTTTTAAAGCAGAAGTTGGCCGTGATGGAAAAGGAGCTGCAGGCCAGGAGCTCCTCGGCCTCGCTGGCGCAGTCCTCCAGTGTCTTATCTTCTTAACACAAGGAAAAGTCAGGGAAGCACAACCACCAGGACCAAGGATGGTCAGCTTCCCATTCGCAGTCGCCTCTTAGGCCTCGGCTGGGTCATCCTCTCATGGAGGGGGGTCGACCTCTTGAGTCCCACCAGCCCTCTCTTCCTCCAGGCTCTTGGTGGCTTGACCACCCGCCCTTGTTTTTATCCTGGGTGATGGTTCCTCAGAGCAGGGGACTTCATCTCCTGCCCCCCAGCCCCTGACGCCAGCCCCATATCTTCAGCGGGCTCCCAGCCACAGCGCTCGTTTTATCACGTCCCACCTCGGGACGATGTTAGTCCTCTAGGCAACGCCAACAGCAGGCATTCACTGTCCCTTCCACACCGGCATCGCCTCTGCCTCCAACACGGGATCTCCGTCCCGCCAGGTGCCAGCTTCTCCAGCTGGGCCAGCGTCACGGGATCCTTTCCCTGGACACTCCAGGCTGTCGCCTGCCAGGCTGTCACCAGTATAGCCCCAGCCCAAGGGTCCAACACCTTCGTTGCCCTAGCCACAACCAGCGCTGCAGCCAACGTCTGTTAAGCCAATGCTGGTGCCGCGCCGCCCTTCGCCGGCCCCTCAGCCTTCATGCCCCTTTCCTGCCTTTCCTGTACAATATTGCACCCCGGGTAGACTTTAATGCCCTATCTTATCTGTGTCGCTCTTCACCATTCATCACTGGTGGGTTCTAGCAGGAGGAACAGGATCCCGCAGGAGCCTTTTTTTTTTTTTTTTTTTTTTTTTAGTAAGGAGGAGCCGATGTCGAGATGGCACCGCCCTTGAGGTTGACACATTGCATGGCGCTCGTGGGTTGGCCAGTAACTGACACCGATGCCTCTTCAGTCCTAGTTCTGCTTTTCAAACAACATGAAGTCTTGCTGTATTCTGACAATTGCAGTTAGCTCCAGCCTTTGAACTGCCCCGGAGAGTATGGGGTTAAATTTCTATGCAGGGCATAGAACGTTGAGCTCAAGCTCGGTTGAAGACTTTGTCTGCAGTACTTTGAATCCAAACCGTCAGCTTCTTTACTCTGCTTCACTGAACAGTCGCTCCGGAGATTTCTCCTTTGCCCGGTTCAAAGACTCGATTAAAGTTTCGGTTTTCCGAATTATTTTACCGCGATTCGGTTCACTCTGTCTGCGGTACAGTAAGTACTTCGATAATGTTTTTGGATTGTGGAAATTAGAAGTCCCGATCGGTTCGGCTGAACCGATCCTTTAGACTTGATGAGTCATTTTAGTGTGTGGTTACCGATTCTTGTCGGTTTAAAAACAAAAAACATGTGTTTATAGCGTTTAAACACACTGAACACGGTTAGAAACGGATAAGAGAGTCTTGCCTGGCTGTTGCCGAAAAAAGGGTAAGTTTGGTTAGGTTGGCCATGTCTGAGAAACCCAAGAAAAAAAACTGGCCCACTGGGTTTCAACACTGCAGTGAGTGTTGGGAGGTCTTTGCGAAGGCTGATCCCCCACACCACCTGTGTTTACTGTCTGGGGTTTGACCACCTCGATTCAGACTGCCAAATATGTAAGAATTTTCCCAAGTCTACCCTGGATAAGAGATTAGGTAGACTTAGGGAGAAGGAGGCCGAGAAATCCGCTAACCCGGAAGGCCAGCCCGGTTCGGTTACCACTGAACCAGAAGGAGTGCTCTCTGACCAGGGCGATACTTCTTCGGGCAAGAGGAAAGCTGATCCTAAGAGGGTCAGTTCCTACAAAAAGGAAAAGAAAGGAAAAGTCTGCCGGTTTGGATCCAGAACTCCATGTTCCGACCGCGGAAGAAATTGCCCGAGCGATTCAGATTGTGGAATTGCTTCGTCCGGTTCCAACTGATCCAGTCCCAGTTGGTAGGGGTTCGGTTCGGTTGGGTCCTCCAGTTCAGGATTTTGCCCCTGAAGATTTTTATGAACCGGATTTTGAGGAGGGGGACTGTGAACAATGTGAGGATTATGATGATGAGAGCTTAGAAAGTCTGGATGTGCCTATAGAACCGGACATCTCCCCAGACAGACCTTTTGGTGTTTTCCCTCCTAGGCTCTCTGAGTCCCCTCCCCACTTTCTGTTTTACAGGAAAGTGGCAGAAACCCTCCAGCTTCCTATAGAGGAAGCTGTGCAGGACCAAGAAGAGCCTGACTTCGTTGAAATGATGGATATCCCAGAGCCTAAGAGACTGTCTATTCCCCTTCATAAGTCTTTTGGGAAGCAGACTCAAAACATTCTAAAGTCTCCTAACTCTATACCTCCTGTGGACAGAAGGATGGACAAGAGGTATACTCTGTCAGGCTCGGATACGGAGTTTCTTTACCAGCAATGCAGCCATGTTGGGGTAGTGCAGGCTGCAGCCTGTGACAGGACAGGCATTCCCTTGGCTTCACACCCCACAGATAAAGACTCCAGGAAGTTGGATGCCATAGCAAAGAAACAGTACATGGCATCCTCTTTGGGACTCAGGCAGGCTAATTATATGGCCTATACAGCCAGGTACCAGAAGTCCAGATGGGACACTGTACTGGCACTGGCTAAGTAGGCTTCCCCACAGCTGGCCAGGGTGGCTGCTGATGGATCGAGGCATCCAGGGTTCATTTTCATGCTGCTGTGGAATCCAGTGATGTGTCATCAAGAGTCATGGCTACATATGTGGCTCTTCGGAGAATGGCTTGGCTCAGATGTACTAGCCTTTCACAGGGCACCCAGGCTAAGGCCATGGATTTCCCTGTGGTGGGTAATTCTTTGTTTGGGGAGCAGACAGAGAATTACATGAAGAAAATGGATGAATACAGGACCACTTACAGGAGTGCACAGGCCAAGGAAAAGCAGGCAACTCCTCAAAGGCAGCAAGCCAGGGCAGGGGCAGGCCTTTTCACAGGCCTTTCTACCAAGCGTAGGCCTCTTCTCCCTTTTCCCAGAGGAGGTTCTTTAGAGGGAGAGGCAGAAGGGGGATGAGCAGGGCTGCATCCACCCCTCAGCCTAAGGCTCCTGCCAAGCAGACACCCTGAGGTGTCAGCCCGAGTCGACTCCCGCACCCAGTAGGAGGCAGGCTGGCTTACTTGCCCAGGACTGGAAGTCTGTTACTCAGACAAATGGGTCCTGGAAGTGGTAAGTTAGGGACTGGTCCTCAGCTTCAAAAGATTTCCAAGCTGAGGCCCAGATCTTTTCCACCTGCAAGCACCTCCGAATCCCTTGCCTTGCAAGCAGAGGTTTCATCTCTGTTGGCTCTAAGGGCCATAGAGGGTGCCCTTATTCCTCACAGGGGCAAAGGTCTGTACTCCAGGTACTTCTTACCCCAAAAAGACAAGGGAGTGGCAACCCATCCTGGATTTAAGATGTCTGAACAAGCATCTGTTAAAGCCAAAAGTTTAAAATGGTGACTCTGGAATAATTCTTCCTCTCTAAGGCCAGGGACTGGCTAGCCTCCCTGGACCTCAGGGATGTCTATTTTCACATTCCCATCAGGTGCTCCCACAGAAAGTGCCTCAGGTTCGAATTGCCTTCAGGCCATTATCAGTTCAGAGCAATGCCCTTTGGCCTAACGTCAGCTCCAAGGGTGTTCACAAAGTGCCTGGCAGTAGTGGTGGCCTTTTTAAGAAGGAAGAAGATTGCAGTGTTTCCATATCTGGACGACTGGCTCATTGTGGGACAGTCCCCAGACCAAGTCAAGTCAGACCTCCAAGTGACCCAGCAAGTGCTCACTTCCTTGGGGTTTCTTCTCAACCTTTCCAAGTCAGTTCTCAAACCTGTACAGCTTCTCATTTTATAGGAGCAGAGCTGGATACAGTCAAGGCAAGAGCTTTTCTCCCCATGCAGAGGGTTACAGCCATTTCAGAGCTGGCCTCCTCTTTCTGCCTTCTGGTCTCTCGACCAGCAAGGCATTTCCTTCAGCTTCTGGGTCACATGGCAGCTTCTACAGCAGTGGTCCAAGGAGCCAGGTTTCAAATGAGGGACATTCAGTTCCATCTAAGGTCCTTCTGGTCCCAAAAGAAGGATCCTCTTACCAAAGTAGTTCCAGTGACTTGGACTCTGATCCAGGCACTTCAGTGGTGACAGGATCAGGACAATCTCAGGCAAGGGGTTCCTTTCGTCAGTCAGCCCCACTCTGTGGTCCTTACCACAGATGCTTCTCTGTTGGGGTGGGAGCCCATCCTGGGCTCTCACAGCCCAGGGATAGTGGTCCCATCAAGTGTCCGTCCTGCATATCAATCTTTTGGAGCTCAGGGCAGTGTTCCTGGCTCTGCAAGCCTTCTCTCAGTTAGTGCAGAATAAGGTGGTACAGGTCAGGACAGACAACACCACCACCATGTGATGCATCAGCAAGCAGGGAGACACTCGGTCCACGGAAGCCATGAAACTATGGTCTCTGGCTTACTCT
The DNA here is from genome assembly GCA_016271365.2 of Neoceratodus forsteri. Classification (NCBI taxonomy): domain Eukaryota; kingdom Metazoa; phylum Chordata; order Ceratodontiformes; family Ceratodontidae; genus Neoceratodus; species Neoceratodus forsteri. The sequence continues at coordinate 1,021,622,412 of CM028134.1, forward strand.
CTGCAGACATCCTTAGTTGCAGTCCACCTTCCGGGAAAGGACAATGTGATAGCAGATGCACTGAGCAGCATCTCCCAGGGCCATCACGAATGGTCTCTGGATCCCTGGTGCTAGATGTGATTTTTCCAGGTGGGGCACCCAGAGATAGATCTCTTTGCAGCCCCGACAGTCACCAACTTCCCTGTTTTGTTGCAGACCTCCAGTACTGGGCTCAGTCCTCTGGATGCTCTTGGTTCTTAACTGGGAAGGAAATTCTCTATGCCTTCCCACCTTTTCCTCTGTCGTTAAAAGTTCTGGTCAAAATGAGGTCACAATCCTGCAAACTAATTCTGATTGCTCCAGACTGGGCCTGGCAGCCATGGTATCCCTGCTGCTGTCCCTAACAGTCCATCTTCCCTGTCTCTTCCCAGGAAGTGCAATCTGTTAACCTTATCTCAGGGGAGGATTTGGTACCCCAATATTCAGTCCCTCAATCTCAAGGCATGGCTCTTGAAGAGTTAGAATATGCAGATTTGAAAATTTTCAAAGGATTGCTTCATACCAATCCTCCTTTAGGGATCCTGCTCCTGCCTGGATTTGAATGTTTGCATTGCTCAGCTTATGCAACCGCCTTTTGAGCCTTTGTCCTCAGCAGAGCTCAAGTACTTGACTTGAAAACTGTATTTTTGGTTGCTGTTACCTCTGCCAGACGATTTCAGTGTATTGCAAGATCTTCCTGGACATAAGTCTCCACCACTCATTCACACTATTGGGATCTGCGCCGGAGGCACTAGGACCCATCGGGAGCAAACTTTTTGCTGGAGGGTCGGCGCCAGAGATGGAGCCGCGAGGAACGGCACCGCGAGCCTCAGCTCGCGTGGTAATGACTATCTCGACATCGACCCTCCAACCGCCTCAGTTCCTTTTTTCCCGCCGAGTGCTACCAGTAACGACGCTGCCGCCTGGCTGAGTCAAACGTCAAACTAGCAGCATAGTTTTCAGTTTTGTTATTTGTAGTATTATCTCGATAAAGTATCGCTTAGTTTATTCTTATTTTAACAATAAAGAAGTCTCAGCCTACTTTGACGGAGCTTCCACTATGAGCAGGTCAGGTGATGTGTAGGGAGACTTCGTGATGAAAGCTTGTTCAGTCAGTTGGCTGGTCCGTCCGCTGCCTTTCTCCGGAAGGGGAGTCTGACAACGGTCAGTCCAATGCCCGGGGATGGGTGGTCCTCGTGGAAGCATAAAATAAACGGGTTGTATTCTCGCACCGGCTCGCCTCAAGCTCTTCTTCGGCCCACAGGTCTAAAAAGAGAAGGCATCACCGAGGTCGCCCTCGATATGTCTGCGCCAGACGTCGGTTAATGGGGTTAGTTGCCAGTCTCCTCCTTCGGAGTCGCCAACCTCTGCTTCTGGTAGCCAATGGCTTCGACATTGGAGTCCCACCCCGTCCGCAGGTAGGTCTTCAGATGAGCAGTTTCATCAGTGGGCCGCCTATGGAGCAGTGGGCCTGGAGGTTGGTTCAGCTACCTGGCTCGGCCACCATGGGCTGCTCGGGCTTATTGGGAGACCAGGTAGTGCGTTGACTTTCTCCTGGTCGCATGACACCTTCTTTGTGCTGTCGACTCCACGCTTAGGTGTGTTCTCCCCTCACACATGGTTGCGCGTAGGGGCCACACCGAATGCCCTTATCTCCTCTTCTTCCTTCAAAACCTGTTTTCAGAGTCTGGGTGTGTTTTCGGCGCCTCGGTGTCGCAGTCTCGGCGCTGTCCCTCGGCGCCAGTGCGGGTCCTGCGCGCTACTGTGCCGCGATGGTCCCTCGGGCCGCTCGGTGCCGCAGGCCTCCTTGGTGCCGGGGTTCTTGGGGTTCCTCTGCTTTTCAGGACTCCTCCTTTCACTCTTTTTCTTCTTCCCTCTCTTCTGATTTTCATTCCTTTCCTGTCCATACAGTCCCTCCTGGACTGTCAGGAGATGACATTGAGCCTAACCCAGACCTTCAGTTGGGTGATGAAATGGACGAAGCAGGATCTATTACTGCTACAGAGCCGATGGTCGAGGACCTGTCCTTTAAGTCTCTGCTAAAAAATCTGAGTTCCACTCTTTCTGTCCAGACTACAGACATCGATCCTGGGAAGTTGTTAAGACTCCAATACCTTCATGCCCCGGAGATCCCTACGGATTTGACTCCTCCGGTTCAGCCTTCCTTCGAGACGCTGTCTCAAATGGTATGGAATAATCTTGCTCTCACCCCTTTGGTGGCTAAATCCATAGACAGGAAATATTCAGCCCCCAAGGATCATCCCATTTTGGCATCTCAAGCCTTTGAGGATCCTATTGTAGTCCTGGCAGAGAATGACAAGGTCGTTCTTCCTCAAACCTACAGCTCTCACCTATTAACAAAGAATCTCGTAGAAGATAGACACCTTAGGTAAGAGAGTCTTTGCTGCTTCTACCCTAAGTATGCATATTGCCAGTTACCAGGGCTATTTCTCCCAGTATGAATATATCCTGTGGCATTCTATCAAGCAAATGGTTGAAGCCCGCTGAATCGGATACAAAGCCAGAGCTTCTTCAAACCATTACCAGAGGTATCGAATCTAACAACCAGCAGGTTAAAGCAGCCATGGATGCTTGACACTGCTTCCCGCTCAGCGACTGCGCGCTTCAGGCTTCATGAATGATGCAGCAGCAGGTAATGGCGTTTGTCCTTTGATGGTGCATATCTTTTGTCCTCAGGCAGAGCAAGCTCTAGAAGCTACACAAAAGACCAGGTGCCATTAAGCTGGCCTCGACCCTCCTGCCCCTCCCAGGGAGTGTCAATAAACGCCAGTTTCATGATCGTCAGTCCTTTCGAGGCAGAGGCAGAGGAGGTTTCCATAAAAACCAACCTGCCCAACCTCAAAAGAAGACGCAACAGAAAGCGCAAGGGCCCAAAGCGCCCAGCGCTACCTTATGAATTGCTGGCCCAAATCCCATCTCAGCTGCCCGAGGTGGACTTTTCCCCTCCGGTGGGAGGTCGTCTGATGCACTTCTACAACTAGTGGAAGTCCATAACCTCAGACAAATGGGTCCTCTCGGATATTTCATGAGGGTATTCACTCACTCTTGTGGAGACCCCTCCGGATCGTCCTCCCAAATGGCAGCCCAGGCTGTCAACCCTTCAGCCAGACCTTCTCGCCGCCGAGATTCAGGGCCTTCTGAACAACAGGGCAGCAGAAGTGGTGCCGCTGCATCAACGAAACACAGGGTCCTACTCCCATTACTTTCTGGTTCCAAAGAAGTCCGGGGGAATGCGCCCCATTCTAGATCTCAGAAAGCTAAACAAATTTCTCCCCAAGGAGAAATTAAAAATGATTTCTCTGGGAATCCTGTTACCTTTGCTTCATCAACACGACTGGCTAGCCTCCCTGGACATGCAGGATGCTTACTAGCACATTCCTATTCACCCGAGGCATCACAAATTCCTGAGGTTTGTGGCTCTGGGACAAAATTATCAGTTCAGAGTCCTGCCTGTTGGGCTATCCTCGGAGCCGCGAGTTTTTACAAAGTGTTGTGCAGTTCTCGCAGCACACCTCAGAAAGGTCGGAATACAGGTGTTCCCTTATCTGGACGATTGACTTCTAGCAAGCCCTTCCAAGCAAGGGACTCTGGACGCCGTAGAGACAGTCTCTCGCCTCCTTACGTCCATGGGAGTTCTGCTGAACCTCAAGAAATCGCAACTACAGCCTCCCAGAGGCTCCTTTTTATAGGGACTCTTCTGGACACCTCCTGTGCGAAGGCTTTTCTTCCAGAAGACAGAAGGAACGATATCCTTCAAATGGCCCGTCACATCGGGGAGAACAGCTCAGTTACAGCTCTCTCGATGCAATGGATGCTAGACCTCATGGCATCCTCAGTGTTCACTGTACCACTAGCATGTCTGCACATGAGAACCACTCAGTGGATGCTCAGTACTCAGTGATCCCCAACCACTCACCTACAGTCCTATCTCATCAAGGTGACAGAACCTTTAAAGAGGTCACTCACCTGGTGGTCTCAAGAGCAATCTCCTGGAAGGATATCCCTTTGCTCCTCTGGACCATCAAATCTCCATTACCACGGACGATCCCTAATGGGGTGGGAGCTCACTGTCAGACCTCCACACTCAAGGTGTGTGACTCAACTCGAGTCCCAGCTTCACATAAACGCCCTAGAAATGAGAGCCGCCCTTTAAGTGTCCGAGTTGAAGGACATTCTCTGTCACAAGAACATTCTCCTTCAAACGACAACAAAGCAGTGATGTATTACATCAACAAGCAGGACGGTGCTCATTCTTACCCCTTATGCAGAGAAGCAATGAGGATATGGGAATGGTGCTTGGAGCACAAGGCTCTAATTCAAGCGTCTACCTGCCAGGTGTACTGAACGACGGCAGACCGCTCCTCAGCAGAACAGAGACAGATCCTCACGAGTGGTCTCTTGACTCAACCATAGTTCAGTCACTATTCAAGAGTGGGAACTCCAGACCTGGACCTTTTTGCATCCCCACTCAACGCAAAACTGCCTCTCTTCTGCTCCAGAAATCCAGGGCCTGGCATTTTCTGTCAGGATGCGTTCAGGCTGCGGTGGGCAAAACGCTTTCTTTATGCCTTTCCGCCTCTTCCTCTAATTCAGAGGGTACTCCTCAAGTTCGATTCCCAGGAGGACAAGATGATTCTCATTGCCCCTTTGGCCTCAGCAGCTGTGGTTTCCACTACTCAGCAATATGTTGGCAGTTCCTCCAAGACCACTTCCCCTGCAGATGAACCTTTTGACTCATCCCAACCTGAGATCGCTTCACCTTCGGCTCCTGAAGAGGTAGAACTAAACCAGTTCAATGTCTCTAAGGATTTCAGATATTCTTCTGGCTGCATGGAAGCCAGCCACTCGGAAAACTTACACAGCCAAGGAAGACTTTTTAACGCTCTGGTGTGCAAAGTCCTCTTTGAATCCTTTTCCTGCCCACCAGATAAGGTTTTGGAGTACCTCTTGACCTATCAAATTCAGGTCTGCAGTACTCTACAGTCAAAGTTCACCTTAGTGCCATTTCAGTTTATCATGAGCCAGTTTTTCCTTAACACTGGCTCAGTTACCTGTGGTTAAGAGATTTCTAAAGGAATTCTGCATACCAGACCTCCTACAAGACGCCCAGTTGCAGCCTGGGACATTAATCTTATGCTAGACATGCTCACTGAAATCTTTCGAGCCTCTGGCTACCTGTGAGCTAAAATTTCTCACTTGAAGACTGCCTCCTAGTGGCCATTACCTCAGCCCGAGGGTCTCTGAGATGCATGCCCTGGTCACAGACCCTCCGTATACTGTGTTCCATAAGGACAAAGTAGTTCTTCAGACTCTCCTAAATTTCTTCCTAAGGTTGTGTCAGAATTTCATCTAAACCAACCTTTGGTCCTTCCCTCTTACTCCAAGAACTTTCAAAATGAAGGAGAATGTTCTTCATTCTTTGATGTTAAGAGAGCCTATGCTTCTATCTAGATAGAACCAAGGATTTTCGAAAAGCCCAGCAACTGTTCGTTTCCTTCAGCGAGACCCGGCTGGGTCAGCCTGTCGCTATCAGATGTATCTCAGCATGGCTAGGCATGCCTTCGCCACTGCTATTCCATGGCGCAGGTTAAGTGGGAGGGTAGAGTTTACGCTCACTCTACTAGAGCGATCGCGGCATCCCTAGCAGAAATTCGCAACGTGCCCATTGAAGATATTTGCAACGCGACCACCTGGAGCTCAGTGCATACTTTTGTTGAACATTATGCACTGGATGTCCATGCCAGACAACATTCTTCCTTTGGCAGAGCCATCCTTAATGGACTTCTGTCCTAGAAACGTGAGCTCTTGGTCTCTCCTGCCGCCCTCTCGGGGGATTATTAGCTCGGTACTCTCCCAATAGTGTGAATGAGTGGTGGAGACTTATGTCCAGGAAGATATGAAAATTACGTACCTACCGTAATTCTTGATCTTCTTGGACGAGTCTCCACCACTCATTCACACGCCCACCCTCCATCCCCCGAGCTCACCTCTGTTGTTGGTCTTCACTCCCTCAAATCTTCAGGCTGTGAAGACTTCTTTGTTGACCCTTCTTATACGGGTCACCTGGACTATCTTATGTCCGGTTCTTAGGTTAGGCTACCCTTCTAGGTTAGTTACGCTGCACCTCCTTGGTAAAAAAAGGTACTGAGGCGGTTGGAGGGTCGACGCCGAGATAGTCATTACCGCACGAGCTGAGGCTCGTGGTGCCGTTCCTCATGGCTCCATCTCTGACGCCGACCCTCCAGCAAAAAGTTTACTCCTGATGGGTCCTGGTGCCTCCGGCGCAGATCCCAGTAGTGTGAATGAGTGGTGGAGACTCGTCCAGGAAGATCAACAATTACGGTAGGTACGAAATTTTCATCTCTGTCAGTTGAACCGGATTTCATCTCATTCCATAGGGACAAGGTGGTCCTTAGAACCAATAGGAGGTTCTTACCCAAAGTGGTTTCTGATTTCCACTTGAACCAATCCATGTCTCTTCCTGTGTTCTTCACTGATCATGCTTCCTCAGGAGAGCGAAGGTTACACAGTTTAGATGTTAAAAGAGTCCTTAGTTACTACATAGAACGTACAAAGGGTCACAGGTGTGACTCCCTTCAGTTGTTCCTCACTTATGGGGAAGTAGGTAAGGGCAAACCTGCCACCAAGAGAACTGTTGGCAGGTGGATTGTGTCCTGTATCCAGTTCTGTTATGAGAAACTGGGAAAAATTCCTCCCTTAGGCCTGAGGGCTCATTCCACTAGAGGTACAGCTGCATCTCTGGCTGCGGCCAGGGATATTCCCTTGTTAGAAATTTGCCAAGCAGCCACCTGGAAAACAGTTCTTATCTTCACCAAGCATTACTCCCCGGATATCCAGGCTCGGAGTGATGCTAGATTTGGTGCAGCAGTGCATCAGAGCCTATTCCCAAAGTAGATTCTGTCCCTTCTCCTTGGAGGTACTGCTTGGTAGTCTGCAGTTGTCAGAATACAGCAAGACTTCATGTTGTTTGAAGAAAAAAATACTCACCTTAGTAACTGTGTTTCTTCTAATGGATTCTTGCTGTATTCTGACCTGCCTCCCCTCTCAGAACCTGTTTTTGGGAAGTGGGTGGGCAGGTGCAGTGTTGCATGCCAGGGGTGTTTTCAGCACACTTCCTGTTGGGTGCTTTAGTTTGGTTATTAAGAATTTGCTATGCTTTATTACCTGTTTTTTTTTTTGGTTTTTGGGTTTCCTGACTTGAGTCTTCCTTTGGGAACCTAGACCGTTAGTTGCCAGTTGGCTAGTAGAGATTTTACAATTTCCACATTCTGTTAGGTCACTGAGTTTTAGCTCGTAAGAATCTGACGATTTGGATTCAAAGTACTGCAAACAGAGTCTTCAACCGAGCTCGAGCTCAACGTTCTATGCCCTGCATAGAAATTTAACCCTATACTCTCCGGGGCAGTTCAAAGGTTGGAGCTAACTGCAATTGTCAGAATACAGCAAGACTCCATTAGAAGAAGCACAGTTACTAAGAGGAGTAATTTTTTCTTTCCTGTCGAGTCAACATGACCTCATGTGGAGCGAATTTACTGCGTCAGTGGCCTAGTCCATCAGATCATCCTAGTTCTGTACTGCTGCATTTCTCGGCACCGTTGACTGGTAATTCCTTTCCTTTTTAATTTTCGATGATGCCGAGTACTATTTTTGTCTTATTTTCCATCCAGTCATGGCGGGGGACAAGAAGAAACTTTCCAAAGTGGGCCACCTTTCTATGCGGCGGTGTCCCTGCAGCCGACATTTCTCCGTCTCGGGCCAGCATGACTGGTGCTTGACCTGCTTGGGTCAAAACCACAATATGGATTGTGTGACGCCTGTTTTTCCATGTACCGTCGAGTTTTGGAAATGTGCACGTTTAAAGTCAGACGTGTGCCGACTTTCGGTGGACAGGTGTGGACCAGGGACGCCAAGTGCAGGTCTCTTGACCCTTCCTCTGGGTCCTCTCCTGGTTTTATACAGTCCATGGAGAAGGGGGTTTCTGCCTCTTCATGCCGCGCCTCAGCGGAAACTCCTGTTATGGTGCTGGAGGCCCGGTCTGATTCCTCCGGGAGTCGGACGGGAGGCACTGTCCTGGCAATTGCCTCCTCGGAGGTGAAGCATCCCCGGCATCGCAGCCCAGGGTCTCAGGCCCCGACCAGCGTCCTGCCATCTTGGATCCGCACCGGAGATCAGGGCAGCACTGTGGGCGGTATGGAGCTAGTCCTCCGCGCCGTCTCTGATCCTGGTGTTGCACACGGTGCCAGGGATCATGGCGGCACCGTGGGCAGTGCAGGCCGCCTTGCGGTGCCCAGAGCAGAGGAGTTCATGGGGTGGTCTGGCTCCATGCCTCCTCAGGTGAGGATGACAATTCAGAGGTGGACCAAGACTGGCTCCCGGATTTTCCGGAGTCCTCAGACCCCTCTTTGCCCAGTATAGCGACACCGGTCTCGTTGGTCCCAACCAGTCTTTCGGTGTTGGGAGTGGCACCGGAGGACCATCCAGAGCCAGTGGTTCTCCTCTTCTAAGAGGTGTACCCCCTACTATGGGTGCTCAGGCTGGGCCTATTTCTCGGTCAACTAGGGTGCCTGGAGCAGAGGAGGGTGCTCTCACGGCAGCCATCTCTCAGGAGTCGGCTACTGTGATTGAGCTGCCTAGGTTGACTCTGAGGAAGAGGTCTCTCTCTGAGTCTGAGGGGTCAAGGGGACAGAATCAGGGGCAGCGTCCTTCCCTTGGAGCCCGCAGGGGCTCGGGTAGGAGTCGAAGCGCCGGTCCTATCTTTTCCCCTGAAGTCTCCCCGGAAGGAATTTCATCTTTAGAGGCTAGGGGCCACTCTTCTGGGCTCATGCGGCCCCAGTTGCCTTGCAGAGGGGGATTCTGTTTTAGGGCTCAGTCCTGACCATTCCAGTCGTTTGAGCAACCTTCGACTGCTTCAGCCAACAGAGCTTTCAAGTTTTAAGGTCTACTTGTTCAGTCCCCCAGCCCTGGCAGAGGTCGCCTCCCTCCTCGGAGGTGTTTAGCGCCCTTACCTCTGCCAACCCCTCCCTCTCTCCCAGGCTACTCCAGTCCTAGGGGACCCCTGACCTGGGAACAGTTCAGATCCATGGCTGTGCTATTCCCTGCCTATTATAGGTCCCTGGATGAAGAGGTGTTCCACCATTCTCCTGTGCAGCCAGTGCCTGACTCTCGGGACTCGTCGGCTTCCTCACTTGAGTGAGAGAATCCTTCCATCCACCTGTCCCCAGCTGCTGACTTGTCCAATTATCAGCGCTTCCATTCAGGGTTGGTCGACAAGCTTCACATTTCTACACTAGGAAGTCCCAATCCTGAGCAGATGGCGCGCACCTTTTTAGGCGAGTTCAGTGTGGCCAACCTTCTGGTTCCTACCTGGCCCTCCCCCTTCAGGGAGGTGTCTTATTGCACCTGGAGAAGTCCTTCAACCCCCTTTACTGCCCCGAGGACTGCCAGCGTGGGTATTGTGCACCCTAGGGTCACCAGGAGCCTTAGCTCACCCTCCTTTGGGCATGACGCACCTAGATATGCCTTCTGGGCATAGACGCCCAAGACGTGACCGACCCCTGGAGGCAGACTCTGCTGAGTTTGACGTTTAGGGGAGGAGCGTGTTCTCTTCGGCACGTCTCTCTCTTTCTATTTCAGCTCATCAGGCCCATGATGCTGCCTATAACAGGCAGTTATGGTTCTTAGTAGGACAAATCCTAATATCTCTGCCTGACTTGGAGGTGACCAGACAAGCCATTGCCCTCTCCGCATGGGGCTTGGAGCTTGCAAGGCACCAAGCAAGGGCATCGTATGACGCCAGTGAGGTAGCATTCAGGCTGGCAGGGGCAATGATCTGCATTAGGCAGATAGCATGGCTTCATTTATCCTGGTTATCACCCCTGGCCCGGCGAAGGGTGACTGCCTCCACTTTCTAGGGAACTCACCTTTTCTCCCACAGGGTGAGGCGGAACTCAGGGGTGACTTCCTTCTGCCAGCCAAGGGAAAACCTGCCTCATCCAGACCAGTCCCAGGCCCACTGGCCTGTAGGGTTCCCGCCCAGTGTCTCTTCCCCACACGAGGCTGCGGGACTTCTTCCCTCAGGCAGGTACGAGGTCCCTTCGGGGCTTTGAGTCACCATCAGTGGAATGGTGAAGATTGACACAGATAAGATATGAAAATTACATACCATGATTCCTGATCTTTCTGTGCATCTTCACCATTCATCACTGCTTCCTGCCCTCCTTCCTCTCTTGGGCTTCAGTCTCTGGGTGATGCCTCCTCCCTGTTTGTTTCCCCAAATAGTGACCCTTGTGGTACTTCTGAGATACCTCTTAGCTCCGCTCCACTTCTGAGGGTGTCGGGGGGTGTCTTGGGGAGACAAGCAGGGAGGCAGCCCTCTTAGAGATCACCAGGGTCTCCTTGTCATCCTGACGGGATCCTCCTCCTTGGTCAGAACCGTTCTTGGATCCTCATCTCTGCTTTAACCTAAAACCCATGGGGTTCTCTTTAAGGTAGTGTTGGTAGGGCCCTGGTATCCGTTACTTCCTTTTCTACTGCTGTTGTAGGTGGTCTCCCCTTGCAGGGTTCCCCTCACTTTCATGGTCCTTAAAAATAATCCTCCCCTTTATCATCTCTCCATCTCGGAGGTGGTGCTCCTCTAAAACCATTTGGGAGGCTTATTTTATCAGGAGGACCCTGCTTCAGGGTTGGTCCTGTCCCCACTCCAGGTTACCCTTCAGACAAGAGGGGGAGACACTAGCTTACTACTCTTCAGACTCCAGTGAGGACTCTTCGGAATTGGTGCACTGCTCTACCTCTCCTGGGCTTCAAGCAAGCCATTCCCTCTGGATAATCTCAGTTAGAGGGTTTCTTCTCCGCTCCCTTCCTGGGGATAAGAAATGTGGCTTAAAAGCAAGTAATGCCCTTCTTCAGCCCTTGGCCAGTCCTCTGGACCCTGAGAGTATGTCTCCTCTGTTCTCTTTTTTCTATTCTGCTTCTTCTCCTCCCTTATTCTGTCCCTCCCTGCTTGCCCAGAGGTTGGGGCCCCCTGTCCCAGACCCCTAGGCTTCTTCTTTCTGTCCTCTTATCTGGCATTATTCCTTCCTTGGTTTTACATCCTTTCCTCTTCCTACCCCTTGGGCTCCCTTGTCCCACCCTCTTTTTCTTAGCTACTCTCTAGCGTGCAGAACTGGGACTGAGAAGGAGTCAGTGTCATTTACTGGCCAACCCGCAAGCACCATGCAACGGCTCCTTCTCTTTACCAAAAAAAAAAAAAGCTCCCATGAGGTCCTGTTCTTCCGGCGAGAACCCACCAGTGATGAATGGTGGTGATACACAGAAAGATCAAGAATTACAGTAAGTACGTAATTTTCATTTTCTCTGCCTGGTGGTCTTTCATATAAAGCAGACCCCACCACTCAGAGGCTACCACCAGCAACTCCTCCCCTACAGGATCCTCAGGCCCAGAACCCAGATAGGGCTGGTCCGAGCGAACCCCGCACCTCTGGGTCTTCAGGGGCTTGACCTGATGTTTGTTTGGGTTCCAGACTTGATGAACACTGGTCTCCAGTGTCAGTCCCCGATTCTGACTCTACTGAGGATTACCCCAGTTCTTTGGGGTCTTCCTCCTCTCCTGGCGATTCCTCTGAGGGGATGACCAGTCTAAAGAGATCCCAAGTCCCCTCCTAATGATCTATCCTTTAGGGACGCTATGTGCCCATCCAGCCCATTGGGTCAGGAGATGGAGGAGCAGGATCTGGAGAGGCCTGCTTGCACAGTATCTCTGGCAGCACGATGCCCTTCTTGTGGTGGTGCCTCCTCTTGATTGAGTCCTGTGAGGACGTCACTAGGGCAGCCTGGAATCACTCATCCACCACCCTCCTCTGCCCAAAAAGGCAGACCACTTTTACCATTCCCCAGCGGGCAAGTCCTTTCTGAGACCACACCCATGGCGCATGACCACACTAAGAAGTCTAAACATCTTAGTACTCTCCCCCGGACCGAGAGTCTAAGCAGTTGGACCACATTGGCAAACGTGTTTTTGCCCTAGCACCCTCGCTACCCGGGTCATAAATTATCTGGCCCATATCATCCAATTTCAAAACGTTATTTGGGACCAAGCCAGAGATCTGGTTCAAACCCTACCCAAAGACCCCACCAAAATGCAGCTTGCCCAGCTCTTGAAGTCTGACTCGGATGTCAGCAGCCATGTCCTCCTGGCAGCTTATGATGTGATGGACACCTCTGGGGATGGGGCAGCTGCTGGGGTCTGCCTCTGGTGCCATTCATGGCTCCGGGTATCCGGCTTTGTCTCGGACGTGCAAGCCAGCATCCTGGACGCCCCTACCGGGGGATTGACCTTTTAGGGAGATGTCCAGGACATCATCTGTCCCCTGTAGGAGTCAGAGTGACCTCAAGTCAATCCACTCACTGTATCACACCAGCCTAGAGCAGGCCAACAACAGTCCTTTTGCAGGTCCCTCCCATGAGCAGTCTAGGAACCAGCTTGCCAAGGGTCAACATAAGTAAGGCTCCAGCAGCCCTGTTGCCACTTCTCATGTGAGCCCCAGGGCCTCTTAGCCCTCTGTCTGTGCCCACCCCTACCGTCTGGCTCCTTTGCCGCCCCCTTCCAGCCACAGATCTCAGGGAGGTGGTCAGGAGTCTGTTCTGCCTACACTGGAAGGGTGGAAGGGGGTGACCACAGACAGCTGGGTGCTCCCGATCATAGCCCATGGTCACACTCTGGAATTCCTAGAGTGGCTGCCAAAAGACCCTCCCGCCTGTTCACTCAGTATACTCCCCCCACGCACTTGTCTCTGTTTTGAGAGGAACTCTAGGCTCTTCTTCAAAACAGAGCCATAGAGCCTGTCCCTCAGGCTCAATGGGGAAGGAGGTTTTACTCCCACTTCTTCCTCATCCCCAAAAAGAGCGGGGATCTCTGGCCCATTCTGCATCTAAGCCACGTGAATCTGTACATTGATTACAAATGCTTCAGGATGGTCACCCTCCAGGGGCTGTTACCCATTCTGCACCGGGGACTGGCTGTGCTTGCTGGACATGCAGGATGCTTACCTGCATCAAGTCTTTCCTGCCCATCATTACTTCCTCCACTTCCGCTTTCATGGGCCATTTTCAATTCCAGGCCCTCCCTTGGCCTTCCTCAGCCACCAAGTGTTTACCAAATGCTTGCGCCATGGTGGCAACAAGATTGAGGAGGCAGGCTTCTGTGTATTCCCCTATCTGGACTATTGGCTGCCAGTCCACCCAGGGACCACTTAGTTCAGACCCTGGAATACACCTTCCATCTCTTCCATGCCTTGGGGATCACTATAAATCTGGCCGGGTCCTGGCTCTCTTTGCCAGCGCCCAGTACATAGGGGTGATCCTGGCTACCAGTCAGGGCAAGTCATTTTTACCAGAGGACAGAATGGAGTGACCGATGCAGCAGGCTCATCTGGTTTCCTCCAGCTGGCAGGTCCCCACCAGGGTTTTCCTGCGTCTCCCGGGCCACAGGATGGTGGCAATTGCTACAGTCCCCCTGGCCCATCTGCATATCCAGGTCTCTCAGTGGACCTTGAGGGTCCAGTGGAACCAGCACTCTGAGGACCTGGACCAATTAGTCCTAGTCTCCAACTTGGTCTGAAGGGTACTGTCATGGTGGCTGGATCTAGCCAGCCTCCTTCGGGAGTCTCCTTTCAGCTCTTGACCCCCGTCAGATTTTCATGACAGATGCCTCCGGCCTGGGATGGGGGTGCTCTTCTGGCTGACCACCAGACCCAGTGTACCTGGATGGAAGTGGAACAGTGTCTCCATATCAGCATCCTAGAGATGCGAGCGGTCCTGCACGCCTTAGGCCTTTCTCAGATTCATCTTCTCCCTGGTCCGCTGTTGGTGCAGACAGACAACGTGTAGTATATTACATCAACAAGCAGGGAGAACCCATTCTTACCCCTGTGTCGGGAAATGAGAATCGTATTGGGCCATCAAGCACGGTCTGGCGCTCTTGGCAGTAGATATTCCAGGCATCCAAAATGTTCTGGCAGACAGTCTCAGCCGCTCCAGATTGTGGGCTCATGGGTGGGAGCTTCTAACCTTGGTGGTTGAAGATCTCTTCGACCGGTGGGGCCATCCAGAGTTGGACCGCTTTGCATCCCCATTCAACGCAAAACTGCAGCTTTTTTGCTTGCTCGATCCCAGGCCTGGAGTTTTCTATGGAGATGCAATATCCCACTCCTGAAAGTGGAGGTTTCTGTATGCCTTTCCTCCCTTCCTGCTCCTGCAGAGGGTTCTGCTCATGCTGCAGTTGAAGGGGGCAGAGATGATTCTCATAGCCCCCTTCTGGCCTCGTCAGATTTGATTCCCTTTGCTGCTGCAGCTAGCAGTGGAACCTCCGGTGCCTTTGCCCCCTGCCCTGTTTGCAGCTTGCCTCCCAGGACCGGGGCACCCTGGTCCATCCAGACCTGAAGTCCCTGCATCTCCATGTACGACTCCTGTAGACCTAGCTATTGCCCACTTTGGGGTTTCTTCTAGGGTCGCAGATGTCCTTGTGACCACTAGGAAGCCTTCCACCAGGGCAGCTTATGCTATGAAATGGAAGCTTTCATTTGGGCTGCTGCTTGCCATATGGATCCTTTCACCCGTCCGGTGAATCAGGTGTTGGAGTACCTTCTTTATCTTTCAGATTCAGGCTTGGGGTACTCCTCACCAAGGAGCATCTTTCGCCATCTCTGCATACCATGCACCTATCAAGGGCAAAGCTGTTGCCCAGCTTGAGGTGTCCCACGATTCCTGCAGGGCATTCTGCAGCTGAAGTCCCCATTCGGGACCCTAGTCCTCCACGGGACCTCAACTTTATGTTGGAGAAACCCACTTTACTTCCCTTTGAACCAGCTGCAAGTTGCGAGCTGTGCTTTGTGACATGGAAAGTGCTCTTTTTAGTTGCTGTTACTTCTGCTTGAAGGATTTCTGAGCTACAGGCTCATCTGTAAGGAGCCTTATTTGGTTTTTCACATAGATAGGGTGTCTGCGTACTAATCCAAAGTTTTTACTTAAGGTGGAGTCGGAGTTTACTTTAAATCAGTCCATCCACCTGCCAGTTTATTTTCCTGAGTATTCCAGTCGGTGGGGGACATTGTCTGCATTTTGGATGTTCATAGAATGTTGCAGTATTAACGAACCTCACAAAGTCTTTTAAGGAAACTGACCAGTTTGTTTCTGCTCAACCCTGAGAGAGGGCGCTCTATTTCCAAACAGTGTTTGTCTAAGTGGTTAGCAAATTACATTTTATTGCTACCACAAGTACAACAAGTGCCTCCGGAGTAGTCAAGGGCTGTTCCACCAGGGGTATAGCTGCTTCCATGGCTTGCTTCAGAAATGTGTTGTGGACATCTGTGCAGCTGCCACCTGGAGTTCTGTCCACACCTTCACCAAGCATTACAGTCTGGACATTGTCTCTAGGCGCAGGGTCAGTTTCAGCCTGGCAGTTCTCTTCCTGGTAGTGTCATCCTGGTGATACTTACTACTGCTTGGTACTCAGTCCTATCGGTGGGCCTGCTGCAAGAGCAGCGTCCTTGAAGTAAGATAACAGTTACTTAAGAACTTACTGTGGCGGTAGATCTTGAGAGAAGCTCTTGCAGCAGCCCTGCTTTCCTCCTCCTCCCTGCTGCTCTTTTTTTCTTGCACTGCTTCTGCCTTTCTTTTGGCTCTCTGAAAACCTCCTTGGTTCTCCTTTAGTTGCCCATACAGGGTCTCTGGTGGGAGAACTGAGGTAGGTGTGGGGGACCGCCCACCTAAATAGGTTAGGCTGACATCAGTTGACTGATATCGGCAGTGGGAGGTCCCCCACACTAGACTGCTAGCTAGAAGTTTGCCATGTGGTTCTGGCGCCTGGAGGCGTAGTCCTATCTGTGTGGCCTACTGGCAAGAGCTTCTCTCGAAGATCTACTGTTATGATAACTTCTTACATAACTGTACTTTTTTGGTTTTGCTGTCATTAAAACAGAAATTGTGTTCACAGGCTAATGCAACAAAACACTTAACCTCCTTTCCCCCGATGCAGTTAGAAAAACTCATTTAAAGAAAATAGGTTTGAGTTCTTTTGAAGCATAGTATACAGTTCTGAGTCATGTGTTTTTTTTTTTATGGTGGAGGCAATATTTTAAGAAAGTGTTGAGCAATGTGGGCAAAGCAATACCAAAGTCAGCACTCAGGGCCTATTCAGCAACACTTTAGGTGCACTTTGACACTCATTTCTCCATCCATTATAAACAATCTTGGACATTTACAGTATCAGGGCCGGGACATGAAGTGTAGCTAAATAGACAAAGCCACTGTTTGACTTAACGACCAACGTAACATTTTTCTCTGACCATCTCATTTTATTTTGAGTGCCAAAGTTGGAAATCATAGTGGTTGCTGCTGCCCTTAACTTGTTTTCTCGGATGTGTGCTGGTGTTGATTTGTTTCTGTATTCTACATAGCTGTTGAAAAGACAGTGGTAAGAATTGGTGTATTCCACTGGGAGAGGTAAATGACAGTCAGCTTCACTCTACTGTTAGTAGCATACTTGTCTTCACCCCATCTAACAAATTCTGGTCAGAGCCAGTAGAGCTGCAAAATGAGTATCTTCCAAGAGTCAGTCTTGACCATTTATTTCCACTTCTGGGTCTAGGGCCAGAGGCACTAGGACCCTGCAAGAGCAAAGTCTTCTGCAGCCTAGGGGACTAAAATCACTGCTGGCGCTGCCCACAAGGCAGACTTAGTGATGTCACACTCGTGAGTTAGCCAGCAGCCAATGCGGGCCCCCTACCTTTCCCTGTTCTGTTTTTGCTGCTGTCAAGTGTACACTTTGGGAGCTTCTCCATCACAGTATTTTCCTCAGTTCCTTGCCATTAGTCCAGCGTTGTACCTCACAAAACCAGGTCTTCTCTGTACAATTTTGTTAGTATTATTATAATAACTGGTGACCACTATAATGACCAGATGTCCAGTCCTGATGAAACATCGTAATAACCCTGCTGAATTCCATAACAACTCGATAGGGGGGTTAATTACAGTGTTTTCTTCCTTGTGCTTTTATTTCACCGAAGCGCGAAATAAAGCATACAGTGCAAGTACAGCGGCTGCTCCGGGACATGCCCGCTCACACAAATACAGCTGCAGTGTTTGTGTCTGTCTAAACCTTGCACCAATTATTTTAAAAAATTATGCCTATGCAAGGTTTGTCTTATGAGGATTTTTATTTATTTAGCTGTTTGGGCCTTCACCTCCTCCGCCAGCTGGCAACAGGGATGCATGTGCATTTTTTATGGATTTTTTCCCTAACCCCAGCACATGGCGTGCAAGCATGTGGAGGCATGCTTCACACCCGTGTCACCAGCTCAGCCTTCCACCTCCCGGTACTTTGCCGCCACCACTCTACCCACGCTACCCACTGGACCCCACCCGGGGAGCAGATTTACGGGAGGAGCACCAGCCCATCCTCAGGAGAGGAGAGCTGTCTGCTGGCTGCTCAATCCGCTCCACCTTCCCCACCACCACCACCGCCAGCACCCCAACGACCAGGGTTGTTCCGAACCAGGTCCCCGGCATAAGCGTGAGGTAAAGGCGACCTCAACCCTTAGCGCCACCAGGTCAGTGTCTTATGAGGATTTTCACATATCCTTGGTGTGTGATAGTCTCATACAAACCCACTGCAGGGGTTCATGGATCATCACATTCCTGGGGTGTGTGAAAAATCCTCATAACGCACAACTGCACAGGCATTATTCTTTATTGTTTTCCTTCATTTTAATGTGGCGCTGAATTTTTTTTTTTTTTTTTTCTTTCCTTTTATCTCATTTTTTGTCCCAGGTCCTGAGAAGCATGAAGGCAAGAAGGCCACGTATAAGAAGAATTGCGGCGGCCCCCTATGTGTCGTGCTGCTGTGGGGGCCACATTGCAGTTCAGGACCAACATGACATATTTTCAGCCTGCCTAGGCACCAACCACGACATGGATAGGTGTGACATCTGCCTCTTAGTGGACTGCTGCACCTTCGAACTCCGCGCATTAAAGTGAGGTTGCAAGCCTTCCGCCTTTGGAGGCAGGTAACACACCAGGGAAGCCAGTGTAAAGTTCCTGGGCTCTTCCCCTGAGCCCATTCCCCCTACTGTGTGTATTGAAGAAGACCAGGGTCCTCCAGACGCTCCCCTGCCGAGATGTCAGAGACCCTGGGAATGGAGTTGGGTTTACAGTCTGCCTCCAGGGGCCCTGATGAGCACCCCTATTAGTCCGTTGGCCCTTAGGGGCAGAGGATGCCCCTGGTGGTGAGGTCAGAGCTATACACTGGGTCTACACCAGTGGGCACTTCATTGTTGCTTCTCACTGCCACCTCAGCTCTTGGTACTAAGGCCAGTACCGCTGAATGGGGCGGTGCTAACCACAAGACCAGGCTCACCTCTGGCACCATTCGTGGTGCCGGGGGTTGGAAAGGTTCTGGAGCTGGTCCCTTACTTGGCCTTGCAGTTGTTGTCATTTCTTCCCCTGAGCAGTCTGATGACCCAGCGGAAGAATGTTGGTGTTGACCTTAGGACTGTCGATGGGGTCAACAAGACTGGAGGCCTTCCTAGGCCTGGCTCAGGGCCGGGAGCCTCGTCAGAGCTTGCCTGTGGGATTAGCACTGGGATGGCACCAGGATCCCTGCTGGCACCATTCATAGTGCCAGTTTGCGCCACGTTACTAAGGCTGGTCCTGGGCCCATTCACAATGTCGGGGCCAGTGCATTTGTTGTGCCGAGCTTGAGGCCAGTGCTCCTGGTGACTCTGACCTGGAGTCTGGACTTGGCTCGGGGCAGGGTTAGCTCTGGCTAGGAGAAGAGGTTGGGTACTGGACCTGCAGCTCACCCCTTGCCTAGAGGTGATGGAAGCTCTGATGGGGTTGCAGCACTAGTTTGGGATCCTTTTTTGTCTCCAGAACTACCTAGCCCAGTCATCGATGGGGATCGGGGGCGCCTTGTGAGACATATGTGGCTCTGCCCTCCCTACCTAGGGGTTCCCCACCAAGGGCACCATGTCGATCAGTCACAGATGAGCAAGGTTGCCAGGCCCTCCCTCTTGAGTGAGGTCACCTGAGCATTCTCGCAGCCCTGCAGAGGACCTGGTGTGGTCTGTCATGACCCTCCTGCTCTGCACCCCCCGCTTCCGCAGGTATTTCAGGTCCTCTTGGGCCCGTGACCTGGGACTAGTTGAGGTCAGTGGCTGATTCTTCCACCAATTTCAGCTCCTCCTTTTCCACTTCCTCCTCTGAGGAAGAGGATCTCCAGGCCATCTCTCTTCTGATGCTGAGTATTCTTGGTACCAGCAATTCCTGTCAGAGATGTTGCAGGAGCTGAGTCCTTGCCATTTTACAGATCACAGTACTGCTACCCTAATGCTGTAATTCCTTGGGGAATACAGCAGTAGATAATTGTCATTCCACCATGACCCCAGCCATTTACAGAGGCATTCATGAATGTCTGATTTCATCCATCTGCCCCCAGTCCTGCCCCTAGGGATGCCCAGTGCAGGTTATTGCACTCCTGTGGGTCTCCAGGGTCTGTCCCTCATCCATCCTCTGGAATTTTGGTGCTATCAATCCCCTCTGGGTCTAGGTGCCCAGTACACGACTGCCCTCTGCGCCAACTCTGCAGGATTTGATGCTTGGGACAGAAGAATATTTGTGGCAGCCCATGCTGTGATATGTGTCTCTTCAGATTAGGCACACCAGGCAGTTTATGGCAAGTGCCTGTGGATGAAGCTTAGTCAGCTTTGATGTCCAAGCGAGATGAGACATTGCCAGGCTAAGCCATTTTCCTTTCACTCATGGCCTGGAGCTTGCAAGGCACCAGGCAATGGTATTATGACCTCAAGAGGTAGCTTCCAAGCTGGTAGGAACTGCAGTCTGCATTTGGCAGATGGTATGGCTTCCCTTTCCCGGTTGGCACCCCTGGCCCGACATAGTGTGCTAAGCTCGCACTTCCATGGGATTAATTCCTTCTCCTTCAGGGTCAAGCGTGAGTTGTCGCAGAGTGCCCTCCTGCTCCCAGCCGCAGGAGCTTCCGCCTGCCCTGACCAGTCTTGGTCTGCTAGACCTGTAAGGAGTCCCTGCCACTATGGTTATCCCCTGAGGGCTGAGAGAAGAACTATTTCTGTCAGGTAAGCCAGCTTCTCCTTTCTTTTGGTGGGGAGCTTGGCACTCTGACTCCATATGGAATGAATGGTGAAGACTGATCCTTGAAGATATAAAATTACATACTCACCATAATTGTTGATCTTCCAGAATATCTTTACCATTCATTCACCCACCACCCACCATCTCCCAGTCAGCAAAGGCTTCTGGGCCTCTCACCCAGTGTTTTCTTTTTAAAGCATATAATTATCCTCTTGTCACTCCCTCAGGGCTCTTTCCCCTTTGGGGACCCCTGTTGCTTCCTGTGGGAACTGGGTTCTCTCCCTGTTCCCACTCTCCTATTTTTTGTTAACCAAAAAAAAAAAATCTCTCCAATAAATAGAGGTCTTTATCCCTTTAAAAAAAAGCAAACACTAATTTGATTTAAGGGCTCTGTATTTTTCCACCCGCTTCATTCCCCCTTCTTCTGGAAGTTTTTTGAGTTACACACCCAGGGCTGCTGTATTCCCTGTTTCAACCTTGTACTCTTCCATCTCTGCCAGCTAGCAGCATAGTCTGCTATAAGAGTGCAGCACCTGCCTCCGACCCTTGGAGAGGCGGTTACCAGGAGGTTTTTTTTGTTGTTTCTCAGTATCTCGGGTTTTAATCAGTTCCACACCTCGCTGGGTCCTCCTTTTTCTCTCTCTGCTCTCTCTCTTGGAGTTACAAGAGGGTCATAGCAGTGCTGTGAGCCTGTCCATTCATTTTTGTTCTATAGCTTGATTTACCCTTGGCCCTTCCACAACTGAATACAGGGTCCTTCTTAAAATTGGCTTCTGCCATTTTAACCCTCAGAAGATTCCCCTAGGTCTCTCCGAGGCCATCCAGAGCTCCCTGCCAGGGCTGCTGCCCTTCTCCACCTTCCTGTCGAGGTGGCTAGTAGCCTGTGGCTCTTGTACCCACTACCACTGTGCCATTAGGCCCATTCTTTAGTTTCTCTAATTTGGTAGTCAGATTTTATTATTTTATTATTTTGGCAGACACCAGAGAGTCAGGCGCTGATTACCTCTCTTGCCAGAGCCCTCACCCGTATCAGGGGTGGAATTAAAAGGCTGTGGAAGGACTTGCCACATTCATGGAGGGGGTGGACTGGTTAGACCCCCAGGACCCCTCCTTTAGTTTCCTTTTAAACTTGCCACATTCATGGAGAGGATGGACTGGTTAGAGCCCAGGGACCCTCCTCTGGTTTCCTTTTAAACCTCTCCTGCATTGTTCCACTGTTTTACCAGGGAAAGACTTACATATACTGTATCACAATTTTCTAATTGTTGTTGCCAGGCAGATCAAGCAAAGATCATGCTTATCTGACTTGGCAAACACCTCATCACACTTCAACAATTCTTAAAACCAGGAGGTCCTGTTAAAAAACTTAAACATTTTAAACAGGGTTTTATTTACTCTAAAAATTGATTAATTTTTTGCTCATTAAAGTGCTAAAATGTGAGAAATGCATAGCACTTGCCTCACTTTGTTACCAAACATAACACTTCTAGAAAACCTATATAAATACTTTCTTTACAGTTAGTACTGCTAATCAATTATATAAAAACCCTGTTATGAGGAAAAACAGTAAATAACAATAGACACAAGGCAGAAATGAAAATAAGACAAAAATACTTTTTTTTTTTTTTGGTCTTAAACGGTAATCAGATGATCTTGCTTAAGAGAGATCTCTAGGGCATCTGATCTCTACAGCAGAGAGAAGAAATCTGAGGTAGAATGTAGATGGTTGGCACAAGGCTGTTTGAAAATAGATGCATTAGCTAAATATTCCATGAGTAACAAATGATTCTATTCTCTCTGGGGCAGTCCTGACTTCAAAGAGAACTGCAAAGAGTAATATTAGTGAATTCCTGGGTTAGAAGAAAAAAAATACTTACCTGTAGTAATCTTGTTTCTTCCCAGGCATCCACTAATATTAATACCTTTGAAATTCTTCTTGAAGTCAGGATGCCCCAGAGAGAATAGGAATGATATGCTAATCATGGAATGTTTAGCTAATGCATCTATTTTCACAGCCTTGTGCCAACCGCTCACATTCTACCTCAGATTTCTTAGAAGCCTGTAAAGAGGTCTTAACAACATGTGAATTATACCATAACCATAAAAGAATTTTAAATGTCAACAGGGCCATTTCAAACGAGTAGCCAATGGCTAATTGAAGCAAAAGTCCCCTTTTCTAAAGTCAGATATGTTCTAAGAAAAGAACCTACAAGCTATAGGTATTACCAGAATGTGCCAGCAGGTGGCATACCACTCCAACTGTGTATCTTAACTGTGGAGAGTATTTTTCTAGTTATCGATTCTGAAGGGGAGGATAAGGGAGGGAGTAATAATATTAGTGGATCCCTGGGAAGAAAGAAGATTACTACAGGTGAGTAATTTTTTCTTCTAACCCCAGGAATCCACTAATATTATTACTTCTTGCAGACTTTGTAGCAGTACCACTAGGAGGTGAGCAGAATCTATTTAGGAAAAAGACTCTGCAAAACAGCTTTGCTAAAACTGGCATCACTACTAGGCTGGGTATCCAGACTATAGTGTTTAGTGAAGGTGTGGGCTGACCTCCAGATAGCAGCTTTACATATTTCCAATAAAGGTATCTCTTGGGCAGCTGCAATAGTGGCAGCTGTGCCCTTGTAGAGTGGGCTCTAAGACAAGAAGGAGGAGGAACCTTGCCTGCTTTTGAGTAACAAAACTGAATACATTGGACTATCCATCGAGATAAAATCCTTTTCAAGCAGGAGTACCTTTACCTACTTCCCCATATGTGAGGAACAGCTGTTGTCTGTCCTATCTATGGTCTGTGGCATGAGTCATATAGTTACTCACTGCTCTTTGACATCCAGGCTGTGCAGTCAATGCTCACCTGAGCTGGAGTGCTCAGTAAAGAAACCTGGCAGTGTTATTGACTGGTTCAAGTGGAAGTCAGGGACCACCTTGGCGAGGAACTTCCTATTAGTTCCCAACACAACCTTATTCCTGTGAAAAGAAACGTAGTCCTTTTCCACACAAAAGACCTGTAGCTCACTAATCCTCCTGGCAGAAGTGATTGCTACCAGAAAAAGACTACCATCCAGGTAACAAATTTAAGCTCTGCAGATGCCATAGGCTGAAAGGGAGGAAGCATAAGTTGGGCAATGCAAACATTAAGATACCATGGTGGCACTGGTTCCCTGTGAGGGGAAACAAGTGAGACAGCCCCTAAAGAACCTCTTGAGTATGGGATTCAATGCCATTGAGGTATCCTTTTAGGTGAGAGGTATGCTGAAACTGAAGCCAGGTGCACTTTCAGAGTCTAGTGCTGCAGCCCCAAGCAGTGCAGATGAGACAAATACTCCAGAAGGGTTGGGATCCTGGCCTGGGCTGGGGCTACACCCATATCATTGTACCCGATGGAAAAAGCTTTTCCATTTTGAGGCATAGGTTTCCTGTAACCCCTAAAGACTTCCAAAACTACTTGAGAATTGGCAGTCTGCATATTCTAAGTCCTCAAGAGCCATGTCTTGAGCTTGAAGAGACCTGAGGTTGGGAAACGCTACCCTTCCCTGGAAGGAAGTCAGTAGATTGTACCTCTAAGGGAGGTGAATCGGCTTGCTCACTGGCATTGAAAGAATAGGGAGTACCAAAGCTACCTTACCCAGTCTGGCGCTACCATGATCATCGAGCTGGTTATGACCTGGGCTTGATGAGAACCTTGAAAATCAGTGGAAAGGCATAAAGGTATCTGTCTGTCCAGTCAAGAATCAGGGCATCCATGGGAACTATCCCTTTCATTTGGGCCCTGCAACAGTAGGGAAGCAAAAAGGTCTATTTCTGGGATCCCCCATCTCCTGAATAGAGCATTCACCACTTGCCTGTTCAATGCCCATTCGTGATGGGCTTGAATTATCCTGTTCAAGGCATCTGTCAGGGTGTTGTCCTTGCCAGGCAGATGAATTGCTTGTAGAGAGGTGTTCAGGTAGTAAACAGGGCTCCATATCTTCAATACCTCTGTACAAAGAGGAGTGGAACTTGTCCCTCCTTGTTTGTTGATGTAGTACATTGTTGTGGTATTGTCTGATCTGACTTGTACCACCTTTCCCAGAAGAAGACGAGAGAAAACCTGAAGGACCAGGTATACAGCCCTCAGCTCCAGCAGATTTAGTGCAGGAGTGAGTCTTCCTGTCCCAGGAGCTATGAATGGTGTGGTCCCCTAAGTGGGCACCCCATCCTAACAGGGAAGCATCGGTTGTGAGAATCCAGAAGAGGCTCCTGCAGAAATGGAACCCCTTCCCTCATGTTTTCTAGTTCCCTCTACCCTTGAAGGGCCTGTGGCAAGGTTTTTGTTACTGGTACTGGGTTTGAGAGTGGGTCTCCTCTGGCACCAGTGTGCTCTGAGGTGGAACTGGATGTCTCTCATCTAAAATCTGGCACCTATGACTGTGTTTGCTGCTAAAGCCATGTGCCCCTAGCTGAAGGAAATGTTTTGTTGGCTTTGGCCTGCTCAGGGTGAATGAGCCTGCCAAGAGCTGAATAGTTCCTGCCCTCTTGAGGGAGAAAAGCTGTTCCCACTACTGTATCCAGGTTCTGCCCTGTGAACGACAGAACTTGCACAGGGTCAGCTCTGACTTTTGGTATTGAGAAGGAATCACAGGGACAGCAGCATATCGTAGATTATCTGTAGGTGGTCTGACACCTGTTGGTGGATTTCCTACAATTAGCCAGTCATCCAGATAAGGAAAGACTGTAACACCCATTCTTCTAAGGTGTGCCTCCATCACTGCTCTGCACTTGTAAAACCCTTAGTGCAGAGGTGAGACCGAAGGTAGTGTTGAAAACTGGTACTGGCCTAAGGGAGTCTGAATCTGAGATACTTTTGTTGTTAGGAAATATCTGAATAGAACCCTTGTCCTCTTTGGTTGTGGGGAATAGGCTCGACTGCTTTTGCCTGTAATAAGGCCTGTACTTCCTGCTCCAGCAATTCTTTTTCAGAAGGGAGCTGGTGCAAACTGTTTCAACCTTGGAGGAGAAAGGGACTTGAAACAAAGGAAGAGACACTGACTCATTATTTCCAGAACCCATTTGTTAAATTTGATCATTCCTGGAAATAGTGGGATGAGTCTGCCCCCACAGGATGGGGAAAAGCAGCCTGAAGGGAAAAAGGCAGGGGTTCTATCTTCTGTGGTTAGTACTGCTGCTTAGTGACAGCCTATACCTGTAAGAAAGGTCTCCTAAAGGAAGACCTGCCCCTGCCTCCCCTAAAATAAGAAGTCGAAGGAGAGGGTCTGTTTTTAGTCGAGTTACTTTTAAAAGTAGCTTTATATGCATCTATTTTTTTTTTTTTTTTTAAAGCTTCAGTCTGGGCAGCAAAAAGAGAGTGGCTCTCAACTGGAAAATCCATTGCCTTAGCTTGTGTGCCCTGGGTGAGGCTGGCAGCCCTCAGCCAGGCAAATCTCCTCGGGGCTATTGCACCAGCCATCCATCTTGCAGCAGTATAATTAGTGTCAGCTGCCATTTGAAGCTGGTATTTGGAAGCTTCCAAACCCAATTTTGCTGTATCCAATAGCTCTGACACAGTTAAAGAGGGGTTAGCCTCAGCATTGTTGACAACTGACTGCCAGAGAACTTTCTGGTACAGGGCTGCATAGACCTGGTAATGAGCTTGCTGGATTGCCAGGGATAATGAAAGGTACCCCTTTTTAGCCGTATTGCTGAATTAGGAGCCTTAAAGGTTTCTAACATATCCATTTTTATTTTATTTATTTGTATTTAATTAACATTTTTTAATTTATAGAAAAGTAAAAAAGCCTTTTTTGGGTGTCTGCCCATAAGTGCCATATATTGTGCCTCCTCTTCATCATGAATCTCTTCAGCTGTTTGCAGATCCAGGGTCTCTACCATTTCCTTCACAAAGAGAAATGGGAAAGACATCTTCTGTGGGTCGGGGGTTAACCAAAATCCTGTTCTGGACACCTCAGGTTCAATTACCTTCTCATCTTGGTTATAGTTATCATCACCATATGCCAAAGTAGCAGAGGCACCAGAGGGGAGCAACAGCTGCTTTTCAGCAGGAGTAATCACAGGCTGCTGAGGTGGAAATAACCCTGCAGCACCGGAGTAAAGCTAAGGCCTGTGTTAGATCAGCAGAAGGGGGGGAGCTTTAATAGGCACCTGAGGGACCCCTTGAGGCGTTTGAGCTGGGGTGTCAGAGTGCTTTGTTTTCTTCAGCTTTTTTGGCAGGCACCAGAGAGTCAGCCGGCTGATTGTCTCTCTTGCCAGAGCCCTCATCCATATCAGAGGCAGAATTAAGAGGCTCTGGAAGGACTTGCCACATTCATGGAGCAGGTGGACTGGTCAGAACCCAGGGACCCCTCCTCAAGCCAGAGCCTTCACCCATATCAGGGGTGGAATTAGAGGCTCTGGAAAGACTTGCCACATTCATGGAGGGGGTGGACTGGTTAGAGCCCAGGGACCCCTCCTTTAGCCAGAGCCCTCACCCGTATCACAGGTGGAATTAGAGGCTCTGTAAGGGCTTGCCACATTCATGGAGGGGGTGGACAGGTTAGAGCCCAGGGACCCCTCCTCTAGTTTCCTTTCAAACTTGCCACATTAATGGAGAGGATGGACTGGTTAGAGCCAAGGACCACTCCTCTAGTTTCCTTTAAACTTCTCCTGTATTGTTCCCACTGTTTTACCAGGAAAGACTAACATATATCACAATTCTCATAAAATTGTTGCCAAAGGCAGATCAAGCAAAGATCATGCTTATCTGACTTTGGCAAACACCTCAGCACACTTCAACAATTCTAAAACCAGGAGGTCCTGTTAAAACTTAAATATTTTAAACAGGGTTTTATTTACTCTAAAATTGATTAGCTTTTGCTCATAAAAGTGCTAAAATATTGTGAGAAATGCATAGCACTTGCCTCACTTTAAAAATATAACACGTCTAGAAAACCTATATAAATACTTTCTTTACAGTTAGTACTGCTAATCAATTATATAAAAACCCTGTTATGAGGAAAAACAGTAAATAACCATAGACACAAGACAGGAATTAAAATAAGACACAGATACTTAAGTTTTTTTTTTTTGGTCTTAAACAGTAATCAGATGATCTTAATTGAGAGAGATCTCTAGAGCATCTGATCTGGACAGCAGAGAGAAATCTGAGGTAGAATGTAGACGGTTGGCACAAGGTTGTTTGAAAATAGATGCATTAGCTAAACATTCCATGATTAGCATATCATTCTATTCTCTCTGGGGCAGTCCTGACTTCAAAGAGAACTGCAAAGAGTAATAATAATATTAGTGGATTCCTGGGAAGAAACAAGATTTCACAGGTGAGTAATTTTTTCTTTCCTATCCCATTGGGCTAGCAATCTATAGCCCTCTCTTTGTTGTTCTCTTAACACTAGTTTCTCTGTTGGCTAATCAATCGATGAAGGTAGGGGCAGCATCGGTTACTGGCCAGCCCATGAACGCATCATCACTACATCTGCCTCATTGGTAGTGTTGGCACCAAGGTTGGTCCCCTAGGCTGCAAAATACTTTTCTCCCATGGGGTCCTAGTGCCTCTGGCCCAAGACCCATAAATGTGAATGAGTGGTGAAGATATTCTGGAAGATTTACCATGAGTATGTCATTTTCATTTATTGATGGTGGTTGCATCTTAGCTCTGACATCCTTTAGCTGTTACATTATTTGTAAATATTCAATTTTCTATCCCTCAAGATTATATGGGACGAATCTTCTGGTAGCACTCACTTCAAGATTGGCTGCCTTCTCTTTTAAATAAATCAGTTGGTACCTGTAGCTTGCCCACTTTTACGGTTGCAGTGGGCATAACCATGCAGATGTGTTGTGAGCACAGTAGAGTAAGATGAGCCTACCAGATACTGGACAGACTTGTAAATAGTGGAGGTGAGCGGCAATCACTGCACATGCTGCTGAACTCCAGTGGCACAGGGCATGGTCCGCTGTCTCCAAGATGTCCGTTGGAGCCCAGAGCACATGCAGTCGCACATACACAGGGAACTCCAGCGGCCATCTTGGACACAATGGACTATGCCAGCCATGCCACCAGAGTTCATTGTGCATCGGAGTCACACATGCACATAGAACTCCAGCGGTCAGCTTGGACATGGCGGACACTGCTGTGTTCCTCCGTGACCTCAACTGCACCTGCATTTCTGATCTGACTAGATCTCATTTTTAATACAATTTATTTCCAAAGGATATAACAGCTAGGATTCAACCACCATCAGTAACATCATTTTGCAGCTGTATTGGCTCTGACCAGAGTTTGTATTCATTTGCAGTCAGTACAGGTGTAATTAAAACTGTTGCACAGGATGAACCCTGATAGTATCCAGGCACTGTGATTAAGCCCTACCCCTTGAAGTATATGTCATCAAAAGACAGCAGCAGTGTAGGCACAATACACAAATCAACACAACTCTGCAAATACCTGCTGCTCTTAATACATCCAGACTGGTGCAAAACAAAAGTAGTAGTCCCTAAAAGTAAGAAAGGGAATTGAATTATGATTTTAACAACCATTAAGCATAAACTGTACTTTTCATTTGTTCAACTTGGGGAAGGAACTGTTTTAAATTGAAAACATATTTGTTGATTGCCCACTGTTGTTTATGTTCCCGTATTACAATTTTCGTGGCCTACTGCAAAATGTAGATTGTGGTTTTCCTTCTTGTAACTCTCTTCATGAACATATAAAATATACAATCACCAGATATTATCTCCATCAGTCATTCTGCATGTCACAGAGTTTCAGCTTCTCTTTAGTTATAAATGGGGCTGCCCAGAGGAAATCGTCCTCTGACATTTTCTGTAGACACTGTCTTCTAAAATCTCACTGTGAAACTTGTATTAAGTTCCTAAAAATAGAAAGACTGCCCATTCAGTGATGATCCTCAACATGCCCTGCACCTGAAATACGCTAGGCTTGACATTTGTGATATGCAAGTGGTAGTCCCCCTGAGAAAATTAACCTTTTGCTTCACTTAGTTTTGGGGAGGGGGGGAAGGGCAGCACAGCTGGCCTGACCAGTATGATATATTTAATGTAATTCTATTTATTTTATTGCTGCTATTCACCAGGCCCCATCTCTGGGCTCACATCCTCTAGCATGGCTCCCCCTGGCCTTCCCCCCTAGCACCCACCACAGCCGCACTGGCGCCACAGCTGCAGCCATTTCATTGCCTCCTGGGTGAGGCCACCTCAGTGAAGCATCTCCTGCTGGGCCCACTGAGACTCGAATATGACTGACGTTACCAAACCTATTGCTTCTTTAGAATGGGCTGGTGAAATGAGAAAACAAGCATCCCCAGTAATTTCTCAGGCCTCTTTGCCTATCATCTTTATACATGAACTACATTAAGCAAAAACTGAATCCAGTCAGGACCTAATGAGGCAAGTGTGTTTCCTGCACATCATGCTTGGCTACAAAGGTGTGACAGATGTGATAAGATATGAAGGAATATCCGAAGTTGGGAAGGTCGACTGCTTTCTAAGACACAATCATCTCCAAAGTGAAATCTTGCAAAAAGCGTATATGCTAGACCATTTGAGTATTCAGATTATTGCTGATGATTTTCAAAAACTGCTGTAAAAAATGCTCACATGTGTAATCCATTATCTATGCATGGAAATTGTAATGGAAGTGAAGCTGCTTATTTCAGTAGGTAGCAGCCTCTTACTAACTTCAAAACTATGGTTTGCAAGTAAATTTGAAAAAACCAAAATTTAAAGGGACATGGTTTGTAACTTATAACATAGCTGGCCTCGCCCTTCGAAAAGCTGATACAGACTGGGTAGAGTTTATCAGTTAATTCGACATTGTGGCACTACAGGAAACCTGGTGCATTACTAGTATTGATATTAATGGCTTAACTGCCATCCATTTCCTAGCAAAAATCCAGAACATTTGGTGGTAACATTGGAGGAATCTGTCTACTTATGAAAGTCTCCAAACGCTATATTAGAGATTCTGAATATCACTAAGTTTATTGCAGTACTTTTGAAAATTTGGAAACATTTTTTTAAATAAATATTTACGTTCACTTCAGTACATTGAAATATTATTTTGAAGATCATATTGCATGCTTTTTCTAGTAATGGGTGATTGTTCCTGCAGTGTGGGAGTATTTGACAGTGTTTTAAATGACTCTTTAAGACAGACTATGTTAAACAAGAGAAATGTCAAGGATAACAAGACTTCATTTGCAGTAAAACATACTTGACTGCTCCATGTAAGGCACCCGCTTATATGCTGGTGAACTGGAATCGCATCCCACGCCCGGATGACAGGCATGGAGACTGGCTGCAAGGGTTAAGAGAGTCCACACAAATGCTTCCCTTCTTGGGAGGGAGGGTTCGGCCTACATTGCTCTTTGAGTGACTCCTGGCGGTCAGCCAGTACAGGTGTACTTGGTGGCATGGGTGACCATGCGCCGCAGTGTGTCCTTTCTAGGACACCGCGAGTGTGCAGCAGTCATGTGGGAGGGGGAGGGACGGAGGGAGAAAATAGAAAATTGCCTGTGCTGGATGACTGCCCCCATGGAGTCTTCTATGCCGCCTTCCGCGCCGCGACCAACCTCGGTTCCTGCCAGACAGTCGCCCAGTAACAAAAGGTGCCTCTTACTGGCAGCAGGGGCCCCCAGCAGGAATAAGGTGGACTGTTGGTGTCAGTGAACTTGGGGAGTCTGGAGGCAGAGGACAGCAGCAGGGTTCAGGACGGTCGGTCGAGGGGCTGAAGCTTGGGGAGCCCAAAGGAGTGGGTCTCCAGGGGGCAGGGTGGAGTAAAAAAAAAAAAAAAAAACATACTTAAAGGGTAAATAAACAGGATATTTGATAAAATGAAATTGCCAATGTAAACATATAGAGTTTTCAAATTCAGTGCCTCTGTGGTATCCTAAGATGGCCACTAATGTCATTGGGTGACAGCTTTCAGAGTAATAATAGTATCTGTATAGGGGCTTGTTATGTAGAGTGGAGTTAAAACTTTTAGATTGTGTTTTGGGGCAGATCCCTTACTGTGCATGTGTGAAGAGGATATTACCTTTGCATATTAAAGGATTTGCCCCAAAACACAATCTAAAGGTTTTAATTCCACTCTACATAACAAGCCTCTGTTCAGATACCATTATCACTTGGAGCGTTGTCACTCCAGTGACATCATTACATTATCTCAGAGGGCCATCTTAGGACTACACCGGAAGCGCTTGAATTTGAAAGTTCTGCTCTATTTCTGTACTTATTTTGCAACATGACAAAACTATATAAAAATGCAGTTGTGGACTGAAGGAAGCTCAGCACCTAAAAGGTAGGGATTATACTACACCCTTCCGATTTCGCTATTTCATCTTACCAAATACCCTGTTTAGTTGTCTTGTAAACTAATAAACAGCTTGTCTTAACATCAGCAGGAAAATGAGCACTGCATTCACTTCAGTTTGGGAGGTAATCTAAAGACATTGTTAATGCATCAATTAGGAGCCCATCATTGGTTTTGTTTGTGTGCTGAGCAGTATGCCCAGCACAGCTTACCTTCAATGCTGTGGATATTTTCATATTGAAGTGTCTTTTATTCAGCATGATTTCCCTGGCTCACACTTCCTTTACTACCTGGAGCTCTGATCGAATGACAGCACCTAAAAAAAAAGATGATCTAAACTTGCACCAAGGATTGACTCAGGTGTAGCTGACAAGTTTATCAGCCGGACCAGGCAGCTAGAGCAAGATCTCCTCCTGGACTGGCTGTACTTTGGTCAGGGAGAGGATTCATGCTGCCACCGCATAGGGGTCAGCTGTCTGCTATGCAGTGGGTTCTGTAGTGGCGGACATGTGCAGTAGGGTTTCCAGGAACAGAGAAGGCTATCCTTTTTGTAAAAAAAAAAAAATTATCTAAACTTGTACCCAGAGCCGGCTCATATGCGACTGACAACTTTACCATTCTGAGCAGGATCTCTTCCTGGAGCTGGCTAGACTCTGGTCAGGGAGGAGAGTCACACCACCGCTGCATAATACGTCTGTAGGGTGGGGCCAAATTTCTGCTGTGCAGTGGGTTCTGTAGTGGCCTGGGTGTGTGCAGCAGGGTCTCCAGGAGCAGAAGAGGCTGTCTTTTTGTGTTTGCATAGTGTCTTCGGTCTGAAGATCTGACCCATCCCATTTGAAGCAGAGTATCCTTCATGTTCAAGAAACTGGAATGAGACACACAGCCAGCACTTTACAGCAGCAACAGTAGACCACTGGGGTGGTTGGTAGGAGAGAAGTCCTAGAGGTTGAGGCTCTTGTTAATGGGAATGAGTTGAGTGCTAGGCAGGCACATTTAGAGCTGGGGGACAGGGTCACAGACCTGCTGCCTCCTCTGATAATCTTGGTCACAGACACCGCCTCTTCTGATAATCTGTTAAAAGAATCCAGTAATCCTCATCCTGTGAGATCAAGACAACAGTGATACTGCTGCAGCTGCAGGCAGGAAACGAAAAAGAGTGGGGGCAGGGAACAGACCAAGAGCGAGAGTCAGAGGAAGTTCCCAGTTGGAGAGCTGCAGAGGAGACAGGAACAGATCGAGAGAGAGATGAAGGAAGTGCCTGATTGGACAGCTGCAGAGTGGGCGGGGAACAGAAGTATTGATTCACGCTGATGTGTTTCGACTCCAATCTCCGGGCAGAGTGCGGAGCAAACATTTTGATGCGTTGGGTATCTTGTTGCACCCACCGGAACCCCATTTTCCTCTCTTCTCCTCCTGTTCACTACACGTCAGCATAGCTATGGCTGTGCAGCCATAAAAATGCTACATTTAAGCCTTAGCAGTCCTTCCAATTTTTCTTTTCCACCATCCGACCCTTTTAGGGAATCCTGGCTTTGATGCAAAAAGGTAACCCTGAAATGTTGTGATCTTCCTGGACCGTGTCTTCACCATTGATTCACACTGATGGATTCTGAGCAGGAGGTGCTAGGACCCTGGGGGAGCCGGAAATGTTCAGGAGGGCTGGTGCCGGGATAGGTTGTGCACATGCACGGCACTGCGAAACTAGCTCGCTCTACATAGGCTATCTCAGCAACAGCCCTCAATCGCCTCAGTTCTTTTATTCCATAATGTTGAGTGTACTTCAGTGATGTCGCTCACCCACCAGGAGTCAGATCTTCATGGTTATACAACAGCAGGGTTCAGTTTGATCTGTTTACAGTTATACAGCTAGTGTTTATTTTTTCTGTCAGTTTAAAACAAAAAAACATTATTTTCCTCTCAGCCCTACTAAACAATGGCCTACGACCATAGATGGTGACGGTGATGGTAGGGGAGAGCCTCTTCAGGCACGCTGTTCCAGCAGCAGGGCCGTGTCCAGTCCACCTCCCTCTCCAGTGGAGGGTTCCGACAACGGACAGTCCTGTGTTCAGGAAGGTAGGATAGTCTTCCACAAACACAAAAAGAAGTGAGCCCGTTCTCTATCCAGGTCAAGGACCTGGCACCACTCGGCCATGGGTTCTTCCTCTTCCTGTTGGAAGGGGAAGAAACTGTACCGCTTGAGATCACCCACCTGTAGCTCAGGTCCGGGAGCAGGATGCATTCCCCAGCATCTTCCATCTTCCTGGATATAAAGTCTCCACCACTCAATTTAACTAATGGGACTACGTCGGAGGCGCTAGGACCAAGCGGGAGCCAAAATTCTTTAGGAGGCCAGCACCGGTAGGGCCACGAGAAGTGCGCTGTGAGACTAGCTCACCGTGCCTTCCTGACATTGACCCTCCACCGCCTCAGTTCCTGATCTTCCTGGACATAAGTTTCCACCACTCATTCACACTAATGGGATCTGTGGCAGGCACTAGGACCCAGTGGGAGCAAACTTTTTGCTAGAGGGTCGGCGCGGAGATGGAGCGAGGGAGAAAGCGTACTGCGAGCCTCCGCTCATGCGGTGATGACTGTCTCAGCGTTGACTCTCCAACCGCCTCAGTTTCTTTTTTTCCCGCTGTCGAGTGCACTTCTGTGACGACGTCGCTCACCCGCCAGGAGTCAAACTTCAAACTAGCAGCATAGTTTTCAGTTTATTTTATAACATTTTCTCGAATAAAGTACCGCTATAGTAATTTATTCTTAAGAAAGAAGTCTAAGCATACATTGATGGAGTCGACCATGGACGGGTCAGGTGATGGTAGGGAGACTTTGTATGAAAGCTGTTCAGTTAGCCAGGCTGGGTCCAGTCCGCCGCCTTCTCCGGAAGGGGGGTCTGACAACGGACGGTCCAATGCCCGAGAGGAGGGGCGGTCCCCCTGGAAGCATAAATGAAAATGATCGCATTCTCGGCACTGTTCGGCCTCGAGCTCTTCCTTGGCCCGTAGGTCAAGAAAGAGAAGGCATCACTCGAGGCCACCCTCTGATATGTCTGCGTGTTGATGGTCGGTCATTGGGGCCAGTTGCCGGTCTCCTCTTTCAGAGTCGCCGGTTTCTGGGTCTGGTCGCCGACCTCTTCGACATCAGAGCCCTTCCCTGCCTTCTGGTAGGGCTTCCGATGAGCAGTTTCATCAGTGGACTGCTCTGATGGAGCAATGGGCTCAGAGGTTGGTCCAGTTGCCTGACCCGGTTGCCCCGGGGCTCTCCGGCTCTTCGGGCGATCAGGCAGGGCGATTGGGCCTCCCTAGTCATGCGGTGCCCTCTTCAGTGCCGTCGACTCCGCGCTTAGGTGATCTTATCTGTGTTAGTCTTCACCATTCATTACAGATGGGTATCTGCTGGAGGTCAGGACCCCGCGGGAGCTTTTTTTTTTAGGATAGGTGGAGCCAACACACCATCGGCGCCACCCTCGGGGCCGAGGCACTGCATGGCGCTCCTGGGTTAGCCATTAGGCTGTGTCGACTCCGCCTGCCTGCCAGTTCTGAGTAGCCGGAGAGTAGAAGTCACCTCGTGTGGAAGCTGAAGAAATTTGAGGCCTGCTTCGCAGTTACTCCTCCTACACTGTATATCGTGCCGAAGTCCGTCAGTTATACCTGCCAGTTCTATGTTGCTTTACTCGACATCGCCTGGTAAGATCTTTCCATTATTATACTTTTTTGCGACATCGAGTCTGTTTTTAGTGTTTTTTCCCCCGTAGGTCATGTCTCGGTCGGAGGGCAAGAAATCTTCCAAGATGGGTCGGTCCCCCATGCGACGGTGCCCATGTGGCCGTAAGTTTTCCATCACTGACCAGCACGACAGGTGTCTTTCATGTCTTGGCCCGCTTCACGACATGGATTTGTGCGACGCCTGCTTCTCCATGGACCTCTGGGTCATTGAACAACGAGCGTGGAAAGTGGGGCGAGCTCCGCCGACTTTCTGGGGTTGGGTGCACACTCGGGCCAAGCCACACTCTCTAGGCCTTTCCTCCGGGTCCCCTCCCAGTTCTGTGCGGATCGAGGAGGAGGAGCCTTGGCTACTTTAGCCCCTGGCCGTTGCGAGGCTTCTTCCTTGGCGCGGGGAGGCATATCCCGCTTCTTCGGGGGCAGGCGGGGCGCTGCCATGGCTGTCGCCCGCCGGTGAAGGCTCCCAGTGTCGGCTCCCACGGGGTTGCAAGGCCCAGGTTGCCGCCGTCCTCGATGCCGTCGGCGGGCGCTGTTGGAGGCCGCGCCATTCGCGGCACCGAGGCTCCTGGCGGGGCCGTTGTTGGTGCTGACTTGTCGCGGTGCCATGATCTCTGTCAGAGCCATTTGCAGCGCTGACACTGCTGCTTCATAGGAACTCTGGCCGTCCTTTTCCGTGTCTCGCCTCGGCGTGAGGTTGAGCACAGTGCTGTGTCCTCGAGGCTCAGCGCCGTGAGGCCTTCAGTTTCCTCTGTCAGCGCTGTCCTCGGTGCCGGGTGCTGCCGTGCTCGGTGCCTTGTCTGCCTTCGAAGCCATCCTCGGAGCCACCCCTGCCCTCAGTGCCATTCGCGGTGCCGATGGTGCCGCCGGGGCTCTCGCCAGCACTGCCTCCATCCTTGGCGTTGCTCGCGGCGCCGTGGGACCGGTTGGTGCAGTGACTGGTCCCGGTTCTGGATCTCTTGTTCGGGCAGGTGCTGCGCCTCCCTTGGATTCTGCTCGCGGGGCTGCGGGAGGCGCTGGCACCAACCCGGGCACAGCTTTGGTCTCTGGGCCTGTTGGCAAGGATGGCACTGCCTGCCCTCCCACGGTTTGGCACAGGGCCTCGGACTCTACCTCCTCGGAGACGGAGTTGAGCTATGAGTCGGACGTGCAGTCTGACATTTTGGGGTTGGCTGTTGAAGTGGGTAGCACGGTAGTCTGTTCAACAAGTCGAGTCGGCATCCTTCAGGCTGAGGTGGTGGCTACGAGACTAGGGTCAGGGTGCTGACCAGCAGGCAGTGGTGCAGGCCACCATAGCTCTGCAGCCTGGTCTTGGTGGTTTCACTGACCCCTCAGTTGTGGTACCCACCCCCTCCAGTGGTGTGCGTCGATCGCCCAACTTTGGGGCCCATCAGAGCACCTGCAGGGGGGAAGGGTACTGCACCCTGGATAACCCCTTCGGTGGCTGCCCAGAGATGCCAGCTACCTAGGCTGGCCCTCTCGAGGAGGAGGGCTCTTTCAGATTCCGAGGGGTGTGGGGTCGGTACATCGGCCTTTTTCTGGGGTCCACCCTGGCCATGGGAGAAGCTGTAGTGCGGATCTCCGCTCTTCCTCCTCGGTCTCTTTGAGAGAGTCCCATTTTTTTGAGGTAGGGGACCATCCTTCTGGACCTATATGGCCCTGGTCACCTCACGGGGGGATTCTTCTGGGCGCAGCCAAGACAGTACCGATTTGGTTGTTCAGCTGTTGGCTGTGGAGTCTTCCAGGGCACGTTCTTCTGTGGGTGCCCACGGTCCACCCTAGCCCAGGTGGAGGTCAGCCGACATCTCTTCTCGGCTCTGTCCCCATCCCTCTGCCACACTCCTGCGCTCCCAGGCATCCTCGGTCCTGAGCGGGCCTCTCACCTGGGAGCAGTTCAGAGCGGTGACTGCCTGGTACCCTGCTTATGTTAGGGCAATGGACAGTCAGGTTTTTCAACCTTCCCCCGTGCAGCCACCCACTGAACAGACTGTGACCTCCAGCTCCTCATCCCCCTCTTCAGGGGGAGAGGAACCCTCTGTCCACATCTCTCCAGCTTCTGATCTGTCTGAGTATCAGCAATTCCTCGTGAGGATGTTGGAGGATTTGCACCTAACTCCTTCCACTATCAGCAATCTTGAACACTCAGTAGCACACCTTTCTAGGCAATTTTGGTGAGCCACCCTTGTGTAGTGCTGTCTGGCGGCTCCCTTTGGGAGGCGTCATTGCGTTCCTGGCAGAGGCCCTTCTCCGGAGTTCCTGCCCCAAGGATCTCAGCCAGAGGTATTGCACCTGGAGTCTCAGGTTCCATGCCTCATCCACAGTCTGGATTGGCGCGGTTGGATACCCCTGATGGGCTTCACGCCCTTCACCGTGACAGGCCCCCAGATCAAGACTCCTTGGATTTTGATTTCTGGGGTAGGAGGACTTTCTACTCGGCACGGTTACTTCTTTCTATCTCTGCACATCAGGCCCACTATGCAGCTTATGACAGGTTCTTGTGGTCCAGGCTAGGTCAGCTCCTAGCGTCATTGCCTGACACAGAGCAAACCAGACAAGCCATTGCACTCTCTGTGCATGGCGTGGAGCTAGCAAGGCACCAAACGAGGGCATCATATGATGCCAATGAGGTAGCTACCAGGGTCGTAGGAACAGCGATCTGCACTAGGCGGACGACATGGCTGCGTCTTTCTGGTTGTCACCCTTGGCCCGGCGTAGGGTAATTAACTCCGCCCACCAGGGAACCTATCTCTTCTCCTGCAGAGTGAGACGGCGCTTGTCGGGGCAACTTCCTTCGTCCTCTGGGGGGACTCCATCTCTCTCCCCACTCTCTGGCCCTCCAGGCCCTGAAGGTTCCCCCCCTTAGTGTGTCACACACTGAGGGCTAAGGGACTTTGTCCCTTAGGGTGTAAAAAACCCCCTTGACAGGGCTCGGTACTCACCCATCTGTGATGAATGAAGATTGACACAGATAAGATATGAAAATTACGTACCTACCGTAATTATGATCTTTCTGTGTATCTTCACCATTCGTCACAACCCCACCCTCCATCCCCCTGGGGCCTCAGTCTCTGGGTCCCCCTCCCTCTCTCTGCCTCCCCCTCTCCTCCTTAGGAGTGGGGTAAAATAGGGACATGGGAGTAATTTTCCAGGAAGAGTGGATAGCTCGGGCGGCACTCCTTCTCCAGTACCCTGGCCCCACCCCTGTGGGGTAGGGGTTGGCAGTTGCCCTCCTTCTCTCCTCCTCCCTGTTTCCATCCAACCTATTTCTCCTAAAAAAAAAAAAAAAAAATCCCTTTTTCACCAAAATTTTTTCCTTGAGAGGGTGCTGAATCCCTGTACCCTGTCCTTCTTCCAGAATAGCCGACTCTGCTTATCTGGAGTGTTTGCCAGCTATTCCGTGCCTTGAATTCTGTCAGAAAGCATTGCTACTCCTTGCAGTTCCTATACAATCTGGAGACGGACCAGGGTCTGGGATGTCTTATCCTTCTCCCCTCTCTTCCTAAATTCTTTACCCACCCTACCCCCCTCTTCCAGAGATTGGGACCCCTCCCAATCTCCTTTAGTTTCTAACCTCTCTCTCTTCTGTCCTCTCAGTGTTATTTCTCCTTTTAGATCATACATCTTTTCCTTTTTCTGTCCCTTGGACTTCCTTGTCCCACCCTCCACTCCCTTCCTCTTACCTGTCCGCGACTCCAGAACTTGCGGCAGGGTCGGCGTACAGGCTAATAAGCCAACTTGCAAGCGCCACGTGGTGCGTCGGCCCTGAGGGTGGGCGCTCGATGGTGTGCGGTTCCGCCTACCCTTAAAAAAGTTCTCCCGAGATGTCCTGACCTCCGGCAGATACCCATCTGTGATGAATGGTGAAGATACACAGAAAGATCATAATTACGGTAGGTAAGTCATTTTAATTTTTCCCCTCACATGGCTGCGGCACAGGGCCACACTGATGTCTCGATCTCCTGATATTCTTCCTCTTTTCCTCAAATCCTGGATCTTCCTGGACATAAAGTCTCCACCACTCATTCAGACTAATGGGAACTGCGCCGGAGGCACTAGGACCCAGTGGGAGCAAACTTTTTGCTGGAGGGTTGGCGCCAGAGACGGAGCCGCGAGGATCGGCACTGCGAGCCTCCGCTCATGCGGTAAAGACTATCACAGCATCAACCCTCCAACTGCCTCAGTTACTTTTTTCCGCCATCGAGTGCACTTCAGTGACGACGTCGCTCTCCCCCCCAGGAGTCAAACTTCAAACTAGCAGCATAGTTTTTCAGTTTTATTGTTTTGTAGTAATATCTCGAATAAAGTATCACTTAGTTTATTTATTCTTATTTAGTGAAGAAGTCTCGGCCTACATTGACGGAGTCAACCATGAGCGGGTCAGGTGACGGTAGGGAGACTTCGATGAAAGCTGTTCAGTCAGCTGGGCTGAGTCCATCCACTGCCTTCTCCGAAGGGGGTCTGACAACGGACAGTCAATTCCGAGGGTGGGCAGTCCCCAAAGCATCAAAGTAAGCGGTCGCATTCTTGGCACCATTCAGCCTCAGCTCTTCTTGACCCACAGGTCCAAAGAGAAGGCATCACTCGAGGTCGCCCTCTGATATGTCCTGCGCGCTAGGCGAGTCGGTTGTTGGGGCTAGTTGCAGTCTTCTCCTTGAGTCCTCAGCTTCTGTTTCTGGTAGCTGGACGCTTCGACATCGGAGCCCCACCCGCTCCTCTGGTAGGTCTTCAGATGAGCAGCTTCATCAGTGGGCTGCTCTTATGGAGCAGTGGGCTCGGAGATTGGTCCAGCTGCCTGGCCTGGTCACTCAGAGGCCTTCGGGCTTTTTGGTAAATCAGGCAGGATGGATGGGCCTCCCTAGTCGCTCCGCACTTAGGTGTTCCCCCCCCACATGGCTGCGGCGCAGGGGGCCACACCAATGCCTCTATCTCCTGGTCTCCATCCTTCTTTCTCCTCAAATCCTGTTTTTCAGAGTCTTGGGATGTTTTCAATGCCCTCGGCATCGGTGGCACGCTCGGCGCCGTCTTCGGCACCTATACGTCAGTTGGCGCTCTCCTTGGCGCCATGGAGTTTCTCTGCACCGTCCTCGGCGCTATCTTTGGCGCCATGCGTATTTTCGGCGCTGTGTGTTTCTTCGGCGCCGAGGCCTCTTAGGACGTCATCCAGTCTTCAGGACTCCTCCTTCAACCCTTTTCCTTCCTCATTTCCTTCTGATTTTCACTCCTTTCCTGTCCATACAGTCCCTCCTGGACTGTCAGGAGATGACACTGAGCCTGACCCAGACCTTAGGCTGGGTGATGATGTGAAGGAACAGGATCTATTCCTGCCGCAGAGCCTGTGGTCGAGGACCTGTCTTTTAAGTCTCTGCTAAAAAACTTGATTTCCACTCTTTCTCTCCAAACTACAGATATCGATCCTGGGAAACTGTTAAGACTCCAATACCTTCATGTTCCGGAGATCCCTATGGATTTGACTCCTCCGGTGCAGCCCTCCTTTGAGACGCTGTCTCAAATGGTAAGAAATAATCCTGCTCTCATTCCTTTGGTGGCTAAGTCCATAGATAGGAAAAATGCTGCTCGCAGGCATCGACCCATTTTGGCATCCCAAGCTTTTGCGGATCCTATTGTAGTCTTGGCAGAGAATGATAAGGTCGTCCTTCCCCAGACTACTACAGCTCGACCTATTAACAAAGAATCTCATAAGATAGACACTTTAGGTAAGAGAGTCTTTGCTGCTTCCACCCTAGGTATGCGTATTGCCAACTACCAAGGCTATTTCTCTCAATATGAGTATATCCTTTGGCATTCACTCAAACAAATGGTTGAAGCTCTACCAGAGTCTGATGCAAATTCAGAGCTTCTTCAAACCATAACTAGGGGTATCGAATCCAACAACCAGCAGGTTAAAGCAGCTATGGATGCTTTCGACATTGCTTCCTGAGCGGCAGCGGCCATTTATACCCGCCGTCAGTCCTGGCTGCACACTTCAGGTTTTATGAATGATGCTCAGCAACAGGTAATGGTGTTGCCTTTCGATGGTGTGGCTACACAAAAGACTAGGTCAGCCATTAAATTGCTCGACCTCCTCCTGTCCCCTCTTGAGGGGGTGCTAACAAATGCCAGTTTCATAACTGGTCAGTCCTTTGAGGCAAAGGCAGAGGAATTTTAATAAAACCAAGCCCCCAGCCTCAAAAGAAAATGCAGCAGAAGGCGCAAGGACCCAAAGCACCCAGTGCTGCCTTCTGAGTTGTTGGCCCAAGTCCCACCTCAGCTGCCGAGGGGGACTGTTCCTCAGCAGTGGGAGTTCATCTGATTCACTTCTACAGTCAATGGAAGTGCATAACCTTGGACAAATGGGTCCTCCGGATAATCCGCGAAGGGTATTCACTCAATATTTGGAGACCCCACCGGATCATCCTCCCAGACGACAGCCCAGGCTGTCAGCTCTTCAGTCAGATCTTCAAGATACAGGGCCTTCTGAGCAACAGGGCAGTGGAAGTAGTTCCGCTGGATCAACGGAACACAGGGTTCTACTCCTATTACTGTCTGGTTCCAAAGAAAACTGGGAACATGCACCCCATTTTGGACCTCAGAAAACTAAACAAATTCCTTCCAAAATAAAAATTCAGAATGATATCACTAGGAACCCTGTTACCTTTGCTTCATCAACACGACTGGTTAGCCTCCCTTGACATGAGGATGCTTACCAGCACATTCCTATTCACCCAAAGCATCACAAATACCTAAGGTTCGTGGTTTTGGGACAGCATTATCAGTTCAGAGACCTGCCCTTTGGGCTATCCTAAGTGCCGCAAGTTTTTACAAAGTGTTGTGCAATTCTCGCAGTTCTCGCAGCGCATCTTAGAAAAATCTGAATACAAGTGTTCCCATTTCTGGACGACTGGCTTCTAGCAAGTCCTTCCAGGCAGGGAACGCTAGACGCCGTAGCCATGGCCTCACGCTTTCTCACGTCCGTGGGAGTCCTGCTAAACCTCATAAAATCACAGCTACAGCCTCCCAGAGGCTCCTTTTCATAGGAACTCTTCTGGACACCTCCTGTGTGAAAGCATTTCTTCCAGAGGACAGGAGGAGCGATATCCTTCAGATGGCCCAATACATCGGAGAGAACAGCTTGGTTTCGGCTATCTCGATGCAACGGATGCTAGGTCTCATGGCATCCTCTGTGTTCACTGTACCCCCAGCATACCTTCACATGAGAACCTCTCAATGGATGCTCAGTACTCAGTGGTCCCCAACCACTCACCCTCAGTCCTTTCTCATCAAGGTGACAGAACCTCTGAAGAGATCACTCACCTGGTGGTCGCAAGAGGATGATCTTCTGGAAGGGTATCCCTTTGCTCCTCTAGATCATCAGATTTCCATTACCATGGACGCGTCCCTGGTGGGGTGGGGAGCTCACTGTCAGACTCTCCACACTCAAGGTACGTGGACTCGGCACGAGTCCCAGCTTCACATAAATGTCTTTGAAATGAGAGCCGTCCTTTATGCAGTCTGGGCTTTGAAGGACATTCTCTGTCACAAGAACATTCTCCTTCAAACGGACAACAAAGCAGTGATGTATTACATCAACAAGCAGGGCGGTGCTCACTCTTACCCCTTATGCAGGGAAGCGATGAGGGTGTTGGAATGGTGCTTGGAGCACAAGACTCTAATTCAAGCGGTCTACCTGCGGGTGCAGAACGAACTGGCAGACCGTCTCAGCAGAACAGAGAGAGATCCTCACGAATGGTCTCTCAACTCAGTCATAGTTCAGTCACTATTCGCAGAGTGGGGAACTCCAGACCTGGACCTTTGCATCCCCACTCAACACAAAATTGCTCTCTTCTGCTCCAGAAATCCAGGACCTGGTATTTTTGTCAGGATGCTCAGGCTGCGGTGGACAAGACGCTTTATATGCCTTTCCTCCTCTTCCCTAATTCAGAGGGTACTTCTCAAATTGAGTCTCTCGGGGCAGAATGATTCTCATTGCCCCTTTGGCCTCGGCAGATATGGTGTCCAGTACTCAGCAGTCTATCGGAAACCCTCCAAGATGCTTCTCTTTCAGAAGAACCTTCTGACCCAGGGTCCCGTGGTCCATCCCAACCTAGGGTCGATTCACCTTTAGCTTGGCTGCTAAAGAGATAGAGGTGAATAGGTTCAATATTTTCGTAGAGTTTCAGATATTCTTTGGCTGCACATAAGCCGCCACTAGAAAAACTACACAGCCAAATGGAAGCATTTCTGTATCTGGTGCAAATCCTCTTGGAACCCTTTTTCCTGCCCACCAAATAAAGTCTTGGGAGTATCTTTAGACCTCTCGAATACAGGTCTGCAGTACTACACAGTCAAAGTTCATCTTTGTGCCATTTCGGCATATCATGAGCCGGTACTTTACATGTCACTGGCTCAGTTGCCTGTGGTTAAGAGGTTTCTTAGGGGGTATTCTGTATACTAGACCTCCTATCAGACGTCCAGTCGCAGCCTAGGACATTTAACCTTGTGCTAGACATGCTCACTCTTAAACCTTTCGAGCCTCTAGCTACTTGCGACTTGGAAAATGGCCGTCCTGCTGGCCATTACTTCGGCCCGTAGAGTTTCTGAAATACATGCATTGGTCAGAGACCCCCCGTACACTGTATTTCACAAGGAGAAAGTAGTTCTTAGGACTCATCCTAAGTTTCTCCTAAGGTTGTCTCAGAATTCAACCTAAACCTTTAGTCCTTCCTACCTACTTTCTGAACTTCCAGAATGAAGAGGAGCGCATCTTCATTCACTGGATGTTAAGAGAGCGTTGCGGTTCTATCTAGGTAGAACAAAAGAAATTTGCAAGGCTCAACAACTATTTGTCTCCTTCAGCGAGACCTGGCTGGGTCAACCTGTTGCTATCAGATGTATTTCAGCGTGGCTGGTGGCTTGCCTTCGCCACTGCTGTTCTATGGTACAGGTCAAGCTGGAAGGCAGAGTGTATGCTCACTCTACCAAAGCAGTCACGGCATCTCTGGTGGAAATCCGAAACGTACCCATCGCAGATATTTGCAGTGCAGCCACTTGGAGCTCCATGCATACTGTCGTTAAGCACTACGCCTGATGTCCATGCTAGATGACATCTGTCGCTTGGCAGGACCATTCTTGATGGACTTCTGTCTGAAGTATGTAAGCTCTTTATCTCCTGCTGCCTGTCTCGGGAGGATTATTTAGCTCGGTATTTTCCTATTAGTGTGAATGAGTGGTGGAGACTTTTTGTCCAGGAAGATATGGATTTTACGTACT
The DNA here is from genome assembly GCA_016271365.2 of Neoceratodus forsteri. NCBI lineage: Eukaryota > Metazoa > Chordata > Ceratodontiformes > Ceratodontidae > Neoceratodus > Neoceratodus forsteri. The sequence goes on from CM028134.1 coordinate 1,021,666,959, forward strand.
GTAATTCTTGATCTTCTTGGTTGAAGTCTCCACCACTATTCTACACTCCCACCCACCATTCCTCTGAGCTCACACTCTGTTTTTGGTCTTCACTCCCTCAATGGCAGGGCTGTGAAGATTTTATGGTTGACTCTTCTTACATGGGTCATTCGGACTATCTTATGTCTGAATTTTAGGTTACTCCTCCTAGGTTAAGATCTTCCTGGACATTAAGTCTCCACCACTCATTCACACTAATGGGATCTACACCGGATTCGCTATGACCCAGCGGGAGCAAACTTTTTGCAAGCGGGCCGGTGCCAGAGATGGAGCTGTGAGGAGTGACATCGCGAGCCTCTGCTCGCTGCAATGACTTTCTTGGCATCAACCCTCCATCTGCCTCCGCTCCTTTTTTTTGTCGCCGAGTGCACTTCAGTGATGAAGTCGCTGCCTGTTAGGAATCAAACTTCAAACTAGCAGCATAGTTTTCAGTTTATTGTTTTGTAATATATCTCAAAATAAGTACAGCTTAATTTTAACTGTACTATTAAAGAAGTCTTCAGCCTACATTGACAGAGTCGACCATCGATGGGGTCAGGTGACAGTAGGAGATTTCAGTATTACCACGGACGCGTCCCTGACAGGTGGGGAGTTCTATCAAGAATCTCCACACCCAAGGTACGTGGGACTCAGGACGAGTCCCAGCTTCACATAAACGCTCCTAGAAATGAGCATTCTTTATGCAGTCCGGGCTTTGAAGGACATTCTCTGTCAGAAGGACATTCTCCTTCAAACGGACAACAAAACAGCAGGGCGGTGCACACTCTTACCCTTTATGCAGGGAAGCGATGAGAGTGTGGGAATGGTGCCTAGAGCACAAGGCTCTAATTCAGGCAGTCTACCTGCTGGGAGTGCAGAACGAACTGGCAGACCATCTCAGCAGAACAGAGACAGATCCTTACGAGTGATCTCTAGACTCAACCGTAGTTCAGTCACTATTCGCAGAGTGGGGAACTCCAGAACTGGACCTTTTTGCATCCCCACTTAACACAAAACTGCCTTTCTTCTGCTCCAGAAATCCAGGGCGTGGCATTTTCTGTCAGGATGCATTCAGGCTGCAGTGGACAAAACACATTCTATACTCCTTTCCTCCTCTTCCACTGATTCAGAGAGTACTTCTCAAATTGGAGTCCCGGGGGGACAAAATGATCCTCATTGCTCCCTTCTGGCCTCGATAGATATGGCTTCCGTCACTCAACAGTATGTCGGTAACCCCTCCGAACGCGCTACCCCTTCAGATGAACCTTCTGACTCAGGGTCCTGTGGTCCATCCCAATCTGAGGTCACTTCACCTGCGCTCCTGAAGAGAGAGAGGTGAACAGGTTCAATGTCTCTTGGAGAGTTTCAGATATTCTTTTGGCTGCGCGCAAGCCAGACACCAGAAAAACTTACCCAGCCAAATGGAAGCATTTTTCTCTGTGGTGTGCAAAATCCTCTTTGAATCCTTTTTCCTGCCCACCAAATGAAGTTCTAGAGTACACCTTAGACCTCTCAAATTCAGGCCTACAATGCTCTACAGTCAAAGTTCACCTTTGTGCCATTTCAGCTTATCATGAGCCAGTACTTTCCTTGTCACTGGCTCAGTTACCTGCAATTAAGAGGTTTCTTAAGGGTGTTCTGCATACTAAACCTCTTATCAGATGTCCAGTCGCAGCCTGGGACATTTATCTTGTGCTAGACGTGCTTACTTGAAAGCCTTTCGAGCCTCTAGCTACTTGTGAGCTGAAATTTCTCACTTGGAAAACGGCCTTCCTGGTGGCCATTACCTCGGCCAGCAGGGTTTCTGAAATACATGCCTTGGTCACAGACCCTCCGTATACTGTATTTCATAAGGACAAAGTAGTTCTTAGGACCCATCCGAAGTTTCTCCCTAAGGTTGTTTCAGAATTCCATCTAAACCAACCTTTGGTCCTACCTACTTACTTTGCAAACTTCCAAAATGAAGGAGATTGTACCCTTCATTCTTTAGATGTCAAAAGAGCTCTGCCTTTCTATTTGGATAGGACAAAAGAAATTTGCAAAGCTCAACAACTGTTTGTTTCCTTCAGCGAGACCCGGCTGGGTCAGCCTGTCGCTATCAGATGCATTTCGGCATGGCTGGTAGCATGCCTTCGCCACTGTTATTCCATAGCGCAAGTTAAGCTAGAGGGCAGAGTTTACGCTCACTCTACTAGAGCAGTCTCAGCATACCTGGCGGAAATCCGCAACGTACCCATTGCAGACATTTGCAGTGCGGCTACCTGGAGCTCAGTGCATACTTTCATCAAGCACTATGCCCTGGATGTCCATGCCAGGCGACATCTTTCATTTGGCAGGACTATCCTTAATGGACTTTTGTCCTAAATTTCTGAGCTCTTGGTTTCTCCTGCCACCCTCTTGGGGATTATTAGCTCGGTACTCTCCCATCAGTGTGAATGAGTGGTGGAGACTTTATGTCCAGGAAGATATGGAAATTACGCACTCACCGAATTCTTGATGATCTTGACAAAGTCACCACCACTGCACCATGCCCACCCACCATCCCCGAGCTCACCTTTCTGTTGTTGGTCTTCACTCCCTCAATGTTTAGGCTGTGAAGACTTCTTTGTTGATCCTTCTTATACAGGTCGTTTGGACTATCTTATGTCCAGTTTTTGTTAGACTATTCTTCTAGGTTACTTACATTGCACCTCCTCGGAAAAAAGGTACTGAGGCGGTTGGAGGGTCGACGCCGAGACAGTCATTGCCACATGGGCCGAGGCTCACAGCGCCGCTCTTTACAGCTCCATCTCTGGTGCCGGCCCTCTTGCAAAAAGTTTGCACCCACTGGGTCCTAGCGCCTCCGGTGAAGATCCCATCAGTGTGAATGAGTGGTGGAGTCTTCATCCAAGAAGATCAAGAATTACGGTAAGCATAGCATTTCCATTTATTGGCCACAGAGTCCACTAGCAATTCTATCTCCCATCACCTGCTCAGGTCGAGATATGATGCCATAGATACCTCAGCCTGATTCTCAGCTACTGGAGTCTCTCTGTGTCGCCATGCTTGGCTTCGTGTTTCAGGTTTTGCTCCTGATATACAGCATAAAGTACAGTAGCTAATGCACCCTTTAACGGGTCCAAACTATTCAGACCAGGTACTCAAACATTGTTAGATGACCTGCAGGCATCAGGCAGAACCCTTCATATGGTACATGGCATATACCACCCACCTATCGTACGTAATATTCCTCCTATTCCAAAACAGGTGGAAAATATAAGGTCTCTAACAGAGATGGTTTTCGAGGTCGTGCCCAAACAGCAAGAGGCAACACCTCGGCCGCTCATGGCCTCCGTGCCCATTGGGAGGGACCGACAACCCGGCTACCCAGTGACCTATCAGGGCTTTCTCTTGACCAGGCCTCAGAGGCGGTAGGGAGTTGTTTTGCTGTCCATCTGGAGGCCTGGGAAACTATCACTTCAGACAAATGGGTACTTCAGATAATTCAAAGGGACACAACTTTGGAATTTCTTTCCTTCCGTCCCTCCTCCTTGGTAATCCATTGCCCACCAGACCACGTCCCTACCCTTCAAACATAGAAACATAGACTTTGACAGCAGATAGGACCTTTTGGCCCTCCTAGTCAGTTCAAGAAGAACTGATGGCACTTTTGCCAAACAGGCTATCTTACCAGTATCTCTTCCAGAACATCAAACGGGACTTTACTCCCACTTTTTTCTGGTACCCAAGTGAACTGGAGATCTCAGACCAATACTAAACCTGAGACACCTGAATTGACGTATTCAGTTCAGACATTTTCGCATGATAACTCTAACTGCCATCATGCCTATCCTAAAACAAGGAGACTGGTTGTGTGCTCACATACATATCCCCATTCATGCTGCCCATCAAAAATTTCTGCATTTCCACCTTTGTGGTCAAAACTACCAGTTTCCAGCACTCCACTTTGGCCTCTTATCGGCCTCGCAGATACAGACTCAGAAAATAGTCACGGCCAGACAAATGCTGAGCCTTCTGAGTCACATGTCAGCCATCATTTCGATGGTGGCATTTGCCCGTCTTCATATGAGACCTGTCCACTGGACCTTCAGAATCAATGGTCTCAAAGAACTGGACAGTTCGATGACAAAATCAGGGTCATGCCTTCCCTGAAGTCATCCCGGACATGGACAACATGAATGCCTTTCTGCTGTCTCCCCCCCCCCCAATGCAGACGTTAACCACAGATGCGTCCCTGGATGGATGGAGCGGCGCTTTGGTCCTTATCAGACCCAAGGCCAGTGGACTGCCTCTTCCCATCACTCTCATATCAGTCTCCTTGAGATGAAAGCGGCTGTCTCGCCCTTCAGGTATTACTGCCCTACCTCAAGCCAGGACCGCTGCTGTTTCGATCAGACAACACTGCAGTGGTGTTTTAACCTTGCAGTCTGGCAGGAAGCCATCAGACAGCAGCTAACACTAATGGCCGTCCACCTACCAGGATGGTGCAGTCAATGGACCAAGTTGCCAGTCGTCCGCTCACAAATGGACACTTCATGAAGAAGTACTCCAAGACATCTTCGATATGTGGGGAACCCCACAGCTGGATCTGTTTGCCTCCCCAGTCAACCACTGGCTCCCCAGTTACTTCTCCATTATCCCAAGTAACGAGGGAAGGTCTATAGATGCCCTCTCCCAACCTTGGATAGGACTCTACTTATATGCCTCCCCCCCCAAATCCCTCTTGCAACAGACCCTATTGAAACTTCATATAGAGCCAGCCTCCGTGATTCTAATAGCACCAATGTGGCCTTGCCAACCATAGTATCCTCTACTACAACTGTCAGTCAGGGAACCCATTCAGTTGCCAATCAGACCGGATCTCCTGACTCAGTGTCAGGGATCCCTCCTACACCCCAGCCTGAAGACTCTTCATCTTCACTCATGGCTGCTGAGGACTCATTCATAAATAGACTTCAAGTGTCCTCTCATGTTGCTAACATTCTCCTGGCTACAATAAGCCAGTGACTAGAAGAAACATATAATTCCAAATGGAAACACTTTTCATATGATTGGCCTCTCGCTCCCTGGACCCGTACCCTTGTTCACTGACTAAGGTCTTGGACTACCTGGCCTCATTATCAGAATTAGGCTTAAAGTCCACCTGGCTTTCATCTTAGCCTTCCATGAACCCTTAGATTGCAAATTGTTGTACCAACATCATTTAGCCAAGATGTTCTTGAGAAGAATGACAAGATAGGTCACAACTACTCCAACTTTCATCCCTGGAGGGCAACAAGCTGGAAGTAGTCCCCTCGACAAAGTACCTTGGCCTCACCATCGACCAAGGTCTCACGTTCAAACAACATGTGTAACAAGTCACTAAAGTAATCCATACAAAACTCTGATTACTTTATCGGCTCAAGGAACTGTTAACCCCAGAAGCTAGGAATGCTATTGCAGCTAGTGTCCTACTTCCAACACTAATATATGCTGCCCCAGTCATTCAGGGTATTACAAAGCTGGAGTGCAGTAAATTACAGACTCTATACAACAAGGTGGCCCACTTTGCCACCTTATTCCACTCTAGGAGCCACCACTGTGAGGCGTTAGCAAAGCTTAACTGGCCATCCTTCGAAGCCCACCTCAGTTACCCTGTACTCTGTATGGCTAAGAAGATAATTAGCCCCACACCTCCCCTGAGTCTTGGGGGACTCCTCACAGTAAAAAGAAGCCAGCGCAGCCTTAGGTCTTCGGGCCTAACATTACTAGGAGGTCCCCAAGGTTAGGGACTAAGGCAGGCTAGAAATCTTTCCACGATGCTGCCCTTCCTTGTGGAACAACCTCCTTGGAGGTAAGAGAAACCCTATCGGTGCTGTGCTGCCAAGAAGACTCAAGATTCATCTTATGTCAACAAGTGATGCCAGTGCCACCCACCTACACTACTACAATGACCACAATCTGCCTGCTTACCAAACTAAAATCTTTAACCCCCCAAACAAGGTAGCACTAACTTCTTCCTCCCCTCTCTGAACCATCCTGATGCTCTTGAACTATGTTACCTAATGAATCCATAGTACTGTCTCGCTATTATATGGGACAAAAGGAGAATGTAATGAAATAACTTACAACTAGATACATGAAACCCTATAACTACTGCTATGTGTACACAGCCGAATACTGTATACCCATGATAACCTGTTTTTGCTTATGTTCAACTGTTATAATATCATGTACTGTTATTCCTGGGTTGCCCCTGAAAAAGGGACCTTCGGGGCCCAGTGGGCCTACCCAGTCATCAAAATTCAATAAATAAATAATATTAAGCCTCCTATTAGATGACCCACTCCTCCGTGAGATCTCAATTTCATTATAGAAAAATTGACCCTCAAACCTTTCAAGCCAGCAGCCACCTGTGATCTCTGTTACCTTTCATGGAAAACATTGTCCTAGTGGCTATTACTTCAGCTCACTATATGTCAGAGCTTCATACCCTCAGATGTAGGGAAACTTACTTGATTTTCCACAAGGACAGGGCGGTCCTTCGTATCAAACCTTCCTTCCTTCCTAAAGTAGTCTCTGAACATACTCTAAATCAATCCTTGGAGCTCCTGTGTACTACCCTGAACACTGATCCGATGAACATCTATTACATACCTTGGATGTCCATTGTATTCTACATATTACACTAATCATACCCAGTCGATTAGGAAAACTTCTCAGTTGTTTCGTCACCTTTGCCTCTGGCAGACAAGGACTTCCTGTTGCTAAATGAACCCTGTCTTCATGGTTGCAAATTAGGTCACCTTTTCATAAAAAAGTTAAGACTTTACCTGGACCTGTCCAGGCTCACTGTACTAGAGCTATGGCTACTACTGTGACCAGCTTCAAAGGAGCCTCCATTTCAGACATCTGCAATGCAGCTACCTGGTCCGCAATCCATACTTTCACAAGGCATTACAATCTTGATATTGCCTCAAGACATAGGAGACCTTGTAGGACTGCATGGCCGAAGGCCGTCCTATCATAATTGTCCTCCCATATGGACATAACTGCTGGGGAATCTCCCAGAAGTAATTACCTACTGCAAGAGACCATTCCGTGGAAGACAGTACAGTTACATAAAATCTTACCATAACAGTAGATCTTCAAGGAATGTCTCTTGCAGTAGGTGCAATCCCGCCCTCCGTCCCTCTCCTTCTCTAACAGAGCAAATTCTGGTCCAGTGACTTAGGGTTTGGACTCCTTGGTACCTTGGCTTCCCCTTGGTCCTCGCCTTTGTAAGCTGGATCCGGCAGGGGGAACGGAGGATACCAAGGACCACGCCAACACTTATATAGGAAACAGGAAGATGATGTCGTGTGGGCAGCCCCTGGTGAAAACTGCTAGAAGAATCTGCTGTGTGACAGTGCCTCTGCTGAAACCTCCAGAAGTAATTACCTAATGCAAGAGACATTCCTCAAAGATCTACTGTTAAAGCAAGATTTTACATAACTGTACTTTTCTGTAGCAGGAGAAATTCAAGATGGTTTCTTTAGGTACCCTACTGCCACTTCTCAAGTTACAGGAGTCTACGTCCCTGGATATGCAAGATGCCTATAAGCACAGTACAGAGTCCTGCCCTTTTTGCAATCCTCGGTGCCTCGAGTCTTTACAAAGTGCTTCGCAATTCTCACAGCGCACCTTTGAAAGCACAAGCTTATAGTCTTCCCCTATCTGTATGACTGGCTAGTAGCAAACCCGTCTACACAGGGCACAGAAGAGATAGTGACCACAGCAGTTCAGTTCCTAACCTCCATAGGGATCTTATTGAACCTGGAAAAGTCGCAGCTTCAAGCTTCTCAGCAACTCCTCTTTAAAGGGGCTCTCCTGGACACTGCCAAATTGAGGGTATTCCTCCTGGAGGGCAGAAGGAAAGCTATCCTTCAGATGGCACACTTCATCATGGAGAAGAAGTCAGTTCAGGTTCAGTCCATGCAGCAGACATTAGGCCTCTTGGCCTCTTCAGTCTTCACAGTGCCTCTGACACAACTGCACATGAGGACAACTCATTGGATGCTTAGCACGCAATGGTCTCTGACAGCGCATCCCCAGTCTTACCCCATCAAAGTGACAGAGCCTCTGCTTCACTAGCTTACATGGTGGACACAAGACAACAATCTTCTTCAGGGTCTTCTCCCCACCAGAGCCGCAGATAACCCTTTCCACAGATGCATCCCTCCTGGGATGGGGGTGCCCACTGTCAGGGTCACCACACCCAGGGAGTCTGGGATCCAATGGATTCTCATCTCCACATCAGTGTTTTGGAGATGAGGGCAGTCCTATATGCCCTTCGAGCCCTAGTGGACATTGTCTATCACAAGATAATCCTCTTTCAGACAGACAAGTCAGTCACGTACTACATCAACATGCAGGGGGAGCACACTCTTACCTTCTTTGCAGGAAAGCGATGAGAGTGTGGGAATGGTGTCTGGAGCAAGATGGCCCTGATCCAATCTGTTTACTTCCAAAGGGCTTGGAACAATCTGGCAGACCAGCTCAGTTGGACAGAAGCAGATCCGCATTAGTGGTCATTAGCACCAGACATCATACAGTCTCTGTTTGACAAGTGGAGAATTCCAGAGCTGGACCGTTTTGCGTCCCCACTCAAAGCAAAACTGCTTCAATTCTGCTCCAGAAATCCAGAACCTGGCATTTTCTGTCAGGATGCATTCAGGCTACAGTGGACAAATTGCTTTCTGTATGCATTTTCTCCTCTTCCACTAGTTTTAGAAGGTGTTGATCAAGCTGGAGGCACACAGTGGCAAAATGATTGATTGCCCCATGCTGGTCTTGGCAAATTTGGCCTCCATTGATCAACAGTTTGTCAGTGGCCCCTCTGAGGCTTCTACCTCTGTGGACGGATCTTCTGACACGGGTCTGTGGTCCATCCCATCCTACACTCCCTTCATCTTCATGCCTGGCTCCTGAGGAGATAGGAGTGAGCAGGTCAAAAGTCTCTCAGTGGGTCTCCAAGATTCTCCTGGCTACTCATAAACCTTCCACCAGAAAGACTTATATAGCCAAATGGAGGCCTTTCTCTGAACAGTGCTTCAAATCCTGTATGAATCCATTCCATTGTCCATCGGATAAGGTTTTGAAGTATCTGTTAGACCTTTACGATGCTGGATTACAGTACTCCTCTTTTAAGGTCCATCTACGTGCAGTTTCTGCATACCACGAGTCAGTCTAGAACCTTACTCTGGCTCAACTGCCTCTCTTCAAGAGGTTTTTGAAAGGTATCCTTGTAGGGGTGTGGGATAACAGATGGACACAACACAGTTCTTAGAAGGTTAATGTACTTTGTCTAGTGTAATGTTTATTGCTTCATAAACATTTCTTCAAGGCAGATGCAAAAGAGAGACATCATAAAAAATAATAGAAAATGAACACAGATAAAGTTCTTAGGATGTGGCAAACTTATCTCAGCTTCCACTCAGCAGTAGTATGGGACTCCTCTCAGTCCTCTACCTCTGCCTATACCAGCCAGCAGGAACTGACCCTATCTCTCTCAGTCTAAAACTTATTTCAGAACTGAGTTAGAGCTTTTATAGGCTCTCTACAAGGTAGGGAATTTCCACTCCCCCGTGATTGACATCAGACATAACATAAAATTAGCCACTAGGAGCCACTGTTGCTCCATAGAGAACAGTTCAGATGGCACCTGTAGGTTTGTTTACAACATTGGGTAAGGTCAGACCTGAGGTCAGAACAGTTTGTACTCCTAAACTCTCCTACAGGAACATGCTGTCTGCTGCAAAAGATATCTTCGAAGGGGGCAGCTAACATCTTAAAGAAACAGACACAAGCTTTTGTTATTCTTATATCAAAACAGTCCTCTTACTTTTGTTTTAGGTTAATATGCACAGAAAGCCATTGTACTTAATCAGGACCCAATGGCTGCATCTGTCCTCAGCCAGGACTCTGTTTAATATTGCAGCAGTTTTTTACATAATATTGTGGGGCAGCAGAGAAACTAAAGGAATACAGAAACATAAAAGGGGGGGAGGGTGCTCCATTAACCAAATGTCTGAGCCATTTGCTCTGGCAAATAACAGTTTATACATTCCTGTCCTGAGTATACTGTTGCTCAGGGCATTTCATTACTGTTACCAGAACTTTTCCTTATTATCCCCACATGGACTTCTTTTATCAAAATGTTGTAGAGGTACCTCTCTTAACCTAAAATAAAAGTGGGTGATAGCTAAAAGAAAGGGGGGTGGCACCTAAAGGTGGCCAGCCTTTTAGACTAGAAAATACAGAGATAGAATAAAAGGAGAAATGAGAGAACTGCTGCAATGGAAGTTTTAGTAAATGAGAAAAGGTGGTCCATTACCGTGACAGGGAGTTCCCCCGCCACACATCCCCCATCTTAAGAGAGGAACAGTTTTCTTTAAGACTGATCTTCCTGGACATAAAGTATCCACCACTCATTCAACTAATGGGAGTACGCTGGAGACGCTAGGACCCAGTGGGAGCAAACTTTTTCAGGAGGGCCAGCGCCTGTGATGGAGCCGCGAGTCCACCATGCGGTAATGACTGTCTCGGCGTCAACCCTCCAACCACCTCAGTTCCTTTTTTCCCCGCCATCTAGCGCACTTCAGTGACAACATCGCTCGCCTGCCGGGAGTCAAACTTAAAACTAGCATCTTAGTTTTCAGTTTGTTTTTTCAATAAGTACCAATTATATTTAATAAATTCTACTTATACAAGAGAGAAGTTTCAGCCCTCCTTTGATGGAGTCCACCATGAGTGGGGCAGGTGTGGTAGGAAGACTTGGATGAAAGCTGTTCAGTCAGTGGGGCTGGGGCTTGTCGCACCCTCTCCGGAGGGAGTGTCTGACAACGGACAGTCCAGTGCTCAGGAGATGGGCGGTCTCCCCAGAAGCAAAAAAAGAAACAGTCTCATTCTCGGCACCGTTCGGTCTCGAGTTCTTCTTCAGCACCAAGGTCGAAGAAGAAACTGCATCACTCGAGGTCGCCCTTTGGTACGTCTGCACGTAGACAGTCAGTTATTAGGGCCAGGTGCCGGCCTCCACCTCTGTTGGAGTCACTGGTTTCTGTCTCTGATGGCAGACCTCTTCGACACTGGAGCCCCTCTCCACCTATTGGAGGTGCTTCCAATGAGCAGTTTCACCAGTGGGCTGCTCTTATGGAGAAGTGGGCTCAGAGGGTGACCTGATTGCCTAAACCGGCCAGTCCAACGCCAGGGCCTTTGGGCCCGGAATGGCAGGTGGGGCGATTAGGTCTTCCTAGTCGCACAGCGCCTTCTTCGGTGCCATCGACTCCACGCTCTGGTGTCTATCCCCCTCACATGGCTGCGGGGCAGGGGTCTACAGTGATGCCCTTATCCCCTGCCGTTTTTCATCCTGTAACTTCAAATTGCAGTTCTCAGACCTCTGCGACGTTACCATCATCTGTGGTGCTGACTTATCCGGCACTGAGGTCCCTTGTGGCACCATGAGTGCTGTCGGCACCATCCTCGGCGTCGGGACTGGCGGGCACCATGCTATTCTTCGGTGCCTCCAGCACCGGGGGCGGCATCAGCATCAGGTGTGGTGTCATGCTCCTTGTTGGCACCGTGTGTGATGCTGTGTTCTGTGATGGCTCCTTCTTTATTCTCGGCACTGTTTTCTTCAGTGCCGGGGATGGGTGTGGTGCCATCTAGTTTCCAGAGGTTTTTGACTCTGTTTCTTTCTCCTTCTCTTTTTCCTCCTGGTTTTCACTCCATTCTTTTCTAGACAGTCCCCCCTGGACTGTCGGGAGATGATTTTGAGTCCGATCCAGATCTTAGACTGGGTGATGATGTTGATGCTGACACTGCCCTGGGGCAGGGATCAATCCTATTGCAGAGCTTGTTATTGAGGACCTTTCCTTTAAGTCTCTGCTCAAGAATTTAAATTCTGCCCTTTTTCTCCAGACCACAGAAATCGATCCTAGGAAGCTTCTGAGTCTCCAATATCTTCATGTCCTGGGAATCCCTATGGATTTAACCCCTCCGGTACAGTCCTCTTTCAAGACCATTTCACAGACAGTGTGGAAGAATCCAGCTCTTATTCCTTCTGTGGCCAATTCCATAGATAGGAAATATGCCCCTCCCAAGGATCGCACCATCTTGGCCTCACAAGCCTTTGCTGATGCCATAGTGTTCCTGGCAGAGAATGATAAGACTGTCCTCCCTCAGGAATCTACAGCCCATCCTATGAACAAAGAATCTCATGAGATAGACACCTTAGGTAAGAGAGAGTCTTTGCTGCCTCAACCCTGGGCATGCGATTGCCAACTACCAGGGCTATTTTTCTCAATATGAGTATGTTCTAGGAGTGGATATGTTGTTCATCCACACTGTTTGGCATGTCCCCTTCCACTTTAAATCTTGCCAGAAGTCTTCAGGCTGGCTCTTCCTCCCACCCGCCGGGTGATATATACCTCTGCTCCACCCCATGACACCAGATCTTCCTTTCGCTGGAAGATACAGGTTCCCTCGTGCTCTCAGCATTTGTGTAGGCCCTGGATTTCAAATTGTCGCTTTTCGAAAATCAAACTCATTCGAGTTAGTGATGGCGCTTTCAGCATCATCTATGGAGGAAAAATCTTACCCAGGATTTTGCGGTGCCCTTCTTGACCAGAAGATGTTGCTTCGATCCCCACCTCATGTGCATTTACTGCCTGGGTGTTGGACATGACACCTTGTCGTGCAGTTTTGCTTGGCCTTCCATCCCAATGTCCTGGATGACCGCGAGCACACTTGAAGCTGGGAGACCGGAAAAAGAACCCACCAGTGAAACTGAAGGAGGCTAGGTGGGCAGTTTCCCGCTGACTGCAGGCCCTGTCAAACAGCTGGAACAGATGAAAGCATTCAAGGAGGAAGCAGCAGCCCGTCCATTGAACCTTTTGATGCAGCACTGAACCCTAGGCTCTACCTTTACAGGCTCCTTCAGGGAGATGTGCCAGTCTCTCCCACTTGGGGTGAAGCGCCTCAGGCTCATGCTCCTCCCTCTCAGAAGAGGAGAAGGACGGTGTCTTTGTCTTGGCGGAGACACTCTTGGGACCGGGAGAGGTCAGAGTCCCAAGAACACGCGGTCTCGACCTCGGTCGAGATTGCATCCCTTGCCACTGGCTTTTCGGACCTTCCTTCTGGCCAAGGGACCGAGGAAGTGGCGACAAGGTTGAAATTATCCTCAACCCCATCAACCCTTGTCGCCGCGGCTGTGCGCGATTTATTCATTGAAAGGACTCTGGCCTGGTTCTTTCGGATGAGGAGACCCAGCCTGCTGGTGCAAGTCAAAGCCTTACCTTCGATGGTATATATCTATTTGGACATCAAGTGCCAGCACTGAAGGCCACATGGAGAACTAGGTTTGCCAGGTCACCAGACCTCGTCCGCCCCCTCTCGAGGGGTGGGAACAACACCAGTTTCACAACCGCCAATCCTTTCGGGCAAATGCAGAGGAGATTTTAACAGAAACCAGAACCCTCAGCCAAAGAAAAGCGCAACAGAAGACACAAGGCCCAAAAGCCTAGTCCACCTTCTGAGTTTCGGTCCAGGTCCCACCTCAGCTGCCTGAGGGGACTCCTCCTCAACAGTGGAAGGACGTCTGACTCAGTTCTCAAGCAGTGAAATCTATAACATCAGAAAAATGGGTCCTCAGAATAATCTGTGAGGTACTCTCTCAGTCTGTCGGAAACCCTCTGGATCATCCTCCCAAAACAACAGCCCAGGCTGTCGGCAGCACAGTCAGACCTTCTTGCTTCCGAGGTACAAGGCCTTCTGAACAACAGGGCAGTAGAAGTAGTTCCGCTGGATCAATGAAACACAGGTTTCTGCTCCCATTACTTTCTGGTCCCAAAGAAAACCGGCGGCATGCGCCCCATTCTGGATCTCAGAAAGTTAAGCACGTTCCTACTCAAGGAAAAGTTCAAGATGATATAATTCGGTAGGTACCCTACTACCCTTAAATTCATCAACACGATTGACTAGCCTCCTGGACGCACGGGATGCCTACCAACATTCTCATACACCCAAAGCACCACAAATACCTAAGGTTAGTGGCGTTGGGTCAACATTATCAGTTCAAGTCCTCCCCTTTGGGCTATCCTCGGCGCCTCGAGTTTTTACAAAGTGTTGTGCAATTCTTGCAGCACACCTCAGGAAAATCGAATACAAGTATTCCCATATCTGGACAACTAGCTTCTAGCAAGTCCCCAGGCAAGAGACTCTGGAGGCCATGGCCTCAGACTTCCCTCCGTCCATGGGAGTCTTGCTTAACCTCAAAAGAAATGCATGGTGCAGCCCTCCCAGAAGCTCCTCTTCATAGGAACTATTCTGGACACCTCCTTTATGAAGGCTTTTCTTCCAGAGGACAGAAGGAGCGATATCTGACAGATGGCTCGATACATCAGAGAACACTGCTCGGTTCGAGCTATCTCGATGCAGTGGATGCTGGGCCTCATGGCATCCTCGGTGTTCACTGTACCTGTAGCTCATCTTCACATGAGAACCTCTCTGTGGATGCTCAGTACCCAGTGGTCCCCAACCACTCACCCTCAGTCCTTTCTATCAAGGTGATGGAACCTCTGAAAAGGTCCCTCACCTGGTGGTCTCAGGACGATAACCTTCAGGAACAATATCCCTTCGCCCCTCTGGACCGTCAGATCTCCATTACCACAGGTGCGTCCCTGATGGGTTGGGGAGCTCACTGTCAGGATCTCCACACCCAGAATACGTGGACCCAGAATGAGTCTCAATTTCTCATGAGCGTCCTAGAAATGAGAGCCGTCCTCTGTGGAGTCTGAGCTTTAAGGACATACTCTGTCACATGAACATTTCTCCTTCAAGCGGACAACAAGGCAGTGATGTATTACATCAACAAGCAGGGCAGCTCACTCTTGCCCATTATGCAGGGAAGCAATAAGATGTGGGAATGGTGCCTGGAGCTCAAGGCTCTGATTCAGGCAGTTTACTTGCCAGGAGTACAAAACGAGCTGGCAGACCGTCTCAGCAGAACGGAGGCAGATCCTCACGAGTGGTCTCTCGACTCAACTTTCGTTCAGTCACTCTTCAAAATGTGGGGAACTCCAGACCTGGACCTTTTTGTGTCCCCACTTAATGCAAAGCTGTCTCTCTTCTGCTCCAGAAAATCCAGGATTTGACTTTTTTTGTCTGGATGCATTCAGGCTGCGGTGGACAAAACGCTTTCTATGCGCATTTCCTCCCTTCCCTAATTCAGAATACTGCTCAAATTGGAATGATTCTCATTGCCCTCTTCTGGCCTCGGCAGATATGGTTACCTACTTAAGAGTCTATCACCCCGAAAACACTTCCCTTCAGGCGAACCTTCTGACACAGGGGTCCTGTGGTCCATCCCAACCTAGAGGTGGCTTCACTTTCACGCTTGGCTCCTGAGAAGATAGAGGTGAATAGGTTTAATGTTTCTCATAGTGTTTCAGATATTCTTTTGGCCGCGTGCAAGCCAGCCAATAGAAAAATCTACACTGCTAAATGGAAGCGTTTCTCTGTCTGGTGTGCAGAATCCTCTTGGAATCCTTTTTCCTGCCACTGAATAAAGTCTCGGAGTATCTCTTAGACCTCTCAAACACAGGTCTGTAATACTCCGCCGTCAAAGTTCATCGTTGTGCCATTTCAGCATATCATGAGCCGGTACTTTCCATATTGCTGGCTCAGTTGCCCGTTGTTATGAGGTTTCTTAAAGGTATTCTGCATACTAGACCTTCTATTAGACATCCAGTTGCAGCCTGGAACGTTAACATTGTGCTAGACATGGTCACTCATAAACCTTTCGAGCCTCTAGCTACTTGCAAGTTGAAGATCTTCCTGGACATACTCTCCACCACTCATTTCACACTAATGGGAACTACACTGGGCTAAGACCCAGTAGAACAAGCTTTGCAGAGCGGACCAGCGCCAGAGATGGAGCCAGCAGTCTCTCAACTTTGCGGCAATGACTTTCTTGGCGTCAACCCTCCAACCGCCTCAGTTCCTTTTTTCCCTGTCGTTGAGTGCGCTTCAATGACGACGTCGCTTGCCCACTGGGAGTCAAACTTCAAACTAGCAGCATAGTTTTCAGTTTATTATTTTGTAGTATATCTCGAATAAGTACCGCTTACTGTAATTCATTCTTATTTAAGAAAGAAATCTCAGCCTACATTGATGGAGTCGACCATGAGCTGGTCAGGTGACAGTAGGGAAAAGCTGTATGAAAGCTGTTCAGTCAGCCGGGCTGGGTCCGGTCCACCGTTCTCTCCGGGGGGGGTCTGACAGCGGTGGTCCCCCTGGAAGCATAAAAGAAAATGGTTGCATTCTTGGCACCGTTAGGCCTCGAGCTCTTCCTCGCCCACAGGTCAAAAAAGAGAGGCATCACTCGAGGTCAGCCTCTGGTATGTCTCTTGGCGTCGTGGTCGGTCATTAGGGTCGGTTGCTGGTCTCCTCCTCCGGAGTTGCGGTTTCTGTTTCTGGTCACCGACCTCTTGACATCGGGCCCTTCCCGCCTTCTGGAAGGGCTTCAGATGAGCAGTTTCATCATTGGGCCGCTCTGATGGAGCAGTGGGCTCGGAGGTTGGTCCAGCTGCCTGGCCCGGTCACTCTGGAGCCCTCGGGGGATCGGGTAGGGCGGTTGGGCCTCCCTAGTTGTGCGGCGCCTTCTTCGGTGACGTAGACTCCGTGCTCAGGTGTTTTCCCCCCTCACATGGCTGCGGCGCAGGGGGCCACACCGATGCCTCTATCTCCTGATATTCTTCCTTCTTTTTCCTCAAACCCTAGATCTTCCCTTGTCAGTCTTCACCATTCATTACTGCTTGGGTTAGTGCCGGAGGCTCACACCTGCTACGGGAGATTTTTGAGCATCGGCTCCAATGGCGCCCGCGAGAGGCGACGCGACTTCGTCATGCGTGAGGCGGTTAGGTGCCCCAGACTCCTCCTCCATCTCAGTTTCTCCCGCCCGTCGAGGCTGCACCTGTTAATGCGGATAGTTACAGTTAGGCCTTCTGCGTCACATAATCCAGACTCCTCCTCCTACTTTTCTCGGCCTGCGTCACGGTAAATCCGTTCTTGTTTATAACTTTCTTCTGCGCTAAGAGCTTTTGCTGTTTTAGTCTAAATTTTTAGCATCATGTCAGGTTGGGGGCAAAACTTAAGTCAAAGCGGGCGCCCCTATCGTCAGTGCTCCTGTGGCTGGCATTTTCCGTCCGCGGACCAGCATGATGTTTGTCTTGTTGCCTGGGACCCAACCACGATATGGGTGCATGCGCGCCCGTTTCTCGATGGACCGTTGTGTCCTAGAAGTCCATGTGTTTAAGATGGGCAAGGCCTCGCCAACTTTTGGGACGGCACCGCCCAGGGATTCCCAGGTAAGGTCTCTAGGCCCTTCCTCCGGGTCCCCTCTCAGGCCTATATGGTCTGTAGAGGAGGAGGCTTCCTCATCTTCTCTTGCCGAAGAGGAAGCTTCTTTTGCAGTGTCGGAGGAATGCCAAGGTCCCTCCCGGGGCCGCGGCGGGGACACTGCGGCACCCAACAGCCGCCCTGGCGCGGACGTACCGTGTCGCTCTTGGGGCAGCGCCATTGGAGCAGACCAAAAAAAAATTCTCCCAGAGGCCGCCTCGCACTATCCCAAGCAGTAATGAGTGGTGAAGATACAAGAGAAGATCAAGAATTACGGTAGATACGTAATTTTCATTTTGAGACCCTGTGTTGGTTTCGGCACCTTGCGTCGATGGGTCTGTCGGTGCCATGTGCCTTATCGGCACTGTCCTCAGTGCCGTGGGCCTTTTCAGTGCTGTCCTCAGCGCCGGGGCTCTGTTGGTGCCGTGTGCAGCACTGGGTCAGGTGGGGCCGTGCTCTTTTCAGCGCCCGAGGCTTGGTGTGGCGTCTTCCAGTCTTCAGGGCTTCTGTCTCCGATCCATTTTCCTTCGATTTTCACTCCTTTCCTGTCCATACAGTCCCTCCTGGGCTTTCAGGAGATGATACTGAGCCTGACTCAGACCTTAGGCTGGGTGATGACGTGGAAGGAACAGGATCTAATCCTATTGTAGAGCCTGTGGTCGAGGACTTATCATTTAAGTCTCTGCTAAAAAATTTGAATTCCACTCTTTCTCTCCAGACTACAGATATCGATCCTGGAAAGCTTTTAAGGCTCCATTACCTTCATGTCCCGGAGAGCCCTATGAATTTAACTCCCCCGGTACAGCCTTCCTTTGAGACGCTTTCTCAAATGGTATGGAATAATCCCGCTGTCATTCCTTCTGTGGCCAAGTCCATAGATAGAAAGTACACTGCTCCAAAGGATCGACATTTTGGCCTCGGAAGCCTTTGCGGACCCTATTGTGGTCTTGGCAGAGAATGATAAGGTTGTCCTCCCTCAAGCTTCTACAGCCCAACTTATAAACAAAGAATCTCGTAAGATAAATACTTTAGGCAAGAGAGTCTTTGTTGCATCCACCCTGGTATGCGATTGCCAGCTACCAGGGTTATTTCTCTCAGTATGAGTATGTTCTTTGGCATTCGCTCAAACAAATGGTAAGCTCTACTAGAGTCGGATGCTAATTCAGAGCTTCTTCAAACCATAACCAGGGTATAGAGTCAACAGCTAGCAGGTTAAAGCAGCTATGGGCCTTTAAATACTACCTCCAGGCGCAGGCATTTGCACCACGCCGTCACTCCTCAGCTCTTACTTCAGACTTCATGAATGATGCACAGCAACAGGTCATGGCATTACCTTTCGACGGTATGTATCTCTTCGGTCCTCAAGTAGAGCAAGCTCTAGAGGCCACACAAAAGACTAGGTCTGCCATTAAATTGGCTCGACCTGCTTCCGCCCCTTCTCGGGGGGGGGTGTTAATAAGCGTCAGTTTCACAACCGTCAGTCTTTTCGAGGCAAGGGCAGGGGAAGGTTTAATAAAACCAAGCCCCCAGCCTCAAAGAAAACACAACAGAAAGCACAAGGGCCCAAAGCACCCAGTGCCGCCTTCTGAGTTTCTGGCCCAAGTCCCACCTCAGCTGCCCGAGGGGGACTCTTTCTCAGCGGTGGGAGGTCATCTGACTCCGTTCTACAACCAGTGGAAGTTCATAAGATCGGACAAATGGGTCCTCCGGATAATTTTGAGAGGGGTATTCCTTCAGTCTTTCAGAGACCCCTCCAGATCATCCCCCAAAATGACAGCCCAGGATGTCAGTATTGCAGTCAGAGCGTCTCTCTTCCGAGATACAAGGCCTTCTGAACAACACCGCAGTAGAAATAGTTCTGCTGGATCAACGGAACACAGAGTTCTACTCCTATTACTTTCTGGTTTCAAAGAAAACTGGGGGCATGCGCCCCATTTTGGACCTCAGAAAATTGAACAAATTTCTTCCCAAGGAAAAGAGCAAAATGATTTTGCTAGTAACCCTGTTTCCTTTGCTTCATCAACACGACTGGTTAGCCTCCCTGGACATGCAGGATGCTTACCAGCATATTCCCATTAACCCAAAACATCACAGATACGTACGGTTTGTGGCTTTGGGCCAGCATTATCAGTTCAGAGTCCTGCCCTTTGGGCTATCCTCGGTGCCGCAAGTTTTACAAAGTGTTGTGCAATTCTCTGGCGCACCTCAGAAAGATCGAATACAAAGCGTTCCCATAGCTGGATGACTGGCTTCTAGCAAGCCCTTCCAGGCAAGGAACTCTTGACACCGTATGCTGACCTCGGACTTTCTCACGTCCATGGGAGTCCTTTTAAATCTCAAGAAATCGCAGTTGCAGCCCTCCCGAGGCTCCTTTTCATAGGAACTCTCCTGGACACCTCCTGTCAAAAGCTTTTCTACCAGAGGACAGAAGGAGCAATATCCTACAGATGGCCCGATACATCGGAGATAACAACTCGGTGCAGGCTGTCTCGATGCAACGGATGCGGGGCCTCATGGCATCCTCGGTATTCACTGTACCCCTGGCTCACCTCCACATGAGAACCTCTCAATGGATGCTCAAGTACTCAGTGGTCCCCAACCACTCGCCTCAGTCCTTTCTCATCAAGGTGACAGAACCTCTGAAGAGGTCACTCACCTGGTGGTGCAGAGGCAATTTTCTGGAAGGGTATCCCTTTGCTCCCTGGATTATCAGATTTCCATTACCACGGACACATCCCTGATGGGGTGGGGAGCTCTCTGTCAGAATCTCCACACCAAAGTGCGTGGACTCAGAATGTCCCAGCTTCACATAAATGTCTTCGAAATGAGAGCCGTCCTTTATGCAGTCCGGGCTTTGAAGGACATTCTCTGTCACAAGAACATTCTCCTTCAAACGGACAACAAAGCAGTGATGTATTACATCAACAAGCAGGGCGATACACACTCTTACCCTTTATGCAGGGAAGCAATGAGAGTGTGGGAATGGTGTCTAGAGCACAAGGCTCTAATTCAGGTGGTCTACCTGCCAAGAGTGCAGAACGAACTGGCAGACCATCTCAGCAGAACAGAGACAGATCCTCACGAATGGTCTGTAGACTCAGCCGTAGTTCAGTCACTATTCGCAGTGTGGGGAACTCTAGACCTGGACCTTTTGGCATCCCCACTCAACACAAAACTGCCTCTCTTCTGCTCCAGAAATCCAGGGCCTGGCATTTTCTGTCAGGATGCGTTCAGGCTGCAGTGGACAAAATGCTTTCTATAACGCCTTTCCTCCTCTTCCTCTAATTCAGAGGATACTTCTCAAGTTCGAGTCCCAGGGGGACAAAATGATCCTCATTGCTCCCTTCTGGCCTAGACAGATATGGTTTCCATTACTCAACAGTATGTTGGAAACCCCTCTGAAAGCGCTTCCCCTTCAGATGAACCTTCTGACTCAGGGGCCTGTGGTCCATCCCCAGTCTGAGGTCTGTTCACCTTCACACTTGGCTCCTGAAGAGATAGAAGTGAACAGGTTCAATGTCTCTCGCAGAGTCTCGGATATTCTTTTGGCTGCATGTAAGCCAGCCACTAGAAAAACTTACACAGCCAAATGGAAATGTTTGTCTCTCTGGTGTGCAAGATCCTCTTTGAATCCTTTTTCCTCCCCACCAAGTAAAGTTCTAGAGTACCTTTTAGACGTCTCAAATTCAGGTCTACAATACTCTCCAGTCAAAGTTCATCTTTGTGCGATTTCAGCTTATCATGAGCCAGTACTTTCCTTGTTACTGGTTCAGTTACCAGTAGTTAAGAGGTTTCTTAAGGGTATTCTGCATACCTGACCTCCTATCAGATGTCCAGTTGCAGCCTGGGACATTAATCTTATACTAGACATGCTCACTCGAAAGCCTTTCGAGCCTCTAGCTACCTGTGAGCTGAAATTTCTCACTTGGAAAACTGCTTTCCTGGCGGCCATTACCTCTGCCCTGCAGGGTCTCTGAAATACATGCCTTGGTCACAGACCCTCCGTATGCTGTGTTTCATAAGGACAAAGTAGTTCTTAGGACCCATCCTAAGTTTCTTCCTAAGGTTGTTTCAGAATTCCATCTAAACCAACCTTTAGTCCTACCTACTTACTTTGCAAGCTTCCAAAATGAAGGAGAGCGTACCCTTCATTCTTTGGATGTCAAAAGAGCTCTGCGTTTCTATTTAGATGGAACAAAACAAATTCGCAAAGCTCAATAACTGTTTGTTTCCTTCAGCGAGGCCCGGCTGGGTTAACCTGTCGCTATCAGATGCATTTCATCATGGCTGGTGGCATGCCTTCGCCACTGTTATTCCATGGCGCAGGTTAAGCTGGAAGGCAGCGTGTACGCTCACTCTACTAAAACAGTCATGGCATCCCTGGCGGAATTCCGCAACATGCCCATTGCAGATATTTGCAATGCGACTACCTGGAACTCAGTGCATACTTATCAAACACTATGCCCTGGATGTTCATGCCAGGCGACATCTTTAATTTGGCAGAACCATCCTTAATGGACTTCTGTCCTAAAACTGTGAGCTCTTGATCTCTCCTGCCGCCCTCTCGGGGATTATTAGCTCGGTGGAAATTATGTACCTACCATAATTCTTGATCTTCTTGAACGGAGTCTCCACCACTCATTCACACGCCCAACCACCATTCCCCGAGCTCACCTCTGTTGTTGGTCTTCACTCCCTCAATCTTTAGGCTGTGAAGACTTCTTTGTTGACCCTTCTTATCGGGTCGTCCGGACTATCTTATGTCCGGTTTTGTTAAACTGTCCTTTTAGGTTAGTTACGCTGCACCCTCAGAAGAAAGGTACTGAGGCGGCCGGAGGGTCGACGCCAAGATAGTCATTGCCACACGAGCCGAGGTTCGCAGCACCGCTTCTTCGCTGCTCCATCTCTGGCGCTGGCCCTTCTGCAAAAGTTTGCTCCGCTGGATCCTAGTGCCTCTAGTGTAGTTCCTATCAGTGTGAATGAGTGGTGGAGACTCTGTCCAAGAAGATCAAAATTACGGTGAGTCGTAATTTCCATTTCCTCACTTGGAAAGCGGCCTTCCTGGTGGCCATTACTTTGGACCGTAGAGTCTCTGAAATACATGCCCTGGTCACAGACACCCCCATACACTGTATTTCACATGGACAAAGTAGTTCTTAGGACTCTGCCTAAGGTTGTCTCAGAATTCCATCTGAACCAACCTTTAGTCCTTCCTACCTACTTTGCAAACTTCCAGAATGAAGGGAGGCGTACCTTTCATTCACTGGATATAAAGAGTATTGCAGTTCTATCTAGATAGAGCGAAGAAGTCTAAGGCTCAACAACTGTTTGTTTCCTTTAGCATAACCCGGCTGGGTCAACCTGTTGCTATCAGGTGTCAACAGTGTCAGTGGCTCAGTAGGTAGCACACTCGCCTCTGAGGCCGGGAGATCAGAGGGCTGTGGGTTCAGTTCCCACATCTGGCACTTGGGTTAATATCCAGTACTGACACTGTAGTGCAGCATGAGAGGTGCTGCACTTCTGAGGTGCCGTCTTTTGGATGAGGCGTGAAACCGAGGTCCCATCTGCCTGGATTGGTGGTAGTTCAGGTGGATGTTAAAGATCCCATGGCACTTATCGAAAGAGTAGGAATTTCCCGGTGTCTGTCAAATTTCCGTCATTCACTAACAATACCACCAACAGCTTAATCTGGTTCAAGGTCAGTTGGCATTCATCTGTTCCCCTCCCCAGTCGTGCCTGAAAATAGGCAGGATTTGTCTAGTGCACTTATCCGATAAATAAAATAAATAAGGTGCATTTCAGCATTGTTGGTGGCGCCTTCACCACTGATATTGTATGGCACAGGTCAAGCTGGAAGGCAGAGTGTACGCTCACTCTACCAGAGCAGTCACGGCATCTCTGGCAGAAATCCATAATGTGCCTTTTGCAGATATTTGCATTGCAGCTACTTGGAGCTCCATGCATACATTCGTGAAGCACTATGCCTTGGATGTCCATGCCAGATGACATCAGTCATTTGGCAGGACAATTTTTAACGGAGTTCTGTCCTAAGCACATGAGCTCTTTTATCTCCTGCCGCCCGTCTCGGGGGATTATTTAGCTCAGTACTCTCCCATTAGTTTGAATAGGTGGTGGAAGTCTCCACCACTCATTCTAAACCAGCCCACCATCCCCAAGCTCATTTCTCTGTTTATGGTCTTTACTCCCTCAATGGCTGAGCTGTGAAGACTTTGTTGTTGACCCTTCTTACATGGGTCATTTGGACTATCTTATCTTTGATTTTTAGGTTAGTCCTTCTAGGTTAGTTACGCTGCACCTCCGGGGGGGGGTACTGAAGCGGTTGGAGGGTCGACGCCGAGATGGTAATTACTGCACGTGCCGGGCTCGCGGTGCCACTTCCTCGCGGTTCCAACTCCGGCGCCAGCCCTCCTGAAAAAAGTTTGCTCGCACTGGGTCCTAGCACCTCCGGCGTACTCCAATTAGTGTGAATGAGTGGTGGAGACTTTGTCCAAGAATATCAAGAATTACAGTAGGTACGTCATTTCCATTATTCTCCACACTCCTTTTTTCCTTTGGCCTAACTACCCTTTGTTTTTCCTGTCCCATACTGGATATCCCTTTGGCTATCCCTCCTGAACATTTTTAAGATTCTCCCTTCATTTTGGGGGGGAGAAGGGGAGAGAGAGAGAGGCACCCTTATTTCCTGACCCCCTCCCCTAAAGGTTTGGCCCTTCTCGGGCTAATGCTGCTCATTCAGTCTCAGGCTTCGCCTCCTGGCAGCTCTTTAACCAGGTCACATGGTCCAGACGTTTCTGGTCTGCCATCAGTTGACTGAAAGCCCTGGGGTCCAGGACCAGCTTAGGGGTGCAGTCCTCTCTTCTCCCTCTCATCTTTCTTATCCCTCTACTTTCCCTTTTCTTTTCCTTCTTCCTTTCCAGAGATTGGGGCCCTTCCCCCTTTTCTCCAATTCCTCAAACCTAACTTCTCCTTCCTGTCTCCTCTGTCATTTATTTCTCCTTTTGGTTTTTATATCCTTTCCTTTTATCTGTCCCTTGGGCTCCCTTACCCCATCCCTCCTTCTCTTTTCTTACACTTTCCAGTGTCTCAGTACTGAGGCTAGGGCAGAGTCAGCAACAGATAATGGCCAACCTGCGAGCGCCATGTGAAACGTTGGCCTCAAGTGCAGCACCGGCCCTGCGTTGACTCCGCCCGTAGAGAAAGAAAAAAGTCCGCCATCAGCCCTAGCCCGGGCGCAGTATCTAGTAGTGATGAATGATGAAGATACACAGAAAGATCAATACCACGTAGGAACGTAATTTTCATTTCTCATCAGTCCAAGTGCAGGACTCTTGGACCTTCCTGGGCCTACACTGTCCAGTGAAGAGGGCCTCTCGTTTCTTTTTTGCCATAGGTAGGTTTCTACAGCAGTGCTGGAGGTCCCATCTGGCTTCACTTGGTCTTTTTTTTTTTTTTTTAGTTGTTTAACCAGGTGAGACACACTAAGTTGAAAGCTTTTTACAGGTGCAACCTGGGAGCACAGGAAGTTAAGTGACTTGCTCAGGGTCACACAGTATGCAAGTGGAAGCTGTGGGATTCAAACCCAGGTCTGGTCTGCTGAATGTCACCAGATTTGCAGCTCGGAGCCTTGAACCACTGTGCTATACTGCAGTCACCTCTTCGGAGGTGCAGGCTCACCCGTTGTCTGGGCCCATGGCTGTGGGTCCTGGCGCAGGGCGTTCCTTGGCACCAACCTGGATCCCATAGCTGTTCATGGCTCCAGTGATCTGGGCGGTGTTGTTTGCAGTGCCGCGGGTGGGAGAGCAGCTGGGGCTGCCAGTCCGGAGCTGTTCTGGATCATCTCCTCATCCGAGCCACATGATTCGGAGGCTGTTCTGGACTGATAGCCTGACTCCTCAGAGTCTGTGGGTTCTGCATGGCCTAGTACTCCTGTGCCTACCCGGGTGCCCCGTCCTGCAGCTCCGGCGACTGCGGCCCACGCCGACTCTTGAGCGAACGGCGGCTCAACGGGGCAGGTGCGGGCTGGCGGTCCAGCTAATGGGGCAGTGGTCCAGGCTTAGGGTGGGGTTGGGCTGTCCCTCTGCCATTGCCTCTATCAAGGTCGAGATCGATCCTCCCTTCTCTGTGACTCTCCTCGGGAGTCGATGGAATTGGGGGTTCTTTGGCACAAGTGCGAAGAAGCGGGTTTCCTCGGAGTTGAGGATGGGATGAGGGCAGCACACCTCCTTGGCCCGGGGAGGAGCCGCAGTGCTGAGCTCAGGTTCTCTCCCTCATCCCCTTCAAGGGAGTCCTCATTGGGTGGGCCTGGGGACCACCCTTCTGGATCCATGTGGCCCCGGTTCCCTCCTAGGGAAGCTTCCCCTACAGGGCTTAGTCCCAACCGCTTTACTTTTCTTAACAGGACAGTGACTTTACAGACTTGTGGATTCCCTCTTATGCCAGGATCGCCTGTTGGGTCCTCCAGCCCTGGCAGAGGTGCGTCACATATGGTGACAGGTTCCCCCATGCCTCTGCATTCAGCTCCTCCTCTCCCATGCCATGTTGGTCCTACGGGGCCTTTGACCTGGGGACAGTTCAGGTCCTGGGCTGCGGATTTCCCCCATTACGTTAGAGCTATGGACGAACAGGTCTTTCGACCTGTCCTCCCTTTGCAGCCGGATTCTCACTCCACGAGTTCCTCAGCCTCCTTGTCTTCCTCCACTGAGGAAGAGGAGTTCTCCATCCACCTATCCTCTTGACGCTGATCAAACCCAGTATCAGCGCTTCCTAGTGAGGCTGTTCAGGGACTTGCATATCACCTGTTTTGCTGTCTGAATACCGAGCGTTTGACGCAAGCCTTCTTGGGTGAGTTTGGGGCACACCATTTGGTGGTTCCTTCCAGGAGGTGTCATACAGCACCTGGCAGCTTCCTAATGCCACAGTTCCAGTCCCCATGGACTGCTGGAGATGGTACTGTGCTCCCCAGGGGTCATCAGGCTCTCTGCCTCATCCCACTTAGGGATTGTCACGTTTAGACACCCCTATCGGGCATAGACGTCCGGTCCTAACCGACCTCCCGGATCTGACTCTGTAGAGTTCGATCATCTGGGGCGGAGACTTTCTCCTCTGCGTGGATGATACTGTCTTTGTTCACATCAGGCGCACCAGCTGCCTATAACGAGCATCTGTGGTGATGCTGGGCCAGCGCTAGCATCTCTGCCCGATTGTGAGGCTACCTGGCAAAACCATAGCCCTCTCTGCTATAGGTCTGGAGCTGGCAAGGCACCAGTCAAGGGCATCTTATGATGCCAGTGAAGTTACTTCACGACTTGCAGGGACAGCGATCTGCATTAGGTGGATGGCATGGCATCGCCTTTCGAGGTTGTCACCTTTGGCCCGGCATAGGTTACTGGCCTTCTCCTTCAAGGGGACTGTCATTGAGGCACAGGTCAGGAAGCATAAGAAAAACCAGGAGCAGTTGTAGAATTCACAGAAAATATTTATTTGTACTAGCAGTAACATAAAAAAATAAACTTGCTCCGTATAACTATTTACAAAGGCAGAATAATTAGAGAAGAGCCATTGGAGTTTTCCTTCAATCTCTGTGTGTCCCTTGCAAGCAATTGCAGCTCTGTTTTATAAGTCCTTGCAACCCCTATAACAAACATCCTGTTTTTTTCTAAAATGTTCTTATATATTTCGGCAGGAACACGGTGTCCCAAAACTGAAGTCCTTGTCCACTGCTTCTGCAAAAGGCTTAAAATTGCATTTCAGGTTAACCCTTGAGTTTCCAGTAGCTTTTTGCAATCATCTTAAACTTATATACATTTCAACAGTAATACTATATCATTTCTAAACATAGGAAACCCAATATCAGTTAAATTTCCACATAATGATTTGCATATATTTTTATACCAGCAGATGTGCAAGGGAGGAAAAAGACGGAAACAGCAAGGAAAGACTGAGAGATGGCGAGAGGCAAATAATTGCAAGACTGTTGGGGTGATCAAATCCTAGGTCTGACAGGAAAATTTGATTGCGCAACCAGACAGACAAGAGACAGTATAGGAGAGAACCGAACAGATCCCTGCATTCAAACTCTCCATAACAACTCGGACAGGGTCCTATTCAACCCTGTCACATACACCTCCCCCCCCATGAGGGAACCTGTTCTATCGAACAGGTTTCCATAACCTTCTATTTATTCTCTACTAATATTAGCTTCTGACTTTC
This sequence comes from Neoceratodus forsteri, assembly GCA_016271365.2. Taxonomy (NCBI): domain Eukaryota; kingdom Metazoa; phylum Chordata; order Ceratodontiformes; family Ceratodontidae; genus Neoceratodus; species Neoceratodus forsteri. The sequence continues at coordinate 1,021,694,622 of CM028134.1, forward strand.
AGAAATTAAACAAATGTGCAGTATCCTTTTTCTATAACAGTAGAGCAAACAGTAAAGTTTAAACTTATACATTTGTTTTTCAACCTTCAGAACTCTCAATTCCTGATCCATATCTTGACAGAAAATCAGCATTGCTATTTTCTTTACCAGATTTGTATCACATTGAATTTAAATGGCTGTAGTACTAGGTACCACCTTGTGATTCTAAATTTTTATCTTTCATTTGGTTAAGCCAACAGAGGATTGTGATCTATTATAAGTACAAAGTCAGTTTCTAGCAAATAAAACTTAAGGGAATCCATGGCCCACTTTGCTAAACATTCCTTTTCGTTGGTGGGTGCCTTTTCTCTTTATCATGCAACTTCCTACTTATGTACAGAATAGGATATTCCGTCCCATCTATATTTTGACTCAGGACTGCACCTCTGATGCATCTGTTTGTAACAAAAATGGTTTCTCAAAGACTGCCCCTGGGTGACACTCTGTGTAGGCGCAAGGGCGGCTGTTAAGCGCCGCAGACTCTTCCTCCATCCCAGTTCTGTTTCTCCCACCGTCAAGGCTGCACCTGTTGCACGAGTTTGGTAGTTAACTGCGTCATAGGCCACTTTCGAAGTTTATTTCGACGCTCTTTCATCCCGGTATTTCTCGACGTTGTCGACCGGTACGACCTTTCCATTATTATTTTTTCTTTCGACGACGCTGAGCCTTTTCTGTGTTTTTGCTTAATTGTTTAGCATAATGTCTTGTTCGGGGGCAAAGCACAAGTCTAAAATTGAGCCATGCCCTATGTGTCGGTGCCCTTATGGCGGCAGTTTTCGATGTGGACCGTCATGATGTTTGTCTCGGTGCCTGGGACCCCTACCATGTATGGACCATTGCGACACCTGCTTCTCCATGGACTGCGTGTTTTAGGCGTCCGCGCATTGCCGAGTCGGGCAAGCTCCGGCGACTTTCAGAAGGAGCAGGCGATCGCCCTAAGGCTTCCAGGCTGAATCTCTCTTGACCTTTCCTCCCGGTCCCCTCCGGGTCTCTCTGATAGCGAGGAAAAACCTCCTCCACTTCCAGCCTTGCGAGGAGGGAGGTTTCTTGCTCAAGCGTCGAGGTGACGTGATACGCACAGGGTCGCTGTTGGCGCGATCCGGCAGTCACCCTCCTCGGAGACAGGCTCCCCGATTGTCGGCCCCTGTTGTGCGGGGCCCGGCACTGAGTGAGCCCTCATTTCTGTCTTTCCTCACCGTGGAGTCTTCTGCTTCTCCACAGTAGCTGGCGACTCGGTCGGGGCAGTAGGTGGCAGCCATTCTGGGCCTCTGCATCGTTCGGCACCAGGGGCTTTGGGCAGTGGTGTCGCTGTGGGTCGCAGCACCGTGGGTTTGGGCGTCGTCGTCAGTGGTGCCGCTCTGGTCCTCGGTGCCGTTTGCGGCACCGGGGACTTGGGCTGTACCGCGCTGGGCCTCGGCGCCGTTCGCGGTGCCGGGGACTCACGCAGTGCCACGTAAGAGCTCGGCGCCATTGCAGGTGTCGGGTACTCGAGCGTCACCATTCACGGTGCAGACCAGGAACCGGACACCGCCAGGGGGCGGACGACTCAGTGGACGTGTTGCTCGTCGCGGCCTATGGCGGTACCAGGCCTGGTGCCACCTCTGGGCAGGTTCCTGCTGCGTCTGGTTTGGTGTCTTCCCTTGTCGACCCCTCCTCGGAGGGAGACTACACAGGTGAGGACAGAGACCAGCAGCTAGAGTCCTCTGGCTCTGAACCTCCTGTAGGCCACAGGGCTAGACGGTCCAGTATTCCCCTCTCGGACTCCCTGGAGCTGGTTAGCCCGGATGGTTCCATGGCTAGGGGTGTCCTGGAGTCTTCTGTGGTGGACCCATCGAAGGTCCGAGAAGGGATTCCCTCTTCTGGTGGGTCCCAGGCAGCCGCCGTTCCCGGTGCTGTTCAGATCCTTCAGCAGAGGGAGGAGGACCCTGCTTCAGTAGGTGCCCTTCGGGGCCTTGCTCAGCGGGGACCTCCACCACTGGTTTCAAGGAAGAGGGCTGCTTCGGAGACTGAAGGATTGAGGGGTAGGGGTCGAGAGCAGCAATGAGCCCCCACCGCCCTGCGGGGTGCGGGGAGGAGTCGTAGTGCTGATCCTCACCTCTCTCTGAAGGTCTCTAAAGCGCCTTCTAGTGGCGGTTCTGAGGGTTGCTTTTCTGGACTCATGCAATCCCAAGCACGCCACAGGGGAGATTCCCCTTTAGGGCTCTTTCCGGAGTTGTCTCCTTTCCTCTCTTCTGCGCAACCCGGCATGATCACAGGGTCCCCAGTTTTGGCGGCATCGCTACCTGGATCCCAGAGCTCTGGCAGAGGCCAGTCACGCGTGCTGGTGCCCTTAGCCAATCCTCTGCAACCATCTTCCTCTCTCCCAGGCCATGTGGGGCCCACTGGGCCAGTTAACTTGGGAGGCGTTCAGAGCTACTGCGGCTGACCTTCCGTCCTATGTTGGGGCCATGGGCGAACAGGTCTTTTGCCTGTCTTCCCCCAACTGCAGGAGTCTTCTGGGCATTAGAGCTCCACTTCCTCCTCGTCTTCCTCAACTGAGGAAGAGGAACTTCCTATCCTTCCTCTGACGCTGACTTCACTGACTATCAGCGTTTCCTTTCGAGGATGGTGTCGGCGCTTCGTATTTCCTACGTTCGTAGAGACAATACCGAGCGGCAGACGCGTGCTTTCCTCAGTGAATTCAGCGCCCGCAATTTGGTGGTGCCTTCCTGGCTGATTCCTTTCCAGGAAGCGTCTGTCCGCACCTGGCAGTCTCCAACCACTCCTTCTTCAGCCCCAGGAGACTGCAGGAGACGGTATTGTGCCCCCCACGAGTCTCTAGGTTCTCTGCCTCACCCACCTTCGGGTTTGATGTCCCTAGATACTCCTTCTGGGCTTCGCCGCCCAGTGCACGACAGGCCTCCAGACTCGGATTCTGCTGGAGTTCGACCGGTGGGGAGCGAAGAGTTTTCTTTTCTGGTGGGTGCATTGCTGTGCATTTCCTCCCATCAGGCTCACCACGCTGCTTACAATAGGCATCTGTGGTCGATGCTGGCTCAGGTCTTAGCTTTGCTACCTGACTCAGAGCAGTCTAGACAAGCCATTGCCCTCCTGCACAGGGTCTGGAGCTTGCAAGGTACCAAGCGAGGGCATTCTATGATGCCAGCGAGGTGGCATCCAGGCTAGTAGGAACAGCGATCTGCATCAGGCAGGCTGCATGACTTAATCTCCCAACTGTCACCCATGGCCGCGAGGGTGACTGGCTCTGCCTCCGAGGGACCCTCTATTTTCCCGTGGGAGGCGAGGAGCGTCTTCAGGGCACCCCACTCCCACCGCCCCTCGGGCGCCTTTCCTCCTCACCCACCTTAGACTCTTGTCTATTGGTTGGGGTCTCCCCTCTACTTGTCACCAGTAGGAGGCTGAGGGATCTGTTCCCTCAGGGTTTTCTCCCCCCTTCTTCGGGGAGGGGGCTTGGTACTCACCCAACAGTAATGAATGGTGAAGATTGACAAGGGAAGATATGAAAATTACGTACCTACTGTAATTCTTGATCTTCTCTTATATCTTCACCATTCATTAGTGAATCTCTCCCACCTTCCCCTCAAGGGCCTCCTTCTTTGGCGTCTCCCCCTCCCTGCTCGTCCCTCCCTCTTCTCCCTTGGCCGTTAAGCCAAAAAAAAAAAAAAAGTTTTCATGCTCTCCTTCCGTGCTTCTGAATGGATCTTCCCCTCTGAGAATAGGAGGAATGAGCTCCATTTATCTGTCCTGAGGGAACTCTTTCTGACTGCCCTTAATGGGCATCTCTTGGCTCTCCCCAGCTATTTTTTCTCAGATTCACAGTTTAAAGAGACGATCACTTATGTGGCTCGTCTTCTCTTTTCCAGACCCCTTCTGGCAGGTCCTAATCCTATTATGTCAGCCTCTACAGGTTTAGTGCTATCCGGCACTCCAATTTCCTTAAAGTGTGTTCCCTGCCTTGCCTCTAGGGAGTCCGATTGAGTTCCGGCTCTCTCTCTGTTTGGTATGGGGTGCCCCCTGCGCGCGCCCCCCCCCACACTTTCATATGATACTGTGTTATCACTTAACAAGGTGCTAGTGGGCTTCTTCCCTTCTAGCTGGCAGCTCTCGTTTGGAACAGAGTTTTTCCCTCTTAATAATTAAAGAGCTCCCATCTGGAGTCTGGAAAAATTGGGTAGGCGGGAGGTTAGGGAACCTGCCTTTGGTGTCCATTCTGCGTGAGAAGTTCAGTTGACCTCCTTGAAAATGGGATCCTTGCTCCCTTGTTTATGGTTCCAAGCTTATAACCCTTAGCTAATTTGCCAACGGCAGTCTTCCCCCCTCCTATTCTTCTCTCCCTTTACCCTTCTTCTTTCTCCTTTCTATCTGTTCTTCCCTTAGAACCGCCCCAGAAGTGAGGCCCTTCGGTTCCTTATGGTAGGCAGTTCTTCCCCCTCCCTTCTATCCTCCATCGGTTTATTCCTTTTTCAGTTTATATCCTTTCTTTTTCTATCCCTCGGCTCTCTTGCCTCACTCTTTCTTCTAACCCCTTTTTTTTCTCCTCCATCTAACAGAACTGGGATGGAGGAGGTCTGTGGTGCCTAACGGCTGCCCTGCACTCTATGCAGAGCGTCACTCCAGGGGGCAGCGCCGTCAGCGCTGACTCCTCAAAAAAAGAAACAAAAAAGCTCCCGTGGCCTCCGGCTATCACCCAACAGTAATGAATGGTGAAGATACAGAGAAGATCAAGAATTACGGTAGGTACGTAATTTTCATATCCCTGCATTCAAACTCTCCACAACAACTGGGACAGGGTCCCATCTCTTTTCCCACAGGGCAAGATGGGAATTACAGGGGCGCCTTCCTTCCCCCAGGATCTTGTCTCCCCCTGATCAGTCCCAGGCCTAAGTGGCCGGTGGAGGGTCTTCCCCTCTCCATGTTTCCCCATGAGGGGACTGAGGGATGCTATACTCTCAGGGATTTACTGGACCGCCTTTGGGGGGGGCTCGATACTCACCCACCAGTGATGAATGGTGAAAACTGACACAGGGAAGATATGAAAAATGATGTACTTACCGTAAGTCTTGATCTTCCTGTGTATCTTCACCATTCATCACTGAATACCACCCACCTTCCCCTCACAAAGCCTCAGTCCGACTTCCGGTTCAGGCGATGCCTGGGTGAAGACATACATCGTGGAGCTCCTGCCAATACAAGTATATGAAGGGCATAATTTAAAACTCTAAACAGCTAAACTGCTCACGTCTAAGTGTCTAAGAGTGCCCATCATCTCCCAGGTATGAATGGCTAAGGCAGCACAAAATCATTTTTTACCAATTGCCAAACTTGCCAACTTAAAGGACCAGCAATCTGATGAAGGAGAGACCCAGACTAGGCCCATGTTGGGCTCAGATAGAAAGACCCCAAAAAATAAGGGCTCGGGGAGGACTCTGAAACAGAACATCGAGACCATTCTACAGGCAGTCACGGAGTTTCATGGGGAGGTCAGGGAATCCTTAAAAGACCTCCGTAACGAGATCACTAACCTGCAGGCCCAAGTGTCCAAAGCTGATCAGCAGATTTCACTGAATGCATCCAAAATCGACGAGCTGGAAGAAGCGGTGTGCACTATTGTGAATGAGCAACTAGCGATATCTGCCCGTGAAGGGACGCTGAAAATAGGGGCAGAAGAAGAAATCTGAATCTTTGGGATCCCAGAAGGAGAGGAAGGCAGTGATCCGAGGCATTGCGGATTATTTCCTCCGCCTATCTTCTCCTTAAACCTGGACTTTCAGCTCAATGTGGAGCGTGCCCACCGTGCACTAGGCCCCAAGCTGACGCGTCCGGAGGCCAGGCCGCGCTCTTTTCTTATCCGTCTCCTCAGCTATCAAACCAAGGAATCCCTTCTCAACAAAGCATGGCAGAAAGGGAAGGTGATGTGGGGCCAGTCCAGGCTACTTTTCGACAATGATTATGCCCCTTACACGCAGAGACAAAGCAGAGATTATAGCCCCCTATTTCCCATTCTGTGATCTCAGAAAATTTGTTTTAAAACTCCCTACCCTGCTAGATTGGTGGTACATCTACCCTCTGGAGTACAGAGCTATTCTACAGCACTGGAGGCTGCATCAGATCTTCTGACTAGGGACATCATTTGGACAAGATGATGGAGACAGTTCAGTCAGCACCAGAAGCAGTGGTCCCAGCAAGATCGGGAAAACCTCTCAACGTTCCCAACACTTTCAGATCTACTGGAGCATCTGCAACAATTCTGTAGCCCTTTGTGCCTACCTGAAGAGCCTGGAGGTACAAATCCTAATTTCCTGAGTTAGGTACAGGGTGCTGGAGGTGACTCTTGGGGCTGAGGGTCGATTTGGTGGTGGGGGGGGGAGCCTGGCCTCGAGTGGAACGCTCATAATTATCTGTGGTCTAGGCAACATTTAAATTTCTTATAGTTAATTTTCATTAGATCACAGTTGCCATTTAGACCCTCGCAGTCTCCCAGATGGTGGTGGCTTCCCTAACTAGGGAGTATTGCATCTTTTGATATGCTGTTACCCCACCTCCGGTGAGCCTGGGCTCCGCTTCTCTTCCCCCAGCTATCCCCGGCTCCTGGGGCCGTGATTCCGCCCTTCCCTGCCTCGAGGATGGATGTCGTTTGGCTCTCTCTTTGCAAGACAATGAACAGATTCATCCTATTACATATACTCCTCTTTACGAACATTTTGGGCTCTCAACATTTTGAGGGACTCCTTGTACAGTATAATCTCCTCCGTGCCTAGTTGTATGGAGGGAGCGCTTTGGGGGTTGTGGGGGTGGGGGTACGAGTGGGTTTTCTCGGCCTAAGTTCACAAGACCCCAGCTGCTTGGGCGGAGTATGATTACATTTGTTAACCCAGCTTTCATTCTCCTAATAATGATATCCCCGCTCTCTCCTCTGGTTTCCTCTCTTCCCTCCTCCCCGCAGGGTTTTTCCACCAATTATCCACAAGTGCAATGATTGGACAGGGGTTCCCCCCTTACCTACCATATACCAGAAGATATCTCTCCTGCCACACAACCCTCCTGGTCCTGGAGTGACCTCGGTGATATTAACCCTTTCTGTCTGGGTTATTAAGGGCAATACATTTTTCAGGCTGGGTTCCAAAACACAGAAAGCTCTCTCTAACTTCATCAGGCAGAGTTTTTACCAACCATAACCCCAATTTCGGACCTTTCCCTTTTTTCTAATCAGGCAGAGAGCGCCCCATAGGATTTTCCTGCGAAAACATCAAGGCAACATCAGAGCCACCCTGGAGTGTTTCCTCATTCACTCCCCTAGGGGCGCTATTCCTGACCCTTATTTCCCAATATTGGTCCAGGTCGAGTACCCCTCATCCCACTCCTTTTCCATTTAGGATTGAGTGAGGATTAATCCGGAGGAGCTCCATGGAGCACCTCCCACATGGAAGTCGAATTGTACATTTTTTTTTTTTTATTTAGCTGTTTAAGCAGGAGTAGCACATTAAGATGAAAGCTTTTTTACAGGAGTGACCTGGGAGCACAGGGAAGTTAAGTGACTTGCTCAGGGTCACACAGTGTGCAAGTGGAAGCTGTGGGATTCAAACCAGGTCTAGTCTGCTGGATGTCACCGATTTGCATTGCCCGAGCCTTAAACCACTGCACTATCTGCCTCCCTAGTTCTTGTTTACTTTCCTAGGAGGTATTTGTCCCACCTAATGGGTTCTAAAGTGCATTATTTATATAGTATAGTGCTTGCTGTGTCAAACCTTGGGCAACTTTTGTCTAAAGATTTAGTTAGTGTTCACATAGGTCATTATGTGCCTATAATTGTTATTTCTAGGGACATGGATATGTTGTACATCCACACTATCTGGCAGGTTCCTTGCCGCTTAAATCTTGCCAAGGTCTTCAAGCTGGCTCCTCCCACCCACCGGGTGGTAAAACTCAAGCCGCCCCATGGCGCAGATCTTCCTTACCGCTTAGAAGCTCAGGTTCCCTCTTTAGCGCTCTGCGTTTCGACTGGTTCCTGATTATTCGGTTTGTCCGAATCTAGTTTGAAGTTTTCTAAAACTGGTCTTCTTCCCTACGCGCTGTGATGGATATTTCATTTCCTGGCTCTCGGGCGCCGGAGAATTCCTCCAGGGCGGACCCGCACTCCACGTGCGTTTATTGCCTCGACTTGGACCATGATCGCCAAGTTTGCGGTGTGCTGCGCCCTTTCGGTAATGTCCTGGAGGATCGTGCAGCCATTTGGGGCTCGGGCGACCTGGGTTTTTTCCGCTGGAAAAATCTTTAGAGGCTCTGTCGAGGCGGTGTCTCGGCTGTCTCAGCTGAGCAGCTCGATCTTCTCTCCATGGAGGAGGCGGAGTCCAAGGCTGCATCCCCCTCCTCCGCGGTCACAGTGCTTATCCCGCTCTCTTTGAGCTCCTCTCATTCAACTTCATTCAAGGAGCTTCGCCAGTCCCTTTCCTTGAAGGGAGAGGGGCCATCGGGACCTGCCTCTCGGCCCAGGTCAAGGGAGTCGAAGGGTAAGTCCCATCGTTGGCGTTTGTGGGAGCGGGAGAGGTCCCCTTCCCCTGTGTACCGACCTTTCACTTCGGTCGAGGTTGCGGCTCAGGCCGCTGGCTTCCGGTGTCCTCGTCAGGCCAGCTGGCCAAGACTCCCGTCGATGTTGTCGAGTCTTCTCTCGACCCGTCACCCGGGCGGTCGACTGCAGGAGCCGTAAACCCTTCACTGGTTTCCCCAGTGGAGGCTGAGGTTCTGCCTGCACCTTCGGGGCGACAGTCCTCGGTCTTTTCGTCCGAGCCGAGGGAAGAGCGGGTGTCCCCCGCTCCTTCCCGGACCCACCCTCGGTTTTGCCGAGGATCTGGGTCTCTGTCTCGGTCCTCTTCTCGGTCAAGCCGCTCCCGCCGACTTTGGCAGTCTTGGTCGGGACACCGAGTTAAATGGCAATACCGTTCCTCCTCATCTCCTCTCGGATGAGGAGGCTTTGATGCAGATGGCGTCCAACATTACGAGGAGTTCATGTGGCAGCAGTTGCTGTTGTCCGGGAATCGATCGACTCTGATTCATTCCCGTCTGTCAAGCAACTGCCTGGAGACCAACGCAACCGCTCGCTGCAGTCGAGGTGCCCACTTCTGGGCCGGTTGTTCGACCAGATCTCGCTGCCCCACCGATTACGGTGGAACCTTGGTTGGGTCACGACCTGTCCCGCAGGTTGTCTGTCACCCTCACTCCCGCCCGCGGCGAGTGAAGAGTGGCTCAGGCCTTCAGAGTCCGATGACGACTCCTCCATGTTCCCCAGACGGGAGGGCCTGGGGTCCTCACCGGACCGCTCGGTGGACGACAGGCCATTATCCTTTCTGGGTCTGCTTGGGCTCACCTCGGAGTTTACCGGGATGCAGCTCGAATCCATGTCCAAACGGGCCTTGTTATCCCCTGACGGAGGTTCACCCTCGGAGGCCTTCCCGGTGGCTGAGGCCATCGTCAGCCCGGCCTTGGAGCTTTGGCAGCGGCCTACTTCCTGTCCTGTGCCCTCGGCCAGGATGGCCAGGAAGTACTCTGTCCCTGTCGGTTCTTTTCCCAGTTTTTCAGAGCACCCTTCTGCTGAGGGGTTAGTTACCGATCATGTCTTCCAGCGTTCTGTGAACGCTCGGGATGTGGATAGGCCCCCCGAGAAAGAGTCAAAAGGATGGAGTATGTCGGGTGCAAGGTTTTACGCCCGCATCCTCCCTAGGGCCTCCGACAGGCCAGCTCAGCCGCACTGATGGCACACTTCTCCCGCCCTCATGGGCTCCTGGATGAGGTGATCCCTCATCTCCCAGCTGACCTGCAGACCATGGTCAAGCAGGTGTGGGACCAGGGAAGGGCGGTGGCAAAACAGCAGCTCCAAACGGCTCTGGACATTGGAGACTCCTGTGCCAGATCAGTTGCGGCCGCAGTGGCCATGCACCGCAGAGCATGGCTGAGGATATCCACCTTCACGGCGGATACCCAGCATAAACTGGCAGATGTCCCTTTCCTGGGGACTGACCTGTTCGGCCCTGGAGTGGAAGGCCACCTCCAGCAGATCAAAAAGTCCAATGCTACCCTGGACTCTGTCACCTCCTCCCAGAAGGAAAAGGGCCGTCGACAACAACATAAGTCCTTTGCCCTTCTCGCCTGCCTGCGTCCGACCCAACAGCACCAGCATCAGGGCCAGCAGGCTCCGCTGGCACCCCAAAGCCAAGCCTGGGCTTCCTCTAACAGGAAGCAGGGAAAAGGCGGCCAGGAGGTCCCTCGGCGGTCCCTCCTCCAAGCCTGCCCAGTGACGGGTTGAGGTGTCGCCCCAAGCATCGTCACTCCCCAGGGTTCCCCTGTGGGGGATGGCTCCGCCACTTCCTTTCCGCCTGTCCGCTATCACCACGGACCGCTGGGTGTTGGAGGTGGTAGGAAAGGGCCTGCCCCTGGAATCGAGCAGGCCCTGCCCTTCAGAGCTCGCCCCTCGGGGGTTGTCTGAGGGTCCGCAGCCTCTGTTGGCTCACTCGAGCCAGCGTCCCTCTCCTCGAAAAGAGGTAATCAGGAAGGTGGTGGATCCTCCACCAGACCCGGGGTTTGTGTCCAGGTACTTCCTGGTCCTGAAACGGATGGGGGGCTGGCGCCCCATTCTAGACCTGCACGACCTGAACAGGTTCCTAAGGTCTCGAACCTTCAGGATGGTCACTCTAGCTCAGATAATTCCATCCTTGGAACGAGGCATGTGGTTTTGTTTTCTGGACCTCCAGGACGCGTTCTTTCACGTCCCAATCCGTCCGTCCCACCAGAGATTCCTCCGCTTCAGGGCAGAGGGATCCCTCTACAAGTTCCGGGCCATGCCCTTCGGCCTTTCTCTATCTCCCAGGGTCTTCACCAAATGCATTGCAGTGGTGACAGCATTCCTCTGCGGCGCCGAGAAGGGTCGGGTGTACCCTACCTGGACGACTGGCTGATTGCAGCCTCCTCCAAAACAGAGGTGGAGCGGTCCAGAGATCTGGCCCTCCAGGTTTGCTCTCAGGTTGGCCTCCTCATCCAAGCGAGGCCAAGTCGGAACTCGTGCCAAAACAGGTGATACAATTCATCGGGCAGAGCTCGACTCTGTACGAACCAGAGCACGGCTCCTGGCGGACAGGGCTGATTTTCTTTCCTCCTTTGCCCAGTCATTTCAGGTTAGGCAATTGCGCCCAGCCCGGGACTTTCTGTGCCTCCTGGGCCTTGTAGTGGCCTGCACCAGCATGGTCCGTTTGGCCCGTTGGTACATGCATCCATTTCAATGGGGGCTGGCCAGCCAATGGTCACAGCACTCCGATCCCTTGGATCAGCTAGTGACAGTGACCCAGGGGATGTGGAACGCCCTCCAGTGGTGGACCATTCCAGCACATCTGCAGGAGGGCATCCCGTTCGTCCGTCCCGAGCCAACGGTCTATTGACCGATGCCTCTCTGATGGGTTGGGGTGCCCATCTGGGGGAGCACAGAGCGCATGGCCTCTGGTCCCCTCAGGAGTCCCGATGTCACACCAACCTGCTGGAGCTTCGAGCGGTTCGTCTAGCCCTCATCACTTTAGCTCAGTTTCTATGGGGTCAAGTGGTCCAGGTCCAGATGGACAATACCACGACCATAAACTACCTAAACAGCCAGGGCTGGACGCGCGCCATGCCTCTGCGCATGGAAGCTCTCCGCATTTGGTCACTCGTGTGCAGCCTGGAGGCAGATCTCCTTGCCATCCATGTGGCAGGTGCCTCCAACATTCTGGCCGACGCCGAAAGCCAGATAGGGCTGCATCCCACGAATGGTCTCTCCTGCCAGAGGTAGTACAAGATCTGTTCTCCCACTGGGGCATGCCTCAGGTGGACCTGTTGCCTCCAGGGATAATGCGAGCTGAGACTGTTTCATGCCCGCCCCCTCAGCAGGGCTCACTGCAGGGGATGCCTTCGAGGCCGTGGACCTGGGGCCTCTTCTCATCTTCCCCCATTCCTTGATCCACAAGGTGCTTCTCAAGGCAAGGCGGGACAAGGCACAGGTGATTCTGGTAGCCCCAGACTGGCCCCGCCAGTTCTGGTATCCAGATCTCCTCAGTCTCAGTTCCAGGCTCCCGATGCGGCTTCCAGCCCGCCCGGACCCGATCTCAGTCAATCGGGGGAAGGTATTCCATCCGGACCTTCAGTCCCTGCGCCTGACGGCCTGGTTTCTGAGCGACTAGAGTTCCAGGCCTTGGGTCTTTCCGACGAGGTCCTCAACGTGGTTGAGGTGTCCTGTAGAAGTCCAACAGGAAATGCTACGCCTTTAAATGGAAGAGATTCTCCATTTGGTGTCGGGCAGGGCCTGGACCCTTCCTCCTCTTCCTTGGCAAGCATTCAGGACTACCTGTGGTCCCTTTTCAGCAAGGGCTTCAGTCGAGACCTCAAGGTGCACCTGGCAGCCATCTCTGCTTGCGGGCGTGGGCGGGAAGCAGTCAGTGGTGCAGGAGAAGGTGGTCGGGTGCTTTTCAAGGCCTTGATCACCTATCACCTCCGGTACGAGAACCTCCACCTCCATGGGATCTACTGCTGGTATTGGCTAAGCTCATGGGCAAGCCATTCGAACCGATGCACAGGTGTGACATCTCTCACCTGTCGTGGAAGACCGCCTTCTTGGTGGCTATCATGTCAGCCAGAAGGATGGGAGAGCTCCAGGCGCTTTTCATCGAGTCTCCTTATCTGGTCTTCCACAGGGACAAGGTTGTCCTGCGCCCCCACCTGAAATTCCTTCCGAAGGTGGTGTTGGAGTTTCACCTTAACCAGGTGTTGACTCTGCCGGTGTTCTACCCTGTCACACCTCGGAGGCCGAATATAGGCACCATACTTTGGACTGTAGAAGAGCGCTCGCTTATTACAAGGAGCGGATGGCTGAAGTTCGGGGAGAGGTTCGCCAGCTGTTTGTCACCTATGCTGAAGCCTCACCTGGCAGACCTTCAGCCAAGCGGACGATAGGCAGGTGCGTCACCTCCTGCATAGATCTCTGCTATAGGTTGGCGGGCATGGAGCCTTCCAGAGGGATAAGAGCTCATTCTACCCGCCATACCGCTGCATCAGTGGCTGCTTCCAGGGATGTCCCTATCCAGGAAATCTGCAGGGCTGCTACCTGGAAGTCAGCACACCTTCATTACCCACTACCACATCGACCTTGAGTCATGCGGGATGCTGGTTTGGGACCTCGGTTCTCAGTCCTTATTCCCTAAGTAGGGGGTTGCATATGCCTCCCTCCTCCCGGAGAACTGCTAGGAGTCTGCCAGACGAGTGTGGATGAACAACATATCCATGTCCTAGAAATACAGGTTAACTCACCTGTAACAGGAGTTCTAGGAATGGTATATGTTGTTCATCCTACTGACTCCACAGACCTCCCGGCTTCGACGCAATCCTGGCTTCCAGCGGGCTAGATCTGGTGTAATGGGGTGGAGCCAAGAGTTTTACCACCCGGGTGGGTGGGAGGAGCCAGCTTGAAGACCTTCCGGCAAGATTTAAAGCAGCAAGGAACCTGCCAGACAGTGTGGATGAACAACATATACCATTCCTAGAACTCCTGTTACAGGTGAGTAACCTGTATTTTCCTGTCTCTCAGGCTCCCTTGCCCTCCTTTTTTCTCTCTTTTCTAACTCCACTCTCCAGCGTGCAGAACTAGGATGGAGGAGGAGTCATCGTCGGTTATTGGCCAACCCGCAAGCGCCATGCAGTGCATTGGCCTTGAGGGCGCCACCCACAGCTCCGACTCCTCCCCCTTTTTTACAAAAAAAATAAAAATGCTCCCACAGGGTCCTGCTCCTCTGGCCAGAACCCTGCAGTGATGAATGGTGAAGATGCACAGAAAGATCAAGAATTACGGTAGGTACGTAATTTTCATTTTCTATGTGCATACTGGAGTTCGTGGGCCGGAGCTGGAGGACCACATGGTTGGGTGGTAGGAGGAGTTGAGCTTGAAGATTGATCCAATGACTGGGCATGTTCAGTGGAAGACTGCCTAAGTGTGGTTTAGTTTAGTTTATTCAACGCATTACGGCAGAGTACCCCAAAGGGGAGGCCGAAGTTACATACAAACTGATAAATCTTCCACATCATAAAAAACTCACAGACTTACTGTATACAAAGAAATTTGCTTATTCCTTTACAACATGATGATATAGTACTTAAATAATCATTAACCATCCATTCATGTTTTCACACTTATTCAAACCAAACACATTAAACCATCTAGTTGTGAACTACTACTACTAGTAGTAGAACTGTGGTTACAAGTAACTTTTTTGTTAATTTGGGGGGGTCGTCACTTGCTGGGGAAGTTCAGATATATTGCAGTTGCTTGTTGTCTTGTTTTTATTGAATCTCACAGTTTCTCAAATGATTTTTGTTTCTACAGTAGAGGCAACCCCCTGCACTTGTGTCACGAGCGCTACAGGAAGCTCAACCTGCTTTGGCAGCAGCATTGCATCATGGAGGAAGTAGCCAGGAACCAGGAACTGAACCACATCTTCGTGTTTGACTGGCAGCAGCTCTGACACAAAGCTTCCATTTGCATTTCATGGAACATGTTTGAGGTGTGAAGCTGCATAGGCTAGCCATTTGGATCGGAGCTCAAGGTATCCTGGCATCACTCCACCTCTGACTTTTATTCAGCTTTGGGATGGAATTAGTCCTCTGGTCAGCATGATCTGCTCTAGATCTGAGCAACCCTTTCTAGCAATTTATAGACTGAAGTCTGGCCGTTGTCTGCACCATCCGGTACTCGTTCGTCTAAATGCAACAGCTGGTAGGAGTGAAAAGAATGTATGAAACTCGGGCAGAAAACCAGTCTGGGATCAGGGAGGGCCGGAGCCTCCTAGTCAACCATCTTGGGTCATCACAACAGCCCAGATTCTCCCTTACACAAGCAGTGTGATGCGTCACTGAACTGGTTGTTAACAAAACTGACAGTGTGTGTGCCAGTTACCCATGTAATATGTCATGGCACCCCTGTTAGAGTAGTGAACTATCGGGGAAAATGTGTGTGTGTGCGTGTGCATGTGTGCATGTTGACACTGTCTCATTAGGTTGTACAACATCCAGTACTCTGAAAGCCACAAGATCTATAGCACCAGCTCTGTCACGCTTGTAAGGTCATGCACTATTCGTGGTTCATGTCAGAAAGCGCATCCATTAGCTGTCTCCTTTAGCCACATTCTGAGTCATTTAGAACGACACTGACAGTAGCATTGTTGGGGTGTGCTGCTCTTTTGATCCATTCTCTTCACATCTCGAATCTTCTAAAGATCCAGCATCCTTTTTTTCCCTTGATCAAATTAATCCCAATTTAGCCATGACATCCAGCGGATGTAACGTTTTGAAAGACAGACTTTGAAACAATCACAGTTCTTTTTTTCTCAGGAGAAAATATGAGTTTGGGCTGTAGGTTTTTTCTTTTACATGGAAAACATGTAGTGGGGGCACTGTCAATGCCACTCAAGCTCCATTGGTTTCCTGTAGTCATGCACAAAAAGAATAGCACAAAACGAGGGTGAAATAAAGTGTAAATATTCTTGTAAAAAATCAATGTTGATTTTTTTGTCTAAAATCTAGTATTTTTTATCTTAATTATGTGGACTCCCTTTTTATTTGTTTTCTTCTATGTTATGCTATATAAATATTCAATATTTTAAGTGTCTACTTGTCATCTGCTGTTTGTAGTCGTATAGCAAGGGTTTGAAAGAGGGAGCTGGGATCTATGACAGGTGACCCAGCCCTTATACAGCCAAGGAAGTAGAGAAGTTTGATGTTTTATTGCTTGTTTTCTTCTACTGTGTTTAAATACTCAGGAACTGTGAAGTGTGTGAAGAAATATAGGCGAGCAGATCTTACTTTGAGGAAGGCTTTTGCAGCAGGCCACACCGATGGGACTAATCTGCCCAGCACCATGACCACACAGAAAACTTCTAGCTAGCAGTCCACCACGGGCACCACCACCACCGGCGTCGTCGGCAGCTGACGCCAGCCTAGCCCTATAGGTGGGCGGTCCCTCACATCTACCTCGGTTCTTTTCCACCATCGACCCATTTATGTTGTACCTTAGCAGACGCCGCAGCTACAGTCAATTGCTATTACCCACGCTTGCCGCGCTTTATTTTTCACTTATTTCCAGTTCTTCAACAGAACATCAAAATTTCAATGTTTTGTTTGACGGGTTTGTCTTCTCCACCAGCTTTGTCTTCTGACCACTTCACAGTGTGTGCCTGCGGTAAACAGATCACAGGAAAGGACAGCCACTCTGCGATTCTTTTCTATCTACACACCAGTCATGACACTGAAGCCTGCCAGCATTGCCAGAAGTTTAACCAGGCCACTTGAAGACATCATCTAAAAGTATTGGAGAGCTGTAGCCAACCCAGTGGTGCAGAGGGCTGAGGCGCCGTACGCCTTACCTCATGCCATGCCGGTGACCCAGGTTCGGGAACAGATTCGGGTCATCAAGGAGCTAACATGGGGGGGAGGGTGGAAGCAGGATTGAGCAGCTGGAAGGCAGCTTTCCTCCCCCGGGGTGGTTGCTGCCCCCCTCCCCTCCCCGTAGTCCCACTGCCACTGGGTGGAGGTCCAGTGTTCAGCATAGGCAGAGTGGGTGACATGTAGTGGGAAAGCCCCTCTAGACGTTGTGTGCTTGTACTTGCACATGCGCATGTGTGTCCAAGGTACAGGTATGGGTTACGGGGGGAAAAAATGCTACAAAATATATATGAAAAAAAAGTGTTGGAGAGCTACTTTTTAAAGCAGAAGTTGGCCGTGATGGAAAAGGAGCTGCAGGCCAGGAGCTCCTCGGCCTCGCTGGCGCAGTCCTCCAGTGTCTTATCTTCTTAACACAAGGAAAAGTCAGGGAAGCACAACCACCAGGACCAAGGATGGTCAGCTTCCCATTCGCAGTCGCCTCTTAGGCCTCGGCTGGGTCATCCTCTCATGGAGGGGGGTCGACCTCTTGAGTCCCACCAGCCCTCTCTTCCTCCAGGCTCTTGGTGGCTTGACCACCCGCCCTTGTTTTTATCCTGGGTGATGGTTCCTCAGAGCAGGGGACTTCATCTCCTGCCCCCCAGCCCCTGACGCTCAGCCCCATATCTTCAGCGGGCTCCCAGCCACAGCGCTGCCTTTATCACGTCCCACCTCGGGGACCGATGTTAGTCCTTCTAGGCAACGCCAACAGCAGGCATTCACTGTCCCTTCCACACCGGCATCGCCTCTGCCTCCAACACGGGATCTCCGTCCCGCCAGGTGCCAGCTTCTCCAGCTGGGCCAGCGTCACGGGATCCTTTCCCTGGACACTCCAGGCCGTCGCCTGCCAGGCTGTCACCAGTATAGCCCCAGCCCAAGGGTCCAACACCTTAGATGCCCTAGCCACAACCAGCGCTTCCGTAGCGTCTGTTAAGCCAATGCTGGTGCGCGCCGCCCCTTACGCCGGCTCCTCAGCCTTCATGCCCCTTTCCTGCCTTTCCTGTACAATATTGCACCCCGGGTAGACTTTAATGCCCTATCTTATCTGTGTCGCTCTTCACCATTCATCACTGGTGGGTTCTAGCAGGAGGAACAGAATCCGAGGAGCCTTTTTTTTTTTTTTTTTTTTTTTTTTAGTAAGGAGGAGCCGATGTCGAGATGGCACCGCCCTTGAGGTTGACACATTGCATGGCGCTCGTGGGTTGGCCAGTAACTGACACCGATGCTCTTCAGTCCTAGTTCTGCTTTTCAAACAACATGAAGTCTTGCTGTATTCTGACAATTGCAGTTAGCTCCAGCCTTTGAACTGCCCCGAGAGTATGGGTTAAATTTCTATGCAGGGCATAGAACGTTGAGCTCAAGCTCGGTTGAAGACTTTGTCTGCAGTACTTTGAATCCAAACTGGCCAGCTTCTTTTATTTGCTTCACTGAACAGTCGCTCCGAGATTTCTCCTTTGCCCGGTTCAAAGACTCGATTAAAGTTTCGGTTTTCCGAATTATTTTACCGCGATTCGGTTCACTCTGTCTGCGGTACAGTAAGTACTCCGATAATGTTTTTGGATTGTGGAAATTGTAAAAGTCCCGATCGGTTCGGCTGAACCGATCCTTTAGATCTTTGATGTAGTCATTTTAGTGTGTGGTTACCGATTCTTGTCGGTTTAAAAAAAAAACAAAAAAAACACGTGTTTATAGCGTTTTTTTTAAACACCGGTAACACGGTTAGAAACGGATAAGAGAGTCTTGCCTGGTGTTGCCGTAAAAAGGTAAGTTTGGTTAGTTGGCCATGTCTGAGAAACCCAAGAAAAAACTGGCCACTGGGTTTCAACACTGCAGTGAGTGTTGGGAGGTCTTTGCGAAGGCTGATCCCCCACACCACCTGTGTTTACTGTCTGGGGTTTGACCACCTCGATTCAGACTGCCAAATATGTAAGAATTTTCCCAAGTCTACCCTGGATAAGAGATTAGGTAGACTTAGGGAGAAGGAGGCCGAGAACCGCTAACCCGAAGGCCAGCCCGGTTCGGTTACCACTGAACCAGAAGGAGTGCTCTCTGACCAGGGCGATACTTCTTCGGGCAAGAGGAAAGCTGATCCTAAGAGGGTCAGTTCCTACAAAAAGGAAAAGAAAGGAAAAGTCTGCCGGTTTGGATCCAGAACTCCATGTTCGATCAAGGAAGAAATTGCCCGAAAATTCAGATTGTGGAATTGTTTCTCGTCCGGTTCCAACTGATCCAGTCCCAGTTGGTAGGGTGGTTCGTGTTGGTCCTCCAGTTCAGGATTTTGCCCGAAGATTTTTATGAACCGGATTTTGAGGAGGGGGACTGTGAACAATGTGAGGATTATGATGATGAGAGCTTAGAAAGTCTGGATGTGCCTATAGAACCGGACATCTCCCCAGACAGACCTTTTGGTGTTTTCCCTCCTAGGCTCTCTGAGTCCCCTCCCACTTTCTGTTTTACAGGAAAGTGGCAGAAACCCTCCAGCTTCCTATAGAGGAAGCTGTGCAGGACCAAGAAGAGCCTGACTTCGTTGAAATGATGGATATCCCAGAGCCTAAGAGACTGTCTATTCCCCTTCATAAGTCTTTTGGGAAGCAGACTCAAAACATTCTAAAGTCTCCTAACTCTATACCTCCTGTGGACAGAAGGATGGACAAGAGGTATACTCTGTCAGGCTCGGATACGGAGTTTCTTTACCAGCAATGCAGCCATGTTGGGGTAGTGCAGGCTGCAGCCTGTGACAGGACAGGCATTCCCTTGGCTTCACACCCCACAGATAAAGACTCCAGGAAGTTGGATGCCATAGCAAAGAAACAGTACATGGCATCCTCTTTGGGACTCAGGCAGGCTAATTATATGCCTATACAGCCAGGTACCAGAAGTCCAGATGGGACACTGTACTGGCACTGGCTAAGTAGGCTTCCCCACAGCTGGCCAGGGTGGCTGCTGATGGATCGAGGCATCCAGGGTTCATTTTCATGCTGCTGTGGAATCCAGTGATGTGTCATCAAGAGTCATGGCTACATATGTGGCTCTTCGGAGAATGGCTTGGCTCAGATGTACTAGCCTTTCACAGGGCACCCAGGCTAAGGCCATGGATTTCCCTGTGGTGGGTAATTCTTTGTTTGGGGAGCAGACAGAGAATTACATGAAGAAAATGGATGAATACAGGACCACTTACAGGAGTGCACAGGCCAAGAAAGCAGGCAACTCCTCAAAGGCAGCAAGCCAGGGCAGGGGCAGGCCTTTTCACAGGCCTTCTACCAAGCGTGAGGCCTCTTCTCCCTTTTCCCAGAGGAGGTTCTTTAGAGGAGAGGCAGAAGGGGATGAGCAGGGCTGCATCCACCCCTCAGCCTAAGGCTCCTGCCAAGCAGACACCCTGAGGTGTCAGCCCAGTCGACTCCTGCACTCAGTAGGAGGCAGGCTGGCTTACTTGCCCAGGACTGGAAGTCTGTTACTTCAGACAAATGGGTCCTGGAAGTGGTAAGCCAGGGACTGGTCCTCAGCTTCAAAAGATTTCCAAAGCTGAGGCCCAGATCTTTTCCACCTGCAAGCACCTCCGAATCCCTTGCCTTGCAAGCAGAGGTTTCATCTCTGTTGGCTCTAAGGGCCATAGAGAGGGTGCCTTACCTACACAGGGGCAAAGGTCTGTACTCCAGGTACTTCCTTACCCCAAAAAAGACAAGGGAGTGGCAACCCATCCTGGATTTAAGATGTCTGAACAAGCATCTGTTAAAGCCAAAGTTTAAAATGGTGACTCTGGGAATAATTCTTCCCTCTCTAAGGCCAGGGGACTGGCTAGCCTCCCTGGACCTCAGGGATGTCTATTTTCACATTCCCATCAGGTGCTCCCACAGAAAGTGCCTCAGGTTCGAATTGCCTTCAGGCCATTATCAGTTCAGAGCAATGCCCTTTGGCCTAACGTCAGCTCCAAGGGTGTTCACAAAGTGCCTGGCAGTAGTGGTGGCCTTTAAGAAGGAAGAAGATTGCAGTGTTTCCATATCTGACCACTGGCTCATTGTGGGACAGTCCCCAGACCAAGTCAAGTCAGACTCCAAGTGACCCAGCAAGTGCTCACTCCTTGGGGTTTCTTCTCAACCTTCCAAGTCAGTTCTCAAACCTGTACAGCTTCTCATTTTTATAGGAGCAGAGCTGGATACAGTCAAGGCAAGAGCTTTTCTCCCATGCAGAGGGTTACAGCCATTTCAGAGCTGGCCTCCTCTTTCTGCCTTCTGTGTCTCGACCAGCAGGCATTTCCTTCAGCTTCTGGGTCACATGGCAGCTTTACAGCAGTGGTCCAAGGAGCCAGGTTTCAAATGAGGGACATTCAGTTCCATCTAAGGTCCTTCTGGTCCCAAAAGAAGGATCCTCTTACCAAAGTAGTTCCAGTGACTTGGACTCTGATCCAGGCACTTCAGTGGTGACAGGATCAGGACAATCTCAGGCAAGGGGTTCCTTTCGTCAGTCAGCCCCACTCTGTGGTCCTTACCACAGATGCTTCTCTGTTGGGGTGGGGAGCCCATCTCGGGGCTCTCACAGCCCAGGGATAGTGGTCCCATCAAGTGTCCGTCCTGCATATCAATCTTTTGGAGCTCAGGGCAGTGTTCCTGGCTCTGCAAGCCTTCTCTCAGTTAGTGCAGAATAAGGTGGTACAGGTCAGGACAGACAACACCACCACCATGTGATGCATCAGCAAGCAGGGAGACACTCGGTCCACGGAAGCCATGAAACTATGGTCTCTGGCTTACTCTCTGCAGACATCCTTAGTTGCAGTCCACCTTCCGGGAAAGGACAATGTGATAGCAGATGCACTGAGCAGCATCTCCCAGGGCCATCACGAATGGTCTCTGGATCCCCTGGTGCTAGATGTGATTTTTCCAGGTGGGGCACTCCAGAGATAGATCTCTTTGCAGCCCCGGACAGTCACCAACTTCCTCTGTTTTGTTGCAGACCTCCAGTACTGGGCTCAGTCCCTCTGGATGCTCTGGTTCTTAACTGGGAAGGGAAATTCCTCTATGCCTTCCCACCTTTTCCTCTGTCGTTAAAAGTTCTGGTCAAAATGAGGTCACAATCCTGCAAACTAATTCTGATTGCTCCAGACTGGGCCTGGCAGCCATGGTATCCCCTGCTGCTGTCCCTAACAGTCCATCTTCCCCTGTCTCTTCCCAGGAAGTGCAATCTGTTAACCTTATCTCAGGGGAGGATTTGGTACCCCAATATTCAGTCCCTCAATCTCAAGGCATGGCTCTTGAAGAGTTAGAATATGCAGATTTGAAAATTTTCAAAGGATTGCTTCATACCAATCCTCCTTTTAGGGATCCTGCTCCTGCCTGGGATTTGAATGTTTGCATTGCTCAGCTTATGCAACCGCCTTTTGAGCCTTTGTCCTCAGCAGAGCT
This sequence comes from Neoceratodus forsteri, assembly GCA_016271365.2. Lineage (NCBI taxonomy): Eukaryota > Metazoa > Chordata > Ceratodontiformes > Ceratodontidae > Neoceratodus > Neoceratodus forsteri. Next base: position 1,021,716,533 of record CM028134.1, read on the forward strand.
CAAGTACTTGACTTGGAAAACTGTATTTTTGGTTGCTGTTACCTCTGCCAGACGTATCAGTGTATTGCAAGATCTTCCTGGACATAAGTCTCCACCACTCATTCACACTATTGGGATCTGCGCCGGAGGCACCAGGACCCATCGGGAGCAAACTTTTTGCTGGAGGGTCGGCGCCAGAGATGGAGCCGCGAGGAACGGCACCGCGAGCCTCAGCTTGCGCAGTAATGACTATCTCGGCGTCGACCCTCCAACCGCCTCAGTTCCTTTTTTCCCGCCGAGTGCTACCAGTAACGACGCTGCCGCTCACTGAGTCAAACGTCAAACTAGCAGCATAGTTTTGTGTTTTGTTATTTTGTAGTATTATCTCGATAAAGTATCGCTTAGTTTATTCTTATTTTAACAATAAAGAAGTCTCAGCCTACTTGGACGGAGCTTCCACTATGAGCAGGTCAGGTGACTGTAGGGAGACTGTCATGAAAGCTGTTCAGTCAGTTGGCTGGTCCGTCCGCTGCCTTCTCCGGAAGGGGAGTCTGACAACGGTCAGTCCAATGCCTGGGGATGGGCGGTCCCTCGGAAGTGGCAGTATAAAATAAACGGGTTGTATTCTCGCACCGGCTCGCCTCAAGCTCTTCTTCGCCCACAGGTCTAAAAAGAGAAGGGCATCACCGAGGTCGCCTTCCGATATGTCTGCGCCAGACGTCTGGTTAATGGGGTTAGTTGCCAGTCTCCTCCTTCGGAGTCGCCAACCTCTGTTTCTGGTAGCCAATGGTTTCGACATTGGAGTCCCACCCGTCCGCAGGTAGGTCTTCAGATGAGCAGTTTCATCAGTGGGCCGCTCTATGGAGCAGTGGGCCTGAGGTTGGTTCAGCTACCTGGCCCGGCCACCATGGGCTGCCTCGGGCTTATTGGGAGACCAGGTAGGTGTTGATCTCTTCCTGGTCGCTGACACCTTCTTTGTGCTGTCGACTCCACGCTTAGGTGTGTTCTCCCCTCACACATGGCTGCGCGTAGGGGCCACCCTGAGTCTTATCTCCTCTTCCTTCAAACCTGTTTTGAGTCTGGGTGTGTTTTCGGCGTCCGGGTTCAAGGCTGTGCTTGGCCAGCGGGTTCTCGGCTGTGGCCGATGGTCTCAAGCTGCTCTCGTGCCGCCTCCTTGCCGGGGCTCTTGGGGTTCCTCTGTTTTCAGGACCTCCTTTCACTTTTTCTTCTTCCCTCTCTTCTGATTTTCATTCCTTTCCGTCCATACAGTCCCTCCTGGACTGTCAGGAGATGACATTGAGCCTAACCCAGACCTTCAGTTGGGTGATGAAATGGACGAAGCAGGATCTATTACTGCTACAGAGCCGATGGTCGAGGACCTGTCCTTTAAGTCTCTGCTAAAAAATCTGAGTTCCACTCTTTCTGTCCAGACTACAGACATCGATCCTGGGAAGTTGTTAAGACTCCAATACCTTCATGCTCCTGGAGATCCCTACGGATTTGACTCCTCGTTCAGCCTTCCTTCCGAGACGCTGTCTCAAATGGTATGGAATAATCTTGCTCTCACCCTTTGGTGCTAAATCCATAGACAGGAAATATTCAGCCTCAAGGATCATCCCATTTTGGCATCTCAAGCCTTTGTGATCCTATTGTAGTCCTGCAGAGAATGACAAGGTCGTTTCTCCTCAAACTACTACTAGCTTCGACCTATTAACAAAGAATTGTGAAGATAGACACCTTAGGTAAGAGAGTCTTGTTGCTTCTACCCTAAGTATGTATATTGCCAGTTACCAGGGCTATTTCTCCCAGTATGAATATATCCTGTGGCATTCTATCAAGCAAATGGTTGAAGCCTCTAGAATCGGATACAAAGCCAGAGCTTCTTCAAACCATTACCAGAGGTATCGAATCTAACAACCAGCAGGTTAAAGCAGCCATGGATGCTTTGACACTGCTTCCCGCTCAGCGCATGCGCACTTCAGGCTTCATGAATGATGGCAGCAGCAGGTAATGGCGTTTGTCCTTTGATGGTGCATATCTTTTGTCCTCAGGTAGAGCAAGCTCTAGAAGCTACACAAAAGACTAGGCTGTGCTATTGCTGGCTTCGACTCCCTCCTGCCCCTCCCAGGGAGTGTCAATAAACGCCAGTTTCAGACTGCCAGTCCTTTCGAGGCAGAGGCAGAGGAGGTTTCCATAAAACCAACCTGCCCAACCTCAAAAGAAGACGCAACAGAAAGCGCAAGGGCCCAAAGCGCCCAGCGCTACCTTATGAATTGCTGGCCCAAATCCCATCTCAGCTGCCCGAGGTGGACTTTTCCTCTCCGGTGGGAGGTCGTCTGATGCACTTCTACAACTAGTGGAAGTCCATAACCTCAGACAAATGGGTCCTTCGGATATTTCGCGAGGGGTATTCACTCACTCTTGTGGAGACCCCTCCGGATCGTTCCCCTCCCAAATGGCAGCCCAGGCTGTCAACCCTTCAGCCAGACCTTCTCGCCGCCGAGATTCAGGGCCTTCTGAACAACAGGGCAGCAGAAGTGGTGCCGCTGCATCAACGAAACACAGGGTCCTACTCCCATTACTTTCTGGTTCCAAAGAAGTCCGGGGGAATGGCCCCATTCTAGATCTCAGAAAGTTAAACAAATTTCTCCCAAGGAGAAATTAAAATGATTTCTCTGGGAATCCTGTTACCTTGCTTCATCAACACGACTGGCTAGCCTCCTGGACATGCAGGATGCTTACTACAATTCCTATTCACCCGAGGCATCACAAATTCCTGAGGTTTGTGGCTCTGGGACAAAATTATCAGTTCAGAGTCCTGCCTGTTGGGCTATCCTCATACGCGAAGTTTTTAAAGTGTTGTGCAGTTCTCGCAGCAGCACCCTCAGAAAGGGTCGGAATACAGGTGTTCCCTATCTGGACGATTGACTTAGCAAGCTCCTTCCAAGCAAGGGACCTTGATCGCCAGAGACAGTCTCGCCTCCTTACGTCCATGGAGTTCTGCTGAACCTCAAGAAATCGCAACTACAGCCTCCCAGAGGCTCCTTTTTATAGGGACTCTTCTGGACACCTCCTGTGCGAAGGCTTTTCTTCCAGAAGACAGAAGGAACGATATCCTTCAAATGGCCCGTCACATCGGGGAGAACAGCTCAGTTACAGCTCTCTCGATGCAATGGATGCTAGACCTCATGGCATCCTCAGTGTTCACTGTACCACTAGCATGTCTGCACATGAGAACCACTCAGTGGATGCTCAGTACTCAGTGATCCCCAACCACTCACCTACAGTCCTATCTCATCAAGGTGACAGAACCTTTAAAGAGGTCACTCACCTGGTGGTCTCAAGAGCAATCTCCTGGAAGGATATCCCTTTGCTCCTCTGGACCATCAAATCTCCATTACCACGGACGCATCCCTAATGGGGTGGGGAGCTCACTGTCAGACTCTCCACACTCAAGGTGTGTGGACTCAACTCGAGTCCCAGCTTCACATAAACGTCCTAGAAATGAGAGCCGTCCTTTATGCGGTCCGAGCGTTGAAGGACATTCTCTGTCACAAGAACATTCTCCTTCAAACGGACAACAAAGCAGTGATGTATTACATCAACAAGCAGGACGGTGCTCATTCTACCCTTATGCAGAGAGAAGCAATGAGGATATGGGAATGGTGCTTGAGCACAAGGCTCTAATTCAAGCGTCTACCTGCCAGGTGTACTGAACGACGGCAGACCGCTCCTCAGCAGAACAGAGACAGATCCTCACGAGTGGTCTCTTGACTCAACCATAGTTCAGTCACTATTCAAGAGTGGGAACTCCAGACCTGACCTTTTGCATCCCCACTCAACGCAAAACTGCTCTCTTCTGCTCCAGAAACCAGGGCCTGGCATTTTCTGTCAGGATGCTCAGGCCGCGGTGTGGCAAACGCTTTATGCCTTCCGCCTCTTCCTCTAATTCAGAGGGTACTCCTCAAGTTCGATTCCCAGGAGGACAAGATGATTCTCATTGCTCCCCTTGGCCTCAGCAGCTGTGGTTTCCACTACTCAGCAATATGTTGGCAGTTCCTCCAAGACCACTTCCCCTGCAGATGAACCTTTTGACTCATCCCAACCTGAGATCGCTTCACCTTCGGCTCCTGAAGAGGTAGAACTAAACCAGTTCAATGTCTCTCGAAGGATTTCAGATATTCTTCTGGCTGCATGGAAGCCAGCCACTCGGAAAACTTACACAGCCAAGTGGAAGCAATTTTCGCTCTGGTGTGCAAAGTCCTCTTTGAATCCCTTTTCCTGCCCACCAGATAAGGTTTTGGAGTACCTCTTGGACCTATCAAATTCAGGTCTGCAGTACTCTACAGTCAAAGTTCACCTTAGTGCCATTTCAGTTTATCATGAGCCAGTTTTTTCCTTAACACTGGCTCAGTTACCTGTGGTTAAGAGATTTCTTAAAGGAATTCTGCATACCAGACCTCCTACAAGACGTCCAGTTGCAGCCTGGGACATTAATCTTATGCTAGACATGCTCACTCGGAAATCTTTCGAGCCTCTGGCTACCTGTGAGCTAAAATTTCTCACTTGGAAGACTGCCTTCCTAGTGGCCATTACCTCAGCCCGCAGGGTCTCTGAGATGCATGCCCTGGTCACAGACCCTCCGTATACTGTGTTCCATAAGGACAAAGTAGTTCTTCGTACTCCTCCTAAATTTCTTCCTAAGGTTGTGTCAGAATTTCATCTAAACCAACCTTTGGTCCTTCCCTCTTACTCCGCAGACTTTCAAAATGAAGGAGAATGTTCTCTTCATTCTTTGGATGTTAAGAGAGCCTTGTGCTTCTATCTAGATAGAACCAAGGATTTTCGCAAAGCCCAGCAACTGTTCGTTTCCTTCAGCGAGACCCGGCTGGGTCAGCCTGTCGCTATCAGATGTATCTCAGCATGGCTAGGCATGCTTAGCCACTGCTATTCCATGGCGCGTTAAGTGGGAGGGTAGAGTTTTACGCCACTCTACTAGAGCGATCATGCCATCCCTTAGCAGAAATTGCGAACGTGCCCATTGAAGATATTTGTAACGACCACCTGGAGCTCAGTGCATACTTTTGTTGAACATTATGCACTGGATGTCCATGCCAGACAACATTCTTCCTTTGGCAGAGCCATCCTTAATGGACTTCTGTCCTAGAAGCGTGAGCTCTTGGTCTCTCCTGCCGCCCTCTCGGGGGATTATTAGCTCGGTACTCTCCCAATAGTGTGAATGAGTGGTGGAGACTTATGTCCAGGAAGATATGAAAATTACGTACCTACCGTAATTCTTGATCTTCTTGGACGAGTCTCCACCACTCATTCACACGCCCACCCTCCATCCCCCGAGCTCACCTCTGTTGTTGGTCTTCACTCCCTCAAATCTTCAGGCTGTGAAGACTTCTTTGTTGACCCTTCTTATACGGGTCACCTGGACTATCTTATGTCCGGTTCTTAGGTTAGGCTACCCTTCTAGGTTAGTTACGGCTGCACCTCCTTGGTAAAGTGCACTGAGGCGGTTGGAGGGTCGGCCGAGAGATAGTCATTACCGCACGAGCTGAGGCTCGTGGTGCCGTCCTCATGGCTCCATCTCTGCACGACACCCTCCAGCAAAAGTTTACTCCTGATGGGTCCTGGTGCCTCCGGCGAGATCCCAGTAGTGTGAATGAGTGGTGGAGACTCGTCCAGGAAGATCAACAATTACGGTAGGTACGAAATTTTCATCTCTGTCAGTTGAACGATTTCATCTCATTCCATAGGGACAGGTGGTCCTTAGAACCAATAGGAGGTTCTTACCCAAAGTGGTTTCTGATTTCCACTTGAACCAATCCATGTCTCTTCCTGTGTTCTTCACTGATCATGCTTCCTCAGGAGAGCGAAGGTTACACAGTTTAGATGTTAAAAGAGTCCTTAGTTACTACATAGAATCGTACAAAGGGTCACAGGTGTGACTCCTCTGTTGTTCCTCATTATGGGAAGTAGGTAGGCAAACCTGCACCAAGAGAACTGTTGGCAGGTGGATTGTGTCCTGTATCCAGTTCTGTTATGAGAAACTGGGAAAAATTCCTCCTTAGGCCTGAGGGCTCATTCCACTAGAGGTACAGCTGCATCTCTGGCTGCGGCCAGGGATATTCCCTTGTTAGAAATTTGCCAAGCAGCCACCTGGAAAACAGTTCTTATCTTCACCAAGCATTACTCCCCGGATATCCAGGCTCGGAGTGATGCTAGATTTGGTGCAGCAGTGCATCAGAGCCTATTCCCAAAGTAGATTCTGTCCCTTCTCCTTGGAGGTACTGCTTGGTAGTCTGCAGTTGTCAGAATACAGCAAGACTTCATGTTGTTTGAAGAAAAAAATACTCACCTTAGTAACTGTGTTTCTTCTAATGGATTCTTGCTGTATTCTGACCTGCCTCCCCTCTCAGAACCTGTTTTTGGGAAGTGGGTGGGCAGGTGCAGTGTTGCATGCCAGGGGTGTTTTCAGCACACTTCCTGTTGGGTGCTTTAGTTTGGTTATTAAGAATTTGCTATGCTTTATTACCTGTTTTTTTTTTTGGTTTTTGGGTTTCCTGACTTGAGTCTTCCTTTGGGAACCTAGACCGTTAGTTGCCAGTTGGCTAGTAGAGATTTTACAATTTCCACATTCTGTTAGGTCACTGAGTTTTTAGCTCGTAAGAATCTGACGATTTGGATTCAAAGTACTGCAAACAGAGTCTTCAACCGAGCTCGAGCTCAACGTTCTATGCCCTGCATAGAAATTTAACCCTATACTCCCCGGGGCAGTTCAAAGGTTGGAGCTAACTGCAATTGTCAGAATACAGCAAGACTCCATTAGAAGAAGCACAGTTACTAAGAGGAGTAATTTTTTCTTTCCTGTCGAGTCAACATGACCTCATGTGGAGCGAATTTACTGCGTCAGTGGCCTAGTCCATCAGATCATCCTAGTTCTGTACTGCTGCATTTCTCGGCACCGTTGACTGGTAATTCCTTTCCTTTTTATTTTTCGATGATGCCGAGTACTATTTTTGTCTTATTTTCCATCCAGTCATGGCGGGGGACAAGAAGAAACTTTCCAAAGTGGGCCACCTTTCTATCTGGCGGTGTCCTGCAGCGCGACATTTCTCCGTCTCGGGCCAGCATGACTGGTGCTTGACCTGCTTAGGTCAAAACCACAATATGGATTGTGTGACGCCTGTTTTCCATGTACCGTCGAGTTTTGAAATGTGCACGCTTAAAGTCAGACGCAGCCGACTGGTGGACAGTGTGGACCAGGGACGCCAAGTGCAGGTCTCTTGACCCTTCCTCTGGGTCCTCTCCTGGTTTTATACAGTCCATGGAGAAGGGGGTTTCTGCCTCTTCATGCCGCGCCTCAGCGGAAACTCCTGTTATGGTGCTGGAGGCCCGGTCTGATTCCTCCGGGAGTCGGACGGGAGGCACTGTCCTGGCAATTGCCTCCTCGGAGGTGAAGCATCCCCCGGCATCGCAGCCCAGGGTCTCCAGGCCCGGACCAGCGTCTTGCCATCTTGGATCCCGGCACCGGAGATCAGGGCAGCACTGTGGGCGGTATGGAGCTAGTCCTCCGCGCCGTCTCTGATCCTGGTGTTGCACACGGTGCCAGGGATCATGGCGGCACCGTGGGCAGTGCAGGCCGCCTTGCGGTGCCCAGAGCAGAGGAGTTCATGGGGTGGTCTGGCTCCATGCCTCCTCAGGTGAGGATGACAATTCAGAGGTGGACCAAGACTGGCTCCCGGATTTTCCGGAGTCCTCAGACCCCTCTTGCCCAGTATAGCGACACCGGTCTCGTTGGTCCCAACCAGCTCTTCGGTGTTGGGAGTGGCACCGGAGGACCATCCAGAGCCAGTGGTTCTCCTCTTCTAAGAGGTGTACCCCCTACTATGGGTGCTCAGGCTGGGCCTATTTCTCGGTCAACTAGGGTGCCTGGAGCAGAGGAGGGTGCTCTCACGGCAGCCATCTCTCAGGAGTCGGCTACTGTGATTGAGCTGCCTAGGTTGACTCTGAGGAAGAGGTCTCTCTCTGAGTCTGAGGGGTCAAGGGGACAGAATCAGGGCAGCGTCCTTCCTTGGAGCCACGGGGGCGCTCGGGTAGGAGTCGAGCGCCCGGTCCCTATCTTTTCCCTAAGTCTCCCGGAAGGAATTTCATCTTTAGAGGCTAGGGGCCACTCTTCTGGGCTCATGCGCCCCAGTTGCCTTGCAGAGGGGATTCTGTTTTAGGCTCAGTCCTGACCATTCCAGTGCTTTGAGCAACCTTCGACTGCTTCAGCCAACAGAGCTTTCAAGTTTTAAGGTCTACTTGTTCAGTCCCCCAGCCCTGGCAGAGGTCGCCTCCCTCCTCGGAGGTGTTTAGCGCCCTTACCTCTGCCAACCCCTCCCTCTCTCCCAGGCTACTCCAGTCCTAGGGGACCCCTGACCTGGGAACAGTTCAGATCCATGGCTGTGCTATTCCCTGCCTATTATAGGTCCCTGGATGAAGAGGTGTTCCACCATTCTCCTGTGCAGCCAGTGCCTGACTCTCGGGACTCGTCGGCTTCCTCACTTGAGTGAGAGAATCCTTCCATCCACCTGTCCCCAGCTGCTGACTTGTCCAATTATCAGCGCTTCCATTCAGGGTTGGGTCGACAAGCTTACATTTCACACTAGGGAAGTCCCAATCCTGAGCAGATGGCGCGCACCTTTAGGCGAGTTCAGTGTGGCCAACCTTCTGGTTCCTACCTGGCCCTCCCCTTCAGGGAGGTGTCTTATTGCACCTGAAGTCCTTCAACCCCTTTACTGCCGAGGACTGCCAAGCGTGGGTATTGTGCACCCTAGGGTCACCAGGGCCTTAGCTCACCTCCTTTGGGCATAGCGCACCTAGATATGCCTTCTGGGCATAGGCGCCCAAGAGCGTGACCGACCCTGGAGGCAGACTCTGCTGAGTTTGACGTTAGGGGAGGAGCGTGTTCTCTTGCACGCTCTCTCTTTCTATTTCAGCTCATCAGGCCCATGATGCTGCCTATAACAGGCAGTTATGGTTCTTAGTAGGACAAATCCTAATATCTCTGCCTGACTTGGAGGTGACCAGACAAGCCATTGCCCTCTCCGCATGGGGCTTGGAGCTTGCAAGGCACCAAGCAAGGGCATCGTATGACGCCAGTGAGGTAGCATTCAGGCTGGCAGGGGCAATGATCTGCATTAGGCAGATAGCATGGCTTCATTTATCCTGGTTATCACCCCTGGCCCGGCGAAGGGTGACTGCCTCCACTTTCTAGGGAACTCACCTTTTCTCCCACAGGGTGAGGCGGGAACTTCAGGGGTGACTTCCTTCTGCCAGCCAAGGGAAAACCTGCCTCATCCAGACCAGTCCCAGGCCTAATTAGGCCTGTAAGGGTTCCCCGCTCCAGTGTCTTCCCCCACACGAGGCTGCGGGACTTCCTTCCCTCAGGCAGGTACGAGGTCCCCTTCGGGGGGCTTGGTAGTCACCCATCAGTGATGAATGGTGAAGATTGACACAGATAAGATATGAAAATTACATACCATGATTCCTGATCTTTCTGTGCATCTTCACCATTCATCACTGCTTCCTGCCCTCCTTCCTCTCTTGGGCTTCAGTCTCTGGGTGATGCCTCCTCCCTGTTTGTTTCCCCAAATAGTGACCCTTGTGGTACTTCTGAGATACCTCTTAGTCTGGCTCCACTTTGAGGTGTCTGGGTGTCTGGGAGACAAGCAGGAGGCAGCCCTCTTAGAGATCACCAGGGTCTCCTTGTCATCCTGACGGGATCCTCCTCCTTGGTCAGAACCGCTTCTTGGATCCTCATCTCTGCTTTAACCTAAAACCCATGGGGTTCTTTTAAGGTAGTGTTGGTAGGGCCCTGGTATCCGCTATTCCTTTTCTACTGCTGTTGTGGTGGTCTCCCTTGCAGGGTTCCCTCACTTTATGGTCCTTAAAATAATCCTCCCTTTATCATCTCTCCATCTCGGAGGTGGTGCTCCTCTAAAACCATTTGGGAGGCTTATTTTATCAGGAGGACCTGCTTCAGGGAGTTGGTCCTGTCCCCACTCCAGGTTACCCTTCAGACAAGAGGGGGAGACACTAGCTTACTACTCTTCAGACTCCAGTGAGGACTCTTCGGAATTGGTGCACTGCTCTACCTCTCCTGGGCTTCAAGCAAGCCATTCCCTCTGGATAATCTCAGTTAGAGGGTTTCTTCTCCGCTCCCTTCCTGGGGATAAGAAATGTGGCTTAAAAGCAAGTAATGCCCTTCTTCAGCCCTTGGCCAGTCCTCTGGACCCTGAGAGTATGTCTCCCCTCTGTTCTCTTTTCTCTATTCTGCTTCTTCTCCCTCCCTTATTCTGTCCCTCCCTGCTTGCCCAGAGGTTGGGGCCCCCTGTCCCAGACCCCTAGGCTTCTTCTTTCTGTCCTCTTATCTGGCATTATTCCTTCCTTGGTTTTACATCCTTTCCTCTTCCTACCCCTTGGGCTCCCTTGTCCCACCCTCTTTTTCTTAGCTACTCTCTAGCGTGCAGAACTGGGACTGAGAAGGAGTCAGTGTCATTTACTGGCCAACCCGCAAGCACCATGCAACGGCTCCTTCTCTTTACCAAAAAAAAAAAAGCTCCCATGAGGTCCTGTTCTTCCGGCGAGAACCCACCAGTGATGAATGGTGGTGATACACAGAAAGATCAAGAATTACAGTAAGTACGTAATTTTCATTTTCTCTGCCTGGTGGTCTTTCATATAAAAGCAGACCCCCACCACTCAGAGGCTACCACCAGCAACTCCCCTCCACTCCAGGATCCTCAGGCCCAGAACCCAGATAGGGCTGGTCCGAGCGAACCCCGCACCTCTGGGTCTTCAGGGGCTTGACCTGATGTTTGTTTGGGTTCCAGACTTGATGAACACTGGTCTCCAGTGTCAGTCCCCGATTCTGACTCTACTGAGGATTACCCCAGTTCTTTGGGGTCTTCCTCCTCTCCTGGCGATTCCTCTGAGGGGATGACCAGTCTAAAGAGATCCCAAGTCCCCTCCTAATGATCTATCCTTTAGGGACGTCATGTGCCATATCCAGCCCATTATGGGTCAGGAGATGGAGGAGCAGGATCTGGAGAGGCGCCGTTTGGCACAGTATCTCTGGCAGCACGATGCCCTTCTTGTGGTGGTGCCTCCCTTGATTGAGTCCTGTGAGGACGTCACTAGGGCAGCCTGGAATCACTCATCCACCACCCTCCTCTGCCCAAAAAGGCAGACCACTTTTACCATTCCCCAGCGGGCAAGTCCTTTCTGAGACCACACCCATGGCGCATGACCACACTAAGAAGTCTAAACATCTTAGTACTCTCCCCCGGACCGAGAGTCTAAGCAGTTGGACCACATTGGCAAACGTGTTTTTGCCCTAGCACCCTGGCTACCCGGGTCATAAATTATCTGGCCCATATCATCCAATTTCAAAACGTTATTTGGGACCAAGCCAGAGATCTGGTTCAAACCCTACCCAAAGACCCCACCAAATGCAGCTTGCCCAGCTCTTGAAGTCTGACTGGATGTCAGCAGCCATGTCCTCCTGGCAGCTTATGATGTGATGGACACCTCTGGGGATGGGGCAGCTGCTGGGGTCTGCCTCTGGTGCCATTCATGGCTCCGGGTATCCGGCTTTGTCTCGGACGTGCAAGCCAGCATCCTGGACGCCCCTACCGGGGGATTGGACCTTTTAAGGGGAGATGTCCAGGACATCATCTGTCCCCTGCAGGAGTCAGAGTGGACCCTCAAGTCAATCCACTCACTGTATCACACTCAGTCTAGAGCAGGCCAACAACAGTCCTTTTGCAGGTCCTCCCATGAGCAGTCTAGGAACCAGCTTGCCAAGGGTCAACATAAGCGTAAGGCTCCAGCAGCCCCTGTCGCTGCCTCTGCGAGAGCCCCCAGGGCCTCTTAGCCCCTCTGTCTGTGCCCACCCCTACCGTCTGGCTCCTTTGCCGCCCCCTTCCAGCCACAGATCTCAGGGAGGTGGTCAGGAGTCTGTTCTGCCTACACTGGAAGGGTGGAAGGGGGTGACCACAGACAGCTGGGTGCTCCCGATCATAGCCCATGGTCACACTCTGGAATTCCTAGAGTGGCTGCCAAAAGACCGTCCTGTTCACTCAGTATACTCCCCCACACTTGTCTCTGTTTTGAGAGGAACTCTAGGCTCTTCTTCAAAACAGAGCCATAGAGCCTGTCCCTCAGGCTCAATGGGGAAGAGGTTTTACTCCCACTTCTTCCTCATCCCCAAAAAGAGCGGGGATCTCTGGCCCATTCTGCATCTAAGCCACGTGAATCTGTACATTGATTACAAATGCTTCAGGATGGTCACCCTCCAGGGGCTGTTACCCATTCTGCACCGGGGGACTGGCTGTGCTTGCTGGACATGCAGGATGCTTACCTGCACATCCAAGTCTTTCCTGCCCATCATTACTTCCTCCACTTCCGCTTTCATGGAGCCCATTTTCAATTCCAGGCCCTCCCCTTTGGCCTTTCCTCAGCCACCCAAGTGTTTACCAAATGCTTGGCAATGGTGGCAGCCACATTGAGGAGGCAGGGCTTCTGTGTATTCCCTATCTGGACTATTGGCTGCCAGTCCACTCCAGGGACCACTTAGTTCAGACCCTGGAATACACCTTCCATCTCTTCCATGCCTTGGGGATCACTATAAATCTGCCGAAGTCCTGCCTTTCTCTTTGCCAGCGCCTCCAGTACATAGGGGTGATCCTGGCTACCAGTCAGGGCAAGTCATTTTTACCAGAGGACAGAATGGAGTGACCGATGCAGCAGGCTCATCTGGTTTCCTCCAGCTGGCAGGTCCCCACCAGGGTTTTCCTGCGTCTCCCGGGCCACAGGATGGTGGCAATTGCTACAGTCCCCCTGGCCCATCTGCATATCCAGGTCTCTCAGTGGACCTTGAGGGTCCAGTGGAACCAGCACTCTGAGGACCTGGACCAATTAGTCCTAGTCTCCAACTTGGTCTGAAGGGTACTGTCATGGTGGCTGGATCTAGCCAGCCTCCTTCGGGAGTCTCCTTTCAGCTCTTGACCCCCGTCAGATTTTCATGACAGATGCCTCCGGCCTGGGATGGGGGTGCTCTTCTGGCTGACCACCAGACCCAGTGTACCTGGATGGAAGTGGAACAGTGTCTCCATATCAGCATCCTAGAGATGCGAGCGGTCCTGTACGCTCTTTAGGCCTTTCAGATTCATCTTCTCCCTGGTCCGTTGCTGGTGCAGACAGACAACGTGTGTAGTATATTACATCAACAAGCAGGGGAGAACCCATTCTTACCCCTGTGTCGGGAAATGAGAATCTGGTATTGGGCCATCAAGCACGGTCTGGCGCTCTTGGCAGTAGATATTCCAGGCATCCAAAATGTTCTGGCAGACAGTCTCAACCGCCCAGATTGTGGGCTCATGGGTGGGAGCTTCTAACCTTGGTGGTTGAAGATCTCTTCGACGGTGGGGCCATCCAGAGTTGGACCGCTTTGCATCCCCATCCAACATGAAACTGCAGCTTTTTGCTTGCTCGATCCCAGGCCTGGAGTTTTCTATGGAGATGCAATATCCCACTCCTGAAAGTGGAGGTTTCTGTATGCCTTTCCTCCCTTCCTGCTCCTGCAGAGGGTTCTGCTCAAGCTGCAGTTGAAGGGGGCAGAGATGATTCTCATAGCCCCCTTCTGGCCTCGTCAGATTTGATTCCCTTTGCTGCTGCAGCTAGCAGTGGAACCTCCGGTGCCTTTGCCCCTGCCCCTGTTTACCAGCTTGCTCTCCCAGGACCGGGGCACCCTGGTCCATCCAGACCTGAAGTCCCTGCATCTCCATGTACGACTCCTGTAGACCTAGCTATTGCCCACTTTGGGGTTTCTTCTAGGGTCGCAGATGTCCTTGTGACCACTAGGAAGCCTTCCACCAGGGCAGCTTATGCTATGAAATGGAAGCGCTTTTCCATTTGGGCTGCTGCTTGCCATATGGATCCTTTCACCCGTCCGGTGAATCAGGTGTTGGAGTACCTTCTTTATCTTTCAGATTCAGGCTTGGGGTACTCCTCACTCAAGGAGCATCTTTCCGCCATCTCTGCATACCATGCACCTATCAAGGGCAAAGCTGTTGCCCAGCTTGAGGTGTCCCACGCATTCCTGCAGGGCATTCTGCAGCTGAAGTCCCCCATTCGGGACCTAGTCCCTCCACGGGACCTCAACTTTATGTTGGAGAAACCCACTTTACTTCCCTTTGAACCAGCTGCAAGTTGCGAGCTGTGCTTTGTGACATGGAAAGTGCTCTTTTTAGTTGCTGTTACTTCTGCTTGAAGGATTTCTGAGCTACAGGCTCATCTGTAAGGAGCCTTATTTGGTTTTTCACATAGATAGGGTGTCTGCGTACTAATCCAAAGTTTTTACTAAGGTGGAGTCGGAGTTTACTTTAAATCAGTCCATCCACCTGCCAGTTTATTTTCCTGAGTATTCCAGTCGGTGGGGGACATTGTCGTGCTTTGGATGTTCATAGAATGTTGCAGTATTAACGAACCTCACAAAGTCTTTAAGGAAAACTGACCAGTTTGTTTCGTTCAACCCTGAGAGAGGGCGCTCCTATTTCCAAACAGTGTTTGTCTAAGTGGTTAGCAAATTACATTTTTTATTGCTACCACAAGTACAACAAGTGCCTCCGGGGGTAGTCAAGGGCTGTTCCACCAGGGGTATAGCTGCTTCCATGGCTTGCTTCAGAAATGTGCTGTGGACATCTGTGCAGCTGCCACCTGGAGTTCTGTCCACACCTTCACCAAGCATTACAGTCTGGACATTGTCTCTAGGCGCAGGGTCAGTTTCAGCCTGGCAGTTCTCTTCCTGGTAGTGTCATCCTGGTGATACTTACTACTGCTTGGTACTCAGTCCTATCGGTGTGGCCTGCTGCAAGAGCCGTCCTTGAAGTAAGATAGCACAGTTACTTAAGAACTTACTGTAGCGGTAGATCTTCGAGAGAAGCTCTTGCAGCAGCCCCTGCTTTCCCTCCCTCCTCCCCCTGCTGCTCTTTTTTTCTTGCACTGCTTCTGCCTTTCTTTTGGCTCTCTGAAAACCTCCTTGGTTCTCCTTTAGTTGCCCATACAGGGTCTCTGGTGGGAGAACTGAGGTAGGTGTGGGGGACCGCCCACCTAAATAGGTTAGGCTGACATCAGTTGACTGATATCGGCAGTGGGAGGTCCCCCACACTAGACTGCTAGCTAGAAGTTTGCCATGTGGTTCTGGCGCCTGAGTATGAGGGTCCTATCTGTGTGGCCTACTGGCAAGAGCTTCTCTCGAAGATCTACTGTTATGATAACTTCTTACATAACTGTACTTTTTTGGTTTTGCTGTCATTAAAACAGAAATTGTGTTCACAGGCTAATGCAACAAAACACTTAACCTCCTTTCCCCCGATGCAGTTAGAAAAACTCATTTAAAGAAAATAGGTTTGAGTTCTTTTGAAGCATAGTATACAGTTCTGAGTCATGTGTTTTTTTTTTTTTATGGTGGAGGCAATATTTTAAGAAAGTGTTGAGCAATGTGGGCAAAGCAATACCAAAGTCAGCACTCAGGGCCTATTCAGCAACACTTTAGGTGCACTTTGACACTCATTTCTCCATCCATTATAAACAATCTTGGACATTTACAGTATCAGGGCCCGGGACATGAAGTGTAGCTAAATAGACAAAGCCACTGTTTGACTTAACACGCAACAGCACATTTTTCTCTGACCATCTCATTTTATTTTGAGTGCCAAAGTTGGAAATCATAGTGGTTGCTGCTGCCCCTTAACTTGTTTTCTCAGGATGTGTGCTGGTGTTGATTTGTTTCCTGTATTCTACATAGCTGTTGAAAAAGACAGTGGTAAGAATTGGTGTATTCCACTGGGAGAGGTAAATGACAGTCAGCTTCACTCTACTGTTAGTAGCATACTTGTCTTCACCCCATCTAACAAATTCTGGTCAGAGCCAGTAGAGCTGCAAAATGAGTATCTTCCAAGAGTCAGTCTTGACCATTTATTTCCACTTCTGGGTCTAGGGCCAGAGGCACTAGGACCCTGCAAGAGCAAAGTCTTCTGCAGCCTAGGGGACTAAAATCACTGCTGGCGCTGCCCACAAGGCAGACTTAGTGATGTCACACTCGTGAGTTAGCCAGCAGCCAATGCGGGCCCCCTACCTTTCCCTGTTCTGTTTTTGCTGCTGTCAAGTGTACACTTTGGGAGCTTCTCCATCACAGTATTTTCCTCAGTTCCTTGCCATTAGTCCAGCGTTGTACCTCACAAAACCAGGTCTTCTCTGTACAATTTTGTTAGTATTATTATAATAACTGGTGACCACTATAATGACCAGATGTCCAGTCCTGATGAAACATCGTAATAACCCTGCTGAATTCCATAACAACTCGATGGGGGTTAATTACAGTGTTTTCTTCCTTGTGCTTTTATTTCTCCGAAGCGCGAAATAAAGCATACAGTGCAAGTACAGCGGCTGCTCCGGGACATGCCCGCTCACACAAATACAGCTGCAGTGTTTGTGTCTGTCTAAACCTTGCACCAATTATTTTAAAAAATTATGCCTATGCAAGGTTTGTCTTATGAGGATTTTTTATTTATTTAGCTGTTTGGGCCCCGTTACCTCCTCCCGCCAGCTGGCAACAGGGATGCATGTGCATTTTTTATGGATTTTTTTCCCCCTAACCCCCAGCACATGGCCGTGCAAGCATGTGGAGGCATGCTTCACACCCCGTGTCACCAGCTCAGCCCCTTCCACCTCCCGGTACTTTGCCGCCACCACTCTACCTACGCTACCCACTGGACCTCCACCCGGGGGGAGCAGATTTACGGGGAGGAGCACCAGCCCATCCTCAGGAGAGGAGAGCTGTCTGCTGGCGTGCTCAATCCGGCTCCACCTTCCCCCACCACCACCCCGCCAGCACCCCAACGACCCAGGGTTGTTCCCGAACCCGGGTCCCCGGCATAGCGTGAGGTAAGGCGTCCAACGCCTCAACCCTTGGCGCCACCAGGTCAGCTGTCTTATGAGGATTTTTCACATATCCTTGGTGTGTGATAGTCTCATAAACCCACTCGCAGGGTTCATGGATCATCACATTCCTGGGGTGTGTGAAAAATCCTCATAACGCACAACTGCACAGGCATTATTCTTTATTGTTTTCCTTCATTTTAATGTGGCGCTGAATTTTTTTTTTTTTTCTTTCCTTTTATCTCATTTTTGTCCCAGGTCTGAGAAGCATGAAGGCAAGAAGGCCACGATAAGAAGAAATTCATGGCGGCCCCTATGTGTCGTGGCTCTGTCGGGGCCACATTGCAGTTCAGGACCAACATGACATATTTTCAGCCTGCCTAGGCACCAACCACGACATGGATAGGTGTGACATCTGCCTCTTAGTGGACTGCTGCACCTTCGAACTCCGCGCATTAAAGTGAGGTTGCAAGCCTTCCGCCTTTGGAGGCAGGTAACACACCAGGGAAGCCAGTGTAAAGTTCCTGGGCTCTTCCCCTGAGCCCATTCCCCCTACTGTGTGTATTGAAGAAGACCAGGGTCCTCCAGGCGGCTCCCCTGCCGAGATGTCAGAGACCCTGGGAATGGAGATGGGTTTACAGTCTGCCTCCAGGGGCCTGATGAGCACCCTATTAGTCCGTTGGCCCTTAGGGGCAGAGGATGCCCTGGTGGTGAGGTCAGAGCTATACACTGGGTCTACACCAGTGGGCACTTCATTGTTGCTTCTCACTGCCACCTCAGCTCTTGGTACTAAGGCCAGTACTGGCTGAATGGGCGTGTGCTAACCATTAAGACCAGGTCACCTCTGGCACCATTCGTGGTGCCGGGGTGGAAAGGTTCTGGAGCTGGTCCCTTACTTGGCCTTGCAGTTGTTGTCATTTCTTCCCCTGAGCAGTCTGATGACCCAGCGGAAGAATGTTGGTGTTGACCTTAGGACTGTCGATGGGGTCAACAAGACTGGAGGCCTTCCTAGGCCTGGCTCAGGGCCGGGAGCCTCGTCAGAGCTTGCCTGTGGGATTAGCACTGGGGATGGCACCAGGATCCCTGCTGGCACCATTCATAGTGCCAGTTTGCGTCACGTTACCAAGGCTGGTCCTGGGCCCATTCACAATGTCGGGTGTGGGGCCAGTGCCATTTGCTGTGCCGAGCTTGAGGCCAGTGCTCCTGGTGACTCTGACCTGGAGTCTGGACTTGGCTCGGGGGGGGGGGGCAGGGTTAGCTCTGGCTAGGAGAAGAGGTTGGGTACTGGACCTGCAGCTCACCCCTTGCCTAGAGGTGATGGAAGCTCTGATGGGGTTGCAGCACTAGTTTGGGATCCTTTTTTGTCTCCAGAACTACCTAGCCCAGTCATCGATGGGGATCGGGGCCGCCTTGTGAGACATATGTGGCTCTGCCCTCCCTACCTAGGGGTTCCCCACCAAGGGCACCATGTCGATCAGTCACAGATGAGCAAGGTTGCCAGGCCCTCCCTCTTGAGTGAGGTCACCTGAGCATTCTCGCAGCCCTGCAGAGGACCTGGTGTGGTCTGTCATGACCCTCCTGCTCTGCACCCCCCGCTTCCGCAGAGTATTTCAGGTCCTCTTGGGCCCGTGACCTGGGACTAGTTGAGGTCAGTGGCTGATTCTTCCACCAATTTCAGCTCCTCCTTTTCCACTTCCTCCTCTGAGGAAGAGGATCTCCAGGCCATCTCTCTTCTGATGCTGAGTATTCTTGGTACCAGCAATTCCTGTCAGAGATGTTGCAGGAGCTGAGTCCTTGCCATTTTACAGATCACAGTACTGCTACCCTAATGCTGTAATTCCTTGGGGAATACAGCAGTGATAGTACTGTCATTCCACCATGACCCCAGCCATTTACAGAGGCATTCAGGAATGTCTGATTTCATCCATCTGCCCCCAGTCCTGCCCCTAGGGATGCCCAGTGCAGGTTATTGCACTCCTGTGGGGTCTCCAGGGTCTGTCCCTCATCCATCCTCTGGAATTTTGGTGCTATCAATCCCCTCTGGGTCTAGGTGCCCAGTACACGACTGCCCTCTGACGCCAACTCTGCAGAGTTTGATGCTTGGGACAGAAGAATATTTGTGGCAGCCCATGCTGTGATATGTGTCTCTTCAGATTAGGCACACCAGGCAGTTTATGGCAAGTGCCTGTGGATGAAGCTTAGTCAGCTTTTGATGTCCAAGCGAGATTGCGAGACAGCCAGGCAAGCCATTTTCCTTTCCACTCATGGCCTGGAGCTTGCAAGGCACCAGGCAATTGTGTATTATGACTCCGAAGAGGTAGCTTCCAAGCTGGTAGGAACTGCAGTCTGCATTTGGCAGATGGTATGGCTTCCCTTTTCCCGGTTGGCACCCCTGGCCCGACATAGTGTGCTAAGCTCGCACTTCCATGGGATTAATTCCTTCTCCTTCAGGGTCAAACGTGAGTTGTCGCAGTGCCCTCCTGCTCCCAGCCGCAGGAGCTTCCGCCTGCCCCTGACCAGTCTTGGGTCTGCCAGACCTGTAAGGAGTCCCTGCCCACTATGGTTATCCCCCGTTGAGGGCTGAGAGAAGAACTATTTCTGTCAGGTAAGCCAGCTTCTCCTTTCTTTTGGTGGGGAGCTTGGCACTCTGACCCATAAGTGGGAATGAATGGTGAAGACTGATCCTTGGAAGATATAAAAATTACATACTCACCATAATTGTTGATCTTCCAGAATATCTTTACCATTCATTCACCCACCCACCCACCATCTCCCAGTCAGCAAAGGCTTCTGGGCCTCTCACCCAGTGTTTTCTTTTTAAAGCATATAATTATCCTCTTGTCACTCCCTCAGGGCTCTTTCCCCTTTGGGGACCCCTGTTGCTTCCTGTGGGAACTGGGTTCTCTCCCTGTTCCCACTCTCCTATTTTTTGTTAACCAAAAAAAATCTCTCAATAAATAGAGGTCTTTATCCCTTAAAAAAGCAAACACTAATTTGATTTAAGGGCTCTGTATTTTCCACCCGCTTCATTCCTTCTTCTGGAAGTTTTTGAGTTACACACCCAGGGCTGCTGTATTCCCTGTTTCAACCTTGTACTCTTCCATCTCTGCCAGCTAGCAGCATAGTCTGCTATAAGAGTGCAGCACCTGCCTCCGACCCTTGGAGAGGCGGTTACCAGGAGGTTTTTTTTGTTGTTTCTCAGTATCTCGGGTTTTAATCAGTTCCACACCTCGCTGGGTCCTCCTTTTTCTCTCTCTGCTCTCTCTCTTGGAGTTACAAGAGGGTCATAGCAGTGCTGTGAGCCTGTCCATTCATTTTGTTCTATAGCTTGATTTACCTTGGCCTTCCACAACTGAATACAGGGTCCTTCTTAAAATTGGCTTCTGCCATTTTAACCCTCAGAAGATTCCCCTAGGTCTCTCCGAGGCCATCCAGAGCTCCCTGCCAGGGCTGCTGCCCTTCTCCACCTTCCTGTCGAGGTGGCTAGTAGCCTGTGGCTCTTGTACCCACTACCACTGTGCCATTAGGCCCATTCTTTAGTTTCTCTAATTTGGTAGTCAGATTTTATTATTTTTATTATTTTTTGGCAGACACCAGAGAGTCAGGCGGCTGATTACCTCTCTTGCCAGAGCCCTCACCCGTATCAGGGGTGGAATTAAAAGGCTGTGGAAGGACTTGCCACATTCATGGAGGGGGTGGACTGGTTAGAGCCCCAGGACCCCTCCTTTAGTTTCCTTTTAAACTTGCCACATTCATGGAGAGGATGGACTGGTTAGAGCCCAGGGACCCCTCCTCTGGTTTCCTTTTAAACCTCTCCCTGCATTGTTCCCCACTGTTTTACCAGGGAAAGACTTACATATACTGTATCACAATTTTCATAAAATTGTTGTTGCCAAAGGCAGATCAAGCAAAGATCATGCTTATCTGACTTGGCAAACACCTCATCACACTTCAACAATTCTTAAAACCAGGAGGTCCTGTTAAAAAACTTAAACATTTTAAACAGGGTTTTATTTACTCTAAAAATTGATTAATTTTTTGCTCATTAAAGTGCTAAAATGTGAGAAATGCATAGCACTTGCCTCACTTTGTTACCAAACATAACACTTCTAGAAAACCTATATAAATACTTTCTTTACAGTTAGTACTGCTAATCAATTATATAAAAACCCTGTTATGAGGAAAAACAGTAAATAACAATAGACACAAGGCAGAAATGAAAATAAGACAAAAATACTTTTTTTTTTTTGGTCTTAAGCGGTAATCAGATGATCTTGCTTAAGAGAGATCTCTAGGGCATCTGATCTCTACAGCAGAGAAGAAATCTGAGGTAGAATGTAGATGGTTGGCACAAGGCTGTTTGAAAATAGATGCATTAGCTAAATATTCCATGAGTAACAAATGATTCTATTCTCTCTGGTGCAGTCCTGACTTCAAAGAGAACTGCAAAGAGTAATATTAGTGAATTCCTGGGTTAGAAGAAAAAAAATACTTACCTGTAGTAATCTTGTTTCTTCCCAGGCATCCACTAATATTAATACTCTTTGAAATTCTCTTTGAAGTCAGGACTGCCCCAGAGAGAATAGAATGATATGCTAATCATGGAATGTTTAGCTAATGCATCTATTTTCAAGCAGCCTTGTGCCAACCGTCTACATTCTACCTCAGATTTCTTAGAAGCCTGTAAAGAGGTCTTAACAACATGTGAATTATAATTAAGTAACCATAAAAGAATTTTAAATGTCAACAGGGCCATTTCAAACGAGTAGCCAATGGCTAATTGAAGCAAAAGTCCCCTTTTCTAAAGTCAGATATGTTCTAAGAAAAGAACCTACAAGCTATAGGTATTACCAGAATGTGCCAGCAGGTGGCATACCACTCCAACTGTGTATCTTAACTGTGGAGAGTATTTTTCTAGTTATCGATTCTGAAGTGGAGGATAAGGGAGGGGAGTATTAATATTAGTGGATGCCTGGGAAGAAACAAGATTACTACAGGTGAGTAATTTTTCCTTCTAACCCCAGGAATCCACTAATATTATTACTCTTTGCAGACTTTGTAGCAGTACCACTAGGAGGTGGGCAGAATCTATTTAGGAAAAAGACTCTGCAAAACAGCTTTGCCAAAACTGGCATCACTACTAGGCTGGGTATCCAGACTATAGTGTTTAGTGAAGGTGTGGGCTGACCTCCAGATAGCAGCTTTACATATTTCCAATAAAGGTACCTCTTGGGCAGCTGCAATAGTGGCAGCTGTGCCCCTTGTAGAGTGGGCTCTAAGACAAGAAGGAGGAGGAACCTTGCCTGCTTTTGAGTAACAAAACTGAATACATTGGACTATCCATCGAGATAAAATCCTTTTCGAAGCAGGAGTACCTTTACCTACTTCCCCATATGTGAGGAACAGCTGTTGTCTGTCCTATCTATGGTCTGTGGCATGAGTCATATAGTTACTCACTGCTCTTTTGACATCCAGGCTGTGCAGTCAATGCTCACCTGAGCTGGAGTGCTCAGTAAAGAAACTGGCAGTGTTATTGACTGGTTCAAGTGGAAGTCAGGGACCACCTTGGCGAGGGAACTTCCTATTAGTTCCCAACACAACCTTATTCCTGTGAAAAGAAACGTAGTCCTTTTCCACACAAAAGACCTGTAGCTCACTAATCCTCCTGGCAGAAGTGATTGCTACCAGAAAAAGACTACCATCCAGGTAACAAATTTAAGCTCTGCAGATGCCATAGGCTGAAAGGGAGGAAGCATAAGTTGGGCAATGCAAACATTAAGATACCATGGTGGCACTGGTTCCCTGTGAGGGGGAAACAAGTGAGACAGCCCCTTAAAGAACCTCTTGAGTATGGGATTCAATGCCATTGAGGTATCCTTTTAGGTGAGAGGTATGCTGAAACTGAAGCCAGGTGCACTTTCAGAGTCTAGTGCTGCAGCCCCAAGCAGTGCAGATGAGACAAATACTCCAGAAAGGGTTGGGATCCTGGCCTGGGCTGGGGCTACACCCATATCATTGTACCCGATGGAAAAAGCTTTTCCATTTTGAGGCATAGGTTTCCTGTAACCCCTAAAGACTTCCAAAACTACTTGAGAATTGGCAGTCTGCATATTCTAAGTCCTCAAGAGCCATGTCTTGAGCTTGAAGAGACCTGAGGTTGGGAAACGCTACCTTCCCCTGGAAGGAAGTCAGTAGATTGTACCTCTAAGGGAGGTGAATCGGCTTGCTCACTGGCATTGAAAGAATAGGGAGTACCAAAGCTACCTACCCAGTCTAGGCCTACCATGATCATCGAGCTGGTTATGACCTGGGCTTGATGAGAACCTTGAAAATCAGTGGAAAGGCATAAAGGTATCTGTCTGTCCAGTCAAGAATCAGGGCATCCATGGGAACTATCCCTTTCATTTGGGCCCTGCAACAGTAGGGAAGCAAAAGGTCTATTTCTGGGATCCCCATCTCCTGAATAGAGCATCTCACACTGCTGTTCAATGCCCATTCGTGATGGGCTTGAATTATCCTGTTCAAGGCATCTGTCAGGGTGTTGTCCTTGCCAGGCAGATGAATTGCTTGTGAGAGGTGTTCAGGTAGTAAACAGGGCTCCATATCTTCAATACCTCTGTACAAAGAGGAGTGGAACTTGTCCCTCCTTGTTTGTTGATGTAGTACATTGTTGTGGTATTGTCTGATCTGACTTGTACCACCTTTCCCAGAAGAAGACGAGAGAAAACCTGAAGGACCAGGTATACAGCCCTCAGCTCCAGCAGATTTATGTGCAGGAGTGAGTCTTCGCTGTCCCAGGAGCCATGAATGGTGTGGTCCCCTAAGTGGGCACCCCATCCTAACAGGGAAGCATCGGTTGTGAGAATCCGAGAAGGAGGCTCCTGCAGAAATGGAACCCCTTCCCTCATGTTTTCTAGTTCCCTCTACCCTTGAAGGGCCTGTGGCAAGGTTTTTGTTACTGGTACTGGGTTTGAGAGTGGGTCTCGCCTCTGGCACCAGTGTGCTCTGAGGTGGAACTGGATGTCTCTCATCTAAAATCTGGCACCTATGACTGTGTTTGCTGCTAAAGCCATGTGCCCCTATAGCTGAAGGAAATGTTTTGTTGGCTTTGGCCTGCTCAGGGTGAATGAGCCTGCCAAGAGCTGAATAGTTCCTGCCCTCTCTCTTGAGGGAGAAAAGCTGTTCCCACTACTGTATCCAGTTCTGCCCCTGTGAACGGCAGAACTTGCACAGGGGTCAGCTCTGACTTTTTGGTATTGAGAAGGAATCACAGGGACAGCAGCATATCGTAGATTATCTGTAGGTGGTCTGACACCTGTTGGTGGGATTTCCCTACAATTAGCCAGTCATCCAGATAAGGAAAGACTGTAACACCCATTCTTCTAAGGTGTGCCTCCATCACTGCTCTGCACTTGTAAAAACCCTTAGTGCAGAGGTGAGACCGAAAGGTAGTGTTGAAAACTGGTACTGGCCTAAGGGGAGTCTGAATCTGAGATACTTTTGTTGTTAGGAAATATCTGGAATAGAACCCTTGTCCTCTTTGGGTTGTGGGGAATAGGCTCGACTGCTTTTGCCTGTAATAAGGCCTGTACTTCCTGCTCCAGCAATTCTTTTTCTGAGAAGGGAGCTGGTGCAAACTGTTTCAACCTTGGAGGAGAAAGGGACTTGAAACAAAGGAAGAGACACTGACTCATTATTTCCAGAACCCATTTGTTAAATTTGATCATTCCTGGAAATAGTGGGCGAGTCTGCCCCCCACAGGATGGGGAAAAGCAGCCTGAAGGGAAAAAGGCAGGGGTTCTATCTTCTGTGGTTAGTACTGCTGCTTAGTGACAGCCTATACCTGTAAGAAAGGTCTCCTAAAGGAAGACCTGCCCCTGCCTCCCCTAAAATAAGAAGTCGAAGGAGAGGGTCTGTTTTTAGTCGAGTTACTTTTAAAAGTAGCTTTATATGCATCTATTTTTTTTTTTTTTTTTTTAAAGCTTCAGTCTGGGCAGCAAAAAGAGAGTGGCTCTCAACTGGAAAATCCATTGCCTTAGCTTGTGTGCCCTGGGTGAGGCTGGCAGCCCTCAGCCAGGCAAATCTCCTCGGGGCTATTGCACCAGCCATCCATCTTGCAGCAGTATAATTAGTGTCAGCTGCCATTTGAAGCTGGTATTTGGAAGCTTCAAACCCAATTTTGCTGTATCCAATAGCTCTGACACAGTTAAAGAGGGGTTAGCCTCAGCATTGTTGACAACTGACTGCCAGAGAACTTTCTGGTACAGGGCTGCATAGACCTGGTAATGAGCTTGCTGGATTGCCAGGGATAATGAAAGGTACCCCTTTTTAGCCGTATTGCTGAATTAGGAGCCTTAAAGGTTTCTAACATATCCATTTTTATTTTATTTATTTGTATTTAATTAACATTTTTTTAATTTATAGAAAAGTAAAAAGAGCCTTTTTGTGGGTGTCTGCCCCATAAGTGCCATATATTGTGCCTCCTCTTCATCATGAATCTCTTCAGCTGTTTGCAGATCCAGGGTCTCTACCATTTCCTTCACAAAAGAGAAATGGGAAAGACATCTTCTGTGGGTCGGGGGGTTAACCAAAATCCTGTTCTGTGACACCTCAGGTTCAATTACCTTCTCATCTTGGTTATAGTTATCATCACCATATGCCAAAGTAGCAGTAGGCACCAGAGGGGGAGCAACAGCTGCTTTTTCAGCAGGAGTAATCACAGGCTGCTGAGGTGGAAATAACCCCTGCAGCACCCGGAGTAAAGCTAAGGCCTGTGTTAGATCAGCAGAAGGGGGGGAGCTTTAATAGGCACCTGAGGGACCCCTTGAGGCGTTTGAGCTGGGGTGTCAGAGTGCTTTGTTTTCTTCAGCTTTTTTGGCAGGCACCAGAGAGTCAGCCGGCTGATTGTCTCTCTTGCCAGAGCCCTCATCCATATCAGAGGCAGAATTAAGAGGCTCTGGAAGGACTTGCCACATTCATGGAGCAGGTGGACTGGTCAGAACCCAGGGACCCCTCCTCAAGCCAGAGCCTTCACCCATATCAGGGGTGGAATTAGAGGCTCTGGAAAGACTTGCCACATTCATGGAGGGGGTGGACTGGTTAGAGCCCAGGGACCCCTCCTTTAGCCAGAGCCCTCACCCGTATCACAGGTGGAATTAGAGGCTCTGTAAGGGCTTGCCACATTCATGGAGGGGGTGGACAGGTTAGAGCCCAGGGACCCCTCCTCTAGTTTCCTTTCAAACTTGCCACATTAATGGAGAGGATGGACTGGTTAGAGCCCAGGGACCACTCCTCTAGTTTCCTTTTAAACTTCTCCCTGTATTGTTCCCACTGTTTTACCAGGGAAAGACTAACATATATCACAATTCTCATAAAATTGTTGCCAAAGGCAGATCAAGCAAAGATCATGCTTATCTGACTTTGGCAAACACCTCAGCACACTTCAACAATTCTTAAAACCAGGAGGTCCTGTTAAAAAACTTAAACATTTTAAACAGGGTTTTATTTACTCTAAAAATTGATTAGCTTTTTGCTCATAAAAGTGCTAAAATATTGTGAGAAATGCATAGCACTTGCCTCACTTTAAAAATATAACACGTCTAGAAAACCTATATAAATACTTTCTTTACAGTTAGTACTGCTAATCAATTATATAAAAACCCTGTTATGAGGAAAAACAGTAAATAACCATAGACACAAGACAGGAATTAAAATAAGACACAGATACTTAAGTTTTTTTTTTTTGGTCTTAAACAGTAATCAGATGATCTTAATTGAGAGAGATCTCTAGAGCATCTGATCTGGACAGCAGAGAGAAATCTGAGGTAGAATGTAGACGGTTGGCACAAGGTTGTTTGAAAATAGATGCATTAGCTAAACATTCCATGATTAGCATATCATTCTATTCTCTCTGGGGCAGTCCTGACTTCAAAGAGAACTGCAAAGAGTAATAATAATATTAGTGGATTCCTGGGAAGAAACAAGATTTCTACAGGTGAGTAATTTTTCCTTTTTCCTATCCCATTGGGCTAGCAATCTATAGCCCTCTCTTTGTTGTTCTCTTAACACTAGTTTCTCTGTTGGCTAATCGAATCGATGAAGGTAGGGGCCAGCATCGGTTACTGGCCAGCCCATGAACGCATCATCACTACATCTGCCTCATTGGTAGTGTTGGCACCAAGGTTGGTCCCCTAGGCTGCAAAATACTTTTCTCCCATGGGGTCCTAGTGCCTCTGGCCCAAGACCCATAAATGTGAATGAGTGGTGAAGATATTCTGGAAGATTTACCATGAGTATGTCATTTTCATTTATTGATGGTGGTTGCATCTTAGCTCTGACATCCTTTAGCTGTTACATTATTTGTAAATATTCAATTTTCTATCCCTCAAGATTATATGGGACGAATCTTCTGGTAGCACTCACTTCAAGATTGGCTGCCTTCTCTTTTAAATAAATCAGTTGGTACCTGTAGCTTGCCCACTTTTACGGTTGCAGTGGGCATAACCATGCAGATGTGTTGTGAGCACAGTAGAGTAAAGATGAGCCTACCAGATACTGGACAGACTTGTAAATAGTGGAGGTGAACGGCAATCACTGCACATGCGCGCTGAACTCCAGTGGCACAGGGGCATGGTCCGCCGTCTCCAAGATGTCCGTTGGAGCCCAGAGCACATGCATGAGTCGCACATACACAGGGAACTCCAGCGGCCATCTTGGACACAATGGACTATGCCGCCATGCCACCAGAGTTCATTGTGCATGCGTGAGTCACACATGCACATAGAACTCCAGCGGTCAGCTTGGACATGGCGGACACTGCTGTGTTCCTCCGTGACCTCAACTGCACCCGTACTTGATCTGACTAGATCTCATTTTTAATACAATTTATTTCCAAAGGATATAACAGCTAGGATTCAACCACCATCAGTAACATCATTTTGCAGCTGTATTGGCTCTGACCAGAGTTTGTATTCATTTGCAGTCAGTACAGGTGTAATTAAAACTGTTGCACAGGATGAACCCTGATAGTATCCAGGCACTGTGATTAAGCCCTACCCCTTGAAGTATATGTCATCAAAAGACAGCAGCAGTGTAGGCACAATACACAAATCAACACAACTCTGCAAATACCTGCTGCTCTTAATACATCCAGACTGGTGCAAAACAAAAGTAGTAGTCCCTAAAAGTAAGAAAGGGAATTGAATTATGATTTTAACAACCATTAAGCATAAACTGTACTTTTCATTTGTTCAACTTGGGAAGGGAACTGTTTTAAATTGAAAACATATTTGTTGATTGCCCACTGTTGTTTATGTTCCCGTATTACAATTTTCGTGGCCTACTGCAAAATGTAGATTGTGGTTTTCCTTCTTGTAACTCTCTTCATGAACATATAAAATATACAATCACCGCATATTATCTCCATCAGTCATTCTGCATGTCACAGAGTTTCAGCTTCTCTTTTAGTTATAAATGGGGGGGGGGGGGCTGCCCAGAGGGAAATCGTCCTCTCTGACATTTTCTGGTAGACACTGTCTTCTAAAATCTCACTGTGAAACTTGTATTAAGTTCCTAAAAAATAGAAAGACTGCCCATTCAGTGATGATCCCCTCAACATGCCCTGCACCTGAAATACGTCAGGGCTTGACATTTGTGATATGCAAGTGGTAGTCCCCCTTGAGAAAATTAACCTTTTGCTTCACTTAGTTTTGGGGAGGGGGGGAGGGGCAGCACAGCTGGCCTGACCAGTATGATATATTTAATGTAATTCTATTTATTTTATTGCTGCTATTCACCAGGCCCCATCTCTGGGCTCACATCCTTTAGCATGGCTCCCCCTGGCCTTCCCCCCTAGCACCCACCACAGCCGCACTGGCGCCACAGCTGCAGCCATTTCATTGCCTCCTGGGTGAGGCCACCTCAGTGAAGCATCTCCTGCTGGGCCCACTGAGACTCGAATATGACTGACGTTACCAAACCTATTGCTTCTTTAGAATGGGCTGGTGAAATGAGAAAACAAGCATCCCCAGTAATTTCTCAGGCCTCTTTGCCTATCATCTTTATACATGAACTACATTAAGCAAAAACTGAATCCAGTCAGGACCTAATGAGGCAAGTGTGTTTCCTGCACATCATGCTTGGCTACAAAGGTGTGACAGATGTGATAAGATATGAAGGAATATCCGAAGTTGGGAAGGTCGACTGCTTTCTAAGACACAATCATCTCCAAAGTGAAATCTTGCAAAAAGCGTATATGCTAGACCATTTGAGTATTCAGATTATTGCTGATGATTTTCAAAAACTGCTGTAAAAAATGCTCACATGTGTAATCCATTATCTATGCATGGAAATTGTAATGGAAGTGAAGCTGCTTATTTCAGTAGGTAGCAGCCTCTTACTAACTTCAAAACTATGGTTTGCAAGTAAATTTGAAAAAACAAAAATTTAAAGGGACATGGTTTGTAACTTATAACATAGCTGGCCTCGCCCTTCGAAAAGCTGATACAGACTGGGTAGAGTTTATCAGTTAATTCGACATTGTGGCACTACAGGAAACCTGGTGCATTACTAGTATTGATATTAATGGCTTAACTGCCATCCATTTCCTAGCAAAAATCCAGAACATTTGGTGGTAACATTGGAGGAATCTGTCTACTTATGAAAGTCTCCAAACGCTATATTAGAGATTCTGAATATCACTAAGTTTATTGCAGTACTTTTGAAAATTTGGAAACATTTTTTTAAATAAATATTTACGTTCACTTCAGTACATTGAAATATTATTTTGAAGATCATATTGCATGCTTTTTCTAGTAATGGGTGATTGTTCCTGCAGTGTGGGAGTATTTGACAGTGTTTTAAATGACTCTTTAAGACAGACTATGTTAAACAAGAGAAATGTCAAGGATAACAAGACTTCATTTGCAGTAAAAACATACTTGACCGGCTCCATGTAAGGCACCCGCTTGGCATGCTGGTGAACTGGAATCGCATCCCACGCCCGGATGACAGGCATGGAGACTGGCTGCAAGGGTTAAGAGAGTCCACACAAATGCTTCCCTTCTTGGGAGGGAGGGTTCGGCCTACATTGCTCTTTGAGTGACTCCTGGCGGTCAGCCAGTACAGGTGTACTTGGTGGCATGGGTGACCATGCGCCGCAGTGTGTCCTTTCTAGGACACCGCGAGTGTGCAGCAGTCATGTGGGAGGGGGAGGGACGGAGGGAGAAAATAGAAAATTGCCTGTGCTGGATGACTGCCCCCTGTGGAGTCTTCTATGCCGCCTTCCGCCTAGCGCACCAACCTCGTCCTGCCAGACAGTCGCCCCCAGTAACAAAGGTGCTTCCCCCCCTACTGGCAGCAGGGGGCCCCCAGCAGGAATAAGGTGGACTGTTGGTGTCAGTGAACTTGGGGAGTCTGGAGGCAGAGGACAGCAGCAGGGTTCAGGACGGTCGGTCGAGGGGCTGAAGCTTGGGGAGCCCAAAGGAATGGGTCTCCAGGGGGCAGGGTGGAGTAAAAAAAAAAAAAAAAAACATACTTAAAGGGTAAATAAACAGGATATTTGATAAAATGAAATTGCCAATGTAAACATATAGAGCTTTCAAATTCAGTGCCTCTGTAGTATCCTAAGATGGCCACTAATGTCATTGGAGTGACAGCTTTTCAGAGTAATAATAGTATCTGTATAGGGGCTTGTTATGTAGAGTGGAGTTAAAACTTTTAGATTGTGTTTTTGGGGCAGATCCCTTACTGTGCATGTGTGAAGAGGATATTACCTTTGCATATTAAAGGATTTGCCCCAAAACACAATCTAAAAGGTTTTAATTCCACTCTACATAACAAGCCTCTATTCAGATACCATTATCACTCTGGAGCGCTGTCACTCCAGTGACATCATTACATTATCTCGTAGTGGCCATCTTAGGACTACCGAAGCGCTGAATTTGAAAGTTCTGCCTATTTCTGTACTTATTTTGCAACATGACAAAACTATATAAAAATGCAGTTGTGGACTGAAGGGCTCAGCACCTAAAAGGTAGGGATTATACCACCCTTCCCCGATTTCGGCTATTTCATCTTACCAAATACCCTGTTTAGTTGTCTTGTAAACTAATAAACAGCTTGTCTTAACATCAGCAGGAAAATGAGCACTGCATTCACTTCAGTTTGGGAGGTAATCTAAAGACATTGTTAATGCATCAATTAGGAGCCCATCATTGGTTTTGTTTGTGTGCTGAGCAGTATGCCCCAGCACAGCTTACCTTCAATGCTGTGGATATTTTCATATTGAAGTGTCTTTTATTCAGCATGATTTCCCTGGCTCACACTTCCTTTACTACCTGGAGCTCTGATCGAATGACAGCACCTAAAAAAAAAGATGATCTAAACTTGCACCAAGGATTGACTCAGGTGTAGCTGACAAGTTTATCAGCCGGACCAGGCAGCTAGAGCAAGATCTCCTCCTGGACTGGCTGTACTTTGGTCAGGGAGAGGATTCATGCTGCCACCGCATAGGGGTCAGCTGTCTGCTATGCAGTGGGTTCTGTAGTGGCCGGGACATGTGCAGTAGGGTTTCCAGGAACAGAGAAGGCTATCCTTTTTGTAAAAAAAAAAAAATTATCTAAACTTGTACCCAGAGCCGGCTCATATGCGACTGACAACTTTACCATTCTGAGCAGGATCTCTTCCTGGAGCTGGCTAGACTCTGGTCAGGAGGAGAGTCACACCACCGCTGCATAATCGTCTGTAGGGTGGGGCCAAATTTCTGCTGTGCAGTGGGTTCTGTAGTGGCCTGGTGTGTGCAGCAGGGTCTCCAGGAGCAGAAGAGGCTGTCTTTTGTGTTTTGCATAGTGTCTTCGGTCTGAAGATCTGACCCATCCCATTTGAAGCAGAGTATCCTTCATGTTCAAGAAACTGGAATGAGACACACAGCCAGCACTTTACAGCAGCAACAGTAGACCACTGGGGTGGTTGGTAGGAGAGAAGTCCTAGAGGTTGAGGCTCTTGTTAATGGAAATGAGTTGAGTGCTAGGCAGGCACATTTAGAGCTGGGGGACAGGGTCACAGACCTGCTGCCTCCTCTGATAATCTTGGTCTGACACCGCCTCTTCTGATAATCTGTTAAAAGAATCCAGTAATCCTCATCCTGTGAGATCAAGACAACAGTGATACTGCTGCAGCTGCAGGCAGGAAACGAAAAGAGTGGGGGCAGGGAACAGACCAAGAGCGAGAGTCAGAGGAAGTTCCCAGTTGGAGAGCTGCAGAGGAGACAGGAACAGATCGAGAGAGAGATGAAGGAAGTGCCTGATTGGACAGCTGCAGAGTGGGCGGGGAACAGAAGTATTGATTCACGCTGATGTGTTTCGACTCCAATCTCCGGGCAGAGTGCGGAGCAAACATTTTGATGCGTTGGGTATCTTGTTGCACCCACCGGAACCCCATTTTCCTCTCTTTCTCCTCCTGTTCACTATACGTCAGCATAGCTATGGCTGTGCAGCCATAAAAATGCTACATTTAAGCCTTAGCAGTCCTTCCAATTTTTCTTTTCCACCATCCGACCCTTTTAGGGAATCCTGGCTTTGATGCAAAAAGGTAACCCTGAAATGTTGTGATCTTCCTGGACCGTGTCTTCACCATTGATTCACACTGATGGATTCTGAGCAGGAGGTGCTAGGACCCTGGGGGAGCGGAAATGTTCAAGGAGGCGGGTGCGGGATGGAGTTATTGCACATGCGGCACTCTGAAACTAACTGCGCTCTACATAGGCTATCTCAACAACAGCCCTCAATCGCCTCAGTTCTTTTTATTCCATAATGTTGAGTGTACTTCAGTGATGTCGCTCACCCACCAGGAGTCAGATCTTCATGGTTATACAACAGCAGGGTTCAGTTTGATCTGTTTACAGTTATACAGCTAGTGTTTATTTTTTCTGTCAGTTTAAAACAAAAAAACATTATTTTCCTCTCAGCCCTACTAAACAATGGCCTACGACCATAGATGGTGACGGTGATGGTAGGGGAGAGCCTCTTCAGGCACGCTGTTCCAGCAGCAGGGCCGTGTCCAGTCCACCTCCCTCTCCAGTGGAGGGTTCCGACAACGGACAGTCCTGTGTTCAGGAAGGTAGGATAGTCTTCCACAAACACAAAAAGAAGTGAGCCGTTCTCTATCCAGGTCAAGGACCTGGCACCACTCGACCATGGGTTCTTCCTCTTCCTGTTGGAGGAA
The DNA here is from genome assembly GCA_016271365.2 of Neoceratodus forsteri. Taxonomy (NCBI): domain Eukaryota; kingdom Metazoa; phylum Chordata; order Ceratodontiformes; family Ceratodontidae; genus Neoceratodus; species Neoceratodus forsteri. Next base: position 1,021,749,728 of record CM028134.1, read on the forward strand.
GAAACTGTACCGCTTGAGATCACCCACCTGTAGCTCAGGTCCGGGAGCAGGATGCATTCCCCAGCATCTTCCATCTTCCTGGATATAAAGTCTCCACCACTCAATTTAACTAATGGGACTACGTCGGAGGCGCTAGGACCAAGCGGGAGCCAAAATTCTTTAGGAGGGCCAGCACCGAGGTAGGGCCACGAGAAGTGGCGCTGTGAGACTGGCTCACACCGTATAGCCTACCACGACATTGACCCTCCAACCGCCTCAGTTCCTGATCTTCCTGGACATAAAGTTTCCACCACTCATTCACACTAATGGGATCTGTGGCAGAGGCACTAGGACCCAGTGGGAGCAAACTTTTTTGCTAGAGGGTCGGCGCCGGAGATGGAGCCGCGAGGAGCGGCACTGCGAGCCTCCGCTCATGCGGTGATGACTGTCTCAGCGTTGACTCTCCAACCGCCTCAGTTTCTTTTTTTCCCGCTGTCGAGTGCACTTCTGTGACGACGTCGCTCACCCGCCAGGAGTCAAACTTCAAACTAGCAGCATAGTTTTCAGTTTATTTTATAACATTTTCTCGAATAAAGTACCGCTATAGTAATTTATTCTTAAGAAAAAGTCTAAGCATACATTGTGGTCGACCATGGAGCGAGGTCAGGTGATGGTAGGGAGACTTTGTATGAAAGCTGTTCAGTTAGCCAGGCTGGGTCCAGTCCGCGCCTTCTCGGAAGGGTCTGACAACGGACGGTCCAATGCCGAGAGGAGGGGCGGTCCCCCTGGAAGCATAAATGAAAATGATCGCATTCTCGGCACTGTTCGGCCTCGAGCTCTTCCTTGGCGCGTAGGTCAAGAAAGAGAAGGCATCACTCGAGGCCACCCTCTGATATGTCTGCGTGTTGATGGTCGGTCATTGGGGCCAGTTGCCGGTCTCCTCTTTCAGAGTCGCCGGTTTCTGGGTCTGGTCGCCGACCTCTTCGACATCAGAGCCCTTCCCTGCCTTCTGGTAGGGCTTCCGATGAGCAGTTTCATCAGTGGACTGCTCTGATGGAGCAATGGGCTCAGAGGTTGGTCCAGTTGCCTGACCCGGTTGCCCCGGGGCTCTCCGGCTCTTCGGGCGATCAGGCAGGGCGATTGGGCCTCCCTAGTCATGCGGTGCCCTCTTCAGTGCCGTCGACTCCGGCGCTTAGAGTGATCTTATCTGTGTTAGTCTTCACCATTCATTACAGATGGGTATCTGCTGGAGGTCAGGACCCGGGAGCTTTTTTTTTTAGGATAGGTGGAGCCAACACACCATCGGCGCCACCCTCGGGGCGGCGCCTTATGGCTCCTGGAGTTAGCCATTGAGACTTGTGTCGACCGCCTGCCTGCCAGTTCTGAGTAGCCGGAGAGTAGAAGTCACCTGTGGAAGTTGAAGAATTTGAGGCCTGCTTCGAAGTTACCCTCCACACTTGTGTATCGTGTCAAGTCCGTCAGTTATACCTGCCAGTTCTATGTTGCTTTACTCGACATCGCCTGGTAAGATCTTTCCATTATTATACTTTTGCGACATCGAGTCTGTTTTAGTGTTTTTCCCCGTAGGTCATGTCCGGTCGGAGGGCAAGAAATCTTCAAGATGGGTCGGTCCCCATGCGGCCCGGTGCCCATGTGGCGTAAGTTTTCCATCACTGACCAGCACGACAGGTGTCTTTCATGTCTTGGCCCGCTTCACGACATGGATTTGTGCGACGCCTGCTTCTCCATGGACCTCTGGGTCATTGAACAACGAGCGTGGAAAGTGGGGCGAGCTCCGCCGACTTTCGGGGGTTGGGTGCACACTCGGGCCAAGCCACACTCTCTCGGCCTTTCCTCCGGGTCCCCTCCCAGTTCTGTACGGATCGAGGAGGAGGGAGCCTTGGCTACTTGTAGCCTAGCCGTTGCCGAGGCTTCTTCCGCGGCGCGGGGAGGCATATCCCGCTTCTTCGGGGGCAGGCGAGGGCGCTGCCATGGCTGTCGCCCGCCGGTGAAGGCTCCCAGTGTCGGCTCCCACGGGGTTGCAAGGCCCAGGTTGCCGCCGTCCTCGATGCCGTCGGCGAGGCTGTTAGAGGCCCCGGCCATTAGCGGCACCGTGGGCCCCTGGCGGGGCCGTTGTTGGTGCTGACTTGTATCGCGGTGCCATGATCTCTGTCAGAGCCATTTGCAAGCGCTGACACTGCTGCTTCATAGGAACTCTGGCCGTCCTTTTCCGTGTCTCGCCTCGGCGTGAGGTTGAGCACAGTGCTGTGTCCTCGGGGCTCAGCGCCCGTGGGGCCTTCAGTTTCCTCTGTCAGCGCTGTCCTCGGTGCGGGTGCTGCGTGCTCGGTGCCTTGTCTGCCTGAAGCCATCCTCGGAGCCACCCCTGCCCTCAGTGCCATTGGCGGTGCCGATGGTGCGCCCGGGGCTCGCCAGCACTGCTCCATCCTTGGCGTTGCTTTCGCTGGCGCCGTGGGACCCGGTTGGTGCAGTGACTGGTCCGGTTCTGGATCTCTTGACCGCAGGTGCTGCCTCCTTGGATTCTGCTCGCGGGGCTGCGGGGCGCTGGCACCAACCCGGGCACAGCTTTGGTCTCTGGGCCTGTTGGCAAGGATGGCACTGCCTGCCCTCCCACGGTTTGGCACAGGGCCTCGGACTCTACCTCCTCGGAGACGGAGTTGAGCTATGAGTCGGACGTGCAGTCTGACATTTTGGGGTTGGCTGTTGAAGTGGGTAGCACGGTAGTCTGTTCAACAAGTCGGAGTCGGCATCCTTCTGAGCTGAGGTCGGTGGCTACCGAGACTAGGGTCAGGGTGCTGACCAGCAGGCAGTGGTGCAGGCCACCATAGCTCTGCAGCCTGGTCTTGGTGGTTTCACTGACCCCTCAGTTGTGGTACCCACCCCCTCCAGTGGTGTGCGTCGATCGCCCAACTTTGGGGCCCATCAGAGCACCTGCAGGGGGGAAGGGTACTGCACCCTGGATAACCCTTCGGTGGCTGCCCAGAGATGCCAGCTACCTAGGCTGGCCCTCTCGAGGAGGAGGCCTCTTTCAGATTCCGAGGTGTGGGGTCGGTACATCGGCCTTTTCTGGGGTCCACCCTGGCCATGGGAGAAGCTGTAGTGCGGATCTCCGCTCTTCCTCCTCGGTCTCTTTGAGAGAGTCCCATTTTTTTGAGTTAGGGGACCATCCTTCTGGACCTATATGGCCCTGGTCACCTCACGGGGGGATTCTTCTGGGCGCAGCCAAGACAGTACCGATTTGGTTGTTCAGCTGTTGGCTGTGGAGTCTTCCAGGGCACGTTCTTCTGTGGGTGCCCACGGTCCACTCCTTAGCCCAGGTGGAGGTCAGCCGACATCTCTTCTCGGCTCTGTCCCCATCCCTCTGCCACACACTCCTGCGCTCCCAGGCATCCTCGGTCCTAGCGGGCCTCTCACCTGGGAGCAGTTCAGAGCGGTGACTGCCTGGTACCCTGCTTATGTTAGGGCAATGGACAGTCAGGTTTTTCAACCTTCCCCCGTGCAGCCACCCACTGAACAGACTGTGACCTCCAGCTCCTCATCCCCCTCTTCAGGGGGAGAGGAACCCTCTGTCCACATCTCTCCGGCTTCTGATCTGTCTGAGTATCAGCAATTCCTCGTGAGGATGTTGGAGGATTTGCACCTTACTCCTTCCACTATCAGCAATCTTGAACACTCGGCGCACACCTTTCTAGGCAATTTTGGTGAGGCCACCCTTGTGGTGCTGTCCTGGCCGGCTCCCTTTCGGGAGGCGTCATTGCGTTCCTGGCAGAGGCCCTTCTCCGGAGTTCCTGCCCCAAGGGATCTCAGCCAGAGGTATTGCGCCCTGGAGTCTCCAGGTTCCATGCCTCATCCACAGTCTGGATTGACGCAGTTGGATACCCCTGATGGGCTTCACGCCCTTCACCGTGACAGGCCCCCAGATCAAGACTCCTTGGATTTTGATTTCTGGGGTAGGAGGACTTTCTACCCGGCACGGTTACTTCTTTCTATCTCTGCACATCAGGCCCACTATGCAGCTTATGACAGGTTCTTGTGGTCCAGGCTAGGTCAGCTCCTAGCGTCATTGCCTGACACAGAGCAAACCAGACAAGCCATTGCACTCTCTGTGCATGGCGTGGAGCTAGCAAGGCACCAAACGAGGGCATCATATGATGCCAATGAGGTAGCTACCAGGGTCGTAGGAACAGCGATCTGCACTAGGCGGACGACATGGCTGCGTCTTTCTGGTTGTCACCCTTGGCCCGGCGTAGGGTAATTAACTCCGCCCACCAGGGAACCTATCTCTTCTCCTGCAGAGTGAGACGGCGCTTGTCGGGGCAACTTCCTTCGTCCTCTGGGGGGACTCCATCTCTCTCTCCCCACTCTCTGGCCTCTCCAGGCCCTGAAGGTTCCCCCTCCTTAGTGTGTCACACACTGAGGGCTAAGGGACTTTGTCCCTTAGGGTGTAAAAGAAACCCCCCTTCGACAGGGCTCGGTACTCACCCATCTGTGATGAATGAAGATTGACACAGATAAGATATGAAAATTACGTACCTACCGTAATTATGATCTTTCTGTGTATCTTCACCATTCGTCACAACCCCACCCTCCATCCCCCTGGGGCCTCAGTCTCTGGGTCCCCCTCCCTCTCTCTGCCTCCCCCTCTCCTCCTTAGGAGTGGGGTAAAATAGGGACATACGGGAGTAATTTTCCAGGAAGAGTGGATAGCTCGAGCGACACTCCTTCTCCAGTACCTTGGCCCCACCCCTGTGGGGTAGGGGTTGGCAGTTGCCCTCCTCTCCTCCTCCCTGTTTCCATCCAACCTATTTCTCCAAAAAAAAAAAAAAAAAATTCCCTTTTCACCAAAATTTTTTCCTTGAGAGGGTGCTGAATCCTGTACCTGTCCTTCTTCCAGAATAGCCGACTCTGCTTATCTGGAGTGTTTGCCAACTATTCCGTGCCTTGAATTCTGTCAGAAAGCATTGCTACTCCCTTGCAGTTCCTATACAATCTGGAGACGGACCAGGGTCTGGGATGTCTTATCCTTCTCCCTCTCTTCCTAAATTCTTTACCCACCTACCCCCCTCTTCCAGAGTTGGGACCCCTCCCAATCTCCTTTAGTTTCTAACCTCTCTCTCTTCTGTCCTCTCAGTGTTATTTCTCCTTTTAGATCATACATCTTTTCCTTTTTCTGTCCCTTGGACTTCCTTGTCCCACCCTCCACTCCCTTCCTCTTACCTGTCCGGCGACTCAGAACTTGCAAGCAGGAGTCGACGACACAGGCTAATGGCCAACTTGCAAGCGCCACGTAGTGCGTCGGCCCTGAGGGTGGCGCCGATGGTGTGTCGGTTCCGCCTACCCTTAAAAAAAAAAAAAAAAGCTCCCGCGATGTCCTGACCTCCGGCAGATACCCATCTGTGATGAATGGTGAAGATACACAGAAAGATCATAATTACGGTAGGTAAGTCATTTTAATTTTTCCCCCCTCACATGGCTGCGGCACAGGGGCCACACTGATGTCTCGATCTCCTGATATTCTTCCTCTTTTTCCTCAAATCCTGGATCTTCCTGGACATAAAGTCTCCACCACTCATTCAGACTAATGGGAACTGCGCCGGAGGCACTAGGACCCAGTGGGAGCAAACTTTTTTGCTGGAGGGTTGGCGCCAGAGACGGAGCCGCGAGGATCGGCACTGCGAGCCTCCGCTCATGCGGTAAAGACTATCACAGCATCAACCCTCCAACTGCCTCAGTTACTTTTTCCGCCATCAGGTACTTCAGTGGCGGCGTCGTCCCCCAGAGTCAAACTTCAAACTAGCAGCATAGTTTTCAGTTTTATTGTTTTGTAGTAATATCTCGAATAAAGTATCACTTAGTTTATTTATTCTTATTTAGTGAAGTCTCGGCCTACATTGGCGGAGTCAACCATGACCAGGTCAGGTGGCGGTAGGGGCTTGTGAAAGCTGTTCAGTCAGCTGGGCTGAGTCAGTCCACTGCCTTCTCCGGAGGGGGGTCTGACAACGGACAGTCAATTCCCGAGGGTGGGCAGTCCCTCAAGCATCAAAGTAAGCGGTCGCATTCTTGGCACCATTCAGCCTCGGCTCTTCTTGACCCACAGGTCAAAGAGAGGCATCACTCGAGGTCGCCCTCTGATATGTCCTGCGCGTAGACGAGTCGGTTATTGGGGCTAGTTGCCAGTCTTCTCCTTCGGAGTCACCAGCTTCTGTTTCTGGTAGCTGACGTCTTCGACATCGGAGCCCTACCCTGCCCTCTGGTAGGTCTTCAGATGAGCAGCTTCATCAGTGGGCTGCTCTTATGGAGCAGTGGGCTCGGAGATTGGTCCAGCTGCCTGGCCTGGTCACTCAGAGGCCTTCGGGCTTTTTGGTAAATCAGGCAGGATGGATGGGCCTCCCTAGTCGCTCCGCACTTAGGTGTTCCCCCCCCACATGGCTGCGGCGCAGGGGGCCACACCAATGCCTCTATCTCCTGGTCTCCATCCTTCTTTCTCCTCAAATCCTGTTTTCAGAGTCTTGGGATGTTTTCAATGCCCTCGGCATCGGTGTGCAGCTGGGCGTCTTCGGCACCTATCGTCAGTTGGCGCTCCTTGGCTTCATGGAGTTTCTCTGCACCGTCCTCGGCGCTATCTTTGGCGCCATCACGTATTTCGGCGCTGTGTGTTTCTTGTGGCCGGGGAGGCCTCTTGGGCGTCATCCAGTCTTCAGGACTCCTCCTTCAACCCTTTTCCTTCCTCATTTCCTTCTGATTTTCACTCCTTTCCTGTCCATACAGTCCCTCCTGGACTGTCAGGAGATGACACTGAGCCTGACCCAGACCTTAGGCTGGGTGATGATGTGGAAGGAACAGGATCTATTCCTGCCGCAGAGCCTGTGGTCGAGGACCTGTCTTTTAAGTCTCTGCTAAAAACTTGATTTCCACTCTTTCTCTCAAACTACAGATATCGATCCTGGAAACTGTTAAGACTCCAATACCTTCATGTTCCGAGTCCCTATGGATTTGACTCCTCGTGCAGCCCCAGCCCTCCTTTGAGCGCTGTCTCAAATGGTAGAAAATAATCCTGCTCTCATTCCTTTGGTGGCTAAGTCCATAGATAGGAAAAATGCTGCTCGCAGGCATCGACCCATTTTGGCATCCCAAGCTTTTGCGGATCCTATTGTAGTCTTGGCAGAGAATGATAAGGTCGTCCTTCCCCAGACTACTACAGCTCGACCTATTAACAAAGAATCTCATAAGATAGACACTTTAGGTAAGAGAGTCTTTGCTGCTTCCACCCTAGGTATGCGTATTGCCAACTACCAAGGCTATTTCTCTCAATATGAGTATATCCTTTGGCATTCACTCAAACAAATGGTTGAAGCTCTACCAGAGTCTGATGCAAATTCAGAGCTTCTTCAAACCATAACTAGGGGTATCGAATCCAACAACCAGCAGGTTAAAGCAGCTATGGATGCTTTCGACATTTCTTCCTGGCGGCAGCGGCCATTTATACCCGCCGTCAGTCCTGGCTGCACACTTCAGGTTTTATGAATGATGCTCAGCAACAGGTAATGGTGTTGCCTTTCGATGGTGTGGCTACACAAAAGACTAGGTCAGCCATTAAATTGGCTCGACCTCCTCCTGTCCCCTCTTGAGGGGGTGCTAACAAATGCCAGTTTCATAACTGTCAGTCCTTTCGAGGCAAAGGCAGAGGAATTTTTAATAAAAACCAAGCCCCCCCCAGCCTCAAAAGAAAATGCAGCAGAAGGCGCAAGGACCCAAAGCACCCAGTGCTGCCTTCTGAGTTGTTGGCCCAAGTCCCACCTCAGCTGCCGAGGGGGACTGTTCCTCAGCAGTGGGAGTTCATCTGATTCACTTCTACAGTCAATGGAAGTGCATAACCTTGGACAAATGGGTCCTCGGATAATCCTGAAGGTATTCCTCAATATTTGGAGACCCACGGATCATCCTCCCAGACGACAGCCCAGGCTGTCAGCTCTTCAGTCAGATCTTCAAGATACAGGGCCTTCTGAGCAACAGGGCAGTGGAAGTAGTTCCGGCTGGATCACAGCGGAACACAGGGTTCTACTCCTATTACTGTCTGGTTCCAAAGAAAACTGGGAACATGCACCCCATTTTGGACCTCAGAAAACTAAACAAATTCCTTCCAAAATAAAAATTCAGAATGATATCACTAGGAACCCTGTTACCTTTGCTTCATCAACACGACTGGTTAGCCTCCCTGGACATGCAGGATGCTTACCAGCACATTCCTATTCACCCAAAGCATCACAAATACCTAAGGTTCGTGGTTTTGGGACAGCATTATCAGTTCAGAGACCTGCCCTTTGGGCTATCCTAAGTGCCACAAGTTTTTACAAAGTGTTGTGCAATTCTCGCAGTTCTCGCAGCGCATCTTAGAAAAATCTGAATACAAGTGTTCCCATTTCTGGACGACTGGCTTCTAGCAAGTCCTTCCAGGCGGAAGCAGTAGGCCAGTAGCCATGGCCTCCGCTTTCACGTCGTGGGAGTCCTGCTAAACCTCATAAAATCACAGCTACAGCCTCCCAGAGGCTCCTTTTCATAGGAACTCTTCTGGACACCTCCTGTGTGAAAGCATTTCTTCAGAGGACAGGAGGGCGATATCCTTCAGATGGCCCCAATACATCGGAGAGAACAGCTTGGTTTGGCTCATCTCGATGCAACGGATGCTAGGTCTCATGGCATCCTCTGTGTTCACTGTACCCCCAGCATACCTTCACATGAGAACCTCTCAATGGATGCTCAGTACTCAGTGGTCCCCAACCACTCCCCTCAGTCCTTTCTCATCAAGGTGACAGAACCTCTGAAGAGATCACTCACCTAGTGGTCGCAGAGGATGATCTTCTGGAAGGGTCCCTTTGCTCCTCTAGATCATCAGATTTCCATTACCATGGAGCGTCCCTGGTGGGGTGGGAGCTCACTGTCAGACTCTCCACACTCAAGGTCGTGGACTCGGCACGAGTCCCAGCTTCACATAAATGTCTTTGAAATGAGAGCCGTCCTTTATGCAGTCTGGGCTTTGAAGGACATTCTCTGTCACAAGAACATTCTCCTTCAAACGGACAACAAAGCAGTGATGTATTACATCAACAAGCAGGGCGGTGCTCACTCTTACCCCTTATGCAGGGAAGCGATGAGGGTGTTGGAATGGTGCTTGGAGCACAAGACTCTAATTCAAGCGGTCTGCCTGCCAGGGGTGCAGAACGAACTGGCAGACCGTCTCAGCAGAACAGAGAGAGATCCTCACGAATGGTCTCTCAACTCAGTCATAGTTCAGTCACTATTCGCAGAGTGGGGAACTCCAGACCTGGACCTTTTTGCATCCCCACTCAACACAAAATTGCCTCTCTTCTGCTCCAGAAATCCAGGACCTGGCATTTTTTGTCAGGATGCGTTCAGGCTGCGGTGGACAAGACGCTTTCTATATGCCTTTCCTCCTCTTCCCCTAATTCAGAGGGTACTTCTCAAATTGGACTCTCGGGGGCAGAATGATTCTCATTGCCCCCTTTTGGCCTCGGCAGATATGGTGTCCAGTACTCAGCAGTCTATCGGAAACCCCTCCGAAGATGCTTCTCTTTCAGAAGAACCTTCTGACCCAGGGTCCCGTGGTCCATCCCAACCTAGGGTCGATTCACCTTTACGCTTGGCTGCTAAAGAGATAGAGGTGAATAGGTTCAATATTTCTCGTAGAGTTTCAGATATTCTTTTGGCTGCACATAAGCCGGCCACTAGAAAAAACTACACAGCCAAATGGAAGCATTTCTGTATCTGGTGTGCAAAATCCTCTTGGAACCCTTTTTCCTGCCCACCAAATAAAGTCTTGGGAGTATCTTTTAGACCTCTCGAATACAGGTCTGCAGTACTACACAGTCAAAGTTCATCTTTGTGCCATTTCGGCATATCATGAGCCGGTACTTTACATGTCACTGGCTCAGTTGCCTGTGGTTAAGAGGTTTCTTAGGGGGTATTCTGTATACTAGACCTCCTATCAGACGTCCAGTCGCAGCCTAGGACATTTAACCTTGTGCTAGACATGCTCACTCTTAAACCTTTCGAGCCTCTAGCTACTTGCGACTTGGAAAATGGCCGTCCTGCTGGCCATTACTTCGGCCCGTAGAGTTTCTGAAATACATGCATTGGTCAGAGACCCCCGGTACACTGTATTTCACAAGGAGAAAGTAGTTCTTAGGACTCATCCTAAGTTTCTCCCTAAGGTTGTCTCAGAATTCAACCTAAACCTTTAGTCCTTCCTACCTACTTTGCGAACTTCCAGAATGAAGAGGAGCGTACCCTTCATTCACTGGATGTTAAGAGAGCGTTGCGGTTCTATCTAGGTAGAACAAAAGAAATTTGCAAGGCTCAACAACTATTTGTCTCCTTCAGCGAGACCTGGCTGGGTCAACCTGTTGCTATCAGATGTATTTCAGCGTGGCTGGTGGCTTGCCTTCGCCACTGCTGTTCTATGGTACAGGTCAAGCTGGAAGGCAGAGTGTATGCTCACTCTACCAAAGCAGTCACGGCATCTCTGGTGGAAATCCGAAACGTACCCATCGCAGATATTTGCAGTGCAGCCACTTGGAGCTCCATGCATACTGTCGTTAAGCACTACGCCTTGGATGTCCATGCTAGATGACATCTGTCGTTTGGCAGGACCATTCTTGATGGACTTCTGTCTGAAGTATGTAAGCTCTTTATCTCCTGCTGCCTGTCTCGGGGGGGGGGGGGAGGATTATTTAGCTCGGTACTCTCCCATTAGTGTGAATGAGTGGTGGAGACTTTTTGTCCAGGAAGATATGGATTTTACGTACCTTCCGTAATTCTTGATCTTCTTGGTTGAAGTCTCCACCACTCATTCACACTCCCACCCACCATTCCCTGAGCTCACACTCTGTTTTTGGTCTTCACTCCCTCAATGGCAGGGCTGTGAAGATTTTATGGTTGACTCTTCTTACATGGGTCATTCGGACTATCTTATGTCTGAATTTTAGGTTACTCCTCCTAGGTTAAGATCTTCCTGGACATTAAGTCTCCACCACTCATTCACACTAATGGGATCTACACCGGATTCGCTATGACCCAGCGGGAGCAAACTTTTTGCAAGCGGGCCGGTGCCAGAGATGGAGCTGTGAGGAGTGACATCGCGAGCCTCTGCTCGTGCTGCAATGACTTTCTTGGCATCAACCCTCCATCTGCCTCCGTTCCTTTTTTCTTGCCGTCGAGTGCACTTCAGTGATGAAGTCGCTTGCCTGCCAGGAATCAAACTTCAAACTAGCAGCATAGTTTTCAGTTTATTGTTTTGTAATATATCTCAAAATAAGTACAGCTTAATTTTAACTGTACTTATTAAAGAAGTCTTCAGCCTACATTGACAGAGTCGACCATCGGTGGGTCAGGTGACAGTAGGGAGATTTCGTATTACCACGGACGCGTCCCTGACAGGGTGGGGAGTTCACTGTCAGAATCTCCACACCCAAGGTACGTGGACTCAGGACGAGTCCCAGCTTCACATAAACGTCCTAGAAATGAGCCATTCTTTATGCAGTCCGGGCTTTGAAGGACATTCTCTGTCAGAAGGACATTCTCCTTCAAACGGACAACAAAACAGCAGGGCGGTGCACACTCTTACCCTTTATGCAGGGAGCCGATGAGAGTGTGGGAATGGTGCCTAGAGCACAAGGCTCTAATTCAGGCAGTCTACCTGCTGGGAGTGCAGAACGAACTGGCAGACCATCTCAGCAGAACAGAGACAGATCTCACGAGTGATCTCTAGACTCAACCCGTAGTTCAGTCACTATTCGCAGAGTGGGGAACTCCAGAACTGGACCTTTTGCATCCCCACTTAACACAAAACTGCCTTTCTTCTGCTCCAGAAATCCAGGGCGTGGCATTTTCTGTCAGGATGCATTCAGGCTGCAGTGGACAAAACACATTCTATACTCCTTTCCTCCTCTTCCACTGATTCAGAGAGTACTTCTCAAATTGGAGTCCCGGGGGGACAAAATGATCCTCATTGCTCCCTTCTGGCCTCGATAGATATGGCTTCCGTCACTCAACAGTATGTCGGTAACCCCTCCGAAGGCGCTACCCCTTCAGATGAACCTTCTGACTCAGGGTCCTGTGGTCCATCCCAATCTGAGGTCACTTCACCTGCGCTCCTGAAGAGAGAGAGGTGAACAGGTTCAATGTCTCTTGGAGAGTTTCAGATATTCTTTTGGCTGCGCGCAAGCCAGACACCAGAAAAACTTACCCAGCCAAATGGAAGCATTTTTCTCTGTGGTGTGCAAAATCCTCTTTGAATCCTTTTTCCTGCCCACCAAATGAAGTTCTAGGTACACCTTAGACCTCTCAAATTCAGGCCTACAATGCTCTACAGTCAAAGTTCACCTTTGTGCCATTTCAGCTTATCATGAGCCAGTACTTTCCTTGTCACTGGCTCAGTTACCTCCAATTAAGAGGTTTCTTAAAGGGTGTTCTGCATACTAAACCTCTTATCAGATGTCCAGTCGCAGCCTGGGACATTTATCTTGTGCTAGGCGTGTTACTTGAAAGCCTTTCGGGCCTCTAGCTACTTGTGAGCTGAAATTTCTCACTTGGAAAACGGCCTTCCTGGTGGCCATTACCTCGCCAGCAGGGTTTCTGAAATACATGCCTTGGTCACAGACCCTCCATTATACTGTATTTCATAAGGACAAAGTAGTTCTTAGGACCCATCCAGTTTTCTCCTAAGGTTGTTTCAGAATTCCATCTAAACCAACCTTTGGTCCTACCTACTTACTTGCAAACTTCCAAAATGAAGGAGATTGTACCCTTCATTCTTTAGATGTCAAAAGAGCTCTGCCTTTCTATTTGGATAGGACAAAAGAAATTTGCAAAGCTCAACAACTGTTTGTTTCCTTCAGCGAGACCCGGCTGGGTCAGCCTGTCGCTATCAGATGCATTTCGGCATGGCTGGTAGCATGCCTTCGCCACTGTTATTCCATAGCGCAAGTTAAGCTAGAGGGCAGAGTTTACGCTCACTCTACTAGAGCAGTCTCAGCATACCTGGCGGAAATCCGCAACGTACCCATTGCAGACATTTGCAGTGCGGCTACCTGGAGCTCAGTGCATACTTTCATCAAGCACTATGCCCTGGATGTCCATGCCAGGCGACATCTTTCATTTGGCAGGACTATCCTTAATGGACTTTTGTCCTAAATTTCTGAGCTCTTGGTTTCTCCTGCCACCCTCTTGGGGATTATTAGCTCGGTACTCTCCCATCAGTGTGAATGAGTGGTGGAGACTTTATGTCCAGGAAGATATGGAAATTACGTACCTACCGTAATTCTTGATGATCTTGGACAAAGTCACCACCACTCGTTCACATGCCCACCCACCATCCCCCGAGCTCACCTCTGTTGTTGGTCTTCACTCCCTCAATGTTTAGGCTGTGAAGACTTCTTTGTTGATCCTTCTTATACAGGTCGTTTGGACTATCTTATGTCCAGTTTTTGTTAGACTATTCTTCTAGGTTACTTACATTGCACCTCCTCGGAAAAAAGGTACTGAGGCGGTTGGAGGGTCGACGCCGAGACAGTCATTGCCACATGGGCCGAGGCTCACAGCGCCGCTCTTTACAGCTCCATCTCTGGTGCCGGCCCTCTTGCAAAAAGTTTGCACCCACTGGGTCCTAGCGCCTCCGGTGAAGATCCCATCAGTGTGAATGAGTGGTGGAGTCTTCATCCAAGAAGATCAAGAATTACGGTAAGTACGTAATTTCCATTTATTGGCCACAGAGTCCACTAGCAATTCTATCTCCCATCACCTGCTCAGGTCGAGATATGATGCCATAGATACCTCAGCCTGATTCTCAGCTACTGGAGTCTCTCTGTGTCGCCATGCTTGGCTACGTGTTTCAGGTTTTGCTCCTGATATACAGCATAAAGTACAGTAGCTAATGCACCCTTTAACGGGTCCAAACTATTCAGACCAGGTACTCAAACATTGTTAGATGACCTGCAGGCATCAGGCAGAACCCTTCATATGGTACATGGCATATACCACCCACCTATCGTATGTAATATTCCTCCTATTCCAAAACAGGTGGAAAATATAAGGTCTCTAACAGAGATGGTTTTCGAGGTCGTGCCCAAACAGCAAGAGGCAACACCTCGGCCGCTCATGGCTCCCGTGCCCATTGGGAGGGACCGGACAACCCGCTACCCAGTGACCTATCAGGGCTTTCTCTTCGACCAGGCCTCAGAGGCGGTAGGGAGTTGTTTTGCTGTCCATCTGGAGGCCTGGGAAACTATCACTTCAGACAAATGGGTACTTCAGATAATTCAAAAGGGACACAACTTTGGAATTTCTTTCCGCCCCACCCCCGTCCCCTCCTTGGGTAATCCATTGCCCACCAGACCACGTCCCTACCCTTCAAACATAGAAACATAGACTTTGACAGCAGATAGGACCTTTTGGCCCTCCTAGTCAGTTCAAGAAGAACTGATGGCACTTTTGCCAAACAGGCTATCTTACCAGTATCTCTTCCAGAACATCAAACGGGACTTTACTCCCACTTTTTTCTGGTACCCAAGTGAACTGGAGATCTCAGACCAATACTAAACCTGAGACACCTGAATTGACGCATTCAGTTCAGACATTTTCGCATGATAACTCTAACTGCCATCATGCCTATCCTAAAACAAGGAGACTGGTTGTGTGCTCACATACATATCCCCATTCATGCTGCCCATCAAAAATTTCTGCATTTCCACCTTTGTGGTCAAAACTACCAGTTTCCAGCACTCCACTTTGGCCTCTTATCGGCCTCGCAGATACAGACTCAGAAAATAGTCACGGCCAGACAAATGCTGAGCCTTCTGAGTCACATGTCAGCCATCATTTCGATGGTGGCATTTGCCCGTCTTCATATGAGACCTGTCCACTGGACCTTCAGAATCAATGGTCTCAAAGAACTGGACAGTTCGATGACAAAATCAAGGTCATGCCTTCCCTGAAGTCATCCGGACATGGACAAGCAGAATGCCTTTCTGCTGTCTCCCCCAATGCAGGCGTTAACCACAGATCGTCCCTGGATGGATGGAGCGGCGCTTTGGTCCATATCAGACCCAAGGCCAGTGGACTGCCTCTTCCCATCACTCTCATATCAGTCTCCTTGAGATGAAAGCGGCTGTCTCGCCCTTCAGGTATTACTGCCCTACCTCAAGCCAGGACCGCTGCTGTTTCGATCAGACAACACTGCAGTGGTGTTTTAACCGGTCTGGCAGGAAGCCATCAGACAGCAGCTAACACTAATGGCCGTCCACCTACCAGGATGGTGCAGTCCAATGGACCAAGTTGCCATCGTCCGCTCACAAATGGACACTTCATGAAGAAGTACTCCAAGACATCTTGATATGTGGGGAACCCCACAGCTGGATCTGTTTGCCTCCCCAGTCAACCACTGGCTCCCCAGTTACTTCTCCATTATCCCAAGTACGAGGAAGGTCTATAGATGCCCTCTCCCAACCTTGGATAGGACTCTACTATATGCCTCCCCAAATCCCTCTTGCAACAGACCCTATTGAAACTTCATATAGAGCCAGCCTCCATGATTCTAATAGCACCAATGTGGCCTTGCCAACCATAGTATCCTCTACTACAACTGTCAGTCAGGGAACCCATTCAGTTGCCAATCAGACCGGATCTCCTGACTCAGTGTCAGGGATCCCTCCTACACCCCAGCCTGAAGACTCTTCATCTTCACTCATGGCTGCTGAGGACTCATTCATAAATAGACTTCAAGTGTCCTCTCATGTTGCTAACATTCTCCTGGCTTCTCGTAAGCCAGTGACTAGAGAAACATATAATTCCAAATGGAAACACTTTTCCATATGATTGGCCTCTCGCTCCCTGGACCCGTACCCTTGTTCACTGACTAAGGTCTTGGACTACCTGGCCTCATTATCAGAATTAGGCTTAAAGTCCACCTGGCTTTCATCTTAGCCTTCCATGAACCCTTAGATTGCAAATTGTTGTACCAACATCATTTAGCCAAGATGTTCTTGAGAAGAATGACAAGATAGGTCACAACTACTCAACTTTCATCCCTGGAGGGCAACACGGAAGTAGTCCCCTCAGCAAAGTACCTTGGCCTCACCATCGACTCAAGGTCTCACGCCAAACAACATGTGTAATAAGTCACTCAAAGTAATCCATACAAACTCTGATTACTTTATCGGCTCAAGGAACTGTTAACCCCAGAAGCTAGGAATGCTATTGCAGCTAGTGTCCCTACTTCCAACACTAATATATGCTGCCCCAGTCATTCAGGGTATTACAAAGCTGGAGTGCAGTAAATTACAGACTCTATACAACAAGGTGGCCACTTTGCCACCTTATTCCCTCTAAAAGACCACCACTGTGAGGCGTTAGCAAAGCTTAACTGGCCATCCTTAAGCCCACCTCAGTTACCCTGTACTCTGTATGGCTAAGAAGATAATTAGTCCCACACCTCCCTGAGTCTTGGGGACTCTCACAGTAAAAGAAGCCAGCGCAGCCTTAGGTCTTCGGGCCTAATTATTACTAGAGGTCCCCAAGGTTAGGGACTAAGGCAGGCCAGAAATCTTTCCACGATGCTGCTCCTTCCTTGTGGAACAACTCCTTGGAGGTAAGAGAACCCTATCGGTGCTGTGCTGCCAAGAAGACTCAAGATTCATCTTATGTCAACAAGCGTATGCCAGTGCCACCGCACCTGACACTACTACAATGACCACAATCTGCCTGCTTACCAAACTAAAATCTTTAACCCCCCCCCAAACAAGGTAGCACTAACTTCTTCCTCCCCCTCTCTGAACCATCCTGATGCTCTTGAACTATGTTACCTAATGAATCCATA
This sequence comes from Neoceratodus forsteri, assembly GCA_016271365.2. Taxonomy (NCBI): domain Eukaryota; kingdom Metazoa; phylum Chordata; order Ceratodontiformes; family Ceratodontidae; genus Neoceratodus; species Neoceratodus forsteri. The sequence goes on from CM028134.1 coordinate 1,021,766,613, forward strand.
GTACTGTCTCGCTAATATGCAGGACAAAAGGAGAATGTAATGAAATAACTTACCAACTAGATACATGAAACCCCTATAACTACTGCTATGTGTACACAGCCGAATACTGTATACCCATGATAACCTGTTTTTGCTTATGTTCAACTGTTATAATATCATGTACTGTTATTCCTGGGTTGCCCCTGAAAAAGGGACCTTCGGGGCCCAGTGGGCCTACCCAGTCATCAAAATTCAATAAATAAATAATATTAAGCCTCCTATTAGATGACCCACTCCTCCGTGAGATCTCAATTTCATTATAGAAAAATTGACCCTCAAACCTTTCAAGCCAGCAGCCACCTGTGATCTCTGTTACCTTTCATGGAAAACATTGTCCTAGTGGCTATTACTTCAGCTCACTATATGTCAGAGCTTCATACCCTCAGATGTAGGGAAACTTACTTGATTTTCCACAAGGACAGGGCGGTCCTTCGTACCAAACCTTCCTTCCTTCCTAAAGTAGTCTCTGAACATACTCTAAATCAATCCTTGGAGCTCCTGGTGTACTACCCTGAACACTCGATCCCGATGAACATCTATTACATACCTTGGATGTCCATTGTATTCTACGCTATTACACTAATCATACCCAGTCGATTAGGAAAACTTCTCAGTTGTTCGTCACCTTTGCCTCTGGCAGACAAGGACTTCCTGTTGCTAAATGAACCCTGTCTTCATGGTTGGCAAATTGTATTACCTTTTCTTACAAAAAGTACAAGACTTTACCTGGACCTGTCCAGGCTCACTGTACTAGAGCTATGGCCACTACTGTGACCAGCTTCAAAGGAGCCTCCATTTCAGACATCTGCAATGCAGCTACCTGGTCCGCAATCCATACTTTCACAAGGCATTACAATCTTGATATTGCCTCAAGACATAGGAGACCTTGTAGGACTGCATGGCCGAAGGCCGTCCTATCATAATTGTCCTCCCATATGGACATAACTGCTGGAATCTCTCCAGAAGTAATTACCTACTGCAAGAGACCATTCCGTGGAAGACAGTACAGTTACATAAAATCTTACCATAACAGTAGATCTCAAGTGTCTCTGCAGTAGGTGCAATCCCGCCCTCCGTCCCTCTCCTTCTCTAACAGAGCAAATTCTGGTCCAGTGACTTAGGGTTTGGACTCCTTGGTACCTTGGCTTCCCCTTGGTCCTCGCCTTTGTAAGCTGGATCCGGCAGGGGGAACGGAGGATACCAAGGACCACGCCAACACTTATATAGGAAACAGGAAGATGATGTCGTGTGGGCAGCCCCTGGTGAAAACTGCTAGAAGAATCTGCTGTGTGACAGTGCCCTCTGCTGAAACCTCCCAGAAGTAATTACCTAATGCAAGAGACATTCCTCAAAGATCTACTGTTAAAGCAAGATTTTACATAACTGTACTTTTCTGTAGCAGGAGAAATTCAAGATGGTTTCTTTAGGTACCCTACTGCCACTTCTCAAGTTACAGGAGTCTACGTCCCTGGATATGCAAGATGCCTATAAGCACAGTACAGAGTCCTGCCCTTTTTGCAATCCTCGGTGCCTCGAGTCTTTACAAAGTGCTTCGCAATTCTCACAGCGCACCTTTGAAAGCACAAGCTTATAGTCTTCCCCTATCTGTATGACTGGCTAGTAGCAAACCCGTCTACACAGGGCACAGAAGAGATAGTGACCACAGCAGTTCAGTTCCTAACCTCCATAGGGATCTTATTGAACCTGGAAAAGTCGCAGCTTCAAGCTTCTCAGCAACTCCTCTTTAAAGGGGCTCTCCTGGACACTGCCAAATTGAGGGTATTCCTCCTGGAGGGCAGAAGGAAAGCTATCCTTCAGATGGCACACTTCATCATGGAGAAGAAGTCAGTTCAGGTTCAGTCCATGCAGCAGACATTAGGCCTCTTGGCCTCTTCAGTCTTCACAGTGCCTCTGACACAACTGCACATGAGGACAACTCATTGGATGCTTAGCACGCAATGGTCTCTGACAGCGCATCCCCAGTCTTACCCCATCAAAGTGACAGAGCCTCTGCTTCACTAGCTTACATGGTGGACACAAGACAACAATCTTCTTCAGGGTCTTCTCCCCACCAGAGCCGCAGATAACCCTTTCCACAGATGCATCCCTCCTGGGATGGGGGTGCCCACTGTCAGGGTCACCACACCCAGGGAGTCTGGGATCCAATGGATTCTCATCTCCACATCAGTGTTTTGGAGATGAGGGCAGTCCTATATGCCCTTCGAGCCCTAGTGGACATTGTCAGTCACAGATAATCCTCTTTCAGACAGACAAGTCAGTCACGTACTACATCAACATGCAGGGGGAGCACACTCTTACCTTCTTTGCAGGAAAGCGATGAGAGTGTGGGAATGGTGTCTGGAGCAAGATGGCCCTGATCCAATCTGTTTACTTCCAAAGGGCTTGGAACAATCTGGCAGACCAGCTCAGTTGGACAGAAGCAGATCCGCATTAGTGGTCATTAGCACCAGACATCATACAGTCTCTGTTTGACAAGTGGAGAATTCCAGAGCTGGACCGTTTTGCGTCCCCACTCAAAGCAAAACTGCTTCAATTCTGCTCCAGAAATCCAGAACCTGGCATTTTCTGTCAGGATGCATTCAGGCTACAGTGGACAAATTGCTTTCTGTATGCATTTTCTCCTCTTCCACTAGTTTTAGAAGGTGTTGATCAAGCTGGAGGCACACAGTGGCAAAATGATTGATTGCCCCATGCTGGTCTTGGCAAATTTGGCCTCCATTGATCAACAGTTTGTCAGTGGCCCCTCTGAGGCTTCTACCTCTGTGGACGGATCTTCTGACACGGGTCTGTGGTCCATCCCATCCTACACTCCCTTCATCTTCATGCCTGGCTCCTGAGGAGATAGGAGTGAGCAGGTCAAAAGTCTCTCAGTGGGTCTCCAAGATTCTCCTGGCTACTCATAAACCTTCCACCAGAAAGACTTATATAGCCAAATGGAGGCCTTTCTCTGAACAGTGCTTCAAATCCTGTATGAATCCATTCCATTGTCCATCGGATAAGGTTTTGAAGTATCTGTTAGACCTTTACGATGCTGGATTACAGTACTCCTCTTTTAAGGTCCATCTACGTGCAGTTTCTGCATACCACGAGTCAGTCTAGAACCTTACTCTGGCTCAACTGCCTCTCTTCAAGAGGTTTTTGAAAGGTATCCTTGTAGGGGTGTGGGATAACAGATGGACACAACACAGTTCTTAGAAGGTTAATGTACTTTGTCTAGTGTAATGTTTATTGCTTCATAAACATTTCTTCAAGGCAGATGCAAAAGAGAGACATCATAAAAAATAATAGAAAATGAACACAGATAAAGTTCTTAGGATGTGGCAAACTTATCTCAGCTTCCACTCAGCAGTAGTATGGGACTCCTCTCAGTCCTCTACCTCTGCCTATACCAGCCAGCAGGAACTGACCCTATCTCTCTCAGTCTAAAACTTATTTCAGAACTGAGTTAGAGCTTTTATAGGCTCTCTACAAGGTAGGGAATTTCCACTCCCCCGTGATTGACATCAGACATAACATAAAATTAGCCACTAGGAGCCACTGTTGCTCCATAGAGAACAGTTCAGATGGCACCTGTAGGTTTGTTTACAACATTGGGTAAGGTCAGACCTGAGGTCAGAACAGTTTGTACTCCTAAACTCTCCTACAGGAACATGCTGTCTGCTGCAAAAGATATCTTCGAAGGGGGCAGCTAACATCTTAAAGAAACAGACACAAGCTTTTGTTATTCTTATATCAAAACAGTCCTCTTACTTTTGTTTTAGGTTAATATGCACAGAAAGCCATTGTACTTAATCAGGACCCAATGGCTGCATCTGTCCTCAGCCAGGACTCTGTTTAATATTGCAGCAGTTTTTTACATAATATTGTGGGGCAGCAGAGAAACTAAAGGAATACAGAAACATAAAAGGGGGGGAGGGTGCTCCATTAACCAAATGTCTGAGCCATTTGCTCTGGCAAATAACAGTTTATACATTCCTGTCCTGAGTATACTGTTGCTCAGGGCATTTCATTACTGTTACCAGAACTTTTCCTTATTATCCCCACATGGACTTCTTTTATCAAAATGTTGTAGAGGTACCTCTCTTAACCTAAAATAAAAGTGGGTGATAGCTAAAAGAAAGGGGGGTGGCACCTAAAGGTGGCCAGCCTTTTAGACTAGAAAATACAGAGATAGAATAAAAGGAGAAATGAGAGAACTGCTGCAATGGAAGTTTTAGTAAATGAGAAAAGGTGGTACGTGACAGGAGTTCCTCCACACACATCCCCCATCTTAAGAGAGGAACAGTTTTCTTTAAGACTGATCTTCCTGGACATAAAGTATCCACCACTCATTCAACTAATGGGAGTACGCTGGAGACGCTAGGACCCAGTGGGAGCAAACTTTTTCAGGAGGGCCAGCGCCTGTGATGGAGCCGCGAGTCCACCATGCGGTAATGACTGTCTCGGCGTCAACCCTCCAACCACCTCAGTTCCTTTTTTCCCCGCCATCTAGCGCACTTCAGTGACAACATCGTTCGCCTGCCGGGAGTCAAACTTAAAACTAGCATCTTAGTTTTCAGTTTGTTTTTTCAATAAGTACCAATTATATTTAATAAATTCTACTTATACAAGAGAGAAGTTTCAGCCCTCCTTTGATGGAGTCCACCATGAGTGGGGCAGGTGACGGTAGGAAGACTTCGGATGAAAGCTGTTCAGTCAGTGGGGCTAGGGCTTGTCCGCCACCCTCTCCGGAGGGGGAGTGTCTGACAACGGACAGTCCAGTGCTCAGGGAGATGGGCGGTCTCCCCAGAAGCAAAAAAAGAAACAGTCTCATTCTCGGCACCGTTCGGTCTCGAGTTCTTCTTCAGCACCAAGGTCGAAGAAGAAACTGCATCACTCGAGGTCGCCCTTTGGTACGTCTGCACGTAGACAGTCAGTTATTAGGGCCAGGTGCCGGCCTCCACCTCTGTTGGAGTCACTGGTTTCTGTCTCTGATGGCAGACCTCTTCGACACTGGAGCCCCTCTCCACCTATTGGAGGTGCTTCCAATGAGCAGTTTCACCAGTGGGCTGCTCTTATGGAGAAGTGGGCTCAGAGGGTGACCTGATTGCCTAAACCGGCCAGTCCAACGCCAGGGCCTTTGGGCCCGGAATGGCAGGTGGGGCGATTAGGTCTTCCTAGTCGCACAGCGCCTTCTTCGGTGCCATCGACTCCACGCTCTGGTGTCTATCCCCCTCACATGGCTGCGGGGCAGGGGTCTACAGTGATGCCCTTATCCCCTGCCGTTTTTCATCCTGTAACTTCAAATTGCAGTTCTCAGACCTCTGCGACGTTACCATCATCTGTGGTGCTGACTTATCCGGCACTGAGGTCCCTTGTGGCACCATGAGTGCTGTCGGCACCATCCTCGGCGTCGGGACCGGCGGGCACCATGTTATTCTTCGGTGCCCAGCACTGAAGTGCATCAGCATCATGTGTGGTGTCATGCCCTGTTGGCACCGTGTGTGATGCTGTGTTCTGTGATGGCTCTTCTTATTCTCGCACTGTTTTCTTCAGTGCCGGGGATGGGTGTGGTGCCATCTAGTTTCCAGAGGTTTTTGACTCTGTTTCTTTCTCCTTCTCTTTTTCCTCCTGGTTTTCACTCCATTCTTTTCTAGACAGTCCCCCCTGGACTGTCGGGAGATGATTTTGAGTCCGATCCAGATCTTAGACTGGGTGATGATGTTGATGCTGACACTGCCCTGGGGCAGGGATCAATCCTATTGCAGAGCTTGTTATTGAGGACCTTTCCTTTAAGTCTCTGCTCAAGAATTTAAATTCTGCCCTTTTTCTCCAGACCACAGAAATCGATCCTAGGAAGCTTCTGCGTCTCCAATATCTTCATGTCCTGGGAATCCCTATGGATTTAACCCTCCGTACAGTCCTTTCAAGACCATTTCACAGACAGTGTGGAAGAATCCAGCTTTATTCCTTCTGTGGCAATTCCATAGATAGGAAATATGCCTCCCAAGGATCGCCCCATCTTGGCCTCACAAGCCTTTGCTGATGCCATAGTGTTCCTGGCAGAGAATGATAAGACTGTCCTCCCTCAGGAATCTACAGCCCATCCTATGAACAAAGAATCTCATGAGATAGACACCTTAGGTAAGAGAGAGTCTTTGCTGCCTCAACCCTGGGCATGCGCATTGCCAACTACCAGGGCTATTTTTCTCAATATGAGTATGTTCTAGGAGCGTGGATATGTTGTTCATCCACACTGTTTGGCATGTCCCTTCCACTTTAAATCTTGCCAGAAGTCTTCAGGCTGGTTTTTCCTCCCACCCGCCGGGTGATATATACCTCTGCTCCACCCCATGACACCAGATCTTCCTTTCCGCTGGAAGATACAGGTTCCCTCGTGCTCTCAGCATTTTGTAGGCCCTGGATTTCAAATTGTCGCTTTTACCGAAAATCAAACTCATTCGAGTTAGTGATCGCGCTTTCAACGCATCATCTATGGAGGAAAAATCTTACCCAGGATTTTGCCGGTGCCCTTGCGGCCAGAAGATGTTGCGCACCGATCCCCACCTCATGTGCATTTACTGCCTAGGTGTTGGACATGACACCTTGTCGTGCAGTTTTTGCTTGGCCTTCCATCCCAATGTCCTGGATGACCGCGAGGCACACTTGAAGCTGGGGAGACCGGAAAAAAGGAACCCACCAGTGAAACTGAAGGAGGCTAGGTGGGCAGTTTCCGCGGCTGCAGGCCCTGTCAAACAGCTGGAACAGATGAAAGCATTCAAGGAGGAAGCAGCTCGCCCTTCGTCCAATTGAACCTTTTTCGTCGCACTGAACCTAGGCTCTACCTTTACAGGCTCCTTCAGGGAGATGTGCCAGTCTCTCCCCACTTGGGGTGAAGCGCCCTTGGGCTCATGCTCCTCCCACTCTCAGAAGAGGGAGAAGGACCGGGTGTCTTTGTCTTGGCGGAGACACTCTTGGGACCGGGAGAGGTCAGAGTCCCAAGAACACGCGGTCTCGACCTCGGTCGAGATTGCATCCCTTGCCACTGGCTTTTCGGACCTTCCTTCTGGCCAAGGGACCGAGGAAGTGGCGACAAGGTTGAAATTATCCTCAACCCCATCAACCCCTTGTCGCCGGCTGAGCGCGACGATTCATTGGAAAGGACTCTGGCCTGGTCTTTCCGGATGAGGAGACCCAGCCTGCTGGTGTCCCCATCAAGGACCCAGTCCCGGACCCCCGGGTCTCACTGATCCCAGTGTCTCCCCATCGACCGAGTTGGTGTCCCCAATCTCGGTCTCGGTCCAGGATCCCCTCAGACGATCGACCAAGGAAGAGCCATAAGGCCTCAAAAAAGAGGCGACGTCACAGGTCCTCATCCTCCTTGGATGAGGAGAGGTTCCAGCGGAAACTCTGGTGCTATGAAGACCTTATGTGGCAGCAGCTGATCTTGACCAGGCAAAAGCCGGCTCCACCGCCTACCCTGGCCATCACTTGGCTCTCGCCTCCTAAGCCAAAGCTGACCCCTCCAGAACCGAAGCCCTCTGTTCCTCCACCTGTGGGGCCAGGCCATCTCCCAGTTAGGCCTACTCCAGTCTCTCCACCGATTTGGGTGGAACCACCGCCTAAACAGCCTGAGGGAGGAACACCCTCAAAAGAGGACTGACAGGATACCGGGCTTCCCCGACTTCTGTCGATAAGTCACCCCGGACCACCCTCGGCAGATCAAGGGTGACTTGGGCAGTAGACTGCTGTATCATGACTCTTTGGACTTGGACATCATTGGCTTGCACTCACATCCTGAGGATGATGAGTTATCGGTCGGCGCAGGGATGGAGAAAGGCCCTTCATCTTTCTAGGGCATTCTCCGCCTCCTCTCTGATTCCACCGGAATGCCCCTGGAGCCTATCCAGAAAAAGGCGGAGTACCCTCTCACCAACATTCTTAAGAGAGGGGATACCCCGATGGAGGCCTTTCCAGTGGCCAAGGCCATTGTTGGCCCGGCACTTGAACTTTGGCAGTGTCCTGCCCAGCACCATCTGCCTGCATGGCCCGCAAGTATGCAGTGCCCATGGGGTCCCTTGCGGGGTTCACAGAGCACCCTTCGGCCGAGAGCCTTGTGATCGCCTCTGTGTTCAGGCGTACTGGTAGTTCAACTGACACTGACTGACCCCAGACAAGGAGTCCAAGAATATGGACCACACTGCCCAGGTCTATGCGGCCTCTTCTTTGGGCCTTCGTCAGGTCAGCTCAACTGTTATTATGGCACACTTCTCTCATGCCCTTCTTGGGTCATTAGACGAGGTCCTCCTTCATCTCCCACCGGACAGGCAGACTACGGTCAAGCAGGTCCATGACCAGGGCTGTGCTGTTGCTAAACAGCAGCTCCAGATGGCCTTGGATATCAGGGATTCTTGTGCCCACTCGCTGGCAGCCACAGTGGTCTCTCGCAGCAGGGCTTGGCTGAGGCTTTCCTCCTTCCCAGTGGATACTCAGCATAAGCTTGCTGACGTGCCCTTCCTGGGTACCGACTTGTTCAGTCCAGGAGTGGCTGGTCACCTTCAGCATATAGAGCAGTCCAATGCCACTTTGGATGCTACTTCTGCCAAGGGTTCTTCAGGCAAGAACCAGCAGAAGAGAAAGAAGAAGCCATTTCGGCACTCTTCCCCTGCAGTCCGGCAGCCCTCCTATCAAGGAGGACAGCAACATGAACAGCAGCAGCAGGCTCAAGCTTTGCACCCTCGGCCCAAGCAGGGTCCTCAACAGCCCCATAAAGGAGGCCGAGGCTCAGGTTCTGGAGCCTCCTCCTCTTCTAAGCCTGCTCAGTGATGGGTTAGGGGTGGCCACCCTTACACCCATCACGCCAGCTCTGGGTCCTCCCATGGGGGGTCGGCTCCACCATTTTCTTTTCGCCTGGTCCACTATCACCTCGGACAGGTGGGTTCTCGAAGTGGTCAGTCAGGGACTGCCTCTAGAATTCGAGCAGTACCCTCCCAGCTGAGCCCGTGCCCCTTGGGAGGAATGGATTTCCACATGCACCCAGTCAGCTTTTCGAGATGAAATAGCACAGCTCCTCCTCAAGGAGGCAGTAGCTCCAGTGCTGGATCCTCCGACAGACCCAGGCTTTGTTTCCAGGTACTTCCTGGTGCCCAAGCGGATGGGGGGGTTGGCACCCCCTCCTAGATCTCCACGACCTGAATCAATACCTCAGGGCCCACATCTTTTGGATGGTCACTATGAACCAGGTCATACTATTCCTGGAGCGAAACAAGTGGTTCTGTTCACTGAGTCTTAAGGATGCATTCTTTCACATCCCAATCTGTCTGTCCCATCAGCGGTTCCTCCTCTTCAGGGTCAAGGGGACCCTGTATGAGTTCCGAGCCATGCCATTCGGCCTGTCATGGGACCCATGGGTCTTCACCAAATGCATTGCAGTGGAGGCGGCCCACCTCCGGCGTCGAGGAGTCAGAATCTACCCTTATCTCGATGATTGGCTCCTGGCAGGTTCCACCCAGCAGGAGGTGGAGAGGTCCAGGGATCTGGCCCTCAAAACCTGCTCCCAACTTGGCCTCCTGATCAATGAGACCAAGTCGGAACTCATGCCTTCTCAGTTGATGACCTTCATCGGAGCAGAGCTTGACTCTTGTCAAGCCAGAGCTTGTCTTCCGTCGGACAGGGCGGAAGTTCTCTCCTCCTTTGCCCGATCATTTCTGGTTGGGCATTTGCATCCTGTCCGGGACTTTCTGCACCTTCTGGGTTACATGACAGCGTGGACCTCGGTGGTCTGTTGGGCCCGGTGGCAAATGCGCCCCCTTCAACGGTTGCTGGCCGCCCAGTGGACTCAGCGATATGGTCACTTCGACCAGCTGATCACTGTAACCCAGAAGATGTGGGATGCTCTCCAATGGTGGGCCGCCCCAGACCGGTTGCAGGAAGGGATCCAGTTTGTCCGCCCCAAGCCGACGGTTGTCCTTATGACCGATGCCTCTCTCATGGGCTGGGGAGCCCATATGGGGGACAACAGGGCCCATGGGTTCTGGACCCCTGAGGAGTCCTGATGCCACTTCAACCTGTTGAGCTCAGAGCAGTCAGATTGGCACTGTCAGCTTTCACTACTCCCCCCTGGGTCAAGTGGTTCAAGTCCTGATGGACAATATCATGACCATGTACTACCTCAACAAGCAGTGCGGCACGCACTCCCATCTGCTGTGCAAGGAGGCGCTCCACATCTGGACCCTCGTAAGCCAGATGGAGGTGGATCTCCTAGCCATCCATGTGGCAGGAGCCTTGAACCAACTGGCAGATGCTCTCAGTCGCATAGGCCAGACATCCCACAAGTGGTCTCTGCATCCAGAGGTAGCTTACAGCCTGTTCTCTCGTTGGGGTAAACTGATGGTGGACCTGTTTGCCTCCACGGAAAACAACAAGCTGAGGCTGTATCATGCCTGCCCCCCTCAGCAGAGGGATGCCTTCTCAAGGCCCTGGACCCCAGGCCTTCTCTATGCCTTCCCTCCATTTCCCTTGATCCACAAGGTGTTACTCAAGGTGAGGAGGGACAAGACGAATGTGATTCTTGCAGCCCCAGACTGGCCGCGGTAGTTCTGGTACCCAGATCTCCTCAGTCTCAGCTGCAGGCCCCCAAAGCGGCTTTGTACACCCCAGGACCTGATATCTCTGAACCAGGGGAAGGTATTCCATCTGGACCTTCAATCCCTGCACCTCACAGCCTGGTACCTGAGCGGCTAGAGTTCCAGGCTCTGGGTCTTTCTGAAGATGTCTACACTGTGATGGAGGCATCTCAAAAGGATTCGACCAGGAAATGTTATGCCTTCAAATGGAAAGGTTTTCCATTTGGTGTCAGGGTAAGAGGCTGGACCCCTTATCCTGTCCTGTGGCTAACATTCTCAACTACTTTTGGTCACTCTTCACAGGGGGTCTATGGTCATCGACCCTTAGGGTGCATCTGGCAGCCATTTCTGCTTACCAGGCACGGGCCGGTCAACCGACATTGGCACAGGAGATAGTGGTCAGGCGCTTCTTCAAAGGTCTGGATCACATATCCCCTCCGGTGCGTGAACCTCTATCTTTGTGGGATCTGTAGCTGGTTTTGGCAAAGCTCATGGGCAAGCCATTTGAACCCATGCACAAATGTGAGCTCTCACACTTGTGGAAGACAGCCTTCCTGGTGGCTATCGCATCAGCCAGAAGGACAGGGGAGCTCCAGGCACTTTCGGTGGACTCCCCTTACCTGGTCTTTCACAGGGACAAAGTTGTCCTGCGCCCCCACCCAAAATTCCTTCCAAAGGTGCTGTCAGAGTTTCACCTTAACCAGGTGTTGACTCTACCGATATACTACCCGAATTACACCTCGGACGTGGAGTACAAGCTCCATACCTTGGACCTGAGATGTGCTCTCTCTTACTACAAGGAAAGAACGGCTGAAATTCGTGGAAAGGGTCACCAGCTGTTTGTCATCTATGCTGAAGCCGCTTCTGGCAGATCTGCAGCCAAACGGACCATAGCAAGATGGATTACGTCATGTATAGGTCTGTGCTATAAGTTGGCGGGCAAGGAGCCTACCAGAGGGATAAGAGTTCATTCTACCCACCATACTGCTGCATCGGTGGCTGCTTCCAGGGACATCCCTATCCAGGAAATCTGTTGAGCTGCTACCTGGAAGTCAGAAAACACCTTTATCACCCACTACCACATCGACCTTGAGCCACGCTGGGATATTGGTTTTGGGGCCTCGGTTCTCCAATCTCTGTTTCCTAAGTAGGGAGCGTGCACCTTTCCTCCCTCCTCCTGGAGAATTGCTTGGAGTCTGCCAAACAGTGTGGATGAACAACATATCCATGCTCCTAGAAGAACAGGTTACTCACCTGTAACAATAGTTCTAGGAGTGGTATATGTTATTTCATCCACATGCACCCACCCAACCTCCCCAGCTTCAGGCGCACAACCTTGCTTCCAGCGGGCTAAGATCTGGTGTCATGGGGCAGAGCCAAGGTATATACCACCTGGGTGGGTGGGAGGAGCCAGCTTGAAGACTTCTGGCAAGATTTTAAAGTGGAAGAGGACATGCCAAACAGTGTGGATGAACAACATCTAACCACTCCTAGAACTACTGTTCCAGGTGAGTAACCTGTTCTTCTTTGGCATTCGCTCAAAGTAATGGTAGAAGCTGTGCCCGAATTGGAGGTTAACTCAGAGCTACTTCAAACCATAACTAGGGGTATTGAGTCCAATAACCAACAGGTTAAGGCTGCAATGGATGCCTTCGATACCGCTTCTTGGGCAGCGACTGGCATCTGCACCTGTCGCCACTCTTGGCTGCGTACTTCGGGCTTCACGAATGATGCCCAGCAGCAAGTCATGGCCTTACCTTTTGATGGTATGTATCTGTTCAGACCTCAGGTGGAGCAAGCACTAGAGGCCAAATGGAAGACTAGGTCTGCCATTAAGACAGCCAGACCTACACCTGCCCCCCCTCTCAAGTGGGTGGGAACAAGCACCAGTTTCACAACCGTTAGTCATTTCAGGCTAAAGGCAGAGGAGGTTTTAACAGAAACCAGAACCCTCAGCCACAAAAGAAAGCGCAACAGAAGGCACAAGGCCCAAAGCGCCCAGTGCCACCTTCTGAGTTTCCGGCCCAGGTTCCAGCTCAGCTGCCCGAGGAGGACTCCTCCTCAGCAGTGGGAGAACGTCTGACTCAGTTCTACAACCAGTGGAAGTCCATAACATTGGACAAATGGGTCCTCATTCCCTCAATCTTTTAGAGGCCCATCTGGATCCCCCCAAACGACAGCCCAGGCTGTCAGTTTTTCAGTCAGAGCTTCTCACTTCCGAGATACAAGGCCTTCTGAACAACAGGGCAGTAGAAATGGTTCCGCTGGATCAACAGAACAAAGGGTTCTACTCCCATTACTTTCTGGTTCCAAAGAAATCCAGGGGCATGCGCCCCATTTTGGACCTCAGACAATTGAACAAATTTCTCCCCAAGGAAAAGTTCAAAATTATTTCGCTAGGAACCATGTTGCCTTTACTTCACCAGCATGACTGGCTAGCCTCCCTGGACATGCAGGATGCTTATCAGCATATTCCCATCCACCCAAAGCTTCGCAAATACTTCCGGTTTGTGGACAAATGGGTCCTCAGGATAACCCACGAGGGGTACTCAATCTTTGAGAAACCCCTCCGGATCATCCTCCCAAATGACAGCCAAGGCTGTCAGCGGCAAAGTCAGATCTTCTTGCTTCTGAGGTACAAGGCCTTCTGAACAACATGGCAATAGAAGTAGTTCCACTGGATCAACAAAACATGTTTCTACTCCCATTACTTTCTGGTCCCAAAGAAAACCGGTGGCATGCACCCCATTCTGGATCTCAGAAAGTTCAACAAGTTCCTACACAAGGAGAAGCTCAAGATGATATCACTCAGTACCCTGCTACCTTTGTTCCATCAGCACGATTGGCTAGCCTCCCTGGACATGCAGGATGCCTACCAATACATTCTCATATACCCAAAGCACCACAAATACCTAAGGTTCATGGTGTTGGGTCAACACTATCAGTTCAGAGTTCTGCCCTTTGGGCTATCCTCGGCGCCTCAAGTTTTTACAAAGTGTTGTGCAATTCTTGCGTCACACCTTATGAAAATTGGAATACAAGTGTTCCCATATCTGGATGACTGGCTTTTAGCAAGTCCCTTCAGGCAAGAGACTCTGGAGGCCGTGGCCAGGGCCTTGGACTTCCTCATATCCATGGGAGTCCTGCTGAACCTCAACAAGTCACAGTTACAGCCCTCCCAGAAGCTCCTCTTCATAGGAACTCTTCTGGACACCTCCTGTGCAAGGGCTTTTCTTCCAGAGGACAGAAGGAGCGGTATCTTACAGATGGCCCGATACATCAGAGAACATGGCTTGGTTCGAGCTAGCTCGATGCAACGGATTCTGGGCCTCATGGCATCCTCGGTGTTCACTGTACCCTTGGCTTGTCTTCACATGAGAAACTCTCAGTGGATGCTCAGTGGTCCTCAACCACTCACCCTCAGTCCTTTCTCATCAGGGTGATGGAACCTCTGAAGAAGGTCACTCACCTAGTGGTCTCAGGAGGGCAACCTTCTGGAAGGATATCCCTTCACCCCTCTGGATCATCAGATCTCCATTACCACGGATGCATCCCTGATGGGTTGGGGAGCTCATTGCCGGGATCTCCACACCCAGGGTACATGGACTCAGGATGAGTCTCAACTTCATAGAAACATCCCGTAAATGAGAGCCATCCTCTATGCAGTCCGAGCTTTGAAGGGCATACTCTGTCACAAGAACATTCTCCTTCAAACGGACAACAAGGCAGTGACGTACTACATCAACAAACAGGGCAGTGCACTCTCTTACCCATTATGTAGGGAAGCATTGAGAGTGTGGGAATGGTGCCTGGAGCACAAGGCTCTGATTCAGGTGGTTTACCTGCCAGGAGTACAAAACGAGCTGGCAGACCATCTCAGCAGAATGGAGGTGGATCCTCACGAGTGGTGTCTCGACTCAACCATCGTTCAGTCACTCTTCAAAGAGTGGGGCACTCCAGACCTGGACCTTTTTGCATCCCCACTCAATGCAAAACTGCCTTTATTCTGATCCAGAAATCCAGGACCTGGCGTTTATTGGCAGGATGCATTCAGGCTGCGGTGGACAAAACGCTTTCTGTATGCATTTCCTCCTTTTCCCCATATTCTTAGGATACTGCTCAAATTGGAGTCCCGGGAGGGCAGAATGATTCTTATTGCCCCCTTCTGGCCTCGGCAGGTTCCCGCTACTCAACAGGCTATCGAAAACCCCTCCAAAAATGCTTCCCCTTCAGATGAACCTTCTGACCCAGGGTCCTGCAGTCCGTCCCAACCTGAGGTCGCTTCACCTTCATGCTTGGTTCCTGAAGAGATAGAGGTGAATAGGTTCAATATTTCTCATAGAGTTTCAGATATTCTTTTGGCTGCGCATAAGCCGGCCACTAGAAAAATCTACACTGCTAAATGGAAGCATTTCTTTATCTGGTGTGCAAAATCCTCTTGGAATCCTTTTTCCTGCCCACCGAATAATCTTGAAGTATCTCTTAGTCCTCTCAAACACAGGTCTGCAGTACTCCACAAAGTTCATCTTTGTGCCATTTTGGCATGTCATGAACTGGTATTCTCCATGTCGCTGGCTCAGTTCCCCGTAGTTAAGTGGTTTCTTAAGGGTATTCTGCATACTAGACCTCCTATTAGACATCCAGTTGCAGCCTGAGACATTAACATTGTGCTACACATGCTCACTCGTAAACCTTTCGAGCTTCTAGCTACTTGCGAGTTAAGTTACTCACTTGGTAAATGACCTTCCTGGTGGCCATTACTTCGGCCCGTAGAGTTTCTGAAATACACACACTGTGGTGCAGTTTACCCCCGGCAGCGACATTTGCCGCAAGGTCCCCACAGTGACTAAAGTGCCATGTCATTGTGGAGACCTGCTGGAACCTGCGCCTGTCTGTCGGGGTCCTGCACCTCATCAGCTCTGACCAGAGTTCAGAATCCTTAAATGAGGGGGTATGGTGGCACAGCCCCCTGCATGTGGGGTTCGGGGGGGTGAAGCCTCCTGAAAATACAAGGAGTTACACTGCGAACCGGCAGCCGACTGCAGAATGCGGTTGACCTGCCGGTGTCGCTGATGGGGCATTCGACAACATTTTTATTGAGCTCCCGTCATGGATCCCTAGTCACAAACCCCCCCCCCCAGTACACTGTATTTCACAAGGACAAAGTAGTTTTTAGGACTCATCCCAAGTTTCTCCCTAAGGTTGTCTCAGGATTCTATCTAAACCAACCTTTAGTCCTTCCTACCTACTTTGCAAACTTCCAGAATAAACGGGAGCGTACCCTTCATTCACTGGATGTAAAGAGAGCATTGCGGTTCTATCTAGATAGAACAAAGGAAATTCACAAAGCTCAACAACTGTTTGATCTTTTCTGTGTCAATCTTCACCATTCATCACATTTGGGTTCTGGCCGGAGATCCACGACCATGCGGGAGCTTTTTTTTTTGATGGCGAGGTCGACTCGCAGCGCGCCCTCAGAAACCGGCCTTCACGTGGCACTCTTGGGTTGGCCATTAGGTGTCGTCAACCCCGCCCTTCCACCAGTTCTTTGTCTCCCGCCATAGAGGTCCCACCTCGTGTGGAGCTGCTATCAACGTCCTTCTCATGTCTTCGACTCCGAGTCTTCGACACCGAAAAAGTTACCTGCTGGTTCCGTTACACCCTATTCAATGCCGCTGTGGTAAGACTGTTCCATTTATTAATTTTCAGCGACGTCAAGTCTTTGTTTGAATTGTTTTTCTGTCGATCATATCTCGGTCGGAGGACAGAAAATCACTGAAAGTGGGGTGGCCCCCTATGCGTCAGTGCCCATGCGGCCGCAAGTACTCCATTATCGACCAGCATGATCATTGTATTGCGTGTCTTGGCCCACTTCACGACATGGATTCGTGTGATCCCTGCATCTCCATGGACTGTCGTGTCATTGAGCAACACATGTGGAAAGTTGGACAAGCTCTGCCGACTTTCGAGGGATGGGCGCACACTCATCAGGCCAAGTCGCTGTCGGGCCCATAAAGGTTCTCCCTCTCAGTGGGAGCTAAGGGACTTAGTCCGTTAGGGTCTAGGACCCCTTCAGGGGGGCTCGGTACTCACCCAAATGTGATGAATGGTGAAGATGTTTTTTCCCAATTGTTTAACCCAGTGAGACACACTAAGCTGAAAGCTTGTTTACAGGTGCAACCTGGGAGCACAGGAAAGTTAAGTGACTTGCTCAGAGTCACACAGTATGCAAGTGGGGGATGTGAGATTCAAACCAGGCCTCCAGATTTGCAGCTCAGAGCCTTAAACCACTGCGCTATACTGCCTCCCGATTGACACAGATAAGACATGAAAATTAAGTACCTACTGTAATTCCTTATCTTCTTGGACATAAAGTCTCCACCACTTATTCACACTGATGTGATCTATGCCGGAGGCGCTAGGACCCAGTGGGAGCAAACTTTTTTGCAGGAGGGCCGGCGCCAGAGATGGAGCCGCGAGGAGTGGCACCACGAGCCTCGGCTCATGCTGCAATGACTATCTCAGCTTCGACCCTCCAACAGCCTCAGTTCCTTTTTTCTCGCCATCAAGTGCACTACAGTGACGACGTCGCTCGCCCGCTGGGAGTCAAACTTCAAACTAGCAGCATAGTTTTCAGTTTATTATTTTGTAATATATTTCGAATAAGTACCGCTTTCTATAAATTGTTCTTATTTTAGAAAGAAGTCTGTCTACATTGACGGAGTCGACCATGAGCTTGTCAGGTGATGGTAGGGAGACCTCGCATGAAAACTGTTCAGTCAGCTGGGCTGGGTCCGGTCCACCGCCCTCTCTGAAGGCGGGGTCTAACTGCTGAACTGTCCCTATGCTCAGGGAAAGGGCGGTCCCCGCGGAAGCATAAAAGAAAATGGTTGCATTCTCGGCACCGTTTGGCCTCGAGCTCTTCTTCAGCCCACAGGTCAAAAAAGAGAAGGCATCACTCAAGGTCGCTCTCTGGTATGTCTGCGCATCGACAGTCAGTCATTGGGATCAGTTGCCGGTCTCCTCCTCCGGAGTTGGCAGTTTCTGTTCTGGCCACCGACCTCTTCGACATCGGAGCCCTTCCCTGCCTTCTGGTAGGGCTTCCGATGAGCAGTTTCATCAGTGAGCCACTCTGATGGAGCAGTGGACTCGGAGGTTGGTTCAACTGCCTGGCCCGGTCACTCCAGCTTTGGGGGATTAGGTAGGGCGGTTTGGCCTCCCTAGTCATGCGGTGCCTTCTGCAGTGCCGTCGACTCCACGCTCAGGTGTTTTCCCCCCTCACATGGCTGTGGTGCAGGGGGCCACACCAATACCTCTATCTCCTGGTATTCTTCCTTCTTTCTCCTCAAATCCTACTTTTCGGAGCCCTGTGTTGGTTTCAGCTCCTTCTGCGTCAATGGGTTACTTGGCGCCATCCTCTGCACCACGCGATGTGTTGCACCGTCCTCGGTGCCGTGCAGTTTGGCAGCGCCAGCCTCAGTGCTGAGAGCTCTATCGGCGCTGTCTGCAGTGCCGGGTCAGGTGGCGCCGTGCTCTTTCTCAGTGCTGAGTCTTGGGGTGGTGTCTTCCAGTCTTCAGTGCTCCTCGACTCTGAACCCTTTTCCTTTCTCTTTTCCCGCTGATTTTCAGTCCTTTCCTATCCATGCAGTCCCTCCTGGGCTGTCAGGAGATGATAGTGAGCTTGACCCAGACCTTAGGCTGGGTGATGATGTGGAAGGAACAGGGCCTAATCCTGTTGCAGAGCCTGTGGTTGAGGACCTCTCATTTAAGTCTGTTAAAAAAATTTGAATTCCACTCTTTCTCTCCAGACTACAGATATCTATCCTGGGAAGCTTTTAAGGCTCCAATACCTTCATGTCCCGGAGATCCCTATGGATTTAACTCCCCCGGTACAGCCTTCCTTTGAGACACTTTCTCAAATGGTATGGAATAATCCCACTCTCTTTCCTTCTGTGACTAAGTCCATAGATAGAAAGTACGCTGCTCCCAAGGATCGACCCATTTTGGCCTCCCAAGCCTTTGCAGATCGTATTGTGGTCTTGGCAGAGAATAATAAGGTCGTCCTTCCTCAGGCTACTACAGCCCAACCTATAAACAAATAATCTCGTAAGATAGATACTTTAGGTAAGAGAGTCTTTGCTGCTTCCACCCTTGGTATGCGTATTGCCAGCTACCAAGGTTATTTCTCTCAATATGAGTATGTTCATATTCATATGCATTCACTCAAACAAATGGTAGAAGCTCTACTGGAGTTGGACATTAATTCAGAGCTTCTTCAAACCATAACCAGGGGTATTGAGTCCAACAGCCAGCAGGTTAAAGCGGCTATTGATGCTTTTGATACTGCCTCCCAAGCGGCAGTGGCAGGCATTTGTACCCGCCATCACTCTTGGCTGCGCACTTCAGGCTTCACGAATGATGCCCAGCAACATGTCATGGCATTACTCTTTGACGGTATGTATATCTTCGGTCCTCAAGTAGAGCAAGCTCTAGAGGCCACACAAATGACTAGGTCTGCCATTAAATTGACTCGACCTGTTCCCACCCCTTCTTGGGTGGGTGTTAATAAGCTTCAATTTCACAACCGTCAGTCCTTTTGAGGCAAGGGCAGGGGAAGGTTTAATAAAAATCAAGCCCACCAACCTCAAAAGAAAATGCAACAGAAAGCACAAGGGCCCAAAGCACCCAGTGCCGCCTTCTGAGTTTCTGGCCCAAGTCCCACCTCAGCTGCCCGAGGGGGACTCTTTCTCAGCAGTGGGAGGTAGTCTGACTCACTTTTACAAGCAGTGGAAGTCCATAACATTGGAAAAATGGGTCCTCTGAATAATCCGTGAGGGGCATTCCCTCAATCTTTTAGAGGCCCCTCCAGATTGCCCTCCAAACGACAGCCCAGGCTGTCAGTTTTTCAGTCAGAGCTTCTCACTTCCGAGATACAAGGCCTTCTGAATAACAGGGCAGTAGAAATGGTTCCACTGGATCAACAGAATGAAGGGTTCTACTCCCATTACTTTCTGGTTCCAAAGAAAACTAGGGACATGCACCCCATTTTGGACCTCAGACAACTGAACAAATTTCTCCCGAAAGAAAAGTTCAAAATGATTTCGCTAGGAACCCTCTTGCCTTTACTTCACCAGCATGACTGGCTAGCCTCCCTGGACATGCAGGATGCTTATCAGCATATTCCCATCCACCCAAAGCATCGCAAATACCTACGGTTTGTGGCTTTGGCCAGCATTTTCAGTTCAGAGTAATGCCCTTTCGGTTATCCTCAGCGTTGCAAGTCTTTACAAAGTGTTGTGCATTTCACACAGCGCACCCCAGAAAGATCAGAATTCAGGTGTTCCCATATCTGGACAGCTGGCTTCTTGCAAGCCCTTCCAAGCAAGGAACTCTCGACGCTGTAGCCATGGCCTCGGACTTTCTCACGTCCATGGGAGTCCTGTTAAATTTCAAGAAGTCACAGTTGCAGCCCTCCTAGAAGCTCCTTTTCATAGGAACTCTTCTGGACACCTCCTGTGCAAAAGCTTTTCTACCAGAGGACAGAAGGAGCGATATCCAATGGATGGCCCAATACATCAGAGAGAACAGCTCGGTTCGACCTATCTCAATGCAATGGATGCTGGGTCTCATGGCATCCTCGGGGTTCACTGTGCCCCTAGCACACCTCCACATGAGAACCTCAGTGGATGCTCAGTACTCAGTGGTTCCCAACCACTCACCCTCAGTCCTTTCTCATCAAGGTGACAGAACCTCTGAAGAGGTCACTCACCTGGTGGTCACAAGAGGACAATCTTCTGGTAGGGTATCCCTTTGCTCCCCTGGATCATCAGATTTCAATTACCGTGGACGCGTCCCCGATGGGGTGGGGAGCTTACTGTCAGAATCTCTACACCCAAGGTACGTGGACTCAGGACGAGTCCCAGCTTCACATAAATGTCTTAGAAATGAGAGCCGTCCTTTATGCAGTCTGGGCTTTGAAGGACATTCTCTGTCACAAGAACATTCTCCTTCAAACGGGCAACAAAGCAATGATGTATTACATCAACAAGCAGGGCAGTGCACACTCTTACCCTTTATGCGGGGAAGCGATGAGAGTGTGGGAATGGTGTCTGGAGCACAAGGCTCTAATTCAGGCGATCTTCCTGCTGGAAATACACAATGAACTGGCAGACCGTCTCAGCAGAACAGAGACAGATCCTCACGAGTGGTCTCTAGACTCAACCGTAGTTCAGTCACTATTCACAGAGTGGGGAACTCCAGACCTGGACCTTTTTGCATTCCCACTCAACACAAAACTGTCTCTCTTCTGCTCCAGAAATCCAGGGCCTGGCATTTTCGGGTCTACATCGATTCGCTCCCGCGATTTTGCACCCAGTCAACTCACTCCCGACGACTCGCTCCCTTGGCAGTTGGCTCCTGCACAACTCACTCCTTGTCAGCTCGCTCCCGTTCCCACAGAATTCACTCCTTTGTATCCTCCACCAGCCTTTGCTATTTACTGTTACTGTCAATTAATAATTCAATAATTCAATTAATGAAATTAATGTTCTCAACCTGTTGCTATGGAAAGTTATAAAGCTGCACTGTGGAAATTGATTGTTACTACAGTGCTTGCTCACAGTCCACTTACAGTCTGCAGAATGGAAGCAAAGTTTATCCTGTCCGAGGGAAAAAAAAAAAAGAAACTAGTGGACCATAACAACTTCATATATACTCACCACAAATGGGGGTATAATGGGAAGTCTATTTGGCAGTGCAAGAGAGCTGTTAGAAAAGACAAAACATGCAATGCCAGGGTTCACACTGCCAGTTACGAGGACCCAACTATAGTCGCTACATTTAGTGAACACTCACACAGTCCTGACAGCGACCAGATTCTTGTGTTCGGCACAGAAAGCAACTTAACATTCCTTGAACAGTGTAAGCATTGGTATGCCGATGGTACATTTAGTGTGGCACTACCATTATTCACTGAAATGTATGTAATTATTGGGGAACGACTTGGGTGTATGCAGCCTTCAATTTACGCCCTACTACCTGGTAAAAGAAAATAAATTTATGAAAGACTACTGTCCTGTCTAAAAGATTTAAACCCACGCTTGGACCCTTCTGTCATTATGACAGATTTTGAAAAAGCTACATTGCAGGCATTTAAGTCGGTTTTCCCAAATGCAAGACAAGCCGGATGTTTTTTCCATTTTGCCCAATGCATCTACAGAAAGATTCAGGCTGAAGGGCTAGGGCAAAGGTATGCACTTGACATCGAGTTCAGCATAAAATGTCATCATCTGCCAGCCCTTGCCATCTACCCTCCCGATCAGGTTGTGGCTCGGTTCGAGGAAATTACAGATGAAATACTTAAAATGTTCCCTTCTGAGATGGAGCCAATTATAGACTATTTTGAAGACACCTGTATTGGCAGGAGGAATAGAAGAGCCAATGGGCGCAGACAACCACAGTTCCCAGTCACATTCTGGAACCACTTTGATACTGTTACAGAAAAGCGTGCTAAAACTAATAACACTGTAGAAGCATTTCATAGAGGCATGAAATCAATCCTCTGTATGTCTCACCCAACCTTGTGGAAATTTATTGAGAGCATGAAGGGTATATAACGAAAATGGGAGGCAGACATTGAACAAATAATAGCTGGCAATGTACCCAATTGTTTCAAACGGGTGTACAAGGACAATGCATCAAGGCTCGAACACATTATCGACAAGTCCTCCGAACGCTCAACAGAGGGATTTTTACGAGGAGTGGCTCATTGTTTTGAGTATTAATTTTTAAAAACAAAGAAAAACATTATGATTTTAATAATTTACCTTAAAGATGTGGTTTTGAGCTGGATATTTGAACTTCTGCACTAACATTGACGCTAACGTCACTGCATCACATGACTAATCATATGTCACATGACAAAGGGGAAGTACTACACTGTGATTACCAACTTAAGGTATGAAGTTACTTTACTTTAAAATTATTACACCAGAGTCGAATTAGAAAATGATTAAATGCGTGTGGTCTACACTCAGGTTATTGGTACCACTAGTTATCCCAGCCCTCTAAGTCACAGAACAGCCAAAGGGGGAATCACATTGTTTCAGATGTTTCCACCAGCCTTTGCTATTTACTGTTACTGTCAAGTCTGCTAGGGAGTGAAATAATGTGGAGCGAAAAGGGATGGGAGCGAATTAGTCAGGAGAGAATTGTCGGGAGCGGGTTTTCAGGGAGCGAACATGTAGGACCGAACTGACGTGCTCCCGGCATTTTCTCTCAGGATGCATTAAGGCTGCAGTGGACAAAAACGCTTTATATACGCCTTTCCTCCTCCTTTCTCTAATTCAAGTTCGAGTTCCAGGGGGACAAAATTATCCTCACTGCTTCCTTCTGGCCTCGACATATATGGTTTGTGTTACTCAACAGTATGTTTGAAACCCCTCTGAAAGTGCTTCCCATTCAGATGAACCTTCTGACTCAGGGGCCTGTGGTCCATCTCAAACTGAGGTCACTTCACCTTCACGCTTGACTCCTGAAGAGATAGAAGTAAACAGGTTCAATGTCTCTTTCGGAGTCTCAGATATTCTTTTGGCTGCATGTAAGCCAGCCACTAGAAAAACTTACACAGCCAAATGGAAGCGTTTTTCTCTCTGGTGTGCAAGATCCTCTTTGAATCCCTTCTCCTGCCCACCAAATAAAGTCTTAGAGTACATTTCAGATCTCTCAAATTCAGGTCTGCAATACTCTTCAGTCAAAATTCCCCTTTGTGCCATATCAGCCTATCATGAGCCAGTACTTTCTTTGTCACTGGCTCAGTTACCTGTAGTTGAGGTTTCTTAAGGGTATTCTGCATACCAGGCCTCCTATCAGACATCCAGTTGCAGCCTGGGATATTAATCTTGTGCTAGACATGCTCACTCAAAAGCCTTTCGAGCCTCTTGCTACCTGTGAGCTGAACTCTCTCACTTGGAAAACGGCCTTCCTGGTAGCCATTACCTCAGCCCGCAGGGTCTCTGAAATACATGCCTTGGTCACAGACCCTCCGTATACTGTGTTTCATAAGGACAAAGTAGTCCTTAGGGCCCATCCAAAGTTTTTCCCCAAGGTTGTTTTAGAATTCCATCTAAACCAACCTTTAGTCCAACCTACTTACTTTGCGAACTTCAAAAATGAGGGAGAGTGTATCCTTCATTCTTTGGATGTGAAAAGAGCTCTGTGTTTCTATTAAGATAGAACAAAAGAAATTTGCAAAGCTCAATAACTGTTTGTTTCCTTCAGTGAGACCTGGCTGGGTCAGCCTGTCGCCATCTGATACATTTCAACATGGCTGGTGGCATGCCTTCACCACTCTTATTCCATGGTGCAGGTTAAGCTGGAAGGCAGAGTGTACGCTCACTCTACTAGAGCAGTCGCGGCATCCCTGGAGGGAATCTGCAACATACCCATTGCAGATATTTGCAATGTGGCTACCTGGAGCTCAGTGCATACTTTCGTCAAGCACTATGCCCTGGATGTCCATGCCAGGTGACATCTCTCATTTGGCAGAACCATCCTAATTGGACTTCTGTCCTAAAATTGTGAGCTCTTGGTCTCTCCTGACGCCCTGTCGGGGGATTATTAGCTTGATACTCTCCCATCAGTGTGACTGAGTGGTGGAGACTTTATGTCCAGGAAGATATGGAAATTACGTACCTACCGTAATTCTTGATCTTCTTGGACGAAGTCACCACCACTCGTTCACATGCCCACCCACCATCCCCTGAGCTCACCTCTGTTGTTGGTCTTCACTCCCTCAATCTTTAGGCTGTGAAGTTTCTTTGTTGACCCTTCTTATACGAGTCGTCCAGACTATCTTATGTCTGTTTTTTTGTCAGGCTATCCTTTTAGGTTAGTTACGCTGCACCTCCTTGGAAAAAAAGGCACTGAGGTGGTTGGAGGGTCGACACCGAGACAGTCATTGCTGCACGAGCCGAGGCTTGCGGTGCCGCTCCTTTCAGCTCCATCTCTGGTGCAGGCCCTCGTGCAAAAAAGTTTGCTCCAACTGGGTCCTAGTGCCTCGGTGTAGATCCCATCAGTGTGAATGAGTGGTGGAGACTTCGTCCAAGAATATCGAGAATTACGGTAGGTACATAATTTCCATATCTTTCTGTGTATCTTCGCCATTCATCACAAATCCCACCCTCCATCCCCCTGGGGCCTCAGTCTCTGGGTTTCCCTCCCTCTGTGTGCCCCCCTTCCCCCACTGCCTTTCCACTGGTCAGGAGTGGGGTGACCTGGGGCACACAGGGTTTTTTACCTTTTAATAGGAGGGGAGAAAGATCGGGGGAGAGGGTGCTTCTCTCCTCAATGCTGTGGCTCCACCCCTTTGGGGTGGGTGCACTCTCTTCTTTTCTCTCTCTCTTCCTCTGTTCCCCTCTGTCCCTGTCCTTAGGGACTCATCCCTCAAATTTATTTAAAAGGAAACCTTTGTTTCTCACCTTCCAAGCATATGGTTTCAGGGGGGACAACCTTGGATCCTGTCCCTTTCCTCCAGAAATAGCCACTTCTGCTCATGCTGGAGTTCTTGCCAGTGATTCTGTGCCTTGAATTCTGGCAATTTAGCTTTCTGGCTACTCCTTTGCAGTTCCTATACAGTCTGGAGACAGTCAGCAGTCCAGGGTATGTCCTCCCCCTCCCCCATTTCTTGTTTTTCCTTCCCTCCTTCCTTCCCCCTCCTTTTCTGCTTCCAAAGATTGGGGCCCCTTCCCAATCCCCTCAGTTTTTCTCAATCTCCTTCTGTCCTCTCTGTCATTTATTTCTCCGTTTTATTTGTATATCTTTTCCTTTGTCTGTCCCTTGGACTTACTTGTCCCTCCCTCCCAACCCTTTCTTACTCTACGGTGACTCAGAACTGGCGGGAGGGCGGGGTCGACGACACCTAACAGCCAACCTGCGAGTGCCATGCAGTGTGTCAGCCTCGAGGGCGGCACCATTGGTGCGTCAACTCCACCCATCAAAAAAAAACTCCCACAGGGTTGTGACCTCCAGCCAGAACACAAATGTGATGAATGGTGAAGATACACAGAAAGATCAGGAATTATAGTAGGTATATAATTTTCATTTTCCTTCAGTGCAACCCAGCTGGGTCAACCTGTTGCCATCAGTTGCATCTCAGCGCGGCTGGTGGAATGCCTTCACCACTGCTATTCTGTGGCACAGGTCAAGCTGGAAGGCAGAGTGTACGCTCACTGTACCAGAGCAGTCGTGGCATCTCTGGCTGAAATCCATAACATGCCCATTGCAGATATTTGCAATGCAGCTACCTGGAGCTTCATGCATACATTCGTTAAGCACTACACCTTGGATGTCCATGCAGACATCTGTCATTTTCCAGGACCATCCTTAACGAACTTCTGTCCTAAGCACATGAGCTCTTTATCTCCTGCCACCCGTCTTGGGGAATTATTTATCTCGGTACTCTCCCCATTAGTGTGAATGAGTGGTGGAGACTTTATGTCCAGGAAGATATGGAAATTACATACCTACTGTAATTCTTGATCTTCTTGGACAACGTCTCCTCACTCATTCCTATATCTCTCGCCCCGAACTCACTTCTCTGTTATGGTCTTCCTCCCTCAGTGGGAGCTGTGAAGACTTTGTTGTTGAACCTTCTTACATGGGTCATTCGGACTATCTTGTATCTGATTTTTTAGGTTAGTCCTTTCTAGGTTAGTTACGCTGCACCTCCTCGGGGGGGGGGGAGGTACTGAGGCGGTTGGAGGGTTGATGCTGAGATGGTCATTACCGCATGCGCCGAGCTCGCGGTGCCACTTATTTGCGGCTCCATCTCAGGTGCTGGCCCTGCTGAAAAAGTTTGCTCCCACTGGGTCCTAGCACCTCCGGAATACTCCCATTAGTGTGAATGAGTGGTGGAGCCTTTGTCCAAGAAGATCAAGAGTTATGGTAGGTACGTAATTTCCATTTTTCCACCTTTCTATCCCTGGAAGTGATGGAGCGTCCATCCACCCACTTCAGAAACTCCATATCAGGGTCCCTATTAATAACTAACAATCACTAAAGTTTGTAATTACCACAGTGAATTTTACAGCAATACAATTACCATGAGATAAATATGTACATTATATTTCATGATATACATCTTTTACACAAACGTATAACGAACATTACATTGTCATCTTTTGAGATATTTCAACACCTGCCCCATATCATCACAAAAATTCTGCATTCAAATGGGCAGTCCCTGCTGTATGGGATACTGTGAAGCAATGGTGATGTAAGGCAAAATACCTCATGATGCGGGGGGGGTCTCTCTCATCTGGTGGAGCCAACAGAGGGGGTTATGATCTGTCAGCACTTTAAATTCAGTTCCCCACAAATAATACTTAAGGGGTTCCACAGCCCGTTTCAAAGCCAAACATTCTTTTTCAATTGTTGCATATTTTTTTCCCTTTCATGCAACTTTCTACTGATGTAGATAATAGGGTGTTCCTCCTCATCAGTTCTCTGGGTCAATACAGCCCCAATTCCTGCCTCTGATGCATCTGTATGCACTTCAAAGGGCTGGGTAAAGTCAGAACTCTAGAGAACAGGGGATGTACACAATATGGTCTTGATGCTCCTAAAGGCCGTATCACATTCAGAGGCCACTGTACCTTATTTCGGCACCTTTTTTTAGTAAGGTCTGATAGGGGGCTGGCAATAGATAAAAAACTGGGGATGAATCTTCTATAATAGCCAGCTAACCCCAGGAAGGACCCAACATGCTTTTTGGTAGATGGTACCAGACTGTTGGCTACTGTAGTCACCTTATCAATCTGTGGCTTCACCTGCCCATTTCCCAGAATGAAGCCCAGGTACCTAGCGGCGGTGATTGAGCTCTCGGAGTTTCCTGTGGCCAGCTCAAGTCCAGAGGCTCTGATCTTGGACTATAACAAGACTATCTCTATGGCCCTGGACTTGATTGCTCCTATCCGTGTTCGTCCTCTTCCCCCTTCGCCCTCGGGCTCCTTGGTTTGATGGGTTCTCGAGGGAGCTGCAGCGACTAGGACGAAGGTTAGAGCAGCACTGGTGGAACTCCTCCCTGGAGGATGACCACCTTAGATTGGTAGAGCATTATCGGACCTACCAATCAGCGATCTCCCATAAGAAGGCAGAATTCCTGTCCGGGGAGATTGCTGCCGCTCAGAACCGACCAGCTCAGCTCTTCCGAACTGTGGACATGCTGTGCAACTCAGCCTGTCTGCAGCTCTGAAGAGCTTTCTTGCAAGTGGAGTGCAATGAGCTTGCTCTATTCTTTGGGAATAAAGTGGTGGACATCAGGTCAGAGATCCTCTTGACTCATTCTGTGGGGGATGCTTTTGATCAGTGCTTGGTCACCTCCCCTTGTGCTTCCTGGAGTACCTTTGGCCTGTTAGAGTTCGTGGATGTCATGCGTATTGTCCAGAGTATGCGCCCTACATGCTGTAGTTTGGATCCGGGCCAACTTCCCTGATTATGGGTTGTTGTAATATTATCGGTCCGGTCCTGGTACAGATAGTCCAGTGCTCTCTTGATTCAGGTGAGCTCTCTAGCTCCCTGAAGGAGGTGGTGGTAACACCCAACCTGAAGAAGGCTTCTTTGGACCCAGACTCTCTGGCCAACTGCAGATCAATCTCAAACCTTCCCTTTATAGGGAAGGTTATTGAGAAAGTAGTGGTGATACAGTTGGAGGACCACTTGACCATCCATAACATCTATGAACCTCTCCAATCTGGTTTTCAAAAGAGGCATAGTACTGAGACTGTGCTGGTTCGGGTGCTCAATGATTTCCTGATGGTGAGAGATCAGAGAAGCCGTTCTATCTTGGTGCTCCTTGATCTCTCTTCAGCCTTCAACACTGTGGACCATGGGGTGCTGCTTGGGTGCTTGAGATCCATCTGTGGCCTGATGTGTACGGTCATCAGGTGGTTTACATCTTTCCTAACTGGCAGAACTCAGAGAGTGGTGTCTGGGATTTTTTCTTCGGACCTACTGTCCGTTGTGTGTGGTGCCTCAGGGCTCAGTGCTGTTCCCCATGTTGTTTGCAGTGTATATGCTGCCCCTCGGAAACATTGTAAGACCATGTGGGCTGAGGTTTCACTGCTATGCTGATGATACCCAGCTCTACATGTCTTTTGCGCCTGACCAGGCTAGTGCTCTCTCGATATTTAACAACAGCATCGCTGAAATCCAGGATTGGATGAATTCGAGCTGCCTAAAGTTGAACATGGGAAAGACCGAGGTGATGGTTATGGACCTGGGTCACCGGATAGAGGGGATGAGGGCTGGTCAGCCCTCTGGACTTTATCTGGAGGGCTCCCAGATCCTTTCCTCTGAACGTGTGTGAGACCTGGGAGTGGTTCTTGACGACGGGCTGACTTTACGATCTCAAGTGTCAGCGGTCGTCAAGTCTTCCTTTTACCACCTTAGGAACATCTCCAGGATCAAGCACCTTGTTCCATCCAGGGATCTGCCTACATTGGTCCACGCCTTTGTGACCTTGCACCTAGATTACTGCAACTCCCTGTACTTAGGGCTTCCTGGGATTGATATCCGCCACCTGCAGCTAGTGCAGAACGCTACAGCGCGTTTGTTGACAGGAACGTCCCAATCCTCTCATATTACGCCTGTTCTGTGCAAGCTAACTGGCTGCTGATTCAGTGGTGGAGCACCTTTAAAGTTGGTTTACTGACTTACAAAGCCCTACATGGACTTGGCCCCGACTACTTGAAAGAGCTTCTTGTACCCTACTGCCCTGAGCGACAGCTCCGTTCGGCTGACGAGGGGTTGCTGGAGATTCAAAGGGTGTCTTTAAAATCTTCCGGGACATGTGCATTTATGTACGTGGCCCCTTCCCTCTGGAATTCTCTACCCCATCAGCTATGGAAGTGCGCAACTGTGGAGGGTTTCAAACAGGCATTGAAAGACTTTTTTGTAGTGCCAGGCCTTTTATGGTATTGCATAAAGGGACTTATTAGACTATATTTATTATCTTATTACCATTTGCGTTGATTTTATTATTGCTGTCTAATTTTATTGTAAAGCGCCTTGATACTCTGAAAGGCGCTTAAGAGAAATAAAGTTTTATTATTATTATTACCTTGTTTCCACATTACCAATGGCACATTTGGATGGATTTATAGTTACCCCTGCTGCTTTAATTGCCTGTAACACCCTCTCAGGATGCACCATAAGAGTTTCCCAGTCAGAGCTAAATATCACATCATCATCCAGATAAGCCGAACAATACTGTGTATGTGGCCTAAGCATTTGGTCCATAAACTGCTGAAATGTGGCAGGGGCTCCATGCAGCCCAAATGGCATGTTTACAAAATGATACAGGCCCAATGGGGTGCTAAAAGTGGTTATCTTGCATGACTCTGGAGAGAGGGATATTTGCCAATATCTCTTTGTTAGGGCTACTGTAGCGATATACTTTGCGTTACCCTATCAATGATGTCAATTCGTAGCATAGGGTAGCCATCGAAAAGTGACGCATTGTTTATTTGAGGGAAATCAAGGCAGAAACAGATCCCTCCTTCTTTCTTATCCACCGCCACGATGGGTGATGACCAGGCACTTTTTGATGGAACTGTGATTCCCAGCTTTTCCAGTTTTTTAACTTCTTGGATGACCTTGTCCCTTACCCTTACAGGTAACCGGTATGGTTTCTGATGTATGGACCTGTCTTGTGTTACTGTGATAGTATAGACAATCCCTTCAGCCCTCCCTGGTATGTTGGTGAAGGTGTAGGCATACTTCTGCAACGCATCTTCTACTACTTGGTGCTGCTGCTGGGGGTTTAGCTCTGGGTTTACATGTGTCTCATCTACACTCCCAGTTTTCTGTAACCTACAGTATGCTATCTTCAACTCATTACCTGCCTTCGGGATGGATGTAGCACACTGGGGTACTCTTCTCATGCCATTTTATTAGCAGTTTGATGTGATATACCTTTTGGGAGGGTCTCTTTCCTGGCATCCTAATCTTGTAATTCATTGGCCCTGTCTGTCTCAAGATAGGGAAGGGGTCCTGCCTTTTCATTAGCAATTTATTCTCTGTGCTTGTGCTTGGGAGCAACAACAGGACCTGATCCCCTACTTGGAATGTTTTGGTACCCACCCCTTGGTCATACTGTTCCTTTTGTTCAGCCTGTTTGTGCCCTATGTTTTGGTACACAAGTTCCACATATCTCACTAGGTGTTTTCTGAGCCTAATCATGTATTCTAGGACATTACAGTGCCCCACTGTTTTGTCTTCCTCCCAGTGCTCCATCACCATATCTAAGGCCCCTCTATGGTTCCACCCATACAAAAAGGAGAAGAGGGAGAAACCTGTAGATGCAAGAGGAATCTCTCAATAAGCAAAGAGTAGGTAAGGGAGTTACCTGTCCCAGTCCCTACCTTCTTCACAAACTTTTTTAACATAGTCTTCAAAGTCTGGTTAAATCTTTCGACTAACCCATCCATCTGAGAGTGGTAAGGGGAGGTACAGGCTGCAACTATTCCCAGAAGACAGTAGAGTTCTTTCAACATACTGGCATTGAAGTTGCTTCCTTGATCTGTTAATATTTCCTGAGGGATAGTCATTCAGCTGAACGCTTTGGCCAGTTCCTCTGCTATCCTAAGGGCAGTGACAGTCCTCATAGGTATAGCCTTGAGGCAGTGAGTGGCATAATTACAGATGACAAGAATAAAGTAATTCCCCTTGGAACTTTTTTCCAGGGGCCCACTACATCCATGGCTATTTTGTCAAATGGAAGGGACATTATAGGGATAGGTTGAAGGGGGACCTTACTCTTCTCCCCTGTTCAAGCCACTTTCTGGCACTCAGTGTGACGTAGACAGACAGTTCTGAGTGCTGTATTATATTTTTTTACTATAAAATGTATTAATATCTCTGCTGAAAATTCAGATGCTCTAGGAATGACCTCTCCCCCCCCCCACAGATTTCAGCTGACAGATGCAGGCCACGAGAACTGCTGACAATATGTATCACACACTCAGTTTAGAGACAATGTGTTACTGGAAGACTTTTATTAAGGATCCTGTTTCTCTGAGCTAATTACAGAGTTGTTAATTTTGTTAAGAAAGAAATCATAAACTAGGTTTATGACGTTAAAATAAGGGAAGCTAGGATGTTACATAGAGGTGTAAGGATGTAAATGACCCTATGAAGCCTGTGTGAAGAGTGTACAGCATGAGATCAAAAGAGGTGTCATTGAAACTTGAGTTATGCTAAGGTTGCAGAATTAATACTTTGAAATTACATCCTGTGGTTGTATAAAAATATATTTTTGTTAGATATTTGACCAGAGGTGGGGCTGGATGATTTCATCCAAAAGGGGTTGGCCAATACTGCTTGAAAAGAGTATTCTCTTTCACTATAGATGTGCATTTTGTATCTGACACTGACCAAGAAAACATCTGAGCACTGAAAAGAGGTATTTAGAAAGCTAGACAAATCTAAATATAGTTGTAGGAATTGCACTGTTTTAAACCTTGTTTTGTTTAAAGATATGTATGTCCTGTGATATGAGTTCTGTATTGTATGTTTGACATATTATTATATATTTTAATAAAAACTCTAATTTTAGAGAAAACCTGGTCTGTCTTTGATTTGCTTTCTTTTGCCAAGAAATATTTATGGTTCAGCAGACATATAGCTTGTATGGTGGTATCAGACTGGAAAGAGTAGAGTTTTAAATCTGAGGTCTTTATAAAAGTTTTAAAGGGTTCATCTCTGAATACCTGGTTAGGTGTCCATAGGCAAAGATATCTGGCCCCCCAAAGACAGATATATCTGAGCCTGTGCATTGGGTATGCTAGCAAGAGGTTAACAGTTTGAATCCCTTCAGAACTGATACCAAAGGTTAATCCGAACTCACAAAAACAGACAAGAGGGTTACCTTGTCTGTTCCACTGTTCACAAGACTGCGCACAAAGGTTGGCACTTTGGGAGTAGAGGGCCTGACCTGCTGAGTGAATCTGTGATGGATTGGTTGGCAGCGGTGGCATAATTTTGGTATCACAAGCTTTATTGTTCTATGTCAGCTGAGACCGTAAGCTCTCTTGCAAAGAAAGAAAAAGACAGAGTTTTTTTTTTAAAAGAAAACAGAACTATATATCACTTTGTGTACAGTCAAGTTCCTACCTATTTTATTTTTTTTTCTAAAGTGCAAAGTCAGAGTAGCAGTAGTTAGGAAAGATGACATCCAACTACAGCAGGCACACTGTAGAACAGTTAAAACAGTTGTGCAAGGACAGAGGAGTCCTGTTTGAGGTGATAGCCAAAAAGCAGAACCTCATAGAGGCACTGACGGTAGCAGATACCCAGAGCAGGGAGTCACAAACCTTGACTGAAAGGGACCAGACCTCGAGTGTGGCAGAACTAGTGGCCAGTGAGGGGTCCTGAGCCAATGAGGAGGACAGCAGGGCCACTGTCAGTGAAGGGCCACAGCAGCAGGGATGAGTCACCAGTATCCTGAATCCTGAACTTCTCAGGTTACAACTTGAGTTGCGCAGGATGGATCTGGAGTCCTAGGAGTAGAGAGAGTGAGAGGCGGACCGTGAGGCAGTGTGAGAACGCAGAGAGGCAGAGCGACAACAGAGGGAGGCAGACTGTGAGGAGCGCAAGTGCCAGCGAGATGCAGAGAAGAAGAGAGAACGAGAATGCCGAGATGCAGACCATGAGGAGCAAGAGCACCAGAGGCAACACAAGCTGGAGAAGATGCGACTCCAACCAGTGGCATCAGAGCAGGTAAGTGGCTTGGGTTTAACTGGGAATACAGGACTGGGTTACAAATTGAACTCCAAATTAATAGCTGAGTTTATGGAATGGGAGGACATAGACGCCTTTTTAAATTCTTTTGAAAAAGTTTTTATTCAGGCTAAAATTCCTAGAGAGTCCTGGAGCTTCCAGCTATCCCCACTACTTACCGGAAAAGCTCGGGATGCATTGGGTCACATGGACAATGACAGTGATGATTACAGCAAGTTAAAAGCTGCACCACTAAAACAGTTTGAATTAACTGCTGAATCATACAGAGCTAAATTCCGTAAGCTCAGGAGAAGCCCTGATATGAGCTATGAGGAGCTAGCCACGAAACATCAGTTTTTAAAACATTGGTGGGAAGGAATTGAGGCAAACACTGTTGGTAAAATTGAAAATGTGATTTTATTAGAACAGTCTTATTGGGCATGCCAAGCAGAGTTAAAAACCTGGCTAGAGGACCAAGATCCAAAAACAGTGCAAGAGGCTGCTGAACTTGGACCGCTATGCCAAAAGCAGACCTACTCTGAGAGCGAATGGGGTGGGTGAGGCAGTGCAGAAAGGGAAAAGCATGCCATCAGGGCACCTAAAATCCTCACTGCCTCCACTGAAACCAGCTAGACCCAGGTTTCCAAGAAAATATTTCTCTGAAGTAAGAAATGCTTGTTGGTTATGTAAAGAAACTGGGCACATTGCCAGACAGTGTCAAAGAAGAGCAAGCAATAATACACAAAGTAGTACCAGAAAAGAAGTGGGTTGTTTGTGTGTTCCTGAGAGCATGCCATTGAACATGAGAGAACACATGCACCCAGTCATGGTAAATGGCGTAGATGCAGGGGTTAAGGGACACAGGGGCATCCCTGACATTGGTGAAAGGGGATCTAGTAAGGGGCTGGAGTAGAAAAGTGAAACAGTCTAGGGAGGTCAAATCATGGAAAGCCATGTGTGCAAATGCCAGGAGCCTTAGCAACAAGATGGAAGATCTGGAGGTTGTCATGGTACAGTCAGACCTGGACATTGTGGCCATCACTGAAACCTGGTGTAATGATAACCACGACTGGGAGATGGCCATACCTGGCTACAACATATTCAGAAGAGACAGAGCAGGCAGGAAGGGAGGAGGTGGCACTGTATGTGAAAAATGACATAAGGCCACAGAGATCCAGGAGGAACAAAATGGGGAGATACTGTGGGTTGCTGGTAAGGAAAATGGGGACAGCATCCACACAGGTGTGGTCTATAGACCACCAGCCCAGGAGGAAGAAACAGATAGGAGTTGATGCTAGCCATCCAAAGGATGGCAGACAAGAGTGAGGTAGTATTGGTTGGAGACTTCAATATTCCAGACATGGACTGGAGCATCCCAGCAGCAGCATCAACTAGGAGCAGATTTATCCTGTACTCCTTCAGGGTGCCTTCCTCACAACTGGTCATGGAACCAACTTGGCAGAAGGCAATACTGGACCTTGTGCTCACAAACAGGGACAGTGTGATGGGGGTAACAGTGGGGGAGCACCTGGGAAACAGTGACCACCAGTCATTGTGGTTTGAAATCACAGAAAGAGCAGAACCAAACCACACGAAAACATGTATCCTGGATTTTAGGGAGGCAGACTTTGGGAAAATGGGGAGATACTTGAGAGGTATTAAGGGGAATGGGACAGGAATCAGGGGTTGAGGAACAGTGGGCAGTATTTAAAATGGGGATTACAAGAACAACAGAATTATGCATTAAGCAGGTTAGCAAGAGGAAAAGGAAGAGGAGACCATTATGGTTTCCAAAGAGGTAGCAAAGAAAGTGAAAGCCAAAAAGATTGCATTCAGGCAATACAAAAAGACGAGGCAGAAGGGGATAGGGAGAAGTACCAGAGAAGCAAAGGGAGGCAGTGAGGTCAGGTAAGGAAGCCAAAGCTCAGACAGAAGAACACATTGCAAAATCAGTGGGTAGAGGACAAAACCTTTTACAGGTACATAAGTGAAAAAGAAAGACAAAGGAGGATAGTGAGACTGAAGGGGGACGGGGCTGCGTGGAGGATGACAACAGTAAAGCTGACATATTGAACAGGTATTTCTGCTCAGTCTTTACTGAAGAGGAGGAGGTAATGGGTCTGAAGGGAGTACAAGGGTGAGAATGGTGCAGAAATGGACACAAGTCCCTTTACATGAGAAAGGGTCCTGAAGGAACTGGAAGACATAAGAGTTGATAAAGCAATGGGGCCAGATAGGTGCACCTAGGGTCCTTAAAGAACTAAGAGAGGTGGTGGCTGAACTCTGGCTATCCTGTTTAGCCGATCACTGGAAACAGGGAGGTACCCAAAGACTGGAGGACAGCAGATGATGTCCCTTATACAAAAGTGGAACAAAGAGGAAGCAGGGAACTACAGACCAGTCAGCCTCACCTGTGTAGTGGGGAAGATCATGGAGCACTACTGAAGGAGAGATTGGTGGAACATCTGGTTGTCAATGGACTACAGGACCCAAGGGCAGCATGGTTTCACCAGGGGAGGTCATGTCAGACCAACCTCGTTGGAATTTTTGACTGGGTGACTAGGGAGGTGGATCAGGGAGGACAGTGGACATGGCCTATCTGACTTCAGCAAGGCCTTTGACACTGTGCCACATAGAAGACTATTACACAAACTGGGGAATATGGGTGTGGGCAGGACAGTAGTGTGGTGGGTAGGTAACTGGCTGGGTGGCAGGACACAGAGGGTGGTGGTAAATGGCTGTCACTCCACAGAGGGAAGAGTGACCAGTGGGGTACCACAGGGATCAGTGCTGGGACTGGTCCTATTCAACATCTTCATCAGTGACATGCTGAGGACCTAGAAGGCAGAATTTCACTGTTCGCTGATGACACAAAGCTCTGTAACAGAGTAGACACACCAGAGGGTGTAGACAGAATGAGAAGCGAGCTGCAGAAACTTGAAGAATGGTCAGGGGTTTGGCAGTTGAAATTCAATGCAAAGAAGTGCAAGATAATGCATATGGGGCACAAAAACCCTGGCACAATATATCAGTTGGAGGGTGAGGATATAGCATGCACCAAGCAGGAAAGGGATCTTGGGGTTGTCATCTCTGATGACCTCAAGGTAGGGAAACAGTGTGACAAGGCAGCGGGTAAAGCAAATAGGATGCTGGGATGTATAGGCAGGGCATCACCAGCAGGAAAGGAGATACAATTCCGCTATACAAGACACTGTTGAGCCCCACCTGGAGTACAGTGTACAGTTCTGGAGACCATACCTACGTAAGGACATAGACAGGGTAGAGAAGGTTCAGAGGAGGGCAACAAAGGTGGTGCATGGATTGCATCACAAGTCCTATGAAGACAGGTTGAAGGAACTGAACATGTACTCCTGGAGGAGAGGAGGAGAGGGGATGATGAGAGACATACAAGTATCTTACAGGGAGGAACAGGGTGCAGAAAAACACTATTTTAAGCGAAAAAGATGTTCCAGGACTAGAGGGCATGGGATGAAGTTGAGGAGGACGATTCAGAGGAAACATGAGAAAGAATTTCTTCACAGAATGGGTGGTGGACAAGTGGGCGCCCTGCCAGAGGAAGTGGTGGGGGCTGAAACAATCACGGGATTTAAGAATGCATGGGATAGACATAAAGGAATTCTGGAGGTCAGGGGTAAGGTGCAACAGACTTCTAGGAAAACAAACTGAACTTACAAGCTCAAATGGGCAGACTGGGTGGGCCATAGGCCCTTATCTGCCGACACTGTCTATGTATCTATGTATCTACGTAGTATAGCCTGGTCAGCTTATTTCAAACAAATACGTGACTGTACAGGACTTTGCGGGTGAAGCAAAAACATTGTCACTGGCCAGTGTTCTCCTGGACTGGGGTGAAACGGGGAACGGGGAACTGGCAACAGGTGGCTGTAGCTAAAACGTTAGCAGTAGATGTGATCCTAGGTAACAATCTCCAACAGGGGATGGTATGTGCTGTTGCCCATAGACAAGCGGCAAGGGAAAATAGTAGTTCCCTGAACCCCATAGAAACCAGTGCAGAAATCACAGAGAGGCTGGTTCCCCAGCCTGTGTCTGCAGATGGAGAGACTGATAAAAAGGGGGTAGAAATTTCCCTGGTAGCGAGTGACCACACAGCTACAGAAGGTTACTTCGAAGAGGGAGGAGTGACAAATTGTCAGAGGGTTAGGACTGGCAGTGATCCTGAGGGCCCTAACGCTAGTGCTAGGGACCCTAGTTTAGCCACTGAAGGGGACTTGTCCCATGCCTTGGGACTGTGTGAGGGGTTTTGCAGTTGCTCAGAGGAGTGACCCTAGTTTAGAGAAGCTGAGGGCTTGGGCAGACTCTGAGGGCACACAGGGAGGTGATGGCAGACATATGGTTTATTTGGAAAATGGACTTATGTATACACAGGCAGTACAGACAGAGGGAGGGATGCTAGACAGGCAGCATGTTGTTCCCCAAGGGTATCATGAGCAGTTGCTCAAACTTACACATGACATTCCCATGTCTGGTCATCTGGGAATTGCACAAACTATGCAGTGGTTGGCCAAGAATTTCTACTGGCCTAACTTCACCCAGCAGGTGAAGGAGTATTGCAGGTCTTGTCACTGGTGCCAAGAAATAGGGAAGGTAGGCAAGAAAACCCAAGCTGCCCTGATCCCCTTGCTCATAGTGGAGGAGCCATTCCAGAGGGTGGGAATGGATATTGTGGGGCCTTTAAATACCCCCAGCTCCTCAAGGAAGAGATTCATCCTGACTGTGGTGGATTATGCCACCCGGTACCCAGAGGCAGTCGCCCTATCCTCACTGAGGACAGACAAAGTGGCAGATGCCTTACTTGGGATTTTCTCCCATGTTGGGTTTCCACAGGAGGTAATCACCGATCGAGGGGGTTCCTTCATGTCAGACCTGATGAAGTATTTATGGGAGAAGTGTGGGGTGGTGCAGAGATGTATGGCACTTTATCACCCACAAGCCAATGGGCTTGTGGAACGTTTCAATGGTACCCTAAAGTCAATGCTCCGGGCGTTTGCTGAACAGCATGGGAGGGACTGGGAGAAATACCTTCCCCACCTGTTGTTTGCATACAGGGAGGTGCCCCAAGAGTCGACAGGATTTTCCCCCTTTGAACTCTTATATGGACGCCAGGTACATGGGCCCCTAGACTTAATCCAGGAGGACTGGAAAGGCAAGCATGCCACCCAGGGAACTCCCATCATGGATTATGCCCTTAGGTTTAGGGAATGGCTGAAGGAGCTTATGGGGACAGCCCAGAGCAACCTGGCAGCTGCCCAACAGAGACAAAAGGTGTGGTGCGACCGCAGAGCCAGAGCTCACTCGTACATGGTGGGTCAGGAAGTCATGGCCTTTATTCCAGTCTGGAAAGACAAGCTGCAAGCTGAGTGGGCAGGACCATACAAAGTGGTTAGGAAGGTAAATGATGTAAACTATATTGTGGAGTTATCTGACTGTAGACAGACAGCAAGGATGTACCATGTCAGCATGATGAAGCCATATGCAAATAGGGCTGACATGGTGTTCAGTGTGTTGTCATGGGGAGGGGAATGGATGAAGGAGACCCCCTTCTGGACTAGCTGGAAGAGAGTAAGCAGCAGTCCTCTGTGAAGGCAGTAAAACTGTCCTCCCAGCTGACCCCAGGCCAGATCCAGAAAGTGAGGGAGGTTTTAGCAGACTTTGTCCCCTTGTTTAGTGCCAATCTTGGACTAACTCCCTTAGCAACACACGATGTAGAGACAAGAACACAGACGCCCATACGGCGAACAGCATATCGAGTGGAAGAGGCTGTCCAAAAGGACATTAGGAGGGAAGTGGAGGAGATGCTGGATTTAGGGGTAATCCAGAGATCCCACAGCCCCTGGGCCTCACCCGTAGTCCTTGTGCCCAAGCCAGATGGCTCAACTTGTTTCTGTGTGGACTATCATGGACTGAATGCAGTCATGAAGTCTGACACCCACCCGATGACCCGGACGGATAACTCCTGGACAAGTTGGAAGGCGACCTACCTACGTACTCATATTGACCGACCATGGGTATTGGCAGGTAGAACTGACAGACAGAGCTAGGGAAAGGTCGGCCTTCATCACTCTGATAGGCTTATTTGAGTTTAAAGTAATGCGTTTTGGAATGAAGAACGCCCCGGCCACTTTTCAAAGGTTGGTGAACCAGGTGTTGAATGGTGCTGAGGAGTATGCCGTAGTGTACCTGGATACCATTGCCATCTTCAGTACCAGCTGGGAGGAACACCTTTCACACCTTAGGGAAGTGCTGGGCAGGATACAGGGGGCTGGGCTCACTGTCATAGCTGAGAACTGGCATACCTTGGGCATGTGGTAGGCCGGGGACAGCTCCGTCCTAACCAAATGAAGATAGAGGTGATTCATGCATGGCACAGACCAGAAACCCAGAAGCAGGTCAGGAGCTTTCTAGTGACAGCAGGGTACTACAGAAAGTTTGTACCTAATTACAGTGCCCTGGCTGCTCCCCATCTGACCTGACAAAGAAAAATATGCCAAAGAAAATTACCTGGGGCCCAGCCTGTAAGGAAGACTTTACCAGACTGAAGGAGGCACTGTGCAGTGCTCCTGTTTTGACAAGTCCAGACTATAGCAAAACCTTTATAATTCAGATGGATGCCTCAGACGTGGGTATTGGGGCAGTACTTAGCCAGATGTCTAGCCAAGGGACCAACCACCCAGTTGAATACTTGAGCAGGAAGCTTATCCACAGGGAGCACACTTACTCCACAGTGGAAAAGGAGTGTCTTGCCATAGTGTGGGCCCTGAAGAAATTAGAGCCATACTTGTATGGGCAGCATTTTGTGGTGCAGACTGACCACAACCCCCTGGTTTGGCTGACACAGATGGGAAAGAGCAATGGGAGACTACTAAGATGGAGTCTTGCTTTGCAAGGATATGATCTGACAATCATACATAAGGCAGGCATTAAGAATCAGAATGTCAATGGGCTGTCTAGGGTCTATGAGGAGTTAACTAATTTAGGAAACTCATCCCATGTAGGGGATAGCTCCCCCAAATTCAGTCTAGGTGGGGAGGAGTGTGACGTAGACAGCCAGTTCTGAGTGCTGTATTATATATATTTTTTAATATAAAATGTATTAATATCTCTGCTGAAAATTCAAATGCTCTAGGAATGACCTCTCTCAACCCCCCAGATTTCAGCTGACAGATGCAGGCCAAGAGAACTTCAGGCAATGTGTATCACACACTCAGTTTAGAGACAATGTATTACTGGAAGACTTTTATTAAGGATCCTGTTTCTCTGAGCTAATTACAGAGTTGTTAAGATAGAAATCATAAGCTAGGTTTATGACGATAAAACAAGGGAAGCTTGAATGTTACATAGAGGTGTAAGGTTGTAAGTGACCCTATGAAGCCTGTGTGAAGAGGGTACAGCATGAGATCAAAAGAGGTGTCATTGAAACTTGAGTTATGCTAAGGTTGTAGAATTAATACTTTGAAATTACATCCTGTAGTTGTATAAAAATATATTTTTGTTAGATATTTGACCAGCGGAGGGTCTGGATGACTTCATCCAAAAGGGGTTGGCTAATACTGCTTGAAAAGATTATTCTCTTTCACTATAGATGTGCATTTTGTATCTGACACTGACCAAAAAAACATCTGAGCACTGAAAAGAGGTATTTAGAAAGCTAGACAAATCTAAATATAGTTGTAGGAATTGCACTGTTTTAAACCTTGTTTTGTTTAAGGATATGTATATCCTATGATGAGTTCTGTATTGTATGTTTGACATATTATTATATATTTTAGTAAAAACTCTAATTTTAGAGAAAACCTGGTCTGTCTTTGAATTGCTTTCTTTTGCTAAGAAATATTTATGGTTCAGCATACATATAGCGTGTATGGTGGTATCAAACTGGAAAGAGAAGAGTTTTAAATCTGAGGTCTTTATAAAAGTTTTAAAGGATTCATCTCTGAATACCTGGTTAGGTGCCCGTAGGCAAAGATATCTGGCCCCCCAAAGACAGATATGTCTGAGTCTGTGCATTTGGGTATGCTAATAAGAGGTTAACAGTTTGAATCCCTCCATAACTGAGACCAAAGGTTGATCCGAACTCACAAAAACAGACAAGAGGGTTACCTTGTTTGTTACACTGTTCACAAGACTGTGCTTAAAGGTTGGCACTTTGGGAGTAGAGGGTCTGACCTGCTGAGTGAATCTGTGACACTCAGGACATCACTTTATGTAGTCAGCAACTTGCTCATGGATAGCCGGTCAGTAAAAGCAGGACTGTATGCAATGTAATGTGCTGTCCCTACCAGCATGCCCTGCTAACCGACCATCATGGGCTAACTGTATGACCTGTGGCCTAAACCTTTCAGGTACAAACAGTTGGGTAACAACCTCCCCTGTCCTGGGGTTGTTACTTTCCCCATATAACAGACTTTCATTTATTACACATTTTTTTCCCCACCTGTAAAAAGAAAGGGGTTAGGGCAGGATCAACAGTTTGTTCTTCATGCATATCATTATCCTGAAATATCCTGAAATCCACCTACTCTCACCTTTCTATACTACTACCCGAAACATTGTACCATGGCTTTTACTCTGGAAGTCTTAAACAAACATCACCCAATTAATACCTGGGTGCAAAGAGCCATATTTCCTAATTGGAAACTGCCACATCATTATAACTCACTAACGATCACCCTCTACTGGGACTCCAGAAGACAATCCAAGCATCTTAAAAAGTACAAGCAGAAACACTCCAACCTATTATGAACTACAAATGGCATCGCTGAAACTCCTGCTCCTCCTACTTTTAATATCTGGTGGGATACACCCAAACCCTGGTCCTGTTGCACTGAAGCTGACAAAAACAGGGAAAGTTGGTAGTGGTCTCTCCATTATTACTCTAAATATCTGCAGCTTCTTTCCCAAATTGGCATCTCTTCAAACTCTACTTGAGACAAAAAACCCTGATATACTAGCCATTGTGGAAACCTGGCTATCTCCAGCACCCAGATCATGCGGTCTCGCTTGAAGGCTACAATCTTTCAGACTCGACCGGGCAAGCAAGAAAGGTGGGGGCTGTGCTATCTCATAAAGGACAACCTCCGTCAACGCTGCAGCTTCACCCCACAAATACGCAGATGCAACTCCTCCTTATCAAACTGCTTCCTGGTGCACAAAACAAAGTTCTCACAGTGGCCGCAGTCTATATCCTCCAAAAGACCACCGTGCCAGTATTAAGTCTGTACTTGATTTTGTTAGTCTGCAGCCCTCTGAAAATGAGCTCCTCCTCCTCGGGATTTCAACATAAACTGGCTCGCCTGACACTGGCTTCTACAAAGATGACATCCTAGCAGCAAACCTGACTCAGATGGTAACCTCCCCACCTGGAAAAATTACAAAACTGGTACAAGCACCCTTATTGACTGGGTTCTCACAAATCACCCTGACCGGATAAAAAAACATTAAAGTCCTCCCTGACTCCCTCAGTGACCACTCCCCAGTGTCCTGTACCTGGTCTAATAAATTTCTCAAGCCACCCCCCAAAGTTATAACAAGCAGAGTATTGCCTTGTGGGAATCTTATCAAGTTGAAAACCCATCTCCTACAACAGGACTGGACGCCAATCCTTGAATCAACTGATATTAATACCACACTAGAATACTTCATTAAATCTTTCAACTCTGCACACGACTTATACGCCCCAGTAAAAAAACATAAAATTAAAGCGCTATCAAATCCATGGATTACTGCCAAACTACTTGCCGAGCTCAAGGTTCGGGACCACCTCTGGGCAGTTGCCAGAGACACAGGCTCACCTCATGATACCTTAAAATACAAGCAGGCACGAAATAGATGTACCTCACAAA
Organism: Neoceratodus forsteri; assembly: GCA_016271365.2. NCBI lineage: Eukaryota > Metazoa > Chordata > Ceratodontiformes > Ceratodontidae > Neoceratodus > Neoceratodus forsteri. Next base: position 1,021,809,934 of record CM028134.1, read on the forward strand.
TTAGGCAAATGAAGAGCGCTATTTCAAAATGCCCTTGAATCCACCTGGGTGATGGAAGAGCTTTTGGGACAACATCCGAAACATAATGGGTAAACAATCAAAATCATCACCTACCATTATGAAAGTTGATGGATCCACCACTCTTGACCCAAAGTCTATTGCAGATGCGCTTAATAAGACATTCACAGACCTTAGTGGGTCCTCCCCAGCTTTCTTCTCGGACTTACCTGTGCCTAGCCTAGTATCACAAAACAGCCCTCGTGACAAACCACAATTTTACTTCAAGAAAATCAAAGTGCACGCAGCACACAAGTACATAAGAAAGGCCTGCTCCAAATCCAGAACAAGTAGTGACACGCTAGATCTAAAAATCCTGTCTCTCACCCTGGATGAAGTTATTCACCCCCTTGCAAAAATTCTTAATCTGTCACTTTGCCAAAGTCAATTTCCCAACAAATGGAAATCTGCCATAGTTACGCCAGTGCACAAAGGGGGGGACAAAACCTCAACAGGAAACTATCGACCAATATCAATACTCCCTCCCCTCTCCAAAGCACTTGACGAATAGTGGCAGACCAACTCTCTGATTACCTGGACAAATACAATCTACTCTGTAATCAACAGCACGGCTTTAGGAAAGGACATAGTACAACAACAGCCTTACTTGATTTCTGGAGAAGTCCCTCAGCCCTGGACAAAGGGTGACAAACAGGTGCAGTCTTTATCGATCTTACAAAGCTTTCGACACAGTCCATCATGGCCTACTTACCTCCCTACTTTCTAGCCTATGCCTGGCCGAAGGTCCTTGTGCTTGGGTAAAAGTTACCTGTCCAATCGGTCACAGGCTGTAAAATCTCTAATGAACTCTCCGACTTCAAACCAGTTCTCTCGGTGTACCACAGGGATCAATTCTTGGACCGCTCTCCTCTTACCCTGTTCCTTAACTCCCTCCCAGATATCTGCCAGGAGAAAATAATCTTATATGCTGATGATGCTGTAATTTCTCTTCCCACAAGGATCCAAACTCCTACTAAAAGCCTGCAACTTGCTTTCTCTAGTGTTGAAAGGTGGTTCCTGGATAGTAAACTTGTGCTAAACCACAATAAAACAAAAGCCATGCTCTTCTCCAATCACCAAAACAAAAATAGGCATACTCCACTCACCATACAAACCTCTGCGGAATTACACTGGACCAAGTAAATACTTTCAAATACCTTGGCATCACTTTTGACCAAGGGCTCACCTTTGCAACCCACATTGACAACATGCGAAAACAGTGAACCAACGCCTTGGAATACTATTCCGTAACTGTCAATTTCTAAATCAAGCGGCATTGAGAATAGCTATACAGAGTTCCATAATCTCAATCATTGACTATGGCCTTATTATTTATGGCTCAGCTACCTCCACTGCTCTAAGGCATATCTCAATCATTCTAAATAAGGCCTGCCGGCTCCTCACAGGGGCTCAAAGACTGACTCACACGTGTGATCTGTACTATGAATCAGGCTGGTTGAACCTATCAAATCGCTCTTATTTATCTCACCTGCACAATGGCAAAAATCTATCTTGGGACTGACTCCATTATGTATTCAAAACCTACTCCGACTGAATCTGGCTCACGACCCTCCACCAGATCTGAACGCCAACCTTTCCTGGTTCCGAGATGCCGGACTGCACAGGGACAAAGATCTTTCGCATACAGGGCCCCGACATGGTTCAATGCGCTTAGTCCACCTACTCTATCCTCAACCTCGCTTGAAGCTTTCAAATCCATGCTCTATGCCCACCTCACCACCACTAGCAACTGTGATTGCGCTAGATAAAGACTACTACTCCTCATGTCCATCCTCACATCTGAGGCCTCTTCCTCCCTGACTAATGAACCTCTCTCTCTACTACCTCCTGTCTCCCACCCAAACTCACTCCTTTTTCCTGTCCCTCTCACTTACTCTCCCGCCACCCCTTTCCTCCTCTCTAGCCTCCTTTTGGTGCCTAATGATCACCCTCTCCCGGAAGTTTCCTTTAACCTCGAAATTGTCTACTCGCTTGAACCTGTTATAGCTTGTTTTTCTATGAAACTTAAAAACGTTACTGCCTTAAACTGTTAATAGCAAATTTATGATGTAACTTTCCTGTCTGGTTTTACCTGTAATGTGTATCGTGCTTTGTTAAATGTTCTTTGTGATGTGGAACCTTTGTAAAAGAGCCCTGGCTCAAAGGTATTAATTCCTAGACTAATAAACTAAACTAAACTAAAAGTGTCCAACATCAGGATGGACCACAGCATGCTTATCATGCCAGTTCTTGTCTTTTCTTCTTTTGGACTTGGATTTTTTGGCCCTTCCCAGGAGTCTCACATATGTCATCATCGAAAGGAAACAGGTTTGGAAAATGCCCTTGTTTAGCCTGTGCCCTTGTAGTGACACCAACAAGTGGTACCTGAAGAGTATGACATTCCACAAAAGATGAAAAGTCCGAATGGTCCTGTCCGATGATTGAGCACAGGCAAATGTGGTACTAACCCCACCTCTATCTCATGGATATTTCCTTGAACAGTCAATTCCAAAGTGGTGGTGGGGTAGCAATGGGTGTCACCATGGATGCATACCACAGCAGTTCCCTTTCCCTCTTTTCTTGGGGTATCCACTAAATCAGCCCGTACTAATGTCTGTCAAATGCCAGAGTCTCTCAGCCCCAATAGCTGATGAGATCCCACCTTCACTATGGCCAGAAAGGGTCCCAAGTTTGCAAAGGCCAAGTTCCCTAGTTCATTCTTTATAGCAGGGCAGTTTCTAATCAAATGGCCCTTCTTCTGACACCCATGGAGCACAATTTCTGACAAAGATATCCTCTTTTTCTCTGCCCTCCAGTCACTTTTGCCAGTCTGAGTAGTATTAGAAGAAGGTGGATTTCTTACCAGGTTAGTGGAGGTGATCCCTTGGGTGTGTTGCAGTGTTGAGGGTCTAGCAGCCAGGAAGTCTTCTGCCAAGGCTATTATTTTCTCTGGTCCCTATGGTTTGTGCTCCCGCACCCCGATCTGGACATCCTGGGGTAACACCTTTATCAACTGCTCGATGATGATGGTCTCTAGCAGCTGATACACTGTCTTACTATCAGGTTGCAGCCGTTTGTAGCAAAGATCCTTCAGGCTGGCAAAGGTTTCCCGTGATGTATCTGCAGACTGCATCTTTAGATAACGGAACCTCTGACTGTATGTCTTGGTGTTAATATCGTACTGTCTCAGGATTTCCCTCTACCTTGTCATAGTTCTCCGCATCACTTATGTCCATGTGGCTGTAGATGAGTTTGGCCCAGCCAGGGAGTTGTGGGGCCAGTCTCATGACCCATTGTTCCTTAGGCCATCCACACATTTTGGCAACCCTCTCAAATGTGAGGTATGCCTCTATATCATCTGAGTCCATTAATTTTGATAATTTAATGTCTCTTGGGTAACTCACTCTGTCCATTGTCCCAGTTTGGATGGCATGCAGCACACGCATCATGTCTGCCCACTTGGCATCTTGACTTCTGCATTCCAGGTCTCACTCTTTGTCCATGTGAATCTGCTTAATGCATAGCCATTTCAGCAGCTCTCCCACATTCTGGGGGGAACCTCTTCCAGGACTGGACAGCTTTCTTCCTCCTCCTCCAGCTTGGCATCATTTTCCTATGGTTTCGACTTCATCTTGGGTCGGACATCCAAGCCTGGATGCAGGGCAGCTCCCATCTTGTCTGCTATTCTCCTTGTCAGGACACCTGTGGCAACATTTCTGGAGTCCTTGTCCTGGAACATGTGTCCATCTGGGGCACCAGGGTGGTACTCACTGGAACATCTCTCTTCCTTGGCAAGACGCAGCCAGCAGTTGTCCCACTCCTAACACCATCTGTAGGAGTGCTGGATAACAGATGGACACAACACAGTTTTTAGAAGGTTAACACACTTTGTCTAGTGTGATGTTTATTGCTTCATAAACATTTCTTCAAGGCAGATGCAAAAGAAAGACAAAAAAAAAAATAAACAGAAAATGAACACAGATAAAGTTCTTAGGATGTGGCAAACTTCTCTCAGCTTCCACTCAGCAGTAGTATGGGACTCCTCTCAGTCCTCTACCTACACCAGCCAGCAGGAACTGACCCTATCTCTCTGTCTCAGTTTAAAACTCATTTCAGAACTGAGTTAGAGCTTTTATAGGCTCTCTAGAAGTTAGAAAATGTCCACTCCCCTGTGATTGACATCAGACATAACATAAAATTAGCCACTATGGGCCACTGTTGCTCTACAGAGAACAGTTCATATGGCACCTGCAGGTTTGTTTATAACATTGGGAAAGGTCAGACTTGAGGTCAAAACATTTTGTACTTCCAAACTCTCCTACAGGAAAATGCTGTCTGCTGCAAAAGATACCTTAGAAGGGGACAGTCAACATCTTGAAACAGACACAAGCTTTTGTTATTTTTATATCAAAACAGTCCTCTTAGTTTTGTTTTAGGTTAATATGCACAGAAAGCCACTGTACTTAACCAGGACCCAACGGCTGCATCTCTCCTCAGCCAGGATTTGGTTTAATATCACCGCAGTTTTATACATAATACTATGGGGCAGCAGGAAAACTTAAGGGATACAGAAACATAAAAGGGGGAGGTGCTCCATTAACCAAATGTCTGAGCCATTTGCTCTGGCACATAACATTTTATACATTCCTGTCCTGAGTATACTGTTGCTCAGGGCATTTCCTTACTGGTACCAGAACTTTTCCTTATAATCCCCACATGGACTCTTTTATCCAAATGTTGTAGGGGTCACTTTCTTAATCTCCCAATAGCTGGACCTTTAAAGATGAAAAAAGGAAATAAAAGTGGGTGATAGCTAAGAGAAAAGAGTGGGATGAAGCCTAAAGGTGGCCAGCCTTTTAGACTAGAAAATACAGAGATAGAACGAAGGAGAACAGTTGCAACAGAAGTTTCAGTAAATGAGAAAAGATGGTCCATTACCATAACAGGGAGGTTCCCCCTGCCACAATCCTGCACACAAGACCCCCAGTGAGGAAACCTGTCGCTCTGTGGGATATCAACCTTGTGTTGGACATGCTCACTCATAAGCCCTTTGAACCCCTGGCTGCATATGATCTCAAATTCCTTACTTGGAAAACCACATTTTTGGTGGCCATCACCTCTGCCTGTAGGGTCTCTGAGATACAAGCTTTGGTCACAGGCCCTCCATATATAGGTGTATCTTTCTGGATTAAAAGTCTCCACCAAAGCTGGCCCATTGGCGCTGAGGGCTGAGGCGCTGGGCACTGCACCTTGCACCACACTGGCGATCCATGTTTGGGAATGAGCGCGGGTTGCCAGGGGTCAGCAGGGAAGGAGTTGAATTGAGCATCCAATAGACTGCTCTCCATCTCTGGGAAGGGGGGTGTCCTGCGGTCAGTGTGCATCTGACCTCTGGCGGAGGCTGGGGATCGGCACAGTGCTGCCAACACTACATGGGGGTGGGAGCATGGCAGATGCCTGGAAGGGACATGCACGGAAGTGTGCATGTGCCTGTCACCAGCATCATTGCATGCTGGTTCCCGTAGGGGAGAAAACAGAAAAAGACCCTGGTGGCTGGTCGTGGTGGCTTGATGGCTGTCCCCTGGCACTCTGTTCCAGGAGGTAACACCCTGAGCCATATCCTGGATGGGTAGGTGAGTAGGGGGCTCCCTGTTGCCTGCCACGGGGGGGGGTAAGCAGTGAGGGCCTGAATGGAACAGAGGCTATGGATGGCGGCTAGATGAGAGAATGAGCAGAGCCAGGGAAAGAAAGAAGTAGCAAAAAAAGAAAGTCTCCACTGCTCATTCATGCTAGTGGGACTTCGCCAGTGGTGCTAGGACCCCACAGGCGCCAAAAATCTTCAGGAGGGCCAGCCCCAGGATTGGACCATGCATACACGACACTGCGAGACTAGCTCATGCAATATAGGCTATCTCGACATCAACCCTCCAACCTCCTTAGTTCATTTTCTCCTGCCATCGAGTGCGCTTCAATGACATCCCTCACCTGCCGGGAGTCAAGTCTTTGTCTATACGACAGCAGTTATAGCCATTCAGTATTTGAGTCACTTGCCATTTTTAGTGTTCTTTTCTTATTTAAAAAAAAAAAAGAAAATGATGAAGAAGAAATTCTCAGCCTGCCATCAATAGAGTTGACCTTAGATGGTAGCAATGATGGTAGGGAGACTTCGTTTGAAAGCTGTGATGGCTGTTGGGTTGTGTCCACTCTGCTGCCCTTTGTGGAGGGGTGGGATCTGACCATGGGCAGTCTGGTGCTTGGGGAGAGAAGGACAGTCCACCTGAAGCACAAAAGTAGCATACTCATTCCCGATCTCGATCGAAGACCCGGCTCCACTCAACCTCGAGCTTTTCTTCCTCCTTTTTTTTTTTTTTTTTCCTCCTAATCAAATTAAACTCAGTAGCCTTTCAACATCATATGAGCATGTTTCAGGCATATTTAAACTGCATTCCATCATCATAAGCATAGGAGAGGTGGGGAACCACAAGATTTTTCCTCTATTCCTATCCTGTATCCTAAGTAATAACTCCTATATTATAAATCAATTAAGTTTTTACATCATTAATTGCCCTATAGCCTGTTGGAATGGGGGGCACATTGATTCATACTGCTGCTTCTCATTCAGCTTAATATACCATGCTTTGTCCAATTTAGAGACATCTGCCATAACATTTAGCCAAAGTTTAAAAGTTGGTGGGCTGGGATTTTTCCAGTTCTGAAGTATACATTTTTTGGCCACTGCTGACATTGCAGCTATTAATTTTTTTTGATTTACCCCCAAAGACTGATCAAAAAGATTTGCACCCACCATGGTCACAAATGGATTAATTGATATGTGCTTATTGATCACCACTGAGATAAATAGAAACATTTTCCCCAGTGGTTAGACAGTGAGGGACACATATGGATCAGTGTTCCTGATGTTACAGCACAACGTGGACACTTACCATATATACCTATATGATATAAATGGAGTTTAAAAGGATCATAATATGTCCAAGGTATAGTATTAAATTGTATTTGTTGAAGCCTCACAGTTTTTAAATTATTATAGCCATCCAAAATTGCTTGCCAATTTTGAGATGTTAAACAAATCCCCAAGTCCCTTTGCCACTTTGATTTAAGATTGTCCAAAGATGTCTCCAATTTTTCCCTCACTTTTTGATAATTCAAAGATATAAGTTTCTTACCTTCCCTATTTTCTTGAAGAGTGGCCAACATGGAAGGTGTGTCTGTCACACTAATGACATTTAGATTTTTCTTTAACCAGTGTTTGCGCTGGGTATATTGAAACTCCTGCGAGTTCATTAAATCATACTGGTTCTTTAGCTGTATAAATGTTTTTACTTTATCTTGTTGTAATATGTCTCCCATCTGAATCACACCTTTATCAATCCAGCTCTGAAAACAATTTTCCATATATGAAGGTAGAAATCTATAGTTCTTATAAATCGGGGTAAATTCTGTTATTAAATCTTTTTCTCCCATTTTTTTCTGGAGTTCTTCCCAACATTTATAGAGGGTCTTAGTAGTTGCCAGTACAGAACTTGGTATTTTTTTTCCACGGGATAGATGAAAAAAGAAAATTCAACAAATCTGAGTAAGGCTGACACCCCGCGTCCATCAATGTTGACGGTTTCTCATCTCTTCTGGTTGCAGCCAATCCCAAATATGTGTTACTTGTGTAACCCAATAATAAACTTTAAAGTTTGGCAATACCAAGTCCCCAGCTGTTCTGGAATTTTCCAGTTTCTTCATAGCAATCCTATCCCTGTTCTGTTTCCAAAGAAATCTATTTATCATTACATTCAACCTTTTAAAAAAACTATCTGGTAGCTGAATAGCCAAGGCCTAGAAAAGGAACAACACCTTGGGGAGTACCAACATTTTAACAAGAGTCACTCTTCCTATCAGGGTCAAAAATAAGATATTTCACTTATTTAGATCTTTCTCTGTATTTTTTAGAAAATTCCTCAAAATTTGCCTGTAGCAAATCCGATGTCCGGGGTAAGATTTATTCCCAAATATTTCATATATAGTTTCACTACTTGGACCTTCTTCCCCATTATCTGTAGATCCCCCTGATCCTGATAATCATTTAATTTCATAAATTCTGTCTTCGCCCAATTTTTTTTATACCCAGAGAAAGATCCAAATTTGTCTGTGATTTGAATAATAGCAGAGATAGAAATGTTAATATTAGTAATATATAACAAAATGTCATCAGCAAACAAACTAATTTTTTCACACTTCTGGGCTATGGTTATCCGAGAAATATCTGAGATGGCTTCTTATTGTAACTGCTAGAGGCTCTATTGCCATTGCAAAAATAAGTGGTGACAGGGGGCATCCATGCATGGTTCCTCTTGCCAAAGTGAAATAATCGGATGTAAGCCCATTCACTCTTATTGATGCCGTAGGTGTTGAATATAATGATTTTATCCACCTGCTAAGCTGTGCGCCCCACCCCATCCTCTAGAATACTGCAAGGATAAAAGACCATTCTACTCTATCGAAGGCTTTCCCAGCATCTATAGCTAACAGTGCAGCATTTGTTCCCAATGTTCTCCTTTTACTTTCCATCATTGATCTATTTTGGAATAATCCATTCTGGTCCCGATGTATAATTTCTGGCATTAGATTTTCAATTCTATTTGCTATAATCTTAGCAAAGATCTTATAATCTGTGTTCAATAGGGATATTGGTCGGAAGGATGCCCAGCTCAGTGGGTCTTTCCCTTTCTTAAGGAATACTTGCACATTTGCTTGAGTAAAGGAACCAGGCAGGGTCCCCCTTTGATTTAAATAATTAAACAGCTGTAGTAATACCGGGGTTAGTATTTCCCTGTATTTCTTATAGAATTCATTGTCCAGGCCATCCGGTCATGGGGCTTTATTAGCTGCCAATTCTGCATTTACGGCAAGATGGCGGCGGTATGTGTGAGCTGCCTGAGCTCTGAATAACTGTGTTTTCGAGTTTCTTTTTAGTTTTTTATGTGTTACTTTCGTGTTTTACGTGCTATTTTCGTGCTTTTAACAGTTTATTTGCTTTGCAATTTTGTTTTTTGATCATCGTTGGGAGCGAGTGGAGTGAGCGTTGAGCCGCTATTTAACTGTTGGGGTAGTGCTTTTTAGCTCTGGCGGCTCCGTGTTTACCATGGCATGTCAGGAGGAGATAATACCCGACCTCTGCGGGATTTGAGTACGGACCTTCGTGATCTTGCTCCCGTTGGCTTGTTTGTTTAACCGTTTGTTGCTGAGAGCCGGGAGTGTGTGGAGTGAGCGTGGAGCTGCTGCTTGTAGCTGTTGGGATGAAGTGCCTCTCGGTTCTGGTGGCTCTGTTTTTTTGTGACACGTTTGAAGGAGAGGATACAGGGCGTGTGAGGGACTGGAGTGTGGACTCTTGTGGTATTGTTTCAGCTGGCATGCTGCATTCCAGGAATCTGTTGGAGGCTGGAGATGGAGAGTTCCCTGAGGAATATGAGTTTGTGGACCTCTGCCCTCTTGGACTGGTTCCTGGATTATTGAGTGGTGCATTATTTGGGCTCTTTTTATGGACTCTGTGGACCGACTTCTTTGGAAGGCTGAGGAATGGAGCCTTGAAAATTGACTGATATTTTATTGGAATTAAAAACTGGGACCGTGAGTGGAGACTTCTCTTGTTTGTAGTCTTTGTTTATTGCCCTCAATATTGGTCTGAATGGTGAAAGCACCCGGGGCCTGGGGGCCATTAAATAAAATTTGTCTCTTATCTTTTTGATGCTGGACACTTTTGTGGCATGTTATGGCCACAGGGAATTTTCCGGCATGATTCAGAGAATGCTCCCCCTCCCCTGCTGTGGGTGACTCCCTGTGAGTGTTTTGGCTGTCTTAGGAGGAACCACGGGGATTTTGGCTGGAGGGCCACTCTCCTCAGTGGTTGTTGGTTGGGGAATCTCAGCGGCTGGTGGGCAGTTGAGATCTCGGGTTCCCCTCCTGGAGTGGTCTGCTCTCTCTGTGGATTTCATTCCTGTTAGGGGTGGGGGGGGTTGCATTCTCCTTTTGGGTCCTTTTAGAATATAGCTCTATGATCTGATTTCTACCTAGGTGTTTGGGCCTCAGTTTTGAGGATTACATTTTTCAGAGAAGAGCCGTTTTTTTAAAGGAATCTTTTCAGTGACCATATTAAGAAGGGAGGAGAGCCTCTCTTGCTATCAGATGGATTTTGAAATGTACTAGTACCTTGTTTGAAAGTCTGCTGGTTTTAGATCCTCCATGACTTTTGGATTTAATTAGTTATTTAAAGCCGTGGTTGGATTTACCTCAGCTTCTCCTAACATTGGTTGATGTCTTTCCTAGACTTTTTATTTTTTGGTCTCCTGGTTGGTGAGAGGACCAGGATACTTGTATTTATTTTTCTTTTGTTTTATTGTGTAGTTTTTGTTAATTTTTATTTTTTGTTTGATTATTGTGTGTATTTTGGGTAGTGGGAGTGCCCAAACTTTTTTCTCCCTCTCCCTCGGCTGTGAGAGGGCGGGGGGGATTTATATTCTTACATGTATTTTATCCTGTGAGAGAGGATTTTTTATTTATTTTATTTATTTTGTTGTTCTGGGTTTGAAGTCTATCTAGTTGGGGAGGAAGGTGGTTTTGTAGGTTTTGTTGGGTTGGTTTATTGTTTAAGTTATTATTGTTTTGGAGGTTTTTAGCATTTTAACTATAAGTATTCAGAGCTTTAGATTACTTTAGTTAGATAGTATATTATTTTGTCTAGTTTGAGCTGAATCATGTGTTGGTCGGTGGGCTCCACGGCGGTGCACTATTCATCCTCCTCTCTTCACGCCCTCCACCCTTTTTATACTCCCCCTTTACAGTTTGAGACATACCAGTACTGTAGAGTGCTGGGGATTGCTTGTAGGAGAGTGAGGAGGGTGGGGGTGGGTGAACAGGAGAGGATGAAAGAGCGGGGCCACCCTATCGGGGTCGTTAAGTCCAGAAGGTGCCCTGGGGTGAAATGGAATCCAGACTGGGGCTTTGCCTGTCTGGTGCCCATACCCAAGGGCACTACTGAACTTAGTGGGCAGATAGGCCGGACAGCTTCTGAGGTTTGTCCAACTCGGGTGGTGTTATGCAATGCCAAGTCTGTTAAGAATAAGACCGCTATTTTAGCTGATCTTATTGGTTCGACTGACCTGGCTTGCATCACCGAGACCTGGCTGGATGAAAATTCAGGCCCCATTTTAGAGGCCATGATTCCGGACGGGTACTCGGTGATACACCGCCCGAGATTGGACCATGGGGGGGGCGTGGCAGTCTGTTTTAAGACTAAATTGGGCCTCACAAATGTGGTAGTAGGTGAGGCTGAATCCTTTGAGTGTACAGTAGTAGCAGGTGTAGGCATTCGAATTGTTCTCATCTACCGTCCACCCGGAGATGGGAAACGCTTCTTACAGGAAGTAGCAGACTTCCTCAACGATATGTCATTTGAGTCGCCCAGATTTATGATTTTGGGCGACTTAAACGCCTGGGTCAATGATGAACTCTCATAATTTGGTCATCACTTCCTCCAGCTTATGTCTTCTTTGGGCCTTGCACAGGTAGTTTCCACTGCTACACATAAATCTGGGCACTTTTTGGATTTAGTCTTTCTCTTAGGGATTGACTCATCCGACGTGGGGGTGGAACCAGTCACCTGGTCTGATCATTACACCATGAGGTTCAATTTTTACACTTCCCTGAGAAGGCCTTCCCCTGTGGAGATGGTCTGGTACCGCCCATTACAGAATATTACTTCTCAGGGCCTTGTGGCGGTCCTTGACCTCTCATCCCTCGTGTTGACTAGCAGTGACCCAGAGGCACTGGTGGTGGCCTATAATATGGCCATTACCAGTGCCCTGGATCTTATTGCTCCTGTTTGTGAGCACCCCCTATCCCTTCACCCGAGGTCCCCCTGGTTTGATGGGACTTTGAGGGAGTTGCAGAGACAGGGGAGAAGGTTAGAGCATTGTTGGTGCAAATCCGCCCTTGATGCTGACCACCTTATATTGATGGAACATTATCCTATCTATCAATCTGCAATCACCCATAAGAAGGCAGAATTCCTGTCCAGGGAGACTGCAGTTGCACATAATCGACCGGCTCAGCTGTTTCGGACTGTAGACAGACTGTGCAACCCAGCCTGTCTGCAAGTCCGGAAAGCCTTTTCACAAATAGAGTGTGAGGAGCTCACTCGGTTTTTTGCAACTAAGATGGCTGACATCAGGGCGGGCTTGCGTCCAGTAATCTCTAAGGGTGTTGTTGTGGAACAGCGTGAGCCCACAATGCCTCAGTTCTCTTGGAGTTCCTTTCACCGACTGGAAGACGTGGATATTATGAGGATCATCCATAATGTGCGGCCTACAAGCTGTGGTTTGGACCCTGGACCAACTCCCCTAATTTTGGGTTGTTTTGAGATCATTGGTCCAGTTATGGTTCAAATAGTCTGGTGTTCTTTAGAGTCTGGGGAGTTTCCTAACTCCCTGAAAGAGGCGGTGGTGACACCCCTCTTGAAAAAATCTACTCTGGACCCAGACTGTCTTTCAAACTACAGACCTATCTCTAATCTTCCCTTTATTGGAAAGGTTATTGAGAAGGTAGTAGCAGCCCAGCTGGAAAACCATTTAACCATCCATAATATCTATGAATCCTTCCAATCTGGTTTTCGGAAAAGACATAGCACCGAGACTGCGCTGGTTCGGGTGCTTAATGATCTTCTGAGGGCGAGAGATCAGAAGAAACGTTCTATTCTAGTTCTTCTTGATCTCTCATCAGCTTTTGACACTGTGGATCACTTGGTGTTGTTAGCACGCCTGAGGTCAATTTGTGGAATGTTGGGAACTGTTTTAAAATGGTTCACTTCATTCCTTACTGGTAGATCACAGAGAGTTGTGTCGGGGGTTTATTCCTCCGGCCCAACTTCTTTGTTGTGTGGGGTGCCTCAGGGTTCAGTGCTGTCACCCATGTTATTTGCAGTGTACATGCTGCCCCTCGGAGACATTATAAGACGGTATGGGCTGAGGTTTCACTGCTATGCAGATGATACCCAGCTATACTTGTCTTTTGCACCTGACCAGGATGGAGCACTCTCAGTGTTTAACAACTGTCTGGAAGAAATCCAAGGGTGGATGGATTCTAGTTGGTTAAAGTTGAATTCTGAGAAGAAGGAGGTGTTAGTGGTGGACCCGGGTGGTCAGATAGTGAGGTCACATTGTGGCACGCCTTCAGGAATTTTTCTTGGTGGTGTGTCACTTCTGCCCTCTGAACAGGTGCGCAACCTTGGGATTGTCCTGGACGATAGGCTGACCCTTCAATTTCAAGTGTCGGCCATTGTCAGGACTTCCTTTTACTGTCTTAGGAATATTGCCAGGGTGCGTCACCTTGTTCCGTCTGGCTCCCTATCAATGTTGGTCCACGCTTTTGTGTCCTCACGCTTGGACTACTGCAATGCCCTTTACTTTGGGTTTTCTGTGGTTGAAATCCATCGCCTTCAGCTGGTGCAGAACGCTGCAGCCCGGGTATTGACTGGGACAAGGAGATCCAGTCATATTACTCAGGTGCTGCGTGAACTGCACTGGCTTCCTATATGGTGGCGGATCACCTTTAAAGTAATTTTATTGACTTTCAAAGCCCTTCACAATCAGGGTCTGACATATCTGAAAGAACTTCTGGTGCCTTACTGCCCCGGCCAATCGCTCCGCTCGGCCGACGCGGGATTGTTAGAGATTCCAGGAGTGAATTTAAAATCTTCAGGTAGCAGAGCATTTTCTTATGCTGCACCCACTCTTTGGAATTCTCTACCACGCATGCCGGTTAAGGGAGTGCACCTCCGTGGAGATATTTAAGAAAGATCTAAAAACCTACCTATGGGGTTTAGCTTATCTTGATGATTAGTGGAAACTATTTATTATCTGTTATTGGTTGGATGATTATATGGTTTTTTCTAACTAAATGTTGTTTTAATGTATTTTTGTATGTTTTAAATGGTTATTTTATACTGTGCTTGACATAAAGCACCTTGATATTTTTGAAAGGCGCTTTAGAAATAAAGTTATTATTATTATTGTATGGCCCTCTCTATTTCCTCTTCCAGAATTGGTTTGTCCAGCTCTTTTCTTACATTATCTGATACCTTCGGAATCTGAACAGAGTCCAGAAAGGCCTCCATTTAATCATTAACATGATATTGAGTAGTATAAAGCCTTTGATAGTAGTCCATAAATTCTCCAAAATCTCCTTTGGCTTATTAATCAGCCTCCCATGATTATCTTTCAGCTGCATAATAGCACTGTCAGATTTTTTTGTTTGTTTGCCATGGCAATAGTTTTAAAGGTTTGCCTGTAGTAAAGTAATAATTGGATCTTGTATTAATTATCTGTTTCTCTGCTTTTTCCGTTGTTATTTGGTTATAAAAATCTATTTTTTGAATTAAGGACTTAAAAATTTATGGATCCATTGTTGAATTATGTAAGTTACTTAAACTTTGAAATTCTAATTCCATTTGTTTAATAATGTTATCCCCCTGCCTTCTATTATGTGAAGTTAAACTCATTATAGTTTCTCTTACGGATACGTTGAAGGCTTCCCACACTATATCCAGGTCTACATCACCCCAAGATTAAAAGAAAAATATTCCTCACTTGCTTTTTAATTTTATCCCCAGAATATTTGTTGCTCAAAAGTGTATTGCCCATTCTCCAGGCCTTGGCCCAGCCCAGTTCTATGTCCAGGGCCATTTCTAGAATGCACAGGGAATGATCCGAGATACAAATTCCAGGATAGTTCACCCCTTCTACTTCCTGGAACAAATTTTCTGAGATTAAAAAATAGTCTGTTCTTGAATAGGACTGATGTATTGAGGAGAAGTATGAATAAGTTCTTTTCTTCCCGTTCGTCTTCCTCCATTGATCGATCAGGGCCAAATCTGCCATGAAGCCTTGGACTGTATTCCTCGAGTTACTATGAGATCTATTTAACCTTGATGTCTTATCCACCTGATTTAAGGGTAAATTAAAATCACACCCAATTGTAAAGGATGCCTCAAAAGTTGCTAACTCCCAAAAAAATCCAAGAAGAATTTGGGGTTATTTTCATTTGGTGCATAAAGTGTTCTTAAGGTAAACTTCAGCTCGTAAATTCTTAATTGCACCAAAACATATCTACCCACTGTGTCCATCACAATTCTGACCACCACCGGAGTTATTTTTTTTCCTATTAAAGGCAATGAGGACTCCTCTGGATTTAGAGGACAGATTGGAGGAATAAACCTTACCCCATCTCCCCTCTATCCATTTTACATCCTTTTGAGTCAGGTGAGTCTCTTGAAGAAGCATGGCATTTACATTTTTCCTTTCTAGATAAGTCATTATCCTTAGTGTTTTAATTTTATCCTGCAGCCTCTTTACATTCCAAGTGGCACATCTAAACACATTAGACATAATTAATTTCAAAGTTTACTGCTGTTTTCACTAAACTACCTTGTTGGGCTCCCCACCGTAGAGCTCTTCTTCCTCCTGTTGGTGGAAGAAGAATCTGTACTGCATGAGGTCGCCCTCTGGTACGTCTGTGCAGGGATTGTCGGTGGTGGAGAGTGGTAGGCCTGACCCAACTCTGGTGGGTTCCTCTGTGGCTCCGCTCTTAATGGCCACAGTCTTCGACACCGGATCCCATCTCTGTTCTCAATGGTGCTCTGGTGAGCAGTTTCACCTCTGGGCCACTCTTTTAGAGCAGGGGGTACAGCATCTGCCCAGTTGACCTGGCCAGTGGTCTCGGTTCTGGGGCCTTCGGGCTGTGGAGCTGCAGTCAAGCTAGGATGTGCGCTGTGCCCTCTCTGGTGCCAATGCCATTGACGCCACATGCCTACCCCTTCACTCTTTTCCCTGCAGGGGCCAGCAAGGGTACTGCTTTTCTTCCCCCCCCTTTTTCTTCAGGTCTAGGTCCAGCAGCTGTGCCGGGGCCATGTGTGGTGCCAGTACCATGTGTGATGCCAGCGTCATGAATGGCGCTGAACTCTTTGACACCGATCCAGATGGCGTCATCTCCCATGTTCCTGGCCTAGACCTGCTTTTTGGATGTTATTCTGGGGTAGAAGTGGATCTGGATGAGTCTCTCCCTGTTCTGCTTTGTGGAAGTTGCAGTGGATGACTCATTTTATAGGCTGGAAGGCAAGTCTTCTGTATCAGTGTGATGGAAGATATTCTTTCCAGTTTTTTCCTCAGGGATACGGGATCCACCATAACATTTCAGTCTCATCTGTGGACCAAAGCAGACTTCTACATCTTGGGTTCCTACATTCCTCAGTATGAGTACACCCTGTGGAATACACTCAATTCAATGATCGAGAACCTCCCAGAATCTAACGCTCCATTACTAGTGGCATATAGTTCAATAATCAGCCGAAAGCTTTTATGGATGCCTATGACTTTGCCTCTAGGGCAGCTGCCACTGGCAGCAGGTGGTTAATGTCTCCTTGACGGTGCTTATCTGTTCGGTCCTCAGGTTGAGCTCTGGAGGCCACTCAGAAGAATAGGGCTACCATTTAAACAACAGGCAGCACCTACTGCCTCTCAGAGGAATGGGAACTGTCAACATTCTCATAACAGGCAGTCCTTTCAATGGAGAGTCCTAGGTGCCTTTATCAGGAACCAACTCCTGTGCCATTAAGAGAATGCACTAGAGGGTACAGGGCCCTAAAGCACCCTACACCAACCTCTGTGGATCCAGCCCAGGTCCCTCCTCAGCTGTCTGAGGGGGACGCCTCTCTCGGCGGTAGAAGGAGCATCTAATTCAGTTTTACAACCAGGGGAAGTCCATTACAGTGTACATATGGGTCGTCGGGATTGTCCGAGAGGGATACTCTCCCAATTTCGCAGAGATTTGCCCAGACCTTTCACCCAGACGGCAAACCAGTTTGTCCGCCTCTCAGTCGCACTGTCTTCCTTTTGAGATACGGGGCCTGTATGAGAACTGGGCTGTGCAAGTTGTTACACAGCAGAACAGAGCACAGGTTCCTATTTCCATTGCTTCTGGTTCCAAGATAACAGGTAGCATGCGCCCATTTGTTGACCCTGGAAGGTTAAAAAAGTACCTGTTCAGGATGGAGTTCACTAAAACCTTGGAGTTCAAGTCTTCACTTCCTGGATATTTGGCTGCTAGCCAGCCCATCTGGGCAGGATACGCAGGAAGCAGTTGCCACAGCTTCTTAGTTGTTCTCTCCAGGATGGGTTTTCTGATTCGGGGAAGGTGTCAGTTTCATCTTCCCAGCAGCTTCTCTTCTTAGGAGCCCTCCTGGATACTTCCAGAGTGTCGATTTTCTTTTCAGAGGATGGGAGAAATGACATCTTCAGATGGCTCATTACATCACATGCCTCTGCCACTGCCCTGAGACGAATTTCAACATCACTTAACAAGGCCTGCAGGCTTATCTCTGGTGCTCATCGTCTCACTCATACATGTGACCTGTATGCCTGATCTGGCTGGCTTCAACTTTCAAATTGCATAAAATACCAAACCTGCATTATGGCAAAGAAAGTAGCTGCTTAGTTCTAGACTAAAGCCATGTAACACCAGAGGCTCTGAATACCAGCTCCTTCAGGTTCCCCGCTGTCGCACCTCTCAGGGCCAAAGATCCTTTGCCTTCAGAGTGCCTAGCTGGTTAAATGCGCTCAATCCTGACATCTCCTCCACTACCACCCTTGGCTCATTCAAACATAAACTCCACCTCCACCTTACTAACTTTAGCTCCTGTGAACGCTACCTATAATCTCCTTAGCCCTCTCATTTTTGTTCCCTCCAACTATCCCCTACCACATCTCCACCCCCGCCTTTTCCTCTGTTACTTTTTTATTTCTTCTTTCTTTTCACCACTCCTGCTCTCCCCCCTTCACCCCCTGCCTCTTCTGAGCCCTCAATGATCTTTCTCTTTTGTTGACTAGTTTCAGTCTGCTCCAAGTTGATGACCATGCCCTTTGGCTGCAATTCCTGCCCTCTCCAACTTTGCTCCTCATGTTTATCTTCATCTTCCATCCTCCCTCCTACTTATCCCTCTGTTACTCTGTGTTCCCATGTACAGTATACAGTCTACTTATTCCAGCTATTGTATTGATCTACCATCGTAACTTAATAAGCTGACCTATTTATTGTTTTGTGCCTATTTCTGTAACTTGTATTGTATTTGTTCTTTGACATGGAACCTTTGTAAAAGAGCCTGGCTCAAAGGTACTTGTAATCCTAGTTGTAATAAAATAAAATTAAAAAAAAAAATAAAAATAAATGACTCTATTCGGGCCCCTTTTGGTGGAGCAGATGCTGGGGCTCAGGGCATCCTCTGCAGCAAGCAGTGGTCTCCAACCACACATCCGCAATACTCCATACAAAATGACAGAGCCTTGGACAAAATCTGTCATGGGGAACTCACTGTCACGACCTCCACACTCAGGTGTGGAGCCAGGAGGAACCTCATCTTTTCATAAATCGCTCAGGATAATTATAAGACCTTTTATTCATATATTAATCTTAAAAGGGGAAAAAACAATACCATTGGACCCTTAAAAGCACTGGATGAGTCACTTATAACAGAGAACAGAGGACTAGCAGAAGAATATAATAAATATTTTTCCTCAGTGTTTAACGTGGGATCACAAAATAAATGGGACTCTGAGGAAACAACACAATTGGGACCCAGTTTTAAGGTAGATCCCACTGATGGGGGTAAAAGACTCAAAAATGTCAACTAGAATAAGGCACAGGGACCACATAACATCCACGCAAGGTAATTAAGGAAATGGCACATTTACTCATTGGCCCAGTTTCTTGGCCGTTTCAAAAATCCTTGGAATCAGGCGAAGTTCCTGAGGTATGGAGACAAGCAGTAGTTGTCCCAATACACAAGAAGGGATCTAGACAGGAGGCCTCAAACTATAGGCCTATCAGCTTGACCTCGGTATTAGAGGAAACATTTGGAGGGTATAATCAAAGATTTTATCATAGAATTCCTAACAGCATCAGGCAAGAAGGATACAACACAACATGGGTTTACCAGTGGGAGGTCATGCCAAACAAACCTTCTGGAATTTTATAATAAGGTTAGCAAATCCATGGACACAGGTAACTCTGTAGACATTATTTTCCTGGATTTCGCAAAGGTGTTTGACTAAGTCCCCCACGAGGAGTTGGTAAAGGCCTTAATGGACTCAGGTTTCCCTGTCTGGGTTTCTCAGTGGGTAGAGACATGGTTAAATGAAAGAAGCCAGAGGGTCTGTATTAAAGGAGAATACTCTGGCCATGTCAGAGTGACTAGTGGGATACCCCAGGGCTCTGTCTTGTGACCCAGTCTTTTATATTTATATATATATATATCATTGATGCAGGTACAGTCAGGGGTCTGGCTCTCAAAATTTGCAGATGATACCTGAATTGGATGTCCAGTAAACAATGTGGAAGATCAGCTTATTCTACAACTGTTCTAAATAACCTGGAGACATGGGCCTTAAGCAAAAAAATCTATTTTTAATATTGATAAATGTACGGCCATGCATCTTGGTAATAATAACAAGCAATTTCAATATACCCTGGGGGATACTGTACTAAAGGCCGTCAAAGATTAAAATGATTTGGGGATATGTATTAGTAGCGACCTCAGTTTTAGCATGCAGTGCAATAAAACTATTAAAAAGGCAAGTAGCATAATGCACTGCATTCAGAAGCATATTAACTGTAGGGATAGAGAGGTTATGATCCTGTTGTATACAGCATTAATGCACCCCCATGCGGAGTATTCTGTGCAGTTTTGGGCTCCATACAAAAAAGGGGATACTGGATCCTTGGAGAGAATCCAGAAGAGAGCTACCAAAAGGATTAAGGGTACTGAAGGAAAGAGCTATGTGCAAAGGTTGCAATATTTGGACATGTATTCCTTGGAATATTGTAGACTGAGCGGGGATATGTGCCTGATTTATAGGGTCCTGACTGATATACATCTGTGGGACCTCTTGGGTCTGGTGCTAAGAGACCAATCATATAATACCAGAGCACATAGCTTCCAGCTGGTTAAAGGTAGATTTAGAACCAACAAAAGGAAATACTGGTTCAATATTAGAGTGACTGAGACCCGGAACACCCAGCCTTGCAAGGTTGTGGATAGTAAGACAATGTTAGAATTTAAGACAAAGCTTGATAAATATCCTATAAGCAGGGACATTCAAGGATATTCATAAAATATAAATGGCAAGCTAATGGACTAACGTCTTTAGATGCTCAGTAATAGCTGTGTAATCTATATAGATGAGAGCTGTCTTATATGCAAAGTCCTGAAGGATGCCCTCTGCTACGAAGTGATCCTACTTCAGACGGACGACAAAGCTGTGATGTATTACATCAGCAAGCAGGGTGGGGCACCCTCCTACCCTCTCTGCAGGAAGGCCGTGAGGATGTGAGAGTGGTACCTCGAGCACGATGCATCAGTTCAGACATCGTGCAGTCGCTATTCGACGAGTGGGGCAGTCCGGACCTGGTCCTTTTTTGCATCCCCTCTCAGTGCAAAACTGCCTCTGTCCTGCTTCAGAAATCCAGACCCTGGTGTTTTCTGTCAGGACATATTCACTGCAGTTGACAAGACGCTTCCTGTACATTTTTCTCCTCTTCCCTTAGTTCAGAGGGTGCTGCTGAAGTTATAGGTGGGGGCAGGATGATTCTCATCATCCCAGACTGGCCTCAGCAGATGTGATTTGCATTGATCAACAGTCTGTCAGAAGCTCCCCCAAGGCGACTCCATCTAGGAGTAGACCCTCTGACACAGGGACTTAAGTCTGTCTTAACCTCTGTTCCCTTCATCTCTATGTCGGGCTCCTGAGGATATGGAAGTGGGCAAGTTTTAGGTTTCCCAGACCATTGCAAACATCTTCTTAGCTGCGCATAGGCCTTTCACCAGGAGGGCTTATGCAGCTAAGTAGAAACACTTCTCCATCTGGTGTGCAAAGTCCCATCTGGACCCTTTTGGTTGCCCACCAAGTAAGGTGTTGGGGTGCTTCTTTGACCTGTCGAATGCAGGTCTGCAGTACTCTGCAGTGGAGGTACACCTCTGCGCATTTTCGGTCTATCTTGAGCCAGTAGAGAACATGTCACTGGCTCAGTTACTGTTAGTCAAGTTTTGCTTCTCCCTACTTACTTCATTAACTCCAGAATGAAAGAGAGCACTTCCTTCATTTCTTTGGATGTTAAGAGGTTTCTGCGATTGAACATTGACAGAACAAAAGAGATATGCAATCCGAGCAACTATTGTATCTTTCAGCATGCCTAGGCTGAGTCAGCCTGTTGCCATGAAATGTATTTCTGCATGGGTAATAGCATGTCTTCGACACTACTTATCCATGGCACAGGTCAAGGGGGAAGGCCGAGTTCACACCACTCTACCGGAGGGGTTGCGGCTTTCCTGGCAGAGATTCTTAATGTACCCGTTGCAGACATCTGCAAGGCGGCAAGTTGAAGCTCGGTGCATACCTTTGAAAAGCACTATGTTCTGGATGTCCATGCCAGACAGTTCACTTTCTTCAGTAGGACAGTCCTTATGGTCTTCTGTCCTGAGTGAGCTCTTGTCTCCTACCGCCCTACTCGGGGGGGGGGGGTTGGATTTTCAGTTCGGTACTCTCCCACTAGTGTAAATGAGTGGTGGAGACTTTTAGTCCAGGAAGATATGGAAATTACGTACCTACCATAATTCTTAATCTTCTTTGACAAAGTCTTCACCAATCATTCACATGCCCACCCACCATCCTCCAAGCTCACTCATTCTGTTTTATAACATGGAGTTAGTGTGAAAGGTAATGTGATTGGCTGAATGAGACTGCGGGAGCGTGCATTAATGCACAATATTTTTTTAGCTGATGTGACAAGGCGAGGGGTATGTCAAGCAAGCTACTGGATCTGTGCTGTGTTCCTGACAGAGAAAACATCAAAGCAGCCATATTCTGCAGTCTGCGGTGGTGGGCAGTAAATTGTATGCGAAGTAGCCCCACCCAAAAAAAGCGAGAAGTGCGGTGAACTGCGGAGATATAAATTCCCCTCCTGTGGTGTCCCACAACATTAGTGGCCACTGTACTGCTATCCCCTGTTGAATCACAGTGCCACATAGTGCAAGTGCACTGGTATGGGGAGACAAAACAGATGCAGGCAAAGTTCTGCAACAGTGCGTGTGTTCTGCTTCCTTATTCCCGGTGGCAGACAGAGTGAGGAAACATTGTCCCTCTGAACGCTGGGCCCCGAGTGTCAGTTCCAGCAGTATCTCTCTGTGCACTATTGCCACATATCCTGGTACCCCTGTGTGTTCTGTGACAGTGATCAAGAGAGAAAGCGAGACACAACGCCGGCAGACATTAAACTTGCTGCAGTCTTCTGTCCATGAAAAGTGCAGAGGAAAAGTAAGAAACCCTGTTGTGCTCCCCCCCAGCACATGCACACACACACACCTGTGAGTGTGAATGTCTGCTGTCATCTCGCTCTCTTTCTGCCTGTGCACACCAGTTACTGCAGTGTCCCATTCGTGTGTGTCTATCTTTAGCTTCCCGGTCAGTGGGACACAGCATGTCATTGCAGGACTGGGGAAGGGGGTGCTGGCTGGAAACACTGATCAGTTCCCATTTTTCAACAGCGGGTCAGAGACATGCAGGCTTATTGTATTGGAGAGAGAGAGCTCCTCTGACCCATTGTCACTGTGGCACACGGCTGCGTAGGAGCGAGAGGGAATATCACAGTGAGCGAGAGAGAATATCACAGTGAGGGGGGAGGGAGAGAGAGACACACACACACACACAGAACAGAACTGCACGTGGGGGTGTGGGGGGTCTCAGTAGAGGGTGTAGGAAGGGTAAGAAATTATTATGCAGTAGAAATGTCAGAAATCATATCACTGCTGTCTTTCTGACATTTCTATGTGTAAAACAGCAACACAGAACAGTTTTTTTGTGACAGACTATTTTACAAGGTGGCAGGATACAGTACCTTTAGTGCTATTTAAGCAGCAAAAAAAATATATTTTTCTGGATATTTTTTGTTGTTTAAACATACCCCATGTTATAAGCACAATAACCCACTCCAGGGTGGGCAGGTATTGTGGATTAATCAACACCCTGGGTGCTGTGAGGGCACTCAGGCTGCACACTCGTGCCTCACAACGCACCCGGGGTGTTGATTAATCCCCAATACCCACACACCCTGTAGTAGGTTATTGCTTACTTGGTCTTCACTTCCTTCTTGTTCAGGCTGTGCATTTTTGAATTGACCCTTCTTACATGGGTCATCCGAGCCATCTTATGCCCAGAAGTTAGGGTTAGGTTTTCTTTAATTAGTTTACACTGCACCTTCTCGGTCGAAAAGATACTGAGGTGGTTGGAGGATCGATGCTGAGATAGCCTATATGGTGAAAGCTAGTCTTGCAGCACTGTGCATGCATGGTCCTATCCTGGCACCAGCCCTCCTGAAGATTCTTGGCTCCTGTGGGGTCCTAGCACCTCTGATGTAGTCTCACTAGTGTTAATGAGTGGTGGAGACTTCATCCAAGAAGATCAAGAATTACGGTAGGTACATAATTTCCATTTCTCTGCACACATCCCAAGTTTCTTCCTAAAGTGGTTTCGGACTGCCATCTCAACCAACCTTTGGTGTTGCCCACGTACTTCCCCAACTTCCAGAATGAGGGGGAGCACACCCTCCACTCTCTGGATATTAAAAGATTCCTCAAGTTCTACATCACTAGAACTAAGAACATTCGACAGTGCAAGCAGTTCTTCGTCTCCTTCAATCCAAACGGGCAAGGCCAGCCGGTTACGATGAAATGCACTTCTGCTTCAACAGTGGCTTGCCTTTGCTAGTGCTGTCCTATGGCACAGGTCAAGTTGGAAGGTCAGGTTCATACCCACTCCACCAGAGTGACTGCTACATCCCTGGCAGAGATTTGCTCTGTTACCATCGATGATTATTTGCAGAGCTGCTACCTGGAGCACAGTGCACACTTTCATCAAGCACTATGCCCTGGATGTCCATGCCAGACAGCATGCTTCTTTTAGCAGGACAATCCTTAATGGACTCTCTTCCTGATTGAGCTCCATCTCCTACCGCCCTGCTTGAGGGATTTTTGTCTGAGCTTGATACTTATGGTTCTGGAAGATATAAAAATTATGTACTCACCGTAGTTCTTGATCTTCATGGACCATCTTCACCAATGATTCACATGCCCACCCACAATCCCCCAGGCTCACTGTCTCTCTCTTTTTTGGTCTCCACCTCCGTTGTTTCGGTTTGGGCTGTGAAAACACTGTTTCTGTTGTTGACTCTTTTTAAACGGGTCCCAAGAACTATTTTATGTCCTTGTTTGGTTAGGTGTTTTTTTAGTTTGGTTACCCTGCACCTTCTCAGTAAAAAAAGGTACTGAGGCAGCTGAGAGCCGTTGTTGAGGCTATGTAGTGTGAGCTAGTCTTGCAGTGCCGTGCATGCGAGCACTCTATCTCAGCGCTGGCTGTCCCGAAGATTTTTGGCTCCCACAGGGTCCTAGCACCTCTGGCTTGAACCCAGCAGTGTGAATAAATCGTGAAGATGGTCCAAGAAGATCAAGAATTATGGTATGTTATTTTTATTTGTTAAATTATGCTGTTAATATAGTTAGCATAGCATAAAGACCTAGTATATCGTACTTTATAGGAACATTGACAGTCAAAACCCGTTCTAGTGCACCTTAAGCACACATTAGGCTAACATTCAGAACACAGCAAAAGTACAGGTCTTTCTTGTAAACATTACCTAGTCTAGCATTACCATACCTCTCAACCTCACTCATCACAAATCAGGGACAAGGCTTAAAATGATCAGGGACAAATGACCAAAATCAGGGACACATCTGGAAAAATAGTAATATTAGTTTCAGAAGCTGTGTACAACATGCTTCTTGGTATGAATAACATTTTCTTAATGTAAACTAGACTGTAACACCAATGGCTGGCATTATTTTGTGATTCAAATCCCTACTCTTCAGTGACAGAAATGCGAAATTTAGGAGGGCTGGAAGAAATTTCAGAGGCAAAATCAGGGACATCCCTGAAAATCAGGGACAGTTGAGAGGTATGAGCATTACCCTTGTAAATGTAGGTGTTTCATGTCATTTTTTCCTTATACTTCTGATGTCACAAGTGTATTTAAAGCAGCAGTACAATGAAAAAAAGTTATTATAAAAAGCTAATTTTCTGCTATATTTATAAAAAATATTGGCAGAATTGTTGATTTGGGTTTTCTGTATGCGTTCTATGCTATGTACTGTACATGTGCATTTTTATCTGGATTCTTACACTCCTGGGGTCCTCAGTATTATTTCTATGCAAAAATGAGGTGGCCATCTTTTTTTCTTGAACAATAATTACACTAAAACTTTCATAAAATTCTTAAATGACAATGAAAACTGGAAATGTTGCCACCAAAATAAACTGGAAGGCATCTGGCATCAGTTAAGGAGAAAAAAAGGTGGGGTCAAATGTTAGCCCATTTTCAATGCACTGCTGCTTTAATAAGGCTGTTATCACTGCTTGCAATGCCAGTAACCCAGGTTCACGAAGAAGCCCAGGCTATCAGAGGGCAGACCAGGGAAGGGGAACTGAGCGACCTGAATTCGGGTGTATCTCTTGCAGCAGGCCACACCTATGGAACTACAGCTGCCAGGCAGTAGGACCACACGGAAACGTTTCTGGCTAGCAGTCTACCGGGGGGTTGCCCACTGAGATGTCCTATGCCGACATTGACCTATCCTATAAGAGTGGGCAACCCCTACACCCTCCTCAGTTCTTTTCCTGCCATCCACTATCGCACGTCTGTTTTCACAGATCTCTGCCAGCTTCAGTCAACTGCCATTTTGCTGAATTTCTTCATTGAATCTTTACTTTGTTTTTTTCTCTCCCTAGTGTGTATCACTTTAGCGATAAAGTGATTTTTCTTCTCTGTTCATGCCAAAATCTGCCTCCGGGAACCTCTTCAAAAAGTGTGCCTGCGGACAGAAGATCCCTGAGAAGGACAACCATGAGGCCGGTGTCTGCTGCCTAGGCCCAGAATATGACACCCAGGCTTGCATGATCTGATGCAGCTTCAGCTAGGCCACCAGGAAGCTCAGAGAGCAGACCCTCAAAACTTTTCTGCAGAAGCAGAAGGTCACCCAGATGAAGAAGGCGCTTCAGGCTCAAAGTTCCTCTGCTTTCCCTCGACGTCCACTGGGCTCACAGCCTTCCAAGGCCTGGGGCAAATCTATGGGAAAGCTTAAGCATCGAAACAAGGACTGTCCCAAGGACAGAACCCAGTCCTCCTCATCTTGACCCTGGTCACCACTCCATGCACCGACTGTGGCCAGGCTATCCTCGTTGTCGGGGGAGTCCCCACTCTGCCTCGCATGCCCTTTCCCCTGCAGGACTACCGTTGGCAGCTTCCTCCGCCAGTCTTTCAGTGGTGGGGATTGGTTCAAGGGACTCTGGCGCCCCCTCAACTTCATAGCCCCTGCTGTTCAGGCCCTTATTTCCTGTGGGCACTCAGGTGGCTCTGCTGGCTCATTGTCAATAGGCTCAGTGTCAGTGGTTGCGGGATCAAGGCCAATACCCCTGCCACTGACCACGGCTGATCTTCCTAGACTAAAAGTCTCCACCACTCATTCACACTAATGGGACAATACTGGAGGTGCTAGGACCCTGAGGAAGCCTAAAATCTTCAGGAGGGTCAGTGCCGAGATAGGACCATGCATGTGTGGCACCACGAGACTAGCTCGCACCATATAGGCTACTCCAGCATCAACCTTCCAACTGCCTCAGTTCCTTTTCTCCTGCCATTGAGTATGCCTCGATGTCGATGTCGCTCGCCTGCTGGGAGTCAAGTCTTCATCTATAGGACAGCAGTTATGATGACGTCACTCACCTGCTGGGAGTCAAATCTTCATCTATAGGACAGAAGCTATAGTCATTCAGTTTCCAATTAATTTATTACTTTTAGTGTTCTTTTCTTATTAAAAAAAAAAAAGAGAGAGAGCCGGCCCATCAGTGCAGTGGTAGGTTTATCACTCACGGCGCCAGCAACCTGGGTTCAGGAATGGACTCGGGTAACTGGCGGGCCGGCTGGGGGGAGAAGGATAGAGCGCACATCGGCTACTCTCCTTCTTTGGGGAGGAGAGGATTTCCTGTCCCGCTACTCTACCACCACCTGGGTGACCACAGGTGGCAGTACAGCTGGGACAGCCAGTGGGAGGGGAGGACGTAGGCCAGGAACTGGAAGGAGACTGCATGTCACTACGTGCCTCACCCATTGGTTCTCCTTGTGTGTCTATGTCCTCAGGGGGAGGGCACCAGAAAACCAGGAAATACCCCGCGGGACTTCCAGTAGATGGAGCTCCTGGCCATGATCCCCAGTGCCCCTACTGGCGACAGTATCAGCATCCCCCAACGAAATACAGACATGTCGGGGTGTAAGGGCCCCATCCTGTACCCGCCTGGGGGGTGTAACCAAGGCTCCGTGGGGGGGATGGACTGCATTGGTCGCCGGTTAGTAGGAGCGGAGATGAACAAGGCCAATGGAGACTCCTGAAGAATGGGAGTTCAGCAGAGAGAAGGGGGCATACAGAGCAAATGAATAAAAAAAAAAAAAAAAGAAATTCTCAGCCTGCCATGAATGGAGTGGACCTTAGACAGCAGTGGTGATGGTAGGGAGACTTCATTTGAAAGCTGTGATGGCAGTGGAGCTGTGTCTGGTCCTGCCACCCTTTGCGGAGGGGGGGTCCAACCACTGGCAGTCTGATGCTCGGAAGGGAGGAGGACAGTCCACCCGAAGCACAAAGGCAGCAGACCCATTCCCAACCTCGATCGAGGACCCAGCTCTGCTCAAGGAAGAAGAAACAGTACCACTCAAGATCGCCTTCTGATATGTCTGCCCGTGGATCATCTGTGGTGGAGGGTGGTAGGCCTGACCTGACTTCGGTAGGGTCCTCTGTGTCTCCATTCTTAACGGTTATGATCTTCAACACTGGGCCCCATCTCTGTCCTCGATGGGGCTCCAGTGAGCAGTTTCACCTCTGGGCCACTCTTTTAGAGCAGGGGGTACGACATCTGCCCAGTTGACTTGGCTAGTGAACCCAGTTCCAGGCCCTTCAGGCCTCAGAACCACTGGGCCATGGCCGAGTTGGCCAGACAGGATGTGTGCGGTGCCCCCTCTGGTGCCAACGCCATTGACGGTGACCCCACATGCATACCCCCTCACCTTTTCCTCTGCAGGGGTCGGCATGGGTACCACTATCCTTCCCTCCTTTTTCTTCAGGTCTAGGGCCAGTTTGCCCAGTGCCGCATGTGGTGCCGGTGCTGTGAGTGGTGCTGGCACCACGGGTGGTACCAAACTCCTCCATGCCATTCCGGGTGGTGGCATCTCCTATGATTCTGGCCTGGACCTGCCTGTTGGTGGTGGTTCTGGGATAGAAGGGGCTCTAGATGAATCTCTCCCTGTCCTGCTTTGTCCAAGACGTAGCCGATGGCTCATTTTAGGGGCTGGAATGCAAGCCTTCTGTATCAGCAGAGCCTCTGATGGAGGATCTTCTTTCCAATTCTTCCTCAGGAATATGGGGTTGACCATAACATTTCAGACTTCATCTGTGGACCAAAGCAGACTTCCGTGTCTGGAGTCCCTACATTCCTCAGTACAAGTACACCCTGAGAAACACACTCAATTTAATGATCGAGAGCCTCCCAGAATGTACCGCTCCATTGTTAGGGACATATGCAAGCAATAATACCCGACAGGGTGGGTAGTATTGGGCAATACCAGATTGTCCAGGGGCGTAATGAGGCCCGACACCGCAGGCGGAGGGCCTTATACCCCTGGAAGGTCTGGTATTGTCCATACGACCACCCTGGAGGGTATTATTGTGCTTAGAAAATGGGCCATGGTATTATTTTTATTAAAGAAAAAATATATAGATGTTTGAATGTTAAAACTGTTATTTTATTTCTTTTGTAATAAAATAGTTCCTCCGCATGTGTCCTAGTGGCAGTCCTGTAGTTGTGGCTTTGGAGGCTGTTGTCATGTTAACATAACCCCCCCCCCCCTTTGTACACAGGACTACAGAGAGTTCGAACAAGTTACCCCTAAAGACTGTCAGGATATGTTTTATAAATTTGTCTGTTCCTGTTTTGTTTCCTTAGTTTGAATTGGAGTGTGTTGTGGTGGGTAGCGGATAGACAGAGGCTGGAAGAAGCGCGCACGAGACTCCATGACGAGACGGCAATCTCCAGACGCAAACATGAAAAAAGACTGCGGTTAGGAGAAATGATTTTCTCTCTGTCTTCCAAATCGCACAAAAGTAGAGTGAGGCTTCTCAGGAGGAAATACTAGAGCGGGAGGGCAGAGGAAGGGAGCGAGGAGCAGTGAATCATCAGCAGTTCTCCATTTTTTTTCCCCACTTATAAATACAGAGGGTTGGGGATTGTGAAGATGTCTGTCTTGGAGTGAGTGCAGTGACGGCAACCCCCCCTCCAAGAAGTGCTCTCTTCAATGTCCTTTACACAAACGATAGAAACATAGAATTTGACAGCAGATAAAGACCGCTTGGCCCACCTAGTCTGCACATTTCCCTACCTAACGGATAGCTGCAGATCCTAGTTAACCAAAAGCCTACTTCCTCCTACCCCCCACTAGAATTGCCTTATGTCTGTCCCATGCATTCTTGAATCCCCCCACTATTTTTGACTCTACGACCTCCTCAGGAAGGCTGTTCCATGTATCCACAACCCTCTCTGTGAAGAAATACTTCCTCACATTACCTCCGAGCCGTGTCCCCTCCATCTTCAAATTGTGCCCTCTTGTTTTTGCACATCTCTTTTTCTGAAAGATGCTACCCTCTTGGACTTTGTTGATTCCCTTGAGGTACTTGAACGTTTCTATCATGTCCCCCCATCACTGGGCTGTAGTTTCAAACAGCTGTGCTCAGTGGAACTCGCTACCTTCTCCATACCGCAACTTCTGTGTGCCCGCTCGCTCTAACAAACATGCAGCAACATCAGTATTTCATCCCGTACACTATTAAAATGATACCAGTTTTGTTTGTGGGAGTGAGTGAGCAGGTGGGTGGAGGAAGAGGAGAACACAGTGAGATTGAAGAGTTGAAAAAACGGCAAAAAAAAAAGATAAGTTCAGTCGTGTGGGGGTATCTGGAGGCAATTTGCAGTGAAGTACAGAATAGTGGGGGCCAGTATCTCTCACTAAGTGAGAGAAAAAAATGGCACTTATTTAAAATTCATTTTGATGTTTTCAGCCAATAAGCAAGCAGGATGGGCAGAGGGATACCTGAGTGGCTGAGAGGACACTGGGACTGGTACTTTTTATTTCCTGGGCATCTATTGAAAGTTTATATACCCCCCTGGCAAGGGTACTAGCCAATCAGATGCTAGGAAATAAAAAGCTCATTTTCTAAAGCCCAATAATCAGCTAAAAGCTTTTATATATGATTATGACACTGCCCCTAGGGCAGCTGCCTTTGGCAGCAGGTGATTAACATCTCCTTCGCGGTGCTTATCAGTTTGGCCCTTGGGTTGAGTTCTGCAGGGTGCTCAGACTCCTGCTGCCCCTCAGAGGGATGGCACTGTCATCATTCTCGTAACAGGCAGTTTTTTCAAGCTAGAGGCCTGGAAGCCTTTGTCAGGAGCCAACTCTTCAACTGCAAAAAAAATCACAGCAGAAGACACAGGGCCTGAAAGCAACCAGTACCATCCTCTTTTGAACCCGGCCCAGTTCCCACCTCAGCTGTCTGAGGTGGATGCCTCTCGGTGGTAGTGGGTGGGGCGTTTGATTTGGTTTTGCAACCAGTTGAAGTCTAACCCAGAGGACGTATGGGTCATCAGGATTGTCCGAGAAGGATACTCTCCCAATTTCACTGAGATTTTCCCCAGACCCAGGCAGCAGCCCAGTCTGTTTGCCTCTCTGTCAGACCCTCTTTCCTCTGAGAGATGGGGCCTCTGCGGGATCAGAGCAGTAGAAGTTGTTCCATGATGAACTGGAACACAGGATCTTCCTGGATGTAAACTCTCCACCACTCATTCACACTAGTGGGACTACACCGGAGGCGCTAGGACCTAGTGGGAGCCAAAAATCTTCAGCAGGGCTAGTGCCAAGGTAGGACCACGCATGCACGGCGCCACAAGACTGGCTTGCACTGTATAGGCTATCTCGGCGCCGACCCCTAAACCGCCTTAGTTCCTTTTTTTCCCCGCAGTCGAGTGCACGTCAGTGACGATGTCACTCGCCCGCCAGAAGTCAAATCTTCACGTCTATACGACAGCAGAAATAGTCACTCAGTATTTGATTAATTTTATTTAGTTGTTTATTTAAAAAAAAAAAACTTTTTTCAACAAAGAACAGAGAAGTCGTCTTCGGGGACCTGGCTCCGCTCAACCTTGAGTTCTTTGTCCCACCAGTCGAAGAAGAAGCAGTACTGCTCAAAGTCACCCTCTGGTACGTCTGCATGGAGATCATTGGTAATGGGTGACAGGAGACCTACCCTGGCTCCGTCGGAGTCACCTGTGGCCTCGGTTCCTGGCGGCCGTGATCCTTGACTTCGGAGTCCCTCCTGCCCCTTGGGGGAGGGGGTCCTCCGGTGAGCAATTTCATCATTGGGTCACTCTGATGGAGCAGTGGGTTTGGCGGTTGTCCTGATTTCTCATGCCTGCATAGCTGGCCCCAGGGCCTTTGGGCCTCGGACCCATGGGTGGGGCAGTTGGGTCAACCTAGTCATGCGACACCTTCAGTGCCGTCGACACCACACTCTCGTGCTTTTCCCCCTCACATGGCCGCGGTGCAGGAGCCAGCACAGGTAATACCTTCTCCTACTCATGTTTTCAGGTCTTCAGCCTTGGGTACCTCGGTGTTGGGGTTGGGGTCTCCAGGCGCCACTCACGGAACCAGCCTTGGTGGTGCTGTGGCCAGCACCAGTGCCATTTTTGGCACCAGCGTCGCCTCAGGTGCTGGGATTTTCAACTCCGATTCGGGGAGCACTTCCTCCTGCTCTCTCTCCCCTTCTTTTTCTTTCTGTACTATCCCTTCTGGGCTAGTAGGAGATAATATTGAGCCTGAGCCTGATCCTGATCTGTGATTAGGGGACAATTTCAATGAAGATTCATCCTTTGGCGTGGAAAGTAAGCCCTCTACTTCAGCAGACCCTTTGGTTGAGGACCTATTCTTTAAGTCTCTTCTGAAGAATATGAATTCCACCCTCTCTCTCCAGACTTGAGGTGGATCCTGGGAAACTGTTGCACCTTCAATATCTGCATGTCCCTGAAATCCCTGTGGAATTGACACCTCCAGTACGGCCCTCTTTTGAGACTCTTTCACAAGTGGTGTGCGACAGCCCGGCGCTCATTCCTTCTGTGGCTAAGTCCATAGACAGGAAATACACTCCCCCCAAGGATAGACCAATCCTGGCCTCTCAAGCCTTTGAGGACGCCATAGTGGTCTTGACAGAAAATGTCAAAGCCGTTCTCTCTCAGGAATCTACGGCTCATCCAGAAAATAAAGAATCCCATATGATTGACACTTTACGGAAGCAAGTGTTTGCTGCTGCTACCCTAGGAATGTGTATTGCTAGCTACAAGAGTTATTTCTCTCAATATGAGTAAACCCTCTGACACTCGCTAAAAGACACTGTGGAGACTCTTCTGAAGTTGGATGTTAATTCAGAACTTCTCCAGACCATTACTAGAGGCATTGAGTCCAATAATCAACAACTTAAGGCTGCTATGGACACCTATGACACTGCTTCAAGAGCAGCAGCACCTGGGATATGCACCTGGCATCACTCATGGTTACATAATTCGGGGTTCACAAATGACTTTCAACAGAGAGTTATGAATTTTCCATTTGATGGAGTTTATCTCTTTGGCCCACAAGTGGAGCAGACACTAGAGGCCACCGAGAAAACTAGGACTGCTATTAAGATGGCCAGACCAGCCCCTGCTGCCCCTCAACGGGGCAGATATAGCCAGCAGTTTCATAACTGTCAGTCCTTTTGTGGCAAAGGCCAAGGGGCCTTCAACAAGAACCAAGCCCCCCAGCCACAAAAGAAAACCCAGCAGAAGGCACAGGACCCGAAGGCGCCTAGTGCCACCCTCTGAAGACTTGGCCCATGTCCCACCTCAGCTGGTAGATGGATAGATGGTAGATCGAGGGGGACTTCTTCGGCAGTGGGGGGCCGTCTGACTCAGTTTTACAACCAGTGGAAGTCTGTCACCATGGACAAATGGGTCCTCAGGATAATTCGCGAGGGTTACTCTCTAAATATTTCGGATACCCCTCTGGATTATCCACCCAAACGACAGCCCAAACTGTCTATCACCCAGTCAGACCTCCGCACTTCTGAGATTCAGGGACTTCTGAACAACAGGGCAGTAGAAGTGGTTCCACAAGCAGAACGGGACACAGGTTTCTACTCCCACTACTTCCTAGTTCCAAAGAAAACAGGTGGTATGTGTGATGTAGACAGCCAGTTCTGAGTGCTGTATCTATTTTTTTAATATCAAATGTATGACTGACTGTCTCTGCTAAAAAAAATCTGATGCTCTTAGAATGACCTCACTCATCAACCCCCCCCCAGGTTTTAGCTAAAAGATGAAAGCCATAAGAAAAATGCTGACAGCATGCGAGTTCACACACACTCAGTTTTTAGAGACCATGTGTTACATGTAAGGCCTTAATTAAGGATCCTGTCTGTCTGAGTTAATTACAACCATAGTTTCTATAACATATCCATTTTATGACATTTGAAGGAAAACCCAGGTTATTACATAGAAGTGCGAAAATCATAAAGATGCTGTCATGTCCTGGAAGGAGGAAGCTTATTATGAGAGCAAAAGAAGTGTCATTTGAAGGACATGAATTATGCTGAAGTTGCAGAATGTAATCCTTTTGTATAAGATATATATATTTTTATACATAATCTGACAGAGGAGGAGCTAGCTGACCTCACTCAAAAATGGGTTGTCCCATACAGCTGTTTAAGGAATACTCTGTTTTACTTACACTTTTTTACCTAGACTTTGACTGAGGAAAGATCTTTGGAGCACTTGTAAACAGATATTTAGAAAGATTTCAAATCTAAGTACTGTAAGTAGGAATTTGATGTTTAAACATTGTTTCTTTTGAAAGATGTGTATGTCTGGTGGTATAAGAGTTCTGTATTTTGCATTTTACATATTTTTAACTATTTTAGTAAAATTCTTTTTAGAACTTATTTGGTCTGTCTTTGACTTCTTTTTAGTTGTAAGAAAAGTATATGGTTATTGTAGATACTAAACATAAGCTTGAATGGTGGTACCAAACTGGAAAGAGAAGCGTTTTAAATCTGAGGTTTTTATTAAAATTTTTAAGGGTTCATCTCTGTATACCTGGTTAGGTGCCCGTAAGCAAAGATATCTGGCCCCCCGAAGATAGAAATATCTGAGCCTGTGCATCGGGTATGCTAGCAAGAGGTTCACAGTTTGAATCCCTCCAGAACTTGAGACCAAAGGTTGATCCGAACTCACAAAAACAGGCAAGAGTGTTACCTTGTTTGCTACACTGTTCACAAGACTGCGCTCAGAGGTTGGCACTTTGGGAGTAGAGGGACTGACCTGCTGAGTGGGTTTGTGACAGTATGCACCCTAGACCTAAGGAAGTTTAACAAATTCCTCTTCAAGGAAAAATTCAAGATGCTCTCGCTCGGTACGCTCCTACCTCTAATTCATCAAAATGATTGGCTGACTTCCCTAGACATGCAGGACGCCTACCAACATGTCTCCATGCACTGAGCCACCACAAGTATCTCCGCTTTGTGGCTCTGGGTCAGCACTACCAATTCAGAGTCCTTCCTTTTGGGCTGTCCTTGGTGCCTCGAGTCTTTACAAAGTGCTTTGCAGTACTCACAGCACATCTCAGGAAACTCAGAATTCAAGTATTCCTGTATCTGGACAATTGGCTCCTAGCAAGCTCCTCCAGACAAGGGATGCAGGAAGCAGTGGCCATGGCTTCCAAGTTCCTCACATCCATGGGAGTTCTGTTGAATCTGGAAAAACTGCAGCTACAGCCTTCCCAATAACTCCTCTTCACAGGAGCTCTTCTGGACACCTCCAGGGCAAGAGCCTTCCTTCCAGAAGATAGGAGAAATGATATTCTCCAGACGGCTCACTTCATAAAGGAGAACGACTCAGTTCAAGCTCTCTCTGCAGCAGATGTTGAGTCTCATGGCGTCATCAGTGTTCATGGTGCCTCTGGCTTGCCTGCACATGAGAACCACACAATGGATGCTCAGTACTCAGTGGTCCCTGACCACACATCCACAGTCCTTTCACATCAAGGTGATGGAACCCTTAATGAGGTCACTCACCTGGTGGACTCAAGAGGACAACCTTCTTAAAGGCTTTCCCTTTGCCCCACTGGAGACACAGATCACCATCACCACAGATGCATTTCTGATCGGCTGGGGAGCTCACTGTCGGGCTCTACACACCCAGGGTCTGTGGAGTCAGGACGGGTCTCAACTACACATAAATGTCCTGGAAATGAGAGCTGTCCTGTACGCTGTCCGAGCCCTAAAGGATATCCTCTATCACAAAGTAATTCTCCTTCAGACGGACAACAAGGCAGTGATATAGCACATCAACAAGCAGGGTGGATCACACTCTTACCCTCTGTGCATGGAAGCAATGAGAGTGTGGGAATGGTGCCTAGAGCACAAATCCCTGATCCAGGCAGTCTACCTGCCAGGAATCCAGAACGATCTAGCGGATGACCTCAGCAGAACAGAGGCAGATCCACATTAGTGGTCTCTCAACTCAAACATCATGCAGTCGCTCTTTGAAGAGATTGGGCATTCTGGACCTGGACCTTTTTGCGTCCCCACTCAGTGCAACACTGCCTCTATTCTGCTCCAGAAATCCAGAACCTGGCATTTTCTGTCAGGATGCATTCAGACTGCAGTGGATAAGATGCTTTCTGTACGCATTTTCTCCTCTTCCCTTAATTTAGAGGGTGCTGCTCAAACTGGAGGCACATGGGTGGGGATAATGATTCTCATTGCCCCATACTGGCCTCATCAGATTTGTTTTCCGTTAATCAATAGATTATCAGAAGTTCCACCGAGACAACTACCACTTCAAATGGACCTTCTGACCCAGGGCCCAGTGGTCCATCCCAACCTGAGGTCCCTTCATCTCCACGCCTGGCGTCTGAGGAGATAGAAGTAGGCAGATTCAACATCCCCTGTAGCATCTGAGACATTCTCCTAGCAGCGCACAAACCGGCCACTAGGAAAACTCATATGGCAAAGTGGATACGATTATCGATCTGGTGTGCAAAGTCCTCACTGGACCCCTTTTCTTGCTTACCAAACAAAAGTATTAGCATACCTGCCAAATGCAGGGCTACAACACTCAATGGTGAAGGTACACCTCTGTGCAATTTTGGCTTACCACGATCCTATCCACAATATGTCAGTGGCTCAGCTGCCCTTGGTTAAGAGGTTCCTTAAGGGTATCCTCCACACTAGGCCACCAGTCAGGAGACTGGTAGCCACTTGGGATATCAACCTTGTGCTAGACATCCTCACTCGTAAACCTTTTGAGCCTTTAGCAACCTGCAAGTTGAAGTTCCTGACTTAGAAGGCTGCCTTCCTTGTAGCCATTACTTCCGCTCGCAGAGTGTCCGAAATACATGTCCTGGTCGCACACCCTCTTTATACAGTGTATACAGTATTTTACAAGGACAAGGTGGTTCTCAGAACTCACCCTGAATTTCTTCCAAAAGTAGTCTCAGAATTCCACCTGAACCAGCCCTTGATCCTTCCAACCTACTTTGCGAACTTTCAGAATGACGGGGAACGTACCCTACATTCTCTGGATGTAAAAAGAGTTTTGCAGTTCTACATTGACAGAATGCAAGAGATACGCAAATCCAAGCAACTCTGTCTCATTCAGCATGGCCCGGCTGGGTCAACCTGTTGCCATCAGGTGCATTTTGGCATGGCTGGTAGCATGTCTCGACCATTGCTATTCGATGGTGCAGGTCAAGCTGGAAGTCAGGGTGTACGACCA
Organism: Neoceratodus forsteri; assembly: GCA_016271365.2. Taxonomy (NCBI): domain Eukaryota; kingdom Metazoa; phylum Chordata; order Ceratodontiformes; family Ceratodontidae; genus Neoceratodus; species Neoceratodus forsteri. The sequence continues at coordinate 1,021,847,109 of CM028134.1, forward strand.
CTCTACCAGAGTAGTCATGGCATCTCTGGCAGAAATACAGAATATGCTCATTGTAGACATCTGCAATGCAGCTACTTGGAGCTCCGTGCACACCTTTGTGAAGCACTACGCCTTGGATGTCTGTGCCAGACAGCATCCGTCCTTTGGCAGGACAATTCTTAATGAACTTCTGTCCTGTGTGAGCCCCTTTCTCTCCTGCCACCCTTCTTGGGGGATTATTTAGCTCTGTACTCTCCCACTAGTGTGAATGAGTGGTGGAGACTTTATGTCTAGGAAGATATGTAAACTACATCCCTAATGTAATTCTTCATCTTCTTGGATGAAGTCTTCACCACTCATTCACACGCTCACCCACCATCCCCCGAGCTCACTTATCTTGTTTTTGGTCTTCACTCCCTCGTTAGCTGGGCTGTGAAGAAACTGTTGTGTTGACCCTTCTTACATTGGTCATACAGGACTATCTTATTATGTCTGACGTAGATTAGTTTTACTAGGTTAGTTTACGCTGCACTTCCTTGGTAAAAAAAGGTACTGAGGCGGTTGGAGGGTTGACACCGAGATAGTCTATACATCGCGAGCCAGTCTCATGGTGCCACACGTGCACGGTTCTATCTAGGCGCTGGCCCTCTTGGAAGATTTTTGGCTGCTGTACAGTCCTAGAACCTCCGGTGTAGTCCCATTAGTGTGAATGAGTGGTGAAGACTTTGTCCAGGAAGATCATGACTTATGGTAGGTACATAATTTACATTTCCTACTTCCTTTGCTTGGTTCCAAGATAACAGGTGGCATGCACCCATTTCTCGACCTTGAAAGGTTAAACAAGTACCTGTTCAGGGAGGAGTTCACTGCAACCTCGGTATTCAAGTCTTCACTTCCTGGATGTTTGACTCCAATCCAGCCCATCTGGGCTGGAGTCACAGGAAGCAGTTGCCACAGCTTCTCAGTTGCCCTCCTTCAGGAGGGGTTTTCTGATTCGGGGAAGGTGCCAGATTTGCCTTCCCAGCAGCTCCTCCTCTTAGGAGCCCTCCTGGATACCTCCAGGGTGAGGGTTCTTCCTTCTGGAGAATGGAAGAAAACAACATCTTCAGATGTCTTGTTACTTCACGGAAAGCAACTCTGTTTGGGCCCTTTTTGATGCAGTGGATGCTGAGACTGATGCCTTCGTCTGCAACAGATAGTGGTCTTCCACCATGCATTCGCAGTCCTCCGCATAAATGACAGAACCTCGGACAAAATTACTTACATAGTAGACGCAGTTGGTCTAGGATCTGCTAGGTCTACGCTAACCCTCAGAAATCCCAGATCACCATCACAACAGTTGCACTCTTGATCGGTTGGGGAGCTCACTCTCAAGACCTCCACACTCAAGTGTGGATCCAAAAGGAGGAGCATCATCTTCTCATAAATTTCTTAAAGATGAGAGCTGTCTTACATGCTTTCCAAGTCCTGAAGGAGGCCCTCTGCCACGTAGTGATTCCACTTCAGATGATTGACAAAATTGTGATGTTTTCATCAACAAGCAGGGTGGTACACTCTCCTACCATCTGTGCAAGAAGGCCGTGAGGATGTGAGTGGTGTCTTGAGCACGTTACGTCAGTTCCGTCATTGTGCAGTTGCTTTTCGATGAGTGGGGCAGTCCAGACCTGGTCCTTTTTGCATTCCCCTCTCAATGCAAATCTGCCTCTATCCTGCTTCAGAAATCCAGACCCTGGTGTTTTCTGTCAGGATGTATTCATTGCAATACACAAGACACTCTAGTACACTTTCCTCCTTTTCCCTTAGTTCAGAGGGTGCTGCTCAAGTTGTAGGCACACAAGGGCAGGATGATTCTCATCATCCCAGACTGGCCTCGGCAGATATAATTTACATTGATCAACAGTCGGCCAGAAGTTTCCCCAAGGTGACTCCCTCTGTGAGTGGACCCTCTGACACAGGGATTTTGGTCCATCCTTCCTGCTCTCCCTTCATCTCCATGCTGGGCTGCTGAGAAGATGAAAGTGGGCAAGTTTTAGGTTTCCCAGACATTCATAGAAATCTTCTTAGCTGCGCAGACTTTCCACCAGGAGGACTTACGCGGCTAAATGGATACACTTAGCCATCTGGTGTGCAAGTCCCATCTGGACCCTTTCAGCTGCCCACCAAGTAAAATGCTAGGGTGCCTCATGGACCTGTAGAACGCAGGTCTGCATTTCTCGGCAGAGAATGTACACCTCTGTGCATTTTCAGATTATCTTGAGCCAGTACAGAACGTCACTGGCTCATTTACCGCTAGTCAAGTTTTGCTTTTCCCTACTACTTCGTTAACTCCAGAATGAAAGTGAGTGCTCCATTCAGTCTCTGGATATTAAGAGGGTTCTGCAATTCTACAGGGATAGAATGAAAGACATACACAATCCAAGCAACTATAGTTTCTTTCAGCATGCCTCGGCTAGGCCAGCCTGTTGCCATGAGATGTGTTTCTGCATGGTTGGTAGCATGTCTTCGACACCACTAATCCATGGCGGAGGCCAAATTGGAAGGCTGGATTCATATCACTCTACTGGAGTGGTTGTGGCTTTCCTGTTGGAGATTCATAATGTACCCATTGCAGACATCTGCAAAGTGGTAACTTGGACCTCAGTGCATACCTTTGTAAGCACTATGTTCTGCATGTCCATGCCAAGCAGTTCACTTTCTTTGGCAGGACAGTCCTTTTGGACTTCTGTCCTGAGTCAGCTCTGTCTCCTACCGCCCTACTCGCGGGGAGGTTGATTTTTAGCTCGGTACACTCCCATTAGTGTGAGTGAGTGGTGGAGACTTATAGTCCAGAAAGATATGGAAATTACATACCTACCGTAACTCTTGATCTTCTTGGATGAAGTCTCGACCACTCATTCACACGCCCACCCACCATTCCCCAAGCTCACTTGTTCTGTTTTGGTCATTTCCTTGTTGTTTGGGCTGTGAAGACATTGTTGAATTGACCCTTCTTACAAGGGACATCTGGGCCATCTTATGCCCGGAAGTTAGGGTTAGGTTTTCTTAAGTTAGTTTATGTTGCACCTCCTCAGTCGAAAAGGCACTGAGGCGGTTGGAGGGTCGACACCAGGATAGCCTATATGGCGCGAGCTAGTCGTTGAAGATTTTTGGCTCCCACGGGGTCCTAGTGCCTCTGGTATAGTCCCATTAGTGTGAATAAGTGGTGGAGACTTCGTCCAGGAAGATCAAGAATTACGGTAGGTATGTAATTTCCTTTTTCTTCGGTCATCATCTTGGGCCCGGAGCCTTTACCTTCTCCAAAGTCACCCCGGCACAAGCCTCGGTTGCTGTCACCATCCCCGATGCTGACCCATGCTTAGGAGATCTCCCCACAAGCCCCAGCCTGTGCAGTCACCCTCCCCAGTGCTAACTCTAGCACTGACTCCAGTGTTCCCTCAGCTGACGTCGATGGTCTGCCGCCAATAGCGGTGGACTTCCATGCTGTGCTTACTGCCTTATGGGATTTCTTGCATTCTAGTTTTGCTCCTCCCCAAGGTCTGTCCCCGCAATGCCCCTTCCCCCGCTTTTCCAGCAGTGCCACGGCCCACACCCTAGAACCCTCACTCCACCCTCATGACTTGGGGGATGATGCTGGATGCCCTCCGGACCTCATTCCTCCCAATGAGTGTGACAGAGGAGCTACTCCTTACAGCTCCTCCTCCACAGTCTTGTCCAACAGCGAGGGGACCCCGAGGTATATTCTGTGATCTCCTGGATGATCCCTCTTTTGTCTCAGTTATGAGACAGTAACAGTCATCCATGGACTTCAACACCGAGGAGCAAGGTCCCGCTTGACGTTGACTGGCCATTTATTAAAGGCTTCTGGGTGCCCCTGCTCTGGTCATCCCTCCCTTAATTGAGCCTTTTGAAGGTGTCACCATGACTGCCTGGCATCGACCCAATTTCATACCCGCTGTCCCCAGGAAGGCAGACAAATTATACCAGACTCCAGCAGGAAGGCCTTGCTTCACCAATCAGGCTCAAGCAGATTCAGTGGTCATCAACGCCACCCATGACTGCACCAAGAGACCAAAATACCTCCATTCTAGGGACGTGGAGATGATGTTCTATCCACACTGTCTGGCAGTTGCCTTTCCCTTTAAGAGTTCACTGGAATGTCTTCAAGCTGGCTCCTCCCACCCACCCGGGTGGCAACTCTCTCGGCTCCGTCCCTTGACACCAGATCTTCCTTTCCATTGGAAGAAGCAGGTTCCCTCCTTATCACTCTCGCGCTGAGTAGACCCTTTGCTGTAAATCTTTGGACTTTCCTTCCAAAACCATTAAACACTTTTGTCTTCAGGCTTTTTCTTCACATCATCTAACATGGATAATGAGAAATATGCCCTGGGGTTCTGGAAATGCATTAGCGGGCAGAAGATGTCTCGGACGGATTCACACACAGCGTGCATGTATTGCCTGGGCCACGAGCATGATCCCCAGACCTGTGACATCTGTCGTGCCTTCCATCCATCCATCCATTCTAGAGGACCGCCGTGCCCACTTGCTTTTGGGCCATCTGAGCAAACTGTACCCGCCAGTCAAATTGAAGGACACCCGTTGGATGGTCTCCGCGGCTGCAGGATCTGTCAAACAACTAGTGGCTTTCGAGGGGCTCAGGCCTCATTGGCTTCAGCCTTTTTGTCACTCTTTTTGGGAGCCTCCTTCATGGGGGCATTTAAGGATTTGTGCCTGGCTCTCCCGATTCATGGCCAGGGCTCTACATTGATGCACAAATCTTAATCTAAAAAAGAGACCACAAAACAGCTTCGCTGTCGATTGTGGGATCGTAAATGTTCTCAGGCTTCCAATTCCCACACTTCTCCAGATCAAACTTCAGTCACATCTTTGGCCTAGGACGTCGACTCCATGGTATCCCCATCAGGCCAGTTGGCCGAGACTCAGGTCGATCTTCCAGCCAAGATTTTTCTCAAACTGGTTGACCAGTTGTCACCTGAAGAGGCTAATATTTCTTTGTCCAGGACTCTAGTCCTGAATTGGACCCAGGGAGGGATGGATCAGTCTGCTGACCCACCACTTATTGTTATCAACCAGGAACTGGAGGTGCCTTGGGTCTTGCCGACACCCTCTGAGGCCTGCCGCTGGTGCCCCCAGCATTCAAGGTCTCATTCCGGTGGGTCGTGCAGCTTGCTCCAATGTTGGCGCTCCTGCTGTCAGTGCTCAGGAAAGACACCACTGCTACTTTTCATCCTCCTCCTCCTCGAGTGAGGAGAGGCTTTGGCGCAAGTTGTGTCGTCACTATGAGGACCTAATGTGGCAACAGCTGGTATTCACTTCTACCCAGCCATCACCTGACTTTCGTCACAGAGGCCGATGCCTTCTCCACCTCCGCAGGAGCAGACCTGTAAAACTGTCCCGGCTCAGCCTCACCTGGGGTCTCCACCAGTCCTGGTGGAGCTGCCCCCAAAACAGCTGATATCCAGTGCTTGACTAAGGAGTCTCGACTGGCTTTGGGTCTTCCCCATCGGCTGTCAGTCACTATCACTCCTGACCATCCGCTAAGGGTCAGTGGGGATTCGGGTGGTTGACCCCTCTTCGATGACTTCTTGAAGTCTCAGGGTTCCTCCTTGAACTCTCATCCAGTGGACATGGAGTCAGCTGGGGGTCTCTTGATGGATGAAGGCCCTACCTCCTTCATGGGTCTTCTCCATCTGATCTCAGAATCCACGGGTCTTAAGATAGAGCCCATACAGAAGCAGGTTCGATACCCACTTACCAAGATCATGGACCAGGGTGACTCCACTGAGGAAGCCTTCCCAGTAGCAGAGGCCATCCTTGGCCCTGCTTTGGAGCTCTGACAGTGCCCTGCCTCTTGCCCAATGCCATCGGCTCGGATGGCCCACAAGTATGCATTTCCCACCGATTCCCTTTCAGGGTTCACAGAACATCCCTCAGCTGAGGGTCTGGTGGCAGATTCTGTGTTTCAGCACTCTGGCAATGTAGGCGACATACAGACTACCTGACAGAGTCCAAGAAATTTGACCATTCAGCGAAAAAGGTTTACACTACCTCTTTGCTTGGCCTTCACCAGGTGACCTCGGCCCTCTTTATGGCCCATTTCTCTCATGCCCTGCTGGGCACTCTGGATGAGGTGCTCCCTTATCTTGCAGCAGACCTCCAGACCATGGTCAAGCAGCTCTGGGACCATGGTCAGGCTGTGGCAAAGCAGCAGCTCCAGACCACCATGGACACTGGGGACTCCTGTGCCCATTCTGTGGTGGCCACAGTGGCCATGTGCCTCAGGGCTTGGCTGTGGATCTTGACCTTCAAGGCAGACACCCAGCACATATTGGTGGATGTCTCCTTTCTGGGCACTGACCTGTCAGTGCCTGGTGTTGAAGGGCACCTCACCCAAATTGAAAAGTCCAGTGCCACCTTGGACTTGGTGACATCTGTCCAGAGGGACCCCAAGGGCTCCAAACAGCAGAAGAAGAAGTCCTTTTGGTCCACCTCCACTCCAGTCAAACCAGCCCAGCCCCAAGCTGGGCAGCAGGCTCAGGCCTGGTGACCTCAGCCAAAGTTAGTGGCCTCAGTCATCCGCAAGCCTGGAGGAAGAGGCCCCGATGGTTCCTCAGCCGAGCCCTCTTCCACCTCTAAGCCTGCCCAGTGACGAGGTGAGGGGTGCCTCCCTCATGCCTGTCATGCCACCCCTGGATCCTCAGGTGGGGGGCCGGTTCTAACACTTCCTTTCCACCTGGTCCTCTGTCACCACGGACAGGTGGGTTCTCGAAGTAGTCAATCAGGGTCTGCCTCTGAAATTCAAGCTGTACCCATCTTGCCGAGCCCGTGCCCCACAGGAGGTCATGGTATCCACAGACATTCTGTCCTTCTGGACAGTATCGCCCAGCTCCTCTGCAAGGAGGTCATGGCTCCTGTCAGACCCTCTGGAACACCTAGGATTTGTCTCTAGGTACCTCCTGGTGCCAAAACGGATGGGGGTCTGGCTCCCCATCTTAGATCTGCATGACTTGAACAAGTTCATCATTTTGCACACCTTCAGGATGGTATCTCTGTCTCAGATCATACCATAACTAGAACAAAACATGTGGTTCTGCTCCCTGGATCTACAGGACACATTCTTTCACATCCCCGTTCTGTACGTCTCACCAGCGGTCTCTCCACTTCCAAGCAGAGGGAACCCTCTATGAGTTCCAGGCCATGCCATTCGGCCTGTCCTCAGCCCCCAGAGTCCTAACGAAGTGCATTGTAGTGGTGGCAGCCCATCTGAGATGCCAGGGGGTCCGGGTCTACCCCTACCTGGATGATTGGCTGATCACAGGTCCCTTCAGGTAGGAGGTGGACCTGGCCCTCCAGACCTGTGTCTCTCTCTCTCTCTTGGCCTCCTAATCAACAAGGCCAAGTCAGAACTCGTGCCCTCACAGGTGATCAACTTCATTGGGGCAGAGCTTGACTCTTGCAGAGCCAGGGCTCGGCTCCCAGTGGACCGGACGGAGGCTCTCTCCTCCTTTGCCCGATCATTTCTAGTTGGGCAATTGCGCCCTGACCAGGACTTCCTGTGCCTCCTGGGTTACGTGGTGGCCTGCACCAGCGTGGTCCGATGGGCCTGCCGGAGAATGCACTCTCTGCAGTGGGAGCTGGCCAGCCAGTGGTCTCAGTGCAGGGGTCACTTCGACCAACTGGTCACTGTGACCCAGCGGATGTGAGATGCCCTCTGATTGTGGTTAGTCCTGGAACATCTGCAGGAACCTGCTGGAGCTCCAAGCAGTTTGGCTGGTGGTGACTGTCTTTGCTCCTCACATTTGGGGTCAGGTGGTCCAGGTCCAGATGTACAACACCATGACCATGTACTACCTCAACAGGCAGGGCAGGATGCACTCCCTGCTTCTGCGCAAGGAAGCTCTCCACATGTAGACCCTCATGCACAGTTTGCAGGCCGATCTCTTGGCCATCCATGTGGCCGGCATCTCCACCAGTTGGCAGACGCACTCAGCCATGTGGATGAGGCATCTTACGAGGTGTGTATCCACCCAGAGGTAGTGCACAGTCTGTTCTCCCTATGGGGCACCCCTCAGGTGGATTTGTTCACCTCCAGTGAGAATGCAAAGCTGAGTCTGTTTTGTGCCCACCCTTCCCCCCAGCAGGGAATGCTGCAGGGGGATTCCTTCTTGAGGCCCTGGACCCCGGGCCTCATATATGCCTTCCCTCCTTTTCCACTGATCCACAAAGTGGTGCTCAAAGCCAGGAGGAACAAGACACGGATAATCCTGCTATCTCCGGACTGGCCCTGCCCGTTCTGGTACCCCGATCTCCTCAGCTTCCACTGCAGGCTGCCATGGCGTCTTCTTCTATGCCAGGATCTGCTGTCATGCAATCAGGGGAAGGTATTCCATCTGGACCTTCAATCTGTGCACCTGACAGCCTTGTTCCTGAACAGCTAGAGTTCCAGGCTTTGGGTTTCTCTGATGATGATGTTCTCACTGTGGTCCAGGCATCTTGGAAGGAGTCTACCCGAAAATGCTATGCCTTGAAATGGAAGAGGTTCTCCATTTGGTGGCAGGGCAAGGGGCTTGACCCCTTATCTTACCCAGTGGCTAGCATTCTCTATTACCTATGGTCCCTCTCTCAGTTGGGCCTTTGGTTGATGACCCTTAAGGTGCACCTGGCAGTCATCTCTGCATACCAGGTGCAGGCTGGTATGCCATCAGTGGTACAGGAGAAGGTGGTCTGGCACTTTTTTAAAGGCCTTGACCACATTTTCTCCCCCGGTGCGTGAACGACCATCACCTTTGGACTTGTTGTTGATGTTGGCAAAGCTCATGGACAAAATATTCTAACCAATGCACAGGTGAGATATCTCTCACCTGATGTGGAAGACCGCCTTCTTGGTGGCTATCATATCCGCCAGAAGGATCAAGTGAGCTCCAGGTGCTCCTGGTGGAGTCTCCTTATTTGGTCTTCCATGGGGACAAGGTTGTCCTTTGCTCCAACCTGAAGTTCCTCTCAAAGGTTGTGTCAGAATTTCACCTTCAGTGTTCTTCAACCACACTTCGAAGGCTGAGCACAGATTCCATACTCTGGACCTAAGGTGAGCGCTTGGCTATTATAAAGAACGCATGGCTGGAGTTCAGGGAGAGGTTCACCAGCTATTTGTCACCTGCGCTGAAGCCACACCTGGCAGATCGGCAGCAAAGTGGACGATTGTCAGGTGGATTGTGCCCTGCATCAACCTCTGCTATAGGTTGGCTGGTAGGAAGCCTCCCGTAGGGCTTAAGGGCTCATTCCACCAGACACACCACTGTCTCAGTGGCTGCTTCCAGGGATGTCCCTATCCAGGAGATCTGAAGGGTTGCTACCTGGAAGTCAGTACACACCTCCATTTCCCATTACCACATTAACCTTGAGTCACGCTGGGATGCTGGTTTGGGGTCCTTGGTTTTCCAGTCTCTTTTTCCTAAATAAGGGGTGTCCGCCTTGCCCCCTCCTCCCAGAGAACTGCTAGGGGTCTGCCAGAAGTGTGGTTAGTACACCACATCCACATCCCTAGAAAAACAGGTTACTCACTTGTAACAGTAGACCTTACACTGGGAGAATCTCTTGCAGCAGGTAATACACTTGGGTCATTGCCAGAGGGTGCTGTGGTGCACGGCAGCTGTCTTCTAGCAGTCTGTTTCCAGGGGCCGCCCACACATGACATCATCATCCTGCTCCTATAAAAGAGCGGGCGGTTCCTGGTATCCTCAGATCTTATCTGTGTCAGTCTTCACCATTCATCACATATGGGTATATGGCCGGAGGTCATGACCCCGCAGGAGCACTTTTTTTTTTTTGGCTGGGCGGAATCGACGCACCATTGGTGCCGCCCTCGAGGCTGATGCACTGCGTGGTGCTCGCGGGTTGGCCATTAGGTGCTGTCGGCTCCGCCCTCCTGCCAGTTTTTCATCTCCCGCCATCGAGGTCACCTCGTGGGACGCTAGAGGAAGATTTTGAGGCCTGCTTCACAGTTTTCTCGACTCCATCTTTTTCTTAAATTCGGTGCTGAAGTCCGTCAGTTCCTTCTGCCGGTTCTGTTTTGCCATACTCGACGTCGCCCGGTAAGACCATTCCAATTATTCTATTTTCTGTGACATCGAGTCTGTTTTTGGTGTTTTTTTCTCCATAGGTCATGTCTCGGTCAGAGGGCAAGAAAACTTCCAGAATGGGTAGGCCCCCCATGCGACCGAAAATATTCCATCACCGACCAGCATGAATGTTGCATTACGTGTCTTGACCCGCTTCACGACATGGATTCGTGTGACGCCTGTTTCTCCATGGATCGGAGAATAATCGAAAAACATGCGTGGAAAGTGTAGTGCGCTCTGCCGACTTTCGGGGGTCGGGTTCGCACTAGTCGGGCCAAGCCACATTCTCTCGGCCTTTCCTCCAGGTCCCCTCCTGGTTCTACACGAACCGAGGAGGAGGAGGAGGGAGCCTCGGCTTTTCCCAGCCTAGCCGAGGCTCCTCCCATGGTGCAGGAGGCCCAGTCTGTTCCCCCTGGGGGACGGATGGGAGGCACCATTATGGCAATTGCCCCTTCAGAGGTGAAGGCTCCCCCAGTGTCAGACCCATGGCTTGAAAGGCCTGGGTCGGCACCTTCCCCGACGCCATCAGTGGACGCCCGTCTTGGGCCTGACACCGTCGCTATGCAGTGGGCTCTGACGGTGCCGTCGTTGGTGCCAGCCAGTTGCTCAGTGCCGTGGCTGCTGTCGGCGCTGTTCACGGTGCCGATAGTGAAAGTGGCACTGTCAGAGTTTCTACGGTGCCATCTTCATCTTTCTCTCACCTCGGCGCTGAGGTTGAGCATGGCGATTGTCTTCCTCTGGAGTCATTCACAGCTCCGAGTGAGGCCACGGCACCGTGGGAGTTCCGGATCTCAGCGCCAAGACCGCTGTCAGCACCGTCATCGGCACCGCTTCTGCCCTCGGTGCTGCTTGCGGTGCTGTGGGGCCAGTTGGTGCCATTCTCGGTGCCGATGGGGCTGTCAGAGCCGACATTGGTGCCGTCTCTGTACCAGGGCTGTTCGCAGTGTCATGGGGCCGGATGGCGCTGTGTCGGGTTCTGGCACTTGGAGTGCTGCCCTTGTTGGAACTGTGCCTCCTCCTGCCACCATTCACGGTGCTGAGGGGGGCATTGGAACTGTCTCGGGTGCAGTTTCCTTTTCTGGTGTCCCGTTTGTCGAGATGGCGCGGAGCGCCCAACCACTGTCTGACACAGGACTTCGGTTTCCACTTCTTCAGAGAAGGAGTCAGATTCTTGGTCAGACTGGCAGTCTGGCTCCTTGGAACTAGTTGCCCAGGTGGGCACTCTAGTAGTATCCTTGACAGGCCGCGACCAGACCCCCTCTGAGGATTGGACAGTGGCTACCATGGTCAGGGTCAGGGGTGCTGAACAGCAGGCAGTGGTGCAGGCCACTATTGCTCTGCAGCCTGGCCTTGGAGGGTTCGCTGACTCCTCAGTGGTGGTACCCCCTCGAGTGGTGTGCCTAGATCACCCAACTTTGGGGCCAATCGGAGCACCCACAGGAGCGGAGGGCAGTGCTCCTTGGATAGCTCCTTCAGGGGCTGACCGGGGTTGCCAGCTGCCTAGGTTGGCTCTCTCGAGGAGAAGGGCACTCTCAGATTCTGAGGGGTCGAAGGGTGTGAGTTCTGTTCAGTGGCCTTTTTCCGGAACCCACCCGGGCTCTGGGAGGAGCCATAATGTGGATCTCCGCTCTTCCCCCTTGGTCTCTTTGAGAGGGCCCTGTTCTTTGGAGTTAGGGGACCATCCTTCTGGATCTACACGGCCCCGGTCACCTCATGGGGGGAATCTTCTGGGCACAGCCAAGGCAGTTCCGACATGGTTGTTCAGCCGTTGGCTGTGGAGTCTTCCGGAGCTCCTCTTTTTCTGGAGCTCTTGGTCCGCTCCCTAGCCCAGGCAGAGGTCAGTTGACTTCTCTTCTCGACTCTGTCCCCATCCCTCTGCTGCATTCTCCTGTGCTCCCAGGTATTCTTGGTCCTTCTGGGCCTCTCTCCTGGGAGCAGTTCAGAGCTGTGGCTGCTCAGTTCCCCACTTATGTCAGGGCCATGGACAGACAGGTTTTTCAACCTCCCCCTGAGCAGCCGTGCTCCGAACAGTCAAGGTCCTCTGACTCCTCATCCCCCTCTTCTGGGGGAGAGAAGCCTTCTGTCCACATTTCTCCAGCTGCTGATCTCACGGAGCATCAGCAATTCCGCGTGAGGATGTTGGAGGACCTGTGTATCACCCCTCCCACTCAAAGCAATCCAGGGCACTTGGCACATGCCTTTTTAGGTGATTTTGGTGAGGACACCCTTGTGGTGCCCCCTGGCCTGCTCCCTTTCAGGAGACATAATTGCGTTCCTGGCAGAGACCTTTTTCCGGAGTTCCTGCCCCAAGGGATCTCTGCCAGCGGTATTGCGCCCCACAGAGTCTCCAGGTTCTATGTCTCATCCTCAGTCAGGATTGACACAGCTGGACGCTCCTGATGGGCTTCGCACCCTTCACAGTGACCGGCCCCCAGATCAAGACTCCTCGGATTTTTACTTCTGGGGTAGGAGGACTTTCTACTTAGCATGGTTGCTGTTCTCTATCGCAGCACATCAGGCCCACTACGCAACCTATGACAGGTTCCTGTGGTCCAGGCTCGGTCAGCTCCTAGCCTCAATGCCTGACACGGAGCAAACCAGACAAGCCATTGCACTCTCTGCACATGGCCTGGAGCTAGCAAGGCATCAAGCGAGGGCATCATACGATGCCAATGAGGTAGCTACCAGGGTCATAGGAATAGCGATCTGCACTAGGCGGATGGCATGGCTGCGTCTTTCTCATTTGTCACCCCTGGCTCAGCGTAGGGTGATTAACTCCACTCACCAGAGAACCTATCTGTTCTCCCGTACAGCGAGGTGGCATTTGTCGGGGCAACTTCCTTCCCCCTTTGGGGGGGCCCTGTCTCACTCTCCCCACTTTCGGGCCTCTCCAGACCCTGAAGGTTCTCCCTCTTAATGTGTCACCCACTGAGAGCTAAGGGACCCTGTCCCTTAGGGTTAAAAGAAAACCCCCTTTGGGGGGCTCGGCACTCACCCATCTGTGATGAATGGTGAAGATTGACACAGACAAGATATGAAAATTATGTACCTACCGTAATTATGATCTTTCTGTGTATCTTTACCATTCATCACAGTCCTGCCCTCGATCCCCCTGGGGCCTTAGTCTCTGGGTCCCCCTCCCTCTCTGTGTCCAGCCTTGCCCCCCTCCTTTCTTTCGTCAGGAGTGGAGTAAACAAGGACACATAGGGGGATGCTGTTTCTAAGGGGAGAGTGGTCAGCATGGGGGGGCACTCCTTCTCCAGTGCTCTAGCTCCACCCCTGTGGGGTGGGAGTTGGCAGTGGCCCTCCATTCTCTCCTCCTCCTTGTTCCCATCCATCTTTAGATTTCCTTGTATGTTGGAGATATAGTTTATTATTTAAAAAAAAAAAATTTCTTTCATCAAAAATCTTTTCCCCTGAAAGGGGGAGAATTCTCTGTGTCCTGTCTTTCTTCCAGAATAGCCGTTTTCTGCTTTTGGAGTTTTGCCAGTAATTCCGTGCCTTGAATTCTGACAATAAGCCTTTTGGCTACTCCTTGCAGTTCCTATACAATCTGGAGATAAGTCAAGGTCCCAGGGTATGGTTGTCACCTTTCTCCTCCCCCTCTCACACTTATCCTAAATCCTTCCTCTTCCCTTTTCCTATTTCCAGAGATTGGGGCCCCTACCCAATCCCCTTATACTTCCTTATTATTCTGTCCTCTCAGTCGTTATTTCTCCTTTATGTTATATATCTTTTCTTTTATCTGTCCCTTGGATTTTCTTGTCTGACCCTCCCAACCTTTTTCCTCATCTCTCTGGTGACTCAGAACTGGCGGGAGGGCGGCACCGACAGCACCTAACGGCCAACCCACGAGCGCCACGCAGTGCGTCAGCCTCGAGGGCGGTGCCGATGGTGCGACGACTCCGCCCATTCAAAAAAAAAAGAGCTCCCGCAGGGTCATGACCTCCGTCCATATACCCGTATGTGATGAATGGTGAAGATACACAGAAAGATCATAATTACGGTAGGTACGTAATTTTCATTTCATTTTCCCGCCGTCTTCAGCTCGCACACAGCAGTTAGCACTTGTGAAGCAGTCATCGATGAGAACTTGAGCTGGGAACAGAATTTCCCTCTGTTTCCAATCTTCATCAACGAATGTCCAAAGAATCTACAAGAAAATTGACATTATTCCGGTCATGTCGTTGCAGTAGGAAGATCTACATTTACGACAACCACACTGTTTGTGTGAGGTGTCTGGGTGCCACACATGACACCATCTCCTGCAAACACTGCCAGGCATTCAACCATGTAACCCGTTGATGGCTGCAGGAGACTGAAGCCCACTTAAAGGAACAGAAATTGTCTCTTTTAGAAAAGGGGGCCCTGTCCCAAGGAGCTCCCTCCTGCAGCTTCACACAAGAAGAATAAACGTGCTAAGGAAAAATCATCCTCATCATCCTCAGGCAGACAGTCATCGACGGCCACTGTTACTGGTGCTCCACCATCGACGATGCCCTCCAGAACTGCTTCCTCATCAACAGAGGTTTACACTGTTTCATCAACGGTGCTTTCTGGTGCCTTTCACCAGTTTCTGTGGGCCCTTTAGTGAGTTCTCATGACTGCCCGTCGACGGTGGTTTGTTTCCCGTTGTCTCATTTTAAACATTCTACTACCTCCCACTTTAATGGCCCATCGATGACGGGCCAGGGTTCTATGGGGGAGAACTACTTGTTTTGCCATTTCCACTGCTTCTCCTCCTTCATAACCATTCTCTCACCGGGGCCAACCAGATAGAGACTCAAGACCCTGGTCCCCAATTTCCTCAGCGATTCCTATGGTTTCTCAGAAGCCACCTACCCCACCCTCTACTACTACCTCATTGGACGTAGCTGCAGTGGTTCAACAGGTTTTGTAAGTGATGAGGCATTCTCAACCTCCCACTCCAGGTGAGGTGGGTCGCCCTTCCTGTTCTCTCACCCCTCCACCTAAACACTTCCAAGGCAACAGGGAACCCTCTCCGCCCTGGTCCCCTCCTTCCTATGATGAAGAATATTTTTCAGAAGAGGCAGAATTCCTGGAAGGTCTTCCAAGAGATCTGGAAGACACTGAGCTTCAGGACTTGGACTTCTGTCCTCTCTCCACTATTTCCTCCTTGCACGAGGATTCTTCCTGAAACGCAGCTGCCTCTCCTCCTGATGACCCATCCCTTCAAGAGATGATGGTTCAAATTCAAAAAAATCATGGGATTCTCATCTATGGAACATGTTAAACAAAGAAAGGCTATGGTGGATTATCTTGAACTGCCTGAAGAGCCTGTAGTAGCACCTTTATTTGGATGTTAAGGGGTCCTTGTACTCATACTTGTCTGTGCAAGAACATTTCAATTTTTCTTATGCCCCCTCTCCCATTACTGTGTTTATAATGTACTTCTTGATTTTATGAATGTACTGTTTACGTTGCTTATTTATTATACATGTGTAACTTTAGATAATAACAGGACTGTCTTGTGAACTGGATTGCTAAAATCCAAATGGCATGTTTCTGTATAAAAATAAAATTTTACCATACCACCATACCATAATAGTGGTACCCCCACTTATACAAACTTGTCAAAATGCTGTACTGGCAGCTTGGAACCAACCCTCAGCAGTTCCTGCCATTTCTAGAAAGGTGGATCACCTTTACCAAGCTCCTCTTGACCATCCTTTTCTTTCCACTGCCCGAGGCAGATTCGGTAGTGATCGCAGCAGCTCATGATTGTACCAAATGACCAAAACACATGAGCTCATGACCCCCTGATAAAGAATCCCGCCATCTCGATTGCCTCGGAAAGAAGGTCTTCCAAGTGGGCACCATGAATCTCAGAATTCTAAACTATTTGGGACACATGGTTAAATACCAACTCTGGTCCTCTGCTATAGAACTAATCAATAAACTTCCTCCATCCCAGGAGAAGGACCAATTATTGGCAACAGTTTCCACTGGCAATTCCATCTCTCGACACCTGCTCTGCTCAGAGTACGATGCGGTGGATACTTCTGCTCGTATGTCGGCCACAGGTGTTACCCTCAGACGACACGCCTGTTTACGTGTATCAGGATTTACACCAGATGTACAGCATAAAGTGGTAAATGCCCCTTTTAATGGATCTAAACTTTTTGGTCCAGGCACCCAAGCACTTCTGGACGATCTGCAGGCTTCAGGTCGGACCCTATGTTTGGTACATGGCATATATCATACTTCACAGTTGTCTTACCAGTACCTCTCCCAGTCCTGTTTTCAATCAAAGAGAAGTGGCAAACATAGAGATACTTACAGAGGTAGATTCCACGGTCGTTCTCAGCCATCTTCCGGGACTGCCACTCCTACCTCTAAAGGCTCCCGTTCCCAGCCCCCTTGGAGGAGCTGGTCAGCCCACTTCCCAGTGACCAGCTGGGCCATTGCGCGGGCTTCCTCGACCAGACCTCGGAAGCCGTGGGCGGTCGCTTTGCTCTCCATTTAGAGGCCTGGCAAGCTATAACATCGGACAAGTGGGTGCTTCAGATCATAAGGATGGGGCACACACTGGAACTCGCCTCAGTGCCTCTCTCTCATCCTCCCCATTCTCTCCATTACCCATCCGACCATATCTCCATTCTTCAAGAGGAACTTCAGGCACTTCTTCACAAGAATGTCATCTATCCGGTTCCTCCTTCGGAGTACCATCAGGGATTTTACTCCCATTTTTTTCTGGTACCCAAACGCACCGGAGATCTCAGACCTATACTAGACCTCAGACAACTGAACCTACACATTCAGTACAAAAGGTTCCGGATGGTCATTTTAACATCCATCATACCGATGTTAAAACAAGGGGATTGACTATGCGTATTAGATATAAAAGATGCCTACCTACATATCCCCACCCACCACTGGTTCCTTCGCTTTTACCTGCTAGGACTACATTACCAATTTTGGGCACTCATTATCGGTCTCTCATCTGCCCCGAGAGCCTTTACCAAGTGCCTAGTGATAGTGGCAGCGGCCCTGAGACGAAACTGACATTTTCGTCTTCCCATACCTGGACGATTGGCTCATAAAAGTGAACTCCAAAACCTTTCTGCTTTTATCCCTCCAGGCAACCCTCACTCTATTCCAGTCCCTAGGAATTACAGTCAGCTGGCCCAAATCCAATCCAACTCCTACCTAGTCGCTCCAGCATATAGGAACTGTTCTGGACACCATCTCCACCAGGGCTTACTTCCCTACTGACTAAGAGACAAGACAGACTTCTGTCTCTGGCTTCCCAGATATGAACTCAACAATTTATCACAGCCAGACGTCTCTTATGCCTTTTGGGACATATGGCTGCAGCCATCCCCATGCTGGCCTTTGCCTAGCTACACATGAGACCAGTTCAATGGACTTTTCAGAATCAGTGGCGGCAAAAGACAGGGAATTTTGAAGACAGAATCTGAGTCACTCCCATTCTATACTTGGCCCTAGACTGGTGGACCCATCATGCCAACCTGTCTCAAGGCATACCTTTACAGTCCCCTCCTCCCCAGCAGACCGTTGACCACGGATGCTTCCCTCGATGGCTTGGGGGGGTGCATCTGGGCCCCTACAGAACACAGGGCAGGTGACCTCGATTCTCTATCCCTCCTCATATGAATCTACTGGAAATGAGAGCAGTCTGCCTCGCCCTTCAGGCTTTTCATCTCAACCTTTCCCAAGGGCCTCTACTGATCCAGTCAGACAACACCTCAGTGGTGTACTACCTGAACAAACAAGGAGGTACCAAGTCCTGCACTCTCTGCAAGGAGATGATGGCAGTTTGGCAGGAAGCCATACTTCAACATTTATCGTTGTTTGCCGTCCATCTACTGGGATGCCACAATACACTGTCCGACATTCTCAGTCGCCAGACCTCCATGCACAAGTGGACAATTTCATCACAAAGTTCTTCAGATGATCTTTCTATTGAGGGAGACCCCGCACCTTGACCTTTTTGCTTCCCCCAACAATCACTGACTCCCCAGATATTATTCCATTATCCCGAACAGAAAGAGACTGTCTGTAGATGCCCAACCATGGACAGGACTCTTCTTATATGCTTCCCCCGTCCCACTCCTACAATGGACTTTACTGAAACTACAACTCAAACCTGTCACCATGATCCTCATAGCCCCTCTGTGGCCTTGGCAGGTGTGGTTTTCCCTACTTCAACAATTCTCAGTTGCAGACCCCATCCCGTTGCCAATCAGATCTGTTGACTCAAGATCTGGGAACCCTTCTTCATCCCAATCAGAAGTCACTACACCTTCACATTTGGCTCCTGAGGACGCTTTCGTAGCCCTCCTTCAAGTCTCCTCACCAGTGGCCAATATTCTGTTGACTTCATGCAAACCATCTACTAGGGAAACATATAATGCTAAATGGAAATGCTTCTCTATATGGGCCACTTCCTGATCTTTGAACCCTGTCCATTGACTAAGGTATTGGACTACTTAGCTTTGCTTGCTGAGACAGGCTTGAGCTACTCCTCTATTAAGGTTTATTTGGCTTCCATCTCAGCCTTTCATGAGCCTTTAGAAGGGAGACTACTCTATCAGCACCATCTTGCCAAGATGTCCTTAAGGGGAATGTTACACCTCAAACCTCCCATTAGATGGCCCACACCTCCCTGGGACTTGAATTTCCTATTGGAAAAGCTGCCCCTCGAACCGTTTGAACCGGCGGCTACTTGCGGCTTCTGCTTTTTTTCCTGGAAGACAGTATTCTTAGTTGCTGTCACTTCAGCTCACCATATTTCTGAGCTTCATGCCCTAATGTGTAGAGAGCCGTACTTAACGTTTCACAAAGATAGAGCAGCTCTTCATACAAATCCCTCCTTTTTACCTAAGGTGGTCTCGGAACACATCTTAAATCAGTTCATAGAATTACCAGTCGACTACACTGAGCACTCTAATTAGGGAGAATACCTCCTACACACTTCAGATGTTAAGCATATTTTGAGATACTATATAAATTGTACCAAATCTTTCAGAAAAACTCCTCAGCGTTTTGTTACCTTTGCCTCAACCAGGGAAGGTTCTCTGGTCACTAAACAGGCCTTCTGCAACTGGTTGGCACATTGTATAACTTTTTGTTTTAGGAAATATAACAAACCCTTACCAGGACCTGTTCAAGCCCATTCTTCCTGAGCTATGGCCACTACAGCAGCCTGCTTCAAAGGGGCATCTATCACAGATATCTGCAATGCAGCCACATGATCCACAATACATACTTTCATGAAGCACTACAACTTAGACATTGCTTCTCGCCGTAGGACGGCCTTTGGTCACACTGTCCTACAAGACCTTTTGTCATAACTTCCAACCTTCCCTGGGTTTACTGCTTGGGTACTTAATGTAACAGTAGATCTTGGAGGGGTATCTCTTGCAGCAGGTATGATCCCTCCCTCCATCCCTCTCCTTCTCTAAAAGAACAACTTCTGATCCAAATATATATGGGAAGGGATACCTATGGTACCTCAGATCTCCCTCAGTCCTTGCTTAACATAGAAACATAGAGACACAGAATTTGTCGGCAGATAAGGACCGCTTGGTCCACCTAGTCTGCCCGTTTCCCTACGTGATGGATAAGCTGCAGATTCTAATTAATCAACAGCTTACTTCCTCCTACCCCCCACTAGAATTGCCTTATGCCTGTCCCATGCATTCTTAAATTCTCCCACAGTTCCTGGACTCCACAACCTCCTCAGGAAGGCTGTTCCATGCATCCATAACCCTCTCTGTGAAAAAATACTTTCTAACATTACCTCTGAGCCTTCCTCCCTCTATCTTCAAATTGTGCTCCCTTGTTCTTGCACATCTCTTCTTCTGAAAAATACTACCCTCTTGTACTTTGTTAATTCCCTTGAGATACTTGAAAGTTTCTATCATGTTCCTTCTCTCCCCTCCTTTCCTCAAGGGTATACATATTAAGCTGCTTTAGACTCTCCTCATATGTCTTCTGGTGCAGACCCTGCACTATTTTGGTTGCCCTCCCCTGAACAGCCTCCGCTCTGTCTATGTCTTTGCGGAGATGGGGTCTCCAGAATTGCATGCAGTACTCCAGATGGGGTCTCACTAACTGTCTGTACAGAGGGATAACAACTTCCTGTTTTCTACTGTTGATGCCTCTCCCTGTGCATCCCAGTATCCCCACAGCCCTCCTTACTGCCTTCTCACATTGGTTGCCCACATTTAGGTCATCTGATATAATTACTCCTAGGTCTCTTTCGATTTTTGTTGTTGTTATTAACTCACCCCCATTGTGTACTCTTCCCCTGGGTTTTTGTTTCCCAGATGCATTACCTTGCACTTCTTTGTATTGCATCTGAGCTGCCACGTATTTGACCATTCCTTCAACCTTGCCAAGTCCCTTTTCATTCTTTCCACCCCACCTTGTGTATCAACCCTGTTGCAGATCTTTGTGTTATCTGCAAAGAGACATACCTTTCCTTCCAGGTGCTCTCCAATGTCACTTATAAAGACATTAAAGATGACTGGTCCCAGTTCCGAACCCTGCGGTACCCTGCTAGTTACCTTCCTTTCTTCACTGTGGATTCCATTTACAATTACCCTTTGTGTCCTGTTGTCCAGCCAGTTTTTTATTCAGGCTACCACCTTGAGACCCACGAGTTGAATCTGGTGGGGAACTAAGGATACCAGGGACTGCCCACTCTTATATAGGAGCAGGATGACGATGTCATGTGTGGCGGCCCCTGGAAAAAGACTGCTAGAAGAGAGCTGCCATGCACCACAGTGCCCTCTGGCGATGACCCAAGTGTATTACCTGCTGTAAGAGATACCCCTCGAAGAGCTACCATTACGGTATGTATGCAACTGTACTTTCTAGGAGTGGTATATGGTGTACATCCATACAACCCACCCGACTTCCCCTGGCAAGTGGCACACTGTATCATGCTTCCAGCTGGTAAGATCTGATGTCACGAGGTGGTGCCGAGGGAGTTACCACCCGGGTGGGTGGGAGGAGCAAGCTTGAAGACCTTCTGACCAGAGTTGTAAAGGGAAAGAATACTGTCAGAAGTGTGGATGTACACCATATATCACTCCTAGAACTACTGTTATGGATGAGCAACCTGTTTTTTTTCTACCGTTCAGAAGCATAACACTTTGCCTGTAGAATGTTGGGTGCCATAAAACTATCATGCTCTCACTGGTACATTTAGTACCCGTAAATCATAGCAGCATATGCAGCCTGTCTGTTGCAGGAAAAGCACACCAAGGTCTTCCATGTCTCGGTCTTCACCGTTGATTCACACCGATGAGTCTGAGCCAGAGGCACTAAGACTCTGTGAGAGACAGAACTATACAGGAGAGCTGGTGCTGAGGTAAGCTGCGTGCATTTGTGGTACTGCAAAACTGGCTAGCACTGCATAACTTACCTCGGCACTAGCCCTCAACCAGCTCAGTTCTTTTTTTCCCCATTGTTGAGTGTGCTTCAGTGACAATGACACTCGCCCACCAGGAGTTGGAACTTAATGTCTATATGACAGCAGTGTTCAGTTCTTCTCAGTTTTTAGTGTTTAGAGTTTGTTATTTTTGTGTCAGTATAGTGATTTTACAAAAAGATTTCTCTCTGTCTGTCATAGCCCTACAGACAACGGCCATGGATGATGATGGTAGGGAGCCTTCTCAGACAAGCTGCTCTGGCAGCGGGGCCATGTCTGGTTCACTTTCCTCTTCAGGGGAGGGTTCTGACAATGGGTGGTCCTCTTCTCAGGGAGAAGTTCACCAACCCTCAGAACAAGCACAAAAACTACCCGCTGACAATATGCAATAGTGGTGGTGTTCCCCTTGAACGTGTTCATCACTTCAAATATCTTGGTGTCACTATTGACAGCTCGCTCTCCTATGCTCACCACATTGACATCACAGCCAAAGCAATCAACAAACACATAAGGCTACTCTATCGTCACAAGTAAAGCCTGACCCCAGAAGCCCTCAGCATAGCGGTTCACAGTTCTGTGGGTTCCCTTGTGGACTACGGACTGCCAATCTATGGTTCTGCCACAGAAACTGCCCTCCATTGTATAAACACTGCCCTTAACAAAGCCTGCAGGCTCTCCTTAGGAGCACACTGACTAACTCACACCTGCGATCTCTATGCTAAGGCACACTGACTAACGCTTGATGGTCACTTAAAATATCAATCCTGCCTCTTGGCCAAAAAGATCTGCCTTGGTCAGCTACCAATGGGGGTCCAAAAACTCCTGGTTCTCAGCATAAATCTGCGGCACACCCGAAATGCAGAACAGCAGTCCTTCCTAACCCCGAAATGTTGTATATCTCAAGGTCAAAGGTCCTTTGCCTACCAGGCCCCTTTGTGGTTCAGCTCTCTCCAGGAGAGCATTGTTCACCTACCCACACTGTGGTCCTTCAAAGGAACCTAAAGAACCTTATAATACATGATTCTCATTGCATCTGCCATCGCTAGCTGAGACTAAGGCATCTCCCCTGTCTTCCTCTGGACGAACTGATCCTTCTCTCTCTTATACACACTGCACTTGGGGCTCCCCCCCATTTTCTTCAACCCTTAGTTTGCTCTAACACCTTGACAACTAACAGGTGCCCTGTTGAGCACAGTATTTTGTCGATTCCTACTTGCGTATCATACTGCATTTAGTAAACAATCCAGTGCTAGTATTTGTTGCATCCTGCTATACTTTGTTTAATCACCACTTGTACCTAAATGTTTATTCCAATCCTGTTATTTGCATTGTTACTTGTACTTCTTGTATAATTCTCTCACCTATTTGTCTGAAATGTCCCGACGTGGAACCTATGTAAAGAGCTCTGAGCTCAAATGGTTTACCTGAGAACTTAAATGAATAAATAAATAAATATACCAAATGTCTGGTTGTTTAAATTCGCAGACGACTGCAGGTTGGGAACAGAGGTGGGTAGTACAGGGGATATCCTATCCGTATAAACAGCTCAAGTGCATTTAGGAACCAGAAACCCTAAGGTTACATACTCATTAGGGAACCATCCATTGAAAATTTCAGTGGAACAAAGAGATCTGGTTATCACAGTTTCCAAGAACATGTCTTCACCCCACTGCAGAAGCATAGCTAAAAAAGGCAACCAGATATTGAACTGTATATTGAGACATATCAAATCCAGGGACAAAGAGGTCATTATTCCAATGTACACTGCTTTGGTAAGACCGTTGCTGGAATATGGGGCCCAGGTCTGGTCACCGTATAAAGTAGAGGATGTAACATTATTAGAGAGGATCCAAAAGAGGACCACCAGGTTAATAAGCAACATGACTGGCAAAAACTATAATACACGATTATGTGAACTGGATACGTTCTTCTTGGAGAGCAGGAGGGAGAGGGGGACATGTGTATGGTCCACAAGGCCTGGACAGATGACGGCCTCTGGGAAAGCATAGGACTAGAAGCCAGGAAAAACACTTCTATCACTCTGTCCTATCCACTGCAGCTAGAGGCAAGGTATTCACGATTGGTACACACCACTAAATGGTTCAACCAACGGGTGGTGCAAAAGTGGAATATACTACCACTGGAGGTAGTGGCAAGTAGATCAACAAATGCATTAAAATATAATTTGGCTAAATACAACCGGGGGAAGTTATTAATCTAAGGGAAGGTGAGCAAAAAGGATGTAAGTCTATTAGCTCTGAAAAAAATCCTATGAATCTTAAGCAGGAGACAGAACTAGCAGTGGCCACAGCCTCTCACCTCCTTACCTCCATGAGAGTTCTGGTGAACCTAGAGAAGTCTCAGCTTCAGCCTTCACAGCAACTCCTGTTCATAGCAGCTCTTCTGGATACTACCAAAGCTTGAGCCTTCCTTCCAGAGAGCAGGAGGCAGGCATTTCTACAGATGACATGCTATGTAATGGAGCACAAATCTGTACAAACGCACTCCATGCAGTGCATGCTGGGTCTCATAGCAAGTGTTCACAGTGCCCCAGGCACATTTGCATATGAGAACGACTCAGTGGATACACAGTGGTCACAAGCATCATATGCTCAGACCTACCCCATCAAGGTGACAGGCACCTACTTTGCTCACTTACTAGGTGGACAATGGAGAACTATTTCCTCCAGGGCTTTCCCTTCTCCCAACTAGAGCCTCAGGTGACCCTCATCATGGATTCCTCCTTGTTTGGGTGGGGAGCTCACTTCCAGGGCCTCAATCCACAAGGTGTCTGGGGTCCTTCAGAGATGCATCTCATATCAATGTGTTGAAAATGAGAGTGGTATTTTACGGCCTATGAGCCCTAGTGGATCTCATCAGCCACAAAATAGCCCTCCTGCAGACAGACAAGTCCATCATGTATTGCATCAGCAAACAAGGAGGAGCACACTCTTACCCCCTCTCTGTAGTGAAGCGAGGAGAGTGGGGGAATGATGCATGGAATGGGGGATCCTGCTCCAAGCTGTTTGCCTGCCAGGTGTGCAGCATGCTCTGGCAGGATGAGCTCAGCCGAACAGAGGCCAATCCTCAGGAATGGTCTCCAGACATCATAAGATCACTCTTCAGTGAGCAGGAACACCTTTTTGCATCTCCTGTCAACACCAAACTGCCTTGATTCTGCTCCAGAAATTCAGGACATGGTGTTTTCTTTTAGGATGCATTCAGACTGCAATGCAAAATCTTTTTCTGTATACATTTCCTCTAGTCCCTCTAGTCCTTCTAGTGCAGAAGGTACTGCTCAAACTGGAGAAGCACGGGAGCAAGATGATCCTAATCCCTCCTGTTGGCCTCAATAGATGTGCTTTCCTCTGTTGAACAGACTATCAGTCAACACACCAATAATCCTCCCCCTCAGGATGGACCTACTGTCTCAGAGTCCCCTGATCTATCCCAACCTGTGCTCCCTTCATCTCCAGGCCTGGCTCCTGAAGAAATAAAAAAGAACAGGTACAGGGTATCTCACAGGGTATCTGAGATACTTTTGGCTGCCCGTAAACCTTACACCAGGAAGACTTACACAGCCAAGTGGAAAAGATTTTCTGTCTGGTTCTCCAAAACCCACTTGGACCCCTTTTGGTACCCACCTAACAAGGTTCTGGAGTATTTGTTGGGCCTTACTGATGCTGGCCTGCAGTATTCCACAGATCTAACTTCAAGGGTGGAACTCTTACAGCAGGTAATACCATTAGGACTAATGCCATCAGGCGTTGGGACCCCATGGAAAACTTGTAACTAGCAGTCTGAGGCAGGGGGCCGCCCCCAACATCGGCTCCGCCCGATGTCTGGCATGGTATAAAGGTGGCGGTCCCACGGCGCCATCTCAGTTCTTTTCCATACTGTCTACCCACGTAGTTCGGCTCCATGGATGCCTTCTTCAGCAGTTGACTGCTTAAAGAAAAGTATTTTTTTTCAGTTGTTTGTTTAGTTCACCTTGTGTATGCCATCACCTCCTCCACTGTGGCACAAAGCTAAATGTGCATGCGGCAAGCAGATCCCGGCCATAGACGGCCATGCAGCCTGCCTCATCTGCTTGGGCCAAAACCACCAGCCTGACACCTGCACCCACTGCCAGCAATTCAATCAAAAAAACTCATGCAAGGAGAGCCAACGCACTCAAAACCTTCCTTCTAGAGAAGCAACTAGTGGGGATGCATCGTGGCTCAGGGGCCAGCTCCTCTTCTCCCGCCAGGGATTCCCCACCAAAAGAAAAGTCCTCATGTGGGAAACGTCACCACAGGGATAAAGATTGAGCCAGGTCCGAGTCTTGCCCTAAGTTGCCGGATAAGCAGGCCACTTCTTCCTTGACCTCCAGCCGGAGGTCTGGTTTAGTGCCAGCGACCGAACACTCCTGCTTGAGTAAGTCCACTCCTGCCTCTTCTCAGGGCAAGCACCAAGAGTCAGCCTCTTCGGGATGTCAGTCTTCCCTGGTTCATTGACCTCATAAATCTTCCTCAGGGTCGACCCAGGAGGGCCAGTCCAAATCTTCGAAGGACAGGCCTAGTTCATCGGAAAAAAGGAAGCCTTCGGAAGAACAACCAGGTAGGCAAGAGGTCATCTGGGCTCGGATGCCTCCCTCTCCTCCGGCTACGGTTTGCCCTCCAGTCGAACAGCAAAAGCCTAGCCAGTCACCTTCTCAGTCATTTTGCTCCCTGACACCTGATATGGGCAGTCGACGACGGATGACCAGATGCCCGCACCCCCTCCCGGGGGTCGGTTGCCGGTCAAACCTACTCCGGATGCCAGCTCCCTGGGTGACGGCAGCACCAGATGTCAGCCCACTGATGACAGGTCCTGGATCTGATTCCAGTTCCTCAAGATAACCAGACGCCTGGCCCGGAAAACCCAGCGCCCTGCCCAGCGGTCGTCCCAATGACTGACCTAGGCTCCTTATTCACCACATGGTGGAATACAGTGAAGGGGGATCTCCTTTACAGACCCTCAGATACCACCCCTACTCCACCACCCATGGGATCTACCCCCCCGACTCCTGATGGGGGTGAGAGCCCATGCCCAGATCCTAAGGGCAAAAAGAGGAGACCTCCTCCTCCTCACACGTCCTCCTCAGAAGAGGGAGATGCAGAATCTGAGCCAGATTTAGACGGGGAATTCTTTCCTCCTTCCCCAGGACCTAAAGATTCCCCAAGATCCCTTCCAGATGATCCCTAATTTTTAGATATAATGAGGCATATCCAGGCCATTTATGAGTGGGATACAGAGGACCTGGACCCAGAGCGCAAATGCCTGGCAAAGTTCCTGGGCAAAAAAGAACCCAAACCTTTGGTAATCCCCCCTTTTGTCGAGCCCTTCCAGGATGTCACTCGCCTCACTTGGCGTACCCCTTCCTCAGTACCTGCAGTTCCTAGGAAGGCTGACAGGTTTTACAAGCCTCCCAGATCTGAACCCTTTCTGGCAGAACAGCCAAAGGTGAATTCCCTGGTTCTGACCGCAGCCCACGACAGGGGCTCCCAGCCCAAACACTTGAGCTCTCAACCCACGGATCTGGTCTCCAAAGAATTGGACAGCTGGGGCCAGAAGGTTTACTCTTCTGCCACAGGTGCCATCTGGTCACTTAACTTCTTGACACACATAATTACATACCTACAATCCTTATGGCAGAAGATCATGGACCTAGTCATGTCCATGCTGGACTCAGACTCAAAGAAGGAGGTGCTTGCCTGCGCCCAGTCAGGTCTGGATGTTGACAAACATGTCCTTCATTGCTCTTATGACGCGGTGGACATGGCCTCTAGGACTGTTGCCTCAGGAGTTTGTCTGAGACGGCAGTCATGGCTCAGGTTGACGGGGTTCCAGCTGGATCTGCAAGGCTCCATTTTAGATTCCCCATTCCAAGGCCCCTTTCTGTTTGGCCCAGAGGTTGAAACCATGGTCAAACAACTTCAGGAGTCTGGTAAAGCGGTGGCTGACATACACCGCATGTACAAATCCCAGCCTCAAGAACTCTGTTGCCATCCCTTTTGTAAAGAACAGGGACGGGGAGCAAGCCTGCCCAAGGCAAAGGGTTCAAGAAGAGGGGTCACCCTGCCCCCCCAAGATTCCCAGGGCCCTAAGCAGCCCGAAACTCCAAGGGCCCAAGGACCCACCACTCCCTCTGCCTGACTCCTCCTCCTGCCCGCCTCCTCTCTTCAGGGACCTGCAGAATGAGAAGGTAGGAGGGAGGTTCGCCCTCTACCCACTCGAATGGTCCAGTATCACCTCAGACCAATGGGTACTGGACACCATTTGAAACAGGTATGCCATAGAATTCTTTTCTATTCCACCGGGCAATCCCCCCCCCTCCGGTTAATTATCCACTGGTGCACAGTCTCCTCCTGGCTGTGGAGATCCAGCAGCTCTTGGAGAAAAAGGCCATCCAGCCAGTTCCCCAAGCCCAGAAAGGCAAAGGTTACTACTCCCGTTTCCCAAAGAAAACCGGAGACCTTCACCCCATTCTGGACTTGAGCCAGCTCAATCTCTCGGTCAAGTACCAGAGATTTTGAATGGTTACTCTGGCAGGCCTATTCCTCTTACTTCAGCAGTGGGACTGGTTGTGCTTCCTTGATATGCAGGATGCGTACATGCATATCAATGTCCTGAAATCTGACAGAAGGTTTCTTCGCCTCAGCTTTCTGGAGCAGCACTACCAGTTTAGAGTACTCCCCTTTGGCCTTTTGTCAGCCCCCAGGGTATTCACCAACTGTCTCGTGGTGGTAGCAGTGGCACTCCGACAGAGAGGCCTCTTTGTTTACCTCTACCTGGATGTTTGGCTTCTCTCTGCATCATCGGAAGAGCAGCTCCAGAGCGCTCTCAGAGACGCAGAGTCTGTTTTGTTCCCTGGGAATCACCGTGAACTGGCCAAAGTAACACCCATGGGCATCGCAAAGGCTACAGTTCATAGGGGCAATTTTGGACACTGAACAGGGGAGAGCTTTTCTGCCCTTGGACAGAGCAGAATGCCATCAGGCTCTGGCAAGCAGGGTCCATAGAGCACCCGCTATTTCCGCCCGGGTTGTCCCTCAACTGTTGGACCACATGGAGGCCACCATAGCCACAGTATCCCTTGCCAGAATGCACATGAGGGTCCTTCAGTGGCACCTCAAGGTCCAGTGGGACCAAGCGGTGGATGATCCAGATCTCTCGGGTGGTCCATCGTTCCCTCGACTGGTGACTCTGCCATGAGAATCTAGAGGGGGGGAGTCTCCTTCCGGAGTCCAATCCCACCTCAAGTTCTAACCACAGATGCCTCTCTGACCAGTTGGGGGGCTCATTTAGGGGATCACAGGACCCGGGGATCTTGGTCCCCCACAGACTGCTCTCTGCATATAAGTGTTCTGGAAATGAGAGCAGTTCTGAATGCTCTTCACGCATTCAGAGACCAATTTTCACCGGGTCCTCTTCTGGTGCAGACAGACAACACACCGGTGGTCTTCTACGTTAACAAGCAAGGGGGAATTAACTCTTATCCCCTTTGCAGAGAGGCCATGAGAGTGTGGGATTGGGTAGTAGAACACAGTCTAGACCTCATCGCGGTGAACCTGCCAGGGGTTCAGAATGGTCTTACCGACAGTCTCAGTTGCTCCACCTCTCCGAATCATGAGTGGGAGTTACGTCAGAAAGTCGCAGACAACCTCTTCGGTCATTGGGGCCATCCAGAGTTGGACCTCTTTGCATCCTCGTGCAATGCCAAATTACAAAATGTTTGCTTGCTCGCTCCAGGGCCTGGTGTTTTCTGGTGAGATGCATTGTCCCTCTCCTGGACAGGGAAGTTCCTGCATGCCTTCCCTCCCTTCCATCTCATTCAGAGAGTACTGCTCAAATTGCAGTCAGAGGGAGTCAGGATGACCCTGATTGCCCCTCTGTGGCCTTGACAGATTTGGTATCCATTGCTCCAGCAGCTGTCTTTGGAACCTCCAATACAGTTACCACTCTCCACCCACTTGCTCTCACAGAAGCAGGGGGGACACACGTCCATCCCTCTCTTCCCTCTCTTCACCTGCACGCGTGGCTCCTGCAGTCTTAGCGGAAGAGAGACTAAGAGTGTCAAGCAGGGTGGCAGAGGTCTTGGTTGCAGCAAGGAAACCCTCCACTAGGGCTGCTTATGCTCTGAAATGGAAGTGTTTCTGTCTCTGGGCTGCGGCACGTGCCATAGATCCCTTGGATTGTCCAGTCAGACACGTGCTGGATTATCTCCTCCACCTCTTGGACTTGGGTCTGAGCTATTCATCCATCAAGGTTCACATGTGTGTGGTCTCTGTGTATCATGAGCCAATCAGAGAGAGAACTCTAGCACAATTGAATGTCTGCAAGACCTTTTTCAGAGGGGTCTTACACATCAGGCCTCCCAGGAGGGACATCGTTCCTCCGTGGGACTTACTTTTTGTCCTGGAGAAGCTCACCCTTCCGCCCTTCGAGTCAGCCACTTCTTACAAGCTACGCTTCCTCTCTTGGAAAGCTCTCCTTTTGGTTGCGATTACTTCAGCTCGAAGGGTTTCAGAGCTCCAGGCATTGATGCGTAAGGAACCTTATATCATTTTTCACAGGGACAGGATGACCCTGCGTATGAAGCCCAAGTTCTTACCGAAGGTGGTGTCCATCCTGACACTGAATCAGGACATCAACCTTCCGGTTCATTATCCTGAGTTTACCAACCAAGGTGAAGCACTGTTGCACACCTTGGGCGTCCATAGAATACTAAGATATTACCTTCACAGAACATGGTCTTCCAGGAAGACGGACCAGTTGTTTGTCTTCTTTGCAAAGAGGATGAAAGGGGCTCCTGTCTCTAAGCAGTCTCTAGCTGGTTGGCTAGTGCACTGTATTTCCTTTTGCTACCAGCACCATGGTAAAACCATTCCGGGTCCTGTTAGGGGCCACTCCACCAGGGCTGTGGCCGCTTCTTTTGCCTTTCTAAGGAATGTCTCTTCAGCGGACATTTGTGCTGCTGCAACATGGAGCACAGTCCATACCTTCATCAGGCATTACAACCTAGACATTGCTTCTAGGGGGAGAGCAGGTTTTGGACTAGCCATCCTGCAGGGTCTACTCTCCTAGATTTCTCGACATCTGCATATATTTCAGCTTTTCTCTACCACCTCCTGCTCAGACCTAAGCCTATCTTTGGGTACTGCTTGGGACTCAGTCCTAATGGTATTACCTGCTGCAAGAGCTCCACCCTCGAAGTTAGATAGTACAGTTACGTAAGAACTTACCGTAACAGTATACTGTATCTTCAAGAGGAGCTCTTGCAGCAGGTGACTTTCCCACCCTCCATTCCCCAGATATGAGTTTTGCACCTGTACTAGGTTGGGGAGTTCTTGCTCTGTTCTCCAATACTGTGTTAGCCGGGTCTCCGGCAGGAGAACTGAGATGGTGCCCGGGGACCGCCCCCTTTATACCACGCCAGACATCGGACGGAGCCGACATCAGGGGAGGTCCCCCTCCTCAGACTGCTAGCTACATGTTTTCCGTGAGGTCCTAATGCCTGACGGCATTAGTCCTAATGGTATTACCTGCTGCAAGAGCTCCTCTCAAAGATCTACTGTTACAGTAAGTTCTTACATAACTGTACTTTCAGGTCCATTTGTGTACCGTTTCGGCATACCACAAGCCTGTTGGTACCCTCTACCTGGCTCAGCTGCCACTGTTTAAGATAATCCTTAAGGGCATTGTCATCGAGGCAAAGGTCAGAAAGCACAGAAAACACCAAGAGTAATTGTAGAATTCACCAAAAATAATTTATTTACACTTGCAGTATCATAAAATAAACTTGTTCAGTATAACTATTTACAAAGGCAAAATAAAATAGTTTTATTTCAGTTTCTGTGTCCCTTGTTCTCCTAATCTTTCTTGCAGTTGCAGCTTAGCTCCTTTATAAGTCATTTCAACCCCCATTCTTAGCAAACATCCTGTTTTTGTAAATATCAGGCAGGGCTGCTAGAACAAAGTGTGCTTGAGCTGAGAGGCCCCATTTGCACAGTTTTTGCAAAAGGCTTAAACATTTGCACTCAAGTAACCTCTAGCTTCCATCAGCTTTTTGCAGTCATCTCAAATTATAATTATATACATTTCAACAGTAATACTATACATTTTCCAAACAAAAGGGATCCCAATATCAGTTACATTTCCATACAATGAATTGCATATATTTTTGTATCAACAGATATGCAAGGGAGAAAAAACAGGCAGCAAGAGAGCACTGAGATACAGTGAGAGGCAAAGAATTGTGAGACTGTTGAGGTTGATCAAGTCCGAAGTCTCACAGGAAAAATATGATTGTGCAACCAGACAGAGAAGAGGGAGAAAAGGAAAGAATAGATCCTTGCATTTAAACCATTTCTCCATAACAAATGGGACTGGGTCCTATTCTACCCTATCACATACACCCCCTCCTTAAAAGGGAACCTGTTTTATTAAACAGGTTTCCAAAATTTTTATTAATTCTCTACCAACAATTGCTGCTTTCAGAAATTAAGCACATGTACATTATCAGTTTTGCTATAATGGTACAGTAAACAGTAAAGTTCAAACCCATACATTTGTTTATCAGCCTTCAGAATCCTCAATTCCTGAGCCATATCTTGACAGTAAATCAGCACTGCTGTTCTCTTTACCGGATTTGTGTATCACCATGAATTTAAATGGCTGCAGCGCCAGGTACCACCTTGTAATTCTGAAATTTTTATCTTTCATCTGACTAAGCCAACAGAGAGGATTGTGGTCTGTTACAAGAACAAAGTCAGTTCCTACTAAATAAAATTTAAAGGAGCCCATGGCCCGCTTTGCTGCTAAACATTCTTTTTCGATAATGGAGTACCTTTTCTCTCTGTCATGCAATTTCCCACTTATGTACAGAATAGAATGCTGTGTCCCACCTATATTTTGACTAAGGACTGCACCTAGGCCTACTTCGGATGCATCCGTTTGTAGCAAAAATGGTTTCTCAAAGTCTGGGCTTCTTAAAACAGGGGCTGAACATAATGCAGCCTTTATGGCTTGAAAAGCTTCATCACACTCTGGGGTCCATTTCACATTATTTGGGTAGCGTTTTTTCGTGAGTTCAGTGAGGGGAGTAGCTAACACTGCAAAGTTGGGAACAAATCTTCGATAATAACCAGCCAGCCCTAAAAATTACCTGACATGTTTCTTTGTTTTAGGTACAGAGCTGTTAGCTACAGCTTCTATTTTAGAAACCTCTGACTTGACTTCTCTATCAGTTACATTTCCATACAATGAATTGCATATATTTTTATATCAGCAGATATGCAAGGGAGGAAAAACAGACAGCAAGAGAGCACTGAGATACAGTGAAAGGCAAAGAATTGCAATACTGTTTGGGTTGATCAAGTCCAAAGTCTCACAGGAAAAATATGGTTGTGCAACCAGACAGAGAAGAGACAGAAAAGGAAAGAACAGATCCTTGCATTTAAACACTTTCTCCATAACATATGGGACAGGGTCTTATTCTACCCTGTCACAAGCATCTTATACACAAGGCCCCCATGAGGAAGCCAGTAGCTGGCTGGGATATCAACCTTGTGCTAGACATGCTCACCTGCAAGCCCTTTGAGCCCCTTGTGACGTGAGCTAAGCTTTTTGACTTGGAAAGCAGCTTTTCTAGTAGCCATCACCTCTACTTGCAGAGTATCTGAAAGTCATGTCTTGATCACAGATCCCAGTATACTATTTTCCACAAGGACAGGGTGTGACAGGGAGATCCTGCCACTCTTGAGGACCAACCTTTCTTAAATCTGTTGCAACAGTTCTTCTGTTTATTAGCCTAAGCTATCCTTTACAATTTCTAGTCCATAAGGTTGGCCACTTATGCCCCCCCCTTCTTGACTATGTTATAGTGTCCTCTTTAATTTTCCTTTTCCCTCTCAGGTCCTCGTACAGGGAGGTTATTGTTGTGACCTGATATAAAACAACAGGTTGTGTTTATCGTTGTTGGATTTAGTATGTAATAGCACTACTATGTCATAAAATACCTTGATGTGTATTCCTTATGTTTATGAAACCTATAAATGTTGAAAATACCATGGCACTAGGTGTTTTTGATAAAGGTAAAGAGTATTAGTTGACTATATCATGAAAATGAAGTTAGTTGTGCTATTTAAAATGCTTGTAAATTGCT
This sequence comes from Neoceratodus forsteri, assembly GCA_016271365.2. Taxonomy (NCBI): domain Eukaryota; kingdom Metazoa; phylum Chordata; order Ceratodontiformes; family Ceratodontidae; genus Neoceratodus; species Neoceratodus forsteri. Next base: position 1,021,880,836 of record CM028134.1, read on the forward strand.
GTAAACAGACAGTCTGAAATGTCATGTTGATTTGCATATATTCCATGATGCTTTGTATTATGGAAGTATGTGTGATGTTGTGTTTCTTTGAAACTTGGCTTATTGTCAATGCCCTTTAGGGTAACCCATTAGGGTAACCCTTTAGGGTAACCCAGTGCTTCTGCACTGAGGTTCTTTGTCTTTAGCTTGTTTTGTTTTTTTTCTTTTAATTTGAGCCCCCACCACCCAAGCAAACAAGGTCCGCATAGGGGTGGAGGCTAAATTTCAATGGCTAAGTTAGATCAAGGAGTCAGTAGGTGCTGGCCAAGTGTAGAGGAAAGACTTGCATAGTCTGTCGCTGCAAACTGATGTACTGAAGAAGGGATATGGCATTGCTTAAGGTTATCTCCTGTGTTTTGAATAAACATCATACAGAGATTGTGTGTTGAACTGGAAGTTCGGTGTCTGGTCCATCTGTCATCCCACAACCCTTCCACAAAGGATGGTTCTCTGCACTCACCCTAAGTTTCTACCCAAAGTGGTGATGGAGTTCCATTTGAATCAGCCACTATTACAGTCTACCTATTTTGCCAACATCCACAATGAAGGATAGCATACTCTCCATTCCATGGATGTTAAAAGAGTCACTGCTGTGCCAAGGTGCAGGTCAAGCTGGAAGGTCAGGTACATCCCCACTCCACCAGGGCAGTTGCCATGTCCCTGGCAGAAATTCGCTCTGTACCTATCAGTGACATCTTCAGAGCTGCAACTTGGAGTACAGTGCACATGTTTGTCAAGCACTATGCCCTGGATTTCCATGCCAGGCAGCATGCTATCTTTGGCAGGACTATCCTGAATGGACTTTTGTTCTGAATGAGCCCTTGGCTTCCACCACCCTAGCCCTAAGGATTTTGTCTAAGCTTGGTACTGTGACCCATTAGCATGACTGAGTGGTGAAGATCGGTTCCTGGAAGATAAGAAAACTACGTACTCACCGTAATTCTTGATCTTCTGGGAATATCTTCACCATTCATTCACATGCCCACCCACCATCTCCTGGGCCCATTACAGTCAGTTTATTGGTCTTCACTCCTTGTTCTTGGTTTGGGCTGTGAAGACACTCTTTCTGATTTCTTGATCCTTCTTACACAGGTCTGCAAGGCTATCTTACACCTTTAAGTCAGTCATAAATACTAGTTAGGTTATGCTGCTTCTCCTCGGTAAAAAATGTACTGAGGCAGTTGAGGGCTGGTGTTAAGGTAAGTCATGCAGCATCAGTCAGTTTCGCCATGCAGTGCATACATGCATGCAGCTTACCTCGGCACCTGCTCTCCTCTAACGTTCTGGCTCCCACAGGGTCCTAGCACCTGTGGCTCAGACCCATCAGTGTGAATGAATGGTGAAGGTATTTCTAGAAGTTCAAGAATTACGCTGAGTACGTAGTTTTCATTTCTTAGTCTTCATTGCAATCTGAGATAAAGAAAGGGCAAACAGAGAACAAGAATCTATATTGTTCTGCCTAATCATCAAAATATATTAATATAAGTAAAGGCTCATTCACTCTTCAGGCTTATAACATGCTGAGAAAAATTGACAAGAATCCAAGCAATCTGAGTGACTAAAACCAAAAAAAGCCATGTAATTATTAACCCATAATTACAGTCCTCTACTAGGTCTTCCAAGAATCAGTCTTCACCATTGATTCCCACTAGTATGTCTGAGCCAAAAAGGCTAGTATCCCATGGGAGCTAGAACTTTTCAGAGGGCTGGTGACACGGTATGCACAATGCACACGACATCACACGTAGACACATGTGCCACTGGTATACAATGGCACCAGCCCCAATCACCTCAGTTCCTTTTATTCCCCACCATCTAAGTGCACATGATGTCATCACTCATCCGCTGAGAGTCAGAACTTCACCGTCTGTATTACGACAGCGTTTAGTTCTTCAAGTTTTAATAATTAGAGTTTATTATTTCTAGGGATTCTTTTTTATTTAAGAGAGAAATTGGAAGTACAATCCTTTGTGTCAAAGACTCCTTTGCAAAGGCTCCATGTCAGATAGACACATATACATAAAATAACAGGATTCTTACATAGGTAATACAGTACAGGTAATGTATGCAATTGGCAGGTTACAGCTGTAGTGGTCATTAACAGTAGACCCCATGTCATAGATATTTACATATGGTAGGTTTCAGTTTCAGGGGGTCTTAAGTGGACCCTGAGTCATAATATATACACAGTGTGAGAGGAGTAATGAGGGAATTAATCAAGATACAGATATGGTTCCGCTTTCCAGTGTGTATCCTAAGTGAGTAACCTAACAAGTTATGAAAATATTCATCCTAGGGATTAATCTATGCAACCTATAGAGATGAAAAGTAGGAAGATGGAATATTATGTGCAGTCACAGGCTGTGGAGGCAAGGAGGGAGGGAGGGTCTTGAGGCCGGTTTTAAATCGGCCAAGGCTGGGTACCATAGAGATGGAGGGTGGAAGGTTGTTTAACCACAGGGGAGCCCGATACCAGAAGGATCTTTGACCGAGGGAGGTCCTACAGTGGGGGACCAGGAGGGTGGTACTGGGGGAAAGCCTGGGGGCTCTTCTGTTAGGAACTATTTGGATGAGGTGGTGTAGGCCTTGAGGGGCTTGCTTCTGGAGAATATTTTTTGCAAGAAGGCAAGTTTGATACTTAAGCATGACTTTGAAGTTTAGCCAATTCATTACATTGTACAGCTCACATGTGTAAGTAAAATGTTCACATCCAGCGATCATGTGGCTGGCTTTATTGAGAGCTAAGTTACTGTGTTGTAAGGCTGTTTGGTCTGCAGTCCCATAAATCACTATGTGCGGATATGGTGTACTTATCCACACTTCTGACAGAGTCCTTACCTTTAAGTTTCAGCCGGAAGGTCTTCAAGCTGGCTCCTCCCACCCACCCGGGTGGTATCTTCCTCTGCACCACCCCATGACATCAGATCTTCCTTTCCACTGGAAGTATCGGGTTCCCTCCATCGCAACTCCACATTAGGTGTATGCCCAGATTAAACACATACGCTTCTCTCAGTCTTTGAGCAATCGTTTTCCTTGAAATGGATTCCAGGGACTCTAAATCAGTCCTCAGCTTCAAGAAATGCCCTTGCAGGCACTGACCCATATTCATCGTGAGTATATTGCCTAGGGATGGACCACAACCTGTGCTGTTCCCTCCATCCCGGTACAGGATTGCTATGCTCGCTGCCTCCTGGGTCGCCCAGATGAACGGGACCCACCAGTTCAGTCCAAGGAGGCCCTGTGCCTAGTCTCCTCCTCCGCTGCAGTGGGCTCGGAAGAATCCATGGCTCAATCCTCTGCTGGAGCAATGACAGTGGCCATTGTTTCTGCAGGCATTGGTGCCTCTTTCACAGGGACTTTTAGGGACCTTTGTCAGTCCCTTGCTACCCTTGGGAAGGGGCCCTTCCTGAGGGTCCAAGCCCTCTAACTCTTCAAAAAGGGATTCAAAATCTAAGAAATCCCAATGTCAGTCATGGGACCGTGAGTGAGAGTGCTCAAGGGCCTCGGGTTCCCGTGCTTCACCAAGCTCAATGGCTGTCGAGTATTCAACTTTGGATGATTCTTCTGTCCCAGCCACTGGCCCCACAGTTTCCATGTTGGGCCTGTTAGCTGAAATGTGTGTCAACCAACCTGCCAAGATTTTCCTCAAGGATATTGACCCATTGTTGCAGGATTAGGGGGATATATCCCTCTTTAGGACTGTGGTCCTGCCCATTACCTCCTGGGAGGGGGTCAGACCAGCCAGCTGACCTGAATTCCTCCTCTCTGGACAATGACCTGCCACCTCTGTGACTTTCACCGACTCCGGCTTCTCCTCACCATCAGTCACCATCTTGGTCCTGCAGCTCCAGCTAAGTGGTTCCCAACATCGTCGGTCCCGATCCCTTGAGGTCAGCTGGGTCGATGCCTCTGGGCTTAGATGTGCATTCAACCATGGCAATGACCTCCAAGTTCTTGCTACGAGCTGTGCCACTGTCTATTCCACTTGTGGTATCACCTCGATCCTGTCAGGGTGGGATAGCCAGGGTTCTGCAATCAGTCACTCTGGTAACGACTGGGTTGGCTATGCCATATGCAGCACCATGTGTGGTGCCAGGTTTGGGCCCCTGGGGGCTGGAACCAGTCTCCGGTGCAGTGACGCATGAGCTCATAGTGCTGCGGTGCCACCATTCCTTAGGTCCCTGAGGCCCAGTCTGGTGTCACCAGTGTTGCCATGTGCTGCGCTGTCAGCTCTACAACCCTCTTCCTTTACTACAAACATACAATTAAGCCAGCAGGAAAAAAAAACCTTGCAGTCAATCATGTCTGCTTGAGTTTGCAGACGCCTCGGTATCTACTGAGGACTCTGTCCCCCGTCATTGTCCAATTCTCCCCTCCCATTGTTATTCTCCCCCCATACAATTTTCCCTTTTATTCTGTCCCATCCTCTTTTGAGGCTGTCCATGATTTTTAGGGGCACAATTTCCTCCGACAACTCATTCCATTTGCCACCACCCTCTCAATCAAAAAAGTGTCCCTGCAATTACCTCTTGAATCCCCCACACCAGCTTGAGGCAGTGCCTCCTAGTGATCCTTGTCATCAAGGCATAGGTCAGGAAGCACAGGAAAACTAAGAGCAGTCATAAAATTGGCAAGCAGCATTTTATTATTTCCAACAACAATAAAATAAAAATTGTACAGAATGGTTTTTACACATAGGCAGTTCATAATCTAGTGAGCTTAAATCGCCTACCTCTGATAAAAGAAATTGAAGCAGACTTGGAAAAATGGCAAGGCCTCAACTTATCCATATGGGGTAAGATTAACTCGATCAAAATGGTAGTAGCCCCCAGATTATTTTATCTTTTTCAGAACTTGCCCCTTAAAATAGATAGAGAAATTTTCAACCTTCTGAATAAAATCACTAGAACATTTCTTTGGAATTCTTCTATTCCCAGACTTTCAGCTACAAAACTCAGAGCGCATAAGTCAAATGGTGGTTTTGGACTTCCCCACTAGGAAAAATATTATTTTGCTTTTCATTTTAAGCAACGTTCTTGGTATCTTCCCCCTAACCTTGATAAGCACTTATCTCTATGGTTTAGGGTTGAGAAACAGATTTTACAACCATGTAAACCATCGGATTTCCTCTTTACTAAGCCTTCTCCACCCCATAATGATAACATGTGTATTAATACCTCCATTTGGGTGATCAAGAAATTGAAGAACTTGCTCCTCATTGACAACTTGCCCACCTGCTTGACTACACTTTGGAATAATAATACCCTTTCATATAATCAAGCACCTATAACGGATTTTAGGTGGGAGGAGTTAGGTATCACAAACCTACAGGACCTACTAGGTGAACAAGGAGAGCTGCTTTCCTTTAATCTACTTAAAACACAATATAATATCCCAAGATTTCATTTTGCTTTCTACCTTCAACTATGGAAGGCACTTCAGGACTCAGTTCTTGGAACAGACTTAACCCTTAGAGAAGATTCTGAATGGAATTCTGTCCTTAAGATGGCAAACCTAAGGAAAGGGGTGCGTTTATTATATAAACTTCTAATTAATACGAATGACCCTTCTCTATTGTCAGCACTGGCCAAAAGAAATTGGGACGTGGATTTTGGAGAACCTATAGCTGCCATGGAATGGGCCTTAGTCTGGGACAATGCCTGCTGCAGTAATAGGGAAATTCAAGCTAGGACAATTCAATACAAAATCCTTCGTTATTATTACCATTCCCCGAAAAGGCTATTCTCCATAGGATATCAATTAGATGGGAAATGCTGGAGATGTCAGGCAGAAGATGCAGATCTGTGTCATATGCTCTGGTCCTGTCCGTGCATCAGACACATTAGGAGTAAGGTACATAAAGTTTGTGAATCTGCACTGGAAGCATCAATCTGTTTTAATCTGAAATTTCTTATTCTGGGAATAAGTGCAGGTCAAGGAAGTTCAAATAAACATCTAAACTCGGTTATCTGGTCGGCTGCTTTAACACTTAAGAGGATCCTGCTCTCACATTGGAAATCACTTTACCCCCTCCGCATGTGGGGAATGGACCTCTAAAATGAATGATGTCATCAATAATGAAAGATTGGCACATCAGGTTGTTGGCAAAGGTTTTCTTTTCCAAAAAAAAAAAAACTGGGCCCCTTTCCTGACTTATTTGGATATTACATGATTAAAATATTACTCATTTTAGGCCTGTGCTATTTTCTAATACCGAAACTTCTCTCTCCCAAGTATAGTTTCTATAGTACGATGAACCTGTAAATATGTCCCCTTATATGAAACCTGACAGTTTCAGTCATGAATGTATGTAAGAACATTTTTGTTTTGTTTTAATGTTACTTGTGTATTTGCTTGATGTAATTTGTTTTACTAAAATCTAATAAAAATCTTTAAAGCAAAGAAAAAAAAAACATAGGCAGTTCAAACAAAACAAAATCCTTCCTCTGAGGGTATCTCTAATTTTAAGTTTCAGTCGCAATCAATCAATCAATTTTTATTTTACCAGGAGTTAGCATCATTGAGCAAGCTCATATACAAGATGATCTTTCTCTCCAACAAAAAATTGCTCTTTTTATAAAAAGTATTTGCCTGGCAATTAACTTCTGAGTACCGATTGCATTAAG